>CM046882.1:168673151-171279863 GCA_025667525.1 Glebionis coronaria | reverse complement strand
GCAAGATTTACACATCTTATTCATATATGCATTTCTTCAAAATAACATGGCAACCAGCCCCCCAACCGCATAGTCATTGAGGAAAATGATAGCATAACATATTTAAATATTCAAAAGGGAACTAATGAGTTAGTCGCTTTGAATTCCTTAATGCAGAAAGTGATCCGGTAGCATATAAAATCACTTATATTTTACTTACAGGCATTAATATTTTTTGGAAAAAAGAAACATATATGTACTCACATGACTACATGAGCGGGATCAAAAATTAGTAAGTTGTGTTGATGTTTTCCATTTGGAAACACTTCATCTGAACTCCAGCTATAGTACTTAAATGTCCATCGAGTTGGAAATACCAGGACACGTGTACAATAAGTTTGTATAAGATAGTGAGTCATTTGAAAAAAGAGAAGTAAAAGTTGCATATAACCAAATTGACACCAAAGTGACTGACATATGATTTGTGAGTGAAAATAACCTGGTTGTCGCCTGATTTTGGTCATATTATTGTCATAAAAGTAAGAATGCACCCAATTGAGTAATATATAAAAGCATCCAAATGTAAAACCTACCCCAATTTTCCTTGTCGAATATGCTATCTGCTCAAAATCAGGTCTGTCCTTTTTTTCCTCGACACCAGCGACTAACTCTTGTTTATCATTGTTCTGCAGCAATTCCCTTGACCTCAATTCACAAGACTCTTTGTTATTAGACGAGCAAACCCTGGAATATATTAAAATTTTCAGAATACGACATAACAAACTAATCTAAGTAAACATGCAAATGGATGCACTAATGTGCCCAAACAGATGCTCTAAACACGCAAATTGATGCACTAATATGTCCAAACAGATGCACTAATATTCTCTAATATTTATGTACCTTTTTACCTAGATTGTATTTCAGATGGTTGATAACAAATGTGACCAATGACAGATTCTTGGGTCAGTTTGGCTAATTTACAACTAATATCATCACTACGTAAAACATGAGCTATAAAAGGTAAATAGGATATGGGTCAAACAGGTACAAGATCAGCAAAAGCAATTTTCTTATACTTGCAACCTCCTAAATAATTTAACCTTGGTAAATTAGAAACTTATTATAATAACCTTGGTTGGTTATCATATTTAACAATTCAAACCAAATTGTTTGCAGGTAATCCCGGTCGGACCCCTTATTGAATCAGCTTAACCTTAACTTTTTTCTAGCTCAAGATATTATAATGCATAACCTACAACATATTTTTTATGACTAATGGATTACAATCATAAAGTTCACATTCATGGTTCAACCTAGCTTTTGAAATGCAAACACCTCACCAGAAAGAACATGGAACATTTGTAATTCATTCAACCATGTCTTTGTGAGAGGCACACTCTAAATATTACCTTTTGTTTATGGATTTTCATAGAAGAATTAAGTTGTATGAACAACAGATTCACAATTAAATGTTTTTGAATTTCGATCTACAACAACAAATGGAAAAACAATTTCGTAAATTATTTCCTAGGTTCCCATACGTTCTAATAAAACTTACCGATGTTGAGGTGTAAATTACCACCAATGTTTCATGGAAAGTATGTACCGTTGTTATTAGGTAGGGCGATAATAATTATGCTAAAGTATGTCTGATGTTTCCTAAACATGTACGTACCCACATTTGAGATCCTCGAACACATTATTAACATGCGAATAAATTCCAAGACTAGTGATCTAGAGTCTGAAGCATCTCTCATCCCTTGATACATGCTCGTCATCCGTCATTATCTCGATCTTGCTACTGTCATTAGATAGACCAGTCCTACGTGTGTATTATTTCCATAAGTTTCAGATTAATAAGGTGGCCTTAGATGATCGAAAGTGATAACTACAAGTAGATGATATACAAACGGATGAAATAAAATATACAAACAGTGCCCTAAAATAAACAAACGGGTGTAGTAACATGTGCCTGAAGGTTTCTTCTTGCATTGTTATTTAGCTTATTAAATTTTTATTGTAGAGTTTAAGAATGTTTCTGGACATAAACTATAATGACAGGAATCCTGAGACTAATTTGTCAAAATAGGCTAAAAAACATAAATGTGTAACATAAAAATGTGGAAAAAATCACATACACAATCACATATTATAAAAAAAATACTAATTTCCTAAGGCGGAGAAGACAAAAGCAAAGCTAAAGGTGGATGTCTCAACCTAATTACCTATAAATGGGTCATATAATTATTTTAATCATCCTTTACATATTAATTAGTTGTAACTCGAAACTTTTGAAAAACAAGTATATGTTGGTCAGCACTCAGCATATCCTAGCATTTTTTTAAAAGAAATAGAAGAATTGATGGCATACTTAGATAAGGTTACCAGTAAGGCCAGTGGCGGGGCTAGGATATACAAGTATGAGGGGCGAAATCAAGTTTCTATCGGTGGTACACAGAGCCTAGTTCTTTCGTTATATAAAAAATCTTACAATAAGATACACAAATTAAAATGAACTGTAATAACTAACCTTAACTTGTATACTAAAATGCTAGTGTACCTTAACAAAAACATTACACCCACGAATATTACTAAAAACAAAGTATCAAAATGTTAACGTAAATTATACAGCTTTTGTTGTTGAGGGTTGTAGCCTTGTACCAAAATAGTCCAACAATCATATATTTAATTATTTTAGTTCAATTAAAAAAAAGTGTAAAGCATTGCAGTAGATAAGTATCATGTGGCTGTTAGTTATTTATTTTATTTCCTTATTTAAACTAAGAAAAGATAACTTCCTCATTATTTTTTTTCACCATAACCAGTTAATCAGAAGAAAAGTACAAAACCATAGACTAGTCCTTAAAAAACCTGTTATTTCCTATTCGCTTAAGCAATTAAATCATTTTCATTCAGAGCTCGGTGAATATGTGAGGGCAATGAAGTTTTTTTCTTCAAAGTGGACAGTTTTTGCTATTGATATAGCGTCTACACAAAGCTTTGTTGGGGGCATGTCCCCCCACTAGTTTACAAAAAATGCCCTAATTTACACATCTTTACAAAAAAAATCAAATATCATACCTGGTGTATGTATTTCGGGCGGGTGTCATCTGTGATACTCATCGTACGAGCAGATAGAGGTGACCAGTGGTGTCCATTGTTGTAATGGCAGTAAAGTTTATGATGGTGCCGAGGTGGTTGTAATGGAGATCCGGTGATAAATGGTTGTGGGTTAGGTGAATGAGAGTGATGATAATGTTCGATATCCCCGTCTTTTTTAGTATATACGACTAATCCTCCTTTTTTTATTATTTACATTTTTAACCCCTAAAGTTTGATACAATTTTAAAACCTACCACCTAGTTTGTTTTCTAAGTTTTCTAAGAATGTTAAGTTTTCTCTAGAACCCATCCCTATATATATATATTTTTATATATATATATATATATATATATATATATATATATATATATATATATATATATATATATATATATATATATATATATATATATATATATATATATATATATATACATATATATATATATATATATATATATATATATATATATATATATATATATATATATATATATATATATATATATATATATATATATATATATATATATATATGTATATATATATATATATATATATATATATATATATATATATATATATATATATATATATATATATATAATCCAAGTTATATATATATATTAAAATAACACTTCTCAGTCTGGCCTTGTCGGTAATTCGGGAATTCTTTCGGCACCGTTATAGTCAAAAGATTTT
The DNA here is from genome assembly GCA_025667525.1 of Glebionis coronaria. Classification (NCBI taxonomy): domain Eukaryota; kingdom Viridiplantae; phylum Streptophyta; class Magnoliopsida; order Asterales; family Asteraceae; genus Glebionis; species Glebionis coronaria. The sequence goes on along the minus strand of CM046882.1, from coordinate 171,276,077 downwards.
TAGACATTTTGTGAAAAATGTTTATAGTTAAAAGATTTTGAAATGTTTTATTCAAAACCTTGGTTTTAAAAATCTTTCGTTCTCTATAACGAGAGCTCTGGTACCAAACTGTAACACCCCAAAATTTACACAATTTAATACAGCGGAAGACTCGTTGGTGTTACAGGATAGCACATTACTCAAATCATAGACAACGATTAACAATCGCGTCGTTTAATAATAAAGCATTTCCATTCATAAATATCAAGTTTACATAGGTCCCAAGTCATATTATTTCATACAATTTTTACAAAAATTTTGAATGGAAATTGTTGTTTAAGTGCGGGCCATGAATTCTTGTTGTCTTCCCGAGAACTACCTTCAAGTACCTGAGACAAAACATGTTAAAAGAAAAGGGTCAACGATAACGCCGAGTGAATTCATAGAGTTTAATAAAACCATTAATATAACATCGGTATAAAATTATTAACGAAAATCATTTTGTACAAATCCTTGTAATAGGCCATAAAATAGCCAAAGTCATTTTATACAAATCTTTATCAAAAATCATAATATAGGCTTTCGTCTTAAAAATCCTTTTACGAACCATTGTCGTTAAAAACATCATACAATACGTTTTATAACGTTGAATAGAGTTGAATAAAAATCGTTATATGAATATGGTTATGTAAAACACAAAACACGAACATAATATCAATAATAAGACCATGTATTGCTAGTCAGTCAATATATCGTAATTCAATGCATAAAGCAGTATTTTCGCTATTAGATTATTATAAGCCGCATGACATTGTTACCTTACTACAACAAACAACGGGTAGCTAACCCGAAACTCATTTGCCCATCTAAATTAGCGTGTCATCACAATAATCACGCTTGTGTAAATATTCTCTTACATAAATTCGCTTACCAATCAATGTGGCACGACGGGGATCAACCGTCAAGGTGCGAACTGGGGTGATCGTCCCCAAATAGTACTATTATATGCATAAGAGTCTACCAAATCCCGGTAGTTCACAATTCATGCTAATGGGACTTTTAGTGACATAACCTAACTTTAATAATCCATTTCATTTCATCTATCGGGTCATTTAATCATTCATCGGGTCATACAATCATTCGGGTCCAAATCAATAAACAGACAATCGGGACAACTAGTGTCCTATTTTATAAAAACTAACATGTTATCTCCCTCGCGGGTTTATAAAACATTTCAAAAAAACATTTCAAAGAGTGCGAGGCTATGAACTCACGTTGATGTGGGAAGGCGGTTATCGGCGATTTAGATGTACGGTACGTGCTTCAATCACGGAAACCTAGAAAAATAATACTTGTCTTAGACTCTTTTCCAATGACTTATAAAAATAACAATTATGTATACATATGATGATTTTATACATATGATGATGATCAAGTGGGTTTATACATTCTCATTTACTCTTTTAGTGTTATGTGTTGATAACTTTTATACTAGTTTACTAGTTTTACCTATTTACATGTTTTAGATCCAATAAGCCTATTATAAGTCCATTAACTTTTATTAATCCATTTTATACTTTTATCATCAGTATTATACTTTACATGTTAGGCCCAAGTGGGTTAAGCCCAATAAGTTTTATAAGTGTTTAGCCCATTTAGTTGGATTATTAGTCCAATAAAGCTAACTTAGCCTGTTAATGTCCATATGTTATTTAGTTCTGGTTTTATCGGTTTTTACTTGTATTAAGTACTTATATATCAGTATATGACTTTTAAAAAGTTTTCATTAGACGGGCCCGATCGTCTATGTTTTAATTGACGAAAAACGTTAATTTTACGGTACTAGCCGAAAAGACGTAAAAATCATGTTTATAGTTTTTATAACTTATAAAACTTACCAAACTACCATTTTTATATAATGTCCATTTATATATTCTTATACATATTTATATAAATTAAATTTATAAGTTAGTGGGTTTTAATTACACATTTTATACTATATTATTTTAAGTGCTTATATAATACTATTAAACTTTAATTTCACAAAATCTGATTTTTAGTTTCACTTTCACCATTTTTATCATATCTTGAGTTTTATAAAGAGATAGAAGCTCATTTCTGGATGACATAAACGTCATATTATGTGCTACAAATAAGTTAGTTATAGCTACTGCTCAATCCATGTCTAAGTATCCTTAACAGTCCCTACAAAACAGATTATTCAGATTGGTATACTAATTTTATTTTTATCATATCTCAATCATTTTGATGATTCCATTGCATTGCAAACTCTCATATGTGTATGACATCTAATACTTACTGTAAATTGATTTCACCATGCCATTTATCATTTTATGATTTGGTTAGTTACTGTTTTTATACAGCCAACTTTATAAGCAAGAATTTAACCTTTTTACCTATGGTTTTCCATCTTTTTAACCATGTTTATCAACACCAAATCCCCACATAACATTTTTTATCATCATTCATCATCATATACATATACATATACATAAATAAAGAAAATACAAGATTACATAATCAAAATAACAAGAGGATAGGAAGAACAATCTTTATACCACCATTAGTGATGAAAAGATGAGGTTTTTGATGAACAAGACTTGGTTCTTGTTATCAAATCTTCAACTTTAGCAAGGAAACTTCTTGGGTCCTTTGGATAGATGAACACCTCCATGAAATCAGCCCTTTAACCTAATGAAAAATCATTTTCATAAGTTAAGATCGCCTCCAATCTTCATATCTTCAAAAGGACATCATCATATGTAGAAATAACATGAGATTTTGTGGTAGAATTTGATCAAAATGGGTGTTTTAGGGTGATATGGGACGAATTTTTAGAGAGAGAAAAGGGAGGATAAGAGTGGTTTGCATGTATGTGTTTTTGGAGAAGTGGTTTTGGCTTGGATGGTTTTGATTATGGAGTAGCTTGTTTATTAAGCTTAAAATGACAAGTGTAGTAGTTGTTAACTACAAATTAACACCTCAAAGGGTGTGGTGGATAGATGTTGCCATCCCATGTGTGGGGGTGGGACAAGTTTATCTTGTCTCCTCCCCATTTAATTACGGGTACTCCTTGATTCTAGTTTCCTCGATTTGCGTGCCATCGGGTCGTTTTATGAAAAACGTTTTTATAAATTATGAATCAACGGCACAAAACGAATCTAATAAAAATTGTCTCATCAAAAACGGAGTTCGAAAACGTAAATACGTAATCCTAAGGTTTCCGGTTTAGTCGTAAAGGACGCTAAATAATTCACGTAAGTCCTAATCTCTTCTCGTATATTTGTGAGTTTATGAACCAACACAAATTTAAAATCCCAAAATAATATTCACGGATAAATGTATTTACTGAAATGTCAGACTGTCACCAAAACGGTGTATGTAAACGTAAGCACGTAACGTAGAATCCTCCGGTTTAGACGTAGTCGATGCTACTTCAAGACGTAATCCCAAATTTCTTCCCAAAAATGAGTGAGTTCATAATATAACATTAAAATAATGTTTTTAAATTATACTTGAGAATAAAATATCAACCATAAATTGACGGATTGTAACAATTATCATGTGGGGCGAATGGGTATATCCTAATACATGTTTTTTAGATTTACGTGATGATTGTGGTGTGTGCTCTACATCCATCACATGGAGCTGATCCATCCACCCAGACTAATATAATTAGATTCAACCCTTCTAATTTCATGACGAGGTCACCCATCTATATATTCATGCATGTTGATACTTTTCATGACCTATATGAGCTCTTTGGCATTTAAATTAAATTTTCATGAATAAATATAAGACTTTTCAGAAATAAACCAGCTTATAAAACATGTTCCAAGTTTTACAGGACTTGCATTATTCCGCTGCATTTCATGTCTTTTACTTATGTTATTTTTATCATGTCATTATATCAGTTCACTAAGCGTATTTCTCAACCAATTTTTCTTTCCATGTCCCATACGACAGGTACCCAACGAAAGACATAAGCTATTGAGAGTACGTGCATAGGATGGAGGCTACCTTAGACTTCTTTCCCTTATGCACTTTACGTACTTATGCTTGGTTGGACATTGTTTTAGTCCTTTACATTTCATTTACTTTATGCATGTTTTGAGCTTATGTTAGGAGCCGATGTTGATTCCGGTTTTCTTTTTCTGGTCATGTATGTTTTATGACATATTACCTTACATGCTTTGATGACACGCCATAATTATCATGTAACGGTCTACTTATCAAAGTGGGGTGTTACAATTATGGTATCAGAGCCCAAAGTTTCGACCTGTAGGCTCTAAAACTTGACTTGTGACTAGTGGGTAGTCACTGATGAGATGGCATTTATACATGATCTCATCGTTCTTTTCGGGGTTTAAATGCATAAAATGTCATCAAAATACTATATATATGCTTGTGTTTGTTTACTTGTGTATTTTAGGTATGGATATCGTGAAAAAGACAAAAGATCACAAGAAACAACGAAAAACGAACACGAGAAACGAAGCCGCACAATGAACCGGGTCCTAGTTTGTGAATTATCAAAGAATAACCCTTGAACACTTGAAGATGTACAAGAATGGTCCCTCATTTATGAAGAAATGAAACTTAATACCCTTGTATATTCATAATTACATGTTTTGTCACTTAAGTTTGTCAAAGTGACAAAAAGGTCCTTCAACATTGAAGAATTGGCAAGTTTAGTCCCTTAACAATTCTAAATTGTCAATAATGGTCCCTCATGAAGTCAAAGATCAAATGAAGACCTTCAAAGATGAGAAATGTCCAAGATCAGTACTTATAATATTCAAAAATGGCAAAAATAACCCTTGAAATCCTTTTGCCAAAGTTTTGGGGCAAAAGTATGAAGTTTGAAAGTTTTATAACAAAGGAAACCAAGTTTTTGGGCTGAAAAAGCATGATTTAGCACTTCTACCAAAACACAAGGGCCACTATTGCCATTTACAAAGTTTAAAAACCATAAAACACGCGCCAAACACCCTTTCCCCACTAAACTCGGATCAAAAGTTACAACTGTTCATGTTCTTCACCCCCAAAATTTACTTCCACTTAGCAAAGGGTAAATTCAAATTACCCATACCCACGCTTGATTGACACTCACATGAACACATCCCACGCTTAACATCTCACACCCACTCACCCAAAGGACCCCACACTCTTAACCGTCCACCAATAGAAACCCAACTTCCTCTCCAAGCAAAACCACGTGGCAAGATCAACGATTTACAATCATTGCTTGGTCCCAAAGGATAAATGAACGTTTTGGATGAAGTTTGACAACTCAATACACCTCAAGCATCTAGAAGCATTCAAGGGAGTTTTTGAGATTTTATAGCTCGGGTTTCATGTATTTTCCATTCTAGAATCGTCCATTGTAGTCTATAAAAGGAGCCTCAACATGTGAGTAGCCCTTTGTTCCAAATTTTAGCTAAAATATTTGTAATTCCTTTTTATAAATATAAGTTTGTATTTTATGGAAATTGTGATTCCTTTTATGTTTTTATAAAAGTTTGATGTTTGATTAGCTAAAGTCTGAGTTCCATTTATCTATTTGTTAAGTTTTGAGGAAAGGTTTTATGGTTTAAAATCCTTATTTTTAAAATCAGTCATTATTGTTCATTCTTGTGTTTGTTGAATCTTAGCAGGTATGTATGTTTTGGAGGTGCACTTCTTTTAACTTTTTATTTTTTTCTAAATGTTTCATGATTTTTGATGAATCTGAGTTTTTGTTTGTGAATATGTGTTTTTATGGTTGAATCCTGTTTATTGGTTGTTATTGAGTTGGTTTGAGCTTGGTTTGTGGTTTGATTCATACAAATCCTTTGAAAAATTGTTAAATCGGTGATTAAAGGGGTGTTTGGGTTAACTGCATAAGCTAAGTTTGGGTTGATTTGAGTAGGTGTTGTCTGGTGTATTGTGTTTGTTCATGCTTGTGTTGGGTATTTGGTTACTTGTCTGCAAGTTTTGAAGGTTGTATCACATAAATCCAATATAAGGCCATAAAATCTGAAATACTTGTTGTATTGAACTGAAATTTTGGGGACACCTAGATCTAAGGGTAGACTAGGGTTAACAAGTGATAAATCTAAGTTTATGCAACATGTGTAGTAGATTTGAGGTGTTGAAATTGGATATATGGTCATTTAGTTTAGCAAAAGGGTTTGGGTATCACTTTTGTTCATCAGTAATCTGTTTGTGCTTGAATCTATCTCTAATCATTGAATCAGTGTTTAAAACAAGTTTATTTGTGCTTATTGGAGTTTATTATAGCTTGTGTATGCATATGGTTCAATTTAGTTGGCTTATTTTTGCTTAAACTGCTTATTTGTTCATAACTGCTTATTTCTAAGTGTGTGCTATATCTGGGTACTGTTTGCTTAATATGTATCATTTGGCTGGATCAATTTGTGATTTCTTTCTTGTTTATGACTACTTACAACTCACTGGTTGTATGGGTGCCCTTGTTATCCATTGAATCCAAGTAAAACGCTCAAAAATCCAAAGTCAAATAATCAAAGCAGTGGGAACTCCTTTCCCCTGCTGCTAGCCACTACTAGTGTTATTTTTGGTTTAGCTTATCAATAAGCCATTCTAGCTTATTTAAACCTGCAACAACTTTAATTTTGTAATAGGTGCTCATCGTTTGACCCAAGTGTTCATTCTGGAGCATTTGGGTGGTTGACTTTAAGGTTTGACTAGAAAACCAACTCCATTGACTTTTACATAAGTGCTTATCAGCTTATTCTGCTTATTTGGCTTGGCTTATTTAACTTTTCTAGATTGATTTGGCTTATTTGTTTAAGTCATTTAGAGTCTTTTGCAAGTTGAATCAAGGTCTGAGGTGGTCTAAAACTCTAAGTCGACCATTTTGTCGTTTAGTGGATTTATACTTTCCTTATTTCTGGCTTATTGGTTGTGCTTTTTCAAAATTTCTTTTCACAGATCTCTTAGGCATCTCAAATGAAGGTTGTGTGTCAAATTAGAGCTTATGGCATTGTCTTATAGCTTAATGGGCCAAAAATCCCATTGAGAATAAGTTGTTGTACATTTAAGTTGTGATAAGCTCACATTCAGCTTTGGGCCTTCAAACTTTTGTGTTTAGAATTGAATTTTAAGCTAGACTAGTGATGTTCAGCTTATTTGGTTAAGTTTCATCTTATTGGGCCAAAAAGCCCATTTCATTTGGACTGTTTTTGTTTTTAGCCGATTTGGGGGCCTATTAGGGGTATTTTGCTAATTTCACTTTCATTTTCTGTTTATTTAGGTTAAAATACACTAGTTTGCAAGTTTTTAGAAATTTTAGAATAATTTTCTTGTCATTTAATTTATTTTTAGGATTATATTAATATTTTTATGGTTTTTATTCATTTTTAAGTAGTTTTAATTAAGTTTAAAATTTCATAAAAATAGTTTTTAGTATTATTAATTCATTTTAGAGGTTTACAAAGTGAAAAAACTTTATTTGGACTTTTTATTAATTATTTGGATTTTTAGGGCTTTAATTAGCATTTAAAAATTAATATTTAATTGATTAAAAGGTTTGAAAATTTTTTGATCATTTGTAAACTCTTAGTTTATTTTTAACTATTTTTGGTAATTTTTTGGGAATTTTTAGAATTAATTGTTTTTGTCACTTTTTACGGTTTTTTGTTTAGTCCTCGTAGTATAATTTTAACGTATCTGGCACTCTCTTTTCTCATCTTTTCTTTCTCAATATTAATCCATAATCATTACGAATCATTCACACACATATAACTCCTTGGGAAACGAACTTTCACCTTTGTGTCATTAGTACACGATTTTCCAAAACCGTCATATTTAATACTTAACGCTTTTACCTTGTTTTCCTAAACAAGTGTAATTTACCACAATCATTTTGCCGCCGCTGCCGGGGAGGTGTGTCGTGATTAATTTGTTCATTTTGTTTTTAATATCTAACCATAAATAGTATTTGTATTAGTAGAACTCTACAAATACGTATTATCGATTTTTTCGTTTTTCTTGTGAAATATTATTACTATATTGTATAAGTATCACAACAAATTCAAAATATCTCCAAAAGTGTGAAAACACAACCTTAATTGGTATTTGATCTCCTAATTATTGTATTCGAATCTCAAACAAAAAGAAAAAGGCAAAAATAGATAAATACTTTCGTGAAGCTCGATTTCGAAAAGTACGAACTATAAGGTGGGTATAAAGCGGGTGTTATAAAATACACCCTAAAGAAAAAGGCTCTTAAGTGCTTGGAGTCGTCTCGTTTCTCCGCTTGCTTGTGAGTATTTGATATTGAAGGCTAATCGAGGGTTTTGCCGCCGAAAGTATTATTACGTATCATATATATTTGCTTGGTTTCTTTGTGATTAAACCCTCTTGATCAATTTGGTTTTCACCAAAGTTCTAAACTTAATCGAAGGCGTTCACCCCTCGTGATCGCTTTCATTCTTTTGAGGCTTCTTTAATCAAGAGTTTGATTCGAGGAGAGATTTGGTAGATTGTTGTCTACAAATACACACAAAATCCAAAAAATTTAAAAACAACCAAAAACACAAAAAAAATGAAAATTCACAAAACACCCAAAAGAATCTTCTTTGCTCCCCTCCACATTCTACGTCACGTTCATGCAAACTCGTAATCATGCAAAACGAGCTGGCAAACGTCATCAAAACCAAAGCAATTTGATTGAAGAAGAAACTCCAATTGTCGAACCCGTTTTAGAACCAATAGTCACCATGGTAATCGTACTATGATGGAGTTGCTTTAAGCACCCACCGAGGGTTTTGGAGAAGCTATTGTGATTCCCGCCATCCTTGTGGAGAATTTCGAGTTTAAGACGGGTTTAATGTCAATGTTACAAGCAAACAAGTTTCGAGGTCATGAGAAAGACAACCCGCATTATCACATACGGAATTTCAATCGTCTCAGCACCACAAGCAAGTTTAAGGATGTTCCACATGACGCCATTAATATGATGTTGTTTCCATAATCGTTGGATGGACCCGAAAAAATTTGGCTCGAGAAAGAACCGCCAAATTCGATTTTGACATGGGGTGATCTCGATTCTAAGTTTGTGAACCAATTTTTTCCACCATCTAAAACAACACATTTGAAAAATGAGATTTCAAGGTTTACAGAACGTAATAATGAAAGTTTTTCAATGGCATTGGAACGATTAAAGGAAATGTTACATGAATGTCCACACCATGATTTTTCGGAATTGCATCAAATAGATACTTTTTATAATGGGCTTAATGATCAGGAACGAGATTATTTGAATGCCGCCGCGGGTGGTAATTTTTTGTGCACAACGACCGATGAAGCTTTAAATATTATTGAGAATAGATTTAAGGTTTATAACCCTCTTAACACACCGAGTGTTGCCAATATGGGTTCATCGTCATCGTCATCGTCTCGTAACATTAATGCCTTACACGATGAAGCAAATGTGGAAAATCGGTTTTTCAATAGATTTTTTACACTTATGACACATTGAAAAGAACAAGATGCTTTGAATTCCGCATTGGTTAAAGCGGTTGAAAAGAGTTGTTTATCTTGTGGTGGAGCTCATGATCTTTCCGAGTGCATTACCGCCAGTGGTAACACTTCGAGTGCTTACGTAGCAATGGGAACTTACAACCAAAACGGCCAAGGTTCCCACCCAAATCAAGCTCCAAAAAATCAAAATGCTAACAACTATCGAAACAACAATCAAAATGGTGGTTATCAAGGCAATTCACGTAATTACAACAAAGGGAATTACCAAAGTGGGAATGGGCATGTTCAAAATCAAAACCAAAACCGTGATTTTCAAAACACTACACAAGGTTTTCAAAATGCTCACACTAAAAATCTTAATGGAGAATTTTTGGATTATGCAAAAGCAAACGATGCTAAGTTTGATACCATGCAACGTGAGATGATTAGCTTAAGATCCGAGTTGAAAAACCAGCTTAAAAAGGAACTTGCTAATGAATTTAAAACTCATGCTAATAAAATGGAAGGAAACGTTCAACGTCTTCAACAAAATCAACAAAAGATGGAACAAGTTCAACATGAGATAAAGCAAGAGTTGTTAAAAGCGGATTTAAGGAAATCAAAATTTGAAGATCGAATGGCTAAAATGTTTGAAGCAATCAAGTGTAAACCCTCTTCCCCGGGTGGTCTTCCTAGTGATACCATTGCAACCCCGAAGGGAGAAATGAAGGTTATTACTACTCGTAGTGGTAAAACTTTCAAGGAACCAATCTCTCGTCCTACTATTTCCACGGAGAAGGAAATCGAGAAAGAGCCCGAGGTAATGGTCGAAAAGGAGAATATCACAAGCCCACAAAGTACCGCTCTAACCACACCTACGGTTGAACCAATACCAATTATGGAACCCTAGATTCCAAGGCCGTTGCCTACGCCCCAACCCACACCACCCTTACCATACCCATCGAGACGAAACAAAGAGAAAATGCAAGAACGTAACAAACAACAAATAGAGCTTTTTATAAAAATGTTTCAACAAGTGCATTTAAATGTGAGTTTAGCCGACGCGTTGTTATACATGCCTTGTTTCGCTTCCACTTTTAAAAGTATGATGAACGATAAGGAGAAGCTCTCAAAGCTATCTCATTGTTCTTCTTTATCTTAACCAAATACCGGAAAAATTTGGTGACCCCGGGAAGTTTCTCATTCCTTGTGATATAGAAGATATGAAAGAATGCCTCGCCTTGGCCGATCGTGGTGCGAGACTTAATTTGATGCCATTTTCCATTTGGAAATCGCTTTCGCATCCGGCTCTTACTCCTTCGAACATGTCTATCGAGATGGCCGGTCATTCTATGATTTTAGCATGTGGAGTAGCCGAGAATGTTTTCGTGAAAGTGGGGAAGTTCTACTATCCCGTTGACTTTATAGTAGTTGACATCCCCGCGGATCCTCAAGTTCCTCTAATTTTAGGTCGTCCATTTTTAGACACCTCGAGATCGCTTATCGATGTTCATGCAAGAACTATTACTTTGAGATTCAACGAAGAGGAACTTGTTATAAACGCTACTCAAAACTCTACACCTTCTCATATTTATGCAATCGCTACCATCAATTACATTGACTTAGTTGATGTGGTTTGCGACGAATTTTCACAATAAGTGTTAGGTTTTTCCGATAGTTCGTCAAGTGGCAATCCCACTATTTTGGATCCGATTCTTGCTAATTCTACACCGAATCTCACTCCATTCCAAGGAGCCGATTTTACTTCAAATAAAATCTACAATGAAGATGAGGTGATTATTGGTAATGATACTCTTATTCCACCATTTCTTCCGCCGATGGAAGTTATGAGTGTTAAACTAAAATCTTCGATCATGGAACCGCCAATCCTTGAATTGAAAGATCTTCCATCTCACCTTGAATACGCATTCTTGGAAGGTGATGACAAGTTACCGGTTGTTATTGCAAAAGATCGTGCTAATGATGAAAAAAACGCACTTTTGAAAGTTCTTAAAACTCATAAAGGGGCTATTGTGTCGAAAATTTCCGACATAAAGGGTATTGACCCAGAATTTTGTACTCACAAGATTTTAATGGAGGAGGAATATAAACCCGCAATTCAAAGTCAAAGAAGGGTAAACCCCAAAATTCACGATGTCATCAAAAAAGAAGTCTTAAAACTTCTTGACGCGGGAATGATATATCCTATCTCCGATAGCCCATGGGTGAGCCCAATCCATTGTGTCCCTAAGAAGGGAGGAATGACCGTTGTGCCCAATGAAAACAACGAGTTAATTCCCACTCGTGTTGTGACCGGTTGGAGGGTGTGTATTGACTACCGAAATTTAAATGACGCCACCCGTAAAGACTACTTTCCCTTGCCCTTCATGGATCAAATGTTGGAGCGACTTGCGGGAAATGAATTCTATTGCTTTTTAGATGGTTTTTCCGGTTACTTTCAAATCCCTATCAACCCTCGTGATCAAGAGAAAACTACGTTTACGTGTCCTTATGGAACGTTTGCTTATCGTAGAATGCCTTTCGGACTTTGCAATGCACCGGGTACGTTTCAACGGTGTATGATGGCTATTATTCATGATATGATCGAGAAGTCGATGGACGTATTCATGGATTACTTTTCGGTGTTTGGTAATTCATTCACGTCTTGTTTATCTAATCTCGAGAAAATGTTAAAACGTTGTGAAGAAACCAACCTTGTGCTTAATTGGGAAAATGTCATTTTACGTGTAAACAAGGAATCGTCTTAGGGCACAAGGTCTCGAAATAGGGGATTGAGGTCGATAAAGCTAAGATAGACGTCATCGCCAAGTTACCTCATCACAAAACCGTTAAGGGAGTTAGGAGTTTCCTAGGCCACGCGGGTTTTTATCGTCGTTTCATCAAAGAATTTTCGAAAATCTCTCGATTTATGACACACCTTCTCGAGAAGGATGCTCCTTTAAACTTCAATGAGGATTGTGTTAGAGCTTTCGAAACTCTTAAAAGGAAACTTACCGAAGCTCCCATTCTTGTTTCTCCTAATTGGGAATTACCCTTTGAAATCATGTGTGATGCAAGTGATTATGCAATAGGGGCCGTCTTAGGGAAACGTTATGAAAAGCACTTTCGTCCTGTCCATTATGCTAGCAAAACGATGATCGAGGCTCAACTTAAGTACACCACAACGGAAAAGGAATTCCTTGCCGTGGTCTATGCTTTTGAGAAATTCCGACCTTATCTCGTCTTGACCAAAAGCATCGTGTATACGGACCATTCGGCTATCAAGTATCTCTTAGCTAAGCAATATGTTAAGCCGAGGTTGCTTCGTTGGATGCTCCTCCTCCAAGAATTTGATGTCACCGTGCTTGACAAAAAAGGAGCTGAGAATCTAGCGGCCAATCATATCTCTCGTCTAGAAGATCCTCACAAAGATGTTTTCGAGAACAAGGAAATCACCGAAACATTTCCTCTCGAGACTCTCGGTGTAGTGAATTCTAAAGACACTACCCCATGGTTTGGCGACATTGCAAATAACCATGCGGGGAACTTCATAATCAAGGGTATGACGACACAACAAAAGAGAAAATTCTTTCGTGACGTCAAGTTCTATTTTTGGGACGACCCTTATCTCTTTCGGGTTAGTGCGGATCAACTCGTTCGACGTTGTGTCTTTGGTACCGAAGCTTCTAACATCCTTAGAGCATGTCACGAGGGACCCACGGGTGGTCACCACGGTGCTAATCTCACGGCTAAGAAAGTGTTCGATGCCGGCTTCTTTTGGCCTACGATCTATCGTGATGCACACACACTTGTGAAGTCGTGTGATTCTTGCCAACGCCAAGGAAAATCGTCGCAAAAGGATGAAATGCCAAAAAACATAATTCAAGTGTGCGTGATTTTCGACATTTGGGGCATTGACTTTATGGGGCCGTTCCCATCGTCTCATGGAAACAAGTATATCCTCGTCGCCGTCGACTACCTTTCTAAGTGGGTGGAAGCTAAGGATTTGCCTACTAATGATGCTCGTGTGGTAGTGAAGTTTTTGAAGCAACTATTCTCTCGGTTTGGAACCCCTCGTGCTATTATAAGCGATCATGGAACCCATTTTTGTAGTGACCAATTCGAAAAGGTTCTAAAGAAATATGGAGTTACACATCATCTTTCTACGGCTTATCACCCGCAAACGTATGGGCAAGTCGAGGTTTCAAACCGAGCTTAGAAGAGGATTTGGAAGTCGATTGGAGAAAACCGTGTTTCATGGTCCGACAAACTCGATGACACTTTATGGGCCTTTCGAACCGCCTATAAGACACCTATCGGTTGTACTCCTTATAAGTTGGTCTATGTAAAGAATTGTCATTTGCCTATTGGATTGGAGCATAAGGCATATTGGGCCCTAAAGCATGCCAATTATGATTTGAAGACCGCGGAAGATCACCAGAAAATACAACTTAATGAATTGGATGAATTAAGATATAATGCTTATGAAAATTCATTGATTTTAAAGAAATGACTAAAAAGTTTCATGATTCAAAGATTAAAAACCGGGTTTTTAACGTTGGTGATCTAGTGTTACTTTTTAACTCTCGTTTGAAGATATTTTCTGGGAAATTGAAATCTCTTTGGTCGGGTCCTTTCACCATAACACAAGTGTTTCCGTATGGGACCATCAAGCTAGCTCAAAATGATGGTCCTAACTTCAAGGTGAATGGACATAGGCTTAAGCACTACTTCGTTCGGGAAGTCCCTTCGTTGGACGACCTCGACCAAGTCACCTTTCCCAATGATAATTAGCATTGAGGGGATCGAGTCAAGCTCATGACTCGGTAATCAAAAATGAGGTGCCTCGTGGGGGAGATCCCATGCTTATCCATTGTACATATTATCGCTTTCTAATGTAGTTAATGGGAGGGGATTTGTGCCCTTCCAACTTGTTGTTTTGTGGTAGTTTGTGAATGTGTTATCTAGATCATCATCATCATCGCCACGATTGAAGACTCTCGTGTTCGTTTACGTGAGCCTCGATCGTTTGCTTGAAGAGTTTTTCACGAATCCATGACATATCCTTTATTGTTCTAACAATTATCTTTTAGCATAATTCATAAACAGCTTTTGATATATTGTTGATCACCCTTTCCATGCTAGATCCTAAGCATTCGACTCTTCGTCTCTAGTATGGGGGTGCTCCACCTTTAGACTCGAAACATTGAGGAAAATGTTTAATTTTAGTATGGGGGGGGGGGGGGGGGGGTGAATAGATACTTGCTTTGCTACACGCTCACATTTTCCAACTTTCAACCTTTTTTTTTGTTTTGTTGTTAATAAGGCTAAAAATGGCCAATTTTAAAATATTTCTTAGTTTTCATAAGGGTTTCTAAGACACGAATGTATATTTTCCGATGGGTAGAATAAGAGTTAATTTTTGACTTGATGGGCATTTGGAACCCTTTACATTCCTTAACCCGCTTGAATCAAGTTTTGCTAGACTTTTATATAGGGACTTTAAAACACGAAATTCTTAGCTCATACGGGTTAAGAACAAGAACTTTTCGCAAGTTCCTATAATTGATCCTAGAAAGTTACTTATCAAGGTAACTTTAAAATGCATTCTCTAAACTTGAAAAAGTCCAAGAAAGTGCAAGATCCTTTAGGTGGCTTAAAAACCCAAAACTTCGATTTGATATAGTCTTAATGAAAGCTAATCCAAATTTGGCTTAATTTTGACTTGTATGGCTAAGTATTCACGAGTCTCATTAATTAGAGGTCTTTAAATAGTGAAGAACGAGAAGTGATAGAGTTAGACAAGTGATCATGCTAAACGTAGAACATACAAATGTTCATTCAAAAACTCATATGTTTTTTAATTGTGGATTTTTCTCCTATAAGATCAATGCATTAGGAAAAAAATAATTGCAATAAGTAAGGTCGTACGATTTAAAAGGTTACTTAGCTTCTAGCACAAGATCGTTTAACATTTGTTCGGGGTTGAATAGAGTTCATAGCCAAGGCATAACTTATTGAAGCGGGATGCGAAGATTGGTGAAGATCTAAAAAGGCCCTAACAAGGCACGCGGAACTTCATTTTGTTGCTAAAGATCCAAGATGATGTGAAGTATCATTATTCCAAAATCAATATTAAGGATCGAGACACACGACGAAAAGCAATTACTCCCCTAAAGATCATGTAGAAAGTCTATCCAAAAAGACCCTAAAAAGGTATGAGGATAAATATATCCAAGTCCTAAAAGGAGGCAGATCGTTTTATATCAAAATCAAAAATAAAGATTGAAGAAAAATAATGAAGTCGTGGTCCAAGTATGAAGAATCTCTCAAAAACGTCAAGTAAAGAAATTCCAAAATATGAAGAGAAGACCATAATTTCAAGAACGTCTTTTGAAGATTTGAAGTATGAAGTACATGCCAAATATCGGTCAGAGAAAGGTCTCACATCGTGAAACGAGTTATGCCAAGATATAAACTTAAGGAGATACACGAGAAGCCGTTTTAAAGGATTTTATCCTTTAGCTAACTATCAATTAAATCGTGCTGCTTTATTTTCGGACTAATAAATACTCAAATAAGTCAATATGAATCACTTGTGATCCATGACAAATAGTTAAAAAATTCTAGAAACCTTTTCCTTTCATAATAACTAGGATCGCGGGGAGAAAAAGTATTACACAATTTGGACGTATGAGTAGTGTTAGAATTGTGACTTATACCAACAATGATCTCGTTTTTGTACTTAGCATGGAATGTATGACAATCAAGGATGAATAACTTTACTCTATGAAACATTCACTTGTTTCTATTCATTGACCCTAAAAGTCACTTTAGTGATGAAAATCATACATTATGTCTTTAACACATCTTCGTAGTATTGTAGCAAGTTTTACTTTTCAATAAAGGATAATAAAATTGAATTTTGGAGATGCTTAGATACTTTATTCTAGCATTGTGTGAGGGCACGACAATGGTTTAGTATGGGGGAGTGATGAGATGGCATTTATACATGATCTCATCATTCTTTTAGGGCTTTAAATGCATAAAATGTCATCAAAATACCATATATATGTTTGTGTTTGTTTACTTGTGTATTTTAGGTATAGATATCGTGAAAAAGACAAAAGATCACAAGAAACAAGGAAAAACGAACATGAGAAACGAAGCCGCACAATGAACCGGGCCCTAGTTTGTGAATTATCAAAGAATAACCCTTGAAGATTTGAAGATATACAATAATGGTCCCTAATTTATGAATAAATGACACTTAATACCCTTGTATATTCATAAATACAAGTTTGGTCCGTTATGTTTGTCAAAATGACAAAAAGGTCCTTCAACTTTGAAGAATTGGCATGTTTAGTCCCTCAACAATTCTAAATTGTCAATAATGGTCCCTCATGAAGTCAAAGATCCAATGAAGAACTTCAAAGATGAGAAATGTCCAAGATCAGTATTTATAATATTCAAAAATGGCAAAAATAACCCTTAAAATCCTTTTGCCAACGTTTTGGGGTAAAAGTATGAAGTTTAAAAGTTTTATAACAAAGGAATCCAAGTTTTTGGGCTGAAAAACATGATTTACCACTTCTACCAAAACACAAGGGCCAGTATTACCATTTACAAAGTTTAAAAACCATAAACACGCGCCAAACACCCTTTCCCACTAAACTCGGATAAAAAGTTACCACTGTTCATGTTCTTCACCCCCAGAATTTACTTCCACTTAACAAAGGGTAAATTCAAATTACCCATACCCATGCTTGATTGACACTCACATTAACACATCCTAGACTTAACATCTCACACCCACTCACCCAAAGGACCCCACTCTCTTAACCGTCCACCAATTGAAACCCAACTTCCTCTCCAAGCAAAACCACGTGGCAAGATCAACGATTTACAATCATTACTTGGTCCCAAAGGATAAATGAAAGTTTTGGATGAAGTTTGACAGCTCAATACACCTCAAGCATCTAGAATCATTCAAGGGCATTATGAGATTTTATAGCTAGGGTTTCATGTATTTTTCCATTCTAGAATCGTCCACTGTAGTCTATAAAAGGAGCCTCAACCTGTGAGTAGCCCTTTGTTCCAGATTTTAGCTAAAATCTTTGTAATTCCTTTTTATTAATATAAGTTGGTATTTTCTGGAAATTGTGATTCCTTTTATGTTTTTATAAAAGTTTGGTGTTTGATTAGCTAAAGACTGAGTTCCATTTATCTATTTGTTGAGTTTTGAGGAAAGATTTTATGGTTTAAAATCCTTATTTTAAAAAATCAGTCATTATTGTTCATCCTTGTGTTTGTTGAATCTTAGCAGGTACAAGGAAGCTAGTGGTTGTTCTACTACCACTTAAGCTCACACATCCCAAAGCATGGATGTATGTTTTGGAGGTGTACTTCTCTAAACTTTTTATATTTTTATGAATATTTCATGATTTTTGATGAATCTGAGTTTTTGTTTGTGAATCTGAGTTTTTGTTTGTGAATCTGTGTTTTTTTGGTTGAATCCTATTTATTGGTTGTTATTGAGTTGATTTGAGCTTGGTTTGTGGTTTGATTCATACAAATCCTTTGAAAAATTGTTAAATCAGTGATTAAAGGGGTGTTTGGGTTAACTGCATAAGCTAAGTTTGGGTTGATTTAAGTAGGTGTTGTCTGGTGTATTGTGTTTGTCCATGCTTGTATTGTGTATTTGGTTACTTATCTGCAAGTTTTGAAGGTTGTATCACATAAATCCAACATACGGCCATAAAATCTGAAATACTTGTTGTTTTGAACTGAAATTTTGGGGACACCTAGATCTAAGGGTAGACTAGGGTTAACAAGTGCTAAATCTAAGTTTATGCAACCTGTGTAGTAGATTTGAGGTGTTGAAATTGGATCTGTGGTCATTTAGTTCAGCACAAGGGTTTGGGTATCACTTTTTTTCATCAGTAATCCGTTTGTGCTTGAATCTGTCTCTAATCATTGAACCAGTGTTTAAAACATGTTTATTTGTGCTTATTGGAGTTTATTATAGCTTGTGTATGCATATGGTTCAATTTGCTTGGCTTATTTTTGCTTAAACTGCTTCTTTGTTCATAATTGCTTATTTCCAAGTCTGTGCTATATTTGGGCACTGTTTGCTTAATCTATATCATTTGGCTGGATCAATTTGTGATTTATTTCTTGTTTATAACTCCTTACAACTCACTGGTTGTAAGGGTGCCCTTGTTATCCATTGAATCCAAGTAAAACTCTCAGAAATCCAAAGTCAAATAGTCAAAGCAGTGGGAACTTCTTTCCCCTGCTGCTAGGCATTGCTAGTGTTATTTTTGGTTTAGTTTATCAATAAGATGGTCTAGCTTATTTAAACCTGAAACAACTTTAATTTTGTAATAGGTGCTCATCATTCGACCCAATTGTTCATTCTGGAGCATTTGGGTGGTTGACTTTAAGGTTTGACTAGAAAACCGACTCCATTGACTTTTACATAAGTACTTATCAGCTTATTCTGCTTATTTTGCTTGGCTTATTGAACTTTTCTTGATTGATTTGGCTTATTTAAGTCATATAGAGTCTTTTACAAGTTGAATCAAGGTCTGAGGTGGTATAAAACTCTATGTCGACTATTTTATCGTTTAGTAGATTTATACGTTGCTTATTTCTGGCTTATTGGTTGTGCTTTTTCAAAATTTCTTTTCACAGATCTCTTAGTCATCTTAAAAGAAGGTTGTGTGTCAAATTAGAGCTTATGGCATTGGCTTATAGCTTAATGGGCCAAAAAGCCCTCTAAGAATAAGTTGTTGTACATTTAAGATTTGATAAGCTCACATTCAGCTTTTGGGCCTTCAGAATTTTGTGTTTAGAATTGAATTTTAAGCTAGACTGATGATTTTCAGCTTATTTGGTTAAGTTTCATCTTGTTGAGCCAAAAAGCCCATTTCATTTGGATTGTTTTTGTTTTTAGCCCAGTTAGGGGCCCATTCGGGGTATTTTGGTAATTTCACTTTCATTTTCTGTTTATTCAGGTTAAAATAAACTAGTTTGCAAGTTTTTAGAATATTTTTATAATTTTTGGATTTTTGTTATTATTTTAATATTATTTTATTATTAAATTTCATTTTTAATATTTTTGCAATTTTTACATTTTTCTTAGGTCAAATACAATAAGTTAGGATTTTTAAAACTCTTAGATTAATTTTCTCATCATTTTCTTAATTTTTTGAATTATATTAATATTTTAATAGTTTTTAATCATTTAAAAATAGTTTTCATTAGTTTAAAATTCCATAAAAATAGTTTCTTGTCTTATTAAGTCATTTTAGAGGTTTACAAAGTGAAAAATCTTTATTTGTACTTTTTATTAATTATTTGGATTTTTAGGGCTTTAATTAGCATTTAAAATTAATATTTAATTAATTAAAAGGTTTGAAAAGGTTTTGATCAATTGTAAACTCTTAGTTTATTTTTAGCTATTTTTGGTAATTTTTTGGGAATTTTTAGAATTAATTTCTATTTTGTCACTTTTTACGGTTTTTCATTTAGTCGTCGTAGTACAATTTTAACGTATCCGTCACTCTTTTCTCATGTTTTCTTTCTCAATATTAATCCAAAATCATTACGAATTATTCACACACATATACCTCCTTGGGAAACGAACTTTCAACTTTGGGTCATTAGTACACGGTTTTCCTAAACCGTCGTATTAAATACTTACCGCTTTTACCTTGTTTTCATAAACAAGTGTAATTTACCACAATCAGTCACCAGCCTCTTCCTAAAACGAAGTTTGTTTCATTCCATGTCACCATATTTTCTGAGTATTGTTACTCACGAGGTTTTCGTTGAAGTTTTGATTAGTATGGATTGGCCACAGCCATCCATATTTAGTCCCATGTTGTTAATTTATATACATGACATTTTTTTGAAATCTTGACAAGTATGGATTGAACCGTAATCGTCCATACTTAGTCACATGTCTTTTTCTTCAAATTTTGTGGATTGAACCATAGCCGTCCACCAGTCAATGTTAAACCTCATTTGATTATGCTTGTATGTATTTAGGTCAATTATGTTTTCACGCTTTCATGTTGATTTCGTTTTCACGTTGATTATGTTTTCACGCTCCCTTATGATTGATTTTTTTTCATGATTCTCAATGTTGATTATGCTTTCATGCTGGACATCAATAGATTTCATTAATCATGTTTTCATGATAATCATGATTGGTTTTCATTAATCATGCTTTCATGATGGTCAATAATGAATTTTGTTTAATCATGCTTTTGTGCTTCCTACACAACCGGAATTATTTCTACGTTGGAATAGCTAGGCTATCATGTTACTCCCTTTCAGTTGGTCTTCAGAACGTTTAATCAGTTGCCTTCCTTTGATCATGTCAGATGGTTGACACCTGTACCGATCATCTCATGTGAATTTCATGTGTACTCCATGTACTGTATTCCATGTGTACTCCATGTACGAATTCCATGTGTACTATATGTATCGAATTCAATGTGTACTCCATGTACCGTAATCCACGTGTACTCCACGTACTATATTCTATGATTATTCCACTAACCGTACTTCATGTATTTAACACCCCCAAAAATATTGCGCAGCGGAAATACACATTTGGGTGCTAAACTCAAACATCATTACGCAAAACACCTTGAACGACCTCAAAATGAACCATTTGAAATATAAAAGGAAATAGTTTAGCCACTGTCTAAAACCGTGGATCCCAACTAAAACAATAGTTTAACAATCAGAGTAGTGTTTTGGTCCCCCAAAGATCTCAACCAATCAACAAACATTTTTACCAAAATACACGACCGTACATAATTAGTTTTATGAAAAAAGGGAAAGAAATCAGTTTTAGACAACCCGCAACCTTCTCCAGCAAGCTCTGCCATCTATCAACTTCAATCACCTGAAATACATGCTTAAAATCATCAACACAATGGTTGAGCAAGTCTATAGGTTTACCAAATCATTATTTGAACACAAGAGAAAAATCAATCATATTCATTTAATAGAATTGTTACATTTACAATCTATTGTTCATGTATTCCATCTTATTGCAAAAGCTATACGACTGTGTTTAATCTCGTGACACCGACTTGTTATAACCAATCATCCGCCAAAACGGTCGGCATAATACAAAGTGAAACCATTTCCCCTCTTAAGGTAATCGTTTTAATTTTTACCGTTTCTCTTATTCAAGTTACCCGTCCGAGCAACGCACTCAGTGTACTAACTCTCGTCTCGGATAGGGATGACAACCCCGATATTACTATCAATTGTTTAAGCGGCTACTTCCTACTCAAAACAATGAGCTAGAAATAGTTAACGGTTCATGAATTTAGGGTCTTCTACAACTAGGTACTTAACACAATTAAGGCAACATTCGGGTCCAAAAGCAACATACGGGTCCAAACAATTATTCATGACTTGTGTTTCATTTAATTTCAAATAGCATGTATCCCCCTCGCGGGTTTAAAATCGTTTATCTAGCATAAAAGAGAGTCTATAGACTCACCTTGAATAACAGAAGTAGCAAGACGATCTTCGCCGATAGATGATGTCCGTTAAACACGAAAACCGCAACCTACCAAAGAAGGCGCGTTCGTTAATAAATAGACTCAAGTATAATCCATACTTAATAACACAAAATTCAAAATTACAAAACCATGAAAAAGCCAAAAGAACAACCATGCAAATGATATTACTATACCCTTCTACTTGTTTACTTTATTAAACTACACTCTCGATAATAATCAACCGGCACATACTAAATGTACAAGCTTATTTACCCTACCTAGACACCTTCACTTATAATGAAACTTGCTGAATAACTTACTAACATCATATAAAAGGCCCTAACAAATTTTCATCAAAAGATTTGACCTCTAAGACCTTCTGCCTGACACATCTTTGAATTACAAAAACCGGACAGTTTTACGCCTTTGACTCATAAAACTATTTGACCTCCCTACACAACTCCGTTTACAAAACCGACACTTGACTTTGAAACTAGACTCACAACCCTAAGTTTAGAACCTTAGAACAGCCCTTGACCATTTTAAAAGTCATTTTATAGTCCCCGAGATTCGATCCAAATATCAACGACAAATTTGGATTGTGTCGATACTCGTCTCCCGGTACACGAATAATCAAACTATCTTAACTTCCTCCTCGTTTTAAGTTAGAAGCTCTAGTTTATATCAAAACGAAGCTTATGAAAAACTCTACAACACTATCTCATTAGTATTACATCAACTTAAACTTAAGATATCTATATTTAGCCTCAAACCTACTGCCCTAAATCACCTCTCTTAAACTCATACCAAATCAAACCTTCAACCTATTTTAACCATTTTTCTACCATTACAATCATCCTATAATTGCCGAAATTCAACCCTAACACTTGCATGTCACTTTCAACAAAACCTTTATAAAAAATTCAAGCTTTTAACAATCAAAACATCAAAATCAAAGGGAGATCATCATCTGCATGATCTTAAAACATTTTCACCAATTCTAATTCATAAGAAAAAAAAACTTGTTGCATGTGGGTAAATTTGGTACCAAAAGAATCACCTTTGAAATTTTAGGATGGGTCTTGATTTAGTTTTAGCCAAAATAGTGTTTGTGTGCTATGGGGTTCACGACAAGAAGAAGAAGAAAACGGGGGTGGTTGAATTTTTATTTTTATAATTTTTACATGTGTTTTTCTTTAGTGGAAAAATTATATATAGTAGTGGTGGAGGGGTAATTTTTGCCAATTGTGCAATCTTTTGGACTAAAAAGTAAATAGCTAGTTAAAACGCGGGAAATGACTATTAGTCAATCTTGAAAATATTTACGGGACTCGGGTTTCGTAAAAATACTTTTCAAAAGTTAAAACGCACACAAATATGATAATTATATAGTCCCGACACGACTTAATACGCAATTAAAAACGAAAACGTCAAAAATATAAAGATCGAAACAACAAATAATAAAACGTAAAAATTTGGGTATCCGTCGATATCGCAGTCACTAATAGTCCTCGCAACTAGTAAAAATGTAAAAATAAAACTTCTATCATCGGTTTCAACTTAAACCACCAAACATCATAGCATTCAAGCTAATAAAAAATTTCAAAAATATTCGTAAGATAGGATTAAATAATGACCTTAGGTTCGGGTTATCACATCCTACCCTCCTTAAAAAGATTGACGTCCCGGCGCTCGAACTCTCTTATACTCATATTTCGTACCTCTAGAACGAAAGAGAACTCTTTTCCTTAAAGAAATCCTCATGCTTCCTTCGCGAATTAAGGTCCACTCCTAGAATTCTTGTATCTTCACAATAGAATTCCTACTATGCTTCAACCTCTTAAGAACTCCTCACAGTTTCCTTTATGAAATGCAACTCATCTTCAATTTGAATTCCCTCATTGTTTTTCCAAAACGAATTTCACCCTTCGTAACGACACCTTAAGCATAACCACGTCTCTAATTTCAAACTCCATTGATTTCCTTCGATTGCCAACGTATCTCTTCTGACAACTCCTTGCTGCTAATAGACGATCCTTAATCGTTACAATCGTATCAGTAGTCACCAACATCATTTCTAGTTTAGTAATTTAATTCTCCCTACATCACTTCAATACACAGAAAACCTAACTTACGTCCATAAAGAACTTCAAATAGTACAACCTTATTACCAGCATCATAACTATTGTTGTATAATAATTCTAACAATCCCTAAGTCAATTACACACGTACAAGTATATCATCCAATGTTCGAATCGTCCTTTCGCTATGTTCATCAGTCTTTGTATAACACGCAGTACTCAACTCAACTATCACCTTTACCCAAATCAGAATGTATTGAATACTTTACTTGTGAGATTCCTTCATCACTAAATCTCGCACTTCCAACACCACATTTCTCATGTGGACATGACGATAACCAAATCCGATTCTCTAAAATACCTCATTTCAATCGACTTCGCTATAAAATCCTTTTCATAAGTTTTACAAAATGTTGAAACCACTTTCCTTGACATTCTTCTCCATCAAACAATTAGCTTAAGATTTCAATATCCTTTCTGTCAAGTCCACACTTCTTGTCATAACCAAAGCTTAAATCTTAGAGGCTTTTCCCTTTCCTTCCTGATAAGTGCATCAGCTACCACATTCGCCTTTCCCGGATGGTAGTGAATCTCGAAGTCATAATCACTCACAGTAATAATCACCAACATACTCAAGTACTCGAAATTGATAGCGGGTGATTTTCTATTCATATCCCTTGTCTCCCCAAGAAATTGAATATGAGGTAACTCTTATGATCCTTGATTACTACACACTTGATTCCTTACAAGCAGTGTCTCCACAACTTCAAAGAAAATACCACAACTCCATAACCCTTGTGAAACGCATCACAATAGACTATAAATTCTTTATATCCTTCCAATAATGACAACTTCGGCGCAGAACAAACCTACCCTTCAGTGTTCGGAAAAACTGTTTCCTCATCTAATAAGGATCAGATCTTGAAACATACGAATTTAGATGTATAAGTGGGACTCACACATCCAAGTCTTCTTAGTCAGCTTAATCAATGGTTTAACAATCATTGAAAACCTTTCGATAAACCTCCGATAATTCTCAGCTTAGACCGAGGAATTAACAGATTTCTGTTGGTGTTGTTGGTACCGACCAATCCTTAATCGCTTCAATCTTGGCAAGATTTTCATTAATACCTTTGTTGTCAATCACATGCCCTAGATAATGCACTGATTTCAACCAACACTCACATTTAGAGAATTTTGCATACAACTTCTCTTTCTTCAACCATTCCAAAATTGTTCTCAAATGCTTCTTATGCTCCTCCCTTCCTCTTGGAATAAAAGAGAATATCGTCAATAGATGCAATGACTAACTCATCCAAATACAGCTTACACACACGATTCACCAAGTCCGTGAATACGGAAGACGCATTCGTGAATCCAGAAAGCATCACTTGAAACTTAAAGTACCCATATCGAATACGAAAAACAGTTATAGGAATATCTTCTTCCCTAACTCTCAGTTGATGATAACCAGACCTCAAAGCGATCTTTGAGTACACACTGGATCCATACATCTGGTAAAATAAGTGAATACGCCTAGGTTGATGACTAATTTTTTAAGCTCACGATAGTCAATACACATCCGAAACGATCCATCCTTCTTGAAAAATAACACAAACGATCACTACTGCAACGAAACTCAGGCTAATATATCCCTTATCCATCAACTCTCGCAATTGATTGGATAACTCCTTCCAATCTGATGGTGCCAAACAATAAGGCGTACGAGCAACAGATGTAACTCCTGACACTGAATCGATACAAAACTCCACTTTACAAGACGACGGTAAACACGGCAAAACTTTAGGAAAAACTTCTGAATACTCTCGAATCATTAGCACATCTCCCAACTTCTTCTCAACTACACCATCACTAGCTACCTGAGCTAGAAATATACCACATCCCTGTTCCACATACTTCCTCATCTCCAAACCAGACACAGTTTCACAAACGGAAAGTTCACTCATCAGCTTTTACAGTCGACACTCAGTTTCTCAGCAATCTAAACCAATCCTCACTACAAACAATCACCACACGATGCACAACTAACCAATCCATACCAATAATCTAAATCTAAAGATCCCAACTCTATGAGAATCAAGTCGATATTAAACACCTAATTCCCTAAATTCAAGGAACACTCTATTAGTATAGAACTAATACGAACAACCTTTCCATCGGTTAACTCCACATCATAGTTGATAGGTGTAGAAATACGCCTAGGAAAAAGAGCGTATAAATGCGGCAAGTATTAAACTCGACGATTTAGGAAAACTGACAAGTAGAATAAGTGCGGGTTCGTTCTCGAAGGAGGTGTGTCGATTAAGTGTGACAATTATATAAAATCAAAGTTTGGATTAGTGACGTTTTTGGTTTAGAAGACAAAAATTAAAGACGAACTACGACTAGTATTACACTACGACGTAATGACGTAAAACGCGAACGTAAATACGTAAAACGTGACGAAATTAAAAATTAATTAAAAGTTTAAACTAAGTCTAAAATAATATAAATAAGAATAAAAATCCAATAAATATATTTTAAACCCTTTTATTAATTAAATATTCAATTCTAAATGCTAATTAAAGCCCTAAAGTTAAATATAATTAAGAAAAAGCCCAAAATATTATTTTATTAAACAAATAACTCACTTATATTATTTACTACACACTATGAAACCAAATCCTTTTTGAAAACCAAACTGTGAAACAAGAATCCTTATGAAACTACTTTAACTAACTTGCAATGAAAATACATATTGCACTAAACAAGAACTCAGAAATTCTACAAACATTAATCCTTTCATTTTCATTAATAAAATTAATTTCTCACAAAAACTGGAACAAAATATACATGTCACAGGCGACATGTATTTATACTACCAATGGAAAATACTAGAAGCTGATTAAAATAATACAAGGGAAGCAAAACCCTAAACCCTAATTGTACTGAAAATCCAAATCTGCCCTTGGAAGTCTTGGTCAAAAATCGCCCATGTGATGTAGCCAGGTGGAATCTTCAATCTTGATCGTTTATCTTCTCTTTGGGAACAAGAAAACTTGTGGGTCATTGATCTGGTCCCCTTTTGGGGGTTGGGGTGAAAGAGACGGGGCAGGGGAGTGCTTGGGTGAGGACCACAGCCCATGTGGCATGTTTATGGGTGTGGGTTTAAAATGAGATTAACCTTAATTACCAATCTGCACAAAATGGTGGCCAATTATAATGAATTAAAGTAGAACCCAAATTAAGGTTTATAGGACCAATTTAGGGGTTCAATCTGTTTGGGTTTGGAGTAATTGTGTTTGGCGCCCGAAATTAAATATATAAAAATCAGTTTAAACTGATTTTATATATTAATGTGGTTCAGGTTTGTGGGATCTGACGTGGGGGAGTGGGAGAATATGATTGGTGGATGGTGGTGACGTGGCGTGTGTGGATTGGGTGAGGGGAGTAAGTGGGAGATGACTGGGTAGCAGTTAATGGGTTTAATGGGAGGGTTGGTTATGTAGTTTTAGGTTTTGGCAGGAATGGTCCCCCCTTGTTAGTGGCAGTAGTTACATACTTTTCATCCTGAGTATCTATGGCTTGTCACCGTTAGTCCTTATGCATTTCCACAGTTGGTCCTCCACAAATTACAAACATAGTCCTTAAGTTAACAATCTCAAGAATGAGGAGTAATGTTGTATATTCTTCAAACTTTAGGGGCTGATCTTGTAAAGAATTCAAACTTTAGGGACCCCATTTATATTTTTGGATATTTTAGGAGTATAAAGTGTCATTCTTCAAAAGTTGAGGGACCAAACTTGACATTCTTCAATTCTTCAAGGGCATTTTTGCAAAATTCATTCTTCGGGTCTGGTTCTTTGTGCGACTTCGTTTCCCGTGTTCGTTTTTGCTTCATTCTTGTGATTATTTGTTGAATTCACGATATCCGTACCTAAATTACACAATGAACAAACACAAGCATATATTTGGGTATTTTGATGATATTTTAAGCGTTTTTGGCCCAATTTGGACGATGAGACTATGTATAATTGCAGTCTCATCACTCCCCCATATTAAACCATTGTCGTGCCCTCACGCAATGCTAGAATTAAGTATCTCAGCACTTCCAAAGTTCATTTTATGAAGACTTTTATTGAAAACGTAAACTTAAATAAACTACTACACGTGTTTTAGACATAATGTATTGTTTTCATCACGAGAATGTGACTTTTAGGGTCAACGAATAAGAAGACGTGAATGCCTCATAGAGATAAGTTCGTCATCCTCGATTTTCACTTGATTCCATGCTAAGAGTGTAACGAGATCATTGTTATTATAAGATAGCAACACAATCATTACTCGTGAGTGTTAATTACGTACATAAACTCCCTTCCTACTTGGTATCTCTTATATTTTATTTTGTCTTAATGATCACGAGGATACATCATTGACTTATGCGTGAATAGAGATTAAGTCTAAAAATAGAGTTTTAACGGTGTAACCAAAATCATTAAATTAATAATTCATCCTAATAGACAACGATGTCAAAAAAATAAGTCAACAAGAAGGATCGATAAACACGATTTTATAACGGTTTTGAACATGAGACTTATTACCAAGACTTTTATACGCCCCCTAACGGAAGGGCCTTATTATCATAGGTTTACCTCCATCTTTTATTAAACTTCTCCATGAAGCTTTGAAATTTCGTTTTAGTGTATTTGTCTTCTCAGCTCGATTCGAATTGATATAACTATCTTAAGCTCGACTTAATTGTTTTTGGTTAAAAGAACGTAATTTGGTATTTTATACTACTTGGCACACAAATCGAGAACCTAAACTATTATTATATCACTATATTATAGTAATACTACGTACTAAACTATTGTACTTAAAACAAATTATAATAGGTAAATGAATGTATATCAAATCAGTCCAAATCAAAAACTCAAATGGCCCAATAACTAGTTATTAAGCGTAACAAAAGTTGAAAACACATTTTATTCTAAACTAAATTTCACCGAGCCAAAAAAATGTTTAAAGATTATAAAAAAAAATCATTTTTATAATGAAAACCTTTACGTTCAAAACTTCAAATCTATTACAGCTTATCTAAGCAAAAAGATGTTAAAAGAAATTGAGTGAAGAACTTTAACAAGAAAATAGAGTTGGACCAATGGTAAGTCTATGTGCAACTATTCAGAGGGTCACTGGTTTGATTCTTGCCTAGCTACTATTTCACTTTCTCTTTTTAAACCTTTGAAAAACTTATCTATCTATCTCAGTTGATCTAAAGTAATCAATTATCAATTTCACTAACTGATGAGGCAAAATAAGCAAATCAAATTAAAGCTTACTATAACAGTTGATCTGAAGTAATCAATGTGAGATTATTAACAAGCTAAACTGCCTAAATTCTTCTACTGATATAACCACATTCAGTCAAAATCATTCTGTGCCAAATACTACTACTACAAAAAGGGCACAAATTTATTAAGCTAAAGGACTAGAATTGAAGAACTGAATTTAACAGATATCGAAACATGTAACAAGGACATTTAAGCATGAAACAAGCACAGATTACGCTACCATTAGCATCTTTACACTAAAATGCAGAAAATGTAACAAGTGCTTAACCGACACATCCGTCGTCTAGTCCACTGATGGCGAGGGTTCAGCGCTGAGCTGCCCTTTCTATCTGCTACTGCTATAAACTGGAATCAACTGAACTCCACTCTAAATGTCTGCTGACGTGTTCTTTTGAATCAGCAAAGCGAAACCTACAAAATCGAAATAAAGCGAAGAAAAACCAAACAGAATCTACGATTCTGAAACCTGCAGTACTGATCTAAATCGAATGATTGGCCATTGAACTTTTCCTGAACAGAATTAGACTTACGACTTACAATTCAATTACTGAATTCTTGCCTAACAAATCGCTCATTTACTCTATCTTCAATCTGTTTTAAAGCCTTTGAAAACATAAATTTGATGAAAACTAATTTTATCAGTATTGCTTATGAACTAAACAAGCTACTGACAAGGCTACTTCTCTGGATAACAAAATGAAGTCAAAATGGACACTTCTAACTAACTGTATATTCAGAAAGAGATAAAACTAAATCCACAAACTCCATAAGCTAAAGAACAACTTATATGATTAACTCTCAAAATGTGTACCAAAAGTAAATGCAAATAAGATCGTATTTTTTACACTTAAAACCTTAGAACTCGCCTACTCCTAACTTTGTAAAAGCTGATTTGAGAACTTGAATTACTAAAAGCTTCTCATAAGCTCTTTGAGCTTATGAGCTTATTTCTTAGAAACTACTCTTCTACAAGAACTGATTAGGAACATAATAGAACATAAGCTTGTGAAAGTAATAGACTAACAATATCACTAACGTGTACCATCAATGATTCTGAAGATAAAAGCTTTAAAATCACTTACTAGCTTAACCGAGCTACGAACAGTAGGGAATAGTGAGAAACAATAGAAAAGAGAAATTTTATTTACTGAAGATTCAAAGTTTATTAATGGCGGCTATCGTTATAACAACATAACAGAATTGTAACTGATTTGGATTCACAACTAGCACAGAATTAAAGGGAAGAGATTTAAGAAAAGTCAAAACTCCATTAATGAAGAAAAGAGGAATTTGTTATAACAGAAAAGCAAAATCGGTTACAAGATCAATGGACTGAAATTAAACTAACTAACAACTAATCCTATCTAGATTACAGCTACTGTGTGTAAATCTACTCCTAAGCTAACCCTTAAAAATGAGCTCTTCGTCTTCCTTTTATAGGCGTCGAAAGGAGGTGTGATGACGTGTTCGCTCCAATGAGGAGTGGACACGTGTTTAATACGAGGTTTAAACTCGTCCTTCATTCTTGAATTTGGGGCTTTCTTCGTTCTTCATCCTTGATCGAATTAAGTGGTACAATCATGTTGAGGAGAGGAAGGTGATCATTTTTTCTGTTTAAAGCTTTGATTGATTCTTCGTTGATTGTTCTTGATTCTCAATTGCAGGTAATGAAGGTGAAAAGATGAAAAGATGGCTGTTAATCTCTTTCTCTCTCTTCGTTTGGAGACGAAGCGTGTTTATGTGTGTTCGTTTGACCGGGACTTGGTCAATGGACCAAAGTAAATGAAAGTCTCTTAACTTTTCATTTAATTTCTTTTTAGTCCCTTCTTATTTCATTTCTTTGCAAATGGTTTTGGAAACTTTTAAATCAAGTTCTTTTCATCCTTTGTCTTGTAGGAAATTGCAAGCTAAGCCCTCGATCTTTGAAGTAGTGACAAGTAAGGTCCTTGAATCATATTTCGTCTCTTTCTTCGTCTTTTCTTCAAATAAATCCCTTAAAACGCGTCTTTGCTTCAAAATGTATCATCTTTACCTGAAAACACAAAAACACCAATACCCACGTAATTCTGATAATTTACAGTTTAATATCAGGTATTTGACACTGTTTTGAGTGGTTTTTGGATCATTATTGATGAGTGTTTTCACACTTATCAACTCTCCTCCACTTGACCATTGCCATGACCTCATGCAATGCAGCATTTCAAAGAACCAAGTTACACTTTTCTCATAATTAACCAACCTTGGCCATTATATGATTTGATAGACTAAACTATACTACATGATGAATGATTTTGAATATTTACAATGCAATGCAAAGGAAAACAATTCTATTTATATGTTTTGATTTTATTTGAAATGGTTTTAATGGAAATAACTCATAAAGAAATCAATGACTTTGTAAAACCCGTAAAAATAAGGTCATAATTTAATTCTACTTTCAATTATTTTGAAGTATTTTATAACGTAAATATTATTATGTTTAACGGTTTAAGTTGAAACCGATATTAAACATTATATTTTAATATTTTGACGAGTAACGAGGACTACTAGTGATCGCGATACCGACGGATGCCTAAAATTTTATATTTTATTATCGATCGTTTCGATAATTAATATTTTCGACGATATCGTTTTAATTACGTATCGAGTCGTTATATTATTATTTTTTTCGTGTGCGTTTAAACTTAAAAAAAATATTTTTACGAAACCCGAGTCTCGTAAATATTTCAAAATTTACAATTTACATTTTCTACCCTTTTAAACTATTTTATTACATTTTGGACCAAAACTATCACAAATTGGCAAAAACTACCCTAACCTTACACTATATATAAAAATTCCACTAACACATTTTATTTAAAAATTCATTTAAAACAAAAACACCAACTCTTTCTCTCTTCTCTCTTTTGAACTATACACCCCATCAACACAAACCATCCAAAATTTTAATTTTCTAGCTTGATTCTTCCAAAAACAAGACAAGTCCCATTCCTAATTTTGAAAGAGGATTCTTTTGGTACCATTTTCATCAACATGCATAAACTTTAAAATTTTGATCAAGAATCTTGGTGAGTAAAGTTGTTAGATGATGTTGCATGTGATTATCTAGTGATAATCATGTGTATATCATGTTATTTTTGTAAAGAAAATATATTTTTGATTTTGGGTTTTTGATTTAGATGATGATACAAGTGTTAGGATTAGAATGTGATTATATTAGAATGTTAGATTGATGATGAAAGTTGTTGGTTTTGATCAAAAACTTAATTTTGTATAGTTTTTAAATGGCCAATTTTAGGCAGTAGGTTTGAGGCCATTTTCGAGGGTCTTAAGTCTGAATATAGGATGATATGATGGGATTATGTTGTAGAGAATTTCGTTAGCTTCGATTTGATATAAAGTAGGCCTTCCAACTCCAAACGAGGTGGAAGATACACTAGTTTGATTTTCGTGTACCGGGAGACGAGTGTTGACACAATCCGAAAATTGTTGTCGATATTTGGATCGAATTTCGGGGACTATAAAATGAGTTTTAAAATGATTCAAGGGCTGTTCTCAGGCCCCAAGTTTAGTATTTTGAGTCTATTTTTAGAATCAAGTGGCGGTTTTACAAATGGAGTTGTTTAGAATGGTCAAAATGTTTCGTAAGTCAAGGTCGCTAAACTGTCCGGATTTTGTGATTCAAAGATGAGTCGGGCAGGGAACTTTAGAAGTAAAATCTTTTGATGGGCTCTTGGGAGGACTTTCTACATATAGTAAGTGAGTTCTCTGAGTAGTATCATAAACGTTTGATGTATCTAAGTATGGGAAAGCGGCTTGGACATTTGGTATGTTGCGGCGGATTTTTGTTAAAGGCATAGAACAATAAAATGAATATATAGGAGAGTGTAATAGTATCACTTGTATCGTTTTCTCTCGAGTTTGTCGTGATTTTATGAGTCGAGTTTTATATTCTTATGTATGTTTTATTTCTCGAGTCTATTATTAATGAACGCACCTCATTGATAGGTTGCGGTTCTCGTGTTTGAAAGGCATCATCTATCGTCGGCGATCGTCTCATTACACTATTGGCTAAGGTGAGTCTATAGCCTCGCTTTATACTAGTTATTAAATGATTTTAAACCCGCGAGGGGGAATACATGTTTTTATAAACTTAGAACACAAGATTTTTATGGTATGCTTTGTCCCTCTATGAATGGACCCGTGGTTACCTTTAAATTGCATTAAGTGATTGCCTTTGTTAAAACCTCAATTATGGACCGTTAATTAACCTATGATGGGTTAACCGCTAGTACAATTAATAGATCTATGGGGGAAGCCGCCCCGGTTCAGTTTTTGTGGACTTGTCATAGAAGCTTAGGCCCGACCTGCACACTGTTTGAGCATATTGTATTGAGAAGTCAGGTATACGGCAATGTACCAAAAATCTAGAGGTAACCGACAATTAATAAATCTCTCGTCTTATTAGACTGATATGGGAGTGTCTAAGGGCTCGGTTCCATGAGCTTATTGCAATTTAAGCTATATACAATTATCATTGTTGATGCAAATTATTATTTGATGCTTATAAGCATGCCACAAACTTATAATCTTTGCTTGTGTTCAAATTGATTTCATAAACCTATAGATTCACTCGGCATTTTTGCTGATCGTTTTACTCACATGTATTTCAGGTAATCAAGAAGTGGAAGCTTGGAGGTCACGGGGAAATGAAGTTGTGCATTGCTTTTGTTGTTCAAACTCTTTGATTTATTTATCGTTCCATTTTCAAAACAAACCAATATGTTGTTTTAACTTATCTTTTGGTAACGGTTACTTGGGACTACGCTACTCTGACAAATGTTTTAGGAACGATAAATCTAAAACGTCTCTTTTTGAGTCGTTCTTTATAAATTATGTGTTGTAGTATCATTGTTTAGCATCCAAAGATGTATTCCGCTGCGTGTAATTTTGGGGGTGTTAAAGATTGGTACCAGAGCCATGAGTTATAGAGAACTAGGTCTTTTTCTAAAAACCTAAACTATAACTGTCGGTTTTATTTTTCAAAGAGTCGGTGCACATGATTTCGCGTGACTTCAGGTTCAAGCTACTTCTGGGATTACAACTTTAGCATACATTATTATGTATGCCTTATTGCTAAGTATTTCGGAATAAATACTATAATCCTTTATCGATATATATTTATGTCGTTAAACTTTTCGATAAAAGTTTATCATTTATTAATGATTAACTTAAATAAATACAATGAATTTCAAGATCTTTCTGTATTTATTTTTGAACTATTTAAATTGCTTTTATTGCAAAATTTTTTATATTATGACCTTACATACCTTTATCTGCGCGCGTTACTTTCATTGTTTAACCCTTTGTGATATCTATATAGATATCCAAATCGTCTTCCGGCTATTTGTGCTTGGACGTCTTTTAACATAATTTCTAGACCATTGTGTAGCTCAATGTGTCCTTGGAATAGACTAACCGCTAATTATTGACATTTATATGTATCGACTCCGAAGTATATTGTTCACTTATATCACGGTAACGTCATCGTCATTTTATAAATCATCGTCTAGATTATGGCGCTAGAAATGGAATACGATTTTACTTATATAAAATTGTATCAATTGTTTTTCATTAACCTTCTCGCTCCCGGAGTGTAGCATGTTAATGTTCCATTCTTTTCTTGTTATGTTTTGTCTTTCTGGACAATCGTGGCACCAAGGAGATTTGCCTACATTGCCCCTTGAAACTTATTTACGAACGTCTTTCACCGTTTTGCTTCCTAAATTTCGTGTTGAAGACCTTGAAGCATTTTCTGTCATTCATCATGCTATATTTTATTTGATGCTCATTACGAGATTTATTTTTCGTTGTTATAAAATCCACAAGACATGTGTGTATATATGTATATATTTTGAGCCGTTAAGAAGTGTCGAAAAATACACTTTATGCAGAAACTGTAGGGGTATTATAAACAGGTCAAAACATAAAAGTAAAACCTGCGTTTTTTAAAATAAAATAGTCAGACCTGCACAGAACTTGCAGGGGTATTTTGGTCATTTTACATTGGTTTTCAGGTCTCGGGTAAAACTAGAAAGTCGTCTGAAACATCGTTTTGCATCAAAATGCTTTAGACTCTGAGTCTTGGAGATGTCGTTTATCGGGTCAATTAATCAGCTCATATTTAAAAGTTAAATCTGATAGAAAATTCAGAACATGAGTTTTAAATGTTTCTAAGCTGTTTTGATTTCATTTGAGATCGTAAAATTTTAACAAATATTATTTTTCAACTAACGAATACTAGTTGCATGTGAAAATATTTAAAAATAAAAACAGTACAGGATTAGCAATTACTGGATTAATGGTGTAATTTAAAAACGAATAATATACTTTCTTAAAAGCATGTTGTGTTGAATATCTTACATAGAATACACGTGTGGATTGATTTATTCTTTTTATATATATGACTCAATTGTCATTCGATGTTATTTTATTTTTATTTTCTTCTAACCTTCCACTGATTTGAGTTGAGTTTTGAAGTTTTGCCTTCACATTTTTCGTCGATATTCTCATCACGTGTCTCATGGCGTTTTCGTCTAAATCTTATAACCTTTTGAAACATTAACAACTTGTAACCATTTCATTGGTTGTTTTATGTGCTACTATTTGCCACTTTTTGCAAACCTTTGGCTACTTTATGCGTTGTCATAATGTCACCTTATAAATAAATCTGATATTATTTTACGATATTTTTCACTAGTTGTTTTTACTTGGGTCTTATAAAATACTTTTTGTAATATTAAAAGTTGCTTATTGAGTATCTCACAGTTTACTTGTATCCTATAAATTTATAAACTATTTTAAATTCCATTTTACAAATGGCATGGTTTATATATAAACATAAGAAACGTAATACTTTTCGACGAAACTGAGCACTGCATTGCTAGCCCTAAATTATACATGGCCTGATCACCTATGTCTAATTTAGAAGGAGCCATGCTAGGCTGAATAGTAGTCAACTTAAAAATCTTGATAATAATCAACTTTTTACTTGTATTTATGATAAAGATAAATAAAATGAAATAAAATGAAAAGTAGTTTTAAAAACCTTTATATTTCATGCAATTAGCGCAATTTCTATGCATCCGCATATGTTTTCTTACCTTTTCTTGAAAGAATTACGTGATTTTAAGTACGTTTTTACTCAACGATCGTTTTTCCACTTGTTACTTCATTTTGTCTTATAACTGATTTCTTTTGACCATTCGTCTAATTACTAACTGTTGATAAATGACTTGAAAGTCTCAATGTTTTATCCTTCCTTCTCGTCCAATCTTCTTTATGCGACTGTGTAGATCTTTGGAATGTCTCCGCATGTGAATAATGAATTATCACTAGAGTGATTTCCGTATATCCGGGATGACGTCCGTCACTCTCGTTTGTCTCGAAATCCACTCTTGTGAACCGTGCTTTGACTTCTCCTTTTAAACGCTAAGAACCTTCATTTTATTTGTTTTACTTACAAGTGATTAGTAGGAATTTCATTTTATTAAAATTTTTGTATGGATCTTATTTCCGATCGTGTAACGACCACCGCTAAGTTAACGAGCTGATATTGGTGAACCATCGACCGCACTAACAAAATCGACAACTTGTTTAATCTATTATTTCTTATCGTCTTACCATCAACGCCTTTATTTTATTATTCTCTTTAAGAATTCATACGACATTTGCTTCGTTTTCTTTCGTACCGCTGATTTCGTACTAATTGTTGACCATTATTTCCATTCGTATTCATTTGTTATCTTGTCACATTTTGAAACCCAAATATATCCCATGTTTATTTTATAAACACCTTTATGTATTTCTACAACGTATTATAAAATTTTTATGTTTATACATTTTCCAATGATTTTCAATTATCGAAATAACTATCATAAGAAAAAGGTCAAATTTATACATCATATTTTGTATAACTAAAACTAATGTCTAACATGAAATTATACTATATCTTTTGAACTAAGTGACTTATCATACTTTACTTTTAATGTAATGAAATTACCGGTTTAATTTATATTCCTAATAATGATTTAATTTGGAAATTATATTTCTAAATCGTAACCATCAGTATGAGTTTAATTAATAAATTCATGTCATTCTTTCAAAGATTCTTAAGACAACCAAAATAAATTATAAAGTTCTTTAACTTCTATCTTTAATATATCATCTTTATCAAGAAAGTATCTCAATTGAGTTTTAAGGTAATACAAATCCGGGACGGATAATTGTGACAAATGTTATTTTAATGTTAATATTTAATTCATTCTTCGCTCTCATTTTTCTAGTATTGCGAATTATTATGTTTTACGGTTACGTGATTCGAGATCCCTCGTCGATCGTCAACCTTAAATCATTTTACCACATCTTTTCCATTTATGCGTTTATTGAATTCATTTTTATCTCGTTCTGTTCCTCTTATTGAAGATCACTATTTTATTCTGAGTTTAAAATGAATCTCGGGAAGCAATGTATAAGAAGAAACAATAAGCGTCACCAGGATTTATGCGTGTACTTGTGGAATGATTGAAGACTGAATCTCTTAATCAATGGAGTTAATAAATTCGTTACAACCTCGAGGAGTATGTTGAAGCCGACACCGCAAGTGAAAAAACTCTGGAGATCAAGTGGTTATTATCAATGGTTCGTTAAAGGATTTCTCGATGTTTATGTTCGACTTTTTCCTTTTATGTACTTATATGGTGTGTGATCTAGTCAAATGATCGTAAGTTGTGAGAACTTGAGACGACATCATCTGATGACGTCCGATCATGTAGAACACATATTATGTAATATCTTTTTGACTTTCAACGACGATATTTATTGAGACTTTAATGCACGTTGGCGAAAGTGAGAGGGTGTCTTTTTATTATCTTTTGAGTAGGGACCCGCGTGTGAGCACCCTCCGATGACGAAAATGTTTTTCTTGTTAGTTCTTTTTGATGTGTGTCCATGGCTATCCGGCCGATGGATATCCTTTAATTTGCAACATTCTTTTTAACTAGACTATCCGAAAATCCTGTCATCTATTCTTTTTATCGAATGAGCTTCGTGTGATTCATAAAATTTTCATGTGTCGAGCTTGACGGGTGACTGGTGGATAAGGATTTATTTATTCCTTTTTGGTGAGATACAACTTGATGACAAGTTGCGTTTTGTAAAAGAACCAGTGGAGATCGTGGATCGAGATACACGTGGGAACGTAAGGAATTCTTATTAAGGAATGTCGTCATCCTTCCGGGTAGTGAACAACTCGTGTATGAGGCGAGTTGAGCGCCGGGACGTCGCTCCCTTAAGGTGGTGAGGATGTAAAACCCGTAAAAATAAGGTCATAATTTAATTCTACTTTCAATTATTTTGAAGTATTTTATAACGTAAATATTATTATGTTTAACGGTTTAAGTTGAAACCGATATTAAACATTATATTTTAATATTTTGACGAGTAACGAGGACTACTAGTGATCGCGATACCGACGGATGCCTAAAATTTTATATTTTATTATCGATCGTTTCGATAATTAATATTTTCGACGATATCGTTTTAATTACGTATCGAGTCGTTATATTATTATTTTTTTCGTGTGCGTTTAAACTTAAAAAAAAAAATATTTTTACGAAAACCGAGTCTCGTAAATATTTCAAAATTTACAATTTACATTTTCTACCCTTTTAAACTATTTTATTACATTTTGGACCAAAACTATCACAAATTGGCAAAAACTACCCTAACCTTACACTATATATAAAAATTCCACTAACACATTTTATTTAAAAATTCATTTAAAACAAAAACACCAACTCTTTCTCTCTTCTCTCTTTGGAACCATACACCCCATCAACACAAACCATCCAAAATTTTAATTTTCTAGCTTGATTCTTCCAAAAACAAGACAAGTCCCATTCCTAATTTTGAAAGAGGATTCTTTTGGTACCATTTTCATCAACATGCATAAACTTTAAAATTTTGATCAAGAATCTTGGTGAGTAAAGTTGTTAGATGATGTTGCATGTGATTATCTAGTGATAATCATGTGTATATCATGTTATTTTTGTAAAGAAAATATATTTTTGATTTTGGGTTTTTGATTTAGATGATGATACAAGTGTTAGGATTAGAATGTGATTATATTAGAATGTTAGATTGATGATGAAAGTTGTTGGTTTTGATCAAAAACTTGATTTTGTATAGTTTTTAAATTGCCAATTTTAGGCAGTAGGTTTGAGGCCATTTTCTAGGGTCTTAAGTCTGAATATAGGATGATATGATGGGATTATGTTGTAGAGAATTTCGTTAGCTTCGATTTGATATAAAGTAGGCCTTCCAACTCCAAACGAGGTGGAAGATACACTAGTTTGATTTTCGTGTACCGGGAGACGAGTGTTGACACAATCCGAAAATTGTTGTCGATATTTGGATCGAATCTCGGCGACTATAAAATGAGTTTTAAAATGATTCAAGGGCTGTTCTCAGGCCCCAAGTTTAGTATTTTGAGTCTATTTTTAGAATCAAGTGGCGGTTTTACAAATGGAGTTGTTTAGAATGGTCAAAATGGTTTTGTAAGTCAAGGTCGCTAAACTGTCCGGATTTTGTGATTCAAAGATGAGTCGGGCAGGGAACTTTAGAAGTAAAATCTTTTCATGGGCTCCTGGGAGGACTTTCTACATATAGTATGTGAGTTCTCTGAGTAGTATCATAAAAGTTTGATGTGTCTAAGTATGGGAAAGCGGCTTGGACATTTGGTATGTTCCGGCGGATTTTTGTTAAAGGCATAGAACAATAAAATGAATATATAGGAGAGTGTAATAGTATCACTTGTATCGTTTTCTCTCGAGTTTGTCGTGATTTTATGAGTCGAGTTTTATATTCTTATGTATGGTTTATTTCTCGAGTCTATTATTAATGAACGCACCTCATTTGATAGGTTGCGGTTCTCGTGTTTGAAAGGCATCATCTATCGTCGGCGATCGTCTCATTACACTATTGGCTAAGGTGAGTCTATAGCCTCGCTTTATACTAGTTATTAAATGATTTTAAACCCGCGAGGGGGAATACATGTTTTTATAAACTTAGAACACAAGATTTTTATGGTATGCTTTGTCCCTCTATGAATGGACCCGTGGTTGCCTTTAAATTGCATTAAGTGATTGCCTTTGTTAAAACCTCAATTATGGACCGTTAATTAACCTATGATGGGTTAACCGCTAGTACAATTTATAGATCTATGGGGGAAGCCGCCCCGGTTCAGTTTTTGTGGACTTGTCATAGAAGCTTAGGCCCGACCTCCACACTGTTTGAGCATATTGTATTGAGAAGTCAGGTATACGGCAATGTACCAAAAATCTAGAGGTAACCGACAATTATTAAATCTCTCGTCTTATTAGACTGATATGGGAGTGTCTAAGGGCTTGGTTCCATGAGCTTATTGCAATTTAAGCTATATACAATTATCATTGTTGATGCAAATTATTATTTGATGCTTATAAGCATGCCACAAACTTATAATCTTTGCTTGTGTTCAAATTGATTTCATAAACCTATAGATTCACTCGGCATTTTTGCTGATCGTTTTACTCACATGTATTTCAGGTAATCAAGAAGTGGAAGCTTGGAGGTCACGGGGAAATGAAGTTGTGCATTGCTTTTGTTGTTCAAACTCTTTGATTTATTTATCGTTCCATTTTCAAAACAAACCAATATGTTGTTTTAACTTATCTTTTGGTAACGGTTACTTGGGACTACGCTACTCTGACAAATGTTTTAGGAACGATAAATCTAAAACGTCTCTTTTTGAGTCGTTCTTTATAAATTATGTGTTGTAGTATCATTGTTTAGCACCCAAAGATGTATTCCACTGCGTGTAAAGTTGGGGGTGTTAAAGACTTACATTAGGGCTTTAGTACCATGGACACTTATCACCCTCAAGTTTCACTTTCCCCATACCAAGCTTAAAAATGGGATCATTGTATTCACAAGTAAAAAGTGCATCAACTTATTCATGACAATTAAATGTGGAACCGGTTATTATTTGAGCAAATTGCTTGAAGGCAAATTTGTCATTATTCAAGTGTTAAGTATAAGAAATGTAAAATCCAAAAATAAGGAAGCACGGTTTTAATCCTAAGTAATCCTCTCATCCATTACTTGAAAAACCGCTCACAATTAATACAAGTCCGTTTCAAGAATAATAAGTCATTCGCCTTATGTGTAAAATCCTCATGTCATGCTTTCATAAGTAGCTACACACTCACTAAGGAAAGAAAAATAAAACTCACGCAATAATTTACATCCGCCATCTTTTTGAGACTTTGGATCTTCAACCCCGCAACCCGTCAAGGTAATATTGGATTGGAGCAATCTATTGAATCCCCGCAACCCGTCAAGGTAATATTGGAACTCAATAGTCACTATAATTAACACCACACTGCCCCTCTTGGGAGTCTTGTATTATTTTTTTTTCTTTTTCTTTTTTTTTTCTAGCCACTCATTTTTTTTTCATAAGCCGCTCTTATTTTTCTTTATTCCTCACAAAGAAATTTGAAAAGAAGAAAAGGAAAAACACCCGCTAAATATGGAGCATGACATAAGTCTAGTACACATAAAACGTGCTAACTTAGAATCTTAAGACGTACTCATATCAACCATGAATGATTAGCCAAAAATGCATAAGAGATTACAAACCAATTAAAACCGTACTTGATTATTTATTAACAATTATATACATGCGAAGAAAATAGAGGTAAAGAAGAGAAGGGTTTAGCCACAAGTAATTATCATGAAGTTTATTTAGCCCTTCTATACTTGCTTCAACTCTATCATTTCCCATTCTCCACAAATTTAAAATCTCAAATAATGAGATTGGTGGATGCTTAGCCTAATAGACCAATTCAGGACTACATGGTTAAGGATACTAGCTAGAGAATGCTAAGATAAGAAAACTCGGGTTGAGTCAAAATATCCATGGCGGGCCTAATATGTCAAAGTAGTCTAAATTTGTTAAAACCATGTTTTTTTTTTCTTTTTATATATTTTTGATGAAAACTAAAATAAGAAATATATACAATGCAAATGTGTTATGCAAAATGATTGATGCAAAAATTATGAATGCATATTTTTGGTGGCCAAAGTAGATCAAAAATTTGAAAAATGTTTGAAAAATTAAATTTTTCCAGTTATCATGAAGTTAAGGCAATGGTCTAGGTAAGGTCACTTCGATAGAAGTCTCCCCTATACTTAAGATAAACATTGTCCTCAATGTTTAAGAGTATTGGAGTAAACTCCCCTACACGTATGACATTGATTACTTTGCTTAACCTAAGTTAAGGAAGAGACAACTAAAGGGTATTCATTTTAAGCACAAGTGTTGAATATCACGATAGCAAAAACTAATCGAAGTGAACCAGATACACGGGCCTCCTCCATAAGCTCCAAGCATGAAATGTGAGAGAGCAACCCTAGAAATAAACACCAAAAGACGAAGAAAGGCACCCCTCCACTTCAACTCTACTGTAACATCCTTTTAATTAAACCTAACCTATTTAGATCTACTCTACGTTTTCTAACCTAGGTATTCAATGCTTGAGTTTTTTTTAACCCTAAGTCGCTAGCTCGACTCGGCCCCGAATTAGGTTGTCCTTGGGGAAACCATCATGGAGAATAAAGAATATCCACTTTGAAGCACGTCTCACATGATACACTCAAACTTAGCACGTTGCCATTTACTATAAGATTTACCAAATCCGCCTCGATAAATGGAACGGTCCAACGTGTCTCAAGTTTGTCCAACATACGAAATCTCTGAAATAGGAAGCACCCCAGGATCAAATACATAGTTTCCATCTCTACATTCGAACAACTCCAAAATAGGTAGCATCACCAAAGTAAGCTCATACAAGAAGTCCATATCAATCGAAATCACAGTCTTAAATGGACTAGATGAAAACCAAGGTGTCTCAAACGTACGTATCCCAGGATCAAAAATCTTTCCCTTCATGGGAAAATAAAGAGATGAACTCGTATCAACCATATAAGATTCCCCCTTAGTGATCAAAGCATCATGAGACAATGAAGGTGTAGGTATCAAAACGTTCATAACAAGTATATCCATATTAGGCTCATCATCATCAAAAGGTGGGTAATCTTCCATAGAAGGCATAGAATAATGAGGATCAAGATGAATAGTGTCTTGTGAAGGAGGTGTAATCTCTATGTTCCCAAAAAGCATATTCTCACTAAGACGAATCTCCTCTTCCCAATTAGAATCACTAT
Source organism: Glebionis coronaria (assembly GCA_025667525.1). Lineage (NCBI taxonomy): Eukaryota > Viridiplantae > Streptophyta > Magnoliopsida > Asterales > Asteraceae > Glebionis > Glebionis coronaria. Next base: position 171,232,298 of record CM046882.1, on the reverse strand, counting down.
CATCAACCTCAATATCAATTTTAGCAAGATAAGCCTCTATGGTGTCATCAATATCCATATGAGAATCCATATCAAAGGTTTTGGGTTCTAAAGGTGCCATAGGTGAAAAAGGATCAATCTCTAAGAGTATAGGATCTTCATCAATAACCAACTTCAAGGGTGGAAGGGTGGGAATAGAAGGCTCAAAAGAAGGTATATTGAGAGAATCACTCAAAGGGATGATATCATCATGAAAGTCAATAGGTGCAACCTCAAAAACCGGTGAAGAAATATCAATGAAAGGTTCTTCTTCTATGGAATCATCATTATGGTTTGTGTTCAATGATTCAATCGAAGAGATAAGATGATAAACGTTTGATAAAACCTCACGAATATGAACATCTTCCACTTCTTCTATATGATCAACATCATCATCCAAATTAGGAAGGTCATCTTGACATGAAAAGTCCTCGGATAATATATCATAAGATGCCTCACTAGAATCACAATCATCATCCTCTATATCTTGCATAAACTCTTCCTCAATCTCATTATCCCTTTCTTTGAACAATTCATCCAGATCAAAGTCACCAAAATCACTAGTAGTAGCATGAAAGTCAACATGTGATGAAATCTCAATGTGATCATGAGGAGAAGTATCAATAGAAAGCTCGTCACATGGTTCGATGGAAACACCCTCAAACTCTTTTTGGATTGGGATAAGGTTCTCAACACTAGAAGCGGTTAATCCATCCAAATCGGTGTTTGTATTAGTGCTAAGAGGCTCGTCCCCCATGGATAAAGAGTCGATGGGTGCCACGTGAGGTAAAGGTGATGAAGGTGTGTCATCATTAAGTGTCATACAAATCGAAGGTTCCTCAGCATCTTCATCTAATAATGGATAAGGCCTACGAGTAAAAGTAGTCATGTATTGTCCGTCTTCCTCGATTATAAGAGTCTTAAGGAAGAAATCATTTGAATATTTCCTGAGGCGACAAGAAAATTTGTTCAACGATTCACGATACAAATCACCGAATTCCTTGTCATTATATTGCCAAGACGTAATTTCCTCTTCCTTAGTAGAGTTAATTATTTCCTTTAACCATCGATGCGTGTCTTTCATTTCCTTGTAGCTCATGTCTTTCATACGATCAAGCATCTTATAAACGTCATCGTTCGACTTGTTCATTTTCTCAAGTAAAGAATGAAACTTCTCGACAAAATTAGGGTCATAAGATGCCGGATCCCTCGCTCTACAATCATAACCATAATGGGGTTCTTTTCCACAAAACTCACATGAATAAGTCGAAGAATAGGGTGGAGGTGGATTTCCATAATTAGGTGGATTATAGTTTTGGAAAGAGTCATGATTATGAAAGTTCTCATGATTGTAACCTTGAAAATTCCCTTTATCACTAATAGTATCATCCTCAGCATCAACTCTCAAAGACGGCTCAATATCACATGGTAAAGCTCCTTGAGTTAGATAAGATTGTACAAAGAGAAGTTGTCTTTGACAATTTTCCTCGAAACGTCCAAGTATTCTCCTTTCCATCTCTTGAAGTCTCCTCTCAAAGGATTCACGAAATTGAGAGACATTTTGCATATTCTCTTGGTTAAACCCTTGATTATATCCTTGATTATGAAAAGTTTCTTGATTATAGCCTTGAAAAGTATCATTATTTTGAAAACCTTCATAATTGGAAAATCCTTGGTTTTGGTATGGCACATTAAAGGTTTGATCATGAAATGATGGTGGAGGTTGTGATGAAAAACCGGAATATCCCATATAGTCATTACAAGTGTAGTCCATTTGAGTGTTAGGTTGACAATTAGGGTTCTCGGTTCCATTGTAAGCATATCCCTCCCCATAATAACCATTATTTTGATCACATAAATAAGTATCGTGTGGACCACCACAAGTCGAACAAGGCGAATAATTAGCGTTGGTGGATCGTTGTTGCAAAATCTCCAACATGGAACGAGTATCCATGTTTAACAAGGTGGCCGAATGTATATACAAGTATAATGACGTTTAAAAGCTTCCTTGGGGAAGGAAGTAATACACCAAAGGTGGTATGTTTACACGTGTGCGAGTACACGTGTAAGTAAACACGAGGAATGAGGGAGTAGCCCTCGGTCGACTTTTGAGAGAGAAGAGATTATCTCCCTCGAGGTTCGATATGAAATATCCACAAGAAAGTATACATATAATTACTACTTGGGTGCAAGACCCCCAATAAAGCCTTCCTTCTTAGAATACGCACTAGTGAACGGGGGTTAGGTGGCGCGAAGCACTTATGTACCTATTGACCCTTAGATGGCATTTTATAGCACATCGCCTATCTATTCACTTTAGTAGTTTGTATTCTTCGAATTATTGCCTATTGAAAGTATTTATCTATTCTTGCTTAATTAAATTTTATCGATACGCGTGTCAAGGACCGGAACGCCCCTCAACACGGTGTATTGCTTCGGCAATACTTATGGAGATAGGTAACTTGGTTGTTCGTATATGTATACGTATCTACATATAATAATATATAAAAAATATTTTTGTATTTATTTTATTTTTTTAAGAAAAATACTATATGTACGTAAAAAGCAATGAAAACGATATAATATATATTTTTGTTGTAATCTTTTAGGAAAAAGATTACTTTTTGGATTTTTTATTTTTTTGTTTCAATTCTTTAGGAAAAGAATTGATTTTGTGATTTTTTATTTTTTTGTATTTTTATCTTTTTGATTTTTTTATCTTTTTGATTTATAATACGTAAAAATAACGTTCACAAAGTGAACGGATCCCAAAATCCAATCGTCTCACTCGAAATCGTTAATCTTCACGAAAAGAACCGGCAGCGGCGCCATTTGAAATTTCGTTTTAGTGTAGTTGTCTTCTCAGCTCGATTCGAATTGATATAACTATCTTAAGCTCGACTTAATTGTTTTTGGTTAAAAGAACGTAATTTGGTATTTTATACTACTTGGCACACAAATCGAGAACCTAAACTATTATTATATCACTATATTATAGTAATACTACGTACTAAACTATTGTACTTAAAACAAATTATAATAGGTAAATGAATGTATATCAAATCAGTCCAAATCAAAAACTCAAATGGCCCAATAACTAGTTATTAAGCGTAACAAAAGTTGAAAACACATTTTATTCTAAACTAAATTTCACCGAGCCAAAAAAATGTTTAAAGATTATAAAAAAAAATCATTTTTATAATGAAAACCTTTACGTTCAAAACTTCAAATCTATTACAGCTTATCTAAGCAAAAAGATGTTAAAAGAAATTGAGTGAAGAACTTTAACAAGAAAATAGAGTTGGACCAATGGTAAGTCTATGTGCAACTATTCAGAGGGTCACAGGTTCGATTCTTGCCTAGCTACTATTTCACTTTCTCTTTTTTAAACCTTTGAAAAACTTATCTATCTATCTCAGTTGATCTAAAGTAATCAATTTCACTAACTGATGAGGCAAATTAAGCAAATCAAATTAAAGCTTACTATAACAGTTGATCTGAAGTAATCAATGTGAGATTATTAACAAGCTAAACTGCCTAAATTCTTCTACTGATATAACCACATTCAGTCAAAATCATTCTGTGCCAAATACTACTACTACAAACAGGGCACAAATTTATTAAGCTAAAGGACTAGAATTGAAGAACTGAATTTAACAGATATCGAAACATGTAACAAGGACATTTAAGCATGAAACAAGCACAGATTACGCTACCATTAGCATCTTTACACTAAAATGCAGAAAATGTAACAAGTGCTTAACCGACACATCCGTCGTCTAGTCCACTGATGGCGAGGGTTCAGCGCTGAGCTGCCCTTTCTATCTGCTACTGCTATAAACTGGAATCAACTGAACTCCACTCTAAATGTCTGCTGACGTGTTCTTTTGAATCAGCAAAGTGAAACCTACAAAATCGAAATAAAGCGAAGAAAAACTAAACAGAATCTACGATTCTGAAACCTGCAGTACTGATCTAAATCGAATGATTGGCCATTGAACTTTTCCTTAACTGAATTAGACCTACGACTTACAATTCAATTACTGAATTCTTGCCTAACAAATCGCTCATTTACTCTATCTTCAATCTGTTTTAAAGCCTTTGAAAACATAAATTTGATGAAAACTAATTTTATCAGTATTGCTTATGAACTAAACAAGCTACTGACAAGGCTACTTCTCTGGATAACAAAATGAAGTCAAAATGGACACTTCTAACTAACTGTATACTCAGAAAGAGATAAAACTAAATCCACAAACTCCATAAGCTAAAGAACAGCTTATATGATTAACTCTCAAAATGTGTACCAAAAGTAAATGCAAATAAGATCGTACTTTTTACACTTAAAACCTTAGAACTCGCCTACTCCTAACTTTGTAAAAGCTGATTTGAGAACTTGAATTACTAAAAGCTTCTCATAAGCTCTTTGAGCTTATGAGCTTATTTCTTAGAAACTACTCTTCTACAAGAACTGATTAGGAACATAATAGAACATAAGCTTGTGAAAGTAATAGACTAACAATATCATTAACGTGTACCATCAATGATTCTGAAGATAAAAGCTTTAAAATCACTTACTAGCTTAACCGAGCTACGAACAGTAGGGAATAGTGAGAAACAATAGAAAAGAGAAATTTTATTTACTGAAGATTCAAAGTTTATTAATGGCGGTTATCGTTATAACAACATAACAGAATTGTAACTGATTTGGATTCACAACTAGCACAGAATTAAAGGGAAGAGATTTAAGAAAAGTCAAAACTCCATTAATGAAGAAAAGAGGAATTTGTTATAACAGAAAAGCAAAATCGGTTACAAGATTAATGGACTGAAATTAAACTAACTAACAACTAATCCTATCTAGATTACAACTACTGTGTGTAAATCTACTCCTAAGCTAACCCTGAAAAATGAGCTCTTCGTCTTCCTTTTATAGGCGTCGAAAGGAGGTGTGATGACGTGTTCGCTCCAATGAGGAGTGGACACGTGTTTAATACGAGGTTTAAACTCGTCCTTCATTCTTGAATTTGGGGCTTTCTTCGTTCTTCATCCTTGATCGAATTAAGTGGTACCATCATGTTGAGGAGAGGAAGGTGATCATTTTTTCTGTTTAAAGCATTGATTGATTCTTCGTTGATTGTTCTTGATTCTCAATTGCAGGTAATGAAGGTGAAAAGATGAAAAGATGGCTGTTAATCTCTTTCTCTCTCTTCGTTTGGAGACGAAGCGTGTTTATGTGTGTTCGTTTGATCGGGACTTGGTCAATGGACCAAAGTAAATGAAAGTCTCTTAACTTTTCATTTAATTTCTTTTTAGTCCCTTCTTATTTCATTTCTTTGCAAATGGTTTTGGAAACTTTTAAATCAAGTTCTTTTCATCCTTTGTCTTGTAGGAAATTGCAAGCTAAGCCCTCGATCTTTGAAGTAGTGACAAGTAAGGTCCTTGAATCATATTTCGTCTCTTTCTTCGTCTTTTCTTCAAATAAATCCCTTAAAACGCGTCTTTGCTTCAAAATGTATCTTCTTTACCTGAAAACACAAAAACACCAATACCCACGTAATTCTGATAATTTATAGTTTAATATCAGGTATTTGACAGTGTTTTGAGTGGTTTTTGGATCATTATTGATGAGTGTTTTCACACTTATCAAGCTTTTATTATGACTTCAGTCTTGCCTTGCCTTTTATTATCCGCCTCATCAGTGGTTTTATTAGCCAAAGACGTATATCCTCACGCTAAAGCGAATTGTGGATCTTTAAAGCTTCAAAGATTAAGGCTTGATTCACTTTCAATTTGGGCATAGATTTATCGGCCTTGTGAGCTTCAAATTTTTGCTTAATTTAGGTGAGCACTTGAAATCTGATTATTAGGTGAAGCGTTCGATTATTCGAGTGCCAATACTTCAAAACCATGACGCTGGCGATACCTTAATGTTTTCCCAATTTAATTACATGGAAGCTACTAAAACAAATTAGAAACTAACAATAACACTAGCAGGGGAAAGTTGGTTCCCAGTGCTAGATATAAAAAATGATCTGGGCACAAAAGTGAGTAGAACTTGCTCGTTTCTTGGTTTCTTTGGCAGACAAAGGCACCCCCACAACCAGTTGGGTTGTGGGGAGTCATTTGTACAAGAAAAACACCAGGTCACTTACACAAATTTCACAGAAAATGGCCAAGAGAGTTACTGATTAAGCTAGGTTAGGGTCTGATGACCAGTTGCTGATGCAATTGGTCTTTGGACGAATTTTTGGTTCTTGTATCTTGTTCAAACTATCACCAAACTGAATCACACAAGTCCTAAATCATAGACACTACCCAACTCTAGTAGACTGAAAGAGTTGATGGACAAAAAATTTCCAAAACAAGCTATTTAAGTGAGTAACTGATTTTGCTATATCTGAACACACAAAATGCTTTTAAAACCTAGTAAAATAGAAACAAACTTACACATAACTTATAACAATTGACTAAGTGTGTTTAGGTAGATTATAGACCAAAAAATCTGTCAATATTTATCCTAAACCCTATTCCCAAACACCCCTTAATATTTCAGAATCTAAATTTCAACAAAGAGATTGCTTTCAAAATCTACCCAACTGATTTTTATCTAATCTAACATGCATATAAAGCATAAAAAAGCAGAATCAAGCAAGAAAAACATCAAATAAGCAGGTCATACTCAAAATCAAACAAGATCATAAACAAAATCACAAACTTAAACTTCTAGGAGGGTTCAAGCCCGTTACCTTGTGTGGTTAACATCCAACCACACAAAGGCCAGCTGAGGCCTTCTCCTATAAGCTAGAGGCTTATGCTTGGCTTAATGGACTTGCTGATGTAGAGAAAGGATAATATCTTCAAAAAAAGATGAACATGAAATGGGTGGGGTTCTCTTGATCCCTTTTGGTACCTGCACAACACCATAAAACCCAAAAGAAAGAACAGAGCTGATAAGCAGTCAATAAGCTCTGTAACACCCCATTTTGATAAATGGAATGTCACGCGTAATTATGGCGTGTCATCAAAGCATGCAAGGTAATATGTAGTAAAACATACATGACCATAGGGAAGACCGGAATCAAACATCGGTTCCCAAACATAAGCCCAAAACATAACAAAGTAAATGAACTGAATGAAAGACTAAACAAGCATAAATATATGAAGGAAACAGGAGAAGAAGTCTATGGCAGCTTCCATCCTATGCATGTCCTCCAAATGCTCGAGTCTTGGGTACCTGCCGTTTGGGACATGGAAAGGAAAGTAACGGCTGAGCAAAACGCTCAGTGCACGGATATACAATATAGCATGAATAGGATAAGCATGTAACATATAACAGCGGAAGACTAAGTTCTGAGTAATCTGGTTAAGTATTAAGAAAACTGGTCTTATAGTTTGAAAAGCCTTATGTTTATCTTGTGAAAACTGTTTTAACATATATAAACCATAGCCCATATAGGTCATGAAAAGGTCACGTGCATGAATACTTGGAGGGGTGACCTCATCATGCTGATTAGAGGGGATGCCTCTAATCAATATACTGATTTGGGTAGGAGGGATCAACTCCTTGTGAAGGGTGCAAGGCACACACCACATTCACCATGATAAACTGAATAAAACATGTAACTAGGATGCACCCATACGCCCCACCTGATATAATAATATGGCCAAACTGAAAAGGGACGCCACGAGCAATCACTCCGCCGTGGGGAAGTCATAACATCGGTGCCTCCAATGCTATGGTTATGGTACCTCCATAACTAGGTGAAACTGGTCATGCTTGTATATGGCTATAGTTTATGCTAAATTAACATAAGCAGTTCAAAACAATAAAACAAATGCTGGGGAAAACAGTTGGCTGCATACGGGGAAATCCTAATAAGGAAGGAATGTCCATACTGAAAGGACGGGAATCCGTACCTCAAGTCCAGTGAATGAACGGAAGAAAGACTCCTACTTCTGGATCACTAACGCTACATGAATACACACGTATATAAGTATCGAATTACTGATTACGTACTGGGTTTTATGTCTCATCTTAGCTTACTTTATATGTTTTTAGGTCATGGTTTACTGTTTAAAGCCTTAAACTGTGTTTATCTTGTATTCTGATTAATCTGATTAAGTATTACTGGTATTTCATGTATTATTATACTTACTGTGTAATAATAAGTAACTTTCCAAAAATAGCAGGTTTCCAAAAATAGAAAGTTTCCAAAAATAGAAAGTTTCCAAAAATAGAAAGTTTCCAAAAATAGAAAGTTACCAAAAATAGAAAGTTTCCAAAAATAGAAAGTTTCCAAAAATAGAAAGTTTCCAAAAATAGAAAGTTTCCAAAAATAGAAAGTTTCCAAAAATAGAATTTACTGCTTAAAATAGATTAGTTTCTAAAAATAGAAAGTTTCCAAAAATAGATCATCTGCCTTAATTAAATAAGTTTCCATATATAGAAGGTTTCCATGATTAGATTAGCTGCCTGAAATAGATAGATTTCCATATATAGAAGGTTTCCATTAATAGATTAGTTGCCTTATGTAATTAAGTTTCTATAAATAGAAGTTTCCATATTTAGAATTAAGCTGGTTACATAAGCTAACATATAAGTCTAAGTGTTTATAAGCTTATTTTCCTAAGTCATAAGATATAGTGTATAGTTTAATTATTATTTCATGTATTTTAATTAAACTATAGGTTAAGCATTTTAATTAAAGTATAACATGTTTTAATTAAAATGAAATGAAAATACTTAGGTTAAAAATGTGTATTATTATTATTAATAATATAACCTAAGTCATGTCTAAATTAATTAATTATAGGCATGTTTTAAATAATTAATTAATTATAACTTATAACATAAAATACTTAGGTTAAATTAATATCATGCTAAATTAATATTTAGAATAACCTAAGTCATGATTTAATTAATATCTCATGTTATTAATTAATTTATATCCTAAGTTCATGATTCATAAAAATTAACATGTAACATAGATCATGATTTAACCAACGAACCGTGAACCGGGCATGAAATCGACACCGTACCCCGAACCAAATCGGGGTTCCCCTTGGTTCCTTGCTGCCGTGGGACCCACACCACCAAACCGGGACCACATGGTCTCGGTGGTGGTTTCTAGGCCAAGCCGTGACCCCCTTAGGGCACGGTCTAGGCGTCGGCTAAACCAAACACCCGTAAAACACCCTTTTGATTTTACCCTTTAACCAAATACATGTTAATTTTATGTTTTTAATTAGGTTTTAAAAACATCATGTTCTTAATTAATTTTACCAAATCAAATCAAAAGAAATAATTAAAAAGAAAGGTTAAAAAGGTATACCGAATGTGTGGATCAATAAAGGATGAACAAACACTAACACTTGTAAAATATCCATGATCAAAATCAACAAGAGCACCTCCTTTGGTGTTGTAGAAGTGGCGGCCAAAAATGGGGAGGAAGAAGGAGAGGAGAAACTTTTTAGGGTTTTATCTTTTTTCTAGGTTTTGTCAACATGAACAAGTTTTCCAAATTTTTCATGTTAGTAATTTTGCATGGGCTAAGCCCATTTCTTCTTCCAAATTTCGTGGATATGGGGCCCACAAGGGGGTAACCCAAATGTTTTTCGTGTCTAAATAATAAGTGTGTTCTCGTGTTCGTTCGTGGTTAAACGTGTTCGTGTTTAAAGTGTTTCTGTTTATTTTATCAGGTAGTTTATCGTATTCTTAACGCTCGTAATTATATTATATGTATTTACGTAATTATTTTAGTTCGTGTTTTAATTATGTTCATGATTTCATGATCGCATGTTCGTGATTAATTATTGTTTAAATAATTATTACGTGATCGTGCATAGTAATTACTTATTAACTGCTTATCATGAGTTTGTACGTAATCGATACTTATCATGTCATACACGTATGCACTTACTTGATTAATAGCACATGAATGTGATCAATACTGAATAAGGTAAGTTTTAATCTAGGACGTACGATCTTAAGGGCACTATTCATGGTAAAAGCATGCGGGTTTTACAAGCTCAGTGTCAAATGAGCTTATTGAATGCTTATAGCAATAAGCTTATCAGAAATATAAGCAAACTTTTATGAAAATTTTTGAAAAACAAATACTTTTGAAACTACAAGAAAACCTTAACAAAAGCTTAAAATAAGCTTCACCCAATGACTAACATCCACTTTCACTTCAGTTAGTCAATGGAATCAGGCTATGAAAGCTTTTGTCAAAAACTTCAAGAAAATGAATTTTCTGAAAACGTCTTATAAACTGAAATCTATTGAATACTTTAAACTAACTTGCATTAAAGATAAAATTAAACTAGGAAACACAGTAAAACTGGAACTCAGTTATGCATATTAATAAAATTTCATTGTCATTACTATTTTTAAAAAAATAAACAAAAACTGGAACAAAGGGTGCATTTACATGCGAATGCCCTTTTTATAAGCTAGCTAGGAACATACTAGAATGCTAAACCCTAATACATAAAAATCCTATAATGCCCTTGGAATCTTTAGTCAAAAATTGGTCAAGAACATTGGCATGTGATCTACTGCTTGGAAAAGGATGTGCTAGCTATTTGTGATGATCTCAAACGTTGAAATACTCCTTTGTGACCAAGGGATTAATATGAGCTGTTGATTTGCTCAAAAGATTCCCATTTTGCTATTTAGGGTTGAGCAGGGGACTTTGGTTGGCGACCAGGAGTGAGTGGGTGGAGGTAAAAGTGAGTGGGTTTTGATGAGAGGAGGGTAAATTAGTGATCTGGAAGCTTAGGGGTAAAACCCCTTTGTTTTAAGGTGAATTTAGGATTAGGGTTTATGTAAAAACTGGGTTTAGGAAGAGGTTAAACAGTTAAGTTTAATTGGGTTTTAGGGGTTAATAAAAATTAAAAAAGTTTTTACCCCCGTTTTTTATTTAACTGATTTATAAAAGTCAGTTTAAAGATAGTGGAGTGTGACGTGTGGGATTGGGGTAATCTGATTGGGTGAGGGGTGGTCAAAGGTGACGTGTAAGGTGGTGGTAGGATGGAGTAAGTTGTATTGTCTGGCCCAAATGCCCCCTGACTATCATATGCTTGCTGAATGAAGTTTTCTAGCCCACAATTAAACATCCCTTTGTTATAAACTTTTCTTTTTCCCATTTTTGCCACATTAAGTTTTGTAAAACTTTCAAAAGGGCTTTTCTTGCATATTCCAAGGACCATTCATGCACATACTTGATATTTTAGGGACCCACAAGTAATTTTGAGGATTTACAGGGGTATAAAATGACAAGTCTTCAATTCTTGAGGGACCAATCTTGCCAATCTTCAAAACTTCAAGGACTTGAATGGAAAATCATGATTCGGGTCTGGTTCTTTGTGCGGCTTCGTTTCCCGTGTTCGTTTTTGCTTCATTCTTGTGATCTTTTATTGAATTCACGATATCCGTACCAAAAATACACAATGAACAAACACAAGCATATATTTGGGTATTTTGGTGATATTTTAAGAGTTTTAAGCCCGATTTGGACTATGAGACTATGTATAAATACAATCTCATCAATAGTTAGTTGTCAATCTTACTAGTTCTGTTGTCCCATATTTTGTGATGATAGATTTAAGAAATAAGATAGAAAAGAGATGAATTTTAGAGAGAGAAAGTAGAGAGAAGTGTGAGAAACTTAGGGATGATTAGATTTAGAAAATGAAATGGATTACCCTTCCTAAGATGCTAGGAAGGGATTTATATAGTCTGCCTACATGTATGCTTTGTATAGATTATATTGTTTGGGTCGGGCTTGAATAAATGCTTAGTACCTTGAAAGAGGCCTTTTAAGCTAGCCATCAAGCCCGTATTGTCATGACTATTCTACTACATATTACAACTAATAATAAACGATACATAATAAACCTATGATCGATCATGCTTGTTTGGCTCAATATTTTGAGGCTAACAATCTCCCCTAGAGAGAGATTATTCCCCTTCAACATTTGGAGATTTGTAGAGATTACTAATCTCGCCATAACTGATTCTTGAACGTGTAATAGTAGTCTTGTTCCTTCATGTTGTGATCTTTGCGCCTTTGTAATTGTCTTTCGGCTTTGTCATTAGTCATGAGATCTTCAAATCATCCTTGGCTTGCGTTTGCCATCTTGGGATCTTGTGTCAACATCCACATGCTCACACTATTCATTATCTTAAAAGCTTGCTTTGATCATCAGAGTTGCTGAGTACATCGTAACGTCACCTTCTTGAGACAAAGCATAGCACAGACTGAATGGCTTTGACATTCGTCCTCAATCGGTAGCGTTTTACCTCTGGTCTGTGAAGACCGTTAGACAATATCAAATATCATACATGTGATTAGGTAGTTTCACTTAAGAACCTCTTTGATAGGGTTTCGTGACTGTACTAGTTGTTCTCTTTACTCAACCGTCTCAAAGAAAGACTGCGAACATAAAGAGTGAATCAATTGGATAAATATCTGTTTGATTAAAGTCGTCAATTCAAATTCCTGGAACAAGTTTGATTCTTAAAGAATCTTACCATTGTTACTTTCCAGTTGACACAAGCTTGATCCATAAAGAATCTCGCAAGTCACCTATCATAGCGCTGTTTGAGGTTGACGCTAGAAGGATTTCCATTCATCACTGTGAATATTAATGAATATCACTCTGAATGTTCTGGCAAGATCATAAAGATATTGCGTAGAAACTTGAAACGAGTTTGAATTGATAAAGAAACAAACCAATGTTGCTTTTCATTTTTACATATGTTTAATTCATAAAGAATCTTACACATGACCTACCGCAGTGTTGTTTGATGTTAACACTGGAAGGATTTTGCACTCATCATTGTGAATACTAAGTAGTATCACTCTGAGTGTTCTAGAAATATCGTAAGGATATGGCGTAGGACTCTCTTCTTCTTCATTCCATGTGTCATAGCGAGATTTGATTGATCTCTTGGCTCTAGACTCGATTAGTACACTTTTAGTGGTCGGAGACTGGAGCAGATGCCATCTATTCAATATCAACTATCTCGGACTGAGAAAGTCAATAGAAGTCGTGTTGATCTCCGTGACAATAAAACAAACTTGTTTTGAGAGAAGCCTGAGTCAGCTGGGGAAGGGTTGTGCATTACATCACTGGGTCCATGATGCGTGTTTTCATGATGTGTTGACCCGGTTTCTGCCTGAGTTGTATGTAGGGCTTCTTTCTTTACACCCTTTATCCTTACATTTCTTTTTCATTGTTCAACCCCTTCAATGCTTACCAAGACATCATTACTAGCACCTTGTTGTGATTGTTCCAGTGCTAGCTTTAGTACTTAGTCGGCATTCAGCTACGTTCACATTCTACTCCATCTTTCCTAAGGACTTCTAATAATCTATTCAATTTTCTGTGGGAAGATCCCTCTGGTTCTAGTTTGATCATAGTTCAATTTTCTGTGGGTATTTGATTGTAACAATAAACCACTTTATAATTCTAACATAGTGTTTGAAAAACATTTAACACCTTGCTAGTTTTGTCAATTCAAAAATGCTCCCCCTTCACATGTGCATCGATTGTAACACTCTCAAATTTTGTATCGGGTCAGCAGAAGGTTCAGTATAATGTTACGTGTTGATCCCAAACTTAGATCGTTTTAGCTTGTGTAAACGAGATTAGATCAAATTTATACACGTAGAGAAACTTTGTTTATGTATAAAGTAATTTAAGTGTTATGCGAAATTAACACTTAAACAAGAACACACAAAGGATGTAAACAAACTTTCACTTGATTGATAATAACAAACTTGTTTACAATGAAAGTGTTTAACGTATGAAAACTTATTATGAAACATAACCTAAAGGTCTCCTTTTATAGACATAAGAAGCCTTGTACAAGAGTCTACGTATCAACTATTCTAGGTAAAGATAAATATAGAAAATACAATATTGATCCTATCTTTACTAGAAACAAACTAGAAACATAATACGCGTAGACCATATCTTTCTATCAGTGCTTGTTTTCAACCTATCAACGCTTGACTTCTTCCTGTCAACGCTTGATCTGTCAGCGTTTGTTTTCTTCCTATCAACGCTTGTTTTCTTCTTGTCAGCGCTCAAGTGGACTGGCTACATTTTATTCCCAACAATCCTCCCCTAAACTTGATATCTACTCTAGTAATCAAGTTTCTGAATAAAAATTAAGAACTAGGAGGAATCTTAAAAATCTTATCATATTGGTAATAAACATGCCTAATCAAATCTTTGGCCACGTCACTTGAATAGTCAATCTCCAACTGTGTTGTCTTCATCTTTTCCAAAACTGCCTTGGACATGGGATACTGACCATCTACAAGAAGATACTCAGCAAACTTTGTAGAGCTCAAGTAGTACACACTAGCAGCTGAATACAAACGCCATTGAAGACCACTGATATCATCATCAAGATCCTTCCAAACAGCAGGATCTTTTTCTTTTGGTCCACACATTCTCTTGAATGGTGACCAAAGTTTTATTCCATTGACTGAAGTAGGAACTTCAGTCTCATACTTGGTCTCCAACAACCTCCAAAGGTCTACCAAGTCTTCTCTATCCACACTTGCAAAGACATACACAAGAGTAGTAAATGTGTGTACCTCTTTTCCATACCTGCCAATCTTCCAAAACCCACTTGCATCTTCTTCATAGCTTATGATAGGGTTTCTGGCATCAAGAGGTAACACTTGTACCATATCTGAAGCTTCCATGGGTGAGATCTTGATGCTCCTTCTTATAACAGCTTCACTGGGAGTCAATTTATCCATATCTTTAGGGAACTCAAGTGGAACTCCCTTCTTCAAAGGCCTTGGAACAATCATTGCCTTCTAAATCTCCATCTCTTATGTAAGTTCTTCTTTCCTTTCTTCTGAAAGAATTCTTAGAGTGTTCATCTCCTACACTTTTGCCCAAATGGGATAAGCCTTGTACTCCAATTCTTGAAAAGATAATCCCTGTAATTTCTTGAAGGTGCATCCAGTTCCATGACATCTGAGTAACATGTAGTAGAGCTCTCTTCTATCCCTCTTCAGCAGTGAGAAAACATTGCTAGCCTTGTGTTTCAGAATTACCTTGCAGTCATTTTAAACTCTTAAAAGAATCTCCAATCCCCAAATATGGTCTGAAATAGTCAAATCTGGATTCTCCATAATCCTATTCTCCCAAACATGGTACATCTGAACTACTTCTGGCATATCAAAGTCTACTTGCAATTTCAACTCTTTAAGCTTCTCCCTTGCCAAGTCATCACCATATTCAAGTCTTTCTGGTTGCTCAATTATCAACACACTTGAATCTGAACTTTCTTTATCACTTCCTTCTTGTTCCTCTGAAGTTACAACAAATGGTGATTCACCAACCTTCTTTATTTCTTGTTCCACAAGTTGTGCAGCCAACCTTCTATCAAACTCTACTTGTGTTGCATCCTTTGGAACTTCTACTTCGACCATGATTCCTTTACCCTTATCTAATGGATCAATGATGGGTAAGGATGATGGTAATACTTGTGAAGACACGTGTTTGATGATAGCTGATGACTGGAATACATCAACCATATCTGCAGGCCTGTCAACGCTCAAATTCCTTGTGTCAGCGCCCAAATTACTCTTGTCAACGCTTGGTGTGTCAGCGTTCAAATTTTGCTTGTCAACTCCCAACTTACTTGTCTTAGCGTCTTTTGTAAATAGCTCCAACATAGCTGTAAAAGACAAGTTTAAATTTGTAGGAGTTAGCAGAGATCTATCAAAACCTGGTTGCTTCTTCAATTCAGTTAGGGCCTTAGCAATACCCAAAGATTCTCCATCATGTGAGCCTTTATCACTCACATTAATCTGCTCATCCTCCCCTTTGGAAGATTCCTCCATCCCACGCCTTGTGCTAGCATTCTCCAAAATGACAATCCTCTCCCTCAATTGCTTGAGTTCAAGGCCTTGTGTACTGACAATTTGTACCAAGTCTGCATTTTGCTTTTGCAAGCTAATGCAGACAGCCTTCAATTCCATCAATGTGTATGGTTCCAATCTGCCCTCCTCAAAAATGGGTATTTGACCTCCCAAGTTAGAGTCATGGGGCATGGATGAGGTCTTAAAGATGTTAGGACTGTCTTGGTCTGCATCTAAGCCAGAACCAGTAGTCCAGTCTCATCCATAGCACCAACCACACTTGTGGTGGTGGTTCTCTCTGCTACATGGATAGGACCACTAGAGGAGAACACTCCAGTATTCCTTTGGTGTTTTTGCAACCTATATTTAGGTGGGGTAGAAAATGATGTGGATTCGGTGGAGGTGGGAAGGTTAAGGGGTGTTTTGGTCTGTGAAGGAAAGGTGTCAACGTCTGGATTACTTGTGTCAACGCCAACATTTAAGGTGTCAGCGTTGAAGGTTTCTTGGTCAATTTCCATATGTTGAGGTGAAGGCAAAGGTTCTGGTATTGGGTCAAGTTGTGGTTGTGGGTCTGGTTGGGGTTGTGCTGCTACAATAACAGCAAGCATAGCTGGGGTGAGGGGTAATTCACGGTGAGGGGGTGAATTCATCTTTGTAAAAATAGCTTTCTTTTGCACAGGGATCTCATAAAAGTCATCATGATCCCTTGTGCAGTAATTTTGCACATCAAAAACCAATTGCAAAAATCTGGGATAAGCCAAAGTCATCTTATTCCCTTTGTTTTTACACATGCCATCAAAAATCATTTTAGAATAATTAAACTTTTGCCCATTTGCAATGCACACAATTGCACTAGCAATTGATCTATTAATTTCATTGTGTGCAGTACACTTGGGACTCAAACATTAAAAGATGACATGTATGAGGTACTTCCAGGCTGGGGGAAACTCTTGTTTATGATATTTGTTTAAAGTGCCCTCATCAGGGAAAGGATACCCCAAAGCCCGAAGTCCTTGTTCTATTTCATGCCTGGGGAGGGTGGTTATACCATCTACATCACAAGATGCAAAGCCTGGCGAACCAAGGCTTCAATAACCACCCATGTACGCCCATGAACAATAGATGATAATGTAGTCACGTTATTAATTGTTGAGGAACTAACAGTGTTCCAAAACTGTTTAATATGAGTGACAGAGATGAGAGGAGCATGAGAAAGAGCATACCTAATAGGAGATGCATTCAAATACGCCACCATCTGGGTGTATTGTGGAAACAGAGTATCATCAGCGTCCAAATAAGCAATCATGTTGTGTTGACTCCTGAATCCCAATACCAAGCCACTTGGTTTAAATTTTGGTGCCATTGTTGAAGAAAGCTGTCTGTGAATGATTTTGAAAGATGAATTATAGGAGAAAATTGTTAGACAAGAATATGAGGTACCCTGTTTAAAAATAGGAGCCAAATATATAGGAGAGATAGGCACATGTGATTGGTCAAAAATTAGGCAACTATTTTCAAAATATAATGATGAAAATATTGATAAGAAAATAAGTTATCCTTGTGCATTAATTAAAAGTTATCTGCTCCCAAAATTACGACCCCAAAATTCGTCAAAAATAACAACTGGGTAGGTCCCAATGATTGTCAACGGTAAAAAATAACCCATCAACGCCCAACGGATATATTCTTGTCAGCGTTTGCCAAAGCCATGTCAGCGTCTAAATTGGTCATAACAACGCTTGGAAGAATACTTGTCAGCGTCCAAAAATAAAAGTAATAAAAATGAAAAAGGACCTTAACAAAGTAATTTATCCTAGTGAAGATAACCTATAAGTTGATAATTATTATAGGGCGGCAAGCACTGTCCAGTTATGCACACTTGCTTATGCAAGATACTCTAGTGTCCCTTGCTAACCAAAACTCTTATCAACTAATTTATCTCATAGAATTCCTTGTAACTCCCAGGTAAAACTCATTATAAATCATTCCCAAGTCTCCCAACAGACCACATCCAATTCTAGGCCAAAAATGTCTTGGCAGCATGCATAGTATATCAACTTTGCATGCTACAGTGCCTCATGATTTAGTAAATTAATTCATACTCACATGTGGACACAATCTAGAATTGTGATAAGAGTATTTTAAGAATACCCAAAAGTCCTAAAGGTTCCTAAAACCTCCCCTTAAACTGTGATACATATGTTGCCCAAAAATATGCATGAATATATAAAATTTATGTCAAGATAGGAATATAAATATTCCAACCATCATCCATAAACTAAAACATGCTCAAATGATTCTCCAAGGATCCATAAGCAACTCTGTATTCAATGGTACAATGCTATCAATGCCTGCACACTTAGATCAAAAACCACAAAAACTAACATTGTTGCTGACAACGTCACGATACCACTCGTCAGCGTTAAGGTAACCTTTGTAAGCGTTAGACAAATATAGTGGAAAATCTAACTTCAAAAAGACCAATAACTATGCATATCCTATACATACTTTTACAAAAAGACCCTAAAACACATATTATATGAGATTGATCATTCCAATACTTGTTACCAAGTATTGAAACCTTCCAACATCAAAAAGTTTTGTTAATAAATCAGACACATTTTCTTCTGTGTCAACCCTATCTGGTTGTATTAAACCCTTTTCAAAACAATCCCTTATAAAATGATGTCTAATTTCTATGTGTTTGGTTTTAGAATGATGTACAGGATTTTTAATAATGCATAAAGTACTGTTATTGTCTACAAAAATCTTGGTATGCATGAAATTATACCGATAATCCAACAGCTGGTTCTAAATCCATAAGACTTGTCCACAACAAGCAGCTGCAGCTACATACTCTGCTTCAGTTGTAGAATTGGCCACCACTGTTTGTTTCTTGCATTGCCAAGATATCAACCTACTCCCAAGAAACTGACATCCACCAGTTGTGGATTTTCTATCAAACTTATCACCACCATAGTCACTGTCTGAATATGCAATAAGCTCCAATGGTGAATCTTTTGGGTACCACAATCCAAGATATGGATAACATCTAAGGTACCTAAAGATTCTCTTGATAGCATAAAGGTGACACTCTTTGGGAGTCACTTGATGGCGTGCACATGCACACACAGCAAGCATAATGTCAGGTTTGGAGGCTGTGAGATACATCAATGAACCAATCATTGATCTATAGTGCCTGACATGTACATCTTTTCCATCTCCAACATTTCCCCAAGGGTGTTCTCTATCCATAGGAGTAGTAGCCCTCTTTTCATGTGGAGAAAAGCCAAACTTCTTCAAGATTTCTGCTACATACTTATCCTGAGAGATGAAGATACCATCTTCTTTCTACTGAACTTGTAACCCTAGAAAGAAGTTCATCTCCCCCATTGCACTCATCTTGATTTTGTCTGTCATAAGCTTGGAAAAGTCTCCACTCATCTTTGGATTGGTGGAGCCAAAGATGATATCATCAACATAAACCTGAACAAGTAAGACATCCTTACCAGCCTTCTTTGTAAATAATGTCTGGTCTATGGTGCCCCTTTTGAATCCATTTTCCACCAGATAAGTGGAAAATGTGCCATACCATGCTCTTGGGGCTTGATGAAGTCCATACATAGCTTTCTTGACTCTATACACCTTGTCTGGATTCTCTGGATCCTCAAAACCAGGAGGCTGCATCACATATACCTCCTCAACAATTATGCCATACAGAAAAGCACTCTTCACATCCATTTGATAGACAGTGAAGCCCATGTAGGAAGCATAGGCTAGAAATATCCTTATAGCCTCAATCCTTGCAACTGGTGCAAAGACCTCCTCATAGTCTATCCCTTCCTCTTGTGTATATCCCTGAGCCACTAAACGTGCCTTGTTTCTGACCACAATGCCTCTTTCATCTTTCTTGTTTCTATGAACCCACCTTGTCCTAATAGGTCTGACATATTTGGGACAATCAACCAGCTCCCAAACATCCTGAATAGCAAATTAGTGAAGCTCATCCTGCATTGCTTCCACCCAACTTGGTTCTTTGAGAGCATCAAAAATCTTTTTGGGTTCCTGTTGTGACAAAAGACAGGCAAACAAACATGCTTGAACAAGAGGGGTATCAACCTTCTTGTGTATATTAGCAATAAATCCTCCAAGACTCAGATGAGATCTTCTAGTCTGAACGGGAGACATGACATCCCTAATAATTTGAGAAGTGGGGTGATTCTTCATAGTAGAAGTAAGAACTCCTCCCTCAAAAAGTCTATTGTCTTCAATTTCATCATCCAAGTTACCAATATCTTCTTTAGACTCTCTTCCATCAATATTTGTATGAACCTCTTCATGTCTGCTTGAAGGTTCACCTTGTTCAAAATTGGAAGAGAAAATATGCTCAAAAGAGTTGTCAACGCCTGACCCAAGGTTGTCAGCGTTTAAACCATCAACGTCTGAAATGGTGTTGTCAACGTTTGAGCCATCAACGCCTGAATTTGTCCTGTCAGCGCCAGATTTTCCTTTGTCAACGCCTGAAGGACCATGCATGTTGTTAACTGGTGATACTTGGGGACCACCATTTTCCTTTCATGCAGTAGTAGCAGCAGCAAAAGCATCTGTCCATATAAGAATAGTGACATACTCAGATATAGGAGATGTCTTATCTGCTTGTGATCCAACCTCTTTAGTAGCATGTGTACCTGAAACATCAACAACTGGTTCTTCCACAACATTTGAAGTTACCTTCACAATGTCTGGATTAGTAACATGCATATAATTCAAAGTCCTAGATAGAGGTTCCAAGTCAAACAACCAATTTGGACCACTTTCAGGATCACTAGGTTTACTCTCTAAAAACCTAACATGTACTTTCTCAAGTATACGTTTTTCCTACTTAAGATAAACCCTATATCCCTTACTCTGCACTGAATAACCCATGAAATAGCCTTCAACACCTTTAGCACTAAATTTACCTAAGGCATCACTAGTATCTAGTACAACTAGATGACAACCAAAAGGTTTAAGAAAACAAATATTAGGTTTCCTTCCCCAAAGTAACTCATAAGGTGTTTTGTTATGTATCTTTTTTACCAATGCTCTATTCTGAAGATAACAAGCTATATTCACAGCCTCAGCCCAAAAAGCTATGGGAAAGTGAGCATCAGCCAACATAGTCCTGGCTGCTTCAATTAGGGTTCTATTCTTTCTCTCAGCAACCCCATTTTTCTGTGGGGTTCTGGCAATACTAAACTGCCTAGTAATCCCTTTCTTGGCACAAAAATCATCCAACAGTTTATTTCTAAACTCACCATCATTATCACTTCTAAGCATTTTAACTTCATTACCAGTTTTCTTCTCAATCTGAGTAATAAAGCTAATTAAATTATCAGGAGTGTCACTTTTCATGGCTAAAAATTAAGTCCAAGTAAACCTAGAAAAGTCATCTGTGATGACAAAGCAGTATGATTTACCATTCAAGCTTTCTATATTAGTTGGACCAAATAGGTCCATATGCAGCAAGTGAAGTGGTTTAGAACTAGAGTGCACCTGTTTAGACTTAAATGAGACCTTGTGTTGTTTGCCTTTAAGGCATGCAACACAAGAGTGGTCATTGTGGAAATCCTTTTCAGGCAAACCATCAACCAAGCCAAGTCTCACAAGTCTGTTTATATTTTGAAAGTTAATGTGCCCTAGTCTCCTGTGCCATAGATTACTCTCATCAACTGAAGCTTTATCATAAAAACATGACATATTATTATTCATCCAAATACCATTAAGATCCACATTATAAATGTCTTTATGCCTAGGTGTTCTATAGTCAATAAATTTCTCATCTGGTATTTTAAAATCCTTTCTCAACACCAAGCATTCTGTGTCAGTGAAAAGAACCTTATTTTTGTTATCACAAACTTGTGAACTGAAAAGATTATAACCAAGTTCTTTTACCAGAAACACGTTTTCAAAACGCAAGTTCTTGGTGAGAAGAGTTCCTTTGCCTGTGATAGTTCCATATATGCCTCCAAAGTAAACTTTATCACCATCCTTAATGGGAGTGAAGTTAGTAAGATAATCTTCCTTCCCAGTCATGTGCCTAGAGCATCCACTATCCCAATAGCCATAATCATTCACCTGTTTTTGAATGCCCTACACATAAAGAAAACAAATTAGTTTTCTTTGGGAACCCAAGCCTGAGCAGACTTGGATTCATCTGGTTGTTCAACAAGAACAGACTTAGTTCTCATAACAACCCCTTGTTCATCCCTTTTTGGATGAAACACCCAGTTAACCCCAATTGGTTTTGTGATGACCTTTGAAATATAATTAAATCTGTTGCAGGTCATAAAAATCGCATTAGAATTAGGGTTTTGATCTTGCTTAGGTCTCCATGTCAATCTAGAAGAAGCTTTAGACCTTTTTTCCTGTGGTTGCAAATATTTAGGTTTGGCAACATTTCTGTCAGCGTTGGATTTGGTCTTGTCATTGCTGAAATTACCCTTATCAGCGTTGAACCTAGGGTTTGCTACAGGAACCCATTGCCTATTAGACCATGTACTGGTCTTCTGAAAAGGTCTCTATCCATGAGTGTTAGACCCTTTAGTGAAGAATAGGGCTGGTCTAACAACTTGTGGACTTTGCTCCACAAAAGTTTTGGGTCTGACAGTGTTTGACCTTTTGTCAGCGTTGACCCTGGAAGCGTTGACACACTTATAAGCTAAATGTGAAAAGCTACCACAAGTGTAACAGGCTTTTCTAGACACAATCCTAGGTCTAGAAGAAAAGAAACCTGTTCCATTATCACTAACTTGGCTTTTTGGTGACCTAGTATTCCTATACATTTCTGCATACTTAATGCTAGTTTTTCTAACAGTGTTTGAGCCAAGGTCAACAGTCTTGCCAGTGATTGGGTTTGTTACTTTGATAGGGGTCGACTCATCTGGACTATCACAAAGCATGCCACCCTTGACAAACAAGGTAGGGTTGGCTTTCTTCCATTCATTCAAATCAGTCAATTTTTGACTATATTCCTCAACCGGGGTAAGGACTCTTGGTAGAGGAATAAATTCCTCTTCTTGGAGTTCTGGTAAACTAGTCCAAGATAGGTCCTTTCTTTGGACACCATAGAAGTCCCAGCTGGTGGTAGAACACCAGAATAGTCTTTCATCCCAATCCTAGTCATGTCCCTAGGATCCCTCTGTTTATTAACACATTCTCCTAGGGTTTGTGAGGCCTTATCAAATATCTGAATTTTAAGGTCTACATTATCCTTATTCTTGATAGCCTCATCTAAGTTAGCCTATAATTCAGCATTGACCCTTTCCATGATGTTTCTAATATCATTACTAGCATTTAAATCATGTTTTAAGATATTTATTTTATCTTTTAGGTCAAGCTTCATTTTCTTATACTCAGAAACTGTCTTTTCAGTTTGAGTGAGAGAAATTTGATAGTTAGACAACTTGCATCTCTCAGTACTCACATCACTTAACAATCTTAAAACCTCTTTGTTAAGTCTTTCAGTATTTAAACGACCACCCTTACTACAAAAAGCGTCATCATATACCTCATTGTCTGATGAAGATGAGGAGTGTGCCATGAGAGCATATTGAACATGCTCTTCTTCTTCTATCTCAACAACCAAAGCTTTATCCTCTTCCTCATCCTTAGCCAAATAGCTCCAGTCCCATCCAATGCCATCAATTTATTGCACTGCCACCATGGCCTTAGGATCCTTAGCCTTAACAATTTGGCTTGAGTGTTTTCCAGCATCAGATCTTCTTGGAGATTTGCATTCTCTCATAAAGTACCCCATACGATGACAATTGTAGCACTCAACCTTGGATTTATCAAATCTAGCAGTGTCCTTTGCATTGAAAGTCATCTTCTTCTTGAACCTTATATTCCACCTGTTTGCTCTTATACTTGCAAGAGCCATGTTCCGCTTTATATCCATCTCCTCCAAGTGCTCATCACTTATTTGCTCAAGGTCCTTGATAGGTGTGAAAACACCCATCCTTTTTACCACTTAATTACAATAATAACCGAGCCAAAACGTGTACTTTATGTCATTTATGTCGGAATTATGCGTGGTTTGTGTTTTTGTTGTGATTTAGGACGAAAGGTGAAAAGTGGAGAAAACACGGGCATTCACGGGCTTTTATCGAAGAAAAAGACGAAAGACGAAGTCGAAAGATCAAGAGTGCGAAAGAACGGAAGTCCAAGACCAATTCTGAAGATTTATCGAAGAAAAAGTCAAAAGACGGAAGTTTACTAAAAGCCTAAGAACTCGAGTCTTATTTATGAAGAAAATTCAAGACGATTTTAAAGAAATCCCAAGACAAAGTCATTGAAGTCAAAAGATTAAAGAAGATTAAGGACTTAAGCATGCAATTAGAGAAAGAAGAAAGAGGGAGGAAGCTTCCTAAGCTCCTCCCTAATCTCCCTATATATAGTTTAGATTGTTTTCATTTCAAGTGGTTGGTGGCTTGACAACCCATTCTTCCACCCTTTTTCATTTCCTGCACTTTATTTTGATGCACCTTAATTTTATGTATTGCACCTTTAAATTCCATTTAATTTCCAAGTAAGTTTTATTTTATTGTTCTTGAATCTTTACCTTTATTGTTAATCTCCTTCTACCTTTCTTGTTTGATTTGTTCTTCATCTTTATTGTTCATGTTCTTGATTTTTCATAGTTTTGATTAAGTGGGTTTTGATCATTTTGTTTATGATTGTTGGTGTTATTGATTTGTTTTGATTGGTTATTGTTAGTAGATCATTTATGGTTGTTTTGGTTTAATCTTTTTGTTAATCTTGATTAGTTTTGATTAAATGCGTGCTTGGTTTTCATTTCCTGTTTCTTCATCTTCTAGTTACTGTTTCTTCATACTTGCCCAGATATTCCGAATCAACTAACTTCATCCGGAATGTATAGTATTCCGAATAAAGGACTTCATCCGGAATATCTAGTATTCCGAATAAAGGACTTCATCCGGAATATCTAATATTCCGAATCAAGGACTTCACCCGGAATACCTAGTATTCCGAATCAAGGACTTCATCCGGAATATCCAGTATTCCGAATAAAGGACTTCATCCGGAATATCTAATATTCCGAATCAAGGACTTCATCCGGAATGTTCACATATTCCGGATCAAACTGTTTATTCCGAATCAACCATTTTCCCTCTTTTTTATTCCGGATCAACACTTTATTCCGAATCAAATAGTTTATTCCGGATAAGTGACATATTCCGGATGAATTGTTTTATTCCGAATGAGTGTTTTCCAGTTTTGAGTTTTAAGCTTTACTTTTCCCGCCTTTTTCTTTATTTGCATTTTTATTTGCTTTCCTTTTAGTTTAAGTTTAAGTTTGTGTCATTTACTTTATTTCCCTTTTTATTTTCTCGTCATTTACTTTTCGTCAAGTTTTTATCTTTCATTGTTGTTTCTTTTACCGTCTTTATTTTATTTTTTTCAAGTCTTTATTTTTCATTAGTTTTAGACAACGACCATTCCCTTTTTATTCCACCAAGAACAACTAATCTCTTGCACTTTACCGGAAATCAATTCGAGAAGATACCGAGAAACGAACAATTGAACCTAGCAAAATCTATATATTAAAATGGCGCCGCTGCCGGCTCTTTTTGTGAGGATTAACGGTTTTTTGTGAGAGGCGCGTTGGCTTTTGGGATCCTTTCACTCGTGAATGTTACTTTTCGTGTCAAAAATTTTCAAAAATCCCAAAAACATTTGAAAAATCATAAAAAGCATTTCTTTTCAAAAGTTTTGCACCAAAAATATTCTTCTTGCTTATCTATTTTTCTTTATGGATTATTATGTCCATTGCGTCGGGTGTGGGAGACGATTATACGGGAACGAATCTTGTCAATGGTGTACATGTGAGAGGTGCGGAAACGATATCGACAATACACAATTCCTATTCGGATTTTGTCCTTTGTGCAACTCGACTAATTCGTCCTTTTTGAATCCACCTCCTGTTCCCCCGTGCATCTATTGTGGAAGCGATTCTCATTGGCATGTTTCGTGCCCGGTTCAATACCCGTATGGCCACGGGCAAGAACCGGGGTACAATTATGACAATGATAATAGCTATCCACAAGACGCACCCAGTCTTTCTCCTCACCCGTTTTGCAACAACTGTGGGGGTCCTCATGATACCTCTTATTGTCAACCAATGAATTATTATGAGCAAAATCCGTGTCCTCAGTTTTCTTCACCAATGGATTATTATGAACCAAACCCGTGTTGTAATTCTTCTCAACCGATGAACTACTATGAGCCACACCCATGCTATAATTCAGGTTTTCAACATTCTAAACCCCCACAACACATCATCGATCATCAACCCTCTTTCGAACATTTGAGCTCCCACGAACAATGGGCCACTCTTGTTAAGTGATAACTAGGTTTTACTTAATTAAAAATTAAAGTTCTCGTTCCGGTATCTTAACGAATTGATCTAGGTTCTCTATGTGACTCTATTGTTCTTTGGTGAAACAAAAATGTGTCGTTGTAGTTTTTAAAATAAAATGTGCAGAACTATTAAGTAAAAGTGCAATTAAAGTAAATCTAAGTCTAATTAAAATAATGGTGCAAGTATTTAAAACGTGACTGAAATTAGAGGGCACTTAAAGTAAATAATGCAAAATTAAAACTAACTAAGGCAAACTTAAAACGCACCTAAAACTTAAACTAAGGCAAGGCTAAAATAAAGCTAAGACAAATAATCTTAAAGTGCAATTAAATAAAAAGGCGGGAAAAATAAAGCTTGAAAATAAAGGACAGAAATTTAAAAACAGATAATAAAAACCTGAAAGAAACCTTGATTCGGAAGTTCTGAGTTGATTCGGAACTTTTTGAGTTCCGAATGAACCTATCTTGATCCTGAACTCCTTGACTCGGAAGACTTCCGGATGAAGCCCCTTGGTTCGGAACTTTGGAGTTCCGAGTGAAGCCTTCTTGATTCGGAACTTTTGAGTTCCGAATAAATCTTCTTGATCCGGAACTTTTTGAGTTCCGAATGAAGTCTATTGATTTGGAACTTTTTGAGTTCCGAATGAACAATGCTGACTCGGAAGTTTTGCTGATCCGGAACTCTTCTGGATGAAGCCTGGTTGAGTCGGAACTTTCCCTTGATCCGGAAGTTTGAGACTTCCAAATGAGCAATGCTTGGGTCGGAACTTTTTGAGTTCCGAGTGAAACCTCTTGATCCGGAACTTTTGAGTTCCGAATGAAAGCCACTGGTTCGGAACTTTGAAAGTTCCGAATGAACTGCCTTTCTTTTCTTGGCTCGGAAGTTTTCCTGGGAATATAGAAACACAAACAAACACCCCCGAAGAACAAGGGATCAAAAAAAAACCTAATCTACCACAGATTTAACTAATATCAAACAAACGATTTAATCAAACTAATAACAAAACATCAATTAATCATAAACAAACAATCAATATCAAGAAATCTAACAACTTTAACCACAATAATCAAAAACCCACTTGATCAAAATAAAAATAAAAATAAGAACATGAACACAAACATAAACATGAAAATCAAAGATTAAGAAAGATAGATGAGAGATTAACAAGATAAAGTAAATATTGACAAGAATTAAATGGAAACTTACTTGAAATTAAAGGAATTTAATGTGCAAGATAAGGTAATTAAATTGACAAGTATTTAAATGTGCAAGAAATTAGATGTGGAAGAGCTAATTTGTCAAGTTAGCCAACAAGGAAAATGATAATCATCCTAATCTATATATAGGGGAGGATTAGGAAGCTTCCTCCCCTCCTTCATTTCTTCTTAATTGCGAGATTAAGTCCCTCCTTCTTTTAATCTTCATTAATTGCATCATTAGTCCTTTATTCTTCTAATCTTCTTTAAACTTGGACTTTAAGGACTTTTGGCTTGGGATTTCTTTGAACTCATCTTTAATTTCTTCAATAAATTAGACTTGAGTTTCTCGGCTTTAAGTAAACTTCCGTCTTTTGACTTTTTCTTCGATAAATCTTCAGAATTGGTCTTAGACTTCCGTTCTTTTTGCACTCTTGACTTCTTGACTTCGTCTTTCATCTTTTTCTTCAATAAAAGTCCGTAAATGCCCGTGAGTGTCCGTGTTTTCTCCACTTTTCACTTTTCGTCCTAAATCACAACGAAAACACAAACCACACATAATTCCGACATAAAAGACATAAAATACACGTTTTGGTCCGGTTATTATTGTAATTAAGTGGTAGAAAAGATGGGTGTTTACACACCTATCAAATCCCCTACACTTGACCATTGCAATGTCCTCATGCAATGCATTAGTTACAAAGCACGTTTACACTTTTCATCATAATCAATCCATAGTGGCCTTTATTAAAGAGATAGAAAATTATAAACATTCAAAATAAAGAAATCAAAAGCATACCTTGGGTTTT
Organism: Glebionis coronaria; assembly: GCA_025667525.1. Lineage (NCBI taxonomy): Eukaryota > Viridiplantae > Streptophyta > Magnoliopsida > Asterales > Asteraceae > Glebionis > Glebionis coronaria. Next base: position 171,203,950 of record CM046882.1, on the reverse strand, counting down.
GGAAATGTTATGAACAATCATCATCCTTAAGTTTTCACTTTCACCAAACAAAGCTTAAAAACGAGATCATTGTTATTATAAGTTAGTAAACTAACACGAACTCATGTGGGACAATTACTCACTTATACTCCCTTATTCCTAGGTGTATCTCTTATATTTTATTGTTGTATTGAATGATCACGAGGATGCATTGTTTGACTTATTTTGATAGTTATTTAGGCCGAAAATAAAGTGAACGATTTAATCAATAGTTAGCTAAAGGACAAAATCTTTTAAAACTGCTTCTCGGGACCTCATAAAGTTCATATCTTGGCATAACTCGCTTCGCGATTTGAGACCTTTCTCGGACCGATATTTGGCAGCGACTTCATACTTCAAACCTTGAGAGACGTTCATGAAATTATGGTCTTCTCTTCATATAGGAATTTCTTCACTTGAAGTTTTGAGAGATTCATACTTGGACCACGACTTCTTCATTTTTCTCCAATCTTTATTTTGGACTTTGATATACAACGATCCGCCTCCTTTTATGACTTGGATCTATTTATCCTCATACCTTGTTAGGGTCTTTTTGGATACACTTCTCCATGACTTTTGGGGAGTATTTGCTTTTCGTCGTGTGTCTCGATCCTTCATATTGATTTTCGATAAATGATTCTTCACATCACTTTTGGATCTTTAGCAACAAAATATAGCCCTCATTCCTTGTTAGGGCCTTTTCGGACTCGCCAATCTTCGCATCCCGCTTCAATAAGTTATGCCTTGGCTATGAACTCTAATCCATATCGAGCAACTTTTAAACGATCTTGGGCTAGAAGCTAAGTAACTTTTCAAATCGTACAACCTTATTTATTTGCAGATAAATTTATTAGCAAGCGATGGGAGAATAGGCTTATAATTAACTCACATAAATTCCTGAAAGAATACCGAACTTCTAATTGGCTCTATCATCTCTCGTTCTCCACAGTTTAAAATCTCAAGTAATGAGACTCGTGGATGCTTAGCCTATTAAATCAAAGTTTTGGGTTTTCGAGTCGCCTATAGGATCTTGCAAATTCTTAGACTTTTTCAAGTTTAGAAATCGCATTTTAAAGTTCCCTTGATAAACGACTCTCTGGGATCAATTATAGGAACTTGCGAAAAGTTCTTGTTCTTAACCCGTGAGAGTTAAGACTTTCGCGTTTTATAGCTCCCTATATAATAGCCTAGCAAAACTTGACTTAAACACGTTAAGGGTACTAGCTAGAGCAAACTTAGATAAGTAAACTCGGATTGAGTCAAAGGATTTGTTAGAAATACGTTTTAACGTATATTAAAAGTATCGGTCACTCCATAATATGATTTATGTTGTAATAGCTCGTAGTTAGTAATTAGTTATTATTTGCTTATTAACTTAAGTAAGAACCGGTCCATGGGCTTGTCATGGACCGGCCCAAGTCCACTTATGACTTGGAACTATAAATACCCCTTTCCACTAAGGAAAGGGGTTGGTTGTTATCATTTCTTAATTTCCACTTAATAAAATTCACATAGTTTCTCTCACTTTCTCTCTCTAACTTTCTCTCTCTAGAAATTAACAAACCCCTTCATAGATTCATTGATTATCAATATTCTACATTTGGTATCAGAGCTATGGGGTGATTTAAGGTGGTGATTTGTGTGGTTTTTTAGTTTTTGATTGTATTAGTGTTCTTTTAGAAAAATCATCTTGATTCTTGGTGTTTTTGGTGTTTTTGTGATTGGGATTAGTGGATAAGTATTAGTTGTTACTTATTTTAGTCGAAAGTACAAAACTTTTTGGGTTATTTGGTCAAAATCGGGGCTTAATCTCATTTTTTACGGTTCGACTGTTCATCAAGGAAGTTTCTGTTCATTCAGCAAAAGTTCCGGATCAAGAAGTTCCGGATCAAGGAGTTCCGAGTCAAGAAGTTCCGAATCAAGAAACTTCCGAACCAAGAAGTTCCGGATCAAGAAACTTCCGAACCAAGAACTTCCGAGTCAAGAAGTTCCGGATCAAGCTAAAGTTCCGAACCAAGAACTTCCGAGTCAAGAAGTTCCGGATCAAGAAACTTCCGAACCAAGAACTTCCGAGTCAAGAAGTTCCGGATCAAGCTAAAGTTCCGAACCAAGAACTTCCGAGTCAAGAAGTTCCGGATCAAGCCAAAGTTCCGGATCAATAACTTCCGAACCAAGAAGTTCCGAATCAATCCAAAAAGTTCCGAATCAAGGTAATCTTCCGAATCAACCAAAAGTTCCGAATCAAGGTAATCTTCCGAATCAACAAAAAGTTCCGAATCAAGGTAATCTTCCGAATCAAACTTCCGAATCAACAAAAAGTTCCGAATCAAGGGTTATTTTGCTTGTTTTTTCGACGATTTTTTAGAGGATTTAATCTTGGTTTCATACAACAAAAACACAACACAATTCACAAGCTTTACTTCACTGCTCGATCAACCGATAATCTCTGTTTCTTTGAAGAAAAACAAAATGAATCCAAATTCAGTAATGCCTCAGATGACATCTCTTACGGATATATCAATCATAACGGGAACTGATAGCCGTCCACCGATGCTTATTAAAGAGGTGTTTGAGGCATGGCAAGGTCGAATGATGCAATATCTAAAGGGGAAACCGACATACGGAAGGCTTATGGTCAAATCGATTTTGAATGGTCCACTCGACTATGGTACCATTACGGTTGATAATGTGACTAGACCACGAGAATTTGAAGAACTTACTCCAGCTCAACAACTTGTTGCAGATGCAGATGAAAAAGCTCTTCAAACAATTCTCCAAGCTCTTCCCCATGACATCTATAGGATGGTGAGTCAGTATACGGTGGCAAAGGATCTATGGGAACGTCTTAAGGTGTTGCTACAAGGCACGTCTCTCACCAAACAAGAAAGGGAGTGTCAGCTGTATGATTTGTTTGATAGATTCACCTACAACCCAGGGGAAACACTTCACGATTATTACTTCAGATTCACCACACTCATGAATGATCTGAATGTATACAATCTTGTGATCGCACCATTCCAGGTTAACACCAAATTCTTGAATACTCTACCTCAAGCTGAATGGGGTGAGTATATTACCGATGTGAAGTTAACCCGGGATTTGCATAAGTGCAACTTAGATCAAATCTATGCCTTCCTTCAGCAGCATGAGAAGCATGTGATTATGCACCGTTCTCCTCGTGGTATGCACCCAGATTCTTTAGCATTGATGGCGAATCAACCAAGCTTGTCTCATAACAACACACCTTATATCTTGGGACATCAAGCTTCTCATCAATCACCTTACATGACACCAGCCTTTCCCCAATACTCGATTCTACCACAACCACCCACCTCACATCAGCAACAATATCGGTTCAATGCACCCTCACCACAGTATGCTTCACAACCTCATCCAGCAAATGTTGCACATTATGCTCAGCCATCATATTCTTCTTATCAAGAGAATGCAGCATATCCAACAAGCTACCCTGATCAAATGAGTCTTCCTTATACTGATTATGCAGCTCATCCAGATCAAGCACTATATTGTGATGATGAGGAAGTCCCAGTTCCTGTATTCCAACAAGGAGCTGACCCAGTTGAAGTGCTAACTACTATGTCTGCTTACCTCACAAGAACTTTAAGCAAACGAGGATTCAGAGGATCAGCTCCTACCAACAATCAGTTGAGGAATTCATCCAATTCTCGCCAACAAGCTACAATTGAGAATGGCAGAGTAATGGTTCAGCCAATTCAGCCATATCAGGGGAGAACTTCCACATCAACCAATGTTCGCACCGCCAATCCTGCTCCTGCTCCAATGGTCAACAACCCTCCACGGGCTAATACAGGCAAGTTGAGAATGATTACATGCTACAACTGCAAGGAAGAGGGTCATATGTCCAGGGATTGTAAGAAACCCAAGAGGAGAAGGGATGGACAGTGGTTTGCAGAAAAGATCTATCTAGTAAATGCTCAGGCGCAAGGAAGGGAACTTGATGAAGAGGAGCTTGCATTTCTTGCTGACCCAGGGATTGCCGAACAAGACGTTGTCACTACGCAGAATGCAGCTTACCAAGCCGATGATCTTGATGCGTATGATTCCGATTGTGATGACTTTCAAACTGCAAAGGCTGCTTTCATGGCAACTTTTTCCAGCTTAGGGCCAGATAAGAAATCTGAGGTACTTATTAATAACACTGATAATGCCACTGATGCTAGTATTCAACCACATCAAGTTGGGCAAGAGAGTGCTGATTCGAATGAATCGTCGGTGGTGAGTCTTTCAAACGAGGAGACAAACAATGATAGCAATATCAATGTGAGTTCCCAGACTTTGAGTGAATCACAACCGGGACCCAGTTCGCATACGCCTACTCCTGCTCAACAAGATTTGGTCATGGTTCCTGCTACACTACTTAGCCAAATGAATGCTGCACTCTTAGAAACCTTAGCTAAGAATAAGAATTTGTCTGATGAGCTTGCCTTAAGCAATGAGAAAGTACAAACTTTGGAATTAGTGCCTTCGTCTAGTGTTCTCACAAATCTCGAATATGATCACTTTAGAAACAAACAAATGGGTCACTTGCAAGAGATCGAAAACTTAAGAGCAAATCTGTCTAATGAACTTAAAGAAAAGGAGTTAGTGGTCACTAATTTTCAAAAACTTCAAACTGATTTTGAATTACTCGAATCTAAGAAGACTGAAATGGAGATTAATGCTACTAATAAGATTAGAAGTCTAGACTACTTGCTGTTAAGACAATACGCTGCTTCACAACTAGTTCACTTATTTGATGCTTCGTTTAAAGAGTTTAACTTATCACGTCTAAAAGGCCTTCCCCCTAATCCACGATATGCAAAACAAGCTTTAAGACATAGTCCTAGACTTTATAATGCAACTCAATTAGGATTGGCTTTAGACCCGATTGTTTTTCCCAATGATCGAACAAGTAAGGTTCTAGTTGATGAGGATCGGTCATACAATTCTGCAAAATATCCCGATTGTGATTATTTTAAAATGAATAAGGAGCTTGCTAAAACTGATTTTAGAGTTCGCTTCCATATGGACAAAGATCTCATTACAGCACCAACCTACATGATAGAGGAAGAAAGCCCTAGTACATTTCCTACACTTGTCAACATGGAAGGTCCTAAGGAAATTCCAAAGAATCTTCCACCTGTTAGCACTGTATGGTTAAACTTGCAAGAGATTAACCGATACTTTACTAACTTTGACAAGGTCATCTTGGAATGTACGACTTCAAATGGCTTAAATGCCGGAGAATGGGCTTTCGAACACATGAACGAGGTGTTTAAAACTGAGATCAATCCGTTTGTCGAAAGTCTAAAAAGAAGTTTTGCATCTCTTAAGGAAAATCTTCAGTTTGAAATTGGTGAAGTTCAAAAAGTGTTTTATGAAATGGATACCGCTTACGAACTGCAACTAATTGAAAAGGAAAAGATTTCAACCGAATATGACCGATTCTTGTCCGAAGTAATCTCGTGTGATGTGCTTACTATTGTAAATGTTAAATATTCGAATGAGCTTACATCCGCTATGATGAATTGTGATGCTGTGAATATTTGTGAGAATATTTGTGATGATGTTTGTGATATTTCTGTAAATGTTGCTGAAACTCTAAATGAGGTAGATAATCATTCTTGTCACGAATCTAACGCTGAGTTTTTAAAGCTACAAGGTTCTTATAATTTACTTTCTCAACGCTTTAATCAACTAGAACAACATTGTATATCTTTAGAATTAAAACAACAAGCTCAAAATGAAAATCTTTTGATATCAAATGTTTGTGAAAACGGTGTTGAGACAAGTGACAAGATGATTGCAATTGTTAAGACATTAGAGGAAGAAATCATGAGATTGAAGAGAGAGATATCATCAAAGGAAACATTAAGAATGGAACTAGAGGCCGCAGAGTCTAAAAACCATGTCTTAGAAATTAGACTATCAACTGTTCTAGGGGAGATGGATCGGACAAGGCAGGGACTATCCGCTCTTTATGGTTCACTAGAAGATCGATTCGCTTTTAATGCGACACAGCAACAATATTATGTTGAACAACTGAACCAAAAGTGCGAAGAAATCTCTGACTTGAACATCCTGCTCATAGACAAAAATATGGTTTTGGCTGAGTTAAAGGAGACACTTCTTCTCACCCGACAAGAAGTTGTTGATAACTTAGCTAACGACTCTGCACCGTCCACTAGTGCTCCAACAACCAAGAAAGTAGTGCTTTATAAGAATCCGCTTCATAAGAGAAATCAGCTTACCTATGATGATTATATGAAGAATGCCATTAAGCATGTCGATCTTCTTAGGGATATTGTAGACGATCTTTATGCCTTAGATCCCTTAAGTAGCGACTATTATTCGGCTCATGAATATGTTAAGCGAGTTCAATATTGCTTGGCTTATTTGCAATACATAGGTACACCAGGTTCTGCACTACTTAATAATAGGCCCATTGCTGTCACTCCATTTAATAAGACTCCAGGAGCGAAACCGTCATTGGCTCAATCAAGTAAGACACCTTTAAAATCTGCTGCTAATGTTCCCAATTTGCCTTCTACAGGATTAAAAGCGACTACTAAGGCTAAAGGATCGCCACTCAAGAAAGATAAGATCAAGCCCGCCACTAGTAGTGCCACAAAGAAGAAAGTAGAAGTCCACAATAGGAATGCTAGTTCAGTTTTAAATAAAATGAATCATGTTAAGACTAAAAGCTCTGCGCCTGTGCAGCAGCCTAAACCATTCGTGAATTCTGATTTAAATTGTTGGAATTGTAATGAATGTATGTTTTCACAGCGTCATGATTTGTGTCTGATTGATCACGTTAATGAAATGAATGATATTAAGAATGGACTTGAATGGAAGCCAACGGGTAGAACTCGTGCCCAAGTTGGCTGGCAATGGCGTCCCACTGGTAGGACCTTTACTCTCGATGGTAAAATGTGCCCTTTAACTAGGAATGCATCCATTGAGGTTAGGTCTGAGCGTCCTTTAGTTAGGAACACTCGCACTCAAGTAAGGAAACAGCGCCCTTTAATTAGGTCAGCCCCCACTATAGTGCCTATCAGTGTAGAAATACCTCAGGATTTGAGCCAATTAGAATCTACACCACTAATTAAGAAGAAAAAGGCTAGGAAATCTAAGAAACCGAGAGTTAGCAAATCTAAGATTATTAAATCTGTACCTGCTAATAACAAGGAACACTCAGATTCCGATACCTCTACATTGTCTTTGTGTGGTGATATTTTCAGGTGGTCCAAATCATCCTGTGGTATTTGGACTCCGGTTGTTCAAAACATATGACCGGAAATCGCTCGATGCTCCGAAATTTCGTCAGCAAGTTTCTTGGTACGGTTAAATTTGGGAATGATCATATAGCAAAGATTATGGGATACGGTGAATATCAGATTGGAAACGTGACGATTTCTAGGGTATACTATGTTGAAGGTCTTGGTCATAACTTATTCTCAGTAGGACAGTTTTGTGATTCTAACCTTGAGGTTGCTTTTCGACAACACACTTGTTTCATCCGCAACTTGGAAGGAAAAGATTTGTTGAAGGGATCTCGCGGTGCAAATCTTTACACTTTGTCCTTACAAGACATGATGGCCGCTTCTCCAGTATGTCTTCTCTCTAAAGCTTCTAAGACCAAGTCATGGTTATGGCATCGCAGATTATCTCATCTTAATTTTGATGCTATTAATCATCTGGCTAAAAACGAGTTAGTTCGTGGTCTTCCCAAGCTTAAATTTCACAAGGATCATTTATGTTCCGCGTGTTCAAGGGGGAAAAGCACCAAGAAATCTTACAAACACAAAGCTGAAGACACTAATCAAGAAAAACTTCATCTTTTGCATATGGATCTTTGTGGACCGATGAGAACTGAAAGTGTGAGCGGTAAGAAATTCATTCTCGTCATTGTGGATGATTTCTCAAGGTTTACATGGGTTAGATTTCTACGTACAAAGGATGAAGCTCCGAAAGCTATCATTACTTTTCTGAAATTCATTCAGGTACGTTTGAATACCACTGTCCGCCGTATTCGTACAGACAATGGTACTGAGTTCGTCAACCAGACTCTTCGTGATTATTATGAAGGAGTTGGTATATCACATGAAACATCCGCTGCACGCACTCCACAACAAAACGGTGTCGTTGAAAGACGGAATCGTACACTTATGGAAGCTGCTAGGACCATGCTTATTTATGCGAACGCTCCATTGTTCTTGTGGGCAGAGGCTATTTCTACTGCATGTTTTACCCAAAACCGTTCAATCATTCGGAAACGCCATGGAAAAACACCTTATGAGCTTCTACATGACCGCAAACCCGATGTTTCATTTTTCCATGTGTTTGGTGCTCTGTGTTATCCAAACATCAATAGTGAGAACTTGGGTAAGCTTCAACCAAAAGCAGACATAGGTATTTTCATTGGTTACTCACCGTCCAAAAGAGCATACCGAATCTATAACCGTCGTCTTGGCAAGATTGTAGAAACTATGGACGCTGATTTCGACGAGCTGACAGCGATGGCTTCTGAACAACACAGCTCTGAACCCGCGCTTCATGAGATGGGACCCGGTGCTATAAGTTCCGGATTAGTTCCCAACAATCCTACTTCTACATCATTTTTACCACCATCTAGGACCGAGTGGGATAAACTGTTTCAACCGTTGTTTGATGAATTCTTCGATCCCCCGACTGATGAAGTTCCAGCACCTGTAGTAATTGCTCCAATACCTGAAGTGGTTGCTCAAGTTAACGAACCTTTATCTAATGCATCTACAATTCACATTGAATCTGATGCACCTTCACCAAGTGATTCACAAACTACACCTGAATCATCACCCCTACTTGTGCCTAATGATGTAGAAGAGGATTCTACTGATCACGACCTGGAATATGCTCACTTGCAAGAGCTTCCTTTCTTTGGTGTAGCGATCCCTGAAAACCCTTCAGCCGCCTCTACCTCAGAAGAAGCTCCATCTATTGTTCACTCCAGACCACCTAGGATTGAAAAACATAGCACTAAATGGACAAAAGATCACCCAATTAGGAATGTTATTGGAGATCTAGATCGACCAGTCTCTACGCGCCATCAATTACAAGAGAGTGCACTTTATTGTTACTTTGATGCATTTCTCTCTGAGGTTGAACCCAAAAATTGGCAGCAGGCTATGACCCAATCATCTTGGATCGAAGCTATGCAGGAGGAACTCAATGAATTCAAACGACTTGAAGTATGGGAATTGGTTCCTCGCCCTGACAAGGTTAACATCCTTACTTTGTTATGGGTTTATAAGGTTAAACTTGATGAGATGGGTTCGGTATTGAAGAATAAAGCAAGATTGGTCGCTAGAGGATATAAACAAGCCTTGGGTATAGACTTTGAGGAATCTTTTGCTCCTGTGGCTAGATTGGAGGCGATTAGACTATTCCTTGCGTTTGCTGCTCATATGAACATGATCGTCTATCAAACGGATGTGAAGACGGCATTTTTGAACGGTGAACTAAGGGAAGAGGTTTATGTTAGTCAACCGGATGGGTTCGTGAGTACGGAGTCTCCTAACCATGTGTACAAGCTTAAGAAGGCTCTCTATGGGTTGAAACAAGCTCCACGCGCGTGGTATGATCTCCTGTCAACATATCTCATGTCGGAAGGCTTCTCCAAAGGCAAAGTGGACCCCACTCTATTTACTCTCAAGGACGGCAACGACATGCTTCTGGTACAAATTTATGTTGATGATATAATTTTTGCTGCCACTAACATAGAATTGTCTAAACAATTTGAGAAGATAATGTCCACACGCTTTCAGATGTCGATGATGGGAAAAATCTCATTTTTCTTAGGATTACAGATTTCTCAGAATCCCAGAGGCATCTTTATAAATCAATCCAAATATGCTCTAGAATCACTTAAGAAATATAACTTTGAGAATTGTGACCCCGTAGACACTCCAATGGTGGAGAAATCCAAGTTAGATGAAGATAGGGATGGGATTATTGTCGATCCGAAACTTTACCGTGGAATGATTGGCACCCTTCTCTATCTGACTGCTAGCAGGCCTGATTTGCAATTTGCTGTATGCATGTGTGCCCGGTATCAGGCTCGGCCTACCGAAAAGCACTTACATGTTGTGAAAAGGATCTTTCGGTATCTAAAAGGAACACTTCATCGTGGTCTATGGTATCCGAAAGATTCCTCGATTGCTTTAATATCATATGCAGATGCCGATCATGCTGGATGTCAAGATACGAGGCGTAGCACATCTGGATCTGTGCAACTCCTAGGAGATAGATTGATCAGTTGGTCTTCAAAAAGGCAGAAAAGCGCTGCAATTTCAAGCACGGAGGCTGAATACATCGCCATGTCCGGTTGTTGTGCTCAAGTCCTTTGGATGAGATCACAATTAACTGACTACGGTCTTGGATTTAACAAAATCCCGATGTATTGTGACAACAAGAGCGCCATTGCCCTTTGCTGCAACTATGTTCAACACTCCCGGGCCAAGCACATAGACATTCGCTACCATTTCATCAAGGAGCAGGTGGAGAACGGAGTGATCGAGCTGTATTTTGTCACTACTGAGTACCAGCTGGCGGATATGTTCACCAAAGCCTTAGATCGAGGACGAATCGAGTTTTTGATCGACAAGCTTGGCATGAAATCATTCACTCCAGCGACACTCAAAGAGTTGGCAGAAGAATCAGCTGAATAGTCGTGGTAAACTATTCAGAGTATCCTTTGGTTGTGATCATGTATATTATCGTAAATATATAAACCACAAAAAGAAAATACAAAAATATAAAACCAAGAAAAACCATAAAAAATATAAAACCAAGAAAAACCATAAAAAATATAAAACTTAGAAAAACCATAAAAAGTATAAAATCAAGAAAAACCAAAAATATTTTTCGTTTTAAAACGGGCATGTCTTTTAGTACGGTAATATTTACGGCCTTAGAAATGTCGATCAATATTGACACGGTGCCATAAATAGAGTCCGTATAAAAGTTGTACATTTTTAAAACATGCCCATAATGGCTTGTAGTTATTTCTGACTGCAACCCGGTTTTCATATTAAAGTCACGTATTTCCTTGGAAAACGTTGGCTCAGAACGGGAATTAATTTTCTCGGGCGTGATTTACAAGCCAAATCATGCAAAGGGATCAAGTTTACTTTATAACTTGGTCTGACACGAATTTGTGTACGTCTCAGTGCATTAATTTGTTAAAATAAGAGAAATCTTATTAAAACCACGAATCAAAATTTTTCAAGAGATAAATTGGAAATGCTTTCATCACTATTTTGACTCTTTAAACAATGACTACAGCTCTTTAAATAGAAAACGGGTCATCGTTTAAGGGGGAGAAAATAGTAAAATCATCTTTGTCATTAAAATTGATCTTCAAAAGTGATTGTGAAAATTAAGGGCTACATGGTAATTGAGTGGTTTTGCTTTAGAAAACGACTAGTGTTCGTTCTAAGTGATAGGCATGGCTTTTAGATATTGGATAGATGCTAATAGATGCGTTTGATAAATTGTGTGTACGTTTAACAAGAGTTAGGTGAAATGGAAAAATTAGAAACAAAAAGGAAAAGAAAGAGAAAATGTAGGGACTAAAAGTGTGATTTATGGAAACTTGTCAAATTTCTTTTGACCTAAGTCAAATATCATACCCCCCGCCCCCCTTATTTTCTAAATCACTGTTTTCCTATTCCTTTGCCGCCATTGTTACATAAACACACACAAACCCTTACAAAAATTTCGTCTGATCATTCCTTCCTGTTTATTCGACTAATTAAGGTATATACATCAATTTGTTATCTTCTAATCCACATTTCTTCTGATTAAACATGCTCAATTACTCAGTTCAATCCACTTAGGGTTTTTGATTAAATTAGGCTAAATTAATTAGGGATTTATGGTGGGATTTGCTCGGAATAGGTTAAATGATGTTTATATGCCTTAGTTTGCCTTAGAAACTCACAAACGCGCTAGATTAATCATCATAAGCCTCGTTTGTAAAAGTTCCGGATGAACATGGTTTCAAACTTCCGAATGAAGGATTTCTTCTGAAAAACTTCCGAATGAGGAAGTTCCGAATGAAGGACTTCCGAATGAGGAAGTTCCGAATGAAGAACTTCCGAATGAAGGAAGTTCCGAATGAAGAACTTCCGAATGAAGGAAGTTCCGAATGAGGAACTTCCGAATGAAGGAAGTTCCGAATGAAGAACTTCCGGATGAAGGAAGTTCCGAATGAAGAACTTCCGGATGAAGGAAGTTCCGAATGAAGAACTTCCGAATGAAGGAAGTTCCGAATGAAGAACTTCCGAATGAAGGAAGTTCCGAATGAGGAACTTCCGAATGAAGGAAGTTCCGAATGAAGAACTTCCGGATGAAGGAAGTTCCGAATGAAGAACTTCCGAATGAAGGAAGTTCCGAATGAAGAACTTCCGAATGAAGGAAGTTCCGAATGAAGAACTTCCGGATGAAGGAAGTTCCGAACGAAGAACTTCCGGATGAAGAAGTTCCGAATGAGAAGAAGTTCCGAATGAAGAATGTTCCGGATGAAAATGTTCCGAATGAGGAAAAGTTCCGAATGAGTTGTTTGATTGTTATTGTTGGCATGCTATCTATGTACTTGTTGTTTTATCTTATGAAATGTGTTATGCTTAGAAGTAAGAATGATATATATCTATCTGTTTTTGTGCATCAACCTTTCATGTCTTATCTTAAGCAGATAAAATGACTAATCCAACAGTACAAGCTATCCAAGAATCTAGGGAAGCCGATATTGCTAAAGCTCGAACCCTTAAGTTTATACCCAACAACTATAGGCTAAAGCAGGTTTCTAAATCCACTCACCATGGTTTTAAGGTCGCCATAGCCATTCTTGATAACTCCCATTTCAAGAACGCCCTTAGGAGTACAGCCTCGGTGCCTTATGAGTATATGTTTGAATTTTGGGCAACCAAGGATTTCACTTCGAACAAGATCACCTTCACTATCGACAACAAGCAGCAGACACTCACCGTTTCAGACTTCCGTAAGATGCTTGGTATACGGGATACACCCAAGGGCATGTCTTTCTCAAGGGATCCTACTAAAGATGAACTCGCGGAGTTATTTGATGCACTTGGATGTCCGGAAATACGAGTTGCATCTGAGTTTACAACTGCTAAGGTGGGACAACCTTGGAGAGCGTTGATGGGTATTCTCAGTAAATGTCTTACACCAAAGACGAGTGGCCATGATGCTTTGCGCAGTCCGATAATGAACCTCTTCTATGGCATGTACAAAGCTGCAAACTCAGATTATGCTTTGTTGATATGGGAAGAATTCACCTTTCAACTCTTCCACAACAAGAAGCTGAAGACAAACTTCTTTCCGTATCCTCGGTTTATTAAGCTCATCATAAATTACTTTATGAAGCTTGATGCTACTATTGATAGGCGTGCAGGAGGTCGCTATCACACTGAAGAAGCTGATGATACTGTAGATCTGAGGCATGAAGGACCGTCTACTGGTGTGATTCCGGGTCCTGTTCCTGATTACCTTCTATCTGAAAAAATCAAAGGTTCTGCAGATTACAAGCTACTACAGTTAGAAATCCAGAGGCTGAAAGCAAACCTTCAAACTGGAGAAGACTCTTCCACAACGGTTAAGAGTAAAGGTAAACGCAAACAACCAGCTGCGTTACCTGAACCCGAACCCAAGAAGAAGAAGACAGAGGGTAAGAAAGGAAAGGGTAAGGATTTGATGCGTCTACGTGATGAAGCAGATATTGTTGATCCTACTCTTGATAAATCCGAGCAACAAATGATGAAGATGGCTATTAAAAGGAGTAGGAAAGATACAGGCGGTAGTGGTTCAGGTGCGAGGGTAGATATCGAGGATGAGTACGAGGAACCGCATGATGTTGATGAGTTTGGATCACCTGAAAACTATTCCACTTCGAAGGAGCCATCAATCCCTATTTCAACAAGTGTGGAAAAGGAACCTGCTGCTCCTACAATCATGGTGACAATTCAACCCTTGGCAACTCTACCTCCACCAATCCAACCCTTAACAACCCGACCAACCCGACCGGCTTCCACACCATTTCTTCCACCACCCATAATCCCCATCGTTAGTACAGCAGTAACAACCGAGCCTATTCAGTCAACCCAGAGCAGCTCTGCAACATCTGCAATGGCTGCATTAGTGATGGCCGAAATGCTTGACAATCACAAACGCGAAATGGATGAACTTCGCCAAGAGTTGCAAAGACGAGCTCAAAGGGAAGAAGTATCTCAGAAAGCTCAAGAAGAGTTGATTGCCAAGTTCTCTGCAGACATGGAAGCTACACGTAAAGCTCATGCAGAGGAACTTGCTCGAGTTAAGCAGGCTGAGGCTGATAAGCATGCTGCACGCATTACCAGACTTCAAGCAATGAGGGATAAATATAAGGAACAAAAAGACGCACTTGAAGCTTCTATGAAAGAAAGAGTGCAAGAATCCGTTGAAACCTTAATGCCTAAGCTTCGTGACGAGTTGAAGACACTTGCTGCTGACAACTTGATGGTCAAATCCTCCAACCCTTCAGAAGCCGCCTATAAGATTGCTTATGACCTGACGGATTTTGAATTGAAGAAGATCCTTAAGGCTCGAATGGTGGAACTTGGGTCGTATAACAAGTCGAGGATTCAACGGGCTCTATATAAATCCCTGAATGATGCTATCATGGAGGATGATAGATTATTCAAAATGTTTGGAAGTGTGGTACCATATCACATCTTACCTGAGGAAGAAAGGGAAGAGAGTGAAGAAGAGGGTACGGGTGAAGAAGAGGAAGAAGAAGAAGAAGAAGGTGAAAAGGAGAAAGACGATGAAGAAGGTGGTGATGATGATGAGGATGATGAGGATGATGAGGATGATGACGAAGATGAGGATGATGATGATGGTGATGATGGTGGTGATGAGAATCAGGAGAGTGTTAGGGATAATAACGGGGATGACAATCAGGATGATGATGGGGGTGAACAGCCGAAAGAGGGAGACAAGGTTACCAGCTCCAAGAAGACTGCTACTGGAACCAAGTCTACAAAAGATGCAAGACAGAAGGACAAGTCGACATCCTCAGAATCAAGACGAACTAAGTGGCGCCACGATGTGAATGCCACTACAGCGTCATCGGTTCCTGGTATCTCTGTCGCTGTATCTTTACCTATTACAACTAACCCCATTAGTTCTGCTGTTGTTCCTCCTGTGATTGCAGAATCAGTGACAGAACCCGAAGCTGCACAAAACTCTCCAGTTCAAGACACTGCTGAAATGCCTGAAACTGAACCAGTAGATGTTCGCACTTCCACTCCTCAACAACAGGTTCAACAATCTACGGTTCCTGAACCAAGCATTCGTGCCTGGGAAGACACGTTGGAGATAGACGAGTCTGCACCACCACAAGCTTGGATCACGGCAGCAGCTCAATATGATCCGATCACAGATGCTGACAAAGATGTGCTGTATCTGCGTATCCGAAGTCCGATTGACTTATGTGCATTTCTTGCTCATGAGTATAAGACTTCGGTTACTCCATCCTTGGTCAAGAAAGCGATGAAAGATAAAAGACTGCGTGCCAAAACCCGATTACCCCGAATGGAGTTCGAGTATTATGCCGATGAGATCATAAAGGCTTTGAAAACCGTTCAAAGGCCAGGACTTCATGAATCAGACAGAGCTCCACCTCCAATGGATCCTGCTCAAGATAATCAGATCACTCTTGACTTCTTCGTCACCAATGATCTTGAGTATCTTATGAAGGGGTCATCAAAGTATGCAACATCCCTGACTTTGCTGAAAGCTGCCAACTGGGGGACAATACCCTTCATCGAGGAAAAGGTAAATCGACTGTGGGTCCCAAAAATGAATCGTAATTATGATATGTATGCTGTCATAGGTGCATCTCATTGGGACGAACGAGTCCGAAGGGCGTACAGGGTTTGCTGCATGGTCAATTCTGGAAGCAATGTTAGATCCGACATCCGTATCTCCAGCATCTTAGGAATGAAAACTGAAGCCAAGAACGGCTACTATCATGTGACGGAGATTCGCTTGAAAAGGGAGGATGACAGGGAATATAAAATCCAGCAAGGAGATTTTTCCATCATTCGCCTTGAGGATATTGAAGATATGCTGCTTCTGATGACCCGAGATCAACTTACTCACATTCCTCGTGAAGATCTGATTGCTTTGAATACAGCACTTCGTATGTTCACACGAAGCGTTGTCATCAAGTCACGAGTTGAGGATCTTCAGTTGGGAGTCGAAAGCTATCAGAGGAGGCTCAATTTAACCCGTCCTGTGAATCAAGTGCTACCTCAACACGTAGAAAGATGTCCTTATACAGGCATTTCTGTCCCGAATTCCGGCATTTTCTACTTGAACAGTCGAGGTTTGATGAAGTTTATGAGGGTGGGTGAGCTTCACAAGTATAGTGATGGAACTCTTATACAAGTCAGAGATAAGTTGGAGCATCTGAACTCGGGTGGGGCTTTGCCGGAGATGACGGAGGATTGGCATCCGGGTTACCGGCAGATGGCAAAGTATGTGATCAAAAAGATCGATCAAAAGCTCCGTGAACGTAGATTGATGAGGAGCTTGGAAAGATTCGTGGGTGGAAGACCGTATTTAGTGCACCACAAGCTACTGCAACGATCCATCTGATGGGTCGTACATCTCAGGTCACTTTATATTGGTTTTTCAATTGTGAATATGTAAATTTGTGAATAATGTGCTTGAATGGCTTGGTGTAGTGTTAAGGTATGATAATTTTTCAAGAATTTCTCACGAGATTCTAAATCTTTCAACATATGTCATACCAAAGCACTACAACTATCCCTTATTAACTTAAGGGGGAGCAATAACTTGTTCTATGGCCAAACATTGATTTCATTTTTACCCAAAGACCGGTTAATCCATTCAATATCCCAAATATTAATGGTTAACATTTTGGATAAGGGGAGAAAATGGGATTAAGGAGACGTAAGTGTTACTTGGCTAAAATGAAAAAGACTTAATGATAATCCAACTTAATATGTGTTAAGCACGTGTTAAGGGGGAGCGTTTTTGATGATCAAAACACCTAAGGTACAAAACTTTTGATTTTAATATCACAAGTACCTTAGGTGATTTTCAATGATGTTTTCATGGTGGCAATTCCTTCCCAAAACACGCTTAATTCACGACGGATGTGGTGACAAAAGGGTGGTAGGAATAGGTTTAGTCCAATGATTCATCAGAGCCGATGGAATCTTCCCAAGGACAATTCCCTAGTTAGAATTAGAAGTCCTAGGAAAAATGGAGAAAGAATGTGAACGTAGCTGAATGCCGACCAAGTACTTAAGCTAGCACTGGAACAATCACAACAAGGTGCTAGTGATGACGTATTGGTAAGCATTGAAGGGGTTGAAGAATGAAAAAGAAATGTGAAGATAAAGGGTGTAAAGAAAGAAGCCCTCCTTACAACTTTAGGCAGAAACCGGGTCAATACATATGCTATTGAGGTCATTTTTGCTAATGATTCTCGGTATTGAAGAAAGACATCATGGACCCAGTGATGCAATGCACAACCCTTCCCCAGCTAACTCAAATATCTCTCAAAAGGTATTTGTTTTAATCACACGGAGATCAACACGTTATCTACTGGTTTATTCACTCCGAATAGACTGTTATTGAAAAGGTGGCACTCCTCTCCAGCCATCGCTCACTAAATCAAAACGCACAATCGAGTCTAGAGCCAAGAGATCATCAAAAGTCTCATTAGGACACTTTCCATTTATTCCTTGCTTTCTCACACACTGTGAAAAGTAAGAGATTTTCATGAGTCCTACGCAGTATTCCTGTAATATTGCCAGAACATCCGAGTAATACGCAAGTATTACAATGAAGATGGAAATCCTGCTTGAGCCAACATCAAACAAGCTCATGGTAGGTTACACGTGCGGTTCTTTTAGAACCAATCTTGTGAAAAACTGGAAGGTAACAGTGGTTTAATTCTTAATTGAACTTAAACTCGTTCCAGGCCTCTTCGCATTATCATATGATCTTGCCAGAACACTCAGAGTGACTCTTTATTGACCACAGTGACGAGTGGAAATCCTTCTAGTGTCAACATCAAACAGCACTTGGTAGGTAACGTGCAAGATTCTTTATGAATCGAGCTCGTGACAACTGGAAAGCAACGATGGTGAAAATCTTAATTGAAATTCACTTGTTCCAGGTTTCATGAATTGACGGCTTTTAATCACAAGGATAATTTATCCAAGTGATTCACTCTTTATGTTCGCAGTCAGCTTTGGACGGTCGAATAAAGAGAACGGGTTTACCCGCGAAATCCTGTCAGGAAGTTACTTAATTGAAACTATCCGTCACGGGTACGATATCTAATATCGTCCAACGGTCTTCACCGACCGGAGGTAAAATGCTACCGAATTAGAATAAAATGTTCAAAGCCATTTTATTCGTGTCGTTGCTGTGTACCTGCTAAAGACGGTGGCGTTGCTGTGTACCTGTTGAAGACGGTGGCGTTGCTGAGTACCAGTAAAGACGGTGGTGTTGCGGTGTACCTGGAAAAGTCGTTCCCACATGCTTATGTCTTTTGCAACAAAAATTCAAGAAAGTACAAAATGAAGTCTTCCGCTGTACCAAACTCTGAAGCTTTCAAGAATCCAACAAAAAGACGTAAGTGTGGGGAACATGAAGTCACGAGGAGGCAAAGTTCACAAGAAAGGCAAAGATCGCACGTGAAAGGCCAAAGAACAATGCTCTCAAGTCAAAGCCAAAAAGATCAAACCAACATATTCACAACAAAAGAAAGAAAAAGAAGAAAAGACTACGAGCTAAAGAACGAAGACTTAGTATAGTATGCTAGGTTTAGAACTTTGTAACGTGGAGTGACCTCCCTTAGGGGGAGATTGTTAGAAATACGTTTTAACGTATATTAAAAGTATCGGTCACTCCACAATATGATTTATGTTGTAATAGCTCGTAGTTAGTAATTAGTTATTATTTGCTTATTAACTTAAGTAAGAACCGGTCCATGGGCTTGTCATGGACCGGCCCAAGTCCACTTATGACTTGGAACTATAAATACCCCTTTCCACTAAGGAAAGGGGTTGGTTGTTATCATTTCTTAATTTCCACTTAATAAAATTCACATAGTTTCTCTCACTTTCTCTCTCTAACTTTCTCTCTCTAGAAATTAACAAACCCCTTCATAGATTTATTGATTATCAATATTCTACAGGATTCACAACGTTTTGAAAATTAAAACCACTTTATTAAACATTTATTCTAGCAAAGAAAGAAAATAACTATACAAAGGTAAAAACTAATAGGCCAAAATAGATCAAAAATTTTGAAAAATGTCGAAAAATTGATTTTCCGGTTAAAATGAGGACAAATACAAGGAAAAGACCACTTAACTTCGATAGAAGTCCCCCTACACTTAAGATAAACATTGTCCCCAATGTTTAAGCATGTGGGAGTAAACTCCCCTACACTTAGGACATTGTGCACGTTGTTTAAATCTCGCTAAGGAAGAGACAACTAAAGAGATTCCTATTTTAATATTGAGAAAATATAAAATAGGGAATCGAAAAGAGTTTAGGATAGAACCGGGAAGAAGTGAAACACGGAATCACGGGTCGTCAAGAATCATCAAGAGTGGATCATTGAAGCTCGAATCCCTGATTTAAGAAGTGAGGAGAGGAAAGCAAACCAACAGGTCTCCCTACACTTAGGATAAAGAAAACTAAAAGATAGATGCATGGGTTGCCTCCCAAGAAGCGCTTGGTTTTTGTTAACCGAGTCGTGAGCCTGACTCGACCTTGATTATCAACGGAAGAAGCATGAAACATATCCACCAGGATCAAAGACATAGTTTTCGTCCATCAAATAGCAGAGGCTTAAGGCGAACAAGGCAAGCCAAAGAAGAGTAGGCAAGGTTCCCTTAAGCAGTGATGGAGCACGGTGGAAGCAAGGGTGAAGTGGTGCAAGCATGTCTTCAAAATTTCCAAAGATTTTTCCTTTTATTGCATCAGGTGGATACTGAGATGGCTTAAAGACTTCAATACCAGGGTCGAACACCTTTTCCTTTAGGGGAAAATAGCACTCAGGCTCAGCCGAGTGTGAAGACGATCCGCAAAGAAGCACAACCTCGTCCTCAGAAGGGGGACAAAGAGGTGTCAAATCATATGTTCAACGGATATTGGTGTCGACCGGTTTCTTCTCCTTTGACAGAATGTTCTTCAAATCCAAAGTAGGATCAAGACGATAATCTTCAAAGTCATAAGGAGGAGCATCACTCTCATGAGGGAAGTAAGTGTTGAGAAATTCAGAGAAGTCTTCCTCAAATGAGTAATCGTCCAAAGTAGGATCGAGTGATGACGGAGGATCTTCATCATGTGAAGAATCGCTCGATAGAGTATCGGCCTCATCAAAATCATTGAAAGTGGGCAGCTCGGGATACTCAGAAGTACAATCAAAATCATCCGAATCTGAGCTAGAATCATCATCATAAGCATCGAAGACCGGTGGGGAATCATAAATGGTAAAAGCTTCCAAAGTGGAGCGAGAATCATCCACATCATCATGAAAAAGTGGATTATCAGAGGAAGACTCGAATAGAGGATTGTTGTAGACGACGAAGTCCTCATACACATTAATCATATTCACTGATTCTCGTCCATAGTATTTGCCTGTAAGCTTCCCCATTTTAAAAAATTGTGAATCATCCCCGACTCGTAAGATTAACTCACCTTCGGCCACATCCACTAAAGCTCGTCCGGTTCTCAAGAATGGCCGACCAAGTATTAAAGGAATACGAGGGTCCATTTCATAATCAACTACGACAAAATCGACCGGGAAAGTGAATGTGCCAACTTTGATGAACACGTCTTCGGCTATACCAACGGGGTAAGCGAGAGTGCGGTTTGCAAGTTCAAGAGTCATCTTTGTTGGAGTGAGGTCGGGTAATGATAGTGTTTTCCAAACACTCAGTGGCATCAAATTAATACTGGCCCCGAGATCAGCAAGGGCAGTAAATTCTTCAGTTTTGTTGAACACGCAAGGCAACACAAAACGACCGGGATCTCTAAGCTTTTCCGGAAGTTCTTTAAGAATAATTACAAAGCAGTTTTCATTTAAGCGTGTGTTGGCGAGCTCAATCAGCTTCTCCTTCTTGCTAAGCAATTCCATGAATGCTTTGACAAATTTCGGCATATGGACAAGTGCTTCAACAAGGCTAATGTTGATGTTCATTTGAGATAGCATCTTCACATATTTCGATACTTGACAGTCATTCTTGGTTAGCTCGTTGGTCTTGCCTAAGCGAGAAGGGTACGGGATGTTGGGTTTATAGGTGGAAGGTGAAGGTGTAGTCGGTAAATGTTGGGATGTTGAAGGGTCCTTCCGAGATACATCGTCATGACGAGGCGGAGACGGTAATGGTGCACTAATACTAGGTGTAGGAGGAGTAGGGATACATGGTGGTGGAGGAGGTGTAGATGATGGGGTCGGGATTGGTGGTCCTACGATGGTGACTCCACTACGGGTAGTAATAGCACTCACATTGGCTCGCGGATTAGTGACGGTGTTTGAATGTAGAGAACTTGAAGTAGAAGGTTGAGCTATGGGCAAGAAACTAGCCAACAGATTCTTTAATTCAGTCGTTTGAGTGCTGAAGGAGGATTGAATATTATCACGAACCTCGGACCTTATCTCATTTCCTTGCTTCGTGATATCTCCTCTAAGTTTGATAATTTGGCTTTGCAGATTCTTGATTTGCTCACCTTGGGTTCTCATTGTGACTTCAACATCGGGATTAATGGGTGGGGTTTGTTGGGCGGGTGGGTGATAAGGATTAGAAGCTCTTGGTGGGATTTGGTTGCTTCTATTGTAGTTGTTGGCGGGGTTTTGGTTTTGAGGAGAAAAACCGGGTGAAAGGTAATTGTTGGATCGGTAACTCAGCAGATTTCTATCCCCTTGTTGTCGAGCTTGGTAATTTTCCGGTGAATAATTACCGTAAGCCGCATACACATCCGGATTTCCTTGTGTCGAAGGACAATCGGTGTATGAGTGACGACCGCCACATGTTTCACAAGGATTATCAACCGCTTTAACTTGTTGTTGTTGTTGGTTTGAAGCGAGAAGCGTAATACTTTTGCTCATTTCAGTCATCATGCGGGTGAGTTCGGTCATATCAGGGTTTGCTGAGGTGGAGGAAACATTGACTCTCGGATTGTTCCTTGAAGAAGCAGAGGAATCCCAGTTTTTGTGGTGAGTAGTCATGTTCTTAATTAGCTCTCTACACTCCTCGGGTCTTCTTTTCATGAATGTGCCACCGGCGGCTGCATTAATCGTATCCCGATCACGAAAAGTCAAACCGTTGTAGAAAGTATCGATTAAGGTCACAAGGAGCATGTTGTGGTTTGTACATCTATCAATCAAGACATTATATCGCTCCCAAGCATCAAAAAGAGATTCATTAGGGTCTTGCATAAAACCGCTGATTTGATTGCGAAGGCTCGTGACCATGGATGGTGGAAAGTAGCGTGACAAAAAGCGTTGAGTCATGTCATCCCAAGTGTGAATTGAATTCTTTGGGAGACGATCAAACCATTTCTCGGCACGATGTAATAAAGTATGTTGAAAGAGTTGTAGGCGAAGTTCATCCATTGTGGCACCGGCCAACTTCATGCTTTGGGTGATTGTAATGAACTTGTCGAGGTGTTTGTTGGCATCATCATCAGGCAATCCACGGAATGGGTTTGTTTGTACTTGCTGAATCATGTGGTGCTTCAACGAAAACTCAGGAGCGTTGATTTGCATCTGCGCAATCGGTCCTCCTCGTCCAAACATGGTTGGTTGACAAAGTTCCTCCATGGTCCGAAGATCGGGTTGTGGAAGAACATTGTTGTTATTATTAGGGTGCGGTGGATTAGTGTTGTTAACACCAGACATAGCTAAATCTTCTTGAGGCTCGGGCTCTTGATAATTGGAAGATCTAGTACGCATACACCTGAAAATGCAAAAGAAAACAAAACCAAACACAAAAACAATATATATACACAATAAAGATAAAATCTTTTTGGATTTTTGAAAATTTTAATTTTTATGGATTTTTAACAATTTTTAATTTTTATGGTTTTTTGAATTTTTTATGCAAGAAAAATAACGCTCACAAGTGAACGGATCCCAAAAAGCAACGCGTCTCTCACAGAAAACCGTTAATCTTTATGAAAAGAGCTGGTAGCGGCGCCATTTGATAACTAGGTTTTACTTAATTAAAAATTAAAGTTCTCGTTCCGGTATCTTAACGAATTGATCTAGGTTCTCTATGTGACTCTACTGTTCTTTGGTGAAACAAAAATGTGTCGTTGTAGTTTTTAAAATAAAAGGTGTAGAACTATTAAGTGAAAGTGCAATTAAAGTAAATCTAAGTCTAATTAAAATAATGTTGCAAGTATTTAAAATGTGACTGAAATTAGAGGGCACTTAAAGTAAATAATGCAAAATTAAAACTAACTAAGGCAAACTTAAAACGCACCTAAAACTTAAACTAAGGCAAGGCTAAAATAAAGCTAAGACAAATAACCTTAAAGTGCAATTAAATAAAAAGGCGGGAAAAATAAAGCTTGAAAATAAAGGACAGAAATTTAAAAACAGATAATAAAAACCTGAAAGAAACCTTGATTCGGAAGTTCTGAGTTGATCCGGAACTTTTTGAGTTCCGAATGAACCTATCTTGATCCTGAACTCCTTGACTCAGAAGACTTCCGGATGAAGCCCCTTGGTTCAGAACTTTGGAGTTCCGAGTGAAGCCTTCTTGATTCGGAACTTTTGAGTTCCGAATAAATCTTCTTGATCCGGAAATTTTTGAGTTCCGAATGAAGTCTATTGATCCGGAACTTTTTGAGTTCCGAATGAACAATGCTGACTCGGAAGTTTTACTGATCCGGAACTCTTCCGGATGAAGCCTGGTTGAGTCGGAACTTTCCCTTGATCCGGAAGTTTGAGACTTCTGAATGAGCAATGCTTGGGTCGGAACTTTTTGAGTTCCGAGTGAAACCTCTTGATCCGGAACTTTTGAGTTCCGAATGAAAGCCACTGGTTCGGAACTTTGAAAGTTCCGAATGAACAGCCTTTCTTTTCTTGGCTCAGAAGTTTTTCTGGGAATACAAAAACACAAACAAACACCCCCGAAGAACAAGGGATCAAAATAACAACTAATCTACCACAGATTTAACTAAAATCAAACAAACGATTTAATCAAACTAATAATAAAACATCAATTAATCATAAACAAACAATCAATATCAAGAAATCTAACAACTTTAACCACAATAATCAAAAACCCACTTGATCAAAATAAAAATAAAAATAAGAACATGAACACAAACATAAACATGAAAATCAAAGATTAAGAAAGGTAGATGAGAGATTAAAAAGATAAAGTAAAGATT
This sequence comes from Glebionis coronaria, assembly GCA_025667525.1. Taxonomy (NCBI): domain Eukaryota; kingdom Viridiplantae; phylum Streptophyta; class Magnoliopsida; order Asterales; family Asteraceae; genus Glebionis; species Glebionis coronaria. The sequence continues at coordinate 171,179,411 of CM046882.1, read as the reverse complement.
GACAAGAATTAATTGGAAACTTACTTGAAATTAAAGGAATTTAATGTGCAAGATAAGGTAATTAAATTGGCAAGTATTTAAATGTGCAAGAAATTAAATGTGGAAGAGCTAATTTGTCAAGTTAGCCAACAAGGAAAATGATAATCATCCTAATCTATATATAGGGGAGGATTAGGAAGCTTCCTCCCCTCCTTCATTTCTTCTTAATTGCGAGATTAAGTCCCTCCTTCTTTTAATCTTCATTAATTGCATCATTAGTCCTTTATTCTTCTAATCTTCTTTAAACTTGGACTTTAAGGACTTTTGGCTTGGGATTTCTTTGAACTCGTCTTTAATTTCTTCAATAAATTAGACTTGAGTTTCTCGGCTTTAAGTAAACTTCCGTCTTTTGACTTTTTCTTCGATAAATCTTCAGAATTGGTCTTGGACTTCCGTTCTTTTTGCACTCTTGACTTCTTGACTTCGTCTTTCATCTTTTTCTTCAATAAAAGTCCGTAAATGCCGTGAATGTCCGTGTTTTCTCCACTTTTCACTTTTTCATCCTAAATCACAACAAAAACACAAACCACGCATGATTCCGACATAAAAGACATAAAATACACGTTTTGGTCCGGTTATTATTGTAATTAAGTGGTAGAAAAGATGGGTGTTTACACACCTATCATTAAGCAAGGTCAACAACTTCAAGAAGCTTTCAACAAGATCATCGAAAAATGTCAAGAGGATCAACGACAAGAGAAAATATCGAATATCGAGACTTATACTCCTCCTCCGGTGTATCCATACTATTATGATGATGATGACGATGAGCCTACTATTTCTTGGAATGATCTTACTGCTCAATGTCCTAGTGCAATTGTCATCCCTTCTCTCACTATCCCAAACGAGTCTAAGGATTATGATAAACTGAATGAGCTTAGTGAGTTTGGTCTCGATAAATTATTTGATGATGAGGTTTGTGACATACCGACTGCTATGGAGTCTGAGGACGACGTTGCTATTACGGAAGAGGTCGATCCTAATGATGACGAGTTTTCTCCAAGCTATGAGAATTTCACTTTTTAAATTTCTCAATCTCCACCGGGAGATGCGGGCAATGACAATTTATTCTCTCCGGCTTACGAGAAGTTCACCGATGAACTTGCTCTTCAAGATGAGGTGGAAGACGTGATTCTCCGCGACAGATTACGGAAAGTGCATCTTCTTATTGCTCAAATCGAAGAGTTGACTTCTCCTCCTCTTTCCGAGTCTTTGCCTCCATCTATTCCTTCCGTTGAAGATAATGACCCATTGCTAGAAGAAATCGACATTCACTCCATACCTCTAGGTATTGATGACGATGACATGGAGGGGGATATTATTCTTGATAATTTGTTACAGGAAGGTATTGAGCCAAGTCCCCCTCCCGAGCACCTTTCATCCTCCCCTTTAGCCACTATTACGGAGGATGAGTGCTTTGACCCGGGAGGTGACATTGATTTTTCTCTCATTGATAACATTACGGCTTTGCCGCTTGCTCAACATCCATTGTCTTTGGGGGATGACAATGTGCTTACTTTACCCACCCCACCTCCCGTGGATATTGATTTCACACACTATACGTATGTTGAAAGAACCTTTTTCCCATTCAAGACTTATCCCCCCGCTTCTCCTTTGTTGATGTCAACCGGGAACGAGGACAAGGTCTTTGATCCCAGTATTGCATTCGAGGCTTCCCCATGGACCATTTAATTCGGGGACGAGTCAGGCTCGTGACTCGGTTAATATAAACAAGCGCTTTTTGGGAGGCAACCCAATTATCTATCTATCTTTACCATAAGTGTAGGGGGAGCCCCGTTGGTGTTTCTTGTTTTCTTTCTTATCATGTGCAGGGATTAGAGCTTCAAAGACACACTCTTGATGACTTTTGACGAACCGTGATTCTGTGTTCCCTTCTTCCCGGTTCTATCCTAAACTCTTTTCGATTCACTATTTTATATTTCTCAATATTAAAATAGGAATTTCTTTAGTTGTCTCCTCCTTAGCGAGATTTAAACTAAGTGCACGATGTCCTAAGTGTAGGGGAGTTCACTCCCACATGCTTAAACATTGAGGACAATGTTTATATTAAGTGTAGGGGGGACTTCTATCGAAGTTAAGTGGCCTTTTCCTTGTATTTGTCCTCATTTTAACCGGAAAATCAATTTTTCGACATTTTTCAAAATTTTTGATCTATTTTGGCCTATTAGTTTTTCCCTTTGTATAGTTATTTTCTCTCTTTGCTAGAATAAATTTTAATAAAGTGGTTTTAATTTTCAAATGTTGTGAATCTTTTGACTCAACCCGAGTTTACTTATCTAAGTTTACTCTAGCTAGTATCCTTAACGCGTTAAAGTCAAGTTTTGCCAGGCTTTTATATACGGAGCTATAAAACGCGAAAGTCTTAACTCTCACGGGTTAAGAACAAGAACTTTTCGCAAGTTCCTATAATTGATCCTAGAGAGTTGTTTATCAAGGGAACTTTAAAATGCGGATTCTAAACTTGAAAAAGTCTAAGAGTTTGCAAGATCCTATAGGCGACTCGAAAACCCAAAACTTTGATTTAATAGGCTAAGCATCCACGAGTCTCATTCCTTGAGATTTTAAACTATGGAGAACGAGAGATGATAGAGCCAATTATAAGTTCGGTATTCTTTCGTGAATTTATGTGAGTTAATTATAAGCCTATTCTCCCATCGCTTGCTAATAAATTTATCTGCATTAAATAAGGTTGTACGATTTGAAAAGTTACTTAGCTTCTAGCCCAAGATCGTTTAAAAGTTGCTCGGTATGGATTAGAGTTCATAGCTAAGGCATAACTTATTGAAGCGGGATGCGAAGATTGGCGAGTCTAAAAAGGCCCTAACAACGCATGAGGGATACATTTTGTTGCTAAAGATCCAAAGTGATGTGAAGAATCATTTATCGAAAATCAATATGAAGGATCGAGCCACACGACGAAAAGCAAAAACTCCCCAAAAGTTATGGAGAAGTCTATCCGAAAAGGCCCTAACAAGTATGAGGATAAATAGATCCAAGTCCAAAAAGGAGGCGAATCGTTGTATATCAAAGTCAAAAATAAAGATTGGAGAAAAATGAAGAAGTCGTGGTCCATATATGAAGAATCTCTCAAAATTTCAAGTGAAGAAATTCCTATTATGAAGAGAAGAACATTATTTCATGAACGTCTCTCAAGATTTGAAGTATGAAGTCGCTGCCAAATATCGGTCCGAGAAAGGTCTCAAATCGCGAAGCGAGTTATGCCAAGATATGAACTTTATGAGGTCCCGAGAAGCAGTTTTAAAAGATTTTGTCCTTTAGCTAACTATTGAATAAATCGTTCACTTTATTTTCGGCCTAATAAACTATCGAAATAAGTCAACAGTGCATCCTCGTGATCATTCAAGACAACAATAAAATATAAGAGATACACCTAGGAATAAGGGAGGCTAAGTGAATAATTGGCCCACATGAGTTCGTGTTAGTTTGCTAACTTATAATAACAATGATCTCGTCTTTAAGCTTGGTTTGGAGAAAGTGAAAACTTGAGGATGATGATCATTCATGACATTTCCAAAACCCTAAGGTATGATTTTTATTTCTTTACTTGTTTTGTTATTTTCTATTTCTTTAATAAAGGCCAAGACGGATTGATTATGATGAAAAGTGTAATCGTGCTTTGTAACTAATGCATTGCATGAGGACATTGCAATGGTTAAGTGTAGGGGATTTGATAGGTGTGAAAACACCCATCCTTTTTACCACTTAATTACAATAATAACCGAGCCAAAATGTGTATTTTATGTCATTTATGTCAGAATTATGCGTGGTTTGTGTTTTTGTTGTGATTTAGGACGAAAAGGTGAAAAGTGGAGAAAACACGGGCATTCACGGGCTTTTATCGAAGAAAAAGACGAAAGACGAAGTCGAAAGATCAAGAGTGCGAAAAGAACGGAAGTCCAAGACCAATTCTGAAGATTTATCGAAGAAAAAGTTAAAAGACGGAAGTTTACTAAAAGCCTAAGAACTCGAGTCTTATTTATGAAGAAAATTCAAGACGAGTTTAAAGAAATCCCAAGACAAAGTCATTGAAGTCAAAAGATTAAAGAAGATTAAGGACTTAAGCATGCAATTAGAGAAAGAAGAAAGAGGGAGGAAGCTTCCTAAGCTCCTCCCTAATCTCCCTATATATAGTTTAGATTGTTTTCATTTCAAGTGGTTGGTGGCTTGACAACCCATTCTTCCACCCTTTTTCATTTCCTGTACTTTATTTTGATGCACCTTAATTTCATGTATTGCACCTTTAAATTCTATTTAATTTCCAAGTAAGTTATATTTTATTGTTCTTGAATCTTTACCTTTATTGTTAATCTCCTTCTACCTTTCTTGTTTGATTTGTTCTTCATCTTTATTGTTCATGTTCTTGATTTTTCATAGTTTTGATTAAGTGGGTTTTGATCATTTTGGTTATGATTGTTGGTGTTATTGATTTGTTTTGATTGGTTATTGTTACTAGATCATTTATGGTTGTTTTGGTTTAATCTTTTGGTTAATCTTGATTAGTTTTGATTAAATTCGTGCTTGGTTTTCATTCCCTGTTTCTTCATCTTCTAGTTACTATTTCTTCATACTTTCCCAGATATTCCGAATCAACTGACTTCATCCGGAATGTCTAGTATTCCGAATAAAGGACTTCATCCGGAATATCTAGTATTCCGAATAAAGGACTTCATCCGGAATATCTAATATTCCGAATCAAGGACTTCATCCGGAATACCTAGTATTCCGAATCAAGGACTTCATCCGGAATATCTAGTATTCTGAATAAAGGACTTCATCCGGAATATCCAGTATTCCGAATAAAGGACTTCATCCGGAATATCTAATATTCCAAATCAAGGACTTCATCCGGAATGTTCAAATATTCCGGATCAAACTGTTTATTCCAAATCAACCATTTTCCCTCTTTTTTATTCCGGATCAACACTTTATTTCGAATCAAATAGTTTATTCCGGATAAGTGACATATTCTGGATGAATTGTTTTATTCCGAATGAGTGTTTTCCAGTTTTGAGTTTTAAGTTTTACTTTTCCCTCCTTTTTCTTTATTTGCATTTTTATTTGCTTTCCTTTTAGTTTAAGTTTAAGTTTGTGTCATTTACTTTATTTCCCTTTTTATTTTCTCGTTATTTACTTTTCGTCAAGTTTTTATCTTTCATTGTTGTTTCTTTTACCGTCTTTGTTTTATTTGTTTCAAGTCTTTATTTTTCATTAGTTTTAGACAACGACCATTCCCTTTTTATTCCACCAAGAACAACTAATCTCTTGCATTTTACCGGAAATCAATTCGAGAAGATACCGAGAAACAACCAATTGAACCTAGCAAAATCTATATATTAGTCCTCATATGTAATCACTGAACCATTGGGCAATGAAGCAATGTATGCACACATAGTATCCAGATCCAAACCAGCAGGCTTAACTCTTGGAGAGTCAATTTTGTATATGTCAGCATCTGAATGTGAGACGTTGACAGGATATGATCCAGCGTTGCCACATGTTGATCCAGTAACTGGGTGCATGTATGAATTCTTCTGATCAAATTGACCTTCACTATGTGAGAAGAAGGCCATGTTACTATTGGTAGACTTACTTCCATGCTCCAAAAGAGTTTCATTCTCCAACAGCCTCAGTTTGTTGTAAACATCATCAAAAGTAGAACTTTTGTGAGTGTTGTTGGCAATTATAGATCTTGCCTCAATCTTCCACGCATCACCAAGGCTTTTATGAAAAATGGCAATAATGTCAACATCACCAATTACTGTCCCCATGAAGGACAGCTTGCTTGTAATGTCAAGCAGTCTGCTTCTCACACTACTAAGCTTCTCATTAGGTTGAGCCTTAAAAACAGCATACTCATACAAGAGTTACTTCTTCTTCTCTTCCTTAGTATCAGGATTACCACCATAGGCTACTTCAAGGGCTGCCCAAAGGTCTTTTGCAGACTCATAACCTATGTATTTGTGCTGACTTTCTTGTCCCAAAGAAAGTTTTAGAATGCTTAGGGTTTTCATATCAACCTTTTTCTTTGTTATGTCATCAGCAGACATAGCTCTACCATCGTCAGGTTTTTCATTCTTATCTTCTTCAGAACATCCTTGAACAACTGATCTTGTAGCAATGGCATCTGCAATCTTTTGAGCTTTATTGAATATGTTTCCATATTCAGTAATCTCTTAGAGAGTTTAGTCATGGATTTACAGATATTGCTCAAAGTTGAACTTCCATAGCTCAAAATTGTTTGCATCTACCATGGGAATCTTGATGTTGTGGTTTGAGGAGGAGGAGGTTACTTCTGGAGTAGACATGATGTTTTTAGGGTTTTGTGAAAATTAAGGTTTTGGTGATTTTAGGGTTCTTGTGTTCTTTTAGATCAAAGTTTCTCAACAAGCTCTGATACCACTTGTTGATCCAAAACTTAGATCGTTTTAGCTTGTATAAACGAGATTAGATCAAGTTATACACGTAGAGAAACTTTGTTTATGTATTATTATATAGCCGCATGACATTGATACCTTACTATATCAAACAACGGGCCGCGAACCCGACAAACAATTTGCCCATCTAAGTTAGCGTGTCGTCACAAATATCACGCTATATAAATCTTCTAATACATAAATTCGCTTACAACTCAAGGTGTCACGACGGGGATCAACTGTCACGGCACGAACTAGGGTGATCTTCCCCAAATAGTACTATTATATGCATAAGCGTCTACCAAATGCCGGTAGTTCACAATTCATGCTAATGGGAATTTAAGTGACATAACCTAACTCATAATAATCCTTTACATCTCATTCATTGGCTCATAGCATCATTCGGGTCCATATCAATAAGCATACCATCGGAACTACTTGTGTTCTATTTTTATTAAAAACTAGCATGTTATCTCCCTCGCGAGTTTACAAAACATTTTATAAAACATTTAAAAGAGTGCGAGGCTATGAACTCACGTTGATTAGGAAAGGCGGGTTATCAGTGATGGTGCGTGCTTCAATCACGGAAACCTATATAAATAATACTCGTCTTAGACTTTTGTCCAATGACTTTATAAAAATAATGGCTATGTACATATATGATGATATTATAAGTATGATGATGATCAAGTGGGATTTTATATCTTTATACAACATAATAGTGTTATGTGTTAGTAACTTGTTTACATATTAAGGCCCAATAAGCCCATTAAAAGCCCAATACATTATATTATTCCATTTATACTTTTAATACCAGGACTATACTCATATGTTGGGCACAAGTGGGTTAAGCCCATGAGTAAGTCCATTAGTGTTTAGCCAAACTAGTTGTGCTAATGGTCCAATAAGGCTACCTTGGCCCGTTAATGTCCATAAGTTATAAAGCTCGGGTTTTATCTGTTTTTACTTGTCAAATATACTTACATATCAGTAGATGAGTTATAAAAATGTTACATTAGACGTTTCCGACCGTCTAAGTTTTATTTGACGAAACCGTTAATTTTTCGGTTTTTAGCCGAAAAGACGTAAAACTTTTATATAGTTTTATAACTTTAGAAAACATTTGAGTTTATACTTTTATAAAAATGTCATACTTATTTATCATAGTATATAACTTATTTTATAAGTATTATCATAAGTTAGTGGGTTTTATATATATATTTTATAATAATATTACTTGAGTGCTTATTTTATATTATATACTTTTATTTCCAAATCTGATTATCAAAATCACTTTCACCATTTTTGCCATATCTTGAGTTCTACGAGGAGATAGAAGCTCAAATTTGGCAGTACAAACTACATAATATGTGCTACAAATTACTCTGTTTTAGCTACTGTTCATTCATCCTCTAAGTATCCTTAATAATTCGTCTAAAACAGAGTATACATATTTGAACCTTAATAGTATTTTGATCATATCTTGCCCATTTTATTGATTCCATTGAGTGGCCAACTCTCCACACATGTAAAAATCATATATCTTACTATATATTCAATAATCCAAGTCATTTTATCAGGTTATAATATGGCTACTTATTGTTTTATACAGCCTATAAATCTAACCAAATCTGTCAACACAAGATCCCAACATAATACTCTGATCATCATTTATCATTATATACATATACATTTATAACGAAAATACAAGATTACATTTACAAAATAACAAGATAATGGAAGAAATCATCTTGTTACCAACCAAGATAGTGAAAGTTAAGAATAAGACTTGGTTTTTGATAACAAATCTTATGATAAACCAAGACCAGCTTCAAGATCACCCAAATATATGAACACCTTGAGAAAAAATCAGCCCTAGTCTCCAAGGAAAACTTCTTTGTAGATGTTAGGATCACCTCAAATCAACAAGAATTCAAAAGGTTTTCATCTTGTGCAAGTTAAATACCAGATTCATGGTAGAATTTTGATCAAATTGTGATGTTTTGTGGTGGATTAGGGACGGAAATAAGGAGAGCTAGAGAGAGTTTTGTGGTTGTTTTCATGTAAAAAATGAGTTAGATGGTATGTTATTTAGTTGTTTTAAGTTTTAGTGGTTTTGAGACAAAACTAAGGACAAGTGTCCTTAGTTTAGTTATAAAATGGACACATCAAGGGGTGTGTTGGTAAAGCTTAGCCGCCCCTTAGTGGGGGTGGGGCAAGTGTTAACTTGTCTCATCCCCACTAATTTACGGGTACTCCTCGATTCTAGTTTCCTCGATTTGCGTGCCCTAGGGTCGTTTTACGAAAAACTTTTTTTAAATTATGAATCAACGGCACAAAAAGAATCTAATAAAAATTGTCTCATAAAAAATGGAGTTCAAAAACGTAAATACGTAAACCTAGGGTTTCCGGTTTAGTCGTAAAGGACGTTAAATTATGCACGTAAGCCCTAATTTCAACCCGTAAATTGTGAGTTCACAAACCAACACAAAAATAAGTTTCAAAATAATATACGAGAAAATAATTTACTACCAGAAAATGTTAGATTGTCACAGCATTTCCTCCTAAAAGGGATCAACGTCCTCGTGATCCATTTCATCTTGATGTCCCTTTCTTATTGAAATCAAAGAGGTGTGGGTATTTCTTCCACATTTCTTGCTCTCGTTCCCAAGTAAATTCTTGTCCATGCTTTGAATTCCACCGGATTTTTATGATAGGTATCCGACTTTGTTTAAGTTGTTTTACCTCACGATCCATAACCTCTACGGGCTCTTCGATAAAATGCAACTTCTCATCAATTCGGACCTTATCCAACGAGATTTTCTCATCACACACTTCTAAAAATTTCTTCAGATTATATACATGGAATGTGTTTTGAACACCATGAAGTTCTTGGGGTAACTCTAATTTGTAAGCCACTGGACCTACTCCAGATAAAATCTTAAAGGGTCCAATATAGTGGGGATTCAATTTCCCTCGCTTTCCAAATCTTATGACGCCTTTCCATGGTGATACTTTCAACATTACACGGTCACCCACTTCAAACTCCATCGGTTTCCGCCGCACATCCGCGTAACTTTTCTGTCTACTTCGGACAGTCAACAGCCGATTCTTACTCTGAAATATCATCTCCGTAGTCTCCCGGATCAATTTCAATCCTGTGAGCTGGGTATCCCCAACTTCACTCCAACATACAGGAGATCTACACTTCCTACCATACAAAGCTTCAAACGGTGCATCCTTAATACTAGCATGATAACTATTGTTATATGAAAACTCTGCTAAAGGCAAATGTTTATCCCAATTCTTACGAAAATCTATCACACAAGCTCTCAACATATCTTCCTGTGTTTGTATCGTTCTGTCACTCTGCCCATCAGTCTGGGGGTAATAAGTAGTGCTCATGTCGATATTCGTTCCCAATGATCTCTGGAAGGATTTCCAAAAATTCGATGCGAATCTAGGATCTCGATCAGAAATGATCGATACAGGCACTCCATGCTTATATACAACATTCTCAAGATAAATACGAGTCAGCTTCTCCAATGAGAACTTCTCTTTAAAAGGAATGAAGTGTGCTGATTTGGTCAGTTTGTCGACAATGACCCAAATCGAGTTATTTCCAGAAGATGTTCTAGGAAGCTTAGTGATAAAGTCCATCGTGATTCGCTCCCACTTCCATTCAGGAATCTTTGGAAGTTGAAGTAGTCCTGATGGCTTTTGATGTTCAGCTTTGACTCTAGTACAAGTCAAACATTGTAGAACATACATAGCAATATCATCTTTCATATTCAGCCACCAGTACAACTTCTTCAAATCATGATACATTTTATCAGATCCATGATGAATGGAATATTTAGATTTATGGGATTCCAACATAATTAAATCTCTTAAGCCTCCAAACTTAGGTTCCACATACGACCTCTTCAGCATTTCACTCCATCAGCTCTAACCTCTAAAGGATCTCCTTCACCTCGAAACCCTTCATTATCAAAATTTTCTTTCTTACAGGTTTCTAATTGCGCATTTCTAATTTGCTCAGGAAAATTATTGTGCACAGTCAAGACTAGAGAACGTACCCTGATAGGCTCTCTATCTTTTCTACTTAATGCATCGGCAACAACATTTGCTTTTCATGGGTGATATTTTATATCACAATAGTAATCACTTAACATTTCTATCCATCTTCGTTGCCTCATATTTAATTCCTTTTGATCGAGAATATACTGTAGGCTTTTATGATCGGTGAATACCGTACACTTGGTGCCATACAGATAATGTCTCCACAACCTAAGAGCAAAGACTACAGCTCATAACTCAAGATCATGAGTAGTATAATTCTCCTCATTCTTCCTTAATTTCCTAGAAGCATAAGCTATCACATTTTCTCGCTGCGTCAAGACAGCTCCATAACCTCTAAGAGATGCATCACAAAATACTACAAAATCTTCACTTCTGTCGGGTAATGATAGAATTGGTGCACTACATAATTTTGGCTTCAATATTTGAAATGCTCCTTCTTCTTCAATTCCCCAAACGAAAGGTTTATTTTTCTGAGTTATCTTGGTCAGGGGTTTAGCTATTAAAGAAAACTAGACGATTACCCGCGCGTAGCAGCGGCATTACCTAAAGACATGTAATTAATGATATGTTAATTGATTCGATGGTCGAACGCGTGACCCAATAATTGCCTAGCGATAGATAGTTAATGATTTATTAATTGACCCGATGGTCGAATCGGTAACCCGTTGACTCGTTCGGGTTGAACCGGTAGGCGAGCCTGTTCCCATAGACTCGATCGGGTTGACTCGGTGGTCGAACCCGTGTCCCGGTGGTTAAACCCGTGACCTGGTGGTCGAAATCGGTGACCCGGTGGCTCGACAGGATTGACACGGTTGTCAAACCTGTGACCCGGTGACTTGATCGGGTTAACCTGATGGTCGAACCCGTGACTCGAAAAGATTGGCTCGATGGCCAAACCCGTTACCCGGTGACTCAATCGGCTTGGTCCGATGGTCGATCCGTGACCTCATGACTCAACCGGGTTGACCCGTTGGTGGAACCCGTGACCAAGTTACTCGACCGAATTAATCCGGTGGTGGAAACGTGACCCGGTAACTTACGCAATTGTTTATGGTTTAATTTTACAACATTTCTTATTTTATCTAACTTATGTGCATTTAATTTTTCAACAATTTCATAATTAATATCCAACTTCTATGCATTAAATTTTTCAACAATTCCATAATTAAGTCATTTTTCAACATTCAAGGTTTTGGGGTTTTTCCTTTATAATTAATAGAGTTCTTTAATGAATCGTCTATAATAGCCAGCCAATCCTAAGAACTGTCGCACCTCCGTTGGCGTTGTCGGTGCAGACCAATTCTTAATGGCTTCAACCTTTGTTGGATCCACATGAATTCCATCTTTGTTAATCACATGACAAAGAAATTACACAGAGTCCAACCAAAAATCACACTTCGAAAACTTAGCATACAACTTTTCATCCTTTAACAGGTTCAAGATAATCCTTAAGTGTTCTCCATGTTCCTCTTTATTCTTAGAATAGATTAGAATGTCGTCAATAAACACGATCACAAATTTATCCAAATAGGGTTTGCACACTCTATTCATTAGATCCGTGAAAATCGTAGGTGCGTTAGTTAGCCCAAATGGCATCACTTGAAATTCATAGTGTCTATAACGAGTTCTAAATGCAGTTATAGGAATATATTCTTCACGGACGCGAAGTTGGTGATATCCAGACCGTAAATCTATCTTAGAATAGACACTAGATCCTTGTAGTTGATCAAATAAATCACCAATCCTTGGTAAAGGATATCAATTTTCAATCGTCAACTTATTCAGCTCCCGATAATCAATGCACATACGGAAAGATCCATCCTTCTTTTTAACGAACAAGACTGGAGCTCCCCAAGGTGACGAGCTCGGTCGAATAAAACCTTTATCAGACAACTCCTTGAGTTGTTCGGATAATTCCTGTAATTCAGAAGGTGCTAATCGATAAGGCGCACGTGCCACCGGTGCAGCACCAGGAATTAGATCGATTTGAAACTCGACTTGCCTTATCGGCGGAAGTCCAGGTAAATCATTGGGAAATACCTCAGGAAATTCACAGATAATAGGTACATCTTCCAATCGTTTCTCCTTAGACTCATTCCCGGTCACTCGAGCTAAGAATATCTCGCAACCGTTCCTGATGTACTTTTGGACTTTAATACATGAAATGATTTTCAAACGGGATTCACCTCGATTACCATCAATTACTAACGTTCTATTCCTAAGAGGAATCTTAACCTTCTTTTCTCCGCATAAAATTGTATCATTATTCAACGATAACCAATCCATACCAATTATAATATCAAAACTACCTAGTTCTATCAACATTAAATCAATCGGAAAGGAATAGTTAAAGAGATTTAGAAAGCATCCTTTCAAAAGCTTATTAGTTTTTACTAATTTACCATCAACCAATTCCACTTCGTAACTGGTATTGATCTCAACAGGTTCAATGTCAATAAGGGCACTAAATTTAGTGGATACAAAGCTCCTATCAGCACCCGAATCAAATAAAGCAACAACATAATGATTGTTGAGTAAAAACGTACCAGTAACGACATTCGGATCCTCTTATTTAACCTCAATTGTTCCAAGTTGATAAGCACCACCCTGGGGGTTTCTTCCAGGTCCAATCCTTTTCAACTTGGGGTAATCTGATTTCTTATGACCCACTTCATTACAGTTGAAGAAAATAACTCCCCTCTTACACGTTTCCACTTTGTGTCCTAGCTTTCCGCAATTTTGGCACTTCCAGCAGTCGCCAGCATGCCTCTTATTACCACACTTAGGACACTTTTCATCATTGCGTGGTGTATTGTTGGTAAGAGCATTTGCATTCCCCCTTATTTTGTTTTCACGGTGATTAAAATTCTGCCTATTATCACCTCCACCTCCACGATCGCCATCACCCTTTCTTTTCTCACCAGCATGTGCTTCATCCTCCCTGTCCTGAATTATTTGCCTAATGAGTTGGTAAGCCATTCGAACAACATCATCAATGGTTAATGGTTTTGATGATGTCACACCCCCTCGGATATTCTTGGTCAACCCTTTAATGTATTGTTCAATTCGGATCTCTTCGGGTTCCACCAATCGAGGACACATCAAGGCCAACTCATGGAATTGGTTCGTGTAGCTATTAATGTCCACACCTTTCATTCTCAAATGAATCAACTCTTGTTTCAACCGTTTAATCACACTACGGGGACAGAACTCTAGAGTCATCCACTTTTTAATTTCAGCCCAAGGAGTAGTATTAACAACATCAATACCCATGAAAGCAATTCTCCCATTCCACCAAGTCAACGCACGACCTCTAAGAGTAGCCATAGCAAAAGTCAATTATCATCCTCTTTACACTTACTATTCTGAAACACTGACTCAATCTTTTCAATCCACCGGCTTAATCCTACAGCACCTTCAGTTCCATTAAAAGGGAGCAGTTCACACTTCATGAATGTCACATAAGTACAACCACCGACTTTAGGCGCATTAGGTCCAAGTCCTCCTACATTTCCTCCAGCATTAACATTCACATTCACATTAGTACCACCAATTCCACTACCGCCAGCTCCACTATCGCCAGCTCCACTACCGCCAGCTCCACTACCGCCAGCTCCATTTCTAGCATTTGCCATAAATTCAGTCATAGATGCGGCAACTTGCTCCGCAATGATCCTACGTACATCATCCTCAGTCACAGCTTTCTTGGGCGGCATGGTTCTATAATTTCAGAATTTCAAAGTATCTTAAGCATTCACCCAATGAGGGATTCATATAAGATGGATTGAATTCATAATCAAGATACAAGTAAGGCACGATATGGAATTCAAGACAAAGATACATATTTCATTGGATTAGAAAGAACCACTTTGTCTTAATTAACATTCCACATCAAAATTCCTAGCACTATACAGGCCCAAAATTCGTGCCAGATTTACTAACCAATATGTCGGTTTAGTTAAGTTTACAAAATATACAAAGATAACTACTAAAGATAGACTGGTCTACTGAGAACTGCTAGAAAGTCCATCATCCGTCGTCTTCGGTATCTTCCTCGGACGATCACAAGACACATCTTCTACTGGGCGCTTACGAATCACTCCTTTCTTAACCATCTCAGTATAAAACCTATTGTTCCAACCAACACATATATTCAACTCTTTCTCTGCCGTCTCACGCATCGCACGAGCCACACTCAACTGGATCTACATAGTATTCACCTTTTTCTTCATCTCAGCATACTCACCACTTTCCAACACAGACAATCTCCTAAATGCCTCATTCAAACCACGCTCCACATCAGTCAAATCCAAATTAAGCAACTCTCACTCTTTCTCACCAATCTTAGTCTTCAACTCCAATAAAGCAACATGAGTCTGAACAACACCTAAACCAATCTCTGTCATAGTACCTTGTACACGGGAAGCATCTAAATCACATCTCAAGGCCCAAGGTGCAAGTCCATCAATATGAGTAGCCTCTGAACCTTAGACTATTCTCCTATCACATGCCTACGAGTAGCAATCCCATCAGTATCATCAGGTGCATCATCATCCTCATCATCCCATGATTCAGACTCAGATTCAGACGATTCAGAAAATTCATCTCTAAGTAACTCAAACTTAGAATCGGACCAACCAACTGGAGGGGGTAAGGGCTCACTGATACAAGGATTTTGACACCCCGTATAAAAATTAAAGTTCTTGTTCTTGGAATCTTCACGAATTGATTTCCGGTTCAAAATGCGACTCAGTTGTTTCTATTGAAAAAGAATATTTTTGGTTGTTTTTAAATAAAATGTGCAAAACAATTAAAATAAATGACTTTAAAATAAATCTAAAACTAATTTAAAATAAATGTTGCAAGTATTTAAAAGCGAGGCTAAAATTAAAGGGCACTAAACGTAAATAACGCAAACTTAAATCTAACTAAGGTAAACTTAAAACGCAACTAAAACTAAATCTTAAACTAAGGCAAGACTAAAATAATTCTAAGGCAAATAAACTTAAAGTGCAACTAAGGAAAAAGGCGGGAAAATAAAGCTCGAAGTTAAAAAGGCAGAAAATTAAAAACTGAAAATAAAAATAAAAAAAACTGAAAATAACTCCTATTCGGAATTTATTCCTATTCAGAATAAATTCCTCTATGCGGAATATGATGCCTACTTGGAATATTGGGCCCTATTCGGAATCTGCCCTTATGCGGAATAATCGGTCTTACCCGGAATACAAGCCTATGCGGAATAATGCCCTCTACTCGGAATAATACACCTATTCGGAATAATACCTCTATCCGGAATATCTGTCCCTACTCGGAATAAAGTCTTATGCGGAATAGATAGGCCTATTAGGAATATCGAACCTTACTCAGAATAATCACCTTATGCGGAATATCAAATATTCCGCATGGACCAGCTTTCAAAAACCAAGATACGGAATAAAGAATATTCCAAATAGAGCACTCTTAAAATCCTTCACTCGGAATAATGAAGATCAGTAACTGGGAAATATCATAAACAAATGGAACCGAAGAACAAGGGAATAAAATATGCTCGAATTTAACCAAAACAAAACTAAATCAAACACAAGATTAAATCAAACTAATAACAAAGCATCTATTAAGCATAAACAATCAAACTCACAAAACTTAATTAAAATAAACAAAACCACTTGATCAAAATAAGAAAAATAAGAACATGAACATGAATAAAAATAATAAGAATCAAAGATTAAGAAAGGTAGAATGAGATTAACAAGATAAAGATAAAGATTAACAAGAATTAAAAGAAAAACTTACTTTGAATTAAATGGTAATTAAGGTGCAAGACAAGTATTTAAATTTGACAACTATTTAAATGACAAGGTAATTAAAAGTGGAAGAACTAATTGTCACGATTACCAACAAAATGAAAGTAATTAAGATCTAATCTATATATAGGGGAGGATTAGGAAGCTTCCTCCCCTCCTTCATTTCTTCTTAATTGCGTCATTAGGTCCTTAAGCCTTTAATCTTCATTAATTGCACCATTAGTCCTTTTTCCTTCTAATCTTCTTTAAACTTGGACTCTAATGACTTGTGACTCGGGATTTCTTTTGAACTCGTCTTTTAATTCTTCAATAAAATAGACTTGAGTTCCTCGGCTTTTGATAAACTTCCGTCTTTTGACTTTTTCTTCGATAAATCTTCAGAATTGGTCTTGGACTTCCGTTCTTTTTGCACTCTTGACTTCTTGACTTCGTCTTTCATCTTTTTCTTCAATAAAAGTCAGTAAATGCCCGTGAATGTCCGTGTTTTCTCCACTTTTCACCATTTCGTCCTAAATCACAACAAATACACAAACCACGCATAATTCCGACATAAAAGACATAAAATACACGTTTTAGCTCGGTTATTATTGTAATTAAGTGGTAGAAAATATGGGTGTTTACACACCTATCAAATCCCCTACACTTGACCATTGCAATGTCCTCATGCAATGCATTAGTTACAAAGCAAGTTTACATTTTTCATCATAATCAATCCACGTTGGCCTTTATTAACGAGATAGAAAACTATAAACATTCAAGGTAAAGAAATCAAAAGCCTACCTTGGGTTTTGGAAATGTCATGAATAATCATCATCCTCAAGTTTTCACTTTCTCCAAAACAAGCTTAAAAACGAGATCATTGTTATTATAAGTTAGCAAACCAACACGAACTTATGTGGGCCTATTATTCACTTAGACTCCCTTATTCCTAGGTGTATCTCTTTTATTTTATTGTTGTCTTAAATGATCACGAAGATGCATTGTTTGACTTATTTCAATAGTTTATTAGGCCGAAAATAAAGTGAACGATTTAATCAATTGTTAGCTAGAGGACAAAATCTTTTAAAACTGCTTCTCGGGGCCTCATAAAGTTCATATCTTGGCATAACTCGCTTCGCGATTTGAGACCTTTCTCGGACCGATATTTTGCAGCGACTTCATACTTAAAACCTTGAGAGACGTTCATGAAATTATGGTCTTCTCTTCATATAGTAATTTCTTCCCTTGAAGTTTTGAGAGATTCATACTTGGACCACGACTTCTTCATTATTCTCCAATCATTATTTTGGACTTTGATATACAACGATCCGCCTCCTTTTATGACTTGGATCTATTTATCCTTGATAGGTGTGTAAACACCCATCCTTTTACCACTTAATTCGGGCTAAAACAAGACCAAAACACGTATTTAATATCATTTGTTTGGAATTATGCGTGGTTTTTGTGTTTATTGTGTTTTCAGAGACAACCGGATAAATATTGAAGAAAACATGGGATTGCACGGGTTTTACTGAAGAAAAAGACTCAAGATTAAG
Source organism: Glebionis coronaria (assembly GCA_025667525.1). Classification (NCBI taxonomy): domain Eukaryota; kingdom Viridiplantae; phylum Streptophyta; class Magnoliopsida; order Asterales; family Asteraceae; genus Glebionis; species Glebionis coronaria. The sequence goes on along the minus strand of CM046882.1, from coordinate 171,161,492 downwards.
TCTATTGTCCAAGAGATGCAAAAGATTTGAAGTCGCTGGGCCTATTCGAAGATTTATCGAAGAAAAGGACCAAAGATGGAAGATTTATATAAGTCGAAGAAACTCAAGTCTATCAAAGGAAGAAATTAAAAGACGAGTTGAATTTAATCGACGTCAAATCCCGAATCAGAATCGAAAACGGAAACTTTTCTGAAAAGACGAAAAGACACAAAGAACGGGAGAAAGCCCACTCACCAACCAAAGGAAACACCTATAAATAGGCCATCCCACACACATTTTTGGAGCTAGCTAGTTTTTCTTTCTTCCTCCTTTTCTTTCTCCTGGTTCGTAGAATACCATCACCACTAGGGTGATTGGTGATTTTTATTATTAGTTCTTTGATCTTGTAATTTTAATCCTTGTTTCACCTTGTCAAAATATTAATCATTCAATTCAAAGTTCTTGTTTAATTTTTCATTTCATCTTGTTCATCTCCATTTTTATCTTCAAGTTCTTAAGTTTTATTTTTCTTGATTTGATCTTCAAAAGTTGTTTGGATTTGTGTTTTTGTTAGTGGGATTTGTTGCTTATATTGTCTAAATGATTTGTGTTTAAATTGGTAAAATCTTTTTAAGTGTTTGATTTGATTTTGATTAATTTTGTGTCCCGTGTTCTTCGCCTTTACTGCTACTGTATCTGTTCCCAGAAGTTCCGAACCAAACAAAAAAGGGTTCCGAATGAAACCTTCATTCGGAAAGTTCCGAATCAAGCACTAAAGTTCCGAATCAACACCTTCATTCGGAAGTCCATAAGTTCCGAACCAAGGACTTCCGAACCAAGCTAAGTTCCGAATCAGTGACAGTAACTTCCGAACGAAGCTGAACTTCCGAATCAGTGAGTTCCGAATGAGTGAATAGTGACTTCCGAACCAGTGACTTCCGAACCAAGCAAAGTTCCGAACCAGTGAATAGTAACTTCCGAATGTGCATGTTCCGAATCAGTTAGTTCCGAATCAAGGTCTAAAGTTCCGAATCAGTTATTTTTTTTAGTATTTTAATGTTACTGTTTTACTGTTGATTTAACAATTTACATGTTAACTTTAATTTTAATTTGAACTTTAAATTTGCAACCAAGTTTTTGTTAATCTTAATTAGAGTAATTGCCTTTGATTTAAACTTATTATTAGAATAGAAAACCAACCCCTTTATTTAGTAACCAAGAACAATCATTCCACTTAAGGCCTAGATCAATTCGAGAGGATACCGAGATTTAATCTGAACCCATACAAAATCAATGTATCAAATGGCGCCGCTGCCGGCTCTTCTCGTTAAGATCAAAAGTTTTTTGTGAGAAATTGGATTTTGGGATCCGTTTCCCGTGAACGTTACTTTTTCAAGAAAATCTTCAAAAACAACTAAAAAAAATATAAAATTTTCAAAAATCCTAAAAAGTAAAAAACAATAAAAACCAAAAATATTTGTGCTTTGCTTTTCTTTGTTCGTTCTTTTGCAGGTGTATGCGCACTCGATCCACGTCTTATCAAGAGCCCGAGCCTCTCGATAACTTAGACATGGCTGGTGTACAAAACAACAATAACATACCACCTCCGAACAACAATAATAACAACAACAATCCGCCTTTCAACAACATGAATAACAACAACAATGAGCACCTTCCGGATAATCGCCCAATGATTGAATTGCTGCAAGCTCATGTTGATGGCAACACGGATCCAATTGTCATCCCTCCAATTGCCGCCAACAATTTCGAGCTAAAGTCAGGCTTTATCCAGATGGTCTCAGCTCAACCATTCTTTGGACGAACCATTGATGACCCACACGATCACATCAAGAGATTTCTACAACTCACGAACACGGTCAAGTTCAATGGCGTTCCACAAGAAGTGATAAGGTTACAACTTTTTCCCTTTTCTTTAGAGGGACAAGCCCGGCATTGGCTTGCTAAGGAACCGCCACAGAGTATTCTCTCGTGGACGGATTTGGAAACAAAGTTTATCAACTACTTTTTTCCACCCTCTCGTACTACCGCTTTGCGGAATGAGATTATAACCTTTGAACAAAAGTACGACGAGTCATTCAGTGAATCTTGGGATCGCTTTAAAGATCTTTTAAGAAAATGCCCACAACATGGTTTTACCAAAGTTCACCAAATAAATACTTTTTACAATGGTTTAAGCATAAATGACCAAGATTCACTGAATAGTGCCTCAGGGGGTAATTTATTGGCTAAGACTTCCAATGCTGCTTGGGATATCATTGAGAACAAGTCTCGTGTGCAAACCAAGAGCATTAGGACCAATGTTGCTAGTGCTAGCACTAATGACAGCGACAAGCGATTAGACAAAATTACCACGCTTCTTGAATCGCTTGTCACCCACACCGTCAGCAACAACAACAGCAACAACGCTAAGAACGCACAAGTCAACGCTGTCAGCCAACCTTGTGAGATATGCGGTGGTCCCCATTCTTACACAACTTGTACCGCCACCCAAGATTACCCTGCTGAGAATGTGAATGCGGCATATGGCACCTACCAACAACCTGCTTATCAAGCTAGACCTCAAGGTGACCGTAACTTGCTTAGCTACCGCAGCAACAACTATCTTTCCCCACCTGGCTTTCCTCCAACCAACCCAAACCAACAACAAAACCTTAACCGCCCTGCTCAACAACAACAACAACCTCGCCAACCATATATCCCACCTCACAAGCAACAACAACCACCTCAACGCAACAATCAAATATACCAACAACCTGCTTAACAACCACCTGCATACAATGCTCCTTCTAACCAAACCAACACTGCACTACACCAAGAGGTCGCCACCTATATGAGGACCAATGATGTGATAGTGGGAAATCTCCAAGAAGAAGTGCGCAACTTGAAGGCAGATTTGGTCAAGCAAGGAAATGATTTGAGAGCTGACATGAGAAACACGTTGGATAGCCAGACTACTGATCTGAGGAACATGATGGCTAGTTTCTTCCAAGGTAATCAACCCTCTTCTTCGGGTACTCTTCCGAGTAACACCGTTGCGAACCCAAGAGGGGAGATGAAAGCAATTACTACTAGAAGTGGTAAAGGTACCAAGGAACCCGAGCTTCCTATACCTCCACCGGTGGTTGTGACTAAGGAGAACGAGTCGCCTGCTCCTATTCCTCCTCCTTCCCCAATTTCTCCACCTCTTCTTTCAACCCCTCCTCCACCCGTGGTTGTGAGTGATCCTATACTCCCAAAGCCTTCCTCTTCTTCCAATATACCTTATCCATCAAGGTTGAGGAAAGAGAAGCAAAAGAGCAAGGATGATATTCAAGTTTCGAACTTTCTTAAAATGTTCAAGAAACTGAATTTCAATATCTCCTTCGCTGAGGCTCTCGCTCACATGCCCAAGTATGCCAAAATGTTTAAAGATCTTCTGAGCGACAAGGAAAAGCTCCTCGATCTCGCCAACACCCAACTTAATGAGAACTGCTCTGCAGTGCTCTTAAGGAAATTACCAATCAAGCTTGGTGATCCGGGTCGTTTTCTTATACCTTGCAATTTCCCGGGAGTAGAGAATTGCATGGCCCTAGCCGATCTAGGTGCCAGTATTAATCTCATGCCTCTAAGTGTTTGGAAGCAATTATCTCTCCCAGAGCTAATCCCCACCAAAATGACTTTGGAATTGGCCAACCGTACGGTTGCTTATCCAGTGGGGATAGCCGAAGATGTCATTGTAGGAGTCGACAAATTCACCTTCCCTGCCGATTTTGTTGTCGTCGACTACGAGATGGACCCACGTGTGCCACTCATTGTTGGTCGTCCATTCTTGAGGACCGGTCGCACTCTCATTGATGTTGAAGCCGGTGAGCTTATCATGAGAGTGGGTGACGATAAAGTAGTCTTCAACATGGGAAAGTTATCTAAACAACCTTCTTCTTACGAGAATGTTAATTGTATTGACGTTCTTGATGAAGCTTGTGAAGAACACTTCAAGGATGCTTGTAAAAACATTCCTACCTCTCTTCCCAATGTTGAGACCGTTTCCTCTATCGACTCATCACTATCTCTATTTGGAGAGAGTGATTTCCTTTGGAAAGATTTGGAAGCCAGCCTAGGAGATGTGAAGCAAGACAATGACGATTCTACTGCCACTTGGGATGAAGACCTCAGTTTCATTGCAAACCTCCTCAAAGAAGACAACCCTTCCCCTCCATCTCCCACTATCATTGCTATCGAGACTCCGACTTCGAATACGCCTCCCGTCGACAATCCTCCGGATTTGGAACTTAAGGAGTTGCCACCCCATCTTGAGTATGTATTCCTCGAAGAAGAGAAGAAGTCGCCAGTCATCATTGCTAAGGATTTGAAGGATGAAGAGAAAGCCCGACTTGTCGCTGTGTTGAAAGATCACAAGAAGGCTATTGCTTGGAAGATTTCGGACATTCGTGGAATTGATCCTCACTTCTGCACGCACAAAATTCTCATGGAGGACGACTATAAGCCCACTATTCAAAGCCAACGAAGGGTGAATCCAAAAATCCATGAAGTCATCAAAACAGAGGTTATCAAACTTCTTGATGCGGGTATGATTTACCCTATTTCGGATTCACCGTGGGTTAGTCCAATCCATTGTGTGCCCAAGAAGGGCGGAATAACCGTTGTTCCCAATGAACACAACGAGTTGATTCCCACTCGTCTCGTTACTGGGTGGAGAGTTTGTATAGACTATCGCAAACTCAATGATGCCACGAGAAAGGATCATTTCCCTCTACCTTTCATGGACCAAATGCTTGAACGATTAGCCGGTAATGAATATTACTGCTTTTTGGATGGTTTCTCGGGTTATTTTCAAATACCCATCGATCCCCAAGATCAAGAGAAGACTACATTCACTTGTCCCTATGGCACTTTCGCTTACAAAAGAATGCCTTTTGGCTTATGTAATGCGCCCGAGACTTTCCAAAGGTGCATGTTAGCTATCTTCCATGACATGGTTGAACAAACCATGGAAGTCTTCATGGATGATTTCTCGGTCTTCGGGGATTCCTTCTCATCTTGTCTTGCCAATTTAGAACGTATGCTAAAGCGGTGCGAAGACACTCGCCTTGTTCTAAATTGGGAAAAATGCCATTTCATGGTAAAAGAAGGCGTCGTGCTTGGACATAAGATTTCGAAAGCCGGTCTTGAAGTAGACCGTGCTAAAGTTGATGTTATAGCTAAGTTGCCTCCACCTTCAACTGTGAAGGGTGTGAGAAGTTTCCTGGGTCATGCGGGCTTCTACCGTCGATTCATCAAAGATTTTTCTCAAATCGCTCGCCCGATGACCCACCTCTTGGAAAAAGACAATCCATTTATCTTTTCCAAAGAGTGCCTTGACGCCTTCAACTCGCTTAAGGATAAGCTAACTAAGGCACCCGTCTTGGTTACCCCTAATTGGGAGCTCCCCTTTGAGTTGATGTGCGATGCTAGTGACTTTGCTATTGGAGCGGTTCTTGGACAAAGAGTGAACAAACACTTCCAACCGATCCATTACGCTAGCAAGACAATGACTGGGGCACAATTGCATTATACGACAACAGAAAAAGAGCTTTTAGCTGTTGTCTATGCTTTTGAAAAATTCCGCCCCTATCTTGTCCTTTCCACCACCATTGTGTATACCGATCATTCCGCGTTGAAGTACTTGTTGACAAAGCAAGATTCCAAACCAAGACTTCTTCGCTGGGTTTTGCTGCTCCAGGAATTTAAAATCGAAATTCGCGATAAGAAAGGAGCAGAAAACTTGGCCGCGGATCATCTCAGTAGACTTGAGGATCCTTACCAGGGGGCTCATCCGAACAAAGAAATCAACGATTCTTTTCCCCTGGAGACCTTAATGTTTATCAATTCAACTGCTGATGAAACCCCGTGGTTTGCGGACATTGCAAACTACTTGGCGGGTGGAATCCTCGTTGACGGGTTAACATCCCAGCAAAAGAAGAAGTTCTTCAAAGACATAAAGACTTACTTCTGGGATGACCCATATCTTTTCAAACAATGTGCTGACTTGATTATTCGCCGATGCGTTGATGGACCGGCAGCTTTCGAAATCCTTGATGCTTGCCACAAAGGACCCACTGGTGGTCACTTTGGTCCCAACTACACCGCCAAAAAAGTGTTTGATTCAGGATTTTATTGGCCCTCCATTTATCGTGACGCTCACGATATGGTTAAAAAATGTGATGCTTGCCAGAAACAAGGCACGATCACACATAAAGACGAGATGCCTCAGAATTTCATTCAAGAGTGTGAAATCTTTGATGTTTGGGGTATCGACTTTATGGGGCCATTTCCTTCATCTAAAGGAAACAAATACATCCTTGTTGCCGTTGACTACGTCTCCAAGTGGGTTGAAGCCAAAGCTTTACCTACTAATGATGCAAGGGTGGTTTGTAACTTTTTGAAATCGCTGTTCGCTCGATTCGGCGTTCCTCGTGCTATTATCAGTGACCGCGGGACTCATTTTTGCAACGATCAATTTGCAAGAGTCATGGCCAAGTATGGTGTCACTCACCGTCTTTCCACCGCTTATCATCCCCAAACCAATGGGCAGGCCGAGATATCCAATCGTGGATTGAAGCGAATTTTGGAGCGTACTGTGGGAGAGCATCGTGCCGCGTGGGCCGATAAGTTAGATGATGCTCTGTGGGCTTTCCGTACTGCTTACAAGACCCCGATCGGTTGTACACCTTATCGTCTTGTGTACGGGAAAGCATGCCACATTCCCATCGAGCTGGAGCATAAGGCGCACTGGGCCTTAAAGTGGGCTAACTTCGACATCAACAAAGCCGGTGATCATCGCAAGATTCAACTCAACGAGCTCAACGAACTGAGAAATGAAGCTTATGAGAACTCGCTGATCTACAAAGAAAAGACGAAGATCCTCCATGACGCAAAAATCAAGAACCGAGAGTTCCATGTTGGTGATCAAGTCTTACTTTTCAACTCTCGGTTGAAGATCTTCTCTGGCAAGTTGAAGAGCCGCTGGTCTGGTCCATTCACCGTCGCCAACGTCTTTCCGTATGGGACCATTGAGCTTTCTCAGCCAAATGGGCCCAATTTCAAGGTGAATGGCCAGCGTCTGAAGCTGTACTTTGGTGAGGACATCTCTCAGGAGATGATTCCATCCCTCACCACGTTCCCCATGAACTAATTTTGGGTCGAGTCAGGCTCGTGACTCGGTTATCAAAAACAAGCGCTCCTCGGGAGGCAGCCCGAGTATCTATCCTTGCATGTTTTAATCCCCTAAGTGTAGGGGGGGACTTCTATATGTGTTTGCCTTTTGTGGTGATGTGATTACAGGGATAAGTGCACTCTTGGAAACTTTGAAGAACCGTGCTCCCGTGTTATCCGAAATCCGGTTCTATCTCTCAACTATCGTGATTCAATTTTCTTCATACTCACATTTGAAATTGATCACTTTAGTCGTCTCTTCCTTAACTTGAGTTAACCAACGTGCACAATGTCATAAGTGTAGGGGAAACTTTTCCCACATGCTTAAACATTGAGGACAATGTTTATCTTAAGTGTAGGGGGGACTTCTATCGAAGTTTTAAGTGGACTTTTCCATGAAAATGCCTTCAATTAACCGGAAAATCCTATTTTTCAGCATTTTTCAAATTTTTTATCAACTTTGGCCATTTAGTCGTAATTTTTAAATTTTTATCGTTGCTTTCATATGTATATATATTCCGCAATAAAGTCAAAAATATTAATAAAGTGGTGTAGCTAGTTTAGAAGTTTTGACATATTAGGCCCGTTGCGTTTATTTTGACTCAACCCGAATAGACTTATCCAAGTTTATTCTAGCTAGTATCCTTAACCATGTAAACCTTAATTGGTTTATTAGGCTAAGTGTCCACGAGTCTCATTACTTGAGATTTTAAATTGTGGAGGACGAGAAATGATAGAGTCAATTATAAGTCGGTATTCTCGCGCAAGCCCACTTGGTGTAATTATTTGCCTATTCTCCCATCACTTGCTAATAATTTATCTGCAATAAGTAAGGTCTTACGATTTGAAAAGTTACTTAGCTTCTAGCCCAAGATCGTTTAAAAGTTGCTCGGTAATGATAAGAGTTCATAGCCAAGGCATAACTTATGAAGCGGGGCGCGAAGATTGGCGAGTCCGAAAAGGCCCTAACAAGGCATGAGGATTCAATTTTATTGCTGAAGATCCAAAGTGATGTGAAAAGCATTATTCCTAAAGTCAATATGAAGGATCAAGACTCACGACGAAAAGCAATCAACTCCCATAAAGATCATGGAGAAGTCTATCCGAAAAGACCCTAACAAGGTATGAGGATAAATAGATCCAAGTCCGAAAAGGAGGCGGATCGTTGTATCTCAAAATCCCAATTAGAGATTGAAGAAATAATCATGAAGTCGTGGTCAACAAAGTTGGAGTACCCCTCAAAAGTCTCCAAGTGAAGAAACTCTATTATGATGAGAAGACCATTATCTCAAGAACGTCTCTCGAAGATATGAAGTATGAAGTACATGCCAAATATCGGCCCGAGAAAGGTCTCAAATCGTGAACCAAGTTATGCCAAGATATGAACTTTTTGATATCCCGAGAAGCAGTTTTAAGAGATTTTGTCCTTTAGCTAACTATTGATCAAATCGTCCTACTTTGCTTTCGGCCCTAATCAACTATCGAAATAAGTCCAAAAATGCATCTTCATGATCATTCTAAGACAAAAATAAAATATAAGAGATACACCTAGGAATAAGGGAGTTTAAGCATTTAATTAAGCCATGTGTGTAAGTGTTTGAATTGCTAACTTATAATAACAATGATCTCGTTTTTAAGCTTAGTTTGGGGAACGTGAAACTTGAGGGTGATAAATCTTCGCAGCACCCAAAGCCCTAATGTAAGTCATCGATTTCTCTACAAGTTATTTCCATGTAGCTATTTTCAAAGAGAAAATGGTTTTCTATCCCTTTGTTATCTTTGAAGTTTTATTTCTTTAATTTTTGTTTAGTAGAATTGTAAATAAGGCCAAGGTTGATTAATTATGAGAAAAGTGTAAACTTGCTTTATCACTAAGCATTGCATGAGGGCATGGCAATGGTTAAGTGTAGGGGATTTGATAGGTGTGTAAACACCCATCCTTTTACCACTTAATTCGGGCTAAAACAAGACCAAAACACGTATTTAATATCATTTGTTTGGAATTATGCGTGGTTTTTGTGTTTATTGTGTTTTCAGAGACAACCGGATAAATATTGAAGAAAACATGGGATTGCACGGGTTTTACTGAAGAAAAAGACTCAAGATTAAGTCTATTGTCCAAGAGATGCAAAAGATTTGAAGTCGCTGGGCCTATTCGAAGATTTATCGAAGAAAAGGACCAAAGATGGAAGATTTATATAAGTCGAAGAAACTCAAGTCTATCAAAGGAAGAAATTAAAAGACGAGTTGAATTTAATCGACGTCAAATCCCGAATCAGAATCGAAAACGGAAACTTTTCTGAAAAGACGAAAAGACACAAAGAACGGGAGAAAGCCCACTCACCAACCAAAGGAAACACCTATAAATAGGCCATCCCACAAACATTTTTGGAGCTAGCTAGTTTTTCTTTCTTCCTCCTTTTCTTTCTCCTGGTTCGTAGAATACCATCACCACTAGGGTGATTGGTGATTTTTATTATTAGTTCTTTGATCTTGTAATTTTAATCCTTGTTTCACCTTGTCAAAATATTAATCATTCAATTCAAAGTTCTTGTTTAATTTTTCATTTCATCTTGTTCATCTCCATTTTTATCTTCATGTTCTTAAGTTTTATTTTTCTTGATTTGATCTTCAAAAGTTGTTTGGATTTGTGTTTTTGTTAGTGGGATTTGTTGCTTATATTGTCTAAATGATTTGTGTTTAAATTGGTAAAATCTTTTTAAGTGTTTGATTTGATTTTGATTAATTTTGTGTCCCGTGTTCTTCGCCTTTACTGCTACTGTATCTGTTCCCAGAAGTTCCGAACCAAACAAAAAAGGGTTCCGAATGAAACCTTCATTCGGAAAGTTCCGAATCAAGCACTAAAGTTCCGAATCAACACCTTCATTCGGAAGTCCATAAGTTCCGAACCAAGGACTTCCGAACCAAGCTAAGTTCCGAATCAGTGACAGTAACTTCCGAACGAAGCTGAACTTCCGAATCAGTGAGTTCCGAATGAGTGAATAGTGACTTCCGAACCAGTGACTTCCGAACCAAGCAAAGTTCCGAACCAGTGAATAGTAACTTCCGAATGAGCATGTTCCGAATCAGTTAGTTCCGAATCAAGGTCTAAAGTTCCGAATCAGTTATTTTTTTTAGTATTTTAATGTTACTGTTTTACTGTTGATTTAACAATTTACATGTTAACTTTAATTTTAATTTGAACTTTAAATTTGCAACCAAGTTTTTGTTAATCTTAATTAGAGTAATTGCCTTTGATTTAAACTTATTATTAGAATAGAAAACCAACCCCTTTATTTAGTAACCAAGAACAATCATTCCACTTAAGGCCTAGATCAATTCGAGAGGATACCGAGATTTAATCTGAACCCATACAAAATCAATGTATCAATCCTCATACATTGTTAGGGTCTTTTCGGATACACTTCTCCATGACTTTCGGGGAGTTTTTGCTGTTCGTCGTGTGTCTCGATCCTTCATATTGATTTTCGATAAATGATTCTTCACATCACTTTGGATCTTTAGCAACAAAATATAGCCCTCATGCCTTGTTAGGGCCTTTTCGGACTCGCCAATCTTCGCGTCCCGCTTCAATAAGTTATGCCTTGGCTATGAACTCTAATCCATACCGAGCAACTTTTAAACGATCTTGGGCTAGAAGCTAAGTAACTTTTCAAATCGTACAACCTTATTTATTGCAGATAAATTTATTAGCAAGCGATGGGAGAATAGGCTTATAATTAACTCACATAAATTCCCGAAAGAATACCGACTTATAATTGGCTCTATCATCTCTCGTTCTCCAGAGTTTAAAATCTCAAGTAATGAGACTCGTGGATGCTTAGCCTATTAAATCAAAGTTTTGGGTTTTCGAGTCGCCTATAGGATCTTGCAAACTCTTAGACTTTTTCAAGTTTAGAAATCGCATTTTAAAGTTCCCTTGATAAACGACTCTCTAAGATCAATTATAGGAACTTGCGAAAAGTTCTTGTTCTTAACCCGTGAGCGTTAAGACTTTTGCGTTTTATAGCTCCCTATATAAAAGCCTAGCAAAACTTGACTTAAACACGTTAAGGATACTAGCTAGAGTAACTTAGACAAGTAAACTCGGGTTGAGTCAAAAGATTCATAACGTTTGAAAATTAAAACCACTTTATTAAACATTTATTCTAATAAGGCAAGAAAATAACTATATAAAAGGAAAAACTAATAGGCCAAAATAGATCAAAAATTTTGAAAAATGTCGAAAAATTGATTGTCCAGTTAAAATGAGGACAAATACAAGGAAAAGACCACTTAACTTCGATAGAAATCCCCCTACACTTAAGATAAACATTGTCCTCAATGTTTAAGCATGTGGGAATAAACTCCCCTACACTTAGGACATTGTGCACTTTGTTTAAATCTCGCTAAGGAAAAGACAACTAAAGAGATTCCTATTTTAATATTGGAAAATATAAAATAGTGAATCGAAAAGAGTTTAGGATAGAACTGGGAAGAAGTGGACACGGAATCACGGGTCGTCAAGAATCATCAAGAGTGGATCATTGAGCGCTCGAATCCCTGATTAAGAAGAGAGGAGAGGAAAGCAAACCAACGGGTCTCCCCCCTACACTTATGGTAAAGAAAGCGAAAATATAGATGGATGGGTTGCCTCCCAAGAAGCGCTTGATTTTTGTTAACCGAGTCGTGAGCCTGACTCGACCTTGATCATCAATGGAAGAAGCATGAAACATATCCACCGGGATCAAAGACATAGTTTTCGTCCATCAAATAGCAGAGGCTTAAGGCGAACAAGGCAAGCCAAAGAAGAGTAGGCAAGGGTCCCTTAAGCAGTGATGGAGCACAGTGGAAGCAAGGGTGAAGTGGTGCAAGCAGATTTCCATAAGTTCCAAAGATATTTCCTTTTATTTCATCAGGTGGATACTGAGATGGCTTAAAGATTTCAATACCGAGGTCGAACACCGTTTCCTTTATGGGAAAATAACACTCAGGCTCAGCAGAGTGGGAAGAAGATCCGCGAAGAAGCACAACCTCGTCCTCAGAAGATGGACAAAGAGGTGTTAACTCATACGTGCTGCGGATATTGGTGTCGACCAGTTTCTTCGCCTTTGAAAGAATGTGCTTCAAATCCAAAGTAGAATCAAGACGATAATCTTCAAAATCATAAGGAGGAACATCACTCTCATGAGGGAAGTAAGTGTTGAGAAACATAGAGAAGTCTTCCTCAAATGAGTAATCGTCCAAACTAGGATCGAGTGATGGCGAAGGATCTTCATCATGTGAAGAATCGCTCGAAAGAGTATCAGCCTCATCAAAATCATCATATGTGGGCAGCTCGGGATACTCAGAGGTAAGGTCATCATAATCATCTGAATTTGAGCTAGAATCATCATCATCATAAGCATCAAAGACCGGTGGAGAATCATAAGTGGGAGGAGGTTCCAAAGTAGGGAGAGAATTATCCACATCATCATGAAAGAGTGGATTATCATTGCAAGACTCGAATAGAGGATTGTTGTAAACAACGAAGTCATCATGCACATTAATCATATTCACTGATTCTCGGCCTCCAAAGGATTTGCCTGTAAGCTTTCCCATTTTAAAAATTTGTGAATCATCCCCGACTCTTAAGATTAACTCACCTTCGGCTACATCCACTAAAGCTCGTCCGGTTCTCAAGAATGGCCGAACAAGTATTAAAGGAATACGAGGGTCCATTTCATAATCAACAACGACAAAGTCGACCGGGAAAGTAAATGTGCCAACTTTAATGAACACGTCTTCGGCTATACCAACGGGATAAGTGAGAGTGCGATTTGCAAGTTCAAGAGTCATCTTTGTTGGAGTGAGGTCGGGTAATGATAGTGTTTTCCAAACACTCAAAGGAATCAAATTAATACTAGCCCCGAGATCAGCAAGGGCAGTAAATTCTTCAGTTTTGTTGAACACGCACGGCAACACAAAACGACCGGGATCTCCAAGTTTTTCCGGAAGTTCTTTAAGAATAACTGCAGAGCAGTTTTCATTTAAGCGTGTGTTGGCGAGTTCAATCAACTTCTCTTTCTTGTTAAGCAATTCCTTAAATGCTTTGACAAATTTGGGCATGTGGACAAGTGCCTCAAGAAAGCTAATGTTGAAGTTCATTTGAGAAATCATCTTGATATAGCTCGTCACTTGAGAGTTCTCCTTGGTAAGCATTTTGGTCTTGCCTAAGCGAGAGGGATAAGGGATATTGGGTTTTGGTGGTGAAGGTAAAGGTGTAGCAGGTAAAGGTTGAGATGTTGAAGGTTCCTTCCTAGAGACATCGTCATGACGAGGCGGAGACGGTAATGGTGCACTAATACTATGTGTAGGAGGAGTAGGGGTATATGGTGGTGGAGGAGGTGTAGATGATGGGGGTGGGATTGGTGGATCGACAATGGTAATTCCACTACGAGTAGTAATAGCACTCACATTTGCTCGCGGATTGGTGACGGTGTTTGAAGGTAGAGAACTTGAAGTAGAAGGTTGAGTGGAGGGCAAGAAACTAGCCAACATATTCTTTAATTCATTCGTTTGAGTGATGAAGGAGGATTGAATATTATCACGAACCTCGGACCTTATATCATGTCCTTGCTTCGTGATATCTCCTTTCAAATTGATAATTTAGCTCTGTAGATTCTTGATTTGCTCACCTTTAGTTCTCATTATGGCTTCAACATCGGGGTTAATGGGTGGGTTTTGTTGGGCGGGTGGGTTATAAGGATTAGAAGATCTTGGTGGGATTTGGTTGCTCCTATTGTAGTTGTAGGCGGGGTTTTGGTTTTGAGGAGAAAAACCGGGTGAAAGGTAATTGTTAAACCGGTAACTCAGCAGATTTCTATCCCCTTGAGGTCGAGCTTGGTAATTTTCCAGTGAATAATTACCATAAGCTGCATACACATTTTCCGGATTTCCTTGAGTTGAAGGACAATCGGTGTATGAGTGAGGACCGCCGCATGTTTCACAAGGAGCAGCAACAACTTTAACTTGTTGTTGTTGTTGGTTTGAAGCTAAGAGTTGCCTACTTATGCTCATTTCAGTCAGCACACGGGTGAGTTCGGTCATATCAGGGTTTGCTAAGGTGGAAGAAACATTGACTCTCGGGTTGTTCCTTGAAGAAGCAGAGGAATCCCAGTTTTTGTGGTGAGTAGTCATGTTCTCAATAAGCTCTCTACACTCCTCGGGTCTCCTTTTCATGAATGTGCCACCGGCGGCTGCATTAATCGTATCACGATCACGAAAAGTCAATCCGTTGTAGAAAGTATCAATCAATGTGACGGGAAGCATGTTGTGGTTTGGACATCTATCGATCAAGACATTATATCTCTCCCAAGCATCAAAAAGAGATTCATCGGGTTCTTGCATGAAACCGCCGATTTGATTGCGAAGGCTTGTGACCATGGATGGTGGAAAGTAGCGCGACAAAAAGCGTTGAGTCATGTCATCCCAAGTGTGAATAGAATTCTTCGGGAGACGATCAAACCATTTCTCGGCATGATGCGATAAAGTATGTGGGAAGAGTTGTAGGCGAAGAACATCCATTGTGGCACCAGGCAACTTCATGCTTTGGGTGATTGTAATGAACTTTTCGAGGTGTTTGTTGGCATCATCATCAGGCAATCCACGGAATGGGTTAGTTTGCACTTGCTGAATCATGTGGTGCTTCAACGAAAACTCAGGAGCGTTGATTTGCATCGGCGCAATCGGTCCTCCTCGTCCAAACATGGTAGGTTGGCAAAGCTCCTCCATTGTCCGAAGATCGGGCTGTGGAAGAACATTGTTGTTATTATTGAGGTGCGGTGAGATATTGTTGTTGACACCTGACATACTTAAATCTTCTTGAGTCTCGGGCTCTTGATAATTAGAAGATCTAGTACGCATACACCTGAAAATGCAAAAGAAAAAGAAACCAAACACAAAGACAATATATATACACAATAAAGATAAAATTTGTTTGGATTTTTGAAATTTTTAATTTTTTTGGATTTTTAGCAATTTTTAATTTTTATGATTTTTCTGAATTTTTTATGCAAGAAAAATAACGCTCACAAGTGAACGGATCCCAAAAAGCAACGCGTCTCTCACAGAAAACCGTTAATCTTTACGAAAAGAGCCGGCATCGGCGCCATTTGATACAAGGCTTTTGACACCCCGTATAAAAATTAAAGTTCTTGTTCTCGGAATCTTCACGAATTGATTTCCGGTTCAAAATGCGACTCAGTTGTTTCTGCTGAAAAAGAATATTTTTGGTTGTTTTTAAATAAAATGTGCAAAACAATTAAAATAAATGAATTTAAAATAAATCTAAAACTAATTTAAAATAAATGGTGCAAGTATTTAAAAGCGAGGCTAAAATTAAAGGGCACTAAAAGTAAATAACGCAAACTTAAATCTAACTAAGGTAAACTTAAAACGCAACTAAAACTAAATCTTAAACTAAGGCAAGACTAAAATAATTCTAAGGCAAATAAACTCAAAGTGCAACTAAGGAATAAGGCGGGAAAATAAAGCTCGAAGTTAAAAAGGCAGAAAATTAAAAACTGGAAAAAAAAACTAAAAATAACTCCTATTCGGAATTTATTCCTATTCGGAATAAATTCCTCTATGCGGAATATGATGCCTACTCGGAATATTGGGCCCTATTAGGAATCATCTCTAACACCCCACCAAATGCTATACGCAGCGGAACTAAAACATTTGGGTGCTAGGTAGTTATCATCGCACAAAAGATATATCGAACGACTCCAAAGAGACGTCAATTTAAAACTTAAATTAAAAATTGTTAAAAGATACATGTCTACGGTTTTTCCAACCCCAATTGATACAACAGAGTTTTGCGTTTTCGGTCCCCATGAATCTCAACCCAAAAGTTACAGTTTTCACAACAACATGACATCAAAGTTAAAAATGTTTAAGTAATAACGGGAGGAAAAACAAGCAGACTCCAAGCCATACACACAACATCCATCCCATGCACGCTCCATGCTACACTTCAGCGGTTACCTGAAACACATGCTAAATTTGGTCAACGATACGTTGAGTGGAATTCATAGGTTTTACAATTCATTTTGAATATATGTGAAATAAAAACCATTCACGGTCATTCATAGACTTGTCGATCAAACAATCTATATTCAAGATACTGGCAATTGTGTTTAAGCTCATGAAACTAAACCGTTAACTCAATCACCCGCGTAATAATTACCGGCGTGATTCAGATGAAACCAAGGCCCCTACTAAGGCATCAGTTGCAATTATACCTTATCTCTTATCACAAATTATCCGTCCGCAGGGGGTATCAACGTACTAGCCCTCGTCTCGGATAGGGTAGTCAACCCCATAGTACTATCACTTTGTATAAGCGACTATTTCTAATCCACGCTAGGACTAAACAATAGTTAATAGTTCATGAATTTAGGGACTTTTGCAACTAGGTACTCAACACAATTTCAAAGGCAACACTCGGGTCCAACAATCATTCATGACATATGTTCATTTTAAAAACTAGCATGCATTTCCCTCGCGGGTAAAACAGTTTGAAATAATAATAAGCGAGGCTATAAATTCACACCTTATATAATCAAGTAGTCGATAGTTCGAGAGACGGTCACTGACGACGATACGGATGCCCGGGTAAATCAACACCTATCAAACCAAATAACGCGTAATGAGTAATCTCATTGTAAAACCTTATGGTACTGTATAAAATACATAAATACTAGTCACTTATGACAATTACAACTCACGCCAAAACAAAACGACAAGTGTTACTCGTTTCATACCATTTGTCCTTAGTATTAACGTTATCAATTTTTATTCATTTTCGCCGATACTTACCGAAAGTACGGACTGTTTTACTATACTTAACCATTTTTATAAAAATTTAGAAAATTCTCAAAAATACTATAAGACCTGTAGAAAACACATATTTAATCCCAACAAAATTTTTTACTTCTACGACCCGTTACTCAACACTTTTCCAAAACTACGTTTTTCGGACTGAAATTGTACTTTGACCAAGTCGGACTCATTTGACCCGTTTAAAACACTCCATTGACCCATTTGACACCTAAGTCCTATAATAGACTCAAATGTGCAGGTTTGACACAAAAATTCAGCCCTTGACCATTTACCAAACTAGACTTATAGTCCCCGGGATTTGACCTAAAACCAAGCATAATTTCGGATTATGACGGTTTTCATCTCCCGGTACACGAATTTCAAAACGTCGTAACTTTTGACTAGTTAGGAGTCGTAAGCTCTACCTTATATCAAATCGAAGCTAAGAAGATGCTCTACAAATCTATCCTATCCACAAGACCTGTTTTCAAAATAAGTTTTACGAAAATGCCTTAAACTTTCTGCCTAAAATCAACCATATCAAAATCACACTAACGCTCGTTTCCAAACCCATTTATCATCACTAGACATCATCCTAAGCATCCCTAATCACAACCAAACAATTTTTTCAGTCCTAAACCCCTATTGATCATCAACCTCATAAAACTAAAATCCTAAAAACAAGCATGCAAGTAAATGTACCCATCTAAAACATCTAAAAACATGATATTAAACACAAAATCAAGCTCAAAACATGAACCACCATGATCCCCAAACACCCCCCATTGAGCCGTGGGGTTTGGGTGATCAAAACCCACCAACCAAATTGATTTTAGTTGATTTGTTTGGTGTTCTAGCATCCTTTTAGCATGAATTAAACATGCAAATGCCCAATTAACATCAAAAACGAATTTGAAAAATCTTGAAATTTTTGGAAGAATTTTTGTTAATGCATGTGTGAAATGAGCATGGATTAACACTCACTAGATGATTTTAGGAGGTGGTCTATGATTAGAATGGATCAAAACTAAAAAAAATGGTGTGGTGGTGGTTTTGGGGTTTGGCCTTCGGCCTAAGAACAAGAGGGAGGAGGTTTTGATCTTTTTTTTTTGTAAAGTGTTTTGTGTGTGTGGTGTTAGTCCCTTTTTGTGAAATGAGAAGGACCTAAGTGCAATTTTAGCATTCTTTTGGCCTTAAGCAAAAACGACACCAAAACTTTGTGGGATTGACTCACTAGTCATTTTAGAAAATTTTACGGGAGTCGGAAATTATCCCAAACACTCCAAAATACTTTTGGGATACTTTAAATGTACCCGGAAAGCAATAAAACTCACCCGACTCGACTTAACACGAACCGTAAGTAAAATTCTCGAAAAAATTACTTTATCGATAAAACGTCAATAATTATAGGAATTTGGGCATCCATCGGGATCGTATTCGTCATCGTCCTTCTTAAATCTTCAATCGTCAAAATTATAACCTCGAACATCGGTTTCAACCAAAATACTAAAATATATAGCAATTAAAATCTATTAAAATTTTTTTCAAAAATTAGCGTAATTTAGGGTAATGTTAGTGACCTCGGTTCTAGGGTATCACATCCACCCCTCCTTAAAGAGAGCGACGTCCCGGCGCTCGCCTCTTCTTATACTCACATTTCGTGCCGCTGGAACAGATGAGGATACCTTTCCTTGAAAAAGTCCTCACGTTCCCAAGTATATTCCGGTCCACGCCTAGAATTCCATCGAACCTTCACAATAGGAATTCTACTACGCTTCAGCCTCTTGACCTCTCGGTCCATAATTTCCACGGGTTCTTCCACAAAATGCATTTTGTCGTCCAGTTGAATGTCGTCCAAAGGAATCACCAATTCCTTATCCGCCAAACTCTTCTTCAAGTTCGATACGTGAAACGTGTCGTGAATAGCACTAAGCTCGCTCGGCAACTCTAACTTGTACGCTACTGGTCCAATTCGTTTAACGATCTTAAATGGTCCAATATACCTCGGACTCAACTTTCCTTTCTTCCCAAAACGAATTACACCCTTCCACGGCAATACCTTAAACATAACCATATCTCCGACTTCAAATTCCAACGGTTTTCTTCTGTTATCGGCATAACTCTTCTGTCGGCTTCTCGCAGCAAGTAGTCGGTTCTTGATTTGCACAATCTTCTCGGTCGTCTCTAAAACCATTTCGGGTCCAGTCAATTGACTTTCTCCTACTTCACTCCAACATACAGGCGATCTACACTTTCTTCCATACAATGCTTCGAACGGGGCTGCCTTGATACTCGCATGGTAACTATTATTATACGAAAACTCCACTAGAGGCAAGTGGCGTTCCCAACTTCCTCCAAAATCAATCACGCACGCTCGGAGCATGTCCTCCATCGTCTGAATAGTTCGTTCACTCTGGCCATCAGTTTCCGGGTGATAAGCCGTACTTAAATTCAATTCAGTGCCCATCGCACGTTGAAGCGATTTCCAAATTTCGAAGTGAATCTACTATCGCGATCCGAAATGATCGATAACGGTACTCCATGTCTGCAGACGATCTCCTTCACGTACACACTGGCCAGCTTTTCCATACTGTCCGTCTTCTTCATAGGTAAGAAACGAGCAGATTTCGTCAATCTATCCACTATTACCCATATCATATCACATCCACTAGGAGTTCTAGGTAAACCCGTCACGAAATCCATAACGATTTTCTCCCATTTCCATTCTGGGATCTCTGGTTGTATCAACAACCCAAACGGTTTCTTATGTTCTGCTTTAATCTTCGCGCAAGTCAAACACTTACTAACGTAACGAGCAATATCCGCCTTCATATTCGGCCACCAATAAACTTTCTTCAGGTTATGATACACTTTATCCGATCCAGGATGTATCAAATACTTCGACTTATGAGACTCGTTCATAACCAAATCTCGTACTCCAGGCTTTCCTTCCTCAGATGAACACAACGGTAGCCAAATCCGATTCTCGAAATATCTCAGTCCGTTTGACCTAATCACAAAAAGAGGTTTCAACATTCTTCCCAAGTTCTCAGCATCAATGTTCTCTTTCATTAATCCCCTCTCCTGAGCCTTCAGTATAGTTTCGGTTAAATCAACGCTCTAAGTCATCACCAAATCTCTGACTCTCAAAGGTTTCTCTCGTTCCTTCCTACTAAGTGCATCCGCTACAACATTCGCCTTGCCAGGATGGTAGCGAATTTCACAGTCATAGTCACTCAGTAATTCTACCCATCGTCTCTGTCGCATGTTCAATTCCTTTTGATCTAAAATGTGTTGCAAACTCTTGTGGTCAGTGAACACAACACACTTCGTCCCATACAAATAATGTCTCCACAATTTCAACGCAAAAACTACAGCTCCTAATTTCAAATCGTGCGTCGTGTAGTTCTCCTCATTCTTCCTCAGTTGTCTCGACGCGTAAGCTATCACCTTTTCACGCTGCATGAATACCGCTCCATAACCTTTACGAGATGCGTCACAATACACTACAAAGTCTTCGGTTCCTTCAGGTAATGACAATATCGGTGCGGAACATAACTTGTCCTTGAGCGTTTTGAAAGCTAATTCTTCCTCATCTCCCTATTCATACACCCTATTCTTTTCGGTAAGCTTTGTCAATGGCTTCGCAATCAACGAAAATCCTTCAATGAATCTCCGATAATACCCAACTAAACCAAGGAATTGTCGAACCTCAGTCGGCGTTGTCGGTGCCAACCATTCCCTGATCGCTTCGACCTTGGCAGGATCCACGCGAACTCCTTTGCTATCAATCACGTGACCAAGGAATTGCACAGACTCTAACCAAAACTCACACTTCTAGAACTTCACATACAGCTTCTCTTTCTTCAGCAGATCCAATATCTTTCTCAGGTGCTTCTCGTGCTCCTCCTTACTCTTAGAGTAAATAAGAATATCATCGATGAAAACAATAACAAACTTATCTAGATACGGCTTGCATACGCGATTCATAAGGTCCATGAATACATCAGGCGCGTTTGTCAACCCAAACGGCATCACTCGAAATTCAAAGTGTCCATACCGCGTACGAAAGGCGGTTACAGGGATATCCTCCTCTCTTACACGTAGTTGATGATACCCTGATCTTAAATCGATCTTTGAGTATACACTGGAACCTTGCAATTGATCAAACAAATCGTCAATCCTCGGTAATGGGTACCGATTCTTAACCGTCAGCTTGTTGAGTTCTATATAGTTAATACACATCCAAAATGAACCATCTTTCTTCTTTACAAACAACACTGGCGCTCCCCATGGTGATGAGCTCGGCCTAATAAATCCTTTGTCCATCAACTCCTTCAGTTGATCCGATAACTCCTTTAACTCGGGTGGTGCTAATCGATAGGGTGCACGCGCAACCGGCGCAGCACCTGGTACCAAATCGATTCGAAACTCGACCTCACGGGTGTGTGGTAAACCTGGCAGCTCGTCTGGAAAAACTTCCGGATATTCGCAGATAACAGGTACCTCTTCAATCCTCGCCTCTAAATCACCATCACTCGAAACTTGTGCCAAAAACACATCGCATCCACTCTCTACATACTTCATCATTTTCAAACAAGAAATCACTTTCAAACGAGAAGTGCATTCGTCCCCCTTCACGGTCAAGACTTTATTCCTCAACGGGATCTGAACTAATCTCTCACCACAGACGATCATAGCACTGTGCGCCATCAGCCAATCCATTCCCACGATTACATCAAACGATCCTAGCTCTATAGGCATCAAGTCGATTTTAAAAGCGTAATTTCCTAACTTCAAGGTACACCCTTTCAGTATAGAATTCGTACTAACGATTTTCCCATCGGCTAACTCAACGTTATAACTAGTCGCTAACAACACCGGTTCTCTATCGATATGACGACTAAATTTAACATCTACGAAACTCTTGTCGGAACCAGAATCGAACAAAATACTAGCATAACAAGCGTCTAGCAAAAACGTACCGGTAACCACGTTTGGACCCTTTGGTTTATCAGCCGTCCCTACTTGATACACGGCAGCAGCATTGTTACCTCCTTGCTTGTTTCCTGCCTTCGGGCAATTCCCTTGCTTATGGCCTCTATCTCCACATCCAAAACAACCCATCACTCTGGTAGCATTCGCCCCAGTGGCTACCCCTTTCGTTCGGCAATCAGACATCTTGTGACCCGCTTTTCCACATTTGTTGCACGCAGGCGGGCAATGCCCTACGTGATACAAGTTGCATCTAACACAGTGGGGATTCACCTTCGCTCCTCTGGGGTTTGTCACAGCTCTCATCCCTTCATTCCTTCGCTGGTTAAACTGCTGATTGCGGTTCTGACCATTGTTGTTTCAGTTTCCACCTCGGCTTTGACCCTGGGATTGGTTGATCTGTGTCGCTTCCCATTTCCTCTTATTTCCTTCAGCAATGAAGTTCTTCTTGTCTTGGAGTTTGACATCCATCAACGCGTGAGCTATCTGGACCGCTTCATCAAACGACCCAGGTTTAGACGAAGTCGTCTCACCCTTGATATTACTGGATAGACCTTTGATGTACTGTTTCATCTTCTTGGTATCATCGGCAAAAGTGTCTGGACAAAAAAGGCTTAGTTCATTAAACCTCCTGGTGTAAGCAGTGATATCATTGTTTTTCAAAGTCAGGTGCCTCAACTCATCTTCCAATTGACCTAACTCCTCTTCAGGACAGAACTTCTTGGTCAAGAGAGCTTTAGTAGCCGTCCATGTTCTTGCATTCGCTACTGCCAACCCAACAGTGGCTACTTGGGTGTTCCACCAACTCAATTCATCGTCAAGAAATGTAGCAGCCGCAAACTTGACCTTGTTCGCTTCTGAACAACCACTAATCTCGAAAGTACTTTCAACCTTTTCTAACCATCTCCTGAGTTCTAGAGCTCCACCAGTTCCACGAAATTGCGTGAGACCACATTTTATGAAACTAGAGTATGTACATTCTCTTGGGGCTTGCTGTCTTCCCGCATTTCTGCCCTGGTCTGGATTCCTTCCTGCTCGGTCTGCTTCTAGCGCATTCGCAATGGCTTCCTGAATCATCGTGTTCACACGGGTTGCGGTTAGTTTTGGAGGCATGGTGCGTTATCAAATATACCTCTCTGCAAAGACAGGGAAAATAAAAAAAAACAATGTAAGTATACACATCAAGATTAAGATGGATTTCTCTTTCAAGACATAATATAAATACAACGACACATCACTACAGAGTTACTAATATTCATCAATTCACATCACAAAAGATCAAATTAAAGACGTATCACAGATCATGAAAGGTAAACGTGGATTGTATTGATAATCAACCAAAATTGTGACAAGTATTGCCACTACAACCATTCACCATAAAACTTAAGTCCTCAAGTTTTTCGTCATAATGCCATTGATGAGACTGCTTTTATACATGGTCTCATCGTCCAAATCGGGCTTAAAATCAATTAAATATCATAAAATATGCCAAATATATGCTCGTGTTTGTTACTTGTGTATTTTAGGTACGGATATTGAGGAAATGGCAAAAGATCACAAGAATCATTCAAAAACGAACACGGGAAACGAAGTCGCACAATGAACCAGGCCCAAGTTTGGAAATTTGCAAAAAGACCCTTGAAGAATTGAAGATTGGCAACTTTAGTCCCTCATCTTTGAAGAACTTGTCACAATTGACCCTCCAAATGTCAATTGTACAAGTATGGTCCTTGAAATTTGAAGAATGTGCATTAAAAACCCTTGGATAAAGTTTTAAAAAGTTTTTGTGCCAAAATTGTAAATCTGCCAAAGTTGATAAAAGGAAATGAGGCGTTGACAGCTTTTAAAACAAAGTGAAAGTATGGTGAAACTTGAGGGGGTCAACCAGCCAGACACCCAAACTCCTCCCATCCAGTCATATGTACACATCACCCACCACCACCAATCACAACTCCCCACATCACTCCCTCTCCCACGTCAACATTCCACCAACACCTTTTTAATATCAGATTTAAATTAATTAATTACTTTTGGTGGCAAACACGATTTTTAAAAATTTAATTAAGCCAAACAGATTAAAACTCCCATAAACACCCCATAAACCCTATTATTCCCAGATCCTAATTAACCTAAATCAAAGGGTTTTTGCTTCATGTTTTCCAGAATGATGATTAAGCCTAAACTAAACAAAACCCACCTCACAAATACCTTTCCCACTCACCCATGTGACCCCCCCATTGGTCCCCTGCAACGTCTTTTTCCACAAAACCCTAGGAGGGGACACATCCAACGCTTGTGATCAACTACTTGTCCTCCAAGCTCAAACAAATGACCAATATGAAGTCTATCCAGCTGGCACATCACTCTCATTCACATGGGCACGAATTTGACCCATTTTTAGTCAAGATTCCAAGGGCTTTTTAGGAATTCCATTAGCTAGGGTTTTTAGCACTAGAAGGTTCTCTAGAGTAGTATAAAAGGAGAATGCAGGTTGTGCATATCCCTCTTGTTCCAAATTTTTCTTCAAAATTGTAATTCCTTTTTAAAGAAATTAAAGTTGGTATTTTTATTTAAATGTAATTCCTTTTACTGTTTTTTAAAAGTTGGTATATCTTTGTTGAGAAAAATCTGAGTTCCATTATCATTTGTGTAACAAATTGTGTGTTTAAGATTTTCAAAATTGGTTTTGAAAAGGTTTGAGATTTTTCAGAAAATTATTGAATTTTTGAGAAGTGAAAGTGGACCAAAAATTCTTGAGTTTCTGAAATATTGAACTTGTTTTAAAACTTGTTAAGGGTTTCAAGATTTTTGGTAGAAGTTTTAAGAAAAATCAGTTTGTATTATTTGCTTGTGTTCATTTTCTTTTTGCAGGTTTAATTGTTGAAAGCTTGTTGCTGTTAAAGGCCCAACATAGGCCCCAGCCTATAGGAGGTGACATAGCTGTCACAAAGGGTCCTGGATGTAGGACCCTTAAGGTAGTCCTCATAAATCCCTTTTCATTTTTAGTTTTCTGAAAAAAAAATATATGATATGCATGATTATTTGTGAAAAGTGCTCTTTGTTTGTTTAAGCTGTTTAATGTTGCTTTATTTGGTATATATGCATGATTGAGGTGAATGAAATCAGTTTGAGTGTATTTTGATTGGATTTTGTTTGAAAAATCTTGGTTTTCAGTTTTAAGGGAGTGTTTGGATATGCATGTTAGTTAGGTTGATTGAAAGATTTTGAGTTTTAAAACCTGTTAGAAAGATTGAATAGGGTTGTGATAGGTAGTGTGTAATTCTATGTTCATTTGGGAACAGGTTTGAAACAAGGTTGCATGTAAAACTTGGAAAGTATTGCTTAAAATCAGTCACTGCTAGAATTGCATGATTTTGTGAGAATTTGAGCCATCCAAGTGATTATTGTGTTAGATCTTAAGGTTAAGTAGGGGTGTAGTATGTTTGTATGCTAATTGGTGCTTGTGTGTGCAAACTTGTGAGGTTGGAAAGTCACTTTTGTGCATCTAGATTGGCATAGACACCACCAGACTACCCCTAGCTATTACAGCAACCCTCTTTTGGCCAATGTGTGCTTTGTTTGTGAGATTTGGTGCTAGTACTTGTTGATTTATGCTTGACTTGACTCCCTACACTCCAATTGAGTGTAGGGGTGCCTGCTTGTCCCATAAAACACCACCAAACATCATAAACCAAGCCCTCTTGGTTTAACTGCTCAAGTGAAAAGTTCACTTGTTCATCAGAAACATTGCCTCAACTGGGCACATTTTTGCTCAAAATTTGCTTAATCCTGGTTAAAATTGGTTTGTGTTTGTGTTTTAGTGATTAAAAAGGTTACTGTTTGAGTTTAAAAAAAAAAGAAAAAAAAAAGAAAATTTTTGCAAAAAGCATACCCCGCCTGGACTCGAACACGGGACCCCTCGTTGGGGGAGTATACGTGTTTACCAGTGATCTAGATAGCTTTTTACGTTAGAGTTTCATTTCATTATTTATTTAACCCCTTTTTCAATTAAGCTTATATTAATAAGCCGTAGCTTATTTCCATCTTTTTAGCTTATTCATTAAGCATTTTTGGTAGTTAGCAATTTTCCTAGGACTTAATTAAGTTTTCAGATTTTTCTGTTTTAAAAGTAGATTTTTCTCTTCATTTAATTATTTATTAGGATTATTTTTAGATTTAATTTTAGATTTAATTTTAGAAAGTAAATTAAAAATAGTAAAAAGTATTTTAAAAATCCATAAAAATAGTTTTTAGGTTTTAATTTATATTTTTGAGGTTTACATTCAAAAAAGTTTTCAAAAACTTTAACTTTTAATTTTATTTGATTTTAGGGTTTTTAAGCAACTTTAAAAATTAATAAAAAATTAATAAAAAGGTTTTAGGAACTTTAACTTGCATTTCTGTCTTAGTTAGAATATTTAGGATTTTTGATAATTTTTTAGAATTAATTTAAAAACTTTTCATTTTTTAGATTATTTTAATATTATTTTATTCCCAAAAATTCAAAGTTTAATTTTTAACTTTTTTTCATTTTTCCTAGGTTAAGGACATTAAATTAGGAACTTTGTCACTTTCCAATTAATTTCTAGGCTTTTCAATTAATTTTTAGAATTAATTTAAGATTTAATAGATTTTAATAGTTTTTAGGAGTTTAAAAATAGTTTAATTTGGTTTTAAAATTTAGAAAAATAGTTTTTAGCTTAATTAGGTTATTTTAGAGGTTTACAAACTATAAAATCTTGTTTAGGGCTTTTTAATAATTATAAGTGATTTTTAGGGCTTTAATTAGCATTAAAAAGTCATTATTTAATTAATTAAAAGGTTTTAGCAAGTTTTGATTTTTTGTAAACTCTTAGAATTTTATTGTAGATTTTTAGTAATTTTTAGGAATTTTGAGGTTAAAATTTTAATTTTTATGTTTTTTTTACGCTTCTACGTCTTAACTTTCTAGTAGTAGTTTTTGTTAAATTTTTATTTTTTTCGTCTTCGTCATTTTCTCTTCTCTTTTCTTGTTAATAATCAAAAACAAATCAATGAAATCAATTCATTACACAACACACGTGCCTCCTCGAGAGAACGAACTCACTTTTAGGATCATTTACACACGGTTTTTCTAAATCGTCGTGCACGCTTGCCCTATATTATTGCCTTCTTTTCCTAAAGGGGTAATTTTACAACAATCATTTTTGGCGCCGCTGCCGGGGAGGCGTGTTGTGTTTTGATTGAACAATTGTTGTTTTCTATATTAGCCATAATAGTATTTGTATTAGTAGCACTCTACTAATACGTATTATCGTTTTTCGGTTTTTGTGTGAATATTATTACTATATTGTATACGTAGAACAATAAATACACAATTACTCCAAATACGTGAGCAATCACAACCTTGATTCGGGATTTCATCACTCGATCATTGTATTCGAATCTCAAACCAAAGAAAAAAGGCAAAAATAGATAAATACTTTCGTGAAACTTAATCTTGATAATACAAACTATAAGGTGGGTATAAGGCGGTTGTATTTCACAACCTAAAGGAAAAAGGCTCTTAAGTTCTTCACGCCGCCTCGTTTCCTCCGCTTGCTTGTGCGTATTTGATTTTGAGAGTGAATCGAGGGTTTTGCCGCCCAAAGTATTATTACATATCTTATATATTTTCTTGGTTTCATTTGATTAAACCCTCTTGAACGATTTGGTGTTCCACCATCGTTCTAAAGTCATCGAAAGCGTTCACTCCACGTGATCGTTTTCATTCCTTGAGGCCTTTTTAATCAAGAGATTTGATTGAGGAGGAGATTTGTGGACTTTTTGTCTACTCAATACATTCACCAATTTCCAAAAAAAAAGTTAATACAATCTAAAACCACAAAAAAATTGAAAAAACACAAAATACCAAAAAAAAATCTTCTTTGCTCGTCTCCACGTTGTACGTGACGTTTATGCTCACTCGTAATCAAGCAAAACGTGCACGTAAACGCAAGAACAAAACTCCCACTCCAACTCATTCTAGTGAGGAGTCTCCTATTGACGAACCCATTGTACGAGATGAACCAACCATGGCGAATCGAACTATGATGGAATTACTTCAAGCACTCACCGAGGGTTATGGAGAAGCTATTGTGATTCCTGCAATCCTTGCGGAGAATTTTGAGGTGAAAACGGGTTTGTTGTCGATGATCCAAAACAACAAATTCCGTGGTGATGAGAAGGACAATCCTCACAACCATATCCGCCAATTTAATCGTCTTACCGCCACGTGCAAATTTAAGGATGTCTCGAATGACTCGATTAAGATGATGCTTTTTCCGTATTCCTTAGCGGGGCCCGCTAAAATTTGGTTAGAGAAAGAGCCACCCAATTCTATATTGACGTGGAAGGATCTCGTTTCAAAGTTCGTGAACCAATTTTTTCCGCCCTGTAAGACTACGCATTTGAAGAATGAAATTTCTAAATTTTCACAAGAATCAAATGAAAGTTTTTCTACGGCTTGGAATAGGTTTAAGGAGATGTTGCACGAATGTCCTCATCATTGTTTTTCCGACTTACACCAAATTGACACGTTTTACAATGGACTTAACGATCATGAAAGAGATTATTTAAATGCCGCCGCGGGTGGTAATTTTTTGTGTAAAACGGTTGAAGAAGCTTTCGTCATAATTGAGAATAGGTCTAAAGTTTATAGCCCTCGTCACACACCGAGTGTTGCCAAAATGGGCTCATCATCGTCTCGTAGTATCAATGCTTTGCAAGATGAGGCTAATGAGGAAAATTGGTTTTTCGATAGGCTTTCGACTCTAATGTCCCATTGGAAGGCTCAAGAAGGTTCCAATTCCGCTTCGATTAAAGCGGTTTCTAAAAGTTGTTTGTCGTGTGGGGGAGCTCATGATCTTTCCGAGTGCATTACCGCGGATGGTAACACTTCGAATGCTTTTGTAGCCACGGGAACTTATAACCAAATCGGTCAAGGTTCTCGTTCAAATCAAGCTCCACCAAATCAAAATGTTAATAACTATCGCAACAACAACCAAGGTGAAAATTACCAAGGAAATCAAAGAAATTATAACAAAGGTAATTACCAAAGTGGAAATGGGCAAATTTCAAACCAAAACAAAAACCGTGATTTTCAAAACAATGCCCAAGGTTTTCAAAATGATCACACCAAAAATCTTCAAGGAGAATTTTTGAATTATGCTAAGGCTAATGATGCTAAGTTTGATAATATGCAACGTGAAATGGTTAGCTTAAGATCCGAGTTGAAAAACGAGCTTAAAAACGAACTTGCTAATGAACTTAAAACTCATGCTAATAAAATGGAAGGAAATGTCACACGACTCCAACAAAATCAACAAAAAATGGAGCAAGGTCAACATGAGATTAAGCAAGAGTTGTTAAAAGCGGATGCTAGGCAATCTAAGTTTGAAGACCGAATGGCTAAAATGTTTGAAGCTATCATGTGTAAGCCCTCTTCTTCGGGTGGTCTTCCTAGTGATACCATCGTGAACCCGAAAGGAGAATTGAATGTTATTACTACTCGTAGTGGTAAAACTTTCAAAGAACCCACTTCTCGTCCAAGTACTTCTATGGAGAAGGAAAAAGAGAAAGAACCCGAGGTTGTGGTTGAAAAGGAGCAAATTCAAAGCCCACGAAGTACCGCTCAAACCACACCTACGGTTGAACCTACACCAATCATGGAACCCGAGATTCCAAGGCCGATGCCTATGCCTACTTTGCCCCAACCCACACCACCTTTACCCTACCCTTCAAGACGAGACAAGGAAAAGGCACAAGAACGAAATAATTATCAATATGAACTCTTTATGAAAATGTTTTGTGACTTGCATTTCAATATAAGTTTTGCCGACGCCTTAGTCATGATGCCTCGATTTGCCGCAAACTTCAAAAGTATGTTGAATAACAAAGAAAAATTGCAAAAATCGTCTAGTCGTTCTTCGGGTTTTCTAAGCCGCATACCTAAAAAAGTCGGTGATCCTGGAAAGTTTTTAATCCCATGTGCTATCCAAGACATGGAAGAATGCTACGCCTTGGCCGATCTTGGTGCTAGTATTAATTTGATGCCTCTTGAGATTTTTAAATCGCTCAATCTTCCCAATCTCACTCCTTAAAGAATGTCAATCGAAATGGCCGATCATTCTACGATTCTAGCTTGTGGAGTTGCCGAGGACGTCTTTGTGAAAGTTGGAAAGTTCTACTATCCTGTAGACTTTATTGTTGTTGATATTCCTATCGATCCTAAAGTTTCGTTAATTTTAGGTCGATCTTTTTTGGATACCTCGAGAGCACTTATCGATGTGCATGCAAGAAAAATCACTCTTCGTTTCAATGAGGAAGAACTCGTCATTAATGCAACCCAAAACTCCACTCTTTCTCATGTGTATTCTATCACATCTTTGTACAATGTCAATCCCATCAAAAACATTTGCAAAAAGATTTCAAATAGACTTTTAGGAGTTGTTGAGAAAAATGAAGTTCCGTCCCCTCCGCCGGTGGAGGTTAAGAGTGTTAAGCCTACGTGTCACACCCCACCATCGCGGAATATGGGGCGCGACGTATGGATATCATCACAACAACAGCGTGTCTATAGAGAAAACTAAATGAAATTGAAATATCATAGATGGCGACACAAATGTCGTGACAATATCTCAACAATGCAGGCGTCTAGGTAAGTAGGTAACATGCCTACCTCTTACCAAAAACATACAAATAAACAAACATCAAACATATAGGTACCACAACGTTCACTTAATCAAAACACAAAATAAAATCTAAGAGGAAAGGGATTCCTCCGAATGCAATCCTAGCAGCCTCTATACTCTAGCCACTTCTAACATCATCTTGCACAACTACCTCACCTGAAAATGACACTAAAATCTGTCAACATAAAGTTGGTGAGAACATAGGTTTAAGTTATCTAGAACATCATAAGAAACCTCGACATCCGCTGTAAATAAGTTGAAGAAAAACAATTTATAGTAATGGACCATAATGTGATAATCATGCTACATGCATCCATAACAAAACTCAAGCCAAGTACCAATCACATCTACAATTCACAAAGCACATTATAACAATCAAGAAGTATCCCGTCACACGCACAAGAACACACGCCACACTATCCGGATCTTTCCCACACCACCTGTGGAAGATGAACTATATCCCCGTCGAGATATCTTGCCTCCAAAGAGACGATGCACAAGTACTCAGGACGGATCGTGCCCCACGCTCCACACACATCACAACTGGTCCCATAGACGCCCATACATCTATGTACCAAAGCCAATCACAATCCAAACAAGATTCACATAGCAGAACACGTACCAAAGCACATATGAGAACACATAAGCACGCAAGTCACACAATAACACATGTATGTCCACACATTTTAAAACATAGTACTAAATCATGTTAAAGAACATTGCAAGTGTCATCTCCATCCCATAATGGAAAAAAAAACATTTAAAAACGTAGTAAAATGGGACTATGAACTCACCTGATTGCTTCTCCAAAGTCCTTGCTCTAGCCCCAAGCTAATAATCCAAAAACACATAAATTAATACATGAACCAACCTCTAAAACGGTTCATCAACCTATGATGGACATCTAACCTCCTCTCATATAAATACCCCATTTATAACTCTAAACACCCCATTACCCTTCCTTAACAAGTCCTTAACTTGGTTAAGTTTAATAACTAACACGTTCACATTTTACCCAAAACAGTCCCAGTTTTTAGGTCTCAAAACTTTAAGTTAAACGTCCACTTAAACATATCCATGGTTTCTGTAAAAGGAATATTCATACCCTTACATATGTTGGCTAACACCTCTCACTTTCCCTAACCTTAAAGCTACTGTTAAGGCCCCGATATACATATATCTACTTTTGTCATTCCAGATTTCCTGATTTTAAACGTACTAAAGGTTTGTTACCATTAAGGGGTCTTACCCTAAACCACAACCTTAGCCCAAGTTCAGATACTTACTAAAATATATAAACCATCTCTCATGTTCGTGAGAAGATCCCAATGTAACCCTAAGTACCCCAAACAACCCAAAACTTAAAAAGAAAACAGGCTGAATTCAAAACTGTTTTGACCTCCGACTGTTGTAACCTGTTTTTGACCCGCTTCCCACCTCCAATTTAGTTCTAGTTTCTTGCATTGGAAAGCCACTTCAAATACCTTTTCAGGGGTATGTGGATCGCAAAATAAGAGTTTGTAGAACTCCCGATATGATCAAAACAATTGACTCAAAATTCTGCCCAGTTTTTAAAAACGGGTTTAACAAAATCAACATCATTAATTAACCCTAATCCCTCTAATTACAAGCCCTAACCCATGTAATCATTATATTATGATTATTATAACATTAATTTACTGTTTTTATATTAAACCCTAACCTAAATCCATCATAAGATTATTAAAGAAAACATAAAAATAATTTAATTAAAAAGGGATTTGAAGATTTACCTTGGATTTATGAAAACCCCCAAATTTTATGAAGAACCCTAATTTTTTATAAGACTCACGAATTTCCTTCATCTCCAAGAGAAAAATAATGAATTTGGTTTAGTATATACATTATATAGGGTATGGGTGAATCCTTGTCCAACCCAAAGCCCACTTTCCTTAAATATTTTCCTTTTTTTTCTCTTCTAAACCGACCCAAACACCCCTAATTTCGTTTTTTTCTTTATTTTTTTTTTCTTTTTATTGTTAATTAATATCTTATTAATATTACCTTAATTTACCTTAATTTATTTCAGCTCCTAAAACTCCCAAAACCTCAAAACCGTAAAACTAGTCAAATTTACGCGTTTTACCGTAAAAGACGTAAAATATACACTTTTAAAAAAAAATCTCAAATTCTTAAATAAACTTTATAACTAAGTCCTAAATGACTTAAAACCATCCCGAAAAATATTCTTTTGGATAATTACCTCACCTGAGACCTCTAAATGCTAAATCGTAAATTCTAAAAAAAATACTATTAGTATAATACTTATACGTATACGTAAACACCACAATATCATCATTTTCATTTCATAGTCACCACTTGTGAGCTCATGAACATGAAATAACCGTTCCTCGATTTACATATGAGTACTCTATACTCATAAACGATAACCACACCAACCTCGTTCACACAAAATAAACACGTAAACACACAATTCAAGTAAGCACACATAAAATAACCTAAAAGTAAGACCAAGTGACAAACCAAAACCACGGTTGTCACATCACTCCCTCCTAATAGAAATCTCGTCCCGAGATTCACTCCCAAACTCAAACTTATTCTCAACAACAAACGAGAATGCATATCCCTGATAAAACCTTCACGTTCAAACGTGAACTCAGTTTACACGAAAATAATCTCAACCAACAACACATGAGCCTTAACCGTCTGTGATGAAAGTTATCAAAACCATAAAGTTATGTAACCAACCTAACTAAATCTCGCAACTCATCAAACAAGAACTGTCTTGAAACCAAGTTAGAAGCCGTCACATAACTCAACGGGTTTAACACTGTCACCCCGATTTCAGTCTTACTCATAAGTACCATAAATCAAAACTCATCAAAATATAACCACGTATAATAAGGTCTAAAGAACTCTCAAATTCCTTCCCAACTCATCTCTATGTTAACCCTCCAAGTGTTCATTACCGCAAAATACCCAAAACACGAGTTTAAACCATATTGTCCAAAAATTAACCTTGAACTCAACACTTGTACAATTAATTCGACCAAGCTACTGACTTACAATTACGAAACTTTCTGAATATTTGAAAAGTATGTTCCGAGTACATAATTTTAGGGTTTTAAATCACCCAAAAACCTTTAAAAACGAATAAGTTATGACCAAAACGATTTTTCTCAAAATCTGCCTAGGCATTAGCGACAGTTTCTGACAGTTAGCGACATATTTTGACAGTTTAGCGACAGTTTCTGCCTACTCCGATTTATACAAAAAAAAACGATTTTTAAACCCTAAAAAAAACCTGTTATTAATTACAAAATTCAAGGTCTAATTTATTTTAATTCTAGAAAATTTAAACTCTCACCCATCATATGATTAATACATGATTTAACATATTTAAGTTAATAAGAACAAGAATTCTAACTAAAGAACAATAACTTTAGGTGATCAAAACCAAAATATTTTAAAATAACCGAGTCATGCTTATATGTTAAAGAATTTATATTCCACCTTATTTGAAACATGTTTCCGACACTTCCTTATTTCATCGACTACCAACAACTATTTTTTTTTCAATTTGCAAGTTCTATATTTTTTTTACCATGTATAACTCGAAACAAAAGACATCGTTACCCCAAAAAGAAATCTCCACCATCTCAAAATCCTTCACGCCAAAAGTACCGTACAAACAAACATGTGAAATGAGGACCCGAGAAATGCGCTACTACAGAAGTTGAACATCTCAAAGAGAAACGAGCTAGCAACCATCCCAAGAATACAACCGGTAAGTAGAAAATAATTGTACATACATAGGCATAAGCGTACATACACTCAAATCCATCCAACATATACTATACAAGCATGTATTAACTCTCTTTCATGCAATCATACTTGAAAGTCCAGTGGTGTTGTGGCACATATATAATTATGTAGGCCTCCATAATTATACATGTTCCCTTTCACCAATGTACTCCCTCCTATGATGACACTTATAAGAAATTAATACTACACATAACAAATAATTCGACACCTCACAAGCACATAACCACACAAGATAAGATCCAAAACCCCATGTATTAAAATAACATAGTCAATGCACGAAACACATAAACTCGTAGTCCAGCTGAACCAGCGTAGACAAAATTCAAAATGTATAAAGAACATGAAAACATAATTAAGCGAAATCCAACAATGACTAGCGTATACGACCATGGTTCCACCCGCACTAATCAAAACTCGTAAAGAAAATAACATGTAGTTAAGTATGAACCATAGTAGTTCATAACCTAACAAATACTGCGAAAATAATATTCTAACACATCAATTACTATAAAAGGCACACATACTCCTATGACGCCTATATGCAGGGACCCTTAAGCTATAGACTAGGCTACACGACTAGGCAACCTAATTCTCTATAACCAGGCTCTGATACCATTCTGTCACACCCCACCATCGCGGAATATGGGCGCGACGTATGGATATCATCACAACAACAGCGTGTCTATAGAGAAAACTAAATGAAATTGAAATATCATAGATGGCGACACAAATGTCGTGACAATATCTCAACAATGCAGGCGTCTAGGTAAGTAGGTAACAGGCCTACCTCTTACCAAAAACATACAAATAAACGAACATCAAACATATAGGTACCACAACGTTCACTTAATCAAAACACAAAATAAAATCTAAGAGGAAAGGGATTCCTCCGAATGCAATCCTAGCAACCTCTATACTCTAGCCACTTCTAACATCATCTTGCACAACTACCTCACCTGAAAATGACACTAAAATCTGTCAACATAAAGTTGGTGAGAACATAGGTTTAAGTTATCTAGAACATCATAAGAAACCTCGACATCCGCTGTAAATAAGTTGAAGAAAAACAATTTATAGTAATGGACCATAATGTGATAATCATGCTACATGCATCAACAACAAAACTCAAGCCAAGTACCAATCACATCTACAATTCACAAAGCACATTATAACAATCAAGAAGTATCCCGTCACACGCACAAGAACACACACCACACTATCCGGATCTTTCCCACACCACCTGTGGAAGATGAACTATATCCCCGTCGAGATATCTTGCCTCCGAAGAGACGATGCACAAGTACTCAGGACGGATCGTGCCCCACGCTCCACACACAACACAACTGGTCCCATAGACGCCCATACATCTATGTACCAAAGCCAATCACAATCCAAACAAGATTCACATAGCAGAACACGTACCAAAGCACATATGAGAACACATAAGCACGCAAGTCACACAATAATACATGTATGTCCACACATTTTAAAACATAGTACTAAATCATGTTAAAGAACATTGCAAGTGTCATCTCCATCCCATACTGGAAAAAAAAACATTTAAAAACATAGTAAAATGGGACTATGAACTCACCTGATTGCTTCTCCAAAGTCCTTGCTCTAGCCCCAAGCTAATAATCCAAAAACACATAAATTAATACATGAACCAACCTCTAAAACGGTTCATCAACCTATGATGGACATCTAACCTCCTCTCATATAAATACCCCATTTATAACTCTAAACACCCCATTATCCTTCCTTAACAAGTCCTTAACTTGGTTAAGTTTAATAACTAACACGTTCACATTTTACCCAAAACAGTCCCAGTTTTTAGGTCTCAAAACTTTAAGTCAAACGTCCACTTAAACATACCCATGGTTTCTGTAAAAGGAATATTCATACCCTTACATATGTTGGATAACACCTCCCACTTGCCCTAACCTTAAAGCTACTGTTAAGGCCCCGATATACATATATCTACTTTTGTCATTCCAGATTTCCTGATTTTAAACGTACTAAAAGTTTGTTACCATTAAGGGGTCTTACCCTAAATCAAAACCTTAGCCCAAGTTCAGATACTTACTACAATATATAAACCATCTCTCATGTTCGTGAGAAGATCCCAATGTAACCCTATGTACCCCAAACAACCCAAAACTTAAAAAGAAAACAGGCTGAATTCAAAACTGTTTTGACCTCCGACTGTTGTAACCTATTTTTGACCCGCTTCCCGACCTCCAATTTAGTTCTAGTTTCTTGCATTGGAAAGCCACTTCAAATACCTTTTCAGGGGTATGTGGATCGCAAAATAAGAGTTTGTAGAACTCCCGATATGATCAAAACAATTGACTTAAAATTCTGCCCAGTTTTTAAAAACGGGTTTAACAAAATCAACATCATTAATTAACCCTAATCCCTCTAATTACAAGCCCTAACCCATGTAATAATTATATTATGATTATTATAACATTAATTTACTGTTTTTATATTAAACCCTAACCTAAATCCATCATAAGATTATTAAAGAAAACATAAAAATAATTTAATTAAAAAGGGATTTGAAGATTTACCTTGGATTTATGAAAACCCCCAAATTTTATGAAGAACCCTAATTTTTTATAAGACTCACGATTTTCCTTCATCTCCAGGAGAAAAATAATGAATTTGGTTTAGTATATACATTATATAGGGTATGGGTGAATCCTAGTCTAACCCAAAGCCCACTTTCCTTAAATATTTTCCTTTTTTTCCTTTTTTTTCTCTTCTAAACCGACCCAAACACCCCTAATTTCGTTTTTTTCTTTATTTTTTTTCTTTTTATTGTTAATTAATATCTTATTAATATTACCTTAATTTACCTTAATTTATTTCAGCTCCTAAAACTCCCAAAACCTCAAAACCGTAAAACTAGTCAAATTTACGCGTTTTACCGTAAAAGACGTAAAATATACACTTTTAAAAAAAAATCTCAAATTCTTAAATAAAATTTATAACTAAGTCCTAAATGACTTAAAACCATCCCGAAAAATATTCTTTTGGATAATTACCTCACCCGAGACCTCTAAATGCTAAACCGTAAATTCTAAAAAAAAAATACTATTAGTATAATACTTATACGTATACGTAAACACCACAATATCATCATTTTCATTTCATAGTCACCACTTGTGAGCTCATGAACATGAAATAACCGTTCCTCGATTTACTTATGAGTACTCTATACTCATAAACGATAACCACACCAACCTCGTTCACACAAAATAAACACGTAAACACACAATTCAAGTAAGCACACATAAAATAACCTAAAAGTAAGACCAAGTGACAAACCCAAAACCACGGTTGTCACACTACGATTCCAATCTCGAGTGATTCTTCGGATGATGAATACGTTGATCCCGATGGGGAGGTTTTCTTTATTGATAAAAGATTTGAAAACTTGCCACCACCTAACCAAAAAGATTTCAAAATGTGAGAATTTTTAGTGTGACTAACATTGCTTTAGATACACCAAATATTTTTGACATAATTAAATCGGGTTTTCACAAGGAGAGTTTTAAAGATGAAAAAGGAAAAGATTTTAACTTGGATTTAAAAGATTTTTCTACAATTCTAACTCCGTCATCACCGCGTTTATTGAGTACTACAAGCTCGTCTTCTCCTTTTGACGATGCTTTGTGTGGACTTAGTGTGGGGGAAGCCCCTTATGTTCCCTCCCCTTTCTCCACCGAGGACGAGATATTTGATCCCGGAATTGCTTATATAGGGAAATCTCGGTCTTCCACCGATGCAATAAATGGAAAATCTTTTCATTTGATTGGTGCGAGTTTACCTCGAGTAGCTCATGTTTTTAGAGACTTACCCATTGTCCCACCCTTCTATTTCTTCTCTCCTATTTTCTTCTACCCCATTGGGGTTTGTGTTGAAGAAGCGTTGTTTCGTCTTTCATCCGAAAACGAAGACGCTATCTTTGACCCCGGTATACGTTTATCGGGCTTTTAAAGTACTCCATGTGCTTTTGGGCCTTGTTTATCATGTAAGCCCCACCAAAAATTGACCATACCTTGATTATCCCTAAATGATCACATTTATGGGGATTCGAGTCGAGCTTTTGACTCGGTTATCAAAAACAAGGTGCCTCGTGGGGGAGACCCATGCTTATCCATGTACATATTATTGCTTTCTAATTAGTTTAATGTGAGGGGATTTGTGCCCTTCCAACCTTTGTTCCGTTGTTGTTTGTGCATTGTGGTTTTTAGATCATGATCTTCACGATTGGAGCCTCTCGTGTTCGTTTTATGGGAGCACTCGATCGTTTGCTTTGGAGACATTTCTCAATATCCATGATATATCCTTTTGATGTTCTAACCTTAGGTTTTTAGCACACTTCATAAACGGCTTTAAATTTATTGGTTACACCCTTTCCATGCTAGATTAGGCATTCGACTACGTCTCCAGTATGGGGGTGTTTGCACCCTTAGACTCGAAACATTGAGGACAATGTTTAACTTTAGTATGGGGGGGTGAATAGATACTTTCCTTGCCAAACCTTCACGCTTTCCAAAGTTTATCTTTTTCTTTATCGTTTTTGTTGCAAAATAAGGCTAAAAATGGCCAAATTTTAAAATTTTCCTCATGTTTTATAAGTGTTTGAAGACACGAATGTAGGTTTTCCGATGGCGAGAATAAGAGTAATTTTTGACTCGACCGTGCGTGTTGAGCACTTAGCTTTGGTTCCTTAACTACACATTAGGCTAAGTCTCTTAAATGAGGACGAGAAATGATATAGTTAATTATAAGTTACTATGCTAAACGTAGAGTACTCGTATTCTTTCAAAAACTCATGTGTTCTCGTTGTTTGCTTATTCTCCCTTCGCTTGTAAATATTTTTTGCTTAATAAATATTGACTTAGCGGTTTAATTAGGATTGTTGGGTTTCTAGTCTTTTCTAGTAGCTTCCGTGTAATTAAATTGGGAAGACGTTAAGGTATCGCCAACGTCACGGTTTTGAAGTATTGGCACCCCAATAATCGAAAGCTTCACCCAATAATAAGATTTCAAGTGCTCACCTAAATCTAGCAAACAATTTGAAGCCCCACAAGGCCTAAAATCTATGCAAAATTGAAAGTGAATCAAGCCTTAATCTTCGAAGCTTTAAAGATCCAAAATTCGCTTTAGCGTGAGGATATACGTCTTTGGCTAATAAAACCACCGATGAGGCGGATAATAAAAGGCAAGGCAAGACGGAAGTCATAATAAAAGCTTCATGGCGAAGTTGAATAAAAGATGGAGGTAAACCAAAGATAATAAGGCCCTTCCGTTAGGGGGCGTATAAAAGTCTTGGTAATAAGTCTCATGTTCAAAACCGTTATAAAACCGTGTTTATCGATTCTTCTTGTCAACTTAATTTTTTAACATCGTTGTCTATTAGGAGGGGTTATTGATTTGATGGTCTTAGTTACACCGTTAGGACTCTATTTTTAGACCTAAATCTCTATTATCGCATAAGTCAACAATGTATCCTCGTGAAACATTAAGACATAATAAAATATATGAGATACAACTTAGGAATAATGGGAGGATAAGTACGTGATTAGGGCATATGAGTAGTGTTAGCATTACTAACTTATAATGACAATGATCTCGTTGCACACTTGGCATGGAATTAAGGTGAAAATCGAGGACGATGAAATTATTTCTAACGAAGCATTCACGTGTTCTTATTCTATGAACCTAAACGTCCCATTTTGCGATGAAAATCATACATTATGTCTAAAACGCAAGTAGTAGCAATAGTAGTAGTGTAGCTAGTTATCATTTCAATAAAAGTGAATAAATTAAATTTTGCAGATGCTTTGATACTTTATTCTAGCATTGCGTGAGGGCACGACAATGGTTTAGTATGGGGGAGTGATGAGACTGCTTTTATACATGGTCTCATCGTCCAAATCGGGCTTAAAATCAATTAAATATCATAAAATATGCCAAATATATGCTCGTGTTTGTTACTTGTGTATTTTAGGTATGGATATTGAGGAAATGGCAAAAGATCACAAGAATCATTCAAAAACGAACACGGGAAACGAAGTCGCACAATGAACCGGGCCCAAGTTTGGAAATTTGCAAAAAGACCCTTGAAGAATTGAAGATTGGCAACTTTAGTCCCTCATCTTTGAAGAACTTGTCACAATTGACCCTCCAAATGTCAATTGTACAAGTATGGTCCTTGAAATTTGAAGAATGTGCATTAAAAACCCTTGGATAAAGTTTTAAAAAGTTTTTGTGCCAAAATTGTAAATCTGCCAAAGTTGATAAAAGGAAATGAGGCGTTGACAGCTTTTAAAACAAAGTGAAAGTATAGTGAAACTTGAGGGGGTCAACCAGCCAGACACCCAAACTCCTCCCATCCAGTCATATGTACACATCACCCACCACCACCAATCACAACTCCCCACATCACTCCATCTCCCACGTCAACATTCCACCAACACCTTTTTAATATCAGATTTAAATTAATTAATTACTTTTGGTGGCAAACACGATTTTTAAAAATTTAATTAAGCCAAACAGATTAAAACTCCCATAAACACCTCATAAACCCTATTTTTCCCAGATCCTAATTAACCTAAATCAAAGGGTTTTTGCTTCATGTTTTCCAGAATGATGATTAAGCCTAAACTAAACAAAACCCACCTCACAAATACCTTTCCCACTCACCCATGTGACCCCCCCATTGGTCCCCTGCAACGTCTTTTTCCACAAAACCCTAGGATGGGACACATCCAACGCTTGTGATCAACTACTTGTCCTCCAAGCTCAAACAAACGACCAAGATGAATTCTATCCAACTGGCACATCACTCTCATTCACATGGGCACGAATTTGACCCATTTTCAGTCAAGATTCCAAGGGCTTTTTAGGAATTCCATTAGCTAGGGTTTTTAGCACTAGAAGTTTCTCTAGAGTAGTATAAAAGGAGAATGCAGGTTGTGCATATCCCTCTTGTTCCAGATTTTTCTTCAAAATTGTAATTCCTTTTTAAAGAAATTAAAGTTGGTATTTTTATTTAAATGTAATTCCTTTTACTGTTTTTTAAAAGTTGGTATATCTTTGTTGAGAAAAATCTGAGTTCCATTATCAATTGTGTAACAAATTGTGTGTTTAAGATTTTCAAAATTGGTTTTGAAAAGGTTTGAGATTTTTCAGAAAATTATTGAATTTTTGAGAAGTGAAAGTGGACCAAAAATTCTTGAGTTTCTGAAATATTGAATTTGTTTTAAAAACTTGTTAAGGGTTTCAAGATTTTTATTAGAAGTTTTAAGAAAAATCAGTTTGTATTGTTTGCTTGTGTTCATTTTCTTTTTGCAGGTTTAATTGTTGAAAGCTTGTTGCTGTTAAAGGCCCAGCATAGGCCCCAGCCTGTAGGAGGTGACATAGCTGTCACAAAGGGTCCTGGATGTAGGACCCTTAAGGTAGTCCTCATAAATCCCTTTTCATTTTTAGTTTTCTGAAAAAAAAATATATGATATGCATGATTATTTGTGAAAAGTGCTCTTTGTTTGTTTAAGCTGTTTAATGTTGCTTTATTTGGTATATATGCATGATTGAGGTGAATGAAATCAGTTTGAGTATATTTTGATTGGATTTTGTTTGAAAAATCTTGGTTTTCAGTTTTAAGGGAGTGTTTGGATATGCATGTTAGTTAGGTTGATTGAAAGATTTTGAGTTTTAAAACCTGTTAGAAAGATTGAATAGGGTTGTGATAGGTAGTGTGTAATTCTATTTTCATTTGGGAACAGGTTTGAAACAAGGTTGCATGTAAAACTTGGAAAGTATTGCTTAAAATCAGTCACTGCTAGAATTGCATGATTTTGTGAGAATTTGAGCCATCCAAGTGATTATTGTTTTAGATCTTAGGGTTAAGTAGGGGTGTAGTTTGTTTGTATGCTAATTGGTGCTTGTGTGTGCAAAATTGTGAGGTTGGAAAGTCACTTTTGTGCATCTAGATTGGCATAGACACCACCAGACTACCCCTAGCTATTACAACAACCCTCTTTTGGCCAATGTGTGCTTTGTTTGTGAGATTTGGTGCTAGTACTTGTTGATTTATGCTTGACTTGACTCCCTACACTCCAATTGAGTGTAGGGGTGCCTGCTTGTCCCATAAAACACCACCAAACATCATAAACCAAGCCCTCTTGGTTTAACTGCTCAAGTGAAAAGTTCACTTGTTCATCAGAAACATTGCCTCAACTGGGCACATTTTTGCTCAAAATTTGCTTAATCCTGGTTAAAATTGGTTTGTGTTTGTGTTTTAGTGATTAAAAAGGTTACTGTTTGAGTTTTTTTTTTTAAAAAAAAAATAAAAAATTTTGCAAAAAGCATACCTCGCCTGGACTCGAACACGGGACCCCTCGTTGGGGGAGTATACGTGTTTACCAGTGATCTAGATAGCGTTTTACGTTAGAGTTTCATTTCATTATTTATTTAACCCCTTTTTCAATTAAGCTTATATTAATAAGCCGTAGCTTATTTCCATCTTTTTAGCTTATTCATTAAGCATTTTTGGTAGTTAGCAATTTTCCTAAGACTTAATTAAGTTTTCAGATTTTTCTATTTTAAAAGTAGATTTTTCTCTTCATTTAATTATTTATTAGGATTATTTTTAGATTTAATTTTAGAAAGTAAATTAAAAATAGTAAAAAGTATTTTAAAAATCCAGAAAAATAGTTTTTAGGTTTTAATTTATATTTTTGAGGTTTACATTCAAAAAAGTTTTCAAAAACTTTAATTTTTAATTTTATTTGATTTTAGGGTTTTTAAGCAACTTTAAAAATTAATATAAAATTAATAAAAAGGTTTTAGGAACTTTAACTTGCATTTCTGTCTTAGTTAGAATATTTAGGATTTTTGATAATTTTTTAGAATTAATTTAAAAACTTTTCATTTTTTAGATTATTTTAATATTATTTTATTCCCAAAAATTCAAAGTTTAATTTTTAACTTTTTTTCATTTTTCCTAGGTTAAGGACATTAAATTAGGAACTTTCTCACTTTCTAATTAATTTCTAGGCTTTTCAATTAATTTTTAGAAATAATTTAAGATTTAATAGATTTTAATAGTTTTTAGGAGTTTAAAAATAGTTTAATTTGGTTTTAAAATTTAGAAAAATAGTTTTTAGCTTAATTAGGTTATTTTAGAGGTTTACAAACTTAAAAATATTGTTTAGGGCTTTTTAATAATTATAAGTGATTTTTAGGGCTTTAATTAGCATTAAAAAGTCATTATTTAATTAATTAAAAGGTTTTAGCAAGTTTTGATTTTTTGTAAACTCTTAGAATTTTATTTTGGATTTTTAGTAATTTTTAGGAATTTTGAGGTTAAAAATTTAATTTTTGTATTTTTTTTACGCTTCTATGTCTTAACTTTCTAGTAGTAGTTTTTGTTAAATTTTT
The DNA here is from genome assembly GCA_025667525.1 of Glebionis coronaria. Classification (NCBI taxonomy): domain Eukaryota; kingdom Viridiplantae; phylum Streptophyta; class Magnoliopsida; order Asterales; family Asteraceae; genus Glebionis; species Glebionis coronaria. Next base: position 171,117,447 of record CM046882.1, on the reverse strand, counting down.
ATTTTTTTCGTCTTCGTCATTTTCTCTTCTCTTTTCTTGTTAATAATCAAAAACAAATCAATCAAATCAATTCATTACACAACACACGTGCCTCCTCGAGAGAACGAACTCACTTTTAGGGTCATTTACACACGGTTTTCCTAAATCGTCGTGCACGCTTGCCCTATATTATTGCCTTCTTTTCCTAAAGGGGTAATTTTACAACAATCAGCCATCATACAAAAGTCTAAAACAGTTCTATTACAACGATCAAAGATAAAATACAAGACAAGCAACTAGGCATGTGGTGATCCACACGGCCTCTTGGATGGCGGTTCATCATCATCTTCCTCGGGTCCCTCATCGCTATCATCCTCGTCCACATCATCCATTTTTCTCTTTCCTTTGTCGTTTGGCCCACATTCAGTCTCCTTTTTCGTCCCTGACGTAGACCCACACTCATCCGCTACATGATTTCCCACAGTGATACAAGCACCTCTGGCAGGTGGCTGGATCATGAAGTCATTAGCTTCCATTTCCAAATCATCCACAAATCTCCAATCTGGGGGCAATGATGCTCTCACTCGATGCTCCCAACTCTGCATCCTAGACAATCTCACTTGATCTTCCCTAACACTATCAAGAATGGCGCTCAAGTTCGCGATCATCTATCTTAGACTGTTGATATCACTCTTGTTTGCATTTCCATCATACTCAATTCTTGAAGTCCTTTCCAACAGTCCTTGGTGTGCCCTTTCATTCTTATCAAACCTCTTAATTACCCTGGTCTCTACCACAAACCGCTCATACATCAACCTATCCATCCTCCTCAAACGACCCTCGGGATCCCAGTAGTGTCTTGGTCTCGGAATGTAGACCCTAGCGATGTTCTCATGAATAGATTGTGATTTTGATAAATTGCTGGATTCTGCACCACTCCCATTACTTACTCGAACAAATCCTGGCACTGTCCTCAAGTAGTCCTTACAATTGTCCATCGGGCGACGAACGGGTTGTTGCTCATATCGATCGGTCGGAGGCACTTCATAACCCTTTGGCGAATTTGGAGATTGAAATAAATCAGGTTCGGTCTGACCGACAGCATTCTCGGGAATTCCATCATCCATCAGTTCCTCGGGCTCTTCCTCAGAATCCTCACTCTCATCACTACTGATACTAAAGTTGTCCACCTCACTTTCATCATTGTCATTTTCCGGCCCTATTGCTTCTTCTGGAGCGATCCATCCATTATCATTATCCGGCGGGTTCGGAGGAAACGGTCCCCCTTCGTGACCTACGACGTAATCGTTTCCATTACTATTAGGCGGTACCTCGGCCATTCCTGCAATAACAGAGATATTCGGAGGGTACGTAAGATAACTATACAATATTTATAAATACATGCATGCAAATGCAATGCAAAGGTGGTACATATGCCCAAAATGCAATAATATGATGCTCATGCATGATTAATACAAAAATTATGGTGCCGGATATTCCACGTATAATTTCAATGTTTACATATAGTAATTTCCATACTTACGTAATAAATACCCACATATATACTTCAACTCAAAAGTATACGTCAAATGCCATGAATACAAAAATAAACCTTACCGGAGCCATGCAAGATAGTTGTGTGTGCTTGAACAATTTCTTACGACACCAAAAGTTATAGTTTAGGATTTTCAAAACGAACTAGTTCTCTATAACTCATGGCTCTGATTACCAATCTCTAACACCCCACCAAATGCTATACGCAGCGGAACTAAAACATTTGGGTGCTAGGCAGTTATCATCGCACACAAGATATATCGAACGACTCCAAAGAGACGTCAATTTAAAACTTAAATTAAAAATTGTTAAAAGATACATGTCTACGGTTTTTCCAACCCCAATTGATACAACAGAGTTTTGCGTTTTTGGTCCCATGAATCTCAACCCAAAAGTTATAGTTTTCACAACAACATGACATCAAAGTTAAAAATGTTTAAGTAATAACGGGAGGAAAAACAAGCAGACTCCAAGCCATACACACAACATCCATCCCATGCATGCTCCATGCTACACTTCAGCGGTTACCTGAAACACATGCTAAATTTGGTCAACGAAAACGTTGAGTGGAATTAATAGGTTTTACAATTCATTTTGAACATATGTGAAATAAAAACCATTCACGATCATTCATAGACTTGTCAATCAAACAATCTATATTCAAGATACTGGCAATTGTGTTTAAGCTCATGACACTAAACCGTTAACTCAATCACCCGCGTAATAATTACCGGCGTGATTCAGATGAAACCAAGGCCCCTACTAAGGCATCAGTTGCAATTATACCTTATCTCTTATCACAAATTATCCGTCCGCAGGGGGTATCAACGTACTAGCCCTCGTCTCGGATAGGGTAGTCAACCCCATAGTACTATCACTTTGTATAAGCGGCTATTTCTAATCCACGCTAGGACTAAACAATAGTTAATAGTTCATGAATTTAGGGACTTTTGCAACTAGGTACTCAACACAATTTCAAAGGCAACATTCGGGTCCAACAATCATTCATGACATATGTTCATTTTAAAAACTAGCATGCATTTCCCTCGCGGGTAAAACAGTTTGAAATAATAATAAGCGAGGCTATAAATTCACACCTTATATAATCAAGTAGTCGATAGTTCGAGAGACGGTCACTGACGACGATACGGATGCCCGGGTAAATCAACACCTATCAAACCAAATAACGCGTAATGAGTAATCTCATTGTAAAACCTTATGGTACTGTATAAAATACATAAATACTAGTCACTTATGAGAATTACAACTCACGCCAAAACAAAACGACAAGTGTTACTCGTTTCATACCATTTGTCCTTAGTATTAACGCTATCCATTTTTATTCATTTTCGCCGATACTTACCGAAAGGACGGACTGTTTTACTATACTTAACCATTTTTATAAAAATTGAGAAAATTCTCAAAAATACTATAAGACCTGTAGAAAACACATATTTAATCCCAACAAAAATTTTTACTTCTACGACCCCTTACTCAACAATTTTCCAAAACTACGTTTTTCGGACTGAAATTGTACTTTGACCAAGTCGGACTCATTTGACCCGTTTAAAACACTCCATTGACCCATTTGACACCTAAGTCCTATAATAGACTCAAATGTGCAGGTTTGACACCAAAATTCAGCCCTTGACCATTTACCAAACTAGACTTATAGTCCCCGGGATTTGACCTAAAACCAAGCATCATTTCGGATTATGACGGTTTTCATCTCCCGGTACACGAATTTCAAAACGTCGTAACTTTTGACTCGTTAGGAGTCTTAAGCTCTACCTTATATCAAATCGAAGCTAAGAAGATGCTCTACAAATCTATCCTATCCACAGGACCTGTTTTCAAAATAATTTTTACGAAAATGCCTTAAACTTTCTGCCTAAAATCAACCATACCAAAATCACACTAACGCTCGTTTCCAAACCCATTTATCATCACTAGACATCATCCTAAGCATCCCTAATCACAACAAAACAATGTTTTCAGTCCTAAACCCCTATTTATCATCAACCTCATAAAACTAAAATCCTAAAAACAAGCATGCAAGTAAATGTACCCATCTAAAACATCTAAAAACATGATATTAAACACAAAATCAAGCTCAAAACGTGAACCACCATGATCCCCAAACACCCCCCATTGAGCCGTGGGGTTTGGGTGATCAAAACCCACCAACCAAATTGATTTTGGTTGATTTGTTTGGTGTTCTAGCATCCTTTTAGCATGAATTAAACATGCAAATGCCCAATTAACATCAAAAACGAATTTGAAAAATCTTGAAATTTTTGGAAGAATTTTTGTTAATGCATGTGTGAAATGAGCATGGATTAACACTCACTAGATGATTTTAGGAGGTGGTCTATGATTAGAATGGATCAAAACTCAAAAAAAAATGGTGTGGTGGTGGTTTTGGGGTTTGGCCGTCGGCCTAAGAACAAGAGGGAGGGGGTTTTGATCTTTTTTTTTTTGTAAAGTGTTTTGTGTGTGTGGTGTTAGTCCCTTTTTGTGAAATGGGAAGGACCTAAGTGCAATTTTAGCATTCTTTTGGCCTTAAGCAAAAACGACACCAAAACTTTGCGGGATTGACTCACTAGTCATTTTAGAAAATTTTACGGGAGTCGGAAATTATCCCAAACACTCCAAAATACTTTTGGGATACTTTAAATGTACCCGGAAAGCAATAAAACTCACTCGACTCGACTTAACACGAACCGTAAGTAAAATTCTCGAAAAATTACATTATCGATAAAACGTCAATAATTATAGAAATTTGGGCATCCATCGGGATCGTATTCGTCATCTTCCTTCTTAAATCGTCAATCGTCAAAATTATAACCTCGAACATCGGTTTCAACCAAAATACTAAAATATATAGCAATTAAAATCTGTTAAAAAAATTTCAAAAATTAGCGTAATTTAGGGTAATGTTAGTGACCTCGGTTCTAGGGTATCACATCTGCCCTTATGCGGAATAATCGGTCTTACCCGGAGTACAAGCCTATGCGGAATAATGCCCTCTACTCGGAATAATACACCTATTCGGAATAATACCTCTATCCGGAATATCTGTCCCTACTCGGAATAAAGTCTTATGCGGAACAGATATGCCTATTCGGAATATCGAACCTTACTCAGAATAATCACCTTATGCGGAATATCAAATATTTCGCATGGACCAGCTTGCAAAAACCAAGATACGGAATAAAGAATATTCCGAATAGAGCACTCTTAAAATCCTTCACTCGGAATAATGAAGATCAGTACCTGGGAATATCATAAACAAATGGAACCGAAGAACAACGGAATAAAATATGCTCGAATTTAACCAAAACAAAACTAAATCAAACACAAGATTAAATCAAACTAATAACAAAGCATCTATTAAGCATAAACAATCAATCCAAAACAATCAAACTCACAAAACTTAATCAAAATAAACAAAACCACTTGATCAAAATAAGAAAAATAAGAACATGAACATGAATAAAAACAATAAGAATCAAAGATTAAGAAAGGTAGAATGAGATTAACAAGATAAAGATAAAGATTAACAAGAATTAAAAGAAAAACTTACTTGGAATTAAATGGTAATTAAGGTGCAAGACAAGTATTTAAATTTGACAAGTATTTAAATGACAAGGTAATTAAAAGTGGAAGAACTAATTGTCACGATTAGCCAACAAAATGAAAGTAATTAAGATCTAATCTATATATAGGGGAGGACTAGGAAGCTTCCTCCCCTCCTTCATTTCTTCTTAATTGCGTCATTAGGTCCTTAAGCCTTTAATCTTCATTAATTGCACCATTAGTCCTTTTTCCTTCTAATCTTCTTTAAACTTGGACTCTAATGACTTGTAGCTCGGGATTTCTTTTGAACTCGTCTTTTAATTCTTCAATAAAATAGACTTGAGTTCCTCGGCTTTTGATAAACTTCCGTCTTTTGACTTTTTCTTCGATAAATCTTCAGAATTGGTCTTGGACTTCCGTTCTTTTTGCACTCTTGACTTCTTGACTTCGTCTTTCATCTTTTTCTTCAATAAAAGTCCGTAAATGCCCGTGAATGTCCGTGTTTTCTCCACTTTTCACCATTTCGTCCTAAATCACAACAAATACACAAACCACGCATAATTCCGACATAAAAGACATAAAATACACGTTTTGGCTCGGTTATTATTGTAATTAAGTGGTAGAAAAGATGGGTGTTTACACACCTATCACTCACCCTCCTCTACATCATAAGGGAAAATAAGCTCAGCCTCATCATCATCATCAACCTCGTCATCTATACCTACCTCTTCCTCGACATCCTCGTCGTCATCCTCAATACCAACAGTATCATTATCATTCTCTACAACATCAACCTGAGGGGCAATCTGATCTCCTAGTCCTATCTCGGGCCTGGGATCCTCAAATGGTTCCTACTTTACATTATAATCCACTAAGTCTAAGTAAGGGTCATCATCTAAGTTAGGTTCGGGAATAGCATGGTTCTCTACAAGAATATTGAGGCCAGCCATGACAATCTGCATTTATATAATATATCTCGTATTAGCACAAAAATAATTATTAAATAGTTACATACTGAATTCACTTTATATAAATATATATAAATTAAATTATATATATCAAAATATATATCTTCTCAATAAGGCTTGTTGGTAACGTTGGAGATCTTTGGCACCGTTATAGTCAAAAGATTTTTAGACATTTTAAGAAAATGTTTATATTTAAAATATTTTGAAATGTTTTGTTTAAAACCTTGGTTTTTAAAAATCTTTCGTTCTCTATAACGAGAGCTCTGGTACCAAACTGTAACACTCTCAAATTTCATATCGGGTTAGTGGAAGGGTCAGTAGAGTGTTACGGGATAGCACAATAACTCAAATCATAGACAACGCATAAAAATGGTTTTACAAAGTTTAACATACATTCATTCGAATAAAAGTTTTAAGTTTACATCAGGTCCCCAAATTTCACAATTATAAAGTTTACAAAACATAGATCGAATGAATAATTTTATTATGTGGGCCATCAGAGTCGATCTCCATCCAAGTTACCTTCAAGCACCTGAGATAAAACATGCGAAAATCATATCAGCGAATGCCGAGTGAATTCATAGAGTTTAATAAAATCCGTTATATAAATCAGTCATAGAAATCAGAAAACAAGTATAATATCAGAATTGAGTCCTCGTATTACTAGTCAGGCAATATATAAATCAAGTCATACATCTTAAACCGTCCGTGAGACCGTAGTCTCAATATTACCATTATAGGTAACTTTATTATTTTGGATAATTGGATTATAGTGGATTATTATCAGCCGCATGACATTGCTACCTTACTATATCAAACAAAGGGCCGCGAACCCGACAAACACATTGCCCATCTAAGTTAGCGTGTCGTCACAAATATCACGCTATATAAATCTTCTCATACATAAATTCGCTTACCACTCAAGGTGGCACGATGTGGATAAACAGTCACCGCCCGAACTGGGGTGATCTTCCCCAAATAGTACTATTATATGCATAAGCGCCTACCAAATCCCGGTAGTTCACAATTCATGCTAATGGGACTTTAAGTGACATAACCTAACTCATAATAATCCTTTACATCTCATTTATTGGGTCATAGCATCATTTGGGTCCATATCAATAAGCATACCATCGAGACTACTTGTGTTCTATTTTTATTAAAAACTAGCAAGTTATCTCCCTCGCGGGTTTACAAAACATTTTATAAAACATTTAAAAGAGTGTGAGGCTATGAACTCACGTTGATTAGGAAAGGCGGGTTATCGGCGACGGTGCGTGCTTCAATCACGGAAACATATATAAGTAATACTCGTCTTAGAATTTTGTCCAATTACTTTATAAAAATAACGGCTATGTACATATATGAGGATATTATAAGTATGATGATGATCAAGTGGGTTTTTATATCTTTATACAACATCATAGTGTTATGTGTTAGTAAATTTTTAGACTTGTTACACTAATTTTAACTCGTTTACATATTAAGGCCCAATAAGCCCATTAAAAGCCCAATATATTATGTTTGTCTATTTATACTTTTAATACCAGGCCTATACTCATATGTTGGGCCAAAGTGGGTTAAGCCCATGAGTAAGTCCATTAGTGTTTAGCCAAACTAGTTGGGCTAATGGTCCAATAAGGCTACCTTGGCCCGTTAATGTCCATAAGTTATAAAGCTCTGGTTTTAGCGGTTTTTTCTTGTCAAATGTACTTACATATCAGTAGATGAGTTATTAAAATGTTACATTAGACGGGTCCGACCGTCTAAGTTTTATTTGACGAAAACGTTAGTCTTTCGGTTTTTAGCCGAAAAGACGTAAAACTTATATATAGTTTTATATCTTTAGAAAACATTTGAGTTTGTACTTTTATAAAAATGTCATACTTATTTATCATAGTATATGAATTATTTTATAATTATTATCATTAGTTAGTGGGTTTTATATATGTATTTTATAATAATATTACTTGAGTGCTTATTTTATATTGTATACTTTTATTTCCAAATCTGATTATCAAAATCACATTCACCATTTTTGCTATATCTTGAGATCTACAAGGAGATAGAAGCTCAAATTTGGGGAGCACAAACTAAATAATATGTGCTACAAATAACTCAACTTTAGATACTGCTCATTCATCCTCTAAGTATCCCTAATAATTCGTCCAAAACAGACTATACAGATTTGAACCTTAATAGTATTTTGATCATATCTTGCTCATTTTATTGATTCCATTGAGTGGACAACTCTCCACACATGTAAAATCATATGTTTTACTGTATATTCAATAGTCTAAGTCATTTTATCAGGTTATCATATGGTTACTTACTGTTTTATACAGCCTATAGATTTAACCATGATTTTAACATCTCTACATGTAGATTTTAGTCTTTTTAACCAAATCTATCAACACAAGATCCCCACATAACAATTTTATCATCATTTATCATCATATACATATACATTTATAAAGAAAATACAAGATTACATTTACAAAATAACAGGATAATGGAAGAAATGATCTTGTTACCAACCAAGATAGTGAAAGTTAAGAATAAGGCTTGGTTTTTGATAACCAATCTTATGATAAACCAAGACCACCTTCAAGATCACCCAAATATATGAACACCTTGAGAAAAATCAGCCATAGACTCCATGGAAAACTTCTTTGTAGATGTTAGGATCACCTCAAATCAACAAGACTTCAAAAGGTTTTCATCTTGTGCAAATTAAACACAAGATTCATGGTAGAATTTTGATCAAATGGTGGTGTTTTGTGGTGGAGTAGGGACGGAGATAGGGAGAGCTAGATAGAGCTTTGTGGTTGTTTGCATGTAAAAATGAGTTAGATGGTATGTGATTTAGTTATTTTAAGGTTTAGTGGTTTTGAGACAAAACTAAGGACAAGTGTCCTTAGATTAGTTATAAAATGGACACATCAAGGGGTGTGTTGGTGAAGCTTGGCAGCCCCTTAGTGGGGGTGGGGAAAGTGTTAACTTGTCTCATCCCCACTAATTTACGGGTACTCCTCGATTCTAGTTTCCTCGATTTGCGTGCCCTTAGGTCGTTTTACGAAAAACGTTTTTATAAATTATGAATCAACGGCACAAAACGAATCTAATAAAAATTGTCTCATCAAAAACGGAGTTAAAATACGTAAATACGTAAACCTAAGGTTTCCGTTTTAGTCGTAAAGGACGTTAAATTATGCACGTAAGCCCTAATTTCAACACGTAAATTGTGAGTTCACAAACCAACACAAAAATAAGTTTCAAATTAATATACGAGAAAATAATTTACTACCTTAAAATGTTAGATTGTCACATCGATAATCGAAAGTATTTCACACATGTGGGTAAGAGTTAAAGTGCTTGAGTTAATCACATTTTCCCCCTATCTCTAAAATATAAAATCGTTTGATACTTGAGATACCAAATTTGATTAAAATATACTGTAAAAAAATAGTCTTGAAAATCTTCAGGAGAAATATGTGTCAAAATTAGCATGAATTTGGAAAGCTCCCTCTCAAAAATTGATCCAATTGAATTGTCATTACGAGGATATGATCCACATTAAAATTTTTAGGATAAGAGTTGTTGAACACATAATTTTTGAAAGATTTTTAATAATCATTGAAAAACTCTGGAAAAAATTGTGTTCAACGCTTTTCAAAAACCATTTCTTTTTGGAGACATGGTATTTCTAAGGCATAAACTTGAGTTCATAGACTTTGAATGTCTTGACGAATCCACTCAAGTGTAAGAAGATTTCTCTTCTTTTGTTGAGGGTAAGTGCACTAAATCGTACACTCTCCCGTGAATATATATCCATGTTGCAATCTGAAAGTGATTACAAGCCATAGTGTTGAGCTCAAAACGTTGAATCATTTGTGACAAACTCAACCCAAGATAGATTGCTCTACCCGTTGTTGGAAAAATTGTCCAAAATAGACATTTTCCTTTATTAAAACTAGAAATGACATGTTTTGAGAAAATATTTACAACTTTCATTCGAGCTTTATGTACACACCCGTGTCGTTATTGAGCGACATTTCTAGGTACGTCCATATTATCGATACTGAAAGACATGTCGTGAAGAAATTTTTATGGATTTTTCAAAGATTTTTGATTTTGTGTTTTGCTTTTATGTGTTTTATATTTTTGTATTTTGCTTTTTCAGTGATATTTACAAGTACATGTTTGATAGATGAATCAAGCAGGCACCTTTGCTAGAGTCTCCAGGTCTGCTGGAGTTAAACATCTCATACCAATTTGCCTAACGAGGTACTCAAACCTATCTTTCGACAGAGCTTTCATAAACAAGTCGACTAATTGGTAATCTGTTCGAACAAAGTATAGTTCAACGATACAGCGTTCAACTGGTTCCTTTATGAAGTGATATATGACATCAATGTGCTTCGTGCGAATATGATGTACCGGATTACAGGATATGGCTATGGCCGACTTTGAGTCACATCACATAGGTACTTTATCAAAGTTGAAACCATAATCCGTGAGTTGTGTTCTCATCCAAAGAACTTGAGCACAAGACGCAGATAGAGACACATACTCCGCTTTGGCTGATGAAAGTGACGTGCAATCCTGCTTCTTGGAATACCATCCCACGAGCTTATCTTGTCATAGAAATTGTGTACCACTAGAAGTAGTTTTTCGAGTATCAAGACACCATGCATGATCTGAATCTGAATAGGCTGAAGGTTTATAAGTATCATAACAATTATATAAAACCTTAAACGAGATCAAAGAATATATAGCGGAAGCGATTTAACAAGATCATAATTAATAACATAATTATAATTAATCGAATTAGGGTTACATACCTTTACGCTAAAGCAATTCCACAAGACGAAGAAAAAATCACCGATTCGGGTTTAAACCATATATACCAAGATATGGTCTAAAGTAAGACTATATTACGTTCTTGTACACACTTAATAGAATGAGATAACCGTGATTCTAGCACATGAAAACCGAGCTACGACGCTTGTAATTAATCTACCCAACAACCCTAGAGAGGGGCTAGGACTAGATTAAGTATACAATCGATCAACCAAGAAAACCAACCAAACACCCGTTGTGGTGTGTCTTGCGATCGACCCAAAAGAGAAAGAAGGGGGAACATTTTTTGTTGGAAATACGTTTTTACGTATTTAGAAAGGATCGGTCACTCCAACAATATATACGTAGATTGGGCTCGTGATCTAGTTATGTTAGTATAACCCATAAAGCCCACATGTAGGATGGGCTATATATATACCCTTGCTAGCATATTAAGAAGAGTAGTTGTTGAATTCTCTCATGAATCTAAGTTGTTGAATTCTCTCATGAATCTAATATCACTTTCTCACTCTACCTCTCCTTTCTCTCTCTAGTTCATCTCAAGTTCTTCATATCTCCCTCCCTTCTTTATATCTTTACAACACATTAACAATCTTAAGAAAACATGGACCTACAATTGGTATCAAGAGCCAAGGTTAGATTGGTTTGTTCTTGTGTTTGTTTTGATTGATTTTAGTGGGTTTTGATTTAATCAAGCTCAAATCTTTAATTTTTTTTGCGTTTTTGTTGTTTAAATTTGTACACAAATCGACTACATAGATGTGGTAGTGATTTGGGTTAATTGATTTGGTCAAAATCACAATTTTTTTGATTATTTGGGTGATTTTCGGGGTATTTTCGATTAACAATGGGTTTACATCCGTAAAACAGTGTGTCGGCTTCTTGTTTATTCGAAAAATGATTTTTGAAAAAGGGTTTTGGTTATCAGAAAAACTGAGTTTTCCTGAAAAAGTAAAATTATCCGAAAAAGGTTTTTCCCGAAAAAGGTGATTTATCCCAAAAAGAAGCTTTATCCGAAAATAGTTATTCCGAAATATCCCTATTATCCGAAAACCATGGGTTTATCCGAATTTGTTTATGCGAAATTACCTGTTTATTCCGAAATTGCCGGTTATTCCGAAAATACCCTTTTATCTGAAAACAGGGTGCTTTTCCGAAAACTCTCGTTTTTTCGAAAACATTGATTTTTACGAAAACAATGTTTATTCTAGAAATACTGGTTTATCCGAAATCCAATTTTTTCCGAAAAACCCAATTTTATCCGTAAAAGGCATTTTTTCCAAAAAAATAGGCACTTTATCCGAAAAAGACCTTTATTTCTAAATTGTTCCATTTATCCGAAGAAAGCTAATTTATCCGAAAAGTGAAATTATTCTGAAAATAGCCAATTTATCCAAAAATCTGCAAGTATTCCGAAAACTCCAATTATTCCGAAGATCTCAACATATTCCGAAAATATTTTCAAAAACGTGTTTTTGAGATTTTTTAAGTGTGTAATTTTGCCTTGGAGATTTTTTGGTTTCTCGAGAACAAATATTTAGAGGATTTAATCATTTTTCTTCACTACTCAAGGGATTTATATCGATAACACAAACCCAATGATTTTCTTTCATTGTTCGATCGATTAGTAATCCTTAACGTCATTGTTCATCGAACTTCAATGGAATCATTAACTTCGACGTTTAAAGAGCCAGAATTACATCAAATGAAAGACAAAGCTAGTGAAAGTGGCATAACTTCATTTCGACTACTTCAGTCTCATATTGTGACCATTTCATGGCTTCAAGGAGGGAGCGAATTTGTGACACCCTTTGGTCAAGATCGTCATATATTCATTGAATCGATGTTCATAATCTTGAACCAACTAGCAGAGCAACTCCACAATGAAGACTTTAATCACTCTACATCTGCACTTGCATACAAGGTTCTTGTGACACAACTCACGCCTTTTCTCCAATTCAATATTGTCAAGCATGAAAGTTTTGTGATTTGCCAGTCATTTCTTTGAGACACACATACCAAGCTTCAATTTTTCCGTGATACACTATTGAAACTCATGACATCGGTCTCGTCTTTGATTTATGAAAGATCCCGACTTCAGCAAGCGTATGTGAATCGAGTGCAAGTATCTACGATGCAAGAGGAAAATGGTCATACGATTGAAGAATTGGAGGCTGCTACAGAGTGCCAAAGCATGGAATCAACAGGAAAGCATGATATCGGCAGCACGTCAGAGAATGTTACAAACATCAATTTTTATGACACCTTACCCGTTTATGACGAAGAACCTACGAACATGGTACAATGTAATGTTGTATTTGATGTATATGCTGATGAAATGTCGCATATTGAGCATTTCAAACCTAATTATGACAAACATGGGATGGAAAAGAGTGATAGCGATACAATTTCTGATTCATCCGATGTGCGTCATAATGGGGGAGAAAGTGTTCAAAATGCTAATAATCATGATAATTGTCTTATGACTGCTTGATGAGACTGCTTTTATACATAGTCTCATCTTCCAAAATGGGCTTAAAATGCATTAAATATCATGAAATATGTCAAATATATGCTTGTGTTTGTTACATGTGTATTTTAGGTACGGATATTGAGAAAATGGTAAAAGATCACAAGAAATAAGCAAAAACGAACACCGGAAACGACGCACCACAATGAACCAAGCCCTAATGTGGATTTTCCATGAATAACCCTTGAAGAATTGAAGATTGTACAAGAAGGGTCCTCCAATATTGAAGAATTGACACTTTAAACCCTTGTTTATTCATAATTACATGTTTGGTCCTTAAAGTTTGTCAAGTTTACAAAAAGGGCCCTCCACTTTGAAGAATTGGCAAGAATGGTCCCTCATTTATGAAGACTTGTCATTATTAGCCCTACAAGAAGTCAACAATACAAGTCAACACTTTGAAGAATGAACAAAAATGCCAAAACACCCCTTCAAGAATCATCAAATTACAAGAAATACCATTCCAAAACTTTTTGGGGCAAAAGTGTGAAAACTGAAACTTCTATAACAAAGGGAATCCATTTTTTCATACTTAAACAACAAATGAAGAGAGGAAGAAAGAATAGGGATTAAACCTTCCAAGACACAACAGTTACATAGACCAGTGGGAGGTGGACACGTGCCCCACTAACCCCATCCCACCAATCACCACTCCCCATTTTGCCATGTCACAATCCACCAAGTCGGATTTATAACTAATATTAATTAGTTATTAAAAACGCGCTAAACACCCATTTTTAAACCCAAAACAGATTAAACCCCTTGTTCATCATGTTCTTATCACATTTGGGCATTTCTTAATTACCAAGAACTGAGTGTTATAACTTTCCAGATTTATGATTAAAGGATCATTAAACATACCCCAATTCACATTTACCATGCCACATCACTACACAAGTCACATGTTGAGTCTCCTGCTATAAAAGTTGAGGAAGAAGCCAAAATGTGCCTGCCATCCAACGAATTATATTCATCTTGGTTTCTAAGCTTCATTGGGAACCCTTAGATCAAATTCCAACAGCTAATACCTCCACAGATTGCCAAAGAAACTTCACATGTTCAAGAGAATTAAAACTTCACAAGGGCATATTTGGAAGATCAAGCACTTAGGGTTTATATTTTTTATTCAGTATCTTAGTCTCATGTAGCCTATATAAAGGCATAAGGGTTTTACATTTAGCCCTGCTCTTGGTTTTTCCTTGTTCAAAATTCTGTAAATCCCTTTTCAAGTTTAATGAAAATGTGTTTGAATGTTTGAAGAAATCCAAGTGCCAACCTTAATCTTTGCTTGTTATTGTTTCTTGTTTATGATTTTGAAGTATCAAAACCTGTTTTCAAACCTTGTGCAAAAAATGGCCAAGTTTTCCAAAATCTGATATTTTGCTAAGTTCTTTGGTACATCCTTGGAATTTTTGGATTTCAAGTGATTATAGCACCCTGATAAGAAGATTATCAAGGTGTTGTAAGCTTATGGTTTTGGGATAATCAAGGAGTGGGTACAAAGGTTGCATTAATCAGATTTATTTTTCAATTTTCAGTTTTAAATATTACTTGTTCTAACCTTGTTACTCTTAGCAGCTTTGTGGAAGCTTGTGCCCTGTTAAGCTAGGCACATAAGCTCAAACGTTCATGAGTGTGGATGTACATTCACGAGGCTTGAGCCTTCTTACCCAAAATCTGATAAAATACTTGATTTTTGTGATTTTGTGTTCTTCTGTTGTAAGAGGTGTTTGATAGGTGTGTAAACACCCATCCTTTTTACCACTTAACTACAATAATAACCAATCTAAAACGTGTATTTTATGTCATAAATGTCGGAATTATGCGTGGTTTGTGTTTTTGTTGTGATTTTAGGATCAAAATGTTAAAAGGGAAGAAAACACGGCTTTCACGGGCTTTTATCGAAGAAAAAAGACAAAAGACGAAGTCAAGAAATCAAGAGTGCAAAAAGAACGGATGTCCAAGACCAATTATGAAGATTTATCGAAGAAAAAGTCAAAGGACGGAAGTTTATAAAAAGCCGAAGAACTCAAGGCTAATTTATGAAAAAATTTCAAGACTAGTTCAAAGTAATCCCGAGACAAAGTCTAAAAGGTCGAAGAAGTTAAAAGATTAAGGACTAAAGACGAAGGATTAAATGATAATTAAAAGAAAGAAGAAAGAGAGGAGGAAGTTTCCTTCCACTAATCACCTCCTCCCCTATAAATAGAGTCATTAGTCATTTGTTTAATTTTTGTTGGGTAATAGTGACAATTAGTTCTTCCACCATTTAATTACTTGCAATTTAAATTCATGTCATTTCCTTAATTGTCTTGCACTTTTAATTCCTTTAATTTCAAGTAAGTTTACTTTTTATTGTTGTTAATCTTTACTTTTATTATTAATCTCCTATCTACCTTTCTTGATTAATATTTAATCTTTATGCTTTATGTTTATGTTTATGTTCTTTGATTTTTATTGATTTGATCAAGTGGGTTTTGATTATTGTGGTGTTTATTGTTAGTTTTATTGATTTTGATTGATAGATTATCATTAGTTGATTATTTGTGATTAGTCTTGCTTAATCTTTTGGTTTGATTTGATTAGTTTTGGTTAGATTCATGTTCTATTTCTTTTCCTTGTTCTTCGCACTTTCTGTTTTTCCCAGGTTATTTCGGATCAACAATTTATTCCGAACCAGCATTTATTCCGGATAAAGCTTATATTCCGAGTGAAGCATTTATTCCGGATGAACTAGTTATTCCGGATGAAGTGTTTATTCTGGATGAAGGATTTGAGGTAATTATTCTGAATAAGTGAATATTCTGGATCAGTGAATATTCCGAATAAAGGTGATATTCCGAATCAGCAACTTATTCCGGATGAAGACATTCCGGATGAAGGCTTCTGTTTGATTATTTCGAATAAAGCTAATATTCCGAATAAAGGATTTATTCCGGATGAGTAGTTTATTCCGGATGAAGGAGTGTTATTCCGGATGAACCATTATTCCGAGTGAAGCATTATTCCGGATGAACCAATTATTCCGGATGAAGGTTTATTCCGAGTGAACTTATTAGTCCGAATCAACAGATATTCCGAACGAAGACATCATTCCGAATCAATTATTCCAGATGAGCACATGTATTCCGAATAAGTAATTATTCCGGATAAGTAGGTTATTCCGCATGAGTGATTTGATCTGATTATTCTGGATGAAGCTTTGTTATTCCGGATCAAGGGTTTTGTCAAGTTATTCTGAACGAAGAAGAATTATTCCGGGTGAAGGTGACATTCCGAACGAGTAATTATTCCTATAAAGGTGTTTTTAGTTTATTTTAAGTTTCTTTTTTTAAATTTCAATTCTTAAGCTTTACTTTTCCCGCCTTTTTACTTAGTCGCACTTTTAGTTAACTTGCCTTAGATTTAATTTAAGTTTGCCTTTAGGATAGTTTTAAGTTTGCGTTATTTACTTTAATTGCCTTTTAATTTCTTGTCGCGCTTTAATTTCCCGTCATTTATTTTAACTTAGATTTAGATTTAAATTACCGCCATTTACTTTAAAGTTTTTGCACATTTTTATTTTTACTACAACGACACAACATTTGTTTTCACCAAACGATAACTGAGTCGCACGTTAATCCATTTTTCAATTCGAAGAGACTGGAACAACGATATTTTCTTACTAGGTAAAACCCCAGTTATTAAATGACGCCGTTGCCGGCTCTTTTCGTAAAGATTAACAGTTTTCTGTGAGAGACGCGTTGCTTTTTGGGATCCGTTCATTCGTGAGTGTTATTTTCATGCTTAAAAATTTTCAAAAAATCCATAAAAATTAAAAAATTTTAAAAATCCATATAAATTAAAAATTTTCAAAAATCCAAAAAGTTTTTATTTTTATCTCTATAGTGTATATATATTGTCTATTGCTTTGGTATCTTTTTCTTTTGCTTTCGCAGGTGTATGCGTACTAGATCTGCAACTTATAAAGAGCCAGAGACTCGTGAAGATTTAGCTATGGCAGGTGTGAACAACAACAATAATCCACTGCACCTCAACAATAACTACAAGAATGTTCTTCCACAGCCCGATCTTCGGACAATGGAGGAGCTTTGTCAACCCACAATGTTTGGACGAGGAGGACCGATTGCGCCGATGCAAATCACGGCTCCGGAGTTTTCGTTGAAGCATCACATGATCCAGCAAGTGCTAACTAATCTATTCTGCGGAATGCCTGATGATGATGCCAACAAGCACCTCGACAAATTCATTACTATTACTCAAAGCATGAAGTTTTCCGGTGCTACTATGGATGTTCTTTGCCTTCAACTCTTCCCACATACTTTATCACACCACGCCGAAAAATGGTTTGATCGTCTCCCGAAGAATTCCATTCATACTTGGGATGACATGACTCAACGCTTTTTGTCGCGCTACTTTCCACCATCCATGGTCACGAGCCTTCGAAATCAAATTAGCTGTTTCATGCAAGAACCCGATGAATCTCTCTTTGATGCTTGGTAAAGATATAATGTTTTGATCGATAGATGTCCAAACCACAACATGCTCCCCATTACCTT
The DNA here is from genome assembly GCA_025667525.1 of Glebionis coronaria. Taxonomy (NCBI): domain Eukaryota; kingdom Viridiplantae; phylum Streptophyta; class Magnoliopsida; order Asterales; family Asteraceae; genus Glebionis; species Glebionis coronaria. The sequence goes on along the minus strand of CM046882.1, from coordinate 171,099,415 downwards.
AATTGATAGTTTCTACAATGGTTTTACTTTTCGTGATCGTGATACAATCAATGCAGCCGTCAGTGGCACATTTATGAAAAGAAGACCCGAGGAGTGTAGATAGCTTATTGAGAACATGACTACTCATCACAAAAATTGGGATTCCTCCTCTTCTTCAAGGAACAACCCGAGAGTCAATGTTTCTTCTACTTCGGCAAACCCCGATATGACCGAATTCACCCGCATGATGGCCGAAATGAACAAAAATATCTTGCTCATCGCTACAAACCAACAACAACAAGTTAAAGCGATAGCCAATCCTTGTGAGACATGCGGCGGTCCTCACTCATATACTGATTGTACATCTACTCAAGGCAATCCGGAAAACGTGTATGCGGCTTATGGTAATTATTCACCGGAAAATTACCAAGCCCGACCTCAAGGGGATCGAAATTTGCTAAGTTACCGGTGTAACAACTACCTTTCACCCGGTTTTTCTCCTCAAAACCACAACCCCAACACCAATTACAATAGAAGCAACCAAATCCCACCTCGAGCTTCTAATCCTTATCACCCACCCGCTCAACAAAACCCACCCATTAATCAAGATGTTGAAGCTTTAATGAGAACCCAAGGAGAGAAAATCAAGAATCTACAAAGCAAAATTATCAATTTAAAAGGGGATATCACTAAGCAAGGGAATGACATTAGATCCGAGCTTCGAAATGATATACAATCCTCCTTCAGCAATCAAACGAATGATTTGAAGAATATGCTGGCTAGTTTCTTACCAACCACTCAACCCTCTACTTCGGGCTCTCTACCTTCAAACACTATCACCAACCCAAGAGCGAATGTTAGTGCTATTACTACACGCAGTGGAACAACCGTAGTAGGACCATATATCCCACCCCCAGTTACACCATCTACACCTCCTCCACCACCATTTATCCCTACTACTCCCACACCTAGTATTAGTTCACAATTACCGTCTCCGCCTCATCATGAAGAAGTACCCAACAAGAATCCTCCACCAACCCCACCTTCCACCTATAACCCCAGCATTCCTTACCCTTCTCGACTCAACAAGGCTAGAATTTTGACTAAGAATGATATTCTAGTCGCTAATTTTTTGGAAAAGATTGCCGGCATGAAAGTCACCTTTACCCTTGTTGAAGCTCTTGCCCAAATGCCACAATTTGTCAAGATGTTTAAGGAATTGCTTAGTAAGAAGGAGAAGATGGTCGAGTTTGTTAATACTCGCTTGAATGAAAATTGCTCTGCAATCCTTCTTAAAGAACTTCCAGAAAAACTTGGAGATCCCGGTCGTTTTGTGCTACCTTGTACTTTTAACCAAACCGACAAATTTACTGCCTTAGCTGATCTCGGGGCAAGTATAAATTTGATGCATTTAATTGTTTGGAAAAAGTTATCATTGCCCAACCTTACACCCACGAAGATGACGCTTGAGCTTGCAAATCGCACTCTCGCTTACCCTGTTGGTATTGCCGAAGATGTGTTCATTAAAGTTGGCACATTCACTTTTTCGATCGACTTCGTCGTTGTTGATTATGAAATGGACCCTCTTATTCTGTTAATACTTGGACGCCCTTTTTGTGAGAACCGGTAGAGGTTTAATAGATGTGGATAAATGTGAACTCATCTTAAGAGTCGGGGATGATACACAAGTTTTTGAAATGGGGAAGCTTACAAGCAAATCCTATGGAAGAGAATCGATGAATATGATTAATGTGCTCGATGATTTTGTCGTCTACAACAATCCTCTATTCGATTCTTGCAATGATAATCCACTGTTTCAAGATGATGTGGATGATGCTCTCTCCAATTTGGAACCTCCACCCATATATGATTCCCCACCGATCTATGATACTTATGATGATGATTCTAGTTTCGATGGAGATGATTATGGTGCTTTTAATTCCGAGTATCCCGACATGCCCACTTATGATGATTTTAATGAGGCCGATACTCTTTCGACTGATTCTTCTCATGATGAAGATCCTCCGCCAACCACGCTTAATCCTACTTTGGAGGACTACTCATTTGAGGAAGACTTTTCTACTTTTCTCAATACATACTTCCCTCATGAGAGTGATGCCCCTCCTTTAGACTTTGATGATTTTGGTCTTCGTCCTTCTACGGATTTGAAGAAAATTCTTTCAAAGGAGCCAACACCGGACGACACCAACATCCGCAGCACGTATGTTTTGACACCTCTTTGTCCACCTTCTGAGGACGATGTTGTGCATTTTCTTAGCGGATGTTCTTCAAATTCTGCTGAGCCAAAGTGCTATTTTCCCCTAAAGGAAAAGGTGTTCGACCCCGGTATTGAAATTTTTAAGCCATCTCAGTATCCGTCTGATGAAATAAAAGGAAAGATTTTTGGAACTACTAGAGATATGCTTGCACCTCTTCACCCTTGCTACCACCGTGCTCCATCTTTGCTTAAGGGAACCTTGCCTACTCTTCTTTGGCTTGCCTTGTTCGCCTTAAGCTTGTGCTATTTGATGGACGAAAACTATGTCTTTCATCCCGGTGGATGTGTTTCAAGTTTCTTTCCATGATAATCAAGGTCGAGTCAGGCTCACGACTCGGTGAACAAAAATCAAGCGCTTCTTGGGAGCCAACCCATGTATCTATTGATACAAGATTTTTCACTGAGTTCAATTTGTCTCTCAGAATCCTCTCGAATTGATCTCGGTCTTAAATGAAATGATTGTTCTTGGTTACTAAAGGGGGTTTTAGTTTTCTAGTCTACTAAAAAGTTTAAATGTATTAAAATGAAAACATAAACCAAAGATAATTAATTTAATGACAATTAATAAAAACTTGAATTAAAATTAAAATTAAAATTAAAATTAAAACTGAAATTAAAGTTAAAATGAAGAAACAGTAACAATTAATGAAGCTCAAAAGAAACTTGATTCGGAAGTATACCCTTGATTCGGAACTTTGTTCATCCGGAACTTTTCACTCGGAAGTCTTCATTCGGAACTTTTTGAAAAATCCTTCATTCGGAACTTTCTTCGGAAGTTGTTTCGGAAGTTGTTGATCCGGAAGTTGGGTCGGAACTTTTCACCCGGAACTTTATTCGGAACTTTAGTTCATTCGGAAGTTTTTACTCATTCGGAACTTTTTGAAAAGAAATTGATTCGGAACTTAAAAACATGCATTCATTCGGAACTTACTGTTCATCCAGAATTTCAGTTCATTCGGAAGATTGGATTCATCCGGAACTTTCTGTTCGTTCGGAAGTCTTGATTCATGCGGAACTTTTATCTAACGTAGTTCACTCGGAACATTTGTGTTCATCCGGAAGATTTGTGTTCATCCGGAAGTCTGGGAAACTAAGATACAGTAACTAGGCCGAAGAACAAGGAAAATTGTTTTGATCCAAAAATCACCAAGTTTTTCACCAAAAACTTAAATTCAACTTAACACAAATGATTTACTAACCAATAACTACAAATCCCATCAACAAAAACACAAAACCCAATAACTTTTAAAGATCAAATCAATAAAATAAGAACTTAAGAACTTGAAGAGAAAGGTGATGATGAACAAGATAAAATGGAAAGATTAAACAAAAACTTGAATTGAATGATTGATGTTTTAACAATAACAAAACAAGGATTAAAATTACAAGATTAAAAGAACAAAGATCAAGATCACCAAACACCCTAGTGGTGTTGGTGATGATACGAACTAGAAGGAGAAAAAGAAGGAGGAGAGAAAAACTAAAAACTAAACTGGCACTAAGTGTGTGAGGGTGGACTATTTATAGGCTTGTCTTTTGGTTGGTGAGTGGGCTTTCTCCCGTTCTTCTTGTCTTCTCGTCTTTTCAGAAAAGTTGACGTTTTCGATTCTGATTCGGGATTTGTCGTCGATTAAATTTAACTCGTCTTTTAATTTCTTCGTTTAATAGACTTGAGTTTCTTCGACTTATATAAATCTTCCATCTTTGGTCCTTTTCTTAGATAAATCTTCGAATAGGCCCAGTGACTTCAAATCTTTTGCATCTCTTGGACAATAGACTTTATCTTGAGTCTTTTTCTTCAGTAAAACCCGTGCAATCCCATGTTTTCTTCAATATTCATCCGGTTGGCTCTGAAAACAAAATAAACACAAAAACCACGCATAATTCCAAACAAATGATATTAAATACGTGTTTTGGTCTCGTTTTAGCCAGAATTAAGTGGTAAAAGGATGTGTGTTTACACACCTATCAAATCCTCTACACTTAACCATTGTCATGCCCTCATGCAATGCTTAGTGATAAAGCAATTTTACACTTTTCTCATAATCAATCAACCTTGGCCTTATTCAAATACTACTAAACAAAAATTTAAAGTACTAAAAGAAATTAAACATAAAAGGAAACAAAAGAATAGAAATAACTTGCAAAGAAACCAATGACTTACATTAGGGCTTTGGTGTTGCGAAGATTTATCACCCTCAAGTTTCATGTTCCCCAAACTAAGCTTAAAAACGAGATCATTGTTATTATAAGTTAGTAAATCAAACACTTACACACATGGCTTAATTAAATGCTTAAACTCCCTTATTCCTAGGTGTATCTCTTATATTTTATTTTTTTGTCTTAGAATGATCATGAAGATGCATTTTTGGACTTATTTCAATAGTTTATTTAGGCTGAAAGCAAAGTAGGACGATTTGATCAATAGTTAGCTAAAGGACAAAATCTCTTAAAACTGCTTCTCGGGATATCAAAAAGTTCATATCTTGGCATAACTCGGTTCACGATTTGAGACCTTTCTCGGGCTGATATTTGGCATGTACTTCATACTTCATATCTTGAGAGACGTTCTTGAGATAATGGTCTTCTCATCGTTAATAGAGTTTCTTCACTTGGAGACTTTTGAGGGGTACTCCAACTTTGTTGACCACGACTTCATGATTATTTCTTCAATCTCTAATTGGGATTTTGAGATACAACGATCCGCCTCCTTTTCGGACTTGGATCTATTTATCCTCATACCTTGTTAGGGTCTTTTCGGATAGACTTCTCCATGATCTTTATGGGAGTTGATTGCTTTTCATCGTAAGTCTTGATCCTTCATATTGATTTATGAATAATGCTTTTCACATCACTTTGGATCTTCAGCAATAAAATGGAATCCTCATGCCTTGTTAGGGCCTTTTCGGACTCGCCAATCTTCGCGCCCCGCTTCATAAGTTATGCCTTGGCTATGAACTCTTATCATTACCGAGCAACTTTTAAACGATCTTGGGCTAGAAGCTAAGTAACTTTTCAAATCGTACGACCTTACTTATTGCAGATAATTATTAGCAAGTGATGGGAGAATAGGCAAATAATTACACCAAGTGAGCTTGTGCAAGAATACTGACTTATAATTGACTCTATCATTTCTCGTTCTCCACAATTTAAAATCTCAAGTAATGAGACTCGTGGACACTTAGCCTTAATAAACCCATTAAGGTCTATATGGTTAAGGATACTAGCTAGAATAAACTTGGATAAGTCTATTCGGGTTGAGTCAAAATAAACGCAACGGGCCTAATATGTCAAAGACTTCTAAACTAGCTACACCACTTTATTAATATTTTTGATTTTATTGCGGGATATATACATATGAAAGCAACGATAAAAATTTAAAAATTACGACTAAATGGCCAAAGTTAATAAAAAATTTGAAAAATGTTGAAAAATAGGATTTTCCGGTTAAATGAAGGCATTTTCATGGAAAAGTCCACTTAAAACTTCGATAGAAGTCCCCCCTACACTTAAGATAAACATCGTCCTCAATGTTTAAGCATGTGGGAAAAGTCTCCCCTACACTTATGACATTGTGCACGCTGGTTAACTCAAGTTAAGGAAGAGACGACTAACGTGATCAATTTCAAATGTGAGTATGAAGAAAATTGAATCACGATAGTTGAGAGATAGAACCGGATTTAGGATAACACGGGAGCACGGTTCTTCAGAGATAACAAGAGTGCACTAATCCCTGTAATCACATCACCACACAAAAAGAAAGACCTATAGAGGCTCCCCTACACTTAGGAGGTTAAAACATAAAAGGATAGATACTCGGGCTGCCTCTCGAGGAGCGCTTGTTTTTTATAACCGAGTCACGAGCCTGACTCGACCCAAAATTAGTTCATGGGGAACGTGGTGAGGGATGGAATCACCTCCTGAGAGGTGTCCTCACCAAAGTACAACTTCACTCGTTGGCCATTCACCTTAAAATTAGGTCCATTAGGTTGAGCGAGCTCGATAGTACCATATGGAAAAATTTGGGCAATGGTGAATGGGCCGGACCAACGAGATTTGAGCTTTCCCGAAAAGATTTTCAACCGAGAGTTAAAAAGTAAGACTTTGTCTCCAACATTGAACTCTCGGTTTTTGATCTTGGAGTCGTGAATGAGCTTAGTTCTTTCCTTATAGATCAAAGAATTTTCATAAGCCTCATTACGGAGTTCTATGAGCTCATTGAGTTAGATCTTGCGTAGGTCACCGGCTTTGCTTATATCAAAATTAGCCGACTTCAAGGCCCAATAAGCCTTGTGCTCCAACTCAATGGGGAGGTGGCATGCTTTCCCGTACACAAGACGATAAGGCGTACAGCCGATCGGGGTCTTGTAAGCAGTACGGAAAGCCCACAAAGCATCATCAAGTTTATCAGCCCATGAGGCACGATGCTCTCCCACGGTTCTTTCAAGAATTCGCTTCAGTCCTCGGTTGGATATTTCAGCCTGGCCATTACTTTGTGGGTGGTAGGCTGTGGAAAGACGATGGTTTACACCGTACTTAGCCATGACTCTTGCGAATTGGTCATTGCAAAAATGAGTCCCACGATCACTAATAATGGCCCGAGGCACACCGAATCTAGCGAAAAGAGCTTTCATAAAGTTACAAACCACCCTTGCGTCATTAGTGGGTAAAGCTTTGGCTTCAACCAATTTGGAGACGTAGTCAACGGCTACAAGGATGTATTTGTTTCCTTTAGAAGAAGGGAATGGCCCCATAAAGTCGATACCCCAAACATCAAAGATTTCACACTCTTGAATGAAATTCTGAGGCATCTCGTCTTGATGTGTGATCGTGCCTTGTTCTGGCACACATCACATCGTTTAACCATATTGTGGGCGTCATGATATATGGAGGGCCAATAAAATCCCGAATCAAACACTTTTTTGGCGGTGTAGTTGGGACCAAAGTGACCACCGGTGGGTCCTTTATGGCAAGCATCAAGGATTTCTGAAGCTGCCGGTCCGTCAACACATCGGCGGATAATCAGGTCGGCACATTGTTTGAATAGGTAAGGGTCGTCCCAAACGTAAGTCTTAATGTCGGTGAAGAACTTTTTCTTTTGTTGGGACGTCAACCCTTCCTTGAGAATTCCACCCGCCAAGTAGTTTGCAAAGTCTGCAAACCACGGGGTTTCATTAGAATTCGAATTTATATACATTAAGGTCTCCAAGGGAAAAGAATCATTGATTTCTTTATTTGGATGATCCCCTTGGTATGGATCCTCAAGTCTGCTGAGATGATCCGTGGCTAGGTTTTCTGCTCCTTTTTTTATCGCGAATGTTGATTTTAAATTCCTGGAGCAGCAAGACCCAGCGAAGAAGTCTTGGTTTGGAATCTTGCTTTGTCAACAAGTACTTCAGCGCGTAGTGATCGGTATACACAATTGTTGTAGAAAGGACAAGATAGGGGCGGAATTTTTCAAAAGCATAGACAACAGCTAAAAGCTCTTTTTCGGTTGTCGTATAATGCAATTGTGCCCCTGACATTGTCTTGCTAGCGTAATGGATTGGTTGGAAGTGTTTATTCACTCTTTGTCCCAGAACCGCTCCAATAGCAAAATCGCTAGCATCGCACATCAACTCGAAAGGCAGCTCCCAATTAGGGGTAACCAAGACAGGTGCCTTAGTAAGCTTATCCTTAAGCAAGTTGAAGGCTTCAAGGCACTCTTTGGAAAAGATAAAAGGAGTATCTTTTTCCAAGAGGTGGGTCAGCGGGCGAGCGATTTGAGAAAAATCTTTGATGAATCGACGGTAGAAGCCCGCATGACCCAGGAAACTTCTCACACCCTTCACGGTTGAAGGTGGAGGCAACTTTGCGATAACATCAACTTTAGCACGGTCTACTTCAAGACCGGCTTTCGAGATCTTATGTCCAAGCACGATGCCTTCTTTTACCATAAAATGGCATTTTTCCCAATTTAGAACAAGGCGAGTGTCTTCGCACCGCTTAAGCATACGTTCCAAATTGGCAAGGCAAGAAGAGAAGGAATCCCCGAAGACCGAGAAATCATCCATGAAGACTTCCATGGTTTGTTCAACCATGTCATGAAAGATAGCTAACATGCACCTTTGGAAAGTCCCGGGCACATTACATAAGCCAAAAGGCATTCTTTTGTAAGCAAAAGTGCCATAGGGACAAGTGAATGTAGTCTTCTCTTGATCTAGGGGATCGATGGGTATTTGGAAGTAACCCGAGAAACCATCAAGAAAGCAGTAATATTCATTACCCGCTAAACGTTCAAGCATTTGGTCCATAAAAGGTAGAGGGAAATGATCCTTTTCTCGTGGCATCATTGAGTTTGCGGTAGTCTATACAAACTCTCCACCCAGTAACGAGACGGGTAGGAATCAGCTCGTTGTTTGCATTTGGCACAACGGTGATGCCGCCTTTCTTAGGCACACAATGGATTGGACTAACCCATGGTGAATCCGAAATAGGGTAAATCATACCCGCATCAAGAAGTTTGATAACCTCTGTTTTGATGACTTCATGGATTTTTGGATTCACCCTTCGTTGGCTTTGAATAGTGGGCTTAAAGTCGTCCTCCATGAGAATTTTGTGTGTGCAGAAGTGAGGATCAATTCCACGAATGTCGGAGATTTTCCAAGCGATAGCTGTTTTATGCTTCTTCAACACGGCGACAAGTCGGGCTTTTTCTTCTTCTTTTAGGTCCTTTGCGATGATGACGGGCGACTTATTCTCTTCTTCAAGGAATACATACTCGAGATGGGACGGCAACTCCTTAAGTTCTAAATCCGGAGGATTTTCGACGGGAGGCGTATTCGAAGTCGGAGTATCGATAGCAATGACCGTGGGAGATGGAGGAGAAGGATTGTCTTCTTTGAGAAGGTTTTCAATGAGGCGGAGATCTTCATCCCAATTGGTAGTAGAATCGTCATTGTCTAAATTCACATCTCCCATGGTGGCTTCCAAATCTTTCCAAAGGAAATCACTTTCTCCAAATACAGATAGTGATGAGTCGATAGAGGAAACGGTTTCAACATTGGGAAGAGAGGTAGGAATACTTTTGCAAGCATCTTTGAAGTGTTCTTCACAAGCCTCATCAAGAACGTCAATACAATTAACACTCTCGTAAGAATAAGGCTGTTTAGAAAGCTTTCCCATGTTGAAGACTACTTTATCGTCACCCACTCTCATGATAAGCTCACCGGCTTCAACATCGATGAGAGTGCGACCGGTCCTCAAGAATGGACGACCCACAATTAATGGCACACGGGGGTCCATCTCGTAGTCGACGACAACAAAATCAGCAGGAAAGGTGAATTTGTCGACTCCTACAATGACGTCTTCGGCTATCCCCACTGGATAAGCAACCGTACGGTTGGCCAATTCCAAAGTCATTTTGGTGGGGACTAGCTCTGGGAGAGATAATTGCTTCCAAACGCTTAGAGGCATAAGATTAATACTGGCACCTAGATCGGCTAGGGCCATGCAATTCTCTACTCCCGGGAAATTGCAAGGAATTAAGAAACGACCCGGATCACCAAGCTTGGTTGGTAATTTCCTTAAGAGCACTGGAGAGCAATTCTCATTAAGTTGGGTGTTGGCAATATCGAGGAGCTCAGAAGATCTTTAAACATTTTTGCATATTTAGGCATGTGAGCGAGAGCCTCAGCGAAGGAGATATTGAAATTCAGTTGTTTGAACATCTTAAGAAAGTTAGAAACCTGAATATCGTCCTTGCTTTTGAGCTTCTCTTTCCTCAACCTAGATGGGTAAGGTATATTGGAAGAAGAGGAAGGCTTCGGAAGAATAGGATCACTCACATCCTTGGGTGGAGGAGGGGTAGAAGAAAGAGGTGGAGAAATCGGGGAAGGAGAAGGATGAGGAATAGGAGCAGGTGACTCGTTCTCCTTAGTCACAACCACCGGTGGAGGTATAGGAAGCTCGGGTTCCTTGGTACCTTTACCACTTCGAGTAGTGATTGCTTTCATCTCCCCTCTTGGATTCGCAACGGTGTTACTCGGAAGAGTACCCAAAGAAGAGGGTTGATTACCGTGGAAGAAACTAGCCATCATGTTTCTTAAGTCATTCGTTTGACTATCCATAGTGTTCTTCATATCAGCTCTCAGATCATTCCCCTGTTTCATCAGGTCTGCTTTCAAGTTGCGCACTTCCTGTTGGAGATTATCCACGATCACATCGTTAGTCCTCATGTAGGTTCCAATGTCTTGATGTGATGCAGGGGTTTGGTTGGAAGGAGCAGTGTATGCGGGTGGTTGATAAGCAGGTTGTTGGTAAACTTGGTTGTTTCGATGAGGTGGTTGTTGCTGCTTGTGAGGAGGGATGTATGGTGTACGAGGTTGTTGTTGTTGTTGAGGAGGGCGGTTGAGGTTTTGTTGTTGGTTTAGATTGGTAGGAGGAAAACCAGGTGGGGAAAGATAATTGTTAGAGCGGTAGCTAACAAATTACGGTCACCTTGAGGTCTTGCTTGATAAGCAGGTTGAGGATAGGTGCCATATGCCGTATTCACATTCTCAGCAGGGTAGTCTTGGGTGGCAGTACAAGTAGTGTAAGAGTGAGGACCACCGTATATCTCACAAGGTTGGCTGACAGCACTAACTTGAGCGTGTTTAGCGTTGTTGTTGTTGTTGTTGCTGACGGTGTGGGTGACAAGCGATTCAAGAAGCGTAGTGATTTTGTCCAATCGCTTGTTGCTGTCACTAGTGCTAGCACTAGCGACATTGGTCCGAACACTCTTGGTTTGCACACGAGACTTATTCTCAATGATATCCCAAGCAGCATTGGAAGTCTTAGCCAAAAGATTACCCCCCGAGGCACAGTTTAGTGAATCTTGGTCACTCATGCTTAAACCATTGTAAAAAGTATTAATTTGATGTACTTTGGTAAAACCATGTTGTGGGCATTTTCTTAAAAGATCTTTAAAACGATCCCAAGATTCACTGAACGACTCATCGTACTTTTGTTCAAAATTTATGATTTCATTCCGCAAAGCGGTAGTACGAGAGGGTGGGAAAAGTAATTGATAAACTTGGTTTCCAAATCCGTCCACGAGAGAATACTCTGTGGCGGTTCTTTAGCAAGCCAATGCCGGGCTTATCCCTCTAAAGAAAAGGGAAAAAGTTGTAACCTGATAACCTCTTGTGGAACACCATTGAACTTGACCGTGTTAGTGAGTTGCAAGAATCTCTTGATATGATCATGTGGGTCATCAATGGTACGTCCCAAGAATGGTTGAGCAGAGACCATCTGGATAAAGCCTGATTTTAGCTCGAAATTGTTGGCGGCAATTGGTGGTATAACAATTGGATCAGTGTTGCCATCTACATGAGCTTGCAGCAGTTCAATCATCGGGCGATTATCCGGAAGGGGCTCATTGTTGTTGTTATTGTTCATGTTGTTGAAAGGCGGGTTGTTGTTGTTATTATTATTGTTTGGAGGTGGTATGTTGTTGTTGTTTTGTACACCGACCATGTCTAAATTATCGAGAGGCTCGGGCTCTTGATAAGACGTGGATCGAGTGCGCATACACCTGCAAAAGAACAAACAAAGAAAAACAAAGCAAAAATATTTTTGTTTTTTACGTTTTTTAATTTTTTATTTTTTTTTTGAAAATTTTATATTTTTTTAAGATTTTTTGAAATTTTTTAAGAAAAAGTAACGTTCACGGGGAACGGATCCCAAAATCCAAGTTCTCACAAAAACTTTTGATCTCAACGAGAAGAGCCTGCAGCGGCGCCATTTGATACAAGATTTTTCAATGAGTTCAATTTGTCTCTCAGAATCCTCTCGAATTGATCTCGGTCTTAAGTGGAATGATTGTTCTTGGTTACTAAAGGGGGTTTTAGTTTTCTAGTCTACTAAAAAGTTTAAATGTATTAAAATGAAAACTTAAACCAAAGATAATTAAATTAATGACAATTAATAAAAACTTGAATTAAAATTAAAATTAAAATTTATTGACAATTTTCTAGTTCAATTTGTCACTCGGAAGTCTTCATTCGGAACTTTTTGAAAAATCCTTCATTCGGAACTTTCTTCGGAAGTTGTTTCGGAAGTTGTTGATCCGGAAGTTGGGTCGGAACTTTTCAACCGGAACATTATTCGGAACTTTGGTTCATTCGGAAGTTTTTAATCATTCGGAACTTTTTGAAAAGAAATTGATTCGGAACTTAAAAACATGCATTCATTCGGAACTTACTGTTCATCCGGAACTTCAGTTCATTCGGAAGATTGGATTCATCCGGAACTTTCTCTTCGTTCGGAAGTCTTGATTCATGCGGAACTTTTAACTAACGTAGTTCACTCGGAACTTTTGTGTTCATCCGGAAGATTTGTGTTCATCCGGAAGTCTGGGAAACTCAGATACAGTAACTAGGCCGAAGAACAAGGAAAAATGTTTTGATCCAAAAATCACCAAGTTTTTCACCAAAAACTTAAATTCAACTTAACACAAATGATCTACTAACCAATATCTACAAATCCCATCAACAAAAACACAAAACCCAATAACTTTTAAAGATCAAATCAATAAAATAAGAACTTAAGAACTTGAAGAGAAAGATGATGATGAACAAGATAAAATGGAAAGATTAAACAAAAACTTGTATTGAATGATTGATGTTTTAACAATAACAAAACAAGGATTAAAATTACAAGATTAAAAGAACAAAGATCAAGATCACCAAACACCCTAGTGGTGTTGGTGATGATACGAACTAGAAGGAGAAAAAGAAGGAGGAGAGAAAAACTAAAAACTAAACTGGTACTAAGTGTGTAAGGGTGGACTATTTATAGGCTTGTCTTTTGGTTGGTGAGTGGGCTTTCTCCCGTTCTTCTTGTCTTCTCCTCTTTTCAGAAAAGTTGACGTTTTCGATTTTGATTCGGGATTTGTCGTCGATTAAATTTAACTCGTCTTTTAATTTCTTCGTTTAATAGACTTGAGTTTCTTCGACTTATATAAATCTTCCATCTTTGGTCCTTTTCTTCGATAAATCTTCGAATAGGCCCAGTGACTTCAAATCTTTTGCATCTCTTGGACAATAGACTTTATCTTGAGTCTTTTTCTTTAGTAATACCCGTGCAATCCTATGTTTTCTTCAATATTCATCCGGTTGGCTCTGAAAACACAATAAACACAAAAACCACGCATAATTCCAAACAAATGATATTAAATACGTGTTTGGGTCTCGTTTTAGCCAGAATTAAGTGGTAAAAGGATGGGTGTTTACACACCTATCACTATCTTTTAGCTATTTCTATCCAAAGTGTAGGGGAGACCCGTTGGTGTTTGCTATTTCCTCTCTTCTCATATTAAGGGATTCGAGCGTTCAATGATCCACTCTTGATGATTTTTGACGACCCGTGATTCTGTGTTTCCGTCTTCCCGGTTCTATCCTAAACTCTTTTTGATTCACTATTTTATATTTTCCAATATTAAAATAGGAATCTCGTTAGTTGTCTTTTCCTTAGCAAGATTTAATCAAAATGCACAATGTCCTAAGTGTAGGGGAGCTTACTCCCACATGCTTAAACATTGAGGACAATGTTTATATCAAGTGTAAGGGGACTTCTATCGAAGTTAAGTGGTCTTTTCCTTGTATTTGTCCTCATTTTAACCGGAAAATCAATTTTTCGACATTTTTCAAAATTTTTGATCTATTTTGGCCTATTATTTTTTCCTTTGTTTTAGTTATTTTATTTCGTTGCTAGAATAAAATTTTAATAAAGTGGTTTTAATTTTGAACGTTTTAAATCTTTTGACTCAACCCGAGTTTACTTATCTAAGTTTACTCTTGCTAGTATCCTTAACGTGTTTAAGTCAAGTTTTGCTAGGCTTTTATATAGGTAGCTTTAAAACGCGAAAGTCTTAACTCTCACGGGTTAAAAACAAGAACTTTTCGCAAGTTCCAATAATTGATCCTAGAGAGTCGTTTATCAAGGGAACTTTAAAATGCGATTTCTGAACTTGAAAAAGTCTAAGAGTTTGCAAGATCCTATAGACGACTCGAAAACCCAAAACTTTGATTTAATAGGCCAAGCATCCACGAGTCTCATTCCTTGAGATTTTAAATTGTGGAGAACGAGAGATGATAGAGTCAATTATAAGTTTGGTATCATTTCGTGAATTTATGTGAGTTAATTATAAGCCTATTCTCCCATCGCTTGCAAATAAAATTTATCTGCAATAAATAAGGTTGTACGATTTGAAAAGTTACTTAACTTCTAGCCCAAGATCGTTTAAAAGTTGCTCGGTAATGATTAAAGTTCATAGCCAAGGCATAACTTATTGAAGCGAGATGCGAAGATTAGCAAGTCCAAAAAGGTCCTAACAAGGCATGAGGGCTACATTTTGTTGCTAAATATCCAAAAGTGATGTGAAGAATCATTTATCAAGAATCAATATGAAGGATCGAGACACACGACGAAAAGCAAACACTCCCCCAAAAGATCATGGGGAAATCTATCCAAAAAGGCCCTAACAAGGTATGAGGATAAATAGATCCAATTCCTAAAAGGAGGCGGATCGTTGTATATCAAAGTCCAAAATAAAGATTGTTGGGTCCAATTATTGAGTTGATAAGTCAAAACACAACAAAATAAGAAGACAAGGGCTAAAAAGTACAAGTTGCAAAAGAACAAGCCGTTGGAGTCTTTTTATTACTTTAGCTTTCTTTGTAAGCTATGTTTTCTAGTATATAAAGAAAACATAGGTCGTAGGTTTTATATCATAACTTATTCAATCACAATGTAAACCTAAAGTGTGTGTCGCACTAGACGTGGGATTCAATGTATACACGTCTAGTGGATGTTTGTTATTAATATAATGAACATCCCATTTGTTTTAATTCATGTTCTTTGTGCCCAAACACCTTGTCATGATCATTGTTCTTTTCCGCTATGTTATCATATGAATGATGATCAACCCTAGATATATGGTTCATAACCATCGAGTCGAACGATCTATAGGTTCCACAATTGGTATCAGAGCCTAAGGCTCTTGATATCTAGGTCCGACGAGGTGTTCGTGTATGGTGAAGAAGAAAAATTCGTATTGAATTTTTCTGGACGTTTTTGTGTGCGCAGCAGTATTCAGAAGGTCATAACTTTTGATCTAACCGTTGGATCGTCACGAAATTTTAGATGTGTGTTCTACATACATAGATCTAAACATCCACCGGAGGGATTGTCGAGTTTTATCCCCAGGCAAAAGTTATTAAGCGTCGAAGTTGGCAGCAGAGGTGATTTTCAGTTTTTCTGCTTTCACATGAAATCATGAACTAGGGTTTCTCAAACCCTAGATCTACATAAAAAGCAGGATGATTATGCAGTTTGTGGCTGTTATGATGGAAGAATCGAGCTAGGGTTATTAACAAACCCTAATTAGGGTTTTGGTGCTTAAAGTTTTTCGAGGCTGGTAACTCAGCAAGCAAAGGGTTTTTAAATAAACCCTAAATCTGGTGCGATCGTGATGTTACTGTATGTCGAGCATTCACATGGCCAAACCCTAATGTGTTATTCAAAAACTTTGATCCTCTACATGCTTGTCTACTGTATTACGGTAAGTCCCTTGTTTTCATTGGTGGAAAAAACGTGTGTTCACACGAAGTAAGGGATTTGATTGGTTAAAACAGTTATGTGTTCACACGGTTTGTAAATCGTGATTGGTACAGAAGCTTAGCTTAGCGTTCACACGGTCATTCGTTTCCAATTGGTGGAGAGATATGCATTCACATGGATAAAGAATTCTTATTGGTTAAAGGATAATTAGTTTATTATCTTTAACGTAATATATAACGTTGCTGTTTGTTAGATAGACGCTGACAAAGTCTTGGAGCAACGTTGACAAGGAAAAGTGAATGCAACGCTGACAGATTATGACGCTGATGTTAGCAAATTAAACGCTGACACGTTTAAACCATAGACGCTGACAGGTTTAAAGATGAACGCTGACAGGATTTAAGGTTGGCGCTGACGTTTGTTGTTTAGGCGCTGACAGGAAGGGTTTCGACGCTGACAAGGAATAAGTCAACGCTGATAGGTTGACAGTGTCATCCGATATATGAGCTTCAACGCTGATACGTATTGTCAGATATCGGACAATACATCTGACCAAGATATTGGACAGAAGAGATGTTGGACGACACATGGATAGCTGCTGTTTGAGAAAACTAGTACGTTTTAAGCACACAAAAAGAAGGGAAAGACACACAAAGGTACATGGAATCTCCGTTTAATTCAGAATATCAAGTTGATATTTATGGCTCGGATATTTTTTAAATGGATTAATGATTTTAAAGCGAGTTAGCAATTATTCGTGGGAATTTGATGGATATTTAAACTATGTAATCGGGATAGCCTTGCAAAAGAGTTATTCAGCATTACACTTTTACATATGGTATGACGATGTTATTTCATTCAAATTCATCATGAAGAAGTGTTAGCTTAAGGGGAAGAATTCTTATGGAAAGTTTGATGATTGAGGAAGATTTTTGCGAGTTTGTGTTCTATCATATCTTAAAGTCATGGACTTCCAGCCACTGACTTTAAAGGTAACTTGTTCGTGCTTACATAGTTGGTGATGAAGACTTGTCATAAACACTTGAAGGAGTTACATTATCGTGCTCAGTGTCTCACAAAGGATGAGAATATTGACAAGGGATCGAGGTCTACTTATATTTTTAACATCTGGTATAAGTTCTTCATCACATGGATAAACAAGACATGGAACATAGGTTTGTGGTATTCTACTTCTGCATCAAGACTACTTTATTTATTTTTCTTCAGGATCATTACATAGAGCTACTTTTGGAGAATCTACAAGATTGCATACTTTCACATATTCCCTATTGATGTGTCAAAAAGGGGAAGAATATGTGCTATACTTAAGGGGAAGCTTCTTGGAGATCATGTACTACATACAAAGGATTCATGCTTAAGAGGAGTGTTTTGACATCATCAACTAGGGGAAGATTGTTGGGTCCAATTATTGAGTTGATAAGTCAAAACACAACAAAATAAGAAGACAAGGGCTAAAAAGTACAAGTTGCAAAAGAACAAGCCGTTGGAGTCTTTTTATTACTTTAGCTTTCTTTGTAAGCTATGTTTTCTAGTATATAAAGAAAACATAGGTCGTAGGTTTTATATCATAACTTATTCAATCACAATGTAAACCTAAAGTGTGTGTCGCACTAGACGTGGGATTCAATGTATACACGTCTAGTGGATGTTTGTTATTAATATAATGAACATCCCATTTGTTTTAATTCATGTTCTTTGTGCCCAAACACCTTGTCATGATCATTGTTCTTTTCCGCTATGTTATCATATGAATGATGATCAACCCTAGATATATGGTTCATAACCATCGAGTCGAACGATCTATAGGTTCCACAAAGATTGGAGAAAAATGAAGAAGTCGTGGTCTAAATATGAAGAATCTCTCAAAATTTCAAGTGAAGAAATTCCTATTATGAAGAGAAGACCATTATTTCATGAACGTCTCTCAAGATTTGAAGTATGAAGTCGTTGCCAAATATCGGTCCGAGAAAGGTCTCAAATCGTGAAGCGAGTTATGCCAAGATATGAACTTTATGAGGTCCCGAGAAGCAGTTTTAAAAGATTTTGTCCTTTAGCTAACTATTGATTAAATCGTCCCACTTTATTTTCAGCCTAAATAACTATCGAAATAAGTCAACAATGCATCCTCGTGATCATTCAAGACAAAAACAAAATGTAAGAGATACACCTAGGAATAAGGGAGTCTAAGTAAATAATTGGCCCACATGAGTTCGTGTTAGTTTGCTAACTTATAATAACAATGATGTCTTTTTTAAGCTTGGTATGGGGAACGTGAAACTTGAGGATGATAATCATTCATGACATTCCAAAACCCTAAGGTAAGTATTTGATTACTTTACTTGTTTTATTATTTTCTATCTATTTAATAAAGTCCAAGGTGGATTGATTGTGATGAAAAGTGTAATCGTGCTTTGTAACTAATGCATTGCATGAGGACATTGCAATGGTCAAGTGTAGGGGTTTTTATAGGTGTGTAAACACCCATCCTTTTCACCACTTAACTACAATAATAACCAAGCTAAAATATGTATTTTATGTCATAATGTCGGAATTATGCGTGGTTTGTGTTTTTGTTGTGATTTTAGGATCAAAATGTTAAAAGGGAAGAAAACACGGCTTTCACGGGCTTTTATGGAAGAAAAAGACAAAAGACGAAGTCAAGAAATCAAGAGTGTAAAAAGAACGGAAGTCCAAGACCAATTTTGAAGATTTATCGAAGAAAAAGTCAAAGGACGGAAGTGTACTAAAAGTCGAAGAACTCAAGTCTAATTTATGAAGAAATTACAAGACTAGTTCAAAGTAATCCCGAGACAAAGTCTAAAAGGTCGAAGAAGTTAAAAGATTAAGGACTAAAGACGAAGGATTAAATGATAATTAAAAGAAAGAAGAAAGAGAGGAGGAAGTTTCCTTCCACTAATCACCTCCTCCCCTATAAATAGAGTCATTAGTCATTTGTTTAATTTTTGTTGGCTAATAGTGACAATTAGTTCTTCCACCATTTATTTACTTGCAATTTAAATTCATGTCATTTCCTTAATTGTCTTGCACTTTTAATTCCTTTAATATCAAGTAAGTTTCCTTTTTATTGTTGTTAATCTTTACTTTTATTGTTAATCTCCTATCTACCTTTCTTGATTAATCTTTAATCTTTATGCTTTATGTTTATGTTTATGTTCTTTGATTTTTATTGATTAGATCAAGTGGGTTTTGATTATTGTGGTGTTTATTGTTAGTTTTATTGATTTGGATTGATAGATTATCATTAGTTGATTATTTGTGATTAGTCTTGCTTAATCTTTTGGTTTGATTTGATTGGTTTTGGTTAGATTCGTGTTCTATTTCTTTTCCTTGTTCTTCGCACTTTCTGTTTTTCCCAGGTTATTCCGGATCAACGATTTATTCTGAACCAGCATTTATTCCGGATAAAGCTTATATTCCGAGTGAAGCATTTATCCCGGATGAACTAGTTATTCCGGATGAAGTGTTTATTCCGGATGAAGGATTTGAGGTAATTATTCCGAATAAGTGAATATTCAGGATCAATGATATATTCCGAATAAAGGTGATATTCTGAATCAGCAACTTATTCCGGATCAAGATATTCCGGATGAAGGTTTCTGTTTGATTATTCTGAATAAAGCTAATATTCCGAATAAAGGATTTATTCCGGATGAGTAGTTTATTTCGGATGAAGGAGTTTTATTCCGGATGAACCATTATTCCGAGTGAGGCATTATTCCGGATGAACCAATTATTCCGGATGAAGGTTTATTCCGAGTGAACTTATTATTCTGAATCAACAGATATTCCGAACGAAGACATCATTCCAAATCAATTATTCCGGATGAGCACATGTATTACGAATAAGTAATTATTCCTGATGAGTAGGTTATTCCTCATGAGTGATTTGATCTGATTATTCCGAACGAAGCTTTGTTATTCCGGATCAAGGGTTTTGTCAAGTTATTCCGAACGAAGAAGAATTATTCCGGGTGAAGGTGACATTCCGAACGAGTAATTATTCCGAGTAAGGTGTTTTTAGTTTATTTTAAGTTTCTGTTTTTAAATTTGAATTCTTAAGCTTTACTTTTCCCGCCTTTTTACTTAGTCGCACTTTTAGTTAACTTGCCTTAGATTTAATTTAAGTTTCCCTTTAGGATAGTTTTAAGTTCGCGTTATTTACTTTAATTGCCTTTTAATTTCTTGTCGCGCTTTAATTTCCCGTCATTTATTTTAACTTAGATTTAGATTTAAATTACCGCCATTTACTTTAATGTTTTTGCACATTTTTATTTTTACTACAACGACACAACATTTGTTTTCACCAAAAGATAACTGAGTCGCACTTTAATCCATTTTTCAATTCGAAGAGACTGGAACAACGATATTTTCTTACCAGGTAAAACCCCAGTTATTAGTGTTCTTGTGGCTTAAATATGCTTGATACTGCATGATATTGATGTTATGATGCTAGATTAGGCTTGGGTAAAACTGAATCACACATTTACTTGTTTAAACTTTGGATTAAAAAGTGATAGGGGTGTTTGGGTTTACTGATTTGAGATTGCAAATTGAATTTGAGTTATTGTTAAGTGTTGGTTTGTGCTTGTATCTGATAAATATTTGGTTGGGTGCTATTATCTGCAAGTTTTTGGATTTTGAACATCAAATTCTTGATTATGGTATAACTTGTTGAAATCTGCTTGTTTTGACCTAAGATCTTAGAAACACAGTGAAGGTTTGTGATCATGAATTATGTGATATGGTGTCTTTTCGTGTCTTGGAATAATTAAGGAACGGTTTTGTGTGTAGCCTGCGGTTGACACGGCTTCGGCCCAAAAGAATAGTGGTAGTTTTGAAGCGGATAATAATGTTCGAGCAGACTCAACTAAAGTACGGTTTCGTCTTTCAACAACGCCGTTTTGTTCAGGTGTTCTATAAATAGATGTTTCGTGTTCAATCCCTTCGTCTTCAAAAAAATTCTTTAGAGCTGAATTCAATAATTGTGTGCCTCTGTTAGTATGTACCACTTTTACTTAAGCTTGAAGACCACGTTGTGTCTGCTTAATGAACTTGATGAGAACTTCGGGAGTTTCATCCTTGGATCTCAAGAAGAAAGTCCACGTGTACCTTGAGTAGTCATCGACGATAATCATAATGTATTTCTTCCCATTGATAGTTTGAATACGCATAGGACCACACAAATCCATATGAAGAAGATCTAACCGTCCTTTAGAGCTTGGTGTAGTGTTTGTCTTGAAAATACTTCAATTAGCTTTACAAAGCTGACAAGAAGAACAAAGATTATCTTTGATGAATTTCAAGCTTGGAAGGCCTAAAACAATATCTTTCTTGGAAATCAAGTTAAAGGTATCAAAATTGAGATGAGATAGACGATGATGCCATAACCATGCCTGAGTCGTTGAAGCTTTAGCTATGAAGCAAATTGGAGTTGTAGAAGTTGTGTCTTGAAGTGAGATTGTGTAAAGATCTATACCCCGTGAACTAGTTAGTAAATCATTCACATCATAATCACGAACAAAACATGTCTTCTTTCCGAAATCAACTTCCAAATCTGCATCACAGAATTGACCAACCAAGAAAAGATTATGATTGAGCCCTTCGGCGTAGTATACCCTTTTGATCGTGATATTGCCTTGAACCAAATCTCCATATCCTAGGATCGATGCAAATTGATCATTTCTGAATCGGACCGTACCCAGGAACTTCTCCACGAAGTTAATTAGAAGCTTGAGATTCCCCTCCATGTGCTTGGTTCACCCAGAGTCTAGTATGAAGAGAATTATTTCGATCACATGCAGAAAAATTAGAGCACGATGGAGCATTTGCTAAATTGGATTCCATGTTAGTTGTGATTTCCGAATCATTAGTTTCCCTAGTTTCAACACTTAAAGGCAAACTAACGCTCGTTGTCACATTTTCTGTTCTAACCTTAGGCACCCATTTATATCCTGGAGGACATTGATTAGAAAACCACCATTTTCAAGACTTGCTAGCAGACTCATATAATTCCCTAATTAGGCTTCTAGTGTTCTTAGTAGTAGAGTCTGATGCATTACTTTTCTTATGGGGGTTGCACCAGAATGGTTCACTTTGCATTTGGGTTTACTAGCACTAATAGGCATCATAATTTGCTTCTTAGTTCTAGTATCTACGCCTTTGACATTATTCATAGCACACATAGAATGATCAGCATTATCATATTTTCGACATTTCACACAAATTTTTTTAACATTTAAAGCATTCAAAGCAGCCGGATCATTCAAATCGTCATTACATGCGATTATAGACACTTTATTCATAGAAACATTCAAATTCATAGGGTGGTCTTATCATTCAGTTGAGTGCACTTAAGCTTAGGCCAGCTAACACTAGCAGTGGGGTACTACTCCTATAGTAAAAGACACACGTCTATTAGTGTTTCTAGAAATCTGAGGCGATTGACTATCTTTGTTTTGTGTGGGTTTAGTGGCCAATCTATACATCCCTGGTTTGATCACATTTTTGCTCTGTGCTTGAATAACCGTTTTGGGACGAATATGTAGTAACCTATCTTTCCCATCCGTCTTGAGGGCAAACCCAGATGTTGCAAATGAAGAATTTGAGAAAACAAATGGTTTTCCCAAGACAAAGGATTTAGTCACTTTATACGCATTGCGTTTTCTCACAACAGGTTTCTTAATCCTAGGTTCCACAATTTTTCCACCCATCTTAGCAATGAGTTTCTTCAACTCTTCAATTGCTATATCTTTTTCTTCTAATTGAGCTTTCAATTCAGTGATGTCAAGACTTTTTTTGGTTTAATAATCGACATGACTCAGATAATTTTACTTCCAAAGGTGTATCACGTGAAAAGCTTCTAATTTTGTTTTGCAAAGAAAGTTCAAGTGAGTGACAATGTTTTTGAAGTTAATTACATCGGTTGTTAATTAATATAAAATCCTTGTTATTAGCATTTTCCGAAAGCTGAATTTCAAGATGTTCACACTCTTTAACTTTATCAAGATATTTGCATGCAACATCAGAATATTCATCAATATCAGCACAAGATGTAACATAAACACACATAATATCTTTGGACAGGAATTCTTGCAAGAGTAGATCATATGCTATAGAAAACTCGTCTCTTTCAGGTTGATGGTCGTCAATTTCTTTTTCAAGAGATTCCACATATTTCAAATCGTCAAACATTTCTTGCTATATTAACGTTTCAAATTCCAAAGCATGTTTCTTGTTCTTTCCGCGAGCGGAATCAAAATAGTTTTCACAAGAACAGTTATATAGTGAGGAATTTCTTTATCACCTTTCAAAAGTTCATGTTTTTTCGAGTCATCGTCAACAACCTTTTTGAAATTTTCAGTGTTACTCTTAAGAATACTAAGTGCTTGCTTACTCTTGCTTATAGAAGCTTGATGCGGCAAGTACCCAATATATTTTGAAACATTAGTTTTCTTAAAACTTGTCTCCATTTCATTCTTATTTGTTCATATTCGAAAATTATTTGCTCACGAGACTTCTGTTTTTGTGGTTTGAAAATTTCATAAAGACTATTTTCGTAAGCATAATTATATGGTTTCACAAAGTTTTTATCTACTGGTGATCTACTCTCTTCTTCAAAAATTAGTGACTCATCACTATCGGGCCTAACAATAAGACAATCAATATCGTTCCATTGGGACTCCTCAAGATATAGGCGCTGATTTTCAGATTGAGCTTGCTCGAGGTACTTAGGACTACCAAAACTAGCTTTACCCTTGAAAAACGAACGAGGTGCCAACATTCTCATGGTTTTAATAGATTGATTTGTTTTATAAACGATTTTCTAATAAAAATCTATTTGTGTTTCAAGTTCCACGACTTTGTCAATGTCTTTAGCTTGTTTAGATTTCAAAATTTTTTGCAAGTTTGCAACCTCTTCCATTTTCGCAGTGACTAGTTTAGTTTTATCCTCTTGAAGAAAACCAATCTTTTAAGTTAGCTCATTCACCTTAGTGGTAGCAAGATACATTTTGTGTCGTTCAGTACTTAAAGAGGTGTTATAATTACGTTTCTCTTGTTCTAAAAGCTTAAGAGTTTTGTTGTATTTTGTTTCAAAAACATCCTTGACAGTAGTAATGACAACCCCTTTGTACCTTTCAAGCTCTTTTTCTTTTTGAATAAGCTCAGCTCTGCAGCTTGCAAGAAGCTCACTAGATTTTATAACTGCAACTTTGTTTTTTTCAAAATTTTGAGCGAGCGTAGCGTTTGCCTTCTTTAATTGCTTTTGACTCTTTCTAGTTTCTTTGACATCTTTTTGTAAAGTAGCATTTAAATTAGCAAGCGCAATACGCTCCTCATCATTATCATAATCATTTGCATGTTGATCATCCTCAGACTCATTATTGCACATGTCGGATGAATCGGGTGATGGTTTATTAGTATCATAACAATTATATAAAACCCTAAACCAGATCAAAGCACGTATAGCGGAAGCGATTTAACAAGATCATAATTAATAACACAATTATAATTAATCAAATTAGGGTTACATACCTATATTCTAAAGCAATTCCACAAGACGAAGAACAAACCACCGATTCGGGTTTAAACCGTATATACCAAGATATAGTCTAAAGTAAGACTATATTACGTTCTTGTACACACGTAATACAACGAGATAACCGTGATTCTAGCACGTGAAAACCGAGCTACAACGCTTGTAATTAATCTACCCAAGAACCCTAGAGAGGGGTTAGGACTAGATTAAGTATACAATCGATCAACCAAGAAAACCAACCAAAACCTTTTGTTGGTGATGGTGTTGCGATCGACCCAAAAGAAAGAGAGTGGAGAAAATTTATGTTGTGTGATTATGAGGGGTAGGAGATGTATTTATAGGCCTCAACCCTTGTATCCCAAGATAAATAAAAGGCAACAAATCCCCCCCCACCCTTTAGCCCATAATCGGCCGCCTAACACCCCTTTGGGGTGTTCCGGTAACTTCTAAACTTCTTTCCTTTTGTTTATATATACTATATATTTATTTAACGCTCGTTATAACTTAACTATTAATTATTTAACGATAGTTAAAGTTATATAGTTACTTGCTCGGTTAAATTAATAAATACATAAATTTATTTATTAAATAAATTAATAAATACAATAAATATATTTATTAATTATATTAACTCTTTACGTATTGTGTTTGATCCTATCACACGAGTATTAAATATAAGTCCATAAACTTGAAACTCCCACTTGGACATATTTTGAATATCGTGATCACATTGACTAGCGTCTAGTTACACTAGCAATGCCTCTAGTATAACTCGAATAATCTCTCCTGGACAAAACCTTTTAACGATTTTGCATCATTATTATTATCCTTTTATTTCTAATATAATGTTAATAAGGATATGGATCTCAGTCATTCCTTTCATTAACCATTCTGTTTCTCGTTCACAAATTTAGCAAGATTACCAATACAAATTTGGGTGTGGCCACACAAACATCTTACTAATCCCACGAGGGGCCCAACTATATTAAACTCCAAACGAAATTGGAGGAAATAAATTCCATATTGACTACGAGCAAAACTTATGACTTTTTCAACACTTCCGAAAATAACCCTTATAGCTACCAGTTACATTTAGCGTTAGATTATTCCACAGAGATGCACTAGATTCATAACATTTTCCTGATATCTCGAGTCTAAGGATAACTATTTATGTTTTACTTAATGACAAAGATCCGTAAAGTAATCACATATAGTTGGGATAAGTCCTATATTCGATTCATCGAATATCATCCAAAATTGACCAATATACTTTCAAGTATACTCTGTCACTATTTTGATTTCTCTTAGTTTAATAATACTCCCATATTCTTAATCGACAACGGACATTTAATGTAACACCCCACTTGGATAAGTGGACCGTTACGTGCATTTTTGGCGTGTCATCAAAGCATAAGGTAAATTTCCTTAAACATTAACTGACCATAAAGGAAATACTGGAATCAAACATCGGTAATCCAAACATAAGCTCAAAACATGAAAAGTAAATACTGAAGGAAAGGACTAAACAGTGTCCAAATAAGCACAATAATATAAGAAGTGCATAAAGTAAGAAGTCTGGATAGCTTCCATCCAAATGCACATGCTCTCAGAATCCTAAGAGCGTCCTGTTGTACCTGCCGTTAGAACATGAAAGGAACAACGGCTAAGCAAACGCCCAGTGAACGGATATAAAGCATGATAAGAAATATTGAAATGAAGCAGATGATAAAAATACTGAAGCTGTAAGACTGATAAGTAAAGTTGCAGCGGAAATCTGTGTATAATCTGAAAAGTCTGATTTATAAATAATAAGGCTGAACTGTTGTCTGTTAAATATGAAACATGCATTATGATAGCCTCAAAATACTGAGTCAAACAAGAATGTTCGGTCATAGGTTTTTATTGTAATATTTATTAGAACGTTGTAATAGTTAGTTAAAATATTCGTGACATTACGGGCTTGATGGTTAGCTTAAAAGGCCTCTTTCAAGGTACCAAGCATTTATTCAAGGCTGGCCCAAAACATATATAGTCCATTAGAGAGCCCACATGTGGGTGGACTATATAAGCACCCTCCTAGCATGTTAGGAGGGTGGATGTTCTCATTTTCTTTAATCTAATCTCACCAAGTTTATCACCTCATTCTCTCTACTTTCTCTCACTACTTTCTCTCCCTAGACTTCATCTTTTATCTACCTTTCTTTCTTGTTTAATCATCAAATAACATGGGATAACATTTGGTATCAATCGCCACGGGGTAGATTTGTGATTTGTTGTTTGGTTTATTGTTTGATTCGGTTGGTTTTTCATCAAAATCATCTCAGATTAATTTTTTTTAGTGTTTTCGGGTTCTACATCTTAATGTAAGTCACTTACATAGATTTGGTAGGGATTTGGGTAAGTTTTTGTGGTTAAAATCGCAAGTTTTTGAGGTGTTTGGATTGGTTTTTGGGATACGGTTCGTAAACAGTAGCTAAGTTGGCCAACAAGAACATTCCGAATAGATATCTTCGGAAAGGAGTTTTATTATTCCGAAATAATGATTTTCGGATAAGGGTTTTACATTCCGAAGAATTTATCTGAATATTTGTAGATATTCCGAAGATATCATTTTTTTCTTTTTCTTAAAATCATCAGTTATCCGAAAAGTGATTTATCCGAAAATGTCAGTTTATCCGAAGAATCTATTCCGAAAAATTCAATTTTTCCGAATATCCTCCATTTATCCGAAAAATCATTTATCCCAAAAAAGGCATTATTCCGAAAAACAAGCATTATTCCGAAAAACAAGCATTATTCCGAAAAAGGCATTATCCGAAAAACCTGATTATTCCGAAGATACCATTTTTCCAAAAATCCTTCTTTTTCCGAAAAACCTCATTATTCCGAAAATCCTAATTATTCCGAAAATCCTCATTATTCCGAAAATCCTCATTTTTCCCAAAAAGCTCATTTTTCAGAAAATAACACATTTTTTCGCAGACCATTTTTAGGCCATTTAAGCTTCGATTTCAAATTTTGGCAATGTGAAAAAATTGTAGACCAAAAATTCCAATTTTCGGACCAAAATTTAAATTTTTAGGCCAAATTTCAAATTTTTAAAGTTTTATTTTTCGTTAAAATTTTCATTTTTCAAAATTTTTCCCTATTAGTTTTTGGCTGTTCCGAACTCGATTTCAAAATTTGGTAATTCAAAATTTTTCGGTTTATCGTTTTGTCGGACTGAGGATTTTATTGTCGGACTGAGAAAAATCGCAATATTCGGAATTTTAACAACAACTCAATCACACCATATCTATTTAATATCCAAACTCACTTCATCATCTGAAACACTCATTATGGATTCCGCAACACAAGATGTGCATGCACTCAAATCCAAAATGTCGGTTGCAAAAGAACGATGCATGACACACTTTAGATCACTCCAATCACACCTTCAAGTTCTTTCAAATGATGATTTAAAAGGTACTCGCATCGAACTTGGATTCAAACGGTTATTCATGACACTCACAAGACATTCACAAGCACAATGCTACTCAATGTAGATCACCTTGAACAACAACTTGCCAACGATGAATTTCAAGAGGTTGAATCCATAGATGCCTCTTTGGTTCTTGAGAATCAGTTTCAACAATTCTTTGATACACAAGTCTCTGTACACTATGATCGAGAATTCATCAACAAGTACTTCTTTGAATATACCCGGTTAGAAGTTCAAGAATTCAAGGAGACTTTTCTTCAACACATGAGTGCTGTAAGGAAGTCCATTGCTGAAAGAACACGTCATAAACTAAAAGTTGAAAGAAGGGTGAATAACAAATTAATGTAGAAGAACGAGAGCAATGTCGATGATGGTCAAACATTGGATGCTTGTTCGATTGGCACAGAAAGCAGCGGGACAAAATCAGAAAAGTAGCATACCAGCAACAACTCAGGGAATGATCAAGCAACCGATGATGCAGATATCAGACCCATATATGATGAGGAGCCAATGGCTGAGGTACAATTAAATGTTGTGTATGATGATCATCAATATATTGATTCAAAGATTCATGAGCTTGAAACTATGTTAGCTCAAAAGACAAAAGATTTTGAGGATGCCAAACTCGAGTTTTCAAAGAAAAATGACAAATTTGAAGCTTATTTTAAAAAACTTGAAAAAGCAAACGTTGTTCTTGAACAAAAATTGAATCGTAAGATTCAAGATTCTAATGCGGAAAAAGAACATTTTATGAAACAAATAAATTTGTTAGAATCAAAGTTGGCTTCTCACAATCCAAGTCCTCCGCCTACTTTATTAAGTGAAATATCTGTGCAACCTATCGACAATGTAGATAGTAATGACGTGAATGCTGATAACGACATATTTGATAATATGAACATTAAGTTAGAACAACGTGTCGCTCAATTACTTCTTCAAAATGAGCAATTGAAAGCTCAGATTTAGGAAAAGGTTTTTGCATTAACAGCGGTGAAAAATGAATTATGGAAGCTAAAAGGAAATAGTGTGGATACTAAGTTAGCAAATCAGTAAATCCTGGGGAAACCTCCTACTCAACCATTTAGAAATCGATCAGTTGCTAGACAACCGAATGCGTTTAAATCTGACCGACCCAAAACATCCATCTCGAGGTTTGCATCCCAAGTTGACGTGCGTAGCAATTTGCCAAAAACAGTCACTCCACTATCTAGATCCCCCTTAACAAATTTTGCCTATGCAAAACCCAATCACATGAATGCTTCAAGCAACTCTAGAAATAGCTCCAAGAACATGCCTCGGAGTAGTTCATATGACACGGGTCATAAAAGCTATCTAGAGGATGCTAAGATAAAGACACAAGAAAGAGATAGGACCCAACCGAAACCTAGTAGCGCTAATCACACATCTAGGAATTATAGACCCTTCGATCATGTGCCAAAATCAGACTATCCTAGGAACACTAGATCCTTCTCAGATGCTAAGCACTTTGTTTGCACGAAATGTAACAAATGCGTGTTTAATACCATTCATAATGATTGCATCAAAAAAGTCCTGAACAAGGTGAACCAAAAAGCTAGAGCATCTCAAAGACGGAACCCTATAGGAAATAGATTTTCTCCAATTAAGTCTTCCGATGTGCATGAGAAAACTACGTTTCCTAGACCTTGTCTTAAATGGATACCAACGGTAGAATCTTCAATACAACTGGTCTTAAATGGGTTCCTACTGGGCATGACAAAGGTTCACTGTGAACCCCCACATGGTTCTCACAAAGATATCAATATCAGTAACCAATATACAAGCATACAAACTACTGATGCAAGTGCAGGTACACAAGTAAAGGCTCAACGGGCACCCAAATGTCCAATCTTTAAATACCGTTCAACAAAAGACACACTCCGAGTTTGGTTGTTGAAGAAGGAGATATCTGAGAAACTAGTGTCTAAAGGGTTTCACATCTAAGCTGTAAAATGATTTATAATTACCTCAGATTGTGACTCGTACTTCAAAGAAAGGAAAGTTGATCACGATGATTACTTATCCTCGACAACGGGAAAATTAAATTTCTCGGTCATGAGCTATCGATAAAAACATTCAAAGTTTTTAAGCTCATGTAAACGAGCACTTTGTTCACCAACTTTAAACTCAATCAAAAGTCCTTTTAGCTTATCAAAAATCTTGTTTTCCAAGTTCGCCTCAATTTGGCAAGCATCGATGGTAGTAGACAAAGAAGGTGAAGCCGAAGACGAAGCCTTACGAACACTAGATGTGCTACGAGGACTATACACCTTAGATCTATTCTTAATTATCACCAAAGCTTACTCAACCGTTTTACACAAAAAATTACCACCCGCTGCGGCATTCAAATAATCCCTTTCATGATCATTAAGTCCATTGTAAAACGTGTCAATTTGATGCAAGTCGGAAAAACCGTGATGAGGACATTCATGTAACATTTCCTTAAACCTATTCCAAGCCGTCGAAAAACTTTCATTAAACTCTTGTGAAAACTTTGAAATCTCGTTTTTCAAGTGTGTAGTCTTAGTGGGCGGAAAAAATTGGTTCACAAACTTAGACACGAGATCCTTCCACGTCAATATAGAATTGGGTGGCTCTTTCTCTAACAAAATTTTAGCGGGCCCCGCTAAGGAATACAGAAAAAGCATCATCTTAATCGAGTCATTCGAGACATCTTTAAACTTGCAAGTGGCGGTAAGACGATTGAATTGGCGGATATGGTTGTGTGGATTGTCCTTCTCATCACCACGGAATTTGTTGTTTTGGATCATCGACAACAAACCCGTTTTCACCTCAAAATTCTCCGCAAGGATAGCGGGAATCACAATAGCCTCTCCATAACCCTCGGTGGGTGCTTGAAGTAACTCCATCATAGTTCGATTCGCCATGGTTAGTGCTTCTCTTACAATGGGTTCGTCAATAGGAGACTCCTCACTAGAAAGATTGGGAGTGGGAGTTTTGTTCTTTCGTTTACGTGCACGTCTTGCTTGATTACGAGTTAGCATAAACGTCGCGTACAACGAGGGGACGAGCAAAGAGGATTCTTTTTGGTGTTTTGTATTTTTCAATTTTTTTCTGGTTTTTTATTGTATTAACCTTTTTGGATTTTGGTGAATGTATTAAGTAGACACAAATCTACAAATCTCCTCCTTAATCAAATCTCTTGATTAAAGTAGCCTCAAGGAATGAAAACGATCACGTGAAGTGAACGCCTTCGATGACTTTAGAACGTTGGTGGAACACCAAAACGTTCAAGAGGGTTTAATCAATGGAAACCAAGAAAATATATATGATACTTAGTAATACTTTGGGCAGCAAAACCCTCGATTAGCTCTAAAAATCAAATACTCACAAGCAAGCGGGGAAACGAGGCGGCGCGAAGCACTTAAGAGCCTTTTTCCTTAGGATATATTTTATAATATCCGCCTAATACCCACCTTATAGTTTGTATTTTTCAAGATTGAGCTTCACGAAAGTATTTATCTATTTTTGCCTTTTTTCTTTGGTTTGAGATTCGAATACAATGATTGGGTAATGACCTCCCAAGTCAAGGTTGTGATTTCTCACGTATTTGGAGTACTTGTGAATTTATTGTTCTACGTATACACTATAGTAATAGTATTCACACAAAAACTGAAAACCGATAATACGTATTAGTAGAGTGCTACTAATACAAATACTATTTATGGTTAGTATATAAAAACAACAATTCCAAATCAAAACACAACACGCCTCCCCGGCAGCGGCGCCAAAATGATGGTTGGAGTTTTTGTATACCCTTTAGGAAAATAGTACCAAAATAGGGTAAGCACGACGATTTAGGAAAACCGTGTATTAATGACCTTAAAATGAGTTCATTCTCAAGGAGGCTAGTGTGTTATGTGTGTAATGACTTGGATTAATTTGTGATTATACTTGTGAGAAAGAAAAGTAGAAATAAGATTAGAAGAGAATGACGGTTACGAAGACGGATTAAACTAAGTCGAAAAAGGTGTACACGTAAAACCGTAAAAAGCACTAAAATTAAAATTTTAACCTAAAAATTCCTAAAAATTACCAAAAATCCACAATAACATTCTAAGAGTTTACAAAAAATCCAAACTTGCCAGAACCTTTTAATTAATTAGATAATGACTTTTTAATACTAATTAAAGCCCTAAAAATCAAAATTAATTATTAAAAAGTCCCAAACAAGATTTTAAAGTTTTTAAACCTCAAAAATACCATAATTAAGCTAAAAAGTATTTTTCAAAATTTTAAAATCACTAAAAACTATTTTTAAACAATTAAAAACTATTAAAATCAATTAAAACTTACATTAATTCTACAAAATAATTAAAAGACTCTAAAAATATTTGGAAAGTTTCAAAGTTCCTAATTAGGTGTTTAGAACCTAGGAAAAATATAAAAACTTAGAAAATCAGACTTTTAATTTTTAACAATAAAATAATATTAAAATATTATTAAAAATCCAAAAATCATAAAAAATTCTAAAAAGTTGCAAACTAGCTTAATTTAACCTAAATAACTCAAAAATGAAAGTGAAATTACCTAAATACCCTTAATGGGCCTAGAAAATAGGCTAAACCCAAAACAGATCCTTAATGGGACAAAATTTAGCCCAGTAATAAAAAGTGTTCAAAATAAGCCCAAAAAGCACTACTTGACTCAAAATTTGATTTTAAACAACTTTTTCCAAAGGCCCAAAAGCTGAAAGTGTGAAATAAGCTAGCTTATACCAAACAGCTTATTCTTAATGGGCTTTTTGGCCCATTAAGCTATAAGCCAATGCCATAAGCTG
Source organism: Glebionis coronaria (assembly GCA_025667525.1). Classification (NCBI taxonomy): domain Eukaryota; kingdom Viridiplantae; phylum Streptophyta; class Magnoliopsida; order Asterales; family Asteraceae; genus Glebionis; species Glebionis coronaria. The sequence continues at coordinate 171,066,699 of CM046882.1, read as the reverse complement.
AAATTAGACACACAAGCTTCTTTTGTCCTAAATAAGACTTCTGCAAAAAGAAATTTGAAATAAGCACAAGGAATAAGCCTGAAAATGCAATAAGCAATCTACAGAAAACGACAAAATAGTCGTTTTTGAGTTCTAGGCCTCCCCAAAGTCAAAGTCTAATAAGCTCCAGTCTACTCAAATGGGTCAAATAATGAAGATCTATCACAAAAAAATAAGTTGTTGCAAGTCTGGATAAGCTAAAATAGCTTATTGATAAGCTGAGTACAAGTTTACACTAGCAGGGGCTAGTTTTGGGTGTTGAGCAGTGGGAACTTTTCCCACTGCTTGACTAATAGACTTTTTTGTCTTTAATGAACTTTTTGGGGATTCAGATTACACAAAGGCACCCAAATGATCTTTGGATCATAAGGAGTCAATAACAATAAAAAATTCACAAACACAATCACCCAATTTGCACAGATTAATCAATAAATCACCAGATGTTGCACAGACATGAACAAATAAGCAGAACAGGTTCAATAAGCAATTCTAGCACAATTCAGCCAACCAAATTCAACCAAATGCATACACAATGTGACAATCCGTCAATTTATGGTCAATATTTTTATTCTCAATATTTATTTGAAAATATTATTTTATGAACTCACTTATTTTTGGGAAGAAATTTGGATTTGCGTCTTGGAGTAGCATCGACTACGTCTAAACCGGAGGATTCAACGTTACGTGCTTACGTTTACGTACACCGTCTTTGGTGACAGTCCGACACTTCAGAAAATAAATTTATCCGTGAATATTATTTTGGAGTTTTAAATTTGTGTTAGTTCATAAACTCACAAATTTACGAGAAGAGATTAGGACTTACGATTTTATATTAACGTCCTTTACGACTAAACCGGAAACCCTAGGATTACGTATTTACATTTTCGAACTCCGTTTTTGATGAGACAATTTTTATTAGATTCGTTTTGTGTCGTTGATTCATAATTTATAAAAACGTTTTTCGTAAAACGACCCGAGGGCACGCAAATCGAGAAAATTAGAATCGAGAAATACCCGTAAACTAGTGAGATGGGACAAAATACATTGTCCCACCCCACTAGCTTAATGGGACGGCACTAACAAGCCACCACATCACAAGATGTGGCAACCATGTAGCTAAAACTTACACATGTAAGTAAGCTTACATGGTAAGCTAACCAAACCTCAAAACCACAAAACCAAAACCATTTGTTTACTTACCACTCATGCAAACAACATAATTTCCTCTCTATTCTCCCACTTTGGCCGTCCCATATCTCACAAACAACACCCATTTGATCAAAATTTAACCACAAATCTTATGTTATTCTTGCATAAGATGAAGCCCTTTTGAAACCCTATTGATTGGTGGTGCTTATAACATCCAAGGAGGAGTTTTCATGGAGTAGTAGGGCTGATTTTCCACAAGGAGTTTATGAAGATTGGTGGTCATGAAGAAGGTCTTGGTGCATCACAAGAATCTCCATCAAAATCCATGTTTTGATCACAACCTACATCATCATGGTGGTATAAAGATTGTCCTCCTCATCTTCTTGTTATTTTGATTATGTAAACATGTATTTTATTTCCTATTGTATATGTATATGATGATTATATGATGATAAAAATGTTATGTGGGGATTTGGTGTTGATAAACATGATTAAAAAGGTGAAAAACCATAAGAAACAAGGTTAAAATCTTGGTTAAATTTGTTGGCTGTAGAAAACAGTAAATAAACAGATCATGGACTGATAAAATGATGAAGTAAAATCCATTTACAGTGAGCTATGGTTCTTATACACATGTGAGAGTTGGCCATACAATGGAATCATTGTAATGAGTGAGATATGATCAAAACAAGTTTAGGGTATAAATCTGAGGTTACTGTTTTGGACGATTTTTAGAAAATACTTAAAAGATGATTCAACAGTAGCTATAGGAGAGTTAAATGTAGCACATATCATGTAGTTTATGTGATAAAAATTTGAGCTTCTATCTCCATATAGAACTCAAGATATGGCAGTTTTGGTGAAAGTGAAGATAAAAATCAGATTTTTGAAAAATAAAGTATAATACTATTATATAAGGACTCAAAATTATATTGTATAAAATGTAAAGTTAAAACCCACTAACTCTTGGATTTTATTTATATAAGTATGTAAAAGGTTAAATAAGTGTACATCTTATGAAAATGGTAACTTGTTAAGTTTTATAAGTTATAAAACTATAAACATGATTTTTACGACTTTTTCGGCTAATACCGTAAAATTAACGTTTTTGTTAAATAAAACTTAGATGGTTGGACCCGTCTAATGTAAAATTTATAAAACTTATATACGGATATATAGACATGTATAACAAGTAAAAACCGATAAAACCCGAACTATAGGGCATACGGACATTAACGAGCTAAGTAAACATATTGGACTAATACTTGGGCTAATAATTGGACTAAATAAGATAAACACTCATAAAAAGAACTTATTGGGCTTAACCCATTTAGGCCCAACTTGAAAGTTTAAATTCTGATAATATAAGTATGAAATGGATTAATACAAGTTAATAAACTTATAATAGGCTTATTGGACCTAAAACATGTAAAAGGGTAAAACTAGTAAAACTAGTATAAAAGTTATCGACATATAACACTAAAATGAGTAAACGAGAATATGTAAACCCACTTGATCATCATATATATAATCATCATATGTATACATAATTGTTATTTTTATAAAGTCATTGGACATGAGTCTAAGACCGAGTATTATTTGTCTAGGTTTCCGTGATTGAAGCGCGTACCGTACGTCCGAGTTGCCGATAACCCGCTTTCCCACATCAACGTGAGTTCATAGCTTCGCACTCTTTTAAATGTTTTTATAAATTTTTTACAAACCCGCGAGGGAGATAACATTTTAGTTTTTATAAAATAGGACACCATTTGTCCCGATTGTTTGTTTATTGATTTTGGACCCGAATGATTGAATGACCCGATTGTATGACCCGATAAATGATTAATGGACCCGATAGATGAAATAAAATGGATTATTAAAGTTAGGTTATGTCACTAAAAGTCCCATTAGCATGAATTGTGAACTACCGGGAGTTGGTAGATGCTTATGCATTTAATAGTACTATTTGGGGACGATCACCCAAGTTCACGCCTTGACGGTTGATCCCCGTCGTGCCACATTGATTGGTAAGCGAATTTATGTATGAGAAGATTTCCATAGCGTGACCTTTGTGACGACACGCTACTTTAGATGGGCAAAATTTGTATCGGGTTAGCTACCCGTTGTTGGTTTAGTAAGGTAACAATGTCATGCGGCTTATAATAATCTAAAACTAACGAAATACTACTAGACGCTCCGAACTACGATGTATTGCCTGACTAGCAATACAGGGTCATACTATTGATATTATGTTTGTATTTTGGTTTTCATAACCATATTCATATAACAGTTTTCATTTTTATACAACGTCATAAGACGTATTGTATGATGTTTTTACGACATTGGCTCGTATAATGATTTTTAAGGCAAATGCCTATATTATAATTTTCGATAAGGATTTGTATAAAATGACTTTGGCTATTTTATGGCCTATTACAAAGATTTGTATAAAATGATTTTGGCTATTTTACGGCCTATTACAATGATTTGTACGAATTGATTTTTGGTACTAATTTTATACCAAAGTTATATTGATGGAATTTATTAAACTCTATGAATTCAGTCGGCGTTATCGCTGAACTTTTCTTTTAACATGTTTTATCTCAGGTACTTGAAGGTAATTCTCGGGAAGACGACAAGAATTCATGGCCCGCACTTAAAACAATATTTTCCATTCAAATACTTTGTAAAACTTGTATGAAATGTAATGACTTGGGACCGATGTAACTTTGATAATTATGAATGGAAATGATTTATTAATAAACGACGCGATTTTTAAGCGTTGTCTATGATGTGAGTAATGTGCTATCCCGTAACACCAACCAGTCTTCTGCTGTATTGAGTTGTATAAGTTTGGGGGTGTTACAGTTTGGTATCAGAGCTCTCGTTATAGAGAACGAAAGATTTTTAAAACTAAGGTTTTGAATAAAACATTTCAAAATCTTTTAACTATAAACATTTTTCTAAAATGACTAAAAATCTTTTGACTATAACGGCGCCGAAGAATTCCCGAGTTACCGACAAGGCCAGACTGAGAAGTGTTATTTTAATATATATATTACTTGGATTATATATATATATATATATGATGTAATTTTATTACATGATTGTTTGATGATTATTTTGATTTTTATACGAGGTATTTATACGACGTCGATTGTCACAAGTAACCCTAAATCCCCTAGTAAATTAATCGAAGCTATTCTCGTAGGAATTCTAGCTATCCTAGATCTAAACCAATTTGTGGATATTTATGATCCTGACAAATGGTTGATATTCGTAGAAATATAGATATTAGTTGATTGCGATATTGAAGAAGAATTGGCGAGATTAAATCCGATATCGATGTCATGACGATCTTTCCTTATAGAGTGGAGTTTGACAAAACGTTACCACCTAGAAAGATGTCATATGATTCGTTGTCATCCAATTCTTAAATTGAAATCGAAAGGGTGAATGTTGCACTTGAGGCTGTCATTGGAACCATTACCCAAAAGCCTCATGCCACTAGTACCTTTTCCGAGAAGTCTAGTTGAATGATCAAGTCATTTCATACTAGTGACTTATTTGATAATTGTTGTTGTAAGAGCTATAGGATTGAAATTAAGTGTTGATCATATTGAGCTTTCATTGCCTTTACAAGGCCGAAGAATAAGATTGAAAGTATTGGAAAATGAGGTAGGATATCGAATTTAGTATAAAAGTGGTTGAAACTTGAATAAAGTAAAATTTAACCCATATGGAATATGAGATTTTTAATAGAAGTCATTAAGTTCTGTGATTGAATTATAAGGTTTTAAATGATTGTTAGTTCGTGTTAAGTGTTCTTCCTAGGCCATTGTCCACTGACGAGGATGCCTAGTGTCCAATAAATAAATTGAAGAAATCTTCTTCTAAATTGGGACCGATGGATCTTCCGGGACATGTGGAACACCTAATGACTCTTGTAGATTAGTATTCATTGTGGTATCTTTTAAAAATTCCTAACTTAACTGAGATATCAGTTGGTAGGATGAGTTCTGAGAATTGTATGACATAGTGACACGTAATGTGTTACGGTACAATTTGACTTGTTTGTGATTAATGAAAAGACTACCTTTAATTGCTAAATTCTACATGTATCGATGTTATCTATCTTTTATTACTTCATCCTAATGTTCGCATTAGTGATGCAAACATTGAACAAGTACTCATCTTGATTTGAGTTACGTTGTGAATTATTCTTCGTGAGTGCCATCGAGGTCATGAACCTCATGATTAATTGGCTAAGCTCATTTCCTATCATATCGTAGTTAATTCTTGGTGAACAAGCTTTCATCACTCTTTTGCAGATCACACATTGTTTTTATAAAGTTAAAACGGTATCCTTTGAGAAAATTTAATTTTCATCACAATAAGGATTATTCAAAGTGAGATTTATAAGTGATTGATATCAAAATGAAATTGTTTATGAGACGCTTAGAAACTTAATTATTTCCATAACAAAGAAAACCTTTGTAAATATGTTTTTGATTCTTATTTAAGAATTAAGCATGAAAATGTTTTTATTATAAACATGATGATAAAGTTTTGACGAACTGAGTATTGCATCGTTAATCTTGAAATAGTATATAGTTGCGCGCCTACATACAATTTGGAATGGACCATGCAAGGCTGATTAGTAGTCACCATAAAACTGATTAATAAACACTAAATTTCTTTGAAGATCGTGAAAGATTAAAATTTATGAGATCTGCAAGAAGTGAAAAATAGGGACATAGTGTTAGGGACACCTACATATGTGCCTGTAGCACCTATTCTTCTGAGTCGAATTTACTCTTCTGTGGAAATTGTCTTATTTGACAATTGACAATTCTTTCTTGCCCAATTCTTCCGTAGTGAGATTCTTAGGAAAAGTATCTGATTACCAAGTGTTGATACCCGACTGGATGTATTGACGTTCTTATCATTTCTTATGATTTGATTTCATTTGAATGACCTGGGTAACGATCCGAGGAGCTTTCGAATGCGTACTCAAATTATGAAAACATGGGATATATTCATATTCGTTAAATGTTTTCGTCTGTATCTGATTTTAAATTCTCTCGCATAGATTATGCGTTGACCTTACTCTTTTAATAGTAGTTGTGTATCCTAATATCCCTGAAATTGTGAAAGGTTATGAATTATTATTAGTCTTTTGAGAAGTTCACATCTTATCGACGGCAATGAAACTGAAAAGTTGATAATGCCGGTAGAATAGATTGACTGATTATGACATAACGACATTGTCTTAATTGATGGGAACTCGAGCAGAATTCCCTAAATGATAAGATGTTGATTATCAAAAATGATCTAAATAATTCTTGATGGATGACCATATCCTGCATTTAGACTTAAAATTATACCGTGAATGGTTGTAAATTAGTCATAGATATTATAATCTAGAAGAACCTAATATAAATTATTAAAAAGATGTTTATCTTATCTGAAACTTTAGGAGGTATTTGTTGGTGAATTACCTATACTTTCGCCATTAAGGCAAGTTGAAATCGGTATTGATTATATTCCCGGTGCTGCACCTATGGCTTGTGCACTGTACGTCAGCACCATCTAAATTAAAGGAATTACCGTACAACTGAAAGAGTTGTCGGAGAAAGATTTTATTCTACCAAGCCTGTCATCATGAAGAGCTATGGTGTTATCATTCCTTATATTTATAGATTACTGTGAACTGAGTAAATTGACAATCGAAAACGATATCCATAACTCGAAATGGAAGATTTGTTCGATCATTTACAAGGTTCTAGTGTATGTTTTAAAGAATTGATCCACGGCATGGTTAACATCAACTTCGCGTCCGCGAAAGAGATTATGTATTCCAATCATTACATCCGGTACTTGTAATGAACATTATGAGTTTCACGTGGTGACGTTTGGATTAACTAATACACATGTAGCATTCATAAATTTGGTGAATCACGTGTGTAGGCTGTAATTTAATAAATTCATGCCCGTGATCATTAAGGACCATTTATATGTTTGTTTATAAGAATAAGAATGAGTTAATAATTATTTATAGATTGCCCTGAATGGGCCGAACAATAAAAACATGTACCTTGAATAATTAACATGTGATTAAAGACTTAACCATTTACATTATTTGACCGTGTGATTAAAAGATAATGGAATATAAATTGACTCTTTAAAAATTATGAGCCCTTTTAAGACTTTGGCTTTACCAAAAAGAAAATGGAAATATGTTTTGACGAATGTTTTAACAAAGGATTTTAAAGGGATTATTCCCTTATACACAAACCATTTAACTAAACTTCTGTTTAGGGGTAAATGTTTGTGTATACCTCAAGATAACCTAAAAGGGATTGAGGAAACCATTTGAACCATGATTTGAAATTTGAAACGATAATCTACGCTTTTCAAACTAAGAAAATTTTGACCACAGTATAACCCAAGATTTTTCGAATATTTACGAATCTTATTAATTATTTTCAATAAATCAACAAAAATCTTGTTAATTAAATTCAAATTTATTTTGAACATTTTATATAATTGGTCGAACTAAGAAATTTAAAACTTTTACGTTTACGCTTCATAAAAATTAACTAATAATTATTTAATTAGTTGTAATAACTATCAACACTTTAAAACGTCAGATTGAGTAAAACAGATAAAGATAATAGTAAAGACGAAACTAAAACATAGAAAATATGAAGAAAGAAATTTTGAATAAATACGGTTATGATATTTATTTCATCAGGAAGGTGAACGTAATTACTGACGCATAATATAGAAAGAATATCTGAGAGAATTGTGGACATGATAATTATATCATCATGAGAAGTGAATATAGATACCGACGCATTATGTATAATAGATAAAGAACCAATTAGAATGTATTTCTTAATAATGAATGTGCAAATTGCCGAATAATTTAAAATATAAACGATGTTTGTAAGAAGGATAATATAAACAGTGAAAGGTTTCACGGCTAATGTGAACCATTAGAATTGAGAAGCCGATAACGTTAAATATTTTAAAGGCCACTTGTGGTTGCCTAAATATGGATATTGTGAGATATAGTTATGTTGAAATTTGTAAGTATAAGTATTCTATTTATGTCATTTCTGACTAGAAGTATTTTTGTTTGAATAAGTTGTACGAATGGCAATTATGAAGGCAGACATCGCCCCATACATTAATAAACGTCTAGCTATTGCAAAGGTCATCATCTGAATTTGATTCGATTTGGGTCATCGTCGACAGACTGACCAAATCTGCTAATATCATTCCCGTTAATGATAAATGCAAAAGAGTTGTGTAAACATGGTGTGCCGTATCGATCATCTCTATCAAGATCCTCGTTTCGCATCGAATTTCTTGAGATTTGCTCAGAAGTCATTGTGAACGAATCTTGATAAGAGTACTATGTACCACCCAAAATCGAAGGGACGAGGTAAAGTAACGATGCAAAGTAATATAAGTGATGTTTTATGTGATTGACCTTTGGTAATAGACCGTATAATCGTTTTCCTTTAGAGATATTATCATTGATAATCATCGTATTAGGATTGAGATCGAATCTTGTTAGGATCTAAATATTAGAGCATCTGTAAGCAGGAGTTGAGATAAAGACACCCGACATACATCCATTGTGAGTTGGACATGTCTTTTAGGTTTAAGGTTTCCTATGATGGCGAACCTAACCTTACAAAATACCCGACCCGCGAGATCTGAAATGATTGTTGAAATTAGGATCTGATTACTGACTGCCGATAGTGGGCAAGAGGTTATGTGAATGTCAAATGTAGATCTTGAAGTGCCAAATGGGTAGCGAAGTTATGCCACAATTTTTAAACTTGGAAAAAATGAATTCATGATCTGAAAAATCATGGGATATAAGTCCCCGTTGTATGGGACCATAGCGATGATGTAAAAAGATTGGTTTGAAAGGCATATAAGCTGGATCTACCCTAGGACTTCAACGACTGCGTGAATTATGTTTCGTAAATAGAACTTGATGGAATATCTATCAAGTGAAATTTTGATTATTCTTAGTAGAGCTTAGATCGGCGAAAAGTTGCATTCATCAGAAACCCGTGAACATCATGGATAGAGAAAGTAAGTCAACATTTAGCCTGATCTTATTCCCGTAGTTATGTTTGATAAAACTCGCGTATTACAATGGATTACACTTGTGAGAGAAGACCGAATGTGGAGGAAATACCCACATGGCTTTAACTCTATAAGAAGCGAGTAGTAAGGTAAGATGATCTTTGAGGACAAAGATCCTGTTTAGGGGTAAATGCTGTGACAATCCGTCAATTTATGGTCAATATTTTTATTCTCAATATTTATTTGAAAATATTATTTTATGAACTCACTTATTTTTGGGAAGAAATTTGGATTTACGTCTTGGAGTAGCATCGACTACGTCTAAACCGGAGGATTCAACGTTACGTGCTTACGTTTACGTACACCGTCTTTGGTGACAGTCCGACACTTCAGAAAATAAATTTATCCGTGAATATTATTTTGGAGTTTTAAATTTGTGTTAGTTCATAAACTCACAAATTTAGGAGAAGAGATTAGGACTTACGATTTTATTTTAACGTCCTTTACGACTAAACCGGAAACCCTAGGATTACGTATTTACGTTTTCGAACTCCGTTTTTGATGAGACAATTTTTATTAGATTCGTTTTGTGCCGTTGATTCATAATTTATAAAAACGTTTTTCGTAAAACGACCCGAGGGCACGGAAATCGAGAAAATTAGAATCGAGAAATACCCGTAAACTAGTGAGATGGGACAAAATACATTGTCCCACCCCACTAGCTTAATGAGACGGCACTAACAAGACACCACATCACAAGATGTGGCAACCATGTAGCTAAAACTTACACATGTAAGTAAGCTTACATGGTAAGCTAACCAAACCTCAAAACCACAAAACCAAAACCATTTGTTTACTTACCACTCATGCAAACAACATAATTTCCTCTCTATTCTCCCACTTTGGTCGTCCCATATCTCACAAACAACACCCATTTGATCAAAATTTAACCACAAATCTTATGTTATTCTTGCATAAGATGAAGCCCTTTTGAAACCCTATTGATTGGTGGTGCTTATAACATCCAAGGAGGAGTTTTCTTGGAGTAGTAGGGCTGATTTTCCACAAGGAGTTTATGAAGATTGGTGGTCATGAAGAAGGTCTTGGTGCATCACAAGAATCTCCATCAAAATCCATGTTTTGATCACAACCTACATCATCATGGCGGTATAAAGATTGTCCTCCTCATCTTCTTGTTATTTTGATTATGTAAACATGTATTTTATTTCCTATTGTATATGTATATGATGATTATATGATGATAAAAATGTTATGTGGGGATTTGGTGTTGATAAACATGATTAAAAAGGTGAAAAACCATAAGAAACAAGGTTAAAATCTTGGTTAAATTTGTTGGCTGTATAAAACAGTAAATAAACAGATCATAGACTAATAAAATGATGAAGTAAAATCCATTTACAGTGAGATATGGGTCCTGTACACATGTGAGAGTTGGCCATACAATGGAATCATTGTAATGAGTGAGATATGATCAAAACAAGTTTAGGGTATAAATCTGAGGTTACTGTTTTGGACGATTTTTAGAAAATACTTAGAAGATGATTCAACAGTAGCTATAGAAGAGTTAAATGTAGTACATATCATATAGTTTATGTGATAAAAATTTGAGCTTCTATCTCCATATAGAACTCAAGGTATGACAGTTTTGGTGAAAGTGAAGATAAAAATTAGATTTTTGAAAAATAAAGTATAATACTATTATATAAGCACTCAAAATTATATTGTATAAAATGTAAAGTTAAAACCCACTAACTCTTGGATTTTATTTATATAAGTATGTAAAAGGTTAAATAAGTGTACATTTTATAAAAATGGTAACTTGTTAAGTTTTATAAGTTATAAAACTATAAACATGATTTTTACGACTTTTTCGGCTAATACCGTAAAATTAACGTTTTTGTTAAATAAAACTTAGATGGTTGGACCCGTCTAATGTAAACTTTATAAAACTTATATACTGATATATAGACATGTATAACAAGTAAAAACCGATAAAACCCGAACTATAGGGCATACGGACATTAACGAGCTAAGTAAACATATTGGACTAATACTTGGGCTAATAATTGGACTAAATAAGATAAATACTCATAAAAAGAACTTATTGGGCTTAACCCATTTGGGCCCAACTTGAAAGTTTAAATACTGATAATATAAGTATGAAATGTATTAATACAAGTTAATAAACTTATAATAGGCTTATTGGACCTAAAACACGTAAAAGGGTAAAACTAGTAAACTAGTATAAAAGTTATCGACATATAACACTAATATGAGTAAACGAGAATATGTAAACCCACTTGATCATCATATATAAAATCATCATATGTATACATAATTGTTATTTTTATAAAGTCATTGGACATGAGTCTAAGACCGAGTATTATTTGTCTACGTTTCCGTGATTGAAGCACGTACCGTACGTCCGAGTTGCCGATAACCCGCTTTCCCACATCAACGTGAGTTCATAGCCTCACACTCATTTAAATGTTTTTATAAATGTTTTACAAACCCGCGAGGGAGATAACATGTTAGTTTTTATAAAATAGAACACCATTTTTCCCGATTGTTTGTTTATTGATTTTGGACCCGAATGATTGAATGACCCGATTGTTTGACCCGATAAATGATTAATGGACCCGATAGATGAAATAAAATGGATTATTAAAGTTAGGTTATGTCACTAAAAGTCCCATTAGCATGAATTGTGAACTACCGGGAGTTGGTAGACGCTTATGCATTTAATAGTACTATTTGGGGACGATCACCCCAGTTCGCGCCTTGACGGTTGATCCCCATCGTGCCACATTGATTGGTAAGCGAATTTATGTATGAGAAGATTTCCGTAGCGTGACCTTTGTGACGACACGCTACTTTAGATGGGCAAAATTTGTATCGGGTTAGCTACCCGTTGTTGGTTTAGTAAGGTAACAATGTCATGCGGCTTATAATAATCCAAAACTAACGAAATACTACTAGACGCTCCGAAGTACGATGTATTGCCTGACTAGCAATACAGGGTCATACTATTGATATTATGTTTGTATTTTGGTTTTCATAACCATATTCATATAACGGTTTTCATTTTTATACAACGTCATAAGACGTATTGTATGATGTTTTTACGACATTGGCTCGTATAATGATTTTTAAGGCAAATGCCTATATTATAATTTTCGATAAGGATTTGTATAAAATGACTTTGGCTATTTTATGGCCTATTACAAAGATTTGTATAAAATGATTTTGGCTATTTTACGGCCTATTACAATGATTTGTACGAATTGATTTTTGGTACTAATTTTATACCAAAGTTATATTGATGGAATTTATTAAACTCTATGAATTCACTCGGCGTAATCGCTGACCTTTTCTTTTACATGTTTTATCTCAGGTACTTGAAGGTAATTCTCGGGAAGACGACAAGAATTCATGGCCCGCACTTAAAACAATATTTTCTATTCAAATACTTTGTAAAACTTGTATGAAATGTAATGACTTGGGACCGATGTAACTTTGATAATTATGAATGGAAATGATTTATTAATAAACAACGCGATTTTTAAGCGTTGTCTATGATGTGAGTAATGTGTTATCCCGTAACACCAACCAGTCTTCCGCTGTATTGAGTTGTATAAATTTGGGGGTGTTACACACAAGCTATATTAAACTCAAATAAACAAGTCTAAATAGGTTTCATGCAATGATTCAAAGAATTAAGCAAGATTCAAGAACCTTAAGTTACTAATGAACACAAGAACATGCAATTTTTCACTTTGCTGATGTATTTGACACATAAGCCAGATTCAACACCTCAAATCTCACAAACATGTTACAATAATGATGTTTTAACAGCTTTTAGCCCTAAGCATGCATAAACTATAGGTTTTCCCAAATTCTTAGGTCAAAATCAGTCAAACTCACAAAGATATAGCAGATTGTTTGATTTTAAGGTTTGGTTCCAAAACCTTGCAGCAAAACACTCTCAAACAAGTGTATAACAGATACCAAGCACAAATACTAACTTCTAACAACACAATACCAAGATTCAATCACAAACAGGTAGACCCAAACACCCCTTTATCTTTTCAAATCCAAATTTAAACAAGAAAAACTGAGATTTAAGACCACCCAAGCACCAATTAACACAATAACAGATTAGAACAACAGATTCAAGCAAGATCAAGTCACAAAACACACAAGAACATAGGCAACACTCAAATATCACAAATATCCAAAATATTTTCAGATTTTGGGATTAAGGGTGTGTACCTCATGGATGTACATCCACACCCACGGATTTTAAGCTTATGTGCTAGCAAGAACAAGCACAAGCTTCCACAACAAAGCCTGCTAAGAATCAACAAAGTTAGAAGAAAGAGTATAAAAACAGAAACTTGAAAAATCCTTGATTGATGCAACTCTTGTCCTCCACACTTGATTATCCCCAAGTTATAAGCTTCACCACACCTTGATAACATAATATCAGTATGCTATGATCAGCCCTATAGCCCAAGAATTCCAAGATAGACCAAGAACTTAGCAAAATATCAAGAAAATGAAGAAAATGTGCAAACTTTTGCACACTCCTCTTTTGAAAACAGGTTTTTGATTCAAATTTAGTAAACAAAGAACATAAACAAGCATAAATAAGATGGCACTTGGTCTTTCTTCAACACACTTAACACAATTTCATAAATCTGAAAATAGGATTTACAAGTGCATGAACAAGGAAAAACCAAAAGCAACCTACAAATGAGACCCTATGGCTTTATATATAGCCTTACAATGTATCTAGAAAGCTGATAAAGAAGTAAAACCCTAGTCTTGAACTTCCCAAATTGCCCTTGTGAAGTTTGAATATCTTGGATAATCACGTGACTTTTCTTGTTGTTTAGTGGCAGCTGGCATGTGTGAGTGCGTCCAATGGCTTGTAAGAAGCTTAAAAAGTAAGCTTTAATTCTCCAACATTGGATTGCTGCCATCTTTTTGGTAGTATGCATGAGTGTGGAGCAGGGGAGTCACAAGGAGACAAATGGGGTGATGAGGTGTCCAAGTTTAAGGTTGGGATGTGCTTAGCAGACCCTTAATCATAATTCTGGACAAAATGGTGGGTTAATTTTGGCTTAATCACAAATACCCAATTTGTATTAAGAACACCAAGAACAGGTTTTTGATCTTGTTTTGGGTTTAAATACATGTTTGGCGCGTGTTTAAACTAATCTGTTAGGATTAGTTAATAAATATAAGTGAGTGGGATCTGATGTGGACAAAGGGTGAGTGGTGATTGGTGGAAATGGTGAGTGGGATGAGGTGGCAGCCCATGAGTGGTTAAGGTTACAATGTTGTCTGGCCAGCATTAAACCTCCAACTTTCAGCAACTTGTCTTTTCTTTTCCAAACCTTGTCAACGCCCAATTTAGTTATAACAACTTTTGCATCTTTACACTTTTGCCCCAAAAACTTTTGTGAAGTAAATTCAGGGGTATTTCTTGCCATTTTGTGATTTTTGAGGGACTGTTTTGGCAATTTCTTGATGGATAATGGTCTTGACTTGTATAATTGATGTTTTGGAGGACTGAATTTGCCAATTCATGTTTGATGAGGGACCATTTTTGCCAAATGTTGAAAGTTAAGGGTCCTTTTTGTACTTTTGGAATTTTCAAAGGACCAAACTTGTAATTTCTTGTACTTTGAAGGTCTTCATGATGTGTTTGACTTTGTGGAGGACAATGGTTGACAATTTAGCTTTGTTGAGGGGCTAAACTTGCCAAATCTTCAAAGTTGAGGGCCCTTTTTGTAATTTTGACAAACTTTAGGGATCAAACTTGTAATTATGAGGATACAAGGGTATAAAGTGTCAATTCTTCCATATTGGAGGACCCTTCTTCATAATTCTTCAAATCTTCAATGGTTTATCTTGGGAAAGTCTTCATTAGGGCTTGGTTCATTGTGCGGCTTCGTTTCCCGTGTTTGTTTTTTGCATGATTCTTGTGATCTTTTGTCATTTTCTCAATATCCGTACCTAAAATACACAAGCAACAAACACAAGCATATATATGGGTATTTTGATGATATTTAATGCATTTTAAGCCCTATTTGGACGATCAGACTATGTATAAAAGCAGTCTCATCAGCATGCTTAACTACCTTTGGTCTAGGCAATGCCTTAGTCAAAGGATCTACTACGTTATCATATGTGTGAACATTTATCAATTTGATTTCCCGAGCTTCAACTTGTTCTCGGACGTAGTGATGTCTACGCATAAAGTGTCTGGCGCCTTTCATGACTCTAGTGTCATTGGCAAATATAATTACGGCAGAATTGTCACAATACATATCAATAGGTTCTTTATATGAATGCATCACTCCAAGATCTTCAATAAACTTTCTAATCCAAACAGCTTCCATTGCAGCTTCTGAAGCAGCCATGTACTCAGATTGAGTAGCATGCATTACAATCGTTGTTTGTTTCTTGCTCTTCCAGTCAACTGCTCCTCCATTGATATAAAAAACGTAACCCATTTGAGACTTCGTATCGTCTTTATCACATTGCCAGGACGCATCACAGAAACCTGTAACATTCAATTGTGTGTCTGGTATTCCACCATATACCAAAAACATATCTTTCTTACTCCTCAAATACTTTAGAATATATTTAACAGCAGTCCAGTGGAGTTCCCTGGATTCTGTTGGTATCTACTGACCAAGTTCTGAGCGAACGCCACATCAGGTGATGTAGCTTTTTGTATACCCTTTTAGGAAAAAGAGGCAACAAAGTAGTAGTAAGCGTTAAGTGTCGGTTTAGGAAAACCGAGCACTAATGACCCAAATGAAGTCCAAGTTCGTTTCCCAAGGAGGTATATGTGTGTGAAAAACTTACCAAATGTTTGTGATTAATGATTGGTTTAGAAGGGGATTAGAAGAGAAAATGTCGAAGTCGAAAAAATAGAAAAATAGGCAAAAACACTATTAGAAAGTTAAGACGTAGAACCTAAAAAAATCATCAAAAATAAAATAAATTCTAAAAATTACCAAAAATTTACCAAAAATCAAAAATAATAAACTAAGAGTTTACCAATTATCAAAACTTTTTCAAACCTTTTAAATAATTAAATATTCAATTTTTAAATGCTAATTAAAGCCCTAAAAATCAAATAAATTATCAAAAAGCCCAAATAAAGATTTTTTAATTGATAAACCTCTAAAATGACCTAAAATGATTAAAAACTATTTTTAGAAATTTTAAAACTAATAAAAACTATTTAAAATGAATTAAAAACTATTAAAGCTTAAAATAATTATAAAAATTAATCTATAAGTGATAAAATTATTCTAAAAGTTGCTAAATTCCTATTTTAATGTATTTATCCTAAGAAAAATGTAAAAAGTTGGAAAATGTGAAATTTTAAAAATAATAATAAAATAATAATAAAATAATATTAAAAATCAAAAATTATAAAAAATTCTAACAACTTGCAAACTAGTTTATTTTAACCTAAATAATCAGAAAATGAAAGTGAAATTACCAAAATACCCCTAATGGGCCCTCAAATGGGCCAAATCCAAATTCAATCAACACAAATGGGCTTTTGGGCCCAAAAAGTCAAACTTGGCCCAATTGATTTGGAAAAGCCCTATCTGACTTAAAATTTAATTCTAAGAACAAAACTCTAAAGGCCTAAAAGCTGAAAATGTGCTTATCACAGCTTATTGAACACAAAGCTTATTCTTATTAGGCTTTTCAGCCCATTAAGCCATAAGCTAATGCCATAAGCTCTAATTTGACACACAACCCTCTTTTTGGATGCTTAAGAGATCTGTCAAATGAAATTTCCAATAAGCACACTCAATAAGCCAGAAAATAGAAAAGTAAAAATCCACAAAACGATAAAATAGTCGGGTTTGAGAAATAATGCACTTCAGAAGCTCTAGTTTGTTGCAAAAGCTCACAAATAGCTTAACTAAGAATAATTAATCAAGAAAATCACAAAAAGCCAAGTAGAATAAGCTGTAGGAGCAAATAAGCTGGCTGAAAAAGCCAAATAAGCTAGTTTCCTAGCAAAAGCTTAACCAGAAGACTTGAAACCTTCCAAACTTGATATTAAGCTGATAAAAATGATGTCTATTACCAAAGATAAGTTGTTGCATGTACCAATTAGCAAAACAGATTCAAATAAGCTGAAAACCAAGTTTGACCAAAAGTCAAACGCTGACAAGTTGAAATCAAACGCTGACAGGAACAAAGTAGGCGTTGACAGACTTAATGAAGTGTAAGGACTTGTTTTTCACCCTGCTGGTCAAGGATTGAGTGCAAACCTTGTGAATCAAAGCTTACCAGTTGGGTAAACTTGATGTATTTTGGCACAAATAAGCCAATAAGCCAGTGGGCTTATGAGCTATGAACAAGGCAATCCAAATAGCCAAATATCAATCACAAGCTATATAAACTAACAATGAGCACAAATAAACAAGAAACAAACACTGAATCAAAGTAACAAACAAGATCAAAGCACAAAAAGTTACTGATTAACAAAGAACATATGCAGAAACAAGTTTGCTGATATACTTGACACTTAATCCAATTTCAAGCCTTAAATCCTTCTACCCTGGTGTGATTAGCTATGATTTAGCACTTGTTACCCTTAACCTATGCTCAGATCTAGGTGTCCTCAAAATCCTAGCCAATTTTACCAAGTTATGAAGATTTTATAGCCAATCTATGAATCAATGAGTTTAATACCACAAAACCTGCAAACAGATGCACAAATACTCCCAAATAGCAGATACCAATACTTGCATACGACACACAAGCACTTAACAAACCTCTAATCCAACTTATGCAGTAATCCCAAACACCCTTTTAAAACTTATTTTCACAAATTTTCAAAGGATCATTAAGATTCAACCCACAAATCAGATCAATAACACCTCATAAACATCAAACCAAGCCAAATCAACAATAAACATCCACAATAACACAGATTCAATCACAAATCCACAAAAATCACAAATATTCAGAAACTAAAAGAGAAAATGAAAAGGGAAGAAGGTGCAAACCTCCAAGACCTACATCCAGGCCCTGGATTGTTTGAGCTGAGGTACTAGCAAAACAAGTACCAGCTTCCAATGCTGCTAAGATGAACAAACACAAGGGTGAGATCAAATAAACAAGGACTTTCTGATTTTTGATGCACAAGTTTTATCACTTAAAACCTTGCCTCAAAAACCTTCAAACATGTAAATGGAACTCAGATTTTAGCTTCTCAAACACCAAACTTTTATAAATAACAGATTAAAAACTCAGAATTTTAAGAAATTTAAACTTTATTTCATAAAAAGGAATTACAAAGATTAAAAGCTAAAATCTGGAACAAAATCTCTCTCACATGTTGAGGAGTCTTTTTATAGGCAAATGCCAAGGCTACATAGTTCATAAACCCTAGATGTGAAATTCCCTAAATGCCCTAAGTCCTTGAGTACGTTTGTTGTTGTTGAGCTGTCCAAAATGATCCTACACGTTCATTTTAGCTTTGTGATCAAGCAAAGGCTCTCAGCTGTTGATCTTGACACGTGGCTAAGCTTGGAGGCCAAGTTGAAATCTGATTGGTGGAAAGGGTATTGGGGTGGGGTCCATAGTGAGTGGAGATGAGGGTTTTGTGTGTGGGATAGGTTCCTGCACATGTGAGTCAAACGTGTGCCTGGGTAATTTGTTTTTACCCTTTGATTTAAGTTGTGTAAAATCTGGGCTGTAAAGGTGAATAGTACTTGTGTTTGATCCGTTTTTGTAGGAGTGGGAAGTTGTTTGGCGCAAAATGTGTTTAAATGTTTCATTTGCACAAGTTCAGCCCTTGTTCTTCCTTTCTTTTGTCTCTTATGTTTTAAAACCCATCAGCGCCCATTTAAGCTTGTAACAACTTTCACCATTTGGGAATTTTGGCACATAACTTTTCAAAAGGGGTTTCAAGGGTTCTTTTTGCCATTTTGAGATATTTCAAGGACTGATTTTGAACATTCTTGATCTTGAAAGGTCTTCATTGCATCTTTGACTTTATGAGGGACCATTGTTGGCAATTTTGATTTGTTGAGGGACTATTCTTGCCATTTCTTCAAAGTTGAAGGACTTTTTGTGTAATTTTGACAAACTTAAGGGACCAAACTTGTAATTATGAATATACAAGGGTTTTAAGTGTCATTTCTTCAATAAATGAGGATCAATCTTGTTTGTCTTCAAGTCTTCAAGGTATTTTGTTGAGAATTCCATGATTAGGGCCCGGTTCTTTGTACGGCTTCGTTTCTCGTGTCCGTTTTTCCTTGTAACTTGTGGTCTTTTGTCTTTTTCATGATATCCATACCTAAAATAAACAAGTAAACAAACACAAGCATATATATGGTATTTTATGACATTTTAATGCATTTAAAGCCCGAAAAGAACGATGAGATCATGTATAAATGCCATCTCATCACTCTCCCATACTAAGCCATTGTCGTGTCCTCACGCAATGCTAGAATAAAGTATCTAAGCATCACCCAAGTTCAATTTTTATTAACCTTTATTGAAGAGTAAAAGACTTGCAACATACTACGATGATGTGTAAAGACGTAAATGTATGATTTTCATCACAAAAAGTGACTTTTAGGGTCAAAGAATAGAAACAAGCTAATGTCCCTTAGAGTAAACTTCGTCATCCTTGATTGTCATACATTCCATGCTAAGTGCAAAAACAAGATCATTGTTGGTACAAGTCACAATGCTAACACTTCTCATACGTCCAAATTGTGTAATACTTTTTCTCCCCGCAATCCTAGTTATTATAAAAGGAAATGGGTTACTAGCATTTTTAATCTATTTGTCATGGATAACAAGTGATACATATTGACTTATTTGAGTAGTTATTAGTCCGAAAGAAAAGTAGCATGATTTGATCAATAGTTAGCCGAAGGACAAAATCTTTTAAAACGGCTTCTCGTGTATCTCCTTAAGTTCATATCTTGGCATAACTCGTTTCACAATTTGAGACCTTTCTCGGACCGATATTTGGCATGTACTTCATACTTCAAATCTTGGGAAGACGTTCTTGAAATAATGGTCTTCTCTTCATATATTTGGAATTTCTTCACTTGACGTTTTTGAGAGATTCTTCATATTGGACCACGACTTCATCATTTTTCTTCAATCTTTACTTTGGATTTTGATATACAACGATCCGCCTCCTTTTCGGACTTGGATATATTTATCCTCATACCTTGTTAGGGTCTTTTTGGATATACTTTCTCCATTCTTTAGGGGAGTAATAGCTTCTCGTCGTGTGTCTCGATCCTTCATATTGATTTAGGAATAATGATACTTCACATCATCTTTGGATCTTTAGCAAAAATAGAGCTCCTCATGCCTTGTTAGGGCCTTTTTGGATAATCGCCAATCTTCGCGTCCCGCTTCAATAAGTTATGCCTTGGCTATGAACTCTATTCAACCCCGAGCAACTTTTAAACGATCTTGCGCTAGAGGCTAAGTAACCTTTCAAATCGTATGACCTTACTTATTGCAATTATGATTTATTCCTAATGCATTGATCTTATGGGAAGAAAAAGCCACAATTAAAAACATATGAGTTTTTGAAAGAACATTTTCATGTTCTACGTTTAGCATGATCACTTGTCTAACTCTATCATTTCTCGTTCTTCACATTATAAAGACCTCTAATTAAAGAGACTCGTGAATACTTAGCCATGCAAGTCAAAATTAAGCCAAATTTGGATTAGCTTTCATTAAGACTATATCAAATCAAAGTTTTGGGTTTTCAAGCCACCTATAGGATCTTGCACTTTCTTGGACTTTTCAAGTTTAGAGAATGCGTTTTAAAGTTCCCTTGATAAGTGACTTTCTAGAATCAATTATAGGAACTTGCGAAAAGTTCTTGTTCTTAACCCGTATGAATTAAGACTTTCGCGTTTTAAAGCTCCCTATATAAAAGTCTAGCAAAACTTGAATTGAGCGGGTTAAGGAATGTAAATGGCTCCAAATGCCCATCAAGTCAAAAATTAACTCTTATTCTACCCAACGGAAAATATACATTCGTGCCTTAAAAACACTTATGAAAACTAAGAAAAATTAAAATTTGGCCATTTTTAGCCTTATTAGCAAAACAAAACATTGAAAGTTGGAAAGCGTGAGGGAGTAGCAAAGCAAGTACCTATTCACCCCCCCATACTAAAAGTAAACATTGTCCTCAATGTTTCGAGTCTAAAGGTGGAGCACCCCCATACTAGAGACGAAGAGTCGAATGCTTAGGATCTAGCATGGAAAGGGTGATCAACAATATATCTAAAGCCGTTTATTAAGTATGCTAAAAGATAATTGTTAAAACAATAAAGGATACGTCATGGAATCGTGAAAAACTTCTTCAAACGAACGAAGGAGGCTCACGTAAACAAACACGAGAGTCTTCAATCGTAGACGATGATGATGATCTAGATAACACAATCACAAACAACCACAAGACAACGAGTTGAAAGGGTACAAATCCCCTTATTAGTGAATAGTGAGCATAAAAGATAAGCATGGGATTTCCCCCACGAGGCACCTCGTTTTTGATTACCGAGTCATAAGCTCGACTCGATCCCCTCAAAATGTGAACATTTAGGGAAAAACATGGTATGATTAACAAGGCCCAAAAAGCAACCGGTATAAAGAACTAAGTCCTTATATGATGCAAAATACCGGGGTCGAAAATGGCGTTCTCATTTTCATTGGAAAAACAAATTAACGCCACTTCAACATGTGCCAAAAACTCAAAAAGTTCGAAGAAAATAGATGAGAAGTAGAAGGGTCAGACAATTGGTAAGACAAACTTTCGAGCTACTCGAGGTAGACTCGCACCAAGCAAATAGAAAGATTTTCCATTTATTGCATCAGTGGAAGACCGAGATTTCCCTTTACATGAAATTCTGGGATCGAATATCTCGTCCTCGGTGGACAAGGATGAGGGAACATAAGGGGCTTCCCCCATACTAGAACCACACAAAGCATCGTCAAAAGGAGTAGACGAGCTTGTAGCACTCAAAACACGTGTTGATGACGGAGTTAGATTTGTAGAAAAATCAATTAAATCATATTTAAGATCTTTCCCTTTTTTATCTTTTAAACTCTCCTTATGAAAACCCTTTTTGATTATGTCGAAAATATTCGGTGTTTCTAAGACGATGTTAGTCACACTAAAAATTCTCACATTTTGAAACCGTTTTGGTTTTGGTGGTGGCAAGTTCTCAAAACGTTTATCGACGAAGAAAACCTCCCCATCGGGGTCTACATATTCATCATCCGAAAGATCTTTCGTAGAAACCGGCAATTTATCAACATTTTTCACGAATGAGTGTTTGAGGTAAGGCGAAGGATTTTTCGATTCAAGTATTGACGGTTTCTTCTTTGTAGGCTTTACACTCATAACCTCCACCGGCGGAGGAAATGGTAAATTGCTTTTGGCAACATTTCCTAAAACTCTTGGTGAAAATTCTTTGCAAATGACATTGGTTGAGTCACCATGGTTTAAAGTTGCAATAGAATAGATATGAGAAAGATTGGAGTTTTGTGTTGCATTGATGACAAGTTCTTCTTCATTGAAACGAAGGGTAATTTTTCGAGCATGAACATCGATAAGTGCTCTTGATGTATCCAAAAATGAATGACCCAAAATGAGAGTAACTTTTCGATCGATAGGAATGTCTACAACGATAATGTCAACGGGATAGTAAAACTTTCCGACTTTAACGAAAACGTCCTCGGCTACTCCACATGCTAAAATCGTAGAATGATCTGCCATCTCGATAGACATGTTCGAAGGAGTAAGAGCCGGAAGTGAAAGCGATTTGAAAATCTCGAGAGGCATTAAATTAATACTAGCACCAAGATCGGCCAAGGCGTAGCATTCCTCCATATCTTGAATAGCACACGGAATCAAAAATTTACCGGGATCACCGACTTTTTGTGGTATGCGGCTAAGAAAAACCGATGAACAACTAGACGATTGTTGTAACTTTTCTTTGTTGTTAAGCATACTTTTGAAGTTTGCGGCGAATCGAGGCATCATGATAAGAGCGTCGGCAAAACTTATGTTAAAATGCATATCACGAAACATCTTCATAAATAGCTCAAATTGATAATTGTTCCGTTCTTGTGCTTTCTCTTTGTTTCGCCTCGAAGGGTAGGGTAAAGGTGGTGTGGGTTGGTCATTAGGCAACGGCCTTGGAAACTCCGGTTCCACAATTGGTATTGGTTCAACCGTAGGTGTGGTATGAGCGGTACTTCGTGGGATTGTAATGTGCTCCTTTTCGACCATCACCTCGGGTTCTTTCTCGATTTCCATCTCCTTAGAAGTACTTGTTCGAGAGATTGGTTCCTTGAAAGTTTTACCACTTCGTGTAGTAATAACCTTCATTTCTCCCCTCGGGTTGTTAATGGTATCACTAGGAAGACCACCCGAAGAAGAGGGCTTACACATGATTGCTTCAAACATCATAGCCATTCGGTCCTCAAATTTTGATTGCCTAGCATCCGCTTTTAATAACTCTTGCTTAATCTCATGTTGTCCTAATTCCATCTTTTGTTGATTTTGTTGAAGACGTTGGACATTTCCTTCCATTTTGTTTGCATGAGTTTTAAGTTCATTAGCAAGTTCATTTTTAAGCTCGTTTTTCAACTCGGATCTTAAGCTAATCATCTCACGTTGCATGTTATCAAATTTAGCATCATTTGCTTTTGCATAATCCAAAAATTCTCCTGCAAATTTTTAGTGTGAGCATTTTGAAAACCTTGTGTAGTGTTTTGAAAATCACGATTTTGGTTTTGATTAGAGATTTGTCCATTCCCACTTTGATAATTCCCTTTGTTGTAATTGCGTGTGTTGCCTTGGTAATTACCTTGGTTGTTGTTTCGATAATTGTTAACATTTTGGTTTGGTGGAGCTTGATTTTGGCGGGAACCTTGACCGTTTTGGTTGTAAGTTCCCGTTGCTACATAAGCACTCGAAGTGTTACCATCCGCGGTAATGCACTCGGAAAGATCATGAGCTCCCTCACAAGATAAACAACTCTTAGCAACCGCTTTAACCGAAGCGGAATTGGAAGCTTCTTGAGCCTTCCAATGGGACATTAGATTAGCAAATCTATCAAAAAACCGATTTTACTCATTAGCTTCATCATGTAAGGCGTTAATGTTACGAGACGATTGTGACGAAGATGACGAACCCATATTGGCAACAGTCGGTGTGTTACGAGGGTTATAAACCTTAGATCTATTTTCAATGATTTGTAAAGCCTCATTTGTCGTCTTGCACAAAAAATTACCACCCGCGGCGGCATTCAAATAATCTCGTTCATGATCATTAAGCCCATTATAAAAAGTATCCACTTGATGCAATTCCGTAAAATCATGGTGTGGACATTCATGTAACATCTCTTTAAATCGTTCCCATGCCATTGAAAAACTTTCATTGTTACGTTGCACAAATCGTGAAATCTCATTTTTTAAGTGTGTTGTTTTAGATGGTGGAAAAAACTTGTTCACAAACTTAGAAACGAGATCGGCCCATGTCAAAATCGAATTTGGCGGTTCTTTCTCGAGCCAAATTTTTGCGGGTCCATCCAACGAGTATGGGAACAACATCATCTTAATGGCGTCATGTGGAACATCCTTAAATTTGCTAGTGGCGGTGAGACGGTTGAAATTCCTAATGTGGTAATGCGGGTTGTCTTTCTCGTGACCTCTAAACTTATTTGCTTGCAACATCGACATTAAACCCGTCTTAATTTCGAAATTCTCCGCAAGGATGGCGGGAATCACAATAGCCTCTCCAAAACCCTCGGTGGGTGCTTGTAACAACTCCATCATAGTACGATTAGCCATGACGACTTCTTGTTCTACAATAGGTTCAACAATTGGAGGTTCTTCAACAATCAACGTCTCTTGATTGGCTTGCTTTTGGAGTCGTTTACGAGCTCGTTTTGCTTGATTACAAGTGATCATAAACTTCACGAAGAATGGGAGGTGAGCAAAGAAGATTCTTTTTGGGTGTTTTGTGAATTTTTAATTTTTTTTTTTTTTTTTTTTTGTGTTTTTGATGATATTTAATTTTTTTGGATTTTGGTGTATCTTCGTAGACAACAATCTACAAAATCTCCTCGAATCAAACTCTTGATTAAAGAAGCCTCAAAGGAATGAAAACGATCACGTGGAGTGAATGCCTTCGAATGACTTTAGAACTTTGGTGAAAACCAAATTGTTCAAGAGGGTTTAATCACAAAGAAAACCAAGCAAATATAGTATACGTAATAATACTTTGGGCGGCAAAACCCTCGATTAGCCTTCAATCTCAAAATACTCACAAGCAAGCGGGGAAACGAGGCGGCGCGAAGCACTTAAGAGCCTTTTTCCTTAGGGTATATTTTATAATACCCGCCTTATACCCACCTTATAGTTCGTATCTTTCAAAATCGAGCTTCACGAAAGTATTTATCTATTTTTGCCTTTTTTCTTTTTGTTTGAGATTCGAATACAATAATTAGGAGATCAAATCCCAATTACGGTTGTGTTTTCACACTTTTGGAGATATTGTAAATTTATTGTGATACTTAATACAATATATTAATAATATTTGTACAAGGAAAACCAAGAAAACCGATAATACGTATTAGTAGAGTTCTACTTATACAAATACTATTTTGGTTAACATTAAAAACAACAATTCAAATTAATCACGACACACCTCCCCGGCAGCGGCGCCAAAATTGATGTAGCTTTTTGTATACCCTTTTAGGAAAAAGAGGCAACAAAGTAGTAGTAAGCGTTAAGTGTCGGTTTAGGAAAACCGAGCACTAATGACCCAAATGAAGTCCAAGTTCGTTTCCCACGGAGGTATATGTGTGTGAAAAACTTACCAAATTTTTGTGATTAATGATTGGTTTAGAAGGGGATTAGAAGAGAAAATGACGAAGTCGAAAAAATAGAAAAATAGGCAAAAACACTATTAGAAAGTTAAGACGTAGAACCTAAAAAAATCACCAAAAATAAAATAAATTCTAAAAATTACCAAAAATTTACCAAAAATCAAAAATAATAAACTAAGAGTTTACCAATTATCAAAACTTTTTCAAACATTTTAAATAATTAAATATTCAAATTTTAAATGCTAATTAAAGCCCTAAAAATCAAATAAATTATCAAAAAGCCCAAATAAAGATTTTTCAATTGATAAACCTCTAAAATGACCTAAAATGATTAAAAACTATTTTTAGAAATTTTAAAACTAATAAAAACTATTTAAAATGAATTAAAAACTATTAAAGCTTAAAATAATTATAAAAATTAATCTATAAGTGATAAAATTATTCTAAAAGTTGCTAAATTCCTATTTTAATGTATTTATCCTAAGAAAAATGTAAAAAGTTGGAAAATGTGAAATTTTAAAAATAATAATAAAATAATAATAAAATAATATTAAAAATCAAAAATTATAAAAAATTCTAACAACTTGCAAACTAGTTTATTTTAACCTAAATAATCAGAAAATGAAAGTGAAATTACCAAAATACCCCTAATGGGCCCTCAAATGGGCCAAATCCAAATTCAGTCAACACAAATGGGCTTTTGGGCCCAAAAAGTCAAACTTGGCCCAATTGATTTGGAAAAGCCCTATCTGACTTAAAATTTAATTCTAAGAACAAAACTCTAAAGGCCCAAAAGCTGAAAATGTGCTTATCACAGCTTATTGAACACAAAGCTTATTCTTATTGGGCTTTTCAGCCCATTAAGCCATAAGCTAATGCCATAAGCTCTAATTTGACACACAACCCTCTTTTTGGATGCTTAAGAGATATGTAAAAAGAAATTTCCAATAAGCACACTCAATAAGCCAGAAAATAGAAAAGTAAAAATCCACAAAACGACAAAATAGTCGGGTTTGAGAAATAATGCACTTCAGAAGCTCTAGTTTGTTGCAAAAGCTCACAAATAGCTTAACTAAGAATAATTAATCAATAAAATCACAAAAAGCCAAGTAGAATAAGCTGTAGGAGCAAATAAGCTGGCTGAAAAAGCCAAATAAGCTAGTTTCCTAGAAAAAGCTTAACCAAAAGACTTGAAACCTTCCAGACTTGATATTAAGCTGATAAAAATGATGTCTATTACCAAAGATAAGTTGTTGCATGTACCAATAAGCAAAACAGATTCAAATAAGCTGAAAAACAAGTTTGACCAAAAGTCAAACGCTGACAAGTTGAAATCAAACGCTGACAGGAACAAAGTAGGCGTTGACAGACTTAATGAAGTGTAAGGACTTGTTTTTCACCCTGCTGGTCAAGGATTGAGTGCAAACCTTGTGAATCAAAGCTTACCAGTTGGGTAAACTTGATGTATTTTGGCACAAATAAGCCAATAAGCCAGTGGGCTTATGAGCTATGAACAAGGCAATCCAAATAGCCAAATATCAATCACAAGCTATATAAACTAACAATGAGCACAAATAAACAAGAAACAAACACTGAATCAAAGTAACAAACAAGATCAAAGCACAAAAAGTTACTGATTAACAAAGAACATATGCAGAAACAAGTTTGCTGATATACTTGACACTTAATCCAATTTCAAGCCTTAAATCCTTCTACCCTGGTGTGATTAGCTATGATTTAGCACTTGTTACCCTTAACCTATGCTCAGATCTAGGTGTCCTCAAAATCCTAGCCAATTTTACCAAGTTATGAAGATTTTATAGCCAATCTATGAATCAATGAGTTTAATACCACAAAACCTGCAAACAGATGCACAAATACTCCCAAATAGCAGATACCAATACTTGCATACGACACAC
Organism: Glebionis coronaria; assembly: GCA_025667525.1. Lineage (NCBI taxonomy): Eukaryota > Viridiplantae > Streptophyta > Magnoliopsida > Asterales > Asteraceae > Glebionis > Glebionis coronaria. Next base: position 171,038,519 of record CM046882.1, on the reverse strand, counting down.
AAGCACTTAACAAACCTCTAATCCAACTTATGCAGTAATCCCAAACACCCTTTTAAAACTTATTTTCACAAATTTTCAAAGGATCATTAAGATTCAACCCACAAATCAGATCAATAACACCTCATAAACATCAAACCAAGCCAAATCAAGAATAAACATCCACAATAACACAGATTCAATCACAAATCCACAAAAATCACAAATATTCAGAAACTAAAAGAGAAAATGAAAAGGGAAGAAGGTGCAAACCTCCAAGACCTACATCCAGGCCCTGGATAGTTTGAGCTGAGGTACTAGCAAAACAAGTACCAGCTTCCAATGCTGCTAAGAGGAACAAACACAAGGGTGAGATCAAATAAACAAGGACTTTCTGATTTTTGATGCACAAGTTTTATCACTTAAAACCTTGCCTCAAAAACCTTCAAACATGTAAATGGAACTCAGATTTTAGCTTCTCAAACACCAAACTTTTATAAATAACAGATTAAAAACTCAGAATTTTAAGAAATTTAAACTTTATTTCATAAAAAGGAATTACAAAGATTAAAAGCTAAAATTTGGAACAAAAGCTCTCTCACATGTTGAGGAGTCTTTTTATAGGCAAATGCCAAGGCTACACTGTTCATAAACCCTAGATGTGAAATTCCCTAAATGCCCTAAGTCCTTGAGTACGTTTGTTGTTGTTGAGCTGTCCAAAATGATCCTACACGTTCATTTTAGCTTTGTGATCAAGCAAAGGCTCTCAGCTGTTGATCTTGACACGTGGCTAAGCTTGGAGGCCAAGTTGAAATCTGATTGGTGGAAAGGGTATTGGGGTGGGGTCCATAGTGAGTGGAGATGAGGGTTTTGTGTGTGGGATAGGTTCCTGCACATGTGAATCAAACGTGTGCCTGGGTAATTTGTTTTTACCCTTTGATTTAAGTTGTGTAAAATCTGGGCTTTAAAGGTGAATAGTACTTGTGTTTGATCCGTTTTTGTAGGAGTGGGAAGTTGTTTGGCGCAAAATGTGTTTAAATGTTTCATTTGCACAAGTTCAGCCCTTGTTCTTCCTTTCTTTTGTCTCTTATGTTTTAAAACCCATCAGCGCCCATTTAAGCTTGTAACAACTTTCACCATTTGGCAATTTTGGCACATAACTTTTCAAAAGGGTTTTCAAGGGTTCTTTTTGCCATTTTGAGATATTTCAAGGACTGATTTTGAACATTCTTGATCTTGAAAGGTCTTCATTGCATCTTTGACTTTATGAGGGACCATTGTTGGCAATTTTGATTTGTTGAGGGACTATTCTTGCCATTTCTTCAAAGTTGAAGGACTTTTTGTGTAATTTTGACAAACTTAAGGGACCAAACATGTAATTATGAATATACAAGGGTTTTAAGTGTCATTTCTTCAATAAATGAGGATCAATCTTGTTTGTCTTCAAGTCTTCAAGGTATTTTGTTGAGAATTCCATGATTAGGGCCCGGTTCTTTGTACGGCTTCGTTTCTCGTGTCCGTTTTTCCTTGTAACTTGTGATCTTTTGTCTTTTTCACGATATCCATACCTAAAATACACAAGTAAACAAACACAAGCATATATATGGTATTTTATGACATTTTAATGCATTTAAAGCCCGAAAAGAACGATGAGATCATGTATAAATGCCATCTCATCATCAGGCCTCGTACATCTTACAACATACATTATAGATCCTACAACTGAAGCATAAGGCACCTTCTGCATGTATGCCTCCTCTTCAGGAGTCGATGCATCCATCTCATGACTCAGATTATGCTTAACTTCCATAGGTTGAAAACCTTTATTGGAATTATGCATATTATACTTCTTCAAAATCTTATCTATATAAGCATCTTGACATAGACCAATTAACCATCTTTTCCAATCCTGATAGATCTTAATTCCCAGAATGTATGCAGGTTCTCCTAAATCCTTCATAGAAAAAGATTTACCAAGATAATCCTTAACAGCTTTAAGTCTTGGAATGTTACTTCCCATGATTAATATGTCATCAACATATAGGACTAGGAATACTACATCACTCCCACTAGCTTTGCGATATACACATGGCTCATCACGATTCTAAACAAATCCAAACTTTTTGATTTCTTCGTCAAATATTTTATTCCATTGACGTGATGCTTGCTTCAAACCATAAATGGACCTTTGAAGTTTGCACACATGTCCTGGATTCTCAGGATCAGCATACCCTTCTAGTTGCTGAATATAGATGTCTTCATCTAAGCGACCGTTCAAGAAGGCAGTTTTAACATCCATTTGCCATATCTCATAGTCATAGTATGCTGCTATAGCTATGAGAATCCTAATAGGTCTTAAGTCCGCTACAGGAGAAAATGTCTCCTCGTAGTCTACGCCAAAAGTTTGTGTAAAACCTTTAGCTACTAAACGAGCTTTAAAGGATTATACTTTTCCGTCCATGTCGGTTTTCTTCTGGTATATACACTTATGTCTTACTACTTTAGCATTCGGTGGTGGTTCTACAAGAATCCAAACATCATTTACTTTCATGGATTTCATTTCCTCATCCATACCAACCATCCACTTATCCTTCACAGGATCAAGTATGGCGGATTTATAGTTAGTGGTTTCACCAAGATCCACTAACTCATCATCATCCTCTATGTTAAGACACATATTTCTATTTGCGTTTTTAATCCTTGCGGATCTACACAGAGGAACTATTTCCGGTGGAACCGCCAGACTTTCTGGTTCTACAGGAAGTACATCTCTAGTGTTTTCAGAAGGTAATGTATCTATATGACTCTCCTCTAGATTATAATTTCTCCCACTGAATTCTTGGTTTACAAGATCAGATTCAAGGAAGTCTCCATACCAAACAAAAATTACTTTGTTCTCAGGTGGATAATAAAAGTAGTAACCCATAGTTTCCTTAAGGTATCCTACAAAGATACATTTTACAGATCGTTGTTGGAGTTTGTCACCAGAGTCACGTTTCAAATTCCATGACAAAAGAAACTATACACTAAACTTTTCTAGTACGAATTTTGGTTGATTACGGTGACACTGTGAATCACGTTGTTTTCTCACGGTTAGTTTACCATGACTAAGCTTACGCGTAAAGGAGAGAATCCTACACTAAAATTATTTGTTCAAGAGGATCCCACGCTACGAGAGGTCTAATTTACCGAGACTCATAGTTTTTCCAACATCTATGCACCTAGGTTCTGCAAGGATGTATCAGGATCTCAAAACCACATTTCGATGGAGTGGTGAAACAAGATGCAATTACGTCCATATCTAAATGCATGACATACCAGCATGTTAAGATAGAAAGCTAACATGCTAGTAGTTTATTTCAATCATTAGAATCTTCCGAATGGATGTGGACAAGATCGCCATGGATTTTATTACCATACTACCACGGACTCAGAGGAGGCATGATGCTATCGGAGTTGCTTCTGACAATTGACAAGCCTAAACATTTTCTCCTTATCCGTAAGAATTATGCAGTCAACCAGTTTACAAAGATATTTCAACATGAGATCGTACGATTTCACAGTATCCCATCAACACTCATATCAGATGTAAATTTATGTTCACGTTTACGTTGACACTCGCAATTACGTCTCATGTTCGCGATCAAGACCTTGTACGCGTTCACGTCCTTGTTCCATTTCACGATTTGCTTTTCGCATTCATGTTCATGACATTGTTTACATTCATGATCGTATTCTATCTCACGATTTACGTTTCACATTTCGTTTTGGAAAGGGATTATGAAAGACATGGGAGACCAGACTCAAGTTTAGCACAACTTTCCATCCTCAGACAGACGTTTCACGTCACATTTTACGTCTCATCTCATATCATTTGGCGTTACATCCTCAGTTATCACACATTCACGATATGTTTCACGCATCACGTTCACAATATATTTCACGTATCACGTTCACGATATGTTTCACGTATCATGTTCACGATATGTTTCACGTATCACGTTCACCATATGCTTCATGTACCACATTCATCATATGTCCACGTATCACGTTCACGATTGTTCACGTATCACGTTCACAATTGTTCACATACTACGTATACAATATGTCTTACGTATCATTGCTTAGAGATTACTAATATCATTCTTCTCATGTTATTTCGTATTGTATCATTTCATGCATGTTTTCACTTTATTCCTTATCCACTTGATCAGATTCGTGAGGATCTATCTTACGATGAGGAATCAGAAACTTTTCCGTATCGCCAAGACAGGGTCATGAAGACCAAGATTATTATTTTTGTCAAGATCCTTTGGAGGAACCTTCCCTGCCGGGAAGCCATTTGGGAACGGAGGAGGCCATCGGGACTTCATATCCTCATTTCCTTCCACGATCCTGGTATGTTTTATTCAACCACGTACGTTCCATGTTCTCTTCAGCCACGTCACGTCCATGTTCCTTTCAGCCATATCATGTCTCTAATTCGAGGATGAATTAATCTTTTTCGAGGGGAAGAGATGTAAAACCCACATAAAATACATGAAGACATTAAATACACGAAAACACGGATTAATTAAACTTTACAATTAATCAATACACAAAAATTAATCATGAACATTAAATGAATAACGACAAGTATTACGTATGATATTTATTTAATTAGAAGTATTACGTATAATAAATAAAGCACGACAAGAAAGTAACATAAGATTTAAATCACGACAAGTATTTCCTCTTCCAGATAACTTAGAAGACAAAGGAGTCTTTCCTTCAGTTACCAGGTGGTCTAGTTGCTAAAGAACAAGTCTTGAAGAAGAGCTTTCAGTTCAGTTTGGTTTAACAATACCAAACTGAATGATGTCGATCTCCTCTAGGATGCTGAAGATACTTCAGTATTCTAAAGGTTTACATTAGGTAGGAAAAAATTTACTTTAAGTCAAAGTAGGAAAAGGTTGTTTGTAAAGTTAACAAAAAGTACAGCCTTTATCTTTTCTTAGATTAGTTTAATCGTACTTTGTACTATTTATCTAGAATGGGCATTAAACCACCCACTAGACAAACACATGAATTGTAACATATGACATGTAAACCCTAATATGTTTCCCCTATAATAGGGATGCATATGGGATAGAATCGGTTAACCCTCTTGACTCAAAAGATAGAAATCTTCGAAGAGCCATTCTCTCCCAACATTAATAAAAACCATATTGCTAGAGGCATATGAACGTTTTGGTTGAGACTTAAAATCTTGACTTTGGTTAGAAATTTAAGTAGAAGAGATCACCCCAACATTGTCATTCAACAACTTTGTTATTCCACAAACAAAGTGGGTTATATATTCTTTATTGAGTTTTAATTAAAGTCTATACGTTGAAAAGTATTTAGTATTGTTTTTTTATTCGTTCTTAGTTCTTATTAATTATAAAAACAACACACTTAAATCTTATTAACAATTTACTACTTAAGGTTGATAAGTAGTAACGAGTTAAACGAGACCAACAAGTGGTATTAGAGCAGTTGATTTATAAAACCTCTTATTTTAATAAAAATGCTCATTCAAGTTTCTAAAATCAAGATCCAATATGGTTCAAGTAATACCACTAACCCTAGAATATAGGGGTGGCGAACTCAATGTTGCTCCTATCCTAGAAGTGGAAAACTTCACAAACTGGAAGAAAAGGTTTATTGTCCACATGGTTGGAATCGAACCTTAATTCATAGGAATCATTGAAAATGGTCCTTTTGTTCCCATGACTGGGGATAATATAAAACAAGAAGCACATTGGACAGCTGATGAGAGAAAAGCTGCTAACCTTGATCAGCGACTCAAAAGTCTCATCATGCCCGTGCTTCCAGATGACCAAATGAATTATGTTGTGAACTTTAAAACAACTAAATCTACCTAGGAGGACTTAATTTTATATCATGAGGGCACATCTGATGTGAAAGAAACGAGAATAATAGATTTAAAGCTAACACCTTCAAACATAAAGAATCGGAGACTCCCACTCATACTTTCACCAGATATAAGGCTCTGATGAATGAACTAGTAAATGATGGTGTTGAACTTTCAAAGATAGAACCAACACGGTTTTTGTAAATGCATTACCAAAAAAGTGGCACGGTTTTTTCCAAAGCTTGAGAAATGCTAATCACATTAAAGATTGTGATCTAGCCTCTCTTTTTGGTAAACTAAAATATGAAGAAAAACTAGTTGATAGAATTTATGAAGGCACGAACAAGAGTAAAGAATTAACAATTGCTACACCCTTGTCAATAGCCTTTTTCAGTGAAGCTGTCATTCATGATTACCAAGATAGTCCTGATGACGAAGAAGATACAAGAACTAGTGAGCAATATCTGAATGACCTTAAAGAGGAATTTCATGAGAGAGCCCTTCTAGCCAAGTATAAAAGGTTTTTGAAGAAGGAGGAAATTTCTCCAGAACCATAAAATACACAATTGACACTGTGTGCTTCAAATGTGGAAAGCCTGGTTACTTTGCGAAGGATTGTTACCCTAAAACATCCATTCCCTCTTATCATTCACCATCACAGTCTTGACCATCTGGTTCATCTCCATTTCAACAAATACAAATTGCTTCAACCTTATTTCAGCGACACAAGGCTGAACTTAGGCAAGCTAAAGATTTTGAGGCAAAATTTAGAGAGGTCAAAGCAAGACTGGCACTCATGAGCACTGAAGGTTCATCCTCAAAGTCCACCAAGTATGAAAAGAAAAATGGGCTCATTATTGAAGCTTATGAATGGGTTGAAGAGGAAGTCTCTTTAGATGATGATGAAATGGTGATTGTAAAAGTGTTGATGGCACTTGATGATGATGAAGGCCCAAACTCAAATGTTGTGGCCAAGGAAAGTGCTCGTAATGGTGAATGGGTCAATATCACAATAAAAAAGGTACACACTCTTCTAGAACTAGAAGATAAGAGTGACATTAAATTTGTCTTTGATTACATGTGCATTGATCTAAAATTTGTTAAAGAACAAAGAAATAATCTTCTTGATAAATATAATAAAATTGTTCTTAAACTAGAAGATCATACAAGTAAGATAATAAAGTTAAAAGAGGCCCTACAAGCACCCTCTATCCCAACTTATTTAGGGGATAAAGAGGAATCATAGGTGTGTAAACACCCATCCTTTTTACCACTTAATTACAATAATAACCGAGCCAAAACGTGTATTTTATGTCTTTTATGTCGGAATTATGCGTGGTCTGTGTTTTTGTTGTGATTTAGGACGAAATTGTGAAAAGTGGAGAAAACACGGTATTCACGGGCTAATATTGAAGAAAAAGACGAAATATGAAGTCGAGAAGTCAAGAGTGCGAAAAGAACGGAAGTCCAAGATCAATTCTAAAGATTTATCGAAGAAAAAGTCAAAAGACGGAAGTTTACTTAAAGCCGAAGAACTTGAGTCTTATTTATTGAATAATTAAAAGACGAGTTCGAATAAATCCTAAAACAAAGTCCAAGTATTAAGAAGATTTAAGAAGATTAAAGAAGCTTAAGGACTTGATCTTGCAATTAAGAAGAAAGGAAGGAGGGGAGGAAGCTTCCTCTAAACACCTTCCTAATCTCCTATATATAGCCTTCATTTTCATTTCATTAGTTTTTGTTGGCTAGAGTGACACTAGTTCTTCCACATTTTAATTACTTGCACATTTACTTTATTGCACATTTAAATACTTGTCTTGCACTTTTAATACATTTAATTTCCAAGTAGGTGTTCTTTAATTTTCTTGCTTTTAATCTCTCATTCTACCTTTCTTTCTTGCTTGATCTTTATGTTTATGTGATTATTCTTGCTTATTTGATTAAATATGGTGTTTTTATGCTTTTGATTCTTTTAGATCATTGATTTTTATAGCTTATTATGTTTATCTTTAAGTTTATAAAGTTTTGATAAAAGTTATTTTTATACAAAAGTTTGTTTTTCGTAAAGCTTATTCATTTCGTGTTTTAAAAGTCTTTAAATTTCAGTTTAGCAGCTTATTTTTATACGGTTTACCTTAGGTATTTTGTTGTGTGCTTATTTGATTAGTAGCTTATTTCTCTAGCTTAATTTTTGCTTTTTCCTCGGTATTCCGATCTGGTAATCGGATAAGGGTTTATACATTCCGACCATAGCTCTTTGGCTTGGTCGGAAAAGGGATACAACATTCCGATTGGTGGTGTTTAGCTATATTCCGATCAAGGTGAGTGACAATCATTCCGATCTGGACTCTTCTAACACATTCCGATTGGAGGGTAAAGTGGTATTCTGATCTGAAGGATTGTGGGTACTCCGATCAGTAAGAGTGACAGCTTTCCGATTTGAGTACTAACTACATTCCGACGAGGAGGATTCCGATAGCCTCTTCTTTCCCACTTTCCGATTGAAGCATTCCGACCAGGTAGGTTTTTGGCATTCCGATCTGAGGTGAGTTTGGTATTCTGATCAAGGTAAGGTGACAGCTTTCCGATCAGGGGTTCCGATCTACATTTCGACCAGAGTGGTAAGAGTATTCCGATTGGGGTGCTGATCGAAATATATTCCGATCTGGGGTACTTTTCATGTTTTGTCTTGTTTAATTTTTACATTCTCATTTTAATTCTTTGTCCATTTTTAACTCTCGTCAGGCTTTAATTTTAAGTCATTTAATTATTTACTTTTCAAAGTTTTTAATATCGCACCATTTAGTTTTAATTAGTCTTAGATTTAATTTCTCGCCATTTACTTTAACGACATTTACTTTTAAGTCTTTGCACATTTAAATTTTAAAAACAACCAAAAATATTTGTTTCACCAAAGACAATAGAGTCACACATAGAACCTAGATCAATTCGTTAAGATATCGAGAACTTGAAATTAATTTTTATACGGGGTGTCAAAAGCCTTGTATTAAATGGCGCCGCTGCCGGCTCTTTTCGTAAAGACTAACGGTTTTCTGTGAGAGACGCGTTGCTTTTTGGGATCCGTTCACTTGTGAGCGTTATTTTCTTGCCTTAAAAATTCAAAAGCCAATAAAAATTAAAAATTTCAAAAATCCAAAAAGATTTTATCTTTATTGTGTATATATATTGTCTTTGTGTTTGGTTTCTTTTTCTTTTGCATTTTCAGGTGTATGCGTACTAGATCTTCTAATTATCAAGAGCCCGAGACTCAAGAAGATTTGAGTATGTCAGGTGTTAACAACAACAATAATCCACCGCACCTCAACAATAACAACAATGTTCTTCCACAACCTGATCTTCGGACGATGGAGGAGCTTTGTCAACCTACCATGTTTGGACGAGGAGGACCAATTTTGCCGATGCAAATCAACGCTCCGGAGTTTTCGTTGAAGCACCACATGATTCAGCAAGTGCAGACTAACCCATTCGCCGGAATGCCTGATGATGATGCCAACAAACACCTCGACAAGTTCATTACAATCACCCAAAGCATGAAGTTGCCTGGTGCCACAATGGATGTTATTCGCCTACAACTCTTTCCACATACTTTATCACATCATGCCGAGAAATGGTTTGATCGTCTCCCGAAGAATTCTATTCACACTTGGGATGACATGACTCAACGCTTTTGGTCGCGCTACTTTCCACCATCCATGGTCACAAGCCTTCGCAATCAAATCAGAGGTTTCATGCAAGATCCCGATGAATCTCTTGTTGATGCTTGGGAAAGATAAAATGTCTTGATTGATCGTTGTCCAAACCACAACATGCTTCCCGTCACATTGATTGATACTTTCTACAACGGTTTGACCTTTCGAGATCGTGATACGATTAATGCAGCCGTCGGTGGCACATTTATGAAAAGGAGACCTGAGGAGTGTAGAGAGCTAATTGAGAACATGACTACTCATCACAAAAACTGGGATTCCTCCGCTTCTTCAAGGAACAACCCGAGAGTCAATGTTTCTTCTACTTCAGCAAACCCTGAGATGACCGAACTCACCCGCATGATGACTGAAATGAGCAAAAGTATTACGCTTCTCGCTTCAAACCAACAACAACAACAAGTTAAAGCGGTTGACAATCCTTGTGAAACATGCGGCGGTCCTCACTCATACACCGATTGTCCTTCTACACAAGGAAATCCGGAAAATGTGTATGCAGCTTATGGTAATTATTCACCGGAAAATTACCAAGCTCGACAACAAGGGGTTAGAAATTTGCTGAGTTACCGTTCCAACAATTACCTTTTCACCCGGTTTTTCTCCTCAAAACCAAAACCCCGCCAACAACTACAATAGAAGCAACCAAATCCCACCAAGAGCTTCTAATCCTTATCACCCACCCGCCCAACAAACCCCACCCATTAACCCCGATGTTGAAGCCATCATGAGAACCCACGGTGAGCAAATCAAGAATCTGCAGAGCCAAATTATCAATCTAAAGGAGATATTACCAAGCAAGGAAATGAGATTAGATCCGAGCTTTGAGATAATATTCAATCCTCCTTCAGCAATCAAACAAATGATTTGAAGAATATGCTTGCTAGTTTCTTGCCCGCAGCTCAACCTTCTACTTCGAGTTCTCTACCTTCAAACACCAGCACCAATCCGCGAGCAAATGTGAGTGCTATTACTACGCGTAGTGGAATTACCATTGTCGATCCACCAATCTCACCCCCATCATCTACACCTCCTCCACCACCATTTATCCCTACTCCTCCTACACCTAGTATTAGTGCACCATTACCGTCTCCGCCTCGTCATGACGATGTTTCCAGGAAGGACTCTTCAACATCTCAACCTTTACCTACTACACCTACACCTTCACCACCCAAACCCAATATCCCTTATCCCTCTCGTTTAGGCAAGACCAAAATGCTAACCAAGGATGACTCTGAAGTGGCACGCTATGTAAAGATGATTTCTCAAATGAACTTCAACATTAGCTTTCTTGAAGCACTTGTTCACATGCCCAAAATTGTCAAAGCATTCAAGGAATTGCTTAACAAGAAGGAGAAGCTGATTGAACTCGCCAACACACGCTTAAATGAAAACTGCTCTGCAGTTATTCTTAAAGAACTTCCGGAAAAACTTGGAGATCCCGGTCGTTTTGTGTTTCCTTGCGTTTTCAACAAAACTGAAGAATTTACTGCCCTTGCTGATCTCGGGGCCAGTATTAATTTGATGCCACTGAGTGTTTGGAAAACACTATCATTACCCGACCTCACTCCAACAAAGATGACTCTTGAACTTGCAAATCGCACTCTCGCTTACCCCGTTGGTATTACCGAAGACGTGTTTATTAAAAAGTTGGCACATTTACTTTCCCGGTAGACTTTGTGGTTGTTGATTATGAAATGGACCCTCGTATTCCTTTAATACTTGGTCGGTCATTCTTAAGAACCGGACGAGCTTTAGTTGATGTGGTCGAAGGTGAGTTAATCTTAAGAGCCGGGGATGATGCACAAGTGTTTAAAATGGGAAAGCTTACAAATACAACCTTTGGAGGCCGTGAATCAGTGAATATGATTAATGTGCATGATGACTTTGTTGTCTACAACAATCCTCTATTCGACTCTTGCATTGATAATACACTCTTTCATGATGATGTGGATGATTCTCACCCCAATTTGGACGCTTCTCCCATTTATGATTCTCCACTGGTCTTTGATGCTTATGATGATGAGTCTAGCTCAGATTCGGAAGATTATGATAACCTTACTTCTGAGTATCCCGAGCTGCCCACATATGATGATTTCAGTGATTCTTCACATGATGAAGATCCTCCGCCATCACTCGATCCTACATTGGACGATTACTCATTTGAGGAAGATTTCTCTACGTTTCTCAACACATACTTCCCTCATGAGGGTGATGCTCCTCCTTATGATTTTGAAGATTATCGTCTTGATCCTACTTTGGATTTGAAGCACATTCTTTCAAAGGAGAAAAAACCGGTCGCCACCAATATCCGCAGCACATATGATTTAACACATCTTTGTCCCCCTTCTGAGGACGAGGTTGTGCTTCTTCGCGGATCTTCTTCCCATTCTGCTGAGCCTGAGTGCTATTTTCCCTTAAAGGAAAAGGTGTTCGACCCTGGTATCGATATTTTGCAGCCATCTCAGTATCCACCTGATGCAATAAAAGGAAAAATCTTTGGAATTATTGAAGACATGCTTGCACCACTTCACCCTTGCTTCCACCGTGCTCCATCGCTGCTTAAGGGAACCTTGCCTATTCTTCTTTGGCTTGCCTTGTTCGCATTAAGCCTCTGCTATTTGATGGACGAAAACTATGTCTTTGATCCCGGTGGATATGTTTTATGCTTCTTCCTATGATGATCAAGGTCGAGTCAGGCTCACGACTCGGTTATCAAAAATCAAGCGCTTCTTGGGAGGCAACCCATGCATCTATCTTTTCGCTTTCTTTATCATAAGTGTAGGGGAGACCCGTTGGTTTGCTTTCCTCTCCCCTCTTCTTAATAAGGGATTCGAGCTTCAATGATCCACTCTTGATGATTCTTGACGACCCGTGATTCCGTGTCCACTTCTTCCCGGTTCTATCCTAAACTCTTTTCGATTCACTATTTTATATTTTCTCATTATTAAAATAGGAATCTCTTTAGTTGTCTCTTCCTTAGCGAGATTTAAACAAAATGCACAATGTCCTAAGTGTAGGGGAGTTTACTCCCACATGCTAAAACATTGAGGACAATGTTTATGTTAAGTGTAGTGGGGACTTCTATCGAAGTTAAGTGGTCTTTTCCTTGTATTTGTCCTCATTTTAACCGGAAAATCAATTTTTCTACATTTTTCAAAATTTTTGATCTATTTTGGCCTATTAGTTTTTTCCTTTTGTATAGTTATTTTCTTTCCTTATTAGAATAAATGTTTAATAAACTGGTTTTAATTTTCAAACGTTGTGAATCTTTTGACTCAACCCGAGTTTACTTATCTAAGTTTACTCTAGCTAGTATCCTTAACGTGTTTAAGTCAAGTTTTGCTAGGCTTTTATATAGGGAGCTATAAAACGCGAAAGTCTTAACTCTCACGGGTTAAGAACAAGAACTTTTCGCAAGTTCCTATAATTGATCCTAGAGAGTCGTTTATCAAGGAAACTTTAAAACGCGATTTCTAAACTTGAAAAAAGTCTAAGAATTTGCAAGATCCTATAGGCGACTCGAAAACCCAAAACTTTGATTTAATAGGCTAAGCATCCACGAGTCTCATTACTTGAGATTTTAAATTGTGGAGAACGAGAGATGATAGAGCCAATTATAAGTTTGGTATTCTTTCGGGAATTTATGTGAGTTAATTATAATCCTATTCTCCCATCGCTTGCTAATAAATTTATCTGCAATAAATAAGGTTGTACGATTTGAAAAGTTACTTAGCTTCTAGCCTAAGATCGTTTAAAAGTTGCTCGGTATGGATTAGAGTTCATAGCCAAGGCATAACTTATTGAAGCGGGATGCGAAGATTGGCGAGTACAAAAAGGTCCTAACAAGACATGAGGGCTATATTTTGTTGCTAAAGATCCAAAGTGATGTGAAGAATCATTTATCGAAAATCAATATGAAGGATCGAGACACACGACGAAAAGCAAAAACTCCCCAAAGTCATGGAGAAGTGTATCCGAAAAGACCCTAACAAGGTATGAGGATAAATAGATCCAAGTCATAAAAGGAGGTGGATCGTTGCATATCAAAGTCCAAAATAAAGATTGGAGAAAAATGAAGAAGTCGTGGTCCAAGTATGAATCTCTCAAAACTTCAAGTGAAGAAATTCCATTATGAAGAGAAGACCATAATTTCATGAACGTCTCTCAAGGTTTGAAGTATGAAGTCGCTGCCAAATATCGGTCCGAGAAAGGTCTCAAATCGCGAAACGAGTTATGCCAAGATATGAACTTTATGAGGTCCCGAGAAGCAGTTTTAAAAGATTTTGTCCTTTAGCTAACTATTGATTAAATTGTTCACTTTATTTTCGGCCTAAATAACTATCGAAATAAGTCAAACAATGAATCCTTCATGATCATTCAAGACAAAAATAAAATATAAGAGATACACCTAGAAATAAGGTAGTCTAAGTGAATAATTGGCCCACATGAGTTCGTGTTAGTTTGCTAACTTATAATAACAATGATCTCGTTTTTAAGCTTGGTTTGGAGAAAGTGAAAACTTGAGGATGATGATTGTTCATGACATTTCCAAAACCCAAGGTATGTTTTTGATTTCTTTACTTTGAATGTTTATAATTTTCTATCTCTTTAATAAAGGCCAACGTGGATTGATTATGATGAAAAATGAAATCTTACTTTGTAACTAATGCATTTCATGAGGACATTGCAATGGTCAAGTGTAGGGGATTTGATATGTGTGTAAACACCCATCCTTTTTACCACTTAATTACAATAATAACCGAGCTAAAACGTGTATTTTATGTCTTTTATGTCGGAATTATGCGTGGTTTATGTTTTTGTTGTGATTTAGGACGAAATTGTGGAAAGTGGAGAAAACACGGCATTCACGGGCTACTATTGAAGAAAAAGTCGAAATATGAAGTCGAGAAGTCAAGAGTGCGAAAAGAACGGAAGTCCAAGACCAGTTCTGAAGATTTATTGAAGAAAAAGTCAAAAGACGGAAGTTTACTTAAAGCCGAAGAACTCGAGTCTTATTTATTGAAGAATTAAAAGACGAGTTCGAATAAATCCCAAAACAAAGTCCAATTATTAAGAAGATTTAAGAAGATTAAAGAAGCTTAAGGAATTGATCTTGCAATTAAGAAGAAAGGAAGGAGGGGAGGAAGCTTCCTCTAAACACCTTCCTAATCTCCTATATATAGCCTTCATTTTCATTTCATTAGTTTTTGTTGGCTAGAGTGACACTCGTTCTTCCACCTTTTAATTACTTGCACATTTACTTTATTGCACATTTAAATACTTGTCTTGCACTTTTAATACATTTAATTTCCAAGTAAGTGTTCTTTAATTTTCTTGCTTTTAATCTCTCATTCTACCTTTCTTTCTTGCTTGATCTTTATGTTTATGTGATTATTCTTGCTTATTTGATTAAAGATGGTGTTTTTATGCTTTTGATTCTTTTAGATCATTGATTTTTATAGCTTATTGTGTTTATCTTTAAGTTTATAAAGTTTTGATAAAAGTTATTTTTATACAAAAGTTTGTTTTTCGTAAAGCTTATTCATTTCGTGTTTTAAAAGTCTTTAAATTTCAGTTTAGCAGCTTATTTATATACGGTTTACCTTAGGTATTTTGTTGTGTGCTTATTTGATTAGTAGCTTATTTCTCTAGCTTAATTTGTGCTTTTTCCTCGGTATTCCGATCTGGTAATCGGATAAGGGTTTATACATTCCGACCATAGCTCTTTGGCTTGGTCGGAAAAGGGTTACAACATTCCGATTGGTGGTGTTTAGCTATATTCCGATCGAGGTGAGTGACAATCATTCCGATCTAGACTCTTCTAACATATTCCGATTGGAGGGTAAAGTGGTATTCCGATCTGAAGGATTGTGGGTATTCCGATCAGTAAGAGTGACAGCTTTCCGATTTGAGTACTAACTACATTCCCACGAGGAGGATTCCGATAGCCTCTTCTTTCCCACTTTCCGATTGAAGCATTCCGACCAGGTAGGTTTTTGGCATTCCGATCTGAGGTGAGTTTGGTATTCCGATCAAGGTAAGGTAACAGCTTTCCGATCAGGGGTTCCGATCTACATTCCGACCAGAGTGGTAAGAGTATTCCGATTAGGGTGCTGATTGGAATATATTTCGATCTAGGGTATTTTTCATGTTTTTTCTTGTTTAATTTTTACATTCTCATTTTAATTCTTTGTCCATTTTTAATTCTCGTCAGGCTTTAATTTTAAGTCATTTAATTATTTACTTTTCAAAGTTTTTAATATCGCACCATTTAATTTTAATTAGTCTTAGATTTAATTTCTCGCCATTTACTTTAACGACATTTACTTTTAAGTCTTTGCACATTTAAATTTAAAAACAACCAAAAATATTTGTTTCACCAAAGACAATATAGTCACACATAGAACCTAGATCAATTCGTTAAGATATCGAGAACTTGAAATTAATTTTTATACGGGGTGTCAAAAGCCTTGTATTAAGGAAGAGAAAGCTCACCCTCAGCTCAGTAGAGTGGATTTAGCATCGGTAAGCGCATTAAATTTAAATTCATTACCTAATTCATTACCAGATTCTATCATTTGTCACTTTGAGTCAGCATCAGGGCATGAGCGTCAGAAAATATAACAGCTGACGCTGACCCTGGCCCCTCTGTTCCTAATGATGTAGTACCCCAACAACACGGTCCTACTGAAGGAACCAAAAACATGATCATTGATCTGAACTCATCAGGGACTTTTTCTTAGGATCCATCAGGTCAAACCAAGCCTGGTGGTGAAGAAGTTGAAACTGATCCTCACAAAGAGGTTGTTGATGCTAGAGCCACCAAGAAATCTGTGTTTAATATGTCTTCCATGGATCTCACTAAGGAGTTTGGGTTAGATGAAAGGTCACCAGTCAATCTTGATGAAAGTGACCCTAAAGACAATACTAATGATCAAACACCAAAGCCAGCATCCCCCAGATCTCATCAGGTAAATGACTTAACAAATAAAGTGCTAATTCTTCATACGCATGTAGCCACATTACAAGCAGATAAAGTTGTTACTGAAGCTGAGATTGCTACAATGAAGGCTAGACCAACTCCTCCAACTGCTAAAGAAATTAAGGATGTCTTGCTTGCTACTCTAAAGGAAATAGTGAAGGATGTGGTAACCCCCAATAATCTAAAGCAAGAGATTTCCACACTCATGGACTCCATTAATAATGCCACTATGGAGTTTCTTCAAAATTTGTTCAGTACCTGGGCAAGTGAATAAATTTTGTGATTCTGTTTCCAAAATCAAGGACAGGGTAACCATGCTAGTACAATAGAAGCTGACAGAATCTGAAGAACTTTAGCAAAAGATAAATCGTCTTGATGGTGTGCCAGCTTTGCTGGCCAAAATGTCATCTACACTAAACATTCTTGTTGCCTCTCTCCTTCTGGTGTGTCAGCAGAAGTTGCTATGCATTCTTCTGCTGGGGGGGGGGGGGATAAAAACACTATTGAAGCCTTATTTCAAAGGCATGAAAGGAAGAAGGCTCAGAAGCTACCAATCTCATATTTTTCTTTTGACGTGGTCTAGATGAAGCTCCAGGCTTTTCGCCTTTGAGATCCCCTTCTCTAGTTGGAATAGTGTCTCTGCGAGCTTTATACAGTACTGTCCCCTCTCTTGAACAGATTGCCAGCATGGGTGGTATAAAAGCAGGATTAATTGTGCTAACTGGAATGTTCCAGTGCTTAAACCCAAAAGGTGGAAATGATAATTTTTCTCCTTGAAGCTGAGCATATGAATCGCGTATCTTCCCATGAAAATCTTCAAATATTAATTTCCTAAAATAAAGTTTTACCCCTTTGGCCAGACAGTATAACATAGTGGCATCTTTTTTATTTATCTGATCAAGACCACTAGTTTTACCCCCCAAGCACTCAATCAAGATGGTCATTAACAATTTCCACTTAGGTGGCAAACAACTTCTTTTCAATGCACCTTTTAAGAAATCTTATTACTGTATCTAATCTCTTTGAAAAGGTTTTAACGACAATAAAATCATCAGGTATTACCTCATATTCACTAGAGTTTTCCAAATAATCCAGATCCAAAACCCTTCTAAACAGTTTTAAACCAATTTTACCATGTCATTTGTGACAATACGTCAATTTGAGGTCGTTATTTTATTCTCAAGTGTTGGGAATAAAATGTAGCCAGTACACTTGAAAGCTGACAAGAAGAAAACACGCGTTGATAAGAAGAAAACAAGCGTTGACAGATCAAGCGTTGACAGGAAGATGTCAAGCGTTGATAGGATGAAGTCAAGCACTGATAGAAAGATATGGTCTACGCGTATTATGTTTCTAGTTTTTTTCTAGTAAAGATAGGATCAACAATGTATTTTCTATACTTATCTTTACCTAGAATAGCTGATACGTAGACTCTTGTACAAGGCTTCTTATGTCTATAAAAGAAGACCTTTTGGTTTGTTTCATATAAGTTTTTCATACGTTTAACACTTTCATTGTAAGCAAGTTTGTTATAATCAATCAAGTGAAAGTTTGTTTTACATTCTTTGTGTGTTCTTGTTTGAGTATTAATTCCGCATAATACTTAAATTGTTTTATACATAAACAAAGTTTCTCTATGTGTTTAACTTGATTTAATCTCGTTTACACAAGCTAAATCGGTCTAAGTTTGGGATCAACAAGTGGTATCAGAGCTTGTTTAGAAACTTTGATCTAAAGAACACAAGAACCCTAAATTACCAAAAACCCTAATTTTCACAAAACCCTAAAAACATCATGTCTACCCCAGAAGCAAACTCCTCATCCTCTTCAACCCACAACATCAAGATTCCTATGTTAGACCCAGACAAGTTTGAGTTGTGGAAGTTTAAATTTGAGCAATATCTACAAATTCATGACTACACCCTATGGAAATCATTGAATATGGAAACACATTCAATAAGGCTCAAAAGATTATAGATGTCATTGCTACAAGAACAGCTATTCAAGGTTCTACTAAAGAAGAACGAAGAGAAAAACCTGAAGATGGTAGAGTTGTCTCAACTGAGGATATAGCAAAGAGAAGGGTTGATATGAAAACCCTAAGTATTCTGAAACTCTCTTTGGGACAAGAAAATCAGCACAAATACAGAAGCTATGAGTCTGCAAAAGATCTTTGGGCAGCTCTTGAAGTTGCTTATGGTGGTAATGCTGATACTGTGCAAGAGAAAAAGAAGCAACTCTTGCATGAGTATGCTGTTTTTAAGGCTCAACCTAATGAGAAGCTAAGTAGTGTGAGAAGTAGACTTCTTGACATTACAAGCAAATTGTCCTTCATGGGAACAATGCTTGGTGATGTTGATATCATCTCCATTGATGCATGGAAGATTGAAGCAATGTCTATAATTGCTAATAACACTCACAAAAGTTCTACTTTTGATGATGTTTACAATAAACTGAGGCTGATAGAGAATGAAACTCTTTTGGATCATGAAAGCAAGTATACCAATGGTAACATGGCCTTCTTATCACATAGTGAAGGTCAATTTGATCAAAAGGAGTCATATATGCACCTAGTTACTAGATCAACTTGTGTCAACGCTGGATCATTTCCTATCAACGCCTCACATTCAGACACTGACACATACAAAATTGACTCACCAAGAGTTAAGCCTGCTGGTATTGATCTGGATACTGTGTGTGCATACATTGCTTCATTGCCCAATGGTTCAGTGATTACTTATGAGGACCTTGAGCAAATTAGTGATGAGCATTTGGAGGAGATGGACATAAAGTGGAATATGGCTCTTGCAAGTATAAGAGCAAACAGATGGAATAGAAGAATCAAGAAGAAGATGACTTTTAATGCTAAGGACACGGCTGGATTTGATAAATCCAAGGTTGAGTGTTACAATTGTCATCATATGGGACACTTCATGAGAGAATGCAGATCTCCAAGAAGATCTGATGCTGGAAAACCCTCAAGCCAAATTGTTAAGGCTCAGGATCCCAAGGCCATGGTTGCAATTTAAGAAATTGATGGTGTTGGATGGGATTGGAGCTATTTGGCTAAGGATGAGGAAGAGAATAAAGCTTTGGTTGCTGAGATGGAAGAAGAAGATCATGTTCACTATGCTCTCATGGCACACTCCTCATCTTCATTAGACAATGAGGTATATGATGATGCTTTTGTAGTAAGGGTTGTCGTCTAAATACTAAAAGACTTAACAAAGAAGTTTTAAGATTGTCAACAGATGTGAGTAATGAAGACGCAAGTTGTCTAACTATCAACTTGCTCTTACTCAAACTAAAAAGACTGTAACTGAGTATAAGAAAATGGATCTTGACCTAAAAGATAAAATTAATATCTTAAAACATGATTTAAAGGCTAGTACTGATATTAGAAACATCATGGAGAGGGTCAATACTAAATTACAGGCTAAGCTAGATGAGGCTATCAAGAATAAGGATAATGTAGATCTTAAAATTCAGAGATTTGATAAAGCCTCACAAACCCTAGGAGAATGTGTTAGTAAATAAAGGGATTCTAGGGATATGACTAGGATTGGGATGAAAGAGTATGCTGGTGTTCCACCACCAGCTGGGGACTTCTATGGTGTTCAAAGAAAGGACTTATCTTGGACTGGTTTACCAGAACTCCAAGAAGAGGAATGTATTCCTCCACCAAGAGTCCTTACCCCAGTAGAAGAATATAGGCAGAAGGTGATTGATTTAGACCAATGGAAGAAAGCCAACCCTACCTTATTTGTTAAGGGTGGCATGCTTAGTGAAAGCCCAAATGAGTCCACCTATCAAAGTAACAAACCCAATCACTAGAAAGACTGTTTACCTTGGCTCAAACGTTGTTAGAAAACCTATTATTAAATATGCAGAAATGTATAGACAAACTAGGTCACCAAAAAGCCAAATTAGTGATAATGGAACAGGTTTCTTTTATTCTAGACCTAGAGTTATGTCTAGAAAAGCCTGTTATACTTGTGGTAGCTTTTCACATTTAGCCAATAAGTGTGTCAACGCTTCAAAGGTCAACGCTGACAAAAATTCAAACACTGTCGAACCCAAAACTTTTGTTCAGCAAAGTCCACAAGTTGTTAGACCAGCCCTATTCTTTACTAAAGGGTCTAATACTTATGGACAAAGACCTTTTCAGAAGACCAATACATGGTATAATAGACAATGGGTTCCTGTAGCAAACCTAGGTTCAACACTGACAAGGGTAACTTCAGCGTTCACAGGACCAAATCAAACGCTTACAGAAACGTTGCTAGACCAAATAATGGTAAATATTTGCAACCAAAGGGAAAAGGGTCTAAAACTTCTTCTAGCTTGACATGGAGACCTAAACAAGATCAAAACCCTAATTCAGATGGGATTTCTATGACCTGCAACAGATTCAATTATATTTCAAAGGTCATAACAAAACCAATTGGGGTTAAGTGGGTGTTTAATCTAAAAAAGGGATGAACAAGGAGTTGTTATGAGGACTAAGTCTGTTCTTGTTGAACAACCAAATGAATCGAAGTCTGCTCAGGCTTGGGTTCCCAAAGAAAACTAATTTGTTTTCTTTATGTGCAGGGCATTCAAAAGCAGGTTAATGATTATGGCTATTGGGATAGTGGATGCTCTAGGCACATGACTAGGAAGAAAGATTATCTCACAAACTTCACTCCCATTAAGGATGGTGACAAAGTTTACTTTGGAGGCGGATATGGAACTATCACAGGCAAAGGAACTCTTCTCACCAACAATTTGCGTTTTGAAAACGTGTTTTTGGTAAAAGAATTTGACTATAATCTGTTTAGTGTATCACAAGTTTGTGATAACAAAAATAAGGTTCTTTTAACTGATACTGAATGCTTAGTGTTGAGCAAGGATTTTAAAATACCAGATGAGAAATTCATTTATTATAGAACACCTAGGCCTAAGGACATTTTTAATGTGAATCTTAATGGAATTAGGATGAATAATAACTTGTCATCTCTTTATGCTAAGGCTTCAGTTGATGAGAGTAATCTATGGCACAGGAGACTAGGGCACATTACCTTTAAAAATATAAACAGACTTATGAGACATGGCTTGGTTGATGGTTTGCCTGAAAAGGCTTTCCGCAATGACTACTCTTGTGTTGCATGCCTTAAAGGTAAACAGCACAAGGTCTCATTTAAGTCTAAACAGGTGCACTTTAGTTCTAAACCACTTCACTTGCTGCATATGGACCTGTTTGGTCCAACTAATATAGAAAGCTTGAATGGTAAATCTTAATGCTTTGTCATTACTGATGATTTTTCTAGGTTTACATGGACTTTCTTTTTAGCTTTGAAAAGTGACACTACTGATACTTTAATTAACTTTATTAACCAAATTGAGAAGAAGACTGGTAATGAAGTTAAGATGCTTAGAAGTGATAATGGTGGTGAGTTTAGAAATAAGCTGTTGGATGATTTTTATGCCAAGAATGGGATTACTAGACAGTTTAGTCTAGCCAGAACCCCACAGCAAAATGGGGTTGCTGAGAGAAAGAATAGAACCCTCATTGAAGCAGCCAGGACTATATTGGCTGATGCTCACTTTCTTGTTGCTTTTTGGGCTGAGGCTGTAAATACAGCTTGTTATGTTTAGAATAGTGCATTAGTCAACAAGATTCATAACAAAACACCTTATGAGTTACTTTGGGGAAGGAAACCTAATATTGGTTTTCTTAAACCTTTTGACTGTCATGTAGTTGTGTTGGATACTAATGATGACTTAGGTAAATTTAGTGCTAAAGGTGATGAAGGCTACTTCATGGGTTATTCAGTGCAGAGTAAAGGATATAGGGTTTACATTAAGAAGGAAAAACGTATACTTGAAAAAGTACATGTTAGGTTTTTAGAAAGTAAACCTAGTGATCCTGAAAGTGGTCCAAATTAGCTATTTGACTTAGAACCTCTGTAACACCCCCAAATTTATACAACTTAGTACAGCGGAAGACTCGTTGGTGTTACGGGATAGCACATTACTCACATCATAGACAACGCATAAAAATAGCGTTGTTTAATAGTAAAAGCATTTCCATTCATAAATATCAAAGTTACATCGGTCCCAAGTCATTATATTTCATACAAAGTTTTACAAAGTATTTGAGTGGAAAATATTGTTTAAGTGCGGGCTATGAATTCTTATCGTCTTCCCGAGAATTGCCTTCAAGTACCTGAGATAAAAATGTTAAAAGAAAAGGTCAGCGATAACGCCGAGTGAATTCACTCGTGAACGTTATTTTTCTTGCTCAAAAATTTTCAAAAATCCATAAAAATTAAAAATTGTTAAAATCCATAAAAATTAAAAATTTTCAAAAATCCAAAGAGATTTTTATTTTTATTTTTACACGTACATATATATTGTCTATTTCTTTGGTATCTTTTTCTTTTGCTTTTACAGGTGTATGCGTACTAGATCTTCAACTTATTCAGAGCCCGAGACTCGTGAAGATTTAGATATGGCTGGTGTGAACAACAACAATAATCCACCGCACCTCAACAATAATAATAACAACAATGTTCCCCCACCTGATCTTCGAATGATGGAGGAGCTTTGTCAACCTACGATGAATGGACGCGGAGGACCGATTGCGCCGATGCAAATCACTGCTCTAGAGTTTTCTTTGAAGCATCACATGATCCAACAAGTGCAAAACACTTGTCCATTTCGCGGATTGCCGGATGATGATGCCAACAAACATCTCGACAAATTCATTACCGTTACTCAAAGCATGAAGTTCCCCGGGGTTACTATGGATTTTCTTCGCCTTCATCTATTTCCACATACCTTATCCCACAATGCCGAAAAATGGTGATCGTCTTCCGAAGAATTCAGTTCATACTTGGGATGAGATGACTCAACGATTTTTGTCGCGCTACTTTCCACCATCCATGGTCACGAGCCTTCGGAATCAAATTAGTGGATTTACTCAAGAACCTGATGAATCACTTTTTGATGCTTGGGAACGATATAATGTTTTGATTGATTGATGTCCAAACCACAACAAGCTCCCCGTTACCTTAATTGATACTTTCTACAACGGTTTAACTTTTCGTGATCGTGATACGATTAATGCAGCCGTCGGTGGCACATTTATGAAAAGAAGACTTGAAGAGTGTAGAGAGCTTATCGAGAACATGACTACTCATCATAAAAATTGGGATTCATCCGCATCTTCAAGGAATAACCCGAGTGTCACCGTTTCTTCTACTTCTTCAAACCCTGATATCACCGAATTGACCCGCACAATAGTCAAAATGAGCAAAAATATGCAACTCTTGGCTACAAATCAACAACAACAAGTTAAAGCTGTAGCAACTTCATGTGAGATTTGCGGGGGTCCTCATTCATACACTGATTGTCCTTCTACTCATGACAATCCGGAAAACGTGTATACGGCTTATGGTAACTATTCAACGAAAAACTACCAAGCTCGACCTCAAGGTGATCGTAACTTGCTAAGTTACCGTTATAACAACTTTCTTTCACCCGGTTTTTCTCCTCAAAACCACAACCCCAAAAACTACAATAGAAGCAATCCAAACCCACCTCGAGCTTCTAATCCTTATCACCCACCCGCTAAACAAGCACCACCCATTAATCAAGATGTGGAAACTTTCATGAGGACCCAAGGAGAGCTTGTAAGATGTGTAAATCTTGCTTATGTTTTAGAGAGAGAAAGAGATAGAAAGATGGTGGATTTCACACTTCTAGAGAGAGAAAGTAATGAGAACTATATGTATTGAAAATGAAAACCACTACCCTCTCCATCAAAGGAGAGGGTTTATATACCCAATCCCTTGTCATGGGCTTGGGCTTACATTTGGGCCGGCCTACACATGTTGTAGGCTAGGCTTGGTCTTGTTAGTTAAATAAAGATAAATAACTAAACTACGAGTTATTACATGGACTATCGTTGGAGTGACCGATCCTTCTTAATACATAAAATGTATTTCCAACAATCTCCCCCTAAGGGAGGTCACTCCAAACAAGGGCATTACCCAAGTTACAATAATAAGATAAACCTAGCATACTATGCTTGTCTTGAGCTCGTAGTCTTCGTCTTCCTTTTTCTTTTTCTTTTCTGGTGAACATGTTGAAGTGATCTTTGATATCCATCTTTAACATTAATCTCTTGCCTTGATCTTGTGCATCCATCACTTGTGATCTTCGCCTCTTCGTGACCTCACGTCCCACATACTTATACCTTAGTAATTCTTGAAAGCTTTAGAGTTCGATACAACGGAAGACTTAACTTTTAAGCTTTCTTGAATTAGATGAGGTATTAAGTGCATAAAGTATAAGCATGCGGGGACAACTTCTTCTTAGATCCTGCAACACCACCGTCTTCAAATGCCGCAACATAAGTAGACACGAACGAAATGGCTTTGAACATTTCATTCTAATTCGGAAGCATTTTACCTCCGGTCGGTGAAGACCGTTGGACGATATAAAATATCGTACTTGTGGCTGGTAGATTTAATTAAAAATCTCCTTGACAAGATTTCGCGGGTAAACCCGTTCTCTTTACTCGACCGTCCAAAGCTGACTGCGAACGTAAAGAGTGAATCATTTGGATAAAATTATCCGCATGATTGATGCCGTCAATTCTGATTCCTGGAACAAGTTTGATTTATTAAAGAATCGCACCATCGTTGCTTTCCAGTTGTCACGAGCTTGATTCATATTGAATCTTGCAAGTTACTTACCAAGTGCTGTTTGAGGTTAACACTAGAAGGATTTCCACTCATCACTGTGAACACTAAGGTATCACTTTGAGTGTTCTGGCAAGATCACTAAGATATTGCGTAGAGGCCTGGAACGTGTTTAAATTCAGTTAAGAATTAAACCACTGTTGCTTTCCAGTTATCACAAGTTTGATTCATAAGAATCGCACAAGTCACCTACCATGAGCTTTTTGATATTCGCTCAAGAAGGATTTCTGTGACAATCCGTCAATTTATGGTTTATATTTTATTCTCAAATATTATTTAAAAACATTATTTTAATGTTATATTATGAACTCAC
Organism: Glebionis coronaria; assembly: GCA_025667525.1. Taxonomy (NCBI): domain Eukaryota; kingdom Viridiplantae; phylum Streptophyta; class Magnoliopsida; order Asterales; family Asteraceae; genus Glebionis; species Glebionis coronaria. Next base: position 171,012,877 of record CM046882.1, on the reverse strand, counting down.
TTATTTTTGTGAAGAAATTTGGGTTTACGTCTTGAAGTAGCATCGACTACGTCTAAATCGGAGGATTCTACGTTACGTGCTTACGTTTACATACACCGTCTTTGGTGACAGTCCGACATTTCAGGAAATAAATTTATCCATGAATATTATTTTGGAATTTTAAATTTGGGTTGGTTCATAAACTCACAAATTTACGAGAAGAGATTAGGACTTACTTTCATAATTTAACGTCCTTTACGACTAAACCGGAAACCCTAGGTTTACGTATTTACATTTTTGAACTCTGTTTTTGACGAGACAATTTTTATTAGATTCGTTTTGTGCCGTTGCTTCATAATTTATAAAAACGTTTTTCGTAAAACGATCCGAGGGCACGCAAATCAAGAAAACTAGAATCGAGGAATACCCGTAAATTAATGGGGATGGAACAAGTACATACTTGTCCCACCCCCTCACATGGCTAAACAAAGCTAACAACACCATGTGGTTTCAAGCTTACAAGATAAGCTAAGACACATGTCTTAGTTTACTTGTAAACTAGCAACCAACATCAAAACCACCACCTCAAACTATTTTCATTCATTTCAACACATGCAAACAACTAAACACTCTCCTCCCTCTCTCTAAAATTCGTCCTAAACTCATCCAAAACAACCCCCATTTGATCTTGATTCAACCATAAATCATATGTATAATTTACATATGATGAAAACCCATTGAAGTTATGAAGATTGGAGGTGATCTTAACATGTAAAAAGGAGTTTTCAAGGGAGTTTGGGGCTGATTTCTCAAGAAGTTTTCATGAAGAACAAGGGCTGATTTTTGGAGGAATCTACAAATAGTTGGTGATCCTAGAAGTGGTGTTGATATCTCATAAGATCGGTTATCCAAAACCATGTCTTGTTCATCCAAAAGCTCATCATTTCATCACTTTGGTGGTATAAAGATTGTTCTCCCCATCCTCTTGTTATTTTGATTATGTAATCATGTATTTTCTTTCCTATTGTATATGTATATGATGAATATATGATGATAAAAATATTGTGTGGGGATTTGGTGTTGATAATCATGGGTAAAAAGATGAAAAAAAACTATATGTAAAAAGGTAAAAATCTTGCTTAAGAGGTAGGCTGTATAAAAACAGTAACTAACCACATGTTAGACTGATAAAATGGAAAAGTATAATCAATATACAGTAAGTGTTAGGTCTTGTACACATGTGAGAGTTGGCCATGCAATGGAATCATTATAATGAGTGAGATATGATCAAAACAAGTTTAGAGTACAAATCTGAGTTCACTGTTTTGGACGATTTTTAGAAAATACTTAGAGGCTGATTCAACAGTAGCTATACAGGAGTTAAATGGAGCACATATCATTTAGTTTATGTCATAAAAATTTGAGCTTCATCTCCATATAGAACTCTAGATATGGCAGTTTTGGTGAACATGAAAATAAAAATCAGATTTTGGGAAATTAAAGTATAATAGTATTATATAAGCACTCAAATAAAAATAGTATAAAATGTGAATTAAAACCCACTAACTTATATAGTACATTTATATAAATATGTATAAGGATAAATAAATGGACATTTTATAAAAATTGTAGTTTAATAAGTTTTATAAGTTATAAAACTATAAACATGATTTTTACGACTTTTTCGGCTATTACCGTAAAATTAACGTTTTTGTTAAATAAAACTTAGACGGTCGGACCCGTCTAATGTAAACTTTTATAAACTCATATACTGATATATAAACATATATAACAAGTAAAAACTGATAAAACCCGAACTATATAACATACGGACATTAACGGGCTAAGTTAACGTTATTGGACTAATAATACAACAAAATGGACTAAAGCACCTATAAACTTATTTATTGGGCTTAACCCATTTGGGCCCAACATGTAAAGTATAAATACTGATAATACAAGTTAATGAACTTATAATAGGCTTATTGGACCTAAAACACGTAAATAGGTAAAACTAGTAAACTAGTAAGGAGTTACCAATACATAAACACAAAAATGAGTGAATGAGAATATATAAACCCACTTGATCATCATATATATATAATCATCATATGTATCCATAATTGTTATTTTTATAAAGTCATTGGACATGAGTCTAAGACGAGTATTATTTGTCTAGGTTTCCGTGATTGAAGCACGTACCGTACGTCCGAATTGCCGATAACCCGACTTCCCACATCAACGTGAGTTCATAGCCTCGCACTCTTTTAAATGTTTTTATGAAATGTTTTATAAACCCGCGAGGGAGATAACATGTTAGTTTTTATAAAATAGGACACATTTGTCCCGATTGTTTGTTTATTGATTTGGACCCGGATGATTGTATGACCCTACGAATGATTAAATGACCCGATAGATGAAATGAAATGGATTATTAAAGTTAGGTTATGTCACTAAAAGTCCCATTAGCATGAATTGTGAACTATCGGGATTTGGTAGACGCTTATGCATATAATAGTACTATTTGGGGACGATCACCCCAGTTCGCGCCTTGACGGTTGATCCCCGTCGTGCCACGTTGATTGGTAAGCGAATTTATGTATGAGAAAATTTACATAGCGTGACCTTTGTGACGACACGCTAATTTAGATGGGCAAATGAGTTTCGGGCTAGCTACCCGTTGTTTGTTGTAGTAAGGTAACAAGGTCATGCGGTTTGTAATAATCTAAAATAACGAAAATATTGATATACGCCTTGAATTACGATGTATTGCCTGACTAGCAATACGGGGTCTTACTACTGATGTTATGTTTGTGTTTTGGTTTTATATAACCATATTCATATAACGGTTTTTATTTCTATACAACGTTATAAAACGTATTGTATGATATTTTTACGACATTGGTTCGTATAATGATTTTTAAGGCAAATGCCTATATTATGATTTTGATAAGGATTTGTATAAAATGACTTTGGCTATTTTATGGCCTATTACAATGATTTGTACAAAATGATTTTCGGTAATATATTTATACCGATGTTATATTGATGGATTTTATTAATCTCTATGAATTCACTCGGCGTTATCGCTGACCTTTTCTTTTAACATGTTTTATCTCAGGTACTTGAAGGTAATTCTCGGGAAGACAACAAGAATTCATGGCCCGCACTTAAAATAACGAATTCCATTCAAATGCTTTGTAAAATCTGTATTAAATACAATGACTTGGGACCTATGTAAATTTGATATTTATGAATGGAAATGTTTTATTATTAAACGACGCGAATTTTAAGCGTTGTCTATGATGTGAGTAATGTGCTATCCCGTAACACCAACTAGTCTTCCGCTGTATTGAGTTGTATAAATTTGGGGGTGTTACAATTTCCATCTTCATTGTAAATACTTTCGTATTACTCGGATGTTCAGGCAAGATCATGAAGATTTTGCGTAGGACTCTTAAAATCTTTCTTTCTTTTCATAGTGTGTGAAGAAGCAAGGAATTATGGAAGTGTGTCCTAATGAGATATTTGATGATCTCAAATGGCTCTAGACTCGATCGTGCATTTTGGATTTTAGTGATCGGAGTTTGCAGAGGAGTTCCACTTTTTCAATACCAATTTACTCGGAGTGAATAAATCGATAGATAATGCGTTATCTCCGTGTGATTAAAACAAATACATTTTGAGAGATATCTGAGTTAGCTGGGATGGGTTGTGCATTGCATCACTGGGTCCATGATGTATATCTTCAATATCGAGCATCATTAAAAATGATCTTAATAGCATATGTGTTGACCCGGTGTGTGCCTAAGGTTGTAAGGAGGGCTTCTTTCTTTACACCCTTTATCTTTACAATTCTTTTTCATTCTCCAACCCCTTCAATGCTTACCAATACGTCATAGATAGCACCTTGTTGTGATTGTTCTAGTGCTAACTTAAGTACTTGGTCGGCATTCAGCTACATTCACAATTTTTTCTCCAACTTTCCTAAGGACTACTATTTCTAGCTATGGAATGTCCTTGGGAAGATTCCTCCGGTTCTAGAAGAATCATATGACTTAACATGTCCTACCATCCTTATGTCACCACAATCTTCATCGTCGTGAAATAAGTGGGTTGTGGGTAAGTATAAATCACCATGAAATCCATTTTTGATGTGTAAATCCGTTTTGCTCCCCCTTAACATATGCCACGATATTCGGAAACTTTTCGCATATGTCGGGATAATCCAGCACATTAAGTCAAACCATTTGTGATAATTTCCCATATTAAATCACATTTTCTCCCCATATTAAAAATATTAACCCAATCGATGTTTTTAATATCAATTGATTTAATGAAGTTTTAACAAAGGTTTTGGGAAGAAAAATGCAAGTTCGTTTTATCTTCATGATACCAAATGTATGAGATATGATATCGATTTGTAACATGATCACATATTCACCATATTAGAAAAAAAATTGACAAGGTTGGACCTGATTGATGTGAACATCATATGATAAGATCAAATGGTTCTTGTCGGCATATGTTGGTCGCCTCGTCAGGTCTGAAGTCTTCTCTTGAAACCACATGTACGATTGGTATTGTAGTCTTGACACGAACTGGTGAACTTGGCCCGTTTGGCATCGAAGATCCTGAATGCTTGACGATTGCTCCCCCTCAATTGTTGACCCGTGTTCTATTGAAAGAGTTGTAGTCGTCGGTTGAGTAGTCGCATCGTCGAGTATGTAGATACCAGTTGTAGATTGCTATGGTTGTAGAGATGATAGCTTCATAAAAACAAGACTTCTCTTGTTTAAACAAATAAATGCACTGAAACGTACATAGATTTATGTGAGACCAAGTTATAAAGTAAACTTGATCCCTTACAAGGTTTTAAAGTAAACCTTGCCCGAGAAAAATTAATTCTCGTTGTAAGCCAAAGCTTTCATAAGAAATACTTGACTTTAATGTGAAAACCGGGTTGCAGCTTTTGTACGAAATAACTACAAGCCATATAGGCATGTTTTATGAAATATTTACAGCTTTTGTACGAACTCTATTTATGGTGCCGTGTCAATATTAATCGATATTTCTAAGGCCGTAAATATTATCGTACAAAAAGACATGCCTTTAAAAAATTATGTAAAAATATTTTTGGATTTTTGTGAATTTTTCAATTTTTATGGTTTTTATATGGTTTTATATTTTTATATTTTGCTTTTGTGGATAAAAATATAAACAATATATACAGAAGATCACCAATGATACGGAGAATAGTTTACCATCACTATTCTTTCGCTTCATCTGCCAATTCCTTTAGAGTCTCAGGCGAGAAGGTTCTCATTCCTAGCTTGTCGGCCAAAAATTCAATTCGAGCGCGATCTAAAGCCTTCGTGAAAATATCCGCCAATTGGTACTCAGATCGGACAAAGTAGAGCTCGATCACTCCATTTTCCACTTGCTCCTTGATGAAGTGGTAGCGAATGTCAATGTGCTTCGACCAGGAGAATTGAACGTTGTTGCATCATAAGGCAATTGCACTCTTGTTGTCACAGTACATCGGAATTTTGTTGAAACCTAGACCATAGTCGGTTAATTGCGATCTCATCCAAAGAATTTGAGCACAGCAACCGGACATAGCTATGTATTCTGCTTCTGTACTTGAAATTGCAGCACTTTTCTGCCTTTTCGATGCCCAACTAATTAGTCGATCTCCTAGTAGTTTCAAAGTTCCACTCGTGCTACGCCTTGTATCTTGACAACCCGCGTGATCCGCATCTGCATATGCCATAAGTGTAATTGAAGAGTCCTTCGAATACCAATGTCCCCGATTAATGGTTCCTTTAAGATATCGAAAGATCCGTTTCACAGTGGCCAAGTGTAACTCAGTAGGTTGAGTTTGATACCGAGCACACATACATATAGCAAACTGAAGATCAGGTCGACTAGCTGTGATATACAGAAGAGTACCGATCAGTCCACGATACAGTGTCAGATCAACGGCAACTCCATGTGGATCTGCATCGAGCTTAGTTCGTTCCACCGTTGGAGTATCCACGGGATCACAAGATTCCATCTTATATTTCTTAAGCAATTCAAGGGCATACTTGGATTGATTGATAAAGATGCCTCTGGGACTCTGAGATATCTGAAGACCTAAGAAGAATGATACCTTGCCCATCATTGACATCTTAAACTTGGAAGACATGAGTTTCCCAAACTCGTCGGATAAGGTTTGGGTCGAGGCTGCAAATATAATATCATCAACATATATTTGTACCATAATAATATCTTTACCTCGTTTCAGAATGAACAGTGTGGGATCCACCTTGCCTTTAGCGAAGCCTTGCGTAATGAGGAATTTTGACAATAGATCATACCATACACGTGGAGCTTGCTTCAACCCATAGAGAGCCTTCTTAAGCTTGTACACATGATTAGGATAATTAGGATTCACAAAACCATCCGGTTGTTGAACATAGACCTCTTCCTTGATTTCACCATTAAGAAATGCCGTCTTTAAATCCATCTGATAGACGATCATATTCATGTGGTCTGGATAAGCGAGGAATAGTCTAATTGCTTCCAAACGGGCAACATGTGTAAAGGATTCCATAAAGTCGATGCCCAATAATTGCTTGTATCCACGAGCTACTAGTCGAGATTTGTTCTTTAATATTCCGCATAACTCATCGAGTTTCACCTTGTAAACCCATTTCAATGTGAGTAATTGCACTTGATCCGGGAATGGGACAAGTTCGAATACATCAAGACGTATAAATTCATTAAGTTCTTCTTGCATAGCTTCTATCCAACATGATTGAGTAAAAGCTTCTTGCCATGTCTTAGGTTCAACTTCAGTGAGAAAAGCATCAAATTGACAAAACATTGTATTTTCTTGTAACTGACTTCGTGTGGATACCGGACGATTAGGGTCACCAATAATAGAATCTATAGGATGATCCTTTGTCCAACTGCTGTCATGTTCACGAATCCGTGGATTGGAGTAAAACGTACTAGGAGCTTCCTCTGAGGTAGACGACCCGACTTGATTAGGGTCGGGAATAGGTACACAAAAGAATGGAAGTGCACACATTTGAGCGAATTCCAAATCGTGATCATCATCATCGTCTTCATCATCAATAGGCATGACATGGGTAGTTGAAACAGGTGTTGGTTGAGAATTACTTGTTGATGGTATATCTTGACCAATTGTAGGTGCAGATGTGTCTGATTGTGCTTCGGTTGCTGGAGCGACAACTTTGGTTACCGGAGCTATTACCTCAGGTTCTGGAGCAACAATACTTGGAGGAGTAAAGAATTCATCAAAGAACGGCTGAAACAACGTATCACATTCAGTCCTAGAAGGTGGTGTAAATGATGATGAAGTAGGGTTATTTGGGACAAGACCAGAACTAATGTTACTGGGTCCCATTTCATGAAGTGCGAGTTCAGAGATTCTTTGCTCAAAAGCCATTGCTGTCAGCTCATCAAAATCAACATTCATAGTTTCGAGGATCTTACGAGACTTACGGTTGTAGATTCGGTATGCCTTCTTTGCGGGTGCGTAACCAATGAAAATACCAATATCAGTCTTTGGTTGAAGTTTTCCCAAATTGTCACCATCATTATTTGGATAGCACAGAGAACCAAATACATGAAGATATGATAAATCTGGTACTTTTCCATGGAGAAGCTCATAAGGTATTTTACCATGGCGTTTACGAATTAGTGACCGGTTTTGGGTGTACACTGCTGTAGATACTGCTTCTGCCCATAAAAACAATGGAGCCTTTGCGTAAATTAACATCGTTCGAGTAGCTTCCATAAGTGTGTGATGTCGCCTTTCAATGACACCGTTTTGTTGTGGAGTGCGTGCAACGGATGTTTATGAGATATGACAACTTCTTCATAATAATCACGCAAGATTTGATTCACAAATCCGGTTCCATTATCTTTACGAATGCGTCGGACAGTAGTGTTGAGACGCACTTGAATCATCTTGAGAAATCCGATGATGAATTTAGGTGCCTCATTTTTTGTTGTAAGAAATTTCACCCATGTAAACCGAGAGTAATCATCCACAATAACGAGGATGTACCTTTTACCACTAAGACTTTCAACACGCATTGGCCCACAAAGATCCATATGCAACAGATAAAGTTTCTCTTGGTTGGTGTCTTCCGTATTGGGTTTGTAAGATTTCTTAGTACTTTTCCCCATTGTACACGCGAAACACGAATGATACTTGTGAAATGAAAGTTTAGGAAGACCACGAACAAGTTCGTTTTTTGCCAGATGAGTAATAGCGTCAAAGTTAAGATGAGATAACCGTCGATGCCATAACCATGACTTAGTCTTCAATGCTTTGGAGAGAAGACATACGGGAGAAGCGGCCATCATGTCTTGTAGAGACAAAGTGTACAAATTATTTCCTCGAGTACCTTTCAATAAATCAACCCCTTCCAAATTATGTATGAAGCAGGTATGCTCTCGAAAAGCAACTTCTAGGTTTGCATCAAAAAATTGTCCTACAAAAAATAAGTTGTGACCGAGACCTTCCACATAATACACTCTCGAAATTATAACATTCCCAATATGACATTCACCATAACCCATTATCTTTGCAATATGATCATTACCAAATCGAACCGTACCAAGAAACTTGCTGACGAAATTTCTGAGCTGAGAGCGATCTCCGGTCATATGCTTGGAGCAACCAGAGTCCAAATACCATAGAACAAATTGGACCACCTGTTTTCAACAACAATAGTAGACAATGCATTGGAAACTATTGGTTCCAGAGTGTTAGCAGATAGAGATATAAGATTATCAGAATTTCTAGCATTTATGAGACCTTTAGAGTTCTTGCGTTTTCTAATGTGAGTTTTAGCACTAACAGGTTTTACTGTTCCAACTTTCTTAGGTTTTGGATTATTCGCGGGCACTACAGTGGGAGTAGACCTATTTCAAGGGCACTTGGTTCCTACAGTAGTGTCAGTGTTCCTAGTTAAAGGACACGCTTGTGTTTTGGTAGCCTTGGTACTCCTAGTTAAAGGGCAAGCTTTCTTCACTTCAGTGGGAGTGATCCTAGTTAAAGGGCACATACTTCCTACTATAGTGAAAGTTCTACCAATGGGACGCCACAACCAACCAACTTAGGTTAACACTTTCCTAGTCGGTTTCCATTCTAATCCATTTTTCCGGGCATGCATCTCATTCACATGGTCAATAAGGCAAGAATCATGAAGACTAGAAAACATACATTCATTGCAATTCCAACATTTCAAATTAGAATTCACAGTAGGCTTAGAACGCTGCACAACCGCAGAGCCTTTAGGTTTAGCTACATGATTCTTTTTATTCAAAACAGAAATAACATTCCTAGGATGGGCTTCTACTTTCTTCTTCACTTGACTAATAGATGGGGGCAAGATCCTATCATTCTTCTTGTTTCTTTTAATCTTAGATCTTTGAGCCTTAGTAGTGGTGCTTACTCCTGTATAAGGCAACACGAGAATATTAGAAGCTGGTTTTGATTCCGCCTTATCTTTAGTGATCAAAGTTTGAGATGGTTTAGTCCTAGGGCCCTTATTAAAATGTGTGACGGCTATAAGGTTCCTTTTGATTGCACTAGAGGACGATGTTGAGACAGTGGTTGCGTTATCCACAACACTCTTACCTTTTAGAGTACGGAGTGTTTCCTTTAACTCAGCCAAGACCAAATTTTTATCACAAATTTGTTCCCTCAAATCAGATATTTCCACCGACTTTCGATTCAATTGTTCAATCAATGATTGATTCTGTGCAGTGGTATTAACACATGCGGGCTTTACTGAATCGAAGAGTCGTGTATCTTTCTGTTTTAAGTTATCAACTTTGGACAAAATCTTGGAAACTCGATTATCTAGATCAAGTTTAAAATTCTCAGCAGCCTCAAGTACGTTCACACAGTTAAGCTCCTTAGATTTCTCTATGTCTATCGGCAAAGATTTAGCAACTTTGTCACTTGGCTGACGCTATTTTGATTGTAAATTCAATCAAAAATTCTTTTCAAAGTTTGCATCATCGATATTAACACCTTCGAATGACGTTTCAAAGATTTCTTGAATAAATTGTTTCTTGCATTCAAGCGAAATACAATGTGTTTGAATCTCATCAAAACGTTTTGAAAGCAAAGAATATGAATCTTGAAGCTTTAAAAATTCAGCGTCAGATTCGTGATAGTACTATCTACCACATTATCCACGGATTCAACATTATGCACAATAGAATCATTATCAACACTTTTATTCACACAGACGGAAACTATATCATGAGACATCACTTGCTTCAGAAGCTGATCATTTTGGCGTGAAACCCATTCTATTTCAAGTAAACTGTTTTCATAAGCATCATCCATTTCATTGAAAACACGTCTAACTTCTTCTATTTCCAAAAGCAAATCTTGATCAAGATTACTAAGACAAGCTTTAACATTCTTTACAAACGGAACAATTTCGTCTCGGAACGCATCTCTAGTGTGCTCAAAGTTCCATTCACCTTCCGTTATGGCCGAAGCCGTCGTACGATCCAAAATGACCTTTTCAAAGTCGGCTAAGTGTTGGTGTACCTCATTTAAGTTAATGGACGCCTTACTTACCAGTGGAAGTAACTTCGTTAAATCCGTTTAGACAAGTGTAGGAGACGTACTAGGAGGGTTTTCATTTGACACACTTTGGGGTACAAGAACTTTCAATTCAGCTAATTCCTTTTGTAAGCGAATGCGGGTCTTTTTAGAAAATTGTTCTTTGTTATATTGATCATAATCAATCGTATGGAATTTTGAAAGAATTTTAGGATGAGTTTCTTCCGCAAGTGACTGTGTCTCCTCAGTACTACGAACAAAAGGTGCTTCTTTCGATTTGCCAATTATGGTCATATCAAAAAGACCGGGAATATATTCCTGAGCTTGTTTTGCATAACCGGGATTAGTTGGTAAATCTTGAAGACGCTTAAGTTCGAGTTCTTTAAATGATTTAGTTAACAGATGAACCTTTTCTGTGTAAGCGTATTGTTTTAAAAGTTGTTGTTCTTTGAATTTAAGAAGTTTGGTAGCATTAATTTCCGATTCAAACTTTTTAGACTCGAGAGTTTTGAAATGCATTTTAAGTTTCTGAAAATCATTGACAACTGAATCTTTTACTTTTAATTCATTGGAAAGATTAGCTTTTAATGATTCTATTTCTTTCAAGTGTTCAATCTTTTCAAAACGAAATTGGTCAAATTCAGAATAAGTTATTTTTTCAGCTTGAGGGATCATTTAAAAAGCTTTGACCTTTTCTTTATGCAACGCAAGCTCAGCAGTTAGGGTGGAATTCGTAACTACGGATTGTCTGAGAGCCATATGCATTTGATCAATAGTATGTTTAGGCACCATGACCCTATCATGTGGAGCATAAGATTCCATACCCGTTGTAGCATCTGGTTGAGGTTCACTCAAATATGTAGGATTGGGTACCACATCATTTGAGTTACTAGTTCCCGAATGCTATTCGAGGTTGTTATTTTCATGCCCAACTTGATGTTGGTTATCATCATTACCAAGATTGGTCGTGGTGGGTACCTCACTGATGACATCAGAACCGTAGTGAGAGAGATTAGCAATGATAGCAGCTTGGGCAGAGTGAATGTCATCACAATCCGAATCATATGCGTCAAGGTCATCTGCTTGATAAGCTGCATTAGAAGTGGAAACGACTGCAATGCCTTCATTATCTGCTGCCCCTGGGTCTGCAAGAAATGCTAATTCCTCTGAATCCAAAATCTTCCCCTTAGACTGAGCATCGACCAAATACATCTTCTCACGAAACCATGCTTCATCCCTTCTACTTTTCGGCTGAGTGCATTGACTAGCCATATGACCTTGTCCTCAGCAATTGTAGCAAGTCACAACCTTTTGAGGACCAATAGGACTTCCATTTCCACTAGCTTGATAATTCACAGCTTGATTGTTCCCAGTCCTTGTAGGAGGTCCATATGAATTTTGCCTTCCCTGAATAGGTTGCACCGTCACTTGACCATCTTGAACAGTGGCTTGTTGTCGAGGATTTGATGAGGTGCGGAGCTGATTGTTTGTTGGTGGAAATCCTCTAGTTGCAACAAGTTTTGACAAGTAGGCAGTCAGATGGTTTAGAACATCAGCTGGCGTATCATTTGGAGTAAAGACCGGTGCTTGGATTTGTGGAAGTTCATTAGAGTAGAAAGCTTGTGCTGGTTGTGCTTCTAATGGAAAATATCCTTGTTGAGGAGTATAGCCCATTGGAGAAGTGTTGGCTTGTGATGGTGATGTCTGATATGGTGGTTGCTGTGGAAAAGATTGTGGATGAACACTTTGTTGAAATGCTTGTTGTGGCATCATTAGTGGTTGATAAGATGGTTACTGTGGTTGCTGATAGTTGTGTGGTTGTTGCTGCTGCAAGTATGATGGTTGCTGATAAGTATAAGCCATGTGTTGTTGAGAAGCATACATGGCAAGTGGATCATGAACTTGAGGTGTAGACAACCGAGCCTCGATCACGTGGGATTCGTGTTGTTGAAGAAAAGCTTGAAGTTGATCCACATTGGTGTTATGCAAGTACTTAGCCAATTTAACATCCGTCATGTATTTTTTCCATTCTGAAGGAAGAGTGTTCAAATACTTGGTGTTCAATTGAAAGGTACAAATTGCCATGCCATAGATATTGAGCTCATTCAACAATAGGGTAAATCTCAGATAGTAATCATTGAGAGTCTCCCCTGGCACATAGGCAAACTTATCAAAAGTATCATAAAGCTTACACTCTCGTTCTTGTTTAGTTAACGAAGTGCCTTGCATTAGAACACGAATTCTATCTCATAACTCTTTGGCAACTTTATGCTTGCTGACGAGTTTATAGACATCTGGAGGAAGGGCTTGGAGAATGATATTTGTAGCTTGTTTATCACACTTGTCTTGTATCTTAGCATCTCCAGTTAATTCACCCGTTGTGCGAGGACGAGTAACAGCACCTTCCGTCACAGTACCATATACCAATGGTCCATTGAGCACCGATGCCCAAATAAGATGTCCATTTTCCTTGTTCAACATATAAAGTTCCATTCGGGAAGCCCATTCCTCATACATAGTCTTCACCAACATTGGTGGACGATTATCCGTACCCGAGAGGATGGACTTATCCATTAGAAATGATGTTGATGTTTTTACCACTCTTTAGGAAAAGAGCAATAAAGTAGGGCAAGTGTGCACGACGATTTAGGAAAACCGTGTGTGAATGACCCTAAGTGAGTTCGTTCTCGAGGAGGCTAGTGCGTTGTGTTGAGAGTTGATTTTGTTTGTGATTATATTGATTGAGAAAGAAATGGGATTAGAAGAGAAAGACGGTTACGAAAATGTATTAAACTACGACGAAAAAGGCGTAAACGTAAAACCGTAAATAGTGCCAAAATTAAAATTTTAACCTAAAAATTCCTAAAAATTCCTAAAAATCCCCAATAATATTCTAAGAGTTTACAAAAAATCCAAACTTGCTAAAACCTTTTAATTAATTAAATAATGACTTTTTAATGCTAATTAAAGCCCTAAAAATCACTTTTAATTATTAAAAAGCCCTAAACAAGATTTTATAGTTTGTAAACCTCAAAAATATCCTAATTAAGCTAAAAACTATTTTTAAAAATTTTAAAACCAAATTAAACTATTTTTAAACACTTAAAAACTATTAAAATGTATTAAATCTTAAATTAAATTTAGAATTAATTGAAAAGTCTAAAAAAATATTTGGAAAGTGACAAAACTCCTAATTTAATGTCCTTAACCTAGGAAAAATGTAAAAAGTAGAAAAATAAAACTTTCTATTTTTATGAATAAAATAATATTAAAATAATGCAAAAAATAAAAAGTTTATAAAATAAATTCTAAAAAATTTCTAAAAACCTAAAATAATATAACTAAGAGAAAAATGAAATTTAAAGTTCTTAAAACCTCTTAATTAATTTTATATTAATTTGTAAAATTTAATAAAAAAAACCTAAAATCAAATAAAATTAAAAATTAAAGTTTTTGAAAATCTAACTAGATGTAAACCTCAAGTTAACAAATTAAAACTTAAAAATTATTTTTCCTAAAATTAAAATTACTTTTAACTATTTTTAAACTATTTATTAAAAACCGGGTAAAGAAAAATGCATAAAAAATAAATAAATAAAAAGAAAAATACAAACTTAGTTTATAAAAATCGTAAACTGAATAACTTTCCTAGGAAAACTAAATTGGGGCAAAAACGCTTAAAGAATAAGCCACAAATGGCTTAAAAGGCCACGGCTTTTTTAAATAAGCCCAATTAGAAATCACATTAAGTATTCTTTGATTCCTCCCTTGGTCAGTAAAAGACCCAAGGGCAGGATGGTAGTGTGTGTGTGCTTTGGCAGTGGTGGCGCAGGTTCAAGTCCTGGCCACGCCAAAATTTTTGAAATAAATTTTTTTTAATTTTCTTTTTACCCCTCTTGATTTCAGACACAACTACTACCCAAAAACTCAAACACTAGTCAAATTTAAGCCTAAATTACCCCTAAATGAACCAAATACGTCTCAGACCTGGAACTTTTCTCTTTCTTTTTTACTTTCTTGTTTTCAGTGGGCAAATGCCCCCTTTTTATGTTCTGTTTTGTGTTCTTGTTGGACAGTCACAAACCCCTCACCTGCAGTTGGCGTGTGTGGGGTGTTTTGATCAAGCAGAAAGGACGAGAAACAATATGACACAAAAAAATGACTAAACACAAGCAAGTAATCAAAAAGCAGGCAGATTGCAAACACTCCTATTTCAAATAACAACCGATTAGCAATCAACTACGGGGTCAAGTCTGGCAGCTTATGCAGGCAAATTCAAGCGATACTACGCATCCTCTATTCGAAATTTGTATAACCTAGATGGACCAGTTACACTCCAAATATCAGATTAATCGAAATGCACAAACCACTTCTAACATGCACCAACACAAATCAATTTGATAGCATACATGGAATACATGATTTCAAACAAATCAGAAGGCAAGTATTTGAATATTACCAAAACACTTAAGATAAAGGCAAGCCAATACGAGCAAGCTATCTCAGACTCCTAAGTTTCAATATCTGGCCCTTAGAACTACCAACCTAGACAATCAATAATCGCACAGCAAGATTATCAAACTTAGCTTGTACAGTTTTAATAAACGATAAAGTTAACAACACAAAAAAAACATCAACTTGAAAACTATCAAGACTTCAAAACTGATAACGACACCTAGCAATTTTTAACTTAAACCCGACTTTACTTAACAAGCATGAATTCAAGCAGAGATTTGAACAAGAATAATCAGTAGAGCATAACACGACTGTCACAATTATCTAACCAAAGAAAACTTGAACTAGTTACGCTAATTTATAAGAATCATGCAGATTAGACTAGAATTCTATCAAAACGACCAAAAAAGCTATCATTCTCAAAAGTAAACACAACATACATCACTTTAATAAACGGGCTTACTTCAAACGAACTTCATAGCAGGCAAATTTAACGACAGTTAAAAGAGAAGGAGAAAGAGAAATGCGTACCCCCCTCACTTTGCGTCCAAGCAAGGGTCGGCAAAGCTACCCTTAAGTCTGACCAACCACTAGGTCAAACAAGGGGCGTCTTGAATAAGAAAGTAATATGCGGGTGTTCGTTGGAGTTCAACAACTGAACCGAAGACCCGATATGAGAAGAAGGCTGCTAAGAGTAACAAATTAATCCAAGAACTGAGTTCTTAGATGGTTAGCTCAACAAATAAATAATATACTCACTCACGTTTCAAAAACCCTTTTTTTCTCTTCAAAACTTGAACTTGAAAGCTTATGATTTTCTGAAAAATAAGGAAAGGAAACAATGGAACAGTGTTGCCAACCTCACAAGAGTTTTGCCCTTACCAAGATACCCACTAAGGCTTGATATAAACTCTATATCAGGTCTTCGTGGTCATATCCCAATACCGGCCGTAAACCTATTCGTGACTTTGTCTAAACTCAACTTAGAAGCAAAATAAAACAATCTTTTAAGTAACTTAAAAGAAATAAAACCCAACTTAAATTGTCACTTATGTTTGATCCTCAGTTGAATGATCAAACATATATGATCCAACTCAAGTTGTGGTATACGAAATTCTTTGAAACAGACTTTTATCAAACACGAAAACTAAAATCTTGTAACAACTTCAATCAAAAACATAACATAAATAAACTGAAAGTAAATTGGGAACTTGTTTTCTTTCAACAGATACTAAACCAAATTTTCATTAATTTGAAATTGGGATTTACAAGCAAGTGAACCAATAATGAAAACAAGAACAGGAACTACAAGCTAATGCCTACCACCCTTTTATAGGGATTACAAGATTGTTCTAGAAAGTAAAAAAAATTGCTAACCCTAATTTGATGAATTTCAAATCATACCCTCTTGTTTGAACTCGAATCTTTGTCTTGTGACTTCTGCCAGGTATCATGTGGGATGCCAGCAAGGTTGAATGCATCCTAGACGTTGGTTTTCATTTGGGGAACACGAAATCCCCATGAAGCGTTGATCTTCTGTTGTCTTCTTTGTCTTCTTGCCAATGGGTGGGGTTTTGGGGACCAGGGAGTGACTCAGATTGAGTTTTGAGTGTGAAAACGTGTTGAGTGGTTTATGAATCAAGTATCTGGACGGGTATAAGGCTTAATTCAAATTAATTCAGTTGATTTTAGGATTAAGGTTAGGGTGTTCTTGGTGAAATAAAAAGAGGGGTTTAGATCTTCTTTTCCCAAACAGTGAAGGATTAGCGCCTGTTTTAGTTAAATAACATTTCTAAAAAATTTATTAATAAAATAGAAAAGGATTTGAGTGTTGAGTGGGTATGGGTCGTCTTTTGGGTAAATGGGTCGGGTTTGATGACATGTCCCATGTTGATTGGTGATGAGTAAAGTGGGTGGGTATTAAATGATGGTTTGTTTTGTTCCAGTTAAGTAAATTTTGGAGGTTGGCAAAGTTAGTCCCTCCATCTAACAGCCTTTCTTCAATGATTTTGCAAACAAGGTCCTTTGTCATTTCACAGTTAATCCTTTTGCCATTGCATGGTTAGTCCTATGTAACATTAGAGGACTTAAATTGTCTTTCTTCAAACTTCAAGGGCTGGACTTGCAAAGTCTTCAAACTTAAGGGACCCTTTTTTGTATTTGAGATAATTGAGGGGTATTAAGTGTCAATCTTCAATAGTTGAGGGGCCAAACTTGTACAGTCTTCAAACTTGAGGGGCATTTTGGAAAATTCAACACTTGGGTCTGGTTCATTGTGCGGCTTCGTTTCCCGTGTTCGTTTTTGATTGATTCTTGTGATCTTTTGTCATTTTCTCAATATCCGTACCTAAAATACACAAGCAACAAACACAAGCATATATTTGGGTATTTTGATGATATTTAATGCATTTTAAGCCCAATTTGGACGATGAGACTATGTATAAAAGCAGTCTCATCACTCCCCCATACTAAACCATTGTCGTACCCTCACGCAATGCTAGAATAAAGTATCGTAGCATCTCCAAAATTCATTTTTATTCACTTTATTGAATGATAAACTAGCTAAACTACTACTATTGCTACTACTTGCGTTTTAGACATAATGTATGATTTTCATCGCAAAATGGGACGTTTAGGTTCATAGAATAAGAACACGTGAATGCTTCGTTAGAAATAATTTCGTCGTCCTCGATTTTCACTCCAATTCCATGCTAAGCGTGCAACGAGATCATTGTCATTATAAGTTAGTAATGCTAACACTACTCATATGCCCTAATCACGTACTTATTCTCCCATTATTCCTAAGTTGTATCTCTTATATTTTATTTTGTCTTGAATGTTTCACGAGGATACATTTTTTACTTATGCGATAATAGATATTTAGGTCTAAAAATAGAGTCCTAACGGTGTAACTAAGACCATCAAATCAATAACCCCTCCTAATAGACAACGATGTTAAAAAATTAAGTTGACAAGAAGAATCGATAAACACGGTTTTATAACGGTTTTGAACATGAGACTTATTACCAAGACTTTTATACGCCCCCTAACGGAAGGGCCTTATTATCTTTGGTTTACCTCCATCTTTTATTCAACTTCGCCATGAAGCTTTTATTATGACTTCGGTCTTGCCTTGCCTTTTATTATCCGCCTCATCGTTGGTTCTTTTAGCCAAAGACGTATATCCTCACGCTAAAGTGAATTTCGGATCTTTAAAACTTCGAAGATTAAGGCTTGATTCACTTTCAATTTTGCATAGATTTTAGGCCTTGTGGGGCTTCAAATTGTTTGCTTGATTTAGGTGAGCACTTGAAATCTTATTATTGGGTGAAGCTTTCGATTATTCGGGTTGCCAATACTTCAAAACCGTGACGCTGGCGATACCTTAATGTCTTCCCAATTTAATTACACGGAAGCTACTAGAAAAGACTAGAAACCCAACAATCCTAACTAAACCGCTAAGTCAATATTTATTAAGCAAACAATATTTACATGCGAAGGGAGAATAAGCAAATAACGAGAACACATGAGTTTTTGAAAGAATAAGAGTACTCTACGTTTAGCATAGTAACTTATAATTAACTCTATCATTTCTCGTCCTCATTTAAGAGACTTAGCCTAATGTGTAGTTAAGGAATCAAAGCTAAGTGCTCAACACGCACGGTCGAGTCAAAAATTACTCTTATTCTCGCCATCGGAAAACCTACATTCGTGTCTTCAAACACTTATAAAACATGAGAAATTTTTTAAAATTTGGCCATTTTAGCCTTATTTTGCAACAAAACGATAAACAAAATGATAAACTTTGGAAAGCGTGAAGGTTTGGCAAGGCAAGTATCTATTCACCCCCATACTAAAGTTAAACATTGTCCTCAATGTTTCGAGTCTAGGGGTGCAAACACCCCCATACTAGAGACGTAGTCGAATGCATAATCTAGCATGGAAAGGGTGTAACCATTAAATTAATAGCCGTTTATGAAGTGTGCTAAAAACCTAAGTTTAGAACATCAAAGGATATATCATGGATATTGAGAAATGTCACCAAAGCAAACGATCGAGTGCTCCCATAAAACGAACACGAGAGGCTCCAATAGTGAAGATTATGATCTAAAAACCACATATCACAAACAACCACGGAACAAAGGTTGGAAGGGCACGAATCCCCTCACGTAAGCTACATTAGACTAAGAAAGCGATAATATGTACATAGGATAAGCATTGGGACTCCCCCACGAGGCACCTCGTTTTTGATTACCGAGTCATGAGCTCGACTCGATCCCCTCAATACTAATTATCATTGGGGAAAGTAATTTGGTCGAGGTAGTTCAAGGATGGAACTTCCCCGCCAAAGTAGTGCTTCAACCTATGTCCATTCACCTTGAAGTTAGGACCATCATCTTGAGCTAGCTCGATGGTCCCATACGGAAATACTTGAGTCACGGTGAATGGACCGGACCAACGGGATTTCAATTTACTGGAAAAGATTTTCAATCTTGAATTAAAAAGCAAAACTTGATCCCCAATGTTAAAAACCCGGTTTTTAGTTTTAGAATCATGCAACTTTTTAGTTTTCTCTTTATAAATCAATGAATTTTCAAAAGCAATGTCTCTCAATTCATCCAATTCATTTAATTGCATTTTCCGGTGTTTTCCCGCGGTCTCCATATCATCATTACAATGCTTTAGGGCCCAATAAGCCTTGTGTTCTAACTCGATAGGCAAATGACAATTCTTTCCGTACACAAGCTTATAGGGAGTGCACCCAATGGGCGTCTTATGAGAGGTCCTAAAGGCCCATAAAGCATCGTCCAACTTATCCGACCAAGATTGTCGGTTTTCCCCCACGGATCTCTCCAAGATCCTCTTCAAAGCTCGGTTTGAAACCTCGACTTGCCCACTCGTTTGTGGGTGATAAGCCGTAGAAAGCTGATGTGTAACCTTATATTTCCTTAAGACTCTTTCGAATTGGTCATTACAAAAATGGGTTCCACGATCGCTTATGATCGCACGAGGGGTTCCAAACCGAGCAAACAAGCTTTTCAAGAACTTAACTACCACACGAGCATCATTAGTGGGCAAGGCCTTCGCCTCCACCCACTTAGAAAGGTAGTCAACCGCAACGAGAATGTACTTATTACAACGAGATGATGGGAACGGCCCCATAAAGTCTA
This sequence comes from Glebionis coronaria, assembly GCA_025667525.1. Classification (NCBI taxonomy): domain Eukaryota; kingdom Viridiplantae; phylum Streptophyta; class Magnoliopsida; order Asterales; family Asteraceae; genus Glebionis; species Glebionis coronaria. The sequence goes on along the minus strand of CM046882.1, from coordinate 170,992,663 downwards.
TGCCCCAAACGTCAAAGATCTCACATACTTGAATGATATTTTGTGGCATTTCATCTTTTTGTGAGGTTTTTCCTTGTCGTTGGCATGAATCACAAGACTTCACAAGATCTTGTGCATCTCGGTAAATAGTTGGCCAAAAGAAGCCGGCATCAAACACCTTTTTAGCTGTGATATTAGCACCATGGTGACCACCCGTGGGTCCCTCATGGCAAGCTCTAAGGATGTTAGAAGCTTCGGTGCCAAATTCACAACGTCGGATGATTTGATCCGCACACGTTCGAAACAAGTAAGGGTCGTTCCAAAAGTAGAACTTGACATCACGAAAGAATTTTCGTTTTTCTTGAGTTGTCATACCCTTAATGATGAAGTTACCCACATGGTAATTTGCAAAATCCGCAAACCATGGGGTGGAAGAATCAAGCTTAGAATTCACTACACCAAGTGTCTCGAGCGGAAATGTTTCGGTGATTTCCTTGGGCTCGTAAACACTTTGGTGAGGATCTTCCAAACGAGAGAGATGATCGGCCGCTAGATTCTCGGCTCCTTTTTTGTCAACGATTTTGTGATCAAATTCTTGAAGGAGGAGAATCCAACGAAGTAATCTCGGCTTAGCATCTTGCTTTTCCATGAGATACTTAATAGCCGAGTGGTCCGTATACACTATGCATTTCGTCAAGACGAGATAAGGTCGGAATTTCTCAAATGCATACACCACGGCAAGGAACTCCTTTTCCGTTGTAGTGTATTTAAGTTGAGCCTCGGTCATCGTCTTGCTAGCATAGTGGATAGGCAAGAAGTGCTTATCATGACGTTGCCCCAAAACGGCCCCTATAGCGTAATCACTAGCATCACACATAAGCTCAAAGTGGAGGTTCCAATTGGGCGCAACAAGAATGGGAGCTTCGGTAAGTTTCCTCTTAAGGATCTGAAAGGCTCGTACACAATCTTCGTCAAAGACAAAACGTGCCTATTTTTCAAGAAGATGTGTAATGGGTCGAGAAATCTTCGAGAAATCCTTGATGAATCGACGATAAAATCCCGCGTGGCCTAGGAAACTCCTAACTCCTTTTGGGATGAGGTAATTTGGCGATGACGTCTACCTTAGCTTGATCTACCTCAATCCCCGCTTTCGAGACCTTGTGCCCTAAGACGATTCCACTCTTAACCATAAAATGACACTTTTCCCAATTGAGCACAAGGTTGGTTTCCTCACAACGTTTTAACATTCTCTCAAGGTTCGACAAACACGAAGTAAAGGAATCACCAAACACGGAAAAGTCATCCATGAAGACTTCCATCGTCTTCTCGATCATATCATGAAAAATAGCCATCATGCATCGTTGAAAAGTTCCCGGTGCATTACAAAGTCCGAATGGCATTCTACGATAAGCAAACGTTCCATATGGACAGATAAACGTAGTTTTTTCTTGATCACGAGGATCGATGGGAATTTGGAAGTAACCGGAAAAACCATCTAAAAAGCAATAGAAATCGTTTCCCACAAGACGCTCCAACATTTGGTCCATGAAGGGCAAGGGAAAATGGTCTTTTCGAGTGGCTTCATTCAACTTACGATAGTCAATGCACACTCTCCATCCGGTCACGATTCTAGTGGGAATCAACTCGTTGGCATCGTTTGGCACAACGGTCATTCCTCCCTTTTTAGGGACACAATGAATAGGACTCACCCAAGGGCTATCGGAAATAGGGTAAATCATTCCCGCGTCAAGGAGTTTAAGGACCTCCTTTTTGATGACGTCGTGAATTTTGGGGTTCACCCTCCTTTGACTTTGGATTGTTGGCTTGAAATCCTCCTCCATTAAGATTTTGTGGGTACAAAACTTGGGATCGATTCCCTTAATGTCGGATAACTTCCACGCAATCGCCCCTTTGTGATCCTTAAGAACATCGACAAGTGCGGTTTTTTTCGTCATTCGAAAGATCTTTCGCAATAATAACCGGCAACTTGTCGTCCTCCTCCAAATAGACATATTCGAGGTGAGGAGGTAAATCTTTCAACTCGAGAATAGGCTCGATACTCATAACCTCCTCGGGTGGAGGAAATGGGAAATCGTTGAGAAAATCCTTGATAATCGAGAAGTCCTCATCGTTGTCGAGGTCTTCGTTGCAAGTACGTGGAACATCGAATTCTTCCAACGTAAAACCACCACCTTCAAATGAGGTGAAGGTTGGTGTCGAATTATCAAGAATTGGATCTAACATAGTGGGATTGCCACTAGTTTCTTCATCACCAAATCCTAAAACTTCTTGTGAAAATTCCTCGCAAACCACGTCGATCATATCAACGAGGTTTATGGTAGCAACGAAATAAACATGAGAAAGTTGAGAATTTTGAGTTGCGTTTATAACAAGTTCCTCGTCGTTGAAACGTAAGGTGATCTTTCTAGCATGCACATCAATTAAAACCATAGACGTATCTAAAAACGAACGACCTAAAATAAGAGGAACTTGAGGATCCGTGGGGATATCAACAACGATAAAGTATACGGGATAGTAGAACTTCCCCACTTTCACAAAAACGTCTTCCGCCAATCCACACGCCAGAATCGTGGAATGGTCGGCCAACTCAATAGACATTCGTGAAGGAGTAAGATTAGGAAGATTGAGCGACTTGAAGATTGCAAGTGGCATCAAGTTAATGCTAGCACCAAGATCGGCCAAGGCGAAGCATTCTTCCATATCTTGAATGGCACAAGGGATCAAAAATTTACCGGGATCACCGACTTTTTGAGGTATGCGATTAAGATAAACCGACGAACAACTAGACATTTGGTGCAATTTCTCCTTGTTGTTCAACATACTCTTAAAGTTAGCGGCAAATCGAGACATCATGACCAAAGCATCGGCGAAACTCACATTAAAATGCAAATCACGAAACATTTTCATAAAAAGCTCAAATTGGTAGTTATCGCGCTCTTATCGTTTCTCCTTCCTAAGTCTCGATGGGTAAGGCAAGGGTGGTGTGGGTTGGGGCATAGGCATAGCCTTTGGAATCTCGGGTTCCAAAATGGGTGATGGGTCAACCGTAGGTGTGGCATGAGCGGTACTTTGTGGGATTGAAATATGCTCCTTTTCGACCACCACCTCGGGTCCTTCCTCAATTTCCTCCACCGTTGGAGTAATTGGTTGAGGAGTTGGTTCCTTAAGTGTCTTACCACTTCGTGTGGTAATCACTTTCATCTCTCCCTTCGGGTTTGAAACGGTGTTACTAGGCAAACTACTCGAAGTAGAGGCTTTGTTCCCTATGACGGCTTCTAAAATGGCGTTAAGCTTAGCATCTTGACTATTAAACTTCAAATCTTGGCTAGCGGCTTTTTGGTCAATTCTTTGTTCAAGCCTAGCATGACTTTGCTCTATCTTGTTGTTTTGACCTCGAATTTGGTTAGCAAAATCATTTTTCAATTCATTTCTCATGGCTAGATTTTCCTTAACAAAATTAGCTAACTCCTTTGCGTTCTTAGCCATGTCCCTAGCTTGATTAGCCATTTGCTCATGAATGTTTTCCAAAATCTTATCATTTGCCGTGGCGTAATTCACAAAGTCCATTGGAAGTTCTTTAGTGTAAGCATTTTGAAGACCTTGACTCGTGTTTTGAAAATTATGGTTTTGATTTTGATTTTGCAATTGGCTACTACTACTCCCTTGATTCCCATAGTTGTTATTACCCTTAAAATTGTTCCTTTGATTGCTTTGGTAACCAACTTGATTGTTTCGATAATTGTTAGCATTTTGATTTGGTGAAAAACCCGGTGGAGTCAATTGATTAGTGCGAGGAACTTGACCGTTTTGGTTATAAGTTCTCGCGGCCGCGAAGGCACTCGAAGTGTTACCACCGTTGGTAATGCACTCGGAATAATCGTGAGCTCCACCACAATACATACAAGATACCTCAACCGCTTTAATCGTAGCGGGAGCGGGTTGTTCACCAACTTTTAACTCAACTAACAAGCCTTTCACTATATCAAAAATTTTGTTCTCCAAATTAGCCTCGACTTGGCAAGCATCAACGGTGTGTGACAATGAAGGCGAAGATGAAGACGAAGCCTTACGAACACTCGACGTGCTACGAGGACTATACACCTTAGACCTATTCTCAATGATTAACAATGCTTCCTCGACCGTCTTACACAAAAAATTACCACCCGCGGCGGCATTAAGATAATCACGCTCATGATCGTTCAAGCCATTGTAAAACGTGTATATTTGATGCAAGTCGGAAAAACCATGATGAGGGCATTCGTGCAACATTTCCTTAAACCTATTCCAAGCTGTTGAAAAACTCTCATTATACTCTTGCGAAAACTTTGAAATCTCGTTTTTCAAGTGCGAAGTCTTAGAGGGCGGAAAAAATTGGTTCACAAATTTTGAAACGAGATCCTTCCACGTCAATATAGAATTGGGTGGCTCTTTCTCTAACCAAATTTTTGCGGGCCCCGCTAAGGAATACGGAAAAAGCATCATCTTAATCGAGTCGTTTGAAACATCCTTAAACTTGCACGTGGCGGTGAGACGATTAAATTGGCGAATGTGGTTATGAGGGTTGTCCTTTTCGTCCCCTCTAAACTTGTTGTTTTGAATCATGGACAACAAACCCGTCTTAACCTCAAAATTCTCCGTAAGGATAGCGGGAATCACAATCGCTTCTCCATAACCCTCGGTGGGTGCTTGAAGCAACTCCATCATAGTTCGATTAGCCATGGGTGCTTCTTTCACTACAATGGGTTCGTCAATAGGAGACTCCTCACTAGTAGGAGTGAGTAATTTGTTTCTTCGTTTACGAGCACGTCTTGCTTTAGAGCGAGTTTGCATAAACGTCATGTACAACGAGAAGGCGAGCAAAGAAGATTCTTTTTGGTGTTTTTTACTTTTTCAATTTTTTTGTGGTTTTTGATTGTTTTTAACTTTTTTGGATTTTTGGAATGTATTAAGTAGACACAAATCTAAAAATCTCCTCCTTAATCAAATCTCTTGATTAAAGAAGCCTCAAGGAATGAAAACGAACACGCGAAGTGAACGCCTTCGATGACTTTAGAACGATGGTGGAACACCAAATCGTTCAAGAGGGTTTAATCAAATGAAACCAAGAAAATATATATGATACTTAGTAATACTTTGGGCGGCAAAACCCTCGATTGGCTTTCAAAATCAAAATACGCACAAGCAAGCGGAGGAAACGAGGCGGCGCGAAGCACTTAAGAGCCTTTTTCCTTTAGGTCGTGAAATACAACCGCCTTATACCCACCTTATAGTTTGTATTTCTCAAAATCGAGCTTCTCGAAAGTATTTATCTATTTTTGCCTTTTTCTTTGGTTTGAGATTCAAATACAATGATCGAGTGATGAAATCCCGAATCAAGGTTGTGATTTCTCACGTATTTGGAGTACTTGTAAATTTATTGTTCTACGTATACAATATAGTAATAGTATTCACAAAAAACGAAAAACCGATAATACGTATTAGTAGAGTGCTACTAATACAATTACTTTTATGGCTATATATAAAAACAACAATGGTTCAACCAAAACACAACACGCCTCCCCGGCAGCGGCGCCAAAATGATGTTGATGTTTTTACCACTCTTTAGGAAAAGAGCAATAAAGTAGGGCAAGTGTGCACGACGATTTAGGAAAACCGTGTGTGAATGACCCTAAGTGAGTTCGTTCTCGAGGAGGCTAGTGCGTTGTGTTGAGAGTTGATTTTGTTTGTGATTATATTGATTGAGAAAGAAATGGGATTAGAAGAGAAAGACGGTTACGAAAATGTATTAAACTACGACGAAAAAGGCGTAAACGTAAAACCGTAAATAGTGCCAAAATTAAAATTTTAACCTAAAAATTCCTAAAAATTCCTAAAAATCCCCAATAATATTCTAAGAGTTTACAAAAAATCTAAACTTGCTAAAACCTTTTAATTAATTAAATAATGACTTTTTAATGCTAATTAAAGCCCTAAAAATCACTTTTAATTATTAAAAAGCCCTAAACAAGATTTTATAGTTTGTAAACCTCAAAAATATCCTAATTAAGCTAAAAACTATTTTTAAAAATTTTAAAACCAAATTAATCTATTTTTAAACACTTAAAAACTATTAAAATGTATTAAATCTTAAATTAAATCTAGAAATTAATTGAAAAGTCTAAAAAAATATTTGGAAAGTGAGAAAACTCCTAATTTAATGTCCTTAACCTAGGAAAAATGTAAAAAGTAGAAAAATAAAACTTTCTATTTTTATGAATAAAATAATATTAAAATAATGCAAAAAATAAAAAGTTTATAAAATAAATTCTAAAATTTTTTTAAAAACCTAAAAGAATAAAACTAAGAGAAAAATGAAATTTAAAGTTCCTAAAACCTCTTAATTAATTTTATATTAATTTTTAAAGTTTAATAAAAAAAACCTAAAATCAAATAAAATTAAAAATTAAAGTTTTTGAAAATCTAACTAGATGTAAACCTCAAGTTAATAAATTAAAACTTAAAAATTATTTTTCCTAAAATTAAAATTACTTTTAACTATTTTTAAACTATTTATTAAAAACCGGGTAAAGAAAAATGCATAAAAAATAAATAAATAAAAAGAAAAATACAAACTTAGTTTATAAAAATCCTAAACTGAATAACTTTCCTAGGAAAACTAAATTGGGGCAAAAACGCTTAAAGAATAAGCCACAAATGGCTTAAAAGGCCACGGCTTTTTTAAATAAGCCCAATTAGAAATCACCTTAAGTATTCTTTGATTCCTCCCTTGGTCAGTAAAAGACCCAATGGCAGGATGGTAGTGTGTGTGTGCTTTGGCAGTGGTGGCGCAGGTTCAAGTCCTGGCCACGCCAAAATTTTTGAAATATTTTTTTTAATTTTCTTTTTACCCCTCTTGATTTCAGACACAACTACTACCCAAAAACTCAAACACTAGTCAAATTTAAGCCTAAATTACCCCTAAACGAACCAAATAGGTCTCAGACCTGGAACTTTTCTCTTTCTTTTTTACTTTCTTGTTTTCAGTGGGCAAATGCCCCCTTTTTATGTTCTGTTTTGTGTTCTTGTTGGACAGTCACAAACCCCTCACCTGCAGTTGGCGTGTGGGGGGTGTTTTGATCAAGCAGAAAGCACGAGAAACAATATGACACAAAAAAAATGACTGAACACAAGCAAGTAATCAACAAGTAGGCAGATTGCAAACAATCCTATTTCAAATACCAACCGATTAGCAATCAACTACGGGGTCAAGTCTGGCAGCTTATGCAGGCAAATTCAAGCGATACTACGCATCCTCTATTCGAAATTTTAATAACCTAGATGGACCAGTTACACTCCAAATATCAGATTAATCGAAATGCACAAACCACTTCTAACATGCACCAACACAAATCAATTTGATAGCATACATGGAATACATGATTTCAAACAAATCAGAAGGCAAGTATTTGAATATTACCAAAACACTTAAGATAAAGGCAAGCCAATACGAGCAAGCTATCTCAAACTCCTAAGTTTCAATATCTGGCCCTTAGAACTACCAACCTAGACAATCAAGAATCGCTCAGCAAGATTATTAAACTTAGCTTGTACAGTTTTAATAAACGATAAAGTTAACAACACAAAAAAAAACATCAACTTGAAAACTATCAAGACTTCAAAATTGATAACGACACCTAGCAATTTTTAACATAAACCCTACTTTACTTAACAAGCATGAATTCAAGCAGAGATTTGAACAAGAATAATCAGCAGAGCATAACACGACTGTCACAATTATCTAACCAAAGAAAACTTGAACTAGTTACGCTAATTTATAAGAATCATACAGATTAGACTAGAATTCTATCAAAACGACAAAAAATGCTATCATTCTCAAAAGTAAACACAACATACATCACTTTAATAAACGGGCTTACTTCAAACGAACTTCATAGCAGGCAAATTTAACGACAGTTAAAAGAGAAGGAGAAAGAGAAATGCGTACCCCCCCTCACTTTGCGTCCAAGCAAGGGTCGGCAAAGCTACCCCTAAGTCTGACCAACCACTAGGTCAAACAAGGGGCGTCTTGAATAAGAAAGTAATATGCGGGTGTTGGTTGGAGTTCAACAACTGAACCGAAGACCCGATATGAGAAGAAGGCTGCTAAGAGTAACAAATTAATCCAAGAACTGAGTTCTTGGATGGTTAGCTCAACAAATAAATAATATACTCACTCACGTTTCAAAAACCCTATTTTTTCTCTTCAAAACTTGAACTTGAAAGCTTATGATTTTCTGAAAAATAAGGAAAGGAAACAATGGAAGAGTGTTGCCAACCTCACAAGAGTTTTTCCCTTACCAAGATACCCACTAAGGCTTGATATAAACTCTATATCAGGTCTTCGTGGTCATATCCCAATACCGGCCGTAAACCTATTCGTGACTTTGTCTAAACTCAACTTAGAAGCAAAATAAAACAATCTTTTAAGTAACTTAAAAGAAATAAAACCCAACTTAACTTGTCACTTATGTTTGATCCTCAGTTGAATGATCAAACATATATGATCCAACTCAAGTTGTGGTATACGAAATTCTTTGAAACAGACTTTTATCAAACACGAAAACTAAAATCTTGTAACAACTTCAATAAAAAACATAACATAAATAAACTAAAAGTAAATTGGGAACTTGTTTTCTTTCAACAGATACTAAACCAAATTTTCATTAATTTGAAATTGGGATTTACAAGCAAGTGAACCAATAATGAAAACAAGAACAGGAACTACAAGCTAATGCCTACCACCCTTTTATAGGGATTACAAGATGGTTCTAGAAAGTAAAAAATATTGCTAACCCTAATTTGATGAATTTCCAATCATACCCTCTTGTTTGAACTCGAATCTTTGTCTTGTGACTTCTGCCAGGTATCATGTGGGATGCCAGCAAGGTTGAATGCATCCTAGACGTTGGTTTTCATTTGGGGAATACGAAATCCCCATGAAGCGTTGATCTTCTGTTGTCTTCTTTTTCTTCTTGCCAATGGGTGGGGTTTTGGGGACCAGGGAGTGACTCAGATTGAGTTTTGAGTGTGAAAACGTGTTGAGTGGTTTATGAATCAAGTATCTGGACGGGTATAAGGCTTAATTCAAATTAATTCAGTTGATTTTAGGATTAGGGTTAGGGTGTTCTTGGTGAAATAAAAAGAGGGGTTTAGATCTTCTTTTCCCAAACAGTGAAGGATTAGCGCCTGTTTTAATTAAATAACATTTCTCAAAAATTTATTAATAAAAAAGAAAAGGATTTGGGTGTTGAGTGGGTATGGGTCGTCTTTTGGGTAAATGGTTCGGGTTTGATGACATGTCCCATGTTGATTGGTGATGAGTAAAGTGGGTGGGTATTAAATGATGGTTTGTTTTGTTCCAGTTAAGTAATTTTTGGAGGTTGGCAAAGTTAGTCCCTCCATCTAACAGCCTTTCTTCAATGATTTTGCAAACAAGGTCCTTTGTCATTTCACAGTTAATCCTTTTGCCATTGCATGGTTAGTCCTATGTAACATTGGAGGACTTAAATTGTCTTTCTTCAAACTTCAAGGGCCGGACTTGCAAAGTCTTCAAACTTAAGGGACCCTTTTTTGTATTTGAGATAACTGAGGGGTATTAAGTGTCAATCTTCAATAGTTGAGGGGCCAAACTTGTACAGTCTTCAAACTTGAGGGGCATTTTGGAAAATTCAACACTTGGGTCCGGTTCATTATGCGGCTTCGTTTCCCGTGTTCGTTTTTGATTGATTCTTGTGATCTTTTGTCATTTTCTCAATATCCGTACCTAAAATACACAAACAACAAACACAAGCATATATTTGGGTATTTTGATGATATTTAATGCATTTTAAGCCCAATTTGGACGATGAGACTATGTATAAAACAGTCTCATCAAGATGTGTACTCCATTTTAATAAGTTAAGATTTATAAAGTTGATCGGTCAATGAAAGAAAGTAAATGTATTTGTCGTTGTGAGTTAAAGCCGAGAACTAATGTTGAAATCCCCTAAATTATGTCCTCGATAAACCAAAAAATCCAAGTCAAAATTGCACACGTAAAAATTTTCAAAAACACGTTTTTGAAAAAAAATGTTAGATCGCAACACCTGATCGCAGTGGTGATCGTACTCAGATCGTACTCACTATGATCGTACTCAGCTCGTATTGGTGATCACACTCACTATGATCGTACTCTGATCGTACTTGGATCACACTCGTTTGATCATACCCAACGATCGTACTCAGATCGCACTTGTGATTATACCCAACGATCGTACTTGGATCGCACTCGTTTGATCGTACCCAACGATCGTATTCAGATCGCACTGGTGATCGTACTCAACGATCGCAATGTGTGATCGCAACGATTGATCGTACTCGTGATCGCAATGAGTGATCATACTCGTGATCGCAGCGAGTGATCGTATTATGTGATCTTGCTATTGGATCGCAAGTAGAAACCCCAGGTTTATGCGATCACAATACACAGATCGTACTATGAATCCCACTTTTCTCGGACAGTACAATAACAAAACCAATTCTAGATTCTAAGCCAAAAAATGAATCAAACACCCAAATTTTTTGTATTTTTAACCCAAATAACAATACCAAATCACTAAAACAAGTAACAAGATGAAGTATATCAAGATTAACTCATAAAAACACAAAAAAAAAATTGGTTCGTGTGATATTGGATCAAAAATGGCGAGAGAATCAAGAACACAAATACAAAAACCAAACAATCATCCCATGGCTCTTGATACCATTTGTAAGATGTGTAAATCTTGCTTATGTTTTAGAGAGAGAAAGAGATAGAAAGATGGTGGATTTCACACTTCTAGAGAGAGAAAGTAATGAGAACTATGTGTATTGAAAATGATAACCACTACCCTCTCCATCAAAGGAGAGGGTTTATATACCCAAGCCCTTGTCATGGGCTTGGGCTTACATTTGGGCCGGCCTACACATGTTGTAGGCTAGGCTTGGTCTTGTTAGTTAAATAAAGATAAACAACTAAACTACGAGCTATTACATGGACTATCGTTGGAGTGACCGATCCTTCTTAATACGTAAAGCGTATTTCCAACAGAGCTAGTTAAGAATCTGCAAAGCCAAATCATCAACTTGAAAGGATATATCACTAAGCAAGGTAATGATATTACATTCGAGCTTCGACATGATACACAAACCTCTTTTAGCAATCAAACAAATGATTTGAAGAATATGTTGGCTAGTTTCTTACCAACTACTCAACCCTCTACTTCGGGCTCTCTTCCTTCAAATACTGTCACCAACCCGAGAGTGAATGTGAGTGCTATTACTACACGCAGTGGAGCAACTCTTGTAAGACCATCTACCCCTCCCCCAGTTACTCCATCTACACCCCCTCTACCACCATTTATCCCTCCTACTCCCACGCCTAGTATTAGTTCTCCATTACCGTCTCCACCTCTTACTGAAGAAGTACCCAAGAAAAACCCTTCACCAACCCCACCTTCCACCTATTAACCCAACATCCCTTATCCTTCTTGCTTAGACAAGGACAGATTGCTTACCAAGGATGACATTCAAGTGTCAAACTTTTTGAAGAATATTTCGGGAGTGACCATCACCCTTAGCCTTGTTGAAGCTCTTGCCCAAATGCCGACATTTGTTAAGATGTTTAAGGAATTTCTTAATAAGAAGGAAAAGATGGCCGAGTTTGTTAATACTCGATTGAATGAAAACTGTTCTGCAATCCTTCTTAAAGAACTTCCGGAGAAACTTGGAGATCCCGGTCGTTTTGTGTTACCATGTACTTTTCACCAAACCAAAGAGTTTACTGCCTTAGCCGATCTCAGGGCAAGTATTAATTTGATGCCTTTAAGTGTTTGGAAAAAGTTATCATTACCCGATCTTACTCCAACAAAGATGACTCTTGAGTTAGCAAATCGCACTCTCGCTTACCCCGTTGGTATTGCCGAAGATGTGTTTATTAAAGTTGGCACCTTCACTTTTCCAGTCGACTTTGTTGTTGTTGATTATGAAATGGACCCTCGTATTCCGTTAATACTTTGTCGGCCATTCTTGAGAACCGGAAAAGCATTATTCGATGTTGCTGAAGGTGAGCTCATTTTAAGGGTCGGGAATGATGCACAAGTGTTTAAAATGGGGAAGATCACAACCAAACCCAATTGAAGAGAAGCAGTAAATATGATTAGTGTTCTTGATGATTTTGTCGTCTACAACAATCCACTATTCGATTCTTGCTATGATAATCCACTGTTCCAAGATGATGTGGATGATTCTCTCTCCAATTTTGATCCTTCACCAATTTATGATTCTCCACCGATCTATGATGATTATGATGATGATTCTAGTTCCGATGGGGATGATTATGATAATTTTGTTTCAGAGTATCCAGACATGCCAACATATGATGATTTTAATGATGTTGATACTCTTTCGAGTGATTCTTCACATGATGACCTTGCACCTACTTTTGATGAAGATCCTCCACCAATAATGCTTGATCCTACTTTAGATGACTACTCATTTGAGGAAGATTTTACTACTTTTCTCAACACTTACTTCCCAAATGAGAGTGATTCTCCTCCTTTGGACTTTGATTTTGGTCTTTATCCTCCTTTGGATATGAAGAAACCCGTTCCAAAGGAGAACAAGCCGGCCGACACCGATATCTGCAGTACTTATGTCTTAACACCTCTCTATCCACCTTATGAGGATGAGATTGTGAGATTTATGAGCGGATCTTCTTCAAGGTCTACTGAGCCTGAGTGTTATTTTCCCTTAAAGGAAAAGGTGTTCGATCACGGTATTGCAATTTTTAAGCCATCTCAATATCCATCTGATGAAATAAAAGGAAAGATTTTTGGAACTTTTGGAGATATGCTTGCACTTCATAACCCTTGCTACCACCGTGCTCAATAACTGCTTAAGGGAACCTTGCCTACTCTTCTTTGGCTTGCCTTGTTCGCCTTAAGCTTGTGTTACTTGATGGATGAAAACCATGTATTTGATCCCGGTAGATATGTTTCAAGCTTCTTCCTATGCTAATCAAGGTCGAGTCAGGCTCACGACTCGGTTAACATAAACAAGCGCTTCTCGGGAGGCAACCCGCAGTATCTATCCTTTTTCCTTGTTTTTATAATAAGTGTAGGGCGAGACCCTAGTAAGTGTTTGTTGTTTTCTTTCTTATCATGTACAAGGATTCTAGCTTTCAAAGATCCATTCTTGATGACTTTTGATGACCCGTGATTCCGGGTACCCGTCTTCCCGGTCCTATCCTAAACTCTTTTGATTCTCTATTTTATATTCTTCAATATTAAAATAGGAATCACTTTAGTTTTCCTTTCCTAAGCAAGATTTAAACAAAATGCACAATTTCCTAAGTGTAGGGGAGGTTACTTCCACGTGCTTAAAAATTGAGGACAATGTTTATATTGAGTGTAGGGGGGACTTCTATCGAAGTTAAGTGGTTTTTTACTTGTATTTGTCCTCATTTTAACCGGAAATGATTTTTTGACATTTTTCAAAATTTTTGATCTATTTTGGCCTAGTTGTTTTTACCTTTGTATAGTTATTTTCTTTCTTTGTTAGAATAAATTTTAATAAAGTGGTTTTTAATTTTTAAACGTTGTGAATCTTTTGACTCAACCCGAGTTTACTTATCCAAGTTTACTCTAGCAAGTATCCTTAACGTGTTTAAGTCAAGTTTTTCTAGGCTTTTATGTAGGGAACTTTAAAACGCGAAAGTCTTAACTCTTATGGGTTAAGAACAAGAACGTTTTGCAAGTTCCTATAATTGATCCTAGAAAGTCGTTTATCAAGGGAACTTTAAAATGCGAATTCTAAAACTTGAAAAAGTCTAAGAAGTTGCAAGATCCTATAGATGACTTGAAAACCCAAAACTTTGATTTATTTGGCTAAGCAGCCACGAGTCTCATTCCTTGAGATTTTAAATTCTAGAGAAGGAGAGATGATAGAGTCAATTATAAGTTTGGTATTCTTTCATGAATTTATGTGAGTTGATTATGAGCTTTTTCTCCCATCGCTTGTTAATAAATATATTTGCAATAAATAAGGTCGTACAATTTGAAAAGTTATTTAGCTTCTAGCCCAAGATCGTTTAAAAGTTGCTCGGTATTAATTAAGTTCATAGCCAAGGCATAACTTATTGAAGCGGGATGCGAAGATTGGCGAGTCCGAAAAGGTCCTAACAAGGCATGAGGGCTACATTTTATTGCTAAAGATCCCAAGTGATGTGAAGAATCATTTATCAAAAATCAATATGAAGGATTGAGACACACGACGAAAAGCAAATACTCCCGTAAAGATCATGGAGAAGTCTATCCAAAAGGGCCCTAACAAGGTATGAGGATAAATAGATCCAAGTCCTAAAAGGAGGCGGATCGTTGTATATCAAAATCCCAAATAAAGATTGGAGAAAAAAGGAAGAAGTCATTGTCCAAATATGAAGAATCTCTCAAAAAGTTCAAGTGAAGAAATTCCTGTTATGAAGAGAAGACCATAATTTCATGAACGTCTCTCAAGATTTGAAGTATGAAGTCAATGTCAAATATCGGTCCGAGAAAGGTCTCAAATCGTGAAACGAGTTATGCCAAGATATGAACCTTATGAGGTCCCGAGAAACAGTTTTAAAAGATTTTGTCCTTTAACTAACTATTGATTAAATCGTCCTACTTTATTTTCAGCCTAATAACCTATCGAAATAAGTCAAACAATGCATCCTCGTGATCATTCAAGACAACAATAAAATATAAGAGATACACCTAGGAATAAGGGAATCTAAGTGAATAATTGGCCCACATGAATTTATGTTAGTTTGCTAACTTATAATAACAATGATCTCGTTTTTAAGCTTGGTATGGGGAACGTGAAACTTGAGGGTGATAATCATTCATGACATCACAAAACCCTAAGGTAAGTCTTTGATTTATTTACTTGTTCTCTTCCTTTAAATATTTTGTAATTTTCTATCTCTTTAATAAAGGCCAAGATGGATTGACTATGATTGAAAATGTAAAACTTGCTTTGTAATGTAATTAATGCATTGCATGAGGACATTGCAATGGTCAAGTGTAGGGGATTTAATAAGTGTGAAAACAATTATCCTTTTACCACTTAATTATAATAATAACCAAGCCAAAACGTGTATTTTATGTCGTAAATGTCGGAATTATGCGTGGTTTGTGTTTTTGTTGTGATTTAGGATCAAAATGTGAAAAGGGGAGAAAACACGGGCTTTCACGGGCTTTTATCGAAGAAAAAGACAAAAGACGAAGTCAAAAGATCAAGAGTGCAAAAAGAACGGAAGTCCAAGGCCTATTCTGAAGATTTATCGAAGAAAAGTCTAAAGACGGAAGTTTAATTAAGCCGAAGAACTCCTGTCTAATTAATGAAGAAATTACAAGACGAGTTCAAATAATCCCGAGACAAAGTAGAAAAACTCGAAGAATTTAGAAGACGAAAAGACGAGAAAGAAAGAAAGAAGGAAGCTTCTAACACATGCTAACCTCCCTCCTCCCTATAAATAGAAAGCTTCATTTCATTTTCATACTAGTTAGCTAATTTGACAACTTAGCTCTCCACCTTTAATTACTTGCACTTTCTTATTGTCATTTACTTAATTGTCAATTTAATTTTCTTGTCTTCACCTTAAATTTCTTGCCTTTAATTCCAAGTAAATTAATTTTGTTGTTGAATCTTTATTTTCCTTTAATCAAGTTTTTCATTATCATTCTTATTCTACTTTTCTTGGTTTTTGATTTAATATTGGTTCAGTTTAAGCATTCATTTGCTTGATCTTATTACTTATTTAATTAAAAAGTTTATCTTTTTATCTCTATCTAAGCTTTTATACGAATTAAGCTAAAAGCTTGACAATCTTATTGGCTGATTTTTTATTTAGCTTATTTGTTTTAAAGTTTTCTTAAAAGTTTTATCTTTTTAAAGTTTGCTTATTTTGATTGCTTATTTTGTGTCTTGAAAGTTTTTAAATTTTAGCTTATTTTGTCCGTCTTATTATTGCTTTGGTTTAGTTTTTGGTATTTACTTATTGTCTAAGTGCTTATTTGGTTTTGCTTATTTACTTATTAGATTCCATCGTAACCTTCTTAAGAGTTTACCCATTCCGATCAAGTAAGTGTGATCGCATAAACCCTAGGGTTTCTACTTGCGATCCTTTACTTCGATCAAGGACTAAGATCAGACTACGATCATCCATCACGATCTAAGTCACTATTGCCCTGTTGCGATCTTTGACTGCGATCGTTGGTTGCGATCTGTGGGTTCGATCACTTGGTCACGATCGACCACTGCGATCCACTTGTTACAATCGTGGTGGAGTACGATCCAAGAGTACGATCGCTGGCTGCGATCTTGACTTAGATATAGAGTACGATCGTCACTGCGATCGCTTGTTGCGATCTGTGGGTACGATCTAGAGTATGATCCAGGGTACGATCGTGAGTTACGATCGTGACTGCGATCTAACTTTTGTCTTTGTTTTTATCTTATTTTTCCAAGCTTAATTTTCATTACGTTTTAAATTCCAAAAATTGCACGCTTCCCGAAATCTCTGTTTTTACCAAGTGTTTTTCTAGTAATTTTTGGTTTAATTTTTAAAGCTTATTTTTCCGCCATTTTACTTTAGTGTTATTTTAATCATTTTTCTTTATTTTAAATTTCAAGTTTACGTTTTTATTACATTGTCAAATTAAATGTCGAGCATTAATTTTTTTCATTAAATTTATTTACTTTTAAAGTTTTAAATATTGCGCCATATACTTTTTAATTAGTGTTAGCTTTAATTACCTGCCATTTACTTTAACGTTTCGCAATTTAATTTCACCACAACGACCAATATATTCTTTTCCACCAAAAGACGACTGACTCGCACTTAAACCAGTAGACAATTCGATTAGACCGATTTCAACGAACAAGTTTTCTAACTAAATTTCCAGTTATTAGTCAACTTAAGCATGATCATATTCTCATAGTTATGTTTGCTGAAACTCGCATAATTGTAATGAATTACACTTGAGAGAAAAGACCGAATGTGGAGGAAATACCCACGTGTCTTTGACTCTATAAGAAGCGAGTAGTAAGATGAATTGATCTTTGAGGAAAAAGAACCTCTTTAGGGGTAACTATTGTGACAATCCATCAATTCGAGGTCGTTATTTTATTCTCAAGTATTATTTATAATCATTATTATTAATGTTATATTATGAACTCACTCATTTTGGGGAAGAAATTTAGGTTTACATCTTAAAGTAGCATCGACTACGTCAAAACCGGAGAACTCTACGTTACGTGTTTACGTTTACATACTCCGTTTTTTAACAGTCCGACATTTCAGATAATAAATTTATTCTCGAATATTATTTTGGAATTTTAATTTGTGTTCATTCATAAACTAACAAATTTATGAGAAGAAATTAGGACTTACATGCATAATTTAGGGTCTTTTACGATTAAACTGGAAACCCTAGGTTTACGTATTTACGCTTTTGTGCTCCGTTTTTTAAGAGACAAATTTTATTAGAATCGTTTTGTGCCGTAGTTTCATAATTTATAAAAATGTTTTTCGTAAATCGACCTGAGGGCACGCAAATCGAGAAAACTAGAATCGAGTAGTACCCGTAAATTAGTGAGGATGAAACAAGTTTACACTTGTCTCACCCTCACTATGGACGGCAAGAACAAGCCAAGACCACCCCTTGGTGGCATGTTTATACAAACTTAAAGGACACTTGTCCTAAACTTTGACTAAACCATTAAACAAAAACCACTAAACTCCTTACCACTTTATCATGACATGCAAATCTAGCTAAAAACTTTCTCCACTCTCTCCCTTGTCTTCTCTTTGCCGTCCAACATTCACCACCACAACACCACCACCATAAAAAATTTACTATAAATCTTATACACAATCTACATATGTTGATAACCCTTTGAAGAAATGATGATTGGAGGTGATTTTAACAACTAGAAAGGAGTTTTCAAGAAGGTTTATGGATGATTCTAAAAGAAGAATACATACATTTGGTGATCTCAAAGAGTGATCTTGCTAATCTAAAGATTTGGTGACAAGAACCAAGCCTTGTTCATCAAAATATCAATGTTTCATCATATTGATTGGTATAGAGATCATATTCTTTTTATCACCTTATTAGTTTGCAAATGTATTCATGTATTTTCTTCAAAAGTGTGTATGTATATGATGATAAATGATGATGAATATATTGTCTGGGGATTTTGTGTTACTAGATTAGGTTAAAAAGGCTAAAATCAACAAGTAAACATGTTAAAATCATGACTAGTTGTATAGGCTGTATAAAACAGTAAGTTCCAATATGGTCACATGGTTAAATGGATAGGATTATTGGATAAGCAGATAGATAATTGATTTTTACACAAGTGGTGAATTGGCCATTCAATGGAATGATTAAAATGAGCAAGATATGACCAAAATACTATTGAGGTACAAATCTGGCTAGTCTGTTTTGGACGAATTATTAAAAATACTTAGATGCTGTTTGAGCAGTAGCTATAAAAGAGTTATTTGTAGCAAACATCATTTAATTTATGATTTTAAAATTTGAGGTTCTATCTTCTTGTAGAACTCAAGATATGACAAAAATGGTGGACTTGACTTTAGAAATCAGATTTCTTAATAACTATATAATATAAAAAGAGCACTCAAAGTAGAATACTATTATAAAATAAATATGTATAAGCCAATAACTAATAATAACTAATATAAAATAAGTTTGTATACAATAATAAATAAACATGATATTTTATAAAACTAAAACTCAAATGTTTTCTAATACTACAAACTATATATAAGTTTTACGTCTTTTCGGCTAAAACCGAAAGATTAACGTTTTCGCCAAATAAAACTTAGATGATCGAACCCGTCTAATGTAACATATTTATAACTCATATACTGATATGTAAACACATTTTACAAGTAAAAATCGACAAAACCGAGCTTTGTAACTAATGGACCATAATGTTGATCCCAAAGTCAAATCTTAAACCTTAATAGCTTGTTTAAGGGTTGTGATAGAGAGAAAGAATTCAATCTAACAATAGAGAAACTTTGTAAAGCAAAGTAACTAAACAAGATGCGGAATGTAATGTTTAGCACAAGAACAAATGAGATTCAAACGTTGAACTTTAATATATCAAAGATATACGAATACCCAAAGTGGTATTAGGTTTACAAAACCTTAAAATAATAATAATGAAAAACGAAATGAGAAAGACACACTTTGCATGCTAACCTAGTGAGTCCTTTTATAGGCACAAGAACTCACGTACAAGATCACTACTAACAAACTATGGAAAGTATCAAGGAATAATAACTGAAACACGTAAAAATCTATTCCATGTTTATCTTTGACGGCAGGGCCTTTGACTTCAGCAGGGGAACCAATCCCCCTGCCTTTGTTATTAGCAGGGGGAACTTACTCTAGCAGGGGTATTAATAATCAACTAGCAGGAGAAACAAATAAGCATAGATTTATTCCCAACAATCCTCCCCTAAACTTGTTCTTTCCCCTAAAGACAAGTTTCTGAATAAATGCTAGTTGATGAGGATGCTTACAAACTCTCTGTCCAAATCTAACTATGAACCATTCTTACCAGATCATAAGCAACAGGCTTCTTAGCATCTACAATTAGGTTAGCCTATGCCAGTTTCTTCAAGGTGTCCTGAGAGAAGGGATAATACCTATGATTGAGCAAGTACACACTCACACCTTCCATCACCACCTCATAGACCCCAGAATTTGTAAATAGCTTCCAATACAACAAATCTCCTTTGTTTACTACATCAAATATAGGATCAAATAACTCAAGCTCATACATCCTATGCATGCACTCCCAGATTAGCCAATCCTTCTCCACACCATCCATGGTAGGAGGTTTTGCAGCAAACATTTTCTTCAATATTTTCCACAGATTTTATAAGTCTTCACTATCTAAAATTTGAAACATGACATCTAGACTTACAAAGGTCTGTGCTGTATTGTCAGCTCTTGTAAGCTTCCACCAAGTCCTCCCTTTGTGTTCATAAACAGCATACTCTATAATAGCAAACTTCTTTCCAAGCTCACTAGGTGAGATATCATCATTTTCTTGCAGAATCAGCTGTTTATCAATCTCATCATTTGAAGGCTTTTGAGACTCTTTTGTAACTATGCCTACTTTCTCCATTCTCTTGAGTCTCTTTGCTGCTCTTTGTACATTAAGTACGGACTTCTCAAGTATTTCTGGAAAACTTCCACCTGCTTGATGCGATGCCCCTGCTTGGGATGATGCACCTGCTTGTGTAGTCTCTCCAGCTTTTCTTTTCTTTGTTTCTCTAGCTTTCTGTAGCACTTCACTTTGTCTCCTAAGATACTCAGCTTCCTCAGGAGTGTTGATAGTCATCCAATCCTCCACATCATACAACTTTAGAACTGGTCTGACTGCTCTCTTTATGGCTTCAAAGCTCATATCTCTGAAGTCACCATCCTTCCACTTTCTATGCCTCTTAAGCAGAACTTTGTAGTGATCAAGTTGCCCTTTCTCTGAAGTTCGATACTTCTCACTCTGAATTTGCATTGCCCTTCTTTCCAGATATTCAGTTTGATATTTGTAAACAAGGCAAGTCAACTCATACCTGTCTTCCAAAGGAGCATTTTTCAACTCCTTCTCCCATTGATCAAGAAACTCTCCAACATGAGGTACCCTGTCATCTAGTTCTCTATGCATAATCTCAACCTGCTTTAGCATTTCTTTGGGCCTCATCTTCTCCATTCTTTGATCCTGCATATCCATTTCCTCTTGTTGTAGCCTGAGAGCTACTTGTGCATCATGTGCTTCTTGGGCCTTTTGTTGTTCAGGAGTCAGATGCTTGTATTTTCTCTTGGGCTGTTGCACCATGATTCCTTTTCCTTTGTCTTTTGGATCCACTGCTGGTGCTGGTTTTGCTTTAGATGCAGGTTCTTTGATTGTTATCCCCTTCTGAGCTGGTTGCTTTCTGTTCTTCCTAACAAATGTTTGAGTAATGTGCTTAGCAGGGGATAAACTTACAGCAGTGGGATCAGCAATGGCAGGGGAAACTTTTGAGGCAGGGGCTTCTTCTTGATTGCCCACGGTGAGCAATGTTTGAGCAATATCTTTGGTTGCACTCCCCTTGTCACTTCCCTTATCAGCACTTTCTCTCTCCATCCCTTTCTTAGCACTTGTTATCTTTCCATGCTCCCCACCAGGATATGAATAATACTCAGTAGATCCTTCTGTGTGTGGAATTTCCTCCCCTTTGGAAGCATCCTCATATGTGGAAAGAATCATTATGGGCTTTCTCCTCCCCTCAAGAGTAGCAAGTCTGGTTTCCAGTTGAGAGATGACCAGACCTTGCTTTTTGACATCTTGTACTAGTTGTGCATTCTGCCTTTTCAGACTCATGCACATTTTCGTCAATTCCAGATTTGTCAAAGGTTTCATACTGCTCTCAATCCTAGAAGGGAATTTCTCCCCTTGTTGGATATCACGGAGTGGGGGAGAGGACTTATTGATGGTGTCACTATCCTGCTCACCCCTTGAGGATGAGACAGTAGTGGCAGCCAAACCCCCAGGTTGCTCCAAACTCTTGGAGACTCTCCTTTCTGCTGCTTGTGAAGATTCACCAGGCAAGGGAGACCTGGCAAACCTGGATTTTGAACGCCTTTCTTGTTGTGGATCAGCAGGTGGTAGGTTCTTGGCAGGGGAATCAGCAGGTTGATTTATGGCTGTTTGATTTTTGGCTTCTTCCCGTCTGATTTGGTCCATCATAATTGAAGTGAATGGAATGTTTCTGCCAGAAAACAAAGGTGATGGTGCAAGTAATGTGGTGAAGAGTTTGGTGGTGTGTTGGGTTGCTGAAAAATAGTTTCTGTGTGTAAAGGGACCATGATCACTCATGTTCAGCAAAATTTCTATAAACCTTGGATACATACAAAACTTTGAGGTGCTTGAAACATTTTTAACCATGCCTTTAAAAATCATTTGAGAAAAACAATACTTCCTTCCTGTTGCAAAGCAGATCAGGGCAGAAGCTATCTCACTACCAACCTCATTAAAAGCAGTGGTTTTTGGTGACAAACATTGCATAATAGTATGAATCAAATATTTCCAATGAGGGACAAACTGTCCTTTAGCAAACTTACATTTTTGATTTTTAGAAAGTTTGTACCCCAATTTAACAAGACCTTCAAAAATTTAAGCCTCAGAAAAGTTGGTTATTCCATCCTCATCATCAAGGAGAAGATTCTCCCTGATGGAGGCAAGTGTGATTACCTTGGAATGACCATCAACTGTGCTTTGAATTATGACCTCTCCATTCACTGTTTTGGTCATGGCTTTAGACCAGAACTGTTGAATGTGTGAGGTATAAATGCGAGGATTGATGAGAAGGGCCACTCTGAAGTACGAAGACTTTAGAAAGGCCACAGCATCAGCAAACTCGACTGGTTCATCATGAAGCAAAGCAATTTGGTTATGATTAGGAGCAATTTTAAGTGTCATGATGAATTTTGAAAATAGTTTGGAGGTTTATAGAGATGAGAGGTAAGTGGGATTAGGTCGAGAGAGACGTATGGACCTGCTGGTAAAGGGAATTAAGTTTATATAGACAAATTGAAGGGCTGTGATTGGACCAAAATTTTCAAATTGCAAAAATATCAAGGATAATTCTTGATAAAAAATTAATATATTTGAAATAGAAGGAAAAGATTACCAATCAGCGAAGAAAGCGCCTTAAATATCTTTTAAAAATAATAAAATATTCCCTAACCAAAATTTAAGCAAGCAGGCCCAACGGCTATGAACAGGGTAACGGTATTGTCGGTCAACGGTCAAACAGGGGAATGTTGTGAAAGCAGGGGAATAAAAGATAAAAGCAGGGGAAACTTTCCTAGGGGTATTGAACTAGTCATGGAGAGACTAATGCTAACTAGCTCTGCTCTAATGCACACACTTGTATACACAATATAGATACATAGAAACTCAAGAGTCCTCTATTCAGCAATGGTCCCAATACAAAAAGTAAATACATAAGTCCCCCTACACAAGGTTATCCCAAGAAATCATGCATACCCCAGTCACCATCCCAACCTTGTCCCTTACCTATGGTCAGTCAGTCTTGGCAATGTGTGCCACAGGTCTGTATTTGAACTGCAAGCTGTTTTAATAGAGAAATGTAAGCACACACTACAGTGCCTCAAGGTTTCAGTATTCTGACAAGCTTTGCAGCAAGTCATCATTAACCTGAACCCTCACTCACTAGTGGATATGATCTAAGATCATATATGAGCATCCTAAGGATACCCTGAGTCCTAAAAGTGTGACCTAACCTCCCCTGAAACATAGAGTATATACTTGAACCACCAACGAGAATAGTATGCACCATATGAACCTCTGCATTGTTAGTCTAAAACCACATAAAACCACTTTTGTGAAAAGAACACACCCAGCTTAAGAGAAAAATCCTATTGGCAGGGGAATGAACCCCAAGCAGGGGAATCAGTGTTAAAAAGCAGTGGAATGAAAGAAATGGTCAAATTGACGAACAATTATACAACAACAGCAGTGAAGTAACCCTGATTATACATGACAAAATAGACATCAGATTTTAAGGAGTAACCATTCCAATACCTGCAACCAGATACTGAAACCTCCCTACATCAAAAGCTTTTGTTAAAAGATCAGAAACATTAAGTTCTGTATCAATTTTCTCAGGGACAATCAGTCCTTTTTCAAAACAGTCTCTGATAAAGTGATGTCTAATTTCAATGTGTTTGGTTTTGCTATGAAAAACAGGGTTCTTTATGATGCAAATAGTGCTGTTGTTGTCAATGAATACCTTGGTTTTAAGAAAGTTATACCCATAATCAAGCAATTGATTTTGCACCCAAAGAACTTGACCACAGCATGCAGCAGCTGCTACATACTCAGCTTCAGTTGTGGATGTTGCCATGATAGTCTGCTTCTTACATTGCCAAGATATAAGCCTGCTCCCCAAAAATTGGCGTCCCCCTGTTGTAGACTTCCTATCATTGTTGTCACCAGCATAATCACTATCTGAATAGGCTATCAGCTCAAATGGTGACTCCTTTGGATACCATAGTCCTAAGGTAGGATGACATTTTAGATACCTAAAAATCCTTTTCACAGCAAATAAGTGACACTCTGTTGGTGACACCTGGTATCTGGCACATAAGCAGACTGCAAACATGATGTCAGGTCTTGAAGCAGTGAGATACATAAGAGACCCAATCATAGACCTGTAATTCCTGACATCTATAGGCTTTCCAGGACCATCCTTGCCCCATGGATGATCCTTGTCCATGGGAGTGGACACCTTCTTCCCATCAGACATGCCAAACTTCTTTACAATCTCAGCCACATATTTGTCTTGTGAGATAAATATCCCATCTTTCCGCTGCTGAACTTGTAACCCCAAAAAGAAGTTTAGTTCTCCCATGGCACTCATTTGGAATTTATCCTGCATCAATTTGGCAAACTCTTTGCTAAGCATGGAGTTAGTTGATCAAAAAATGATGTCATCCACATAGACTTGTACTAGCAGAAGGTCACCTTTTTGTTTCTTGGTAAACAGGGTCTGATCAATCTTCCCCCTGCTGAATCCATTGTCTAGTAGATATTTAGAAAGAGTACCATACCAGGCTCTGGGAGCTTGGTGAAGGCCATACATGGCCTTTTTCACTTTGTATACTTTGTCAGGATGTTCTGGATCTTCAAACCCTGGTGGTTGCATGACACAGACTTCTTCATCAATGGTTCCATATAAGAAGGCACTTTTCACATCCATCTGGAAAACAGTGAAGTCCATGAATGAGGCATAAGCAAGAAATAATCTAATAGCTTCAATCCTGGCTACTGGAGCAAACACCTCTTCATAATCAATCCCTTCTTCCTGAGTATACCCTTATGCCACTAACCTTGCTTTGTTCCTGACAACTATTCCCCTTTCATCCTTTTTGTTCCTGAGTACCCACTTGGTACCAATAGGCCTTGCCCATTTGGGACAATCAACCAGAATCCAAACCTCTTGTATGTCGAATTGTAAGAGCTCCTCTTGCATGGCTTCAACCCAGCTTGGGTCATTTAAAGCCTGAAAAATCTTCTTTGGCTCTTCTTGTGACAAAAATGCAGTAAACAGACAACATTGCATGTTGTCATGATTGAACTTCATGGTGATATTAGCAATGAAGCTGTGCTCCTTTGCTGTATACCTTGTATGTCTGGGGGCTTCAGGATTGCCAATGATCTGAGAGATAGGATGATCCTTATTGATTCTATAGGTAGGCTGCATGATGACTTCTGTTTCATCTTCTTCCAAATCAGTATTGATGGGGCTATTTTGATTAGGGAAGAAGTCCTCAAAGGAACTTCCAAATGAGACAGCATGACCTAGAGATGGGTGCTGGTGAGCAGAATGAAGCTCTGAATAACTAGGGCCTCCACTCCTGATGATTCTGCTTCCACTGCTGGATATGATAGGACCATCATTTATGGGTGTAGATGATGAGATGAGTGGGGATTCTCTTTCTGCATCAGTAGTCTCATTATCATCATGATCCTTTGTGAAAGAGGAATCAATTCCTCTAGCAGGGGAATCCTGGATTCCACTGCTTTCAGCCATTCCACTCCCTTCAGCCATAGCAGGGGATGAGATTGGCTGTTCTTTTCATGAAGCAGAATTATCTTCTTGATTATCAGCTTCACTAGGAAACAATGAGGGTACATTCATGTACCTCAGAGGTGACATCTCTGCACCAATTGTTTCTTGAGTACCTGAAATTTTAGTGTTCTGCAAGACAACAGGTACATAATTCATGGACTTGGAAAGTACATCTATATCAAAGAACCAGTCAGGACCTGTTTGAACATCTTCAGGTTTGTCTTTAAGAAAGTTCACATGAAGATTTTCTGTGATTTTGCTTGTCTTCTTGTTGAAGACCCTATATCCCTTGCTGTTTAATGAATAACCCACAAAGTATCCATCATCACCCTTTTCACTAAACTTACCTAGATTGTCAATGGTGTTCAAGATGATAACATGGCACCCAAAAGGTCTGAAAAAGTCAATTAAGGGAGGTCTTCCATTAAACAGCTGATAAGGGGTCTTGTTGTGTGCCTTAATAACCAAGGCCCTGTTTTGTACATAACAAGCAGTGGATACAGCTTCAGCCCAAAAGATAACTGGAAGTTTCGAATCAGACAGCATAGTTCTTGCTGCTTCAATGAGTGTCCTAATCCTTCTTTCTGCCACTCCATTCTGTTGAGGTGTTCTAGCAATGCTGAATTGCCTCTTGATGCCTTTGTTTATGCAGAAGGAATCCAGTTTATGATTTCTGAACTCACCACCATTGTCTGATCTCATGGTAACTACCTTCATGCTTTTTGACAGTTCAATTTGATTGATGAACCCAATGAGTACATCAGCAGTGTCACTCTTTTCAAATAGAAAGAATGTCCATGTAAACCTTGAAAAATCATCAGTAATCACTAAGCAGTACCATTTCTTCATTATACTTGCCACAGAAGTAGGACCAAAAAGATCCATATGCAGTAGTTCCAATGGCTTGGTGGTGGACATACTTGTTTTTGACTTGCAAGATGCTCTGTGTTGCTTCCCTTTCAGACATGCTGCACAAGTATGTTCAGTGGCAAAAGACTTGGAAGGAAGACCATGAACCAGATTATGCTTTACTAGTTTGTTCATGTTCTTGAAATTAAGATGACCAAGTCTTCTATGCCATTTCTTACATTCATCTGTTGAAGCTTTGGCAATGAAACATGTTTCATTGTCTTGGAGAGATATGTCCTTGAGATCAATTGTGTACATGTTCTTCTGTCTTGGTGTTCTGAGAACAATTGGAGTGTCTTTTGGCAAGACAAACTCCTTTCCTAATACCAAGCATTCAGTGTCAGTAAACAAGACAAAATTCTTGTTATCAGTCATCTGTGACACACTGAAGAGATTATACTTGAGTTCTTTCACCAAGTACACATTGTCAAAAGTCATCCCATTTGTGACAATAGTTCCTTTTCCTGTTATAGTTCCATGCCCATCTCCAAAAGAAACACCATCATTGTCATGCAGGGGCACAAAGTTAGACAAGTAAGCTTTTTGTCCAGTCATACTTCTTGAGCATCCACTATCCCAATATGCTCTATCATCCCTTGTCTTCTTTGTCACCTGCAAAAGGAAAAACAAATTAGTTTTTCTTGGGGACCCAAGCCATTACAGACTTGGATCTACCTCGTGTATCAATGTAGGATAGCTTATCAAAAACTAGAGATACACCATTAGATTGAGTACCCCTTTTGGGTGCCCAAACCCAACGAGCTGAGGCTTTCACAGTTTTTCCCCATCTTCCCATGTTCCTAGAATGTACAACTTTTCTAGCAGGGGATACCCCAGTTTTAGCATGGGAATCCTTATGCTTAGCAGAGGGAACCCACCTTTTGTTTTGGCCTCTATTCATGTGTTGGTAAGGTCTAGAGCCAGATTTATATGCAGTATAAGGTGTTGGGGTGGTCACAGAAGCGTTGGGATTTGGGTGAACATCATTTTCCTTTCTAAGGGCCGGAACAACATATTTATCAGTCACCCTATTTCTCAAGGCAGGGGCAACATACTTGGCAGGGGAAAAGGATTTTGCCCCTGCATTTAGAAGAATGATTTTAGGTTGCATATCCTTTAAGGGATTTGCAGCCATCATCTCCATTGGTGCCTTACACTCTTGATAAGTGTGTTCAAAACTGCCACATGTGAAGCAGGGCTTGGTATTAATCACAAAGTCTTCTCCTAATTGATGAGACTTTTGGTCATTCCAATTTCTTTGATTACCTCTGACATTCCTGTACATACCAGCATATTTAATGGTAGGCTTAGGAGACTGTGGCCTAGCCTTAGATTTGGGAGAGATACTCTTAGAATTAGGATTGCTGCTAGAAATTCTTTCTTTTGAAACTCGAACAGGGTTGTCAATTTGCTTTAAACCAACCTGTTCCTGTTTAACATCCCTAATGACACTAGTTTTAACTAGAGACTCTTCTGTATCAAGTTTATTAGGTATATAAGCACTCAAGTCAAACTCAATGTCATCCTGTTTTTCAAAACAAGGGAGACCAGTCCATGACAAGTCTTTTCTAGGAGAGGGAGCATGGATGTTAGCAGGGGGTGGTGGTATGGTAGCATTCATATTCTTAATTCCAAACCCTGTTTTGTCCTTAGGAGATTGACCAATTTCAAATGCCTTGGTTAAATCTTTTGAAGCTTTTCCAAATTTTTCAACAGTTTCCTTATCTATCTTTTGGTTAGCTTTGAAAATTTCAAGTTCAGCAGTTAAAATATTTATAGATTGGTTATTCTCCTTGGCATCTCTTTCTAGAATCACAATGTGATCCCTATAATCACTTTCTCTTTGCCTATACTCTCTTATGGTGGACTCTAGTTGTTCTAAAGCACGTTTGTAATTATCAAGATCATTATCACAATTGATATAGTCAGCTTTTACCTTTCTGATTTGATCATTCAAAGACTTAGTATTTTTCCTACAAGCTTTAGTACAGTATGAGTCATCATATACCTCATTGTCAAAACTGGAACTTGACATAGCCATAAGTGCAAAGTCTTCTTCCTTTTCCTCAGCAATCAAGGCTTGATTTCTTTCCACATTCTCTGTCATAGCACTCCAGTCCCATCCATTTGCTCCATCTATTCCCTGCATGGCTACCATGGCTTTAGCACCAGAATCATCATCTCTTGTCTCCTTTCTGTAGCTATTTCCAGACTTAGGTCCTCTGCATTCCCTGGCAAAATGACCCTTCTTGCCACAATTGTAGCATTCAACTTTTGTTTTATCAAACCCAGCCACATCAGAGGGATTAATTGTGATCTTCTTCCCATACTTCTTATGGAACCTGTTGGCTCTCATGCTGAGCAAAGCCATATTCCACTTGATATCCAATTCTTCTAGCGCTTGCTTACTGATTTGATTTAGATCTTCATGTAATACTGTAGATCCTTGTGGCCCTTGTGATGCTATAAAAGCACATGCAGTATCAAGGCTGAATGTAGCTGGTCTTTCTTCATCATAGGAAGGTCCAGATCTGGTAGCAGGGGAATAGGTAGCAGGGGCTACTTCTATTCCACTGTTCTTGGAGATTCCACTGCTTTGTGATATGAATGCCATGTTAGCAGGGGAATCGATGGTTCCACTTGAGTTGGTGGGGATTGTTCCTTTTGACTTCATTTCATTGACAATAGGTTCAAAAACCTTTAAGTTATTATATATGTCATCAATGTCTTTTTCATCCAAATCATCCTTATTCTGCCAAATTGCCTTATAGACAAACCATTCTTTCTGGAGGCTGTTAAGAAACCTGGTGTTCACCTGCTCTTTTGATACCTCAATATCAAAGAATTCCAAGTGGGCCACCATGTCTTGAAGCCTATTGTAAATAGCTCCAATTGATTCATCACCAATTGCTTTGAAAGAAGCAAAATCATTCAGCATTTGATTTTTCTTCTTCTTCTTTGTGGCTTCATTTCCTCCAAAGGTTTTGCCTATGGCTTCCCATAGATCCTTAGCTATTTTGTATTTCCTGAATCTGAGTTGATGTCTATCTGGTAGGGCCAACAGCAATGAGCTGTGAGCCCTGACATCATGCCTTCTAGCCAGAATTTCCTTATCACATAGAGCAGCAGATTTCTTCTTGTCCTTACCTTTGGAACTTTCACCTTCATCCTTGCCCTCTTCAACTGCCACCATTTTGTTGAATTGATCACCAAACTCTATGATCTCCCAGAGAACATAGTGTTCCATTTTCAGGTATTGTTGGATTCTGAATTCCCATAATTCAAAGTTTTCAGGATCCAACATGGGTAACTTGAGGTTATTGTGGTTGTTGTTGTTTGTAGATGAATCTGAAGACATGTTTGCTATGAGGATTTTGTTCTTGATTTAGACAAAGTTTCTCAACAAGCTCTGATACCACTTGTTGATCCCAAAGTCAGATCTTAAACCTTAATAGCTTGTTTAAGGGTTGTGATAGAGAGAAAGAATTCAATCTAATACTAGAGAAACTTTGTAAAGCAAAGTAACTAAACAAGATGCGGAATGTAATGTTTAGCACAAGAACAAATGAGATTCAAACGTTGAACTTTAATATATCAAAGATATACGAATACCCAAAGTGGTATTAGGGTTTACAAAACCTTAAAGTAATAATAATGAAAAACGAAATGAGAAAGACACACTTTGCATGCTAACCTAGTGAGTCCTTTTATAGGCACAAGAACTCACGTACAAGATCACTACTAACAAACTATGGAAAGTATTAAGGAATAATAACTGAAACGCGTAAAAATCTATTCCATGTTTATCTTTGACAGAAGGGCCTTTGACTTCAGCAGGGGAACCAATCCCCCTGCGTTTGTTATTTAGCAGGGGGAACTTACTCTAGCAGGGGTATTAATAATCAACTAGCAGGGGAAACAAATAAGCATAGATTTATTCCCAACACATAATGGGCCAAATTAACCTTGTTGGACCACTAGGCCCAACTAGTTGGTTTAATGTTATTGGACTTACTCATGGGCTTAACCCAATTGGGCCCAAAATATGAGTATGGGCCTGGTCTTAAAAAGATAAATGAACTAATAAAATGATATTAGACTCTTAATGGGCTTATTGGGCCTTAATGTGTAAATGGGTTAAAACTAGTGTATCTAGTATGATAAGCCTAAGTTAACTAATACTAATCAAGTAATAATGTTGTAAGGTGATAAAACCCGACTTAATTATCATGTTAGGATATCATTACATATACATAACAACATTTATAAAGTTATTGGACATAGCCTAAGACCGAGTATTATTTGTCTAGGTTTCCCTGATCGAGGCACGTACCATACATCCTAATAGCTGATAACCCGCCTTCCCACACCAAAGTGAGTTCATAGCCTCGCACTCTTTTAATTGTTTTATGAAATGTTTTATAAACCCGCGAGGGAGATAACATGCTATTTTTGATAAAAATAGAACACAAGTAGTCCTGATTGTATGCTTATTGATATGGACCCGAATGATTATATGACCCAATGAATGAAATGAAATGGATTATTATTAGTTAGGTTATGTCACTATAAGTCCCATTAGCATGAATTATGAACTACCGGGATTTGGTAGACGCTTATGCATATAATAGCACTATTCGGGGAAGATCACCCCAGTTCGCGCCTTGACGGTTGATCTCCGTCGTGCCACATTGATTGGTAAGCAAATTTATGTATGAGAGGATTTATATAAGCGTGATTATTTTGAAGACACGTGTTTTAGATGGGCAAATGAATTCCGAGCTAGCTACCCGAAATATATTATAGAAAGGTAACAATGTCATGCGACTTGTAATAATACGACAATAATAATGATAAAGGTAACACTGAGGCTACAATCTCAGGAATAGTGTATGATAGATGATTTGAATCATAGTATATTGCCAAACTAGCAATATGGGGTCTTATTTATTTTATACCTGTGGTCTAGTTTTACATAACTGTTTTATATAACGGTTTTTACTATACTTCAAACAACGTTATAAAACGTATTGTATGAGTTACGACAATGGTTCGTATAATGGTTTTGATGGCAAAATCCTATATTATGATTTACGACAAGGATTCGTATAAAATGTCTTTGGCCTATTTTATGGCCTACGACAAAGAATTGTACAAAAAATGTTTTTCGGTAACGATTATATACCGATTTTATGTCAATGGTTATTATTAAACTCTATGGACTCGCTCAGCGTTTTGCTGAATTTTAACATGTTTTATCTCAAGTACTTGAAGGTAATTCTGGGGAAGACGACAAGAATTTATGGCCCGCATTCAAATAAAAATTTCCATTCAAATGTTTTGTAAATTTGTATGACATGCTATGACCTGAGGACCTATGTAATTTAACATTCATGAATAGAAAATACTTTATTATTAAACGACGCGATTTTTGAGCATTGTCTATGATTTGAGCAATGTGCTATCCCGTAACACCGACGACTCTTCCGCTGATTCAAAATGTGAATATTTGGTGGGTGTTACATCATTCGGCAGATGTAGAATCAAATTCAACAGACTTCTTGTTCTTTGAAGGTTGTGCAGTGAACCAGAACTCCTTTAAACATTTTGAAACATCAATCCTGAACCTTTATATAATGCCTCTCCAAGCACACATTTTGACACAAATATCATGACCTCTTTTCCAGGAATGGATGCTACTGTTTTTGGTTCGAGCAAAACAAAGTTGTTGGGTTTAAAGATGATATCTTCTTCCGGATAATTGACAAGAGATGATGGGTTTAGGGTGATTTCTGCATGAACATGTGTGGATGACTCTTCCATTGTTGTCGGATTGTGATGTTTTTGAAGAAAAGTGAGAGAGTTTGTGTATGTGTAACGAGAGAAACTTTTGATAAAATGATACGAGATCCAAAGTTTGAAAGGATTTATATAAAAATTGAAGGTTTTTGAGAAGTTTTAAAACCGTTTGGCGTAGATCATAAACAGATTTAGGGTTTCTTTTAAACATTTGCACAAACTCTCTCATAAATGTTCTACACTAAGGTGTGGTTTCTGATACCTTGAATAGTGAACCGTCTCTTGTGTCAGAGGGTTGTTGACTATATCTATTGACGTTTGATTTTCTTTAATAAATTAACTATACTTTTTTTATGAATGTTTGTCTTTTTTCAAAGAGAAAATTCAATGCCATTTAATTTATTTTCAAACACATGATTGATTGTTTTAAATGCTTTGGCCAGTGATGCTGAACCCGAAGGTAATACTTATGAGCTTCAATGCGACAGATGAGGCGACAAAACACCATATACATGTTCACATAATTGAACAAGACATATGACGTTGCACACTCCTCTACTCAGGCCTAGCTACTCATCAGTATTATAAAATATTTTGTTTAGAAAATTCTAAACCTTCAGATATTCAGAAGGAACACTTTGATGATTTTGTGATTTGTGGTTAGCTTCAGTGTGTCAAATAAGGCGACAAAACATCATGTACACAACCACATATTATGAAATGGACACATGACATTGCACGCACCTTTACTCAAACACTTCTACTTACATAAATCAAAATAGTTAAGAAAGACCGACCCTCTAGGAATCTTCAGGGATGTCTGAAGGATCAGGTTTTGTATCATCAATGTTCAGCATACCAAGCTCCATTATCAATCTTTTGAAAGTTGGTTCATCTAGTGGTTTGGTGAAGATATTAGCCAATTGGTATTGAGTAGGGATGAAATGTAATTCAATGGCCCCTTTCACAATGTGATCTTTGATAAATTGATATTTGATATTAATGTGTTTTGTTCTTCAGTCTAGGACTAGATTGTTAGATATTGCAATAA
Source organism: Glebionis coronaria (assembly GCA_025667525.1). Lineage (NCBI taxonomy): Eukaryota > Viridiplantae > Streptophyta > Magnoliopsida > Asterales > Asteraceae > Glebionis > Glebionis coronaria. Next base: position 170,959,124 of record CM046882.1, on the reverse strand, counting down.
CACTAGTGTTATCACAAAAAATTGGCACCTTTTCATATTCTATGTCATAGTCAGCCAGTTGACTTTTCATCTATTAAACATTGACACAACATCCAGTAGCTGCCACATATTCTGCTTTTGCTGAAGACATGGTCACTGATAGTTTCTTTATAGCACTCCAACATACAAGTTTTCTACCCAGCAATTGGAAAGCACCAGATGTGCTTTTTCTGTCCAAATCGCATCCAGCATAGTCAGAGTCTGAATACCCTTTGAGATCAAATCCTGAGGACTTGGGGTATCAAAGACCTAGACTTGGTGTACCTTTTAGGTATTTGAAGGTTCTATTTACATCATTTTATTGGTACCCTGTACAAAGGAAGGTAGAGAATTGAATGTCATGTCCGCTTGAAGTTAAGTACATTAGAGAACCAAACATACCTCTATGTCGAGTCTCATTGACTGATTGTCCATTGAGATCAAGTACCAAGTTGGTAGGGGTACCAGTGGTGTTTTTACTAAAGCACAATTTATATCATACTTCTTTAGCAGATCCTTGACATATTCTTCTTGATTGATGGAGATGCCTTGGGTTGGGTCCACTAGTTGTAGATCTTGCAGCCTGTAAAGGATGGTGAATGACTTTTGTAATCACAAGTCTATTCACATAGAGACTCTTAATGAAATACAAAGTATAAGTGCGGAATACAAATACTAAGAACAAGAAGAAACAGAATAACTAAATAACTTGATCCATACAAAGGATATCTACTATTGATATGAAATGAATACTGGTGAAAGGTGTGTCTAACCCTTCTGCCAATGGGTTCCTTTTATATACAAGGAAACTCGAAACTACATTAAACATAAAACGTGTAACTCCTGATATGCATATCCTTTTCTAAGATATCTCATGCATATCCTAACAAACTACTAATAATAATATTGTTTGACTTTATACTAGACTAGGAGCACGTGTTGCTCCTACTACTACTCGGACCAGGAGGAACTGCATACCTCCTAGTTCATATATTACAAATAATCTATTACATAGGTCCTAACAATCCTCCCCTAAACTTGAATTTGACTTGTTGAGTTGAAGTTTCTTGGCAGATCTTGCAAAAGCAGCTTGAGGATTGAAACAACAAAATCAAAACAGCAAAATAACCATCAGGAGTGAAACCACAAAGTATGCTGCAACTAAGAACTCTGAGAAGCTTCTTGAAAGCTTGGAAAATATTGTCACGTGTTGAATCTTCACAGCAACATGAGCAGATTTGATAAGCCTTTACCAAGTAGCTGCTCGCTCTTGGACTAGCTAGTCTTTGTGGTGGAATAAGCATCACCCTGGGAGACCAGACTCCAGCCCAACTCTTAGAACGTAAATCAATGGTGAGTGGGAGTACCCTAATGATTTTGGGCAAATCATCACAACCGTCAACGGATTTGATTGAAGTCTTTACCATAAGCCATACCCTTCCAGACTAGCCAACTCTTAGCAATAAAGCATAGGTGAGCTAAAAACCTTATAGATTTGAGCAAGATATTACAACTAAAAATGGATTTGATGAGAGTCTTTACCAAGAGCCGTACCCCCTTGGACAAGCCATTTTTCAGTCTAGGACCAACGCAAGTGAATACCATCTAATTATGGGTAAACTGGCAACCATCAACAGAATTGAGAATCGCACCAAAGTCGTACCCTCATGGTGAACCAACTCTTTCTTGTCTGCAAGACATGGTGAGTTGAACATCATTTGTTATGTGGAAAAATTCCAACACCAGTAGTACATCACATAGCATCCCAAGTGTGAAATGTCCAAGATATAATGATTTTCTTAATGGAAAAGTATAAGAAGATATTATATTATTCACAAGCATTGAATTTTCCATCACATGTAAGAAGTATAAGCAGATATTATATAAAAGTATTTTTTTATAACTAAAGTGTGAGTCACCAATCACTATACATATTGGTGAATAGAATGTATAAGAAATCAAAAGTATAGAAGAAACAAACCAATCACTGACCAGAAGCAGCAACCTTGTCTGCAAGAAGCCAAGCTTGAATGTTTTTAACCAAAGTGGAGGCCATAACAGACTCGTTACCAGAAAGAGCATTTGACACCACCAAGTGACACTCCAACATAGCTTCCATGCTAGCAATGGTAAGTGGATACTCCAAATCCACAAGCATAAACACACGAGCACCAGATTCCAACTCCAATACATGTACTCCACAACCAGCATACAACTTCCGCCTAGAAATGACCCAGCGGGGCTGCTCCTTCCATATCCAAGCGCTAGGAGTACTAGTGGAACAATCCAACATAATATTCAAATCACCCCAAAGGACCAAACCAGGCCAGTTAGGAACATCACTAGGAGATTTAGGGATAGCAGCATCAACCAATCCATAAAGAAGAATAAGATCATGACGTTCTACCTAATATAAAATGCTTTGCAACCCAGAGAAACATTTGTGGTAGCCATCACTAGTCTTGATCATATGCGTATATGTACCAGCAACAATGGGGGATGGCTGAATTTCCCACGGCACAATCCTGCCACGGCCCAGGGGTATTTCATCATCGCTATCAGAAGCGATATCAATTAGGTGGGCAGGATCCCTCTTCTCCCATAAAACAGCCTTGCCCCTGCGAGTCTTGTTCTTGTGAATAGACCGACGAGGGGTGGGGGCAGAATGAGAGGGTTCCTCCTTGACCTTGACATTTGTAGCAAAAGTAGTAGTAGGGTGATCATCATCCTAAAGGGTCAGGTCAACAAGCTTGGGATCAGTAGCAGCCTCATCAACAAGTCGTGTAGGGGTTGGTTCAGAAACCAGTGGAGGAGTAGTTTCAACAGCAGTAGAGGTAGTAGCAGCAACATCAACAGAAGAAGGGGTGGGATCAACCTTTGGAGAAGGACTAGTGGGAACAACAGAAGTACCCCTAGCAGAAGTTGGGAGACCATATGTACCTTCTTCATGAACACCGGAGGATGGAGTGGAAGCAGCATTAGGAGTGGGGGTTTGAACAACAGGAGGAGGTGGGCGAAAGATGGCATTAGCAGGCTTAGGCACATCCTTCTTTGAAAGTCCCTAATCAATGCGAGAAACCCTAATCTTAACTTAATCAACACAAGGTATTACTTTTCAAACGTAATCTTATTATTGTATAATAAAGAATTACAAGTGTTATGGATAACACCGTTTGATGACAATGTGTTGTGCACACTTTGAACAACAATAACCTTAACTTATGAATACAGTCGTAGCTGTTTGATTCACTAAGTTACACGCACTAATGATCTTAATATTACAAAGTGTTGAATCTTAATGCTAGGTTACACATCCTATTTATAGTGTTACGAGTTTGACTTGAACAGTGCTTGATGTCGACTACACAACTTTTACAAGTTCCCACATCAGTCACATGATGTCCTTCTATTCTTGGTAGTCTTCCATTATGCTTTAAGGAACAGTTGTCCAAAACAGTTTCCTTATTCTTCATATTCTCGAACACACAAATGGCATGTCCAAAGTGTGCTGAGAGTTATCAGGGTATTGCCACCCCTGTTAACTCTCAACCCCTCAGAGTCCCTAATACATCTTGGCTGTTATCCATCACAGCCAAGGAGTATGTCTTCAGGTAATCTTCGACTTCCCTGACAATGTCTCTGACATGGACTCCTCTGAGGTTGCTCACAGAGATTCGGATCTCTGTGAGTCTTGTGAAACTTGCCTGCCTCCTAGGCACAGGCAAGGGACTATCTATCAGCCTAATTATGTTTAAATCAATGAACAGGGAATCTAACAAGTTTAGATTCCCAACAATCTCCCCCTATTTAAACATAAATAGTGCTAGATCTAACTAAGTTAAGGTAAGTGAGTTTAACAGCTTCTTCTTACACATAACAGATCTAAACAAACATACCTCATGATTTTATTAAGACTTAAAGAAAAATTACAAGTTCATTACATAAGTTAAATAAAAGATGAAGGTAAAAGGGCTGATACTTTCTTCAATAGTCATCATTTTTGATTCTTTCTTCAGCTTCGGCCACATCTAATCTGTTATCAATTTCATCCTGCAAAGTCTTTGCAAACTTCTTGGAATACTCAGAGTTGATCTTGAGACACTTCTTGTGACAGAGCAGCTGAATAGTTGAAGCCAGGCATAGCTCATCTTCCCTCTGAAAAGCATATTGGCAGGCTTTGTTCATAAACGCCATTCCTCTTTCAGGCACTGAGTAAGTCTGACCATCAACAGGGCCAACTATACCATTAGGAAGGATCAGATCCCTGTGCATGCCATCCACACGAACATCTTCAGTAACAAAAGTTTCATCAATGATTTGGGAAATTCTTCTTCTTTTGTTGCCTGTCTTTGGGGGTCCTTGTTCGAAAAGCTGTGGTGGGGGATCAATCTTTAGTTTGGCAGCTGTTTCCTTGATCCAGTTAAACTTAGCCTTAAGAGTTTTAAGCAGAAGGAAATTCGCCTGTCCAGACTTTTTGGCAGCTAAGGCTTCGAGTTCAAACCATTCTGATAACCCAAGTGTTTTTAACCTGAAGTCGTCAAACACATCCATATTCCCTGTTTGATTATCCCTCCATAAGATCATCTGTGGAGTATTTGTGGACTTGCGAATGGTGTATCTAAACTTGGTTATCTTGCCAGCAGCATACCTGTTGTTTACGCAGGCATCATAGTCAGTTTTAACTTTCTTTAGGGCCTCAGCGCGTTTAAGTTCCATTTCCCTCAACCTTTGTTTTTGTTTTTCTTTTTCAGGAGGTGACATCTTCCTCAGAGTGGCTTCATTTAATTCTTTGGCTGCCTTGAGCTCACTCAGTCTTTTGAATTCTTCAGCCTGTTGCTCTATTTCTTCAGGCGTTAGAGGTCTCTCATCAGAAGGTGTAAAGGTTGAAAAGTGGGAAAGGTCTGTTGTGGATCCTCCTGTCTCTAGCATCGCAGCTATCTTCTTAAGTTTAGTGTCAGTATCAACTAACACTATCTCTTTACCTTTCTTTGAGACAGAGGACTCCACACTTATGTTTTTCAAATCATCAGCTCTTTTGAGGAACGCTGTCTGAGCCTGATTTTGAATAGATTTTGGTAGGGAGCTCACAGTGAATTTAAGCTTCTTGGCTGCTGGTTCATCCTCATCCTCAGGTTTGCTGATGTTAACTAGGATCATGGATTTAGATGAGTCAGCGCCATCTTGTGCTTGTTGCTCCCCCTGAGTCTGATCCTCATCATCAGGTATTATAACTGGTTCGATGACTTGAAGAGGAACAGGTGTTGTTGAAGGGTTGGCTGAAGATGAGCCTTGTTCAGCAGATGCAAGGCTGAGTTTAGTATTCTTCTCCCCCTCACGTTCATCCTTACTTCTCTTATGCTTGGATGAACGTGCCTGAAATCTTCTTGCAATCTGCTCCACAGAGGCAGCCATGGCACGCTGTCTTTTTCTGGATGCCCTGGCAATCTTCAGCAATAAGTTGGCATTGGCATTGGTATTTGCCTGAACTCTCCTGACAATAAAACCAGCATGGTTGTATTGCCTGTTGCGCACTGCATTGAAGTGCCTGTTAATGATGGTTTCTTGTTCTTGGAACAATGCAGGGACAACGGAGTCAATGGCATTCTTGATTCTTGTCGAGAGATGACTTAGTCCTTGAGCCACACCTTTTCTTGTACCCTCCTGAATAGGCTCAGTGACAGCCTCAGTCACAGCCTTCTTTATTATACCTGGAAAGGTGACAGTAAAATTGTGCATCTCTGACTTGATTACGTCCAACTTTCTTGACAAGCGCTCAATATCAGACTGATGGTGTACAGGCTGAAGATTCTTGATATTGAGGCTTTGTTGAGCAAAATCATCCTCCCTTGGAAATAAGTCGAAGTTAGTCTGGGAAGGATGATCAAACAAAAGGAATTCAGCTGTTGGATCATATATGGGTCTTTGGAGGACTGTTGTTGCAGATGTGGCAGAGTTTTGTGTGTCAACAGCTTCCTTAAGAGGAGAAGTCTTGTCATCTTCTTTAGGAGGAGAGACTGACAGCTGGTCATCCTCATCTTCTTCCTCTTCCTCATCAAACATTCCCTCAGGGAATTCGTCTTCAGGCATTGGTTCAAACTCAGCGACATAATCTTCTACAGAAAGCATGTCTTCATCAGCATTGAGCACAAGTTCTTCTTCAATCTGAATGTCCTGAGTTATTGTTTCAGCCTCCTTTTCATGTACCTGAGGTTCTTTGACTGGCTGTACAATTTCAGCCTGCAAGTTTGTTGAAATTAGTAACAGGGAAAATATAAAGTGAATGGTCGCCATTTCGCTGTCCCAGAGAGGCTGAGGGTGATTACTCAGCCACTCCAAAGGATAAATCCTTGGGATTCTTTTAAGTGTGAATGAAATGTGGTTAATGATCGCCATTCGCTGCCCCTAGGAAAGCTGAGTGTGATTATTCAGCCCCCGCAAAAGGTAAAAACCTTTGGGACTCTTTTGATTGTGAAACATATGTTGTTTAATGATCGCCATTTCGCTGCCCCTAGGAAAGCTGAGTGTGATTATTCAGCCCCCCCAAAAGGTAAAACCTTTGGGACTCTTTTAAGAGTGAAACATATGTTGTTGTAGGTCGCCTGTTACGCTGCCCCTAGGAAAGCTGAGGGTGATGATTCAGCTCCCCCTGAAAGGATAAATCCTTTGGGACTCTTTTAATGAGGGAACCAAGAGGCTGTGTGAAGTACAGCCATCAAGGTTGAGATATTAATGTATTCAAGTTGTTGTTAGCCTGAATACTGTCTAGAGGGTTCAGGGTCATCGGGGTGCTTTATAAACACAAATGAATCACTCCCTGGTGCAAAGACAGAGTGTACAGAAGTCTTAAAGAATTCTAAGTGAAATGACAGACTTCTATGGGTCGAGGATTACCCTAACTTCACCACTCTCTCCTACAGACAAATGAGAGTGGTTGCTTGTGAACCTCTAAAAATGTACACTGATTACCTGTGAGATATCAGCTTGGTTTGGCTGGTTTCCTGTAGTCTCGGCTGACCTAGAGACACTAGACGCCTGTTGTTTGTCAGCCAAAGATTCTGTATCCACAAGAGTATCTAGACCAGATGCGGTTTCAATCTTCTTTTCCTTGGCCTTGCTAACAGCTTTAGGTTGGGAAGAAGAGGGGATTTTCTTCTTCTTTGGCTGTTGGCCAGAAGAAGCCTTGGACTTGGTAGTGTGCTGCCCAGAGGTCAAAGACGTAGACTTGCCAGCGACACTAGAAGTATTCACCTTCTCAGAGGAAGGGAGCAAGGGCTTCTCAGCGTTGGGTACCTGGTTAGCAACGTTCAGCATGTGAGCGGTCACAGGGAAATCCTCAGCTCCTATCTCCTTGTAAATGGCGCCTGTAATGCGATAGGGCTTCAGGGTTGTCAAGGCCTTGTTATGGTAGTTTTCTCCCAGCAAACTCTCAAAGATCAGGGACAAATAACGCACGTAACCGATGTTCTTTTCCCTGACCTGATTCCTTCCCTTTAGTTGTTCTACCAGGTTAGAGAAAAGAAGGCTTCCAACGTCAACATCAGCTCCCCAAATTAATCCATATGCAATAGTCTGATGTTTGAACGACATTTGATCTTGTGATCCCTGCATGCCTCCCAGGGACTTCACAATGTGGGTGAAGAGAACACGCCACATAGGAGAGAAATACTTGATCTTCAGGGGTGCTTTAGCAAGGATATCAGCAGGTGTGAGGGCAGGGTTAATGTCGTGACAGGGTTTGAGTGTGGCCAATGCTTCCTTGACAGCCTTTTTGTCAACTGTCTTCAAGCACTCATCTCCATGTTTAAGTCCGGCCACACTGGCAAAATCAGCAAGGGAAAAGGCAAAAGGATGTTCATTGCAAGAAAGGCTAAAGGTAATGGTGTCTTCTTCAACTTCGGCAGAATACCAAAATTCCCTAAGGTATTCTTGGTAAAAGGTGGAAGGAGATTTGGTGAAGGCTTCGTTTAGGTCACAATTCTGCATGAAATTTACCAGATCCGAATAGGTGTTGTTGGGTGCCTTGATCCATCCAATAGCGTTATTTGAGGCGATGATGCTCTCGTTGATCTCGAAGTTCACATTGGAGGCTTTTGGTACGGGAAACGCCATTGAAATAAGGTTGAAGGTGAATGAAAATGGCGGATGGTTGAGAGAGATAAGAGTTTAGAGAGAGAAAAAATGATTTTTGAGAATGGTGGTGGGTGAGAAGAGAAAGGAGACAATATATATATTCAAACTTAGAGTGAACAGTTATTCAACCGCATTAAAAGCAAAAGCGAAAATGACTGCTCAAGTGGGTCCCCTTGACCTTTCAAAACGTTTGTCTCCTCGTTATCCGAAACTTAAATGATTAAAAAATGTGAGAATGTTTTTCGCATTTACTTGGAACGCAACTACCTAGTTACATGTGAAAAACATTTAATAAAACATTTAATATAGAATCAATCATTTAATGAACACATTTAATATCAAGCCACAGGCTTTGAAATATTGAGCATCCCTAGCTCAGCAACTAGCCTGTTGAACGTAGGTTCAGCCAAAGGCTTTGTAAAGATATCAGCTAGTTGCAGCTCTGTGGGAACAAAATGCAGCTCAATATCTCCCTTCATAATATGATCCCTGATAAAATGATACCTGATATCAATGTGTTTGGTACGAGAGTGAAGAACAGGGTTGTTGGATATGGCAATGGCGCTGGTGTTGTCACAAAAGATTGGCACTTTGTCATACAAGATTTCATAGTCAGCCAATTGACTTTTCATCCAGAGCACCTGAGCACAACAGCTGGCTGCAGCGACATATTCAGCTTCAGCTGAAGACATAGCCACAGAGTTTTGCTTCTTAGCACTCCATCCAACCAATTTTCCTCCTAGGATTTGACAGCTGCCTGAAGTACTTTTCCTGTCAATACAGCATCCAGCATAATCTGAATCTGAATAGGCCTTGAGATCAAAGCCTGATTCCTTTGGATACCATAGTCCTAGGGATGGTGTTCCTTTGAGATACCTGAAAATTCTCTTAACAGCCACTAGATGGGATTCTTTTGGGTTAGCTTGGTACCTGGCACAGAGACATGTGGAGAATTGGATATCTGGACGACTGGCTGTTAGATACATCAGTGACCCAATCATGCCTCTATATAAAGTCTCATTGACAGAGACCCCTGATTCATCAGGGCCCAAGTTGTTGGGTGGAAGCATGGGACATTTCACTGAGGCACAATCAGCCAAGTCATATTTTTTAAGTAGATCCTTAACATACTTTTCTTGACAAATAGAAATTCCCTTAGGACATTGTTTAATTTGAAAACCCAAAAAGTAAGTTAGTTCACCCATCATACTCATCTCATATTTCTTGGTCATTAATTTAGCAAAACGTTTACTAAGATTGACATTTGTTGACCCAAAGATGATATCATCCACATAAATCTGCACAATGATGAAATCACTCTTGTCCTTGAAGGTAAAGAGTGTTTTATCAATAGAACCCCTGACAAATTTGTTTTCAGATAAGAAATTTGAAAGAGTTTCATACCATGCTCTTGGAGCTTGTTTCAGACCATACATAGCTTTGTGAAGTCTGTACACATGGTTGGGGAACTCGCTGCTCTCAAATCCTTCAGGTTGAGCAACATAGACTTCCTCAGCCAAATCACCATTGAGGAAGGCACTCTTTACATCCATCTGATAGACAGTGATGTTCATATAGGCAGCATAAGCAAGAAAGATTCTGATGGCTTCAAGTCTAGCAACAGGGGCAAAGGTTTCATCATAATCAATTCCTTCAGTCTGAGAGTATCCCTATGCTACCAATCTTGCCTTGTTCCTGATGATGTTCCCAATTTCATCCATCTTGTTTCTATATATCCATCTAGTGCCTGTGATATTCTTTCCAGGTGGAGCTGGCACAAGTGTCCAAACTTTGTTCCTTTTGAACTGATTGATTTCTTCTTGCATAGCAGCTACCCATCCATCTTCTACCAGAGCCTCAGCAACTCTTTTAGGTTCAATTTGAGAAAGAAATTCAGCAAATAGACATTCATTGGCTGAGGCTGACTCAGAGTCTTGGATTCGCTGTCTGGTTGTGACCCCTGCATTTGGTTCCCCAATAATGTTGACAAGAAGAATGTGTTGATCTCTTGACCACTTATTTTGAGGAGCTGGAGTTTCAAGAACAGGGGTACTTGAAGGCACAGCTGGAACAATTTGAATCTCATCCTGCTGAATAGGAGGGCTTTCTTCAAAAACTACTTCAGTGTCTGATTCTTCTTTAGCCACATCAAGGGAAGCCATTTCATTATCAGCAGGAGCAACTTCAGAGTTTTGAAGAATTGGTGAGTCATTAATATCATGAGAAGGACCATCAGAGATTTGAGGTTCTTCTTCATCAAGTCCCTGAGAGGTAGGAACTTCTATGTTGTGAGTAGACAGAGGATCAAAAGCAGGAACATAAGGAGTGAGAGTGTTGGAGTGGTGATGACTGGTAGGTCTGGGTTCTGTGAACTCATCACTTGGGAAAGAAATATTTTCATTAAAATCTATTTCATCACCCTCTGTTCCTGTTCTCTGTATGACTTCATCATCTTCATTAAATCTGACATGGAAAGTTTCTTCTACTTCTTGTCTTCTGATGTTGAATACTCTGAAGGCTTTGGCTGTTGGAGAGTATCCCAAAAAGAATCCATCATCAGCCTTTTCATCAAACTTTCCAAGTTTATCCCTGTAGTTATAAATAAACACAGGGCATCCAAACACATGAAAATAGCTGACGTCTGGAGATCTTTTTCTGAAAACTTCATAGGAGGTTTTGCCATGTCTTTTGACAATGATTGATCTGTTTTGAGTATAGCAGGCAGTGTGTACAGCTTCTCCCCAAAATTGCTTTGGTAAGGCTGCACCATTTAACATAGTTCTTGCTGCTTCAATCAGAGTCCTATTTCTTCTTTCAGCCACACCATTTTGTTCAGGAGTGCCAGCTGAAGAGAAGTTCTGTGAAATCCCTTTTTCATCACAAAATGATTCAAGTTGATGATTCTTGAATTCTGTACCATTATCACTTCTTAGAGCTTTGACTCTAACATCATTCATATTTTCCACTTGTCTGATGAAGGACATGATGGCATCAGCTGCATCACTTTTCCTTCTGAGGAAGAACACCCATGTATATCTTGAAAATTCATCAACTATGACCAAGGTGTATTTGTTGTGATTAATGGTTTGAGGTTTGACAGGCCCAAACAAGTCCATGTGAAGGAGATGTAAGCACTTGTCAATAGAGAATGATTGCCTAGTCTTGAATGAGGACCTGTGATGTTTTCCTTTGACACAGGCAGAACAAGTTTTGTCTTTGGAAAACATTACTGAAGGTAGACCAGCAACCAAGTTTTGAGTGGCTATCTTATTGATGTTCTTGAAGTTGAGATGAGACAGTCTTTTGTGCCACAGCCAGTTGACACTTTCAGAGGCTTTGGCAAGAAAACAATTTGAGCTGTCTTCAGAGCACACAGCCATGTTGATGACATAAACATCTCTCCTTCTAGGTGCAACCAGCACAACATCATTATTTTTGTTGAATATGGTTCCCTGAGTCTTAGTAAACAAAACCTTATAATCAGCATCACATAACTGGCTGATGCTAATAAGATTGTGCTTAAGACCATTCACATATGCAACCCTGGTAAATGTGATCCCATTGCAATTCACTGAGCCATATCCTTCTGTGTCACCTGAAGAGTTATCTCCAAACACCACTTTGGGACCTGGCTCCTTTGAGTATCTGTGCAGGTATTGTTGAATCCCTGTCATGTGTCTAGAACAGCCACTATCTAGATACCATACCGATTCCTTGAGATATTTCTGCACAGATACATAGAAACAGATTAGTTCCTATGGTGAACCCACTTTCCAGTGGGTTCCCTGAATTGCTTGTTAGCAACTCTTGTGTTCCTGAAAAACTTTTGGCGTTGGGATGGACAGTTCATTGTTTCATGGTTATAACTCCCACAGCTATCACACCCAGGGAAGTCACCACACTCGTCTGAGTGATGGTCTGTGAACCCACAGAATTTACAGGGAGGATAAGAATTGTAATTTCCCTGTTGTCTTTTGGAACTCTGTGGTCTGTCCCTAGAGGGTGTCTTAGCTCTTTTAGCTGACATGTGTCTGTCATGATCTAAGGTCGAGTGGTGAGAATTTTTACAAACGTTGCAATAAGGTTTGATTAATCTTTCCCCTTTGGGTTCACCTAGGACTGACTTAGGTTCATGAGAAGTAGAGCATTCAGCGGAAGGCTTAATGTGTTGTTTCAAGAGTTCTACTTCTTTCATGAGAGACAACAGGCGATCTTCAGTGGTGGGGTCAACCTTATTCACAGCCTTAGTAGAAACAGGCTTAAAAGCTACTTGTTTACCAGTTGGTTTAGCAGGCACACGAAAAACTTTAGCTGGAGGATTCTCAATATCTATCTTAAGTTCATCCTTAGCAGATCTAGAAGAACTGCTAGGTTCAACTCCAGAGAGTTTGGGCAAGGGTGGAAGCTCAGCCACATCTTCAGAGACAGGGTCATTAGTCAAAGAGGTGTCTGACATATGAATAGTCTCTGTAGATTTAAAGACAATGTCTTTGGATTTGGTGATAATCCTCAGCTTTTTATGTTTAGCAGTTATATCCCTGTTTAAGTCAGCAGGCACTTCATCCCTAAGCAATTCATCTATAGTAAACCTAGCACACAGCCATTTTTCAATAACTTTGTTTAATTCAGTGACTTGGTCATTCAAAGCTATGTTTTTCAAGGTTAATCTAGCTACTTCATTTTGCAGGGATATTTTCTCTAAGTTAACCCGCCTGAGAGTATCACATTCAGCCTTAGCATTAATCATTTCAGTTTTAACAGAGTGAAATTTGTCAAGAAGGTTCTTCCTTTGTTCCTCAACAAAGTGCAAGTCAACAATGGTGTAATCAAGAACATGCTTACGTTCATCACAATCAGACATAGAAAGAAGCCTGTGTACCTTTTTCATTGTGATGTCGACCCATTGTCCTGATCTTGCATCACTTTTTCCAACAGCTGGTTCATCATCAGCTATTGCCATAAAAGCCCTGACTCTTGTGGTATCTTCTTCATCTGAAGTCAATGGTTCATCATTCCAATCATAGGTTTCAGCAACCAACCCTTTCTCAGCCTTTTTCTCACCACCTTTCTTTTTGGACATAGCTTCAATCTTCAAGTTCATCTGTTCTAACTCAGCCTTAAGTGCCTTGTACTTATTTTTGTAATCTTTCTTCTCAGTGTCTGAAGAATTGGATTGTGATGAGTTGTTATGTTGTTTGAACTTGTAGGGTTTGGATGAAGATGATGGATAAGAGGGTGAGGATGTTTTGGTGGAGGGACATTCTTTTTGAAAATGTCCAAGCTTTCCACAGGCAAAACATGTTTCTTTTGACCTGTCAGTTGGTTTGCTGGCTGATCCTACTCTTCCAGATCTTTTGTAGTATCTTCTTTGGTTGGCTAGCAATGCTCTTTCATGAAATTCTGCATTGAGGTCTGACAAGAACTCTTGGCTGCTACGAGTATCTTCTTCCATATCAGAATCGCTGTCAATAGGATGTGTTGCAGAGATCAAAGCTTTGGAAGATGCTCCTTGGACAACAAATCTTTCAGTCTCTGATTTGTATATAGTATCGATCAGCCCTTCTTCATAATTGTACTTTCCATAGAGCTGAGCAAGGGTATCATTTTTGATTGAGTTGTTAGCTCTCTGAGTCTGATTCATGCTCAGCCACTTTCTTGGAAGGCTGTTGACAAAGGTGGCATTGATCTCAGCTTGACCAATAGTAACATCATTCATAGCGAGGTCATTTAGAAGAATCTTCAGCCTAGTATAGGTTTGCTGAACTTTTTCACCTTCAAGAGACTTAAAGGCATTAAACTGAAGTCTGAGTGCCTGAATCTTTGTCTCTCTTGTTTCAGAGGGTCCTTCATGGCCAAGAATAAGGTCTGTCCACATCTGTTTAGCTATGGGACACTGAATAACAGACTTCATGATATGCTTTGGAAGACAGGAAATTATGATGCTTTTGAGACGTTTATCTTGGTTTGCTAATTTCCTATCAGCAGCGGTCCATTGTTTGACAGGCTTGGGAAGAGGGTTTTCTAAGAGAAAAGGTTCAAGTCCATCAAGGTATACAAGAAATTGACTCTTCCAACTGGCAAAGTCTTCTTCATCAAAGACTGGTACACTGGTTACGTGTGATCCACCTCTTGAGTCAAGAAGTTGGGGTAGATCATCGTCATTTGGTGGGGCGGTAAGTCTTGGTGAAGATGGATTTCTGGAAGGTGAGTGTGGGCTAGAGGTTTCCGGCATGGTGGATCTTGATTATAAAACGAAGAACGATGTTTCTTGAAGGTTTTAATATCAAACACCGCTCTGATACCAATTGAAAGTCCCTAATCAATGCGAGAAACCCTAATCTTAACTTAATCAACACAAGGTATTACTTTTCAAACGTAATCTTATTATTGTATAATAAAGAATTACAAGTGTTATGGATAACACCGTTTGATGACAATGTGTTGTGCACACTTTGAACAACAATAACCTTAACTTATGAATACAGTCGTAGCTGTTTGATTCACTAAGTTACACGCACTAATGATCTTAATATTACAAAGTGTTGAATCTTAATGCTAGGTTACACATCCTATTTATAGTGTTACGAGTTTGACTTGAACAGTGCTTGATGTCGACTACACAACTTTTACAAGTTCCCACATCAGTCACATGATGTACTTCTATTCTTGGTAGTCTTCCATTATGCTTTAAGGAACAGTTGTCCAAAACAGTTTCCTTATTCTTCATATTCTCGAACACACAAATGGCATGTCCAAAGTGTGCTGAGAGTTATCAGGGTATTGCCACCCCTGTTAACTCTCAACCCCTCAGAGTCCCTAATACATCTTGGCTGTTATCCATCACAGCCAAGGAGTATGTCTTCAGGTAATCTTCGACTTCCCTGACAATGTCTCTGACATGGACTCCTCTGAGGTTGCTCACAGAGATTCGGATCTCTGTGAGTCTTGTGAAACTTGCCTGCCTCCTAGGCACAGGCAAGGGACTATCTATCAGCCTAATTATGTTTAAATCAATGAACAGGGAATCTAACAAGTTTAGATTCCCAACATTCTTCTTGATCATCTTGTTGTACAAATCCTTAAGATCATCATCAGACAACTTCTTGACTCTCTTCCAAGTCCAGCCATAGGTGAAGAAATATCCAGATTGATTTTTCACATATTGTTGCATGAGCTTCTTCTGTTCAACATAAGAGAGAGGCCTGTTGCGGCGAAGTTGGTGAAGTTGAGCAGCCAAGTCTTCCCTTTGCCTTTGAACCAAAGACATAGCACGCTTCACCCTGTTCCATTGGTTCACATCCAAACCCAAGATATCAGAGAATTATGAAACATCTGTGGTAAGGATGGTAACCACATCCATCAAATCTTTGTTATCCTAAAACATGGCGTTGTGCTTAACCTGTTCATACCTTTGTTTCTTCAAATCTTCATCCTCTGTCGCAGCCATTGAGGCATTCGCAGCCTTTTGGTCAAGTTCCTCTTGGATTTTCTGAATAGCCTCCTCTCCCATCCTTTCTTCCTCCATTTGTCTGCGAGTTCGCTTCCTAGGAGGGGAGGGTGCATCAGTCATTTCGGCTTTACCCTTGTTGTCATTATAGGGAACAGGAGTTGAGGTTGAAGGACCAGAAGTATCAGTCCCTGGGACGGGGCCAACAGCAGTAGGGGGAATGCTAGAAGCACTAGGAGGAACAGGTAATTCCTCACTCGGCTTTGCTGCAAATGTGGCTAATGAGACTGCTTTTATACATAGTCTCATCGTCCAAAAAGGGCTTAAAATGCATTAAATATCATCAAAATACCCATATATATGCTTGTGTTTATTGCTTGTGTATTTTAGGTACGGATATTGAGAAAATGACAAAAGATCACAAGAATCATGCAAAAACGAACACGGGAAACGAAGCCGCACAATGAACCAAGCCCTAATGAAGATTTTCCCAAGAAAACCCTTGAAGACTTGAAGAATTATGAAGAAGGGTCCTCCAATATGGAAGAATTGACACTTTATACCCTTGTATCTTCATAATTACAAGATTGGACCCTAAAGTTTGTCAAAATTACAAAAGGGCCCTCCACTTTGAAGAATTGACAAGTTTAGCCCCTCAGCAAAGCTAAATTGTCAACCATATTCCTCCACAATGTCAAATATATCATGAAGTCCTTCAAAGAACAAGAAATTACAAGTTTGGTCCTTTGAAAATATCAAAATTACCAAAAGGACCCTTGACTTTCAACATTTAGCAAGAATGGTCCCTCATAAATGAAGACTTGGCAATTTCAGTCCTCCAAAATTCCAATCATACAAGTTAAGACCATTATCCTTGAAGAAAATGCCAAATCAGTCCCTCAAGAATCACAAAATGGCAAGAATTACCCCTGAATTCATTTTACAAAACTATTTGGGGCAAAAGTGTGAAAATGAAAAGTTGAATAACAAAGGGATTCGGATTTTTGTGCCTTATTTACAAAGTAAAAGAAGAAAAGACGAAGAGGGGGTTAAATGTGGCCAGACAAGGAAGTTACCTAGACCTACCAGCATCCAACACGTGTCCCACTACCACTCCACAACCAATCAAACTTCACCATTCCTCTACCTAAGCAATCCACTCACCAGGTTTATTATTTTCTTAATCCTTGGCGCCATTAACAACTTCTTAAACTTAATCCACCCTTAAACCAGATCAAACACACTACTATTTACTCCAAGAACACAATTGGGTATTTTTAATTATGTTGTAATTAGGCCATGAAAACCTCCAGATTGATGATTAACCATCCCTTAATCACATCCCAACACCCAAAACACATGCTACTTCACCAAGGAGGCCTACACAAGATTCCCCTGCTACAAGTTTGAGCTAACTGTCAAAATGGTGGCAGCAATCCAACGTTGGAGATTTCAGCTTACATCCTAAGCTTGATACAAGCCCTTGGATACTCTTTTCACTTACCAGCTATCACAAGACAACAAAATTCGTCACATGATTCTTCAAGAAATTCAAACAAGACAAGGGAAAATTTGGAAGTTCAAGGCTAGGGTTTCACTTATTTTTCAGCCTTCTAGATAACATGTAAGCCTATTTAAAGGCCTTAGGGTGCAACATTTGCATTTTGCTTTTGGTTTTTCCTTGTTAAAAAACTTGTAAATCCTCTTTTCAGTTTAATGAAAGTGTGTTAAGTTTGTTGAAGAAAGACCAAGTGCCACTTAATTTTAAGCTTGTTATTGTTATTTGTTAACTGAAATTGAACCTCAAAACGTGTTTTAAAACCTTGTGTAAGAAATTACACATTGGATCAAAACTTGATATTTTGCTAAGTTTTCTTGGTACACCTTGGAGTTTTGGGATATAAGCTGATCATAGCACCCTAATTTGGATATTAAGGTGTTGTGAAGCTCATATCTTGGGGATAATTAAGAGTGGGTACAAGAAGTTGCATCAATCAAGTTTATTTTCCAACAAAGTCACCTTTCTGTTTTGATATTGTGCTTCTAACCTTGTTGAATCTTAACAGGGTTGCTGTTGGAAGCTTGTGCTTGTTCTTGCTCGCATATAAGCTCTAACATTCGTGGGTGTGGATGTACATCCATGAGGTATGTCTTAAAACCTTGAAGATTTGATAAATTTTGGATTTTTTTTGGATTTGTGCTCTACTTGTGTTCTTGTTGTTTTCTTGGCTTGAATCTGCTTAATCTTGCATGTTACCGTTGTTGGTATGCTAGATTAATCATTTGGTAAATTGAATCACACTTTTACTTGTTTAAAATTTGATTTGAAAAGTTAAAGTGTTTGGGATTACCTGTTTGAGTTCATAATTGGTTATTGTGTTATGGAAAGTGTGTATTTGTGCTTGGTATTTGATATATGCTTGGTTGAGAGTTGTTTGCTGCAAGTTCTTGAGTTTGAAACATTGAATCACACAATATGCTATATCTTGTTTAGTTTGACTGATTTTGACCTAAGATTTTGGGAAAACCTAAAGTTTATGCATGCTTAGGGTTCAAAGCTGTTAGAACATCATTATTATAACATATGTGATAGATTTGGAGGTTTGAATCTGGCTTGTTGGTCAAATACACCAGCAAAGTATAAAACTGCATGTTCTTGTGTTCATCAGTAACTTAAGGTGCTAGAATCTTGCTTAAAACTTTGAATCAGTGCATGAAACCTGTTTAGACTTGTTCATTTGAGTTTAATATAGCTTGTGTATGCATTTGGTTAAGTATTATCAATTTTCGTTTTTTGTGTGAATACTATTACTATATTGTATACGTAGAACAATAAATTCACAAGTACTCAAAATACGTGAGAAATCACAACCTTGACTTGGGAGGTCATTACCCAATCATTGTATTCGAATCTCAAGCCAAATAAAAAGGCAAAAATAGATAAATACTTTCGAGAAGCTCGATTTTGAAAAATACAAACTATAAGGTGGGTATAAGGAGGATATTATAAAATATATCCTAAGGAAAAAGGCTCTTAAGTGCTTCGCGCCGCCTCCTTTCCCCGCTTGCTTGTGAGTATTTGAATTTGAGAGCTAATCGAGGGTTTTGCCGCCCAAAGTATCATTAAATATCATATATACTTTCTTGGTTTCATTTGATTAAACCCTCTTGAACGTTTTGGTGTTCCACCAACGTTCTAAAGTCATCGAAGGCGTTCACTTCACGTGATCGTTTTCATTCTTTGAGGCTTCTTTAATCAAGCTATTTGATTAAGGAGGAGATTTGTAGATTTTTGTCTACTTAATACATTCACCAAAATCCAAAAAAGGTTAATACAATCAAAAACCACAAAAAAATTGAAAAATACAAAACACCAAAAAGAATCTTCTTTGCTCGTCCCCTCGTTGTACGTGACGTTTATGCTAACTCGTAATCAAGCAAGACGTGCACGCAAACGAAAGAACAAAACTCCCACTCCTAATCTTTCTAGTGAGGAGTCTCCTATTGACGAACCCATTGTAAGAGAAGCACCAACCATGGCGAATCGAACTATGATAGAGTTACTTGAAGCACCCACTGAGGGTTATGGAGAGGCTATTGTGATTCCCGCTATCCTTGCGGAGAATTTTGAAGTGAAAACGGGTTTGTTGTCGATGATCCAAAACAACAAATTCCGTGGTGATGAGAAGGACAATCCACACAACCATATCCGCCAATTCAATCGTCTTACCGCCACTTGCAAGTTTAAGGATGTCTCGAATGACTCGATTAAGATGATGCTTTTTCCGTATTCCTTAGCGGGGCCCGCAAAAATTTGGTTAGAGAAAGAGCCACCCAATTCTATATTGTCGCAGAAGGATCTCGTGTCTAAGTTTGTGAACCAATTTTTTCCGCCCTCTAAGACTACGCACTTGAAAAACAAGATTTCAAAATTTTCACAAGAGTTTAATGAAAGTTTTTCAACGGCTTGGAATAGGTTTAAGGGGATGTTACATGAATGTCCTTATCACGGTTTTTCCGACTTGCATCAAACTGACACGTTTTACAATGGACTTAATTATCATGAAAGGGATTATTTAAATGCCGCCGCGGGTGGTAATGTTTTGTGTGAAACGGTTGAGGAAGCTTAGGTGATAATTGAGAATAGATCTAAGGTGTATAGTCCTCGTAGCACGTCTAGTGTTCGTAAGGCTTCGTTTTCGGCTTCACCTTCTTTGTCTACTACCATCGATGCTTGCCAAATCGAGGCGAACTTGGAAAACAAAATCTTTGATAAGCTTAAAGGTCTTTTGATTGAGTTCAAAGTTGGAGAACCAAGTGCTCCCGTTACGGCTAAAGCGGTTGAGGTTTCATGCATCTATTGTGGTGGAGGTCATGATTTCTTCGAGTGCATTACCAACGGTGGTAACACATCGAGTGCCTACACGGCCACGAGAACTTACAACCAAAACGGTCAAGTTACCCGCTCTAATCAATTGACTCCACCGGGTTTTGGTTCAAATCAAAATGCTAACAACAACTATCACAACAATCAAGTTGGTTTCAAAAACAATTACAACAAGGGAACTATGGTAATCAAGGGGCTAATAATCAAGTTTCAAACAAAAATCAAAATGATTTTCAAAACAACAACAAAGGTTTGCAAACGTTAAAAGATCTTCCAAATGAATTTGTTGAATACGCTAATGGAAATGATGCTAGGTTTGACAATATTCAAAGAGAAATCATTAGCCTAAGATCCGAGTTTAAGACAGACTTGAAGAAAGAGTTGAAAAATGAGTTAGCTAATGAATTTAAAATCTACACCAATAAGATGGAAGGAAATATAACTAGGTTACAAGAAAACCAACAAAAAATGGAACAAGGGCAACATGAGATTAAACAAGAAATGATTAAATCCGAGAAGAGGCAATCCATGTTTGAAGATAAAATCTCATCTATGTTTGAGGCAATTATGTGTAAACCGTCTTCGAGTAGTCTTCCTAGCAACACCGTATCAAACCCTAAGGGTGAGATGAAAGTGATTACCACATGTAGTGGTAAGACACTTAAGGAACCGACTCCTCAACCAATTACTCCTATAGAGGAAGCAATTGAGGGAGAACCCGAGGTGGTGGTCCAAAAGGAGCATGTCCCAATCCCACGAAGTACCGCTCATGACACACCTATGGTTGACCCATTACCAACATTTGAACCCGAGATTCCAAAGGGTATGCCTATGCCTCAACCCAAACCACCTTTGCCCTATCCATCGAGACTTAGAAAGGAGAAACGTCAAGAGCGCGAAAATTACCAGTTTAAGATTTTTATGATAATGTTTCGTGATTTGCACTTTAATGTGAGTTTCGTCGATGCTTTGGTCATGATGCCTCGATTTGCCGCTAATTTTAAGAGTATGTTGAACAACAAGGAGAAATTGCATCAATTGTCTAGTTGTTCATCGGTTTATCTTAATCGCATACCTCAAAAAGTCGGTGATCCCGGTAAATTTTTGATCCCTTATGCAATCTAAGATATGGAAGAATGCTTTGCCTTGGCCGATCTTGGTGCTAGCATTAACTTGATGCCACTTGCAATCTTCAAGTCGCTCAATCTTCCTAATCTTACTCCTTCACTAATGTCTATCGAGTTGGCCGACCATTCCACGATTCCCGCATATGGATTGGCGGAAGACGTTTTTGTGAAAGTGGGAAAGTTCTACTATCCCGTAGACTTTATCGTTGTTGATATTCCCAAGGATGCTCAAGTTCCTCTCATTTTAGATCGTTCGTTTTTAGATACGTCTATGGCTTTGATCGATGTTCATGCTAGAAATATCACCTTACGTTTCAACGACGAGGAACTTATTATAAACGCAACTCAAAACTCTCAAATTTCTCATGTTTATTCCGTTGCAACCATAAACCTCGTTGATATGATTGACGTGGTTTGCGAGGAATTTTCACAAGAAGTTCTAGGTTTTGGTGATGATGAAAATGGTGGCAATCCCACTATGTTAGATCCCATCCTTGATAACTCGACACCAACCTTCACTCCATTTGAAGGTGGTGGTTTTACGTTGGAAGAATTCAATGTTCCATGTACTTGTAACGAAGACTTCGACAACGATGATGACTTCTCAATTATCAAGGATTTTCTTAACGATTTCCCATTTCCTCCACCCGAGGAGGTTATGAGTATCGAGCCCAAATCTTCACTTGAGGAACCACCTATCCTCGAGTTGAAAGATTTACCTCCTCATCTCGAATATGTCTATTTGGAAGAGGGCGACAAGTTGCCGGTTATTATTGTGAAGGAACTTTCGGATGATGAAAAAACCGCACTTGTCGATGTTCTAAAGGATCACAAAGGGGCAATTGCGTGGAAGTTATCCGACATTAAGGGGATCGACCCCAAATTTTGTACCCACAAAATCTTAATGGAGGAGGATTACAAGCCCGCAATCCAATGTCAAAGGAGGGTGAACCCCAAAATTCACGACGTCATCAAAAAGGAGGTCCTTAAACTCATTGACGCGGGAATGATTTACCCTATTTCCTATAGCCCTTGGGTGAGTCCTATTAATTGTGTCCCTAAGAAGGGAGGAATGACCGTTGTACCAAACGATGCCAACAAGTTAATTCCCACTAGACTCGTGACCGGATGGAGAGGGTGCATTGACTATCGAAAGTTGAATGAAGCCATTCCAAAAGACCATTTTCCCTTGCCCTCATACACCAAATGTTGGAGCGTCTTGCGGGAAACGATTTCTATTGCTTTTTAGATGGTTTTTCCGGTTACTTCCAAATCCCCATCGATCCTCGTGATCAAGAAAAAACTACGTTTACGTGTCCATATGGAACGTTTGTCTATCGTAGAATGCCATTCGGACTTTGTAATGCACCGGGAACCTTTCAAAGGTGCATGATGGCTATTTTTCATGATATGATCGAGAAGACGATGGAAGTCTTCATGGATGACTTTTCCGTGTTTGGTAATTCGTTCACTTCGTGTTTGTCGAATCTTGAGAGAATGTTGAAACGTTGTGAGGAAACCAACCGTGTGCTCAATTGGGAAAAGTGTCATTTTATGGTTAAGAGTGGAATCGTCTTAGGGCACAAGGTCTCGAAAGCGGGGATTGAGGTAGATCAAGCTAAGGTAGATGTCATCGCCAAATTACCTCATCCCAAAACCGTTAAGGGAGTTAGGAGTTTCCTAGGCCACGCCGGCTTTTATCGTCGACTCATCAAGGATTTTTCAAAGATCTCTCGACCCATTACACATCTCCTTGAAAAAGAGGCACGTTTTGTCTTTGACGAAGATTGTGTACGAGCCTTTAAAATCCTTAAGAGGAAACTTACCGAAGCTCCCATTCATGTTGCTCCTAATTGGAACCTCCCCTTTGAGCTCATGTGTGATGCTAGTGATTACGCTATTGGGGTCGTATTGGGGCAACATCATGAAAAGCACTTCTTGCCTATTCACTATGCTAGCAAGACGATGACCGAGGCTCAACTAAAATACACTACAACGGAAAAGGAGTTCCTTGCCGTGGTGTATGCATTTGAGAAATTTCGACCTTATCTCGTCTTAACGAAATGCATAGTGTATACGGATCATTCGGCTATCAAGTATCTTATGGCTAAACAAGATGCAAAGCCGAGATTACTTCGTTAGATTCTCCTCCTTCAAGAATTTGATCACAAAATCGTTGACAAAAAAGGAGTCGAGAATCTAGCGGCCGATCATCTTTCTCGTTTGGAAGATCCTCACCAAAGTGTTTACGAGCAAAAGGAAATCACCGAAACATTTCCGCTCTAGACACTTGGTGTAGTGAATTCTAAGCTTGATTCTTCCACCCCATGGTTTACGGACATTGCAAATTACCATGCGGGTAACTTCATCATCAAGGGTATGACGACTCAAGAAAAACGAAAATTCTTTCGTGACGTCAAGTTTTACTTTTGGAACGACCCTTACTTGTTTCGAACTTGTGCGGATCAAATCATCCGACGTTGTGTATTTGGCACCAAAGCTTCTAATATCCTTAGAGCTTGTCATGAGGGACCCACGGGTGGTCACCATGGTGCTAATCTCACGGCTAAGAAGGTGTTTGATGTCGGCTTCTTTTGGCCGAGATGCACAAGATCTTGTGAAGTCATGTGATTCATGCCAACGACAAGGAAAAGCCTCACAAAAAGATGAAATGCCACAAAATATCATCCAAGTGTGTGAGATCTTTGACGTTTAGGACATCGACTTTATGGGGCCGTTCCCATCATCTCGTGGTAATAAGTACATCCTTGTTGCGGTTGACTACCTATCTAAGTGGGTGGAAGCTAAGGCTTTGCCCACCAATGATGCTCGTGTAGTAGTCAAGTTTTTGAAAAGCTTGTTTTCTCGGTTTGGAACCCCTCGTGCGATCATAAGCGATCGTGGAACCCATTTTTGTAACGACCAATTCGAAAGGGTCCTAAGGAAATAAGGGGTTACACATCGGCTTTCTACGGCTTATCACCCACAAACGAGTGGGCAAGTCGAGGTTTCAAACCAAGCGTTGAAAAGGATCTTGGAGAGATCCGTTGGGGAAAACCGACAATCTTGGTCGAATAAGTTGGACGATGCTTTATGGGCCTTTAGGACCGCTCATAAGACGCCCATTGGGTGCACTCCTTATAAGCTTGTGTATGGGAAAAATTGTCATTTGCCAATTGAATTAGAACACAAGGATTATTGCGCCCTAAAGCATTGTAATGATGATATGGAGACCGCGGGAAAAAACCGGAAAATGCAATTAAATGAATTGGATGAATTGAGGGACATTGCTTATGAAATATCATTACTTTATAAAGAGAAGAATAAAAAGTTGCATGATTCTAAAATTAAAAACCGGGTTTTTAACTTTGGGGATCAGGTTTTGCTTTTTAATTCTCGTTTGAAAATCTTTTCCGGTAAGTTGAAATCCCGTTGGTCCGGTCCATTCACCGTGACCCAAGTTTTTCCATATGGGACCATCGAGCTAGCTCAAAATGATGGCCCCAATTTCAAGGTGAATGGACATAGGTTGAAGCACTACTTTGGCGGGGAAGTTCCATCCTTGAACTACCTCGACCAAGTCACCTTCCCCAATGATAATTAGTATTGAGGGGATCGAGTCTAGCTCATGACTCGGTAATCAAAAACGAGGTGCCTCGTGGGGGGGTCCCATGCTTATCCTATGTACATATTATCGCTTTCTAATGTAGTAACTTGTGGGGATTTGTGCCCTTCCAACCTTTGTTCCGTGGTTGTTTGTGAATTGTGGACTTTAGATGATCATGATCTTCACGATTGGAGCCTCTCGTGTTCGTTTTATGGTAGCACTCGATCGTTTGATTTGAAGACTTTCTCAATATCCATGATATATCCTTTGATGTTCTAACCTTAGGTTTATAGCACACTTCATAAACGGCTATTAATTTAACGGTTACACCCTTTCCATTCTAGATTAGGCATTCGACTACGTCTCTAGTATGGGGGTGTTTGCACCCCTAGACTCGAAACATTGAGGACAATGTTTAACTTTAGTATGGGGGTGAATAGATACTTGCCTTGCCAAACCTTCACGCTTTCCAAATTTTATCTTTTTGTTTATCGTTTTGTTGCAAAATAAGGCTAAAAATGGCCAAATTTTAAAAACTTTCTCATGTTTTATAAGTGTTCGAAGCCACGAATGTAGGTTTTCCGATGGCGAGAATAAGAGTAATTTTTGACTCGACCGTGCATGTTGAGCACTTAACTTTGATTCCTTAACTTCACATTAGGCTAAGTCTCTTAAATGAGGACGAGAAATGATAGGGTTAATTATAAGTTACTATGCTAAACGTAGAGTACTCGTATTCTCTCAAAAACTCGTGTTTTCTCGTTGTTTGCTTATTCTCCCTTCGCATGTAAATATTTTTTGCTTAATAAATATTGACTTAGCAGTTTAGTTGGGACTGTTGGGTTTCTAGTCTTTTCTAGTAGCTTCCGTGTAATTAAATTGGGAAGACATTAAGGTATCGCCAGTGTGAGGGTTTTGAAGTATTGGCACCCTAATAATCAAAAGCTTCACCCAATAATAAGATTTCAAGTGCTCACCTAAATCAAGCAAACAATTTGAAGCCCCACAAGGCCGAAAAATCTATGCAAAAATTGAAAGTGAATCAAGCCTTAATCTTTGAAGCTTTAAAGATCCAAAATTATCCTTAGCGTGAGGATATACGTCTTTGGCTAATAAAACTACCGATGAGGTGGATAATAAAAGGCAAGGCAAGACCGAATTCATAATAAAAGCTTCATGGCGAAGTTGAATAAAAGATGGAGGTAAACCAAAGATAATAAGGCCCTTCCGTTAGGGGGCGTATAAAAGTCTTGGTAATAAGTCTCATGTTCAAAACCGTTATAAAACCGTGTTTATCGATTCTTCTTGTTGACTTAATTTTTTGACATCGTTGTCTATTAGGAGGGGTTATTGATTTGATAGTCTTGGTTACACTGTTAGGACTCTATTTTAAGACCTAAATCTCTATTATCGCATAAGTCAAACAATGTATCCTCGTGAAACATTCAAGACAAAATAAAATATAAGAGATACAACTTAGGAAAATGGGAGGATAAGTACGTGATTAGGGCATATGAATAGTGTTAGCATTACTAACTTATAATGACAATGATCTCGTTGCACGCTTGGCATGGAATTGGGGTGAAAATCGAGGACGATGAAATTATTTCTAACAAAGCATTACGTGTTCTTATTTCATGAACCTAAACGTCCTATTTTGCGATGAAAATAATACATTATGTCTAAAACGCAAGTAGTAGTAGCAATAGTAGTAGTGTAGCTAGTTTATCGTTCAATAAAGTGAATAAAAATGAAATTTGGAGGTACTACGATACTTTATTCTAGCATTGCGTGAGGGCACGACAATGGTTTAGTATGGGGGAGTGATGAGACTGCTTTTATACATAGTCTCATCGTCCAAAAAGGGCTTAAAATGCATTAAATATCATCAAAATACCCATATATATGCTTGTGTTTGTTGCTTGTGTATTTTAGGTACGGATATTGAGAAAATGACAAAAGATCACAAGAATCATGCAAAAACGAACACGGGAAATGAAGCCGCACAATGAACCAAGCCCTAATGAAGATTTTCCCAAGAAAACCCTTGAAGACTTGAAGAATTATGAAGAAGGGTCCTCCAATATGGAAGAATTGACACTTTATACCCTTGTATCTTCATAAATACAAGATTGGTCCCTAAAGTTTGTCAAAATTACAAAAAGGGCCCTCCAATTTGAAGAATTGACAAGTTTAGCCCCTTAGCAAAGCTAAATTGTCAACCATTATCCTCCACAAAGTCAAATATATCATGAAGTCCTTCAAAGAACAAGAAATTTTAAGTTTGGTCCTTTGAAAATATCAAAATTACCAAAAGGACCCTTGACTTTCAACATTTGGCAAGAATGGTCCCTCATAAATGAAGACTTGGCAATTTCAGTCCTCCAAAATGCCAATCATACAAGTTAAGACCATTATCCTTGAAGAAAATGCCAAATAAGTCCCTCAAGAATCAAAAAATGGCAAGAATTACCCCTGAATTCATTTTACAAAACTATTTGGGGCAAAAGTGTGAAAGTGAAAAGTTGAATAACAAAGGGATTCGGATTTTTGTGCCTTATTTACAAAGTAAAAGAAGAAAAGAAGAAGAGGGGTTAAATGTGGCCAGACAAGGAAGTTACCTAGACCTACCAGCATCCAACACGTGTCCCACTACCACTCCCCAACCAATCAAACTTCACCATTCCTCCACCTAAGCAATCCACTCACCAGGTTTATTATTTTCTTAATCCTTGGTGCCATTAACAACTTTTTAAACTTAATCTACCCTTAAACCAGATCAAACACACTACTATTTACTCCAAGAACACAATTGGGTATTTTTAATTGTGTTGTAATTAGGCCATGAAAACCTCCAGATTGATTATTAACCATCCCTTAATCACATCCCAACACCCAAAACACATGCTACTTCACCAAGGAGGCCCACACAAGATTCCCCTGCTACAAGCTTGAGCTAACTGCCAAAATGGTGGCAGCAATCCAACGTTGGAGATTTCAGCTTACATCCTAAGCTTGATACAAGCCCTTGGATACTCTTTTCACTTGCCCGCTATCACAAGACAACAAAATTCGTCACATGATTCTTCAAGAAATTCAAACAAGACAAGGGAAAATTTGGAAGTTCAGGGCTAGGGTTTCACTTATTTTTCATCCTTCTAGATAACGTGTAAGCCTATTTAAAGGCCTTAGGGTGCAACATTTGCAGTTTGCTTTTGGTTTTTCCTTGTTCAAAAACTTGTAAATCCTCTTTTCAGTTTAATGAAAGTGTGTTAAGTTTGTTGAAGAAAGACCAAGTGCCACTTAATTTTAAGCTTGTTATTGTTATTTGTTAACTGAAATTGAACATCAAAACGTGTTTTAAAACCTTGTGTAAGAAATTACACATTGGATCAAAACTTGATATTTTGCTAAGTTTTCGTGGTACACCTTGGAGTTTTTGGGATATAAGCTGATCATAGCACCCTAATTTGGATATTAAGGTGTTGTGAAGCTCATATCTTGGGAATAATCAAGAGTGGGTACAAGAAGTTGCATCAATCAAGTTTATTTTCCAACAAAGTCACCTTTCTGTTTTGATATTGTGCTTCTAACCTTGATGAATCTTAGCAGGGTTGCTGTTGGAAGCTTGTGCTTGTTCTTGCTAGCACATAAGCTCTAACATTCATGGGTGTGGATGTACATCCATGAGGTTTGTCTTAAAACCTTGAAAATATGATAAATTTTGGATTTTTTGTGGATTTGTGCTC
Organism: Glebionis coronaria; assembly: GCA_025667525.1. Taxonomy (NCBI): domain Eukaryota; kingdom Viridiplantae; phylum Streptophyta; class Magnoliopsida; order Asterales; family Asteraceae; genus Glebionis; species Glebionis coronaria. Next base: position 170,930,659 of record CM046882.1, on the reverse strand, counting down.
TAATTGTGTTCTTGTTGTTTTCTTGGCTTGAATCTGCTTAATCTTGCATGTTAATGTTGTTGGAATGCTAGATTAATCATTTGGTAAACTGAATCACACTTATACTTGTTTAAAATTTGATTTGAAAAGTTAAAGTGTTTGGGATTACCTGTTTGAGTTTATAATTGGTTATTGTGTTGTGGAAAGTGTGTATTTGTGCTTGGTATTTGATATATGCTTGGTTGAGAGTTGTTTGCTGCTAGTTCTTGAGTTTGAAACCTTGAATCACACAATCTGCTATATCTTGTTGAGTTTGACTGATTTTGACCTAAGATTTTGGGAAAACCTAGAGTTTATGCATGCTTAGGGTTAAAAGCTGTTAGAACATCATTATTACAACATATTTGATAGATTTGGAGGTTTGAATCTGGCTTGTTGGTCAAATACATAAGCAAAGTATAAAACTGCATGTTCTTGTGTTCATCAGTAACTTAAGGTGCTTGAATCTTGCTTAAAACTTTGAATCAGTGCATGAAACCTGTTTAGACTTGTTCATTTGAGTTTAATATAGCTTGTGTATGCATTTGGTTAAGTTTGGCTGGCTGAATATTGCTCAAAGTGCTTATTGAACCTCAACTGCTTATTGTTCTAAGTCTGTGCTAGATCTGGTGCTTAATTGAATTAACTATGCAAATTGGCTGTTGCTTGTTGTGATTTCTTTGTTTGTATTGACTCCTTATGATCTAATGATCATTTGGGTGCCTTGTTGAAACTTGAATCTCCAAAAAAGTCACTAAGCACAAAAAAGTCTACAAGTCAAACAGTGGGAAAAGTTCCCACTACTCAACACCCAAAACTAGCCCCTGCTAGTGTTAATTTGTACTCAGCTTATCAATAAGCTATTTTAGCTTATCCAGACCTGCAACAACTTATTTTTTGTGATAGATCTTCATTATTTGACCCATTTGATTAGACTGGAGCTTATTGGACTTTGACTTTGACTTTTTGCTAGAAAACCAACTTATTTGACTTTTTCATAAGTGCTTATTTGCCTTTTCCTGCTTATTGAGTCAGCTTATTTGAAAACTTTTTGTTGAAATAGCTTAATTAAGTCATTTAAAAGCTATAGAAACTTGAATCAGCTCTTGGGGTGGCCTAGAACTCAAAAACAACTATTTTGTCGTTTTCTGTAGATTGCTTTTTTCATTTTCAGGCTTATTCCTTTGGCTTATTTCAAATTTCTTTTTACAGAAGTCTTATTTAGGACAAAAGAAGCTTGTGTGTCTAATTTGAGCTTATGGCATTAGCTTATAGCTTAATGGGCCAAAAAGCCCATTAAGAATAAGTTGTTTGGTATAAGCTTGCTTATTTCACACTTTCAGCTTTTGGGCCTTTGGAAAAAGTTGTTTAAAATCAAATTTTGAGTCAAGTAGTGCTTTTTGGGTTTATTTGGGCCACTTTTTCATTTTGGGGTCAAATTTGGCCCATTAAGCATCTGTTTTTGGTTTAGCCCATTTTCTAGGCCCATTAAGGGTATTTAGGTAATTTCAAGTTCATTTCTGAGTTTTTATGTAAAATTAAGCTAGTTTGCAACTTTTTTGAATTTTTTAGGATTTTTATTAATATTTTAATATTATTTTATTATTAAAAATTAAAAGTCTGATTTTCTAAGTTTTTACTTTTTTCCTAGGTTCTAGACACTTAATTAGGAATTTTACAACTTTCCAAATATTTTTAGGGTCTTTTAATTATTTTCTAGAATTATTTTAAATTTTTATAGCTTTTAATAGTTTTTAATTGTTTAAAAATAGTTTTTAGTGGTTTTAAAATTTTGAAAAATACTTTTTAGTTTAATTAGGTTATTTTAAAGGTTTACAAACTTTAAGATCTTGATTGGGACTTTTTATTAGTTAATATTGATTTTTAGGGCTTTAATTAGCATTAAAAATTAATATTTAATTAATTAAAAGGTTTTAGCAAGTTTTGATTCTTTGTAAACCCTTGGAATATTTTAGTGGATTTTTAGTGATTTTTGGTAATTTTTAGAGTAAATTTTTAATTTTGGAGCTTTTTACGGTTTTACGTGTACGACCTTTTGTCTTAGTGTAATCCGTCATCGTAACCGTCATTCTCTTCTTATCCCATTTCTATTCTTCTTTCTCATAACAATATAATCACATCACTAATCATTTCAATACACACACACCAAGCCTCCTTGAGAACGATCCCCACTAAGGGTCATTAGTGCTTGGTTTTCCTAAACCGACACTTAATACTTGCCACTTTTGCTCTCTTTTCCTAAAGAGTAGTAAAATCACTATATAAATGGCCTTGGACAAAATAGTCAAACCATCTTCCTCCTCTTCGTCATCTGTATCAGATAAAACCACCTTCTTCTTATGATGCTTCAGTAGCCTTTCCAACGACTTTACTTTGTTTGCCAAAGGGAGCACAAAATCCCTAGTCAGCTTGCGGTGCTTGTTGAGCTCATCCTCCAAAGATATTATCTTCTCATAGTACATGCGCACTAAAGCAAACAATAAAGTGAGAGTAATAGGTTCCCCAGCTTCCCCACCAAGAGGACTTAGTTTGGGGGATGCTTCATTGGGACCAGAAGCAAATGATTGGTCAGCCATAGGATCATGGGAGCTAGAAGGCTCCTCAGCAGAGGGGTGAACTGGACTAAGAGGGGGAGAATCAAGAAACTGGGACACATAAGGGTGAGTACAAGAAGTAGCCTTTGAGGTAAATGGCATTTCTACCACCACCTCTCTAGCAGGTTCCTCAACCTCCACATGAGGTACCCCAACAGCAAGAACCTCCTCCTCCATGAGATCATCAACCAACTGAGGTTCCTCCTCGGCTTGATCAGCCGGAGGAACCACATTGGGACCCCCTTGGGCAAGGCCCAACAAGCAGCAGTGAGGGGCCTTTGAGGACCAAGATATCCAATCGTCATATTTGCATACACTTTAGAAGTGAGTTTAGAAGGCACATATTATTTCCTATTTCTAGGCAAACACATAAGTATCTGTTGTAAAATCCTAGGATACATGAGAAACTTATTTTTCGAACCAGTAACACTAAGATTGCTAACCATACCATGAAGCAGATAACGAGTGAAGTTAAACCTACGACCTTGGGCAATACAAACCAAACCAGTAGCAAGGGAGATGGTAAATGCATCCCAACTCCCAGCTTTGGGACTCAAGCATTGAATCAAGAAGTGGACAAGAAGCTTCCATTGAAGGGAAAAACGATTTTTATGAAAGTTAAACTTCCCCTCATGATTGTACCCAATAGCAGCCATCCCATCCAAAACCTCCGCATTTGGGAGAGAAATAAAGCCACCTTCATCTTGGAGATGAAGGGCAGACCTGATGGAGGGTTCAGTCACCACATAGGAGTGACCATCAATAGTGGCATGGATCTCCAATGGGCGACCCAAAACCTCGTGGGTGTCGGTAGTAGCCCAGAACTGGCGAATGACAGAGTCAATCACAGTTGGGCAAACAGTCAATGCATACCTGAGATTAGATGCCTCAATAAACTCCAAGATGTCTAAGAACTCCTCCCTTATGGGGCCCTCACCTAGGTTGGCGACCTTGTTGTGATCAGGTTTGTACTGAAGAGCAGCAATTGATGATGATTGATGATTGTAATGTGATTGCTGGAAGATGGTGCATGGTAGGAGCGTGTGTGTGTGTGTTTAAGTGGTGTTAATTGAGTCAAATCATCCCTTTGACCATATATAATGGTGAGGGAAAACTGTTCATTGACCCCTAATTATGGGGGTTGCCCTTTCCAAGTTAAGTCATTAATGGTGAGTAACTACTTGGCCTTTAATCCATTATTAGAGAATCCATGTTATCAAAGATAAACAAATATGGGTACTAGAAATAACTTGGGTTGACATAAAGTCAAAACGGCTAGAGGTCAACGCTAGGAGCATCGAGTGGTCAACAAAAGTGAACATAATGACCAGTGACTAAAAGTGATACTAGAAGCCAAACACAAGTGGATAATAGGGGTTTTGACCCACTAGGAGCAGAAGAGTGCCACTAGGAGTAACCAAAGTCTTCCACCAGAAGTCGCACACACAGCAAATACCCATGTAAAATGTCGTAAGAAGCTACTAGAAGTAAGAATGTACAAATATACATGTACAAGAAGCCTCACCTTAGGCTTTGCCTCCCATCAATCTTAGACCTTAAGGATTGACCATACCAATGTGAACCACCAAGTGGTTAAACCTTGGACCATCAAACGCTTTAGTCAACAAATCAGCAACATTATCATCCGTATGTACCTTGAGCACCTGTATTAGCTTCTTTTCATTTGCATCACGTATAAAATGGTGCTGAATCGCTATAAGCTTGGTTCGTTGATGAAACACAGGATTCTTGACAATGTAGATAGTGCTTTGATTCTCAATGAAGATTTTGGTGTTCATAAAGTTGAACCCATAACCTAGCATTTGGTTTTGTATCCATAATACTTGTCCACAACAACTAGCAACATCCACATATTCAGCTTCTGTAGTAGAAGTAGCTACTATAGTCTGTTTCTTACATTGCCATGAGATAATTCTTCGTCCCAAAAACTGACAACCACCAGTAGTTGACTTCCTATCATTATTAGCACCTGCATAATCACTATCACTATAGGCTTCAAGAACAAAAGGTGATTCCCTTGGATACCATAGGCCTAGCTTGGGATGTGCCTTGATATACTTGAAGATTTTCTTGACAGCATTTAAATTGAATACGGTAGGTGCCACCTGATGTCTAGAACAAACACTAACAGCAAACATAATGTCTGGGCGTAAAGCAGTCAAATACATGAGTGAGCCAATCATGGACCTGTACAAATGAACATTTACCGGAGGATCTGGCTCATTCTTGAGTTTGACCTAGTTACCTCATAAGGTGTTGTTGCTGGTCTAAGAGGTTCCACATTAAATTTCTGAGTTATGTCATGAACATATATATCTTGACTAATGAAGATACCATCCGGTTGCTGCTTGACTTGATGACCAAGGAAAAATGTTAGTTCGCCCATGGCACTCATCTGAAATTCGCCTTTCATCAATTGGTCAAACTCATAACACCATTCCTTCTTAGTGGAACCAAAGATAATATCATCCACATATACCTGACCAGGATGATATCTTTAGCATTCCTCTTAAGGAACAATGTTTGTCAATAGTGCGTCTTCTATAGCCATGCTTCAACAAGAAAGTAGATAGACGCTCATACCAAGCTCTAGGAGCTTGATGTAGTCCATAAAGAGCTTTGACCACCTTGTATACTTTCTTATGATGAAGTGGATCCACAAAGCCCTTAGGTTGAGTGACATATACCTCTTCGTCGATCTTGCCATATAGAAATGCACTCGTGACATCCATCTGAAATACTGTATAGCCAATATAAGAAGCAAAATCCAAAAACAGGCGAATGTCCTCAATATGAGCAGCAGGAGCAAAAAATTCAGTATTGTCTATGCCCTCAAGCTGAGTGTGACCCTGTGCTACTAGTCTTGCCTTATTTCTCACCACAATACCCCTTGTATCTTTCTTGTTTTTGAGAATCCACTTGGTACCAATTGTTGTCATGCCATCTGGTAAATCAACTAGGATCCAAACATTTTGAAACAAGAATTGCTGCATTTCCTCCTGTATAGCTTCTACCCAACTTTGATCCTCAAGAGCATGTGAGAGAGATCTAGGTTCCACCCGTGACAGAAAACAAGAAAACAAACAGTAAAGAAAATCTGTGTGATTATTTTGCTTTTGGTCTTCAATGTAGCTCACAAGAGCATGATGACAAGAAGTTGCTTTCTTATGCATGCCATGTGTCTTGACAGTAGAACCAGGATCTCCTATGATTTGAGATAGAGTATGCACTTTATGAATTTGCTGAATAGGAGTAGGAGCTACTTCCACTTATGGTGACAAGTTATTAAGATCCCCAACAATGCCATCATCATATGAAGCAAAGTCAAAAATGTCATCTATTGGTTGCTTATGAATATCATCCGACTTAGTTGAAGACTTGTTTTGATAGTTTCCCAGGTCAGAAGAACCAGAGAACCTATTTGTGGAAGTTGGATCACTAATAGGGCTTCCAATAGGAGTTGAACTTGCACTAGGAGTAACAATAGGGTTACTAGGAGTAGCTGGTACAGAAGGAGTATCCAAAGGAAACTCAAAGCCTACTTGGGTAGCTGCAGTAGTAGCATCTTGTTGTTACTTAAGCAGTGTATCAAGAGCTCCTTGTGAGCCCACAATGTCTGATGAAGTAGTACCAACAGGAGTAGCAGTGTTGTCGAGAGCGACTGTGGTGGAATAGGATGGTATGACAAAAATGTCATCATCCTCATCGGAGTTTGAAAAGCTAGTAGTAGCACCTGCATTAGAAGACCCAAATACTTGTGCACTTGCATTTTGGTTAGTTTTGAAACAAAAATATCCCAATGAGTCGCTGAGATAGTCAAGCTCAAAATACCATTCAGGACCTTTGCCTTGGATGTTTGTCTTCTCCTCAAAGTACCTGAGATTGATAGTTTCAATGACGCACTTGGCACTGAGAATGTAGAACCTATAGGCTCTCGAGTGAGCTGAATATCCCACAATGTAGCCTTCATCCGCCTTGTCATCAAATTTTCCCAAATAGTCACTAGTATTTAGAATGGTGACAAGACAGCCAAATGGCTTCAAATGAGTAATGCTTGGGACTTTGGCTGTGAGTAGCTCATAGGAAGTCTTCTTATGTGGATTGGTAATGGAAACCTTATTCAACACATAACACGCAATGTTGACAGCTTCTGTCCAAAACATAGTCGGAAGCTTGGAATCAGCAAACATGGTTCTTGCAGCTTCTATAAGGGTCTTGTTTTTCCTTTCTACAACACGATTCTGTTGAGGAGTTTGATGCGTTCTTTGTGAGTATACACAAGTTTTAAATTTATACAAGGATTACCGAGTAAGCTAAGAACACACGGGCAAGTATGACCCTTTCATTTGTAGCTAGCTTGTTGTGGTAAGCCGAGGTCGTTCACTGGGATTTAGGTGTTTTCGGTTGTAAGGAATCTAAGTAACAATGTAACGTTCTTGGTAAAGATGGTTGTCACTCCTAAAATTACCATATAAGTAACAATTAAGCAATAAGCAAACAAGTAACACGAATATGATTAAGCTAATAAGATGAGAACAATAATATTAAAGAAAACACTTGCTTGGATTAGTTCATAACGTTTTGGATTGTTCATAAGAGGATGGTTTTGATAAATTGATTACAAGTAAAGAAGATGATGGTCACAAATTCTAATCTTTGATTTTAAAGTATATAACAAACGCGTTTGATTACAACACAATTAAATCAAGCATTAAGACAAATCAACCAATTCAAGACTATGTTTATTTTAACGAGTTTGATTCACGGTCGTTTCACAAAATCATTAACAATCACACTTATGTTTCTTTTGCATAATCATACTGCTAAAGAAATGGTCAGCACAATAGATAATCATCCATAAACAAAACGATTATAACTAGTTGGTGAATGATAACCCTTTCGACCTATGAAATCATCAACAACTAATCAAGTATGATAAGCTAATGAAATGGAACTTAAGCACAATTGGATTTCAAACATAACATGAAATTGAACAACACCATGATTAAAACATAAACAATCCTCATGTCCCAACATCATCTAAACAAGTGTATATGAAACTACTCCATAATTATTTCAACAAAATTCATACGAACAATATTCATAACATTCATAATCATTTTTGAAATATAAAAAGAGTTTACCAAAGTACTATTACAATAGGTAAATGGAATGAAGAATTTAGGGCAATCCTTATGCCTCCAATTGACTACAAGTTTCTTTGTGGTCTTTCGGGTTATGTATTTGGGAATTCGTATTTGAGAATTAAGGCGGGTTTTGGAGAGGTTTGGTGATGATTGGTGGTGATTTAGGTATCAAGAAACACTATCAATGATAAGGGTAACGATCCATTAGAGTTTGGCAATGTTATTTTGATGATTGGAGCTTCAAAAGGATGAGTTTTTGGCACACTTGGACCAAATCCGGTATTTCACCAAGGAAGAGAGTTTCCTTGATGAATAATGAAGTTACTAATGAAGTGTTATGTTACAATGACCCCATGGGTCTTATTTATAGAGAAATTAAGGCCATGGTCATCAATGTTTGTTTTGGAGCCAAAGAATAATACTTGGAGCCAAAGGAGTTCTCTTGGTGGCAAAGTACTTATAGAATCTAATAGAAGCTTCATGAAGGCTTGGAGAAGTTGCATGTATGTAGACATAATATCTGCCAACACAAAAGTAGGTGGCAACTTGATTCTGCTTGTGGCAACTTCCATGGTGAGTGACTTGTACTTGTCTTGAAACACTTGTTCTTGCATCTGGAATTGATCTTCAAAGGCCTGTACTTGTCGGGATTCCTTCGTATATGCATGAATCGTCATTTATTCTTTCTTTCTTTGTCTTTTCTTGATCTTGGATAACTAACAACACAAAACACAAATTTACACATATATGAGCTAGATAGCTCGTTAGTATAACCAAAACCCATGAAAAATATACGGATAACGCAAGAAAATATGTTGGATTTGAGCATTATCAGAGTCTTGGCAGCACTATAATCTCTTTTGATACCTTTTGAATTGCAAAATGCTATGAGGTCTGCATTCTTGAACTTAGTACCATTGTCACAACGAATACCTTTTAACTTCTTGGACAGATGATTCTCAATTAGTGCAATGAAGTCTTTGAGAATTGGGTAGGTCTCACTTTTAGCAGCCAGAAAGAAAACCCATGAAAACCTGCTATAACCATCAGTTACCACAAGACAATAGTGTTTATGGTCAATGCTCCTAATAGAGGTAGTACCAAAAAAATCCATATGTAGTAACTGCAATGGTTCAGTTATTAAGCTGAGAGCAGTAATGGCTTTGAAGGATGCTTTGTGCTGTTTACCTTTGCTGCAAGCAATGCAATTGATGTCATTCCTGAAAGTTTTGGGAGGTAAACCAGAGACCAAGTTCATATTAGCCAGCTTATGAATGGTCTTGAAGTATCCATGCCCCATCCTCCTATGCCATTTGGTGGCGTCATCTTCTGATGCTTTGGCAACCAAACAGGCTAGTTGACCAGTAGGATTAACTTCATTCAACTTGATACTGTAGAAGTTATGTCTTCTTGGGATTTTGAGTAGAACATGGGAGTCATCCGGTAACTTAAAGTCTTCGGACAACACCAGTGCTTCGGTATCCGTAAAGAGGACAAACTGCTTCTTGTCGCAAATCTAAGAGACATAAATCAAGTTAAAGTGTTGAAGTGCTTCCACATAGTAAACCTGCTCAAAATTAAGGTTAGGGGTCTGAATGGTTCCTTTGCCAGAGATCCTTCCTTCACCACCTCCAAAGTACACCTTCCCGCCTTGAAATGGTACAAAGTTAGTCAAAAGTCCTTTATTCCCTGTCATGCTCCTAGAGCATCCACTATCTATAATTCCAAGAGATGGATCTTGGTATGGAGTAATCTACAGCAACACAAAAGACATATGTAACAGTTAGTGTCTTAAGGGACCCAAACCATTTCTGGCTCGAGTCTGCCTTGTAGATCATTAGTAGATAGCCATGGAGATTGATGAGATCCATTTTTGTTTTTGTGTTGCCTGTGCATCATATGGGTGTTTTTTTTGTGACTAAGAACAACCTGCTGAGGGCTTAACAGCAAAACCCAAATTTCCCAATCCAAAATTTATTCTTTCTGAATTAGGAGCATAATTCCGATACAAAATTTGAAAGTAATTGTTGGTTGGTCTATTAGGGGTACTGATGAGATGGCATTTATACATGATCTCATCGTTCTTTTCGGGCTTTAAATGCATTAAAATGTCATAAAATACCATATATATGCTTGTGTTTGTTTACTTGTGTGTTTTAGGTATGGATATCGTGAAAAAGACAAAAGATCACAAGATTCAAGGAAAAACGAACACGAGAAACGAAGCCGTACAATGAACCGGGCCCTAATCATGGAATTTTCATCAAATACCCTTGAAGACTTGAAGACAAAACAAGATTGATCATCATTTATTGAAGAAATGACACTTAAAACCCTTGTATATTAATAATTACAAGTTTGGTCCCTTAAGTTTGTCAAAATTGCAAAAAGGTCCTTCAACTTTGAAGAAATGGCAAGAATAGTCCCTCAACAAATTCAAAATGCCAATTATGGTCCCTCAAGAAGTGAAAGACATAATGAAGACCTTTGAAGATCAAGATTGTCCAAAAACAGCCCTTGAAATATTCAAGAATGACAAAAACAATCCCTTGAAACCTTTTTCCAAAACTTGGTGCCAAAAGTGACAAGTCATGGAAGTTATTAACAAGGCAGAATCGTTTTTAGGGCTGGAAGACTTCAAATGCTAAAAATATCAAAAGCCAAGGACCAAATGTGTCACAAGGAAACATTTAAACAAAAAAACCCCGCTTAACACCTTTTTTCCCCCATTTTCGGATCAAATGGGGTACTGTACATCTTTTTAACAGCCCAGAATTTACCTTCATTTTACTTGGGTAATTTTCCAATTAAAAGTTCCCACGTGTAATTCCCACACGTATAAACACTTCCCACTCCTAAAAACCTGCATCCCACTCACGTGGTCCAAACCCCCAATTCTCCAATCCACCAATCACCTCATTCCTTTGTCCCCAAGTTATGTGACGTGGCTTAAATCAACGTCCAAGATGAATGGCTTACTCTCAAAGCAGAAACAAATGGCCAAGATCAAAAAAAAGGACAATTCACACCAAAAACGTCCAAGGGCATAATAGGGATTTTTCTATGCATTAGGGTTTATGTTTTAAGAGCCTAGAATGTTCATTAGGTCTCTATATAAGGAGCTCACAGAATGTGTGAAGCCCTTGTTCCAGTTTCTAGTCTCTCACATGTAATTCCTTTTTAAAGAAATAAAAAGTTTGGTTTTTGAAATATTCAAGTGTAATTCCTTTTTTATTGTTTTTAAAAGATTGTGTGTTGTGAGGAGATTGATTCTGAGTTCCACTTTGTTTTATGGTTAAGCAACTTTGATTTTCAAAGTTGTTTAAGGTTTTGAAATTTTGAGAGATTTTAGTAAAATCTGCTCAAAGGTATTTTGGTGTTAAAGGTTAATGATTTTGGTGTTATAGGATTATTAAAACGTTTTTTAGAAAGTTTGGAAAAGTTTGGTAAGGTTTTAAGAAGTAAAAAGAGAGAAAACAGAATTATACATATATTGTGTTTTGTGTTTTCTTTTGATTTGTTTTGAGCAGGTGTGAAGAAGTGTTGATTCAGTTCTGCTCCAACCCGAGTTGGATTGGAGGAGGATTTTCATCCTCTAGGTTCTTGGATGTAAGAACCTAAGGTAAACTCCTTTTTCTCTTGAAAAGTTCAAAAATAGTAGTTTGTATGATCTTATGTGATTCTGTGCATAAGTGTGTTTGAGGTGTTGGATTTGTGTTTATGTTATGTTATATGCATGCTAGATGTTAATGGAACCAGTTAGAATAGCTTTTGCAAGGTTTTGAAGTGTTAAAAGTTAGTTTACAGAAATAAAGAGGTGTTTGGCGATACGTTTTAGCAGGGGATGGATCTTAATTAGTGATTATTAAGGGTGTTAGAGTTAGTAATTTAAGTTAAGTTAGGTTATAGTAAGTTAATAATCTACTTTGGTGAGGTTTTGAAACAGATTGGTATGCTTAAAAGTGAAAATCAAGTGTTAAAAACCTGCAAGTCATATTCTGCTTATATTTGGTAAGATTTTGGTGCTTGATTTTGGATTTCTGTGTAGTAATAGGGTAATTTTAGGTTTGAATTGGATTGTATGCCAACTTGTGAGTTTGTGTACACGATTTGGTAGCTTTAAGTTCATTGGATTGCAAGTTTTTAGCCTAAGAGTCCACAGACCCTCCTAATCTGTCACAGAGAACTAGATAGCCTATTTGTGCATCAGTTTTGATCTTGTGTGCATCTGTTTTGCCTAATTGGTGTGCTATTTGGTTTATACTTGTTGATCTTGACTTCTTGTGATCAAAGGATCACAAGAGTGCCCCTCTTTGTTCCAAAATATCATACCAAATAAGCATAAAGCCCAAGTCCTCTTGGCTTATAATCAGCAAAACGCAAAGTGTATCCTGCTTGTGTCAACATACAAGTCTGTCACGTTTTGATTTGGAATTGGCTTTAAATCTTGTCAAAAAGGGATTTGAATTTGGATTATAAGATTGTTTAGTGTCACTGTTTGGTTTGGAAAAGTTTAAAAAGCAAAAAAAAAAATACAAGTAGCGCAGCAAGACCTACTAGTTGCGGCGCAACTGAAGGAGCTACAGATCAAGGTGCTCCCGGAACACTAGTTGCGGCGCAAGACACAAGCGTTGCGGCGCAACTAAGTGATAAAAAGGGGGGTTTCAAGATTCGAACCCCTGGTCACCACGTTCACACCACACCACACTCACCACTGCGCCCTAGGGTCTTTGACTACTAGGGAGTGGTTTTGTTTTCTACTTAACCTGTTTTTCATTGCTTTGCTTATTAATAAGCCGTAGCATTTAAGTTTATTTCCAGCTTATTTTTCTAGCTTATTTCACTTTTCTTATTTTTCCTAGGTAAGTAATAGGTTTGTAGATTTTTTAAAATTGGTTTCATATTTTTCACTTTATTAGTTTATTTTTTAGAATTTATTTAATAGACGTTTTTCATTAAATCAATAAAAAATACCAAAAAGAGTTTTTATTTTTAGAAAAAATAGTTTTTAGTTTTTGAAATATATTTTTGAGGTTTACATTCTATTTTGGTTTCAAAGACATTTATTTTTAATTTTATAATATTTTAAGGTTTTTAATAAACTTTAAAGATTTTTATAAAATTATTAAAAAAGGTTTAGAAGCTTAGATTTGTGTTTTTCTCTTAATTATATTATTTAGGATTTTTAGAAAATTTTTAAAGTTTATTTTATAAACTTTTTATTTTTAGTAATATTTTAATATTATTTTATTATTTAATTTTTAAAATTTTCTTTTTCCTTCTTTTTCATTTTTCCTAGGTTCTTTGTCATTAATTAGGACCATTTCCATTTCTAGAATTATTTTTAAGTTTTTAGATTTATTTTTATAATTATTTTAAGTTTAATTAGGTTTTAATCACTTTTAATCATTTTTAGAGTTTTAAAAATAGTTTTAATAGGTTTTAATTTTTAGAAAAATACTTTTTAGTCTTCTAATAATATAAGTTAAGTGATTATTCAATAAAATCATATTTTAGACTTTTGAATTAGTTAAATTTAATTTTAGGGCTTTAATTAGCATTTAAAATTAATTATTTAATTAATAAAAGGTTTTAAAATATATTTGTTGGATTTTTATCTTTATTTATATTATTTTAGACTTGTTTTTAGCTTTTTAATCTTTTCTTGATTTTGTTTTTGGCTTTAGCTTAATTTTTAATTTTTGTGTTTTTCTACGGCTTTACGTTTACGTTTTCGTCATAGTTTAATTTTCACGAAACCGTCATTCCATCATCATCTATATTAATCTCAAAGAAATACAAATTAGAACACACACATATACCTCCTTGGGAAACGAATCTCTTCTCTCTTTTAAGTGATTGGGTCATTAGTGCACGGTTTTCCTAAACCGTCGTACTTAATTCTTACCGCTATTTACGCTCTTTTCCTAAAGGGTAGTAAAACACTACAACCATTTTGGCGCCGCTGCCGGGGAGGTGTGTCGTGATTTAATTTGGAAAATTTTGTTTTTGATATTATCCATAAATAGTATTTGTGTTAAGTGGAACTCCCTTAACACGTATTATCGGTTTTCTCGGTTTTTCTTTGTGAATATTATTAATATATTGTATTAAGTATCACAATCAAAATACAATATCTCCAAAAGTGTGAAAACACAACCTTGATTCGGGATTTCATCACTCGATCATTGTATTCGAATCTCAAACAAAAAGAAAAGGCAAAAATAGATAAATACTTTCGTGAAGCTCGATTTTGAAAGATACGAACTATAAGGTGGGTATAAGGCGGGTATTATAAAATATACCCTAAGGAAAAAGGCTCTTAAGTGCTTCGCGCCGCCTCGTTTCCCCGCTTGCTTGTGAGTATTTTGAGATTGAAAGCTAATCGAGGGTTTTGCCACCCAAAGTATTAATACGTATACTATATTTGCTTGGTTTTCTTTGTGATTAAACCCTCGTGAACAATTTGGTTTTCACCAAAGTTCTAAAGTCATTCGAAGGCGTTCACTCCACGTGATCGTTTTCATTCCTTTGAGGCTTCTTTAATCAAGAGTTTGATTCGAGGAGAGATTTTGTAGATTGTTGTCTACGAAGATACACCAAAATCCAAAAAAATTAAATATCATCAAAAACACAAAAAAATTAAAAATCCACAAAACAACCAAAAAGAATCTTCTTTGCTCACCTCCCATTCTTCGTGAAGTTTATGATCACTCGTAACCAAGCTAAACGAGCTCGTAAACGACTTCAAAAGCAAGCAAATCAAGAATCGTTGATTGTTGAAGAACCTCCAATTGTTGAACCTATTATAGAACAAGAAGTCGTAATGGCTAATCGTACTATGATGGAGTTGCTTCAAGCACCCACCGAGGGTTTTGGAGAGGCAATTGTTATTCCCGCCATCCTTGCGGAGAATTTCGAGATTAAGACGGGTTTAATGTCGATGCTACAAGCAAACAAATTTCGAGGTCACGAGAAAGACAACCCGCATTACCATATTAGGAATTTCAACCGTCTCACCGCCACTAGCAAATTCAAAGATGTTCCACATGACGCCATTAAGATGATGTTGTTTCCATATTCGTTGGATGGACCCGCAAAAATTTGGCTCGAGAAAGAACCGCCAAATTCGATTTTGACATGGGCCGATCTCGTTTCTAAGTTTGTGAACAAGTTTTTTCCACCATCGAAAACAACACACTTAAAAAATGAGATTTCACGATTTGTGCAACGTAACAATGAAAGTTTTTCAATGGCATGGGAACGATTTAAGGAGATGTTGCATGAATGTCCTCACCATGATTTTTCGGAATTGCATCAAATTGATACCTTTTATAATGGGCTTAATGATCATGAACGAGATTATTTGAATGCCGCCGCGGGTGGTAATTTTTTGTGCAAGACGACAAATGAGGCTTTACAAATCATTGAAAATCGATCTAAGGTTTATAGCCCTCGTAACACACCGAGTGTTGCCAATATGGGTTCGTCATCGTCATCACAATCGTCTCGTAGCATTAACGCCTTACATGATGAAGCTAATGAGGAAAATCGGTTTTTTGATAGATTTGCTAATCTAATGTCCCATTGGAAGGCTCAAGAAGCTTCCAATTCCGCTTCGGTTAAAGCGGTTGCTAAGAGTTGTTTATCGTGTGGAGGAGCTCATGATTTATCCGAGTGCATTACCGCGGATGGTAACACTTCGAGTGCTTATGTAGCAACGGGAACTTACAACCAAAACGGCCAAGGTTCCCGCCAAAATCAAGCTCCACCAAACCAAAATGCTAATAATTATCGAAACAACAACCAAGGTAATTACCAAGGCAACACACGCAATTACAACAAAGGGAATTATCAAAGTGGGAATGGACAAATCTCAAATCAAAACCAAAACCGTGGTTTTCAAAACACTACACAAGGTTTTCAGAATGCTCACACGAAAAATTTGCAAGGAGAATTTTTAGATTATGCAAAAGCAAATGATGCTAAATTTGATAATATGCAACGTGAGATGATTAGCTTAAGGTCCGAGTTAAAAAACGAGCTTAAAAATGAACTTGCTAATGAACTTAAAACTCATGCTAATAAAATGGAAGGAAATGTCCAACGTCTTCAACAAAACCAACAAAAGATGGAATTAGGACAACATGAGATTAAGCAAGAATTATTGAAAGCGGATGCTAGGCAATCAAAATTTGAGGACCGAATGGGTAAAATGTTTGAAGCTATCATGTGTAAGCCCTCTTCTTCGGGTGGTCTTCCTAGTGATACCATTAACAACCCGAGGGGAGAATTGAAGGTTGTTACTACACGAAGTGGTAAAACTTTCAAAGAACCAATCTCTCGTCCAAGTACTTCTACGGAGAAGGAAATCGAGAAAGAACCCGAGGTGATGGTCGAAAAGGAGCACATTACAATCCCACGAAGTACCGCTCAAACCACACCTACGGTTACACCAATACCAATTGTGGAACCCGAGTTTCCAAGGCCGTTGCCTAATGACCAACCCACACCACCTTTACCCTACCCTTCGAGACGAAACAAAGAGAAAGCACAAGAAAGGAACAATTATCAATTTGAGCTATTTATGAAAATGTTTCGTGATCTACATTTTAACATAAGTTTTGCCGATGCTTTAATCATGATGCCTCGATTCGCCGCAAACTTCAAAAGTATGCTAAACAACAAAGAGAAGTTACAACAATCGTCTAGTTGTTCATCGGTTTTTCTAAGCCGCATACCACAAAAAGTCGGTGATCCCGGTAAATTTTTGATTCCGTGTGCAATTCAAGATATGGAGGAATGCTACGCCTTGGCCGATCTTGGTGCTAGTATTAATTTAATGCCTCTCGAGATTTTCAAATCGCTTTCGCTTCCGGCTCTTACTTCTTCGAACATGTCCATCGAGATGGCCGATCATTCTACGATCATGGCATGTGGAGTAGCCGAGGATGTTTTCGTTAAAGTCGGAAAGTTTTACTATCCCGTTGACTTTATCGTTGTAGACATTCCCATCGATCGAAAAGTTCCTCTCATTTTGGGTCGTTCATTTTTGGATACATCACGAGCACTTATCGATGTTCATGCTCGAAAAATCACCCTTCGTTTCAATGAAGAAGAACTTGTCATCAATGCAACACAAAACTCCAATCTTTCTCATGTCTATTCTATTGCTACTTTAAACCATGGTGACTCGACCAATGTCGTTTGCAAAGAATTTTCACCAAGAGTTTTAGGGAATGTCGCTAAAAACAATTTACCATTTCCTCCGCCGGTGGAGGTTATGAGTGCAAAGCCTACAAAGAAGAAACCATCAATACTTGAATCGAAAAATCCTTCACCTTCGTTCTTGAAAAGTGTTGATAAGTTGCCGGTTTCTACGGAAGATCTTTCGGATGATGAATATATGGACCCCGATGGGGAGGTTTTCTTCGTCGATAAACGTTTTGAGAACTTGCCACCACCAAAACCAAAACGGTTTCAAAATGTGAGAATTTTTAGTGTAACTAACATCGTCTTAGAAACACCAAAAGTTTTCGACATAATCAAAAAGGGTTTTCATAAGGAGAGTTTAAAAGATAAAAAAGAAAAAGATCTTAAATGTGATTTTTCTACAAATCTAACTCCGTCATCACCGCGTGATTTGAGTACTACAAACTCGTCTACTCCTTTTGACGATGTTTTGTGTGGTTCTAGTATAGGGGAAGCCCCTTATGTTCCCTCATCCTTGTCCACCGAGGACGAGATATTCGATCCCGGAATTTCATGTAAAGGGAAATCTCGGTCTTCCACCGATGCAATAAATGGAAACTATATCTATTTGCTTGGTGCGAGTCTACCTCGAGTAGCTCAAACGTTTGTCATACCAATTGTCTCACCCTTCTACTTCTCTTCTATTTTCTTCAAACTCTTTGAGTTTATGGCATATGTTGGAGTGGTGTTGAATTGTTTTCTCCATGAAAACGAGAACGCCATCTTCGACCCCGGTATTTTGCATCATCGAAGGACTTAGTCCTTTTTACCGGTTGCTTTTTGGGCCTTGTTTATCATGTAAGCCCCATCAAAAATTGACCACACCATGAAATCCCTAAATGTTCACATTTTAAGGGGATCGAGTCGAGCTCATGACTCGGTAATCAAAAACGAGGTGCCTCGTGGGGGAGATCCCATGCTTATCTTTATGCTTTATTGTTCACTAATAAGGGGACTTGTACCCTTCCAACTCGTTGTCTCGTGGTTGTTTGTGATTGTGTTATCTAGATCATCATCGTCTACGATTGAAGACTCTCGTGTTCGTTTACGTGAGCCTCCATCGTTCGTTTGAAGAAGTTTTTCACGAATCCATGACATATCCTTTATTGTTCTAACAATTATCTTTTAGCATAATTAATAAACGGCTTTAGATATATTGTTGATCACCCTTTCCATGCTAGATCCTAAGCATTCGATTCTTCGTCTCTAGTATGGGGGTGCTCCACCTTTAGACTCGAAACATTGAGGACAATGTTTACTTTTAGTATGGGGGGGTGAATAGGTACTTGCTTTGCTACGCCCTCACGTTTTCCAACTTTCAATGTTTTGTTTTGCTAATAAGGCTAAAAATGGCCAAATTTTAAAATTTTTCTTAGTTTTCATAAGTGTTTTTAAGACACGAATGTATATTTTCCGATGGGTAGAATAAGAGTTAATTTTTGACTTGATGGGCATTTGGAGCCATTTACATTCCTTAACCCGCTCAATTCAAGTTTTGCTAGACTTTTATTTAGGGAACTTTAAAACGCGAAAGTCTTAATTCATTCGGGTTAAGAACAAGAACTTTTCGCAAGTTCCTATAATTGATTCTAGAAAGTCACTTATCAAGGGAACTTTAAAACGCATTCTCTAAACTTGTAAAAGTCCAAGAAAGTGCAAGATCCTATAGGTGGCTTGAAAACCCAAAACTTTGATTTGATATAGTCTTAATGAAAGCTAATCCAAATTTGGCTTAATTTTGACTTGCATGGCTAAGTATTCACGAGTCTCTTTAATTAGAGGTCTTTAAATAGTGAAGAACGAGAAATGATAGAGTTAGACAAGTGATCATGCTAAACGTAGAACATGAAAGTGTTCTTTCAAAAACTCATATGTTTTTAATTGTGGCTTTTTCTTCCCATAAGATCAATGCATTAGGAATAAATCATAATTGCAATAAGTAAGGTCGTACGATTTGAAAGGTTACTTAGCCTCTAGCGCAAGATCGTTTAAAAGTTGCTCGGGGTTGAATAGAGTTCATAGCCAAGGCATAACTTATTGAAACGGGACGCGAAGATTGGCAATCATCCAAAAAGGCCCTAACAAGGCATGAGGAGCTCTATTTTTGCTAATGATCCAAAGATGATGTGAAGTATCATTATTCCAAAATCAATATGAAGGATCGAGACACACGACGAGAAGCAATTACTCCCCTAAAGAATGGAGAAAGTCTATCCAAAAAGACCCTAACAAGGTATGAGGATGAATATATCCAAGTCCGAAAAGGAGGCGGATCGTTGTATATCAAAATCCAAAGTAAAGATTGAAGAAAAATGATGAAGTCGTGGTCCTATATGAAGAATCTCTCAAAAACGTCAAGTGAAGAAATTCCAAATATATGAAGAGAAGACCATAATTTCGAGAACGTCTTCCCAAGATTTGAAGTATGAAGTACATGCCAAATATCGGTCCGAGAAAGGTCTCAAATCGTGAAACGAGTTATGCCAAGATATGAACTTAAGGAGATACACGAGAAGCCGTTTTAAAAGATTTTGTCCTTCGGCTAACTATTGATCAAATCGTGCTACTTTGCTTTCAGACTAATAACTACTCAAATAAGTCAATATGAATCACTTGTGATACATGACAATTAGATAAAAAATGCTAGTAACCCATTTCCTTTTATAATAACTAGGATTGCGGGGAGAAAAAGTATTACACAATTTGGACGTATGAGTAGTGTTAGCATTGTGACTTGTACCAACAATGATCTTGTTTTTGCACTTAGCATGGAATGTATGACAATCAAGGATGACAAAGTTTACTCTATGGGACATTAACTTGTTTCTATTCTTAGACCCTAAAAGTCACCTTTTGGTGATGAAAATCATACATTATGTCTTTTCACAATCTCGTAGTATGTTGCAAGTCTTTTACTTTTCAATTAAGGTTAATAAAATTGAACTTTGGTGATGCTTAGATACTTTATTCTAGCATTGCGTGAGGGCACGGCAATGGCTTAGTATGGGGGAGTGATGAGATGGCATTTATACATGATCTCATCGTTCTTTTCGGGCTTTAAATGAATTAAAATGTCATAAAATACCATATATATGCTTGTGTTTGTTTACTTGTGTGTTTTAGGTATGGATATCGTGAAAAAGACAAAAGATCACAAGATTCAAGGAAAAACGAACACGAGAAACGAAGCCGTACAATGAACCGGGCCCTAATCATGGAATTTTCATCAAATACCCTTGAAGACTTGAAGACAAAACAAGATTGATCATCATTTATTGAAGAAATGACACTTAAAACCCTTGTATATTAATAATTACAAGTTTCGTCCCTTAAGTTTGTCAAAATTGCAAAAAGGTCCTTCAACTTTGAAGAAATGGCAAGAATAGTCCCTCAACAAATTCAAAATGCCAATTATGGTCCCTCAAGAAGTGAAAGACATAATGAAGACCTTTGAAGATCAAGATTGTCCAAAAACAGCCCTTGAAATATTCAAGAATGACAAAAACAATCCCTTGAAACCTTTTTCCAAAACTTGGTGCCAAAAGTGACAAGTCATGGAAGTTATTAACAAGGCAGAATCGTTTTTAGGGCTGGAAGACTTCAAATGCTAAAAATATCAAAAGCCAAGGACCAAATGTGTCACAAGGAAACATTTAAACAAAAAAACCCCGCTTAACACCTTTTTTCCCCCATTTTCGGATCAAATGGGGTACTGTACATCTTTTTAACAGCCCAGAATTTACCTTCATTTTACTTGGGTAATTTTCCAATTAAAAGTTCCCACGTGTAATTCCCACACGTATAAACACTTCCCACTCCTAAAAACCTGCATCCCACTCACGTGGTCCAAACCCCCAATTCTCCAATCCACCAATCACCTCATTCCTTTGTCCCCAAGTTATGTGACGTGGCTTAAATCAACGTCCAAGATGAATGGCTTACTCTCAAAGCAGAAACAAACGGCCAAGATCAAAAAAAAGGACAATTCACACCAAAAACGTCCAAGGGCATAATAGGGATTTTTCTATGCATTAGGGTTTATGTTTTAAGAGCCTAGAATGTTCATTAGGTCTCTATATAAGGAGCTCACAGAATGTGTGAAGCCCTTGTTCCAGTTTCTAGTCTCTCACATGTAATTCCTTTTTAAAGAAATAAAAAGTTTGGTTTTTGAAATATTCAAGTGTAATTCCTTTTTTATTGTTTTTAAAAGATTGTGTGTTGTGAGGAGATTGATTCTGAGTTCCACTTTGTTTTATGGTTAAGCAACTTTGATTTTCAAAGTTGTTTAAGGTTTTGAAATTTTGAGAGATTTTAGTAAAATCTGCTCAAAGGTATTTTGGTGTTAAAGGTTAATGATTTTGGTGTTATAGGATTATTAAAACGTTTTTTAGAAAGTTTGGAAAAGTTTGGTAAGGTTTTAAGAAGTAAAAAGAGAGAAAACAGAATTATACATATATTGTGTTTTGTGTTTTCTTTTGATTTGTTTTGAGCAGGTGTGAAGAAGTGTTGATTCAGTTCTGCTCCAACCCGAGTTGGATTGGAGGAGGATTTTCATCCTCTAGGTTCTTGGATGTAAGAACCTAAGGTAAACTCCTTTTTCTCTTGAAAAGTTCAAAAATAGTAGTTTGTATGATCTTATGTGATTCTGTTCATAAGTGTGTTTGAGGTGTTGGATTTGTGTTTATGTTATGTTATATGCATGCTAGATGTTAATGGAACCAGTTAGAATAGCTTTTGCAAGGTTTTGAAGTGTTAAAAGTTAGTTTACAGAAATAAAGAGGTGTTTGGCGATACGTTTTAGCAGGGGATGGATCTTAATTAGTGATTATTAAGGGTGTTAGAGTTAGTAATTTAAGTTAAGTTAGGTTATAGTAAGTTAATAATCTACTTTGGTGAGGTTTTGAAACAGATTGGTATGCTTAAAAGTGAAAATCAAGTGTTAAAAACCTGCAAGTCATATTCTGCTTATATTTGGTAAGATTTTGGTGCTTGATTTTGGATTTCTGTGTAGTAATAGGGTAATTTTAGGTTTGAATTGGATTGTATGCCAACTTGTGAGTTTGTGTACACGATTTGGTAGCTTTAAGTTCATTGGATTGCAAGTTTTTAGCCTAAGAGTCCACAGACCCTCCTAATCTGTCACAGAGAACTAGATAGCCTATTTGTGCATCAGTTTTGATCTTGTGTGCATCTGTTTTGCCTAATTGGTGTGCTATTTGGTTTATACTTGTTGATCTTGACTTCTTGTGATCAAAGGATCACAAGAGTGCCCCTCTTTGTTCCAAAATATCATACCAAATAAGCATAAAGCCCAAGTCCTCTTGGCTTATAATCAGCAAAACGCAAAGTGTATCCTGCTTGTGTCAACATACAAGTCTGTCACGTTTTGATTTGGAATTGGCTTTAAATCTTGTCAAAAAGGGATTTGAATTTGGATTATAAGATTGTTTAGTGTCACTGTTTGGTTTGGAAAAGTTTAAAAAGCAAAAAAAAAAATACAAGTAGCGCAGCAAGACCTACTAGTTGCGGCGCAACTGAAGGAGCTACAGATCAAGGTGCTCCCGGAACACTAGTTGCGGCGCAAGACACAAGCGTTGCGGCGCAACTAAGTGATAAAAAGGGGGGTTTCAAGATTCGAACCCCTGGTCACCACGTTCACACCACACCACACTCACCACTGCGCCCTAGGGTCTTTGACTACTAGGGAGTGGTTTTGTTTTCTACTTAACCTGTTTTTCATTGCTTTGCTTATTAATAAGCCGTAGCATTTAAGTTTATTTCCAGCTTATTTTTCTAGCTTATTTCACTTTTCTTATTTTTCCTAGGTAAGTAATAGGTTTGTAGATTTTTTAAAATTGGTTTCATATTTTTCACTTTATTAGTTTATTTTTTAGAATTTATTTAATAGACGTTTTTCATTAAATCAATAAAAAATACCAAAAAGAGTTTTTATTTTTAGAAAAAATAGTTTTTAGTTTTTGAAATATATTTTTGAGGTTTACATTCTATTTTGGTTTCAAAGACATTTATTTTTAATTTTATAATATTTTAAGGTTTTTAATAAACTTTAAAGATTTTTATAAAATTATTAAAAAAGGTTTAGAAGCTTAGATTTGTGTTTTTCTCTTAATTATATTATTTAGGATTTTTAGAAAATTTTTAAAGTTTATTTTATAAACTTTTTATTTTTAGTAATATTTTAATATTATTTTATTATTTAATTTTTAAAATTTTCTTTTTCCTTCTTTTTCATTTTTCCTAGGTTCTTTGTCATTAATTAGGACCATTTCCATTTCTAGAATTATTTTTAAGTTTTTAGATTTATTTTTATAATTATTTTAAGTTTAATTAGGTTTTAATCACTTTTAATCATTTTTAGAGTTTTAAAAATAGTTTTAATAGGTTTTAATTTTTAGAAAAATACTTTTTAGTCTTCTAATAATATAAGTTAACTGATTATTCAATAAAATCATATTTTAGACTTTTGAATTAGTTAAATTTAATTTTAGGGCTTTAATTAGCATTTAAAATTAATTATTTAATTAATAAAAGGTTTTAAAATATATTTGTTGGATTTTTATCTTTATTTATATTATTTTAGACTTGTTTTTAGCTTTTTAATCTTTTCTTGATTTTGTTTTTGGCTTTAGCTTAATTTTTAATTTTTGTGTTTTTCTACGGCTTTACGTTTACGTTTTCGTCATAGTTTAATTTTCACGAAACCGTCATTCCATCATCATCTATATTAATCTCAAAGAAATACAAATTAGAACACACACATATACCTCCTTGGGAAACGAATCTCTTCTCTCTTTTAAGTGATTGGGTCATTAGTGCACGGTTTTCCTAAACCGTCGTACTTAATTCTTACCGCTATTTACGCTCTTTTCCTAAAGGGTAGTAAAACACTACAACCAGGTACATGCATTGCTTCTCCAAGTAGTAGAAGCTAAAGAAGATGTCCTTCTAGTAGAAGGAAAAGATTGGGCGCATGGATTTAATCTTCTAGAAGCAAAATCACACCAATAGGAGTAGCTCCTGGTAGACCAGGAGTAGCATTAGATTGATAGACAGTAGGATGTAGATCATAAAAATCACAATCTTTAATCAAATGAAATTTACTACCACAAAAAAAGCATGTTTTAAAAGACCTTTTATTCAAATGACATTGTTTTAAACTGCTAGTCTTATTACAAACAACTCTAGGAGAATCAACATTCCTAGAATTCAGAAAACTAGAATAAAAAAAATAGAAGAAGTAGCAGTAGCAACTCTCTCATCACTCATCCTAGCACTAGTAGTAGCAGTGACATTTATCTTGGGACTCGAAGGACTTGACTCTTCACTTAAACCACATGATGCATAGTCACTGAAAGTACAAGAGAAAATTCATTACTATTAGTAGAGCTTTTGGGAGACTCATGCATCTGTGATCCATCCAAGTCTTTATGCATGGATGTGGGCATAAATGTTCCTGTAAGAGGTGGAGGAACAGCATGCATTGCTGCAACTGGTTTAAACCTATTGTAACTAGGTTTTCCCTCCTCCTCTTTGTCAGGATCAAATACACTTGAAAAGGATAAATCAAAAACATCATCTGGACCAATATATTTGTCAAAGCCTAACCCTCTCTTAGTTCTACCAGACATGCTGCTATCTATTAGCTTGGAAAGATTCTTGGGTGCTTTTTGCCATTTATCAAATCTTAATAGTGTAGCATCCAATTTTTCTTGCATTGCTTGTTTTGCCTGAATACTCTCAGTGTTAAGTTTTTCATTATACTTAAGCATGTTATTGGTATTCTCTAAATAAATACTTAACAATCTAATCTTATCCTCATATTCAAATTGAGTATTTTGAAGCCACATCTTTTGTTGTTCTAAAGTATTGAGAGAACTCTTATAAGCTTGAACTTCTAAAAAATATTTGTCATTTTGAGCATTTAGTTCATTGCTTTGAGTTAAGAGGTCTGAGTATTTATCATCACAACCAAGAGGGCAATTTTTTACCTTAGGAGAGATTCCAATGAGAGCAAAATCCTCTTCTTCCTCTGCATCAAATATGTGACCAGCAATCATAGCAAACACATCATTAGAAGACTCAACTGATTCTAATGCTGGAGTCGCTCATTCTAGTTGACCAATGTATCAACCAACACCAAAGCTTTCTTTTCATCCTTGAGCTCTTGAACCTTGAAAGCTGAATACCTGTTCTTTTCCTGGTCATATTTGTTAGGGCATTCCCTAGAAAAATGTCCTTGGTGCTGATAGTTATAGCATTTGACTTTGCTCCTATCAAACCTGGATGGTTCTCTTGGGTTGTAACTGAATTTTCTACCAGCCTTCTTTTCAAACTATTGAACTCGGAGAGTAAGCATAGCCTACTGCCACTTAAGGTCCATTTCATCCAAGTCAAGTTTATCAACCTGTTTGAAATCATCAAACGCTAGCTTATGTTGTGGATTAACATCAGCAACAAAGGAATGAAGAACAGTTTCTACCATACTACTAGTCTTGAATTTTGATTTAGGAGTAGAAGTATGTTGGGATGACAAAGTAAAGCTTGGGCTACTGGTATAAGACATCGGACTAGAGCCCATGGAACTCACAAAAGTAGAGTTAGGAGGAGTGGAGTAGGAATCACTTGAGTACCCTCTTACATGAGACTCAAAAGTTTTGAGTTTATAAAATAAGTCATCAAAAGAAAGATACTCAAGTCCATATTTAGCTTTTAGAGAGATGACTACCAAACCTGGCATTGATGTCTTCATTTTTAGGTTTGGACAGAAGTTGATTCAATTGGTTGAGAATCTTTTGAAACCTGCCATAGCCTTGATGAAGACCTTATGTCTCAGAAATCTTGAATTCTGTAAATTCATCTCTCAGCATTGATCTGCACATCTTCTTGGATTCCTCATTCCTTCCAAATCTTGCCTTGATCCTATTCCAAATTTCCCTAGCATCATACAAGTGATAGAAGTCACCCATATGATCATTAGGTAGAGTCTGAAGCAAAATAGTTTTTGCTTTGATTTCCTTCTGAACAATAGTGTTTTCTTCATGAGTTTTAGGATCTAGAATGGTGATATTACCATTCTTGTCTCTACCAGTAGTCTTCTTGGTGTTGCCAGTCTAAACAATTTTCCACAGGTCTAGATCAGTGTTGGTGATCCAACACTCCATCTTCATGGCCCAGCTATCATACTCTTCCTTCTTCAGGATTGGGAATTTTCCATTTGTATTGGAAACAGTAGCAATGATTTATTGTGACTGTTGTGTTGTGGTGGTGCTTGGTTGTCCTGTTTCAGTAGAACTAGAAGCAGACATGATTAGACAAAATAGTTATTAAAAAAATTGGTTCTTCTTATGTAGAGATTCACCCAGGCTCTGATACCACTTGTTGGGTCCACTAGTTGTAGATCTTGCACCCTGTTAAGGTTGGTGAACGACTTTTGTAATCACAAGTCTATTTACAGAGAGACTCTTAATGAAATACGAAGTATAAGTGCGGAATACAAATACTAAGAACAAGAAGAAACATAATAACTAAATAACTTGATCCTTACTAAGGATTTCTACTATTGATATGAAATGAATATTGGTGAAAGGTGTGTCTAACCCTTCTGCCAATAGGTTCCTTTATACTATAAGGAAACCCTAAACTACATTAAACATAAACCATGTAACTCCTGATATGTGATAGGTGTGAAAACACCCATCCTTTTACCACTTAAATCGGGCTAAAACGAGACCAAAACACGTATTTAATATCATTTGTTTGGAATTATGCGTGGTTTTTGTGTTTATTGTGTTTTCAGAGTCGACCGGATGAATATTAAAGAAAACATGGGATTGCACGGGTTTTATCAAGGAAAAAGACTCAAGACGAAGTCTATTGTCCAAGAGATGCAAAAGATTTGAAGTCATTGTGCCTATTTGAAGATTTATCGAAGAATAGAGCCAAAGATGGAAGATTCATATATGTCGAAGAACTCGAGTCTATTAAATAAAATATTATAGGACGAGTTGGAATTATTCACCGACACTTCTCAAATCCAAGTCAGAAACGTTTATTTAAAAGACGCGTGAAGACTTAAGAAGAAAGAAGAAAAAGAAGCCCAAATCAAAGCCCAATCAAGAACCCATCAACACCATACACACGCCTATATATAAAGCCTTCACCTCACAAAATTTCACACACTTAGTTGGAGACTTAGTTTTAGTTTTTCATTCCTCTAGTTTTTCTAGAGAGAGAAAGTTCCATACTTTCTCTCACTAAACTTTTTCTTTGTTTTTTTCATCTTTTAATTCAAAGCTTTCTTGTACTTTTGATTTCATTAATCTTAATCAAGTTTATGCTTTTAAGTTCTTTAAGCTTTGCCTACTTTTCTTGATTTGTCTAATCATTGATCCGATTGTTGAAACCATTACGGTTCGGATTTTTGGACGTGTTCTTGACCTTTAGCTTAATCTTTCTTGTCCTTTTTAAGCTCTAGTTTGTGATTAAGCCGTAAGCTTTCCATGCTTATCGGTTGATTGCTTGCCTATGCTTGTTGATTTTCGGATTTCTTCAAAGTTTTAATCATTGAAAAGTTTTGTTTATTAAGTTTTAAAGTTTCTTGTTTTCAAAAGTGGTTAAATTTAAGTGTTTTGAGTCATTTAAGTTTCGAATCACCTAGCTTATTTCCTTTGCTTATTGAGTTTTTAGCTTTCCACCAATTTCGGAACTGCATTCATCTCATCACAATACAAGGGTTTTAACACATTCCGACGGGTCTTCTTTGCTTGGTATCGCAATAACCCATAAGGGGTTTTACTTTGCGATAGGTTGTAAACCCCCCTATTCCGATCTGGGATTGCGATCGCATATTGCGATCGCACATTCCGACGGGGTTAAGGTCCCTTGTTTAGTCGAAACTCTGGCCAATTTTTATTTGCAACATTCCGATCTAGATCTTTCCGATAGTTACATTCCGATCGTCTTCACTCCAACTGCATCATTGCGACAGCTTGTATTTTGAATATTCCGATGGTGATAAACATGAACATTCCGATGGTAGTTATGATTACATTCCGATGCCTTTGATTTTCTTATATTCCGATAGAAATAATTTTTGATATTCCGATAGAACAAGTTTTTAAGCATTAATTCAATTAAGTTTTCAAAGTAATTTTCTAATCTTTCCTTTACGTTTTCAAGCACTCAATTTTAAGTTACTCAACGTCATTTACATTTAAGTGTTATTAGTTTAAAAATAGATAAACAAACCAACTCCTTTTTAGTAACCAAGAACAAATCATTCCACTTAAGGCCGAGATCAATTCGAGAGGATATCGAGAGACATAATCTGAACCCGTTGCAAATCATTATATCAAATGGCGCCGCTGCCGGCTCCTCTCGTTAAGATCAAAAGTTTTTTGTGAGAATTTGGATTTTGGGATCCGTTCCCCGTGAACGTTACTTTTTCATAAAAATTTTCAAAATCACTAAAAAAATATAAAATTTTCAAAAATCCTAAAAAGTAAAAAAAACATAAAAACCAAAAATATTTTTGCTTTGTTTGTTCGTTCTTTTGTAGGTGTATGCGCACTCGATCCACGTCTTATCAAGAGCCCGAGCCTCTCGATAACCTAGACATGGCTGGTGTACAAAACAACAATAACATACCACCTCCTAACAACAATAATAACAACAACAACCCGCCTTTCAACAACATGAATAATAACAACAACAATGAGCACCTTCCGGATAATCGCCCAATGATTGAATTACTGCAAGCTCATGTCGATGGCAATACGGATCCAATTGTTATACCACCAATTGCCGCCAACAATTTTGAGCTAAAATCAGGCTTTATCCAGATGGTCTCAGCTCAACCATTCTTGGGACGAACCATTGATGACCCACACGACCATATCAAGAGATTTCTACAACTCACCAACACGGTCAAGTTCAATGGAGTGCCACAAGAAGTTATAAGGTTACAACTTTTTCCCTT
This sequence comes from Glebionis coronaria, assembly GCA_025667525.1. Lineage (NCBI taxonomy): Eukaryota > Viridiplantae > Streptophyta > Magnoliopsida > Asterales > Asteraceae > Glebionis > Glebionis coronaria. Next base: position 170,901,608 of record CM046882.1, on the reverse strand, counting down.
TTCTTTAGAGGGACAAGCCCGGCATTGGCTTGCTAAGGAACCGCCACAGAGTATTCTCTCGTGGACGGATTTGGAAACAAAGTTTATCAACTACTTTTTTCCACCCTCTCGTACTACCGCTTTGCGGAATGAGATTATAAACTTTGAACAAAAGTACGATGAGTCATTCAGTGAATCTTGGGATCGCTTTAAAGATCTTTTAAGAAAATGCCCACAACATGGTTTTACCAAAGTACATCAAATCAATACTTTTTACAATGGTTTAAGCATGAATGACCAAGATTCACTGAATAGTGCTTCGGGGGGTAATCTATTGGCTAAGACTTCCAATGCTGCTTGGGACATCATTGAGAATAAATCTCGTGTCCAAACCAAGAGTGTTAGGACCAATGTTGCTAGTGCTAGCACTAATGACAGCGACAAGCGATTAGACAAAATCACCACGCTTCTTGAATCGCTTGTCACCCACACCGTCAGCAACAACAACAGCAACAACGGCAAAAACGCTCAAGTGAACGCTGTCAGCCAACCTTGTGAGATATGCGGTGCTCCTCACTCTTACACAACTTGTAACGCCACCCAAGATTACCCTGCTGAGAATGTTAATGCAGCATATGGCACCTATACTCAACCTGCTTATCAAGCAAAACCTCAAGGTGACCGCAACCTGCTTAGCTACCGTTCCAACAACTATCTCTCACCACCTGGTTTTAACTCTAACAACCAACACCAACAACAAAACCTCAACCGCCCTCCTCAACAACAACAAACTCGCACACCATACATCCCTCCTCATAAGCAGCAACAACCACAACAACGAAACACCCAAGTTTACCAGCAACCTGCTTATCAACCACCCGCATACACTGCTCCTTCCAACCAAACCCCCGCATCACATCAAGACATTGGAACCTACATGAGGACTAACGATGTGATCGTGGATAATCTCCAACAGGAAGTGCGCAACTTGAAAGCAGATCTGATGAAACAAGGGAATGATCTAAGAGCTGATATGAAGAACACTATGCATAGTCAAACGAATGACTTGAGGAACATGATGGCTAGTTTCTTCAATGGTAATCAACCCTCTTCTTCGGGTACTCTTCCGAGTAATACCGTTGCGAACCCAAGAGGGGAGATGAAAGCAATCACCACTCGCAGTGGTAAAGGTACCAAGGAACCCGAGCTTCCCATACCTCCACCGGTGGTTGTGACTAAGGAGAACGAGTCACCTGCTCCTATTCCTCGCCCTTCTCCTTCCCCAATTTCTCCACCTCTTCCTTCTACCCCTCCTCCACCCAAGGATGTGAGTGATCCTATCATCCCAAAGCCTTCCTCTTCTTCCAACATACCTTATCCATCTAGGTTGAGGAAAGAGAAGCTCAAAAGCAAGGACGATATTCAGGTTTCTAACTTTCTTAAAATGTTTAAACAACTGAATTTCAATATCTCCTTCGCTGAGGCTCTCGCTCACATGCCTAAGTACGCGAAAATGTTTAAAGATCTTCTGAGCGACAAGGAAAAGCTCCTCGATCTCGCCAACACCCAACTTAATGAGAACTGCTCTGCAGTGCTCTTAAGGAAATTGCCAATCAAGCTTGGTGATCCGGGTCGTTTCCTTATCCCTTGCAATTTCCCGGGAGTAGAGAATTGCATGGCCCTAGCCGATCTAGGTGCCAGTATTAATCTCATGCCTCTAAGTGTTTGGAAGCAATTATCTCTCCCAGAGCTAGTCCCCACCAAAATGACTTTGGAATTAGCTAACCGTACGGTTGCTTATCCAGTGGGGATAGCCGAAGATGTCATTGTAGGAGTCGACAAATTCACCTTCCCTGCTGATTTTGTTGTCGTCGACTACGAGATGGACCCCCGTGTGCCACTCATTGTTGGTCGTCCATTCTTGAGGACCGGTCGCACTCTCATTGATGTTGAAGCCGGTGAGCTTATCATGAGAGTGGGTGACGATAAAGTAGTCTTCAACATGGGAAAGTTATCTAAACAGCCTTCTTCTTACGAGAATGTTAATTGTATTGACGTTCTTGATGAGGCTTGTGAAGAACACTTCAAGGATGCTTGTAAAAACATTCCTACCTCTCTTCCCAATGTTGAGACCGTTTCCTCTATCGACTCATCACTATCTCTATTTGGAGAAAGTGATTTCCTTTGGAAAGATTTGGAAGCCACCTTGGAAGATGTGAAGCAAGACAATGACGATTCTACTGCCACTTGGGATGACGATCTCAGTTTCATTGCAAACCTCCTCAAAGAAGACAACCCTTCTCCTCCATCTCCCACTATCATTGCTATAGATACTCCGACTTCGAATACGCCTCCCGTCGACAATCCTCCGGATTTAGAACTTAAGGAGTTGCCGCCCCATCTCGAGTATGCGTTCCTTGAAGAAGAGAAGAAGTCGCCAGTCATCATTGCTAAGGATTTGAAGGATGAAGAGAAAACTCGTCTCATCGCTGTGCTTAAAGCTCATAAGAAGGCAATTGCTTGGAAAATTTCCGATATCCGCGGAATTGATCCGAACTTTTGTACTCACAAGATTCTCATGGAAGATGACTTCAAACCCACAATCCAGAACCAAAGAAGGGTTAATCCTAAAATTCATGACGTCATCAAACAAGAGGTTATCAAACTTCTAGATGCCGGATTGATCTACCCTATTTCGGATTCGCCGTGGGTAAGTCCCGTCCATTGTGTGCCCAAGAAGGGCGGAATAACCGTTGTTCCCAATGAACACAACGAGTTGATTCCCACTCGTCTCGTTACTGGGTGGAGAGTTTGTATTGATTATCGCAAGCTCAATGATGCCACGAGAAAAGACCACTTTCCTCTTCCCTTCATGGATCAAATGCTCGAGCGTCTAGCTGGTAATGACTATTACTGCTTCTTAGACGGTTTCTCCGGGTATTTTCAAATTCCCATCGATCCCAAGGACCAAGAAAAGACCACATTCACTTGTCCCTATGGAACATTTGCTTACAAACGCATGCCTTTTGGTTTATGTAATGCTCCTGGGACATTCCAAAGGTGTATGATGGCTATCTTCCATGACATGGTGGAAGACACTATGGAAGTATTCATGGATGATTTCTCGGTCTATGGCGATTCATTCTCTGCGTGCCTTGCCAATTTGGAACGTATGCTCAAGCGGTGCGAAGACACTCGCCTAGTTCTTAATTGGGAAAAATGCCATTTTATGGTAAAAGAGGGCATCGTGCTAGGACACAAAATCTCCAAAGCCGGTCTTGAAGTAGACCGTGCTAAAATCGATGTTATCGATAAGTTGCCTCCACCTTCAACCGTGAAGGGTGTGCGAAGTTTTCTGGGTCATGCGGGCTTCTACCGTCGATTTATCAAAGATTTTTCTCAAATCGCTCGCCCGATGACCCACCTCTTGGAAAAAGATACTCCTTTTATCTTCTCCAAAGAGTGTCTTGAAGCCTTTGACTCGCTTAAGGATAAGCTTACTAAGGCACCCGTCTTGGTCACCCCCAATTGGGAGCTGCCTTTCGAGTTAATGTGCGATGCTGGTGATTTTGCTATTGGAGCGGTTCTTGGACAAAGAGTGAACAAACACTTCCAACCGATCCATTACGCTAGCAAGACAATGACTGGGGCACAATTGCATTATACGACAACCGAAAAAGAGCTTCTAGCTGTTGTCTATGCTTTTGAAAAGTTTCGCCCCTATCTTGTCCTATCTACCACCATTGTGTACACCGATCATTCCGCGCTGAAGTACTTGTTGACAAAGCAAGATTCCAAACCAAGACTTCTTCGCTGGGTTTTGCTGCTCCAGGAATTTAAAATCGAAATCCGCGATAAAAAAGGAGCTGAAAACCTAGCCGCGGATCATCTCAGTAGACTTGAGGATCCTTACCAGGGGGATCATCCGAACAAAGAAATCAACGATTCTTTTCCCCTGGAGACCTTAATGTCTATAAACTCGACTGCTGACGAAACCCCGTGGTTTGCAGACATTGCAAACTACTTGGCGGGTGGAATCCTCGTTGACGGGTTAACATCCCAGCAAAAGAAGAAGTTCTTCAAAGACATAAAGACTTACTTCTGGGATGACCCGTATCTTTTCAAACAATGTGCTGACTTGATTATTCGCCGATGTGTTGATGGACCGGCAGCTTTCGAAATCCTTGATGCTTGCCACAAAGGACCCACTGGTGGTCACTTTGGTCCCAACTACACCGCCAAAAAAGTGTTTGATTCAGGATTTTATTGGCCCTCCATTTATCGTGACGCTCACGATATGGTTAAAAAATGTGATGCTTGCCAGAAACAAGGCACGATCACACATAAAGACGAGATGCCTCAGAATTTCATTCAAGAGTTTGAAATCTTTGATGTTTGGGGTATCGACTTTATGGGGCCATTTCCTTCATCTAAAGGAAACAAATATATCCTTGTTGCCGTTGATTACGTCTCCAAGTGGGTTGAAGCCAAAGCTTTACCTACTAATGATGCAAGGGTGGTTTGTAACTTTTTGAAATCGCTGTTCGCTAGATTCGGTGTTCATCGTGCTATTATCAGTGACCGCGGGACTCATTTTTGCAACAACCAATTTGCAAGAGTCATGGCAAAGTATGGTGTCAATCACCGTCTTTCCACCGCTTATCATCCCCAAACCAATGGGCAAGCCGAGATATCCAATCGTGGATTGAAGCGAATTTTGGAGCGTACTGTGGGAGAGCATCGTGCCGCGTGGGCCGATAAGTTAGATGATGCTCTGTGGGCTTTCCGTACTGCTTACAAGACCCCGATTGGTTGTACACCCTATCGTCTTGTGTACGGGAAAGCCTAGCACCTACCCATCGAGCTGGAGCATAAGGCGCACTGGGCCTTAAAGTGGGCTAACTTCGACATCAACAAAGCCGGTGATCATCGCAAGATTCAACTCAACGAGCTCAATGAACTAAGGAATGAAGCTTATGAGAACTCGCTGATCTACAAAGAGAAGACGAAGATCCTCCATGACGCAAAAATCAAGAACCGAGAGTTCCATGTTGGTGATCAAGTCTTACTTTTCAACTCTCGGTTGAAGATCTTCTCTGGCAAGTTGAAGAGTCGCTGGTCTGGTCCATTCACCGTCGCCAACATCTTTCCGTATGGGACCATTGAGCTTTCTCAGCCAAATGGGCCCAATTTCAAGGTGAATGGCCAGCGTCTAAAGCTATAACTTGGTGAGGACATCTCTAAGGAGATGATTCCATCCCTCACCACGTTCCCCATGAACTAAATTTGGGTCGAGTCAGGCTCGTGACTCGATTATCAAAAACAAGCGCTCCACGGGAGGCAGCCCGAGTACCTATCCTTTTACGTTTTAACCTCCTAAGTGTAGGGGGGCCTGCATAGGTGTTTGTATTTGTGTGGTGATGTGATTACAGGGATAAGTGCACTCTTGGAAACTTTGAAGAACCGTGCTCCCGTGTTATCCGAAATCCGGTTCTATCTCTCAACTATCGTGATTCAATTTTCTTCATACTCACATTTGAAATTGATCACTTTAGTCGTCTCTTCCTTAACTCGAGTTAACCAACGTGCACAATGTCATAAGTGTAGGGGAAACTTTTCCCACATGCTTAAACATTGAGGATAATGTTTATCTTAAGTGTAGGGGGACTTCTATCGAAGTTTTAAGTGGACTTTTCCATGAAAATGCCTTCAATTAACCGGAAAATCATCTTTTTCAACATTTTTCAAATTTTTAATTAACTTTGGCCATTTAGTCGTAATTTTTAAAAAATTTTATCGTTGCTTTCATATGTATATATTCCGCAATAAAGTCAAAAATATTAATAAAGTGGTGTAGCTAGTTTAGAAGTCTTTGACATATTAGGCCCGTTGCGTTTATTTTGACTCAACCCGAATAGACTTATCCAAGTTTATTCTAGCTAGTATCCTTAACCATGTAGACCTTAATTGGTTTATTAGGCTAAGTGTCCACGAGTCTCATTACTTGAGATTTTAAACTGTGGAGGACGAGAAATGATAGAGTCAATTATAAGTCGGTATTCTCGCGCAAGCCCACTTGGTGTAATTATTTGCCTATTCTCCCATCACTTGCTAATAATTTATCTGCAATAAGTAAGGTCGTACGATTTGAAAAGTTACTTAGCTTCTAGCCCAAGATCGTTTAAAAGTTGCTCGGTAATGATAAGAGTTCATAGCCAAGGCATAACTTATGAAGCGGGGCGCGAAGATTGGCGAGTCCGAAAAGGCCCTAACAAGGCATGAGGATTCCATTTTATTGCTGAAGATCCAAAGTGATGTGAAAAGCATTATTCCCTAAATCAATATGAAGGATCAAGACTCACGACGAAAAGCAATCAACTCCCATAAAGATCATGGAGAAGTCTATCCGAAAAGACCCTAACAAGGTATGAGGATAAATAGATCCAAGTCCGAAAAGGAGGCGGATCGTTGTATCTCAGAATCCCAATTAGAGATTGAAGAATAATAATGAAGTCGTGGTCAACAAAGTTGGAGTACCCCTTAAAAGTCTCCAAGTGAAGAAACTCTATTACGATGAGAAGACCATTATCTCAAGAACGTCTCTCAAGATATGAAGTATGAAGTACATGCCAAATATCGGCCCGAGAAAGGTCTCAAATCGCGAACCGAGTTATGCCAAGATATGAACTTTTTGATATCCCGAGAAGCAGTTTTAAAAGATTTTGTCCTTTAGCTAACTATTGATCAAATCGTCCTACTTTGCTTTCAGCCCTAATAAACTATCGAAATAAGTCCAAAAATGCATCTTCATGATCATTCTAAGACAAAAATAAAGTATAAGAGATACACCTAGGAATAAGGGAGTTTAAGCATTTAATTAAGCCATGTGTGTGAGTGTTTGAATTACTAACTTATAATAACAATGATCTCGTTTTTAAACTTAGTTTGGGGAACGTAAAACTTGAGGGTGATAAATCTTCGCAGCACCGAAGCCCTAATGTAAGTCCTCGATCTCTTTCCAAGTTATTACCACATAAGTTATTTTCTATCCTCTTGTTTACATTAAAATTTTAATTTCTTAGTACTGTAAAATTTTTGTTTAAGTAGTATTTTAATAAGGCCAAGGTTAATTGATAATGAGAAAAGTGTAATTATGCTTCGTCACTAAGCATTGCATGAGGGCATGGCAATGGTTAAGTGTAGGGGATTTGATAGGTGTGAAAACACCCATCCTTTTACCACTTAAATCGGGCTAAAACGAGACCAAAACACGTATTTAATATCATTTGTTTGGAATTATGCGTGGTTTTTGTGTTTATTGTGTTTTCAGAGTCGACCGGATGAATATTAAAGAAAACATGGGATTGCACGGGTTTTATCAAGGAAAAAGACTCAAGACGAAGTCTATTGTCCAAGAGATGCAAAAGATTTGAAGTCATTGTGCCTATTTGAAGATTTATCGAAGAATAGAGCCAAAGATGGAAGATTCATATATGTCGAAGAACTCGAGTCTATTAAATAAAATATTATAGGACGAGTTGGAATTATTCACCGACACTTCTCAAATCCAAGTCGGAAACGTTTATTTAAAAGACGCGTGAAGACTTAAGAAGAAAGAAGAAAAAGAAGCCCAAATCAAAGCCCAATCAAGAACCCATCAACACCATACACACGCCTATATATAAAGCCTTCACCTCACAAAATTTCACACACTTAGTTTGAGACTTAGTTTTAGTTTTTCATTCCTCTAGTTTTTCTAGAGAGAGAAAGTTCCATACTTTCTCTCACTAAACTTTTTCTTTGTTTTTTTCATCTTTTAATTCAAAGCTTTCTTGTACTTTTGATTTCATTAATCTTAATCAATTTTATGCTTTTAAGTTCTTTAAGCTTTGCCTACTTTTCTTGATTTGTCTAATCCTTGATCCGATTGTTGAAACCATTACGGTTCGGATTTTTGGACGTGTTCTTGACCTTTAGCTTAATCTTTCTTGTCCTTTTTAAGCTCTAGTTTGTGATTAAGCCGTAAGCTTTCCATGCTTATCGGTTGATTGCTTGCCTATGCTTGTTGATTTTCGGATTTCTTCAAAGTTTTAATCATTGAAAAGTTTTGTTTATTAAGTTTTAAAGTTTCTTGTTTTCAAAAGTGGTTAAATTTAAGTGTTTTGAGTCATTTAAGTTTCGAATCACCTAGCTTATTTCCTTCGCTTATTGAGTTTTTAGCTTTCCACCAATTTCGGAACTGCATTCATCTCATCGCAATACAAGGGTTTTAACACATTCCGACGGGTCTTCTTTGCTTGGTATCGCAATAACCCATAAGGGGTTTTACTTTGCGATAGGTTGTAAACCCCCCTATTCCGATCTGGGATTGCGATCGCATATTGCGATCGCACATTCCGACGGGGTTAAGGTCCCTTGTTTAGTCGAAACTCTGGCCAATTTTTATTTGCAACATTCCGATCTAGATCTTTCCGATAGTTACATTCCGATCGTCTTCACTCCAACTGCATCATTGCGACAGCTTGTATTTTGAATATTCCGATGGTGATAAACATGAACATTCCGATGGTAGTTATGATTACATTCCGATGCCTTTGATTTTCTTATATTCCGATAGAAATAATTTTTGATATTCCGATAGAACAAGTTTTTAAGCATTAATTCAATTAAGTTTTCAAAGTAATTTTCTAATCTTTCCTTTACGTTTTCAAGCACTCAATTTTAAGTTACTCAACGTCATTTACATTTAAGTGTTATTAGTTTAAAAATAGATAAACAAACCAACTCCTTTTTAGTAACCAAGAACAAATCATTCCACTTAAGGCCGAGATCAATTCGAGAGGATATCGAGAGACATAATCTGAACCCGTTGCAAATCATTATATCAATATGCATATCCGTTACTAAGATATCTCATGCATATCCTAACAAACTACTAAGAATAATATTGCTTAACTTTATACTAGACCAGGAGCACATGTTGCTCCTACTACTACTAGGACCAGGAGGAACTACATACCTCCTAGTTCATCTGTTACAAATAACCTATTACATAGGTCCTAACACCTTGGTCAGATTGTTTTATCTGAAGACCAAGAAAGTATGTGAGTTCACCCATCATACTCATCTCAAACTTGCTGGTCATAAGCTAGGAAAATTGTTTGAAAAGTTTCAAGCTTGTTGAACCAAAGATGTTGTCATCCACATAAATTTTCATCAGGATGGTGTCAGTTTGGATTTATAGATAAACAAGGTGCTATCTGTTTTTGCTCTGAAAAATTTATGTTCGATGAGAAAAGTTGAGAGAGTTTCATACCATGCGCTTAGGGCTTGCTTCAGTTCATATACAGCTTTGTAAAGCTTGTAGACATGATTTGGGTATTCACTACTCTCAAATCCAAGAGGTTGTTTAACATAAACTTCTTCTTTTTGGTGACCATTGAGGAATGCACTTTTGACATCCATTTGGTAGATGGTGAAGTTCATGTAAGTGGCATATGCAAGGAAAATTTGTATGGCTTCCATACGTGCAACTGGAGCAAACGTCTTATCAAAGTCAACACCAGGCTCTTGATTGAATCTTTAAGCCACCAGCCTAGCGTTATTTTTGGTAACTACATTGGTTTCATCCCTTTTGAGTTTGTAAACCCATTTGGTACCAGTGGTTGATGTACCATATGGAAGAGGAACCAATTTCAAAACTTTTTTATTTCAAATTGATTTAGTTCTTCTTGCATAGAATCTACCCTTCCAAGGTGAGAGAGAGCTTCAGAAATCTTTGTGGGTTCAATTTCTGAGAGAAAATCTGCATAGAGACATCCTCCAGGTGAAGCAACACTTAGCATTTTAGTCATAGCTCTAGTAAGTATACCTTCTCCTAGATTTCCTACTATGTTTACTAGTTGAATGTGACTATTTTTAATCCAAGATTTTTGTGGAGCTGGTGAGTAAGCATTGGGAGCATGGTAAGATCTAGAACTATGAAGTCCATGACATGGAATTAAATTGGACTGTCTCTAGTGTCTACTGAAGGATATTCAATAGACAAGGGTTCAATGATTTGTGGACTCTCTTCTTGTTCAGAATGAGAGTTCACTTGAACAATTTCTCTTGAAACAACTAGAGAGTTTTGGACACAAGGATCAGATTGTTCATTATTTGGAAGTTCATTTGACTGATCATTTTGATCATTTGTATGAGCTTGTGGATCATTTTGGTTATTTGTTTGAGACTGGTCGTTTTGATCCGTTGAGTCAAATTCATCAATATGAGATACTGAAGGATTTTCCTTTAAAGGACTTGTCATATCTTCAAATGGATCAATATGAGGAACTGGACTGCTTGTTTGGTATCTCTGAGAGGGCTCATAGCGTTGAAATTCATCACATGGATAGTTGTGAGATTCATGAATATAAAGTTCATCTATTGATGAATTTGCAAACTTAAGAGCTTCAGAGCTTTCATTTAAGGTGATGTGCAAGGTTTCTTCAATACATTGTCTTCTTGTGTTGAAGACTCTATAAGTTTTGGATACTAGTGAGTATCTAAGGAAGTAACCATAATAATATTTTTTTTATCAAACTTACCAAGGTGATCCATGTGATTGTGAATGAGTACTGAACACCCAAACACATGTAAGAATCTGATATTTGGAATTCTCCCCCTGAAGACTTCATAGAGATTCTTCATGTGTCTTGATAAGACCGCAATTATACATAGTCTCGTCGTACAAAACGGGCTTAAAATGCTTAATTATATCATAAATACCGTGAAATGTGCTTGTATTCATTTTTATGTACTTTAGGTACGTATATCGTGAAAAATAAAAAAAGATACAAGAAACAATGCAACAACGAACACGGGAAATGTAGCCGCACAAAGAATCGGACCCGAATGATGAATTTCCAAAATAGACCCTTGAAGAATTGAAGTTTGTCAAGATTGGTCCTTCAACTTTTGATGAATGACACTTTAAACCCCTCAACTATCCTAAAATACTTTAGGGTCCCTAAAGTTTGAAGACTTTACAAGTTCACCCCTTGAAGTTTGAAGAATGACAAAACAAGTCCTCTAAAGTTACAAAAGACTAACTTTGAAATTCAAAAAGGACTAACTATGTTAAGCCACAAGGACCATGGATGCAAGGCTGTTGGGTAAGTACTATTAAAGGGAGGGACTAAAGTTGCCTAAAACCAAACCTATCTAAACTTTATGCCCGTTAACCCAACAACCAAACCTATACCCTAAACCAAGCCCACCCACCAGAGCCCAAACCCGAAACCCAACCCCCTCATGTTAGCTCCCACTAACCCTAACTTTATTATTAATTAAATACTTAAACGTGTTTTATTATTAATATAAGTGGCGGGTAACACTAATTTTCCCAAAACCATGATCTAAATATACCACTATGTATCATTCTTAATATCATAAACCCTAAAACTGCACATCCATAATTACCAAACAAGACATTAATCAACTTTCTAGATTGATAATTAATCATGTCCAAACCTAACCAACCCCTCAAAACAAATCCCCCAACACCCATGTGACAACCCAGAGTATACCCTGCCTCGTCCCTCTGAACACAACACCTTAGGAGGGGACAACATCAATAACTCACATGGAAAACTTGGTCACCACTTATTTTTGAACGATGGACGAAGACTTGGCAGCTGGCAACCCATGTTAATGAAGCAGAAGTCACGGGGTACCCATCTTTGACCCATTTGAATTTCAAACTCAGCAAGGGAAGTATTGGTATTGCAAGATTAGGGTTTTAGTATTTTCTTATTATTTCTAGAAGATTGTAAGTCCATATATAATGACACATGGGCTTTAGTTTCTCTTGTTCCAGAATTTCTAATTTTTTTTTCATGTAATTCCTTTTTTATATTTAATAAAAAAGTTGGTATTGATTAGAAATCTTTGAGTTCTACAATTTCATTTGCTCAAGTGTTTTAGAAATAGTGATAGTTTGTAATCCATTTTTCATTGGATTGAAAAGTTGGTAAGACTGGTTGCTTTCTAAACACTTTCACTTTTTTTATGCAAGTTCTTTTATGTAGTCTGTTTGATCACAAAAAGTGTTTCAAGTTTTTGGTCTATGTTTTCAAAAAGGTTTCAAGTTCTTGGTTTGTGTTCCAAGTTTGTGAAGAAAGAAAAAAAATCAGAAAGTTTGTCTTGGTGTGCTAACTGAATCAAGGCAAAAGCCTTGATTCTTGAAATTTTTCTTGTTGGTTGTTTGTTTGTTACTATCACAAGTTTGAAAGCTTGTGATTCTTGCTATCACATAAGCTCAAAAACCCTAAGGGTGTGGATGTACACCCTTGGGGTGTGTTCTTTATCCTTTTAATTTTCTGAAAATGGTTCATGTGAAGTAATTGTCTGTTTTATGCTATGAAATTGTGAGATCACTATTGAAATGTATTGTTTGAAAGATCTTTGATATTTATCAGTCATAATCTTGTTTTTTGTTGTGGTTAAAAACACTTATGGTTTGAAAAATATCATTTTCCAAGTTTAAGGGAGTGTTTAGGATTGGTGGTTCTTGGGCAGGGATTGACCACCAAGGGCTACCCCTACTCTGCACACCTTTTATGACCTTAGGTAAGATGATTTGAAACAGAAAATTAGGGTTTTAGTTTGTGAATCTTGGTTTGCTTATTCTTTTAAGAATTTGTTATAGTTTTGGTTATAGCATAGTAATTTGATTAGTCATTTTGTCTTGGTTATTGGGTATCTCCATGATACTTTTTATGATGTTTTGAAGTGGCCTCTAGATGCACCAAGTTGCTACACAACTGTGCACATCTTGAACACTAAAACAGCTCAAATGTTCAAGCTTGCCCAATCTACATCTATAATTAGATCAAGGTCATAGGTTTGTGATATATATTAGAACTTAGGGTATTTTAGGGTTAATGTTAGTATCTAGATAGTTTAAGTGCTTTGTGGCATTTGGCTTATTTAAAGTTCACCAAAAAGCAATTTATAAGCCTACTGTCTGGTTTAATATTTCTTTGACTTTTACACTATCACTGGGAAGGAAACCTTCCCACTGATAGTTGTGATCTAACCACTGTTATTGTTTGTTGTTGCTTATTTGAGTTGATCTGGTGCCTATTTTTGTTTCATTTGGCTTATTACTTGCTTCTGTGTGCTTATCTCACCTTCCCTATAAGTAGAAAGCTTATAGGGATTGATTTTTTCCAAAAGAAAACCAAAAAGAAATAAACACACAAAGCTACATGGCATGGGTTTCGAACCCCTGACCTGTCGTGCAGGGGCATGATTCTTACCATTGTATCATGATCTTTACCTTGGCACATTTCCCCCATTTTATTCTTATACCCATTTTGGTTTTGCTTTTCATAAATAAGTTGTGGTTAAAAAGCCACTTTCCAGCTTATTGGTTCATGATTTTTGGTCTCTCTTATTTTTCTTTGCCTCTTATTGACATTAGGGACCTTTCTGCATTAGTTTTATATTTTTCACTTTCTTAGTTTATTTTTTATAATAAATTTGTTCTCCATTTTAAGAAAATCCATAAAAAATATCAAAAATAGGTTTTAATTTTTGGAAAAATTATTTTTAGACTTAGAATAATATATTTTAGGTTTACAAAAAGAAAAAATTTAGGTTTGACTTTTATTTAATTATTTTTATTTTTAGGGTTCATTTTAAACTTTAAAATTAAATAATAATTAGAAATTTGTTCTTACAAAATTTGGTTAATTTCCCCTTTTTAGTTAGAATGTTTAGGATTTATTTCTAATTTTTCAAAAAATATTTAGCATAGTCGAGTTTTCGTCGCATTTTACGTTTTCTCGTTTTACGTCACAGTTTAGTTTTATCGTAATCCGTCATACGTTTTCCTTTATTTTCTCTTTCCAAAAGCGTATTAACTCCAAAAAAGTTTGTAATATTGGCATATAAATAACATACCTCCACCGAGAACGAACTTTAATTGGTCGGTTTTACTTTTTCCTAAACGTAGAAATAAATACTTAAAAGCATTTGTCGCTTTATTTTTTCTAAAAACAAAAGTGTACTAAAAACCAACATCAAAATGCCGCCGCTGTCGGAGAGGTTTGTTTAGCCAGATTTATTATTGTGATTGTTTGAGTATTTACGTTTTTGACCTTCTATTTTTTGAAAGTGTTTATATCGTACATACTCCTTTTTATTTTTTTACTACTATTAGTCATAAAAATTATTAGTGTTAAATAGAAATCAATTAACAAAAAAACTATTTTCATTTTTCTTGTGAATCATATATTGTATTTACGTAGAATAATAAATACACAATATTATCCAAATACGCGTGAAAACGCACCTTAATATTGGGCATTTCGGTCATTATTGAGTGTATCGATCAAACAAAAGTCAAAGGAAAAATAGATAAATACTCTTAATTAGTTTAATCTCGATAAATACAAACTATAAGGTGGGTATAAGGCGGTTGTATTTCACGAACTAAAAAAAGGCTCTTAAATGCTTCACGCAGCCTCGTTTTCTCCGCTCGCTTTTGCGTATTTTGAAAGTGACGATTAATTAAGGGTTTGCCACATCAAGTATTATTTGTTGCTCATATTATTGAACCCTCGAAACTTTTTGGTGTTCTACCAACATTTCAAAGTTGACGAAGGTTTTCACTTCACGTGATTACTTTCACTCTTTTGGATTCTTTAATCAAAGATCTTTGATTAGAGGGTAGATTTTGTTGATTTAATTATCTACGCAATACACAAAAATTTCAAAAAAATTGAAAAAAGAAAAACACAAAATAATCTTCTATTTTCCCCTCTATTTTCAAAATTCTCTTCTTTAACCCTCTAAATCGTTTAATTTTCATTACGACTTTATGGTTGCATCATGTCAGATGGTGGTGGACATTATTCGTCTCCATATTGTGGCGGCCCGCTCGATGAAGGTATTTGTTTTAATTGTGAGGTTTATGGAGGACGAGAGGGTTATATCTATAACTCTCCTCCACATGATCATGGTGACTGATGTGCTCCGTTGGTGGTTATGTTAATGAAACAATTCGTTCAAGAACACAATTCCAACAAAGAAATAAAAGAAGCCAAAAACTTGATGCGTTCTTTCCACACATTGAGTTATAAATTTAAAAACAAGAATTACCGATTTTAATTAGGAACACAAATTCGAGCAAGTATACTCTAGTCATGTTACAATTAGATTGGTAAGTCAAGGTCGTCCCTTGGGACTTGGTTATACTCAAGTGTTATTTGTTTGTAACAATGGTGGTTATGATTGTCACGATCAAACCACCATGAGAATCGTTTCTAGGCACAAGCACACAAAGATCATACATGTATGGTCAAATGGTCACATGGTCATTAGGATGCTTAGTTAGGAAAACATATTAAAGGTAATCCTTTCGACCAATAGAACCAATAATAAGAAACTAGTGCTTTATAAATCAAGTATACATAAGTCTCAAACAAGTGGTTACTCATGAGCCTTATGCCTAAACCAATAACAACAAGAATCCTTTCGACCCATAGACTTGATGTTATCAATTTCATAAGTTTCATTTACTTGAAAAATGATTAGAACAATATATTCAAAAGACTTCTTTCGACCTATAATCTATTATATCTAATTTTTAGGTCCTTATCTTTGAAATTGAGGAGTATAATTAATGCCAGTACAATTGGGCTAAGCTATGTTAAGTATAGTACAAGTGTAGAATGCTCAAATACATACATACGGGTTAAACAAGTTCGAGTTCTGGGCGGGTTGTGCATCTTATGTTTAGAATGAAGAACATCTTAGTGGTTTTACAAGTATTAATTCTCTGGAATGTAAAACATCTACCAGTTACAAAGATTATAATTGAAAGCCTCCATTAATGTTGGTGTGTATAAATGTATTGCGGCTATCTTTGTATTCCTCACATCGTAACTGAATCTAATTAAGTATCAACCATTTCTTGTAATTCTTCCCAGTCTTCCATGTCTGCTTATTCGCCAATGGAATCCCAAAAGATGTCGGACAGCACGACCGTCTACAGTTCAGGCAAGAATGCTGAATGTTCAACCAAACAATTGAAGTAAAAAACTAAGGTTGCTGACATGTCTGTTGCTAATTCTTTCAAGCATTCTCCAAAAAAACCTGAAGCTAAGGATGTATGCAGCATGTCCAAGGCTAATGAAACATCAAATGCTAATGGAAGCGTGAAATCAAATACCAATACCCTACAAATAGCAAAGCCTGTGTTCTTGAGCCAACTTGATATGAATATCACAGGTTTTATTATTGTGATGATTGGGAGGATATGGGATGTGAATGCTCCAAATGGTCATTATTTGTCTACTGATTTGGTAGTGTCATATAGCAAGGTAGCACTAACATAATTTTTTTTTTAAAATTGTTTGTTTTATGGGGTTTTGGTTGTCATGGTTAACATTTATTCTTACAGGGATAGCTCATCCATTGTAGTGCTAAGGCCAATGTTGCTCACAATTTTATGCGGGTCAAAGAAGGAGGTATATATTAAATAAATAACTTTGTTGTTCATCAAAATAAACAAGAGTATCAAATTTTGAAAGATGATACCTTCATGTTGGAGTTTGATGGTGCGACTGTGGTGCGAAAGGTTTCTGTTCCACGTGAAGGATTTGTTAGATATCCTTTTTGAATAATTCCTTTGCACCGCGTTGAGGTTACAAACAATAAGTTTCGGTTTGGTAAGTTTTTTCCCTGTTTCCCTGCAATAATAATAATTATGTCATTAGTTGGTAATCAAGGTTAGTTATCCGCTTATGGATGTGTGATTTGAAACTGCAGATGTTGCTAGGAATGTTATAAATGTTGGGAGAACTTCCATTAAAAACTCACGATCTAAAGCTCTAGATATTTTCCTGAATAGTCCAAGGTTCTTTAATTTTTATTTGCATTTCCTATATTCACATTATCCAGGTTTATTTGTAAATTTAGGTAAATTTAGTATACACTATGTTTTCATGAAACAGTGGGGTGTCTCATAAAGTTACATTATGGGGTGGACCTGGTGAGGTTCTAATAGAAAAGAAAACCAAACATCTTGGTGATTGTCCAATTGTTCTAACTTCCCTATCAGCTAAGATTTGGTAGAGTAGGTGTTCTTTGTACCCATATAAAGTATTCATATTTGAGAGTGTAATAATAAATATTAAATTACCTTTCAAATAAGTTACGCTTATCCAGTAGCTCCTCGACCGCTATTTATGATGACTCGGCTATACCTATTATCTAAGAACTGAAAAGAAACAATGGGCAAGTATGCGTTAATAGTTTATAATACATTGTATATAAATTATGACATCACCTTTAGTTGAATGCCAGTGGCGATGATAAAGCTGTGATTGGAGGTGACTTGATTGATCCAATACAACCGCGAGCAAGCACGCTGGAGAACCTCTTGATGTGGGCACGTAATCGTCGTAATGATGTATGGTTTTTTTCATTAGATGACCATACATTGGGAGTCTATTACATTATACTGACAGTAATCTTTATATGCAGTCTGTGGTTTTTTATTGTAAGGTCAGGCTTGACCATGTGTGAACAAGAGAAGGCTGGAATTACCCTTCATGTGGTTCTGCTACCTGCAAGAAAGGAGTAACCTGCCAAGACGGGGGCTTCTTTTTAGAAGCATGTGTGAAACCTGTAGATTATCTTGTATTAAGGTTCGCATATATTATTTAATGTGGTTCTAACATTGAAATAACAAACCAACTCAACATCTACTTATCTGCGCTTATGCTTCATCATACTTCCAGGTATCGGCTTGAACTTGGTTTTGCTGACGCTACGGCCACAACCGTGGTTGTGTTTTTTGATTAAACCGCTACACAGTTGACTGGCTGCTTAGCTGAAAGCATCGCTTACGGAGATCTTGAATACGATTCAGACTTCCCTCCTTCTTTAACCAATATCATCGGGGAAATTCACACTCTGGAAATCAAAACACACACCTACTATGAGTTTTCAAACTTTGAAAGCTTTACATGCTGGGCAATCATTCCCCCAAAGGAAGTTGATGCGACCAATGGTAGTACTGATTCAGGAACAATCGATCATATCTCTACACCTGTAGTGGAAAAGTCTACCCACAAAAGTAAGCGTTTGAAGAAGTTAGCAGAACAGCCTTTGGTGCCAACACCCGCCAAGACAACTGAAAAGAAGAAAAATAAGAGGCATGTTTTGTGTTGTATACTAAAAATGAAATATTTCAAGGAATCAACTTCATTTGTCTTTATTCTAACTTTTTTGGTTATCACATTACTATATCATTAACCTTGATGACTCGGACGACGAAGCATCGTCTAAGGAATACCCCAACTGATTCAGTTAAGTAGAAAAGCAAGTGTCGGTCAGTCTACATAAAACAACTCCCTTCTTTCAATGAGAAATCTTATGGTATCCTCTAATACGATTTAATCTAACTTAGTGGTTGTAATGTGATTACATCTATGTAGCAACAGGTTCTGACTCGGAGTAAGAGGTTCATAAAACACAAGGGGTGGAGAAATAATCTACTAATCAAGCAACATCAACTACCTAAGCTTTAGTAGCCACTTTTTTTGTTTTTTCCTTTATGAATAAAATCGAAGAACATGTATTGTTATAATTTCTATTTTCTTAATTTTGGTGCAAAATTACATTGGCCTACTTACCCAGTATTTTTATAAATTATATCCACAAAATTTGTAACAAACCACACTTTAATTCTGCTGACACACATGTTACACATAACAATAACAAGCATGAAATTTTTTATATTTAAGTACTAAATGTTGCTGATTATTTATAAGCCCTGCAATTGAAGGGTTGAACATATAACCAACATATAAACAACATAGTAACTGAACCAATGCTGCTGTGAAAACGTAGACTTCTTAGCCAATGATTGAATCTTAAATGGCATCGATAGAACAACCTACATATTTTCGTTTACCCTTTTCTTTGTAAGTCCCTCTTACTATGGCCGTCGCATTATCTTTTTCATGGGTATCACTACCATCAGCTAAAGTCTTTACTGAGTGACCCTTTTCCTTTTTGTTGATTATTCGAAGATTTTCCTTCCCATTTGTAAATTTTGGCGCTTATTTCGGCATCAAATTATCCGAGTCGTCACTCTGAATACGCTCACTTTCACTTTGAGTTTTAGTATATAAATATAATCCACACATGGATCAATCAAAATACTCAATGCATGATATAAACCACACAAGTCTGTATCTAGATACTCAACTGGAAAGAGTATTTGGATAGTGAAACTGAAAATGAAAAGTGAGAGCATTCATAGTGGTGACTCAGATAACTTGCTACCCCATGAAGCCCAAAAAGTAGGAACTAGGAAGGAAAACCTTCGACCAAACAACAGAAAAGAAAAGTGTCGTTCATTAAAGATCGTAGTTGATGGTAATGACGACCATGAAAAAGGGAATTGCGACGACCATTGTAAGAGGTACTTACATGAAAAAGGGTAAACGAAAAGATGTTGGTTGTTCTATCGATGCCATCTTAGATTCAATCGTTGGCCAAGAAGTCCACGTTTTCACATCAAGATAATCAAAACTAATCTCAACTCAAACGTTTAAGGTTTCAAGTATGACCAACCCCTTTTTTAAAAATTTATATCCTTCTGTAACAATAGAGTCAGATTTATTTATGAGGTTACAATTAACAGAATTAGACACAATAGGTTAATCGTCTAAGGTAGCATCTATACTTGGATCATAAAACATATTCGGATTTGAAAACTTTGATAACCAGAATAAGTTATATGGTGGGATAACAGTTTTGCTAGGTGGCGACTCAGGTTGTATGGACATCATGGTCAAATTATCACTGAAAAGCACGATTTCAATCATTGGGTTTTAGAGATTGGCCACAGTCTCTAAACTGTGATCGCTTATACTTACCTAACCCGGATTTCAGTCATGCACAACTTTACGTGGCGCTATGATTGAAGACCAACCAAATGAACTAGGCATCACACTCGTAACATAGTCTTTAAAGAGAACTTTAGTCACTTATCTTTACGTTAGACCAAAACTAAAACTGCTGAACACTAACTATGTGTATGTTACTTTTAATTTTAAATGAATGTTAACGAAACATTTAGTAACTGATGTTAATATGAGACTAATAATCATACAGCTGAACACTAACTGTGTAACAGATGTTTAATTATTAAGAGTATGTTACTTTCAATTTTAAATGAAACATTTTGTAACATATAACATAATTCACATCTAACAAATGAACCCAAATCTGAAGAACTCGTATTTTATTTAAGTGACCAATAAAACACTACATGACAAACATTATCAAACCACCCCTTAACTCCTTCAAGCTGCCACTAAGATTCAACCAGTAAGATCCTTTAACTTAGAAATAAATCCAGACTTAGCATGCTTCTTTCGCTGAATATCCTTAGACATTAATTGCAGAGCAATACACTTGGCCACATCGTCCCTATGAATTTGTGCTAACAACTCAATTCCTTGCTGGATTTCCAAATCACCACTTACCTTCTTAAGCTGAGTTACGTATACAGCTCTCTTGGAAGCAGATTGTTTTAACATAATAGACAGAGCTTATAAACTATCATCCACCTTATCATCATGTATCATTTCTTTTTTAAAAGCCTCTATTAGCATATTCGTGGGACTATTACTATCACCTGTCTTTGAAAGGTCAGCTATTGAAGATGTAGGAATAACAGTATCACTCATGACAGAAATATAGGTGAAGCTTAATTAGAACTAATTTATATAGGATTAATATCATATAAAACTAATTAATTAACCCTTACTTTCTAACTTCTAATAATTTAATAAAGTCACTAAACATACTAACTTACCAACTCATATTTGTAACTCCCATCCCATTCACACACTCAATTAAACTGGCCATGACAGTCAAATTCATGCCTATATAATGAAATCCTAATAACAAAGGTCAATCGCAATCTACATACATAAATCTCCTACTATGGCTAAGCAAAATAGTAGTCACTCTAAAATAAACTTTAACCACAAACATGATAATCAAGTAAGAGGCAAACATATTATTCTACCATCATCACAAAAAGAGGGATCAACATATATGAGAGTACTTGAAGAAACAGATCAACCAAGAGGTGAACAAATTATTCTACCAGCATCACAAAAAGATGGATCCGCATATAAGAGAGTACTTGAAGAAATAGAATCCAAGTGGTACGTGTTAAACGACATAACATCTAAGAGAACAAGGAAAAAAACCAAATACAATGCATAAATTTCCATTCTTCTACTGTCATAACTTTTAATGTCATTGAGCAATTGAAATGAATAAAACCATATTTGATTTCCATGTGTTTAATTCTCTACATTAAAGCTTAAAACCTACATGTTAACACCACATATATGTGCAAAGTTGGTTTAACTCACATGGATTAAAGTCCATTTAAAACATATTATGAGTCAACAAATTCCATATCACCTACTCTTACTCTGAAACACTCTTTTATGATTATTTGCCTTTAATAACTGAAATAACTAGATAATTACCATTCAAACGCAGACACAAACACCCCCTAAGTACTGTAGTAGATAACATGTTGAGTAAAGTGTTTAGTACCCTTTTAATACTTAATGGGAAATTGCCTTGATTGGAATGAGCACGAGCCAAATTTATCCTCACAAATGGTATTTGAACAAAAATACTCCCTCTTGCAACTCCTTGGACCTAGAATTATGAAGGTCATAATAAAAAGTGAGAAAACCTACCCTATAGATCAGACAGCGCTAACAAACAGACCTTTGTAAAGAGTTCGACTGTGATATCAAAAGACCATTTTCAACCAAACCACACCAGCACCATTTGGAACATACATATTAGCAGATTGTTCTACCAGGACATGATGCTTCCCACAAAAACAATTTATTAGGTCAAGTGTATCTTTGGTTGTAGCTGGTATCATTAGCTTTTCTCATGCACAATGCATCCAAGTTTTGTAGTCCACTTCAAAACCATCACAGATCTACGATAATAGAGAATCGCAATGGATTGAATCTGTGATTAGTTCATGTAACATAGAAGATTATGTATTTTTTCCGTTTACACTTTCAGTAGGTGATCAGTTCAGCTTAGATTTAGACATATGTTTAAAAAAATTGAGGTTTAGTATTTTGATAGTAAAGTTGCCCATTGTTGTAAGAGTATTTTAGACACTCTATCACAAAGGGTTTCGTTGACCTAACAAGGCTGCATAAATTTATGATTTAGTACTACTTATCGAGCAAAAATTCTACACTTGGCCCGTCAAATGCTTCTTTTCAGTTAAATATAAAAATTATTTGGCACTACATATTTACATTTTCTTATGGAGAAACGTACTATGATACATTTTATGAAAATTTGATGGATTCGTATCATTTGCATTATCAACCTTGAAATATCAACTATATCTATGACTAATATTGATAATAAAACTCAAATGTAATTTTGCATTAAACTTAGAAAAGGAAATGAACAAAATTCATGTTGTGCGTAATTTAATAGTAATACCTTCAATGAGTAGGACAATGCAACTGTGTTGCTAAAAATGAATTGTACATGTTTGCTACTTTCGTCATACGTAATATGCATAACAACTTATATCATTTTGTGATTACAAAATAAGAACTTACAAGCTTCAAAGTAAAGAGAGTAATTAGGGTAAGTACGGCGATTTAGGAAAATCGTGCACAAATGACCCAATGAGTGAGTTCGTTCTCAAGGAGGCTTGTGTATTGTTTTAAGAGATGATTAAATGTTTGTGATTATGATTATGAGAAAATAAAAGAGAAAAGGATGACGGTTATGATTATAAATTAAACTAAGACGAAAGTCGTGCACGTAAAACTACAAAATATGACGAAATTTAAAAATTAACCTAAAAATTCCTAGAAAATTGCAATAAATCCTAAAGAATGTAATTAGAGTTTACAAAAAATCAAACATGACTCAAACCTTTTATTTAATTGAATAATAATTTTTAATGCTAATTAAAGCCCAAAAAATCAATTTAATTAACAAAAAGCCCAAAATGATATTTTTCAATTTGTAAACCTCTAAAATAACTTAATTAAACTAAAATCTATTTTTGGAAAATTTAAAGTTAATTAAAACTATTTAAAAATGATTAAATACTATTAAAGTATTAAAATAATTCTAAAAATTAATTAAATGACAAGAAAATTAATCTAAAACTTAAAAAAAACCTAAATTAACGTAATTAACCTAGTAAAAATGAAAAAGTTGCAAAAGTATTAAAAAATAATTTTTATAATAAAATAATAATAAAATAATATTTAAAATTCAAAATTCAAAAAAAATTCTAAAAAGTTGCAAACTAGTTTATTTTAACCTAATTTAAACAGAAGTGAACTTGAAATGACAAAACTACCCCTAATGGGCTCTAAATGGGCCAAAATGAAAACAGTCCACCTAAATGGGCTTTTTGGCCCAATAAGCAAAAATTTGTCCAATTAAGCCCAAAATCACCTATCTGACTCAAAATTTGATTTTAAGAACAAAAGTATAAAGATCCAAAAGCTGAAAGTGAGCTTATCATAGCTTAATAGTCAACAGCTTATTCTTAATGGGCTTTTTGGCCCATTAAGCCATAAGGTAATGCCATAAGCACTAATTTGACACACAAGCTTCTTTTGGGATACTAAAGAGATCTGTAAAAAGAAATTTTGAAAAAGCCCAAGAAATAAGCCTGAAATAAGCAAAATTCAAGTCAATTGGTTTTCTAGTCAAACCTAGAAGTGAAACCCTAAAAAGCTCCAGAATAGTCAAATGGGTCAAATGATGAAGATTGATCACAAAATTAAAGTTGTTGCAGGTCTGGATAAGCTATTATAGCTTATAAATAAGCTGATTGAAAAATAATACTAGCAGTGACTAGTTTGGGTGTCCAGTAGTGGGAAAAGTTCCCACTGCTTGACTATCTTGACTTTTTGTCTTTTGTGGATTTTTGTTGGAATGAAAGCACACAAAGGCACCCTTATAACCAGTGGGTTATAAGGAGTCAATAGCAATCAAACAAACACAAAAAAACCCAGCCAATTGATACAGTTAATTCAATCTTTGCCAAGATATGATACAGACTTAAACAATAAGCAGTTTTGCACAAATAAGCAGATTAAGCAAGAATAAGACAACCAAATTGAACCAAATGCATACACAAGCTATAATAAATTCAAATGAGCATAAATAAACTTGTTTCAAACACTAGCTTAAATATTAGACAAAGATTCAAGCTATGAAAGTTACTGATGAATAATGAACAAACAGAAAATGAACTTTGCTGATGTACTTGACCACAATCCCAATTTCAAACCCTCAAATCTCTTAAACAGGTTACAAAAACTTTGTTTACACACTTTTTATCCCTAAACATGCATACACTCTAGGTGTTTCCAAGATTTTAGGTCAAATTAGGCAAAAATAAGCAAGATATAGAACAATGTAGGATTTGATGTTTAAAAGCTCAAAACTTGCAGATAATAGCACACAACCAAGTAAATATCAGATACAAGCACTAAACAACCCTAAACACTCACTCAAATTCAAATTGCAAGCTTAAACCAGCAAACCCAAACACCCCTTAAACTTTTCAATCCAAGATTTAAACAAGTAAAAGTGTATTTTACGTTATACCAAACTCAAACAAGCCTCCATAAAACATTATCATAAACTAAGAACACATTTACATGCATCAAACAACATCAAACACCAGGAGAATACCAAATCACTTAAAACAAGTATTTTTAATAGATTTTTGGTAAGAAGGCTCAAACCTCATGAATGTACATCCACACTCACGGAGTTTTAAGCTTATGTGCCTAGCTTAACAAGGCACAAGCTTCCAATAGGCTGCTAAGAACAACAAGGTAAGAACAAGCAGTTTATATGAAAAAGAAAAATGGAAAACAAAAGCTGATTTATTCAAGCTTGTTCCCACTCGTTGAATATCCCCAAACCACAAGCTCACTACACGTTTATAAGCTCCTTATCAGGGTGCTATGACCACTTGTAATCTAAAAATTTCAAAGGTTTGAACCAAGACCATAGAATAATATCAGATTTTGGAAAAACTTGCAATTTCTTGCACAATCATTGAAAACACGTTTTGAAACTTCACAATCACTAACATGTAACAATAACAAGAGAATAATAAAGAAGGCACTTGGATTTCTTCAACAATTCAAATGTTTTTTCATTAATTTCGAAACAAGGATTTACAAAATGTTGAACAAGGAAAAACCAAGAACAAGTTGTAATGTTGTAGTCTAAACCCTTTATATAGAGGGTGTACATGACCTAATAAGCTGAAAATATATAATCCCTAAGCCTTGAACTTCCAGAATTTCCCTTGTGGAATTTTGAAAATTTGAATACATGTGATGTTTTTTGGCGTTTTGTTAGGTGTAAAGTGTTGGAATTTGATCAAAGGGCTCCAAACAATGCTTAGGAATGAAGCTGAATGATGTGTGTTGATTTTCTTCAAGGTTTTGGCATTTTCCCCAAAGGTTGTAGAAGGGGAATATCGTGTAGGTCAATGGGGTTATGTGGCATGATGTTTAGTACTTGGGTTATGATTAAGAGAACCTTAATCATAAAACTGGAGGTTTTTAGGGTTTAATTGTAAGTAATTAACAAACCCCTAATCTTGTTCATATGGTGAATAGTTGTTGGTTTGATCCGGATTATGTTTTTGAAAAGTGTTTAGCGCGTGGTTTTGGTTACCTAATATAATTAGTTATAATCCGTTGGTGAGTGGGGTGTGATGTGGAGGGATAGTGAGTGGTGATTGCCTGTGTGGAGATAGTGGGGCACGTGGCATGCCACCACTGGTCTAGGTAAGTGTGACAATCCGTCAATTTATGATTGATATTTTATTCTCGAATATTATTTAAAAACATTATTTTAATGTTACATTATGAACTCACTTATTCTTGGGAAGAAATTAGGATTTACGTCTTGAAGTAGAATCGACTACGTTTAAACCGGAGGATTCTACGTTACGTGCTCACGTTTACATACACCGTCTTTGGTGACAGTCCGACATTTCAGAAAAATAAATTTGTTCGTGAATATTATTTTGAGATTTTAAATTTGTGTTGGTTCACAAACTCACAAATTTACGAGGAGAGATTAGGACTTACGATTTTAATTTACCGTCCTTTACGACTAAACCGGAAACCCTAGGATTACGTATTTACGTTTTCGAACTCCGTTTTTGATGAGACAATTTTTATTGGATTCGTTTTGTGCCGTTGATTCATAATTTATAAAAACTTTTTTCATAAAACGATCCCAGGGCACGCAAATCGAGGAAACTAGAATCGAGGAGTACCCATAAATAAATAGGGATGAGACAAGTGGGACACTTGTCCCACCCCCACTCAAAACCGGCCTTAACTAGCCACTACACCACTTGATGTGTCAAGTGTAAGCTAAGTTGCTTACACATGTCTTAAGCTTACAATGTAAGCTAAGCTACAACAAAACCACTCCACCATACCACTAGCTCTCCATTCATACATGCAAAACAAGCTAAATCCTCTCATCTCTCTCTCTTATTACCGTCCACTTCCACCCTAAACACCCTCATTTGATCAATTTAAACCACAAAATCATGTGTTATTCACACATATGTTGAAGCCCTTTTGAAGCTCTATAGATTGGTGGTGCTTATAACATCCAAGGAGGAGTTTCCATGGAGTCTTGGGGCTGATTTTCCACAAGGTTTTCATGAAGAATGGTGGTCTTGAAGATGGTCTTGGTTATTCACAAGTTTCTCCATCAAAATCCATGTCCAAATCACAACCTACCTCAACTTGGTGGTATAAAGATTGTCCTCCTCATCCTTTTGTTATTTTTTATTATGTAATCTTGTATTTATTTTACTTATGTATATGTATATGATGATGAATGATGATTAAAAATATTGTGTGGGGATTTGGTGTTGATAAACATGCTTAAAAGGATGAAAAACTATAAGAAACAAGGCTAAAATCTTTTTTAAATTGTTGGCTGTATAAAACAGTAAAGAATCATATGATGAAATGATAAAAATGGCATAGATTATTATATATACAGTAAGTAATATGTCTTGTACACATGTGAGAGTTGGCCATGCAATGGAATCATTGTAATGAGTGAGATATGATCAAAACAAGTTTAAAGTACAAATCTGAGTTCACTGTTTTGGACGATTTTTAGAAGATACGTAGAGGCTGATTCAACAGTAGCTATAGAAGAGTTAAATGGAGCAAATATCATTTAGTTTATGTCATAAAAATTTGAGCTTCTATCTCCATATAGAACTCTAGATATGGCAGTTTTGGTGAACATGAAGATAAAAATCAGATTTTGGGAAATTAATGTATAATAGTATTATATAAGCACTCAAATAAAAATAGTATAAAATGTGAATTAAAACCCACTAACTTATATAATACATTTATATAAATATGTATAAGGATAAATAAATGGACATTTTATAAAAATAGTAGTTTGATAAGTTTTATAAGTAATAAAACTATAAACATGATTTTTACGACTTTTTTTCGGCTATTACCGTAAAATTAACGTTTTTGCTAAATAAAACTTAGACGGTTGGACCCGTCTAATGTAAACTTTATAAAACTCATATACTGATATATAAGCATATATAACAAGTAAAAAACGATAATACCCGAACTATATAACATACGGACATCAACGGGCTAAGTTAACGTTATTGGACTAATAATACAACAAAATGGGCTAAAACACTTATAAACTTAATTATTGGGCTTAACCCATTTGGGCCCAACATATAAAGTACAAATACTGATAATACAAGTATGAGATGGATTAATACAAGTTAATGAACTTATAATAGGCTTATTGGACCTAAAACACGAAAATAGGTAAAACTAGTAAACTAGTAAGAAGTTACCAATACATAAACACTAAAATGAGTAAAAGAGAATATGTAAACCCACTTGATCATCATATATATAAAATCATCATATGTATACATAATTGTTATTTTTATAAAGTCATTGGACATGAGTCTAAGACGAGTATTATTTGTCTAGGTTTCTGTGATTGAAGCACGTACCATACGTCTGAATTGCCGATAACCCGCCTTCCCACATCAACGTGAGTTCATAGCCTCGCACTCTTTTAAATGTTTTTATGAAATGTTTTATAAACCCGCGAGGGAGATAACATGTTAGTTTTTATAAAATAGGATACAATTTGTCCCGATTGTTTGTTTATTGATTTGGACCCCAATGATTGTATGACCCGATTGTATGACCTGATAAATGATTAAATGACCCGATAGATGAAATAAAATGGATTATTAAAGTTAGGTTATGTCAATAAAAGTCCCATTAGCATGAATTGTGAACTACCGGGATTTGGTAGACACTTATGCATATAATAGTACTATTTGGGGACGATCACCCCAGTTCGCGCCTTGACGGTTGATCCCCGTCGTGCCACATTGATTGGTAAGCGAATTTATGTATGAGAAGATTTCCATAGCGTGAACTTTGTGACGACACGCTAATTTAGATGGGCAAATTGAGTATCGGGTTAGCTACCCGTTGTTTGGTTTAGTAAGGTAACAATGTCATGCGGCTTATAATAATCCAAATTAACGAAATACTACTAGACGCACCGAATTACGATGTATTGCCTGACTAGCAATACGGGGTCATACTATTGATATTATGTTCGTGTTTTGGTTTTCATAACCATATTCATATAACGGTTTTTATTTAATCTATACAACGTTTTAAAACGTTTTGTATGATGTTTTTACGACATTGGCTCGTATAATGATTTTTAAGGCGAAAGCCTATGTTATGATTTTGACAAGGATTTGTATAAAATGATTTTGGCTATTTTATGGCCTACTACATGGATTTGTACAAAATGATTTTCGGTAATAATTTTATACCGATGTCATATTGATGGATTTTATTAAACTCTATGAATTCACTCGGCGTTATCGCTGACCTTTTCTTTTAACATGTTTTATCTCAGGTACTTGAAGGTAATTCTCGGGAAGACAACAAGAATTCATGGCCCGCATTTAAACAACAATTTCCATTCAAATCTTTTGTAAATTATATGAAATGACTATGACTTGGGACCTATGTAAATTTGATATTTATGAATGGAAATGCTTTATTATTAAACGAAGCGATTTTTATGTGTTGTCTATGATGTGAGTAATGTGCTATCCCGTAACACCAACTAGTCTTCCGCTGTATTGAGTTGTATAAATTTAGGGGTGTTACAGTAAGTATGGCTGTTTGACAGCTTCTACCCCTCTTCTTCCATTCTTGTTTCACTTGGTGTTTTAATAAGCAAAATTCAAAATCCTTTGTAAATGAAGTTTTATTTCTTTGATTTTGGCCACAAAACTTTTGCACGAGTATTTCAAAGGGTATTTCTTGCCATTTGAGGATTCTTCAAGGACGAGACTTGCAGTGTATTCAATCTTCAAGGTCTTGACTTGTATGCTTGACATTTTGGAGGACTAATATTGATAAATCTTCATTTATGAGGGACCATTCTTTCCAATTCTTCAAAGTTGAGGGTCTTTTTTGTAATTTTGACAAACTTTTAGGACCAAACTTGTAATTATGAATATAGAAGGGTTTAAAGTGTCAATTCATCAAAATTAGAGGACACTTCTTGTACAATCATCAATTCTTCAAATGTTATTCTTGGAAAATTAACTCTAGGGCCCGGTTCATTGTGCGGCTTCGTTTCCTGTGTTCATTTTTTCTTGTTTCTTGTGATCTTTTGCCATTTTCTCAATATCCGTACCTAAAATACACATGGAACAAACACAAGCATATATTTGGCACATTTTATGATATTTTATGCATTTTAAGCCCATTTTGGACGATGATACTATGTATAAAAGCAGTCTCATCACTCCCTCATACTAAACCATTGTCGTGCCCTTACGCAATGCTAGAATAAAGTATGTTAGCACCTCCAAAATTCATTTTTATGCACTTTTATTGAATGATAAACTTGTTACACTACTAGTACTTGCTACTATTTGCGTTTTAGACATAATGTATGATTTTCATCGCAAAATGGGACGTTTAGGTTCATAGAACAAGAACACGTGAATGCTTCGTTAGAAATAATTTTGTCGTCCTCGATTTTCACCCCATTCCATGCCAAGGGTGTAACGAGATCATTGTCATTATAAGTTAGTAATGCTAACACTACTCATATGCCCTAATCACGTACTTAGACTCCCATTATCCTAATTGGTATCTCTTATATTTTATTTTTATCTTGAATGTTCACGAGGATACATTTTTGACTTATGCGATGATAGAGATTTAGGTTTAAAAATAGAGTCATAACGGTGTAACCAAGACCATCGAATTAATAACCCCCCCCCCTAATAGACAACGATGTAAAAAAATTAATTCAACAAGAAGGATCGATAAACACGGTTTTATAACGGTTTTGAACATGAGTGTTATTACCAAGACTTGTATAAGCCCCCTAACGGATGGGCCTTATTATCATAGGTTTACCTCCATCTTTTATTCAACTTCGCCATGAAGCTTTTATTATAACTTCGGTCTTGCCTTGCTTTTTATTATCCTCCTCCTCGGTGGTTTTATTATGGCCACAGACGTATATCTACTAAAGCGAATTTTGGATCTTTAAAGCTTCAAAGATTAAGGCATAATTCACTTTCAATTTCGCATAGATTTTTCGGACTTGTGAGCTTCAAATTGTTTGCTTAATTTAGGGGAGCACTTGAAATCTTATTATTAGGTGAAGCTTTCGATTATTCGGGTTGCCAATACTTCAAAACCGTGACGCTGGCGATACCTTAATGTCTTCCCAATTTAATTACATGGAAGCTACTAGAAAAGACTAGAAATGAACAATCAAGACTAAACCGCAAAGCCAATACTTATTAAGCAAAATATATATACAAGCGAAGGAGAATAAGCAAACAACGAGAACACATGAGTTTTTGAAAGAATACGAGTACTCTACGTTTAGCATAGTAACTTATAATTAACTCTATCATTTCTCGTCCTCATTTAAGAGACTTAGCCTAATATAAAGTTAAGGAATCAAAGCTAAGTGCTCAACACGCACGGTCGAGTCAAAAATTACTCTTATTCTCGCCATTAGAAAATCTACATTTGTGTCTTCAAACACTTATAAAACATGAGAAAGTTTTTAAAATTTGGCCATTTTTAGCCTTATTTTGCAACAAAATGATAAACAAAAAGATAAACTTTGGAAAGCGTGATGGTTTGGCAAGGCAACTATCTATTCACCCCCCATACTAAAGTTCTCAATGTTTTGAGTCTAAGGGTAGGATACCACCATACTAGAAACGTTGTCGAATGCTTAGTCTAGCATGAAAAGGGTGTAACCGTTAAATCAATAGCCGTTTATGAAGTGTGCTAAAAACCTAAGGTTAGAACATATAAGGATATATCATGTGGATATCGAGAAATTCTTCAAAGCAAATGATCGAGTGCTACCATAAAACGAACACGAGAGGCTCCAATCGTGAAGATCATGATCATCTAAAATCCACAATGCACAAACAACCACGGAACAAAGGTTGGAAGGGCACAAATCCCCTCACGTTACTACATTAGAAATCGATAATATGTACATGGATAAGCATGGGACGCCCCCACGAGGCACCTCGTTTTTGATTACCGAGTCATGAGCTTAACTCGATCCCCTCATTACTAATTATCATTGGGGAAGGTAACTTGGTCGAGGTAGTTCAAAGAGGGAACTTCCCTGCCAAAGTAGTGCTTCAACCTATGTCCATTCACCTTGAAATTAGGGCCATCATTTTGAGCTAGCTCGATGGTCCCATATGGAAAAACTTGGGTAATGGTGAATGGACCGGACCAACGGGATTTCAACTTGACGGAAAAGATTTTCAAACATGAGTTAAAAAGGAACACTTTATCTCCAATGTTAAAAACCCGGTTTTCAATTTTAGAATCGTGAAACTTTTTGGTTTTCTCTTTATAAATTAATGAATTTTCATAAGAATATCTCTCAGTTCATACAATTCATTAAATTTCATTTTCCGGTGTTTTCCCGCGGTCTCAATGTCATTATTACAATGCTTAAGGGCCCAATAAGCTTTGTGTTCGAGTTCAATTGGTAAGTGACAATTCTTCCCATAAACAAGCTTGTAAGGAGTGCACCCGATGGGCGTCTTATGAGCGGTACGAAAGGCCCATAAAGCATAGTCTAACTTATCCGACCACGATTGTTGGTTCTCCCCTATCGATCTCTCCAAGATCCTCTTCAACGATCGGTTTGAAACCTCGACTTGCCCACTCGTTTGTGGGTGATAAGCCGTAGAAAGCCGATGTGTAACCCCATATTTCCTTAGGACCCTTTCGAATTGGTCATTATAAAAATAGATTCTACGATCGCTTATAATCGCACGAGGGTTCCAAACCGAGAAATCAAACTCTTCAAAAACTTGACTACCATACGAGCATCGTTCGTGGGCAAAGCCTTAGCTTCCACCTACTTGGATAGGTAGTCAACGGCGACAAGGATGTACTTATTACCACGAGATGATGGGAACGTCCGCATAAAATCAATTCCCCAAACGTCAAAGATCTTACACACTTGGACGATGTTTTGTGGCATTTCATCGTTTTGTGAGGCTTTTCCTTGTTGTTGGCATGAGTCACATGACTTGACAAGTGCATGTGCATCTCGGTAAATAGTAGGCCAAAAGAAACCAGCATCAAAGACCTTCTTCGCCGTAAGATTAGCACCATGGTGACCACGCATGGTTCCCTCATGACAAGCTCTAAGGATATTACAAGCTTCGGTGCCAAAAACACAACGTCGAATAATTTGATCCTCACAAGTCCGAAATAGATAAGGATCGTTCCAAAAGTAGAACTTGATGTCACGAAAGAATTTTCGTTTTTGTTGAGTCGTCATACCCTTAATGATGAAATTGCCCACATGGTAATTTACGATGTCCGCAAACCATAGGGTGGATGAGTGAAGCTTAGAATTCACTACACCAAGTGTCTCGAGAGGAAATGTTTCGGTGATTTCCTTATTCTCGTACACACATTTTGGCGAGGATCTTCCAAACAAGAAAGATGATCGGTCGCTAGATTCTCGGCTCCTTTTTCGTCAAGGATTTCGACATCAAATTCTTGTAGGAGGAGAATCCAATGAAGCAATCACGACTTTGCATCTTGTTTAGCCATGAGATACTTGATTGCCGAGTGATCCGTATACACTATGCATTGGGTCAAGACAAGGTAAGGTCAAAATTTCTCAAATGCATACACCACGGCAAGGAATTCCTTTTCTGTTGTGGTATACTTAAGTTGAGCCTCGGTCATCTTCTTGCTAGCATAGTGAATAGGTAAGAAGTGCTTTTCATGACGTTTCCCCAATACGACCCAAATAGCGTAGTCACTAGCGTCACACATGAGCTCAAAGGGGAGGTTCCAATTGGGAGCAACAAGAATGGGAGCTTCGGTAAGTTTCCACTTAAGGATTTCAAAGGCTAGAACACAATCTTTGTTAAAGACAAAAGGAGCATCTTTATCGAGTAGATGTGTAATAATTCGATAAATCTTTGAAAAATTCTTGTTGAATCGACGATAAAAGCCCGCGTGGCCTTGGAAACTTCTAACTCCCTTGACGGTTTTGAGATGAGGTAATTCGGCGATGACGTCTACCTTAGCTTTGTCTACCTCAATCCCCGCTTTCGAGACCTTGTGCCCTAAGACGATTCCTTCCTTAACCATAAAATGACATTTTTCCCAATTGAGCACAAGGTTGGTTTCCTCACAACGTTTTAACATTCTCTCAAGATTCGACAAACACGAAGTGAACGAAGAACCAAACACGGAAAAATCATCCATAAAGACTTCCATCGTCTTCTCGATCATATAATGAAAAATAGCCATCATACACCGTTGAAAAGTTCCTGGTGCATTACAAAGTCCGAATGGCATTCTACGATAGGCAAACGTTCCATATGGACACGTAAACATAGTTTTTTCTTGATCACGAGGATCGATGGGAATTTGGAAGTAACCGGAAAAACCATCTAAAAAGCAATTGAAATCGCTTCCCGCAAGTCGCTCCAACATTTGATCCATGAAGGGAAAGGGAAAATGGTCTTTACGAGTGGCGTCATTCAACTTACAATAGTCGATACACACCCTCCAACCGGTCACGAGTCGAGTTAGAATTAACTCGTTGACATCGTTTGGCACAACGGTCATTCCTCCCTTCTTAGGGACACAATGAATAGGACTCACCTAGGGCTATCAGAAATAGTGTAAATCATTCCCGCGTGAAGGAGTTTTAGGACTTCCTTTTTGATGATGTCGTGAATCTTGGGGTTCACCCTCCTTTGACATTGGATTGCGGGCTTGTAGTCCTCATCCA
The DNA here is from genome assembly GCA_025667525.1 of Glebionis coronaria. Lineage (NCBI taxonomy): Eukaryota > Viridiplantae > Streptophyta > Magnoliopsida > Asterales > Asteraceae > Glebionis > Glebionis coronaria. The sequence goes on along the minus strand of CM046882.1, from coordinate 170,867,096 downwards.
TTATGATTTTGTGGGTACAAAATTTAGGATCGATCCCCTTAATGTCGGAGAATTTCCACGCAATTGCCCCTTTGTGGTCCTTTAGAACATCGATAAGTGCGGTTTTTTCATCATTCGAAAGATATTTCACTATAATAACCGGTAACTTATTGTCTCCTTCGAAGAATACGTATTCAAGATGAGGAGGTAAATCTTTCAACTCGAGGATAGGTGGTTCCTCATTTGAAGATTTGGGCTCGATACTCATTACCTCCTCGGGTGGAGGAAATGGGAAATCCTTGAGAAAATCCTTGATAATCGAGAAGTCCTCATCGTTGTCAAGGTCTTCGTTACAAGTACGTGGAACATAAAATTCTTCCAACGTAAAACCACCACCTTCAAATGGAGTGAAGGATGGTGTCGAATTATCAAGAATAGGATCGAGCATAGTGAGATTGCCACTATTTTCATCGTCACCAAAACCTAAAAATTCTTGTGAAAATTCCTCGCAAACGACATCGATCATATCAACGAGGTTTATGGTCGCTACGGAATAAACATGAGAAATTAGAGAGTTTTGTGTTGCGTTTATAAGAGGAGCTTGAGGATCCGTGGGAATATCGACAACGATAAAGTCTACCGTAAGGTGATTTTCTAGCATGCACATCAGTCAACGCCATTGACGTATCCAAAAGGAACGACCTAAAATAAGAGGAGCTTGAGGATCCGTGGGAATATTGACAACGATAAAGTCTACCGGATAATAGAACTTTCCCACTTTCACAAAAACGTATTCGGCCAATCCACATGCGGGAATTGTGGAATGATCGGCCAATTCGATAGACATTAGTAAAGGAGTAAGATTAGGAAGATTGAGCGACTTGAAGATTGCAAGTGGCATCAAGTTAATACTAGCACCAAGATCGGCCAAGGCATAGCATTCTTCCATATCTTGGATTTCACATGGAATCAAGAATTTACTGGGATCACCGACTTCGTGAGGTATGCGGTTAAGATAAACCGATGAACAACGAGACAATTTTTGCAATTTCTCCTTGTTGTTTAACATACTCTTAAAGTTAGCGGCAAATCCAGGCATCATGACCAAAGCGTCGGCAAAACATACATTGAAATGCACATCACGAAACATTTTCATAAAAAGCTCGAATTGGTAATTATCACGTTCTTGTCCTTTCTCGATAGGTAAGGCAAATGTGGTGTGGGTTGGGACATAGGCATAGCCTTTGGAATCTCGGGTTCTAATAATTGTAATGGGTCAACCGAAGGTGTGGTTTGAGCGGTTCTTCATGGGATTGGATATGCTCCTCTTTGACCACCACCTCGGATTCTTCCTCAATTTCCTCCACCGTAGGAGTAATTGGTTGAGGAGTCGGTTCCTTAAGTGTCTTACCACTTCGTGTGGTAATCACTTTCATCTCTCCCTTAGGGTTCGATATGGTGTTACTAGGAAGACTACTCGAAGACGGTTTACACATTATAGCCTCAAACATGGATGAAAGTTTATCCTCAAACATAGATTGCCTCTTATCGGCCTTAAGCATCTCTTGTTTTATCTCATGTTGCCCTTGTTCCATCTTTTGTTGGTTTTGTTGTAACCTAGTCACATTACCCTCCATTTTGTTGGTATGAATCTTAAGCTTATTTGCTAACTCATTTTTCAACTCCTTTTTCAAGTCATTCTTAAACTCGGATCTTATGCTAATGATCTTTCAATTTTTGCAAACTCTTGTTGTTGTTTTGAAAATCATTGTTTTGATTTTTGTTTTGCACTTGATTATTAGTCCCTTGAATCCCATAGTTGTTACCCTTGTAATTGTATTCGTAACCAACTTGATTGTTTCGATAATTGTTAGCATTTTGATTGGGTGCAAAACCCGGTGGAGTCAGTTGATTAGAGCGGGTAACTTGACCGCTTTGGTTATAAGTTCCCGTAGCCGCGTAGGCACTCGAAGTGTTACCACCGTTGGTAATGCACTCGGAGAAATCATGACCTCCACCACAATACATGCAAGAAACCTCAACCGCTTTAGCCGTAGTGGGAGTAGATTGTTCACCAACTTTAAACTCAATCAAAAGACCCTTAAGCTTATCAAAGATTTTGTTCTCCAAATTTGCCTCTCTTTGGCAAGCATCGATGCTATGAGACAATGAAGGCGAAGCCGAAGACGAAGTCTTACGAACACTCGATGTGCTACGAGGGCTATAGACCTTAGAACTATTCTCAATAATCAACAACGCTTCCTCGACCGTTTTACACAAAAAGTTACCACTCGCGGCGGCATTAAGATAATCTCTGTCATGATCGTTCAATCCATTGTAAAACGTGTCAATTTGATGCCAGTCGGAAAAACCGTGATGAGGACACTCATGTAAGATTTCCTTAAACCGATTCCAAGCCGTAGAAAAACTCTCATTAAACTCTTGTGAAAATTTTTAAATCTCGTTTTCCAAATGCCTAGTCTTAGAGGGCAGGAAAAATTGGTTCACAAACTTCGAAACGAGATTCTTCCACGTCAATATAGAATTGGGTGGCTCTTTCTCTAACCAAATTTTAGCGGGCCCCGCTAAGGAATACGGAAAAGCATCATCTTAATCGAGTCGTTAGATACGTCCTTAAACTTGCAAGTGGCGGTAAGACGATTGAATTAACGGATATGGTTGTGAGGGTTGTCCTTTTCATCACCACGGAATTTGTTGTTTTGGATCATCGACAACAAACCTGTCTTGACTTCAAAATTCTCCGCAAGGATGGCGGGAATCACAATCGCTTCTCCATAACCCTCGGTGGGTGCTTGAAGTAACTCCATCATAGTACGATTAGCCAAGGTTGCTTCTTGTTCTACGATAGGTTCGTCAATAGGAGATTCTTCACTAGAATGGTTAGGTGTGGTCTCCTTTCGGTTTCTTCGTTTACGTACACGTATAGCTTCGTTACGAGTAAGCATAAACGTCACGTACAACGTGGGGATGAGCAAAGAAGATTCATTTTGGTGTTTTTAACTTTTTCATTTTTTTTTTGTGTTTTTGATTGTTTTTACTTTTTTTGGATTTTGTGATGTATTACGTAGACAAAATTCTAAAAAATCTCTCCTCAAATCAAATCTCTCGATTAAAGGAGCCTCAAGGAATGAAATAGATCATGTGAAGTGAACGCCTTCGAAGACTTTAGAACGTTGGTGGAACACCAAAACGTTCAAGAGGGTTTCATCTTTTGAAATCAATAAAATATATATGATATGTAGATAATACTTTGGTTGGCAAACCCTCGATTAGCCCTTTTTATCTAAACACGCACAAGCAAGCGGAGAAACAAGGCGACGCGAAGCACTTAAGAGCCTTTTTCTTTAGGGTGTATTTTATAACACCCGCCTTATACCCACATTATAGTTTGTGTTTTTCAAAATTAATCTTCACGAAACTAATTATCTATTTTGCCATTTTTCTTTGTTTGAGATTCGAATACAATGATCGAGTGATGAAATCCCGAATCAAGGTTGTGTTTTCACACTTTTGGAGTACTTGTGAATTTATTGTTTTACGCATACAATATTGTAATAATATTCACACAAAAACGAAAAACATATAATACGTATTAGTAGAGTTCTACAAACACAATTATATTTATGGATAATATAAAAACAACAATTTGTTCAAATCAAAACACAACACGCCTCCCCGGCAGTGGCGCCAAAATGATAGTTGTATGTTATGCTTCTTTTAGGATAAAGAGCGTAATTAGGGTAAGTACGACGATTTAGGAAAATCGTGCACAAATGATCCAATGAGTGAGTTCGTTCTCAAGGAGGCTTGTGTATTGTGTTAAGAGATGATTAAATGTTTGTGATTATGATTATGAGAAAAGAAAAGAGAAAAAGGATGACGGTTACGATTCTAAATTAAACTAAGACGAAAGTCGTGCACGTAAAACCGTAAAATATGACGAAATTCAAAAATTAACCTAAAAATTCTTAGAAAGTTGCAATAAATCCTAAAATATGTAATTAGAGTTTACAAAAAATCAAAAATCACTCAAACCTTTTATTTAATTAAATAATAATTTTTTAATGCTAATTAAAGCCTAAAAAATCAATTTAATTAACAAAAAGCCCAAAATGAGATTTCTCAATTTGTAAACCTCTAAAATAACTTAATTAAACTAAAAACTATTTTTGTAACATTTAAAATTAATTAAAACTATTTAAAAATGATTAAAAACTATTAAAATATTAAAATAATTTTAAAAAATTAATTAAATGACAAGAAAATTAATCTAAAACTTTTAAAAAAACCTAACTTAATGTATTTAACCTAGGAAAAATGAAAAAGTTGGAAAAATATTAAAAACTAATTTTAATAATAAAATAATAATAAAATAATACTAAAAATTCAAAATTTATAAAAAGTTCTAAAAAGTTGCAAACTAGTTTATCTTAACCTAATTTAAACAGAAATGAACTTGAAATGACCAAACTACCCCTAATGGGCATCTAAATGGGCCAAAATGAAAAATAGTCCACCTAAATGGGCTTTTTGGCCCAATAAGCAAAAATTTGTCCAATTAAGCCCAAAATCACCTATCTGACTCAAAATTTGATTTTAAGAACAAAAGTCTAAAGACCCAAAAGCTTAAAGTGTGCTTATCGCAGCTTAATAGTAAACAACTTATTCTTAATGGGCTTTTTGGCCCATTAAGCCATAAGCTAATGCCATAAGCTCTAATTTGACACACAAGCTTGTTTTTGGATACTAAAGAGATCTGTAAAAAGAAATTTTGAAAAAGCCCAAGAAATAAGCCTGAAGTAAGCAAAAGCTCTCTACACAAAACGACAAAATAACCGTTTTCGAGTTCTAGGCTATTTCAAGTGCTGTTTCTTTTTGCAAAAGGTTTTAAATGACTTAATTAAGCAAAATCAACAAAAATTTTTCAAATAAGCACACTCAATAAGCTGGAATAAGCAATTAAGCACTTATGAAAAAGTCAAGTCAATTAGTTTTCTAGTCAAACCTAAAAGTCAAACACTAAAAAGCTCCAGAATAGTCAAATGGGTCAAATGATGAAGATTGATCACAAAACTAAAGTTTTTGCAGGTATGGATAAGCTATTATAGCTTATAAACAAGCTGATTGAAAAATAACACTAGCAGTGGCTAGTTTTGGGTGTCCAGCAGGGGGAAAAGTTTCCACTGCTTAACTATCTTGACTTTTTGTCTTTTGTGGATTTTTGTTGGAATCAAAGCACACAAAGGCACCCTTATAACCAGTGGGTTATAAGGAGTCAATAGCAATCAAACAACCACAAAAACAACCAGCCAATTGATACAGTTAATCAATCTTTACCCAGATATGATACATACTTGAACAATAAGTAGTTTTGCACAAATAAGCAGATTAAGCAAGAATAAGCCAACCAAATTGAACCAAATGCATACACAAGCTATAATAAATTCAAATGAACATAAATAAACTTGTTTCAAACACTGGCTTAAAGATTAGACAAAGATTCAAGCTATGAAAGTTACTGATGAATAATGAACAAACAGAAAATGAACTTTGCTGATGTACTTGACCACAATCCCAATTTCAAACCCTCAAATCTCTTAAACAGGTTACACAAACTTTGTTTACACACTTTTTATCCCTAAACATGCATACACTCTAGGTATTTCCAAGATTTTAGGTCAAATTAGGGAAAAATAAGCAAGATATAGAATAATGTATGATTTGATGTTTAAAAGCTGAAAACTTGCAGATAATAGCACACAACCAAGTAAATATTAGATACAAGCACTAAACAACCCTAAACACTCACTCAAATTCAAATTGCAAGCTTAAACCAGCAAACCCAAACACCCCTTAAACTTTTCAATCCAAGATTTTAACAAGTAAAAGTGTATTTTACGTTATACCAAACTCAAACAAGCCTCCATAAAACATTATCATAAACTAAGAACACATTTACATGCATCAAACAACATCAAACACTAGCAGAATACCAAATCACTTAAAACAAGTATTTTTAATAGATTTTTGGTAAGAAGGCTCAAACCTCATGAATGTACATCCACACTCACGGAGTTTTAAGCTTATGTGCCTAGCTTAACAAGGCACAAGCTTCCAGTAGGCTGCTAAGAACAACAACGTTAGAACAAGCAGTTTATATGAAAAAGAAAATTGTAAAATAAAAGCTGATTAATTGAAGCTTGTTCACACTCCTTGAATATCCACAAACCACAAGCTCACTACACCTTAATAAGCTCCTTATCAGGATGTTATGACCACTTGTAATCCAAAAATTTCAAAGGTTTGAACCAAGAACTTAGAAAAATATCAGATTTTGGAAAAACTTGCAATTTCTTGCACAATCTTTGAAAACACGTTTTGAAACTTCACAATCACTAACATGTAACAATAACAAGAGAATAATAAAGATGGCACTTGGATTTCTTCAACAATTCAAACGCTTTTTCATTAATTTTGAAACAAGGAATTATAGAATGTTGAACAAAGAAAAACCAAGAGCAAGTTGTAATGTTGCAGTCTAAACCCTTTATATAGAGGGTGTACATGACCTAATAAGCTGAAAATCTAGAAGCCCTAAGTCTTGAACTTCCAGAATTGCCCTTGTGGAATTTTGAAAATTTGAGTACATGTGATGTTTTCTTGGCGTTTTGTTGAGGTGTAAAGTGATGGAATTTGATCAAAGGGATCCAAACAATGCTTAGGAATGAAGCTGAATGAGGTGTGTTGATTTTCTGCAAGGTTTTGGCATTTTCCCCAAAGGTTGTAGCAGGGGAATCTCGTGTGGGTCAATGGGGGTGATGTGGCATGATGTTTAGGACTTGGGTTATGATTAAGAGACCCTTAATCATAAAACTGGAGGGTTTTAGGGTTTAATTGCAAGTAATTAACAAACCCCTAATCTTGTTCATATGGTGAATAGTTGTTGATTTGATCCGGATTATGTTTTTGAAAAGCTTTTAGCGCGTTTTTTTGGTTAACTAATATAATTAGTTATAATTCGTTGGTGAGTGGGGTGTGATGTGGAGAGATAGTGAGTGGTGATTGGCTGTGGGGAGATAGTGGGGCACGTGGCATGCCACCACTAGTCTAGGTAAGTATGGCTGTTTGACAACTTCTACCCCTCTTCTTCCATTCTTGTTTCACTTGGTGTTTTAATAAGCAAAATTCTGAATCCTTTGTAAATGAAGATTCATTTCTTTGATTTTGGCCACAAAAACTTTTGCAAGAGTATTTCAAAGGGCATTTCTTGCCATTTGATGATTCTTCAAGGACCAAACTTGCAATGTATTTAATCTTCAAGTTCTTGACTTGTATGCTTGACTTTGTAGAGGACTAATATTGACAAGTGTTCATTTATGAGGGAGCATTCTTACCAATTCTTCAAAGTTGAGGGTCCTTTTTGTATTTTTGACAAACTTTAAGGACCAAACTTGTAATTATGAATATACAAGGGTTTATAGTGTCAATTCTTCAATATTAATCTTCAATTCTTCAAGGGTTATTCTTGGAAATTTAACTCTAGGGCCCGGTTCATTGTGCGGCTTCGTTTCCCGTGTTCTTTTTTGCTTGTTTCTTGTGATCTTTTGCTATTTGCTCAATATCCATAACTAAAATACACATGGAACAAACACAAGCATATATTTGGCACATATTATCATATTTTATGCATTTTAAGCCCATTTTGGACGATGAGACTATGTATAAAAGCAGTCTCATCACTTACCATACCTAAAACACTTTATGGAAACAAAAATGTTACTATCAACTTATATCTAGACTGCAAATAACAAAATAGAGAATCACAAATAAATAAACCTACAGTTTATAATCAAACTATATACACACTCTAACATCAATAAAGCATCTAATACTCATGTCAAAAATTTATAATTAAAAATAAAAAACAAAACAGATTAATATCTTAAACATGACAATTAAATATCCCCAAAACATACAGACTATTGTTCGTGGTTCATATCAAAATTACAGCACATTTTTCATGATTAATAGACACAAATAACAAAGAGCTTCACCGTAAATCATCATTCAAAAACATAAAACTAAAAATATAAAGCAGTGTTCATAAACATTAATAGATACAAAAAAAGCTTCACAAGCTTATCACCAGAACGCTAAGCATCATGGGCCTCCATTAATTCAACAGTTGTGCCTTTCATAGTCCTTCTCGCACTAGCAGATGCTAACAAAGCATTCAAAGTTGCAAGCTTCTCGACCTCCCTTACCCGAATGTCTCTTAAATGCCCACACCCCTCCTCGACCTCTTCTGACTCATCATCTAGATCATCTAATTCTTCAATCATCATTCCAAGGTTCGCAATAAAAGAACTAACCATTTTAGCTTGCCCCCGATAACATTAGCATAGTTTTCTTCCTCCACCTGCATTTGGTTAAAGTAAAACGCCAATGAACGCACGATGCTGCTGACACCAGTGACTTCCTTTAATTCATTGATGATCAGATTAATCTACGCTTCGTCATGGTAGATTAAGAACACAATTAAGGTTTGGATTAACTGTATAAGCTATGATGATTGTTAGATACAACCGAGGGGGAATATATATATCACAAGGTTTGCGGCCGCTATTCATATTTCGGTTACCAATGAAATGGATATGAAGAGGCAAACACTGTTACCAGGGTCAATGTATTCATTTTGAAAACATATTTGCAAAGCAAAACAATTGGTCCCTAAAATACAAAAATCAAAAATAAGTGACTCAGTATTAGCTACATATTTTAAACCACGACTCTAACATAAACGTTTTCGTATGATAAGACAGTGAAGCAAGGCGAACGAATTTTCATAAAATATTTAAAATTTTATATTACCATGCTACTATTATATATTCGATACACTATAAACATTTATTAACATAAACTGATCCATCTCCTTATAACATGATCAATATACATCATACGAGACATTCTAAAAAAAATTACAAATACTTCATAGCTCACAAAAATTTGAGTCAACCATGGGCCCAACCCGCGTGCATCGCGCGGGTCTGCACGCCTCGTTTAGATTAAACCTTTGCTTGTTATGTTTACTGAGTCTCTTGCACTATCTTCACAAATCAAAAGACCAAATTATTTGTCGATTAATGAATTGAAATCAACCATATTGAGAATAATTTCGACATATAGACTCAGCAATGATTAACCAAATTGACAAACAAGAACAAATTCTACTTCAACCAAATATAATGTTATCACCAAAGTCCAATGACAAGAACTAATAGAATACAAACATCCATTTATCACAAGTTTTCATATGAACAATACAGGTATCACAACATTCACAATCTCATAAAACACAAGAATCACCATAAACATGAACATAAACAACATTGAATAATAAAGAAGAAGTTACCAAACATTAGAGTCCACAGTACCAAAATACAATATTGGGTTTTGTATGGAGTATGGCTTTCTTCTCTACTCTCCTATGGCTTATTACATAAATATGGCTACCAATTCTACCCCTCACCACCATTGGTGAGGGGTGATAAGAGAGTGACAGGGATTGAGAGGTGAGATGGTATGATCAAGTATAGATTATATAAACACTACCCCATGGGTCTCATTTATACTTGATTTAGCCTTGGCCACCAAGCACTTTTCTTCGATCCAAAGATGTGTAGTTAAGGGTTTAATGAAGCTTGGAGGAGTTATAATGGAGTTATGGTCGGATTAGGGAGCAAGGGAGATTAGTTGGAGAAGTGACAGCAAGAGAGTTGTCGGCGGTAGAATTGAATCTTGCTGGTGGTGAAATGGTGTTGTTTTACTGGTGGCAGAAATGAAAGTTGTTGGTGGCAACTAGGCCAACTTTCCCTTATTTATTCTTTAGTCCTTTTTCTTTGTTTCTTCTTTCTTTCTTTCAAACTTTCCAAGACTCTTTATCTTTGTATTATTTATCATACGAGAGCTACACTTTCATGTATCGTTCATCCTTTCACCTCCTATACACGTCTTTTCTTCATTCCTCATGATGTAACCATTTATGAACCTACAATAACAAATAAGCTTCCTTAAGTATCATAAGGTCATAATAATCATATAAATATATGCATAAAAACCAAGAATACGCTCCTACAAATATGTTAGATTTGAGTGTTATCAAATCCCCTCACACTTAAGTTTTGCTCGTCCTCGAGCAAGGAAAATAAATACTTTGCTTGCCCTCAAGCAAATAATAGAAAATTAAAGTTATAAACAAATTACATAGGTTCTAAAATAAAAGAAATTTTTTAAAATTCTATGAAAAACTAAAAAATATTTTTGGTTTTAAAAAAATGGCTAAAGGTGCAAACCCCCTCACACTTAAGAGTTTGCTTGTCCTCAAGCAAGTAAAATAAAATACATCCCACATGGTGCATAAATATGGTTTATAAAAATAAGATGAAAATCTACCAAGCTCAAACAAGACTAAACCAAATGGCATGAGCACCAAGTGTACACATTTAAAGATGACTTTTATTCGGGTTACAAGGTTAAGGTTTTGGGTTAATGGGTAAGGATAAGACATGGGATAACTTACGAGAGGTGTATCACGAATATACAAGTTAAAAGTCTAAGTCCCATGTTGCTAGTTACCGAACAAATCACAAGCCCAAAAATGATCATAGCTACGAGCTTTATTCAATATATATTGATCAACACATATATCACGTCTTAGCACATTGGCTAATCGATATCTAGACATACTTCATCTTCCTTCATCTTCATAATATAGCGTATTGGCTATTTTTTCATCATTTTTTAACTTTTTTTTCGATGACTTTGTTTTTTCTTTCTTTTTCTCTTTTCTCATCATCCTCTTTTTTTCATCATTTTTTTTCAACATCCCCTCACACTTCGCTTAAGCACACACCACAAAAAATACAAATAAGAAAGACGTATCCTTCGTCTTTGTTGGAATGACACACACACATAGCGAAGTATGGCAACTATAAATCATCAAAAATAACCCACCATACAAAGCAACTAGCAACCCACCATTTAGACTTTGACATGGGTTAGGCTAAGGTTTAAGGTTAAATATATTTTTTTCTTTTTATTGTATTTTGAAAATATGAAAAGAATGGCTCAACGGGTGTTCTAAGGGTATCTAGCACTAGACGAGAGTGCTAACAAAAGGTTTAATATGGGTGGTTAGCTAATCGATGCAACTAGCTAAAAGAATAATGGAAAAGGCTATTTGGGTTTTATTCCTAAGGTTGCCTCTTTGTCACGCGTTTACACTTATATCACACAAGTGTGATCTCACCAAAACTTTTTAATTTTATTTTTTACCATGTGGATGATAATACAAATATATTTACATTCAAGTGTGTGAAAAATTTAGATTTTAAGAGCAAACAAGTATACAAACTCTCCCTTTTTTTCTTTTGTTCCTTTTTTTTTTTACTTTTTTTATTTTTATTAGCCCAAAAATTTAATATTTTGAAAATTCGGTTTCGTGTTCCCATTTATTTCCCCTCACACTTAAGTTTTACATTAGACTCAATATGAAAACAAAATACAAGCATGAAAAGTGAGGAAAATAAATAAATAGTCTAAGTGAAACGAAACTTCCTGGGCTAAGAAATTGCAATTGATCTTCATGTGATGAGATGCCAATTAAGGAAGATCAATCGATTTCATCTCCAACACGAGTATACACATACAATCCATCAATCACAATCAATCCATCCTCCATAATTTTTATTGAACCTGCAAAATAAACTAAACTACAAAACACGTAAATTTATGAAGCACACTTTCGTAGGCAACACGATTGCATTTAGCGTATGCAACAAGCCTTTAAACCCCTCGGTATCCCGAGTGAACGAGTTATAGTCTCATGAGGGTTTCCAGCGAACACACCCACAAAATTCATACATTAACCACATGAAGTTAAAGAAACAGAAACAAGCTTGCATGTAAACAAAATGAACCAAACACACAAGACAACTTAAACAAAAACGAAACAAACATTATGCATATATAAACAACACACATAGGTCAAATAAAAACAGTCTAAACACTTATAAACATAACACGACTCACCATAAAAAAAACTATTTTTTTAAGTAAATGAAAGAAAAACACATAATAGAAGTTTTGTACCAAATCTATTAAACCGGATGGTTTTCTAGACTTCGGGTTCTATCCACGGGGTTTGGGAATTAACCAGAGCGAATAGAAATACGAACAAGGCACAAAATGATTAGAACGAGGCAGTTGGGCGGGATATAAGCAAACATTAATAATTGGTTCAAAAATCAAAGAATGGATGTTCAAACGAGTGTTAAACACAATTAAAAATGGCTTTGGTGAATGCCCGATTTAAATAAAAGAAGATAGAAAGAAATTTTATTTTATATATATATATTTTTAACAAAATACGATTTGTGGGTCGGAAAAATGACTTGTCGTGCGGCAAAATAGGTTATGTGAAAAATTTCTAATAGTTGCCGGCGGCAAGATTGGTTCTGCCGGCGGCAAATGGGGTCTGCCGGCAGGCAAAATGACTTGTCGGGCGGCAAAATCAATTCTGTGAAATTTTTTTATTTTTTTAACAAAATTCCATATAACATAAAAACTAAAAAATTTATAAAAACAATTTTATTAAAATCATTTGGATATGTATAAACTAGCTTATTCCAAACACACCCTTAAGACTTAAACATTATGCAACAATAAGGAAAAATAAGCACAAAACAATAGGAAAATACTAATAAGCAAGAAAGATAAGTAAAACCACTTAGCACACAACATTATAACAACAAAATACGACATAACACAATTCACATCTAACACATAACATGAAACAAATGACAAAAACTAGATTTCCAACTTTTTTTTATTTTTCATGTATTTTCCATTTATTTTCAAAACAATTTTTTTAATTTTTTATCTTAACAAATATGACTTAAGATATCAAATACCACTTATTTTAACTAAAGGAAAATTTTTGCAATGATCAAAATCGTTAGAAAATGACTAATCCAAACGCCCACTTAAACTAGGAAAAACACAAAAATGCATATAATGGATAAAATGCAAACAAGCAAGCAAGCACATGAACACATAGACACATAAAAACACTTACACACATAACAAATATCACATAACAAGCAAGAAACAAACTCACAAAACAAGAAACACACAAACAAAATAAAAAATTTCATGTGGTCAAGTAGTTCTAGCCATTGACTAGAGTGATTCGGGACAAGGTTTTTGGGTTTTTGAGAACAAGCAATTTGAACACATTTAGGAAGAAATCTTTGAAACAAGAAATTTTAGAACACATGAGAGGAAGTCCCAACACCAAAAGTTCAATTTTGGCGCCAAGACTATTTATGCAACATTTTGAGAATTAAGAGATTTTTAAGAAAATGGTGTTCTAACCTTTGGCAAGGGTTAGAACAAGAGCAATCATTCAAGAGAACAAACTAACAACGAAATTTAGAGCAATTCAAAGCCTCCAATTGATTAGTCAACCACCAACCGAATCCCCCTATGCGAAATTCGTCCCCCCTATGCGGATAAATGGGGTATAACAACTCTTTCGGGTTAAGTATTATATGGTAACAAAACGATTCATCAAACAAGGAAACAAGCAAACAAACAAACTAACAAAAGAGTACAAACTAGCAATTCCCCGGTAGCGGCACCAATAACTTGGTTTGCCCGTTCTGGGTTATGTTAATGAAACAATTCGGTCAAGAACACAATTACAACAAATAAATAAAAGAAGCCAAAAACTTGATGCATTCTTTCCACACATTGGTTTTAAATTTAAAAACAAGAATTACCAATTTTAATTAGGAACACAAATTCGAGCAAGTATATTCTAGTCATGTTGCAGTTAGATTGGTAAGTCAAGGTCGTCCCATGGGACTTGGTTATACTCAAGTGTTATTTGTTTGTAACAATGGTGGTTATGATTGTCACGATCAAAGCACCATCAGAATCGTTTTTAGTCACAAGCACACAAAGATCATACATGTATGGTCAAATGATTACATGGATACTAGGATGCTTAGTTTGGAAAATATATTAAAGTTAATCCTTTCGACCTATAAAACCAATAATAAGACACTAGTGCTTTATAAATCAAATATACATAAGTCTCAATCAAGTGGTCACTCATGAGCCTTATGCCTAAACCAATATCAACAAGAATCATTTCGACCCATAGACTTGATGTTATCAATTTGATAAGTTCCATTTACTTGAAAGATAATTAGAACAATATATTCAAAAGACTCATTTAGACCTATAATCTAGATTAAACCTTTGCTTATTATGTTTATTAAGTCTCTTGCACAATCTTCACAAAGCATAAGACCAAATCATTTGTCGATTAACTAATTGAAATCAACGATATTGAGAATAATTTCGACATATAGACTCAACAATGATTAACCAAATTGACAAACAAGAACAAGTTCCAATTCAACCAAATATTATGTTATCACCATAATTCAATGACAAGCACTAATAGAATCCAAACATCCATTTATCACAAGTTTTCATATGAACAATACAAGTATTACAACATTCACAATCTCATAAAACTTAAGAATCACCATAAACATGAACATAAACAACATTCAATAATAAAGAAGAAGTTACCAAACATTAGAGTTTATAGTACCAAATTACAATGCATTCTACCCACACTTCTTGGGCTTTGTATGGAGTATGGCTTTATTCTCAACTCTCCTATGGCTTATTACATGAATATGGCTACCAATTCCATCCCTCACCACCATGGGTGAGGGGTGATAAGAGAGTGGCATGGATTAAGAGGTAAGATGATATGATCAAGGATAGATTATATAAACACTACCACATGGGTCTTATTTATACTTTAATTAGCCTTGGCTACCAAGCACTTTTCTTGGAGCCAAAGATGTGTAATGAAGGGTTTAATGAAGCTTGGAGGAGTTATAATGGAGTTATGGCTGGATTGGGGAGCAAGGGAAAGTTAATGGAGTGTTTCAGTTTACTTGGAGAAGTGGCAACAGGAGAGTGTCGGCGGCAGAATTGAATCTTGTTGGTGGTAAAATGGTGATGTTTTCTTGGTGGCAGAAATGAAAGTTGCTGATGGCAATTGAGCCAACTTTCCCTTATTTCTTCTTTAGTCCTTTTTCTTTGTTTCTTCTTCTTTCGTTCTTTCAAACTTTCCAAGAATCTTTATCTTAGTATTATTTATCATACGAGAGCTACACTTTCGTGTCTCGTTCATCCTTTCACCTCCAATACACGTCTTTTCTTCATTTCTCGTGATGTAACCATTGATGAACCTACAATAACAAATAAACTTCATTAAGTATCATAACGTCATAATAATCATATAAATATATGCATAAACACCACGAATACGCTCTTACAAATATGTTAGATTTGCATGTTATCAGTGACGAATTTCAATCATATGACCAAGATCACCAACCGTATTCGTCGTATGATTCGCCTTATAATTGTGATGATATTCAAAATTATTAAATGAATCAAACGTCTTTGGTAATTATATACGACGTAATAATGAAATTGTAACAACCATTCAAGAACAAGTGGCGGATCTAAAGGAATCTTATAAAGAACAATTGGCAACTCAAAAGGCGTATATTACATAGAGCAAATAGAGCAAATAGCCTCTATAAATAATGATTTAGAAAATGAATATGATGCCGTTTTTATAAAGCAAAAATGTTTATGTGAGATGTGGGAAACACATGTAAAGGAAGTGAGGGAAGAACACGTTAATGATAGAAAAAAAATTCTTTTAATGTTTGAGGCCTAAGTAGAAAAATTTACATCGTCGAATTCTTCGTCAAATGATACCAATCCTAATTCTGAAGGAGAGGTTCAAATTATTTCGACTCCTAAGACTCGTACATCTCGTATTGATCCCACTCTCTTAATTTTAGATTCGTGTTACCTTCTTCATCTTGTAAGGACGTAGAGGAAATGAAAACGTCATCAAACGAGGTTTTAAAATGTTTTTGAAAACAAACATCGAGAAAAACTTGTAGGATACGTAGGAACGATGTCAATTGTAAAAAAACCTTTCAAAACCAAGTTTTCTAATGAAGAGGAAGTTATAGAGGATTTTCTAAATCAATATACACCAAATTTGGATGAAGAAATTACGTTAAATGATTTTGTAAAAGAAGAATGCAATAAGGTTTTAAGGAAAATTGTTGACCCCTCGTTTCATACAGATGATCGAAAATTAATTCTGGAGGGACATGTTGGTAATTTATCTATATTATTTGAGAATCCGCTTTTGATCCCTCTGAAGGACAAAGTTGAAACCTTCAAGGCTAAAACGTCTCGTGACGAGCCTTTTACTCCTAATCCCACATCGTGTGAGATTGTGGATTTATCATGTAAGAAGTCTGCCGATGGCGTTGCTCACATTGATACATTTTTTAATGTCGAAGTCAATACGACTAAGGCAAAATATTTAATCGAAGAGCCTTCTATTTTAGTTTCACGACGGTTGAAGCTAGTGACTCGACTATCGACGATTAATTTCTCAACCTTTTCCACGAGAAAGAGAAGACGTTTTTTTTATCCCGATGGCGCTTTTATCGAGATCAAACGTTTACTTGATGATCCACCTTCGGTTTTTGAGTTTGATGACGAATGTTGCGTTAGCCCGGAGAGGGGTATTTTCTTAATCGATTCACGTCTTAAAAATTTTAATCCCCCTCCCGCCTTCAAGATAAATGTGAAAGTTTTTAGTATGCCAAAAATTGTTTTGGAAACATCAAATATTTTCAAATTAATCAAAAATGGGTTTTCATAATAAAGGATTAAATGTGACTGTTAGCCGTATTTAAAGTTATGGTCATATAATTTACCGTTGTGAAGCTCGTGAAAAATGCTATTCAATGGTGTCGAGATTTCTTAGTTTATGTTATGTATGTAACGGGAACTAGTCCCGAACACACAAATGAGGAAGGCCTTCTATACATTTCACTTGTATATAAAAGGCCCCTAGCACCTCATTTGTGTGTGTGTTTTCCATTTTCATTGTTGGTAGAGAGAGAAACATCATGTCTTTCTCGCACTAGGAAATCACAACTCTTTGTTTTTCTCTTTTATTCTTCATCTTAATCTAATCATTCTTTTTGGGTTTAATCGATCACGTTATTCGTGTTTGGTTAGTCGTGTGTATACGTCCTACAAGTGGTATCATTCGCCAAGGGATTCTGGATAGCTCTTTGGTGTTGTTTTAGGTTCTTGTTTTTCGTGAGTTTTGGATCAAAAATCTCAAGTTTTAAATTTTTTTTTCGTGTTTTTGTTATTCCAAGTGATCCATATATCTTCTACATAGTTGTGGTAGAGATTTGGGTGCTTTGGTTTGGTTAAAATCATGGATTTCTAGTCTAAAATCTCAATTTTCTACCTTAAATTCCGGAACAGTACACTTATTGCGATACTTTTGCTTGTTGTCCATCGCAATGGCTTAGGGTTTCTGGATTGCGGCAAGGATTCCGATAAGTATTGCGACAGAATTTTCTGGGTATTGCGACAGACTTTATTGGGTATTGCGACATACTTTGTTGGATTGCGATCAATATTGCGACAGGAACTTATCTGAACATTGCGACAGGTGTGGACATTGCGACATAAAGGTTCGGACATTGCGATAGGTTTGAGACATTGCCACAGCTATTGTTTCGACATTGCAACAGCTATTGTTTTGACATTGCGACAGCTACTGTTTGAGACATTGCGACACTTAAGTTTGAGACATTGCGACAGGTTCAATTTTTGAACATTGCCACGCCTTGGTTTGTTGTCACTGCAAAATCTTCACAAAGTTATTCCAAAAAATTTCGAACTCGTGAGTTTTTGTTGGTATTGAAGAATTTTTGGTTTCTCGAGCTCAAATTATTAGTGGAATTCTCATTTTAGGGTATTTTAACTACAACACTTTGCTTTCTACCAATTGAGATCCTGTTTTACACATGGCTTCTACGATGACGTCTCAACAAGATATTTATGCTACGGGTACTGAGAATCGTCCACCCATGCTTACCAAGGATAATTACACTACATGCGTTAGTCGTCTCCTTCGTTATGCAAAATGTAAACCTTTGGGAAAATTGATTGTCAACTCGATTCAAAAAGGCCTGTATGTTAGAAGAACAATTCCTGTGCATGGGGACCCTACGAATGCTAACCCAGTAGCGGACTCAAGTCATGAGCAAATGGATGAAGAATTAACTGAAGCTAAATCAAAACAACTCGATGATGATGATCAAGCAATTCAATTCATTCTTATGGGTCTCCCTGAAGATGTTTATGCTGCTATCGCTAGTTGAGAAACCGCACACGAGATGTGGCTTAGGATCCAGAAAACGATGAAGGGGGGTGAAAATGGTTTACAAGAAAAGGAGACTAAGTTTCTTCGTGAATGGGAGAAATTTACGTCTACTGAAGGGGAAAAAATTGAACCTTACTATCATCGTTTTTCAACCCTCATGAATCATCTTAGAAGAAACAAACATGAACCTGCACAAATTGCTGCCAACATCAAATTTCTTGATAATCATCCTTCTGAATGGTCACGATATGTCACTCTCGTCAATCAAACCAAGGATCTTCATGTCGTAGACTACACTCAAGTATATGATTATTTGAAGATGAATCAAGATGAAGATAACGAAGTTAGGGATAAAAGACGTGCCAAAACACAAGATCCATTGGCTTTTATGGCAAACTATTCGTCATCTATGTCATATCCCATGGTACCCTACCACCAACCCTCATCAAGTAACTTCATGCCACAACAACAACAACAACAAAAAATCACCTCTTATGGATATCAACTTCCTACTGCTATGAATTACTTACACCAACCCATTTCTTGTTTTGATGATGTTGGAAATACGTTTTTACGTATTTAGAAAGGATCGGTCACTCCAACGATATATACGTAGTATGGGCTCGTGATCTAATATGTAAAAATATAACCCATAAAGCCCAAGCATAGGGTGGGCTATATATACCCCCTCCTAGCATGTTAGGAGGGGTTGTTGGTTCTCAATTCATTCAATTAAACATTCCTTTCTCTGATTCTCTCCTTTCTCTCTCTAGTTCTTCATCTCTCTCCCTCTCTTTAGATCTTAACAACACATTAACAATCCTAAGAAAACGTGGAGCAACAATTTGTATTAAGAGCCATGGGATGATTGGTTTGTTCTTGTGTTTGTTTTGATTGATTTTAGTGGGTTTTGATATAATTAAGCTCAAATCTTAAAAATATTTGTGTTTTTATGGTTTAAGTTTGTAGACAAAACGACTTCATAGATGTGGTAGTGATTTGGGTTCATTGATTTCATCAAAATCGCATAATTTTTGGTCAATTTGGTGATTTTTTGGGGTATTTTTTAATTAACAGTGGGTTCGGATTGAATAAAAATCGGATATAGGTTGATTATTCCGAAGTGGTCTCGAGGGTTTTGATTATTCAGAAGTAGATTGAGAAGTGGATTGAGAAGTAGATTGAGAAGTAGATTGAGAAGTGCATTGAGAAGTATATTGAGAAGTGGATTTAGAAGTTTATTGCGAAGTGGATTGAGAAGTGGATTGAGAAGTGGATTGAGAAGTGGATTGAGAAGTGGATTGAGAAGTTGATTGCGAAGTGGATTGAGAAGTGGAATGAGAAGTGGGTTGAGAAGTGGAATTAGAAGTGGATTGAGAACTTGATTGCGAAGTGGATTGAGAAGTACATTCCGAACTACATTTCGAAGTACATTCCGAAGTAAATTCCGAAGTACATTCCGAAGTACATTCCGAAGTACATTTCGAAGTACATTCTGAAGTACATTCCGAAGTACATTCCGAAGTACATTCCAAAGAACATTTCGAAGTACATTCCGAAGTACATTCCGAAGTACATTCTGAAGTACATTCTGAAGTACATTCCGAAGTACATTCCGAATTACATGCCGAAGTACATGCCGAAGTAGAATTTTGGGTACATTCTGAAGTGGATTTTTGGTATATTGCGAAGTGGATTTTTTATTGCGAAGCTAACTTTCAAATTCCATATATTATGAAGTTCAAAAATCCAGTTTGGAAAAGTTGGATAAAAATTTATTCCAAAATTTTCCCAAAAAAAAAACGTGTTTTTGAAAATTTTTAACTCGTGAGTACTTTTACCTTGGATTTTTTGGTTTATCGAGAACAATTATTAGGGGATTTCAACATTGTTTCTCGACTTATACACATGAAACAAACACAATTACTTTATTTCATTTCTCGATCGATAAGTAATCCTTACCTGCATTGTTCATCGAACTTCAATGGAATCGTTGAACGACATATCGAGAGGGAGAATTGCAAGATGATACAAGAAGAAGTCACAAGGGAATAGAATCAGGAGGAAAACAGGAACCAAGTGGCATGTCAGGTACATATAATCTTCTTCATATGTTGTCTGAAATGAATGCGCAAATTAACAATCCTGCTAATTGTTTTACGACTGCTTCTTTAACCAATTCTGCTTCTAGTATTGAAGAGCTTAAAATGATTTTAGCTCAGCAATCAAAAGAGCTTGAGGATGCCAAAATTGAATTTTCAAAGAAAACGGAGAAATTTGAAAAGTATTTTGAAAAACATGAAAATTCAAACGTTGTTCTTGAACGAAAATTAAATCATAAAATTCAGTATTTTAAAGCCAAAAAAGATAATTTTGTGAAACTAATTACTTTGCTAGAATCTAAATTGGCATCCCAAGACATCTTACAAAAAGAACACGAGACCTTAAAACAGCGTTGTAATGAGTTAAATAATACTATCATAGAGATGAGGTCTAACACTCTAGAGTCAACGACCTTATTAACTACTGAAAATGCTGATTTAAAGGCTCAGGTTCAGAAACAGGTTTTTGCTATAGCTGCTCTGAAAAATGAGATAAGGAAAATTAAGGGCCCTAGTGTGGACACTAAGCTTGGAAAACCATCAATCCTAGGGAAACCGCGTAAAATTCAGTCCGTTCGTCAACCGACTGCATTTAGATCCGAGCGACCAAAATCTGTGAGACCACGGTTTTCCTCCCAAGTTGATATGGTTCATCTTTCTAGACCAGTCAATCCACTATCTAGGACCAATGTGATTAAATCAACCTATGAAAAACCTACAAACAAGACTACTACTAGTGATTCTAGGTATAGTTCTAAGAATATGCCACAACATAGGTCAAATAGCATGCCTAATAATAACTATGTAGATGCATCTAAGAAAATGACACAAGCTAGAACTAGTATTTCTAGATCTCAATCGGACCTCAAACGCGGTGTTTGTTCCGTATGCATGAAAAGTGTCTTCACTACAAATCATGCGGCTTGTGTTACTTAAAGTCTTAAAGGAGCTGAACTCAAGTGCTAAAAGAGGGATTCCTAAAAGAAATAGGTTTTCTACCGCCAAGTCTTCTGTTGTGCATAAGAAAACCATGTCTCCTAGATCCAGTCTTAGGTGGCAACCAACGGGTAGGATTATCAAATCAGTTAATCTTCAATGGATTCCTACAGGAAGGTTGTTTCCCTCTTGCACTACCATGGTTGACTATGAACCCCCGCATGGTTCTAAAATAGATATCGCTAACCCATATCAAAGCATACAAACTCCTAATGAGAATGCAGGTACCAAAGTCCACATTCAACAAGAACACAACGGTCCAATCTTTGTATACCGTACAACTAAGGACACTCTTACAGTTTGGTTGCTGAAGAAGCTGATATCTAAGAAAAAAGTGTCTCAGGGGACTCGCAGTTAAGCTGTACATGGTTCATTGTTAAATGTCAGACAATGACCCGGACTTCAAATATAAGGAAGTTTATCTTGTCAATGATAACATACCCACACAACGATAAATTAATTTTTCTCGGGCTTGAGCTTATGTTAAAAACATTCAAAGCTTTTAAGCTCATGCACAACGGTTTGCAGTCACATGACAGATTGTAACCCGAGCTTCAAAGAAAGAAAGTTTATCGCCGATGATAAACTTATCCACATTAACGAGAAATTAAATTTTCTCGGATACGAGCTTACATTAAAACTATTCAAAGGTTTTTAAGCTCGTGTAAATGGCGTATAATCACATTTCTTATTATGCCCCGAACTTCAAAGAAAGGAAAGTTTATCGCCGATGGTAAACTTATCCTTACAACGAGAAATTAATTTTTCTCGGGCATGAGCTAATATTAAAAATATTCGAAGTTTTTAAGCTCATGCACAATGACTTACAGTTAAATATCAGACTGTAACTCGGACTTCCATTTTAGGAAAGCTTATCTTTAATGATAACTTATCCTCATAAAGGGAAATTAATTTTTCTCGGTAATGAGCTTGTATTAAAACATTCCAAGTTTTAAGCTCAAAAAGAAAAGTGTATCTTTTAAATAAGAGAACTTTTCCTCCTAACGATAAATTCATCTTTCTCGGTCATGAGCTTTACGTTAAAACATTCAAAAGTTTTGCAAGCTCATGAAAACGACTTCTAACTTAGGACTCGTTCTTCCATTAAAAGGAATGTTTATCGCCGATGGTAACTTATCCTTAACAACGGGAAGTTTACAACTCTCGAACTTGAGCTCGTTTTGTAAGATATTCTACATATTAAGCTCAAGTAGTTGGTTTTCAAAACTTTGAACACAATTTTTCAAGAATTTTTTCAAAAGGTTTTCTAAATCTTTCAAAATTGTGTGTTTAAAAATGTTTTGATAAACAGAGCATGTCTTCTGGAATCGATAATATTTACGATCCTAGAAATGTCATTTAATAATGACACGGGGTTGTAAATAAAATTCGAGTAGAAGTTTAAATGATTTAAAACATGTTCCAAATGGTTTGCTATTATTTCAGATAGTAACCCGTTTTTCATATTAAAGTCAAGCATTTCACCGGAAAGCTTTGACTCAACAACATGAATTAATTTTCTAGGGCATGGTTTATTTTATAACCATGTAAGGGATTGTGTTTACGTAATACCACAATCTAACACGAATTTATGTACGTGTCAGTGCATTTATTTGTTAAAACAAGAGAAATCTTGTTTTTATGAAGTTATCATCTCCACAATCCGCAACAATTTACAATTGATATATACATACTCGACGATGCGACTACTCAAATGGCGACTACATCTATTTCAATAGAACATGTGTCAATAATTGAGGGGGAGCAATTGTCCAGCATTTAGAATCTTTGATGCCGCAAGTGCCAAGGTCACTAATTGGTTTCAAGACAACGATATCAATCGTACAGATGGTGTCAAGAGATAACTTCAGACGTGATGAGGCAACCAACATTTGTGAACAAGAACCATGTGATTCTATCATATGATGTTCTCCATCATTCAGGTCCAACCTCGTAAGTTGCTAATCTTTTGAACACATTATCATATATGATCTTTGCACGTGATAAGTACCTTACACTTATGTTTAAAGGTATTTAATTTACGTTTCAAGTACACCCTCATTAATTTGAGGGGGAGCTTGTGTAAATCATGAAGATAATTATATTTGCATTTTTCTTCCCAAATTCTCTTAAAATACTATTAAAACAATTGTTATTAAAAACATCGATTGGGTTAATATTTTTCATATGGGGGATAAAATGTGATTTAATATTGAGATCAATAATGGTTTGAGTTAATGTGCTGGCTCATCCCGACATGTGTGAAATGTTTTCGAATATCATGGCATATGTTAAGGGGGAGCAAAATAGATTTGGATATCATAATGGATTTCATGGTGACATACTCTTACCTAAAATATCTCTATTCATGACGGTGAAGATTGTGGTGACATAATGATCGTAGGATAGGTTAAAGTCCAATGATTCCTCTAGAACCGGAGGAATCTTCCCAAGGACATTCCATAGCTAGAAATATTAGTCCTTAGGAAAGATGGAGAAAGATTGTGAACGTAGCTGAATGCCGACCAAGTACTTAAGTTAGCACTAGAAAAATCAAAACATTGTGATAGTTATGACGTATTGGTAAGCATTGAAGGGGTTGAAGAATGAAAAAGAATTGTAAAGATAAAGGGTGAAAATAAAGCAGCCCTCCTTACAACCTTAGGTAGAAACCGGGTCAACACATATGCTATTGAGATAATTTTTTTATAGATTCTTGATATTGAAGATAGACATCATGGACCCAGTGATGCAATGCACAACCCATACCAGCTAACTCATATATCTCTTAAAAGATATTTGTTTTAATCACACAGAGACAACGCATTATCTATTGATTTATTTACTCAGAATAAATTGGTATTGAAATGGTGGCACTCCTCTCCAGCCTCCGATCACTAAAAATCCAAAATTCACGATCGAGTCTAGAGCCATTTGAGATCATCAAATATCTCATTAGGACACACTTTCATAATTCCTTGCTTCTTCACACACTGTGAAAAGTAAGAAATATCTTAAGATTCCTACGCAAAATCTTCATGATCTTGCATGAACATCCGAGTAATATGAAAGTATTTACAATGAAGATGGAATCCTTCTTGAGCGAATATCAAAAATCTCATGGTAGGTGACTTGTGCGATTCTTTATGAATCAAGCTTGTGATAACTGGAAAGCAGCAGTGGTTTAACTCTTAACTAAACTTAAACAGGTTTCAGACCTCTACACAATATCTTATTGATCTTGCCAGAACACTCAGAGTGACACTCTATAGAGTTCACAGTGATTAGTGGAAATCCTTCTAGTGTTAACGCAAACAACACTTGGTAGGTAACTTGCAAGATTCTATACGAATAAAACTCGTGACAACTGGAAAGCAACGATGGTGCGGTTCTTAATTGAATTTCACTTGTTCCAGGAACATGAATTAACGACTTTAATCATGCAGATAATTTTATCCAAATGATTCACTCTTTACGTTCGCAGTCAGCTTTGGACGGTCGAGTAAAGAGAACGGGTTTACCCGCGAAATCTTGTCAAGAAGGTTCTTAATTGAAACTACATGTCACAAGTATGATATTTAATATCGTCCAATGGTCTTCACCGACCAGAGGTAAAATTCTACCTAATTAGGTTGAAATCTTCAAAGCCATTTCATCTGTGTCTTTGTTTTGTTGCTAATTGTCTTATGCAGCGTAACAAGAAGGTAGTATTGCGGTATCCGAGAAGAAGTCGTCCCCGCATGCTTATACTTTTTGCACTTAATATTTCAACAAATTCAAGAAAGCCTAAAAGTCAAGTCTTCCGCTTTATCAAACTCTGAAGCTTTCAAGAATTCATCAAGGTATAAGTATGTGGAACATGAAGTCACGAGGAGGAGAACATCACAAGTGACGAATGCACACGGTCAAGGCAAGGAAACATGCTCAAGACTAAAGTCAAAGATCTCATCTGCATATTCACAATAACAAGATCGAAGACTCAAGCATAGTATGCTAGGTTTAAGATTTTGTAAAATGGTGTTACCTCCCTTAGGGGGAGATTGTTGGAAATACGTTTTTCCAAAGAAAGTCTTAGTCACATCATTTTTAGCATAGATCACGAGCTATAGATTATTTAGGACATTGTAACTTGGAGTGACCTCCCTTAGGGGGAGATTGTTGGAAATACGTTTTTATGTATTTAGAAAGGATCGGTCACTCCAGCAATATATACGTAGTATGTGCTCGTGATCTAATGTAAACATATAACCTATAAAGCCCACATGTAGGGTGGGCTATATATACCCCCTCCTAGCATGTTAGGAGGGGTTGTTGGTTCTCATTTCATTCAATTAAACATTCCTTTCTCTAATTCTCTCCTTTCTCTCTCTAACTTTCTCTCTCTAGTTCTTCATCTCTCTCCTCTCTTTAGATCTTAACAACACATTAACAATCCTAAGAAAACGTGGACCTACAGATGACATCACTGACCCTACTCATGCGATTAATACTGGTCTTGCACTTCTTGCAAAGGCATTCAAATTTACCATTAACCCCACCAACAACAATAAAAGAATCTCCTTGAACACTAGAAATAGGCAGATTGCTCAACCTTTCATGAATGCGAATCAAGATCGCCAATTGGTAGTTGCTGGGAACACGGGGACACAGTTTCAACAATATGGTCAGAATGTTGGGCAGACTGTTGGGAACGCAAGAAATCAGTATGGACAAAACCATAGTCAGAATCCAAGTGTTCTGAATGTGGGTAATCAGAATGGGTTAATTGTTGTGCCAACGGTTAGTAATCAAATGGGAAATATTGTGATTGCAAGGGCTGAGAATTCTGGTACGGGAAATGGAAACAACAATCGTCAAGTTCAGTGCTACAACTGCAGGGGATTTGGTCATTATGCTCGAGATGCACAGCTAAAAAGAAGAGGGATGCTGCTTATCTTCAAACTCAGCTTCTTATAGCACAAAAGGAAAAGGCATGGATTCCACTTCAAGCTGAGGATTTTGATCATATCGCTTCTGCAGCAGAATATGACGAGGCAGAAGAAGTGAATGCCAACTACATCTTGATGGCAAACTTACAGTAAGCATCTACCTCAGGAATGCATGATGACATCACTCTCGTCTATGATTCAGACGGTCCCTCTGAGGTACACCCACGTTTTGATGATAATGATATATATAGTATGTCTAATCAAGAGGAAGAGTATACTGAGATACTTTAGCCCTACATTGAGACACACGGGGATCAAACGAATAATAGTAATATTCTTTCGAATGAGCCGAGTGTGGACCTCAGTGAAGATCAAGTCGCCCAGCCTACCACCCTTCCTAATGCGACACATGCGTATTATAAATCATTATTTGATAAGCTTGCTAAGGATGTGAACCATGCTCAGGTGGTTAATAATAAGTTTAGAGAAACTAATGCCAAACTGACCACTGAGCTTGCAGGATATAAGGAAACGGGAGAAAAGTTTTTAAATTCATCAGGCTAAAATTAAAGAACTTGAACAAGCTCATGCTACATCGGTTTATCAAGAAAAATGCACAACTAACAAATTAAATGCCTTACATTTAAGTAGTGCTAAAAAGATAAGTGAATTGAATGATGAAATCACCTCTCTTAATAAACAGCCTTCTACTGAAAAATCTATTATTTCGGATCAAAAAGAAGAACAAAAATCTGAAACATGATTTCATAATTCGAGAAGATGGGCTTCTTGAGGATTTTTGAAACGCTCAAGATAGGATCAGGGAACTAGACAACCTTTTGGTAAAACGTGGCCAATCTATGCAGACGATAAACATGCTCGCACCAAAAGTGGATGAGATTAATTACACCCGGTACAAAATGGCTTTAGGTTGTCCTCTTCCCCCAATCCCGAATATCTTAAGCATGCTCAGACCACCCATCAAAGTTTATATAATGGTAATGTGTTGCTAGATAAGCATGATCCTCCTGTTATGTGTGATTTGGAAGAAACCATTGAACTGGCAAAAGAGAGTCGTTTACGATTGCAAATGCTTAATAGATAAATCACACCCGTTTATTATACGAAAGTAAATCCCCCAACTGTTTTTGTTCGGTCTAAAACGAGTACTGAAATGCTTTTGCTACCGAGTGAGGAATTGTCTGATGACCCTCCTAAACCGAGTATCGCTCGACGATTTCTAAACGGGCTAAAAGATAACTTTGTCATACTTAAACGTGTTGTTAATTCCAAAATCATTGGATGAAATTTTACATCACCAGTTCAGTTTGAGGTCCGGAAAATTATTCAAAACGATATTAATCCGATTATTAATCAAGTTGATGCTCGGATAAGCAATTTGGAAAACGCTTTTCTAATAGAATTAGCCAACTTTGTTGAAGACTTTAAATCTTTGGCGAAGGAGGTTGATGAATCTCTTGATAAAATCAAAGTTTTGGAAAACGATCTTGAACGCCTCTCTAAAGCACGTGATAGTGTTGATAGTAGCCCCGTTGAGTTAGATCTGTGTCGAATCACGAAACCCTCCAAACTGATCTTGAAGGTACGAAAGAGAAAATGGAATCTGTTGTCATTTAAAAGAACAAAGAATTTACCGATCATTGGAATAAATTTGTCAAAAAATGTGATGAATGCAAATATGAAAAAATTTCGTATAATAAAGCCCATAATGAAATGCAACAAACTATCGCACGGTTGCAGGCTCAGTTAGGAGGGGTTAAGGAAAAGAATTTGGCTTCTTTAGGGTTAGACAATGCAAGTGATGGGAATTTTTAGAAGCTTAACGCTAAGATTGTAGAGTTAGAATCTGAAATTGTTTCGTATAAGTGGGTTGTAGAACACGTTAAGTCCGTCTATCAGAAACTTATTGATAAAATCTGTGTGAACTATAAGTTAAAGGCCTTGTTAAAATATAAGACTTCTGAGCCTAGTACGATTGTGGATGCTATGATTCAAACACCAGCAACCTCGGGAACTACTCGTATTGCTGTAACACCTTTTCCCAAAGTTGTTGGAACGCAAGCTACTGTGATTGCTACAGGAATGTTTCGAGTTAGTCCTTCCTCTCAACCTAGGGTAGATATCTCTGTGACTGGGAAACAACATAAAGCAAGCGTTAGGACAAAACCGACCACTATATCTCAACCACAAGTCATTGATTTAAAAAGTGCTAATTCTAATAGACGTGTGTCTTCTTCTACAGGATTAAAAAACTACACTAAGAGCAGAAGGCCACAGCCTACGAGCAATACAAGGAATGATAGGGTCCCTTTTGCCTCTAGAAGTAGTCGCCCCAAGATCAATAATGTGGAAGTAGAAGAACACCCTAGGAATTTACCATTTTTCAATCAAAATCAGAAACTTAATTCATCTGAATGTAATGACTTTAAGCTTGCTATTCGGAATGAAAAATCTGAAGTTAATTGTGCTAAATGTAATAAATGTTTCTTTAACTTTAGTCATGATACTTATGGCTTGACTATGAATGGGTTGAACTATGGTGGTTACACTAGTATTGACAACTTGCCAATCAGTGAAACACATAGCACCCCTAAGGCTAAGGTGTATGTTCCAAAAAGTACACACGTAGGGTCCACAGAAAGTCTTGCTAAGCCTAGTAGCCCTAGCTTCACCTTTAAATGGTTGTATACTGGTAGAAATTTTGACTGTAGTGGCAAAATTATCGACACTAGTAGATCTCATACTGACTATGAAATGTCGGTATGTGATAATGCTTAATTATAATCTAACCTTACAGGAACCTACTTCATCGGTTGCCAAAATATTTTCTTCTCTTATCATTGGTAGGCTATTGAAATTTGTCTCTGGTGCGTGGACTCGGGCTGTTCCAAACATATGATTGGGAATCGAAGCCTTCTCAAGAACTGTGTTTGGCGATTCTAAATGGGAACTGTTCGATTTGGAAATGATCATGTTGCTGCAATTCTAGGTTATGGTGATCTTCATTGGGGAAATATAATCATCACCAGTGTAAACTTCGTAAAAATAAGATCATAATTTAATTCTATTTTTCGGATATTTTTTGAAGTATATGATGACGTTAATTATTATGACGTTAAACGGTTTAAGTTGAAACCAATATTGAACGTTTTAGTTTTGAGTTCTGACGAGTAACGAGGACTACTAGTGATCGCGATGCCAATGGATACCCAAATATTATATTTTAATATCGATTATTTCGATATTTGATATTTCTTAATTTTTACGTTTACGTCTTATAAATTAAATAATTATTATTTTATTCCTTGGAGTATTTTTCGACGTTTTAGAGTCGGACTGAACGAAAATAATAAAAATAATAGTTGAAACGACTCAAAAACTAAAAATTTGAAAATATGAAGAAATAGTATTTTTCATTTTATCCTAAAACGTTGCTAATAACGTGAGTAAAAGAATTTACGTTTTATTTTTACGGTGAAATCTAACTGAAATAGCTAAAAATGATTAAACGAGCATTTGAATAAATAATAGCAAATGTTTTCGAAACTCGACGAAGTAAGGACTCATATTTATTGGAAAAATGATTTTAAAAATGATGGCACAAGTCTCGTGACTTGAATCGTCCGTTAAGTCGTCCAAACGAGCCTCGAGCACTTATTTTACAAGAGTAAATAAAACATTTTCAAAACATACCCTAAACTTTTCACCACATGCTAAATTGGATTGGAAGTATTACTATATATATATATATATATATTTCACTTCATTCCTTTCATTTTAACACAAAACTAAAACACACACACAAAATCACTCTCTCCCCTCTCACCCCTGCAGCCGCCGGTCGCCGGCCATGCACCGCCGCCGGAAAAGTTTTATGGCCGTATTTTCCGGCGAACACCATTTTTTCTGGCCGAGACTAAAGTTGCTCCAAAATACCCGATCTACACGAATCTCATACCCACTCTTCCCCAATCCTCGAAACGCCGCTGCCACCTTTTTGTGGTGGGTTGCCGCCGCCGCCGCCGTCGTGTGGTGGTGTGTGGGTGATGGATCTATGATTATAACACATAAGCATACCTTAAAAACCCACAAAAACCCTAGATTTAATCCCGATCTACACATGCAAAGCAATCAAGATTAGAAAAAAGTAGTTTATCTAGTTTTTATTTATCTTATATATGGTGGTTTTGGCCTTAGTTTTCATCAAAAAAGAGGGCTGCCACCGCTAAACCACCACTGTGGTGGCGGCCGGACGGCGGTACAACCACAACCACACCATGGTGGTGTTGGGCTTGTGGTGGTGATGTTCTTGAAATTGTTTTATTATTTATTTTATTTTTGGGTATAATAGATATAGATGTATAATATATTTTTATTTTATTTTATACAATGATATAATAAATATAGTGTAATGAATAAAAGGTTAAATAAAATTATAATCACTTTATCTTTATTATTATTATTATGTAAAAAGGTGATGTATAAAAAGATAAAATAAATAAATAAAGGAAATAACAATAGTGGGATATATGAAAATACATATTTTGAGGATAATATAATAATAATTATTATTAATAATAATTAGGGTATAATAAAATATAGAGTGTAAGAATTCAGAAAATATTATAATAATAATTGTTATTATTTGATATAATAGGATATATAATTATTTGAGGACATATAAGAAATAAATAAATAAATACATATTTAAAGAATATTGTTATTAATCTTATTATTAATAAATAGTATATTAAAATATAAAATTATTTAATGTTATATGGAAAGTAATTAAAATATTAATTGTGGGAATATATATATTTAATATAATAATTAAATTGATTGAGGAAAGTATTAATTGGGATATTAATTGAGAAAAGTGAAAAATTATGTATTTTATATACATGGAAATGTTATAAAAACGGCAAGGTCATGCCGAAATTTTCTAAAAATGTATACGTTTATAAAAGAAATTGATAACGAATAACTACGTTATATAATAACTTTCGAAAAGTATTATTCCAGTTAAGATGACATTTAACGTATAATTATGGTAAATAAATTTTAATGAGTTACATAATAATTTTCGAACGAGTGTCGAATTATATAAAAATAACTTTGTATACACTATTAATTCTGAAGGATTATGTATATAATTTAAGAAATACATTTTTGAATGTTTGTTCTAAATAGTAACATATGACATGAATCATTTGCGTCATTTTCACTTATAAAATATATATACTGGATATATATATTATATAATTTGTTTTATTATTTTACTTGGCCAACCACCAAGATTTTACGAGTTGAATTTTATTAATTTATTTTGTGTCGAGTTGATGTAACCATCCATCGGGAAAACACCAAAACCTAAACCTCACAAAACGATTGGAGCATAGCAGTGGAATTAATTACAACCGCGAAAGGATACAGTTGACGCTACATGATTATTAGCTATTTATGGTGTATTATGACTATTGGAATCAAGCCGTATAGATTATGATGTTGTGTTGATAATTATGTAAAGCTGTATTGGGTTATGATATGTCGTGTGGTATTGATACTTATATTCTGTTGATTGTCTATCTAAGGTGAGTTCATAGCCTCGCATTTAAATCCTTTATTGCTTTTCAAACCCGCGGGGGGGATACATGCTTGTTTTAGAAAATCGAACACAAGTAGCTTTTATGTAAATGTTGCTGTGAGTGTTATGTAGTGGCCTTTCCTTCATGGACCGTTAATTACCGATAACCAGTAAACGCTAGTACAATAATAATTGATCAATTTTGGCCTAACGACCTATCCGGAGTATGTTTTCTTGCGAGAAGCATACGAGGATATATTGTATTTAGTATTGGGAGTGTCTCACTCCATGTTGGGCACATGGTTAAGGTTCGGTTCGTGGCTCTAGCATCGTTTGGTTGTTCTATGAATAAAATGTTTATTAAGCTTGTGTTCAAAGTTACTATTTATAAACTCTATGGATTCACTCAACATTTTTGTTGACTTTAAGCATGTTTATCTCAGGTTTATATTGGCATGCTTGGATAGGATTGGATGCGGATATCGAAGGAAGTGGACTTGGTGAACTTTGTACATTGGATAAAAATCCTTTCTTTTAAAAAGATATAACAAAAACTTGTATATTACAACTTATTTGAAAATAAGTTTTCTTAATTTATTGGGACCTTGTAACTCTGATCTTTCGATGAAATCATCGTTGGTAAATGTTTATATTAAAATATGTTTACTGTGACTCGTGAGCTTGTATTATGAAGTAGCACCCCAATGTTGTATTCCGCTGCGTTGTAAATGTGGGGGTGTTACAAATTGGTATTAGAGCTCGAGTCATAGCGAACTAGTTTGTTTTTTTTTCAAAACCTGGACTATGACTGTTTTCTAAAATTTTTCACGAGTCGTTCACCGATGTCTGATATCCGCGCGTGCAATCCTTTCCGCTTCTTTATGTGCTTGGTGCTAGGTCTTTAATTGTATATTTTATTCCATATGCGTGCGTGGTATAAATTATAATTATATACTTACGATACCGTTCTTTGACAAACTATTAAATCGCTATTTATACCTTACGATCATCCCTATGGACGTACTTTCGATTGTATTATTTATACTAAATAATGGTGTTTCCATTATCATCTGATATGGTAAATCTCGTACATATGTAATATATATACGTTACGGTATTATATATACATCTATATATATATGTAACATGGTTAGATTTTGTTTGTGTTCTGGTTTGGTTTTTCTCTTTTTAGCCGCGACTAAGGAACGCATAAAGGAGGCGAAACTATTTCCTCTCTGGTCTTTTTGGTGAATCATTAAAAGTAATCTCTATTACTAATGTAATCATTTGTTTTACGACATAACTTGTTGTTGATAAATGTCTGTGATGAGATCCGTCGAAAACTTGCTTAGATTAGTTGAAAGAATGGTTGAGAAATTTTCACGATTTGAAACGCGTGTATACATGGGTTTAAACATGATATAAATTGATTTTTGGGTCAAATATAAACTTTGTCACGTTTCATAATATACGCTCGTGAATGGATACTTTGTCACGTATTTGGAGGTTTGAGATTTTGGAAAAACTTATCGTTAATTTTAAAATAAGATAAAATTTATTTTTACGAATATTTTAACGTAAGGCTAAAGCTTGTATTTTGTTATAATGAATAAACTAGAGAAAAATCAAAATAAACACTTTAAGTGTAAATTTAAAAACTTGAAATTATTAATTAAAAGTTGACATAAAATTTTGAAAGCGCGAACCGAGCAGTTTCGAGTCAGTTTTAGCCATCCGGCAAAACACGATTGTTTTTCAAAATGTCGTTTTACGTTGCTACGAGACTTAAAAAAAGAATAAAAAAATAGAAAGTTTTCAATGATGTAACATATTTTAAATATGTAAAAATAATCTCTTTTACAATATGATAAATATTTATTAGAACGCGCAAGTGGATTTTTCAACGCATGCAGGCTCGTATTATTTCTATTAAGGATATATAATTAATATATATAATGTTCTGGATGCGTATGGTTTGATCATACTTTATCCCCTCTGGTTTCGCGATTCTACCATTGGACTTGAGTAGTCCTGTCATTTGTTCACTTTTGATCTTGTCCTCGGTATAGGACCATTTTATATAGATCGTTATTTTTCTATTACATGTTAGTAAGGATATGTTGCACGTTGTATTTTTGTCCCCTTCACGGACCCCGCAACCTTTCCTTCTCTTGTTATTGGAAACTAAATTTGGTGGTATTTGCGTGTCACGCGAAACAGTGGAGATAACCTTCAAGATGTGGAATGTATAATTGGGGAGCGCATGTACTACACCTGGCTTCATTATGGAGAATATGACCGTTCTTCAATTTTCGGCAATTGTGATGATGCTCGATGTTCATTTCATGATTTCGTAGATGTCGTTGTTACCTAGAAACTCTTGACATATCTTAGGTGTATCTTGACTCATAGTGCAAGCAATTTCAGTAGCAAATATATTGCTCGTTCACCTCATTCAGTCTCATTGATTCTTGATTCCTGCTATTTATACTTGCATTGATCATTGATTCCAAACCACCTTAGCGTCATTTTATGATATAAAATTTTTCGAGAATATATATTAATATATAAAGTATTTTATCGAACCAAATACCAAATTGTGTTGATATTTCTTTTTTACAAGAAGGCGAAGGAAAAATATGTTTCCTAAGAAGGAATATACAAATAGTTGATGTATTTCTAGAAACAGGTTAAAAATAATTTCTGATTTCTAAGTCACGTGAATTACTTATTTTTGAGAATAAGTCAAAAATATTCATAATCTTGTATGATTGTGCAATAATCATAAAGTTTCTTTTAGTAGCGTCGAATATATCGTTACTCGGTCCTCAGTTATGCATGGGATAGCTAACTA
This sequence comes from Glebionis coronaria, assembly GCA_025667525.1. Classification (NCBI taxonomy): domain Eukaryota; kingdom Viridiplantae; phylum Streptophyta; class Magnoliopsida; order Asterales; family Asteraceae; genus Glebionis; species Glebionis coronaria. The sequence continues at coordinate 170,832,235 of CM046882.1, read as the reverse complement.
TGCATAATTCAGGAAGAGTCGTGACGTATTAGATGTGTCGTTGCTTGGTCCTTAATTATACATAGCCTAGCTAACTATGCTTAATGCAGGAAGAGCCACGTGGTGTCAAATCAGTCGTTGCCTTTAAAATCGTGGTTTTGAATACATGTTTGGATGAGAATACTTCCAGATGGTGGATCCTTATGCAAGTAATCATGTTTGATTCGACTCCGTAAGAACATGTCCCAAATTTCCTTGTATTCTTTAATATTTTCTCTTTCGATTGGTGTTGACTTAGAAAGTCACCTTGAACGAATATTTTCGTAAAACATTTTTATGGTGTCATGTACAACGTGTGAATCCCGTCTAAATCACCATGTTGGTGACGAATTACCAAGGAACCTCGTACCGAAACTAAGATGAAATTTTAACAAGATCAGCAGACTGCAAAACCGGAGGAAAGTCGAGTTTCAGTAACTTCGAGGCCATTGAAGAAGACATATTCCCCCGAAACGTAGGTGTTCGGTCAGCTTATGTCACGAACGAATCTGCATAGACTCGAGTTTTGAATTCAAGGTGTTTGATTTGTTCCTATTCTGCCTTGTGAACTCGAATACCAACCTAGAGTGCTGACTCGTATACCAACATATGGTCACACAAGGATGGTTCAAAAAGGAGAGCCTTCGCTGCGAGAGCCAAGCACAATGGTCGGATCCTACTAGATCCAGTGATGTCGTCCGTAATCATAATCTGTAGGGAATAAAATGGTATGCGATGGATAGTTGAAGTTTGCCGACCGCGCATCTGTAGATGAAAGACAATCTGGGTTGCCGTCTTCGTTTATTCAGTTGAGGAATCCTTGTGCTTGACTCGATCCCTTTGATCATAGATGATCAAACGACGGATAGCCATAGTTGAAATTATGTGGAAAACCTTGCTTGTTATGTGTTTATGTGATATGTGACTTAGTCGAGTAGTCGTACGTTGTGCGAGCTCGAGGTGGCATTGTGAAATGCTGCCCGATCGGAAGGTAACACGTACCTCTATTACGTTGGGTATGTATCCATACGAGAACACCCCGTAATATTGTATTGTATTTAGTCGAGTAATCGTACATGGTGCGAGCGCGAGGTGGCATTGTGAAATGCTGCCCGATCGACAGGTAACGCGTACCTATATTATCTTGGGTATGCATCCGTTTGTGAACACCCCGTAATATCATTTTGGGTATGTATCCGTATGTGAACACCCCGTAATAAATTTTGGATATGGATCCGTGTGTGAGCACCCTCCTATGACAAAAGTCGTTTTGGATGTGCATCCATGGCTATCAGGCCCGTGGACATCCTTTAATATGCAAACTTTCTTTTGACTGGACATATCCAAAAATCCTGTCAAATATTCATAATTATCATGGCTTGATTATTTAGAAAGCATGAGTTAATTTGATTGAACTAATTGATTCGACATGGCTTGGTTAGTTTGCAAGCATGTCGTAATGTGATTATATGTGCTAAATGATAGCATTCAATGTTTTAATGTACGTCGTAGTGCGTTCGATGGAGTAATGTATACTCCGAATGATTTCTGCTTCGAAGAAATCTCCTTTGATGGAAGGTTTCCCTGGCGATCATTTGATTAGGTGATTTCGTATGATTAGTAACGATTACCTTGTTTTAAGTAATTTTGTAACACATTCGATGAAGTTATGTACTCTCGAGAAGATTTTATATGACGTGATATCTTTTAACGAGCCCCGGGACGGTGCTCCCTTAAGGTGGTGAGGATGTAAACTCCGTAAAAATAAGATCATAATTTAATTCTATTTTTCGGATATTTTTTGAAGTATATGATGACATTAATTATTATGACGTTTAACGGTTTAAGTTGAAACCAATATTGAACGTTTTAGTTTTAAGTTCTGACGAGTAACGAGGACTACTAGTGATCGCGATGCCAATGGATGCCCAAATATTATATTTTAATATCGATTATTTCGATATTTGATATTTCTTATTTTTTACGTTTACGTCTTATAAATTAATTAATTAATATTTAATTACTTGGAGTATTTTTCGACGTTTTAGAGTCGGACTGAACAAAAATAATAAAAATAATAGTTGAAATGACTCAAAATATAAAACTTTGAAAATATGTAGAAATAGTATTTTTCATTGTATCCTAAAACGTTGCTAATAACGTGAGTAAAAGAATTTACGTTTTATTTTTACGGTGAAATCTAACCGAAATAGCTAAAAATGATTAAACGAGCATTTGAATAAATAATAGCAAATGTTTTCGAAACTCGACGAAGTAGGGACTCATATTTATTGGAAAAATGATTTTAAAAACGATGGCGCAAGTCTCGTGACTTGAATCGTCCGTTAAGTCGTCCAAAACGAGCCTCGAGCACTTATTTTACAAGAGTAAATAAAACATTTTCAAAACATACCCTAAACTTTTCACCACATGCTAAATTGGATTGGAAGTATTACTATATATATATATATATATATATATATATATATATATATATATATATATATATATATATATATATATATTTCACTTGATTTCTTTCATTTTAACACAAAACTAAAACACACACACAAAATCACTCTCTCCCCACTCACCCCTGCAGCCGCTGGCCGCCGGCCATGCACCGCCGCCGGAAAAGTTTTTCGGACGTATTTTCCGGCGAACACCATTTTTTCCGGCCGATACTAAAGTTGCTCCAAAATACCCGATCTACACGAATCTCATACCCACTCTTCCCCAATCCTCGAAACGCCGCTGCCACCTTTTTGTGGTGGGTTGCCGCCGCCGCCGCCGTCGTGTGGTGGTGTGTGGGTGATGGATCTATGATTATTACACATAAGCATACCTTAAAAACCCTCAAAAACCCCGGATTTAATATCGATCTACACATGCAAGATGGTTACAATCAAGATTAGAAAAAAATAGTTTATCTAGTTTTATTTATCTTATATATGGTGGTTTTGGCCTTAGTTTTGATCAAAAAAGAGGGCTTCGGCCGCCAAACCACCACTGTGGTGGCGGCCGGACGGCGGTACAACCACAGCCACACCATGGTGGTGTTGGGCTTGTGGTGGTGATGTTCTTGAAATTATTTGATTATTTATTTTATTTTTGGGTATAATAGATTTAGATGTATAATATATTTTTATTTTATTTTATACAATGATATAATAAATATAGTGTAATGAATAAAAGGTTAAATAAAATTATAATAACTTTATCTTTATTATTATTATTATGTAAAAAGGTGATGTATAAAAAGTTAAAATAAATAAATAAAGGAAATAACAATAGTGGGATATATGAAAATACATATTTTGAGGATAATATAATAATAATTATTATTAATAATAATTAGGGTATAATAAAATATAGAGTGTAAGAATTCAGAAAATATTATAATAATAATTGTTATTATTTGATATAATGGGATATATAATTATTTGAGGACATATAAAAAATAAATAAATAAATACATATTTAAAGAATATTGTTATTAATATTATTATTAATAAATGGTATATTAAAATATAAAATTATTTAATGTTATATGGAAAGTAATTAAAATATTAATTGTGGGAATATATATATTTAATATAATAATTAAATTGATTGAGGAAAGTATTAATTGGGATATTAATTGAGAAAAGTGAAAAATTATGTATTTTATATACATGGAAATGTTATAAAAACGGCAAGGTCATGCCGAAATTTTCTAAAAATGTATACGTTTATAAAAGAAATTGATAACGAATAAATACGTTATATAATAACTTTCGAAAAGTATTATTCCAGTTAAGATGACATTTAACGTATAATTATGGTAAATAAATTTTAATGAGTTACATAATAATTTTCGAACGAGTGTCGAATTGTATAAAAATAATTTTGTATACACTATTAATTCTGAAGGATTATGTATATAATTTAAGAAATACATTTTTGAATGTTTGTTCTAAATAGTAACCTATGACATGAATCATTTGCGTCATTTTCACTTATAAAATATATATACTGGATATATAAATTATATAATTTGTTTTATTATTTTACTTGGCCAACCACCAAGATTTTACGAGTTGAATTTTATTAATTTGTTTTGTGTCGGGTTGATGTAACCATCCATCGGGAAAACACCATAACCTAAACCTCACAAAACGATTGGAGCATAGCTGTGGAATTAATTACAACCGCGAAAGGATACAGTTGACGCTACATGATTATTAGCTATTTATGGTGTATTACGACTATTGGAATCAAGCCGTATAGATTATGATGTTGTGTTGATAATTATGTGAAGCAGTATTGGGTTATGATATGCCGTGTGGTATTGATACTTATATTCTGCTGATTGTCTGCATCTAAGGTGAGTTCATAGCCTCGCATTTAAATCCTTTAATGCTTTTCGAACCCGCGAGGGGGATACATGCTTGTTTTAGAAAATCGAACACAAGTAGCTTTTATGTGAACGTTGCTATGACTGTTATGTAGTGGTCTTTCCTTCATGGACCGTTAATTACCGATAACCGGTAAACGCTAGTACAATAATAATAGATCTATTTTGGCCTAACGACCTATCCGGAGTATGTTTTCTTGCGAGAAGCATACGAGGATATATTGTATTTAGTATTGGGAGTGTCTCAGTCCAGGTTGGACACATGGTTAAAGTTCGGTTCGTGGCTCTAGCATCGTTTGGTTGTTCTATGAATAAATTGTTTATTAAGCTTGTGTTCAAAGTTACTATTTATAAACTTTATGGATTCACTCAACATTTTTGTTGACTTTAAGCATGTTTATCTCAGGTTTATATTGGCATGCTTGTATAGGATTGGATGCGGATATCAAAGGAAGTGGACTTGGTGAACTTTGTACATTGGATAAAAATCCTTTCTTTTAAAAAGATAAAACAAAAACTTGTATATTGCAACTTATTTGAAAATAAGTTTTCTTAATTTATTGGGACCTTGTAACTCTGATCTTTCGATGAAATCATCGTTGCTAAACGTTTATATTAAAATACGTTTACTGTGACTCGTGAGCTTGTATTATGAAGTAGCACCCCAATGTTGTATTCCGTTGCGTTGTAAATGTGGGGGTGTTACAACCAGAGTCTCTTTTGTTGATGGCTTGGGACACAATTTGTTCTCGGTTGGGAAATTCTGTGATTCTGACTTGGAGGTAGCCTTCAGAAGTCATACATGTTTCGATAGGGATCTTGAAGGAATTCATTTGTTAAAAGGAAATCGTACCACCAAACCTTTACACCATTGATCTTTTTCAAATGTCTGCTGCGTCTCCAATTTGTCTCATGGCCCCGACCACTTCAACAAAGTCATGGTTATGGCATCAAAGGTTATCTCATCTAACTTTCGATGACATCACCCACCGAGCAAAAGATGATCTCGCTACCGGTCTTCCAAAGTTCAAATATACAAAAGACCATCTTTGTCCTTCATGTGAGCAAGGTAAAAGCAAGAAGAAGCCTCACAAATCCAAACCTGTTCCCAATTCAACGAATAGGTTACATCTCCTACATATGGATTTGTGTGGCCCAATGAGAATCAAAAGCATCAATCGTAAGTGATACGTCCTAGTGATTGTGGATGATTATTCTTGTTACACATGGGTTCATTTTCTTTCTTCAAAAGATGAAGCCCCATGAGTGATCATCAATTTCTTGATGAAAACATCAGTGCTACTACAAGCCCCTATCCTCATTGTAAGAACGGATAACGACACATAATTCACCAATCAGCAACTGAAAGCTTATTTTGACGAAGTTGGGATTTCTCATCAAACTTCGGCTGTAAGAACTCCAGAGCAGAATGGAGTTGTGGAACGGAGGAATCGTACAATAGTTGAAGCTGCTCGGACGATGCTTCTCTCCTCCAGTGCACCGTTATTCCTTTGGGACGACGCTATAGCAACTGCGTGTTATACTCAAAACCGCTCCATTATTCACACCTGATTCAACAAAACACCTTATGAGATCATTAATGAAAGAAAATCGGATATATCATTTCTACATGTCTTCGGTGCATTATGTTATCCGAAGAATGATCGTGAAGATATCGGTAAACTTGAACCTAAAGGTGATATTGGCTTTTTCATTGGTTATTCTTCAACTGCTTGTGCTTACAGTGTTTATAATCGAAGGACAAGAAAGGTAATGGAGACTATGAATGTTACCTTTGATGAACTCTCGGGTATGGCCTCTCAAGATAGAAGTTCACATCCCGAGCTTCAAGGTCAGACTTTTGGACACGTCAGTTCAGGACTCGCGCTTCAATTCGAAACCGTCAGCAATATCATCGTTACAACCTTCAAAACATGACTTGGAAGTTTATTTGGGCCAATTTATGATGAATATATGGAGGGTCCTTCGTCATTTGGTGCTACTCAAAATGCCCCAGCTGCACCTGCTACGGTAGTTCAAGAACCTCCAATTGCATCTACACCAACAACATCTTATTCAGCACCATCTACGTCAACCTCAACCATATTGACTCCAAATGTTCCAACCACTTATTCGAATGCTGACGTGACTCAACAACATTCTCAGCAAATTCCTAATCATGTTCATCTTCAGAATGAAATAGTTGCTAAAAATGCAAACAATGCGATGCTCAACGAACATGAGTTTGTTAATCCATTTGCGGCTTCCACAAGTTCTACTCAGCCTTCAACACCATATGTGGATCCGTCGAGCTCGCATAAAGTTTCTCATACACTTCCACATGAACAAAAATTGACTAAGAATCATCTTTTGGTTCAAGTGGTTGGCAATCTCTCACGACCAGTCTCGACACGAAATCAACTGCGTACCGATAGTGATATGTGTATCTATGCACTATCAGTCAGCACAATGGAACCAGAAAGTGTTAAAGAAGCAATGACTGACGCTTCATGGATTGAGTCTATGCAAGAAGAGCTCAATCAATTCATCCGGCTTGATGTATGGGAGTTAGTTCCACGCCCGGACAATATCGATCCCCTTACCCTGAAATGATTATCCAAAAACAAGATGGATGAAGAGCAAACAATCATTAGGAACAAGACTCGGTTAGTTGTGAGAGGTTATAAACAGAAGGAGGGAATTGATTTCGCAGAATCCTTCGCCCCGGTTGCTCGAATGGAAGCTATTAGGATTTTCTTGGCATACGCTGCACACAAATCGTTCACTGTGTATCAAATGGTCGTGAAGACAAATTTCTAGCATGGGTCGTTAAAAGAAGATGTGTACATATGTCAACCTGAAGGTTTCATCAACACCGAATATCGAAGCCATGTCTACATGTTGAAAAAGGCAATTTATGGTTTGAAACAAGCACCGAGGGCATGGTACGACGAATTATCATCCTTTCTTCTTCAAAATCACTTCATCAAAGGAACCATTGATCCAACGTTGTTTATCAAGCACTACGGAAACGACATCTTGGTGGCTCAGGTGTATGTAGATGATATTATATTTGGCTCAACAAATCCAAAATATTCCATATTATTTGTCGACCTTATGAAAAGCCGATTCTAAATGTCCATGATGGGGGAAATGGCGTTTTATCTTGGTCTCCAAGTTCACCAATCCCTTGTGGTATTTTCCTAAATCAATCCAAGTATGTGCTAGAGATTCTAAAGAAATTTGGAATGGAAAACTTTGATCCTATTGGTACTCAAATGGACACTAAACACAAGCTTGATTTGGATAAGAAAGGGACATTTGTATATGCTACAAAATACCAAAGTATGATCGGGTCCCTTATGTACTTAACCTCAAGCAGACTGGACATTGTGCATGCTACTTGTTTATGTGCTCGGTACCAGGCTAAGCCAACCGAGAAGCACCTCAAGAAGGTTAAAAGGATCTTTCGTTATCTCCGGGGAACCATTCACATGGGTCTCTGGTATACGAAGGATTATGGTTTCAATCTAACTGGTTATCCAGATGCCGACCATGCAGGGTGTCATGATACATTCAAGAGCACCTCTGGTGGAGCCCAATTCTTAGGCGAGAACCTAGTGAGCTGGTCCTCAAGAAAACAAGACTGCACGGCGTTGTCCATTGCGGAAGTAGAATATGTGTCTCTATCGGTGTGTAGTGCTCAAGTCCTTTGGATGAGAACACAACTCACAGATTATGGCTTTCACTTTAACAAAGTTACTATCTATTGTGATTCATAATCAGCCATAGCCATATCATGCAACCCGGTCCAACACTCCAAGACCAAGCACATTGCTGTCCGATTCCATTTCATTAAGGAGCATGTGGAAAGAGGAACGATCGAACTGTATTTTTTCAAGACGGACTACCAACTAGCCGACATCTTCACCAAAGCTCCTTCTCAAGACAGATTTGAATTCTTGGTTCGTCGACTTGTTATGTGTAGTTTCACTCTAGATGAACTTGAGCGTCTTGCACATTCGCAGTAACCTTGTATATATCTATCAGAAAATCAAAATACAAAAATATAAAACCTATAAAAACAAAATAAAAAATGAGAAAATCTTTCAAAAATACCAAAAATATTCTTCTTCGACATGTCTCTCAGCATCGATAATATGGACGTACTTAGAAATGTCGCTCATTAATGACACGAGTATGTACATAAAGTTCGAATGGGAGTTCAAATGTTTTTAAAACATATCTTTTCTATTTTTCTTCTCATAATGGCTTATAGTCACATGTCAGACTATAACCCGATCCCCAAAGAAAGGAAAGTCTATGACTTATCCTCAACAACGGGAAATTAATTTTTCTCGGTCATGGGCTTATGTTAAAACATTCAAAGTTTTAAGCTCATGAACTCAAGGAAAATGTTCATTTATGTACATTTTTCCTCAACAACGGGAAATTCAGTTTTTTCGGTTTTTAGAACAATTTTTCAAGATGTTTTCAAAAGATATATTTCAATGTCTTTCAAATCGTGTGCGTATATACTCCTCTCTTTTATCAAATTATTTTTTCGAGGGGGAGTATAAAAATCTCAGAAAATATAGTTTCAAATTTTCATGAAACATTATTCTCTCCATGTTACATCACTACAATATCAAAAATTTCACAAACACATGCAATTTTTGAGGGGGAGAATAGTGATAAAATGTGTTCAAAATGTGTCATCTTGGATAAGATCTTTGATATAAGTGATTTCTCTTCCTAATATGTGCAAAAAAATTTCCTTTTAATGATGCACATATGTAGGGGGCATTTTGGTGATATAGAAAACTTTCAAGGTGTAAACATTTATTTGATCAACACCTTGATTGTCTTTTCAATAGGTTTTTCTGTTTACGATATCTATACCCTTCAACACATTAATTCACGATGGAATTGGTGTCAAAATGTTGTTAGGTATTCGTCCTAAGATCCAACCAGAACCAGAGGGATCTTCCCACGGACAATCCATTAGAATTTAGAATTCCTTAGGAAAGATGGAGTAGTTATGTGAACGAGAAAAATGCCGACTAATCACATAAGCTAGCACTGGAACAATCACAACAAAGTGCTAGTTATGACGTCTCGGTAAGCATTGGAGGGGTTGAGAATGAAAAGGAAATGTAAGGATAAAGGGTGAAAAGAAAATATCCCTCCATACAACTTAGGCAGAAACCGGGTCAATACATCTATTATCAGAATCACGTTGATGATTTCTGGTATTGAATACAAAGCATCATGGACCTTGTGATGCAATGCACAACCCTTCCTGTTGATCCCAAACTTAGATCGATTAGCTTTGTATTAAACGAGATTGAATCAAGATTAATACTTAGAGAAACTTTGTTGTGTTTAACAATCCAAGTGTTATGCGGAATTAACACTTAGAATAAAGAACAAACAAAGAAAGTAAACCAAACATTCACTTTAGATTGATAGACGAACTTGCTTACAATGAAAGTTGTAAAACTGAATAATATATATATATATACTATGAACCCTAGGACCTCCTTTTATAACACAAGTAGTCGTGTATAAAGGTTTACCTATCAACTATTCTAGGTAAAGATAATTCTAGAAAATACAATACTGATCATATGTTTACTTCAAATATAAAACGTGTTGACTAAGTTTTCTTATCAGTGGTTGGACTACTTCTTGTCATCGCTTGAATATTTCTTGTCAGTTCTTGATCTGTAAGCGCTTCATTTACTCTTGTCAGTGTCTAAATTACTCTTGTCAGCGTCTCAGTGACTTAGCTCATTTTATTCCCAACAATCCTCCCCTAATATTGATATCTACTCTTGCAATCAAGTTTCTTAATAAAAACAAAGTACAAGGAGGATTCATACAAATACAAACTACTTGTTAATTAGAAAATAAACAAATCTAATTAAATGCTTGCTAACATCACTAGTATATTCAACTTATAACTGTGTAGACACCATCTTCTTCAAAACATCCTTAGACATAGGATATTGAGCATCAACCAGAAGATACTCTGAAAACTTTGAGGTGCTTAGATGGTATACACCAGCAGCAGAATGTAGACGCCACTTCAAACCACTAATATCATCCAGATCCAACCATATTGGATCAACTTCATCTGGTGCAATCATTCTCTTAAATGTTGTCCAGATCTTTATTCCATTTGCTGAAGTAGGCTCTTCAGCATCATACTTGGTCTTCATCAAATTCCACATATCCACCAAGTCTTCTCTATCTATGCTTGCAAATAATGAGATCAAGGAAATAAAAGTATGTACCTTGTTACCATATCTGGTGATTACCCAGAAACCACTTGCATCTTCTTCATAATTGATTATTGGGTTTCTGAAATCCAAAGGCAATACTTCTGCAAAATCTGAAGTCTCCAAAGGTGAAAGCTTTATACCTTTTCTTATCACTGCTTCACTTGGATTTAACCTATCAATAACTGGAAACTTAATGGGAATTCCCTTCTTCACTGGCCTTGGCACAATAGAAGCCCTCTTGATCTACATATTCTCTTCAATTTCTTCTTTCCTTTCATCTAAAAGAAGTCTCATAGTGTTTGCCTCACAAAATCCTTCCCAAATAGGATAAGTATGGAACTCTAACTCTTCAAAGGATAGCCTCTTCAGTCTCTCATAGGTCCACCCACCTTGATGAAACCTAAGCAGCATATAATAGAGCTCTCTCCTATCCCTTTTGAGCTCTGAAAGCACCTTACTAGCCTTGTGCTTCAAGATCACCTTGCAATCCTCCTGAACTCTTAGTAGAATCTCCAAACCCTAAATTTGTCGAGTGATTGACATGTCTGGATTCTCTTTAGTTGTAGATTCCCATGCATAATACATATCCCTAACATCAGGCATATGAAAATATACTTTCATCTTCAATTCTCTCAGCTTTTCCCTAGCTAACTCATCCTGTCCATACTCCAACCTTTCTGGTTGTTCAATTATCATGACACTTGAAACAGAACTCTCATCATCATCACTACCATCCTTAACCTTTTCTATGGTAGTCTCTATCCTATCCTGTTCCTCTAATTATGCAGCCAAAACAGGATAAAAATGTACCTAATTCTTAGGTACCTGAACCTCTTCTAAAATCCCTTTACCCTTATCCTTAGCTTCAATAGTTGGTAAAGTATTGGCTGGTACCTGTGTAGCAACATCCCTGATGATAAATGGTGGTTGGGATACACCAATCATACCTTTAAGTCTATCATCTTCTGATTTGCTTTTGTCAGCGCTCAAGCTCTGAATGTCAGCGGCTGACTCTGTGACTTGTTGCATCATCTCTACAAAACTTAGCTTCTTGGGAGTAATCAAAGAATCATCCATAGCTGGCTTCTCCTTCAAGCTTGTCAACGCCTCAGCTATCTCCACACTCCCATATGAACCACCTTCTTGTCAGTCTTTGTCACTCATATGTACATGTTCATCCTCCCCTTTGGAAGAATCATCCTGCCTTATACTACCATTAGAAGCTTCCAAAACAACAATCCTTTCCCTCAATGATTTGAGTTCAAGGCCCTGACCTCTGACAACTTGTACAAGGTCTGCATTTTGCTTTTACAAGCGCATGCAAACCATCGTCAATTCCAAAACTGATAAAACCAATCTGCCCTCCTCCCTGATGGGGATTTGACCTCCCAAAATAAACTCATCGGGCATGGATGGGGTCTTAATGATGTTGGGACTGTCTTGACCTGCTTCTAAGCCAGATTCAATAGTCCCAGCCCCACCCATTTCACCACCCACACTTGTGGAGGTAGTTCTCTCTGCAATATGTCTAGGACCACTAGAGGAAAACACTCTAGTAGTCCTTTGGCGTTTCTCAAACCTTTAATCATGTGGTTCTGAAGAGGAAGTGGATTGGGGATCTGTTTGGGTGTGAGGGTCTGTTTGGGTTTGAGGAAGAATGGTGTCAGCGTTTAGGTTGGGTGTGTCAGCGCCCATATTTTGAGTGTCAACGCTTGATGGTTGAGGGTCAAGGTCCATGTGTTAGGGTGATGGAGGTTGTTCTGGTAGTGGGTCTGGTTGTGGTTGAGATTGTGCAGTTGCCTCAATGACAGCTAGCATGGCTGGGGTAAGGGGTAAGTCTCTATAGGGAGGTGAATTCATATTGCCAAACATAGTTTTCGTTTGAGTAGGGACCTCATAAAAGTTTTCATGGTCCCTACTACAATATCCTTGCATATCAAAAACCATTTGTAAAAACCTAGGGTAAGCAAGAGTCATCTTGTTAAACTTGTTGTGAAAGATGCCATAAAAAATAATTTTTGAAAAATTATATCGTTGCCCAGTTGCAATACAAACAATAGCACTCCCGATTGAACGGTTGATTTCAATGAAAGAAGAGCATTTGGGACTCAAACATTGTAGGATGACATGTATAAGGAACTTCCAGGGTGGGGGAAATTGTTGTTTGGTATATTTGTTTAAATTCCCCACTGGGGCCAAAGCATACCCCAAGCCTTGGAGTCCTAACTCTAGCTCTGCTAAGGGAAGAGTAGTTATACCATCATCATCATCAAGATGCAAAGCTTGACGAATCAAAGCTTCAGTAACTACCCATTGAACCCCATGAACAATAGCAGTCAATGTAATCATTCCATCAATTGTTCTAGAACTAACAGTGTTCCAACACTACTTGATGTGTGTTATAGGGATGAGTGGAGTATGAGAAAGTGCATACCTTACAGGAGACGCCTTCAAATACTCAATCATCTCAGTGTATTGGGGATGCAAAGTATTATCCTCTTCTAAATAATCCACCACGTTGTGTTGGCTTCTGAACCCCAATTCCACATTAGCAGGTTTCAACTTTGGTGCCACTAAGATTGATTTGAGAAAATTGTGATATGATAACAATGGAGGTATGAAGCTTTGAGAGTTTTTAGCAGACAAGAAATAGTAGTTACCCTAATTGAAAAAAAGAGCCAAATTTATAGGAGAAGTATAAACATACGATTCGTTGAAATATGAGGCAGTTATATTCAAAAAGTATTCATCAGAATCTTGAAAAATATATAACTTATCTGATACATAATTAAAAGTTACCAACTCGCTAAAACTACGGCCCATATTTTCGTCAAAAATAACAACTGGGTGGGTCCCAATGTTTTTCAACCGTCAAAAAGTAAACATCAGCGTGTAACGGCTATCTTCTTGTCAGCGTTGAAATTTTGCCATGTCAGCGTTTAAATTGGTCTTATCAGCGTTAGGAAAGAAATCATGTCAATGGCCAAAAATAAAAAGAATTAAAAATAAAAAGACCTTAACAAAGAAGTTTACCCTAGTGAAGATAACTCTTAGACTGAAAATGACTATAGGGTGGCAAGCATTATCCAATCATACACACTTGCATAAGCAAGATAGACATGATTTTCCTCAAGTGTCCCTTGCTAACCAAAGTTATTAACAATGAAGTTACCTCATATAAACCCTTTGTAACTTCCCAGGTAAGCCCAATTAAAATATTCACCAAGTCTCCCAACCGACCAATCCTAATTATAGGCCAAAATGTCTTGGCAACGTGAACGGTATATCAACTTTGCATGCTACAGTGCCTTAAGAAATAGAAAGTCTAAATCTTACTCACCAGTGGACACAATCTAAAATTGTGATAAGAGTATTCTAAGAATATCTAAAAACCTAAAGGTTTCCTAAACCTCCCCTTAAAATGTAACACCCCCAAATATTCATACTTTAGTTCAGTGGAAGATTCGTTGGTGTTACGGGATAGCACATTACTCAAATCATAGACAACGCTTAAAAATCACGTCGTTTAATAATAAAGCATTTTTCCATTCATGAATATCAAATTTACATAGGTCCTAAGTCATAATATTTCATTAAATTTTACAAAGCATTTGAACGGAAATTGTTACTTAAGTGCGGGCCATGAATTCTTGTCGTCTTCCCGATAATTCCTTCAAGTACCTGAGATAAAACATGTTAAAAGAAAAGGTCAGCGAAAACGCCGAGTGAATTCATAGAGTTTAATGATATCCATTAATATATCATCGGTATAAAATTATTAACGAAAATCATTTTTGTCCAAATCTTTATAGTAGGCCATAAAACAGGCCAAAAACATTTTATACAAATCCTTGTCAAAATCACACTTTAGGCTTTTTCCTTCAAAACCATTATACAAACCAATGTCGTAAAAACATCATACAATACGTCTTATAACATTGTATAGAGTTAAATAAAAACCGTGATATGAATATGGTTATGTAAAACCAAAACACGAACACAATATCAATAATAAGACCCCGTATTGCTAGTCAGGAAATATATTGGAATTCAATGCGTATAGCAGTATTTTCCTTATTGGATTATTATAAGCCGCATGACATTGCTACCTTACTATAACAAACAACGGGTAGCTAACCCGAAACTCATTTTCCTATCTAAAACAACGTGTCATCACAATAATCACGCTTAGATAAATCTTCTCATACATAAATTCGCTTACCAATCAACGTGCCACAACGGGGATCAACCGTCAAGGCGCGAACTGGGGTGATCTTCCCCAAATAGTACTATTATATGC
This sequence comes from Glebionis coronaria, assembly GCA_025667525.1. NCBI lineage: Eukaryota > Viridiplantae > Streptophyta > Magnoliopsida > Asterales > Asteraceae > Glebionis > Glebionis coronaria. The sequence continues at coordinate 170,817,234 of CM046882.1, read as the reverse complement.
ATAAGCGTCTACCAAATCCCGGTAGTTCACAATTCATGCTAATGGGACTTTTAGTAACATAACCTAACTTTAATAATCTATTTTGTTTCATACACCGGGTCATATAATCAATCATCGGGTCATACAATCATTAGGGTCCAAATCAATAAACAAACAATCGGGACAACTGGTGTCCTATTTTGTATCAAAACCAACATGTTATCTCCCTCGCGGGTTTATTAAACATTTCATAAAACATTTAAAAGAGTGTGAGGCTATGAACTCACGTTGATTGGTAAAGGCGGGTTATTAGCGATTTGGATGTACGATACGTGCTTCAATCACGGAAACCTAGACAAATAATACTCGTCTTAGACTCTTGTCCAATGACTTTATAAAAACAATGGCTATGTACATATATGATGATATTATAAGTATGATGATGATCATGTGGGATTTTATCTCTTCACACACATTATAGTGTTATGTGTTAGTCAAATTTAGACTAGTTATACTAGTTTTAATCCAATTCCATATTAAGGCCCAATAAGCCCATTAAAAGCCCATTAAGAGTTCAACTCTTTATATTAGTCCATTTAAACTATTAATATCAGGCCTTTACTCATATGTTGGGCCCAAATGGGTTAAGCCCAATGAGTAAGTCCATTAGTGTTTAGCCAAATTAGTTGGGTTAATAGTCCAATAAGGCTAATTTGGCCCCTTAAAGTCCATATGTTATAAAGCTCGAGTTTTATCGGTTTTTACTTGTAATATGTACTTATACATCAGTATATGCGTTATAAAAAGTTTACATTAGACGGTTCCGACCGTCTAAGTTTTAATTGAAGAAAACATTAATTTATCGGTTTTAGCCGAAAAGACGTAAAACTTATGTTTTTAGTTTTATAACTTAAAAACTTATCAAATTGCCATTTTTATAAAATTTCCCTTTTATTTAATAAAGTACATACTTATTTATATGTAATATATAAGTTAGTGGGTTTTAGGTATACATTTTATATTATATTAACTTGAATGCTAATATTATACTTTTTATTTTATAAATTCTGATCCTAAATATTCAGTCCACTAAAATGTCCATATCTAGAGTTCTATAAAGAGATAGAACCCCAAATTTTTATAGCAGAAACTACATGATATGTTATCCATACAAGATTACATATTCAAAATAACAAGATGATAGGGAGAAGTAATCTCTATACCACCAAGATGATGAAAAGATGGGATTTTGATGAACAAGGCTTGGTTCCTTGTTACCAAATCTTCAACTTTAGCAATGCAACTTCTTGAGTCCTTCAAATGGATGAACACCTCCATGAAATCATCCCTAAACTCCTTCTTGAAAATCAGCCCAAAGACCTCCATGAAAACTCCTTTTCACATGTTATAATCACCTCCAATCTTCATCTTTTCAAATAGGCTTCAACATATGTTGATTATAGCCTTTGTTTATGGTTAAAATTTGATGATAATGGTGATAGGAGGGTGGCTATGGACGTTCATAGAGAGAAAAGAGAGTGTTTGAGTGGTTTTGCATGTATGAAATGAGAAATGGTTTATGGTGTAGCTAGTTTTGTTAGTTTGGTGGTTTGTGTATGCACTAAGGACATGTGTCCTTGTGTGTATATAAACATGACACCACATATGGTGTGTTTGTTAAGTCTTGTCACCCATAGTGGGGGTGAGGCAAGTGTAAACTTGTCTCATCTCCACTAATTTACGGGTACTCCTCGATTCTAGTTTCCTCGATTTACGTGCCCTCGGGTCGTTTTACGAAAAACGTTTTTTTAAATTATGAATCAACGGCACAAAACGAATCTAATAAAAATTGTCTCATCAAAAGCGGTGTTTAAAAACGTAAATACGTAAACCTAGGGTTTTCGGTTTAGTCGTAAAGGACGTTAAATTATGCAAGTAAGTCTTAATCTCTTCTCGTAAATTTGTGAGTTTATGAACCAACACAAATTTAAAATTCCAAAATAATATTCAAGGATAAATTTATTTCCTGAAATGTCGGACTGTCACCAAAACGGTGTATGTAAAAGTAAGCACGTAACGTAGAATTCTCCGGTTTAAACGTAGTCGATGCTACTTCAAGACGTAAACCCAAATTTCTTCCCAAAAATGAGTGAGTTCATAATATAACATTAAAATAATATTTTTAAATTATACTTGAGAATAAAATATCAACCATAAATTGACGGATTCTCACATCATTTACCCCTAAACAGGATCTTTGTCCTCAAAGATCGATTTATCTTACTACTCGCTTCTTATAGAGTTAAATCCATGTGGGTATTTCTTCCACATTCGGTCTTTTCACACAAGTTTAATTCATTACAATACGCGAGTTTCATCAAACAGAAATACAGGAATACGATTAGGCTTAATGTTGAATTACTTTCTCTATCCATGATGTTCACGGGTTTTTAATGAATGCAACTTTTCGCCGATCTAAACTTCATCAAGAAGTAATCAGATTCTCACTTGATAGACATTATATCAAGTTCGATATACGAAACATAATTCATGCAGCCCTTGAAGTCCTAGGGTAGATCCAGCTTATATGTCCTTCAAGCCAACTCTTACATTATCTCAATGGTCCCATACAATGGGAACTTATTTCCCATGATCGTTCAGATCATCAATTCATTTTTCCAAGGTGAAAATTTTTGGCATAACTTCGCTACCCATCCTGCACTTCAAGATCTACATTTCATATTCACATAACCTCCTGCCCACTACTGGCAGTCAATAATCAGATCCTAATTTCAACAATCATTTCAGGTTTCGCGGGTCGGGTATTTGTAAGGTTAGGTTTGTCATCATAGGCAACCTCAAACCTAAAAGACATGGCAAACTCACAATGGGTGTATGTCGGGTATATTCATCACAACTCCTGCTTATAGATGCTCTTATATTTAGATCCTAACAAGATTCGATCTCGATCCTAATACGATAATTGTGACAATCCGTCAATTTATGGTCGATATTTTATTCTCGATATTTATTTAAAAACATTATTTTAATGTTACAATATGAACTCACTTATTTTTGGGAAGAAATTTGGATTTACGTCTTGGAGTGGCATCGACTACGTTTAAACCGGAGGATTCAACGTTACGTGTTTACGTTTACATACACCGTCTTTGGTGACAGTCCGACATTTCAGAAAAATAAATTTATCCGTGAATATTATTTTGGACTTTTAAATTTGTGTTGGTTCATAAACTCACAAATTTACGAGAAGAGATTAGGACTTAAGATTTTATTTTAACGTCCTTTACGACTAAACCGGAAACCTTAGGATTACGTATTTACGTTTTCGAACTCCGTTTTTGATGAAACAATTTTTATTGGATTCGTTTTGTGACGTCGATTCATAATTTATAAAAACGTTTTTCGTAAAACGACCCGAGGGCACGCAAATCGAGGAAACTATAATCGAGAAATACCCGTAAATAAATTGGATGAGACAAGTGGGACACTTGTCCCACCCCATTCAAACCGGCCTAAAGAAGCCACCAAGCCAACTTATGTGTCAAGTTTATAACATGTAACTTAACACTTGTCTAAGCTTACTTTGTAAGCTAACCAAACCTCAAAACTAGCTACCAAAACAACTCATCTCATTTACACACATGCAAAACAACTCTCCTCTCTCTCACACTCATTTTTGGGCCGTCCCTCATCTCCATCAAACACCACCTTTCATACAAACTTTAACCATAAACATATGTTATAATTAACATATGTTAATCTCCATTCAAAAAGATGAAGATTGGTGCAACTTATAACATCCATGGAGGAGTTTTCATGGTGTCATGGGGCTGATTTTCCACAAGGAGTTGATGAAGATTGGAGTTCTTGAAGATGGTGTTGGCTAAGCACAAGTTTCTCCATCAAAAACCATGCCAAACTCATAACCTACATCAAGTTGGTGGTATAAAGATTGTCCTCCTCAACTTCTTGTTATTTTGATTATGTAAACATGTATTTTATTTCCTATTGTATATATTTATGATGATTATATGATGATAAAAATGTTATGTGGGGATTTGTTGTTGATAATCATGGATAAAAAGGTGAAAAACCATAAGAAACAAGGTTAAAATCTTGGTTAAATTTGATGGCTGTATAAAACAGTAAATAAGTAAGTCATAAACTGATAAAATGATGAAGTGGAATAGATTTACAGTAAGCTATGGGTCTTGTACACATGTGAGAGTTGGCCATGCAATGGAATCAAAATAATGAGTGAGATATGATCAAAACAAGTTTAGGGTATAAATCTGAAGTTACTGTTTTGGACGATTTTTAGAAAGTATTTAGAAGATGATTCAACAGTAGCTATAGGAGAGTTAAATGTAGCACATATCATTTAGTTTATGTGATAAAAATTTGAGCTTCTATCTCCATGTAGAACTCAAGATATGGCAGTTTTGGTGAAGATGAAGTTAAAAATCAGATTTTTGGAAATTAAAGAATAATACTATTATATAAGCACTCACATTTTAATATATAAAATATAAAATAAAAACCCACTAACTCATAAAACTTATTTATATAAATATATATAAAAGTTTAATTAAATGGATAAATTATATAAATGGTGGTGAAATAATGTTTATAAGTAATAAAAACTATAAACATGATTTTTACGACTTTTTCGGCTATTGCCGTAAAATTAACGTTTTTGTTAAATAAAACTTAGATGGTTGGACCCGTCTAATGAAAACTTTATAAAACTTATATACTGATATATAGACATGTATAACAAGTAAAAACTGATAAAACCCGAACTTTAGGGCATACGGACATTAACGAGCTAAGTAAACATATTGGACTAATACTTGGGTTAATAATTGGACTACATAAGATAAACACCCATAAAAAGAATTTATTGGGCTTAACCCATTTGGGCCCAACTTGAAAGTGTATGTACTGATAATATAAGTACAAAAAGGATTAATACAAGTTAAGAACTTATAATAGGCTTATTGGACCTAAAACACGTAAATAGGTACAACGAGAAAACTAGTATAAAAGTTATCAACACATAACTCTAAAATGAGTAAACGAGAATATGTAAACCCACTTGATCATCATATATATATAATCATCATATGTATACATAATTGTTATTTTTATAAAGTCATTGGACAAACGTCTAAGACCGATTATTATTTATATAGGTTTCCGTGATTGAAGCACGTACCGTACATCCAAATCGCCGATAACCGTCTTCCCACATCAACGTGAGTTCATAGCCTCGCACTCTTTTAAATGTTTTTATAAATGTTTTATAAACCCGCGAGGGAGATAACATGTTAGTTTTTATAAAACTAGGACACCATTTGTCCTGATTGTTTGTTTATTGATTTTAGACCCGAATGATTGAATGACCCGATTGTATGACCCGATAAATGATTAATGGACCCGATAGATGAAATAAAATGGATTATTAAAGTTAGGTTATGTCACTAAAAGTGCCATTAGCATGAATTGTGAACTACCGGGAGTTGGTAGACGCTTATGCATTTAATAGTACTATTTGGGGACCATCACCCCAGTTCGCGCCTTGACGGTTGATCCCCGTCGTGCCACATTGATTGGTAAGCGAATTTATGTATGAGAAGATTTCCATAGCGTGACCTTTGTGACGACACGCTACTTTAGATGGGCAAAATTGGTATCGGGTTAGCTACCCGTTTTGGTTTTAGTAAGGTAACAATGTCATGTGGCTTATAATAATCCAAATCACCAAAATATTACTAAACGCTCCGAATTACGATGTATTGCCTGACTAGCAATACTGGGTCATACTATTGATATTATGTTCGTGTTTTGGTTTTCATAACCATACTCATATAACGGTCTTTATTTTCATACAACGTCGTAAGACGTATTGTATGACGTTTTTACGACATTGGCTCGTATAATGATTTTTAAGGCTTTTATAACCATATTCATATAATGGTTTTATTTAATCTATACAACGTTGCAAAACGTATTATATGGTGTTTTTAACGACAATGATTCGTATAACGATTTTTATGGCAAATGCCTATATTACGATTTTTGATAAAGATTTGTATAAAATGATTTTGGCTATTTTATGGCCTATTAAAATGATTTGTACAAGATGATTTTCAGTAATAATTTTATACTGATATTATATTGATGGATTTTATTAAACTCTATGAATTCACTCGGCGTTATCGCTGACCTTTTCTTTTAACATGTTTTATCTCAGGTACTTGAAGGTAATTCTCGGGAAGACGACAAGAATTCATGGCCCGCACTTAAACAATATTTTTCCATTCAAATACTTTGTAAAACTTTGTATGAAATAATATGACTTGGGACCGATGTAACTTTGATGTTTATGAATGGAAATGCTTTATTATTAAACGACGCGATTTTTATGCGTTGTCTATGATGTGAGTAATGTGCTATCCCGTAACACCAACGAGTCTTTCGCTGTATTGAGTTGTATAAATTTGGGGGTGTTACAGTTTGGTACCAGAGCTCTCGTTATAGAGAACGAAAGATTTTTAAAACCGAGGTTTTGAATAAAACATTTCAAAATCTTTTAACTATAAACATTTTTCTAAAAATGTCTAAAAATCTTTTGACTATAACGGTGCCGAAGTATTCCCGAGTTACCGACAAGGCTAAGACTGAGAAGTGTTATTTTAATATATATAACTTGGATTATATATATATGATGTAATTTTATTACATGATTGTTTGATGATTATTTTGATTTTTATACGAGGTATTTATACGACGTCGATTGTCACAAGTAACCCTAAATCTCCTAGTAAATTAATCGAAGCTATTCTCGTAGGAATTCTAGCTATCCTAGATCTAAAACCAAGTTGTGGATATCTATGATCCCAACAAAATGGTTGATATTTGTAGAAATGTAAATATTAGTTGATTGTGATATTGAAAAAGAATTGGCGAGATTAAATTTGATATCGATGTCATGACGATCTTTCCTTATAGAGTGTAGTTTGACAAAACATTACCACCTAGAAAGATGTCATCTGATTCGTTGTCATCCAATTCTTAAATTTGAAATCGAAAGGGTGAATGTTGCACTTGTGGCTGTTATTGGAACCATTACCCAAAAGCCTCATGCCACTAATACTTTTCCGAGAAGTCTAGTGGAATGATCAAGTCATTTCATATTAATGACTCATTTGATAATTGTTGTTGTAAGAGCTAATAGGATTGGAAATTAAGTATTGATCCATATTGAGATTGTATTGCCTTTACAAGGCCGAAGAATAAGGTTGTAAGTATTAGAATATGAGGTAGGATATTGAATTGAGTATAAAATTGGTTGAACTTGAATAAAGTAAAATTTAACCCGTATGGAATATAAGATGGTTAAGAGGAAGTCGTTAAGTTTTGTGAATGAATTATAAGGTTTTAATTGATTGTTAGTTTGTGTTAAGGGTTGTTCCTAGACCACTGTCCAATGATGAGGATGCCCAGTGTCCAAGAAATGAATTGAAGAAATCTTCTTCTGAATTGAGACCGATGGATCTTCTGGGACATGTGGAACACCTAATGACTCTTGTAGATTAGTATTCATTGTGGTATCTTTTAAAAATCCCTAACTTAACTGAGATATCAGTTGGTAGGATGAGTTCTGAGTATTGTATGACATAGTGACGCGTAATGTGTCACGGTACAATTTTGACTTGTTTGTGATTAATGAAAAGACTACCTTTGATTGCTAAATCATGCATGTATCGATGTTATCTATATTTTATTGCTTCATCCTAATGTTCGCATTAGTGATGCAACCGTTGAACAAGTACTCATCTCTAATTGAGTTACGTTGTGAATTATTCTTCATGAGTGCCATCAAAGTCATGAACCTCATGATTAATTGGCTAAGCTCATTTCCTATCATATCGTAGTTAATTCTTGGTGAACAAGCTTTCATCACTCTTTTGCAGATCACTAATTGTTTTTATAAAGTTAAAACGGTATCCTTTGAGAAAATCTAATTTTCATCACTATAAGGATTAGTCAAAGTGAGATTTATAAGTGATTGTTATAAAAAAGAATTTGTTTATAAAACACCTTGGAAAACTTAATTGTTTTCATAACAAGGAAAATCTTTGTAAAATTATTTTGATTCTTATTTAAGAATTAAGCATGTAAATGTTTTTATCAAAGACATGATGGTAAAATTTTGACGAACTGAGTATTGCATCGTAAATCTTGAAATTGTATATAGTTGCGTGCCTACATACAATTTGGAATGGACTATGCAAGACTGATTAGTAGTCACCATAAAACTGATTAATAAACACTAATTTTTCTTTGAAGATTGTGAAAGATTAAAATTTATGAGATCTGCAAAAAGCGAAAAATAAGGACATAGTGTTAGGGACACCTACATATGTGCCTGTAGAATCTATTCTTCTGAGTTGAATTTACTCATCTGTGGAATTTGTCTTATTTGACAATTGATATTCCTTCTTGTCCAATTCCCCCGTAGTGAGATTCTTAGGAAAAGTATCTGATTACCGAGTGTTGATACCCGACTGGATGTATCGACGTTCCTATCATTTCTTTTGATTTGATTTCATTTGAATGACCTGGGTAACGATCCGAGGAGCTTTCGAATGCGTACTCAAATTATGAAAACATGGGATATATTCATACTCGTTAAATGTTTTCGTCTGTATCTGATTTGAAATTCTCTCGCATAGATTATGCGTTGACCTTACTCTTTTAAGATTAGTTATGTCTCCTGATATCCTTGAATTTGTGAAGAATTATGAATTATTATTAGACTTTTGAGAAGTTCGCATCTTATCGACGGCAACAAAACTGGAAAGTTGATAGTGCCAGTAGAATGGATTGATTGATTATGACATGACGACATTGTCTGAATTGATGGGAACTCGAGTAGAATTCCCTAAATGATAAGATGTTGATTATCAAAAGTGATCTAAATAATTCTTGATGGATGACCATATCCTGCATTTAGACTTGAAATTATACCGTGAATGGTTATGAATTAGTCATAGATATTATAATCTAGAAGAACCTAATATGAATGTATTAAAAGGTGTTTATGTTATCTGAAACTTTAGTAAGTATTTGTTAATGAATTACCCAGACTTTCGCCATTAAGGCAAGTAGAAATTGGCATTGATTATATTTCCGGTGCTGCACTTGTGGCTTGTGCACTGTACGTCAGCACCATCTAAATTAAAGGAATTACCGTACAACTGAGAGAGTTGACAGAGAAAGATTTTATTATACCAAGCCTGTCATCCTGAAGAGCTATGGTGTTATCTTTCCTTATATTTGTAGATTACTGTGACTGAGTAAATTGACAATCGAAAACGATATCCATAACTCGAAATGGAAGATTTGTTCGATCATTTACAAGGTTCTAGCGTATGTTATAAAGATTTGATCCACGGCATGGTTATCATCAACTTCGCATCTGCGAAAAAGATTATCTATTCCAATCACTACATCCGGTACTTGTAATGAACATTATGAGTTTCACGTGATGTCGTTTGGATTGACTAATACACATGTAGCATTCATAAAATTGGTGAATCACGTGTGTAGGCTGTAATTTGATAAATTCATGCTTGTGATCATTAAGGATCATTTGTTTGTTTATTAGAATAAGAATGAGTTAATAATTATTTATAGATTGCCCTGAATTGGCCGAACAATGAAAACATGTACCTTAAATATTTAACATAAGACTTAAGACTTAATTCTTTGCATGATTTAACCGTGTGAATAATAGATAATGGAAGCTATATTGACTTTTGAAAGATTAGAACCATTAACGCTTAGGGATTAAAAACTTAATCCTTTACATAAAATGACCATTGGATTAATGACGGTAAGATATATGCATATAGACTCTTCAAAAATTAAGAGCCCTTTTAAGACCTTGGGTTTTACTAAAAAGAAATGGAAATATGTTTTGACAAATGCTTTAACAAAGGATTTTAAAGGGATTATTCCCTTATACACAAACCATTTAACTAAACTTCTGTTTAGGGGTAAATGTTTGTGTATACCTCAAGATAACCTAAGAAGGATTGAGGAAATCATTTAAACCATAACTTGAAATTTGAAACGATAATTTCTGCCTTTTAACTAAGAAAACTTTGACCAAAGTATAAACAAAGGTTTTTCGAACATTTACGAATCTTATTAATTATTTTCGACAAATCAACGAAAATATTGTAAATTAAACTCAAATTTATTTTGAACATTTTATATAATTGGTCGAACTAAGAAATTTAAAACTTTTACGTTTACGCTTCATAAAAATTAACTAATAATTATTTAATTAATTATGATAATTATCGACGCTTTAGACGACGGATTGAGTAAAACGGATAAAAATGATAGTTGAGAAGAAACTAAAACTCAGAAAATGTGAAGAAATAATTTTTGAATAAATACGGTTATGATATTTATTTCATCAGGTAAGTGAACGTAATTGCTGACGCATAATATAGAAAGAATACCTGAGTGAATTATGGACATGATACTTATATCATCATGTGAAGTGAATATAGATACCGACGCATTATGTAGAAAAGATAAAGAACCAGTTAGGACATGTTCCTTAATAATGAAGGTGCGAAATAAATTTCCGAACGATATAAAAATAAACAATGCTTATTAGAAGGATAATATAGATAATCAAAGGGGTTCGCGGCTAATGTGAACCATCAGAATTGAGAAGCCGATAGCGTTAAATATTTTTAAAAGACCACTTGTGATTGTCTAAAATTGGAAGATTGTGAGATATAGTTATGTTGGAATTTGTAAGTATAAGTATTCTATTTATGTCATTTCTGACTAAAAGTATCTTTGTCTGAGGAAGTTGTACTAATGGCAAATTATGAAGGCAGACATCTCCTCATACATTAGTAAACGTCTAGCTATTGCAAAGGTCATCATCTGAATTTGATTCGATTTGGGTCACCGTCGACAGACTGACCAAATCTGCTAATATCATTCCCGTTAATGATAAATGCAAAAGAATTAGGTAAACATGGTGTGCCTGTATCGAACATCTATATCAAGATCCTCGCTTCGCATCGAATTTCTAGAGATTTGCTCAGAAATCATTGAGAACGAACCTTGATAAGAGTACTATGTACCACCCCAAATCGAAGGGACGAGGTAAAGTAACGATACAAAGTAATATAAGTGCTGTTTTATGTTTGAATGATTGACCTTTGGTAATAGACCGTATAATCGTTTTCCTTTGGAGAGATTATCATTGATAATCATCGTATTAGGATTGAGATCGAATCTTGTTAAGATTTAGAAATTAGAGCATCTGTAAGCAAGAGTTGAGATGAAGACATCCGACATACACCCGTTGTGGGTTAGACATGTCTCTTAGGTATAAGGTTCCCTATGATGGCGAACCTATCCTTGCAAAATACCCGACCCGCGAAATCTGAAATGATTGTTGAAATTAGGATTTGATTATTGAATGCCGGTAGTGGGCAAGAGGTTATGTGAATGTGAAATGTAGACCTTGAAGTGCCAAATGGGTAGCGAAGTTATGCCACAATTTTTAACCTTGGAAAAAAAAATGAATTCATGATCTGACAAATCATGGGATATAAGTCCCCGTTGTATGAGACCATTGAGATGATGTAAAAGTTGGGATTGAAAGGCATATAAGCTGGATCTACCCTAGGACTTCAAGAACTGCGTGAATTATGTTTCCTAAATCAAACTTGATGGAATATCTATCAAGAGAAAATCTGATTCTTCTTAGCAAAACTTAGATCGGCGAAAAGTTGCATTCATCAGAAACCCGTGAACATCATGGATAGAGAAAGTAAGTCAACATTTAGCCTGATCTTATTCCTATAGTTATGTTTGATGAAACTCGCGTATTATAATGGATTACACTTGTGAGAAAAGACCTAATGTGGAGGAAATACCCACATGGCTTTAACTCTATAAGAAGCGAGTAGTAGGATGATCTTTGAGGACAAAGATCCTGTTTAGGGGTAAATGCTGTGACAATCCGTCAATTTATGGTTGATATTTTATTCTCGATATTTATTTAAAAACATTATTTTAATGTTACAATATGAACTCACTTATTTTTGGGAAGAAATTTGGATTTACGTCTTGGAGTGGCATCGACTACGATTAAACCGGAGGATTCAACGTTACGTGCTTACGTTTACATACACCGTCTTTGGTGACAGTCCGACATTTCAGAAAAATAAATTTATCCGTGAATATTATTTTGGAGTTTTAAATTTGTGTTGGTTCATAAACTCACAAATTTACGAGAAGAGATTAGGACTTACGATTTTATTTTAACGTCCTTTACGACTAAACCGGAAACCTTAGGATTACGTATTTACGTTTTCGAACTCCGTTTTTGATGAAACAATTTTTATTGGATTCGTTTTGTGACGTCGATTCATAATTTATAAAAACGTTTTTCGTAAAACGACCCGAGGGCACGCAAATCGAGGAAACTAGAATCGAGAAATACCCGTAAATAAATGGGATGAGACAAGTAGGACACTTGTCCCACCCCATTCAAACCGGCCTAAAGAAGCCACCAAGCCAACTTATGTGGCAAGTTTATAACATGTAACTTAACACTTGTCTAAGCTTACTTTGTAAGCTAACCAAACCTCAAAACTAGCTACCAAAACAACTCATCTCATTTACACACATGCAAAACAACTCTCCTCTCTCTCTCACACTCATTTTTGGGCCGTCCCTCATCTCCATCAAACACCACCTTTCATACAAACTTTAACCATAAACATATGTTATAATTAACATATGTTAATCTCCATTCAAAAAGATGAAGATTGGTGCAAATTATAACATCCATGGAGGAGTTTTCATGGTGTCATGGGGCTGATTTTCCACAAGGAGTTGATGAAGATTGGAGTTCTTGAAGATGGTGTTGGCTAAGCACAAGTTTCTCCATCAAAAACCATGCCAAACTCATAACCTACATCAAGTTGGTGGTATAAAGATTGTCCTCCTCAACTTCTTGTTATTTTGATTATGTAAACATGTATTTTATTTCCTATTGTATATATTTATGATGATTATATGATGATAAAAATGTTATGTGGGGATTTGTTGTTGATAATCATGGATAAAAAGGTGAAAAACCATAAGAAACAAGGTTAAAATCTTGGTTAAATTTGATGGCTGTATAAAACAGTAAATAAGTAAGTCATAAACTGATAAAATGATGAAGTGGAATAGATTTACAGTAAGCTATGGGTCTTGTACACATGTGAGAGTTGTCCATGCAATGGAATCAAAATAATGAGTGAGATATGATCAAAACAAGTTTAGGGTATAAATCTGAAGTTACTGTTTGGACGATTTTTAGAAAATATTTAGAAGATGATTCAACAGTAGCTATAGGAATGTTAAATGTAGCACATATCATGTAGTTTATGTGATAAAAATTTGAGCTTCTATCTCCATGTAGAACTCAAGATATGGCAGTTTTGGTGAAGATGAAGTTAAAAATCAGATTTTTGGAAATTAAAGAATAATACTATTATATAAGCACTCACATTTTAATATATAAAATGTAAAATAAAAACCCACTAACTCATAAAACTTATTTATATAAATATATATATAAAAGGTTAATTAAATGGATAAATGATATAAATGGTGGTGAAATAATGTTTATAAGTAATAAAAACTATAAACATGATTTTTACGACTTTTTCGGCTATTGCCGTAAAATTAACGTTTTTGTTAAATAAAACTTAGATGGTTGGACCCGTCTAATGAAAACTTTATAAAACTTATATACTGATATATAGACATTTATAACAAGTAAAAACCGATAAAACCCGAACTTTAGGGCATACGGACATTAACGAGCTAAGTAAACATATTGGACTAATACTTGGGTTAATAATTGGACTACATAAGATAAACACCCATAAAAAGAATTTATTGGGCTTAACCCATTTGGGCCCAACTTGAAAGTGTATGTACTGATAATATAAGTACAAAAAGGATTAATACAAGTTAAGAACTTATAATAGGCTTATTGGACCTAAAACACGTAAATAGGTACAAAGAGAAAACTAGTATAAAAGTTATCAACACATAACTCTAAAATGAGTAAACGAGAATATGTAAACCCACTTGATCATCATATATATATATAATCATCATATGTATACATAATTGTTATTTTTATAAAGTCATTGGACAAACGTCTAAGACCGATTATTATTTATATAGGTTTCCGTGATTGAAGCACGTAACGTACATCCAAAATCGCCGATAACCGTCTTCCCACATCAACGTGAGTTCATAGCCTCGCACTCTTTTAAATGTTTTTATAAATGTTTTATAAACCCGCGAGGGAGATAACATGTTAGTTTTTATAAAACTAGGACACCATTTGTCCCGATTGTTTGTTTATTGATTTTGGACCCGAATGATTGAATGACCCGATTGTATGACCCGATAAATGATTAATGGACCCGATAGATGAAATAAAATGGATTATTAAAGTTAGGTTATGTCACTAAAAGTCCCATTAGCATGAATTGTGAACTACCGGGAGTTGGTAGACGCTTATGCATTTAATAGTACTATTTGGGGACGATCACCCCAGTTCGCGCCTTGACGGTTGATCCCCGTCGTGCCAAATTGATTGGTAAGCGAATTTATGTATGAGAAGATTTCCATAGCGTGACCTTTGTGACGACACGCTACTTTAGATGGGCAAAATTGGTATCGGGTTAGCTACCCGTTTTGGTTTTAGTAAGGTAACAATATCATGCGGCTTATGATAATCCAAATCACCAAAATATTACTAAACGCTTCGAATTACGATGTATTGCCTGACTAGCAATACTGGGTCATACTATTGATATTATGTTCGTGTTTTGGTTTTCATAACCATACTCATATAACGGTTTTTATTTTCATACAACGTCGTAAGACGTATTGTATGACGTTTTTACGACATTGGCTCGTATAATGATTTTTAAGGCTTTTATAACCATATTCATATAATGGTTTTATTTAATCTAAACAACGTTGCAAAACGTATTGTATGGTGTTTTTAACGACAATGATTCATATAACGATTTTTATGGCAAATGCCTATATTACGATTTTCGATAAAGATTTGTATAAAATGATTTTGGCTATTTTGTGGCCTATTAAAATGATTTGTACAAGATGATTTTCAGTAATAATTTTATACTGATATTATATTGATGGATTTTAATAAACTCTATGAATTCACTCGGCGTTATCGCTGACCTTTTCTTTTAACATGTTTTATCTCAGGTACTTGAAGGTAATTCTCGGGAAGACGACAAGAATTCATGGCCCGCACTTAAACAATATTTTTCCATTCAAATACTTTGTAAAACTTTGTATGAAATAATATGACTTGGGACCGATGTAACTTTGATGTTTATGAATGGAAATGCTTTATTATTAAACGACGCGATTTTTATGCGTTGTCTATGATGTGAGTAATGTGCTATCCCGTAACACCAACGAGTCTTCCGCTGTATTGAGTTGTATAAATTTGGGGGTGTTACAATAATTATCAATGATAATCTCTCCATAGAAAAATGATTTTCCCATTTATTACCAAAGGTCAATTATTCAAGCATAAAACAATACTTCTAGTGTTTTGTATCGTTACTTTACCTCGTCCCTTCGTTTGGAGTGGTAAATAGTACTCTCATCAAGGTTCGTTCCCAATGACTTCTGAGCAAATCTCTAGAAATTCGATGCGAAACGAGGATCTTGATAGAGATGATCGATACAGGCACAATATCCTTACACAACTCCTTTAAATTCAAAAGAGTCAATTTCTTCATCGTGAATCTATCATTAACAGGAATGATACTAGCAGATTTTGTCAGTCTGTCGACGATAACCCAAATCGAATCAAATTCAGATTATGACCTTTGCTATAGTTAGACGTTTACTAATGTATGAGGTGATGTCCGCCTTCATAAATTTCCATCAGTACAACTTCTTCAGATAAAGATACACTTAATCAGAAATCGTATGAATAGAATACTTAATCTTATGAGATTCCAGCATGACTAAATCTCGAAATCCTTCGTGTTCAGGCCACCACAAGAGGCCTTTTATACATTTTACGCCACCGTCTTCTCGTTTCTAATGGTTCACATTAGCCGCGAACCCCTTTTATTATCTATATTATCCCTTTTTACAAGCATCGGCTATTTTTAAATTGCTCGGCAATTTATTTTGCACAATCATTACTAAGGAACACATCCTAAATGATTCTTTATTCTTTCTACATAATGTGTCAATATCTACATTCACCTTCCCCGATGAAATAAATATTATGACCGTATTCATTCAAAAATTATTTCTTCATAATTTCTAAGTTTTAGTTTCATCTCAACTATTATCTTTATTAGTTTTGCTCAATCCGACGTCTAAAGCGTCGATAATTATTACAAGTAATTAAATAATAAATGTATAATTTTTATGAAACGTCAACGTATAAAATTTTAAATTGCTCAGTTCGTCCAATTATAGAAAAATGTTGAAAATAAATTTGAATTTATTTAACACGATTTTTGTTGATTTATCGAAAAGAATTAATAAGATTCTTAAATGTTCGAAAAATCTTTTGTTTGTACTTTGGTCAAAATTTCCTTAGTTAAAAAGAAAAAATTGTCGTTTCAAAATTCAAGTCATGGTTTAAATGATTTCCTCAATCCCTCTTGGGTTATCATGAGGTATACACAAACATTTACCCCTAAAGGAGTTTAGTTAAATGATTTGGGTATAAGGGAACAATTTCTTAAAAATCCTTTGATAAATTATTTGTCAAAACATATTTGCACTTTCTTTTTAGGTAAAACCCAAAGCCTTAATGGCTCTAATCTTTAAAGAGTCAATATTTTCCATTATCTATGAATCACACGGTCAAATAATGTAAAGGATTAAGCCTTTAATCACATGTTAAATATTCAAGGTACATGTTTTCATTACTCGGCCGACTCAGGGCATTCTACAAATAATTATTAACTCATTCTTATTCTTAGAAACAAACAAATGGTCCTTAATGATCACGAGCATGAACTTATCAAATTACAGCCTACACACGAGATTCACCAAATTTATAGAGGTTACATGTGCATTGGTCAATCCAAACAACATAACATGAAACTCATAATGTTCATTACAAGTTTTGAATGTAGTGATTGGAATAGATAATCTTCTTTGCGGACGCGAAGTTGATGATAACCATACCGTGGTTCAAATTTTGAATATACGCTAGAACCTTGTAAATGATCAAACAAATCTATCATCTTGGGTAGTGGATATAGATTTTGATCATCAATTTACCTAGTTCACTGTAATTCAACAAATATAAGGAATGATAACACCATAGCTCTTCATGATGACGAGCTTGGTAGAATAAAATCCTTCTCCAACAACTCTCTCACTTGTACGATAATTCTTTTAATTCAGATGGTGCTGACGTACAGTGCACATGCCACAGGTGCAGCACCGGGAATATAATCAATACCAAATTCAACTTGCCTTAATGGCGAAAGTCTAGATAATTCATCAGCAAATACCTCCTAAAGTTTCAGATTACAGAAACATCTTTTAATAAATTAACCTTAGGTTCTTTCTAGATTACAAGATCTATGACTAGTTCATAACCATTCATGTTATAATTTCAAGTCTAAATGCAGGATATGGTCATCCATCAAGAATTATTTAGATCACTTTTGATAATAAACATCTTATCTTTTTGGGGGAATTCCACTCGAGTTCCCATCAATTTAGACAATGATATCAGGTCATAATCAACCAATCCATTCTAATGGCACTACCAACTTTTCAGTTTTATTTTCGTTGATAAGACGTGAACTTCTCAAAAAACTAATAATAACTCATAATTCTTTACAAATTCAAGGATATTTGGAGACATAACTAACATTAAAAGAGTAAGATCTACGCATAATCTACGCGAGAGAATTTCAAAGCATATAAGGACGAAAACATTAACGAATATGAATATATCCCATCTTTTCATGATTGAGTACGCATTCGAAAGCTCCTTGGATCGTTACCCAGGTCATTCAAATGAAATCTAATCAAAAGAAATGATAGAAAACATCGATGTGCCCAGTCGGTATCAACACTCGGTAATTAGATACTTTTCCAAAGAATCTCACCACGGGAGAATTGGACAAGAAGGGGATATCAATTGTCAAATAAGACAATTTCCAAAGATGATTAAATTCGATTCAGAAGAATAAATGGTACGGGCACATATGTAGATGTCTCTAACAATATGTCCCTATTTTTGCACTTCTTGCAGATCTCATATAATTTAATCTTTCACAATCTTCAAATAAAATTTAGTGTTTATTAATAATTTCATGGTGACTACTAATCAGCCTTGCATGGTCCCTTCCAAGTTGTATGTAGGAGCGCAACTATATACAATTTTAAGATTAACGATACAATACTCAAATCGTCAAAACTTTGTCATCATATTTAGAATAAAAATATTTTCATGCTTAATTCTTGATTAAGACTCAAAATGAATTTACAGAGATGTTCTTTGCTATGAAAACAATTAAGTTTTCTAAGGTATTTCATAAACAACTTTATTTCGATAATGATTACTCATAAAAACAATGAGTGATCTGCAAAAGAGTGATGAAGAGTTGTTCACCAGGAACTAACTACAATATGATAGGAAATGAGCTTAGCCAATTAATCATGAGGTTCATGACCTCGATGGCACTCAAGAATACAAAGAGAAGAATCTACAACGCAACTCCATCCGAAATGAGTACTTGTTCAATGGTTGCATCACAATGCGATCATTAGAAAGTAGCAATAAAAGATAGATAACATCGATACATGTAGGATTTAGCAATCAAAGGTAGTCTTTTCATTAATCACAAACAAGTTAAAATTGTACCGTAACACATTACGTGTCACTATGTCATACAATTCCAATAACTCATCCTACCAACTGATGTCTCAACTAAGTTAGGGATTTTTAAAAGATACCACAATGAATACTAATCCACAAGAGTCATTAGGTGTTCCACATGTCCAGGAAGATCCATCGGTCCCAATTTAGAAGAAGATTTCATCAATTTATTTCTTGGACACTGGGCATCCTCGTTAGTGGACAATGGCCTAGGAACAACCCTTTACACGAACCAACAATCATTTAAAACCTTATTATTCAATTACAGAACTTAACGACTTCCTTTTAACAATCTCATATTCCATACGAGTTAAATTTTACTTCATTCAAGTTTCAACCAAATCATACTCAATGCGATATCCTACTTCATTCTCTAATACTTTCAACCTTATTCTTAGACCTTGAAAGCGCAATAAAAGCTCGATACGAACAACACTTAATTTCCGATCCTATAGCTTACAACAATAGTTATCAAATGAGTCACTAGTATGAAATGACTCACACATTTAATTAGACCTCTCGGAAAGGTACAAGTGGCATGAGACCTTTGGGTAATGGCTCCAATAACAGCCTCAAGTGCAACATTCACCCTTTCAATTTCAAATTTAAGAATTGGGTGACACCGAATCAGATGACACCTTTCCAGGTGGTAACGTTTTGTCAAACTCCACTCTATAAGGAAAGATCGTCATGACATCGATATCAGATTTAATCTCACCAATTCTTCTTCAATATCACAATCAATTAATATCAACATTTCTACAAATATCAACCAATTTATTGGGATCATAAATATCCACAACTTGGTTTAGATCTAGAATAGCTAGAATTCCTATAGAAATAGCTTCGATTAATTTGCTAGGGGAGTTAGGGTTTTTTGTGACAATCTACGTCGTATCAATACCTCGTATAAATATTAAAATAATCATCAAACAATCATGTAATCAAATTACATCATATAATCCAAGTTTTATATATATATATATATATATATATATATATATATATATATATATATATATATATATATATATATATATATATATATATATATATATATATACATATATATATATATATATATATATATATATATATATATATATATATATATATATATATATATATATATATATATATATATATATATATATATATATATATATATATATACATATATATACATATATATATATATATATATATATATATATATATATATATATATATATATATATATATATATATATATATATATATATATATATATATATATATATATATATATATATATATATATATATATATATATATATATATATATATACATATTAAAATAACACTTCTCAGTCTGGCCTTGTTGGTAACTCGGGAATTCTTCGGCACCGTTATAGTCAAAAGATTTTTAGACATTTTGAGAAAACTGTTTATAGTTAAAATATTTTGAAATGTTTTATTCAAAACCTTGGTTTTTAAAAATCTTTCGTTCTCTATAACGAGAGCTCTGGTACCAAACTGTAACACCCCCAAATATTCATACTTTAGTTTAGCGGAAGAGTCGTTGGTGTTACGGGATAGCACATTACTCAAATCATACACAACGCTTAAAAATCGCTGTGACACCCTAGAATCGAGGTCATTAACGATACCCTAATTTACGCCAATTTTTGAAATTTTTAATAAATTTTAATTTCTATACTTATAAGTATTTTGGTTAAAGCCGATGTTCGAGGTTATAATTTTTACGTTTGACGTTTTAAGAAGGACGATGACGATTACGATCCCGAGGGATGCCCAATTTTATATAATTATTGACGATTTATCGATAATGTAATTTTTCGAGAATTTTATTTACGGTTCGTGTTAAGTTGAGTCGGGTGAGTTTTATAGCCTTCCGAGTACATTTAAAGTATCCCAAAAATATTTTGGAGCGTTCGGGAAGATTTCCGACTCCCGTAAAATTTTCAAAATTGACAAATGAGTCGAACCCGCAAAGTTTTGAGGACGTTTTTCATTTAAGGCCAAAAGAAGCTAAATATTGCAATTAAGCCCCTCCCAACCCACCAAAAAGGCCAAATGTGACATAAACACAAACACACACAAAACTTTCACCAAAATCAAACTCTCTCTCCCTCCCTTGTCTCTCTATCCGACGGACACCCCCAACACCACCAAGAAATCCACCAAAAATCTTTTTCCACTTGATTTTCCTAAAATCTAAGGTTAGACCACATATAGTTTGGTCATTCCCCACATGTTCATGTGCTCAAATCCCACATGCATTAACAAAAATTTTTCAAGATTTTTCCATATGATCCAAATTCGTTTTTGTGGCTAAATGAGCTAATGCATGTTGATTTTAAGTGTTATGGATGCAAGAACACCAAGAAAACCCACCAAAATTAATTTGGTTGTGGTGATTGGGTCACCCAAACCCCACGGCAAAGGGGGTGTTTGGGGAGCCATGGTGGTTGTTGATTTTGCATGTTATTATTGTGTTTGGTTCATTGTTTTAGGATGATTCACATAGGTTTTATTAGTTGCATGTACATTTCTTTGAAAATTTTGAATTTGAGATTGGTTGATCAATAGGGGTAGGACTGAATTTTTGTGTTAGGATATGTTTGGGAAGGCTTAGGATGATGTTTAGTGGTGGTTAGAAGGCTTGGAATCGAGTCTAAGTGCGTTTTTGGTATGGTCATTTTTAGGCAGAAACATTTGGTCCATTTCATAAAAATGATTTTTGTTTCAGGTCTTGAAAACAAAATGTAGTGATAGAGGGTCTTCTTGTCTTTAATTTGGTATAAGGTAGAGCCCGTGACTCAAAACGAGCTAAAAGTTATGACATTTTAAAGATCGGGTACCGGGAGACGAGGACTTGCATAATCCGAATTTGTGCAAAGTTTTAGTCAAATCCCGAGGGTCACAAGTATAAATTGGTAAATGGTCAAGGGTCAAAATTTGGTCCCTAACCTGTACAAATGAGTCTATATGTTGACTTATGAGTCAAAAAAGTCAAAGGTATTTTTCATATAGGTCAAAGAGGTAAAAATTGGTCGAAGCGCAATTTCAGCCCGTAAAATGTAGTCGTGGAAAAGAGTTGCGTAACGGGTCGTAAAAGTAAAAACTTTTATTGGGCTTAAAAACATGTTATCTACAGGTCATATAAGATTTTTGGAAATTTTGTCAAATTTTATAAGTGTGGTTTAATAAGGTAAAACAGCCCGTACTTTAGTCGAGTACCGGCGAGAATGGGTAAAAATGGATAACGTAAGTAATGAGAACGAATGGTATAAAATGAGTGATACTTGTTATTTTGTTTTTGGCGTGCGTTATATTTGTCCTAAGTGACTAGTATATATGTATTTTATACAGTACCGTAAAGTATTTAAATGAGAATACTCATTACGCGTTATTTGTGATAGGTGTTGATTTACCCGGGCATCCGTAACATCGTCAGTGATCATCCCTCGAACTACCGACTACTTAAGATATAAGGTGTGAATTTATAGCCTCGCTTATACTTATTTCAAATTGTTTTACCCGCGAGGGAAATGCATGCTAGTTTTTAAAAGGAACGTATATCATGAATGATTGTTAGACGCGAAAGTTGCCTTAGAAATTGTGTTGAGTACCAAAGTTGCAAAAGTCCCTAAAATCATGAACTATTAACTATTGTCCTGCCCTCGAGTAGGGGGAAATAGCTGCTTATGCAATTTGTAGTACTACGGGGTTAACGACCCAATGCTAGCCGAGAAGCTGTACTTATAGTAAGTTCTGCGGTAGATTATTTTGTATGAGAAATAAGGTATAATTGCAACTGATGCCTTTAGAAGGGGCACTGGTTTCATCTGAATCACGCCGGTACTTATTACGCGGGTGATTGAGTTAACGGATTAGTGTCATGAGCTTAAACACAATTGTCAGTATAGTTTGTTTGATCGACAAGACTATAAATGATCACGAATGGTTTTTATTATATATACGTTCAAATGGATTGAAAAACCTATGAATTCCACTCAACGTTTTCGTTGACCAAATTTTTGGCATGTGTTTCAGGTAACCGCTGAGGTGTAGGATGGAGCATGCATGGGATGGATGTTGTGTGTACGGCTTGGAGTCCGCTTGTTTTTCCCTCCTTTTCTACTTAAACAATATTTTTAAGTTTATGTCATGTTGTTGTAAAACTGAAGTTTTTGGGTTGAGATTCATGGGGACCGAAAACGCTAAACTCTGTGCATTATTTGGGGTTGGAAAAACTGTGGACATGTATCATCTAACAATTTTAAATTTCAAGTTTTAAGTCGACGTCTTTTTAGCGTCGTTTGATATATCTTGTGTGCAATGAATACTGTGTAGCACCCATTGTTGTAGTTCCGCTGCGCATAGCAATTGTGGGGGTGTTACAGATTGGTAATCAGAGCCACGAGTTATAGAGAACTAGGTCGTTTTTGAAAATCCTAAACTATAACTTTTGGTGTCGTAAGAAAGGGTCCAAGCACACACAACTATCCTGCATGGCTCCGGTAAGATTTATTGTTGTATTTATGGCATTTGACGTATACTTTTGAGTAAAGTATATATGTGGGTAATTATTACGTAAGTATGGAATTACTATATGTAGACGTTGAATTTTACGTGAAATATCCGACATCGTAATTTTTGTATTAATCAAGCATGAGCATCATATTATTATATTTTGGGCATATGTACCACCTTTGCATTGCATTTGCATGCATATATTTATAATTATTGTATAATTACTTATGTACCCTCCGAAATTCGCTGTTATTGTAGGAATGGCCGAGGTACCGCCTAACGATAACGGAAACGATTACGTTGTAGGTCGCGAAGGGGGAAGTGTTGGAACAGCAGCTGAAGGACAAGCTGAGACGAACGATGTACAAGCCCAGGACCCCGACTCAAGGAGAACTACTTGCCCCACGCCTATGCGTACTTCCCATCTGGTTGGTGTACCAGATATCCCCAGAAGAGCCGAAGGTGCAATGAGCGCAAATTCTCTTCATCAAGGCATCCCAAGAATTTGCTGTCCTGGACCGAGGATTTATCATGACGTACGACGGACTGTGAGAGGTTTGGAAGGATCGATGTGCATGAGGTATGTAGTGGAATCAAGGGTGGTCAGTAGGTTCGACGAGAATGATAAGGCGGATGAAAGACTGTTGGAAAGGACTGCAAGAGTTGAGTATGACGGGAATGTGAACAAAAGTGACATCAACAGTTTAAGATCAATGGTTGCGAATTTAAGTGCTAGTCTTGACCGTGTGAGGGAAGATCAGATGAGGTTGTCGAGGATGCAGAGTTGGGAGCATCGTGTGAGGGATTCGTTGCCCCCGGATTGGAGATTCGTGGACGATTTGGAGATGGAGGCGAATGACTTCATGATTCAGCCGCCTACTGGAGGTGCTTGTATTACGGTGGGAAGTCAGGTAGCGATTGAGTGTGGATCCACATCAGGGACGAGAAAGGAAACAGAATGTGGGCCAGAGGAGAAAGGAAAAGGAAAAGTGGATGATGTGGATGAGGACGTTAGTGATGAGGAAACCGAGGAAGACGACGACGAGCCGCCATCCAAGAGGCAGTGTGGATCACCACATGCCTAGTTACTTGTTTTGTATTTTCTTTGATCATTGTAATAGAACTATTTTAGACCTTTGTATGATGGTATTATGACGAGAAACTCAAGTACTTGATGTTTTGTGGTGAACGATTGTAGTGGCAATACTTGTCACGATTTTGGTTAATTATCAATACAATCTATGTTACCTTTCATGATCTGTGATATGTCTTAAATTTGATCTTTTGTGGTGTGAATTGATGAATATTAGTAACTCCGTAGTGATGTGTCGTTGTATGTATTTTATGTCTGGGAAACTTGATATGAATACTTACATTGTTTTTCTATTTTCCTTGTCTTGCAGAAAGAGATATTCGATAACACCATGCCTCCAAAGTTGACCGCCGATCGTGTTAACACCATGATTCAGGAAGCTATAGCAAATGCGTTAGAAGCGGACCGAGCTGGGAGAAATCAGGATCCAGGAAGGAACGCGGGGAGACAGCAAGCCCCGAGAGTGTGTACCTATTCTAGCTTTATGAAGTGCGGTCCCACGCAGTTCCGTGGAACGGGTGGAGCTTTAGAACTTAGACGATGGTTGGAAAAAGTTGAAAGTACGTTTGAAATCAGTGGTTGTGCAGAAGCGGATAAAGTAAAGTTTGAAGCTGCTACGTTTCTTGATGATGCGTTAAGTTGGTGGAATACCCAGGTAGCTACGGTTGGATTGGCTGTAGCAAATGCAAGGACGTGGAATGCGACCAAGGCTTTGTTGACTAAAAAGTTTTGCCCAGAGGAGGAATTGGGGCAATTGGAGGACGATTTGAGGCATTTGACCTTGAAGAACAACGACATAGCTGCCTACACCAGGAGATTCAATGAGTTAAGTCTTTTGTGTCCGGACATATTTGCCAATGATGCCAAGAAAATGAAGCAGTATATTAAGGGTTTATCTAGCAACATCAAAGGTGAAACAACTTCGTCAAAACCTGGAACG
Source organism: Glebionis coronaria (assembly GCA_025667525.1). Classification (NCBI taxonomy): domain Eukaryota; kingdom Viridiplantae; phylum Streptophyta; class Magnoliopsida; order Asterales; family Asteraceae; genus Glebionis; species Glebionis coronaria. The sequence continues at coordinate 170,791,629 of CM046882.1, read as the reverse complement.
TTTGATGAAGCGGTTCAAATGGCACACGCTTTGATGGACGTTAAGCTTCAGGACAAGCAGAACTACATTGCCGAAGGCAACAAAAGGAAATGGGAAGCGGCACAAAGTAACCAATCCCAAGGCCAGAACCGAGGTGGAAATCGAAACAATCATGGGCCGAACCGTAATCAGCAGTTTAATCAGAGAAGGAACGAAGGGATGAGGGCAGTGACGAACCCTAGAGGTGTGAAAGTGAATCCCCATTGTGGTAAGTGCAACTTGTATCATGTTGGAAATTGCCCGCCGGCATGCGGCAAGTGTGGAAAGGCAGGTCATAGGACATCTGGTTGTCGAACGGGAGGAGTAGCCACTGGGGCTAATGCTATCAGGACGAGGGGATATTATAGTTGTGGAGAAAGGGGTCATGTGCAAGCGAATTGCCCAAAGGCAGGAAACAGGCGGGGAGGTAATAATGCGGCAGCTGTGTATCAAGTAGGAACTGCTGATAAACCACAGGGTCCCAATGTGGTTATCGGTACGTTTTTGCTAGACGCTTGTTATGCTAGTATTTTATTTGATTCTGGCTCTGACAAGAGTTTTGTAGACGTTAGATTTAGTCGTCATATTGATAGAGAACCGGTGTTGTTAACGACTAGTTATAATGTTGAATTAGCCGATGGAAAAATTGTTAGTACGAATTCTATACTAAAAGGGTGTACCTTGAAGTTAGGAAATTACGCTTTTAAAATCGACTTGATGCCTATAGAGCTAGGATCGTTTGACGTGATTGTGGGAATGGATTGGCTAATGGCGCATAGTGCTACGATCGTCTGTGGTGAGAGATTGGTTCAGATTCCGTTGAGGAATAGGGTTTTGACGGTTAAAGGAGACGAATGCACTTCTCGTTTGAAGGTGATTTCGTGTTTGAAAATGATGAAGTACGTAGAGAGCGGATGCGATGTGTTTTTGGCACAGGTTTCGAGCGATGGTGATGTAGAGGCGAGGATCGAAGAGGTACCAGTTATTTGCGAGTATCCGGACGTTTTTCCAGACGAGTTGCCAGGTTTACCGCCTACCCGTGAGGTCGAGTTTCGAATTGATTTAGTGCCAGGAGCTGCGCCGGTTGCACGTGCACCTTATCGCTTAGCACCATCTGAGTTAAAGGAGTTATCGGATCAATTGAAGGAATTGATGGACAAAGGATTTATTAGGCCGAGCTCATCACCCTGGGGAGCGCCAGTGTTGTTCGTAAAGAAGAAGGATGGTTCGTTTAGGATGTGTATCGACTATAGAGAACTCAATAAGCTGACGGTTAAGAATCGGTACCCATTGCCGAGGATTGATGATTTGTTCGATCAATTGCAAGGTTCCAGCGTATACTCTAAGATCGATTTAAGATCAGGGTATCATCAACTACGTGTAAGAGAGGAGGATATTCCTGTAACTGCCTTTCGTACGCGGTATGGACACTTTGAATTTCGAGTGATGCCGTTTGGGTTGACGAACGCGCCTGCTGTATTCATGGACCTTATGAATCGCGTGTGCAAGCCGTATCTAGATAAGTTTGTTATTGTTTTCATCGACGATATACTTATTTACTCTAAGAGTAAGGAGGAGCACGAGAAGCACCTAAGAAAGATTTTGGAGTTGTTAAGGAAGGAGAAGCTGTATGCAAAATTCTCTAAGTGCGAGTTTTGGTTGGAATCAGTGCAGTTTCTAGGTCATGTGATTGATAGTGAGGGAGTTCGTGTAGATCCTGCTAAGATCGTAGAGATCAAGGAATGGTCAACACCGACGACGCCGACTGAAGTTCGACAATTTCTGGGTTTAGCGGGGTATTATCGAAGGTTTATCGAAGGATTTTCGTTGATTGCAAAACCATTGACGCGGCTTACCGAAAAGAATAGGGTGTACGAATGGGGAATTGAGGAAGAACTTGCTTTCGAAACGCTTAAGGATAAGTTATGTTCCGCACCGATTTTATCATTGCCTGAAGGAACCGAAGACTTCGTGGTGTATTGTGATGCGTCTCGTAAGGGTTATGGAGCAGTGTTAATGCAACGTGAAAAGGTGATAGCTTACGCGTCGAGGCAACTAAGGAAGAATGAGGAGAACTACACGACGCACGATTTGGAATTAGGAGCGGTAGTTTTTGCGTTGAAACTGTGGAGACACTATCTGTATGGGACAAAGTGTGTTGTATTCACTGATCACAAGAGTTTGCAGCACATTTTAGATCAAAAGGAGTTGAATATGCGACAAAGACGATGGGTTGAACTACTGAGTGATTACGACTGTGAAATTCGCTACCACCCTGGAAAGGCGAATGTTGTAGCGGATGCATTAAGTAGGAAGGAACGGGAGAAACCTTTGAGGGTTAGAGCTTTAGTGATGACTGAGAGCATTGACTTAACCGAAACCATACTGAAGGCTCAGGAGAGAGGTCTAATGAAAGGGAATGTTGAAGCCGAAAACTTGGGACGAATGTTGAAACCTCTTTTCGTGATTAGGTCTGACGGACTAAGATATTTTGAGAATCGGATTTGGCTACCATTGTGTTCATCTGAGGAAGGAAAGCCTGGAGTTCGAGAATTGGTTATGAATGAGTCGCATAAGTCGAAGTATTCGATACATCCTGGATCGGATAAGATGTACCACGACCTGAAGAAAGTTTATTGGTGGCCGAATATGAAGGCAGATATTGCTCGTTACGTCAGTAAGTGTTTGACTTGCGCGAAGGTTCAGGCAGAACATAAGAAACCATCTGGATTGTTGGTACAACCGGAAATCCCAGAATGGAAATGGGAGAAAATCGCAATGGATTTCGTGACGGGTTTACCTAGGACTCCTAGTGGATGCGATATGATATGGGTAATTGTGGACAGGTTGACGAAATCTGCTCATTTCTTACCTATGAAGAAGACGGACAGCATGGAAAAACTCGCCAGCGTGTACGTGAAGGAGATCGTCTGTAGACATGGAGTGCCGTTATCGATCATTTCGGATCGCGACAGTAGATTTACGTCGGAATTTTGGAAATCGCTTCAACGTGCGATGGGCACTGAACTTAGTTTAAGCACGGCTTATCACCCGGAAACTGACGGCCAGAGTGAACGAACGATTCAAACGATGGAGGACATGCTCCGAGCATGCGTGATTGATTTTGGGGGAAGTTGGGAACGCCACTTGCCTCTGGTGGAATTTTCGTACAATAATAGTTATCACGCGAGTATCAAAGCGGCACCGTTCGAAGCATTATATGGAAGGAAGTGTAGATCGCCCGTGTGTTGGAGTGAAGTAGGGGAAAGTCAATTGACTGGACCCGAAATGGTATTAGAAACGACAGAGAAGATCGTGCAGATCAAGAACCGACTACTTGCTGCGAGAAGCCGACAGAAGAGTTATGCTGATAACCGAAGGAAACCGTTGGAGTTTGAAGTTGGAGATATGGTTATGCTCAAGGTATCGCCGTGGAAGGGTGTAATTCGTTTTGGAAAGAAAGGAAAGTTGAGTCCGAGGTATATTGGACCGTTTAAGATCGTTGAACGAATTGGACCGGTAGCGTACAAGTTAGAATTGCCGACCGAACTTAGTGCTATTCATGACACGTTTCACGTATCGAACCTGAAGAAGAGTTTGGCGGACAAGGAATTGGTGATTCCTTTGGACGAGATTCGACTAGACGACAAAATGCACTTTGTGGAAGAACCTGTGGAAATTATGGACCGGGAGGTCAAGCGGTTGAAGCGTAGTAGGATTCCCATTGTGAAGGTCCGATGGAATTCTAAGCGTGGACCGGAATACACCTGGGAACGTGAGGACTTTTTCAAGGAAAGGTATCCTCATCTGTTCCAGTAGACGAAATGTGAGTACAAGAAGAGGCGAGCGCCGGGACGTCGCTCTCTTTAAGGAGGGGTGGATGTGACACCCTAGAATCGAGGTCATTAACGATACCCTAATTTACGCCAATTTTTGAAATTTTTAATAAATTTTAATTTCTATACTTATAAGTATTTTGGTTAAAGCTGATGTTCGAGGTTATAATTTTTACGTTTGACGTTTTAAGAAGGACGATGACGATTACGATCCCGAGGGATGCCCAATTTTATATAATTATTGACGATTTATCGATAATGTAATTTTTCGAGAATTTTATTTACGGTTCGTGTTAAGTTGAGTCGGGTGAGTTTTATAGCCTTCCGAGTACATTTAAAGTATCCCAAAAATATTTTGGAGCGTTCGGGAAGATTTCCGACTCCCGTAAAATTTTCAAAATTGACAAATGAGTCGAACCCGCAATGTTTTGAGGACGTTTTTCATTTAAGGCCAAAAGAAGCTAAATATTGCAATTAAGCCCCTCCCAACCCACCAAAAAGGCCAAATGTGACATAAACACAAACACACACAAAACTTTCACCAAAATCAAACTCTCTCTCCCTCCCTTGTCTCTCTATCCGACGGACACCCCCAACACCACCAAGAAATCCACCAAAAATCTTTTTCCACTTGATTTTCCTAAAATCTAAGGTTAGACCACATCTAGTTTGGTCATTCCCCACATGTTCATGTGCTCAAATCCCACATGCATTAACAAAAATTTTTCAAGATTTTTCCATATGATCCAAATTCGTTTTTGTGGCTAAATGAGCTAATGCATGTTGATTTTAAGTGTTATGGATGCAAGAACACCAAGAAAACCCACCAAAATTAATTTGGTTGTGGTGATTGGGTCACCCAAACCCCACGGCAAAGGGGGTGTTTGGGGAGCCATGGTGGTTGTTGATTTTGCATGTTATTATTGTGTTTGGTTCATTGTTTTAGGATGATTTACATAGGTTTTATTAGTTGCATGTACATTTCTTTGAAAATTTTGAATTTGAGATTGGTTGATCAATAGGGGTAGGACTGAATTTTTGTGTTAGGATATGTTTGGGAAGGCTTAGGATGATGTTTAGTGGTGGTTAGAAGGCTTGGAATCGAGTCTAAGTGCGTTTTTGGTATGGTCATTTTTAGGCAGAAACATTTGGTCCATTTCATAAAAATGATTTTTGTTCCAGGTCTTGAAAACAAAATGTAGTGATAGAGGGTCTTCTTGTCTTTAATTTGGTATAAGGTAGAGCCCGTGACTCAAAACGAGCTAAAAGTTATGACATTTTAAAGATCGGGTACCGGGAGACGAGGACTTGCATAATCCGAATTTGTGCAAAGTTTTAGTCAAATCCCGAGGGTCACAAGTATAAATTGGTAAATGGTCAAGGGTCAAAATTTGGTCCCTAACCTGTACAAATGAGTCTATATGTTGACTTATGAGTCAAAAAAGTCAAAGGTATTTTTCATATAGGTCAAAGAGGTAAAAATTGGTCGAAGCGCAATTTCAGCCCGTAAAATATAGTCGTGGAAAAGAGTTGCGTAACGGGTCGTAAAAGTAAAAACTTTTATTGGGCTTAAAAACATGTTATCTACAGGTCATATAGGATTTTTGGAAATTTTGTAAAATTTTATAAGTGTGGTTTAATAAGGTAAAACAGCCCGTACTTTAGTCGAGTACCGGCGAGAATGGGTAAAAATGGATAACGTAAGTAATGAGAACGAATGGTATAAAATGAGTGATACTTGTTATTTTGTTTTTGGCGTGCGTTAAATTTGTCCTAAGTGACTAGTATATATGTATTTTATACAGTACCGTAAAGTATTTAAATGAGAATACTCATTACGCGTTATTTGTGATAGGTGTTGATTTACCCGGGCATCCGTAACATCGTCAGTGATCATCCCTCGAACTACCGACTACTTAAGATATAAGGTGTGAATTTATAGCCTCGCTTATACTTATTTCAAATTGTTTTACCCGCGAGGGAAATGCATGCTAGTTTTTAAAAGGAACGTATATCATGAATGATTGTTAGACGCGAAAGTTGCCTTAGAAATTGTGTTGAGTACCAAAGTTGCAAAAGTCCCTAAAATCATGAACTATTAACTATTGTCCTGCCCTCGAGTAGAGGGAAATAGCCGCTTATGCAATTTGTAGTACTACGGGGTTAACGACCCAATGCTAGCCGAGAAGCTGTACTTATAGTAAGTTCTGCGGTAGATTATTTTGTATGAGAAATAAGGTATAATTGCAACTGATGCCTTTAGAAGGGGCACTGGTTTCATCTGAATCACGCCGGTACTTATTACGCGGGTGATTGAGTTAACGGATTAGTGTCATGAGCTTAAACACAATTGTCAGTATCCTGATTATAGTTTGTTTGATCGACAAGACTATAAATGATCACGAATGGTTTTTATTATATATACGTTCAAATGGATTGAAAAACCTATGAATTCCACTCAACGTTATCGTTGACCAAATTTTTGGCATGTGTTTCAGGTAACCGCTGAGGTGTAGGATGGAGCATGCATGGGATGGATGTTGTGTGTACGGCTTGGAGTCCGCTTGTTTTTCCCTCCTTTTCTACTTAAACAATATTTTTAAGTTTATGTCATGTTGTTGTAAAACTGAAGTTTTTGGGTTGAGATTCATGGGGACCGAAAACGCTAAACTCTGTGCATTATTTGGGGTTGGAAAAACTGTGGACATGTATCATCTAACAATTTTAAATTTCAAGTTTTAAGTCGACGTCTTTTTAGCGTCGTTTGATATATCTTGTGTGCAATGAATACTGTGTAGCACCCATTGTTGTAGTTCCGCTGCGCATAGCAATTGTGGGGGTGTTACAATCGCGCCGTTTAATAATAAAGCATTTTTCCATTCATGAATATTAAATTTACATAGGTCCCAAGTCATAATATTTCATTAAATTTTACAAAGAATTTGAATGGAAATTGTTATTTAAGTGTGGGCCATGAATTCCTGTCGTCTTCCCGAGACTTACCTTCAAGTACCTGAGATAAAACAAGTTAAAAGAAAAGGTCAGCGAAAACGCCGAGTGAATTCATAGAGTTTAATGAAATCCATTAATATATCATCGGTATAAAATTATTACCGAAAATCATTTTTGTGCAAATCTTTATATTAGGCCATAAAATAGGCCAAAAATATTTTATACAAATCCTTGTCAAAATCATACTTTAGGCTTTTGCCTTCAAAACCATTATACGTACCAATGTCGCAAAAACATCATACAATACCTCTTATAACATTGTATAGAGTTAAATAAAAACCGTGATATGAATATGGTTATGTAAAACCAAAACATGAACATAATATCAATAATAAGACCCCGTATTACTAGTCAGGCAATATATTGGAATTCAACGCGTATAGAAGTATTTTCGTTATTTGATTATTATAAGCTGCATGACATTGCTACCTTACTATAACAAACAAAGGGTAGCTAACCCGAAACTCATTTGCCCATCTAAAACAGCGTGTCGTCACAATAATCACGCTTAGATAAATCTTCACATACATAAATTCGCTTACCAGTCAATGTGGCACGACGGGGATTAACCGTCAAGGCGCGAACTGGGGTAATCTTCCCCAAATAGTACTATTATATGCATAAGCGTCTACCAAATCCTGGTAGTTCACAATTCATGCTAATGGGACTTTTAGTGACATAACCTAACTTTAATAATCATTTTATTTCATATATCGGGTCATATAATCATTCATCGGGTCATACAATCATTCGGGTCCAAATCAATAAACAAAATTTCAGAACAACTGGTGTCCTATTTTTATCAAAACTAACATGTTATCGCCCTCACGGGTTTATAAAACATTTCATAAAACATTTAAAAGATTGTGAGGCTATGAACTCACGTTGATTGGGAAAAGCGGGTTATCGGCGATTTGGATGTACGGTACGTGCTTCAATCACGGAAACCTAGACAAATAATACTCGTCTTAGACTCTTTTCCAATGTCTTTATAAAAAGAATGGCTATGTATATATATGATGATATTATAAGTATGATGATGATCATGTGGGATTTTGTCTCTTAACACATATTATAGTGTTATGTGTTAGTCAAATTTAGACTAGTTATACTAGTTTTAATCCAATTCCATATTAAGGCCTAATAAGCCCATTAAAAGCCCATTAAGAGTTCAACTCTTTATATTAGTCCATTTATACTATTAATATCAGGCCTTTACTCATATGTTTGGCCCAAGTGGGTTAAGCCCAATGAGTAAGTCCATTAGTGTTTAGTCAAATTAGTTGGGTTAATAGTACAATAAGGCTAATTTGGCCCGTTAATGTCTATATGTTATGAAGCTCGAGTTTTATCTGTTTTTACTTGTAATATGTACTTATACATCAGTATATGAATTATAAAAAGTTTACATTAGACGGGTCCGACCGTCTCAGTTTTAATTGACGAAAAAATTAATTTATCGGTTTTAGCCGAAAAGACGTAAAACTTATGTTTTTAGTTTTATAACTTATAAAACTTATCAAATTACCATTTTTATAAAATTTCCCTTTTATTTATTAAATTACATACTTATTTATATGTAATATATAAGTTAGTGGGTTTTAGGTATACATTTTATATTATATTAACTTGAGTGCTAATATTATACTTTTTATTTTATAAATTCTGATCCTAAATATTCAGTCCACTAAAATGTCCATATCTAGAGTTCTATAAGGAGATATAACCCCAAATTTTTATAGAAGAAACTAAATGATATGTTCTTCGTTTAACTCTTTTATAGTTACTGATTAATCAGCGTCTAAGTATTTTAATAAATTCGTCCAAAACAGTCTATGCAGATTTGTACTTCAATATTGTTTTGATCATATCTCACTCATTTTATGAATTCCATTGAGTGGCAAACTCTCACATGTGTATAAGCCATATACCTTACTTTATATTAAATAATCTATGCCATTTTAACAAGTTATCATATGGTTATTCTCTGTTTTATATAGCCTACACTTTTAATCAAGATTTTATCATTCTTTCATATAGCTCTTAATCATTTTAATCAAATTTATCAACACCAAATCCCCACATAATAGTTTGATCATCATTCATCATCATATACATATACATAAATGAAGAAAATACAAGATTACATATTCAAAATAACAAGATGATAGGGAGAAGTAATCTCTATACCACCAAGATGATAAAAGATGGGATTTTGATGAACAAGGCTTGGTTCCTTGTTACCAAATCTTCAAATTTAGCAAGGCAACTTCTTGAGTCCTTCAAATGGATGAACACCTCCATGAAATCATCCCTAAACTCCTTCTTGAAAATCAGCCCAAAGACCTCCATGAAAACTCCTTTTCACATGTTATAATCACCTCCAATCTTCATCTTTTCAAGTAGGCTTCAACATATGTTGATTATAGCCTTTGTTTATGGTTAAAATTTGATGATAATGGTGATAGGAGGGTGGCTATGGACGTTCATAGAGAGACAAGAGAGTGTTTGAGTGGTTTTGCATGTATGAAATGAGAAATGGTTTATGGTGTAGCTAGTTTTGTTAGTTTGGTGGTTTGTGTATGCACTAAGGACATGTGTCCTTGTGTGTATATAAACTTGACACCACATATGGTGTGTTTGTTAAGTCTTGTCACCCATAGTGGGGGTGAGGCAAGTGTAAACTTGTATCATCTCCACTAATTTACGGGTACTCCTCGATTCTAGTTTCCTTGATTTACGTGCCCTCGGGTCGTTTTACGAAAAACGTTTTTATAAATTATGAATCAACGGCACAAAACGAATCTAATGAAAATTGTTTCATAAAAAACGGAGTTCAAAGACGTAAATACGTAAACCTAGGGTTTCCGGTTTAGTCGTAAAGGACGTTAAATTATGCACGGAAGTCCTAATCTCTTCTCGTAAATTTGTGAGTTTATGAACCAACACAAATTTAATATTCCAAAATAATATTCAAGGATAAATTTATTTCCTGAAATGTCGGACTGTCACCAAAACGGTGTATGTCAACGTAAGCACGTAACGTAGAATTCTCCGGTTTAAACGTAGTCGATGCTACTTCAAGACGTAAACCCAAATTTCTTCCAAAAATGAGTGAGTTCATAATATAACATTAAATAATATTTTTAAATAATACTTGAGAATAAATATCAACCATAAATTGACGGATTGTCACATAAAATAGGATATACATAGTTGCAAAAGAAAAAGTATATGACAAAAATTTATTTCAAGATAGGAATATAAACATTCCAACCATCATAAATAAACTTTGACACATTCCTTGTAAGCTACAAAGATCCATAAGCAACTATGTATCCATTAGTACAATGCTCATAATGCCTGCATGATAAGATCAAAAACCACAAAACTAACATATTGTTGTCAGCGGCCACTTTTACACTTGTCATCGTTCAAATAAGCTTTGTCAGCGTTAGAAAAATAAAGTGGAAAACTAATACTCGACTTTTACCCCAAGTATCAAAATTCGTAGTTCCAAATCTTTTCGAATTGATTTCCAGTCTAAAGTGCGACTCAATTGTATTTCGGTGAACAAGAGAATGGTTTGGTTGATTATCTAATTTAAACTAATAGCAAATAAATGTAAATGTCGTTGAGTAAAGTAAAGTTTTAAAGATTAAACTAAGGTAACGAGTTAAAAGTGTGATTGAAAACTTAAAGAAAAGATTAGGAAAATTACTTGAACACTTAATAAATCTAGAACTTGGAAACTTAGCAAAAACAAGAAATCCAACCATCGGAATGCAAAATGAAGTCAGATCGGAATATGCTGTCGGAATAAGGCAAATCAGAATGTCAACAACACCCCTGGTCGGAATACTGATGCAATCGGAATTTGTAACAATAACCCCAATCGGAATGTCAATAACAACCCTAATCGGAATACACAAAAAGGTGGCAGTCGGAATATAGGTAGCAACTCTTGTCGGAATATCTGAGAAACTAGGCTGATCGGAATAATAAGGATGCTTCAATCGGAATACGATAAAAATGAATCAAATCGGAATGTGCAAATAAGACTCAATCGGAATATCAAGAAAAGATTCAGATCGGAATGCTATGTATAGAAACATCCAGTCGGAATGCGCCTCAAAACCCTAATCCGATCAATACAATCGGAATATTAAGGTTGCTAATCGGAAAACAGAAACCCTTTTCAGATCTACCAATTGGAATATAGGGGCAGTAATCGGAATGCTCTAATCGGAAAAGGGTTTTACCCTTTTCTGATTTATATGGGATTCGAAAATAAGCCAAGGAATAAGCTATTATGAATAAGCTAATACCCAAAACTTGAACGAATCTAATATGAAACGGATTAAATAATCACCAATAACAACTTTTACTAACTTTAAATAAGCAAACTTTTAAATCAAACAATAAAAGGATGAACATTTTAAGAAAACTTTTGATAAGTAAATAAGCTAAACATAAAAATAAGCCAATAAGCACAAAGATCTCAAAGCTTATTCAAATGAAAGCTTATGTAGGAACAAAAAGATTAACTTTTTAAGCACAAAAACATCAAGATCAACACGGATTTAATGTGTTACGCACCAAAGTTAATCTAAAATCAAAGAAAGGTAGAAAGAGATGAAAGATTAAAAGCTTAACTACAACTTGATTAATGAAATCAACAATACAAAAGGCTTGATCTTGAAAGATTAAAAGAAAGAAAGATGAAAACTCAGTGAGAGAAAGTTTAGAACTTTCTCTCTCTAAAACTAGAAAGAAAAGTGAAAAATGAAAACTAAAACTAAAAACTAACCACCCTCCTAATGTGTATTAGGAGGGTATTTATAGGGAAAATGGAAGGAGTGCATGTGTTGCATCTTCTTTCTTTCTTCACGTCTTCTCGACTCGATTTAATTCTTTGTCTTTTCTCGACGTCGTCTCGGGATTTGAACTTGTCTTGATAATTTTCTTCTTTAATTTAGACGTGAGTTCTTCGACTTCATTAAACTTCCGTCTTTAGACTTTTTGTTCGATAAATCTTCAGAATAGGCCTTGGACTTCCGTTCTTTTTGCACTCTTGATCTTTTGACTTCGTCTTTTCCCGTTTTCTTCGATAAAAGCCCGTGAAAGCCCGTGTTTTCTTCATTTTTAATCTTTTGGTCCTAAAACACAATAAAAACACAAACCACGCATAATTCCGACTTTTACGACATAAAATACACGTTTTGGTCTTGTTATTATTGGAAATAAGTGGTAAAAGTAAAAGTGTTTTCACACTTATTAAATCCCCTACACTTGACCATTGCAATGCCCTCATGCAATGCATTAATTTTAAAGCACAATTTACATTTTCCATCATAAATAACCCACCTTGGCCTTTATTAAATACTAAACAAAAGATAGAAATAAGTAAAGACATTAAAGACTTACATTGTGTTTTGGCTGCCATGAACGTTTATCATCCTCAAGTTTCACGTTCCCCATACCAAGCTTAAAAACGAGATCATTGTTATTATAAGTTAGCAGACTAACATGAATTCATGTGGGCCAATTATTTACTTAGACTCCCTTATTCCTAGGTGTATCTCTTATATTTTATTTTTGTCTTGAATGATCACGAAGATGCATTGTTTGACTTATTTTGATAGTTATTTAAGCTGAAAATAAAGTGAACGATTTAATTAATAGTTAGCTAAAGGACAAAATCTTTTAAAACTGCTTCTCGGAACCTCATAAAGTTCATATATTGGCATAACTCGCTTCAGGATTTGAGACCTTTCTCGGACCGATATTTGACAGCGACTTCATACTTCGAATCTTGAGAGACGTTCATGAAATAATAGTCTTCTCTTCATAATAGGAATTTCTTCACTTGAAGTTTTGAGAGATTCTTCATATTTGGACCACGACTTCTTCATTTTTCTCCAATCTTTATTTTGGATTTTGATATACAACGACCCGCCTCCTTTTAGGACTTGGATCTATTTATCCTCATACCTTGTTAGGGCCTTTTTGGATAGACTTCTCCATTATCTTTAGGGGAGTATTTTCTTTTCGTCGTGTGTCTCGATCCTTCATATTGATTTTCGATAAATGATTCTTCACATCACTTTTGGATTTTTAGCAACAAACTGCAGCCCTCATGCCTTGTTAGGGCCTTTTCGGACTCGCCAATCTTCGCATCCCGCTTCAATAAGTTATGCCTTGGCTATGAACTCTAATCCGTACCGAGCAACTTTTAAACGATCTTGGGCTAGAAGCTAAGTAACCTTTTAAATCATACAACCTTATTTATTGCAGATAAATTTATTAACAAGCGAAAGGAGAATAGGCTTATAATTAACTCACATAAATTCACGAAAGAATACCAAACTTATAATTGACTCTATCATCTCTCGTCCTCCACAGTTTAAAATCTCAAGGAATGAGACTCGTGGATGCTTAGCCTATTAAATCAAAGTTTTGGGTTTTCGAGTCATCTATAGGATCTTGCAAATTCTTAGACTTTTTCAAGTTTAGAAATCGCATTTTAAAGTTCCCTTGATAAACGACTATCTAGGATCAATTATAGGAACTTGCGAAAAGTTCTTGTTCTTAACCCGTGAGACTTAAGACTTTCGCGTTTTATAGCTCCCTATATAAAAGCGTAGCAAAACTTGACATAAACACGTTAAGGATACTAGCTAGAGTAAACTTAGATAAGTAAACTCGGGTTGAGTCAAAATATTCATGACTAAGAAAAATTTAAAACCACTTTATTTAAGCAAGGAAAGAAAATAACCATAATAAAGAAAAATACCACTATACAACTAGGCCAAAATAGATTAAAAATTTTGAAAAATGTCGAAAAATCAAATTTTCCAGTTAAAATGAGGGAAAATTCATGGAAAAGACCACTTACTTCGATAGAAGTCCCCCCTACACTTGAGATAAACATTGTCCTCAATGTTTAAGCATGTGGGAGTAAACTTCCATACACTTAGGACATTGTGCACTTTGTTTAAATCTTGCTAAGGAAAGGACAACTAAAGTGAATTCAATGTGAACATATAAAATATGAAATATTGAATCACAAGAGTTTGGGATAGAACCGGGAAGATGGGAACACGGTATCACGGTTCGTCAAAAGTCATCAAGATGCTCTTTGAAGCTTGAATCCCTGCACAAGATAAGAAACAAGACAACAAACACATACGGGGCTCCCCCTACACTTATTATGAAAGCAGTAAAGGATAGATCACGGGTTACCTTCCGAGAAGTGCTTGTTTTTGTTCACCGAGTCACGAGCCTGACTGGACCCAATTTAGTTCATAGGGAACGTGGTGAGGGATGGAATCATCTCTTGAGAGATGTCCTCACCAAAGTACAGCTTCAAACGCTGGTCATTCACCTTGAAATTGGGCCCATTTGGCTGAGAAAGCTCAATGGTCCCATATGGAAAGACTTTGGCGACGGTGAATGGACCAGACCAGCGGCTCTTCAACTTGCCAGAGAAGATCTTCAACCGAGAGTTAAAAAGTAAGACTTGATCACCAACGTGGAACTCTTGGTTCTTAATCCTTGCGTCATGAATGATCTTGGTCTTCTCCTTGTAGATCAGTGAGTTCTCGTAAGCTTCATTCCTCAGTTCGTTGAGCTCGTTGAGTTGAATCTTGCGATGATCACCGGCTTTGTTGATGTCGAAGTTAGCCCACTTCAAGGCCAAGTGCGCCTTATGTTCCAGCTCGATGGGGAGGTGGCATGCTTTTCCGTACACAAGACGATAAGGTGTACAACTGATCGGGGTCTTATAAGCAGTACGGAAAGCCCACAGAGCATCATCTAACTTATCGGCCCACGCGGCGCGATGCTCTCCCACAGTACGCTCCAAAATTCGCTTCAATCCACGGTTGGAAATCTCGGCTTGCCCATTGGTTTGGGGATGATAGCCGGTGGAAAGACGGTGATTGACACCATACTTAGCCATGACTCTTTCAAATTGATCATTGCAAAAATGAGTCCCGCGGTCACTGATAATAGCACGAAGAACGCCAAATCGAGCGAAAAGCTGCTTTAAAAAGTTCACAACCACCCTCGCATCGTTCGATGGGAGAGCCTTAGCTTCAACCCATTTAGAAACGTAGTCAACGGCTACGAGGATTTACTTGTTCCCTTTGGAGGATGGAAATGGCCCCATAAAGTCGATGCCCCATACGTCAAAGATTTCACATTCTTGTATGAAATTTTGAGGCATCTCATATTTATGTGTGATCTTGCCTTGGCGTTGGCAAGCATCACAATGCTTAACCATTTCGTGAGCGTCACGATAAATGGTGGGCCAATAGAATCCAGAGTCAAACACTTTCTTAGCGGTGTAGTTGGGACCAAAGTGACCACCAGTGGGTCCTTTATGGCAAGCAGCAAGGATTTGCAAAGCTTCCGGTCCATCAACACATCGTCGAATGATCAGATCAGCACATTGTTTGAATAGAATAGGGTCATCCCAAAAGTAAGTCTTAACATCATTCAAGAACTTCTTCTTTTGTTGGGATGTTAACCCTTTGATTAGAACATCACCCGCTAAGTAGTTTGCAATGTCGGCAAACAACGGGGTGTCATCCAGATTGAGATTAATAGACATTAAGGTCTCAAGGGGAAAAGAGTCATTGATCTCTTTGTTCGGATGATCCCCTTGATATGGATCCTCAAGTCTACTAAGATGATCCGCGGCTAGGTTTTCAGCACCCTTCTTGTCACGAATTTCAATGTTGAATTCTTGAAGGAGTAAAACCCAGCGAAGAAGTCTTGGCTTAGAGTCGTGCTTAGTAATCAAGTACTTCAACGCGGAATGGTCCGTGTAAACGATGGTGGTGGATAAAACAAGATAGGGGCGAAATTTTTCAAAAGCATAGACAACAGCTAAAAGCTCTTTTTCTGTTGTCGTATAATGCAATTGAGGCCCCGTCATTGTTTTGCTAGCATAGTGGATTGGTTGGAAGTGCTTATGCACTCTTTGACCCAAAACCGCTCCAATATCAAAGTTGCTAGCATCGCACATCAACTCAAAGGGTAGATCCCAATTAGGGGTAACCAAGACCGGTGCCTTAGTTAGCTTATCCTTAAGATGATTGAAGGCTTCGATACACTCTTTAGAAAAGATAAATGGAGTATATTTTTCCAAGAGGTGGGTCATCGGGCGAGCGATTTTAGAGAAATCATGAATGAATCGACGATAGAAGCCCGCATGACCCAGAAAACTTCTCACACCCTTCACGGTTGAAGGTGGAAGTAATTTGGCTATGACATCAACTTTAGCACGGTCGACTTCAAGACCGGCTTTAGAATTTTGTTTCCTAGCACAATGCCTTCTTTTACCATAAAATGGCATTTTTCCCAATTCAGAACAAGGCGAGTGTCTTTGCACCGCTTAAGCATACGTTCCAAATTGGCAAGGCAAGAAGAAAAGGAATCCCCAAAGACCGACAAAATCATCCATGAGGACTTCCATGGTTTGCTCAACCATGTCATGGAAGATAGCCAACATGCACCTTTGGAAAGTCCCGGGGGCATTGCATAAGCCAAAAGGCATTCTTTTGTAAGCAAATGTGCCATAGGGACAAGTGAATGTTGTCTTCTCTTGATCTTGGGGATCGATGGGTGTTTGGAAATAACCCGAGAAACCATCAAGAAAGTAGTAATATTCATTACCCGCTAAACGTTCAAGTATTTGGTCCATAAAAGGAAGAGGGAAATGATCCTTTCTCGTGGCATCATTAAGTTTGCGGTAGTCTATACAAACTCTCCACCTAGTAACGAGACGTATAGGAATCAACTCGTTGTTGGCATTGGGCACAACGGTGATTCCACCTTTCTTAGGCACACAATGGACTGGACTAACCCATGGTGAATCCGAAATAGGGTAAATCATATCCGCATCAAGAAGTTTGATAACCTCTTTTTTGATGACTTCGTGGATTTTAGGATTCACCCTTCGTTGGCTTTGAATTGTTGGCTTAAAGTCGTCCTCCATGAGAATTTTATGTGTGCAAAAGTGAGGATCAATTCCGCGGATGTCGGAGATTTTCCAAGCGATAGCGCTTGTATGTTTCTTCAACACGGCGATAAGTCGGGATTTTTCTTCTTCTTTCAGGTCCTTGGCGATGATGACCGGTAACTGCTTGTTGTCTTCAAGGAAAACGTACTCTAGATGAGAAGGTAGGTCCTTAAGCTCAAGAGTAGGAGGATCCTCAATAGATGGTGTAACTAAGGATGGATCATCATTAGTCACCTCTTTAGGTGAAGGAGGAGAAAACGGGTCTTCATTGAGAAGTCTCTCAATAGTATGAATATCTTCATCCCAATCGGTGGAAGAATCATCATACTTAAGATCGAGAGGACCCAAGCTAGCTTCGAAATCATCCAAGTCACTTTCTCCAAAAGGAGTCAATGACGGAGCAATTGAGGCAACGGTCTCAACATTGGGTAGAGAAGAGAGAGTACTTTTGCAAGCATCATGAAAATGTTCTTCACAAGCCTCATCGAGAACATAAATAGCATTAATACTCTCATATGAATAAGGTTGCTTAGAAATATTACCCATGTTGAAGACAATTTTATCGTCACCAACTCTCATGATTATTTCGCCCGCGGCTACATCAATGAGAGTGCGACCGGTCCTCAGGAATGGACGTCCAATGATTAATGGGACACGGGGGTCCATCTCGTAGTCAACGACGATAAAATCCGCCGGGAAGGTGAATTTGTCAACGCCAACGAAAATGTCTTCGGCTATCCCCACTGGATAAGCAACCGTACGGTTAGCTAATTCCAAGGTCATTTTGGTGGGGACTAGCTCGGGGAGAGATAATTGCTTCCAAACACTTAAAGGCATTAAGTTTATACTGGCACCTAGATCGGCAAGGGCCATGCAATTCTCTACTCCCGGGAAGTTGCAAGGAATCAAGAAGCGACCCGGATCACCAAGTTTGGTGGGCAATTTTCTTAAGAGAACGGCTTAGCAATTCTCATTAAGTTGGGTCTGAGCAATGTCAAGAAGCTTCTCCTTTTCACTTAGAAGATCTTTAAACATCTTAGCGTATTTAGGCATGTGAGCGAGAGCCTCGGCAAAGGAGATGTTAAAATTCAATTGTTTAAACATTTTTAGAAAGTTTGAAACTTGAATATCATCCTTGCTCTTTTTCTTCTCTTTCCTCAACCTTGAAGGATAAGGTATATTGGATGAAGATGAAGGATTTAGGGGAGTAGGATCACTCACAACCACGGGTGGTGGGGAAATGGGGGTAGAAGACAAAGGAGGTGGGGAAAGTTGCTCTTTTTCCTTGTTCACAATCACAGGTGGAGGTGTAGGAAGCTCGGGTTCCGTATAACCTTTTCCACTACGAGTGGTGATTGCTTTCATCTCTCCTCTTGGGTTCGCAACGGTGTTACTCGGAAGAGTACCCGAAGAAGAGGGTTGATTACCTTGGAAGAGCGAACCGATCATATCACGTATGTTAAGCGCTTGAGTGTTGAAAGAGTCTCTCATGTCTGCACGGATCTCATTGCTTTGTTTTGCCATGTCATTCCTTAGCTCGGCTCGAATATCTCTTCCCTTGTTTCGCCATTTCGCCCTTCAAGTTGACGAATTGACTCTGAAGATTCGTCACCATCTCTCGATTAGTCTTCATGAACGTCTCGACGTCTTGATTCAATGCCATCGGTTGATTGAGAGGTGGAGCTTGGTAAGCTTGAGAATTTCCTTGAGTTGGGTATGGGTTTCTTTGGGATTGATATTGATTGGTAGCACGAGGTTGGGATTGGTTGTTTCGGTTATAGCTTTGTTGTTGGTTTTGGTTTGGAGGAGGGAAACCGGGTGGAGCAAGATAGTTGTTCGAACGATAACTTAGCAAGCTACGGTCTCTTTGAGGACGAGCTTGATAGCCTCCCGTGGGATAAGTACCGTATGCCGCGTTAACGTTTTCAGAAAAATTGCCTTGAGTAGAAGGACAATCATTGTAAGAATGAGGACCACCACATGTGTCATAATAAATAGAAACGGCTTTAGCTTGTTGAAAGTGGTTTGTGGCCATGGTCATGAAATCCTTGTGCATATCCGCGATTTGTCGGGTAAGTTTGGTTATCTCGGGATTGGAGGTAGTAGAAGAAACATTGACTCTCGAGTTAGATCTTGAGGATGCGGATGAATCCCAATTCTTGTGGTGAGTAGTCATGTTTTCAATCAACTCTCTACACTCCTCTGGTTTCCTTTTCATAAAAGTACCACCGGCGGCGGCGTTGATCGTGTCACGATCACGAAAAGTGAGACCATTGTAGAAAGTATCAATGAGAGTGACGGGGAGCATGTTGTGATTTGGACAGCAGTCGATCAAATCATTGTATCGTTCCCAAGCATCGAAGAGCGATTCATCATTGTCTTGCATGAATCCACTAATTTGGTTACGAAGGCTTGTGACCATGGATGGTGGGAAGTAGCGCGACAAAAAACGTTGAGTCATGTCATTCCAAGTATGAATAGAATTCTTTGGGAGACGGTCAAACCATTTTTCGGCATGGTGAGAAAGCGAGTGGGGAAAGAGTTGAAGGCGAAGGTCATCCACAGAAACACCGGGGGACTTCATGCTTTGGGTGATGGTAATGAATTTGTCTAGGTGTTTGTTGGCATCATCATCCGGAATTCCGTGAAATGGGTTAGTTTGCACTTGTTGGATCATGTGATGCTTCAACGAAAACTCCTGAGCCGTGACATGCATCGGCGCAATCGGGCCTCCGCGTCCGTTTATGGTGGGTTGACACAATTCCTCCATTGTTCGTAAATCAGGTAGGGGGATATTGTTGTTGTTGTTGTTATTGTTATTCAAATTGGGTAGAGGTGGGTTATTATTGTTGTTATTAACACCAGCCATATCTAAATCTTCACGAATCTTGGGCTCAGAATAGTTTGAAGATCTAGTACGCATATACGTGCAGAAGAAAAATACACAGAGAGAATATCTATATAATCTTTTTGGTGCAAAACCTTTTGGAAAAGAATTGCTTTTTCTGATTTTTTAATGTTTTTTATTTTTGAAGAATTTTATATTTTTTAGGATTTTTGAAAATTTTTTAAAGCAAGGAAAATAACGTTCAAAGAACGGATCCCAAAATTCAATGCGTCTCTCACTAGAAACCGTTAATCTTAACGAAAAGAGCCGGCCGTGGCGCCATTTAATACTCGACTTTTACCCCAAGTATCAAAATTCGTAGTTCCAAATCTTTTCGAATTGAATTCCAGTCTAAAGTGCGACTCAATTGTCTTTCGGTGAACAAGAGAATGGTTTTGTTGATTATCTAATTTAAACTAATAGCAAATAAATGTAAATGTCGTTGAGTAAAGTAAATTTTTAAAGATTAAACTAAGGTAACGAGTTAAAAGTGAATGATTGAAAACTTAAAGACAAGATTAGGAAAATTACTTGAACACTTAATAAATCTAGAACTTGGAAACTTAGCAAAAACAAGAAATCAAACCATCGGAATGCAAAATGAAGTCAGATCGGAATATGCTTTCGGAATAAGGCAAATCTGTCACACTCCCAAAATATCAGAGTATAATGGCGACAAGGGAGTGGTGACGTCATGATTATCATACGCACATAGTCACAAAGAACGACCTCTAAATGAGACGTTCGGAAAATAGATCACTTGTAATTAATAAAATAAATAGTTTTAACAAGGTGCGGAAGCATAAACTGAACACGGTTACAAAACATAGTTTTCTCAAATGGTACAAATGATCTTTGTTTCAAAGAAATGACGGCAATGCATGAGACCTCATTTAGCATCTTCCTTCTTAATACTTGAGAAAAACATTGCTAAAGTGTCAACATAAAGTTGGTGAGTTCATAGGTTTAGTTAAGTGGAAATGTTTAATGAACCACAAGATTTTTTCTCAAAAGTGATGACAATATAACAGATACAAAGTCATCCCAAAAGTATTTATTACAGTCTAAGCTCGTGACACCGAAGCGTTAACAACACCGGCAGTATAATCATATAAATGTAGCCCAAACTAGATGCCTACACCCACGACATCCTATCTCAGACTCAAATGAAACTGTGCCCGCTTGTCCCCTTGTTGGACAAGACAGACAGGGACGTCAATCCCGATAGATCTATCCATAACATTCGCGCTTACACAAAGTAATTAACGGTTCACGATTCACGGGCCAAAGCAACTGGGTTTTTAGTGGGACTTAGACTAATATATAAATCAGTAAATGCACTTGTGTTCACACGTTAAAATCAAGCAATGTCTCACCCCAAAAAGCAGTGAAAATAGTAAAGTATGGGGCTATAAACTCACCTCGTAATTCAGCAAAGAGAATGAAGATAAAATAGCTCGAGAGTACGGTTACGCTAGCCGCGACCTATTTAATTATGAGGATCGAGTTACGATACGAAAAATTATATTAATAAAAGACACGACACCCTAGTTGTGCTTGACGAAACCTTACGTTTACGGAAAAATACAACAAATAAAAGTCGGTTATTAAACGGTCGGGTTTTACGGGTTAAATTATACCCTAAATTTATAAAATTCGTTTTATGGGCTTTAACTAAACATAATATATACACTTGGCCCAAAATGGGTCCAATATACTCACCCACAAACCGGCCCAAGGGTCACATGACCCGGCCCGGCCCATAGGCAGTATAAACAAGGAACACAAGGAGTAAATATACGTGTGTTTACACACACAACTCTCAAAAACAGAGAGTCACACTCTCTCTCTTCCCTAGAAAATATCCCCACCGCCCCACTCTCATCTCTCTCTCAAATCTGGATCGGTTCATCCCTTCCATGGCTAATATCTTATCAGTTTGAATATAACAATCGTATATGGGGTGGTCTGAGGTGTTTAGATCGCGTGAGATGTGGGGTTTCATCCCCACATCAAACCGATTGGGTTTTCTGATGTGTTCATCCTTATGGTCACGCTAATCATCCGCCAAAATTAAAGATAAGTTTCTTTCTCCTTATTTTCTTTTAACAAAAGTTAATTGATTTTCGATTTATAAAAGATCAGTGGGTTTGACTAATTTGTATAAACTTGTTGAGAACCATATGGCTCTCGGATTTGAAATAAACGAATTAGGGTTTTGAAATATTTGGGGGTTTTTATCAATCTCGGGTTTAAATGCAATTAATTGATGTTTTCTTGTATAAAATCAAACTAATTTCAACATATAATCGGTTTATAAAAAATTAGGGTTTCGGTCAATTGGGGGTTTTTGCATATCTCGATTTCAATTAAATTAACTATTGGATTCGGGTTTAGATTAGGTTTAATTAGTGTTTTAATTAATAAAAAAAAAATCAATCTAGGGTTTATATAAAATTGGGGGTTTTTACCTTCGGCTGATACTCATGATTATGTGGTGTTTTTGGAATGTGGAAAGTGTTAATTTAATGTTTAAAAGGTTTTTAAATTTCTAGGGTTTCGATTTGAAATGGGGGTTTTTATACCCGCGGCATGATTGAGGGTTTTTAGGGTGTTTCTGTAAAATGAAAGTGGTTAAGTCATTTGGATTATGTGGTATTGATTGTTGATAGTTTCGACAGAAAATAAGCAATTTGGTTGGCTTGGTTTGGTTCTCGGTTTGGCCTTGAATTGGGTCTCGGTTTGGTTCGACTTGGGTCTCGGTTTGGTTCTTGGCTTGGTCACAGTTTGGTCTAGGTCGGGGTCTCGGTTTGGTTGACAGAAAAGTAAAGTCATAGTCATGTTCCAAGTATTAGTACTAAGGTTTAACCTTTTCAGTTTTTAGTTAAAAATAAGACCGTTACAAAGACTAACACATTGATTTGATTTATTCGCAGGTTTGTAAAAGACGAGCACAACTAAGACTTCATATAGGAAAAACGAAGAGACGAAAAGACTCACAATGGGATGCTAAGTTTCGGTTTGCAGGTTCGGAACGAGATGGAAGGCTTGACTCTTTCGGTTTTGCAGGTTGGGACGCGACGTGTGGGTCGGCTGGACACTAATCTTCACTCCACCCAGGAGTTTGTTTTGGGAAGACTTGTACAGAATTTGTGTTTGTAATTTGGACTGTGATAAACTTTGTGTTTGGACATTGGGTAAACTTTGGATTTGTATTTAATCATGTATTGTTAGTCTAGGGTTAGATTCAAGCTAAAAATGGTAACTTGTGATATACCCAAATTGGGTAAACTAGGCATGTGTGCTGTCTTGTAGTGGTTAGTGGGTAATAAACTATGGGGTTTATTTGTAGCTGGACATGTGACTGAAATTGGGACTCTTGTTAAGCAAGTTTTTGCAATAAACATGAATGAAAGTTTATACTCAAATATATGTACATGATGTAACAGTTATATAACTCGACTCGGGTTCACGGTGTTTAAGTTTAGACGCGAACTGAATAAACACGACTCTATAACCGTTTGACACACGATCCAAAACAAAGGCAATTGTGCGAGACTTCACGTGATCTAGTAAGTATATCAAATAAACGTACGGCAAACATAATACGCCCACCAACTTTGTGTATTGCATTCAACTTAATAATCGCGAAAACTCGAGATGTTACATATGCTCTCCCTAAAAAGGGCTTTGTCCGCAAAGCAAAATAATTAACACATTCATGTCGACAACTCGTCGGTAAACAGTTAAAGTACTCGTACTACATGAATAAATTAAGATGGAAATTTGACGGATGTCACAGTATTCCCATGTTTTAGAGATTTCGTCACGAAATCAAGACGTTGTTGTAGTAGGATGGTTAGCGAAAAGATGAGGATACTTGCTCTTAAATTGATCTTCACGTTCCCACGTGTATTCTGGACCTCTACGCGCGTTCCAACGGATCTTCACAATAGGTATGCGGCTTTGCTTGAGTTGTTTGACTTGACGGTCCATAACTTCTACTGGTTCTTCTACAAAGTTGAGTTTGTCGTCGAGTTGAATCTCCTCCAAAGGGATAACGAGTGTCTCGTCGGCTAAGCATTTCTTCAGATTGCAAATGTGGAACACATTATGCACTCGGCTAAGTTCTTGGGGTAATTCCAAACGATAGGCTACGGGACCAATCCTCTCTATAATCTTGAAGGGTCCAATGTAACGAGGGTTTAACTTTCCACGCTTTCCAAAGCGAATCACACCCTTCCAAGGTGAGACCTTCAACATGACTCTATCACCAACTTCAAACTCAAGGGGTTTGCGTCTCATATCAGCATAACTCTTCTGTCGATCTCTTGCGGCTTGCATACGGCTCTTAATCTTAAAGATCTTCTCAGTAGTCTCGTGTATGATCTCAGGTCCAGTGAGTTGTGCTTCACCGACCTCTGCCCAACACACGGGTGAACGACACTTCCTACCATACAGTGCTTCGAACGGCGCTGCCTTAATGCTAGTGTGATAACTATTGTTGTATGAGAACTCCACCAGAGGTAGGTGTCTATCTCATCTATTTCCAAAGTCAATCACACAAGCTCTCAGCATATCTTCTAGGGTTTGAATGGTCCGTTCACTTTGACCGTCAGTTTGGGGATGGTACGCAGTGCTCATATCCAACTGCGTTCCCAATGCCTTCTTCAGTGACTTCCAAAACTGCGAAGTAAATCGGCTGTCTCGGTCGGAGATTATAGACACAGGCACACCGTGCTTCGTGACTACTTCCTCCAAGTATGTCCTTGCTAACTTATCCATTCCATCAGTCTCCTTGATGGGTAGGAAATGAGCCGATTTGGTGAGTCGGTCGACGATTACCCAAATCGTGTCGAATCCGGCTGCGGTCTTTGGTAGCTTGGTAATGAAATCCATAGTGATCCTTTCCCACTTCCATTCTGGCAGTTCGGGTTGGACCAATAATCCTGATGGTTTCATATGTTCGGCTTTGACTTTGGCACAAGTCAAACACTTGCTAACGTATGTAGCAATATCCGCCTTCATGTTCGGCCACCAATACAACATCTTCAGATCATGATACATTTTGTCAGATCCCGGATGTATGGAGTACTTTGACTTATGCGACTCATGCATAATCAAGGATCGTAGGTCACCATGGCATGGTAACCAACTCCTATTATCAAGGCACAACGTTCCATCCGAACGTGCTTCCAACTTCTTTATCATTCCTCCAACATCTTCAGTCTTGAGAATTTCTTCCTCGACTGCTTCTTTCTGAGCCTTGAGAATTAAGGATGGAAGGTCTAAGTCAATGGTCATTACTAAAGCCTTCACCCTAAGAACTCTCTCCTTTCGACTCAAAGCGTCGGCCACGACATTTGCCTTGCCCGGGTGATAACGGATCTCGCAATCGTAATCACTGAGCAACTCTAGCCAACGTCGTTGTCTCATGTTGAGTTACTTTTGATTCAAAATATGTTTTAGACTCTTATGATCAGTGAATACAACACACTTAGTACCATAAAGGTAGTGTCTCCAAATCTTCAAGTCAAACACCACTGCTCCCAACTCTAGGTCATGAGTTGTGTAGTTCTTCTCGTGCACTTTTAGTTGTCTTGATGCGTAAGCTATGACCTTAGTCCTTTGCATCAGTACTGCACCTAACCCTTTTATGGATGCATCACAATACACCACAAAGTCTTCATTACCCTCGGGTAGGGCTAGTATAGGTGCTTCACACAACATCTGCTTCAATGTCTGGAATGCCAAATCTTGATCCTCCTTCCACTCAAACTTCTTATCCTTTTGAGTCAATTCCGTCATTGGTTTAGCTATCTTGGAGAAACCTTCAATGAATCTCCTATAGTAACCAGCAAGACCTAAAAATTGGCGGATCTCCGTGGGTGTTGTTGGAGTCGCCCAATCCTTTACGGCCTCGATCTTAGCAGGATCAACGTGAATACCACTGCTGTCGATCACATGCCGAAGGAATTGCACTGTGTTTATCCAAAACTCACATTTGGAAAACTTTGCATATAGCTTCTCCTTCCTTAGCAGCTCTAATATGGTCTTCAAATGTTCCTTGTGCTCTTCTTCATTACGAGAATAGATGAGAATGTCATCGATCAATACAATCACAAACTTGTCCAAGTATGGTTTGCAAACTCGGTTCATGAGATCCATGGTACCGCAGGCGCGTTTGTCAAACCAAAAGGCATAACTTGGAACTCGTAGTGTCTGTACCGGGTTCTAAAAGCCGTCTTATGAACGTCTTCCTCTCTAACCCTTAGTTGATGATATCCTGACCTTAAATCGATATTCGAGTATATGCTAGATCCTTGCAATTGGTCGAAAAGATCGTCAATCCTCGGCAATGGGTAGCGGTTCTTTATCGTCAGCTTATTCAATTCTCGGTAATCGATACACATTCTAAAGGATCCATCTTTCTTTTTGACAAATAAGACCGGCGCTCCCCAAGGTGAGGAACTTGGTCTCATGAAACCTTTGTCAGAAAGTTCCTTTATCTGTTCAGCTAACTCTGTCATCTCGGCCGGTGCTAGACGGTATGGGGCTCTAGCAACAGGCGCGGCTCCTGGTGTAAGCTCGATGTGAAACTCCACTTGTCGTGCTGGTGGTAGTCCGGGTAAGTCCTCTGGGAATACGTCCGGAAAATCTCTAACGATCGGTACATCTTCCACCTTCTTCTCGTGATCTTCTTCTCCTTCCTTTTGTGTTACTTGATCCAAGAATACCGGACATCCCTTCTCAATGTATCTTTGGGTCCTGATACATGAGATGACTTCCAATCTTGATCCATTCTTCACTCCACTTCTTTCGCCTTGTATGATGAGTACGTCGGTTCCATAAGGAACACGGACACACTTCTCATGACATACAATCTCCGCGTGATGCTTCGACATCCAATCCATTCCAATGATGACGTCAAAACTTCCCAATTCTATAGGGAGTAGGTCGATACTAAACGAACGACCTTGTAACCTTACACTACATCCTTTCAGAATAACGTCGGTGGTTACTGACTTCCCATCGGCTAATTCTACATTATACTTAACGTCTAACGCAGTAGGGGTAACATTTAGGCGTTCACTAAATATAGACGACACAAAACTCCTATCCGCACTAGAATCAAATAGTACTGAAGCATAGTTGTTATTGACTAGAAACGTACCAGTCACAACATTGTTGTCTTGCACTGCAGCTTCAGCACAGAGATGATACACTTTGCTAGGTGCCGTGAATCCTCCAGGAGTACTAGTTGTGGTTCGGTTATTCCCTCCTCGGTTCCCTTGATTCTGCTTCTGGTTCCCTTGGTTGTGATTTTGATTCCCTCGAATCTGGTTACTACGACCTTGGTTCCCACTGCTTGGACACTTGTTCTTGTAGTGACCTTTCTCTCCACATCCAAAGCAAGTGACATTTGCTCCTTGGCCACCTTGCGTTCCAGGTCCTCTTTGATTAGTAGAACGAGGTGGTGCTCGACATTCCTTTGCCTTATGTCCCGCCTTCCCACAATTGTACCACGTAGGGGGACATGTTCCTTCGTGGTGTCGGCCACATTTTCCGCAGAAAGGAAGTCTTCCAGCGTAGTTTCCAGTATTACCTTGTCCAGCAGTAAACACTCTTGCTACTTCTTGTCGCTTGTTCTGGTTGTAGTTGTTTGGGTTGTTGCTGTTGTTGGTATTGTTGTTGTAGTGGTTTGCCAGACCACTTTCTTTTATCCCCAGTATTTTCTCCCAACTCCTGTACCACTTGGTACATCAGACTCTGAGCCATGTCGATTGCCTCGTGCAAATCAGTTGGCTTGGATGAAGTCACATTCCCTTTGATACTCAAAGGTAGTCCTTCAATGTATCACTCCAACAATCGGTCGTCGTTGGGCACCATTTCAGGACATAACAAGATCAGCTCTTGAAAGCGCTGATTGTAAGCAGTAAGAGCAGTACCCTTGACCTTCAGGTTCCACAGCTCAACTTCCATCTGCTTGACTTCATTTCGTGGGCAGTATTTCCTCACAAACATAGCTTTAAATTCACTCCAGGGCGTCGCTTGGGCAACGTCAATGGTCACTGCACGAGCATAGACGTTCCACCAAGTCAGAGCACCATCCACTAACGTGCTTGACGCAAACTTCACCTTATCGGCTTCAGCGACATTGCTAATCCCAAATTGGGATTCTAGCTTCTCAAACCATCTGGTTAATCCTACTGCTCCTTCAGTACCGCGGAAACTTACTTGCGTAACTGCACGAAATTCCTTGTAGGTACAAGTCCGTGCAATAGCATTAGTAGCTCCTTGGTTGGTTTCCTCCTGTGTGCTAGCTGTACGATTTGCTTCAGCGGTCGCGAGTGCCTCGGCCACTCGTTCGGCTATCATTTGGCTTAGCATGACGGTGTCAATTCCACCGGTAGCGGCTGGTGGATTCTGCGTTTCGGATCTTCTAACTGGCGCCATAATCTAACAAGGTAATAGGATAATGAGTTTTGCCAGACATAACATGCATGGCACACACAATACAATTATGAAATGCTCCAGGGTATAATACACAATATATAATGATCTCACAATTTTTGTAACCCATAATATCATTCATAGAATCGTTTGATAGTACATCATAGTTTGTCCTAACATAATAAAAGAAAATAAAATACCAACTAGCTAAGATAGACTTCAAAGCTTAGTGGTCATACAAGGATAGGTCGATGGTACAAGATAAATCTAACTAGTGCCCTCACGGCGCTGATGAAGCTCTCTCTCCAACTCTGATAACCTCCTCTCAACCACGAGCTCACGAGCCTGGGAATCTCTCAGTCTAACATCGGTATCATGACAAGCGGCTCTAAACCTCTTATCCAAGTCTGCAACAGGGTCCTCCACTGGTGCCTCTAGTCCGCCTGTCTCCACCAATGGCTCTACTCCCCAACGGGTCATCAGGCTTCCAATCTCCTCAAGACGAGCGTTCGGCATGGATTCCATCTGATCAAGAACAGTAAGAAGCTGTCCTCGTAGACGGGTCACACATACTGTCAACACTGTCTCATCCCTAACTAGACTCTTCTTTGCCAGTGCCTCCAACTTATCCTGCACTTCATTATACTCCTCACCTAAAGCCTCTACAGCATCCTCCAACCTGTTCAATCGTGTCGTCACACATCCATCTGCCGCCCCAAGCATCACCACCGTCGATGTAGCTCTCCTAGGAAGAGGAGTCGTAGCTCTCGGCCCAGTAGAGATACCAGCATCAGTAAGCATCTCCTGGTACACAACAGGTACAGTCTCTGGTGGTGGTGGTAGTAGTGGTGTCTCTGGGACAGGACTGGCAGGTGTGCGGGCTGCATGCCTGTCAGTGGCAGTGAAAGGTATGAGAGGTCGGTAAGGTGAAAGTAGTGGTCGGGCAGCTCTCCCCCGAAGACGTCGTCTCACATAGTAGAAAGGTAGAGTACCAGGTGCTGGAGCAGGAATAGCAGTCCTTTCTCCTTCGTCTTCAGATGAAGATGAGGAGATGTGTGCTAGGGAAACCTTAGGAGTAGCAGCATATGCAGTAGGAGGGTCCTCAGTGTCTGTGACCTCCATAGGCTCTCCTTCCCCATCTGTGAACTCCATCTCATCATCCTCTGTCTCCTCTACCGTCTCATCTCTAGTCACTGATGTCTGACCTGGTGACTGCACCACGTCAGTGTCTAAGTCATCCTCTCCTCCGCCTTCTAGGCTAAGTACATCGTCAGCTGATGCATCAGGAATACGGATCGGTGAATGACGAACCTCCTCAGTCTCTCTCTCTGTATCGTCATCTGAAACCATCCGGTACCACGGATATCCTGATGGCGATCCTCTAGGTAGTCCTACTGATGAACTGATAGTCGACTGTGAACTACGGTTGTAGTACGCTCCTGTAGACGTGGAATCATCAGATGAAGACATCGCTGTAATCATAAACAAAATAAATGTGTGTAAATATCTTATAAAGTTAGTCCGTAAAAAGGACATTAACATAACATAGCAATCATTGTTGAATCCACATGTATCCCATATAACATAATTCAGATTTCGTTATTGCACATGTAACCCATGTAAATATACCTCGTAATTGTTAAATCACATGTATCCCATTTATTACTTATGTATCTACATATACGTAATACTTACAATCCGTATGATAATCGATTAAACATAGAGCAGTTATAGTCTAGAGTTACTAAATGCAACCTAGTTCTCTATAACTATGGCTCTGATACCAATCTGTCACACTCCCAAAATATCAGAGTATAATGGCGACAAGGGAGTGGTGACGTCATGATTATCATACGCACATAGTCACAAAGAACGACCTCTAAATGAGACGTTCGGAAAATAGATCACTTGTAATTAATAAAATAAATAGTTTTAACAAGGTGCGGAAGCATAAACTGAATACGGTTACAAAACATAGTTTTCTCAAATGGTACAAATGATCTTTGTTTCAAAGAAATGACGGCAATGCATGAGACCTCATTTAGCATCTTCCTTCTTAATACCTGAGAAAAACATTGCTAAAGTGTCAACATAAAGTTGGTGAGTTCATAGGTTTAGTTAAGTGGAAATGTTTAATGAACCACAAGATTTTTCTCAAAAGTGATGACAATATAACAGATACAAAGTCATCCCAAAAGTATTTATTACAGTCTAAGCTCGTGACACCGAAGCGTTAACAACACCGGCAGTATAATCATATAAATGTAACCCAAACTAGATGCCTAAACCCACGACATCCTATCTCAGACTCAAATGAAACTGTGCCCGCTTGTCCCCTTGTTGGACAAGACAGACAGGGACGTCAATCCCGATAGATCTATCCATAACATTCGCGCTTACACAAAGTAATTAACGGTTCACGATTCATGGGCCAAAGCAACTGGGTTTTTAGTGGGACTTAGACTAATATATAAATCAGTAAATGCACTTGAGTTCACACGTTAAAATCAAGCAATGTCTCACCCCAAAAAGCAGTGATAATAGTAAAGTATGGGGCTATAAACTCACCTCGTAATTCAGCAAAGAGAATGAAGATAAAATAGCTCGAGAGTACGGTTACGCTAGCCGCGACCTATTTAATTATGAGGATCGAGTTACGATACGAAAGTTATATTAATAAAAGACACGACACCCTAGTTGTGCTTGACGAAACCTTACGTTTACGGAAAAATACAACAAATAAAAGTCGGTTATTAAACGGTCGCGTTTTACGGGTTAAATTATACCCTAAATTTATAAAATTCGTTTTATGGGCTTTAACTAAACATAATATATACACTTGGCCCAAAATGGGTCCAATATACTCACCCATAAACCGGCCCAAGGGTCACATGACCCGGCCCGGCCCATAGGCGGTATAAACAAGGAACACAAGGAGTAAATATACGTGTGTTTACACACACAACTCTCAAAAACAGAGGGTCACACTCTCTCTCTTCCCTCGAAAATATCCCCACCGCCCCACTCTCATCTCTCTCTCAAATCTGGATCGGTTCATCCCTTCCATGGCTAATATCTTATCAGTTTGAATATAACAATCGTATATGGGGTGGTCTGAGGTGTTTAGATCGCGTGAGATGTGGGGTTTCATCCCCACATCAAACCGATTGGGTTTTCTGATGTGTTCATCCTTATGGTCACGCTAATCATCCGCCAAAATTAAAGATAAGTTTGTTTCTCCTTATTTTCTTTTAACAAAAGTTAATTGATTTTCGATTTATAAAAGATCAGTGGGTTTGATTAATTTGTATAAACTTGTTGAGAACCATATGGCTCTCGGATTTGAAATAAACGAATTAGGGTTTTGAAATATTTGGGGTTTTTATCAATCTCGGGTTTAAATGCAATTAATTGATGTTTTCTTGTATAAAATCAAACTAATTTCAACATATAATCGGTTTATAAAAAATTAGGGTTTCGGTCAATTGGGGGTTTTTGCATATCTCGATTTCAATTAAATTAACTATTGGATTCGGGTTTAGATTAGGTTTAATTAGTGTTTTAATTAATAAAAAAAATCAATCTAGGGTTTATATAAAATTGGGGGTTTTTACCTTCGGCTGATACTCATGATTATGTGGTGTTTTTGGAATGTGGAAAGTGTTAATTTAATGTTTAAAAGGTTTTTAAATTTCTAGGGTTTCGATTTGAAATGGGGGTTTTTATACCCGCGGCATGATTGAGGGTTTTTAGGGTGTTTCTGTAAAATGAAAGTGGTTAAGTCATTTGGATTATGTGGTATTGATTGTTGATAGTTTCGACAGAAAATAAGCAATTTGGTTGGCTTGGTTTGGTTCTCGGTTTGGCCTTGAATTGGGTCTCGGTTTGGTTCGACTTGGGTCTCGGTTTGGTTCTTGGCTTGGTCACGGTTTGGTCTAGGTCGAGGTCTCGGTTTGGTTGACAGAAAAGTAAAGTCATAGTCATGTTCCAAGTATTAGTACTAAGGTTTAACCTTTTCAGTTTTTAGTTAAAAATAAGACCGTTACAAAGACTAACACATTGATTTGATTTATTCGCAGGTTTGTAAAAGACGAGCACAACTAAGACTTCATATAGGAAAAACGAAGAGACGAAAAGACTCACAATGGGATGCTAAGTTTCGGTTTGCAGGTTCGGAACGAGATGGAAGGCTTGACTCTTTCGGTTTTGCAGGTTGGGACGCGACGTGTGGGTCGGCTGGACACTAATCTTCACTCCACCCAGGAGTTTGTTTTTGGAAGACTTGTACAGAATTTGTGTTTGTAATTTGGACTGTGATAAACTTTGTGTTTGGACATTGGGTAAACTTTGGATTTGTATTTAATCATGTATTGTTAGTCTAGGGTTAGATTCAAGCTGAAAATGGTAACTTGTGATATACCCAAATTGGGTAAACTAGGCATGTGTGCTGTCTTGTAGTGGTTAGTGGGTAATAAACTATGGGGTTTATTTGTAGCTGGACATGTGACTGAAATTGGGACTCTTGTTAAGCAAGTTTTTGCAATAAACATGAATGAAAGTTTATACTCAAATATATGTACATGCTGTAACAGTTATATAACTCGACTCGGGTTCACGGTGTTTAAGTTTAGACGCGAACTGAATAAACACGACTCTATAACCGTTTGACACACGATCCAAAACAAAGGCAATTGTGCGAGACTTCACGTGATCTAGTAAGTATATCAAATAAACGTACGGCAAACATAATACGCCCACCAACTTTGTGTATTGCATTCAACTTAATAATCGCGAAAACTCGAGATGTTACATATGCTCTCCCTAAAAAGGGCTTTGTCCGCAAAGCAAAATAATTAACACATTCATGTCGACAACTCGTCGGTAAACAGTTAAAGTACTCGTACTACATGAATAAATTAAGATGAAAATTTGACGGATGTCACAAAATCGGAATGTCAACAACACCCCTGGTCGGAATACTGATGCAATCGGAATTTGTAACAATAACCCCAATCGGAATGTCAATAACAACCCTAATCGGAATACACAAAAAGGTGGCAGTCGGAATATAGGTAGCAACTCTTGTCGGAATATCTGAGAAACTAGGCTGATCGGAATAATAAGGATGCTTCAATCGGAATACGATAAAAATGAATCAAATCGGAATGTGCAAATAAGACTCAATCAGAATGTCAAGAAAAGATTCAGATCGGAATGCTATGTATAGAAACATCCAGTCGGAATGCGCCTCAAAACCCTAATCCGATCAATACAATCGGAATATTAAGGTTGCTAATCGGAAAACAGAAACCCTTTTCAGATCTACCAATCGGAATATAGGGCCAGTAATCGGAATGCTCTAATCGGAAAAGGGTTTTACCCTTTTCCGATTTATATGGGATTCGAAAATAAGCCAAGGAATAAGCTATTATGAATAAGCTAATACCCAAAACTTGAACGAATCTAATATGAAACGGATTAAATAATCACTAATAACAACTTTTACTAACTTTAAATAAGCAAACTTTTAAATCAAACAATAAAAAGATGAACTTTTTAAGAAAACTTTTGATAAGTAAATAAGCTAATCATAAAAATAAGCCAATAAGCACAAAGATCTCAAAGCTTATTCGAATGAAAGCTTATGTAGGAACAAAAAGATTAACTTTTTAAGCACAAAAACATCAAGATCAACACGGATTTAATGTGTTACGCACCAAAGTTAATCTAAAACCAAAGAAAGGTAGAAAGAGATGAAAGATTAAAAGCTTAACTAGAACTTGATTAATGAAATCAACAATACAAAAGGCTTAATCTTGAAAGATTAAAAGAAAGAAAGATGAAAACTTAGTGAGAGAAAGTTTAGAACTTTCTCTCTCTAAAACTAGAAAGAAAAGTGAAAAATGAAAACTAAAACTAAAAACTAACCACCCTCCTAATGTGTATTAGGAGGGTATTTATAGGGAAAATGGAAGGAGAGCATGTGTTGCATCTTCTTTCTTTCTTTATGTCTTCTCGACTCGATTTAATTCTTTGTCTTTTCTCGACGTCGTCTCAGGATTTGAACTTGTCTTGATAATTTTCTTCTTTAATTTAGACGTGAGTTCTTCGACTTCATTAAACTTTCGTCTTTAGACTTTTTCTTTGATAAATCTTCAGAATAGGCCTTGGACTTCCGTTCTTTTTGCACTCTTGATCTTTTGACTTCGTCTTTTTCCGTTTTCTTCGATAAAAGCCCGTGAAAGACTGTGTTTTCTTCCTTTTTAATCTTTTGGTCCTAAAACACAATAAAAACACAAACCACGCATAATTCTGACTTTTACGACATAAAATACACGTTTTGGTCTTGTTATTATTGGAAATAAGTGGTAAAAGGATAAGTGTTTTCACACTTATTAAAAACCTAATTCGTTACGAAGACAAATAACAGTACACATCCTGTACAAACTATAAAATGATTTAAAAAACATATTTAGGTGAAATTGATCAATCCAATACTTGTTACCAAGTATTAACCTCCCAACATCAAAAGGTTTAGTTAAAACATCAGTCACCTTTTCTTCTATGTCTACCCTATATGGATGTATTAAACCTTTTTCAAAACAATCTCTTATAAAATGATGCCTAATTTTTATGTGTTTTGTTTTAGAATGATGTACATGATTCTTAATAATGCATAATGTACAATTATTATCTATAAATATCTTGGTATGCATAAAACTATACCCATAATCTAACAGCTGGTTTTATATCCATAGTACTTGTCCACAACAAGCAGCTACAGCTACATACTCTACTTCAGTTGTAGAATTTGTCACCAGTGTTTGTTTCTTGCATTGCCAAGATATGAGTCTGCTCCCAAGAAATTGGCATCCACCAATTGTGGATTTTCTATCAAACTTATCACCTCCATAGTCACTGTCTGAATAGCCAGTAAGCTCCAATGGAGAATCTTTAGGATACCATAATCCCAAGGTGGGATAGCACCTAAGGTATCTAAAGATCCTTTTGACAACATGAAGATGACATTCTTTGGGGGTCACTTGATGGCGTGCACATGCACACACAACAAATATGATGTCAGGTCTAGAGGTTGTAAGATACATCAATGAACCAATCATTGATCTATTATGCCTGACATCCACATCTTTTCCATCTCTAGTCTTAACCCAAGGGTGTTCCCTATCCATGGGTGTGCTAGCCCTTTTTTCATGAGTAGAAAAACCAAACATCTTCAAGATCTCAGCCACATACTTGTCTTGTGAGATAAATATACCATCTTCTTTCTGTTGTACTTGTAAACCTAGAAAGAAGTTCATCTCTCCCATTGCACTCATCTTGAATTTTTCTGTCATGAGCTTGGAAAAGTCTTCACTCATCTTTGGATTAGATAAACCAAAGATAATATCATCCACATAGACCTGGGCAAGAATAAAATCATTACAAACCTTCTTGATAAATAGTGTCTGGTCTATGGTGCCCCTCTTAAACCCATTTTCTACCAGGTAGGTGGATAATGTACCATACCATGCTCTTGGGGCTTGATGAAGTCCATACATTGATTTCTCGACCCTATACACCTTGTTTGGATGCTCTGAATCTTCAAAACCTAGAGGTTGCATCACATACACTTCCTCCTCAATTATGCCATATAAGAAAACACTCTTCACATCCATTTGATAAACTATGAAACCCATGCAAGGAGCATAGGCTAAGAAAATACTTATTGCTTCAATCCTTGCAACATGTGCAAAAACCTCTTCATAGTCTATCCCTTCTTCTTGTGTATAGCCCTGAGCAACTAAACGTGCCTTGTTTCTGACCACAATCCCTCTTTCATCCTTTTTATTCCTTCAAACCCAACGTGTCCCAATAGGTCTGACATACCTTGGACAATACACTAGATCCCACACATCTTGAATTGCAAATTGGTGAAGCTTATCCTGTATGCTTCAACCCAGCTTGATTCTTTAAGAGCATCAAAAATCTTCTTATGTTCCTTTTGTGACAGAAAACAGGCAAATAAACATGCTTGAACAAGAGGGGTATCTTCCTTATTGTGAATATTGGCAATAAAACCACCTTGAGTATTATGAGTTCTCCTTATTTGAACAGGAGTCTGAATATCACCAATTATTTGGGAAGGAGGATGATCTTTGGCCACCTTTGTAAGTATTCCTCCCCCAAATAGTGAATAATCTTCTATAACAGATTCCATGTTGCCAATATCATCTTCATTGCCACTCCCATCCTCACTTGAATTGATCTATTGATTGAGTATGGGAGCTTCATCATGTTCCACAGTATTTCTTTTGGAGGAAGAGAATAAATTTCCAAATGGGCTGTCAGCGTCTGAACTCAACGTGTCAGCGTCTGAATTGGCTTTGTCAGCGCTTGAAGATGCATGCATGAATACATCAACTGGCTTTTCTTGTGGCCCCTCTTCCTCCTTTCCAGCAGCAGCAGATTCATTCATAAACCCATCAGTTCATATAGGAATTGTAACATAATCAAGTATGGGGGTTGTCATAACTGCATGTGATCCTTCTTCCTTAGCAACCTGTTTACCTGAAATTTCAACAATAGATTCTTCCACAACATTTGAATCCCTCTTCATAATGTTTGGATTAGTGACAAGCATATAATTCAAGGTCCTAGATAATGGTTCCAAATCAAATAACCAATCTGGTCCTTTCTCTGGATCATTGGGCTTACTTTCTAAAAACTTAACATGCACCTTTTCAAGGTTGTTTATTTCCTTCTTGTTTTACACCCTATACCCTCTGCTATTCATAGAATAACCCATAAAATATCCTTCATCACCTTTTGTATTAAACTTGCCTAGGGCATCACCTTGTATCAAGAATCACTACATGACATCCAAAGGGTTTAAGAAAGTCTATATTAGGCTTCATGTTCCAAAATAGCTCATAAGGTGTCTTACTGTGGATTTTGTTGACCAATGCTCTATTTTAAACATAGCAAGCCATGTTCACAGCCTCATCCCAAAAAGCAATGGGAAACTTAACATCTGCTAACATAATCCTAGCTGCTTCTATTAGGGTTCTATTCTTTCTTTCAGCTACTCCATTCTGCTGTGGAGTTCTAGCTATGCTATCTCCCAAGAAATCCCTTTATCAGCACAAAAGGTATCTAACAATGTATTTCTAAACTCACCACCATTATCACTTCTAAGAATTTTAACCTCATTACCCGTTTTCTTTTCAATTTGGGTAATAAAGTAAATTAAAACCTTGGCAGTATCACTTTTTAAGGCCAAAAAGAAAGTCCAAGTAAACCTAGAAAAATCGTCAGTTATAACAAAACAGAAAGATTTACCATTTAAACTTTCTATATTAGTTGGGCCAAATAAGTCGATATGTAGCAAGTGAAGTGGTTTAGAACTGGAATGCACACTTTTAGACTTAAATGAGACCTTATGTTGTTTGCCTTTAAGGCATGCAACACAAGAGTTATCTTTGTGGAATTTTTTGAAGGCAAACCATCAACAAGATCATGTCTCACAAGTCTGTTAATGTTCTTAAAATTTATGTGCCCTAACCTTCTGTGCCATAAATTACTTTCATCAACTGATGCTTTAGCATAAAGATATGACAGATTTTTGTTCATTTTAATCCCTTTTAGATTAACATTATAAATGTCCTTATGCCTAGGTGTTCTATATTCAATAAACTTCACATCAGGAATTTCAAAATCCTTACTCAACACCAAGCATTCTGTATCAGTACCAAGAACTTTATTTTTGTTGTCACAAACTTGTGACACACTAAAAAAGTTATAATCAAGTTTCATTACATGAAAAACATTCTCAAAACGTAAGTTGTTGATGATAAGAGTGCCTTTTCCAGATATAGTTCCATATCCTCCTCCAAATTACACTTTGTCACCATCTTTAATGGGGCTAAAATCTGTTAAATAATCTTCCTTCCCTGTCATGTGCCTAGAGCATCTACTGTCCCAATATCCATGATCATTAACCTGCTTTTGAATGTCCTGCACATAAAGAAAACAAATTAGTTTTCTTTGGGAACCTAAGCCAGAGCAGACTTGGATTCATGTGGTTGTTCCATAAGAACAGACTTATTCCTTGTAACAACCCCTTGTTCATCCCTTTGTGGCCTGAACACCCAATTTACGCCAATTGATTTAGTAATGACCTTTGAAAGATAATTAAATATGTTGCTGGTGATAGAAATTCCATCAGAATTAGGGTTTTGGTCTTGTTTAGGTCTCCATGTCAAACTAGATGAAGCTTTAGACCCCTTTCCCTTAGGTTGTAAATACCTATTGTTACTTGGTCTAACACAAGATCTAACAGCAGCTTGTTGTGGCATTTTTATACCAAAACCAGAGCTGAGCGTTGAAATTGTTCCTATCAGCGTTGAGTTTGTTACTGTCAGCGATGAATTTGTTCTAGTCAGCGCCCAAATTAGGGTTTGCTAAAGGAACCCATTGTCTGTTGGACCAAGTGTTGGTCTTTTGAAAGGTCCTTTGTCCATGAGTATTTGTCCCTTTAGAAAAGAAGGGAGATGGTCTAATGACTTGTGGGCTTGGTTGGACAAAAGGTCAGGGTTTGACCATGGTTGACCTATTGTCAGTGGTGAATTTAGAGCCACTGACACACTTATAGGAAGATGAGAAAAACTCCCACATGTGTAACAAGCTTTTCTAGATATAACCTTAGGTCTAGATTGAAAGAACCCTGTTCCATTAACACTAGCTTGGCTTTGGGGTGACCTAGGGTTTCTATACATTTCAGCGTATCTAACACTAGGTTTTCTCTTAATTGGTGAGCCAAGGTCAATGGTCTTTCCAGTAGTAGGGTTGGTCACAGTAACAGGTTAGGCACAAATGGACTCTCACCAAGCATTCAACCCTTAACAAAAAGAAAAGGATTGGTTGCTTTCCATTATTCAGGATCAGTCACCTTTTGTTGATATTCCTCAACTTGAGTAAGCACTCTAGGTGGAGGAATAAATTCATCTTCTTGGAGTTCTGGGATACCAGTCCAAGAGAGATCTTTTCTCTGAACACCATAGAAATTCCCAGCAGGTGGTGGAACAGCAACATATTCATTCATCCCAATACCAGACTTGTCCCTAGGGTCTCTTGGTTCACAAACACACATATCAAGGGTTTTAATAGCTCTATCAAACTTTTCAATCTTAAGCCCTACATTTTCATTATCTTTAATGGCTTCATCTAACTTAAGTTGCACATCTGCTCTAGATTTCATTAGAATATCCCTAAGTTCAACACTAACTTTAAGATCCCTAGTCAAAACATTAATTTGATCTTTTAGGTCAAATTCCATTTTCTTATATTCCTCTATAGTCCCTTTAGTTTGTGCAAGTGCCATTTTATAATTTTTTAGCCTGCATTCTACATCAAAAACATCTGATTTTAAGTTTAAATTTTCTTTGTTAAGCTTTTCAGTGTTTAATCAACACCCTTTAATACAGAAAGCATCATCATATACCTCATTATCTGATGAAGATAAGGAGTTGGCCATGCGATAAAAGTGAACATGCTCTTCTTCTTCCTTCTTAGCAATCAAAGCCTGATTCTCTACCACATCCTTTGCCATAAAGCTCCAGTCCCATCCAACACCATCAATATCTTGCATGGTAACCATAGCCTTTGGCTTATCATCTTCCACCTTTATGATTTGGCTTGAAGTATTTCTAGCATCAGATCTTCTTGGAGATCTGCACTCCCTCATGAAGTGTCCCATCCTATGGTAGTTATAACACTCAACCTTGGATTTATCTAATCTAGATGTGTCTTTAGCATTAAAGGTCATCTTTCTTCCAAATCTCCTGTTCCATCTATTGGCCCTTATGCTTGCAAGTGCCATATTCCACTTGATATCCATCTCTTCCAAATTCTCATCACTGATTTTCTCAAGATCCTCATAGGTAATTAAGGAACCATTGGGCAATGCAGCAATGTATGCACATACTGTATCCAAATAAATACCAGTATGTTTAAGACTTACTGAGTCAACATTGAATGTGTCGGCGTCAAAATTTGAGCCGCTGACAAAGGTTGATCCACCGCTGACAAAAGTTGATCCAGTAACAGGATGTACATATGAATCTCTTTCACTGGTTTGATCTTCACTATGTGAGATGAAAGCCATGTTTCCAGATGTTGACTTTCTTCCATGATCAAGTAAGATCTCACTCTCCATAATCTTTAACTTATTGTAGATGTCACCAAAGGAAGAACTCTAATGGGCATTGGTAGCTATGATTGACCTAGCTTTAATTTTCCATGCATCACCAAGACCTATAAGGAAAGTAGCAATGATATCAGCATCATCATGTTCTGTTCCCATTAAAGACAACTTGTTAGTGATGTCTAGAAGCCTACTTCTCACCTCACTTAGCTTCTCATTGGGATGAGCCTTAAACACAACATATTCATGCAACAATTGCTTCTTTCTTTCTTTGGTTGTATCATCATTACCACCATAGGTGACTTGAAGAGTTGCCCAAAGTTTTTTAGCATAATAAAAACTTCTGTACCTGTGTTGATTCTTTGGACCCAAGTAAAGTTTAAGAATGTTCAAAGTCTTCATGTCATTCCTTCTCAAGGCTATATCAGCAGTTGAGATAACTCTTCCATCTTCAGGTCTTTCAACACGTTCTGCAGCAGTAGAACTAGCTGTGGTTCTTCATGGAATAGCAGCAGCAATCCTAGATGCTTTATCAATTTGATTGCCATATTTAATGAATTCCCAAAGAGTATGGTCACGAACTTGAAGGTATTGTTCAAAATTGAACTTCCGTTGTTCAAAGTTGTCAGGGTCGAGCATAGGGATATTTAGGTTGTGATTTGATGAGGATGAAGATTTTGTTGTAGACATCTTGTTTGGTTTTAGGGTTTCTGGTGATTTTAGGGTTTACTGTTTATTTTAGATCAAAGTTCCTCAACAAGCTCTGATACCACTTGTTGATCCCAAACATAGATCCATTAGCTTTGTGTTAAACGAGATTGAATCAAGATTAATACTTAGAGAAACGTTGTTGTATTTAACAATCCAAGTGTTATGCGGAATTAACACTTAAAATAAACAACAAACTAAAAAAGTAAACCAAACTTTCACTTTAGAATGATAGACGAACTTGCTTACAATGAAAGTTGTAAAACTGAATAATGTAAATATAATATGAACCCTACGACCTCCTTTTATAACACAAGGAGTCGTGTACAAAGGTTTACCTATCAACTATTCTAGGTAAAGATAATTATAGAAAATACAATATTGATCATATCTTTACTTCAAATATAAAACGTGTTGA
This sequence comes from Glebionis coronaria, assembly GCA_025667525.1. Classification (NCBI taxonomy): domain Eukaryota; kingdom Viridiplantae; phylum Streptophyta; class Magnoliopsida; order Asterales; family Asteraceae; genus Glebionis; species Glebionis coronaria. The sequence goes on along the minus strand of CM046882.1, from coordinate 170,750,064 downwards.
CTAAGTATTCCTATCAGTGGTTGTACTTCTTCTTGTCAGCGCTTAAATATTTCTTGTCAGTGTTTGATCTGTCAGCGCTTCATTTACTCTTGTCAGCGTCCAAATTACTCTTGTCAGCGTCTCAGTGACTTAGCTCATTTTATTCCCAAAACTTCCCAGCCTACTCAAGCTTCTCTCAAAAGAAGTTTCTTTTATTGTCACGGATTTCAGCTCATTTCTATCAACTTTCTCACTCCGAGATAGCAGATATTGAAAAGGTTGCAGTCTGCTCCAGCCTCCGATCACCAAATAAATGTGCACTTATAGAGTCTAGAGCCAACGAGATTCATTAAAAATATCATTAGGACACTTATTCCATATATCAGTTGTTGTTCATCATTAGAACACAAGCGATAATTTACAGAGTCCTACGCTCTATCCTTGTGGTATTGCTAGAATATTCAGAGTGATACTGTGACAATCCGTCAATTTATGGTCAATATTTTATTCTCAATATTTATTTGAAAATATTATTTTATGAACTCACTTATTTTTGGGAAGAAATTTGGATTTACGTCTAGAAGTAGCGTCGACTACGTCTAAACCGGAGGATTCAACGTTACGTGCTTACGTTTACATACACTGTCTTTGGTGACAGTCTGACAATTCAGAAAATAAATTTATCCGTGAATATTATTTTGGAGTTTTAAATTTTTGTTGGTTCATAAACTCACAAATTTACGAGAAGAGATTAGGACTTACGATTTTATTTTAACATCCTTTACGACTAAACCGGAAACCTTAGGATTATGTATTTACGTTTTCGAACTCCGTTTTTGATGAAACAATTTTTATTGGATTCGTTTTGTGACGTTGATTCATAATTCATAAAAACGTTTTTCGTAAAACGACCCGAGGGCACGCAAATCAAGGAAACTAGAATCGAGGAGTACCCGTAAATTAGTGGGATGGGACAAGTTTTACACTTTCCCACCCTACTATGTGTGTGGCGTCCAACTATTGCCTCAACACCCTTAGGTGTCAAGCCTTAAACAAGTTACAACACATGTCCAATTTAGCTTCACAATGAAGCTACACTTTTCACTCACAACACAAAACCACTCCACTAAACAACTTGCTCTCATTTCTACCATGCAAACCACACAATATCCTCTCTTTCTCTCTTGGTGATGCCGTCCCATTTTACACCTCAACCACCCCATCCACACAAATTTTAACCACAAACATATGTTATAATTAACATATGTTAATCTCCATTCAAAATGATGAAGATTGGTGCAAGTTATAACATCCAAGGAGGAGTTTCCATGGAGTATTAGGGCTGATTTTCCACAAGGTATACATGAAGAATGGTGGTCTTGAAGATGGTCTTGGCTATGCACAAGTTTCTCCATCAAAATCCATGTTTTGATCACAACCTACATCATCATGGTGGTATAAAGATTGTCCTCCTCATCCTCTTGTTATTTGATTATGTAAAAATGTATTTTATTTCCTATTGTATATGTATATGATGATTATATGATGATAAAAATGTTATGTGGGGATTTGGTGTTGATAAACATGATTAAAAAGGTGAAAAACCATAAGAAACAAGGTTAAAATCTTGGTTAAATTTGTTGGCTGTATAAAACAGTAAATAAACAGGTCATGGACTGATAAAAGGATGAAGTAGAATGTATTTACAGTAAGCTATGGGTCTTGTACACATGTGAGAGTTGACCATGCAATGGAATCAAAGTAATGAGTGAGATATGATCAAAACAAGTTTAAGGTATAAATCTGATTTCACTGTTTTGGACGATTTTTAGAAAATATTTAGAAGATGATTCAACAGTAGCTATAGAAGAGTTAAATGTAGCACATATCATGTAGTTTATTTGATAAAAATTTGAGCTTCTATCTCCATATAGAACTCAAGATATGGCAGTTTTGGTGAAAGTGAAGATAAAAATCAGATTTTTGGAAATTTAAGAATAATACTATTATATAAGCACTCAAAATTTAATAGTATAAAATATAAATGAAAACCCTCTAACTTATAAAACTTATTTATATAAATATGTAAAAGGGTAAATGAATGAATAACTTATATAAATGGTAGTGAAATAATACTTATAAGTTATAAAACTATAAACATTGTTTTTACGACTTTTTCGGCTAATACCGTAAAAATCAACGTTTTTGTTAAATAAAACTTAGATGGTTGGACCCGTCTAATGAAAACTTTATAAAACTTAAATACTGATATATAGACATGTATAACAAGTAAAAACCGATAAAACCCGAACTATAAGAAATACGGACATTTACGAGCTAATTAAGCATATTGGACTAATAATTGGACTAAATAAGATAAAAACTTGTAAAAAGAACTTATTGGGCTTAACCCATTTGGGCCCAACATGGAAAGTAAACATACTGATAAAATAAGTATAACAAGGATTAAAACAAGCTAAATAACTTATAATAAGCTTAAAGGACTTAAAACGTGTAAATAAGTAAAACTAGTAAACTAGTATAAAAGTTATCGACATATAACACAAAAATGAGTAAACGAGAATATGTAAACCCACTTGATCATCATATATATATAATCATCATATGTATACAAAATTGTTATTTTTATAAAGTCATTGGACAAGAGTCTAAGACGAGTATTATTTGTCTAGGTTTCCGTGATTGAAGCACGTACCGTACGTCCGAATTGCCGATAACCCGCCTTCCCACATCAACGTGAGTTCATAGCCTTGCACTCTTTTAAATGTTTTTATAAATGTTTTATAAACCCGCGAGGGAGATAACATGTTAGTTTTTATTAAATAGGACACCATTTGTCCCGATTGTTTGTTTATTGATTTTTGACCCGAATGATTGAATGACCCGATTGTATGACCCGATAAATGATTAAAGGACCCGATAGATGAAATAAAATGGATTATTAAAGTTAGGTTATGTCACTAAAAGTCCCATTAGCATGAATTGTGAACTACCAGGATTTGGTAGACGCTTATGCATTTAATAGTACTATTTGGGGACGATCACCCCAGTTCGCGCCTTGACGGTTGATCCCCGTCATGCCACATTGATTGGTAAGCGAATTTATGTATGAGAAGATTTCTACAGCGTGACCTTTGTGACGACACGCTAACTTAGATGGGCAAAATTGGTATCGGGTTAGCTACCCGTTGTTGGTTTAGTAAGGTAACAATGTCATACGGCTTATAATAATCCAAAACTAACGAAATACTATTAGACGCTTCGAATTACGATGTATTGCCTGACTAGCAATACAGGGTCATACTATTGATATTATGTTTGTGTTTTGGTTTTCATAACCATATTCATATAACGGTTTTTATTTTCATACAACGTCGTAAGACGTATTGTATGACGTTTTTACGACATTGGCTCGTATAATGATTTTTAAGGCTTTTATAACCATAATCATATAACGGTTTTATTTAATCTATACAACGTTGCAAAACGTATTGTATGGTGTTTTTAACGACAATGATTCGTATAATGATTTTTTAAGGCAAACGCCTATATGATGATTTTGATGAAGATTTGTATCAAATGACTTTGGCTATTTATGGCCTATTACAAAGGTTTTGTATAAAAATGAATTTCAGTAATAATTTTATACTGATATTATATTGATGGATTTTATTAAACTCTATGAATTTACTCGGCGTTATCGCTGACCTTTTCTTTTAACATGTTTTATCTCAGGTACTTAAAGGTAATTCTCGGGAAGACGACAAGAATTCATGGCCCGCACTTAAACAATATTTTCCATTCAACTACTTTGTAAAACTTTGTATGAAATATAATGACTTGGGACCGACGTAACTTTGATATTTATGAATGGAAATGCATTATTAATAAACGACGCGATTTTTATGCGTTGTCTATGATGTGAGTAATGTGCTATCCCGTAACACCAACTAGTCTTCCGCTGTACTAAGTTGTATAAATTTGGGGGTGTTACATTTTGGTACCAGAGCTCTCGTTATAGAGAACGAAAGATTTTTAAAACTATGGTTTTGAATAAAACATTTCAAAATCATTTAACTATAAACATTTTTCTAAAATGTCTAAAAACCTTTTGACTATAACGGTGCCGAAGAATTCCCGAGTTACCGACAAGGACAAGACTGAGAAGTGTTTTAATATATATATATAACTTGGATTATATATATATATGATGTAATTTGATTACATGATTGTTTGATGATTATTTTGATATTTATACGAGGTATTTATACGACGTAGATTGTCACAAGTAACCCTAAATCCCCTAGTAAATTAATCGAAGCTATTCTTGTAGGAATTCTAGCTATCCTAGATCTAAACCAAGTTGTGGATATTTATGATCCCAACAAATGGTTGATATTCGTAAAAATATAGATATTAGTTGATGGTGATATTGAAAAAGAATTGGCGAGATTAAATCCGATATCGATGTCCTAACGATCTTTCCTTATAGAGTGGAGTTTGACAAAACGTTATCACCTGGAAAGATGTCATCTGATTCGTTGTCATCCAATTCTTAAATTTGAAATCGAAAGGGTGAATGTTGCACTTAAGGCTGTTATTGGAACCATTACCCAAAAGCCTCATGCCACTAATACCTTTCCGAGAAGTCTAGTTGAATGATCAAGTCATTTCATGCTAGTGACTCATTTGATAATTGTTGTTGTAAGAGCTATAAGATTGGAATTAAGTGTTGACCATATCGAGATTTTATTGCCCTATTAAGGTGTAAGAATAAGGATGAAAGTATTGTAAAATAAGGTAGGATATTACATTGAATATAAGTTGATTAAAACTTGAATAAAGTAAAATTTTAACTCGTATGGAATATGAAATTGTTAAAAGGAAGTCGTTAAGCCCTGTGATTGAATTATAAGGTTTTAATTGATTGTTGATTCGTGTTAAGGGTTGTTCCTAGGACATTGTCCACTAATAAGGATGCCTAGTGTCCAAGAAATAAATTGAAGAAATCTTCTTCTTAATTGGGACCGATGGATCTTTCGGGACATGTGGAACACCTAATGACTCTTGTAGATTAGTATTCATTATGGTATCTTTTAAAAATAATCCCTAACTTAACTGAGATATCAGTTGGTAGGATGAGTTCTGAGAATTGTATGACATAGTGACACGTAATGTGTTACGGTACAATTTTGACTTGTTTGTGATTAATGAAAAAGACTACCTTTGATTGCTAAATCCTACATGTATCGATGCTATCTATCTTTTCTTGCTTAATCCTAATGTTCACATTAGTGATGCAACCATTGAAGAAGTACTCATCTCAATTTGAGTTACGTTGTGGATTATTCTTTTTGAGTGCCATCGAGGTCATGAACCTCATGATTATTTGGCTAAAGCTCATTTCCTATTATATTATAGTTAGTTCTTGGAGAACAACTCTTCATCACTCTTTTGCAGATCACACATTGTTTTTATAAGATAAAACAGTATCCATTGAGAAAAACTGAGTTTTCATCACTATAAGGATTATTCAAAATGAGATTTATAAGTGATTGTTATCGAAATAAAGTTGTTTATAAAACACCTTGGAAAACTTAATTGTTTTCATAACAAAGAACATCTTTGTAAATTTATTTTTGATTCTTATTTAAGAATTAAGCATGAAAATGTTTTTATTATAAACATGATGATAAAATTTTGACGAACTGAGTATTGCATCGTTAATCTTGAAATTGTATATAGTTGCGCGCCTACATACAATTTAGAATGGACCATGCAAGGCTGATTAGTAGTCACCATAAAACTGATTAATAAACGCTAAATTTTCTTTAAAGATTATGAAAGATTAAATTTACGAGATCTGCAAGAAGTGAAAAATAAGGACATAGTGTTAGGGACACCTACATATGTGCCTGTAGCATCTATTCTTCTGAGTCGAATTTACTCATCTGTGGAAATTGTCTTATTTGACAATTGACAATTCTTTCTTGTCCTATTCTTTCATGGCAAGATTCTTGGGAAAAGTATCCGATTACCGAGTGTTGATACCCGACTAGATGTATTGACATTCTTATCCTTTCTTATGATTTGATTTCATTTGAATGACCTGGGTAACGATCCGAGGATCTTTCGAATGCGTACTCAAATTATGAAAACATGGGATATATTCATATTCATTAAATGTTTTTGTCTGTATCTGATTTGAAATTCTCTCGCATAGAGTATGCGTTGACCTTACTCTTTAATAGTAGTTGTGTCTCCATATATCCCTGAATTTGTGAAGGATTATGAGTTATTATTAGTCTTTTGAGAAGTTCACATCTTATCAACGGCAATAAAACTGAAAAGTTGATAGTGCCAGTAGAATGAATTGATTGATTATGACATGACGACATTGTCTTAATTGATGGGAACTCGAGTAGAATTCCCTAAAAGATAAGATGTTGATTATCAAAAGTGATCTAAATAATTCGTGATGGATGACCATATCCTGCATTTAGACTTAAAAAGTATACCATGAATGGTTGTGAACTAGTTATAGATATTGTAATCTAGAAGAACCTAATATGAACGTATTAAAAGATAATTCTGTTATTTGAAACTTTAGTAAGTATTTGTTAATGAATTACCTAGACTTTCGCCATTAAGGCAAGTTGAAATTAGTATTGATTATATTCCCGGTGCTGCACCTATGGTTTGTGCACTGTACGTCAGCGCCATCTAAATTAAAGGAATTACCGTACAACTGAGAGAGTTGTCGGAGAAAGATTTTATTATACCAAGCCTGTCATCCTGAAGAGCTATGGTGTTATCATTCCTTATATTTATAGATTACTGTGACTGAGTAAATTGACAATCGAAAACGATATCCATAACTCGGAATGGAAGATTTGTTCGATCATTTACAAGGTTCTAGCGTATGTTTTAAAGATTTGACTCACGGCATGGTTATCATCAACGTCGCGTCCGCGAAAAAGATTATGTATTCCAATCACTACATCCGGTACTTGTAATAAACATTATGAGCTTCACGTTATGTCGTTTGGATTGACCAATGCACATGTAGCATTCATAAATTTGGTGAATCACGTGTGAAGGCTGTAATTTGATAAATTCATGCTCGTGATCATCAAGGACCATTTGTTTGTTTGTAATTATACGAAGGAGTTAGTAATTAATTATAGATTGCCCTGAATTGGCCGAACAATTAAAAACCTATACCTTAAATATTTAACATGTGATTAAGGACATAATCCTTTATATGATTTAACCGTGTGATTAATAGATAATGGAAGCTATATTGACTTTTCAAAGATTAGAACCATTAACGCTTAGGGATTAAAAACTTAGTCCTTTACATAAAATGACCGTTGGATTAATAATGGTAAGATGTATACATATAGACTCTTCAAAAATTAAGAGCCCTTTTAAGACATTGGATTTTACCAAAAAGAAATGGAAATATGTTTTGACAAATGTATTAACAAAGGATTTTAAGGGATTATTCCCTTATACACAAACCATTTAACTAAACTTCTGTTTAGGGGTAAATGTTTGTGTATACCTCAAGATAACTTAAGAGGAATTGAGGAAACCATTTAAATCATGACTTAAAAATTTGAAACGACACTTTTTGCTTTTCAACTAAGAAAACTTTTGACCAAAGTATAAACAAAGAATTTTCAAATATTTACGGATCTTATTAAATATTTTCGATAAATCAGCAAAAATCTTGTTAATTAAATTCAAATTTATTTTGAACATTTTATATAATTGGTCGAACTAAGAAATTTAAAACTTTTACACTTCATAAAAATTAACTAATAATTATTTAATTAGTTATAATAATTATCGACGCTTTAGACGACGGATTGAGTAAAACGGATAAAAATGATAAATGAGACGAAACTGAAACTTAGAAAATATGAAGAAAGTTGAACGTAAATACTGACGCCTAATATAGAAAGAATATCTGAGTAAATTGTGGACATGATAATTACATCATCATGAGAAGTGAATATAGATACTGACATATTATATAAAAAGGAAAAAGAACCAATTAGGACATGTTCCTTGATAATGAAGGTGCAAAATAAAATTCGCCGAATAATTTAAAATATAGCCGATGTTTATAAAAAGGATAATATAAATAGTGAAAGGTTTCACGGCTAATGTGAACCATTAAAATTTAGAAGCCGATAGCGTTAAATGTTTTAAAGACCACTTATGGTTGCCTAAATATGAAGGATTGTGAGATATAGTTATGTTGGAATTTGTAAGTATAAGTATTCTATTTATGTCATTTATGACTAAAAGTATTTTTGTCTGAAGGAGTTGTACTGATGGCAATTATGAAGGCAGAGATCGCCTCATACATTAGTAAACGTCTAGCTATTGCAAAGGTCATCATCTGAATTTGATTCGATTTGGGTCATCGTCGACAGACTGACCAAATCTTCTAATATCATTCCCGTTAATGATAATTGCAAAAGAGTTATGTAAACATAGTGTGCTTGTATCGAACATCTTTATCAAGATCCTCGCTTCGCATCAAATTTCTTGAGATTTGCTCAGAAGTCATTGTGAACGAATCTTGATGAGAATACTATGTACCACCCCAAATCGAAGGGACGAGGTAAAGTAACGATACAAAATACTATAAGTGTTGTTTTGTGTTTGAATGATTGACCTTTGTTAATGAACCGTATAATCGTTTTCCTTTGAAGAGATTATCATTGATAATTATCGTATTAGGATCGAGATCTAATCTTGTTAAGATCTAAATATTAGAGAATCTGTAAGCAGGAGTTGAGATAAAGACACCCGACATACACCCATTGTGAGTTGGACATGTCTTTTAGGTTTAAGGTTTCCTATGATGGCGAACCTATCCTTGCAAAATACCCGACCCGCGAGATCTAAAATGATTGTTGAAATTAGGATTTGATTATTAACTGCCGATAGTGAGCAGGAGGTTATGTGAATGTGAAATGTAGATCTTGAAGTGCCAAATGGGTAACGAAGTTATGCCACAATTTTTAACCTTGGAAAAATGAATTCATGATCTGACAAGTCATGGGATATAAGTCCCCGTTGTATGGGACCATTGAGATGATGTAAAAGTTGGGATTGAAAGGCATATAAGCTGGATCTACCCTAGGACTTCAAGAACTGCGTGAATTATGTTTCGTATATCGAACTTGATGGAATATCTATCAAGTGAAAATCTGATTGTTCTTAGTAAAGCTTAGATCGGCAAAAAGTTGCATTCATCAGAAACCCGTGAACATCATGGATAGAGAAAGTAAGTCAACATTTAGCCTGATCTTATTCCCGTAGTTATGTTTGATGAAACTCGCGTATTATAATGGATTACACTTGTGAGAAAAGACCGAATGTGGAGGAAATACCCACATGGCTTTAACTCTATAAGAAGCGAGTAGTAAGATGATCTTTGAGGACAAAGATCCTGTTTAGGGGTAAATGCTGTGACAATCCGTCAATTTATGGTCAATATTTTATTCTCAATATTTATTTGAAAATATTATTTTATGAACTCACTTATTTTTGGGAAGAAATTTGGATTTACATCTTGAAGTAGCGTCGACTACGTCTAAACCGGAGGATTCAACGTTACGTGCTTACGTTTACATACACCGTCTTTGGTGACAGTCTGACAATTCAGAAAATAAATTTATCCGTGAATATTATTTTGGAGTTTTAAATTTGTGTTGGTTCATAAACTCACAAATTTACGAGAAGAGATTAGGACTTACGATTTTATTTTAACATCCTTTACGACTAAACCGGAAACCTTAGGATTACGTATTTACGTTTTCGAACTCCATTTTTTATGAAACAATTTTTATTGGATTCGTTTTGTGACGTTGAGTCATAATTCATAAAAACATTTTTCGTAAAACGACCCGAGGGCACGCAAATAGAGGAAACTAGAATCGAGGAGTACCCGTAAATTAGTGGGATGGGACAAGTTTTACACTTGCCCACCCCACTATGTGTGTGGCGTCCAACTATTGCCTCAAAACCCTTAGGTGTCAAGCCTTAAACAAGTTACAACACATGTCCAATTTAGCTTCACAATGAAGCTACACTTTTCACTCACAACACAAAACCACTCCACTAAACAACTTGCTCTCATTTATACCATGCAAACCACACAATATCCTCTCTTTCTCTCTTGGTGATGCCGTCCCATTTTACACCTCAAACACCCTATCCACACAAATTTTAACCACAAACATATGTTATAATTAACATATGTTAATCTCCATTCAAAATGATGAAGATTGGTGCAAGTTATAACAACCAAGGAGGAGTTTCCATGGAGTATTAGGGCTGATTTTCCACAAGGTATACATGAAGAATGGTGGTCTTGAAGATGGTCTTGGCTATGCACAAGTTTCTCCATCAAAATCCATGTTTTGATCACAACCTACATCATCATGGTGGTATAAAGATTGTCCTCCTCATCCTCTTGTTATTTGATTATGTAAACATGTATTTTATTTCCTACTGTATATGTATATGATGATTATATGATGATAAAAATGTTATGTGGGGATTTGATGTTGATAAACATGATTAAAAAGGTGAAAAACCATAAGAAACAAGGTTAAAATCTTGGTTAAATTTGTTGGCTGTATAAAACAGTAAATAAACAGGTCATGGACTGATAAAATGATGAATTAGAATGTATTTACAGTAAGCTATGGGTCTTGTACACATGTGAGAGTTGGCCATGCAATGGAATCAAAGTAATGAGTGAGATGTGATCAAAACAAGTTTAAGGTATAAATCTGAGTTCACTGTTTTGGACGATTTTTAGAAAATATTTAGAAGATGATTCAACAGTAGCTATAGGAGAGTTAAATGTAGAACATATCATGTAGTTTATGTGATAAAAATTTGAGCTTCTATCTCCATATAGAACTCAAGATATGGCAGTTTTGGTGAAAGTGAAGATAAAAATCAGATTTTTGGAAATTAAAGAATAATACTATCATATAAGCACTCAAAATTTAATAGTATAAAATATAAATGAAAACCCACTAACTTATAAAACTTATTTATATAAATATGTAAAAGGGTAAATGAATGAATAACTTATATAAATGGTAGTGAAATAATAGTTATAAGTTATAAAACTATAAACATTGTTTTTACGACTTTTTCGGCTAATACCGTAAAAATTAACGTTTTTGTTAAATAAAACTTAGATGGTTGGACCCATCTAATGAAAACTTTATAAAACTTAAATACTGATATATAGACATGTATAACAAGTAAGACCGATAAAACCCGAACTATAAGAAATACGGACATTTACGAGCTAATTAAGCATATTGGACTAATAATTGGACTAAATAAGATAAAAACTTGTAAAAAGAACTTATTGGGCTTAACCCATTTGGGCCCAACATGGAAAGTAAACATACTGATAAAATAAGTATAACAAGGATTAAAACAAGCTAAAGAACTTATAATAAGCTTATAGGACTTAAAACGTGTAAATAAGTAAAACTAGTAAACTAGTATAAAAGTTATCGACATATAACACAAAAATGAGTAACCGAGAATATGTAAAACCACTTGATCATCATATATATATAATCATCATATGTATACATAATTTTTATTTTTATAAAGTCATTGGACAAGATTCTAAGACGAGTATTATTTGTCTAGGTTTCCGTGATTGAAGCACGTACCGTACGTCCGAATTGCCGATAACCCGCCTTCCCACATCAACGTGAGTTCATAGCCTCGCACTCTTTTAAATGTTTTTATAAATGTTTTATAAACCCGCAAGGGAGATAACATGTTAGTTTTTATTAAACAGGACACCATTTGTCCCGATTGTTTGTTTATTGATTTTGGACCCGAATGATTGAATGACCCGATTGTATGACCCGATAAATGATTAAAGGACCCGATAGATGAAATAAAATGGATTATTAAAGTTAGGTTATGTCACCAGAAGTCCCATTAGCATGAACTGTGAACTACCGGGATTTGGTAGACGCTTATGCATTTAATAGTATTATTTGGGGACGATCACCCCAGTTCGCGCCTTGACGGTTGATCCCCGTCGTGCCACATTGATTGGTAAGCGAATTTATGTATGAGAAGATTTCCATAGCGTGACCTTTGTGACGACACGCTAACTTAGATGGGAAAAATTGGTATCGGGTTAGCTACCCGTTGTTGGTTTAGTAAGGTAACAATGTCATGCGGCTTATAATAATCCAAAACTAACGAAATACTATTAGACGCTTCGAATTACGATGTATTGCCTGACTAGCAATACAGGGTCATACTATTGATATTATGTTTGTGTTTTGGTTTTCATAACCATATTCATATAACGGTTTTTATTTTCATACAACGTCGTAAGACGTATTGTATGACGTTTTTACGACATTGGCTCGTATAATGATTTTTAAGGCTTTTATAACCATAATCATATAACGGTTTTATTTAATATATACAACGTTGCAAAACGTATTGTATGGTGTTTTTAACGACAATGATTCGTATAATGATTTTTTAAGGCAAACGCCTATATTATGATTTTGATGAAGATTTGTATCAAATGACTTTGGCTATTTATGGCCTATTACAAAGGTTTTGTATCAAATGAATTTCAGTAATAATTTTATACTGATATTATATTGATGGATTTTATTAAACTCTATGAATTCACTCGGCGTTATCGCTGACCTTTTCTTTTAACATGTTTTATCTCAGGTACTTGAAGGTAATTCTCGGGAAGACGACAAGAATTCATGGCCCGCACTTAAACAATATTTTCCATTCAAATACTTTGTAAAACTTTGTATGAAATATAATGAGTTGGGACCGATGTAACTTTGATATTTATGAATGGAAATGCTTTATTAATAAACGACGCAATTTTTATGCGTTGTCTATGATGTGAGTAATGTGCTATCCCGTAACACCAACTAGTCTTCCGCTGTACTAAGTTGTATAAATTTGGGGGTGTTACAGACACTCTCTAGTATTCACAGTGATGAATGGAAATCCTTCCAATTTTAGCATCAAACATCACTACGGTAGGTCATATGTAAGATTCACTTGAATTAAACATATGCTAACTGGAAAGCAACAGTGGTTTGATTCGTTTTTTATTCAAACTCGTTCCAGGTCTCTACACAATATCTTTATGATTGATTGTGGTAAAATACGACCTTTTAGGAAAAAGGCGTAAAAGTGGCAAGTATTAAGTGTCAATTTAGGAAAACCAAGCAGTAATGACCCTTAGGTGAAAAAGTTCGTTTCCCAATGAGGCAAGTGTGTTGTGTAAAGAAATGATTAAGAATTTGTGATTCTAATTATGAGAAAAGAAAAGAGAGAGGATGACGGTTACGATAAAATTACACTAAGACGAAAAGTCGTGCACGTAAAACCGTAAAAAGTGACTAAATTTAAAAATTACCCTAAGAATTCCTAGAAAATTTCAATAAATCACAAAAAATGTAATTAGAGTTCACAAAAAATCAAAATTCACTCAAACCTTTTATATAATTAAATATTAATTTTTTAATGTTGATTAAAGCCGAAAAAATCAATTTAATTAACAAAAAGTCTAAAATGAGATTTTTCACTTTGTAAACCTCTAAAATGACTTAACTAAATTTAAAACTACTTTTGAAAAATTTAAAATTAATTAAAACTAGTTAAAAATGATAAAAAAAACTTTAAAATCTTGAAATAATACTAGAAATTAATTAAATGAAAACAAAATTAATCTAATAATTTTAAAATTCCTAACTTAATGTATTTAAACTAGGAGAAATGAAAAACTTGCAAAAATCTAAAATTTAATTTTTAATAATAAAATATTAATAAAATAATATTAAAAATCCAAAATTTATAAATAATTCAAAAAAGTTACAAACTAGTTTATTTTAACCTAATAAAAACAAAAATGAACTTGAAATTACCAAAATACCCCTTTTGGGCCTCCAAATGGGCTGAAATGAAAAACAGTCCACTAAATTGGGCTTTTTGGCCCAATAAGCAATAAGATGTCCAAATAAGCCCAAAATCACCTACTTGACTCAAAATTTGATTTTAAGAACAAAACTCTGAAGGCCCAAAAGCTGAAAGTGAGCTTATCACAGCTTAATTGTCAACAACTTATTCTTAATTGGCTTTTTGGCCCATTAAGCCATAAGCTAATGCCATAAGCTCTAATTTGACACACAAGCTTCTTTTGGGATACTAAAGAGATCCGTGAAAAGAAATTTTGAAAAATCCCAAGAAATAAGCCTGAAATAAGCAAAAGCTCTCTACAGAAAACGACAAAATAGTCGTTTTTGAGTTCTAGGCCACCTCAAGTGTTGATTCAACTTGCAAAAGGTTTGAAATGACTTAATTAAGCAAAATCAACAAAAATTATTCAAATAAGCACAAGGAATAAGCTGTAATAAGCAAATAAGCACTTATGAAAAACTCAAGTCAATTGGTTTTCTAGTCAAACCTAAAAGTCAAACCCTAATATGCTCTAGATTAGTCAAATGGTTCAAATAAGGAAGATTGGTCACAAAAAATAAGTTGTTGCAATTCTGGATAAGCTAAAATGGCTTATGAATAAGCTGATTAAGAATTAACACTAGCAGTGGCTAGTTTTGGGGGTCCAGCAGTGGGATAAGTTTCCACTACTTAACTTCTTTGACTTTTTGTCTTGTGTGAATTTTTGTTGGATTCAAGGCAAAAAAAGGCACCTGTATAACCAGTGGGTTATAAGGACTCAATAGCAATCACAAAAACATCAAAACAACAAGCCAAATGATACAGTTAATTCAATCTTTGCCCATATATCACACAGACATGAACAATAAGCAGTTTTCAACAAATAAGCAGTTTTAGCAAGAATAAGCCAACAAAATTGAACCAAACGCACACAACAACTTATATTAATTCAAAGGAACATAAATCAACTGGGTTCATGCATGGATTCAAAGTTTAGAACAAGATTCAAGCTTAAAAAGTTACTGATGAACAAAGAAGCAGATTATGAACTTTGTTGATGTACATGACCACAAATCCAATTTCAAACCCTCAAATCTCTAAAACAGGTTATATAAACTTTGTTTAATCACTTGTTAGCCCTAACATGCATACACTCTAGGTGTTTCCAAAATCTTAGGTCAAAAGAGGCAAAATTCAACAAGTTATAGCACAATCAAGAAATTGATGTTTAAAAGCTCAAGACTTGCATATATTAGCACAATATGACTTGTATAGAAAATACCAACACTCAACAAACACAAATCATAACTCAAAATCAAACAAGCACCTTAAATCAGTAAACCCACACACCCCTTTTACTTTTTAAATCCAAATTTAACAAAGAAAATGTGTGATTCAGTTTTACCCAAGTCTAATCTAGCATCATAACATCAATATCATGCAGTATTAAGCAGATTCAAGCCACAAATCAACACTCATAACATCAGAACACAAAAACCACAAAATCAAGTACTTTTAACAGATATTGGGAAATGAGACTCAAACCTCATGAATGTACATCCACACTCACGAATTTTTGAGCTGATGTGTCTAGCTAAACAAGACACAAGCTTACAATAACACCTACTAATATTCAACAAGGTTAAAGGCATAATTCATATAAAATAGAATGATGAAAAAGCTTGATTAATGCAACCTTGTCCCACTCCTTGATTATCCCTAAACCACAAGCTTACAACACCTTGATAATCTTCTTATCAGAGTGCTATAATCACTTACAATCCAAAAATTCCAAGGGCTTGAACCAAGAACTTAGCAAAATCAAGTTTTGGAAAATTATGCAATTTCTTGCACAATCTTTGAAAACAGGTTTTGAGATTCATCAAACACAAACATATAACAATAATAAGCAAAGATTAAGATTGGCACTTGGATTTCTTAAAATATTCAAACACATTTTCATTAAAGTTGAAAAGGGATTTACAGAATTTTGAACAAGGAAAAACCAAGAGTAGAGCTAAGTGTAAAACCCTAATGCCTTTATATAGGCTACATTTGTGAACTAGAAATCTTAAAAACTATAAACCCTAAGTTGTGAAGTCCCTGAATTGCCCTTGAGATTTTTGAAAATCTTCTTATCATGTGAACTTTCCTTGGCGTTTTGTTGAGGTGTAAAGGGAAGGAATTTGATCTAAAGGCTCGCATGAAGCTTCGAAGGCAAGTAGGTTTGTAACACGTTGATCTTCCTGGCAGCTTTGTCTTTTTTCTCAACTTTGTAGCAGGGGAGGTCCCATGTGGCATGTGGGATGATGTGGTGTCATGTTTAAGATGTGGGTTATGATTATAAGAACCTTAATCACCATTCTGGAAGGAATTAGAGTCTAATTCTTGGTAAATAACAAATCCCCAATTTAGATTAAGAACACTTAAGAACATGTTTTTGATCTTTGTTTTAAGTTTAAAACATGTTTGGCGCGTGTTTAACTTAATTAATATTAAGTTAAACGGTTAGGGTGAGTGGGATGTGAGGTGGCAAGTACATGGCTTGTGATTGGCTGAAATAAGTTAGTGGGACACGTGGTGGCCAATGGTTGGTCTATGTATCTTTGTTGTCTGCCCACATTAAACCCCTATTCTTTCCTTCCTTCTTCATTTCATGTGACAATCCGTCAATTTATGATTGATATTTTATTCTCAATATTTATTTGAAAACATTATTTTAATTTTACAATATGAACTCACTTATTTTTGGGAAGTAATTTGGATTACGTCTTGAAGTAGCATCGACTACGTCTAAACCGGAGGATTCAACGTTACGTGCTTACGTTTACATACACCGTCTTTGGTGACAGTCCGACATTTCAGAAAATAAATTTATCCGTGAATATTATTTTGGAGTTTTAAATTTGTGTTGGTTCATAAACTCACAAATTTACGAGAAGAGACTAGGACTTACAATTTTATTTTAACGTCCTTTACGACTAAACCGGAAACCTTAGGATTACGTATTTACGTTTTCGAACTCCGTTTTTGATGAGACAATTTTTATTGGATTCGTTTTGTGACGTTGATTCATAATTTATAAAAACGTTTTTCGTAAAATGACCCGAGGGCACGCAAATCGAGGAAACTAGAATTGAGAAATACCCGTAAACTAGTGAGATGGGACAAAATACATTGTCCCACCCCACTAGCTTAAATGGGACGGCACTAGCATGACACCACAACCTCATGTGGCATCATGTTAGCTACAATTTTACATGTGTAAGCCATGCTTACTCTTTAAGCTACTTCCACTTCCACTAAACACAAAACTAGCAACTAGTTTTCATTCCTTCATTTCCTACATGCAAAACCACCTCAAACTCTCTCTTCTCCTCTCATGAATGCCGTCCCATATCCCTAAAAAACATCCATCATTGATCAAATTTAACCACAAAATCCTATGTTATTCATACATATGTTGATGCCCTCTTGAAACTCTCTTGAATGGTGGTGATTATAACATCCAAGGAGGAGTTTCCATGGAGTATTAGGGCTGATTTTCCACAAGGTGAACATGAAGATTGGTGGTCTTGAAGATGGTCTTGGCTATGCACAAGTTTCTCCATCAAAATGTATGTTTTTATCAAAACCTACATCATCATGGTGGTATAAAGATTTTCCTCCTCATCTTCTTGTCATTTTGATTATGTAAACATGTATTTTATTTCCTATTGTATATGTATATGATGATTATATGATGATAAAAATATTGTGTGGGTATTTGGTGTTGATAAACATGATTAAAAAGGTGAAAAACTATAAGAAACAAGGTTAAAATCTTGATTATATAGTTGGCTGTATAAAAACAGTATATAACTAAAAGATGAACTGATAAAATTGCATGGTATGATCCATTTACATTAAGTACAAGATGTTATACACATGTGAAAGTTGGCCATGCAATGGAATCAAAATAATGAGTGAGATATGATCAAAACAAGTTAGGTGGTCTAATCTGAATAAGCAGTTTTGAAGGGACTGTTAAGGCAAGTTAAACTCAAAATGGGCAGTAGCTATAACTAATTTAAATGTAGCAAATAATATGAAGAACATGTCACCCAAAAATGAGCTTCTAATTCATTATAGAACTCTAGATATGTTAAAAATGGTGAACATGAAGATAAAAGTCAGATTTTTAAGAATTAATGTTTATTATTATTATATAAGCACTCACATTTTAATGTATAAAATGTAAAATAAAAACTCACTAACTTATAAAACTTATTTATATAAATATATAAAAGGTAAATTAAATGGATAAATTATATAAATGGTAGTGAAATAATATTTATAAGTACTAAAAACTATAAACATGATTTTTACGACTTTTTCGGCTATTGTCGTAAAATTAACGTTTTTGTTAAATAAAACTTAGATGGTTGGACCCGTCTAATGAAAACTTTATAAAACTTATATACTGATATATAGACATGTATAACAAGTAAAAACCGATAAAACCCGAACTATAGGGCATACGGACATTAACGAGCTAAGTAAACATATTGGACTAATACTTGGGCTAATAATTGGACTAAATAAGATAAACACTTATAAAAAGAACTTATTGGGCTTAACCCATTTGGGCCCAGCTTGAAAGTTTAAATACTGATAATATAAGTATGAAATGGATTAATACAAGTAAATAAACTTATAATAGGCTTATTGGACCTAAAACACGTAAAAAGGTAAAACTAGTAAACTAGCATAAAAGTTATCGACATATAACACTAAAATGAGTAAACGAGAATATGTAAACCCACTTGATCATCATATATATAAAATCATCATATGTATACATAATTGTTATTTTTATAAAGTCATTGGACATGAGTCTAAGACGAGTATTATTTGTTTAGGTTTCCGTGATTGAAGCACGTACCGTACGTCCGAATGGCCGATAAACCGCCTTCCCACATCAACGTGAGTTCATAGCCTCGCACTCTTTTAAATATTTTTATGAAATGTTTTATAAACCCGCGAGGGAGATAACATGTTAGTTTTTATAAAATAGGACACCATTTGCCACGATTGTTTGTTTATTGATTTGGACCCGAATGATTGAATGACCCGATTGTATGACCCGATAAATGATTAAAGGACCCGATAGATGAAATAAAATGGATTATTAAAGTTAGGTTATCTCACAAAAAGTCCCATTAGCATGAATTGTGAACTACCGGGATTTGGTAGACGCTTATGCATATAATAGTACTATTTGGGGACGATCACCCAGTTCGCGCCTTGACGGTTGATCCCCGTCGTGCCACATTGATTGGTAAGCGAATTTATGTATGAGAAGATTTTCATAGCGTGACCTTTGTGACGACACGCTACTTTAGATGGGCAAAATTGGTATCGGGTTAGCTACCCGTTGTTGGTTTAGTAAGGTAACAATGTCATGCGGCTTATAATAATCCCAAAACTAACGAAATACTACTAGACGCTCCGAATTACGATGTATTGCCTGACTAGCAATACTGGGTCATACTATTGATATTATGTTTGTGTTTTGGTTTTCATAACCATACTCATATAACGAATTTTATTTTCATACAACGTCGTAAGACGTATTGAATGACGTTTTTACGACATTGGCTCGTATAATGATTTTTAAGGCTTTTTATAACCATATTCATATAACGGTTTTTATTTAATCTATACAACGTTATCAAACGTATTGTATGATGTTTTTACGACATTGGCTCGTATAATGATTTTTAAGGAAAATGCCTATATTATGATTTGCGATAAGGATCTGTATAAAATGACTTTGGCTATTTTATGGCCTATTAAAATGATTTGTACAAAATGATTTTCGGTAATAATTTTATACCGATATTATATTAATGGTTTATTAAACTCTATGAATTCACTCGGCGTTATCGCTGACCTTTTCTTTTAACATGTTTTATCTCATGTACTTGAAGGTAATTCTCGGGAAGACGACAAGAATTCATGGCCCGCACTTAAACAATATTTTCCATTCAAATTCTTTGTAAAACATGTATGAAATAATATGACTTGGGACCTATGTAACTTTGATTTTTATGAATGGAAATGATTCATTATTAAACGACGCGATTTTTATGCGTTGTCTATGATGTGAGTAATGTGCTATCCCGTAACACCAACGAGTCTTCCGCTGTATTGAGTTGTATAAATTTGGGGGTGTTACAGTTTGGTATCAGAGCTCTCGTTATAGAGAACGAAAGATTTTTAAAACCAAGGTTTTGAATAAAACTTTTCAAAATCTTTTAACTATAAACATTTTTCTAAAAATGTCTAAAAATCTTTTGACTATAACGGTGCCGAAGAATTCCCGAGTTACCGACAAGGCCAGACTGAGAAGTGCTATTTTAATATATATATAACTTGGATTATATATATATATGATGTAATTTTATTACACGATTGTTTGATGATTATTTCGATATTTATACGAGGTATTTATACGACGTAGATTGTCACAAGTAACCCTAAATCCCCTAGTAAATTAATCGAAGTTATTCTCGTAGGAATTCTAGCCATCCTAGACCTAAACCAAGTTGTGGATATTTATGATCCCTACAAATGGTTGATATTCGTAAAAATATAGATATTAGTTGATTGTGATATTGAAAAAGAATTGGCGAGATTAAATCTGATATCGATGTCATGACGATCTTTCCTTATAGAGTGGAGTTTGACAAAACGATATCACCTGGAAAGATGTCATCTAATTCTTTGTCATCCAATTCTTAAATTGAAATCGAAGGGGTGAATGTTGCACTTGAGGCTGTCAATGGAACCATTATCCAAAAGCCTCATGCCACTAATACCTTTCCGAGAAGTCTAACAGAATGTATGAGTCATTTCATACTAGAGACTCATTTAATAACTGTTGTTGTAAGAGCTATAGGATTGTAAATTAAGTGTTGATCATATTGAGCTTTTATTGCCTTTACAAGGCCGAAGAATAATATTGAAAGTATTGGATAATGAGGTAGGATATCGAATTGAGTATAAAATTGGTTGAAACTTGAATAAAGTAAAACTTAACTTGTATGGAATATGAGGTTGATAAGAGGAAATTATTAAGTCATGTGATTGAATTATAAAGTTTTAATTGATTGTTGATTCGTGTTAAGGGTTGTTCCTAGGCCATTGTCCACTAACGAGGATGCCCAGTGTCCAAGAAATAAATTGAAGAAATCTTCTTCTGAATTGAGACCGATGGATCTTCCGGGACATGTGGAACACCTAATGACTCTCGTAGATTAGTATTCATTGTGGTGTCTTTTAAAAATCCCTAACTTAACTGAGACAATAGTTGGTAGGATGAGTTCTGAGAATTGTATGACATAGTGACACGTAATGTGTTACGGTACAATTTTGACTTGTTTGTAATTAATGAAAAGACTACATTTGATTGCTAAATTCTACATATATCGATGTTATCTATCTTTTATTGCTTCATCCTAATGCTCGCATTAGTGATGTAACCGTTGAACGAGTACTCATCTTGATTTGAGTTACGTTGTGAATTATTCTTTTTGAGTGCCATCGAGATCATGAACCTCATGATTATTTGGCTAAGGCTCATTTCCTATCATATCGTAGTTAATTCTTGGTGAACAAGCTTTCATCACTCTTTTGCAGATCACACCTTGTTTTTATAAAGTTGAAACGGTATCCTTTGAGAAAAATTGAATTTTCATCACTATAAGGATTATTCATAGTGAGATTTATAAGTGATTGTTATTTGAATGAAGTTGTTGATAAAACACTTTGGAAAACCTTATTGTTTTCATAACAAAGAAAATATTTGTAAATATATTTTTGATTCTTATTTAAGAATTAAGCATGAAAATGTTTTTATTATAAACATGATGATAAAATTTTGACGAACTGAGTATTGCATCGCTAATCTTGTAATTGTATATAGTTGAGCGCCTACATACAATTTGGAATGGACTATGCAAGACTGATTAGTAGTCACCATAAAACTAATGAATAAACACTACATTTTCTTTGAAGATTGTGAGAGATTAAATTTTATGAGATCTGCAAGAAGTGAAAAATAAGGACATAGTGTTAGGGACACCTACATATGTGCCTGTAGCATATATTCTTCTGAGTTGAATTCACTCATCTGTGGAATTTGTCTTATTTGACAATTGACAATTCTTTCTTGTCCAATTCTCCCGTAGTGAGATTCTTAGGAAAAGTATTTGATTATCGAGTGTTGATACCCGACTAGATGTATCGACGTTCCTATCATTTCTTTTGATTTGATTTCATTTGAATGACCTGGGTAACGATCCGAGGAGCTTTCGAATGCGTACTCAAATTATGAAAACATGGGATATATTCATATTCGTTAAATGTTTTCGTCTATATCTGATTTGAAATTCTCTCGTGTAGATTATGCGTTAACCTTACTCTTTTAAGGTTAGTTATGTCTCCTGATGTCCTTGAATTTGTGAAGGGTTACGAGTTATTATTAGTCTTTTGAGAAGTTCACATCTTATCGACGGCAACGAAACTGGAAAGTTGATAGTGCCAGTAGAATGGATTGATTGATTATGACATGACGAAATTGTCTTAATTGATGGGAACTCGAGTAGAATTCCCTAAAAGATAAGATTTTGATTATCAAAAGTGATATAAATAATTCTTGGTGGATGACGATATCCTGTATTTAGACTTAAAATTATACCGTGAATGGTTGTGAATTGGTCATAGATATTATAATCTAGAAAGAACCTAATATGAATGTATTAAAAGATGTTTATGTTATCTGAAACTTTAGGAAGTATTTGTTGGTGAATTACCTAGACTTTCGCCACTAAGGCAAGTTGAAATTGATATTGATTATATTTCCGGTGCTGCACTTGTGGCTTGTTCACTGTACATCAGCACCATCTGAATTTAAGGAATTACTGTACAACTGAGAGAGTTGTTGGAGAAAGATTTTATTCTACTAAGCATGTCATCATGAAGAGCTATGGTGTTATCATTCCTTATATTTATAGATTACTGTGACTGAGTAAATTGACAATCGAAAACGATATCCATAACTCGAATTGGAAGATTTGTTCGATCATTAACAAGGTTCTAGCGTATGTTTTAAAGATTTGATCCACGGCATGGTTATCATCAACTTCGCATCTGCGAAAAAGATTATCTATTCCAATCACTACATCCGGTACTTGTAATGAACATTATGAGTTTCACGTGATGTCGTTTGGATTGACTAATACACATGTAGCATTCATAAAATTGGTAAATCACGTGTGTAGGCTGTAATTTGATAAATTCATGCTCGTGATCATTAAGGACTATTTGTTTGTTTATAAAAATAAGAATGAGTTAATAATTATTTATAGATTGCCCTGAATTAGCCGAACAATGAAAACATGTACCTTAAATATTTAACATAAGACTTAAGACTTAATTCTTTACATGATTTAACCGTGTGATTAATAGACAATGGAAGCTATATTGACTTTTCAAAGATTACAACCATTAACGCTTAGGGATTAAAAACTTAATCCTTTACATAAAATGACAGTTGGATTAATAATGGTAAGATGTATGCATATAGACTCTTCAAAAATTAAGAGCCCTTTTAAGACTTTGGATTTTACCAAAAGAAATGGAAATATGTTTTGACAAATGTTTTAACAAAGGATTTTTAAAGGGATTGTTCCCTTATACACAAACCATTTAACTAAACTTCTGTTTAGGGGTAAATGTTTGTGTATACCTCAAGATAACTTAAGAAGGACTGAGTAAAACCATTTATACCATAACCTGAAAACTTAAAACGACAATTTTTGCTTTTCAAACTAAAAAAAACTTTGACCAAAGTATAAACAAAGGTTTTTCGAACATATACAAATCTTACTAAATATTTTCGATAAATCAACAAAAATCGTGTTAATTAAATTCAAATTTATTTTTGAACGTTTTATATAATTGGTCGAACTAAGAAATTTAAAACTTTTACGTTTACGCTTCATAAAAATTAACTATAATTATTTAATTAATTATAATAATTATCGACGCTTTAGACGACGGATTGAGTAAAACGGATAAAGATGATAGTTGAGAAGAAACTAAAACTCATAAAATGTGAAGAAATAATTTTTGAATAAATATGGACATGATAATTATATCATCATGAAAAATGAATATAAATACTGACACATTATGTAGAAAATATAAAGAACCAATTAGGATGTGTTCCTTAATATGGAAGGTGCAAAATAAATTGCCGAACAATATAAAAATAAACAATGCTTATAAGAAGGATAATATAAATAGTGAAAGGTTTCACGACTAATGTGAACCATTAGAATTGAGAAGCCTACAGCGTTAAATGCTTTACAGACCACTTGTGGTTGCCTAAATATGGAGGATTGTGAGATATAGATATGTTGGAATTTGTAAGTATAAGTATTCTATTTATGTCATTTCTGACTAAAAATATCTTTGTCAGAAGAAGTTGTACTAATGGCAAATTATGAAGGCAGACATCGCCTCATGCATTAGTAAACGTCTAGCTATTGCAAAGGTCATCATCTGAATTTGATTCGATTTGGGTCATCGTCGACCGACTGACCAAATCTGCTAATATCATTCCCGTTAATGATAAATGCAAAAGAGTTATGTAAACATAGTGTGCCTGTAGCGAACATCTTTATCAAGATCCTCTTTCTAGAGATTTGCTCAGAAATCATTGAGAACGAACCTTGATGAGAGTAATATGTACCACCCCAAATCGAAGGGACGAGGTAAAGTAACGATACAAAGTAATATAAGTGTTGTTTTATGTTTGAATGATTGACCTTTGGTAATAGACCGTATAATCGTTTTCCTTTGGAGATATTATCATTGATAGCTATCGTATTAGGATCAAGATCGAATCTTGTTAAGATTTAGAAATTAGAGCATCTGTAAGCAGGAGTTGAGATGAAGACACCCGACATACACCCACTGTGAGTTGGACATGTCTTTTAGGTTTAAGGTTTCCTATGATGGCGAACCTAACCTTGCAAAATACCCGACCCGCGAGATCTGAAATGATTGTTGAAATTAGGATCTGATTATTGACTGCCGGTAGTGGGCAAGAGGATATGTGAATATGAAAAGTAGATCTTGAAGTGCCAAATGGGTAGCGAAGTAATGCCATAATTTTTAACCTTGGAAAAATGAATTCATGATCTGACAAATCATGGGATATAAGTCCCCGTTGTATGGGACCATTGAGATGATGTAAAAGTTGGGATTGAAAGGCATATAAGTTGGATCTACCCTAGGACTTCAAGGACTGCGTGAATTTTGTTTCGTAAATCGAACTTGATGGAATATCTATCAAGTAAAAATCTGATTGTTCTTAGTAAAGCTTAGATCGGCGAAAAGTTGCATTCATCAGAAACCCAAGAACATCATGGATAGAGAAAGTAAGTCAACATTTAGCCTGATCTTATTCCCGTAGTTATGTTTGATGAAACTCGCGTATTGTAATGAATTGCACTTGTGAGAAAGGACCGAATGTGGAGGAAATACCCACATGGCTTTAACTCTATAAGAAGCGAGTAGTAAGGTAAGATGATCTTTGAGGACAAATATCCTGTTTAGGGGTAAATGCTGTGACAATCCGTCAATTTATGATTGATATTTTATTCTCAATATTTATTTGAAAACATTATTTTAATGTTACAATATGAACTCACTTATTTTTGGGAAGTAATTTGGATTTACGTCTTGAAGTAGCATCGACTACGTCTAAACCGGAGGATTCAACGTTACGTGCTTACGTTTACATACACCGTCTTTGGTGACAGTCCGACATTTCAGAAAATAAATTTATCCGTGAATATTATTTTGGAGTTTTAAATTTGTGTTGGTTCGTAAACTCACAAATTTACGAGAAGAGACTAGGACTTACAATTTTATTTTAACGTCCTTTACGACTAAACCGGAAACCTTAGGATTACGTATTTTCGTTTTCGAACTCCGTTTTTGATGAGACGATTTTTATTGGATTCGTTTTGTGACGTTGATTCATAATTTATAAAAACGTTTTTCGTAAAACGACCCGAGGGCACGCAAATCGAGGAAACTAGAATCGAGAAATACCCGTAAACTAGTGAGATGGGACAAAATACATTGTCCCACCCCACTAGCTTAAATGGGACGGCACTAGCATGACACCACAACCTCATGTGGCATCATGTTAGCTACAAGTTTACATGTGTAAGCCATGCTTACTCTTTAAGCTACTTCCACTTCCACTAAACACAAAAATAGCAACTAGTTTTCATTCCTTCATTTCCTACATGCAAAACCACCTCAAACTCTCTCTTCTCCTCTCATGAATGTCGTCCCATATCCCTAAAAAACATCCATCATTGATCAAATTTAACCACAAAATCCTATGTTATTCATACATATGTTGATGCCCTCTTGAAGCTCTCTTGAATGGTGGTGATTATAACATCCAAGGAGAAGTTTCCATGGAGTATTAGGGCTGATTTTCCACAAGGTGATCATGAAGATTGGTGGTCTTGAAGATGGTCTTGGCTATGCACAAGTTTCTCCATCAAAATCCATGTTTTGATCACAACCTACATCATCATGGTGGTATAAAGATTGTCCTCCTCATCTTCTTGTTATTTTGATTATGTAAACATGTATTTTATTTCCTATTGTATATGTATATGATGATTATATGATGATAAAAATATTATGTGGGGATTTGGTGTTGATAAACATGATTAAAAAGGTGAAAAACTATAAGAAACAAGTTTAAAATCTTGATTATATAGTTGGCTGTATAAAAACAGTATATAACTAAAAGATGAACTGATAAAATTGCATGGTATGATCCATTTACAGTAAGTACAAGATGTTATACACATGTGAAAGTTGGCCATGCAATGGAATCAAAATAATGAGTGAGATATGATCAAAACAAGTTAGGTGGTCTAATCTGAATAAGTAGTTTTGTAGGGACTGTTAAGGCAAGTTAAACTCAAAATGGGCAGTAGCTATAGCTAAGTTAAATGTATCACATAATATGAAGAACATGTCACCCAAAAATGAGCTTCTAATTCATTATAGAACTCCAGATATGTTAAAAATGGTGAACATGAAGATAAAAATCAGATTTTTAAGAATTAATGTTTATTATTATTATATAAGCACTCACATTTTAATGTATAAAATGTAAAATAAAAACCCACTAACTTATAAAACTTATTTATATAAATATATAAAAGGTAAATTAAATGGATAAATTATATAAATGGTAGTGAAATAATATTTATAAGTACTAAAAACTATAAACATGATTTTTACGACTTTTTCGGCTATTGCTGTAAAATTAACGTTTTTGTTAAATAAAACTTAGATGGTTGGACCCGTCTAATGAAAACTTTATAAAACTTATATACTGATATATAGACATGTATAACAAGTAAAAACCGATAAAACCCGAACTATAGGGCATACGGACATTAACGAGCTAAGTAAACATATTGGACTAATACTTGGGCTAATAATTGGACTAAATAAGATAAACACTTATAAAAAGAACTTATTGGGCTTAACCCATTTGGGCCCAACTTGAAAGTTTAAATACTGATAATATAAGTATGAAATGGATTAATACAAGTAAATAAACTTATAATAGGCTTATTGGACCTAAAACACGTAAAAAGGTAAAACTAGTAAACTAGTATAAAAGTTATCGACATATAACACTAAAATGAGTAAACGAGAATATGTAAACCCACTTGATCATCATATATATAAAATCATCATATGTATACATAATTGTTATTTTTATAAAGTCATTGGACATGAGTCTAAGACGAGTATTATTTGTTTAGGTTTCCGTGATTGAAGCACGTACCGTACGTCCGAATGGCCGATAAACCGCCTTCCCACATCAACGTGAGTTCATAGCCTCGCACTCTTTTAAATGTTTTTATGAAATGTTTTATAAACCCGCGAGGGAGATAACATGTTAGTTTTTATAAAATAGGACACCATTTGTCCCGATTGTTTGTTTATTGATTTGGACCCGAATGATTGAATGACCCGATTGTATGACCCGATAAATGATTAAAGGACCCGATAGATGAAATAAAATGGATTATTAAAGTTAGGTTATGTCATAAAAAGTCCCATTAGCATGAATTGTGAACTACCGGGATTTGGTAGACGCTTATGCATATAATAGTACTATTTGGGGACGATCACCCCAGTTCGCGCCTTGACGGTTGATCCCCGTCGTGCCACATTGATTGGTAAGCGAATTTATGTATGAGAAGATTTTCATAGCGTGACCTTTGTGATGACACGCTACTTTAGATGGGAAAAATTGGTATCGGGTAAGCTACCCGTTGTTGGTTTAGTAAGGTAACAATGTCATGCGGCTTATAAAAATCCCAAAACTAACGAAATACTACTAGACGCTCCGAATTACGATGTATTGCCTGACTAGCAATACTGGGTCATACTATTGATATTATGTTTGTGTTTTGGTTTTCATAACCATACGCATATAACGGTTTTTATTTTCATACAACGTCGTAAGACGTATTGTATGACGGCTTTACGACATTGGCTCGTATAATGATTTTTAAGGCTTTTTATAACCATATTCATATAACGGTTTTTATTTAATCTATACAACGTTATCACACGTATTGTATGATGTTTTTACGACATTGGCTCGTATAATGATTTTTAAGGCAAATGCCTATATTATGATTTTCGATAAGGATTTGTATAAAATGACTTTGGCTATTTTATGGCCTATTAAAATGATTTGTACAAAATGATTTTCGGTAATAATTTTATACCAATACTATATTAATGGTTTATTAAACTCTATGAATTCACTCGGCGTTATCGCTGACCTTTTCTTTTAACATGTTTTATCTCAGGTACTTGAAGGTAATTCTCGGGAAGACGACAAGAATTCATGGCCCGCACTTAAACAATATTTTCCATTCAAATTCTTTTTAAAACTTGTATGAAATAATATGACTTGGGACCTATGTAACTTTGATTTTTATGAATGGAAATGATTCATTATTAAACGACACGATTTTTATGCGTTGTCTATGATGTGAGTAATGTGCTATCCCGTAACACCAACGAGTCTTCCGCTGTATTGAGTTGTATAAATTTGGGGGTGTTACATTTCATGTTTAATAAGCACAAAACTGAAATCCTTTGTTATACAAGTTTCAGTTTTTATACTTTTGCCCCAAATAGGTTTGTAAAAGTATTTCAAGGTTATTTCTTGTAATTTGATGATTCTTGAAGGGGTGTTTTGGCATTTTCTTCATTCTTCAAGGTGTTGACATGTATTTTTGACTTCTTAGAGGATTAATAATGACAAGTATTCAAATTTGAGGGACCATTCTTGCCAATTCTTCAAAGTGGAGGGCCCTTCTTGTATAATCTTCAATTCTTCAAGGACTTTTCTTAGAAAATCACCATTAGGGCTTGGTTCATTGTGCGGCTTTGTTTCCCATGTTCATTTTTGCTTGTTTCTTGTGATTGATAACTAGGTTTTACCTAATTAAAAAGATTCTTTGTCGTGTGTCTAATCGAATTGATCTGGTTTATTTATGCGACTCAGTCGTTCTTTGGTGAAACAAAAGTTGTGTCGTTGTAGTATTTAAAAGTGCAAAACAATTAAATAAAATGACTTTAACGTAAATCTAAGTCTAATTTAAAGTAAAAGTGCAGGAATTTAAAAGCGTGACTAAAATTAAAAGGCACTAAATGTAAATAACGCAAACTTAAATCTAACTAAGGAGAACTTAAAACGCAACTAAAACTTAAAACTAAGGCAAGGCTAAAATAAATCTAAGGCAAGTGATCTTAAAGTGTAACTAAGTAAAAAGGCGGGAAAAGTAAAGTTTGAAAATTAAAAACAGAAAATTAAAAACAGTAATTAAAAGAACCTAAAAAATAGCTCATCCGGAATAATACCCTCATTCGGAATAAACACTTAATACTTCGCTTTTGGCTAGGTATGAAAATATTATCGTCCGAATTCTTTTCGAATTGAAAACCGGTCTAAAGTGCGACTCAATCGTCTTTTGGTGAATCAAAGGTTTGGTTGATTTGTTTTAAACTAATTGCAAATAATTAAAGTGTCGATGAGTAAAAGGGAAGTTAAAAGATTAATATTGAGTTGACAAGTAAAAAATAAATGCATAAAACTTTAAAGGTGACAATGGAAAAATACTAACTCGCTAAATAAAACAAACACTTTGAAAATTTTCAGAAAATAAAAGTACTATAAGAAAGTTATATCGAAAGAAACCAAAACAAGCCAAAAGGGGACCCGATCGGAATGTTTTCCGATCGGATGGTCGGAATATGGGTAAAGGTGACACGATCGGAATATAGGGGCACAAAGGTCAATCGGAATAAGCAGAAAATTCCCAATCGGAATACGTAAGCTAGGAAACGATCGGAATGTCAAATCAAGGTGGCCAATCGGAATGCACAACAAGCCCTCGATCGGAATAACAAGTAAACACGTAATCGGAATAGGCAATCAATGAACCAATCGGAAAGGATAAACCCTAATCCGATTGGTCCAATCGGAATGTTGGGTGTGGTGCCGTCGGAAAGTATACCAATCGGAAAAGGGAGTTTGTTGTACCTCCTAAAATTGTGGAATTCGGTTAGCAAGTAAATAAGCTATATTTTGGAGCTTATCACAACACTAACCCGAATCAATGCTTAAACCGGATCAAATAAGCACTAGAATCAACTTATCAACCCAAAATCAAGCAACTTTTTAGATCAAATAATAAAAACATCAACTTTTTAATACACTTTTTAATAAGAAAAATAAGATAATCATAAAAATAAGCCAATAAGCACAAAAGTCTTAAAGCTTAATCAAATGAAAACTTATAAAATGATCAAAAGATTAACTTTTTAGCATGAAATCAATTAGAACAACACGGATCACATGATAATCACACCAAAATCAATCTTAAATCAAAGAAAAGTAGAATGAGATTAAGAGATAAAAGCTTAAAATGGAACTTGATTAATAAAAATAAGCAATACAAAGAGTTAATCTTGAAAGATTAAAAGTAAAAGATGAACTAGTGAGAGAAAGTTTAAGACTTTCTCTCTCTAAAAACTAAAAAGTGAAAATTAACTAAAAAACTCTAACCCCCTTCCTAATGACTATTAGGAAGGTATTTATAGGGAAGGTGGAAGGAGTGCATGTGTTGCCTCTTCTTTCTTGCTTTCTTCACGTTTTCTCGACTCGACTTTAATTCTTCGTCTTTGTCGTCTCGGGATTTGAACTTGTCTTTTAATTTTCTTCTCTATTAGACTTAAGTTCTTCGACTTCGTTAAACTTCCGTCTTTTGACTATTTCTTCGATAAATCTTCAGAATAGGTCTTGGACTTCCGTTCTTTTTGCACTCTTGATCTTTTGACTTCGTCTTTTTCCCGTTTTCTTCAGTAAAAGCCCGTGAAAGCCCGTGTTTTCTTCCTTTTTCATATTTAGGTCCTAAAACACAATAAAAACACAAACCACGCATAATTCCGACTTTTACGACATAAATCACACGTTTTGGTCTTGTTATTATTGGAAATAAGTGGTAAAAGGATAAGTGTTTTCACACTTATTAAATCCCCTACACTTGACCATTGCAATGCCCTCATGCAATGCATTAATTTTTAAGCATGGTTTACATATTCCATCATAAATAACCCACCTTGGCCTTTATTAAATACTAAACATAAAAGATAGAAATAAGTAACAAAATTAAAAACTTACATTGGGTTTTGGCGGCCATGAACGTTTATCATCCTCAAGTTTCACGTTCCCCATACCAAGCTTAGAAACGAGATCATTGTTATTATAAGTTAGCAAACTATCAAGGACTCATGTGGGCCAATTATTCACTTAGACTCCCTTATTCCTAGGTGTATCTCTTATATTTTATTTTTGTCTTGAATGATCACGAGGATGCATTGTTTGACTTATTTCGATAATTATTTAGTCCGAAAATAAGGTGAACGATTTAATCAATAGTTAGCTAAAGGACCAAATCTTTTAAAACTGCTTCTCGGGATATCAGAAAGTTCATATCTTGGCATAACTTGGTTCGCGATTTGAGACCTTTCTCGGGCCGATATTTGGCAGCGACTTCATACTGCGAATCTTCGAGAGACGTTCTTGAAATTATGGTCTTCTCTTCATAATAGGAATTTCTTCACTTGAAGTTTTTGAGAGATTCTTCATCTTTGGACCACGACTTCTTCATTTTTCTCCAATCTTTATTTTGGACTTTGATATACAACGATCCGCCTCCTTTTAGGACTTGGATCTATTTATCCTCATACCTTGTTAGGGTCTTTTCGGATAGACTTCTCCATGACTTTTGGGGAGTTCTTGCTTTTCGTCGTGTGTCTCGATCCTTCATATTGATTTTTGATAAATGATTCTTCACATCACTTTTGGATCTTTAGCAACAAAATGTAGCCCTCATGCCTTGTTAGGGCCTTTTCGGACTCGCCAATCTTCGCGCCCCGCTTCATAAGTTATGCCTTGGCTATGAACTCTCGTCATTACCGAGCAACTTTTAAACGATCTGGGGCTAGAAGCTAAGTAACCTTTTAAATCGTACAACCTTATTTATTAGCAGATAATTTATTAGCAAGCGGAGGGAGAATAGGCTCATAATTAACTCACATAAATTCACGAAAGAATACCGAACTTATAATTGACTCTATCATCTCTCGTTCTCCACAGTTTAAAATCTCAAGGAATGAGACTCGTGGATGCTTAGCCTATTAAATCAAAGTTTTGGGTTTTCGAGTCGCCTATAGGATCTTGCAAATTCTTGGACTTTTTCAAGTTTAGAAATCGCATTTTAAAGTTCCCTTGATAAACGACTCTCTAGGATCAATTATAGGAACTTGCGAAAAGTTCTTGTTCTTAACCCGTGAGAGTTAAGACTTTCGCGTTTTATAGCTCCCTATATAAAAGCCTAGCAAAACTTGACTTAAACACGTTAAGGATACTAGCTAGAGTAAACTTAGGCAAGTAGACTCGAGTTGAGTCTAAATATTCACGACTAAGAAAAATCTAAAACCACTTTATTAAAAATTTATTCTAGCAAAGGAAACATAACAAAGGCAAATACAACTATACAACTTAGGCCAAAATAGATTAAAAATTTTGAAAAATGTCGAAAAATCAAATTTTCTGGTTAAAATGAGGGCAAATTCATGGAAAAGACCACTTACTTCGATAGAAGTCCCCCCTACACTTGAGATAAACATTGTCCTCAATGTTTAAGCATGTGGGAGTAAACTCCCCTACACTTAGGACATTGTGTACTTTGTTTAAATCTTGCTAAGGAAAGGACAACTAAAGTGAATTCAATGTGAACATATAGAATATGAAATATTGAATCACAAGAGTTTAGGATAGAACCGGGAAGATGGAAAACACGGTATCACGGTTCGTCAAAAGTCATCAAGATGCTCTCTGAAGCTTAAATCCCTGCACAGCACAAGAAACAAGACAACAAACATATGCGGGGCTCCCCCTACACTTATTATGAAAGCAGTAAAGGATAGAACACGGGTTGCCTCCCGAGAAGCGCTTGTTTTTGTTCACCGAGTCATGAGCCTGACTCGACCCAATTTTAGTTCATGGGGAACGTGGTGAGGGATGGAATCATCTCTTGAGAGATGTCCTCACCAAAGTACAACTTCAAACGCTGGCCATTCACCTTGAAATTGGGCCCATTCGGCTGAGAAAGCTCAATGGTCCCATACGGAAAGACTTTGGCGACGGTGAATGGACCAGTCCAGCGGCTCTTCAACTTGCCAGAGAAGATCTTCAACCGAGAGTTAAAGAGTAGAACTTGATCACCAACGTGGAACTCTCGGTTCTTAATTTTGGCATCGTGGATAATCTTCGTCTTCTCCTTGTAGATCAGCGAGTTCTCATAAGCTTCATTCCTCAGTTCATTTAGCTCGTTGAGTTGAACCTTGCGATGATCACCGGCTTTGATGATGTCGAAGTTTGCCCACTTCAAGGCCCAGTGCGCCTTGTGTTCCAGCTCGATGGGTAGGTGGCAGGCTTTCCCGTACACAAGACGATAAGGTGTACAACCGATCGGGGTCTTGTAAGCAGTACGGAAAGCCCACAGAGCATCATCTAACTTATCGGCCCACGCGGCGCGATGCTCTCCTACAGTTCGCTCCAAAATTCTCTTCAAGCCACGATTGGAAATTTCGGCTTGCCCATTGGTTTGGGGATGATAGGCGGTGGAAAGACGGTGATTGACACCATACTTTGCCATGACTCTTGCAAATTGATCGTTGCAAAAATGAGTCCCGCGGTCACTGATGATAGCACGAGGAACGCCAAAACGAGCGAAAAGCTGCTTCAAAAAGTTCACAACCACCCTCGCATCATTCGTAGGAAGAGCCTTAGCTTCAACCCATTTAGAGACGTAGTCGACGGCGACGAGGATGTACTTGTTCCCTTTGGATGATGGAAATGGCCCCATAAAGTCGATACCCCATACATCAAAGATTTCACATTCCTGTATGAAATTTTGAGGCATCTCATCCTTATGTGTGATCTTGCCTTGACGTTGGCAAGCATCACAATGCTTAACCATTTCGTGAGCGTCACGATAAATGGTGGGCCAGTAGAATCCAGAATCAAACACTTTCTTAGCGGTGTAGTTGGGACCAAAGTGACCACCGGTGGGTCCTTTGTGGCAAGCTTGGAGGATGTCAAAAGCTGCCGGTCCGTCAACACATCGACGAATAATCAGATCAGCACACTGTTTGAATAGATAAGGGTCATCCCAAAAGTAAGTCTTAACATCGTTCAAGAACTTCTTCTTTTGTTGGGATGTTAACCCTTGGATGAGAATACCACCCGCTAAGTAGTTTGCAATGTCTGCAAACCACGGGGTGCCATCGAGATTGAGATTTATAGACATTAGAGTCTCCAGGGGGAAAGAGTCATTGATCTCTTTGTTCGGATGATCCCCCTGATATGGATCCTCAAGTCGACTCAGATGATCCGCGGCCAGGTTTTCGGCTCCCTTCTTGTCACGAATTTCAATGTTGAATTCTTGAAGGAGCAAAACCCAGCGAAGAAGTCTTGGCTTAGAATCGTTCTTTGTCATCAAGTACTTCAACGCGGAATGGTCCGTGTATACGATGGTGGTGGATAAAACAAGATAGGGGCGAAATTTCTCAAAAGCATAGACAACAGCTAAAAGCTCTTTTTCGGTTGTCGTATAATGCAATTGAGCCCCCGTCATTGTTTTGCTAGCGTAGTGGATTGGTTGGAAGTGTTTATTCACACGTTGGCCCAAAACCGCACCAATAGCAAAGTCGCTAGCATCGCACATCAATTCAAAAGGTAGCTCCCAATTAGGGGTAACCAAGACCGGTGCCTTAGTTAGCTTATCCTTGAGAAGATTGAAGGCTTCGAGACACTCTTTAGAAAAGATAAAAGGAGTATCTTTTTCCAAGAGGTGGGTCATCGGGCGAGCGATTTTAGAGAAATCCTGAATGAATCTACGATAGAAGCCCGCATGACCCAGAAAGCTTCTCACACCCTTCACGGTTGAAGGTGGAGGTAATTTGGCTATGACATCTACTTTAGCACGGTCAACTTCAAGACCGGCTTTAGAGATTTTGTGTCCTAGCACAATGCCTTCTTTCACCATAAAATGGCACTTTTCCCAATTCAGAACAAGGCGAGTGTCTTCGCACCGCTTAAGCATACGTTCCAAATTGGCAAGGCAAGCAGAGAAGGAATCCCCGAAGACCGAGAAATCATCCATGAAGACTTCCATGGTTTGCTCAACCATATCATGAAAGATAGCCAACATGCACCTTTGGAAAGTCCCGGGGGCATTGCATAAGCCAAAAGGCATTCGTTTATAAGCAAATGTGCCGTAGGGACAAGTGAATGTTGTCTTCTCTTGATCTTGGGGATCGATGGGTATTTGAAAATAACCCGAGAAACCATCCAGAAAGCAGTAATATTCATTACCAGCTAAACGTTCAAGCATTTGGTCCATGAAAGGTAGAGGGAAATGATCCTTTCTCGTGGCATCATTGAGTTTGCGGTAGTCTATACAAACTCTCCACCCAGTAACGAGACGGGTAGGAATCAACTCGTTGTTTGCATTGGGCACAACGGTGATACCACCTTTCTTAGGCACACAATGGACTGGACTAACCCACGGTGAATCCGAAATAGGGTAAATCATACCCGCATCAAGAAGTTTGATAACCTCTTTTTTGATGACTTCATGTATTTTGGGATTCACCCTTCGTTGGCTTTGAATTGTGGGCTTAAAGTCGTCCTCCATGAGAATTTTATGTGTGCAGAAATGAGGATCAATTCCACGGATGTCGGAGATTTTCCAAGCGATAGCGCGTTTATGCTTCTTCAACACAGCGACAAGGCGTTCTTTTTCGTCTTCTTTCAGATCCTTTGCGATGATGACCGGTAGCTTCTCGTCGTCTTCCAGAAAAACGTACTCAAGATGAGGAGGTAGGTCCTTAAGCTCAAGAGTAGGAGGATTCTCAATAGATGGTGAAACTAACGATGGATCATCATTAGTCACCTCTTTAGGAGCAGGGGGAGACAACGGGTCCTCGTTGAGAAGTCTCTCAATAGTACGAATATCTTCATCCCAATTTGTGGACAAATTATCATACTTAATATCGAGAGGACCCAAGCTAGCTTCGAAGTCATCCAAGTCACTTTCTCCAAAAGGAGTCAATGCTGGAGCAATTGAGGCAACGGTCTCAACATTGGGTAGAGAATGAGTACTTTTACAAGCATCATGAAAATGTTCTTCACAGGCCTCATCGAGAACATCAATAGCATTAACGCTCTCATACGAATAAGGTTGCTGAGAAATCTTACCCATGTTGAAGACAATTTTGTCATCACCAACTCTCATGATTATTTCGCCTGCGGCGACATCAATAAGAGTGCGACCGGTCCTCAGA
Source organism: Glebionis coronaria (assembly GCA_025667525.1). Classification (NCBI taxonomy): domain Eukaryota; kingdom Viridiplantae; phylum Streptophyta; class Magnoliopsida; order Asterales; family Asteraceae; genus Glebionis; species Glebionis coronaria. The sequence continues at coordinate 170,712,942 of CM046882.1, read as the reverse complement.
AAGGGACGTCCAACGATTAATGGAACACGGGGATCCATCTCGTAGTCAACGACAACAAAATCCGCCGGGAAGGTGAATTTATCAACGCCAACAAAGACATCTTCGGCTATCCCCACTGGATAAGCAACCGTTCGGTTGGCTAATTCCAAAGTCATTCGTGTGGGGACGAGCTCGGGGAGAGATAATTGCTTCCAAACACTTAAAGGCATTAAGTTTATACTGGCACCTAGATCGGCTAGGGCCATGCAATTCTCTACTCCCGGGAAATTGCAAGGAATCAAGAAGCGACCCGGATCACCAAGTTTGGTGGGCAATTGCCTTAAGAGCACTGCGGAGCAATTCTCATTAAGGTGGGTCTGAGCAATGTCAAGAAGCTTTTCTTTATCACTTAAAAGATCTTTAAACATCTTAGCGTATTTGGGCATGTGAGCGAGAGCCTCGGCAAAGGAGATGTTAAAATTCAATTGTTTGAACATTTTGAGGAAGTTCGAAACCTGAATATCATCCTTGCTCTTTTGCTTCTCTTTCCTCAACCTTGAAGGATAAGGTATATTGGATGAAGAGGAAGGCTTTAAGGGGATAGGATCACTCACAACCACGGGTGGTGGGGAAATGGGGATAGAGGGTGAAGGAGATGGAGAAAGTTGCTCTTTTTCCTTGTTCACAATCACGGGTGGAGGTGTAGGAAGCTCGGGTTCCATATAACCTTTTCCACTACGAGTGGTGATTGCTTTCATCTCCCCTCTTGGATTCGCAACGGTATTACTCGGAAGAGTACCCGAAGAAGAGGGTTGATTACCTTGGATGAGCGAACTAATCATATCACGAAGGTGAAGAGCTTGATTGTTAAAAGAGTTTTGCATGTTTGCATTCATTGCATCATTGTGTTTGGCCATATCATTCCTTAGCTCGGCTCGAATATCGCTCCCTTGCTTTGCCATTTCTCCCTTCAAGTTGCGGACTTGACTCTGTAGATTCGTCACCAACTCCCGATTAGTCTTCATGAATGTCTCGACTTCTGGATTCACTGCCATCGGTTGATTGAGAGGTGGAGCCTGGTAAGCTTGAGAATTTCCTTGAGTTGGGTATGGGTTTCTTTGGGATTGATACTGATTGTTTGCACGAGGTTGGGATTGATTGTAGCTTTGTTGTTGGTTTTGGTTTGCGGGAGGGAAACCGGGAGGAGCAAGATAATTGTTGGATCGATAACTTAGCAAGTTACGGTCTCCTTGAGGGCGAGCTTGATAGCCTCCCGTAGGATAAGTACCATAAGCTGCGTTAACGTCTTCAGAATAATTGCCGTGAGTAGAAGGACATTCATTATAAGAGTGAGGGCCACCACATGTGTCACAAGAAATAGCAACGACTTTAGCTTGTTGAAAGTGGTTTGTGGCCATGGCCATGAAATTCTTGTTCATTTCAGCGAGTTGTCGAGAAATTTCAGACATTTCAGGATTGGAGGTAGTAGAAGAACCATTGACTCTCGAGTTAGATCTTGAGGATGCGGATGAATCCCAATTCTTGTGGTGAGTAGTCATGTTTTCAATCAACTCTCGACACTCCTCCGGTCTCCTTTTCATAAAAGTACCACCGGCGGCGGCATTGATCGTGTCACGATCACGAAAAGTGAGACCATTGTAAAAGGTGTCAATGAGAGTGACGGGGAGCATATTGTGATTAGGACAGCGGTCGATCAAATCATTGTAACGTTCCCAAGCATCGAAAAGCGATTCATCATTCTCTTGCATAAATCCACTGATTTGGTTACGAAGGCTAGTGACCATGGATGGGGGAAAGTAGCGCGACAAAAAGCGTTGAGTCATGTCGTTCCATGTATGAATAGAATTCTTAGGAAGACGGTCAAACCATTTTTCGGCATGGTGAGAAAGCGAGTGTGGAAAAAGTTGGAGGCGAAGGTCATCCATAGAAACACCGGGGCACTTCATGCTTTGGGTAATGGTAATGAATTTGTCGAGGTGTTTGTTGGCATCGTCATCCGGAATTCCACGAAACGGATTCGTTTGCACTTGTTGTATCATGTGATGCTTCAACGAAAACTCCTGAGCCGTGACGTGCATTGGCGCAATCGGGCCTCCGCGTCCGTTCATGGTGGGTTGGCACAATTCCTCCATGGTTCGTAAATCAGGTAGAAGGACATTGTTGTTGTTGTTATTGTTGTGGTTGTTATTCAAATTATTTTGAGGTGGGTGATTATTGTTGTTGTTAACACCAGCCATATCTAAATCTTCAAGAGTCTCGGGCTCAGAATAGTTTGTAGATCTAGTACGCATGCACCTGCAGAAGAAAAATATACACAAGGAATATCTATATAATCTTTTAGGTTTTTATAGGTTTTTTAATGTTTTTGTATTTTTGAAGAGTTTTATATTTTTTATGGATTTTTTTTTGAAAATTTTTATAGCAATGAAAATAACGTTCAAAGAACGGATCCCAAAATTCAATGCGTCTCTCACTAGAAACCGTTTATCTTAACGAAAAGAGCCGGCAGCGGCGCCATTTAATACTTCGCTTTTGGCTAGGTATGAAAATATTATCGTCCGAATTCTTTTCGAATTGAAAACCGGTCTAAAGTGCGACTCAATCGTCTTTTGGTGAATCAAAGGTTTGGTTGATTTGTTTTAAACTAATTGCAAATAATTAAAGTGTCGATGAGTAAAAGGGAAGTTAAAAGATTAATATTGAGTTGACAAGTAAAAAATAAATGCATAAAACTTTAAAGGTGACAATGGAAAAATACTAACTCGCTAAATAAAACTAACACTTTGAAAATTTTCAGAAAATAAAAGTACTATAAGAAAGTTATATCGAAAGAAACCAAAACAAGCCAAAAGGGGACCCGATCGGAATGTTTTCCGATCAGATGGTCGGAATATGGGTAAAGGTGACACGATCGGAATATAGGGGCACAAAGGTCAATCGGAATAAGCAGAAAATTCCCAATCGGAATACGTAAGCTAGGAAACGATCGGAATGTCAAATCAAGGTGGCCAATCGGAATGCACAACAAGCCCTCGATCGGAATAACAAGTAAACACGTAATCGGAATAGGCAATCAATGAACCAATCGGAAAGGATAAACCCTAATCCGATTGGTCCAATCGGAATGTTGGGTGTGGTGCCGTCGGAAAGTATACCAATCGGAAAAGGGAGTTTGTTGTACCTCCTAAAATTGTGGAATTCGGTTAGCAAGTAAATAAGCTATATTTTGGAGCTTATCACAACACTAACCCGAATCAATGCTTAAACCGGATCAAATAAGCACTAGAATCAACTTATCAACCCAAAATCAAGCAACTTTTTAGATCAAATAATAAAAACATCAACTTTTTAATACACTTTTTAATAAGAAAAATAAGATAATCATAAAAATAAGCCAATAAGCACAAAAGTCTTAAAGCTTAATCAAATGAAAACTTATAAAATGATCAAAAGATTAACTTTTTAGCATGAAATCAATTAGAACAACACGGATCACATGATAATCACACCAAAATCAATCTTAAATCAAAGAAAAGTAGAATGAGATTAAGAGATAAAAGCTTAAAATGGAACTTGATTAATAAAAATAAGCAATACAAAGAGTTAATCTTGAAAGATTAAAAGTAAAAGATGAACTAGTGAGAGAAAGTTTAAGACTTTCTCTCTCTAAAAACTAAAAAGTGAAAATTAACTAAAAAACTCTAACCCCCTTCCTAATGACTATTAGGAAGGTATTTATAGGGAAGGTGGAAGGAGTGCATGTGTTGCCTCTTCTTTCTTGCTTTCTTCACGTTTTCTCGACTCGACTTTAATTCTTCGTCTTTGTCGTCTCGGGATTTGAACTTGTCTTTTAATTTTCTTCTCTATTAGACTTAAGTTCTTCGACTTCGTTAAACTTCCGTCTTTTGACTATTTCTTCGATAAATCTTCAGAATAGGTCTTGGATTTCCGTTCTTTTTGCACTCTTGATCTTTTGACTTCGTCTTTTTCCCGTTTTCTTCAGTAAAAGCCCGTGAAAGCCCGTGTTTTCTTCCTTTTTCATATTTAGGTCCTAAAACACAATAAAAACACAAACCACGCATAATTCCGACTTTTACGACATAAATCACACGTTTTGGTCTTGTTATTATTGGAAATAAGTGGTAAAAGGATAAGTGTTTTCACACTTATTAACACTCATCCGGAATGTCACCTTCGTTCGGAATGTTTTTCTTCACTCGGAATATTCACCAAAATCCTTGATCCGGAATAAATCCTTTATCCGGAATATGTCACTTATCCGGAATAAAGTCTAGATTCAGAATAATGGTCTTGATCCGGAATGTTTCCCTTGATCCGGAATGCCTCTTGATCCGGAATATTATTCCGAATAAACTCCTTGATCCGAAATGTTTTAATATTTCGGATGAAGTCTTTGATCCGGAATAATTAATTATTCCGAATAAGGGTCCTTGATTCGGAATGTTGACTTGATCCGGAATAAAAGGTTGATCCGGAATGTTTGGTATTCCGGATGAAATGCTTGATCCGGAATAATAAATTATTCCGAATGAGCACTACTGATCCGGAATGTTAAATATTCCGGATGAACTACTTTTATTCGGAATGCAAGAATATTTCGGATGAAGGCCTTGATTCGGAATGTTTAATATTCCGAATGAACGACTATAATACAGAATACCACAACTCAATTCCCTCACTTGGCTTGATCCGGAATGTTTTCCTGGGCAAGATATAGTAACAGAAACAACGAAGAACACGGAGGAACAATATAACACGAATCTAAACAAAACTTAATCAAATCAACCACAAGATTAAATCAAACTAATCACAAAACAAACAATCCAAAACAACCAAACTAACAAAACTAACCACAATAATCAAAACCCACTTAAATAAATCAATAAAAATCAAGAACATGAACATACACAATAAAGATAAAGATCAAAGAAAGGTAGAATGAGAGATAAACAATAAAAATAAAGATTGACAAGATTTAAAAGAACACTTACTTGAAATTAATGGAATTTAAGGTGCAAGACAAGGTATTTAAATTTGACAAGTAATTAAATGGACATGAATTTAAAGGTGCAAGGTAAATAAAATGGAAGAAATAGTGTGTCAAACTATCCAACAAAATGAAATGATTAATCCTAATGACTATTTATAGGGAAGGATTAAGGAGTGCTTAGGAACCTTCCTCCCCTCCTTCATTTCTTCTTAATTGCATGATCAAGTCCTTAAGCTTCTTTAATATTCTTAAATCTTCTTAATACTTGGACTTTGTCTTGGGATTTCTTTAAACTCGTCTTGAATTTTCTTCATAAATAAGACTCGAGTTCTTCGGCTTTAGTAAACTTCCGTCTTTTGACTTTTTCTTCGATAAATCTTCAGAATTGGTCTTGGATTTCCGTTCTTTTTGCACTCTTGACTTCTTGACATCATCTTTCGTCTTTTTCTTCGATTAAAGCCCGTGAATGCCCGTGTTTTCTCCACTTTTCACCTTTTCGTCCTAAATCACAACGAAAACACAAACCACGCATAATTCCGACATAAATGACATAAAATACACATTTTGGCTCGGTTATTATTGTAATTAAGTGGTATAAAGGATGGGTGTTTACACACCTATCAGTGATCTTTTGCCATTTTCTCAATATTCGTACCTAAAATACACATGTAAAAAAGACTAGCATATATTTGGCATATTTCATGATATTTAATGCATTTTAAGCCCATTTTGGACGATGAGACTATGTATAAAAGCAGTCCCGTCACTCTCCCATACTAGACCATTACCGTGCCCTCACGCAATGCTAGAATAAAGTATCGTAACACCTCCAAAATTCATATTTATACACTTTTATTGAATGATAAACTAGTTATACTACTACTACTACTACTTGTGTTTTAGACATAATGTATGATTTTCATCGCAAAATGGGACGTTTCGGTTCATAGAACAAGAACACGTGAATGCTTCGTTAGAAATACACCGTCCTCGTTTTTCACCCAATTCCATGCCAAGCGTGCAACGAGATCATTGTCATTATAAGCTAGTAATGCTTACACTACGCATATGCCCTATCACGTACTTATACTCCCATTTTCCTAAGTGGTATCTCTTATATTTTAATTTTGTCTTGAATGTTTCACGAGGATACATTTTTTACTTATGCGATGATAGAGATTTAGGTCTAAAAATAGAGTCATAACGGTGTAACCAAGACCATCGAATTAATAACCCCCTAATAGACCACGATGTCAAAAAATTAAGTCAATAAGAATGATCGATAAACACGGTTTTATAATTGTTTTGAACATGAGACTTATTACCAAGACTTTTATACGCCCCCTAACGGATGGGCCTTATTATCATAGGTTTACCTCCATCTTTTATTCAACTCCTCCAGTGAGCTTTTATTATGACTTCGGTCTTGCCTTGCCTTTTATTAATTTCCTCATCGGTGGTTTTATTATGGCCAAAGACGTATATCCTCACGCTAAGGCAAATTTGGATCTTTAAAGCTTCAAAGATTAAGGATTGATTCACTTTCAGTTTTGCATAGATTTTTCAGCCTTGTGAGCTTCAAATTGTTTGCTTGATTTAGGTGAGCACTTGAAATCTTATTATTAGGTGAAGCTTTTGATTATTCGGGTTGCCAATACTACAAAACTGTGACGCTGGCGATACCTTAATGTCTTCCCAATTTAATTACATGGAAGCTACTAGAAAAGACTAGAAACCAACAATCAAGACTAAACCGCTAAGCCAATACTTATTAAGCAAAATATATATACAGGCGAAGGGAGAATAAGCAAACAACGAGAACACATGAGTTTTTGAAAGAATACGAGTACTCTACGTTTAGCATAGTAACTTATAATTAACTCTATCATTTCTCGTCCTCATTTAAGAGACTTAGCATAATATAAAGTTAAGGAATCGAAGCTAAGTGCTCAACACGCACGGTCGAGTCAAAAATTACTCTTATTCTCGCCATCGGAAAATCTACATTCGTGTCTTCAAACACTTATAAAACATGAGAAAATTTTAAAATTTGGCCATTTTTATCCTTATTTTGCAACAAAACGATAAACAAAAAGATAAACTTTGGAAGGCGTGAAGGTTTGGCGAGGCACGTATCTATTCACCCCCTATACTAATGTTAAACATTGTCCTCAATGTTTCGAGTCTAAGGGTAGGATACCCCCATACTAGAGACGTAGTAGAATGCTTAATCTAGCATGGAAAGGGTGTAACCGTTAAATTTAAAGTCGTTTAAGAAGTGTGTTAAAAACCTAAGGTTAGAACATAAAAGGATATATTATGGATATTGAGAAATTCTTCAAACAAACGCTCGAGTGCTCCCATAAAACGAACACGAGAGGCTCCAATCATGAAGATCATGATCATCTAAAAACCACATATCACAAACAACCACAGAACAAAGGTTGGAAGGGCACAAATCCCCTCACGTTACTACATTAGAAAGAGATAATATGTACATGGATAAGCATGGGACTCCCCCACGAGGCACCGCGTTTTTGATTACCAAGTCATGAGATCGACTCGATCCTCTCAATACTATTTATCATTGGGGAAGGTGACTTGGTCGAGGTAGTTCAAAGATGGAACTTCCCCGCCAAAGTAGTGCTTCAACTTATGTCCAATCACCTTAAAATTGGGTCCATCATTTTGAGCTAGCTCGATGGTCCCATAAGGAAAAACTTGGGTAACGGTGAATGGACCCGACCAACGGGATTTCAACTTGCCGGAAAATATTTTCAAACGTGAGTTAAAAAGCAACACTTGATCTCCAATGTTAAAAACCCGGTTTTTAATTTTTGAATCATGAAACTTTTTAGTCTTTTCTTTGTAAATCAATGAATTTTCATAAGCAATGTCCCTCAATTCATCAAATTCATTCAATTGCATTTTTCGGTGTTTCCCCGCGGTCTTAATATCATCATTACAATGCTTAAGGGCCTAGTAAGCTTTGTGTTCAAGTTCAATTGGCAAGTGACAATTCTTCCCATACACAAGCTTATATGGAGTGCACCCGATGGGCGTCTTATGAGCGGTCCGAAAGGCCCATAAAGCATCGTCTAACTTATCCGACCATGATTGTTGGTTCTCTCCAAGATCCTCTTCAACGCTCGGTTTGAAACCTCGACTTTCCCACTCGTTTGTGGGTGATAAGCCGTAGGAAGCCGATGTGTAACCCTATATTTCCTTCGGACCCTTTCGAATTGTTCATTACAAAAATATGTTCCACAATCGCTTATGATCGCACGAGGGGTTCAAAACCGAGAAAACAAGCTATTCAAAAACTTGACTACCACACGAGCATCGTTCGTGGGCCTTATCTTCCGCCCACTTGGATAGGTAGTCAACGGCGACAAGGATGTACTTATTACCACGAGATGATGGGAACGACCCCATAAAATTTATTCCCCAAACGTCAAAGATCTCACACACTTGGATGATGTTTTGTGGCATTTCATCGTTTTGTGAGGCTTTGCATTAACGTTGGCATGAGTCACATGACTTCACAAGTGCATGTGCATCTCGGTAAATAGTAGGCCAAAAGAATCCGACATCAATGACCTTCTTCACCGTGAGATTAGCACCGTGGTGACCACCCGTGGGTCCCTCGTGACAAGATCTAAGGATATTAGAAGCTTTGGTGCAAAATACACAACGTCAAATGATTTGATCCGCACAAGTCCGAAATAGATAAGGGTCGTTCCAAAAGTAGAACTTGACGTCATGAAAGCATTTTCATTTTTGTTGAGTCGTCATACCCTTAATGATGAAATTGCCCGCATGGTAATTTGCGATGTCCGTAAACTATGGGGTGGATGAATCAAGCTTAGAATTCACTACAGCAAGTATCTCGAGAGGAAATGTTTTGGTGATTTCCTTTGGCTCGTAAACACTTTGGTGAGGATCTTCTAAACGAGAAAGATGATCGGCCGCTAGATTCTCGGCTCCTTTTTTGTCAAGGATTTCGACATCAAATTCTTGTAGGAGGAGAATCCAACGAAGTAATCTCGGCTTAGCATCTTGTTTAGCCATGAGATACTTGATAGCCGAATGGTCTGTATACACTATGCATCAACTCAAGACGAGGTATGGTCGGAATTTCTCAAATGCATACACCACGGCAAGGAATTCCTTTTTCGTTGTAGTGTACTTAAGTTGAGCTTCGATCATCGTCTTGCTAGCATAGTGAATAGGCAAGAAATGTTTTTCATGACGTTGCCCCAATACGACCCCAATAGCGTAATCACTAGAATCACACATGAGCTCAAAGGGGAGGTTCCAATTGGGAGCTTCGGTAAGTTTCCTCTTAAGGATTTCAAAGGCTCGTACACAATCTTCGATAAAGACAAAAGGAGCATCTTTTTCTAGGAGATGTGTAATGGGTCAAGAAATCTTTGAAAAACCCCTAATGAATCGACAATAAAAGCCTATGTGGCCTAGGAAACTCCTAACTCTCTTAACGGTTTTTGGATGAGGTAATTTGGAGATGACATCTACCTTAGCTTTTTCTACCTCAATCCTCGCTTTCGAGACCTTGTGCCCTAATACGAGTCATTCCTTAACCATGAAATGACATTTTTCCCAATTGAGTACAAGGTTGGTTTCCTCACAATGTTTTAACATTCTCTCAAGATTCGACAAACACGAAGTGAACGGACAACCAAACACGGAAAAATCATTCATAAAGACTTCCATCGTCTTTTCGATCATATCATGAAAAATAGCCATCATGCACCTTTGAAAGGTTCCCGGTGCATTGCAAAGTCCGAATGGAACTCTACGATAGGCAAACGTTCCATATGGACACGTAAACGTAGTTTTTTCTTGATCACGAGGATCGATGGGAATTTGTAAGTAACCAGAAAAACCATCTAAAAAGCAATAGAAATCGTTTCCCGAAAGACGCTCCAACATTTGGTCCATGAAGGAAAAGGGAAAATGGTTTTTACCAGTGGCGTCATTCAACTTACGATAGTCGACGCACACCCTCCAACCGGTCACGAGTAGAGTTGGAATTAACCCGTTGGCATCGTTTGGCACAATGGTCATTCCTCCCTTCTTAGGGACACAGTGAATATGACTCACCCAAGGGCTATCAGAAATAGGGTAAATCATTCCCGCATCAAGGAGTTTAAGGACCTCCTTTTTGATGACGTCGTGAATTTGGGGTTCACCCTCCTTTGGCATTGGATTGCGGGTTTGTAGTCCTCCTCCACTAATATTTTGTGGGTACAAAATTTGGGATCGATCCCCTTAATGTCGGAAAATTTCCACGCAAATGCCCCTTTGTGGTCCTTTAGAACATCGATAAGTGCAGTTTTTTCATCATCCGAAAGATCTTTCGCAATAATAACTGGAAACTTATCGTCTCCTCCCAAAAATACGTATTCAAGATGAGGAGGTAAATCCTTCAACTCGAGGATTGGTGGTTCCTCAATTGAAGATTTGGGCTCGATACTCATAACCTCCTCGGGCTGAGGAAATGGGATCGTTAAGAAAATCCTTTATAATCGAGAAGTCCTCATCGTTGACGAGGTATTCGTCACAAGTACGTGGAACATCAAATTCTTCCAACGTAAAACCACCACCTTCAAATGGAGTGAAGGATGGTGTCGAATTATCAAGAATGGGATCAAGCATAGTGGGATTGCCACTATTTTCTTCGTCACCAAAACCTAAAACTTCTTGTGAAAATTCCTCGCAAACAACGTCGATCATATCAACGAGGTTTATGGTCGCGACGGAATAAACATGAGAAATTGGAGAATTTTGTGTTGTGTTTATAACAACTTCCTCATCATTGAAACGAAAGGTGATCTTTCTAGCATGCACATCAATCAATGACATCGACGTATCCAAAAACGAACGACCTAAAATAAGAGGAACTTGAGGATCCGTGGAATATCGACAACGATAAAGACTACCGGATAATAAAACTTTCCCACTTTCACAAAAACGTCTTCGACCAATCTACATGCGGGAATAGTGGAATGATCGGCCAATTCGATAGACATTAGTGAAGGAGTAAGATTAGGAAGATTGAGCGACTTGAATATTGCAAGTGGCATCAAGTTAATACTAGCACCAAGATCGGCCAAGGCATAGCATTCTTCCATATCTTGAATTGCACATGGAATCAATAATTTACCGGGATCACCGACTTTTTGAGGTATGCGGTTAAGAGAAACCGATGAATAACTAGACAATTGTTGCAATATCTCCTTGTTGTTCAACATACTCTTAAAGTTAGCGGCAAATCGATGCATCATGACCAAATCATCGGCAAAACTTACATTGAAATGCATATCACGAAACATCTTCATAAAAAGATCAAATTGGTAATTGTGGCGCTCTTGACGTTTCTCCATTCTAAGTCTCGATGGGTAGGGAAAAGGTGGTGTGGGTTGAGGCATAGGCATAGCCTTTGGAATCTCGGGTTCCAATGATGGTAATGGGTCAACAGTAGGTGTGGCATGAGCGGTACTTCGTGGGATTGGGATGTGCTCCTTTTCGACCACCACCTCGGATTCTTCCTCAATTTCCTCCACCGTTGGAGTAATTGGTTGAGGAGTCAGTTCCTTAAGTGTCTTACCAATTCGTGTGGTAATCACTTTCATCTCTTTGATATGGTGTTTCTAGGAAGACTACTCGAAGACGGTTTACACATTATAGCCTCAAAAATGGATGAAATTTTATCCTCAAACATAGATTGCCTCTTATCGGCCTTAAGCATCTCTTGTTTTATTTCATGTTGCCCTTGTTCCATCTTTTCTTGGTTTTGTTGTAACCTAGTTACACTACCCTCTATGTTGGTGTGGATCTTAAGCTCATTTTCTAACTCATTTTTCAACTCCTTTTCAAGTCATTCTTAAACTCGGATCTTAGGCTAATGATCTCTCTTTGTATGTGACAATCCGTCAATTTATGGTTGATATTTTTATTCTCAATATTTATTTGAAAACATTATTTTAATGATACAATATGAACTCACTTATTTTTGGGAAGAAATTTGGATTTACGTCTTGGAGTAGCATCGACTACGTCTAAGCCGGAGGATTCAACGTTACGTGCTTACGTTTACATACACCGTCTTTGGTGACAGTCCGACATTTCAGGAAATAAATTTATCCGTGAATATTATTTTGGAGTTTTAAATTTGTGTTGGTTCATAAACTCACAAATTTACGAGAAGAGATTAGGACTTACGATTTTATTTTAACGTCCTTTACGACTAAACCGGAAACCCTAGGATTACGTATTTACGTTTTCGAATTCCGTTTTTGATGAGACAATTTTTACTGGATTCGTTTTGTGACGTTGATTCATAATTTATAAAAACGTTTTTCGTAAAACGACCCGAGGGCACGCAAATCGAGGAAACTAGAATCGAGGAATACCCGTAAATTAGTGGGATGAGACAAGTTTACACTTGCCCCACCCCACTAACATGGGACGGCCAAACTAGGTACTCAACACATGAGGTGTCAAGTTTACAAGCAACTAGCAACACATGTAAGCTAAAGCTTACATTGTAAGCTACATCCATCAAAACCATTTCCACAATACCATTTCTCTCATTTCCTACATGCAAACCACCCAAATTTCCTCTCTACTCTCTCTTTGAGCCGTCCATATCCACCACAAAAACACCCAATTTGATCTTAAATCCACCACAAAGTCATGTGTTATTTACACATATGTTGAAGCCACTTTGAAACCCTATTGATTGGTGGTGCTTATAACATCCATGGAGGAGTTTTCATGATGTCTTGGGGCTGATTTCCCACAAGGAGTTTATGAAGATTGGTGGTCATGAAGATGGTCTTGGTGCATCACAAGTTTCTCCATCAAAATCCATGTTTTGATCAACCTACATCATCATGGTGGTATAAAAGATTGTCCTCCTCATCTTCTTGTTATTTTGATTATGTAAACATGTATTTTATTTCCTATTGTATATGTATATGATGATAAAAATGTTATGTGGGGATTTGGTGTTGATAAATATGATTAAAAAGGTGAAAAATTATAAGAAACAAGGTTAAAATCTTGGTTAAATTTGATGGCTGTATAAAACAGTAAAGAACCATATGGTAAACTGATAAAATGATGAAGTAGAATGTATTTACAGTAAGCTATGGGTCTTGTACACATGTGAGAGTTGGCCATGCAATGGAATCATTGTAATGAGTGAGATATGATCAAAACAAGTATAAGGTATAAATCTGAGGTTACTGTTTTGGACGATTTTTAGAAAATATTTAGAAGATGATTCAACAGTAGCTATAGAAGAGTTAAATGTAGCACATATCATGTAGTTTATGTGATAAAAATTTGAGCTTCTATCTCCATATGGAACTCAAGATATGGCAGTTTTGGTAAAAGTGAAGATAAAAATCAGATTTTTGGAAATTAAAATATATTACTATTATATAAGCACTCAAAATTTAATAGTATAAAATGTAAAATAAAAACCCACTAACTTATGGATTTTATTTATATAAGTATTTAAAACGTTAAATAAGTGGACATTTTATAAAAATGGTAACTTGTTAAGTTTTATAAGTTATAAAACTATAAACTTGATTTTTACGACTTTTTCGGCTATCGCCGTAAAATTAACGTTTTTGTTAAATAAAACTTAGATGGTTGGACCCGTCTAATGTAAACTTTATAAAACTTATATACTGATATATAAACATTTATAACAAGTAAAAACCGATAAAACCCGAACTATAGGACATACGGACGTTAACGGACTAAATTAACGTTATTGGACTAACAATACAACAAAAATGGACTAAAACACTTATAAACTTATTATTGGGCTTGACCCATTTGGGCCCAACTTGTAAAGTTTAAGTATTGATAATATAGGTATAAAAGGGATTAAAACAAGTTAAAGTACTTATAATAGGCCTATTGGACCTAAAACACGTAAATAGGTAAAACGAGAAAACTAGTATAAAAGTTATCGACACATAGCACAAAAATGAGTAAATGAGAATATGTAAACCCACTTGATCATCATATATATATATAATCATATGTATACATAATTGGTATTTTTATAAAGTCATTGGACAAACGTCTAAGACCGATTATTATTTGTCTAGGTTTCCGTGATTGAAGCACGTACCGTACATCCGAATCGCCGATAACCCGCCTTCCCACATCAACGTGAGTTCATAGCCTCGCACTCTTTTAAATGTTTTTATAAATGTTTTATAAACCCGCGAGGGAGATAACATGTTAGTTTTATAAAATAGGACACCATTTGTCCCGATTGTTTGTTTATTGATTTTGGACCCGAATGATTGAATGACCCGATTGTATGACCCGATAAATGATTAATGGACCCGATAGATGAAATAAAATGGATTATTAAAGTTAGGTTATGTCACTAAAAGTCCCATTAGCATGAATTGTGAACTACCGGGAGTTGGTAGACGCTTATGCATTTAATAGTACTATTTGGGGACGATCACCCCAGTTCGCGCCTTGACGGTTGATCCCCGTCGTGCCACATTGATTGGTAAGCGAATTTATGTATGAGAAGATTTCCATAGCGTGACCTTTGTGACGACACGCTACTTTAGATGGGCAAAATTTGTATCGGGTTAGCTACCCGTTGTTGGTTTAGTAAGGTAACAATGTCATGCGGCTTATAATAACCCAAAATTTACAAAATACTAATAGACGCTCCGAATTACGAAGTATTGCCTGACTAGCAATACAGGGTCATACTATTGATATTATGTTTGTGTTTTGGTTTTCATAACCATATTCAAATAACGTTTTTTATTTGATTTTATACAACGTCATAAGACGTATTGTATGATGTTTTTACGACATTGGCTCGTATTATGATTTTTAAGGCAAATGCCTATATTATGATTTTCGATAAGGATTTGTACAAAATGACATTGGCTATTTTATGGCCTATTAAAATGATTTGTACAAAATGATTTTTCAGTAATAATTTTATACTGATATTATATTGATGGATTTTATTAAACTCTATGAATTCACTCGGCGTTATCGCTGACCTTTTCTTTTAACATGTTTTATCTCAGGTACTTGAAGGTAATTCTCGGGAAGACGACAAGAATTCATGGCCCGCACTTAAACAATATTTTTCCATTCAAATATTTTGTAAAACTTTGCATGAAATATAATGACTTGGGACCGATGTAACTTTGATGTTTATGAATGGAAATGATTTATTAAACGACGCGATTTTTATGCGTTGTCTATGATGTGAGTAATGTGCTATCCCGTAACACCAACGAGTCTTCCGCTGTATTGAGTTGTAGAAATTTAGGGGTGTTACAGTTTGGTATCAGAGCTCTCGTTATAGAGAACGAAAGATTTTTAAAACCAAGGTTTTGAATAAAACATTTCAGAATCTTTTAACTATAAACATTTTTCTAAAAATGTCTAAAAATCTTTTGACTATAACGGTGCCGAAGAATTCCCGAGTTACCGACAAGGCCAGACTGAGAAGTGTTATTTTAATATATATATAACTTGGATTATATATATATATGATGTAATTTTATTACATGATTGTTTGATGATTACTTTGATTTTTATACGAGGTATTTATACGACGTAGATTGTCACAAGTAACCCTAACTCCCCTAGTAAATTAATCGAAGCTATTCTCGTAGGAATTCTAGTTATCCTAGATCTAAACCAAGTTGTGGATATTTATGATCCCAACATATGGTTGATATTCGTAGAAATGTAGATGTTAGTTGATTGTGATATTGAAAAAGAATTGGCGAAATTAAAACTGATATCGATGTCATGACGATCTTTCCTTATAGAGTGGAGTTTGACAAAACGTTATCACCTGGAAAGATGTCATCTGATTCGTTATCATCCAATTCTTAAATTGAAATTGAAAGGGTGAATGTTGCACTTGAGGCTGTTATTGGAACCATTACCCAAAAGCCTCATGCCACTAATACCTTTCCGAGAAGTCTAGTTGAATGATCGAGTCATTTTATACTAGTGACTCATTTGATAATTGTTGTTGTAAGAAATATAGGATTGGAAATTAAGTGTTGCTCATATCGAGATTTTATTGCCTAATAAGGCCTAAGAATAAGATTGAAAGTATTGGAAAATGAGGTAGGATATCGAATTAAGTATAAAATTGGTTGAAATTTGAATAAAGAAAAATTTAACTCGTATGGAATATGAGATTATTAATAGAAGTCGTTAAGTTCTGTGATTGAATTATAAGGTTTTAATTGATTGTAGGTTTGTGTTAAGTGTTGTTCCTAGGCCATTGTCCACTAATGAGGATGCCCAGAGTTCAATAAATAAATTGAAGAGATCTTCTTATGAATTGAGACCGATGGATCTTCTGGGACATGTGGAACACCTAATGACTCTTGTAGATTAGTATTCATCGTGGTATCTTTTAAAAATCCCTAACTTAACTGAGATATCAGTTGGTAGGATGAGTTTTGAGAATTGTATGACATAGTGACACGTAATGTGTTATGATACAATTTTAACTTGTTTGTGATAAATGAAAAAGACTACCTTTGATTGCTAAATTCTACATGTATCGATGTTATCTATCCTTTATTGCTACATCCTAATGTTCACATTAGTGATGCAACCATTGAATAAGTACTCATCTTGATTTGAGTTACGTTGTGGATTATTCTCCTTGTATTCTTGAGTGCCATCGAAGTCATGAACCTCATGATTGTTTGGCTAAGCTCATTCCTATCATATCGTAGCTAATTCTTGGTGAACAAGCTTTCATCACTCTTTTGCAGATCACACCTTGTTTTTATAAAGTTAAAACAGTATCCTTTGAGAAAATTTAATTTTCATCACTTTAAGGATTATTCAAAGTGAGATTTATAAGTGATTGTTATCGAAATAAAGTTGATTATGAAATACCTTGGAAAACTTAATTGTTTTCATAACAAGGAAAATCTTTGTAAATTTATTTTGATTCTTATTTAAGAATTAAGCATGAAAATGTTTTTATTATAAACATGATGATAAAATTTTGACGAACTGAGTATTGCATTGTTAATCTTGAAATTGTATATAGTTGCGCGAGTACATACAATTTAGAATGGACCATGCAAGACTGACTAGTAGTCACCATAAAACTAATGAATAAACACTACATTTTCTTTGAGGATTGTGAAAGATTAAATTTTAATGAGATCTGCAAGAAGTGAAAAATAAGGACATAATGTTAGAGACATCTACATATGTGCCTGTAGCATCTATTCTTCTGAGTCGAATTTACTCATCTGTGGAAATTGTCTTATTTGACAATTGACAATTCTTTCTTGTCCAATTTCCCTCGTAGTGAGATTCTTAGGAAAAGTATCCGATTACCGAGTATTGATACCCGACTGTATGTATCGACGTTCCTATCATTTCTTATGATTTGATTTCATTTGAATGACCTGGGTAATGATCCGAGGAGCTTTTGAATGCGTACTCAAATTAATGAAAACATGGGATATATTCATATTCATCAAATGTTTTTGTCTGTATCTGATTTGAAATTCTCTCGCGTGGATTATGCGTTGACCTTACTCTTTTAATAGTAGTTGTGTCTCCATATATCCTTGAAATTGTGAAGGATTCTGAGTTATTATTAGTCTTTTGAGAAAGTTCACATCTTATCGACGGCGATGCAACTGGAAAGTTGATAGTGCCCGTAGAATGGATTGATTGATTATGACATGACGACATTGTCTTAATTGATGGGAACTTGAGTATAAATCCCCTAAATGATAAGATGTTGATTATCAAAAGTGATCTAAATAATTCTTGATGGATGTCCATATCCTGCATTTAGACTTGAAATTATAACGTGAATGATTGTGAACTAGTTATAAATATTATAATCTAGAAAGAACCTAATATGAAATTATTAAAAGATATTTCTGTTATCTGAAACCTTAGTAAGTATTTATTGATGAATTACCTAGACTTTTGCCATTAAGGCAAGTAGAAATTGGTATTTGATTATATTTTCGGTGGTGCACTTGTGGCTTGCGCACTGTACGTCAGCACCATCTAAATTAAAGGAATTACCGTACAACTGAGAAAGTTGTCGGAGAAAGATTTTATTATACCAAGCCTGTCATCCTGAAGAGCTATGGTGTTATCTTTCCTTATATTTATAGATTACTGTAACTGAGTAAATTGACAATCGAAAACGATATCCATAACTCGAAATGGAAGAATTGTTCGATCATTTACAAGGTTCTAGCAAATTTGATCCATAGAATGGTTATCATCAACTTCGCATCTGCGAAAGAGATTATCTATTCCAATCACTACATCCGGTGCTTGTAATGAACATTATGAGTTCCACGTGATGTCGTTTGGATTGACCAATGCACATGTAGCATTCATAAATTAGGTGAATCACGTGTGTAGGCTGTAATTTGATAAATTCCTGCTCATGATCATTAAGGACCATTTGTTTGTTTATAAGAATAAGAAGGAATTAATAATTATTTATAGATTGCCCTAAATTGGCCGAACAATAAAAACATGTATCTTGAATATTTAACATGTGATTTAAGACTTAACCATTTACATTATTTAACCGTGTGATTAATAGATAATGGAAGCTATATTGACTTTATAAAGATTAGAACCATTAACGCTTAGGGATTAAAAACTTAATCCTTTACATAAAATGACTATTGGATTAATAATGGTAAGATGTATACATTTAGACTCTTCGAAAATTCAGAGCCCTTTTAAGACTTTGGATTTTACCAAAAAGAAATGGAAATATGTTTTGACAAATGTTTTAACAAAGGATTTTAAGGGATTATTCCCTATACACAAACCATTTAACTAAACTGTTGTTTAGGGGTAAATGTTTGTGTATACCTCAAGATAACTTAAGAAGGATTGAGTAAAACCCTTTATACCATGACTTGAAATTTTAAACGACACTTTTTGCTTTTCAAACTAAGGAAATTTTGACCAAAGTATAAACAAAGATTTTTCAAACATTTACGAATCTTATTAATTGTTTTCGATAAATCAACCAAAAATCTTGTTAATTAAATTCAAATTTATTTTTGAACATTTTATATAATTGGTCGAACTAAGAAATTTAAAACTTTTACGCTTCATAAAAATTAACTAATAATTATTTAATTAATTATGATAATTATCGACGCTTTTGACGACGGATTGAGTAAAACGGATAAAAATGATAGATGAGACAAAACTAAAACTTAGAAAATATAAAGAAAGAATTTTGAATAAATACGGTTATGATATTTATTTCATCAGGAAGGTGAACGTAATTACTGACGCATAATATAGAAAGAATACCTGAGTGAATTGTTGACATGATGATTATAACATCATGAGAAATGAATATAAATACCGACGCATTATGTAGAAAAGATAAAGAACCAGTTAGGACATGTTCCTTAATAATGAAGGTGCAAAATAAATTGCCGAACGATATAAAAATAAACAATGTTTGTAAAAAGGATAATGTAGATTATAAAAGAGGATTCACGACTAATATGAATCATTACAATTGAGAAGCCGATAGCGTTAAATGTTTTAAAGAGCCGTTTATGGTTGCCTAAATATGGAAAATTGTGAGATATAGTTATGTTGGAATTTGTAAGTATAAATATTATATGTATGTCATTTTTGACTAAAAGTATCTTTGTCTGAAGAAGTTGTACTGATGACGAATTATGAAGGCAGACATCGCCTCATACATTAGTAAACGTCTAGCTATTGTAAAGGTCATCATCTGAATTTGATTCGATTTGGGTCATCGTCGACAGACTGACCAAATATGCTAATATCATTCCCATTAATGATAAATGCAAAAGAATTATGTAAACATAGTGTGCCTGTATCAAACATCTTTATCAAGATCCTCGCTTCGCATCGAATTTCTAGAGATTTGCTCAGAAATTATTGAGAACGAACCTTGATGAGAGTACTATATACCACCCCAAATCGAAGGGACGAGGTAAAGTAACGATACAAAGTAATATAAGTGCTGTTTTATGTTTGAATGATTGACCTTTGGTAATAGACCGTATAATCGTTTTCCTTTGGAGAGATTATCATTAATAATCATCGTATTAGGATTGAAATCGAATCTTGTTAGAATCCATATTAGAGCATCTGTAAGCAAGAGTTGAAATGAAGACATCCGACATACACCCACTGTGAGTTGGACATGTCTATTAGGTTAAAGGTTTCCTATGATGGCGAACCTATCCTTGCAAAATACCCGACCCGCGAGATCTGAAATGATTGTTGAAATTAGGATTTGATTATTAACTGCCGATAGTGGGCAGGAAGTTATGTGAATATGAAATGTAGATCTTGAAGTGCCAAATGGGTAGCGAAGTTATGCCACAATTTTTAACCTTGGAAAAAAATGAATTCATGTTCTGACAAATCATGGGATATAAGTCCCCGTTGTATGGGACCATTGAGATGATATAAAAGATTGGTTTGAAAGGCATATAAGCTGGATCTACCCTAGGACTTCAAAGACTGCGTGAATGATGTTTCGTATATCGAACTTGATTGAATATTTATCAAGTGAGAATCTGATTATTCTTAGTAGAGCTTAGATCGGCGAAAAGTTGCATTCATCATAAACCCGTGAACATCATGGATAGAGAAAGTAAGTCAACATTAAGCCTGATCTTATTCCCGTAGTTATGTTTGATGAAACTCGCGTATTGTAATGAATTACACTTATGAGAAAAGACCGAATGTGGAGGAATACCCACATGGCTTTAACTCTATAAGAAGCAAGTAGTAAGGTAAGATGATCTTTGAGGACAAAGATCCTGTTTAGGGGTAAATGCTGTGACAATCCGTCAATTTATGATTGATATTTTTATTCTCAATATTTATTTGAAAACATTATTTTAATGATACAATATGAACTCACTTATTTTTGGGAAGAAATTTGGATTTACGTCTTGGAGTAGCATCGACTACGTCTAAACCGAAGGATTCAACGTTACGTGCTTACGTTTACATACACCGTCTTTGGTGACAGTCCGACATTTCAGGAAATAAATTTATCCGTGAATATTATTTTGGAGTTTTAAATTTGTGTTGGTTCATAAACTCACAAATTTACAAGAAGAGATTAGGACTTACGATTTTATTTTAACGTCCTTTACGACTAAACCGGAAACCCTAGGATTACGTATTTACGTTTTCGAACTCCGTTTTTGATGAGACAATTTTTATTGGATTCGTTTTGTGACGTTGATTCATAATTTATAAAAACGTTTTTCGTAAAACGATCCGAGGGCACGCAAATCGAGGAAACTAGAATCGAGGAATACCCGTAAATTAGTGGGATGAGACAAGTTTACACTTGCCCCACCCCACTAACATGGGACGGCCAAACTAGGTACTCAACACATGAGGTGTCAAGTTTACAAGCAACTAGCAACACATGTAAGCTAAAGCTTACATTGTAAGCTACATCCATCAAAACCATTTCCACAATACCATTTCTCTCATTTCCTACATGCAAACCACCCAAATTTCCTCTCTACTCTCTCTTTGAGCCGTCCATATCCACCACAAAAAGACCCAATTTGATCTTAAATCCACCACAAAGTCATGTGTTATTTACACATATGTTGAAGCCACTTTGAAACCCTATTGATTGGTGGTGCTTATAACATCCATGGAGGAGTTTTCATGATGTCTTGGGGCTGATTTCCCACAAGGAGTTTATGAATATTGATGGTCATGAAGATGGTCTTGGTGCATCACAAGTTTCTCCATCAAAATCCATATTTTGATCAACCTACATCATCATGGTGGTATAAAAGATTGTCCTCCTCATCTTCTTGTTATTTTGATTATGTAAACATGTATTTTATTTCCTATTGTATATGTATATGATGATTATATGATGATAAAAATGTTATGTGGGGATTTAGTGTTGATAAATATGATTAAAAAGGTGAAAAACTATAAGAAACAAGGTTAAAATCTTGGTTAAATTTGATGGCTGTATAAAACAGTAAAGAACCATATGGTAAACTGATAAAATGATGAAGTAGAATGGATTTACAGTAAGCTATGGGTCTTGTACACATGTGAGAGTTGGCCATGCAATGGAATCATTGTAATGAGTGAGATATGATCAAAACAAGTATAAGGTATAAATCTGAGGTTACTGTTTTGGACGATTTTTAGAAAACAATTAGAAGATGATTCAACAGTAGCTATAGAAGAGTTAAATGTAGCACATATCATGTAGTTTATGTGATAAAAATTTGAGCTTCTATCTCCATAAGGAACTCAAGATATGGCAGTTTTGGTAAAAGTGAAGATAAAAATCAGATTTTTGGAAATTAAAGTATATTACTATTATATAAGCACTCAAAATTTAATAGTATAAAATGTAAAATAAAAACCCACTAACTTATGGATTTTATTTATATAAGTATGTAAAAGGTTAAATAAGTGGACATTTTATAAAAATGGTAACTTGTTAAGTTTTATAAGTTATAAAACTATAAACTTGATTTTTACGACTTTTTCGGCTATCGCCGTAAAATTAACGTTTTTGTTAAATAAAACTTAGATGGTTGGACCCGTCTAATGTAAACTTTATAAAACTTATATACTGATATATAAACATTTATAACAAGTAAAAACCGATAAAAACCGAACTATAGGACATACGGACGTTAACGGACTAAATTAACATTATTGGACTAACAATACAACAAAAATGGACTAAAACACTTATAAACTTATTATTGGGCTTGACCCATTTGGGCTCAACTTGTAAAGTTTAAGTACTGATAATATAGGTATAAAAGGGATTAAAACAAGTCAAAGTAGTTATAATAGGCCTATTGGACCTAAAACACGTAAATAGGTAAAACGAGAAAACTAGTATAAAAGTTATCGACACATAGCACAAAAATGAGTAAATGAGAATATGTAAACCCACTTGATCATCATATATATATAATCATCATATGTATACATAATTGGTATTTTTATAAAGTCATTGGACAAACGTCTAAGACCGATTATTATTTGTCTAGGTTTCCGTGATTGAAGCACGTACCGTACATCCGAATCGCCGATAACCCGCCTTCCCACATCAACGTGAGTTCATAGCCTCGCACTCTTTTAAATGTTTTTATGAATGTTTTATAAACCCGCGAGGGAGATAACATGTTAGTTTTATAAAATAGGACACCATTTGTCCCGATTGTTTGTTTATTGATTTTGGACCCGAATGATTGAATGACCCGATTGTATGACCCGATAAATGATTAATGGACCCGATAGATGAAATAAAATGGATTATTAAAGTTAGGTTATGTCACTAAAAGTCCCATTAGCATGAATTGTGAACTACCGGGAGTTGGTAGACGCTTATGCATTTAATAGTACTATTTGGGGACGATCACCCCAGTTCGCGCCTTGACGGTTGATCCCCATCGTGCCACATTGATTGGTAAGCGAATTTATGTATGAGAAGATTTCCATAGCGTGACCTTTGTGACGACAAGCTACTTTAGATGGGCAAAATTTGTATCGGGTTAGCTACCCGTTGTTGGTTTAGTAAGGTAACAATGTCATGCGGCTTATAATAATCCAAAATTTACAAAATACTAATAGACGCTCCGAATTACGAAGTATTGCCTGACTAGCAATACAGGGTCATACTATTGATATTATGTTTGTGTTTTGGTTTTCATAACCATATTCATATAACGGTTTTTATTGGATTTTATACAACGTCATAAGACGTATTGTATGATGTTTTTACGACATTGGCTCGTATAATGATTTTTAAGGCAAATGCCTATATTATGATTTTCGATAAGGATTTGTACAAAATGACTTTGGCTATTTTATGGCCTATTAAAATGATTTGTACAAAATGATTTTTCAGTAATAATTTTATACTGATATTATATTGATGGATTTTATTAAACTCTATGAATTCACTCGGCGTTATCGCTGACCTTTTCTTTTAACATGTTTTATCTCAGGTACTTGAAGGTAATTCTCGGGAAGACGGCAAGAATTCATGGCCCGCACTTAAACAATATTTTTCCATTCAAATATTTTGTAAAACTTTGCATGAAATATAATGACTTGGGACCGATGTAACTTTGATGTTTATGAATGGAAATGATTTATTAAACGACGCGATTTTTATGCGTTGTCTATGATGTGAGTAATGTGCTATCCCGTAACACCAGCGAGTCTTCCGCTGTATTGAGTTGTAGAAATTTGGGGGTGTTACATTGTATGTTGTCAAACCTAGCATCATTTCCATTTGCGTATTCAACAAATTTATTAAGACGATCTTTCAAGTTTTGAAAACTCTTGTTGTTGTTTAGAAAATCATTGTTTTGATTTTTTTTTAAACTTGATTGTTATTAGCCCCTTGATTCCCATAGTTGTTACCGTTGTAATTGTTTTTGTAACCAACTTGGTTGTTTCGATAGTTGTTGTTAGCATTTTGATTGAGAGAAAAACCCGGTGGAGTCATTTGATTAGAGCGGGTAACTTGACCGTTTTTGTTGTAAGTTCCCGTGGCCGCGTAGGCACTCGAAGTGTTACCACCGTTGGTAATGCACTCGGAGAAATCATGACCTCCACCACAATACATACAGGAAACCTCAACCGCTTTAGCCGTAGTGGGAGCACTTTGTTCACCAACTTTGAATTCAATTAAAAGACCTTTAAGCTTATAAAAGATTTTGTTTTCCAAATTTGCCTCAATTAGGAAAGCATCGATGGTATTGGACGATGAAGGTGAAGCCGACGACGAAGCCTTACGAACACTCGATGTGTTACGAGGACTATAGACTTTAGACCTATTCTCAATAATCAACAACACTTCCTCAACCATTTTACACAAAAAATTACCACCCGCGGCGGCATTAAGATTGTCCCTCTCATGATCATTCAATCCATTGTAAAGCGTGTCAATTTGATGCAAGTCGAAAAAACCGTGATGAGGACACTCATGTAACATTTCCTTAAACCGATTACAAGCCGTAGAAAAACTCTCACTAAATTCTTGTGAAATTTTTGAAATATCGTTTTTCAAATGCGTAGTCTTAGAGGGCGGGAAAAATTGGTTCACAAATTTTGAAACGAGATCCTTCCACGTCAATATAGAATTGGGTGGCTCTTTCTCTAACAAAATTTTAGCGGGCCCCGGTAAGGAATACGGAAAAAGCATTATCTTAATCGAATCATTAGCAACATCCTTAAATTTGCAAGTGGCGGTAAGAAAATTGAATTGGCGGATATGGTTGTGCGGGTTGTCCTTTTCATCACCATGGAATTTGTTATTTTTGATCATCGACAACAAAACCGTTTTCACTTCAAAATTCTCCGCAAGGATGGCGAGAATCACAATAGCCTCTCCATAACCCTCAGTGGGTGCTTGAAGTAACTCCATCATAGTTCGATTAGCCATGGTAGCTTCTTCTTCTACGATAGGTTCGTCAATAGGAGACTCCTCACTAGAAACGTTAGGTGTGGTCTCCTTTCGGTTTTTCGTTTACGTGCACGTCTTGCTTGATTACGAGTAAGCATAAACGTCACGTACAACATAGGGATGAGCAAAGAAGATTCTTTTTGGTGTTTTTAATTTTTCCAATTTTTTTGTGGTTTTTGATTGTTTTAACTTTTTTTGGATTATGTGAATGTATTAAGTAGACAAAAATCTACAAATCTCTCCTCAAATCAAATCTCTTGATTAAAGGAGCCTCAAGGAATGAAAACGATCACGTGAAGTGAACGCCTTCGATGACTTTAGAACGTTGGTGGAACACCAAAACGTTCAAGAGGGTTTAATCAATTGAAACCAAGAAAATATATATGATACTTAGATAATACTTTGGTTGGCAAACCCTCAATTAGCCCTTTTTATCTAAACACGCACAAGCAAGCGGGGAAACGAGGCGGCGCGAAGCACTTAAGAGCCTTTTTCCTTAGGGTATATTTTATAACATCCGCCTTATACCCACCTTATAGTTTGTGTTTGTCAAAATTAAGCTTCACGAAAGTAATTATCTATTTTGCCTTTTTTCTTTGTTTGAGATTCGAATACATTGATCGAGTGATGAAATCCCGAATCAAGTTTGTGTTTTCACACTATTGGAGTACTTGTGAATTTATTGTTCTACGTATACTATATAGTAATATTCACACAAAAAACAAAAACCAATAATACGTATTAGTAGAGTGCTACTAATACAAATAGATGTTATTGCTAATATAAAAAAACAATTTTTCAAATCAAAACACAACACGCCTCCCCGGCAGCGGCGCCAAAATGATTGTGGTAAAATACGACCTTTTAAGAAAAAGGCGTAAAAGTGGCAAGTATTAAGTGTCAGTTTAGGAAAACCAAACACTAATGACCCTTAGGTGAAAAAGTTCGTTTCCCAAGGAGGCAAGTGTGTTGTGTAAATAAATGATTAAGAGTTTGTGATTATAATTATGAGAAAAGAAAAGAGAAAGGATGACGGTTACGATAAAATTACACTAAGACGAAAGTCGTGTACGTAAAACCGTAAAAAGTGACTAAATTTTAAAATTACTGTAAAAATTCATAGAAAATTGCAATAAATCCCAAAAAATGTAATTAGAGTTTACAAAAAATCAAAATTCACTCAAACCCTATTTAATTAAATATTAGTTTTTAATGCTGATTAAAGCCCGAAAAATAAATTTAATTAACAAAAAGCCCAAAATGAGATTTTTCACTTTGTAAACCTCTAAAATGACTTAACTAAATTTAAAACTATTTTTGAAAAATTTAAAATTAATTAAAAATAGTTAAAAATGATTAAAAACTATAAAATCTTAAAATAATTCTAGAAATTAATTAAATGACAACAAAATTAATCTAAAAATTTTAAAATTCCTAACTTAATGTATTTAAACTAGGAAAAATGAAAAACTTGCAATAACCTGGAATTTAATTTTTAATATTAAAATAATATTAAAAATCCAAAATTTATAAAAAATTCTAAAAATTTGCAAAATAGTTTATTTTAAACTAAATAACACAGAAATGAACTTGAAATTACCAAAATACCCCTATTGGGCCTCCAAATGGGCTGAAATGAAAAACAGTCCACTAAATTGGGCTTTTTGGCCCATTTAGCAAAAAGTTGTCCAAATAAGCCCAAAATCACCTACTTGATTCAAAATTTGATTTTAAGAACAAAACTCTAAAGGCTCATAAGTTGAAAGTGAGTTTATCACAGCTTAATTGTCAACAGCTTATTCTTAATGGAATTTTTGGCCCATTAAGCCATAAGCTAATGCCATAAGCTCTAATTTGACACACAAGTTTCTTTTGGGATACTAAAGAGATCTGTAAAAAGAAATTTTGAAAAAGCCCAAGAAATAAGCCTGAAATAAGCAAAATCTCTCTACAGAAAAAAGACAAAATAGTCGTTTTTGAGTTCCAGGCCACCTCAAGTGCTGATTAAACTTGCAAAAGGTTTGAAATGACTTAATTAAGCAAATTCAACAAAAACTTTTCAAATAAGCACAAGGAATAAGCTGTAATAAGCAAATAAGCACTTATGAAAAACTCAAGTTAATTGGTTTTCTAGTCAAACCTAAAAGGCAAACCCTAATATGCTCCAGATTAGTCAAATGGGTCAAATAAGGAAGATTGATCACAAAAAATAAGTTGTTGCAAGTATGGATAAGATAAAATGGCTTATGAATAAGCTGATTAAGAATTAACACTAGAAGTGGCTTGTTTTGGGGGTCCAGTAGTGGGAAAAGTTTCCACTGCTTGACTTCTTTGACTTTTTGTCTTGTGTGAATTTTTGTTGGATTCAAGGCACAAAAAGGCACCCTTATAACCAGTGGGTTATAAGGAGTCAATAGCAATCACAAAAATACCAAAACAACAAGCCAACTGATGCAGTTAATTTAATCATTGCCCATATATCACACAGACATGAACAATAAGCAGTTTTCAACAAATAAGCAGTTTTAGCAAGAATAAGCCAACCAAATTGAACCAAATGCACACAACAACTTATATTAATTCAAAGGAACATAAATCAACTGGTTTCATGCAATGATTCAAAGTTTTGAACAAGATTCAAGCTTAAAAAGTTACTGATGAACAAAGAACAAGTAGATTATGAACTTTGCTAGTGTACTTGACCACAAATCCAATTTCAAACCCTCAAATCTCTAAATCGGGTTATATAAACTTTGTTTAATCACTTGTTAACCCTAAATATGCATACACTCTAGGTGTTTCCAAAATCTTAGGTCAAAATAGGCAAAATTCAACAAGTTATAGCACAATCAAGAAATTGATGTTTAAAAGCTCCAGACCTGCATATATCAGCACAATATCACTTTTATAGCAGATACCAACACTTAACAAACACAAATCCTAACTCAAAATCAAACAAGCACCTTAAATCAGTAAACCCAAACACCCCTTTCACTTTTTAAATCCAAATTTAACAAAGCAAATGTGTGATTCAGTTTTACCCAAGCCTAATCTAGCATCATAACATCAATATCATGCAGTATTAAGCAGATTCAAGCTACAAAAACAATACTCATAACAGTAGAACATAAAAATCACAAAATCAAGTACTTTTAACAGATTTTGGAAATTAGACTCAAACCTCATGAATGTACATCCACACTCACGAATTTTTGAGTTGACGTGTCTAGCTAAACAAGACACAAGCTTCCAATAACACCTGCTAAGATTCAACAAGGTTAAAGGCACAATTCATATAAAACAGAAAGATGAAAAATCTTGATTAATGCAACCTTGTTCCCACTCCTTGATTATCCCCAAACCACAATCTTTTTATCAGGGTGCTATAATCACATGCAATCCAAAAATACCAAGGGCTTGAACCAAGAACTTAGCAAAATCAAGTTTTGGAAAATTATGTAGTTTCTTGCACAATCTTTGAAAACAGGTTTTGAGATTCAAGAAACACAAACATATAACAATAATAAGCAAAGATTAAGATTGGCACTTGGATTTCTTCAAATATTCAAACACATTTTCATTAAACTTGAAAAGGGATTTATAGAATTTTGAACAAGGAAAAACCAAGAGTAGTGCTAAGTGTAAAACCCTAATGCCTTTATATAGGCTACATTTGTGAACTAGAAAGCTAAAAAACTATAAACCCTAAGTTGTGAAGTCCCTGAATTGCCCTTGAGATTTTTGAAAATCAACTTATCATGTGAACTTTCCTTGGCATTTTGTTGAGGTGTAAAGGGAAGGAATTTGATCAAAAGGCTCACATGAAGCTTAGAAAGCAAGCTGGTTTGTAGCACGTTGATCTTCCTGACAGCTTTGTCTTTTTCCTTAACTTTGTAGCAGGGGAGGTCCCATGTGGCATGTGGGATGATGTGGTGTCATGTTTAAGATGTGGGTTATGATTAGAAGAACCTTTATCACCATTCTGAAAGGAATTAGAGTCTAATTCTTGGTAAATAACAAATCCCCAATTTGGATTAAGAACACCTAAGAACATGTTTTTGATCTTTGTTTTAAGTTTAAAACATCTTTGGAGCGTGTCTAACTTAATCAATATTAAGTTAAACGGTTAGGGTGAGTGGGATGTGAGGTAGCAAGTACATGGCTTGTGATTGGCTGAAATAAGTTAGTTGGACACGTGGGGGCCAATGGTTGGTCTATGTATCTTTGTTGTCTGCCCACATTAAACCCCTCTTCTTTCCTTCCTTCTTCATTTAATGTTTAATAAGCACAAAACTGAAATCCTTTGTTATACAAGTTTCAGTTTTTATACTTTTGCCCCAAATAGTTTTGTAAAAGTATTTCAAGGGTATTTCTTGTAATTTGATGATTCTTGAAGGGGTGTTTTGGCATTTTCTTCATTCTTCAAGGAGTTAAATTGTATTGTTGACTTCTTGGAGGACTAATAATGACAAGTCTTCAAATTTGAGGGACCATTCTTTCTAATTCATCAAAGTGGAGGGACCTTCTTGTATAATCTTTAATTCGTCAAGGACGTTTCTTGGAAAATCACCACTAGGGCTTGGTTCATTATGCGGCTTTGTTTCCCGTGTTCGTTATTGCTTGTTTCTTGTGATCTTTTGCCATTTTCTCAATATTCGTACCTAAAATACACATGTAACAAACACATGCATATATTTGGCCTATTTCATGATATTTAATGCATTTTAAGCCCATTTTGGATGATGAGACTATGTATAAAAGCAGTCTCATCAATGATCTTGCCAGAACTTCAGAGTAGTACTCATTAGTATTTATAGTGACGAATGGGAATTCTTTCAGTGTCATCATCAAACAGCATTGCGGTAGGTAACTTGTGAGATTCTATATGAATCAAACTTGTGTCAACTAGAAAGCAACAACGGCTTGATTCTTAATTGATTCAAACTTGTTCCAGGAAATGAATTGACGACTTAATCAACAGAATGGAACTACATGATTCACTCTTCACTATGAATTATCTTTCGAGAAATTCAAGTATTGAGAACGGCTACCACTGCCAGAAACCCTGTAAAGGAAATTCTTTGAACTTACCTAATCACCGGTACAATATTGGTACTGTATAACGGGAAAACGGAGGAATGCAAACGGTGGCGTAATCTCAAGAGTCGTGATTCAAGACCACATACTCAAGTAAATGAAGAAAGCTCAAGAACATCTAAAGACAAATACTTCCGCTACTCTGATAATCAAGGGAGATTGTTAACAAGATTTCAAAACAACACAAAATAGAGTATGTGAGGAAAGACACAAGAACACAAGTTGGCAAAGTTTCAAAATCAAGTCAAGGCATAGATCAAAGATCCAAGATCACAAGTCATGAAAGGAACTATGAAGGAACTCTCAAGACAACGAGCTTCAAAGTCTGCAACATCAAAGAAGTGAAGTCACATATTACATTACCATCCCTTAGGGGGAGATTGTTAGTCGTATTTAAAGTGATGGTCATATAATATACCGTTGTGAAGCTCGTGGAAAATGTTATTCAACGGTGTCGAGATTTCTTAGTTTATGTTTTGTGTGTGTTTTCCATTTTCATAGTTGGTAGAGAGAGAAACATCATGTCTTTCTCTCACTAGGAAATCACAACTCTTTATTTTTCTTTTTTATTCTTCATCTTAATTTAATCTTTCTTTTTTGGTTTAATCCATCATGTTATTCGTGTTTGGTTAGTCGTGTGTAAACGTCCTACAGTGACAATCCTCAAATATCACTTATGTGTTATAAGCTATAACTGTCTCAATATGAAAATTTGGCTAGAAATTTTTGCTTTAAGTACCTTACTTGGTAAGATAAACTGCTTTTCACAACCTGAACTGCCATTACAACATATTCCTATATGTTGTCAATACAATTTATATATCAAGTTTACAATCTAAAAGTGATCTAATAAGTTCGATATTAATAAGAACATCTCAAATGTAAATATGATGCACTAAATTCCTTTAGAAACCCTAAAATCCCTATAAATAAGTTTTAAACTCAAGAATGGTAAACTATGAATGAAGATTACATATGAATAATTAATTATGGATTATAAACAAGTTGTAAACTATACTTTGAAGACATAATAATACCTAAGAATGGTAAGAATAAACTATACAAAGCTAAGTACAAATAAATGTACATAATAGTCTATATCACAACCTAGAAACCTTTAATAAACAATGTTCCAAGCAATATAATTACCTAATATCTATGTACAAGTATAAAAAACAATATATTAATTATAATTGATGAGACTGCTTTTATACATAGTCTCATCGTCTAAAACGGGCTTAAAATGCATTAAATATCATGAAATATGCCAAATATATGCTTGTGTTTGTTACATGTGTATTTTAGGTACGGATATTGAGAAAATAACAAAAGATCACAAGAAACAAGTAAAACCGAACACGGGAAACAAAGCCGCACAATGAACCAAGCCCTAATGGTGATTTTCCAAGAATAACCCTTGAAGATTTGAAGATTATACAAGAAGGGTCCTCCAATATTGAAGAATTGACACTTTAAACCCTTGTTTATTCATAATTACAAGATTCGTCCTTAAAGTTTGTCAAATTTACAAACAAGGGCCCTCCACTTTGAAGAATTGGCAAGAATGGTCCCTAAAAAATGAAGACTTGTCAATATTAGTCCTACAAGAAGTCAACAAAATAAGTCAAGACCATAAAGTTTGAAGAAAATGCCAAAACACCCCTTCAAATATCATGAATTTAC
Source organism: Glebionis coronaria (assembly GCA_025667525.1). NCBI lineage: Eukaryota > Viridiplantae > Streptophyta > Magnoliopsida > Asterales > Asteraceae > Glebionis > Glebionis coronaria. The sequence goes on along the minus strand of CM046882.1, from coordinate 170,680,588 downwards.
AAGAAATACCCTTGAAAATACTTTTGGAAACTATTTGGGAAAAAGTGTGAAAACTGAAAGTTTATTTACAAAGGAAATCAGTTTTCATGCAATTAAACACAAAGTGAAAGAAAGAAGAAAGGAAGGGGGTTTGTTTTGCCAAGACATGAAAGTTACCTAGACCACTCAGCAGCTGCCAAGTGTCCACTCACCTTCACAACCAATGAACACCCACCCTTTGGCCACGTCAAATCCCACTCACCCTAAACCGTTAACTTAATTAATATTCAATTAATATGGCGCCTAACACCATATTTAAATGCCAAAACAGATTAAAACCTGTGTTCATAATGTTCTTAGCAAAATTGGGCATTTGCTAATTACTTACAATTAGACCCTATAAACCTCCATAATTAAGATTAGGGTGACACTAAACACATCCCAACTCTTAAACTTTGTGCCACATCATCATCCATGTCACATGATAAACCCTGCTATACAACTTTTAGGGAAACTGTCAAATTGTGCCAGCCATCCAACGAATTGTATTCAACTTCATTTCTAAGCTTCACTATCAACCTTTGATCACATTTCAACAGCTCACACCTCAACAAACTGTCAAGAAAAGTTCACATGAGTTCAAGTTATTCAAAATCTCAAGGGGCAATTCAGGAACTTCAAGCACTTAGGGTTTACGTTTTTATGCTTTCTTAGTATCCATTGTAGCCTATATAAGGCATAGACCTGGTACATTTTTGCTTTGCTCTTGGTTTTCCTTTGGTCAACAAATCTGTAAATCCTTGTTTAATCATAATGAAAAGTGTTTGATATTGTATGACGAATTCCACGTGCCAACTTATTACTGGCTTGTTTATGTTTCATGTTTATGATTTTGGAATTTTAAAACCTATTTTTAAACCTTGTGCAAGAAATTGCCAAGTTTTCTCAAAAACTTGATATTTTGCTAAGTCTTTGGTACATTCTTGGAATTTTTGGATTACAAGTTATCTAAACACCATGATAAGAAGATTATCAAGGTGTTGGGAGCTTGTGGTTTGGGGATAATCAAGAAGTGGGTACAAAGGTTGCATTAATCAAGATTTTTCATCTTTTTGTTTTATATGAATTGTGCTCTAACCTTGTTGAATCTTAGCAGGGTTGTATTGGAAGCTTGTGCCTTGTTTTTCTAGGCACATAAGCTAAAAAATTCATGAGTGTGGATGTACATTCATGAGGTTTGAGTCCTTTTCTCAAAAATCTAATAAAAGTCTTGATTTTTGGTGAATTTGTGTTCTTCTGTTATACTTGTTGCTCTTGTGGCTTGAAATTGCTTGATACTGCATAATATTGTTGTTATTGTGTTATATTGGGCTTGGGTAACACTAAATCACACATTTAATTTATTAAATCTTGGATTGAAAAAGTTAAGGGGTGTTTGGGTTAACCTGTTTAAGTTTACAAATTGGATTTGAGTTATTGTTTGTTGTTTATTTGCGTTGGTATCTGATAAATACTTTGTTGTATGCTATTTGCTGCAAGTCTTTGGCTTTTGAACATCAAATTCTTAATTGTGCTATAAAAAGTTGAAATCTGCTTGTTTTGACCTAAGATCTTGGTAACACTTATGCATGCTTAGGGGTAACAAGTGATTAAACAAAGTTTATATAACCTGTTAAGAAGATTTGAGGGTTTGAATTGGATTTGTGGTCAAGTATATCATCAAAGTACCTAATCTGCTTGTTTAGTGTTCATCAGTAACATTTATTTTCTTGATTCTTGCTCTAAACTTTGAATCAGTGCATGAAAGTAGTTTATTTGTGTTCATTTGAATTGTTTATAGCTTGTATATGCATTTGGTGAAGTTTGGCTGGCTTATTCTTGCTTAAATTGCTTATTGGTTGCAAACTGCTTATTTTTCATATTTGGTGCACATCTGGTGATCTTTTGATTAATCTGTGCTAATTGGCTGTTAGAAATTGTGATATTATTGTTGTTATTGACTCCTTGTGATCCACTTATTACTTGGGTGCCTTTGCTTAACTTGAATCCAACAAAAAGTCACATAAGACAAAAAGTCAAATTAGTCAATCAGTGGGAACTCCTTTCCCCTGAAACTAGCCACTGCTAGTGTTATTTGGTCATCAGCTTATTCATAAGCTATTCTATCTTATTGGGACTTGCAACAACTTCTTTTTTGTGATCAATCTTACTTATTTGACCCATTGACTTGAACTAGAGCATATTAGGGTTTGAGTTTGAGCTTTGACTAGAAAACCAAACAGTTTGACTTTTACATAAGTGCTTATTTGCTTATTCCAGCTTATTTAATGTGCTTATTGGAAATTTTTTTTGATTATTTTGCTTAATTAAGTCATTTAAAACCTTTTGCAACTTGAATTAGCACTTGAGGTAGCCTAGAACTAAAAAATGACTATTTTGTCATTTTGTGAAGAGAGCTTTTTCTTATTTCAGGCTTATTTTTTGGGCTTTTTCAAAATTTCTTTTCACAGATATCTTTGGTAACTCAAAAGAAGCTTGTGTGTCAAATTAGAGCTTATGGCATTATCTTATGGCTTAATGGGCCAAAAAGCCCATTAAGAATAAGCTGTTGACTTATTAAGTTGTGATAAGCACATTTTCTACTTTTGAGCCTTCAGAGTTTTGTGCTTAAAATCAAATTTTGAGTCAGATAGGAAGTTTTGGGCTTAATTGGATCACTTTTGCTGATTGGGCCTAAATTAAGCCCATTAAGTGGACTGTTTGGGTTCTTGGCCCATTTTAAGACCCATTAGGGGTATTTAGGTAATTCCAAGTTCATTTCTGTGTTATTTAGGTTAAAATAAACTAGTTTGCAACTTTTTAGAATTTTTTAGAATTTTGGATTTTTAATATTATTTTATTATTAAAAATTAAATTTTATATTTTTACAAGTTTTTCATTTTTCCTAGTTTAAATACATTAAGTTATAAATTTTAAATTTTTTAGATTAATTTTAGTGTCATTAGATTAATTTTTAGAATTATTTTAAGTTTTTAGAGTTTTTAATCATTTTTAAATAGTTTTAATTAATTTTAAAATTTTCATAAATAGTTTTTAAATTTAGTTAAGTCATTTTAGAGGTTTAGAAAGTGAAAAATTTCATTTTGGGATTTTTGTTAATTAAATTGATTTTTTGGGCTTTAATTAGCATTAAAAATTTAATATTTAATTAAATAAAAGGTTTGAGTGATTTTTGATTTTTTTGTAAACTGTAATTACATTTTTAGGATTTATTGCAGTTTTCTAGGAATTTTTAGGTTAAATTTTAAATTTAGTCACTTTTTACGGTTTTATGTGCACGACTTCGTCTTAGTTTAATTCATAATCGTAACCGTCATCCTTTTCTAACCTCTTTTCTATTTTTCTTCCTTCATAAATTGTAATCACATCATTAGTCAATTCTTACACAACACACTAGCCTCCTTGAGAACCATCCCCACTTTGGGTCATTTGCTTGTGATTTTCCTAAACCACTTGTTAACGCTTACCCTAATTACCTTGTTTTCCTAAACAAGTGTAAAATTACAACTATCATTTTGGCGCCGCTGCCAGGGAGGGGTGTTGTGTTTTGATTTGAACAATTATTGTTTTTATACTTGCCATAATAGCAATTTGTATTTGTAGCACTCTACTAATACGTATTATCGGTTTTTGTTTTTTGTTTGAATATTACTATATAGTATACGTAGAACAATAAGTTCACAAGTACTCGAAAAGTGTGAAAACACAACCTTGATTGGGAGGTCATTACTCAATCATTGTATTCGAATCTCAAACAAAAAAAGGCAAAATAGATAATTACTTTTGTGAAGCTTAATTTTGACAAACACAAACTATAAGGTGGGTATAAGGCGGGTGTTATAAAATATAGCCTAAGGAAAAAGGCTTTTAAGTGCTTCGCGCCGCCTCGTTTCCCCTCTTACTTGTGCGTGTTTAGATAAAAAGGGCTAATCGAGGGTTTGCCAACCAAAGTATTATCTAAGTATCAGATATAATTTCTTGGTTTCATTTGATTAAACCCTCTTGAACGTTTTGGTGTTCCACCAACGTTCTAAAGTCATCGAAGACATTCACTTCACGTGATCTTTTCATTCCTTGAGGCTACTTTAATCAAGAGATATGATTTGAGGAGAGATTTGTAGATTTTTGTCTACTTAATACACTCACCAAAATCCAAAAAAAGTAAAAACAATCAAAAACCACAAAAAATTTGGAAAATTAAAAACACCAAAAAAGAATCTTCTTTGCTCATCCCCACGTTGTACGTGACGTTTAGCTTACTCGTAATCAAGCAAGACGTGCACGTAAACGAAAAAACCGAAAGGAGACCACACCTAACCTTTCTAGTGAGGAGTCTCCTATTGACGAACTTATCGTAGAAGAAGAACCAACCATGGCGAATGAACTATGATGGAGTTACTTCAAGCACCCACCGAGGGTTATGGAGAGGCTATTGTGATTCCCGCCATCCTTGGGGAGAATTTTGAAGTGAAAGCGGTTTTGTTGTCGATGATCCAAAACAACAAATTCCGTGGTGATGAAAAGTACAACCCGCACAACCATATCCGCCAATTCAATCGTCTTACCGCCACTTGCAAATTTAAGGATGTTGCTAATGATTCGATTAAATGATGCTTTTTCCGTATTCCTTAGCGGGGCCCGCTAAAATTTGGTTAGAGAAAGAGCCACCCAATTCTATATTGACGTGGAAGGATCTCGTTTCAAAATTTTTGAACCAATTTTTCTCGCCCTCTAAGACTACGGATTTGAAAAACGAGATTTCAAAATTTTAACAAGAATTTAGTGAGAGTTTTTCTAAGGCTTGGAATCGGTTTAAGGAAATGTTACATGAGTGTCCTCATCACGGTTTTTCCGACTTGCATCAAATTGACACGTTTTACAATAGATTGAATGATCATGAGAGGGACTATCTTAATGCCGTTGCGGGTGGTAACTTTTTGTGTAAAACGGTTGAGGAAGCGTTGTTGATTATTGAGAATAGGTCTAAATTCTATAGTCCTCATAACACATCGAGTGTTCGTAAGGCTTCGTCGTCGACTTCACCTTCATTGTCTAATACCATCGATGCTTTCCAAATTGAGGCAAATTTGGAAAACAAAATCTTTGATAAACTTAAAGGTTTTTTAATTGAATTCAAAGTTGGTGAACAAAGTGCTCCCGCTACGACTAAAGCGGTTGAGGTTTCTTGCATGTATTATGGTGGAGGTCATGATTTCTCCGAGTGCATTACCAACAGTGGTAACACTTCAAGTGCCTACGCGGCCACGGGAACGTACAACCAAAACGGTCAAGTTATTGCTCCGAATCAAATTTCTAACAACAACTATCGAAACAATCAAGTTGGTTACAAAAACAGTTACAAAGGTAACAACTATGGGAATCAAGGGGCTAATAACAATCAAGTTTCAAACAAAAATCAAATAAATGATTTTCAAAACAACAACAAAGTTTTGCAAACTTTGAAAGATCTTCCAAATGAATTTGTTGAATACGCAAATGTAAACGATGCTAGGTTTGGTAATATTCAAAAAGAGATCATTAGCCTAAGATCCGAGTTTAAGAATGACTTGAAAAAGGAGTTGAAAAATGAGTTAGCAAATGAGCTTAAGATCCACACCAACAAGATGGAGGGAAACGTAACCAGGTTACAAAAAAAATCAACAAAAAATGGAACAAGGGCAACATGAAATAAAACAAGAGATGCTTAAGGCCGATAAGAGGCAATCTATGTTTGAGGAAAAAATTTCATCCATGTTTGAGGCTATAATGTGCAAACCATCTTCGAGTAGTCTTCCTAGCAATACCATATCGAACCCTAAGGGAGAGATGAAAGTGATTACCACACGAAGTGGTAAGACACTTAAGGAACCGACTCCTCAACCAATTACTCCAACGGTGGAGGAAACTGAGGAAGAACCCGAGGTGGTGGTCGAAAAGGAGCATTTCCAAATCCCACGAAGTACCGCTCATGCCACACCTATGGTTGACCCATTACCAAAATTCGAACCCGAGATTCCAAAGGCTATGCCTATGCCTCAACCCACACCACCATTGCCCTATCCATCAAGACTTAGAAAGGAGAAACGTCAAGAGCGCGACAATTACCAATTTGATCTTTTTATGAAAATGTTTTGTGACGTGCATCGATGCCTCGATTTGCCGATGCTTTGGTCATGATGCCTCGATTTGCCGCTAACTTTAAGAGTATGTTAAACAACAAGGAGAAATTTCAACAATTGTCTAGCTATTCATCGGTTTATCTTAACCGCATACCTCAAAAAGTCGGTGATCCCGATAAATTCTTGATTCCATGTGCAATCCAAGATATGGAAGAATGCTATGCCTTGTCCGATCTTGGTGCTAGCATTAACTTGATGCCACCTACAATCTTCAAGTCGCTCAATCTTCCTAATCTTACTCCTTCACTAATGTCTATCTAATTGGCCGATCATTCCACGATTCCCGCATGTGGATTGGCTGAAGACGTTTTTGTGAAAGTGGGAAAGTTCTGTTATCCGGTAGAATTTATCGTTGTCGATATTCCCACGGATCCTCAAGTTCCTCTCATTTTAGGTCGTTCGTTTTTAGATATGTCTATGGCATTGATTGATGTGCATGCTAGAAAGATCACCTTACGTTTCAACGACGAGGAACTTGTTAAAAACGCAATTCAAAATTCTCCAATTTCTCATGTTAATTCCGTTGCGACCATAAACCTCGTTGATATGATCGACGTTGTTTGCGAGGAATTTTCACAAGAAGTTTTAGGGTTTGGTGACGATGAAAATAGTGGCAATCCCACTATGCTTGATCCCATTCTTGATAATTCGACACCATCCTTCACACCATTTAAAGGTGGTAGTTTTACGTTGGAAGAATTTGATGTTCCACGTACTTGTGACGAAGACCTCGACAACGATAAGGACTTCTCGAGTATCAAGGATTTTCTTAACGATTTCCCATTTCCTCCACTCGAGGAGGTTATGAGTATCGAGCCCAAATCCTCAATTGACGAACCACCAATCCTCGATTTGAAAGATTTACCTCCTCACCTTGAATATGTATTTTTGGAGGAGGATGACAAGTTGCCGGTTATTATTGCGAAAAATCTTTCGAGTGATGAAAAAATCGCACTTGTCGATGTTCTAAAGGATCACAAAGGGGCAATTGCGTGGAAATTATCCGAAATTAAGGGGATCGATCCCAAATTTTGTACCCACAAAATCTTAATGGAGGAGGACTACAAACCCGCAATCCAATTTCAAAGGAGGGTGAACCCAAAAATTCACGACGTCATCAAAAAGGAGGTCCTAAAACTCCTTGACGCGGGAATGATTTACCCTATTTCCGATATCCCTTGGGTGAGTTCTATTCATTGTGTACCTAAGAATGGAGGAATGACCGTTGTGCCAAATGATGCCAACGAGTTAATTCCAACTCGACTTGTGACCGGTTGGAGGGTGTGTATCGACTATCGTAAGTTGAATGACGCCACTCGTAAAGACCATTTTCCCTTGCCCTTCATGGACCAAATGTTAGAGCGTCTTGCGGGTAACGGTTTCTATTGCTTTTTAGATGGTTTTTCCGGTTACTTCAAAATCCCCATCGATCCTCGTGATCAAGAAAAAACTATGTTTACATGTCCATATGGAACGTTTGCCTATGGTAGAATGCCATTCGGACTTTGCAATGCACCGGGAACCTTTCAAAGGTGCATGATGGCTATTTTTCATGATATGATCGAGAAGACGATGGAAGTCTTTTTGGATGATTTTTCCGTGTTTGGTTGTTCGTTCACTTCGTGTTTGTCGAATCTTGAGAGAATGTTAAAACATTGTGAGGAGACCAACCTTGTGCTTAATTAGGAAAAATGTCCATTTTATGGTTAAGGAAGGAATCGTCTTAGGGCACAAGGTTTCTAAAGCGGGGATTAAGGTAGACAAAGCTAAGGTAGACGTCATCGCCAAATTACCTCATCCCAAAACCGTCAAGGGAGTTAGGAGTTTCTTAGGCCACGCGGGCTTTTATCGTCGATTCATCAAGGATTTTTCGAAGATTTATCGACCTATTCCACATCTCCTCAAGAAAGATGCACCTTTTGTCTTTAAAGAAGATTGTGTACGAGCCTTTGAAATCCTTAAGAGGAAACTTACCGAAACTCCCATTCTTGTCGCTCCTAATTGGAACCTCCCCTTTGAGCTCATGTGTGATGATAGTGATTACGCTACTGGGGCCGTATTGGTACAACGTCATGAAAATCACTTCTTGCCTATTCACTATGCTAGCAAGACGATGACTGAGGCTCAACTAAAATACACTACAACGGAAAAGAATTCCTTGCCGTTGTGTATGTATTTGAGAAATTCCGACCTTATCTCGTCTTGACTCGATGCATAGTGTATACGGATCATTCGGCTATAAAGTATCTTATGGCTAAAGAATATGCTAAGCCGAGATTACTTCGTTGGATTCTCCTCCTACAAGAATTTGATGTCAAAATCCTTGACAAAAAAGGAGTTGAGAATCTAGCGGCCGATCATCTTTCTCGTTTCGAAGATCCTCACCAAAGTGTTTATGAGCCAAAGGAAATCACCGAAACATTTCCTCTCGAAACACTTGGTTTAGTGAATTCTAAGCTTGATTCATACAGCTCGGGCCGAAACCGGGGGGAAGTTTAGGAGAGATGGAGAGAGCCAGCAGCTGACAGTCGGGGCGGGGATAAGCTTCCTTCTTCACAAGCTTATCCCTCCCAAAAAACCGACCCGATAGCGATCCACCTCATGGTTTGCGGACATCGCAAATTACCATGCGGGCAACTTCATCATTAAGGGTATGACGACTCAACAAAAACGAAAATTCTTTCGTGACGTCAAGTTCTACTTTTGGAACGACCCTTATATATATCAGACTTGTGCGAATGAAATCATTCGACGTTGTGTATTTGGCACCGAAGCTTCTAATATTCTTAGAGCTTGTCACGAGGGACCCACGGGTGGTCACCACGGTGTTAATCTCACGGCTAAGAAGGTATTTGATGCCAATTTATTTTGGCCTACTATTTACCGGCATGCACATACACTTGTGAAGTCATGTGAATTATGCCAACGACAAGGAAAAGCCTCACAAAACGATGAAATGCCACAAAACATCATCCAAGTGTGTGAGATCTTTGACGTTTGGGGAATTGATTTTATGGGGTCTGATATGTGTGAAAACACACATCTTTTCTACCACTTAATTACAATAATAACCGGACCAAAACGTGTATTTTATGTCTTTTATGTCAGAATTATGCGTGGTTTGTGTTTTTGTTGTGATTTAGGACGAAAAGGTGAAAAGTGGAGAAAACACGGGAATTCACGGGCATTTACGGACTTTTATTGAAGAAAAAGATGAAAGACGAAGTCAAGAAGTCAAGAGTGCAAAAAGAACGGAAGTCCAAGACCAATTCTGAAGATTTATCGAAGAAAAAGTCGAAAGACGGAGGTTTACTTAAAAGACGAGTCCAAAGAAATCCCGAGCCAAAAGTCATCACGTTCCAAGATTAACAAAAAGATTAAGAAGGAAGGACTTAATGGGCAATTAAGAAGAAAAGGAAGAAGGGGAGGAAGCTTCCTCTAACCACTCCTCTAATCACCTATAAATACCCCTCTTATTCATTCATTTACTCTTGTTGGCTAATCGTGACAATTAGTCCTTCCACCATTTAATTACCTTGTCATTTACTTATCTTGTCAATTTAAATACATGTTATGCACCTTAATTACCTTTTAATTTCAAGTAAGTGTTCTTTAATTTTCTTGTTTTAAATTTTTCATTCTACCTTTCTTTCTTGCTTAATCTTTGATTTATATGCTTTTTATCTTGTTAACTTGTTTAAAGATTTCATTTTTATGCTTTTGATTGTTTTAAATCTCTTATTTTCATAGCTTATTTGATTTATTTTCAAGTTTATATAGTTTTTACAAAAGTTATTTTTATATAAAAAGTTGTTTTTCTTAAAGTTTATCTTTTTCGTGTCTTAAAAGTCGTTAACTTTCAGTTTCGTAGCTTATTTTTACATGGTTTTACCTTAGGATTTATTCTTGTGCTTATTAGAATCATAGCATATTAGATTAGCTTAATTTGTGCTTTTTCCACCTTATTCCGAACTGACCAATCGGAAAAGGGTTTTACATTCCGACCATAGCTACGTAGCTTGGTCGGAAAAGGGTTTCTATTACATTCCGATCTGAAGGATCTTGGTATTCCGATCAGAGTGGGTTTTCAGTATTCCGATCAGGTGTTTTGACAACATTCCGATTGATACTCTTTTCCTCATTCCGATCGAGGTGCTACTTTGGTATTCCGATTGGGTAGGTGACAATATTCCGATCGTAGGTTCCGATCTGCATTCCGACCAAGTCCATATTCCGATCAAGAGGTAAGTTAAGCATTCCGATTGGGGCGTTTTGGATATTCCGATTGGTAAGTGACAGCATTCCGATTGGGTTCCGACCAACATTCCGATTGGACAGGTTTGACATTCCGATTGTGGCTAATCGGAATATATTCCGATAGGAGTTGTTTTCTTATGATTTGTCTTGTTTAATTTTTACGTTATCATTTTTATACTTGTCTAATTTTAATTCTCGTCAAGTTTTAATTATTAGTCATTTAAATTAATTTACTTTTCAAAAAGCTTTTAAATATCGCACCTTTCTTTTTAATTAGATTTAGATTTAATTTCACGCTCTTTTAATACTTGTCCTTTACTTTAACGACATTTACTTTTAAGTCTTGCACATTTAAATTCGATTAGACCACATCAACGAACTTGAACTTTAAATTTTCTTACTAGGTAAAAACCTTGTATCAGGGTCGTTCCCATCATCTCGTGGTAATAAGTACATCCTTGTCGTCGTTGACTACCTATCTAAGTGGGTGGAAGCTAAGGCTTTACCCACAAACGATGCTCGTGTGGTAGTCAAGTTTTTGAAAAACTTGTTTTCTCGGTTTGCAACCCCTCGTGCGATCATAAGCGATCGTGGAACCTCTTTTTGTAACGAACAATTTGAAAGGGTCTTAAGGAAATATGGGGTTACACATCGGCTTTCTACGGCTTATCACCCACAAACGAGTGGGCAAGTCGAGGTTTCAAACCGAGCGTTGAAGAGGATCTTGGAGAGATCGATTGGAGAGAACCGACAATCTTGGTCGGATAAGTTGGACGATGCTTTATGGGCGTTTCGGACCGCTCATAAGACGCCCATCGGGTGCACTCCTTATAAGCTTGTGTATGGGAATAAATGTCACTTGCCAATTGAACTCTCGTTTGAAAATATTTTCCGGCAAGTTGAAATCCCGTTGGTTCGATCCATTCACCGTTACCCAAGTTTTTCCTTATGGGATCATCGAGCTAGCTCAAAATGATGGCCCCAATTTCAAGGTGAATGGACATAGGTTGAAGCATTACTTTGGCGGGGAAGTTCCATCCTTGGACTACCTCGACCAAATCACCTTCCCCAATGATAATTAGTATTGAGGGGATCGAGTCGACCTTATGACTCGGTAATCAAAAACGTGGTGCCTCGCGGGGGAGTCCCATGCTTATCCAATGTACATATTATCGATTTCTAATGTAGTAACGTGAGGGGATTTGTGCCCTTCCAACCTTTGTTCCGTGGTTATTTGTGATATGTGTTTTTAGATGATCATCATCTTCACGATTGGAGCTTGATAGGTGTGTAAACACCCATCCTTTTTACCACTTAATTACAATAATAACCGGGCCAAAACGTGTATTTAATGTCCTTTATGTCGGAATTATGCGTGGTTTGTGTTTTTGTTGTGATTTAGGACGAAAAGGTGAAAAGTGGAGAAAACACGGGCATTCACGGGCTTTTATTGAAGAAAAAGATGAAAGACGAAGTCAAGAAGTCAAGAGTGCAAAAAGAACGGAAGTCCAAGACCAATTCTTAAGATTTATCGAAGAAAAAGTCAAAAGACGGAAGTTTACTAAAAGCCAAAGAACTCAAGTCTTATTTATTGAATAATTAAAAGACGAGTCCAAAGAAATCCCGAGCCAAAAGTCATTAAAGTACAAGATTTAAGAAGATTGGAAGGCTTAAGGACTAATGGTGCAATTAACACAAGATTAAGAAGAGAAGGACTAGGCATGCAATTAAGGAGAAAGGAAAGAGGGGAGGAAGCTTCCTAAGCATTCCTTAACCTCCCCTATATATAGATTAGATGAGATTATCATTTTTGGTTGTTGGCTAATAGTGACAATTAGTTCTACCACTTTTAATTACCTTGTTATTTAATTACTTGTCAAATTTAAATACTTGTCTTGCACCTTAATTACCATTAGTTTTCAAGTAGGTGTTCTTTTAATTCTTGTTAATCTTTATCTTTATTGTTTGATCTCATCCTACCTTTCTTTAATCTTTGATTTTTATGTTTATGTTCATGTTCATGTTCTTATTTTGATCAAAGTGGGTTTTGATTATTTTGGTTAGTTTTGTTAGTTTTATTGATTTGGATTGTTTGTTTATGATTATTAGATGTTTTGTTATTAGTTTGGTTTAATCTTGTGGTTGATTTGATTTAGTTTGGGTTAGATTCGTGCTATCTTGTTCCTCCGTGTTTTTCGTTTTTGCTGTTACTGTATCTTGCCCAAGAAAAAGTTCTGAACCAAGAAAGTTCTGAACCAAAGTTCTGAACCAAGAAAGTTCTGAACCAAAGTTCCGAACCAAGCAAAAGTTCTGAACCAAGAAAATTCCGAACCAAGAAAGTTCTGAACCAAAGTCCCGAACCAAGCAAAAGTTCTGAACCAAGAAAGTTCCGAACCAAGAAAGTTCTGAACCAAAGTTCTGAACCAAGAAAGTTCCGAACCAAGAAAGTTCTGAACCAAAGTTCCGAACCAAGCAAAAGTTCTGAACCAAGAAAGTTCTGAACCAAGAAAGTTCTGAACCAAGAAAGTTCCGAACCAAGAAAGTTCTGAACCAAAGTTCTGAACCAAGCAAAAGTTCTGAACCAAGGAAGTTCCGAACCAAGCAAAAGTTCTGAACCAAAGAAGTTCCGAACCAAAGTTCTGAACCAAGCAAAAGTTCCGAACCAGGGGTTCCGAACCAAGGGTTTTGAATCCGCCAAAGTTCCGAACGAAAGATTTATTCCGGATAAGTGACATATTCAGAATAGAGAATTTGTTCCGGATCATGGATTTTGGTAATATTCCGAGCGAAGAAGAATCATTCCGAACGAAGGTGACATTCCGGAGAGTGATTGTTCCGGACGAAGGATTGTTCCGAATGAGCTGTTTTCAGGTTCTTTTTAGTTTTTGTCTTTGATTTTTAATTTCAAGCTTTATTTTTCCCGCCTTTTTCCTTAGTCGCACTTTAAGTTCATTTTGCCTTAGATTTATTTTAGCCTTGCCTTAGTTTTAAGTTTTAGTTGCGTTTTAAGTTTGCCTTAGATAGATTTAAGTTTGCGTCATTTACTTTAGTGCCTTTTAATTTTTGTCACGCTTTTAAATACTTGCGCTTTTACTTTAAGTTAGAATTAGATTTACTTACCCGCTCATTTACATTAATTGTTTTGCACATTTATTTTAAAAACAACCAAAAATATTTGTTTCACCAAAATCAACTAAGTCGTACTTTGAACCGGAAATCAATTCGTTAAGATTCCGAGAAACGAACTTTTCAACTAGCAAAATCTCAATATTAAAATGGCGCCGCTGCCGGCTCTTTTCGTAAAGATTAACGGTTTTCTGTGAAAGACACGTTGCTTTTTGGGATCCGTTCACTTGTGAGCGTTATTTTTCTTGCATAAAAATTTCAAAAAAACCATAAAAATTAAAAATTGAGAAAAATCCATAAAAATTAAAAATTTCAAAATCCAAAAAGATTTTATTTTTATTATGTATATATATTGTCTTTGTGTTTGGTATTGTTTTCTTTTGCCTTTGTAGGTGTATGCGTACTAGATCTTCTAATTATCAAGAGCCCGAGACTCGAGAAGATTTAAGTATGTCAGGTGTTAACAACAACAATAATCCACCGCACCTCAACAATAACAACAATGTTCTTCCACAGCCCGATCTTCGGACAATGGAGGAGCTTTGTCAACCTACCATGTTTGGACGAGGAGGACCGATTGCGCCGATGCAAATCTCGGCTTCGGAGTTTTCGTTGAAGCACCACATGATTCAGCAAGTGCAAACAAATCCTTTTCGAGGAATGCCTGATGATGATGCCAACAAACACCTCGACAAATTCATTACAATCACCCAAAGCATGAAGTGCACCGGTGCCTCAATGGATGTTCTACGCCTTCAACTCTTTCCACATACTTTATCACATCATGCCGAGAAATGGTTTGATAGTCTCCCGAAGAATTCTATTCACACTTGGGATGAAATGACTCAACGCTTTTTGTCGCGCTACTTTCCACCATCCATGGTCACGAGCCTTCGCAATCAAATCAGCGGTTTCATGCAAGAACCCGATGAATCTCTTTTTGATGCTTGGGAAAGATATAATCTCTTGATTGATCGTTGTCCAAACCACAACATGCTTCCCGTAACTTTAATTGATACTTTCTACAACGGTTTGACTTTTCGAGATCGTGATACGATTAATGCAGCCGCCGGTGGCACATTTATGAAAAGGAGACCCGAGGAGTGTAGAGAGCTTATTGAAAACATGACTACTCATCATAAAAACTGGGATTCCTTCGCTTCTTTAAGGAACAATCTGAGAGTTAATGTTTCTTCCACCTCAGCAAGCCCTGATATGACCGAATTCACCCGCATGATGACTGAAATGAACAAAAGTATCTTGCTTCTCGCTTCAAACCAAAAACAACAAGTTAAAGCGGTTGCTAATCCTTGTGAAACATGCAGCAGTCCTCACCCATACACTGATTGTCCTTCTACACAAGGAAATCCGGAAAATGTGTATGCAACTTATGGTAATTATTCACCGGAAAATTACCAAGCTCGACCTCAAGGGGATAGAAATTTGCTGAGTTATCGGTCCAACAACTACCTTTCACCCGGTTTTTCTCCTCAAAACCAAAACCCTGCCAACAACTACAATAGAAGCAACCAAATCCCACTTCGAGCTTCTAATCCTTATCACCCACCCGCCCAATAAGCCCCACCCATTAACCCCGATGTTGAAGCCATCATGAGAACCCAAGGTGAGCAAAACAAGAATCTATAGAGACAAATTATTAATCTGAAAGGAGATACTACCAAGCAAGGAAATGACCTTAGATCCGAGCTTCGCGATAATATCCAATCCTCCTTCAGCAATCAAACAAATGATTTGAAAAATATGCCTGCTAGTTTCTTGCCCGCCGCTCAACCCTCTTCTTCGAGTTCTCTACCTTCAAACACCGTCACCAATCCGCGAGCAAATGTGAGTGCTATTACTACCCGTAGTGGAGTCACCATAGTAGGGCCACCGATCCCGCCCCCATCATCTACACCTCCTCCACCACCATTTATCCCTACTCCTCCTACACCTAGTATTAGAGCACGATTACCGTCTCCGCCTCGTCATGACGATGTTCCCAAGAAGAACCCTTCAACATCTCAACCTTTATCACCTTCACCACCCAAACCCAATATCCCATATCCTTGTCGCTTAGGCAAGACCAACGAGCTAACTAAGAATGACTGTCAAGTGTCGAGCTATGTGAAGATGCTCTCTCAAATGAACATCAACATTAGCCTTGTTGAAGAACTTGTCCACATGCCGAAATTTGTGAAAGCATTCAAGGAATTGCTTAACAAGAAGGAGAAGTTGATTGAGCTCGCCAACACACGCTTAAATGAAAACTGTTCTGCAGTTATTCTTAAAGAACTTCCGGAAAAGCTTGGAGATCCCGGTCGTTTTTTGTTGCCTTGCATCTTCAACAAAACTGAAGAATTTACTGCCCCAGCTGATCTCGGGGCGAGTATTAATCTGATGCCATTGAGTGTTTGGAACACACTATCATTACCCGACCTCACACCAACAAAGATGACTCTTGAACTTGCATATCGCACTCTCGCTTACCCCGTTGGTATTGCCGAAGATGTGTTTATTAAAGTTGGCACATTTACTTTCCCAGTCGACTTTGTCGTTGTTGATTATGAAATGGACCCTCGTATTCCTTTAATACTTGGTAGGCCATTCTTGAGAACCGGACGAGCTCTAGTTGATGTTGCCGAAGGTGAGTTAATCTTAAGAGTCGGGGATGATGCCCATGTTTTTAAAATGGGGAATCTTACAAGCAAATCCTTTGGTCGAGAATCTGCGAATATGATTAATGTGCTCGATACTTTTGTCATCTACAACAATCCTCTATTCGACTCTTGCATTGATAATCCACTTTTTCAAGATGATGTGGATGATTCTCTCTCCAATTTGGAACCTTCTCCCATTTATGATTCTCCACCGATCTTTGATGCTTATGATGATGATTCTAGCTCAGATTCGGATGATTATGATGACCTTATTTCCGAGTATCCCGACATGCCCATTTTCGATGATTTTGATGAGGCCGATACTCTTTCGAGTGATTCTTCACATGATGAAGATCCTCCACCATCACTTGATCCTACTTTGGATAATTACTCTTTTGAGTAAGACTTCTCTACGTTTCTCAATACTTACTTCCCTCATGAGAGTGATGCACCTCCTTTGGACTTTGAAGATTATCATCTTGATCCTACTTTGGATTTGAAGAAAATACTTTCAAAGGAGAAGAAACCGGTCGACACCAATATCCGCAGCACATATGATTTAACACCTCTTTGTCTACCTTCTGAGGACGAGGTTGTGCATCTTCTTCGCGGATCATCTTCACACTCTGCTGAGCCTGAGTGCTATTTTCCCCTAAAGGAAAAGGTGTTCGATCCCGGTATAGATATTATTCAGCCATCTCAGTATCCACCTGATGAAATAAAAGGAAATATCTTTGAAACTTATGGAAATCTGCTTGCACCACTTCACCCTTGCTTCCACCGTGCTCCATCGCAGCTTAAGGGAACCTTGCCTACTCTTCTTTGGCTTGCCTTGTTCGCCTTAAGCTTGTGCTATTTGATGGACGAAAACTATGTCTTTGATCCCGGTAGATATGTTTCATGCTTCTTCCTATGATGATCAAGGTCGAGTTAGGCTCACGACTCGGTAATCAAAAATCAAGCGCTTCTTGGGAGGCAACCCATGTATCTATCTTTTAGCCTTCTTTATCCTAAGTGTAGGGGAGACCCGTTGGTTTGCTATTTCCTCTCTTCTTCATATTCAGGGATTCGAGCGCTCAATGATCCACTCTTGATGATTTTTGACGACTCGTGATTCCGTTGTTCCCATTTTCCCGGTTCTATCCTACACTCTTTTCGATTCACTATTTTATATTTTCTCAATATTAAAATAGGAATCTCGTTAGTTGTCATTTCCTTAGCAAGATTTGAACAACGTGCACAATGTCCTAAGTGTAGGGGAGTTTACTCCCACATGCTTAAACATTGAGGACAATGTTTATATTAAGTGTAGGGGGACTTCTATCGAAGTTAAGTGGCTCTTTTCCTTGTATTTGTCCTCATTTTAACCGGAAAATCAATTTTTCGACATTTTTCAAAATTTTTGATCTATTTTGGCCTATTTGTTTTTCCCTTTGTATAGTTATTTTCTTTCCTTATTAGAATAAATGTTTAATAAAGTGGTTTTAATTTTCAAACGTTGTGAATCTTTTGACTCAACCCGAGTTTACTTATCTAAGTTTACTCTAGCTAGTATCCTTAACATGTTTAAGTCAAGTTTTGCTAGGCTTTTATATAGGGAGCTATAAAACGCGAAAGTCTTAACTCTCACGGGTTAAGAACAAGAACTTTTTGCAAGTTCCTATAATTGATCCTAGAGAGTCGTTTATCAAGGGAACTTTAAAATGCGATTTATAAACTTGAAAAAGTCTAAGAGTTTGCAAGATCCTATAGGCGACTCGAAAACCCAAAACTTTGATTTAATAGGCTAAGCATCCACGAGTCTCATTCTTTGAGATTTTAAACTGTGGAGAACGAGAGACGATAGAGCCAATTATAAGTTTGGTATTCTTTCGTGAATTTATGTGAGTTATTTATAAACCTATTCTCCCATCGCCTGCTAATAAATTTATCTGCAATAAATAAGGTTGTACGATTTGAAAAGTTACTTAGCTTCTAGCCCAAGATCGTTTAAAAGTTGCTCGATATGGATTAGAGTTCATAGCCAAGTCATAACTTATTGAAGCGGGATGCGAATATTGGCGAGTCCAAAAAGGTCCTAACAAGGCATGAGGGCTACATTTTGCTGCTAAAGATCCAAAGTGATGTGAAAAATCATTTATCAAAGATCAATATGAAGGATCTAGACGCACGACTAAAAGCAAAAACTCCCCAAAAGTCATGGAGAAGTCTATCCGAAAAGGCCCTAACAAGATATGAGAATAAATGAAGCCAAGTCCAAAAAGGAGGCGGATCGTTGTATATCAAAGTCCAAAATAAAGATTGGAGAAAAATGAAGAAGTCGTGGTCCAAGTATGAATCTTTCAAAACTTCAAGTGAAGAAATTCCTATTATGAAGAGAAGGCCATTATTTCATGAACGTCTCTCAAGATTTGAAGAATGAAGTCGCTGCCAAATATCGGTCCCAGAAAGGTCTCAAATCCCGAAGCGAGTTATGCCAAGATATGAACTTTATGAGGTCCCGAGAAGCAGTTTTAAAAGATTTTGTCCTTTAGCTAACTATTGATTAAATCGTTCACTTTATTTTCGGCCTACTAAACTATCGAAATAAGTCAAAAATGCATCCTCGTGATCATTCAAGACAACAATAAAATATAAGAGATACCCCTAGGAATAAGGGAGTCTAAGTGAATAATTGGCCCACATGAGTTCGTGTTAGTTTGCTAACTTATAATAACAATGATCTCGTTTTTAAGCTTGGTTTGGAGAAAGTGAAAACTTGAGGATGATGATTATTCATGACATTTCCAAAACACAAGGTATGCTTTTGATTTCTTTACTTTGAATGTTTGTAATTTTCTATCTCTTTAATAAAGGCTAATATGGATTGATTATGATGGGAAATTTAATCTTGCTTTGTAACTAATGCATTGCATGAGGACATTGCAATGGTTAAGTGTAGGGGATTTGATAGGTGTGTAAACACCCATCCTTTTTACCACTTAATTACAATAATAACCGGGCCAAACCGTGTATTTTATGTCTTTTATGTCGGAATTATGCGTGGTTTGTGTTTTTGTTGTGATTTAGGACGAAAATGTGAAAAGTGGAGAAAACACGGGCATTCACGGGCTTTTATTGAAGAAAAAGATGAAAGACGAAGTCAAGAAGTCAAGAGTGCAAAAAGAACGGAAGTCCAAGACCAATTCTGAAGATTTATCGAAGAAAAAGTCAAAAGACGGAAGTTTACTAAAAGCCGAAGAACTCAAGTCTTATTTATTGAAGAATTAAAAGACGAGTCCAAAGAAATCCTGAGCCAAAGTCATTAAAGTCCAAGATTTAAGAAGATTAGAAGGCTTAAGGACTAATGGTGCAATTAACAAAAGATTAAGAAGAGAAGGGCTAGGCATGCAATTAAGGAGAAAGGAAAGAGGGGAGGAAGCTTCCTAAGAATTCCTTAACCTCCCCTATATATAGATTAGATGAGATTAGCATTTTTGGTTGTTGGCTAATAGCGACAATTAGTTCTTCCACTTTAATTACCTTGTTATTTAATTACTTGTCAAATTTAAGTACTTGTCTTGCGCCTTAATTACCATTTAATTTCAAGTAGGTGTTCTTTTAATTCTTGTTAATCTTTATCTTTATTGTTTGATCTCGTCCTACCTTTCTTTAATCTTTGATTTTTATGTTTATGTTCATGTTCATGTTCTTATTTTGATCAAAGTGGGTTTTGATTATTGTTGTTAGTTTTGTTAGTTTTATTGATTTGGATTGTTCGTTTATGATTATTAGATGTTTTGTTATTAGTTTGGTTTAATCTTGTGGTTGATTTGATTTAGTTTTGGTGAGATTCGTGCTATCTTGTTCCTCCGTGTTCTTCGTTTTTGCTGTTACTGTATCTTACCCAGGAAAAAGTTCTGAACCATGAAAGTTCTGAACCAAAGTTCCAAACCAAGCAAAAGTTCTGAACCAAGAAAGTTCCGAACCAAGAAAGTTCTAAACTGAAGTTCCGAACCAAGCAAAAGTTCTGAACCAAGAAAGTTCCGAACCAAAGTTCTGAACCAAGAAAGTTCCGAACCAAGAAAGTTCTGAACCAAAGTTCCGAACCAAGAAAAAGTTCTGAACCAAGAAAGTTCTGAACCAAGAAAGTTCTTAACCAAAGTTTCGAACCAAGCAAAAGTTCTGAACTAAGAAAGTTCTAAACCAAGAAAGTTCCGAACCAAGAAAGTTCTGAACCAAAGTTCCGAACCAAGCAAAAGTTCTGAACCAAGGAAGTTCCGAACCAAGCAAAAGTTCTGAACCAAGGAAGTTCCGAACCAAAGTTCTGAACCAAGCAAAAGTTCCGAACCAGGGGTTCCGAACCAAGGGTTTTGAATCAACAAAAATTCCGAACGAAATATTTATTCCGGATAAGTGACATATTCAGAATAGAGAATTTGTTCCGGATCATGGATTTTGGTAATATTCCGAGCGAAGAAGAATCATTCCGAACGAAGGTGACATTCCGGATGAGTGATTGTTCCGGACGAAGGATTGTTCCGCATGAGTTGTTTTCAGGTTCTTTTTAGTTTTTGTCTTTGATTTTTAATTTCAAGCTTTATTTTTCCCGCCTTTTTCCTTAGTCGCACTTTAAGTTCATTTTGCCTTAGATTTATTTTAGCCTTGCCTTAGTTTTAAGTTTTAGTTGCGTTTTAAGTTTGCCTTAGATAGATTTAAGTTTGCGTCATTTACTTTAGTGCCTTTTAATTCTCGTCACACTTTTAATTTCTTGTCATTTATTTTAAATTAGATTTAGATTTACTTTTAAGTCATTTACTTTAATTGTTTTTGCACTTTTAATTACTACAACGACACAACTATTTGTTTCACCAAAGAACGACTGAGTCGCATAGTTAAACCAGATCAATTCGAAGAGACACACGACAAATAATCTTTTTAATTAGGCAAAAACCTTGTTATCAGAGCCTCTCATGTTCGTTTTATGGGTGCACTCGATCGTTTTCTTTGAAGAATTTCTCAATATCCATGATATCCTTTGATGTTCTAACCTTAGGTTTATAGCACACTTCATAAACAGCTATTGATTTAACGGTTCCACCCTTTCCATGCTAGATTAAGCATTCGACTACGTCTCTAGTATGGGGGTTTCAAACCCTTAGACTCGAAACAATGAGGACAATGTTTAACTTTAGTATGGGGGGTGAATAGATACTTGCCTTGCCAAACCTTCACGCTTTCAAAAGTTTATCTTTTTGTTTATCGTTTTTGTTGCAAAATAATGCTAAAATGGCCAAATTTTTAAAATTTTCTCATGTTTTATAAGTGTTTGAAGACACGAATGTAGATTTTCTGATGGCGAGAATAAGAGTAATTTTTTACTCGACCGTGCGTGTTGAGCACTTAGCTTCGATTCCTTAACTTCCCATTAGGCAAAGTCTCTTAAATGAGGACGAGAAATGACCGAGTTAATTATAAGTTATTATGCTCAACGTAGAGTACTTGTATTCTTTCAAAAACTCATGTGTTCTCGTTGTTTGCTTATTCTCCCTTCGCTTGTAAATATATTTTGCTTAATAAGTGTTGGCTTAGCGGTTTAGTCTTGATTGTTGGTTTCTAGTCTTTTCTAGTAGCTTCCATGTAATTAAATTGGGAAGACATTAAGGTATCGCCAGCGTCACGATTTTGAAGTATTAGCAACCCGAATAATCGAAAGCTTCACCTAATAATAAGATTTCAAGTGCTCACCTAAATCAAGCAAACAATTTGAAGCTCACAAGGCCGAAAAATCTATGCGAAATTGAAAGTGAATTATACCTAATCTTTGAAGCTTTAAAGATCCAAAATTCGCTTTTAGCGTGAGGATATACGTCTTTGGCCATAATAAACACCTCATGGCGAGGTTAAATAAAAGGCAAGGCAATACCGAAGATATAATAAAAGCTTCATGGCGAAGTTGAATAAAAGATGGAGGTAAACCTATGATAATAAGGCCCATCCGTTAGGGGGCGTATAAAAGTCTTGGTAATAAGTCTCATGTTCAAAACCGTTATAAAACCGTGTTTATCGATCCTTCTTGTTGACTTAATTTTTTGACATCGTTGTCTATTAGGGGGTTATTAATTCGATGGTCTTGGTTACTCCGTTATGACTATTTTTAGACCTAAATCTCTATCATCACATAAGTAAAAAATGTATCCTCGTAAACATTCAAGACAAAAATAAAATATAAGAGATACAACTTAGGAAAATGGGAGGATAAGTATGTGATTAGGGCATATGAGTAGTGTTAGAATTACTAACTTATAATGACAATGATCTCGTTGCACGCTTGGCATGGAATTGGGGTGAAAATCGAGGATGACGAAATTATTTCTAAGGAAGCATTCACGTGTTCTTGTTCTATGAACCTAAACGTCCCATTTTGCGATGAAAATCATACATTATGTCTAAAACACAAGTAGTAGTAATAGTAGTAGTGTATCTAGTTTATCATTCAATAAAGGTGCATAGAAATAAATTTTGGAGGTGCTATGATACTTTATTCTAGCATTGCGTGAGCGCACGACAATGGTTTAGTATGGGGGAGTGATGAGACTCCTTTTATACATAGTCTCATCGTCCAAAACGGGCTTAAAATGTCGGGAATAACTCTAGGTATATTTGTTACCCCTGCTAGTTGGTCATTCGTCCCCCTGCTAGAGTAAGTTCCCCTTGCCAAATAACAAAGGCAGGGGGATTGGTTCCCCTGCTGAAGTCAAAGGCCCTACCGCTAGAGATAAACTTGGAATAGATTTTTTACGCGTTTCTGTAACTACTCCTTAATACTTTCCAAGTTTTTTAGTAGTAATCTTGTACGTGAGTCCTTATGCCTATAAAAGGACTCACTAGGTTGCCATGCAAAGTGGGTCTTTCTCTATTGTCTTTCATTTCATACTTTAAGGTTTTTGTAACACTAATACCATTATTGGGTATTCGTATATCTTTGATATATTAAAGTTAAACGTTTGATTTAATCTTTTTGTTCTTGTGCTAAACACTATATTCCGCATCTTGTTTAGTTACTTTGCCTTGCAAAGTTTCTCTAGTGTTAGATTGAATTTATTCTTTCTATCACAACCCTTAAACAAGCTATTAAGGTTTAAGATCTAAGTTTGGGATCAACAAGTGGTATCAGAGCTTGTTGAGAAACTTTGTCTAAACCAAGATCAAAACCCTCATTTCAACCATGTCTTCAGACTCTTCCTCAAACAGCAACAACCACAATAACCTCAAATTACCCATGATGGATCCTGAAAACTTTGAACTATGGGAATTCAGAATCCAACAATACCTGAAAATGGAACACTATGTTCTCTGGGAGATAATAGAGTTTGGTGATCAATTCAACAAAATGATGGCGGTTGAAGATGGCAAGGAAGAAGAGAAAGGTGAATGTTCCAAAGGTAAGGACAAGAAGAAATCTGCTGCTCTTTGTGATAAGGAAATACTGGCCAGAAGGCATGATGTCAGAGCTCACAGTTCATTGTTGTTGGCTCTACCTGATAGACATCAACTAAGATTCAGAAAGTACAAAACAGCTAAGGAACAATGGGAAGCCATATGCACAACTTTTGGAGGAAATGAATCCACAAAAAGAAGAAGAAGAATCAAATGCTTGATGATTTTGCTTCTTTCAAAGCAATTGGTGATGAATCAATTGGCGTTATTTACAATAGGCTTCAAGATATGGTGGCTCAGTTAGAGTTCTTTGATATTGAAGTAACAAGAGAGCAGGTGAATACCAGGTTCCTTAACAGCCTTTAGAAGGAATGGTTTGTCTACAAAGCTATTTGGCAGAATAAGGACGACTTAGATAACAAGAACATTGATGACATATAAAATAACTTGAAAGTTTTTGAACCTGTTGTCAATGTGATGAAGTCAAAAGGAACAATTCCCACCAACTCAAGTGGATCTACTGATTCCCCTGCTAACATGGCATTCATATCTCAAAGCCGTGGAATCTCCAAAGGCAGTGGAATCGAAGTAGGCCCTACTACTTATTCCCCTGCTACCAGGTCTGGATCATCTTATGATGAAGAAAGGCCAACAACATCCAGTCTTGTCACTGCTTGTGCTTTTATAGCATCCCAAGGGCCACAAGGATCTATTGTGTTACACGAAGATCTGAGTCAAATCAGTAAGCAAGGACTGGAGGAGATGGATATCAAGTGGAACATGGCCCTGCTTAGTATGAGAGCTAACAGGTTTTACAAGAAGTATGGAAAGAAGATCTCAATCAATCCCTTTGATGTGGTTGGGTTTGACAAAACAAAGGTTGAATGCTACAACTGTGGCAAGAAGGGTCATTTTGCTAGGGAATGCAGAGGAACTAAGACTGGGAACAACTATAGGAAGGAAACCAGAGATGATGATTCTAGTGCTAAAGCTATGGTAGCCATGCAGGGGATAGATGGAGCAGGTGGATGGGATTGGAGTGCAATGACAGAGAATGTGGAAAGAAATCAAGCATTGGTTGCTGAGGAAAAAGAGGAAGATTTTGATCTTATGGCCATGTCAAGTTCCAGCTCAGACAATGAGGTATATGATGATTCATATTGCACTAAAGCTTGTAGGAAAAATACTGAGTCATTGAATAATCAAATAAGAAAGATAAAAGTTGATTATATCAATTGTGACAATGACCTTGATAATTACAAACATGCTTTAAAGCAGTTAGAGTCTACCATAAGAGATTTTAAACAAAGAGAAAGTGATTATAGAGATCACATTGTGATTCTAGAGAGAGATGCTAAGGAAAATAATGATTCCATTAAGGAGTTGACTGCTGAACATGAAGTCTTTAAATCTAATAAAAAGATAGATGATGAAACTGTTGAAAATTTTGGAAAAGCTTCCAAAGACTTAACTAAAGCAGTTGAGATTGGTCAATCTCCTAGGAACAAAACAGGTTTTGGGATTAAAAATGAACATGCTACCATACCACCACCTCCTGCCAATATTCATGCACCTTTTCCTAGAAAGGACTTGTCTTGGACTGGTCTCTATTATTTCCAAAAACAGGAAGATATTGAATTTGATTTGAGTGCTTACATACCTAAGAGTCTTGAAACAGAAGAGCCACTAGGGAAAACTAGTTTTGTTAGGGACTTTGAAAAGGAACAGATTGTTTTAAAACAATGGAAAAATGATAACCCTGTTCTATTTTCAAGAGAAGGACTTTTTGGTAGTGATTCTAGTTCTAAGAGTAGTTCACCCAAATCTAAAACTAGATCAAAGTACTCTAAGTCCACTATTAAATATGCTGGTATGTATAGGTCTGTCAAAGGTAATCAAAGAAATTGGAATGACCAAAAGTCTCACCAATTAGGAGAAGACTTTGTGATAAATACAAAGCCATGTTTCACATGTGGCAGTTTTGACCACACTTATCAAGAATGTCAAGCACCAATGGAAGTTGTGGCTGCAAATCCTTTAAAGGATATGCAACCTAAAGCTATTCTTCTAAATACAGGGGCAAAATCCTTTTCCCCTGCCAAGTATGTTGCCCCTGCCTTGAGAAACAGGGTTACTGACAAATATGTTGTTCCTGCTCTAAGAAAGGTGAATGATGTTCATCCCAAGACCAGCACTTCCATGACCAACCCAACACCTCATAATGAATATAGATCTGTCCCTAGACCTTACCAATACATAAATAGAGGCCAAAACAAAAGATGGGTTCCCTCTACTAAGCATAGGGATTCCCCTGCTAAATCTGGGGTATCCACTACTAGCAAAGTTTTGCCCTCTAGGAACATGGGCAGATGGGGGAAAGCTGTGAAAGCCTCCGCTCGTTGGGTTTGGGCACCCAAAAGGGGTGCTCAGTCTAATGGTGTATCTCTAGTTTTGGATAAGCTATCTTACATTGATAAACGAGGTAGATCCAAGTCTGTAATGGCTTGGGTCCCCAAGAAAAAAAAATTTGTTTTACCTTTTGTAGGTGCCAAAGAAGACAAGGGATGATAGAGCATATTGGGATAGTGGATGCTCAAGAAGCATGACTGGACAAAAATCTTATCCGTCTAATTTGTGCCCTTGCATGACAATGATGGTGTTTCTTTTTGAGATGAGCATGGAACAATAACAGGAAAAGGAACTATTGTCACCAATGGGATGACCTTTGATAATGTCTACTTGGTGAAAGAACTCCAGTATAATCTATTCAGTGTGTAACAGATGACTGATAACAAGAATTTTGTCTTGTTTACTGACACTGAATGTCTGGTGTTAGGAAAGGAGTTTGTCTTACCACCAAACACTCCTATTGTACTCAGAACACCAAGACAAAAGAACATGAGGCACCATTTCATCCAACTCCCTATGCATAATTTCAACCTGCTTAAGCATTTATTTGGACCTCATCTTTTGCATTCTCTGATCCTGCATATCAATCTCCTCTTGTTGTAGCTTGAGAGCTACCTGTGCATCATGTGCTTCTTGAGCCCTTTGCTGTTCAGGAGTTCTATGCTTGTATTTCCTCTTGGGCTGTTTAACCATGATCCCTTTTCCCTTGTCTTTTGGATCCACTGCTGGTGCTGGTTTGGCTTTAGGTGCAGGTTCTTTAATTGTAATTCCCTTCTGAGCTGGTTGCCTTCTATTATTTCTAACAAAAGTTTAAGTAATAGGCTTAGCAGGGGAATGACTTATGTAACACCCCCAAATTTACACAATTCAATACAGCGGAAGACTCGTTGGTGTTACGGGATAGCACATTACTTACATCATAGACAACGCTTAAAAATCGCGTCGTTTAATAATAAAGCATTTCCATTCATAAATATCAGATTTACATAGTTCCCAAGTCATAGTATTTCATACAGGTTTTACAAAGCATTTGAATGGAAAACTTTTGTTTAAGTGCGGGCCATGAATTCTTGTTGTCTTCCCGAGAATTACCTTCAAGTACTTGAGACAAAACATGTTAAAAGAAAAGGTCAGCGATAACGCCGAGTGAATTCATAGAGTTTAATAAAATCCATCAATAAAACATCGGTATAAAATTATTACCAAAAATCATTTTGTACAAATCATTGTAATAGGCCATAAAATAGCCAAAGTCATTTTATACAAATCCTTATCAAAATCATAATATAGGCTTTCGCCTTCAAAATCATTATACGAACCATTGTCGTTAAAAACATCATACAATACGTTTTATAACGTTGTATAAAGTTAAATAAAAACCGTTATATAAATATGGTTATATAAAACCAAAACACCAACATAATAGCAATTATAAGACCCCGTATTGCTAGTCAGGCAATATATCGTAATTCAATGCATATAGCAGTAGTTTCTTTATTTGGATTATTATAAGCCGCATGACATTGTTACCTTACTACAACAAACAACGGGTAGCTAACCCGAAACTCATTTTCCCATCTAATTTAGCATGTCGTCACAATAATCACGCTTGTGTAAATCTTCTCATACATAAATTCGCTTACCAATCAATGTGGCACGACGGGGATCAACCGTCAAGGCGCGAACTGCGGTGATCGTCCCCAAATAGTACCAAATCCCAGTAGTTCACAATTCATGCTAATGGGACATTTAGTGACATAACCTAACTTTAATAATCCATTTCATTTCACACATCGGGTCATATAATCATTCATCGGGTCATACAATCATTCGGGTCCAAATCAATAAACAAACAATCGGGACAAATGGTGTCCTATTTTATGAAAACTAACATGTTATCTCCCTCGTGGGTTTATAAAACATTTCATAAAAACATTTAAAAGAGTGCGAGGCTATGAACTCACGTTGATTGGGAAAGGCGGGTTATCGGCGATTCGGATGTACGGTACGTGCTTCAATCACGAAAACCTAGACAAAGAATACTCGTCTTAGACTCTTGTCCAATGACTTTATAAAAGTAACAATTATGTATACATATGATGATTTTATATATATATGATGATTAAGTGGGTTTATACATTCTCATTTACTCATTTTAGTGTTATGTGTTGATAACTTTTATACTAGTTTACTAGTTTTACCTATTTACATGTTTTAGGTCCAATAAGCCTATTATAAGTCCATTAACTTGTATTAATCCATTTTATACTTTTATTATCAGTATTACACTTTACATGTTGGGCCCAAGTGGGTTAAGCCCAATAAGTAAATTTATAAGTGTTTAGCCCATTTCGTTAGGTTAATAGTCCAATAATTGTAACTTAGCCTGTTAATGTCCGTATCTTATATAGTTCGGGTTTTATCGGTTTTTACTTGTTATATAAGGTCATAAATCAGTATGTGAGTTTATAAAAGTTTACATTAGACGGGTCCGACCATATAAGTTTTATTTGACAAAAACGTTCATCTTTCGTTTTTAGCCGAAAAGACGTAAAACTTAGTATAGAGTTTTATAACTTGGAAAAACAATTATACTTGTAATTTATATAACATGTCCTATTTTAATATCAATATATATATATACCTCTTTATTTATAATTATTATCAACTAGTGGGTTTTATATATGTATATTATATAAATACAAAATTTTGAGTGCTTATATTATATACTATTTATTTTATCAAATTTGTCCTAAATATTCAATCCACTAAAAGGTCCATATCTAGAGTTCTATATGGAGATAGGACCTCAAATTTTTATCACAGAAACTACATGATATGTGCTTCATTTTATTCCTCTATAGCTACTGATGAATCAACCTCAAATATTTTAATAAATTCGTCCAAAATAGTGTAGGCAGATTTGCACTCTAAACATGTTTTCATCATATCTCACTCATTTTTATGATTCCATTGTATGACCAACTCTCACATATGTATAACACCTAATACTTACTGTAAATTGATTCCACTATGCCATTTTATCAGTTTATCATTTGGTTACTTACTATTTTTATACAGCCATCATATTTAGCAAGAATTTAACCATTTTACATGTGGTTTTCCATCTTTTTACCCATGTTTATCAAATCTATCAACACCAAATCCCCACATAATATTTTTAATCATCATTCATCATCATATACATGTACATAAATAAAGAAATTACAAGATTACATAATCAAAATAACAAGAGGATAGAAAGAACAATCTTTATACCACCAAGGTTGTGTAGGTTATGATCAAGGCTTGGATTTTTGATGGAAAAACTTGTGATAGATCAACACCAATCTTCAAGACCACCAATATTTGTACACTCCTTGTAGAAATCAGCCCTTGGACATCACCAAATCACCTCCTTGGATGTTAGAATCACCTCCAATCTTTAAGACTTCAAAGGAGCATCATCATATGTGTTTATAACACAAAGTTTATGGCTAGATTTGATCAAAAATTGATCAAAATGGTATTTTAGAGAGAGAGTGGACGAAAATAGGGAGAGAAAGAGAGAGTGGTTTGCATGTATGATTTTAGGAGAAGTGGTTTTGGTGTTGGATGGTTTTGGTGCTAAGTTATGAGTTAGCTTACTTTGTAAGATTAGCTAACAAGTGTAACACTTGTTTGTTAAGTGTTGACACCTAAGGGTGTTGGTGGAGCATTTGTAGCTGGCACATATTAGTGGGGTGGGATAAACTTGTTTTGTCCCATCCTGCTAATTTACGAGTATTCCTCGATTCTAGTTTCCTTGATATGCGTGCCCTCGGGTCGTTTTACGAAAAACGTTTTTATAAATTATGAATCAACGGCACAAAACGAATCTAATAAAAATTGTCTCATCAAAAACGGAGTTCAAAAATGTAAATACGTAATCCTAAGGTTTCCGGTTTAGTCGTAAAGGACGTTAAATTATGCACGTAAGTCCTAATCTCTTCTCGTAAATTTGTGAGTTTATGAACCAACACAAATTTAAAATCTTAAAATAATATTCACGGATAAATTTATTTTCTGAAATGTCGGACTGTCACCAAAACGGTGTATGTAAACGTAAGCACGTAATGTAGAATCCTCCGGTTTAGACGTAGTCGATGCTACTTCAAGACGTAAATCCAAATTTCTTCCGAGAAATGAGTGAGTTCATAATATAACATTAAAATAATGTTTTTAAATAATATTTGAGAATAAAATATCAACCATAAAATGACGGATTGTCACAGCATTTACCCCTAAACAGGATCATTGTCCTCAAAGATCAATTTATCTTACTACTCGCTTCTTATAGAGTTAAAGCCATGTGGATGTTTCCTCCACATTCGGTCCTTTCTCTCAAGTAGAATCCATTACAATACGTGAGTTTCATTAAACATAACTACGGGAATAAGATCAGGCTTAATGTTGACTTACTTTCTCTATCCATGATGTTCACGGGTTTTTGATGAATGCAACTTTTCGCCGATCTAAACTCATTAAGGAATGGTTAGATTTTCACTTGATAGACATTTTATCAGGTTAGATATACGAATCATAATTCACGCAGCCCTTGAAGTACTTGGGTAGATCCAGCTTATATGCCTTTCAAACCAATATTTTTACATCATCTCAATAGTCCCATACAACAGGGACTTAATTCCCATGATCTTTCAGATCATTTATCCATTTTTCCAAGGTAATTTTTTTTGCATAACTTCGCTACCCATCCTGTACTTCAAGATCTATATTTCATATTCACATAACATCCTGCCTACTACCGGCAGTCAATAATCAGATCCTAATTTCAACAATCATTTCAGGTTTCGCGGGTCGGGTATTTTGTAAGGTTAGGTTTTTCGTCATTGGAAACCTTAAACCTATAAGACATGTCCAACTCACAATGGGTGTAAGTCGGGTGTCTTTATCCCAACACCTGCTTATAGATGCTCTAATATTTAGATCTTCACAAGATTCGATCTCGATCCTAATATGATAATTATCAATGATAATTCTATCCAAAGGAAAACGATTATATGGTTTATTACGAAATGTCAATTAGTCAAGCATAAAACAACACTTCTAGTGTTTGGTATCATTACTTTACCTTGTTCCTTCGATTGGGGTGGTAAACGGTATTCTCCTCAAGGTTCGTTCCTAATGATTCCTGAGCAAATCTCTAGAAATTCTATGCGAAGCGAGGATCTTGATAGACATGATCGATACAGGCACACCATGCTTACATAACTCCTTTAAATATAAAGAGTCAATTTCTTCATCGAGAATCTATCATTAACAGGAATGATATTAGTAGATTTGGTCAGTCTGTCGACGGTGACCCAAATCGAATCAAATTCAGATGATGACCTTTTCAAGTTAGATGTTTACTAACGTATGAGGCGATGTATGCCTTCATAATTTGCCATTAGTACAACTTCCTCAGATAAAGATACATTTAGTCAGAAATGACATGAATAGAATACTTAATCTTACGAGATTCCAACATGACTAAATCTCAAAATCCTCTATATTTGGACAATCACAAGGGGCCTTTAAAACATTTAACGCCATCGGCTCCTCAATTCTAATGGTTCATATTTCCCGCGAACCCCTTTTTATTATCTATATTATCCTTTTTACAAACATTGTTTATTTTTATATCGTTCGGCAATTTATTTTGCACCTTCATTATTGAGGAACATGTCCTAATTGGTTCTTTATCTTTTCTACATAATGTGTCAGTATCTACATTCACTTTCTCCTGATGAAATATATGTAACATGACCGTATTAATTCAAAATTTATTTCTTCATATCTTCTATGTTTTAGTTTCGTCTCAGCTATTATTTTTATCTGTTTTACTCAATCCGACGTCTAAAGCGTCGATAATTATTACAACTAATTAAGTAATAAATATTTAATTTTTATGAAACGTAACGTAAAATTTTTAATTTTCTTAGTTCGACCAATTATAAAAATGTTCAAAATAAATTTGAATTTAATTAACATGATCTTTATTGATTTATCGTAAAATAATTAATAAGATGCGTAAATGTTCGAAAAATTCTTTGTTTATACTTTGGTCAAAATTTTCTTAGTTGACAAGCAAACTTTGTCGTTTTAAATTTCAAGTCATGGTTTAAATGTTTTCCTCAATCCCTTTTAGGTTGTTTTGAGGTATGCACAAACATTTACCCCAAAACAGGAGTTTAGTTAAATGTTCTGGGTATAAGGGAATAATCCCTCAAAAGTTCTTTTTGATAAAACATTTGTCAAAACATATTTGCACTTTCTTTTTGTTAAAACCCAAAGTCTTAAAAGGGATCTTAATTTTTGAAGAGTCAATATATATATATATATATATATTTATATATATATATATATATATATATATATATATATATATATATATATATATATATATATATATATATATATATATATATATATATATATATATATATATATATATATATATATATATATATATATATATATATATATATATATATATATATATATATATATATATATAAATATATATATCTTACCATTATTAATCAAACGGTCATTTTATGTAAAGGATCAAGCCTTAAATCACATGTTAAATACTCAAGGTACAGGTTTTCATTGTTCGACCAATTCAAGGCAGTCTATAAATGATTATTAACTCCTTCTTATTCTTATAAACAAACAAATAGTCCTTAACGATCACAAGCATGAATTTATCAAATTACAGCCTACACACGTGATTCATCAAATTTATGGATGTTACATGTGCATTGGTCAATCCAAACGACATCACATGAAACTCATAATGTTTATTACAAATTCTAGATGTAGTGATTTGAATAGATAATCTTTTTCGCGGACGCGAAGTTGATGATAACCAGCTGAGGATCAAATTTTTAGAACATACGCTAGAACCTTGTAAATGATCGAACAATCCATCATCTCGGGTAGTGGATATAGATTTTAATCGTCAATTTACTTAGTTCACGGTAATCAATAAACATAAGAAATAATAACACCATAGCTCTTCCTAATGACGAGCTTGGTAGAATAAAAGCTTTCTCCGACAACTCTCTCAGTTGCACGGTAATTCTTTTAATTCAGATGGTGCTGACGTATAGTGCATAAGCCACAGGTGAAGCACCGGGAATATAATCAATACCATATTCAACTTGCCTTAATGGTGAAAGTCTAGGTAATTCACCAGCAAATACCTCCTAAAGTTTCAAATATCATGAACATCTTTTTATACATTTACTTTTAAGTTCTTCTTAGATTACAAGATCTATGACTAATTCACAACCATTCATGGTATAATTTCAAGTCTAAATGCAGGATATGGTCATCCATCAAGAGTTATTTAAATAACTTTTGATAATCAACATCTTATCTTTTATGGGAATTCTACTCGAGTTCCCATTAATTAAGACAATGTCGTCATGTCATAATCAATCGATCCATTCTACTGGCACTATCGACTTTCCAGTTTCATTATCGTTTATAAGATGTTAACTTCTCAAAAGACTATTAATAACTTATAATCCTTCACAAATTCAAGGATATATGGAGACATAACTACCCCTAAAAAGAGTAAGGTCAACGTATAATCTACGCGATAGAATTTCAAATCGGGTACAGACGAAAACATTTAACGAATATGAATATATCCCATGTTTTCATAGTTTGAGTACGCATTCGAAAGCTCCTCGGATCGTTACCCAGGTCATTCAAATGAAATCTAATCAAAAGAAATGATAGGAACGTCGATACATCCAGTCGGGTATCAACACTTGGTAATCACATACTTTTCCTAAGAATCTCACTACGGGTACATAAGACAAGTTCCACAGATGAGTAAATTCGACTCAGAAGAATAAATAGTACGGGTACATATGTAGTTGTCTCTATCAATATGTCCCTATTTTTCACTTCTTGCAGATATCAAAAATTTTCAATCTTTCATAACTTCAAAGAAAATGTAGTGTTTATTAACAATTTCATGGTGACTACTAATCAACCTTGCATGGTCACTTCCAAATTATATGTAGGCGCGCAACTATATACAATTTCAAGATTAACGATGCAATACTCAGTTCGTCAAAATTTTATCATCATGTTTATAATAAAAAAACATTTTCATGCTTAATTCTTAAATAAGAATCAAAAATAAATTTACAAGGATGTTCTTTGTTATGTAAACAATTAAGTTTCCCAAGGTGTTTTATAAACAACTTCATTTCGATAACCATCACTTATAAATCTCGCTTCGAATAATTCTTATAGTGATGAAAGTTCAATTTTTCTCAAGGAATACTGTTTTATCTTCTAAAAACAATTAGTGATCTACAAAAGAGTGATGAAAGCTTGTTCACCAAGAACTAACTACAATATGATAGGAAATGAGCTTTAGCCAAATAATCATGAGGTTCATGACCTTGCTGGCGCTCGAAAAGAATGATTCACAACGTAACTCAAATCGAGATGAGTACTTGTTCAATGGTTTCATCACTAATGCGAACATTAAGAAGAGCAAGAAAAGATAGATAATATTGATACATGTAGAATTTAGAAATCAAAGGTTGTCTTTTCGTTAATCACAAACAAGTCAAAATTGTAGCGTAACACATTACGTGTCACTATGTCATACAATTCCAAAAACTCATCCTACCAACTGATATCTCAGTAAAGTTAGGGATTTTTTTTAAAGATACCACAATGAATACTAATCTACAAGAGTCATTAGGTGTTCCACATGTCCCGAAAGATCCGTCGGTCCCAATTCAGAAGAAGATTTCTTCAATTTATTTATTGGACACTTGGCATCCTCGTCATTGGACAATGGCCTAGGAACAACCCTTAACACGAATCAAAAATCAATTAAAACCTTATAATTCAATCACAGGACTTAACGACTTCCACTTAACAATCTCATATTCCATACAAGTTAAATTTTACTTTTATTCAAGTTTCAGTCAAATCATACTCAATGTGATATCCTACCTCATTCTCCAATACTTTCAACCTTATTCTTCGGCATTATAAAGGCAATAAAAGCTCAATATGAACAACACTTAATTTCCAATCCTATAGCTCTTACAACTATAGTTATCAAATGAGTCACTAGTATGAAATACTTCTCGGAAAGGTACTAGTGGCATGAGGCTTTTGGGTAATGGTTCCAATGACAGCCTCAAGTGCAACATTCACCCTTTCGATTCTCAAATTTAAGAATTGAGTGACAACGAATCAGATGACACCTTTCCAGGTGGTAAAGTTTTGTCAAACACCACTCTATAAGGAAAGATCGTCATGACATCGATATCAGTTTTAATCTGGCCAATTCTTCTTCAATATCACAATCAACTAATATCAACATTCTACGAATATAAACCATTTGTTGGGATCATAAATATCCACAACTTGGTTTAGATCTAGGATAGATAGAATTCCTACGAGAATAGCTTCGATTAATTTACTAGGGGAATTAGGGTTCCTTGTGACAATCTACGTCGTATAAATACCTCGTATAAATATAGAAATAATAATCAAACAATCATGTAATCAAATTACATTATATGTATATATATAATCCAAGTTATATATATATTAAAATAACACTTCTCAGTCTGGCCTTTTCGGTAACTCGGGAATTCTTCGGCACCGTTATAGTCAAAAGATTTTTAGACATTTTTAGAAAAATGTTTATAGTTAAAATATTTTGAAATGTTTTATTCAAAACCTTGGTTTTTAAAAATCTTTCGTTCTCTATAGAGAGAGCTCTGGTACTAAACTGTAACACCCCCAAATTTACACAGTTCAATACATCGGAAGACTCGTTGGTGTTACGGGATAGCACATTACTCACATCATAGACAACGCTTAAAAATCGCTTCGTTTAATAATAAAGCATTTCCAATCATAAATATCAGATTTACATAGGTCCCAAGTCATAGTATTTCATACAGGTTTTACAAAGCATTTGAATATAAAATTTTTGTTTAAGTGCGGGCCACGAATTCTTGTTGTCTTCTCGAGAATTACCTTCAAGTACCTGAGACAAAACATGTTAAAAGAAAAGGTCAGCGATAACGCCGAGTGAATTCATAGAGTTTAATAAAATCCATCAATATAACATCGGTATAAAATTATTACCAAAAATCATTTTGTACAAATCATTGTAATAGGCCAAAAAATAGCCAAAGTCATTTTATACAAATCCTTATCAAAATCATAATATAGGCTTTCGCCTTCAAAATCATTATACGAACCATTGTCGTTAAAAACATCATACAATACATTTTATAACGTTGTATAAAGCTAAATAAAAACCGTTATATAAATATGGTTATATAAAACGAAAACACGAACATAATATCAATTATAAGACCCCGTATTGCTAGTCAGGCAATATATCGTAATTCAATGCATATAGCAGTAGTTTCTTTATTTGGATTATTATAAGCCACATGACATTGTTGCCTTACTACAACAAACAATGGGTAGCTAACCCGAATTCGCTTACCAATCAATGTGGCACGACGGGGATCAACCGTCAAGGCGCGAACTGGGGTGATCGTCCCCAAATAGTACTATTATATGCATAAGCATCTACCAAATCCCGGTAGTTCACAATTCATGCTAATGGGACTTTGAGTGACATAACCTAACTTTAATAATCCATTTCATTTCACACATCGGGTCATATAATCATTCATCGAGTCATACAATCATTCTGGTCCAAATCAATAAACAAACAATCGGGACAAATGGTGTCCTATTTTATGAAAACTAACATGTTATCTCCCTCGCGGGTTTATAAAACATTTCATAAAAATATTTAAAAGAGTGCGAGGCTATGAACTCACGTTGATTGGGAAAGGCGGGTTATCGGCGATTCGGATGTACGGTACGTGCTTCAATCACGGAAACCTTAGACAAATAATACTCGTCTTAGACTCTTGTCCAATGACTTTATAAAAGTAACAATTATGTATACATATGATGATTTTATATATATATGATGATCAAGTGGGTTTATACATTCTCATTTACTCATTTTAGTGTTATGTGTTGAGAACTTTTATACTAGTTTACTAGTTTTACCTATTTACATGTTTTAGGTCCAATAAGCCTATTATAAGTCC
Source organism: Glebionis coronaria (assembly GCA_025667525.1). NCBI lineage: Eukaryota > Viridiplantae > Streptophyta > Magnoliopsida > Asterales > Asteraceae > Glebionis > Glebionis coronaria. Next base: position 170,643,322 of record CM046882.1, on the reverse strand, counting down.
ATTAACTTGTATTAATCCATTTTATACTTTTATTATCAGTAATATACTTTACATGTTGGGCCCAAGTGGGTTAAGCCCAATAAGTAAATTTATAAGTGTTTAGCCCATTTCGTTAAGTTAATAGTCCAATAATGCTAACTTAGCCCGTTAATGTCCGTATGTTATATAGTTTGGGTTTTATTGGTTTTTACTTGTTATATAAGTTTATATATCAGTATGTGAGTTTATAAAAGTTTACATTAGACGGGTCCGACCATCTAAGTTTTATTTGACAAAAACGTTAATCTTTCGGTTTTAGCCGAAAAGACGTAAAACTTAGTATAGAGTTTTATAACTTGGAAAACATTTATACTTGTAATTTATATAACATGTCCTATTTTAATATGAATATATATATACCTCTTTATTTATAATTACTAGTGGGTTTTATATATGTATATTTTATAAATACAAAATTTTGAGTGCTTATATTATATACTATTTATTTTATCAAATCTGTCCTAAATTTTCAATCCACTAAAATGTCCATAACTAGAGTTCTATATGGAGATAGGACCTCAAATCTTTATCACAGTAACTACATGATATGTGCATCATTGTATTCCTCTATAGCTACTGATGAATCAACCTCTAAATATTTTAATAAATTCATCCAAAACAGTTTAGGCAAATTTGCACTCTAAACTTGTTTTGATCATATCTCACTCATTTTTATGATTCCATTCTATGGCCAACTCTCACATGTGTATAACACCTAATACTTACTGTAAACTGATTCCACTATGCAATTTTATCAGTTTATCATTTGTTTACTTACTGTTTTTATACAGCCATCATATTTAGCAAGTTTTAACCATTTTACATGTGGTTTTCCATCTTTTTACCCATGTTTAACAAATCTTTCAACACCAAATCCCCACATAATATTTTTAATCATCATTCATCATCATATACATGTACATAAATAAAGAAATTACAAGATTACATAATCAAAATAACAAGAGGATAGAAAGAACAATCTTTATACCACCAAGGTTGTGTAGGTTATGATTAAGGCTTGGATTTTTGATGGAAAAACTTGTGATAAATCAACACCAATCTTCAATACCACCAATATTTGTACAATCCTTGTAGAAATCAGCCCTTGGACATCACCAAATCACCTCCTTGGATGTTAGAATCACCTCTAATCTTCAATACTTCAAAGGAGCAGCATCATATGTGTTCATAACACAAAGTTTATGGCTAGATTTGATCAAAAATTGATCAAAATGGTATTTTAGAGACAGAGTGGACGAAAATGGGGAGAGAAGGAGAGAGTGGTTTGCATGTATGAGTTTAGGAGAAGTGGTTTTGGTGTTGGATGGTTTTGGTGCTAAGTTATGAGTTAGCTTACTTTGTAAGCTTAGCTAACAAGTGTAACACTTGTTTGTTAAGTGTTGACACCTAAGGGTGTTGGTGGAGCATTTTTAGCTGTCCCATATTAGTGGGGTGGGATAAACTTGTTTTGTCCCATCCCGCTAATTTACGGGTATTCCTCGATTCTAGTTTCCTCGATTTGCGTGCCCTCGGGTCGTTTTACAAAAAACATTTTTATTAATTATGAATCAACTGCACAAAACGAATCTAATAAAAATTGTCTCATCAAAAACGGAGTTCAAAAACGTAAATATGTAATCCTAAGGTTTCCGGTTTAGTCGTAAAGGACGTTAATTTATGCACGTAAGTCCTAATCTCTTCTCGTAAATTTTTGAGTTTATGAACCAACACAAATTTAAAATCTCAAAATAATATTCACGGATAAATTTATTTTCTGAAATGTCGGACTGTCACCAAAACGGTGTATGTAAACGTAAGCACATAACGTAGAATCCTCCGGTTTAGACGTAGTCGATGCTACTTCAAGACGTAAATCCAAATTTCTTCCCAGAAATGAGTGAGTTCATAATATAACATTAAAATAATATTTTTAAATAATATTTGAGAATAAAATATCAACCATAAATTGACGGATTGTCACAACTTACAGTAGTGGGATCAGCAATAGCAGGGGAAATTTTGAAGCAGGGGCTTCTTCTTGATTGCCCATAGTTAGCAATGTTTGAGCAATCTCTTTAGTTGCACTCCCCTTATCACTTCCTTTATCAGCACTTCCTTTCTCAATCCCTTTCTCAGCACTTGCTATCTTTCCTTGTAAACCACCAGGATATGAAAAAAATACAGAGTAGACTTGAACACTACAAAGTTTTGATCAAGAGACATAAGAAGTGGAAGGATGGTGATTTCACAGACATGAGTTTTGAGGCTATAGACAGGTATTTGTGTCTGAGGGAAAGAAGGTGTCTACACTAATGGACAAGGATCTTCCATGGGGCAAAGATGGTCCTGGAAAACATATAGATGTCTGGAATTACAGGTCTATGATTGGGTCTCTTATGTATCTCACAACTTCAAGACCTGACATCATGTTTGCAGTCTGCCTATGTTCAAGATACCAGGTGGCACCAACAGAGTGTCATTTATTTGTTGTTAAGAGAATTTTTAGGTATCTAAAGTGCCATCCAACCTTAGGACTTTGGTATCCCAAAGAGTCACCATTTGAGCTGATATCCTACTCAGATAGTGACTATGCTGGTGACAACAATGATAGGAAGTCTTCAACGGGTGGATGCCAATTTTTGGGAAGCAGACTTATATCTTGGCAATGTAAGAAGCAGACTATTATGGCCACATCAACAGCTGAAGCTGAGTATGTAGCAGTTTCTGCATGCTTTGGTCAAGTACTTTGGGTTCAGAATCAACTACTTAAAACAAAGATATTTATTGACAACAAGAGCACCATTTGCATTATTAAGAACCCTGTTTTTCATAGCAAGACTAAACATATTGGAATAAGACATCATTTTATCAGAGATTGTTTTTAAAAAGGACTAACTGTCCCTGATAAAATTGATACAGAACTTAATGTTGCTGATCTTTTAACAAAAGCTTTTGAAGTGGGTAGGTTTCAGTACCTAGTTGCAGGTATTGGAATGGTTTCTCCCTAAAAATTGATGTCTATTATATCTTTTATATCCAGGGTTGCTTTATAGCTGTTGTTGTATTAATGTTAGTCAATTTTTCCATCATTTTTCATTCCACTGCTTTTGAACAAAGATCCCCCTGCTGAGGGTTCAATCCCTTTGCTAAGAGAGTTTTTCTATTTAAACCAGGTTTGTTCTTTTTAAAAGTGGTTATATGTGGTTTTAGACTAACAATAAAGAGATCCAAATGGTGCATACTACATTCATGGGTGAATCAGGTATATGCTCTATGTTTCAGGGGAGGTCAGGTCACACCTTTAGGATTGAGGGTATCCTTAGGATGCTCATATATGATTTTAGATCATATCCATTGGTGAGTAAAGGTTTAGGGTGATGAAGACTTGCTGCAAAGCTTGTCAGAATTTTGAAACCTTGAGGCACTGTAATGTGTACTTGTACTTCTATATCAAAACAGCTTGCTGTTTAGGTGCAGATATGTGGTACACATTGCCAAGACTAAAGTGACCATAGGTAAGGGAAAAGGTAGGGCTGGTGACTAAGGTATGCTTATTTTCTTGGGTTGGCCAGGTGCAGGGTGACTTATGTGTTAACTTTTTGTGCTTAGATCATTGCTGAATAGAGGACTCTTGAGTTTCTGTGTATCTACCATGTGTATACAAGGATGTGCACTAGAGCAGAGCTAGTTAGCATTGGTCTCTTCATGATTAGTCTAATACCCCTAGGAAAGTTTCCCCTGCTTTCACCTTTTGCTTCCCCTGCTTAAACAACATTCACTTGTTTAACCGTTGACCGACAATACCGTTACCCTGTTCATAGCCGTTGGGCCTGCTTGCTAAAATTTTGGTTAAGGAATATTTTATTGTTTTCAAAAGATATTTAAGGCGCTTTCTTCGCTGATTGGTAATCTTTTCTTTATTATTTAAAATAAATTACTTTTCTATCAAGATTTATCTTTGATATTTTTGCAATTTGAAAATTTGGTCCAATCACAACTCTTCAATTCGCCTATAAAAACTTAATTCCCTTCACCAGCAGGTCCATCTCTCTCCCTCGACTAAATCCCACCTAACTCTCGCCATTATAAACCTTCAAAACGTTTTCAACCTTTATCACCCTGATTATGGGGTATACTCTTTCTGATGACCAAAAATGTAAGTTTGCTAAAGGTCAGTTTGCCCCACATTGGAAATATTTGATTCATACAATTTTACAATGTTTGTCACCTAAAACCACTGCTTTCAATGAATTTGGTAGTGAGATAGCTTCAGCCCTGATTTGGTTAGCAACAGGGAGGAAGTATTGTTTTTCTCAAATGATTTTCAAAGGAATGGTTAAAAATGTTTCAAGCAATTCAAAATTTTGTATGTACCCAAGGTTTATAGAACTTTTGCTGAATATGAGTGAACATGGTCCAATCACACACAAAAACTACTTTTCAGCAACCAAGCATACTACGAAACTGTTCACCACACTTCTTGCACCATCCCCACAATTTTCTGGCAGGTCTATTCCCCTCACTTCAATCATGATGAAACAAATCAGACAGGAAGAAGCCAAGACAAAAACAGCCATACACAAACCTTCTGATTCACCTGCCAAGAAACTACCCCCTGTCAGTACTCTACCCCCTGCTAATCCACAACATGAAAGGAGATCTAAATCCAGGTTTGCCAGGTCTCCCTTGCCTGGTGAATCTTCACAAGAGGTTGGAGCACACTGAGGGTTTGGCTGCCCATTACTGTCTCATCCTCAAGGGGTGAGCAGGATAGTGACACCATCACTAAGTCCTCTCCCTCACTCAATGATATCCAAAAAGGGGAGAAATCCCTTCCAGGGTTGAGAGCAGCATGAAACCCATGACCATTTTGGAATTGACGAAAATGTGCATGAGTTCGAAAAAGCAGAATGCACAACTTGTACAAAATGTCAAAAAGCAAGGTCTGGTTATCAATAACTTGGAAACCAGACTTACCACACTTGAGGGGAGGAGAAAGCCCAGACTTATAATATCCATAGATGAGGATGCTTCCAAAAGGGATGAAGTTACTAATACAGAAGAGTCTACTCAGTATTATTCATATCCTGGTGGTTTACAAGGAAAGATAGCAAGTGCTGAGAAAGGGATTGAGAAAGGAAGTGCTGATAAAGGAAGTGATAAGGGTAGTGCAACTAAAGAGATTGCTGAAACATTGCTAACTATGGGCAATCAAGAAGAAGCCTCTGCTTCAAAAGTTTCCCCTGATATTGCTGATCCCACTGCTGTAAGTCATTCCCCTGCTAAGCCTATTACTCAAACTTTTGTTAGAAAGAATAGAAGGCAACCAGCTCAGAAGGGAATTACAATTAAAGAACCTGCACCTAAAGCCAAACCAACACTAGCAGTGGATCCAAAAGACAAGGGAAAAGGGATCATGGTTGAACAGCCCAAGAGGAAATACAAGCATAGAACTCCTGAACAGCAAAGGGCTCAAGAAGCACATGATGCACAGGTAGCTCTCAAGCTACAACAAGAGGAGATTGATATGCAGGATCAGAGAATGCAAAAGATGAGGTCCAAAGAAATGCTTAAGCAGGTTGAAATTATGCATAGGGAGTTAGGTGAAAGGGTGCCTCATGTTCAAGAGTTTCTAGATCAATGGGAAAAGGAGTTAATAAATGCTCATTTGGAAGACAGGTATGAATTGATTTGACTTGTTTATAAATATCAAACTGAATATCTGGAGAGGAGTGTAAATCAAATTCAGAAATAGAAATATTTGAAGTCTGTGAAGGGGAGACTTAAACACTACAAAGTTTTGCTCAAGAGACATAAGAAGTGGAAGGATGATGATTTCACAGACATGAGTTTTGAGGCTACAGAAAGGACAGTCAGACCAGTTTTAAAAGAATATGATGTGGAAGACTTCATGACTATGAACTCTCCTGAGGAAGCTGAGTATCTTAGGAGGCAAAGTGAAGTGTTATAGAAAGCTAGGGAATCCAGAAAAAGAAAAGCTGAAGGAATAACTTTGGAAACTACACAAGCAGGTGCATCATCACAAGGAGGAGTATCAAATCAAGCAGGTGAAAGTTTTCCAACAATTGAGAGATCTGTACTCAATGCACAAAGGGCAGCCAAAAGACTCAAGAGAATGGAGAAAGTTGGCATAGTTACTAAGGAGTCTCAACGTCCTTCAAATGAAGAAATTGATAAACAGCTAATTGTGCAGGAAAATGATGATATCTCACCTAGTGAACTTGGGTAGAAATTTGCTATAATAGAATATGATGTTTATGAACATAAGGGGAGGACTTGGTGGAAGCTTACAAGAGCTGACAATATAGCACATACATTTCTAAGTCTAGATTTCATGTTTCAAACGTTGGATAGTGAGGACTAAGAAGATCTGTGGAAGATTTTGAAAAAGACCTTTTCTGCAAAACCTCCTACCATGTATGGTGTGGAGAAGGATTGGGTGATCTGGGAGTGCATGCATAGGATGTATGAGCATGAGTTATTTGATCCCATATTTGATGCAGTGAATAAAGGAAATTTGTTGTATTGGAAGCTGTTTACCAATTCTGGGGTCTATGAGATAGTAATGGAAGGAGTAAGTGTTTATTTGATCAACCATCATTATTATCCTTTCACTCAAGAGACCTTGAAGAAATTAGCACAGGCTGACTTGATTGTATATGCTAAAACACATGTTGCTTATGATTTGGTAAGGATGATGCATAGTCAGATTTGGCCATAAAGTTTGTAAGCACCCTCATCAACTAGTATTTATTCAAAAACTTGTCTTTGGGAGAAAGCACAAGTTTAGGGGGGATTTTTGGGAATAAATCTATGTATATTTGTTACCCCTTCTAGTTGGTCATTCGTCCCCCTACTAGAGTAAGTTCCCCCTGCCAAATAACAAAGGCAGGGGGATTGGTTCCCCTGCTGAAGTCAAAGGCCCTGCCGCTAGAGATAACTTTGGAATAGATTTTTATGCGTTCCTGTTACTACTCCATAATACTTTCCAAGTTTGTTAGTAGTAATCTTGTACGTGAGTCCTTATTCCTATAAAAGGACTCACTAGGTTATCATGCAAAGTGGGTCTTTCTTTATTGTCTTTCATTTCATACTCTAAGGTTTTTGTAACCCTAATACCATTATTGGTTATTCGTATATCTTTGATATATCAAAGTTCAACGTTTGCTTTAATCTTTTTGTTCTTGTGCTAAACACTATATTCCGCATCTTGTTTAGTTACTTTGCCTTGCAAAGTTTCTCTAGTGTTAGATTGAATTTATTCTTTCTATCATAACCCTTAAACAAGCTATTAAGGTTTAAGATCTGAGTTTGGGATCAACATAAAATGCATTAAATATCATGAAATATGCCAAATATACGATTGTGTTTGTTACATGTGTATTTTAGGTACGGATATTAAGAAAATGACAAAAGATCACAAGAAACAAGCAAAAACGAACACGGGAAACGAAGCCGCAAAATGAACCAAGCCCTAATGGTTATTTTCCAAGAATAACCCTTGAATATTTGAAGATTATACAAGAAGGGTCCTCCAATATTGAAGAATTGACACTTTAAACCATTGTTTATTCATAATTACAAGATTGGTCCTTAAAGTTTGTCAAATTTAAAAAAAGGGCCCTCCACTTTGAAGAATTGGCAAGAATGGTCACTCAAAAATGAAGACTTGTCAATATTATTCCTCCAAGAAGTCAACAAAACAAGTCAAGACCATAAAGTTTGAAGAAAATTCCAAAACACCCCTTCAAATATCATGAATTTACAAGAAATAACCTTGAAAATACTTTTGGAAACTATTTTGGCAAAAGTGTGAAAACTGAAAGTTTATTTACAAAGGAAATCAGTTTTCATGCATGATAGGTGTGTAAACACCCATCTTTTTTACCACTTAATTACAATAATAACCGAGCCAAAACGTGTATTTTATGTCATTTATGTCGGAATTATGCGTGGTTTGTGTTTTTGTTGTGATTTAGGACGAAAAGGTGAAAAGTGGAGAAAACACGGGCATTCACGGGCTTTTATCGAAGAAAAAGTCAAAAGACGGAAGTCAAGAGTGCAAAAAGAACGGAAGTCCAAGACCAATTCTGAAGATTTATCGAAGAAAAATTCAAAAGACGGAAGTTTACCAAAAGCCGAAGAACTCAAGTCTTATTTATGAAGAAAATTCAAGACGAGTTTAAAGAAATACCAAGACAAAGTCCAAGTATTAAGAAGATTAACAAAGGATTAAGAAGATCAAGGACCTAAGCTTATAATTAAGGAAAAGATGAAAGAGGGAGGAAGCTTCCTAAGCACCTCTTAATCCTCCCCTATAAATAGTCATTAGGATTAATCATTTCATTTTGTTGGCTAGTTTGACAAACTATGCTCTTCCACTTTAATTTTTGCACATTTAATTTCATGTCATTTACCTTATTGTCAAATTTAAATACATGTCTTGCACCTTAAATACCTTTAATTTCAAGTAAGTTTCCATTTAATTCTTGTCAATCTTAATTTTTATTGTTTGATCTCCTATCTACCTTTCTTTAATCTTTTATTTTTATGTTTATGTTCTTGTGTTTTTATTTTGATTAAAGTGGGTTTTGATTAGTTTGATTAGTTTTGTTAGTTTGATTGTTTTTGATTGTTTGTTTATGATTAGTTGATGTTTTGTGATTAGTTTGATTTAATCTTGTGGTTGATTTTGTTTAGTTTTTATTAGATTCGTGTATATCTTGGTTCCTTGTTCTTCGCGTATCTGTTACTGTATTCCCAGGTACTGTTCTTCCCCAGTTATTCCGAGTGAATGATTCTTTGCAAGTATATTCCGGATCAGCAAGTTCATCCGGAATAATTTATTATTCCGGATCAAAGTGTTCTATTCGGAATAACCTAACATTCCGGATCAAGGGTTAGCAAAGGGTTCATCCGGAATAGCCAATATTCCGGATCAAGGAAATTATTCCGGATCAACAGAATATTCCGGATCAACAGAACATTCCGGATCAACTGAACATTCTGAATCAAGATATTCCGGATCAAGGCATTATTCCGAATCAAGGGCTTCCATCCGGAATAAGTGACATATTCCGGATCAAGGAGTTCTATTCGGAATATTTTTCCGGATCAGCAACATTCCGGATCAAGGACCAACATTCCGAATCAAGACTTTATTCCGGATAAGTGACATATTTCGGATAAAGGATTTATTCCGGATCAAGGGATTTGGAAAATATTCTGAGTGAAGAAGAACATTCCGAACGAAGGTGACATTCCGGATGAATGTTTATTCCGAACGAAGGTATTATTCCGGATGAGCTATTTTCCAGGTTCTTTAAATTTAAGTTTTTAATTTTTAATTTTCAAGCTTTATTTTTCCCGCCTTTTTCTTAGTCGCACTTTAAGTTTAATTGCCTTAGATTTATTTTAGCCTTGCCTTAGTTTAAGTTTTAGTTGCGTTTTAAGTTGCCTTAGTTAGAATTAAGTTTGCGTTATTTTATTTTAAGTGCCTTTTAATTTTTGTCCCGCTTTTAATTTCTCGCCATTTACTTTAAATTAGACTTAGATTTACTTTTAAGTGCCCATTTACTTTAATTGTTTTACACTTTTAATATACTACAACGACACAACTTTTGTTTCACCAAAGAACGACTGAGTCGCATAGTTAAACCAGATCAATTCGTTTAGATAGGAACAACGATATTTTTAATTAGGTAAAAGCCTAGTTATTAAATGGCGCCGCTGCCGGCTCTTTTCGTAAAGATTAACGGTTTTCTGTGAGAGACGCGTTGCTTTTTGGGATCCGTTCACTTGTGAGCGTTATTTTCTTGCTTAAAAAATTAAAAAAAATCCATAAAAATTAAAAATTCAAAAAAATCCATAAAAATTAAAATTTTCAAAAATCCAAAAAAATTTTATTTTTCTTGTGTATATATATTGTCTTTGCGTTTGGTATTGTTTTCTTTTGCCTTTGTAGGTGTATGCGTACTAGATCTTCTAATTATCAAGAGCCCGAGACTCGAGAAGATTTAAGTATGGCAGGTGTTAACAACAATAATAATCCACCGCACCTCAACAATAACAACAATGTTCTTCCACAGCCCGATCTTCGGACAATGGAGGAACTTTGTCAACCTACCATGTTTGGACGAGGAGGACCGATTGCGCCGATGCAAATCACGGCTCCGGAGTTTTCGTTGAAGCGCCACATGATTCAGCAAGTGCAAACTGTTAATGCAAGTAATGCCAAAAAACATTATTAATGTTAACTAATCTTTCTTAGTTTTGATCACAACAAATCATACAACACATTTAGTGTAGAAACACAAAATGAATTATTTAAATAACACTATCATCAAGGTAATAATCATATCACTAACCTTTCTTAATCATACTTAGTGATCATCAAAACTCACTTTTGTTAATAAGACAAAAGACTTTTTAATAAACTTTCTTTTTTAGAAAATGTTTTATTAAAATGGAAAATGAAAATTTGAAAATGGCATATTCCAAATGCTGTTAGAATATCCTTTGAAGGGTTTAAATACCTCAGATATTCCCACCCCACTAAAAGACAAAAATGGGAGCGGAGTCTAGTGGCGGTACCTTAAGTACCTACGCGGTACCTTATCGATATGGTACCGCGGGGTGAGATAAGGTACCGCGTAGAGAAGACCGTTATAGATCCGTTATACTTTGTATCCTTTAAATAGTGGGTCAAATCTCATTTTCCAGCAAGCCTCTTGGACGATTTTCTCAGCCCTCTTTCTATTTTCTATAGCATAATCATTAGTAAATGATCACTTAATTTGTTAAGGATGTTTACATATGATTATCCTCTTGATCCCCTCCTTTACCATGTCCAATGAGAAGATCACTCACTCACTAGTGTAGTGATAAAGATGAATTTATGAGCTAGTCATATTCATCATGATACCCCTTTTTGTTTTAGGTCTATCCAATGTATTTATGAATACTTGGACTAGTTGTGTTCATCCAAGTTATTTGTGGATACTTGGATTTGTTATGTACATCCATTGCATATGTGTTTGCTTGGATTTGTATTGTGTAATCCAAGCTACATGTGTGTACTTGGATAAGTCTAGTTGAGTTGTAATAGATTGGATTAGGAGTTCTCACTAAACTATAAAGTGATGTGGTTGTGTCTTGTGAGTTCTCACTAAACTTTAAAGTGACTAGTAGTTGTGTTGTGTGAAGTTCTCACTTAGCTTCAAAGTGAAGAGTCGTGAAGATTGGTTCTAGCTTTCGATTAAAACTCGACATCTAGCCTTGTGTCATAAAATGGTGAAGTAGGCAACGTCGTGAAGATTGGTTCTACCTTTCGATTAGAACTCGACATCTAGCCTTGTGTCGTTAAATTGTGAAGTAGGCAACGTCGTGTAGATTGGTCCTAGCTAAAGATTAGGTCTCGACATTTAGCTTAGTGTCGGAAAATAATGTAAGCAATGATGTAAGGTTTTCTCCTCCGAGAAGGGAGCTTGTGGATATAGTGGAAATCTCGAGTAGGTGTACTCGAGGAGTGGAGTAGAAACGAGGATAGAGCCTCGTTGTCCAACCACTATAAATCTTGGTGTCTTCCCACTAGGTTGTCTCCTTCCTTGCTCTTTACTTATTTCATTATCATTATACTTGTTTATTATTATTGCTAGTGCATTTCAATTGAACCTAATTATTATGCAACTTAGCTTTAAGTAAAAGATAGTTTTGATACAAACCAAATTAAAAGTAATTTTAATTTCGTCACCAATCTAAGAGAAACTATTCAACCCCCCCTTCTAGTTTCTACAATTGGTATCAGAGCGATGGTCACTCAAGATCTTTGAAGTATATTGTACTTTAAAACTTGGATCGATCCATTGTCTCCTCAAATTAGAAGGTCTAGTTGTACTAAAGTTTCTCTTTGGTCAAAACTATGTTTTCTTTGAAAAATAGGTCTTTTGATAACTTTGCATCCCACTTAAGATTAGTAGCCTTTATACATTTTAGATATACTTTTGAAATGTATCTACTAGTTTGCATCTTGCTTTGTGTAGGTACTCATGAAGATCAATCAATTTATTGGTTATGGATTGAGTTACTTGCATTTTTAGAAGAATCATCTTCATTGATCATTATCATCTTTGAATGATGATACCAAGATGATTGGGAATGATACTAGTCCTTGAAGACTTAGTACTCATCATAGTCATTGATTGGGCATAGCACTTATTCCTCCATGGATTGCTCTTTGTGGCCAAGGTACGCTTTCGTTCTTCCACACGCCCTTTGATCATTCTTTTGATCATTACTTGACTATGTGCTTGTTCTCGGCATCCTTGCCTTGACATTTATTTGTGATTTGTGTTTCTTTTCTTTTATCCTCTCAAACCTTCATTGCTTGGATACTTGACTCACTATGGTGATGTAGAGTGAGTTAGTAGAAGCTTAAAGTATCAAGCATGATTTCCATGGTTTGCACCCATACGGTTAGTAGGCCCTTTATGGGAGAGAAAGTGAATTAATACTTTGCTCATATTTTGGTTTAGACTAAGACTATTATTGAAAGTGATCTTAGTTTAGACTTGAATAATTGCTTTGTGTTTATTCATTACCAAAGCCGTTTATCGTTTCGCCGGAAAGGCACGTCGTAAACCACTATATATGACACAAGCTCTTCGTTTCAACTATTTGAAGATTGTCATTAATCCCTTGAGCATTGATCCTAGTCTTTATTCACTTCCCTTGATTTCTCTCCACTTAGTCGTTTTGCTACGAGTAGTCGTTTGTCCGTTTCGGTTCCTTTCGATCTTGATTTAACTCGTAATCCTTCATTAAGGCATATTGCTTAGTGTTATGATGATCCAATGATATTCTAAAAGGCTCATGATTTAATTTTAAGTATTTTAGAAAAACTAGATTTTCAAAATTTGGAGTTTTTCAGAGATAGAAACCAGCCTCTGTAGGCGGTTCCTTATCTCCGCGGCTCAAAACCCGCGGTACCTTATCGATAAGGTACCGCGGGCAGAAACTTTTGTTAGAGCGCCAGTTTGTGTTTTTTATTCTTTTTCAAACCAAACTCTCTCTCTCCCAAAAACACACAGCCGACGGGTTTTACCTTTTCCACCATTGTTGAAGCTTCCAAAACCTTCAATCACTCAAATTAATTGATTCCAAGTTGTAGGTTTCACTCATCCATCATCTAGCATCAATTAATTGTAAGTATTTTCTTTCAATTTCATCTATTTTGTTCTAGGGTTCATCCTTTCATAATTGGGGATTTTTAAAATTGAAATTGAATTAAAACCTTAATGGGAATGTGGGTTGACATGATAATCTTACTATGATTCCTTAGGTTGATATTCATTAAGATTTCACTAAAACCCACTTATAGAACAATTCCGAATTTAGGCTAAATGATTTTGGTTGAATTATGGATTTGAGATGAACCCATGAACAAGTAGGTAATGACATTGTTAATGCTTACCTAAAAACCTTGTTTTGAAAAAATAACCAATGTTCTAATCCATTGTTGATCTAACATAGATCATGTGTTCTTGGTCAATGATGGAATAGACACATTGTGAACATGAAAATGATATGGAATCAATCCTATGTTTGTTAAGTAATTGATATAACACATTTTCATTTTTCGTTTTTCTTTTTGATTTTCATATGAGTGATTGGAGAAATATTGTCTTGTGTTTGTATTTAGGTACTTAACCATGCCTTCTCAATATCAAAAAGATCATCAATACACTAAAGATTATATTCCCGACATCTCCCAAACCTATGCTTCCCCCCAACTTCAAAACGCGTTTCCATCCCTTTCCACTCGTTGTTTCCATGAGGGTAGAGTCGTTGAAAAGGAAATAACGGGTTATGTCTATATCCTATCTATGTTTGAGCTTTTGGGGTTTGATTGCTTGCTCAACATAGAAGAAGATATTTACCCCTTATTCCTTCTTGAATTCTTTAGCACCTACTCCATGTTTGAATACAATGGAAAAATCTTCATTCGTTTCGTATTGAATGATCAATTGATTCAATACTCTCTTGAAGACTTTGGTCAAATTCTCGGTGTGCCATATGAAGGCACTTGTCGTTTTACGGATAAATGGAGACTTGATGTTCTCACGGAATCCTTCGATAAACCTCTAAATGACCACACCGAAATTGATCTAGAGTTCCTTCTTGAAATCGTCTGGAAAGAGCGTGATGGTAACGTTGTGAGAAGCCTTCATTCAAATGTACGAAATGTGAATCAATATGAAGTGCTCTCTAGCGACCTTAAGGATTTTATGGTTCAATGGGCCAATATCCTTAGGGAGAATGTCTTTTGTCTTGGTGGAAACCGAGATCATATCCCGGCGTGTATGGTGCGTATGTTGAGTTGCATCTTCACATCCACCAAGTACAACTTGGCATTCTATATCGCTCGACGAATCAATTATGCCCTTTCGAAGCCCAAGACAAACCTTCCCTATGCTATGCTTCTAACTCGCCTTTTCAAAAGGGTTGCGCATGATTTTCCCCATTTTGATCTTTCTCGCTTCTACCCGGTTCATCGGGTTATGTTGCCCATTCAAGAGGCATATGCTAGAAAGACAAGAAGTGATCGAGGATCGAGAAAATCTGTTCATCAAGAGATGGATGATGAGGACATGGACATGCCAACAAGTGATGGTGACGGCATAGGTACTAGTTCTCATTTCCACTCTTCGAGTAATTCCCATCCATCCTCAAACCCATTCGAGGATGAATTTGAAGACTTAGCTCCTCCTCCTCATCATTCTAGCGAAGTACCGGAAGATCTCAGTATGGAGCATCTTTACCGCGAAAACCTTAGAACTCGAGGGGAATTGCACGAACACCGGGTTGAATCAAGAAAAGGTTTCAAGTTCTTGGGGAATATGATCAAGGGATTGGGGAAGAAGAGAAGGTGAAAGCATTGAAGCTTTTCTAAGAATACATGTTGGTGAACATGTATTGTTAAACAATTTTATTTTATCTTGGATATGTATTAACTTGTGATTGCATGTTAGAATTATCATTTATCTTGTTCCTTAATGTTAATTATGCCATCATGATTATGTTTTACATAGCTTTGTGCATGCCATATGATAGTTAGCTTATTAGATTATGATCTGTAGTTAACTTTGGCTTGTGAAACCTTTGGGAAAAATCTGGGTTTATCAAAAACTGAAATGGGAAATTTTTGAAAACCTTCTGGTCGCAGTTCCATATCGACCCGCGATTCCTTATCGATAAGGTACCGCCGGTCCTAGATAAGGAACCGCCGGCCACTGTGCACGACAGCATCTTTGCTTTACACTGTTTTCTTAATTTTGTGTAAACCTTGCATGATTTTCAGTAATAAACTGCACATTTCCTAAACTAGGGTATCTAAATTCATTATTCACCTAAAATGATTTTAACCCATTACTAGTTTGGATCATCCCCTCAACCATTTAAACCCACCTTGTTTGCATGTTCTTCACACATCAAACATACTTCCCTAAACCTTAAACCACCCTAATCAACCATGGTGTGTACCAAAACCTCAAACACTTCCAAGACCTCTACCCCAAGAAAAACACTCAAAATAAGGGTTAAGGTAGCTAAGCCTAACTCTTCACCTTTCCTCACACCTAAGAATGAGAATGTTCCTATCCTCATTTCTTCATCACCTTCCCCACCTCTTACACCATGCAAGACCTCCTCCACCCATGATACTAACCACTCCATTGGTTCTACCTCCTCTTCATTCAATTATAGAATGAATGAGCTTTCTTCACCCTTCACTCCAAGTGCATCCTTGGAAGTGACCACACAACCTCAACCAATCCAAAGCATTCCTTTTGGGAATGACTTTGATGACATTTTGGTGACTTCACCATTTACCCCTCACAACTCACCCATTTCACCAACCTTGGAGGATTTACCTCCACACTCACCCATTTCCCCTTTGAGGAACATGCCTCCACTTTCACTCACTTCACCCTTGGAGAACTTGCCTCCTCCACCTCCACCCAACTCAAACATCCCAATTTTGGGTGTTCCACTTTCCCTCCTCTTGGGTGATCCTTACTTTGGGTTTCAACAAACTCATGGTCCTAGATGTCCATGTTGTCTTTACAACCACTTCCTCATCCAAAACTTAAGGATGGATATGTATGGACTTCATAGGGGTTTGCAAGATTTCTTGCTTAACTTGTTCTCCATGCCTCCTCCTAGGAGATGAATGATGGAGGTGTCTTAATAAGAGTTTTCAACAAAACCAAGCCTAAGAACACTACTTATCTACATCTTTTGATAAGCTAGCTATATATTAGTTAGTTTTATTTATCTTTGTACTTGTTTCCTTATTAATGAATGTCTCTTGTTGTTGTGTTATGGATTTAGCTTTGTGTGATTCTATCCTTTTGTGCACACTAATCAACTTTAATATGAAATTAAAATTGAACCTAAATCTATCACAACCCCTAAACTTGAATAAAATTGGTTCAAAATGATATCTAATTATTTTGTCACCCTTTGTCAAGACATTCTTTGTGAATGTGTTGCTTTATGCAACCCTAGCATATTTTGGTTCTAATAAAGGTAAAATTCCAAGATTTGCAACTTTTTGAAAAAGTCTTAGTTTTTTCCAAAACCCAGGAAAAACTTGGTTTAAAGTCCACTGGACGCGGTTCCTTAAGGACCCGCGGTTCCTTAGTGATATGGAACCGCCGGACCATATAAGGTACCGCGGCCAGAAAGTGATTTTTGACGAATTTTTGGTCAAAACCTTTAAACCCTATTCCCAGTCAAGATTCCTAGTTTACTCAAATTGACTAAACATTCCTTGACAATACACATTTTGTATTCAAACTATTACCTTGATTACATTTTACTTATACCCCAACCTTGAGATTTCATTCTCACACCTTCCCAACCTTGAGAATTCATTCTCACATAACCTTGAGATATCATTCTCACACTCTCACAATGCCTAACTCTTACATTCCTAACCTTGACATTTCTTTATCACAACCCCACTCACCCAAAGCTTCCTCTTCCAAGCTTTCAAAGAAACCGAAAATCTCGGTTAGACCCGTTTGTGATAAGAAGAATGAACCATCTTCGTCCAAACCACCCAAAAACCCTACCTTCTCTCCAATCAAGTATTGGAATGAGACTTACACCATAAACCCCATCACCGGAGCAAAAGAACATGTTCCACCACCACCACAACCCTTCAATACCCCCCAACTCAATAACCTTTCCACCTTCCCAAACCTCACAAGGCATTGTGAAAACATTCCCAAACCCTTTACTCCACCACCTCCAAACCCTAAGTTTGATGCAATACCCACATCAAACGATTTTGTGTTGCATCATGGATCCTCGTGTGATTGTTGCCGTTTTCAACAAATTGAACTTGCTCATGTGTATGAGAAGTTAAATTTTCTTGAATTCCTCCTCACTCGACCTCCTATTCAAGTTTTCGTTCCGGTGGACAAAACTTCGAATGATGCATCGTCGTCTTTTTAGTTTTATTTTTTAGCAATCTTGGAAAATATCACTATTAGACTAGCTTATGCTTAGTGGTTTAATTTCCATATTTATTGCTTTTAGATACTCATACTATGTGTATGACTATCCTCTTAGTTGTATTTTTTTAACTTTTGTGTTATTTGTGTGCTATCTAATTAGTTCTATTTTTGAGTTGATCTTGGTTAAATTTTTACAATTGCTTATGGGTGATTCCATCAATTCTAAAGCTTTAACCCATTGACAAGTTTATCATCTTCATTTTATTGAAGTTTGATTTTGTCAATTACCTCTTTGGACATACTTAGCAAAATACTTGCTTCTAATTTGAGATTTCTTCTCTTTCTCCCTCTCAAGTTACTTAGTAGGTAGTGATCATATATACATTGGTGTTTTTTTCCTTTCTACTAACTGTTGTGTAGCATGTCACCTTAGCTCACAAACTTGGGGCCCCAAGCAAGGGGGAGCAACCACCAAGGGGGAGCTACTAGCAAAGTTCGATGCACTTCAAAGACTTATGCTAACCTTTTTGCTACGACAAAGGGGTAGAAATGATAGTGATAAACTAGTTAATAATTCCATAGTTTGTGTTTATACGTAAATGAGTTTATCGTTTGTCGTAATCAAAAAGGGGGAGATTGTTAATGCAAGTAATGCCTAAAAACATTATTAGTGTTAACTAATCTTTCTTAGTTTTGATCACAACAAACCATACAACATATTTAGTGTAGAAACACAAAATTAATTATTTAACTAACACTATCATCAAGGTAATAATCATATCACTAACCTTTCTTAATCATACTTAGTGATCATCAAAATGATTATCCTTAAAACTCACTTTTGCTAATAAGACAAAGACTTTTTAATAAACTTTCTTTTTTAGAAAATGTTTTATTAAAATGGAAAATGAAAATTTGAAAATGGCATATTCCAAATGCTGTTAGAATATCCTTTGAAGGGTTTAAATACCTCAGATATTCCCACCCCACTAAAAGACAAAAAAGGGAGCGGAGTCTAGTGGCGGTACCTTAAGTACCTACGCGGTACCTTATCGATATGGTACCGCGGGGTGAGATAAGGTACCGCGCACAGAAGACCGTTATAGATCCGTTATACTTTGTCTCCTTTAAATAGTGGGTCAAATCTCATTTTCCAGCAAGCCTCTTGGACGATTTTCTCAGCCCTCTTTCTATTTTCTATAGCATAATCATTAGTAAATGATCACTTAATTTGTTAAGGATGTTTACATATGATTATCCTCTTGATCCCCTTCTTTACCATGTCCAATGAGAAGATCACTCACTCACTAGTGTAGTGATAAAGATGAATTTATGAGCTAGTCATATTCATCATCATACCCCTTTTTGTTTTAGGTCAATCCAATGTATTTATGAATACTTGGACTAGTTGTGTTCATCCAAGTTATTTGTGGATACTTGGATTTGTTGTGTACATCCATTGCATATGTGTTTGCTTGGATTTGTGTTGTGTAAATCCAAGCTACATGTGTGTACTTGGATAAGTCTAGTTGAGTTGTAATAGATTGGATTAGGAGTTCTCACTAAACTATAAAGTGATGTGGTTGTGTCTTGTGAGTTCTCACTAAACTTTAAAGTGACTAGTAGTTGTGTTGTGTGAAGTTCTCACTTAGCTTCAAAGTGAAGAGTCGTGAAGATTGGTTCTAGCTTTCGATTAGAACTCGACATCTAGCCTTGTGTCGTAAAATGGTGAAGTAGGCAACGTCGTGAAGATTGGTTCTACCTTTCGATTAGAACTCTACATCTAGCCTTGTGTCGTTAAATTGTGAAATAGCCAACGTCGTGTAGATTGGTCCTAGCTAAAGATTAGGTCTCGACATTTAGCTTAGTGTCGGAAAATAATGTAAGCAACGATGTAAGGTTTTCTCCGCCGAGAAGGGAGCTTGTGGATATAGTGGAAATCTCGAGTAGGTGTACTCGAGGAGTGGAGTAGAAACGAGGATAGAGCCTCGTTGTCGAACCACTATAAATCTTGGTGTCTTCCCACTAGGTTGTCTCCTTCCTTGCTCTTTACTTATTTCATTATCATTATACTTGCTTATTATTATTGCTAGTGCATTTCAATTGAACCTAATCATTATGAAACTTAGCTTTAAGTAAAAGATAGTTTTGATACAAACCAAATTGAAAGTAATTTTAATTTGGTCACCAATCTAAGAGAAACTATTCAACCCCCCCCCCCCTTCTAGTTTCTACACAAACTAATCCATTCGCCGGAATGCCTGATGATGATGCCAACAAACACCTCGACAAGTTCATTACAATCACCCAAAGCATGAAGTTGCCCGGTGCCACAATGGATGTTCTTCGCCTTCAACTCTTTCCACATACTTTATCACATCACGACGAGAAATGGTTTGATCGTCTTCCGAAGAATTCTATTCATACTTGGGATGACATGACTCAACGCTTTTTGTCGCGCTACTTTCCACTATCCATGGTCACGAGCCTTCGCAATCAAATCAGCGGTTTCATGCAAGATCCCGATGAATCTCTTTTTGATGCTTGGGAAAGATATAATGTCTTGATTGATCGTTGTCCGAACCACAACATGCTCCCTGTGACCTTAATTGATACTTTCTACAACGGTTTGACTTTTCGTGATCGTGATACGATTAATGCAGCCGCCGGTGGCACATTTATGAAAAGGAGACACGAGGAGTGTAGAGAGCTTATTGAAAACATGACTACTCATCATAAAAACTGGGATTCCTCCGCTTCTTCAAGGAACAACCCGAGAGTCAATGTTTCTTCTACTTCAGCAAACCCCGACATGACCAAATTCACCCGCATGATGACTGAAATGAACAAAAATATCTTGCTTCTCGCTACAAACCAACAACAACAAGTTAAAGCGGTTGCACCTTCTTGTGAAACATGCGGCGGTCCACACTCATACACCGATTGTCCTTCTACTCAAGGAAATCCGGAGAATGTGTATGCAGCTTATGGTAATTATTCACCGGAAAATTACCAAGCTCGACCTCAAGGAGATAGAAATTTGCTGAGTGACCGATCAAACAACCACCTTTCACCCGGTTTTTTTCCTCAAAACCAAAACCCCAACAACAACTACAATAGAAGCAACCAAATCCCACCAAGAGCTTCTAATCCTTATCACCCATCCGCTCAACAAACTCCACCCATTAACCCCGATGTTGATGCCTTAATGAGAACCCAAGGTGAGCAAATCAAGAATCTGCAGAGCCAAATTATCAATTTGAAAGGAGATATTACCAAGCAAGGGAATGACATTAGATCCGAGCTTCGAGATAATATCCAATCCTCCTTCAGCAATCAAACGAATGATTTGAAGAATATGCTTGCTAGTTTCTTGCCCACCACTCAACCTTCTACTTCGAGTTCTCTACCTTCAAACACTGTCACCAATCCGCGAGCGAATGTGAGTGCTATTACTACCCATAGTGGAGTTACCATAGTAGGACCACCTATCCCACCCCCATCATCTACACCTCATCCACCACCATTTATCCCTACTCCTCCTACACCTAGTATTATTACACCATTACCGTCTCCGCCTCGTCATGACGATGTATCCAAGAAGAACCTTTCAACATCTCAACCTTTACCTACACCTGCACCTTCACCACCCAAACCCAATATCCCTTATCCTTCACGGCTAGGCTAGACCGCAATGCTCACCAAGGAAGACGGTCAAATGTCAAATTATTTGAAGATGATCTCTCAAATGAATTTCAACATTAGCCTTGTCGAAGCACTTGTCCACATGCCGAAATTTGTCAAAGCATTCAAGGAATTGCTTAAAAAGTAGGAGAAGTTGAGTGAGCTCGCCAACACACGCTTAAATGAAAACTGTTCTGTAGTTATTCTTAAAGAACTTTCGGAAAAGCTTGGAGATCCCGGTCGTTTTGTGTTGCCTTGCATTTTTAACAAAACTGAAGAATTTACTGCCCTTGCTGATCTCGGTGCCAGTATTAATCTTATGCCTTTGAGTGTTTGGAAAACACTATCCTTACCCGACCTTACTCCAACAAAGATGACTCTTGAACTTTCAAATCGCACTCGCGCTTACCCCGTTGGTATTGCCGAAGACGTGTTCATTAAAGTTGGCACATTTACTTTCCCGGTCGACTTTGTCGTTGATGATTATGAAATGGACCCTCGTATTCCTTTAATACTTGGTCGGCCATTCTTGAGAACCGGACGAGCTCTAGTTGATGTGGCCGAAGGTGAGTTAATCTTAAGAGTCGGGTTTTTAAAATTGGGAAGCTTACAAGCAAATCCTATGGACGAGAATCTGCGAATATGATTAATGTGCTCGATGATTTTGTCATCTACAACAATCCTCTATTCGAGTCTTGCATTGATAATCCACTTTTTCAAGATGATGTGGATGATTCTCTATCCAATTTGGAACCTTCTCCCATTTATGATTCTCCACCGATCTTTGACGCTTATGATGATGATTCTAGCTCAGATTCGGATGATTATGATGACTTTACTTCCGAGTATCCCGAGATGCCCAATTATGATGATTTTGATGAGGCCGATACTCTTTCGAGTGATTCTTCACATGATGAAGATCCTCCGTCATCCATGCTTAATCATACTTTGGATGATTACTCTTTTGAGGAAGACTTCTCTATTTTTCTCAATACATACTTCCCTCGTGAGAGTGATGTTCCTCCTTTAGACTTTGAAGATTATCGTCTTAATCCTACTTTGGATTTGAAGAAACTTCTTTCAAAGGAGAAGCAACCGGTCGACACCACCATCCGCAGCACATATGATTTAACACCTCTTTGTCCCCCTTCTGAGGACGAGGTTGTGCATTTTCTTCGCGGATCTTCTTCACATTCTGCTGAGCCTGAGTTCTATTTTCCCTTAAAGGAAAAGGTGTTCGACCCCGGTATTGATATTCTTCATCCATCTCAGTATCCACCTGATGAAATAAAAGGAAAGATTTTTGGAACTACTAAAGATATGCTTGCACCTCACCATACTTTCTTCCACCGTGCTCCATCTTTGCTTAAGGGAACCTTGCCTATTTTTCTTTGGCTTTCCTTGTTTGCCTTAATCTTGTGCTATTTGATGGACGAAAACTATGTCTTTGATCCAAGTGGATATGTTTCATGCTTCTTCCTATGATGATCAAGGTCGAGTCAGGCTCACGACTCGGTAAACAAAAATCAAACGCTTCTTGGGAGGCAACCCATGTTTCTATCTTTTAGCTTTCTTTATCCTAAGTGTAGGGGAGACCCGTTGGTGTTTTCTATTTCCTCTCTTCTACTATTCAGGGATTCGAGCGCTCAATGATCCACTTTTGATGATTTTTGACTACCGTGATTCCGTGTTCCCATTTTCCCGGTTCTATCCTAAACTCTTTTCGATTCACTATTTTATATTTTCCAATATTAAAGTAGGAATCTCTTTAGTTGTCTCTTCCTTAGCGAGATTTAAACAAAGTGCACAATGTCCTAAGTGTGGGGGAGTTTACTCCCACATGCTTAAACATTGAGGACAATGTTTATATTAAGTGTAGGGGGACTTATATCGAAGTTAAGTGGCCTTTTCCTTGTATTTTTCCTCATTTTAACCGGAAAATCAATTTTTCGACATTTTTCAAAATTTTTGATCTATTTTGGCCTATTAGTTTTTCCTTTTGTATAGTTATTTTCTTTCCTTATTAGAATAAATTTTAATTAAGTGGTTTTAATTTTCAAACGTTGTGAATCTTTTGACTCAACCCGAGTTTACTTGTCTAAGTTTACTCTAGCTAGTATCCTTAACGTGTTTAAGTCAAGTTTTGCTAGGCTTTTATATACGGAGCTATAAAACGCGAAAGTCTTAACTCTCACGGGTTAAGAACAAGAACTTTTCGCAAGTTCCTATAATTGATCCTAGAGAGTCGTTTATCAAGGGAACTTTAAAATGCGATTTCTAAACTTGAAAGAGTCTAAGAATTTGCAAGATCCTATAGGCGACTCGAAAACCCAAAACTTTGATTTAATAGGCTAAGCATCCACGAGTCTCATTCCTTGAGATTTTAAACTGTGGAGAACGAGAGATGATAGAGACAATTATAAGTTCGGTATTCTTTCGTGAATTTATGTGAGTTAATTATAAGCCTATTCTCCCATCACTTGCTAATAAATTTATCTGCAATAAATAAGGTTGTACGATTTGAAAAGTTACTTAGCTTCTAGCCCAAGATCGTTTAAAAGTTGCTCGATATGGATTAGAGTTCATAGCCAAGGCATAACTTATTGAAGCGGGATACTAAGATTGGCGAGTCCGAAAAGGCCCTAACAAGGCATGAGGGCTATATTTTGTTGCTAAAGATCCAAAGTGATGTGAAGAATCATTTATCGAAAATCAATATGAAGGATCGAGACACACGACAAAAAGCAAAAACACCCCAAAAGTCATGGAGAAGTGTATCCGAAAAGACCCTAGCAAGGTATGAGGATAAATAGATCCAAGTCATAAAAGGAGGTGGATCGTTGTATATCAAAGTCCAAAATAAAGATTGGAGAAAAATGAAGAAGTCGTGGTCCAAGTATGAATCTCTCAAAACTTCAAGTGAAGAAATTCCTATTATAAAGAGAATGCCATTATTTCATGAACGTCTCTCAAGGTTTGAAGTATGAAGTCCCTGCCAAATATCGGTCCGAGAAAGGTCTCAAATCGCGAAGCGAGTTATGCCAAGATATGAACTTTATGAGGTCCTGAGAAGCAGTTTTAAAAGATTTTGTCCTTTAGCTAACTATTGATTAAATCGTTCACTTTATTTTCGGCCAAATAAACTATCGAAATAAGTCAACAATGCATCCTCGTGATCATTCAAGACAACAATAAAATATAAGAGATACACCTAGGAATAAGGGATTCTAAGTGAGTAATTGGCCCACATGAGTTCGTGTTAGTTTGCTAACTTATAATAACAATGATCTCGTTTTTAAGCTTGGTTTGGAGAAAGTGAAAACTTGAGGATGATGATTATTCATACATTTCCAAAACCCAAGGTATGTTTTTGATTTCTTTACTTTGAATGTTTATAGTTTTCTATCTCTTTTATAAAGGCCAATGTGGATTGATTATGATGAAAAATGTAAACGTGCTTTGTAACTAATGCATTGCATGAGGACATTGCAATGGTCAAGTGTAGGGGATTTGATAGGTGTGTAAACACCCATCCTTTTTACCACTTAATTACAATAATAACCGAGCCAAAACGTGTGTTATATGTCATTTATGTTGGAATTATGCGTGGTTTGTGTTTTGTTGTGATTTAGGACGAAAAGGTGAAAAGTGGAGAAACAAGGGCATTCACGGGCTTTTATCGTAGAAAAAGATGAAAGACGAAGTCAAGAAGTCAAGAGTGCAAAAAGAACAGAAGTCCAAGACCAATTCTGAAGATTTATCGAAGAAAAAGTCAAAAGACGGAAGTTTACCAAAAGCCGAAGAACTCAAGTCTTATTTATGAAGAAAATTCAAGACGTGTTTAAAGAAATCCCAAGACAAAGTCCAAGTATTAAGAAGATTAACAAATGATTAAGAAGATCAAGGACCTAAGCTTGCAATTAAGGAAAAGATGAAAGAGGGGAGGAAGCTTCCTAAGCACCTCTTAATCCTCCCCTATAAATAGTCATTAGGATTAATCATTTCATTTTGTTGGCTAGTTTGAATAACTATGCTCTTCCACTTTAATTTTTGCACATTTAATTTCATGTCATTTACCTTATTGTCAAATTTAAATACATGTCCTGCACCTTAAATACCTTTAATTTCAAGTAAGTTTCTATTTAATTCTTGTCAATCTTAATTTTTATTGTTTGATCTCCTATCTACCTTTTCTTTAATCTTTGATTTTTATGTTTATGTTCATGTTTATGTTCTTGTGTTTTTATTTTGATTAAAGTGGGTTTTGATTAGTTTGATTAGTTTTGTTAGTTTGATTGTTTTGGATTGTTTGTTTATGATTAGTTGATGTTTTATGATTAGTTTGATTTAATCTTGTGGTTGATTTTGTTTAGTTTTTATTAGATTCGTGTATATCTTGGTTCCTTGTTCTTCGTGTGTCTGTTACTGTATTCCCAGGTACTGTTCTTCCCCAGTTATTCCAAGTGAAGGATTTTGTGGAAGTATATTCCGGATCAGCAAGTTCATCCGGAATAATTTATTATTCCGGATCAAAGTGTTCTATTCGGAATAACCTAACATTCCGGATCAAGGGTTAGCAAAAGGTTCATCCGGAATAGCCAATATTCCGGATCAAGGAAATTATTCCGGATCAACAGAATATTCCGGATCAACAGAACATTCCGGATCAACTTAACATTCCGAATCAAGATATTCCGGATCAAGGCATTATTCCGAATCAAGGGCTTCCATCCGGAATAAGTGACATATTCCGGATCAAGGAGTTCTATTCGGAATATTTTTCCGGATCAGCAACATTCCGGATCAAGGACCAACATTCCGAATCAAGACTTTATTCCGGATAAATGACATATTCCGGATAAAGGATTTATTCCGGATCAAGGGATTTGGAAAATATTCTGAGTGAAGAAGAACATTCCGAACGAAGGTGACATTCCGGATGAATGTTTATTCCGAACGAAGGTATTATTCCGGATGAGCTATTTTCCAGGTTATTTTAATTTCAGTTTTTAATTTTTAATTTTCAAGCTTTATTTTTCCCGCCTTTTTCTTAGTCGCACTTTAAGTTTAATTGCCTTATATTTATTTTAGCCTTGCCTTAGTTTAAGTTTTAGTTGCATTTTAAGTTGCCTTAGTTAGATTTAAGTTTGTGTTATTTACTTTAATTGCCATTTACTTTTTGTCACGCTTTTAAATACTTGTCTTTTATTTTTAAATTAATTTTAGATTTACTTTAAGGTCATTTTCATTTACGTCTTTGCACTTTTATTTTAAAAAACAACCAAAAATATTTGTTTCACCAAAAACAATAGAGTCGTACTTTGAACCGGAAATCAATTCGAGAAGATACCGAGAAACGAACAATTGAACCTACAAAATCTCTTCATTAATGCAATTAAACACAAAGTGAAAGAAAGAAGAAAGGAAGGGGGGTTTGTTTTGCCAAGACATGAAATTTACCTAGACCACTCAGCAGCTGCCAAGTGTCCCACTCACCCTCACAGCCAATGAAAACCCACCCTTTGGCCACATCAAATCCCACTTACCCTAAACCGTTAACTTAATTAATATTAAGTTAATATGGCGCCTAACACCATATTTAAACGCCAAACACAGATCAAAACCTGTGTTCATAATGTTCTAAGAAAAATTGGCCATTTGATAATTACTTACAATTAGACCCTATAAACCTCCAGAATTAAGATTAGGGTGACACTAAACACATCCCAACTCTTAAACCTTGTGCCACATCATCACCCATGTCACATGATAAACCCTGCTATACAACTTTTGGGGAAACTGCCAAATTGTGCCAGCCATCCAACAAATTATATTCAACTTCATTTCTAAGCTTCACTATGGACCCTTGATCACATTCCAACAGCTCACACCTTAACAAACTGTCAAGAAAAGTTCACATGAGTTCAAGTTATTCAAAATCTCAAGGGGCAATTCAGGAACTTCAAGAACTTAGGGTTTACGTTTTTATGCTTTCTTAGTATCCATTATAGCCTATATAAGGCATAGGACCTGCTACATTTTTGCTTTGCTCTTGGTTTTCCTTTGGTCAACAAATCTGTAAATCCTTGTTCAATCTTAATGAAAAGTGTTTGATATTGTGTGACGAATTCCAAGTGCCAACTTATTACTTGCTTATTTATGTTTCATGTTTATGATTTTGGAATTTTAAAACCTGTTTTTAAACCTTGTGCAAGAAATTGCGAAGTTTTCTCAAAAACTTGATATTTTGCGAAGTCTTTGGTACATTCTTGGAATTTTTGGATTACAAGTGATCTAAACACTCTGATTAGAAGATTATCAAGGTGTTGGGAGCTTGTGGTTTGGGGATAACCAAAAGTGGGTACAAAGTTTGCATTAATCAAGATTTTTCATCTTTCTGTTTTATATGAGTTGTGCTCTAACCTTGTTAAATCTTAGCAGGGTTGTATTGGAAGTTTGTGCCTTGTTTTGCTAGACACATAAGCTCAAACATTCGTGAGTGTGGATGTACATTCATGAGGTTTGAGTCCTTTTTTCAAAAATCTAATAGAAGTCTTGATTTTTGGTGAATTTGTGTTCTTCTGTTATACTTGTTGCTCTTGTGGCTTGAAATTGCTTGATACTGCATAATATTGTTGTTATTGTGTTAGATTGGGCTTGGGTAACACTAAATCACACATTTAATTTATTAAATCTTGGATTGAAAAAGTTAAGGGGTGTTTGGGTTAACCTGTTTAAGTTTACAAATTGCATTTGAGTTATTGTTTGTTGTTTATTTGTTGTTGGTATCTGATAAATACTTTGTTGTATGCTATTTGCTGCTAGTCTTTGTCTTTTGAACATCAAGTTCTTAATTGTGCTATAAAGAGTTGAAATCTGCTTGTTTTGACCTAAGATCTTGGTAACACTTATGCATGCTTAGGGGTAACAAGTGATTAAACAAAGTTTATATAACCTATTAACAAGATTTAAGGGTTTGAAATTGGATTTGTGGTCAAGTATATCAGCAAAGTACCTAATCTACTTGTTTAGTGTTCATCAGTAACATTCATTTGCTTGATTCTTACTCTAAACTTTGAATCAGTGCATGAAACTAGTTTTTTTGTGATCATTTGAATTATTTATAGCTTGTGTATGCATTTGGTGAAGTTTGGATGGCTTATTCTTGCTTAAAATGCTTATTGGTTGAAAACTGCTTATTGTTCATATCTAGTGCACATCTGGTGATCTTTTGATTAATCTGTGTTAATTGGCTGTTAGAAATTGTGATATTATTGTTTTTATTGACTCCTTGTGATCCACTGATTATTTGGGTGCCTTTGCTTAACTTGAATCCAACAAAAAGTCACATAAGACAAAAAGTCAAATTAGTCAATCAGTGGAAACTCCTTTCCCCTGAAACTAGCCACTCCTAGTGTTATTTGGTCATCAGCTTATTCATAAGCTATTCTAGCTTATTAGGACTTGTAACAACTTATTTTTTGTGATCAATCTTACTTATTTGACCCATTGACTTGAACTGGAGCATATTAGGGTTTGACTTTGAGCTTTGACTAGAAAACCTAACAGTTTGACTTTTATATAAGTGCTTATTTACTTATTCCAGCTTATTCAGTGTGCTTATTAGAAATTTTTTTGATTATTTTGCTTAATTAAGTCATTTAAAACCATTTGCAACCTGAATCAACACTTGAGGTAGCATAGAACTCAAAAATGACTATTTTGTCGTTTTGTGAAGAGAGCTTTTGCTTATTTCAGGCTTATTTCTTGGGCTTTTTCAAAATTTATTTTCACAGATCTCTTTGCTAACTCAAAAGAAGCTTGTGTTTCAAATTAGAGCTTATGGCTTAATGGGGCAAAAAGCCCATTAAGAATAAGCTGTTGACTTATTAAGCTGTGATAAGCACATTTTCAGCTTTTAGGCCTTCAGAGTTTTGTGCTTAAATTCAAATTTTGAGTCAGATAGGAAGTTTTGGGCTTAATTGGATCACTTTTGCTTATTGGCCTAAATTAAGCCCATTAAGTGGACTGTTTGGGTTCTTGGCCCATTTTAAGGCCCATTAGGGGTATTTAGGTAATTTCAAGTTCATTTTAGTGTTATTTAGGTTAAAAAAACTAGTTTGCAACTTTTTAGAAATTTCTATAAATTTGGGATTTTTAATATTATTTTATTATTATTTTATTATTAAAAATTAAATTTTAGATTTTTGCATGTTTTTCATTTTTCCTAGTTTAAATACATTAAGTTAGGAATTTTAAAATTTTTATATTAATTTAAGTGTCATTAGATTAATTTCTAGAATTATTTCAAGTTTTTAGAGTTTTTAATCCTTTTTAAATAGTTTTAATTAATTTTAAAATTTTCAAAAATAGTTTTGAAATTTAGTTAAGTCGTTTTAGAGGTTTACAAAGTGAAAAATATCATTTTGGGCTTTTTGTTAATTAAATTGATTTTTTGGTCTTTAATTAGCATTAAAAAACTTATATTTAATTAAATAAAAGGTTTGAATGATTTTTGATTTTTTGTAAACTCTAGTTACATTTTTTAGGATTTATTTCAATTTTTTAGGAATTTTTAGGTTAAATTTTAATCTTAGTCACTTTTTACGGTTTTGCGTGCACGACTTCGTCTTAGTTTAATTCATAATCGTAATCGTCATCCTTTTCTAATCTCTTTTCTATTTTTCTTCCTTCATAAATTATAATCACATCATTAATCAATTCTTACACAACACACTAGCCTCCTTGAGAACGATCCCCACTTTGGGTCATTTACTTGTGATTTTCCTAAACCACTTGTTAACGCTTACCCTAATTACCTTGTTTTCCTAAACAAGTGTAAAATTACAACTATCAATAATCTATCATATAAAGGAAAGTTAATTGGTCACAAAATACTAATATTCACTAATCCAAAGCTAATTACAAGTTAAGACCTAGTTGTGAGAACCCGTACTTTCCCAGCATTATTTTATTCTTTTTATTCGTGCTTCTTGAATTCTCCAACGTATTTCGTTTTCTTGTATTTTATATGTAAATCCTGAGATTTTTAAATTATAATTTTTAAGTATTTTTCTGATCATCGATAAATACTTTGTATGGAATTATAAAATTTTTATTTTATTTTTCCATATTTTATTTAAATCAAAGTTTTTTATTTAAAATCACCCGCGTGTCTTTTACAACGAGTTTATTCAAAAACAATGTACAACGAGAATTCCTAGTGATCGTGATACCGATGGATGCCCAAAATATTACGTTTATTTATCGATTGTTTGGATAATTAATATTTTCGACGATTTCGTTTTAATTACGTATTAAGTCGTGTCGGGAAATCATATAATCATTTTTACGATGCATTGTAACTTCTGAAAAGTATTTTTACGAAACCCGAGCCCCGTAAATATTTTTATTATTTACCAATAGCTATTTTCTACCCTTTAAAACTATTAATTATTTTTAGGTCCACAAGTTTGCAAATTGGCAACTTAGGTCCCTGATGAGACTGTATTTATACATAGTCTCATCGTCCAAATCAGGCTTAAAACGCTTAAAATATCGTCAAAATACCCAAAAATATGCTTGTGTTTGTTCATTGTGTATTTCAGGTACGGATATCGTGAATTCACCAAAAGATTACAAGAATAAAGCAAAAACGAACACGGGAAACGAAGCCGCACAAGAAACCGGGCCCAAGTTTGGAATTTCCAAAAATACCCTTGAAGTTTTAAAGATTGGCAAGAATGGTCCCTCAAATTTGGAAGACTTGGCAATTTATACCCCTGTAAAACTCATATATTACATTGGGGTCCCTAAATTTCCATGATTATACAAGTATGGCCCTTGAAGATCTCAAAGATTACAAGTTTAGTCCTTATGATCATCTTATTAAACTTAAAAGGACTAAAATTGCCAAATGCCCAAACATTTAACAAAGGAAAGAGGAAGTTGTGGCTGCTAGAACTTATTTGATAACAGTTTGGGAGTTGAGGGACTTAATCTGTCCAGACAAGAAACATATTCCATCCAACCACATCATGCCATGTCACACCCTCCACCAATCAAATCCCACCACTTCATTTCACCCCCCACGTCATACTCCACTTTCCATTTTTTTTTACTGATTTATTTAAAAACAGTTAAGAGATGGGGGTAAACACTTTATTCAAAAAACTTTCCCCCTAATTAGCATCTAACCTTCCCTGTTTAATACTAATCTCCCATAAACCCTAAATTTTTCCAGTCACTAATTACCCAAATTCAAAGGGTTTTTCACCCCAACTTTCCAGAAAGGTGATTTACTCTATCCTCACCCTATCCCACAAACAAACAAGCCCTCACCTTCACCAAATGGAACCCCCCGTCCTCCCCTGTCTCCCCAAAAATGGCAACAAAGGTATCTTGCAGTCATCCAACGACTCCACAAGTTCTCCTTGGTCCCCAAGGACCAAATAAACGATTCAAGATCAAAACTCCAATTGGCACATCACCATCATTGAAGAATCGTCACATGGGCAAGGTTAAGGACTTTTTGACCAAGGGCAGAGTAGGAATTTCATGTTTAGGGTTTACTTGATCTAGAACAATCTATGCAGTAGTATATAAGCATCCCTCAACCTGTGAGAGGAGCTTGTTCCAGCATTTGTAATTTTTCAAAGTTTTAATGAATAGTTAAAGTTTTAAGTTTTCAAATCTTGCATTTGCTGTGTTCCAATTTTAAAGTTTCCTTTAGTGTAATTTAGTGTAAGGATTCATTGTTTATGCAAATTGGTTCAAGGTTCCAAAGTTGTCACTTTTTAAAGGATTTTCAGAAAACTCACATCCAAACTCATGAGAAAGTGAAAGTGGACTCATGAGTTTGGTTTGCTGATTTTGATTTGTTCATCATTAGTTTGATTACTGTTTCAAAAGGGTTTATGATTCAAGGTCTTTATTCCAAAAATCTTTCTTTTTCTTTACTGATTTTACTTACCATTTGGTTAAGCTTCCACCACAAAGCCTGACAAGCTTTTGGGTGAAAGCTTACACAAATTTGAAGTGTTGTTCTTTGTTTTTGTGGTGGTTGTGCAGGATGCAAGGAACCAAGATCCTTCTCTTCTCATTTTTTTTCTTGAAATTTCAGAAGATATTGTTCAACCCTAGGTCTTTTCTAAGATTCTACCAACGGGTTTCTCTACTAGTTCAAAAGCTCTCTAAGAACACTCTAATCCATGTGAAGAAGGCCTCAGCCCAAGGTGACAAAGGCTTGAACCCTTTATATGCATTTGTTTAAGTTTTATGTGAAGTTACATGAATTGGTGAAGTATCTGTTTTTATGATGTGTTATCTGTTCTTATCTGTTTCATTATGTCTCTTGTTCATGTTTAAGTGCTAGGAATCAGTTTAGGCTGATTTGAATAGGATTTGGTTTATAAATTTCAAGTTTCTGTTTTTATAAGGGTGTTTGGGTTAAGGTTTTAAGGGCAGCTTGTGACAAATTTGTGGCTTAAAACCAGCTTGAACACACTTTATGTGCTAGTAATAGGTGTTATCAGCTTTTGGTTTAAAGTTTGGTAGGATAAAATAGGTTTTGCATGTTTAATATTTGGTTAAAATCAGTCAATAGCAATCAGTAGACTAAAACCAATTTGTTTTGAGTTTTTATGGTTTGAAATCTTTGAATCTGTTAAGATATTTGTTCCTATAGGGCTTGAGATCATGTGTATGTGATTAGGGTAGCTTGTATGCTAGATATGAGCATTTGAAATCCATATTTGTGCACCTAGCAAACTTCACTGTTCATCAGACCCCCCCCCCCCCCCCTTTGTATCAGCAACTGCATTTAGCTCCTTTTTGTGTTTTATTTGCTTTGAACTTGTGTTTTTTTTTGCTTTATATTGACTCCCTACACTCCACTGAGTGTAGGGGTGCCTTTGTTTCCATAAAACTCCAAGAAACAAGCATAATCCAAGCTTAAAAGTCCACAGACCCGTTTTTAACACAAGCAGTGGGAACTCCTTTCCCACTGCTAACACTTGTGTTCCCACTGCTATACTAAAAGACAGAAACATCAAGAAGTGTCACTATCAGATTCTAATATTTTTGTCTTTAGTGGGGTTATTTAGGAATTAGACTTTCATTCTTTTTTCTATATTTTTCTTTTTTAATTCTTGATTTTTCATTATAGTTTAATTTTAAGTTACTGTTCATTTAGATTATTTTAGGTTTAATTGTTATTTTAATTACTTTTTAATATATCTGTTTTTGTCATTTAGTGTAAAAAACTTATATTTTTCAGATTTAGAATTTTTCCTAGACTTAGATTATTAATTTAAGATTTTTGGTTTTAAAATTAGTCACTGTTCACTTTTTAATTATTTTTTATAATTAAATTAAGTTAATTAGGGTTTAATTATTAAATAGTTTTGTCTTTTAGTGAAAAATTTTACATTTTTCAAACTTTTTCAATTTTCTACTGTTCATTAGGATAATTTAAGATTTTTAAAATTGTTAAATTAATTTTGGCATTATTTTATTATTTTCTAGGATTATTTTAATTTAAAAATAGTTTTTAGTGTTTAAAAAATAGAAAATTAGTTTTTAAAATTCAAGAAAAATAGTTTTTAGTCATTAAATAATATAAGTTAGTTATTAGTTCAATAAATTAATATTTTGGACATTTTGTTAATTATATTTAATTTTTGGGCTTTAATTAGCATTAAAAATTGAATATTTAATTAATAAAATGTTTTAAAATATATTTGTTGGATTTTTATTCTTATTTATATTATTTAAGACTTAGATTAATCATTTAATTAATTTTTAGGTTTTAATTTTTATTTTTGTCGCGTTTTACGTAATTACGTTCGCGTTTTACGTTAATTCGTCGTAGTTTAAACGTAGTCGTAACTCGTCTTTTATTTTTCTCTCTTTACACCAAAAACGTCACTAATCCAAACATTGTGATTTTACATAATTGGCACACATAATACACACCTCCTTCGAGAACGAACCCGCATTTATTCGGTTTTACGTTTTTCCTAAAGCGTATAACTTAATACTTGCCACTCATACGCGTTTTTCCTAAAACGTGTACGAAAAACCTACATCAATTTTTGGCGCCGCTGCCGGGGAGGTGTTTGTGTTGCCATTATTATTAGTATCGTGTTTGTGTGAGTAGTGCGTTTTTGCTTTTCATTTTTTGGAAAGCGTGAATATCGTACATACTCATTTTTGTTATTTTTTATCTATTATAGCATAATATCCAAATAAATCGTGTTTAATTTTCCTAAGTTAAACACACAACAATCTTTACTATATTGTAGATATATTGGTTTTCGTTTTTCTTGTGAATGTTATTATTACTATATTGTACTACGTAAGAACAAATAAATATACAAGTACTCCAAATACGTGAGAAATCACAACCTTGATTCGGGATTTCATCACTCGATCATTGTATTCGAATCCAAAGCAAAAGTTTAAAGGCAAAATAGATAAATACTTTCGTGAGGCTTAATTTCGATTGACACAAACTATAAGGTGGGTATAAGGCGGTTGTATTTCACGACCTAAAGGAAAAAGGCTCTTAAGTGCTTCGCTCCACCTCGTTTCCTCCGCTTGCTTGTGCGTGTTTTGAGAAAGAGGGCTAATCGAGGGTTTGCCGCCCAAGTATTATCTACGTATATTATATTTGCTTGTGTTTTCAAGATTAAACCCTCTTGAACGTTTTGGTGTTCCACCAACGTTCTAAAGTCATCGAGAACGTTCACTCCACGTGATCGTTTTCATTCTTTGAGGCTCCTTTAATCGAGAAAGTCGATTCGAGGGGAGATTTGTAGATTTGTGTCTACGTAATACATTCAAAAATCCAAAAAAATTAAAAAAACCAATCAAAAACCAAAAAAATTGAAAAAATCAAAAAGCCGCAAAAAGAATCTTCTTTGCTACCACCCATTCTACGCTAAGTGCATGCGCACTCGATCGAAGGATTATTCCAATTCTAGTGAAACTTCGAATCGACGCAATCGTAATCGAAGGAATCGACGACGTAGACGAGAATTAGAAACCGACGTTCCTAATATCGTTGTTGAAGAGACCGTAGAGGAGATGGCCGACAATCGTTCGATGATGGAATTGCTCCAAGCGCCCACCGAGGGTTATGGAGACGCGATCGTAATTCCCGCTATCGAGGCGGAGAATTTTGAGATCAAGAGCGGAATGCTTTCGTTGATCCAAGCTACGAAGTTTCGAGGTCGTGAAACCGATAATCCTCACGACCATATTCGGAATTTTGATCGTCTTTTGGCCACGAGCAAGTTTAAGAACGTCGACGCCGATGTCGTCAAGCTTATGCTTTTTCCATACTCGCTCGATGGTGCCGCCAAGGATTGGTACGAGAAAGAGCCACCTAATTCCATAGTTACGTGGAAGGATCTCGTTTCCAAGTTCGTTAATTATTTTTTCCCACCGTCTAAGACAACGTTTTTCAAGAATGAAATTACGAAATTTGAGCAAAAACCGAATGAATCTTTTAGAGACGCGTGGGATCGTTTTAAGGAATTGCTTAGGCAATGTCCTCACCATGGTTTTTCCGAGTTGCACCAAATCGATACGTTTTACAACGGTCTTAATTTTCACGAACAAGACTCGTTGAATTCCGCCGCCGGTGGCAACTTTTTGTGTAAGACTCCGAGAGAAGCTTTGATAATTATCGAGAACCGATCCAAGGTTTACCAACTCCGCAATGCACCGAGTGTTGCCAATGTCGCCAATGTTAGTAGTTCTAATCGCGACATTGAGAGAGTTGATGCAAAAGTCGACAAGCTTACGAATGTGTTCACGTCTTATCTCATTGAGATGCAAAAGAAAGACGCTCCCGCTACGGTGAAAGCGGTTGAGGTTTCATGTACGTTTTGTGGTGGACCTCATAATTATTACGAGTGTGCGGCTACGGATGGCCAAACGTCTAATGTGAGTGCGTTAAATGGAAACAACAATTTTTCAAATCAAAATAACGCCGGTCCATCACAACAAGGCAATTATAACCAAGGCAACAATTTTCAAAATCGAAACAATTTTCAAGGAAATAATCAACAAGGAAATTTTTCGAATCAAAATCAAGGAGGTTATAATCAAGGTCGTAATATAACTTGGCAAAATCGAGATAACAATCAAGGAAATAATTTTTCAAGTGGGAATCAAAACAATTTTCAAAGAAATAATCAAAACCAAGGGAACTTTAATTCAAATCAAAATAGTTCGTCAAACGATTTTCAAAATTACATGAAAACGAATGAGGCTAATATGAGACGATTAGAGGGAGAAATTGGTACTTTGAAAAACGACTTTACAAATACTTTGAAATTGCAAAACACGAAGAATGAGCAAGGGAAAATTGATATAAAAAAGATGTTTTCGGCTATAATGAACAAAGCCTCGGGTTCGTCATCAAATTCATTACCTAGTGACACCGTTGCTAATCCGAAAGAACAATGTAAAGCCGCCTCGTCTCGTGAGAAAGGTCGTGTGATTACCCCTAACCTTGAAGGATTCCGTGTTGTTTATCCCTCTCAACCCTCGACTTCTAAGACGTCTTCTTGTTCTAAAGTCGATGGGGTGAACGTGGCGACCAAGGAAAAGAGTGCACACCCTCGTGTACCTCAAATTCCATCCACGGTTCAAAAAGAGAGCTTTGTCGACCTTACCAAAGTAACCCCTGAAGAAACTTGTGCTTCGATCCTTCTTAGAAAACCCAAAAGGCGTATGCCGAGAAAGGAAAAGGATTCGGGCCAATTTCTACTACCTTGTGATTTTTCCGAGATTGAGGGATGTTTAGCCCTTGCCGATTTAGGTGCTAGCATCAATCTTATGCCTCATTCTCTATGGAAATTGATGAGATTGCCTTCGCTTACCCCCACGAACATGACTATCGAGCTTGCAAATTGTACACCTTTAATACCAATTGGAATAGCCGAGGATGTCTATGTTAGGATTGGAAAGTTTGTTTTTCCCGCGGATTTCGTTATATCCGATTACGAGTGTGACCCTAAATGTCCCATTATTTTAGGCCGACCATTCTTATCGACGGCTCGAACCGTAATCGACGTTCACGAGGGGAGACTTACTATGAGATATGGGGATGAGAAAATAGACTTTTTCGCTAGAAAATCCCAAGGATTTTATGAGAATGAAAAAACCGAGGTTTCAAAACCTAATGATTCAAATTCTAATGATTTCAAAATGTTTACTTTAGCCGAAAGAATGAAGCTTGATGCATGTTTTGAAAGAATTAAGAAAAACGGTTTTAAAGATGATGATTTTAATGATAAAGAATACGTGTACCTAATTCAAAAGGGTATGTGTAAATTTATGGATGAAAACTCACTTTGGGATGTTTTTAGCGAAACAAGTGAAACACCAATTCCGAAGGGCGACGTTAGTGCCATCACGACAAAGACCAATATGGGCTCGTCTTCACCACCTTCGAAGGACCATGACTTTGAGGCCTCTACTTCTAAACCCATTGAAGTGCCTCCCACTCCTAGCCCCAAATTCATTAAGGCTAAGGAAGTGGCCCAACCCAATGCAATCTCATCCATCATAGAAATGTCACCTAAGCATAGTCATTCGACTTGTAAGTCCATGGTTGTGACTCTCGAGAAATCCACTCGAGAACTTGCTCACATCGACACTTTCTTTGATGACGATGGTGATTTTGCCGAGATCGAGCATATACTTGCTAATCCGCCATCCATCTTCGAGGATTTACCCTTTGATAAATCTTTAAATGAAGAGGACGATCTCATGTCGGAAATTTCTTATGATGATGAGAATGACGACACTTTCACAACGTACTCGAATTCTGTATACGAACCTATTTTTCATCATAATCCCATTTTTAATGATGAATTCGAGAACGTTGATGACCATATCATCGATCCTCCTTCGTTTCACAATTGTGATGATGAAGAATTCTTTAAGGAGGTCGATGATTTTCTTGCTATAGACACAAGTCCCATTCTCGAGGAGTTACCTTATAAACACTCCTCATTTGAGAATGACGTTTACCACATTCGTGAGGATCTAACTTATCAACGATCCCCACAAAAGAATGATGGTTTCGTGCTTGATCGTGATCTCTTCGAGAGAGTTTCTAAGATACTCAAGGAGGGGAATGACAAACCTTGGTTTGACAAGCCTATCTTTGATGAGGAAATCGATGAGATCGACGTTCATGAGGATGACGAGTATGTAGACCCCGAGGGGGCGGTGTTCTTTATTGATCGACGTTTTGAGAACTTATATAATCCACCACCCCCTAACCATGACTTAAATGTGAGGATTTTTAGCGCGACTAATTTTGAATTTGACACGCCAAATATTTTCGACATTATTCAATCGGGTTTTCATAAAGAGTTTAAAAACGATGAAAAAGGAAAGGATTTTAAAAATGTTTTAAAAGATTTTTCTACATGTTTAACTCCGTCATCACATCGTGTTATGAGTGCTACCACCTCGTCTACTCCTTTTGACGATGGTTGGTGTGGATCTAGTGTGGGGGAAGCCCCAAATGTTCCCTCCCATTTCTCCACCGAGGACGAGATTTACGATCCCGGAATTGCTTGTAAAGGGAAATCTCGGTCTTCCACCGATGCAATAAATGGAAATCGTATCTATTTGCTTGGTGTGAGTCTACCTCGAGTAGCTCATATGTTTGACTTACCATTTGCCCCACCTTTCTACTTCTTATCTCTTTTCTTCTACCCCATTGGGGTTCGTGTCGAAGTGGCGTTGTTTCGTCTTTCATCCAAAAACGAGGACGCTATCTTTGACCCCGGTATACGTTTATCGGGTTTTTAAAGTACTCCATGTACTTTTGGGCCTTGTTTATCATGTAAGCCCCACTAAAAATGACCATACCAAGATTATCCCTAAATGATCACATTTATGGGGATCCGAGTCGAGCTTTTGACTCGGTTATCAAAAACAAGGTGCCTCGTGGGGGATTCTCATGCTTATCCTTGTAAATATTATCGCTTTCTTAGTTAATGTAACGAGGGGACTTGTGCTCTTCCAACCTTTGTTTCGTGGTTGTTTGTGATTGTGATCTATTAGGTTCATCGTCATCATTGAAGCCTCTCGTGTTCGTTTTACGTAGCACTCGAGCTTCGATCGTTGCCTTTGGAGATTCCGATATCCGATGATATCCTTTTATGTTCTAACGTTTATCTTATTAGCATAATTCATAAACGGCTTTTAGGTTATTCGTTTTACCCTTTCCATGCTCGAGATTAAGCATTCGACTTCGTCTCTAGTATGGGGGTGTTTACACCCCTAGACTCGAAACATTGAGGACAATGTTTAGTTTTAGTATGGGGGAGTGAGTAGATACTTCACCTTGCTTACGTCACCACGCTATCCATTATTCATCTTTTTGCTATCGTTTTGTTGCAAATAAGGCTAAAAATGGCCAAAAATTTAAAATTTTTCTAGTTTTTCATAAGTGTTTAAGACACGAATGTAGGTTTTCCGATGGTGAGAACGAGAGTAATTTTTGACTCGACCGTGCGTGTTGAGCACTTAGCTTCGATTCCTTAACTTTTTTAGGCTAAGTCTCTTAAATGAGGACGAGAAATGATAGAGTTATTTATAAGTCTCGTAATCGTCACGATCTTATGTGTAGTAATTATTAGCTTATTCTCCCAACGCTTTTGCTTAAATAATTGTTAATAAATATTGATTTGGCGGTTTAGTCACTATTGTTGGGTTTCTAATTTGTTTTGGTAGCTTCCATGTAATTAAATTGGGAAAACATTAAGGTATCGCCAGCGTCACGGTTTTGAAGTATTGGCACCCGAATAATCGAAAGCTTCACCTAATAATAAGATTTCAAGTGCTCACCTAAATTAAGCAAAAATTTGAAGCTCACGAGGCCGAAAAATCTATGCCCAAATTGAAAGTGAATCAAGCCTTAATCTTCGAAGCTTTAAAGATCCAAAATTCGCTTTAGCGTGAGGATATACGTCTTTGGCTAATAAAACCACCGATGAGGCGGATAATAAAAGGCAAGGCAAGACCGAAGTCATAATAAAAGCTTCATGGCGAAGTTGAATAAAAGATGGAGGTAAACCAAAGATAATAAGGCCCTTCCGTTAGGGGGCGTATAAAAGTCTTGGTAATAAGTCTCATGTTCAAAACCGTTATAAAACCGTGTCTATCGATTCTTCTTGTTGACTTAATTTTTTGACATCGTTGTCTATTGGGGTGAATTATTGATTTGATGATTTTGGTTACACCGTTAAGTTTCTATTTTTAGACTTAATCTCTATTCACGCATAAGTCGATGATGTATCCTCGTGATCATTAAGACAAAATAAAATATAAGAGATACCAAGTAGGAATAAGGGAGTTTAGGTTCGTAATTAACACTCATAAGATGTGTTCGTGTTGCTAACTTGTAATAACAATGATCTCGTTACACGCTTAGCATGGAATTGGGTGAAAAT
Organism: Glebionis coronaria; assembly: GCA_025667525.1. Taxonomy (NCBI): domain Eukaryota; kingdom Viridiplantae; phylum Streptophyta; class Magnoliopsida; order Asterales; family Asteraceae; genus Glebionis; species Glebionis coronaria. The sequence goes on along the minus strand of CM046882.1, from coordinate 170,602,569 downwards.
CGAGGACGACGAAATTATTTCTAACGAAGCATTCACGTGTACTTGTTCTATGATCCCAAAAGTCACCTTCTCGTGATGAAAACATTACATTATGTCTAAAACGCATGTAGTAGTTTATTTTAGGTCTTGAATAAATGTCATCATAAAATGAATTTTGGAAGTGCTATGATACTTAATTCTAGCATTGCGTGAGGACACGGCAATGGTTTAGTATGGGGGAGTGATGAGACTGTATTTATACATAGTCTCATCGTCCAAATCGGGCTTAAAACGCTTAAAATATCGTCAAAATACCCAAAAATATGCTTGTGTTTGTTCATTGTGTATTTCAGGTACGGATATCGTGAATTCACCAAAAGATTACAAGAATAAAGCAAAAACGAACACAGGAAACGAAGCCGCACAAGAAACCGGGCCCAAGTTTGGAATTTCCAAAAATACCCTTGAAGTTTTAAAGATTGGCAAGAATGGTCCCTCAAATTTGGAAGACTTGGCAATTTATACCCCTGTAAAACTCATATATTACATTGGGGTCCCTAAATTTCCATGATTATACAAGTATGGCCCTTGAAGATCTCAAATATTACAAGTTTAGTCCTTATGATCATCTTATTAAACTTAAAAGGACTAAAATTGCCAAATGCCCAAACATTTAACAAAGGAAAGAGGAAGTTGTGGCTGCTAGAACTTATTTGATAACAGTTTGGGAGTTGAGGGACTTAATCTGTCCAGACAAGAAACATATTCCATCCAACCACATCATGCCATGTCACACCCTCCACCAATCAAATCCCACCACTTCATTTCACCCCCCACGTCATACTCCACTTTCCATTTTTTTTACTGATTTATTTAAAAACAGTTAAGAGATGGGGGTAAACACTTTATTCAAAAAACTTTCCCCCTAATTAGCATCTAACCTTCCCTGTTTAATACTAATCTCCCATAAACCCTAAATTTTTCCAGTCACTAATTACCCAAATTCAAAGGGTTTTTCACCCCAACTTTCCAGAAAGGTGATTTACTCTATCCTCACCCTATCCCACAAACAAACAAGCCCTCACCTTCACCAAATGGGACCCCCCGTCCTCCCCTGTCTCCCCAAAAATGGCAACAAAGGTATCTTGCAGTCATCCAACGACTCCACAAGTTCTCCTTGGTCCCCAAGGACCAAATAAACGATTCAAGATCAAAACTCCAGTTGGCACATCACCATCATTGAAGAATCGTCACATGGGCAAGGTTAAGGACTTTTTGACCAAGGGCAGAGTAGGAATTTCATGTTTAGGGTTTACTTGATCTAGAACAATCTATGCAGTAGTATATAAGCATCCCTCAACCTGTGAGAGGAGCTTGTTCCAGCATTTGTAATTTTTCAAAGTTTTAATGAATAGTTAAAGTTTTAAGTTTTCAAATCTTGCATTTGCTGTGTTCCAATTTTAAAGTTTCCTTTAGTGTAATTTAGTGTAAGGATTCATTGTTTATGCAAATTGGTTCAAGGTTCCAAAGTTGTCACTTTTTAAAGGATTTTCAGAAAACTCACATCCAAACTCATGAGAAAGTGAAAGTGGACTCATGAGTTTGGTTTGCTGATTTTGATTTGTTCATCATTAGTTTGATTACTGTTTCAAAAGGGTTTGTGATTCAAGGTCTTTATTCCAAAAATCTTTCTTTTTCTTTACTGATTTTACTTACTATTTGGTTAAGCTTCCACCACAAAGCCTGACAAGCTTTTGGGTGAAAGCTTACACAAATTTGAAGTGTTGTTCTTTGTTTTTGTGGTGGTTGTGCAGGAAGCAAGGAACCAAGATCCTTCTCTTCTCATTTTTTTTCTTGAAATTTCAGAAGATATTGTTCAACCCTAGGTCTTTTCTAAGATTCTACCAACGGGTTTCTCTACTAGTTCAAAAGCTCTCTAAGAACACTCTAATCCATGTGAAGAAGGCCTCAGCCCAAGGTGACAAAGGCTTGAACCCTTTATATGCATTTGTTTAAGTTTTATGTGAAGTTACATGAATTGGTGAAGTATCTGTTTTTATGATGTGTTATCTGTTCTTATCTGTTTCATTATGTCTCTTGTTCATGTTTAAGTGCTAGGAATCAGTTTAGGCTGATTTGAATAGGATTTGGTTTATAAATTTCAAGTTTCTGTTTTTATAAGGGTGTTTGGGTTAAGGTTTTAAGGGCATCTTGTGAAAAATTTGTGGCTTAAAACCAGCTTGAACACACTTTATGTGCTAGTAATAGGTGTTATCAGCTTTTGGTTTAAAGTTTGGTAGGATAAAATAGGTTTTGCATGTTTAATATTTGGTTAAAATCAGTCAATAGCAATCAGTAGACTAAAACCAATTTGTTTTGAGTTTTTATGGTTTGAAATCTTTGAATCTGTTAAGATATTTGTTCCTATAGGGCTTGAGATCATGTGTATGTGATTAGGGTAGCTTGTATGCTAGATATGAGCATTTGAAATCCATATTTGTGCACCTAGCAAACTTCACTGTTCATCAGACCCCCCCCCCCCCCCTTTGTATCAGCAACTGCATTTAGCTCCTTTTTGTGTTTTATTTGCTTTGAACTTGTGTTTTTTTTGCTTTATATTGACTCCCTACACTCCACTGAGTGTAGGGGTGCCTTTGTTTCCATAAAACTCCAAGAAACAAGCATAATCCAAGCTTAAAAGTCCACAGACCCGTTTTTAACACAAGCAGTGGGAACTCCTTTCCCACTGCTAACACTTGTGTTCCCACTGCTATACTAAAAGACAGAAACATCAAGAAGTGTCACTATCAGATTCTAATATTTTTGTCTTTAGTGGGGTTATTTAGGAATTAGACTTTCATTCTTTTTTCTATATTTTTCTTTTTTAATTCTTGATTTTTCAGTATAGTTTAATTTTAAGTTACTGTTCATTTAGATTATTTTAGGTTTAATTGTTATTTTAATTACTTTTTAATATATCTGTTTTTGTCATTTAGTGTAAAAAACTTATATTTTTCAGATTTAGAATTTTTCCTAGACTTAGATTATTAATTTAAGATTTTTGGTTTTAAAATTAGTCACTGTTCACTTTTTAATTATTTTTTATAATTAAATTAAGTTAATTAGGGTTTAATTATTAAATAGTTTTGTCTTTTAGTGAAAAATTTTACATTTTTCAAACTTTTTCAATTTTCTACTGTTCATTAGGATAATTTAAGATTTTTAAAATTGTTAAATTAATTTTGGCATTATTTTATTATTTTCTAGGATTATTTTAATTTAAAAATAGTTTTTAGTGTTTAAAAAATAGAAAATTAGTTTTTAAAATTCAAGAAAAATAGTTTTTAGTCATTAAATAATATAAGTTAGTTATTAGTTCAATAAATTAATATTTTGGACATTTTGTTAATTATATTTAATTTTTGGGCTTTAATTAGCATTAAAAATTGAATATTTAATTAATAAAAGGTTTTAAAATATATTTGTTGGATTTTTATTCTTATTTATATTATTTAAGACTTAGATTAATCATTTAATTAATTTTTAGGTTTTGATTTTTATTTTTGTCGCGTTTTACGTAATTACGTTCGCGTTTTACGTTAATTCGTCGTAGTTTAAACGTAGTCGTAACTCGTCTTTTATTGTTCTCTCTTTACACCAAAAACGTCACTAATCCAAACATTGTGATTTTACATAATTGGCACACATAATACACACCTCCTTCGAGAACGAACCCGCATTTATTCGGTTTTACGTTTTTCCTAAAGCGTATAACTTAATACTTGCCACTCATACGCGTTTTTCCTAAAACGTGTAAAAAAATGATTTATATACTACCAACATATATAAATCATTTTTTTACACAAAAATACATACATGCATTCTATAAAAAAAACTTCACCAACTCCTCCCACCCCTCTCCATTTTCCGCCACTCCACCACCACAATTCACCATCATCCACCTTGAATTGACAAAAACAAAATAAAGACCCATTCTTAGAAATTTCTTGTGATTCTAATGATATCAAAATCATGAACATGCATCAAAATTTGAAGACTTTATAATTCCATGGTGGATTTGTGTTTTGATCATCTTGCATGTGTTATATATGTAATGATCATCTTGTTTTCATTAAAAAAGGTTGATTTTTGATCTTTGATTTTGTTAAATTTTACATGCATGTGTTTAGGAGTGTGTTTGGTTGATAGGAATGATAGTATAGTGATCCTAGCGGTATTGGAGTGAGTGGATTTGGTTGAAAAATGGATTTGACATGTTTTCTAAAAAGGTAATTTGGGACAGCAGGTCTTTAACTGATTTTTCGTGGGTTTAAGGTCTGTGCAAGACTAAGATTTTTTGATATTGTTGTAGAGTTTTCCGAGACGGTCGTTTTGGTATAAGATAGAGCTTCTAATTCATTACGAGTCAAAAGTTATGCTTGTTTTAGTTTTCGTGTACCGGGAGACGCAAGTCGGCACAATCCGAAATTGTGGCTGATTTTGGGTCGACTCTGGGGACTTTAGGCTTGGTTAGATAGTTGATACTACTGGTTTTCAAAGTTTACAAACTGAGTTTGATGAGTCTAGTAGTGATTTCAAAAGACGGTTTGTCGAATTAGTACTTTTAAAGTGGTCCAAACGGTTTTACAAAACAAGTGCACAAATCTGTCCCAAATTTGGAGTCGAGTAAAGTGTCGAGCTGATGGATTTTAAAGTGTGAACTTTGGCTCAAATTTTGGTGAGGTCTTATACAGGTTATAAGTTACATTGAAAGCAATTTTCATCTAAAACGGACAAGTCTAGATAGGGTAGATAGGTGTGTACATTCGGGGGTGTAATTGCTGATTTTATTTTGGACACGTAGTTCAATGTTTGTGTTGCGTGAGTTTGAGTATTCAACATCGGCTATGATGATTTACTCAAGTGCTTAGTCATTATATAAATGACTTAGCTACTGTTCCGAGTGATGTAAAAAGGATAGTTTGACTTGCGTTGACTTGGCGTCGTATAACGGGTCATTTCAAGTGTTAAAGTGTTTTAAACGAGTAACGTTGGATAAATGGATTCATTTGGTTCGTGTCAATGGTTTTGAAACATGAATAATTTGAAAATAGTTGAGTCATATTATATTTGGTACATATCGATATTCGACTTCGAGTCTTAACGCGCGCCTTATTTTGATAGGTTGCGGTTTTCGTGTTTCCCCGGGCATCCATATCGTCGGTGATCGTCTACCACTACCGTTTCTACTCAGTTGCTGAGTATTGTGATCGACTTACCTCATGGCTAAGGTGAGTTCATAGCCCCTTTTTACTTGTACATGGTTTCTAAACACGGGTTGAGATTTTACATGGTGGAACACAACTAAATATAAAACTGTATTGTTATCCCTAACTTGTATGCTATTCAGAACGTGTATGCTTTACAGATGATTTCAATGGTATTATTGCTTTTAGACGTTAGCCTTGAGTTTTCTCTCCTATCATGAACTGTTAATTGTCTCGTATGCTTTGCGCTAAGCGCGAATGTTGTGGGTGGATCCATCGGGATTGACAATCCCCGTCCCGATTACTTTGACGCACTAATATTCGTTTATACTTGAGTATTTAGGCTGAATACTCCCTAGAGGAACTTACATTTGAGTTAAGCTTCGGTTCATGAGACTAAACAGCAATAATATGCATCGTGACTATGGACGTACATAGTTAACCCCCCCCCCATTACGTGTTTTACAAATTCTATTGTGTTCCACACGTTTACTGCTAAACCTATGAATATCACTCAACTTTGTGTTGACTATTTTACATGTTTAATCTCAGGTATTATTACTTAGCTTTGCTTGGATGGGAAGCCCGCAGGATATTGTCGCAGCTTGGAGATTTCTGTGATGCTTTTAAAAGACTGTTTTTAGTAAAAACTCTCAGGATTTTATTCTATCTTTTTGGCAACTTTATGATACAAATCGAAACGAAATAATATGATTTTTCGGTTCTAAAACTCTGGGACCTATTTTTAAAAACTCTGACCCTTTTATGATGTAATGTACATGTTTTTATTTCATCATCTTTGTATGAACTGTAATTCATTGTTTCTTGTACTATGACGTGTTACCCCCTCGTTGCCTAGTTGTTCCATGTCAGATTTTGGGGGTCTCACAGAGTGGTATCAGAGCGATGGTTATAGGGAACTGATTCGTTTTCAAAAACTTAGTCTATAATCAAAAGTTCAAATATTTCATGTTTTAAGTGTCAACCACAGGATCTGCCAATGTTGTTCGATATCTGCGCGGGTAACTCTCTAATCCTTATTATTTACTTTTAGTTATCGTTAAAATATTTCATCTCCTGATTACATTTTGAAATATTACGTTATCCTAATGACGATAATTACTATGTCTTTTCAAAGCCTTGTGCTTCATGGATTTTCATTCGATATTACTGTGATTACATCTGCTCTTACATTATTTCTGGAATTCTAGTTCTTGTGAACTGATCTGGTTACAATGATTCTATATCGTTATGACGTTACGTACTTGTATTCAGACCGCAAAAAGAACGGAAGTCCAAGGCCTATTCTGAAAACACTTATCCTTTTACCGCTTATTTCCAATAATAACAAGACCAAAACGTGTGATTTATGTCGTAAAAGTCGGAATTATGCGTGGTTTGTGTTTTTATTGTGTTTTAGGACCAAAATATGAAAAAGGAAGAAAACACGGGTTTTCATGGGCTTTTATCGAAGAAAACGGGAAAAGACGAAGTCAAAAGATCAAGAGTGCAAAAACAACGGAAGTCCAAGGCCTATTCTGAAGATTTATCGAAGAAAAAGTCTAAAAGCGGAAGTTTAAACGAAGTCGAAGAACTTAAGTCTAATAGAAGAAAAAAATTAAAAGACAAGTTCAAATCCCGAGACGAAAAGACAAAGAATTAAAGTCGAGTCGAGAAAACGTGAAGAAAGCAAGAAAGAAGATGCAACACATGCACTCCTTCCACCTTCCCTATAAATACCCTCCTAATTGTCATTAAGAGGGTGTTAGTTAGTGGTTAGATAGTTTTAGCTAGTTTTCACTTTTTCATTTTCTCCAGTTTTAGAGAGAGAAAGTCTTAAACTTTCTGTCACTAAGTTTCATCTTTTCATTTAATCTTTCAAGATTAAACATCTTTGTATTGCTTATTTTCATTAATCAAGTTCTATTTTAAGCTTTAATCCTTAATCTCATTCTACTTTTCTTTGATTTTAGATTGATTTTTGGTGCGAATTTCAAGAGATCCGTGTTGTTCTTAATTATTTCGTGCTTAAAAAGTTAATCTTTTGATCATTTCATAAGTTTTCATTTGATTAAGCTTTAAGACTTTTGTGCTTATTGGCTTACTTTTATGATTAGCTTATTTACTTTATAAAAAGTTTTCTTAAAAAGTTTATGTTTTTATTGTTTGATCCAAAAAGTTGCTAATTTTGAGGTTGAATAAGTTGAGATTAGTGCTTATTCGGTCCGATTTAGCTTTGGTTCGTACTAGTTTTTGGAATAAGATAATCACAATAGCTTATTTCTTAGCTTCCCAACGAATCCCAAACATTTCGGAAAGGGTTAAAACCCCTTTCCGATTGGTGTTTTCCGAGCAGCCAACATACCACCCTTTCCGATTAATCAATCGGAAAAGGGTTTCTCCTTATTCCGATCTGCACCCTCATTATTCCGATCGAGTGATCGGATTAGGTTTTTCATATTCCGACGGTAGCCTTTGCTTAATATTCCGATTGTAGTTGTTTTCCCCATATTCCGATAGGTGCTATTCGTGGTTATTCCGATCTGGACCATTTGCTAACATTCCGATTCACCTTACTTTTTTATCATTCCGATTGAGACTTAGTCATACATTCCGATTGCCCTTTTGTTACATATTCCGATTGGTAGTCTTTGTGGTTATTCCGATTGGGACTTTTTGGTGTATTCCGATTGGGTGTATTCCCCCCCATATTCCGACCACCAGATCGGGATACATTCCGATCTGGGCTTGTTTTGGCTTATTCCGATTGGGACTTTTTGGTGTATTCCGATCTCACTTTCTTTTAGTACTTTCCAACTAAGTTGTTATTTTTAGGAAATTCTCCAAGTGTTAGTTTTATTTAGTGTGATAGTACTTTTCCATTGTTGCCTTTAAGTTTCCAAGCATTTATTTTTACTCGTTATTTTAGTATTAATCTTTATTCTTCCATTTTACTCAACGACACTTTAATTAATTGCTTATAGTTTAAAAATAGATAATCAAAACCAAACCATTCTCTTGATTCACCAAAAGACGATTGAGTCGCACCTTAGACCGGTTTTCAATTCGAAAAGACTTGGGACTACGAATTTTGATACTAGGCCTAAAAACTAAGTATTAAATGGCGCCGCTGTCGGCTCTTTTCGTTACGATAAACGGTTTTTAGTGAGAGACGCATTGAATTTTGGGATCCGTTCTTTGAACGTTATTTTCATTGCTTTAAAAAAAATTTCAAAAATCCTAAAAAATATAAAACTTTTCAAAAATATAAAAAAATTAAAAAATCATAAAAAGCAATTCTTTTCAAAAGGTTTTGCACCAAAAAGATTATATAGATATTCTCTCTGTGTATTTTTCTTCTACAGGTGTATGCGTACTAGATCTTCGAACTATTCTGAGCCCGAGACTCGTGACGATTTAGATATGGCTGGTGTTAATAACAACAATAATCACCCACCTCAACCCAATTTGAATAACAACAACAACAACAACAATGTCCTCTTACCGGATTTACGCACAATGGAGGAATTGTGTCAACCCACCATGAACGGACGCGGAGGCCCGATTGCGCCAATGCACGTCACGGCTCGGGAGTTTTCGTTGAAGCATCATATGATCCAGCAAGTGCAAACGAACCCATTTCGTGGAATTCCGGATGATGATGCCAACAAACACCTCAACAAATTCATTACCATTACCCAAAGCATGAAGTGCTCCGGTGTTTCTATGGATGACCTTCGCCTTCAACTCTTTCCCCACTCGCTTTCTCACCATGCCGAAAAATGGTTTGACTGTCTTCCTAAGAATTCTATTCATACGTGGAATGACATGACTCAACGCTTTTTATCGCGCTACTTTCCCCCATCCATGGTCACTAGCCTTCGTAACCAAATCAGTGGATTCATGCAAGAAAATGATGAATCGCTTTTCGATGCTTGGGAACGATACAATGATTTGATCGACCGCTGTCCAAATCACAATATGCTCCCCGTCACTCTAATTGACACCTTCTACAATGGTCTCACTTTTCGTGATCGTGACACGATCAATGCCGCCGCCGGTGGTACCTTTATGAAAAGGAGACCGGAGGAGTGTCGATAGTTGATTGAAAACATGACTACTCACCACAAGAATTGGGATTCATCCGCATACTCAAGATCTAACTCGAGAGTCAATGTTTCTTCTACTACTTCCAATCCTGAGATATCCGAACTTACCCGACAAATCGCAAGTATGCACAAGGATTTCATGTCCATAGCCACCAACCAATTTCAACAAGCTAAAGCCGTTGCTATTTCTTGTGACACATGTGGTGGTCCTCATTCTTACAATGATTGTCCTTCCACTCAAGGCAATTATTCTGAAAACGTTAACGCAGCTTACGGCACTTATCCCACGGGAAGCTATCAAGCCCGCCCTCAAGGAGACCGTGGCTTGCTAAGTTATCGTTCGAACAACTATCTTACTCCACCTGGTTTCCCTCCTGCAAACCAAAACCAACAACAAAGCTATAACCGAAACAACCAATCCCAACCTCGTGCTCAAAATCAATATCAATCCCAAAGAAACCCATACCCACCTCAAGGAAACTCTCAAGCATACCAAGCTCCACCTCTCAATCAACCGATGGCAGTAAACCAAGACGTCGAGACGTTCATGAATACTAATCGTGAGATGGTGACGAATCTTCAGAGTCAATTTGTCAACTTGAAGAATGACATGGTGAAACAAGGGAGCGATATTCGAGCCGAGCTAAGGAATGATATGGCCAAACACAGCAATGAAATTAATGCAAACATGCAAAACTCTTTTAATAATCAAGCGGTTCACCTTCATGATATGATTGGTTCGCTCATCCAAGGTAATCAACCCTCTTCTTCGGGTACTCTTCCGAGTAATACCGTTGCAAATCCAAGAGGGGAGATGAAAGCAATCATCACTCGTAGTGGAAAAGGTTATATGGAACCCGAGCTTCCTACACCTCCACCCGTGATTGTGAACAAGGAAAAAGAGCAACTTTCCCCACCTCCTTCACCTTCTATCCCCATTTCCCCACCACCCGTGGTTGTGAGTGATCCTATTCCCTTAAAGCCTTCTTCTTCATCCAATATACCTTATCCTTCAAGGTTGAGGAAAGAGAAGCAAAAGAGCAAGGATGATATTCAAGTTTCAAACTTTCTAAAAATGTTTAAACAACTGAATTTTAACATCTCCTTTGCCGAGGCTCTCGCTCACATGCCCAAATATGCTAAGATGTTTAAAGATCTTCTAAGTGATAAGGAAAAGCTTCTTGACATCACTCAGACCCAACTTAATGAGAACTGCTCCGCAGTGCTCTTAAGGAAAGTGCCCACCAAACTTGGTGATCCGGGTCGCTTCTTGATTCCTTGCAACTTCCCGGGAGTAGAGAATTGCATGGCCCTAGCCGATCTAGGTGCCATAATAAACTTAATGCCTTTAAGTGTTTGGAAGCAATTATCTCTCCCCGAGCTAGTCCCCACCAAAATGACTTTGGAATTAGCCAACCGTACGGTTGCTTATCCAGTGGGGATAGCCGAAGATGTCTTTGTTGGCGTCGACAAATTCACCTTCCCGGCGGATTTTGTTGTCGTTGACTACGAGATGGATCCTCGTGTTCCATTAATCGTTGGACGTCCATTCCTGAGGACCGGTCGCACTCTCATTGATGTAGCCGCGGGTGAAATAATCATGAGAGTTGGTGACGATAAAATTGTCTTCAACATGGGTAAGATTTCTAAGCAACCTTATTCATATGAGAGTGTTAATGCTATTGATGTTCTCGATGAGGCTTGTGAAGAACATTTTCATGATGCTTGCAAAAGTACTCTTTCTTCTCTACCCAATGTTGAGACCGTTGCCTCAATTGCTCCAGCATTGACTCCTTTTGGAGAAAGTGACTTGGATGATTTCGAAGCTAGCTTGGGTCCTCTCGATATTAAGTATGATAATTTGTCCACCAATTGGGATGAAGACATTCGTACTATTGAGAGACTTCTCAATGAGGACCCACTTTCTCCTCCTTCTCCTAAAGAGGTGACTAATGATGATCCATCGTTAGTTTCACCATCTATTGAGGATCCTCCCACTCTCGAGCTTAAGGACCTACCCCCTCATCTTGAGTACGTTTTCCTGGAAGATAACGAGAAGTTACCGGTCATCATCGCGAAGGATCTGAAAGAAGACGAAAAAGCCCGACTTGTCGCCGTGTTGAAGAAGCATAAACGAGCTATCGCTTGGAAAATCTCCGACATCTGTGGAATTGATCCTCATTTCTGCACACATAAAATTCTCATGGAGGACGACTTTAAGCCCACAATTCAAAGCCAACGAAGGGTGAATCCTAAAATCCATGAAGTCATCAAAAAAGAGGTTATTAAACTTCTTGATGCGGGTATGATTTACCCTATTTCGGATTCACCATGGGTTAGTCCAGTCCATTGTGTGCCTAAGAAAGGCGGTATCACCGTTGTGCCCAATGCAAATAACGAGTTGATTCCTACCCGTCTCGTTACTGGGTGGAGAGTTTGTATAGACTACCGCAAACTCAATGATGCCACGAGAAAGGATCATTTCCCTCTACCTTTTATGGACCAAATGCTTGAACGTTTAACGGGTAATGAATATTACTGCTTTCTTGATGGTTTCTCGGGTTATTTTCGAATACCCATCAATCCCCAAGATCAAGAGAAGACAACATTCACTTGTCCCTATGGCACATTTGCTTATAAAAGAATGCCTTTTGGCTTATGCAATGCCCCCGGGACTTTCCAAAGGTGCAAGTTGGCTATCTTCCATGACATGGTTGAACAAACCATGGAAGTCTTCATGGATGATTTCTCGGTCTTCGGGGATTCCTTCTCTTCTTGCCTTGCCAATGTGGAACGTATGCTTAAGCAGTGCGAAGACACTCGCCTTGTTCTAAATTAGGAAAAATGCCATTTTATGGTAAAAGAAGGCATTGTGCTAGGACACAAAATTTCAAAAGCCGGTCTTGAAGTCGACCGTGCTAGAGTTGATGTCATAGCCAAATTACCTCCACCTTCAACCGTGAAGGGTGTGAGAAGTTTTCTGGGTCATGCGGGCTTCTATCGTCGATTCATTCAGGATTTTTCTAAAATCGCTCGCCCGATGACCCACCTGTTGGAAAAATATACTCCATTTATCTTTTCTAAAGAGTGTCTCGAAGCCTTCAATCTTCTTAAGGATAAGCTAGCTAAGGCACCGGTCTTGGTTACCCCTAATTGGGAGCTGCCTTTTGAATTGATGTGCGATGCTAGCGACTTTGCTATTGGTGCGGTTTTGGGCCAACGAGTGAATAAACACTTCCAACCAATCCACTATGCTAGCAAAATAATGACGGGGGCTCAATTGCATTATACGACAACCGAAAAAGACCTTTTAGCTGTTGTCTATGCTTTTGAGAAATTTCGCCCCTATCTTGTTTTATCCCCCACCATCGTATACACGGACCATTCCGCGTTGAAGTACTTGATGACTAAGCATGATTCTAAGCCAAGACTTCTCCGCTGGGTTTTACTCCTTCAAGAATTCAATATTGAAATTCGTGACAAGAAGGGAGCCGAAACCTGGCCGCGGATCATTTGAGCTGACTTGAGGATCCATATCAATGGGATCATCCGAACCAAGAGATCAATGACTCTTTCCCCCTTGAGACCTTAATGTCTATAAATCTCAATCTTGATGGCACCTCGTGGTTTGCGGACATTGCAAACTACTTAGCGGGTGGTATTCTCATCAAAGGGTTAACATCCCAACAAAAGAAGAAGTTCTTGAATGATGTCAAGATTTACTTTTAGGATGACCCTTTTCTATTCAAACAATGTGCTGATCTGATCATTCGTCGATGTGTTGACGGACCGGCAGCTTTTGACATTCTCCAAGCTTGCCACAAAGGACCCACCGGTGGTCACTTTGGTCCCAACTACACCGCTAAGAAAGTGTTTGATTCTGGATTCTACTGGCCCACCATTTATCGTGATGCTCACGAAATGGTTAAGCATTGTGATGCTTGCCAACGCCAAGGCAAGATCACACATAAGGATGAGATGCCTCAAAATTTCATACAGGAATGTGAAATCTTTGATGTATGGGGCATCGACTTTATGGGGCCATTTCCATCCTCCAAAGGGAACAAGTACATCCTCGTCGTAGTCGACTACGTTTCTAAATGGGTTGAAGCTAAGGCTCTTCCTACGAATGATGCGAGGGTGGTTGTGAACTTCTTGAAGCAGCTTTTCGCTCGATTTGGCGTTCCTCGTGCTATTATCAGTGACCGCGGGACTCATTTTTGCAACGATCAATTTGCAAGAGTCATGGATAAGTATGGTGTCAATCACCGTCTTTCCACCGCCTATCATCCCCAAACCAATGGGCAAGCCAAAATATCCAACCGTGGCTTGAAGAGAATTTTGGAGCGTACTGTGGGAGAGCATCGCGCCGCGTGGGCCGATAAGTTAGATGATGCTCTGTGGGCTTTCCGTACTGCTTACAAGACCCCGATCGGTTGTACACCTTATCGTCTTGTGTACGGGAAAGCCTGCCACCTACCCATCGAGCAAGAACATAAGGCGTACTGGGCCTTGAAGTGGGCTAACTTCGACATCAACAAAGCCGGTGATCATCGCAAGATTTAACTCAACGAGCTCAATGAACTGCGGAATGAAGCTTATGAGAACTCGCTGATCTACAAGGAGAAGACGAAGATCATTCATGACGCAAAAATCAAGAACCGAGAGTTCCACGTTGGTGATCAAGTCTTACTCTTTAACTCTCGGTTGAAGATCTTCTCTGGCAAGTTGAAGAGCCGTTGGTCTGGTCCATTCACCGTCGCCAAGGTCTTTCCATATGGGACCATTGAGCTTTCTCAGCCAAATGGGCCTAATTTCAAGGTGAATGGCCAGCGTCTGAAGCTGTACTTTGGTCAGGACATCTCTCACAAGATGATTCCATCCCTCACCACGTTCCCCACGAACTAAAACTAGGTCGAGTCAGGCTCGTGACTCGGTGACCAAAAACAAGCGCTTCTCGGGAGGCAACCCGTGTTCTATCCTTTACTGCTTTCATAATAAGTGTAGGGGGAGCCCCGCATATGTTTGTTGTCTTGTTTCTTGTGCTGTGCAGGGATTAAAGCTTCAGAGAGCAGCTTGATGACTTTTGACGAACCGTGATACCGTGTTCCCATCTTCCCGGTTCTATCCTAAACTCTTGTGATTCAATATTTCATATTTTATATATGTTCACATTGAATTCACTTTAGTTGTCCTTTCCTTAGCAAGATTTAAACAAAGTGCACAATGTCCTAAGTGTAGGGGAGTTTCTTCCCACATGCTTAAACATTGAGGACAATGTTTATCTTAAGTGTAGGGGGGACTTCTATCAAAGTAAGTGGTCTTTTCCATGAATTTGCCCTCATTTTAACCGAAAAATTTGATTTTTCGACATTTTTCAAAATTTTTAATCTATTTTGGCCTAGTTGTATAGTTGTATTTTCCTTTGTTATGTTTATTTTCTTTCCATTGCTAGAATAGTTTTTCAATAAAATGGTTTTAGATTTTTCTTAGTCGTGAACATTTTGACTCAACCCGAGTTTACTTATCTAAGTTTACTCTAGATAGTATCCTTAACGTGTTTAAGTCAAGTTTTGCTAGGCTTTTATATAGGGAGCTATAAAACGCGAAAGTCTTAACTCTCACGGGTTAAGAACAAGAACTTTTCGCAAGTTCCTATAATTGATCCTAGAGAGTCGTTTATCAAGGGAACTTTAAAATGCGATTTCTAAAACTTGAAAAAGTCCAAGAATTTGCAAGATCCTATAGGCGACTCGAAAACCCAAAACTTTGATTTAATAGGCTAAGCATCCACGAGTCTCATTCCTTGAGATTTTAAACTGTGGAGAACGAGAGATGATAGAGTCAATTATAAGTTCGGTATTCTTTCGTGAATTTATGTGAGTTAATTATAAGCATATTCTCCCTTCGCTTGTTAATAAATTTATCTGCAATAAATAAGGTTGTACGATTTAAAAGGTTACTTAGCTTCTAGCCCCAGATCGTTTAAAAGTTGCTCGGTACGGATTAGAGTTCATAGCCAGGGCATAACTTATTGAAGCGGGATGCGAAGATTGGCGAGTCCGAAAAGGCCCTAACAAGGCATGAGGGCTACATTTTGTTGCTAAAGATCCAAAAGTGATGTGAAGAATCATTTATCGAAAATCAATATGAAGGATCGAGAAACACGACGAAAAGCAAGAACTCCCCAAAAGTCATGGAGAAGTCTATCCGAAAAGACCCTAACAAGGTATGAGGATAAATAGATCCAAGTCCTAAAAGGAGGCGGATCGTTGTATATCAAAGTCCAAAATAAAGATTGGAGAAAAATGAAGATGTCGTGGTCCATATATGAAGAATCTCTCAAAATTTCAAGTGAAGAAATTCCTATTATGAAGAGAAGACCATTATTTCATGAACGTCTCTCAAGATTCGAAGTATGAATTCGCTGCCAAATATCTGTCCGAGAAAGGTCTCAAATCGTGAAGCGAGTTATGCCAAGATATGAACTTTATGAGGTCCCGAGAATCAGTTTTAAAAGATTTGGTCCTTTAGCTAACTATTGATTAAATCGTTCACCTTATTTTCGGACTAAATAATTATCGAAATAAGTCAAACAATGCATCCCCGTGATCATTCAAGACAAAAATAAAATATAAGAGATACACCTAGGAATAAGGGAGTCTAAGTGAGTAATTGGCCCACATGAGTTCGTGTTAGTTTGATAACTTATAATAACAATGATCTCGTTTTTAAGCTTGGTATGGGGAACGTGAAACTTGAGGATGATAAACGTTCATGGCTGCCACAACCAATGTAAGTTTTTAATTTCTTTACTTGTTCTATCTTTTTATGCTTAAGTATTTAATAAAGGCCAAGGTGGGTTATTTATGATGGAAAATGTAAACCGTGCTTTAAAATTAATGCATTGCATGAGGGCATTGCAATGGTCAAGTGTAGGGGATTTAATAAGTGTGAAAACACTTATCCTTTTACCGCTTATTTACAATAATAACAAGACCAAAACGTGTGATTTATGTCGTAAAAGTCGGAATTATGCGTGGTTTGTGTTTTTATTGTGTTTTAGGACCAAAATATGAAAAAGGAAGAAAACACGGGTTTTCATGGGCTTTTATCGAAGAAAACGGGTAAAGACGAAGTCAAAAGATCAAGAGTGCAAAAAGAACGGAAGTCCAAGGCCTATTCTGAAGATTTATCGAAGAAAAAGTCTAAAAGCGGAAGTTTAAACGTAGTCGAAGAACTTAAGTCTAATAGAAGAAGAAAATTAAAAGACAAGTTCAAATCCCGAGACGAAAAGATAAAGAATTAAAGTCGAGTCGAGAAAACGTGAAGAAAGCAAGAAAGAAGATGCAACACATGCACTCCTTCCACCTTCCCTATAAATACCCTCCTAATTGTCATTAAGAGGGTGTTAGTTAGTGGTTAGATAGTTTTAGCTAGTTTTCACTTTTTCATTTTCTCTAGTTTTAGAGAGAGAAAGTCTTAAACTTTCTCTCACTAAGTTTAATCTTTTCATTTAATCTTTCAAGATTAAACATCTTTGTATTGCTTATTTTCATTAATCAAGTTCTATTTTAAGCTTTTAATCCTTAATCTCATTCTACTTTTCTTTGATTTTAGATTGATTTTTGGTGCGAATTTCAAGAGATCCGTGTTGTTCTTAATGATTTCGTGCTTAAAAAGTTAATCTTTTGATCATTTCATAAGTTTTCATTTGATTAAGCTTTAAGACTTTTGTGCTTATTGGCTTACTTTTATGATTAGCTTATTTACTTTATAAAAAGTTTTCTTAAAAAGTTTATGTTTTTATTGTTTGATCCAAAAAGTTGCTTATTTTGAGGTTGAATAAGTTGAGATTAGTGCTTATTTGATCCGATTTAGCTTTGGTTCGTACTAGTTTTTGAATAAGCTTATCACAATAGCTTATTTCTTAGCTTCCCAACGAATCCCAAACATTTCAGAAAGGGTTAAAACCCCTTTCCGATTGGTGTTTTCCGAGCAGCCAACATACCACCGTTTCCGATTAATCAATCGGAAAAGGGTTTCTCCTTATTCCGATCTGCACCCTCATTATTCCGATCGAATGATCGGATTAGGTCTTTCATATTCCGACGGTAGCCTTTGCTTAATATTCTGATTGTAGTTGTTTTCCCCATATTCCGATAGGTGCTATTCATGGTTATTCCGATCTGGACCATTTGCTAACATTCCGATTCACCTTTCTTTTTGATCATTCCGATTGAGACTAAGTCATACATTCCGATTGCCCTTTTGTTCCATATTCCGATTGGTAGTCTTTGTGGTTATTCCGATTGGGACTTTTTGGTGTATTCCGATTGGGTGTATTCCCCCCATATTCCGACCACCAGATCGGAATACATTCTGATCTGGGCTTGTTTTGGCTTATTCCGATTGGGACTTTTTGGTGTATTCCGATCTCACTTTCTTTTAGTACTTTCCAACTAAGTTCTTATTTTTAGGAAATTCTCCAAGTGTTAGTTTTATTTAGTGTGATAGTACTTTTCCATTGTTGCCTTTATGTTTCCAAGCATTTATTTTTACTCGTTATTTTAGTATTAATCTTTATTCTTCCATTTTACTCAACGACACTTTAATTACTTGCTTATAGTTTAAAAATAGATAATCAAAACCAAACCATTCTCTTGATTCACCAAAAGACGATTGAGTCGCACCTTAGACTGGTTTTCAATTCGAAAAGACTTGGGACTACGAATTTTGATACTAGGCCTAAAAACTAAGTATTACGTATGCTGCTGACTTTTCATACTAATTTTTCTGAGTACTATTTCTATTTCATTTATGCGTGATACGACTGACTTCATATGCTCGTTCGTTTTGAATCATCTGTTTTTCTCGACTCGGTGCTACATGTTGTGCATACTCTCGTGATACCATTCTTCGGAATTGAATAAGTGTTGTTTTCGATGAAACTCCTGATTTTCATTCTTACTACCGTGCGTGTTGCTTTCATTGTTCAATTCTTTTAAAATATCTATCTAGATACGCAGATTTTCTTTCTGACCATTCGTAATTGAATGTCTAGTCTATAGACCATTGTGTAGCTCAATGGGTCTCCGGAAAAAGACTAAAAGACATTGTGTGAGTCCCACATCTCGAAGAATTCGTTGAATCAGTGTTGACTAATATTGGATTTTCGTAATCTTGATCGACCTTTACGCCACCGTTTTACACAACACTTGTACATGGATTACATCTTATTTCATTGACCATTCTACGTTTCGACTTTGACTTATAACTTCCGTTGTACCTTGAAAACATGATCGTCATTTATTATGTGACGATTGTTTGGAATACGATTTTACTTGTATCCTCCCTTTTCATTGAACCTCCTCGCTCCAGGAGTGCCACTTGTTATTGTTCTATTTCTTTCTCGATGTGTCTTGTGATTTTGAAAAATCATACTGATGAGACTGCTTTTATACATGGTCTCATCGTCCAAAACGGCCTTAAATTGCATAAAATATCATAAAATAGACCAAATATATGCTCGTGTTTGTTACTTGTGTATTTTTAGGTACGGATATTGAGGAATTGGCAAAAGAACACAAGAATCAATCAAAAACGAACACGGGAAACGAAGTCGCACAATGAACCGGGCCCAAGTTTGGAAATTTGCAAAATGACCCTTGAAGAATTGAAGATTGGCAAAAATGGCCCCTCATCTTTGAAGAACTTGTCACATTTGACCCTCACAATATCAAATGTGCAAGTATGGACCTTAATATTGGAAGATATTACAAGACCAGTCCATCAAGTTTGAAGAATATACAAAAGGAGCCCTTGGATAAAGTTTCTAAAGATTTTGTGCCACTTTTGACAAGTTGTCAAAAGTTGACAAAGGCAAAATCAGGCGCTGATGGAATTAAAAACAAAGTGGAAAGAAGTTAATAACTTGGGGACCAAATTAGCCAACTGCCCAAACAAACCCACCCAACCAGGATGTGACACCTCAGCCCTACCCACCTTTTTACCCACCACCCACCCACAAAACCGACCCTACCCATTAGCCCAAACACTTTTAACCCGAGTTTTAATTAAAACGTGGTCAATGAAGTCAAAACCCCCACTAACTAACCTTTCCCACCATAACACGAATTTAAATTCGTGTTTGCCCAGTTTGGATTAAAACTCAGCCTAATCCACCATAAACCCTAATCACCCTCCAGAATCAATTAAGCCAAAAACCAAAGGGGTTTACCCCAATTGGGTGCATATCGTTAATTAACTATCTCCTAAAGCTGACCCACCTCACCCAACACACTCACATGCTTTGTGGGACCCTCCCCAGCCTCCCCTGCTCACGTCTCTTTCCCACAACCCAACAACCCGACACATCCAACGATTCCAATGCTTTCCTTTGCCTCCAAGGAGTGTTTTAACGTCCAAAGATCAAGTTCCACAGCTGTCAAGTCACATGGAGCAACTTTTGACCAAGAATGAAGATTCTTCAAAGGGCTTTTCTGGCAATTCCATAGATTAGGGTTTTGCATTGTATTTTTTAATTAAGTATTCTAGAATAGTCCATTTAGGAGTATAAAAGGTTCGACTTGTGAACCTTTTCCTCTTGTTCCAGTTTTATTGCAAAAATCTTTTGTAATCACTTTTTTAAAATTTATAAAGTTTGGTGTTTGTGTTCTACAATTGTAATTCCTTTTATACATGTTTAAAAAGTTGGTATAAGTTATGCATAAAACTGAGTTCCATTTTTAAAGAGTAAAAGATTTGTTTGAGGTTTCATAAAAAGTTTGGTTAGATTCTATAAATCACAAATTTGTATGAAGTGAAAGTGGAATACAAATTTGTGTTTTGTGATTGGTATTGTTTTAAAACGTGTTTGAAAAAGATTGGAAGTTTGTGTAAGATTTTTAAGAAAGAAAATAGGTAAAACAGTATACATAGATTGTGCTTGTTTTCCTTTTGATTTTCTTTGAGCAGGTTTGGAGGATTGTTGATAATTGTTCAGCATATGCCCGGGCATATAGGAGGTGGATTTATCATCCACAAGAACCCTGGATGTAGGGTTCTAGGGTAAGAATCTTCAACCTTTTCATTTTTCCTGTTTAGAGTAAAGTTTGTGTGAATTTGTTGAGACTGCATGCTAAGTGTGTTTAACCTGTTTAAGTTGAGTTCTTTTATGATTGTATGCATGTTAAAAGCCTTGTGAATCAGTTTGTTTGAGTTTTTAAGTGAGTTGCTTTGAAAAAAGTTGAAGTTCAAGATTTAAAGGGCTGTTTGGATCCATGTTTTAGCAGGCTAAACAATCTTTGAGTGTGTTTAAAAACGTGTTGGAATAGTTGAAAAAGGTTGAGTTAGGTTATTAGTTAGTTGGTAAGTCAGTTTGGAAAGGTTTTGGAACAATTTGTGTGATAAAAAGTTAAAAAGGATAGCAACAAAATCTGCTTTGGCCATTTTTTCTGCTTATGTGTTCATAATTTGCTCAATGATGTTGAAATCTGTTTAAGTTAGGTTGATTAAAGATTGTAATTTGTTTGTAGGATTATTGAAGCTTTTGTATGCAAGTTTTGTGGACTTAAAAGTCATTAGAGTGCAATCTGTTAGCCAAAAAAGTCCACCAGACCCATCATTTTGTTACAGAAACTGGCCTTTGCTTGAGTATGCATATTTGAGTTTTGATTGTGTGCAAGGTGTTGTGTTATTGAACTATCTTGACTCCCTTCACTCAGAAAGAGTGAAGGGGTGCCATTGTTTACCAAAATCATCCACCAAGTAAGCACTCCAAGATCCTCTTGGGGTCTCACCATCTGTGAAGAAACAAGAAGAACACAAGAGTACTTGTGTTCATCAAAGAACAACTGCACACGTTTTTATATTTTAATCTTGATTGATTCATTGTAAAAAGGGTGTACTGGATTGTGTTTAAGCTTAAAAAGGGTGACAATTTGGATTGGCAAAGTAAAAAAAAAAAAGAAATTTTTTATAAAAAGTTCACCCGTAACGGGCTCGAACACGCGACCTGCAGTTCAGGAGTAGCGTGCCCTACCGTTAACCGAGATGACTTTTTACGTCATATGTTGATTTCATTATCCTTTTAACACGATTCTTTCTTTCTAGCTTATAATAAAGCCGTAGCTTATTACAATCTTTTCCAGCTTATTTGCTTAGCTTTTTAACTTCTTATCATTTTTCCTAGGATTATAATAGAGTTTAGGATTTTTCTGTTTAAAAATTTTATTTTTCCTTTTATTTTATTAATTTTTAGGATTATTTCTAGTTTTATTTTTAGAAAGTCATAAAAAAATATTAAACAGTGATAAAAAAATACAAAAAAATAGTTTTTAGGTTTTAATTTGTATTTTTGAGGTTTACATATCAAAAATTTTCAAAAACTTTAATTTTTAATTTTATTTAATTTTAGGGTTTTTAGACAACTTTAAAAATTAATATAAAATTATCTAAAAGGTTTTAGGAGCTTTAATTTACATTTTTGTTCTAGTTAGAATATTTAGGATTTTTGAGAATTTTTTAGAATTTATTTGAGAACTTTTTATTTTTTTGAATATTTTAATATTATTTTAATCATAAAAAGTCAAAGTTTTATTTTTATTTCTTTTTCATTTTTCCTAGGTTCTTTATCATTAATTAGGACTTTTCCCATTTGTAGAATAATTTTTAGGCTTTTCAATTAATTTTTAGAATTAATTTAAGATTTAATAGATTTTAATAGTTTTTAGGAGTTTAAAAATAGTTTAAATTGGTTTTAAAATTTTAAAAAATAGTTTTTAGTTTAATTAGGTCATTTTTTAGGTTTACAAATTATAAAATCTTGTTTAGGGCTTTTTAATATTTAAAAGTGATTTTTAGGGCTTTAATTAGCATTAAAAAGTCATTATTAAATTAATTAAAAGGTTTTAGCAAGTTTGGATTTTTTTGTAAACTCTTAGAATATTATTTGGGATTTTTAGTAATTTTTAGGAATTTTTAGATTAAAATTTTAAATTTTGTGCTTTTTACGTTCTACGTCGTAACTTTCTAGTAGTGTTTTCGCCTTATTTTTCTATTTTCTTCGTCTTCGTCATTTTCTCTTCTTTTCTTCTCATTAATAATCAAAAACAAATCAATCAATTATTCATCACACAACACACGTGCCTCCTCGAGAGAACGATTCCCATTTGGGTCATAACTTGTGGTTTTCCTAAACTACTCGTTAATACTTACCGCTTTTACCTTGTTTTCCTAAACAAGTGTAATTTTACAACTATCATTTTGGCGCCGCTGCCGGGGAGGCGTGTTGTGTTTTGATTGAACCATTGTTGTTTTCTATATTAGCCATAATAGTATTTGTATTAATAGCACTCTATTAATACGTATTATCGTTTTTCGGTTTTTGTGCGAATACTATTACTATATTGTATACGTAGAACAATAAATACACAAGTACTCCAAATACGTGAGCAATCACAACCTTGATTCGGGATTTCATCACTCGATCATTGTATTCGAATCTCAAACCAAAGAAAAAGGCAAAAATAGATAAATACTTTCGTGAAGCTTAATCTTGATAATACAAACTATAAGGTGGGTATAAGGCGGTTGTATTTCACAACCTAAAGGAAAAAGGCTCTTAAGTGATTCGCGCCGCCTCGTTTCCTCCGCTTGCTTGTGTGTATTTGATTTTGAGAGTGAATCGAGGGTTTTGCCGCCCAAAGTATTATTACATATCATATATATTTTCTTGGTTTCATATTGATTAAACCCTCTTGAACGATTTGGTGTTCCACCATCGTTCTAAAGTCATCGAAGGCGTTCACTCCACGTGATCGTTTTCATTCCTTGAGGCCTTTTTAATCAAGAGATTTGATTAGTGAGGAGATTTGTGGACTCATTGTCTACTTAATACATTCACCAATTTCCAAAAAAGTTAATACAATCAAAAACCACAAAAAAATTGAAAAAACACAAAATACCAAAAAGAATCTTCTTTGCTCGTCTCCACGTTGTACGTGACGTTTATGCTCACTCGTAATCAAGCAAAACGTGCACGTAGACGCAAGAACAAAACTCCTACTAAAACTCATTCTAGTGAGGATTCTCCAAGTGAGGAACCTATTGTAGAACAAGAAGCTATCATGGCTAATCGTACTATGATGGAGTTGCTTCAAGCACCCACCGAGGGTTTTGGAGAGGCCATTGTGATTCCCGCCATCCTTGCGGAGAACTTTGAGATCAAAACGGGTTTAATGTCTATGCTTCAAGCAAACAAGTTTCGCGGTCACGAAAAAGACAACCCACATTATCACATTAGGCAATTTAATCGTCTTACCGCGACAAGCAAGTTTAAGGATGTACCACACGATGCCATTAAGATGATGTTGTTTCCTTACTCGTTAGATGGACCCGCCAAGATATGGCTTGAGAAAGAACCGCCGAATTCGATTTTGACATGGGCCGATCTCGTGTCTAAATTTGTGAATCATTTTTTTCCACCATCTAAGACAACACATTTGAAAAACGAGATTTCACGTTTTACACAAAGACCAAATGAAAGTTTTTCAATGGCTTGGGAAAGGTTTAAAGAAATGTTACATGAATGTCCACACCATGATTTTTCCGAATTGCGTCAAATTGACACTTTTTATAATGGGCTTAATGAACATGAACGAGATTATTTAAATGCCGCCGCGGGTGGTAATTTTTTGTGCAAAACGACCAATGAGGCTTTGAAAATCATAGAAAATAGGTCTAAGGTCTATAGCCCTCGTAACACACCGAGTGTTGCCAATTTGGGCTCGTCATCGTCTCGTTCCATTAATGCCTTGCAAGATGAAGCTAATGAGGAGAATCGGTTTTTCGATAGGTTTTCGACTCTTATGTCTCATTGGAAAGCTCAAGAAGCTTCAAACACCGCTTCGGTTAAAGCGGTTGCTAAGAGTTGTATTTCATGTGGTGGAGCTCATGATTTTTCCAAGTGCATTACCGCGGATGGTAACACTTCGAATGCTTATGTAGCCACGGGAACTTATAACCAAATCGGTCAAGGTTCCCGCCAAAATCAAGCTCCACAAAATCAAAATGCTAATAACTATCGAAACAACAATCAAGGTGGAAATTACCAAGGAAATCAAAGGAATTATAACAAAGGTAATTACCAAAGTGGAAATGGGCAAATTTCAAACCAAAACCAAAACCGTGATTTTCAAACTCCTACTCAAGGTTTTCAAAATGCTCACACTAAAAATTTGCAAGGAGAATTTTTAGATTATGCTAAGGCTAATGATGCTAAGTTTGACAACATGCAACGTGAGATGATTAGCTTAAGATCCGAGTTGAAAAACGAGCTTAAAAACGAACTTGCTAATGAACTTAAAACTCATGCTAATAAAATGGAAGGAAATGTCACACGACTCCAACAAAATCAACAAAAAATGGAGCAAGGACAACATGAGATTAAGCAAGAATTGTTAAAAGCGGATGCTAGGCAATCTAAGTTTGAAGACCGTATGGCTAAGATGTTTGAAGCTATCATGTGTAAGCCCTCTTCTTCGGGTGGTCTTCCTAGTGATACCATCGTGAACCCGAAAGGAGAATTGAAGGTTATTACTACTCGTAGTGGTAAAACTTTCAAAGAACCCACTTCTCGTCCAAGTACTTCTATGGAGAAGGAAAAAGAGAAAGAGCCCGAGGTTGTGGTTGAAAAAGAGCAAGTTCAAAGCCCACGAAGTACCGCTCAAACCACACCTACGGTTGAACCAATACCAATCATGGAACCCGAGATTCCAAGGCCGATGCCTATGCCTGATTTGCCCCAACCCACACCACCTTTACCCTACCCATCAAGACGAGACAAGGAAAAGGCACAAGAACGAAATAATTATCAATTTGAACTCTTTATGAAAATGTTTCGTGACTTTCATTTTAATATAAGTTTTGCCGACGCCTTAGTCATGATGCCTCGATTTGCCGCGAACTTCAAAAGTATGTTGAATAACAAAGAGAAATTGCAAAAATCGTCTAGTTGTTCTTCGGTTTTTCTAAGCCGCATACCTCAAAAGGTCGGTGATCCTGGAAAGTTTTTAATCCCATGTGCTATCCAAGACATGGAAGAATGCTACGCCTTGGCCGATCTTGGTGCTATTATTAATTTGATGCCTCTTGAGATTTTTAAATCGCTCAATCTTCCAAATCTCACTCCTTCAAGAATGTCAATCGAAATGGCCGATCATTCTACGATTCTAGCTTGTGGAGTTGCCGAGGACGTCTTCGTGAAAGTTGGGAAATTCTATTATCCCGTGGACTTCATTGTTGTTGATATTCCCATCGATCCTAAAGTTCCGTTAATTTTAGGTCGATCTTTTTTGGATACCTCGAGAGCACTTATCGATGTGCATGCAAGAAAAATCACTCTTCGTTTCAATGAGGAAGAACTCGTCATTAATGCAACCCAAAACTCCACTCTTTCTCATGTTTATTCGATCACATCTTTGTACAATGTCAATCCCATCAAAAGCATTTGCAAAAAGATTTCAAATAGAGTTTTAGTTGTTGAGAAAAATGAAGTTCCATCCCCTCCGCCGATGGAGGTTAAGAGTGTTAAGCCTATGATTCCAATCTCGAGTGATTCTTCGGATGATGAATACGTTGATCCCGATGGGGAGGTTTTCTTTGTTGACAAAAGATTTGAAAACTTGCCACCACCTAAACCAAAACGTTTTCAAAATGTGAGAATCTTTAGTGTGACTAACATTGTTTTAGATACACCAAATACTTTTGACATAATCAAATCGGGTTTTCACAAGGAGAGTGTTAAAGATGAAAAAGGAAAAGATTTTGAATCTAATTTAAAAGATTTTTCTACAATTCTAACTCCGTCATCACCGCGTGTATTGAGTACTACAAGCTCGTCTTCTCCTTTTGACGATGCTTTATGTGGACTTAGTGTGGGGGAAGCCCCTTATGTTCCCTCCCCTTTCTCCACCGAGGTCGAGATATTTGATCCTGGAATTGCTTATATAGGGAAATCTCGGTCTTCCACCGATGCAATAAATGGAAAATCTTTTCATTTGATTGGTGCGAGTCTACCTCGAGTAGCTCAATGTTTTGCCTTACCCATTGTCCCACCCTTCTATTTCTTCTCTCCTATTTTCTTCTATCCCATTGGGATTTGTGTTGGAGTTGTGTTATCTCGTCTTTCATCCGAGAACGAGGACGCTATCTTTGACCCCGGTATACGTTTATCGGATTTTTAAAGTACTCCACGTACTTTTGGGCCTTGTTTATCATGTAAGCCCCACCAAAAATTGACCATACCATAATTATCCCTAAATGATCACATTTATGGGGATTCGAGTCGAGCTTTTGACTCGGTTATCAAAAACAAGGTGCCTCGTGGGGGAGACCCATGCTTATCCATGTACATATTTTGGTTTCTAATTAGTGTAATGTGAGGGGATTTGTGCCCTTCCAACCTTTGTTCCGTGGTTGTTTGTGAATTGTGTCTTTTAGATCATCATCTTCACGATTGGAGCCTCTCGTGTTCGTTTCATGGGAGCACTCGATCGTTTGCTTTGGAGGCCTTTCCCAATATCCACATGATATATCCTTTTATGTTCTAACCTTAGGTTTATAGCACACTTCATAAACGGCTATTACTTATTGGTTACACCCTTTCCATGCTAGATTAGGCATTCGACTACGTCTCTAGTACGGGGGTGTTTGCACCCCTAGACTCGAAACATTGAGGATAATGTTTAACTTTAGTATGGGGGGTGAATAGATACTTGCCTTGCCAAACCTTCACGCTTTCCAAAGTTTATCATTTTGTTTATCGTTTTCTTGCAAAGTAAGGCTAAAAATGGCCAAATTTTAAAATTTTTCTCATGTTTCATAAGTGTTTGAAGACACGAATGTAGATTTTCCGATGGTGAGAATAAGAGTAATTTTTGACTCGATCGTGCGTGTTGAGCACTTAGCTTTGATTCCTTAACTTCACATTAGGCTAAGTCTCTTAAATGAGGACGAGAAATGATAGAGTTAATTATAAGTTACTATGCTAAACGTAGAATACTTGTATTCTTTCAAAAACTCATGTGTTCTCGTTGTTTGCTTATTCTCCCTTCGCTTGTAAATATTTTTTGCTTAATAAATATTGATTTTGCGGTTTAGTTTTGATTGTTGGGTTTCTAGTCTTTTCTAGTAGCTTCCGTGTAATTAAATTGGGAAGACATTAAGGTATCGCCAGCGTCACGGTTTTGAAGTATTGGCACCCCAATAATCGAAAGCTTCACCCAATAATAAGATTTCAAGTGCTCACCAAAATCTAGCAAACAATTTGAAGCCCCACAAGGTCTAAAATCTATGCAAAATTGAAAGTGAATCAAGCCTTAATCTTCGAAGCTTTAAAGATCCAAAATTCGCTTTAGCGTGAGGATATACGTCTTTGGCTAATAAAACCACCGATGATGGCGGATAATAAAAGGCAAGGCAAGACCGAAGTCATAATAAAAACTTCATGGCGAAGTTGAACAAAAGATGGAGGTAAACCAAAGATAATAAAGCCCTTCCGTTAGGGGGCGTATAAAAGTCTTGGTAATAAGTCTCATGTTCAAAACTGTTATAAAACCGTGTTTATCGATTCTTCTTGTCAACTTAATTTTTTAACATCGTTGTCTATTAGGAGGGGTTATTGATTTGATGGTCTTAGTTACACCGTTAGGACTCTATTTTTAGACCTAAATATCTATTATCGCATAAGTCAACAATGTATCCTCGTGATCATTAAGACATAATAAAATATAAGAGATACAACTTAGGAATAATGGGAGAATAAGTACGTGATTAGGGCATATGAGTAGTGTTAGCATTACTAACTTATAATGACAATGATCTCGTTGCACGCTTGGCATGGAATTAAGGTGAAAATCGAGGACGATGAAATTATTTCTAACGAAGCATTCACGTGTTCTTATTCTATGAACCTAAACGTCCCATTTTGCGATGAGAATCATACATTATGTCTAAAACGCAAGTAGTAGTAATTGTAGTAGTGTAGCTAGTTTATCATTCAATAAAGTGAATAAAATTGAATTTTGGAGATGCTTAGATACTTTATTCTGGCATTGCGTGAGGGCACGGCAATGGTTTAGTATGGGGGAGTGATGAGACTGCTTTTATACATGGTCTCATCGTCCAAAACGGCCTTAAATTGCATAAAATATCATAAAATAGACCAAATATATGCTCGTGTTTGTTACTTGTGTATTTTTAGGTACGGATATTGAGGAATTGGCAAAAGAACACAATAATCAATCAAAAACGAACACGGGAAACGAAGTCGCACAATGAACCGGGCCCAAGTTTGGAAATTTGCAAAATGACCCTTGAAGAATTGAAGATTGGCAAAAATGGCCCCTCATCTTTGAAGAACTTGTCACATTTGACCCTCACAATATCAAATGTGCAAGTATGGACCTTAATATTGGAAGATATTACAAGACCAGTCCATCAAGTTTGAAGAATATACAAAAGGAGCCCTTGGATAAAGTTTCTAAAGATTTTGTGCCACTTTTGACAAGTTGTCAAAAGTTGACAAAGGCAAAATCAGGCGTTGATGGAATTAAAAACAAAGTGGAAAGAAGTTAATAACTTGGGGACCAAATTAGCCAACTGCCCAAACAAACCCACCCAACCAGGATGTGACACCTCAGCCCTACCCACCTTTTTACCCACCACCCACCCACAAAACCGACCCTACCCATTAGCCCAAACACTTTTAACCCGGGTTTTAATTAAAACGTGGTCAATGAAGTCAAAACCCCCACTAACTAACCTTTCCCACCATAACACGAATTTAAATTCGTGTTTGCCCAATTTGGATTAAAACTCAGCCTAATCCACCATAAACCCTAATCACCCTCCAGAATCAATTAAGCCAAAAACCAAAGGGGTTTACCCCAATTGGGTGCAGATCGTTAATTAACTATCTCCTAAAGCTAACCCACCTTACCCAACACACTCACATGCTTTGTGGGACCCTCCCCAGCCTCCCCTGCTCACGTCTCTTTCCCACAACCCAACAACCCGACACATCCAACGATTCCAATGCTTTCCTTTGCCTCCAAGGAGTGTTTTAACGTCCAAAGATCAAGTTCCACAGCTGTCAAGTCACATGGAGCAACTTTTGACCAAGAATGAAGATTCTTCAAAGGGCTTTTCTGGCAATTCCATAGATTAGGGTTTTGCATTGTATTTTTTAATTAAGTATTCTAGAATAGTCCATTTAGGAGTATAAAAGGTTCGACTTGTGAACCTTTTCCTCTTGTTCCAGTTTTATTGCAAAAATCTTTTGTAATCACTTTTTTAAAATTTATAAAGTTTGGTGTTTGTGTTCTACAATTGTAATTCCTTTTATACATGTTTAAAAAGTTGGTATAAGTTATGCATAAAACTGAGTTCCATTTTTAAAGAGTAAAAGATTTGTTTGAGGTTTCATAAAAAGTTTGGTTAGATTCTATAAATCACAAATTTGTATGAAGTGAAAGTGGAATACAAATTTGTGTTTTGTGATTGGTATTGTTTTAAAACGTGTTTGAAAAAGATTGGAAGTTTGTGTAAGATTTTTAAGAAAGAAAATAGGTAAAACAGTATACATAGATTGTGCTTGTTTTCCTTTTGATTTTCTTTGAGCAGGTTTGGAGGATTGTTGATAATTGTTCAGCATATGCCCGGGCATATAGGAGGTGGATTTATCATCCACAAGAACCCTGGATGTAGGGTTCTAGGGTAAGAATCTTCAACCTTTTCATTTTTCCTGTTTAGAGTAAAGTTTGTGTGAATTTGTTGAGACTGCATGCTAAGTGTGTTTAACCTGTTTAAGTTGAGTTCTTTTATGATTGTATGCATGTTAAAAGCCTTGTGAATCAGTTTGTTTGAGTTTTTAAGTGAGTTGCTTTGAAAAAAGTTGAAGTTCAAGATTTAAAGGGCTGTTTGGATCCATGTTTTAGCAGGCTAAACAATCTTTGAGTGTGTTTAAAAACGTGTTGGAATAGTTGAAAAAGGTTGAGTTAGGTTATTAGTTAGTTGGTAAGTCAGTTTGGAAAGGT
Source organism: Glebionis coronaria (assembly GCA_025667525.1). Classification (NCBI taxonomy): domain Eukaryota; kingdom Viridiplantae; phylum Streptophyta; class Magnoliopsida; order Asterales; family Asteraceae; genus Glebionis; species Glebionis coronaria. The sequence goes on along the minus strand of CM046882.1, from coordinate 170,572,116 downwards.
TTTGGAACAATTTGTGTGATAAAAAGTTAAAAAGGATAGCAACAAAATCTGCTTTGGCCATTTTTTCTGCTTATGTGTTCATAATTTGCTCAATGATGTTGAAATCTGTTTAAGTTAGGTTGATTAAAGATTGTAGTTTGTTTGTAGGATTATTGAAGCTTTTGTATGCAAGTTTTGTGGACTTAAAAGTCATTAGAGTGCAATCTGTTAGCCAAAAAAGTCCACCAGACCCATCATTTTGTTACAGAAACTGGCCTTTGCTTGAGTATGCATATTTGAGTTTTGATTGTGTGCAAGGTGTTGTGTTATTGAACTATCTTGACTCTCTTCACTCAGAAAGAGTGAAGGGGTGCCATTGTTTACCAAAATCATCCACCAAGTAAGCACTCCAAGATCCTCTTGGGGTCTCACCATCTGTGAAGAAACAAGAAGAACACAAGAGTACTTGTGTTCATCAAAGAACAACTGCACATGTTTTTATATTTTAATCTTGATTGATTCATTGTAAAAAGGGTGTACTGGATTGTGTTTAAGCTTAAACAGGGTGACAGTTTGGATTGGCAAAGTAAAAAAAAAAAAAGAAATTTTTTATAAAAAGTTCACCCGTAACGGGCTCGAACACGCGACCTGCAGTTCAGGAGTAGCGTGCCCTACCGTTAACCTAGATGACTTTTTACGTCATATGTTGATTTCATTATCCTTTTAACACGATTCTTTCTTTCTAGCTTATAATAAAGCCGTAGCTTATTACAATCTTTTCCAGCTTATTTGCTTAGCTTTTTAACTTCTTATCATTTTTCCTAGGATTATAATAGAGTTTAGGATTTTTCTGTTTAAAAATTTTATTTTTCCTTTTATTTTATTAATTTTTAGGATTATTTCTAGTTTTATTTTTAGAAAGTCATAAAAAAATATTAAACAGTAATAAAAAAATACAAAAAAAATAGTTTTTAGGTTTTAATTTGTATTTTTGAGGTTTACATATCAAAAAGTTTTCAAAAACTTTAATTTTTAATTTTATTTAATTTTAGGGTTTTTAGACAACTTTAAAAATTAATATAAAATTATCTAAAAGGTTTTAGGAGCTTTAATTTACATTTTTGTTCTAGTTAGAATATTTAGGATTTTTGAGAATGTTTTAGAATTATTTGAGAACTTTTTATTTTTTTGAATATTTTAATATTATTTTAATCATAAAAAGTCAAAGTTTTATTTTTATTTCTTTTTCATTTTTCCTAGGTTCTTTATCATTAATTAGGACTTCTCCCATTTGTAGAATAATTTTTAGGCTTTTCAATTAATTTTTAGAATTAATTTAATATTTAATAGATTTTAATAGTTTTTAGGAGTTTAAAAATAGTTTAAATTGGTTTTAAAATTTTAAAAAATAGTTTTTAGTTTAATTAGGTCATTTTTGAGGTTTACAAATTATAAAATCTTGTTTAGGGCTTTTTAATATTTAAAAGTGATTTTTAGGGCATTAATTAGCATTAAAAAGTCATTATTATATTAATTAAAAGGTTTTAGCAAGTTTGGATTTTTTTGTAAACTCTTAGAATATTATTTGGGATTTTTAGTAATTTTTAGGAATTTTTAGATTAAAATTTTAAATTTTGTGCTTTTTACGTTCTACGTCGTAACTTTCTAGTAGTGTTTTCGCCTTATTTTTCTATTTTTTTCGTCTTCGTCATTTTCTCTTCTTTTCTTCTCATTAATAATAAAAAACAAATCAATCAATCATTCATCACACAACACACGTGCCTCCTCGAGAGAACGATTCCCATTTGGGTCATAACTTGTGGTTTTCCTAAACTACTCGTTAATACTTACCGCTTTTACATTGTTTTCCTAAACAAGTGTAATTTTACAACTATCACATACCGCCTAGAGACCTTCCTGCATTGCATCTTGCAGCCGAAGACACATATGATATACGTCGTTTTTTTTATCTCTCAGATTATCGTTGGCATTCTTGAACCATTTCCATACTGTGTTTTCTTTACATGTTCAACTACACAGTTTATTCTCTTTTGTTTTTATGGAATCCACAAGTCTTGTGTATACATTAATTTTGAGTTATCGTGAAATTTAGATTTAATTTCAAGTTGTGTCAAAAAATATACTTTGTATAGAAACTTTACAGGAAGTTTAACAGTGTCGAGAAAATATTTTTATAACATTAGACATAAAAATGTAAAATTCTACATGTTGAGACGTCCGTTTAGGACATAAAATTTGACCAGTAAACTTTAAAATCGAACAAGTTACGCTCATTTGAGATTGTGAAATTTAAGAACTTATTTTTTTGCGTAATTCTAAAATATCGTTTTGCTGACAGATTTAATGCTAGGGCATTTTCGTCCATTTTTATTCCGTTTTAAGTCTCGGGTAAAACTAGAAAGTTGTTCAAAACATTGTTTTACATCGAATTGCATTAGACTTTGAGTCTTAGAATATCGTTTAGTGAGTTAATTGGTCTAGTCAAACCCAAAAGTCAAAACTGATAGACTTTAAAAATATGATTTCAAGCGTTTTTGAGTTCGTTTGAGCTCGTAAAACTTTAACTAATGATATTTTGCAAATTAAAAACAATGATTGTGTTTGAACAAGTATAAAATAGTAACTTTGAGTTCGGGCATACATATACATAGATCTTAAACTTTTGAAATTCGGTAACTTCCTAATATAGAAACTTTTCTGAGTGATTGTACTATTTGTTAACTGATACCCTACTTTCTTAAAGGTATATTATTGTCAAATTAATCACGATGTGCACACATACAGATTCCTTTATCCTTTCTTTTTATTTATGACTTATTTGTCATTCTATTTTCTTTATTTGCTTCTATCGTACCACTGATTCGGGCCGTGGTTTGAAGTTCTTGCTTTCGTATCATTCGTTACCATCTTGACACGTGTCTCTTGACGATTTCGGCTAAACCTCTTGAAACCTTATCACCTTGTAACCATTTCATTGACTGTTTTGAACTACCCTTTATTACCTTCATGTAACCCACTCGCTATTTTATAAGTTACCATATAAACTCAAACAGATATTGTTTGCAAACCAATTTACAAAATAATTTACTTGAGCTTTACAAGATACTTGAACGTTACTCTATAAAATTAAATGACATTAATTTTACGACGTATTTTCATAAATTATTTTTTTTCCTGTTTTACAAATGGCATGATATGCATATTTTAAATAATATGACCTGTAATACTGGTTTGACGAAGCTGTTCAGCGCATTGCTAGTCCTAAATTATGCATGGCCTGATTACCTATGCTTAATTTAGAAGGAGCCATGCAAGGCCGAATAGTAGTCGCCCAAAATATTTGACCAACAATCAACTTTTTAATTATGTTCCTTAAAAAGTTAGATAAAATAAAAGTTTTGAAAACTTTTACATCTTATGCGAGTAGCAACAATTCACGACTTACACATATGAACCCTTACCTTTTCTTGAACAAAGTACATGCCTTAAGCACAGATTTCCTTACTCAACGATCCTTGTTTACCTGTTACCTCATCATCCTCATAATTTTCGTTACCATTTGCCTAAATTCTTACCATTGATACCAGACTTGAAAGTTTCAACGTTGTTATGCTTCTACATCAATCGATCTTCTTTATCTATCTTGGTAGACCTACGAAACGTCTCTGGACGCAATTAATGATTTATGACTGGATGTGAACGATGATCTCGTGTAATTTTCATGATGTGTGTTAGACTTTGTCGTCTTGAAATTCATTCATGTGAATCATGTGTTGATTTCTCCTTTCATTGCTAATGTTTTCATTTTACTGAATTTACTCTCAATCGACTTCTTAAGAATTTTCTTTGATTCGAAAATTCGTTGTGTGGCTTTTCCCTTTCGATCGTATTTCGACCATCGAGAACTTAATAAGTCGTTATTGGTGACGCCAACCGCACTCGTGAATTAATCTTGCTATAATCCTTGTTTCTTATTGTCATTATCATCGATGCATCTATTCTATTATGTTCGCTAAGAGTTGATACGAATTCCATTTTATTCCCTCGTGCTATTGCTTGTATACTAATTGTTTATCGATATTCGTTTCATAATCGTTTGTTATTTTGTCACTTTCTGAAAACCAGAAACTGTTACGTGTTTATCATTTGATATCTTAAACACTTTCATGAATTTCTAAAAAATTATTATTAATTTTTAAGAACGTTTTATACATTTTGCCAAATGTTTAAATTGTCAAAATACCCATTTCAAGTTTAATATCGAATCTGTACATCCTCTTGGGTAAATTTATAACTTATGTTTAAACAGTGTCAAGTTGTATCTTTTAAAGTGATTGATTTTATCATACTTTACTGTCAACCTAATGAAATTATTAAACTAATTTATAATTTCTAACACTGATTCTAATTAACTTGGAAAATCTGATTTTTCCTAATGGTAACGTTAAACCTGAGTTTTAACAATAATTTCATACAGTCACCCAAAAGTTCTTAAGCTGATCAGGATAACTATTTTGAACTGTTCTACTTTTGCTTCGAAAATCCTGATCAAGAAAAAAAAAGAAAAAAGAAAAAAAGATTTGACAACTGTGTACCCACTCATTTTATATAGAGTTTGTTTTTTAAATCACTGCACCTTGTAAAATTTTCTTTTAATAAAGAAAATATTTAAAACTAAGTTTCAAAGTAATCCCATAAAAATCCTAGACAAGTGACTATGACAACTTGTATTTTAAATGATCATATGTTATTTATTTTTCCCTTTTATTTCGATTGTGACTAGATTCTTACGTTTTAAGATTGTCACGTTTTATAGTTGCACGACTTGAGACCCCTTGTTGATTTACAATCTTGGTTCATTTTATCGCACTTTGTCTGTTTAAGCTATTATTGTGTTCATTCTTGATAGTTTATCGCACGTATTTCCAACAACTCTATCTCTTGATGTATCTCCGTATTGAAAGATCGATATTCTAATCCGAGACTGAAAAGTTATACAAAAAGGAGTTAAGAAACTGAAGCATAGTGAATTTTAATCGTTAAGATACGTCGTGGTGCAGAAATTTCCTGGGAAGCAATGAATTTTGTTCTACACTTTGTACCTCCTCTTGTTTGCATCTTCTACTGTTTTCAGGAGAACTCTGGGGACCAGAGTTCCTTTAGGGGGGAAAACTGTGAGAACCCGTACTTTCTCAACATTATTTTATTCTTTTTATTTGTGCTTCTTGAATCTTCTAACGTATTTCGTTTTCTTGTATTTTATATGTAAATCCTGAGATTTTTAAATTATACTTTTTAAGTATTTTTCTGATCATCGATAAATACTTTGTATGGAATTAAAAACTTTTTTTTTTATTTTCCATATTTAATTTAAATCAAAGTTTTTGATTTAAAATCACCCGCGTGCGTTTTACAACGAGTTTATTCAAAAACAATGTACAACGAGAATTCCTAGTGATCGCGATACCGATCCCGACGGATGCCCAAAATATTACGTTTATTTATCGATTGTTTCGATAATTAATATTTTTGACGATTTCTTTTTAATTACGTATTAAGTCGTGTCGGGAAATCATATAATCATTTTTACGATGCATTGTAACTTTTGAAAAGTATTTTTACGAAACCCGAGCCCCGTAAATATTTTTAATATTTACCAATAGTCAATTTCTACCCTTTAAAACTATTAATTGTTTTTAGGTCCACAAGTTTCCAAATTGGCAACTTAGGTCCCTCCACTACCAAAATATATAAATCAATTTTTTTTTACACAAAAACACATACATGCATTCTATAAAAAAAAATTCACCAACTCCTCCCACCCCTCTCCATTTTCCGCCACTCCACCACCACAATTCACCATCATCCACCTTGAATTGACAAAAACAAAATAAAACCCATTCTTAGAATTTTCTTGTGATTCTAATGATATCAAAATCATGAACATGCACCAAAATTTGAAGACTTTATAATTCCATGGTGGATTTGTGTTTTGATCAGCTTGCATGTGTTATATATGTAATGATCATCTTGTTTTCATTCAAAAAAGGTTGATTTTTTATCTTTGATTTTGTTAAATTTTACATGCATGTGTTTAGGAGTGTGTTTGGTTGATAAGAATGATAGTATAGTGATCCTAGATGTATGGGAATGAGTGGATTTGGTTGAAAAATGGATTTGACATGTTTTCTAAAAAGGTAATTTGGGACAGCAGGTCTTTAACTGATTTTTCGTGGGTTTAAGGTCTGTGAAAGACTAAGATTATTTGATATTGTTGTAGATTTTTTCGAGACGGTCATTTTGGTATAAGATAGAGCTTCTAAGTCATTACGAGTCAAAAGTTATGCTAGTTTTAGTTTTCATGTACCGGGAGACGCAAGTCGGCACAATCCGGAATTGTGGCTGATATTGGGTCGACTCTCGGGGACTTTAGGCTTGGTTAGATAGTTGATTCTACTTGTTTTCAAAGTTTACAAACTGAGTTTGATGAGTATAGTAGTGATTTCAAAAGACGGTTTGTCCAATTAGTACTTTTAAAGTGGTCCAGACGGTTTTACAAAACAAGTGCACAAATCTGTCCCAAATTTGGAGTCGAGTAAAGTGTCGAGCTGATGGATTTTAAAGTGTGAACTTTGTCTCAAATTTTGGTGAGGTATTATACAGGTTATAAGTGACCTTGAAACCAATTTTCGTCTAAAACGGACAAGTCTAGATAGGGTAGATCGGTGTGTACATTCGGGGTGTACTTGCTGATTTTATTTTGGACACGCAGTTCAATGTTTGTGTTGCGTGAGTTTGAGTATTCAACATCGGACATGATGATTTACTCAAGTGCTTAGTAATTATATAAATGACTTAGCTACTGGTCTGAGTGATGTAAAAAGGATAGTTTGACTTGCGTTGACTTGGCGTCGTATAACGGGTCATTTTCAAGTGTTCAAGTGTTTTAGACGAGTAACGTTGGATAAATGGATTCATTTGGTTCGTGTCAATGGTTTTGAAACATGAATTCTTTGAAAACATTTGAGTCATATTATATTTGGTACATATCGATATTCGAGTTTGAGTCTTAACGCGCGCCTTATTTTGATAGGTTGCGGTTTTCGTGTTTCCCCGGGCATCCATATCGTCGGTGATCGTCTACCACTACCGTTTCTACTCAGTTGTTGAGTATCGTGATCGACTTACCTCGTGGCTAAGGTGAGTTCATAGCCCCTTTTTACTTGTACATGGTTTCTAAACACGGGGTGAGATTTTACATGGTGGAACACAACTAAATATAAAATTGTATTGTTATCCATAACTTGTATGCTATTCAGAACGTGTATGCTTTACAGATGATTTCAATGGTATTATTGTTTTTAGACGTTAGCCTTGAGTTTCCTCTCCTATCATGAACCGTTAATTGTCCCGTATGCTTTGCGCTAAGCGCGAATGTTGTGGGTGGATCCATCGGGATTGACAATCCCCGTCCCGATTACTTGGACGCACTAATATTCGTTTATACTTGAGTATATAGGCTGAATACTCCCTAGAGGAACTTACATTTGAGTTAAGCTTTTGTTCATGAGACTAAACAGCAATAATATGCATCGTAACTATGGACGTACATAGTTAACCCCCCATTACGTGTTTTACAAATTCTATTGTGTTCCACACGTTTACTACTAAACCTATGAATATCACTCAACTTTGTGTTGACGATTTTACATGTTTAATCTCAGCTATTACTACTTAGCTTTGCTTGGATGGGAGCCCGCAGGATATTGTCGCAGCTTGGAGATTTCTGTGATGCTTTTAAAAGACTGTTTTTAGTAAAAACTGTCAGGATTTTATTCTATCTTTTGGGCAACTTTATGATACAAATCGAGACGAAATAATATAATTTTTCGCTTCTAAAACTATGGGACCTATGTTTAAAAACTCTGACCCTTTTATGATGTAATGTACATGTTTTTATTTCGTCAACTTTGTATGAATTGTAATTCATTGTTTCTTGTACTATGACGTGTTACCCCCTCGTTTCCTAGTTGTTCCATGTCAGATTTTGGAGGTCTCACACTAGTAACCAAGATTAGCATTAAAAATCCATTATACATTGAATAAGAGTCTAATACTTTTCCATTAATTATAAAACTCAACTATATATCATATTATGAATATACATTTATTTCAAGTTAAGTCACAAGTTGGTAAAGCATAATGTACAAGTTATCAAAGCATAGGATCTTAAGCTCCCATAATTGTCCCTAGAATATGATCAACCTATACAAACCCTTAAACTAAGAATGTAGATACCCTAGAAGTCATAAACATACTATATAATCCCTAGAATATGTGTTTATAAAGGTACAAACACTAATTACCCAAGATAGAAAGTCATTAGGATTAATAACCTAAAAACCCTTATATTAAGAAATCTATATGGAATCATCACCTAGTTCTTTTTGGACAATTCTATAAATATTTATAAGACTTCATTAAGGTTATAAGATTATGTAAAGACAATGTAAAAGTACCCTAATGCACAAGGTACAAGATTTCAAGGCATGGCATGTACATTAGGTCAAAATGGGTATTTTCACCCTTTGGACTTGTTTGCTTAGAATAACTTAATAAAACCAATGTAGGGACTTCATGAACACATTTAGGACACTTTAGGATGTATAAATTGAGTTTACTTCAGTAGATAATTGAAGGATAATCACATTTATTAAGACTTAACCATAAATCATTAGAAACCCTAACCCGCCTAGGTTTTCTTCCCAATTTCACTTCAAATCTTTGTTAAACATCAAACCAAAGACTCAAAATTCCTAACTACAATTTATATACCCTAATTATACCCTAATACATCACTAATCACATTCTTAAACCTTAATTACCAAAATTACAAAATTACAAAATTACAAGCCCTAATTGGATCCGGCTAGGTTTCTCCCTCCAAAATCATTCAGACGACTTTCCCTCCTAAATTAAAACTTAGGATCATAACTAATAGATATTTTTAGATATTTTTAATATCTTTCTAAGTATTTTCATCACCTAGTTTCTTGGTTTGTTAGAAAAGTGATTAAAACTTTACATAATGGTACTTTATGTTTCCTAATACCTATCCTTAAGCTCTAAGTTTCTTACACCTTGCATAGCTATGTTCCTATCATCTCTTAGTCACCATAAACCTGTAAGGAACCTAGGATATCAGTAGTTAAGTTTACTTGGAGGCTAAGTGTAGAAAACTAGTATAAATAGGCATGTAAACCTTTCATTCAACTTGCACCCCGTTTTCTCTTAATATCCATACCCGTTCTGTTTTCCACTTCATATACGTCCTAGGACATGTCCCAAGACCAGAAACCAGGTCTAGAAGCTAGCCATTGAAGCTCTTGAAGCTTTGATATCAAGATGTGCTCATCGGAAGCCATTAGGAGCCATTTTGGAGCATCCTAGGTAATTTCTATGTTAGCTATGCTTTGATCTTGTTATAATGAATTATTAGAGTTCTTATAAAGCCAAAATAATGTTAGAAAGATAATCTAAAAGAAATTAAGTCATTTCAATTTTTTAAATGGAAGTTATAAGCTAAAAATATCTTAAAACCCTAGTTTTGTAATTTATATGAAATAATAAGCAAAAACCTATTTCAAAAGCTATAATTCTGGAGAAATGTTGTTATTATAATTATAAACTTGTTTTGAAACTTTGTTTTTAAATCCTAGATCATTTGGTCAATTTTGTGGTTGTTATGTGATCTTTACAAGTATAGGGACTAAAACTATCATTTCTGAAACTATTTATCATTTTGGGCCAAAAGTGTCATTTCATGAAAGTAAAAGCTATAAGAATAAATTTTTTAAAGTTTGAGGCCCTAAGTATAAATATTGAGGGTTTAAAATGCAAATACGAAAACTATATACTTTTAGGTTTAAAAGTGTAATTATACCAAAGTATAAGTAAAAGGGCTATTTTTGCTAATTTTGAAACTAAAGAAGATCAATTATGAATATGAGGAAATAATGAAAGTATCATGTTAGTAGGGATCTTTGTACAAACATGTTAGATCTCGATAGTACGTTATGACTGAGTGGTTGGGTTTACGATTTAAAGTGTCGTCGCTCCTCAAACGTTTATAAAATGGCTTCTGAGTATGATGGCCCGAACAATGGTGCTAGAATTACAACCACATAATAACTATAGAAAATATAACCAGTACTTAAAGATATTGATCAAAAGATTAAAGACTTGATACTATACACAATGTATTAATCCAGGTTTGTGTGAGATCAAGCTGTTGTTTATGAGACCAAGTTGTGGTTTGTATGATCAAGCTGTTTATCTGTGAATGAAATATATCTGATTATAGCTCGGATTCTATGGACATAAGGTGAGTTCATAGCCTCACTTTTAAATGCTTTATAAATGATTTGAAAACCCGTAAGGGGGATATGTATAAGAGAAAGAGATAGAGAGATGGTGGATTAAACACAATTCTAGAGAGAGAAACAAGAGTAAACTATGTGTAAAATGATTAACCACACCACCTTCTCCATCAATGGAGAGGGTTTATATACCCAAGCCCTTATCATGGGCTTGGGCTTGCATTTGGGTCGGCTTACACATGTTGTAGGCTAGGCTTGTTCTTGTTTGATAAATAAAGAAAGTTAACTAAACAACGAGCTATTACATGGACTATTAATGGAGTGACTGATCCTTCTTAATACGTAAAACATATTTCCAACAATCTCCCCCTAAGGGAGGTCACTCCAAACAAGTGCATTACTCAAGTTACAATAATTAAATAAACCTAGCATACTATGCTTGTCTTGAGCTCGTAGTCTTCGTCTTTCTTTTCTTTTTCTTTTCTGGTGAACATGCTGATGTGATCTTTGATATCAATCTTGAGCATTAATCTCTTGCCTTGATCTCGTGCATCCATCACTTGTGATCTTCGCCTCTTCGTGACACCATGTCCCACATACTTACACCTTCGTAATTCTTGAAAGCTTCAGAGTTCGATACAGCGGAAGACTTAACTTTTAGGCTTTCTTGAATTAGATGAGATATTAAGTGCATAAAGTATAAGCATGCGGGGAAGACTTCTTCTTGGATTCCGCAACGCCACCGTCTTCAAATGCCGCAACATAAGTAGACACGAACGAAATGGCTTTGAACATTTCATTCTAAATCGGTAGCATTTTACCTCCGGTCGGTGAAGACCGTTGGACGATATTAGATATCGTACCCGTGACGGATAGTTTCAATTAAGTAACTTCCTGACAGGATTTCGCGGGTAAACCCGTTCTCTTTATTCGATCGTCCAAAGCTGACTACGAACATAAAGAGTGAATCATTTGGATAATAATATCCGCATGATTTGAAGCCGTCAATTCATGTTCCTGGAACAAGTGAAATTCAATTAAGAACCACAACATCGTTGCTTTCCAGTTGTCACGAGCTTGATTCATATAGAATCTTGCAAGTTACCTACCAAGTGCTGTTTGAGGTTAACACTAGAAGGATTTCCACTCATCACTGTGAACACTAAGGTATCACTCTGAGTGTTCTGGCAAGATCACTGAGATATTGCGTAGAGGCCTGGAACGTGTTTAAATTCAATTAAGAATTAAACCACTGTTGCTTTCCAGTTATCACAAGTTTGATTCATAAAGAATCGCACAAGTCACCTACCATGAGCTTTTTGATATTCGCTCAAGAAGGATTTCCATCTTCATTGTAAATACTTTCGTATTACTCGGATGTTCAGGCAAGATCATGAAGATTTTGCGTAGGACTCTTAAAATCTTTCTTACTTTTCACTGTGTGAAGAAGCAAGGAAATATGAAAGTGTGTCCTAATGAGATATTTGATGATCTCAAATGGCTCTAGACTCGATCGTTCATTTTGGATTTTAGTGATCGGAGGCTGGAGAGGAGTGCCACTTTTTCAATACCAATTTATTCGGAGTGAATAAATCAATAGATAATGTGTTGTCTCCGTGTGATTAAAACAAATACCTTTTGAGAGATATCTGAGTTAGCTGGGATGGGTTGTGCATTGCATCACTGGGTCCATGATGTCTGTCTTCAATATCGAGAATCATTAAAATGATCTCAATAGCATTTGTGTTGACTCGGTTTCTGCCTAAAGTTGTAAGGAGGGCTTCTTTCTTTATACCCTTTATCTTTATAATTCTTTTTCATTCTTCAACCCCTTCAATGCTTACCAATACATCATAACTAGCACCTTGTTGTGATTGTTCCAGTGCTAACTTAAGTACTTGGTCGGCATTCAGCTACGTTCACAATCTTTCTCCAACTTTCCTAAGGACTACTATTTCTAGCTATGGAATGTCCTTTGGAAGATTCCTCCGGTTCTAGAAGAATCATTGGACTTAACCTATCCTACCATCCTTATGTTACCACAATCTTCATCGTCGTGAATTAAATGAGGTTTGGGTAAGTATATGTCACCATGAAAGTCCATTTTGATATGCAAATCCGTTTTTCTCCCCCTTAACATATGCCACGATATTCGAAAACATTTCGCACATCTCGGGATGAGCCAGCACATTAAGTCAAACCATTTGTGATAATATCCCATATTAAATCACATTTTCTCCCCCATATTAAAAATATTAACCCAATCGATGTTTTTAATATCAATTGATTTAATGATGTTTTAACAAAGGTTTTGGGAAGAAAAATGCAAGTCCATTTTATCTTCATGATATCAAACGTATGAGATATGATACCGATTTGTAACATGATCACATATTCACCATATTAGAAAAGAATTGACAAGGTTGGACCTGATTAATGAGAACATCAGATGATAAGATCAAATGGTTCTTGTCAGCATGTGTTGGTCGCCTCGTCACGTCTGAAGTCATCTCTTGACACCACATGTACGATTGGTATTGTAGTCTTGACACCAACTTGTGAACTTGGCACGTTCGGCATCAAAGATTTTGAATGCTTGACAGTTGCTCCCCCTCAATTGTTGACCCGTGTTCTATCGAAAGAGATGTAGTCGTCGGTTGAGTAGTCGCATCGTCGAGTATGTAGATACCAATTGTAGATAGCATGGTTGTAGAGATGATAACTTCATAAAAACAAGACTTCTCTTGTTTTAACAAATAAATGCACTAAGCCGTACATAGATTTGTGTTAGACCAAGTTATAAAGTAAACATGATTCCTTACAAGGTTTTAAAGAAAACCTTGTCCGAGAAAATTAATTCCCGTTGTGAGCCAAAGCTTTCATAAGAAATACTTGACTTTAATATGAAAATCGGGTTGCAGTCTGAAATAACTACAAGCCATTTTGGCATGTTTTATGAAATATTTACAACTTTTGTACGAACTCTATTTATGGCGCCGTGTCGATATTAATCAACATTTCTAAGGCCGTAAATATTATCGTACCAAAAGACATGCCTTTTAAAAATAAGGAAAAATATTTTTGGATTTTTCTAGATTTTTCAATTTTTATGGTTTTTATATGGTTTTATATTTTTGTATTTTGCTTTTGTGGATAAAGATATAAACAATATATACAACTGATCACCAAGGATACGGAGAATAGTTTTACCACCACTATTCTTTCGCTTCATCTGCCAGTTCCTTTAGAGTCTCAAGCGAGAAAGTTCTCATTCCTAGCTTGTCGGCCAAAAATTCAATTCGAGCGCGATCTAAAGCCTTCGTGAAAATATCCGCCAATTGATACTCAGATCGGACAAAGTAAAGCTCGATCACTCCATTTTCCACTTGCTCCTTGATGAAGTGGCAGCGAATGTCAATATGCTTCGACCGGGAGAATTGAACATTGTTGCAGCATAAGGCAATTGCACTCTTGTTGTCGCAGTACATCGGAATTTTGTTGAAACCTAGACCATAGTCGGTTAATTGCGATCTCATCCAAAGAATTTGAGCACAGCAACCGGACTTAGCTATGTATTCTGCTTCCGTACTTGAAATTGCAGCACTTTTCTGCCTTTTCGATGCCCAACTGATTAGTCGATCTCCTAGTAGTTGCAAAGTTCCACTCGTGCTACGCCTTGTATCTTGACAACCCGCGTGATCCGCATCTGCATATGCCATTAGTGCAATAGAAGAGTCCTTTGAATACCAAAGTCCCCGATTAATGGTTCCTTTAAGATATCGAAAGATCCTTTTAACAGTAGCTAAGTGTAACTCAGTAGACCTAGTTTGATACCTAGCACACATACATATAGCAAACTGAAGATCAGGTCGACAGGCTGTGATATACAGAAGAGTACCTATCATACCACGATAAAGTGTCGGATCAACGGCAACTCCATGTGGATCTGCATCAAGCTTAGATGTTTCCACCATTGGAGTGTCCACGGGGTCGCAAGATTCCATCTTATATTTCTTAAGCGATTCAAGGGCATACTTGGATTGATTGATAAAGATGCCTCTGGGACTCTGAGATATCTGAAGACCTAAGAAGAATGATACCTTGCCCATCATTGACATCTTAAACTTGGAAGACATGAGTGTCCCAAACTCATCCGATAAGGTTTGGGTCGAGACTGCAAATATAATATCATCAACATATATTTGTACCATAATTATATCTTTACCTCGTTTCTGAATGAACAGCGTGAGATCCACCTAGCCTTTAGCGAAGCCTTGCGTAATGAGGAATTGTGACAATAGATCATACCATGCGCGAGGAGCTTACTTCAACCCATAGAGAGCCTTCTTAAGCTTGTACACATGATTAGGATAATTAGGATTCACAAAACCATCCGGCTGTTGAACATAGACCTCTTCCTTGATTTCACCACTAAGAAATGTCGTCTTCACATCCATTTGATAGACAATCATATTCATATGGGCTGCATAAGCGAGGAATAGTCTAATAGCTTACAAACGGGCAACGGGTGCAAAGGATTCCATAAAGTCGACGCCCAATAATTGCTTGTATCCACGAGCTACTAGTCGAGCTTTGTTCTTCAATATTCCGCCTAACTCATCGAGTTTCACCTTGTAAACCCATTTCAAAGTGAGTAACTGCACTTGATCCGGGCATGGGAAAAGTTCCCATACTTCAAGACGTATAAATTCATTAAGTTCTTCTTGCATAGCTTCTATCCAACAGGATTGAGTAAAAGCTTCTTGCCATGTCTTAGGTTCAACTTCAGTGAGAAAAGCATCAAAGTGACAAAACATTGCACTTTCTTGTAACTGACTCCGTGTGGATACCGGACGATTAGGGTCACCAATAATAGAATCTATAGGATGATCCTTTGTCCACTTGCTGTCATGTTCACGAATCCGTGGATTGGAGTAAACTGTAGAAGGAACTTCCTCTGAGGTGGACGACCCGGCTTGATTAGGGTCGGGAATTGGTACACCAAAGAATGGAAGTTCACGCATTTGAGCAAATTCTAAATCGTGATCATCATCATCCTCTTCATCATCAATAGGTATGACGTGGGTAGTTGTTACATGTGTTGGTTGAGAATTACTTGTGGATGGTATATCTTGACCAATTATAGGTGCAGACGTAACTGATTGTTCAACGGTTGCTGGAGCGACAACTTCGGTTACCGGAGCTATTACCTCAGGTTCTGAAGCAACAATAGTTGGAGGAGTAAAGAATTCATCAAAGAACGGTTGAAACAACATATCCCATTCATTCCTAGAAGGTGGTGTAAATGATGATGAAGTAGGGTTGTTTGGGACAAGACCATAGCTAATGTTACTGGGTCCCATTTCATGAAGTGCGGGTTCAGAGCTGCTTTGCTCAGAAGCCATTGCTGTCAGCTCATCAAAATCAACATTCATAGTTTCGAGGATCTTGCGAGAGTTACGGTTGTAGATTCGGTATGGCTTCTTTGCGGGTGCGTAACCAATGAAGATACCAATATCAGCCTTTGGTTGAAGTTTTCCCAAATTGTCACCATCATTATTTGGATAACAAAGAGAACCAAATACATGAAGATATGATAAATCTAGTACTTTTCCATGGAGAAGCTCATAAGGTGTTTTACCATGGCGTTTACGAATTAGTGACCGGTTTTGGGTGTACACTGCTGTAGATACTACTTCTGCCCATAAAAATAATGGAGCCTTTGCATAAATTAACATCGTTCGAGCAGCTTCCATAAGTGTGCGATTTCGCCTTTCAACGACACAGTTTTGTTGTGGAGCGCGAGCAACGGATGTTTCATGAGAAATGCCAACTTCTTCATAATAATCACGCAAAATTTGATTCACAAATTCGGTTCCATTATCTGTACGAATGCGTCGGACATTAGTGTTGAGACGCACTTGAATCATCTTGAGAAATCCGATGATGAATTTAGGTGCCTCATTTTTTGCTTTAAGAAATTTCACCCATGTAAACCGAGAGTAATCATCCACAATAACGAGGATGTACTTTTTGCCACTAAGACTTTCAACACGCATTGGCCCGCAAAGATCCATATGCAACAGATAAAGTTTCTCTTGGTTGGTGTCTTCCATCTTGGGTTTGTATGACTTCTTAGTGCTTTTCCCCATTGTACACGCGGAACACAAATGATCCTTGTGAAATGATAGTTTAGGAAGACCACGAACAAGTTCGTTTTTCGCCAAGTGATTAATAGCGTCAAAGTTAAGATGAGATAACCGTCGATGCCATAACCATGACTTAGTCTTTGATGCTTTGGAGAGAAGACATACGGGAGAAGCGGCCATCATGTCTTGTAGAGACAAAGTATACAAATTATTCCCTCGAGTACCTTTCAGTAAATCAACCCCTTCCAAATTACGAATGAAGCAGGTATGCTCTCGAAAAGCAACTTCTATGTTTGCATCATAAAATTGTCCCACAGAAAATAAGTTGTGACCGAGACCTTCCACATAATACACTCTTGAAATAATAACATTCCCAATATGATATTCACCATAACCCATTATCTTTTCAATATGATCATTTTCAAATCGAACCGTACCAAGAAACTTGCTGACAAAATTTCTGAGCTGAGAGCGATCTCCGGTCATATGCTTGGAGAAACCAGAGTCCAAATACCAGAGAACAATTTGGACCACCTGTTTTCAATAACAACAGTAGACAATGCATTGGAAACTATTGGTTCTGGAGTGTTAGCAGATACAGATATAGAATTATCAGAATTGCTAACATTTTTGTGACCCTTAGATTTCCTGCATTTTCTGATCTGAGTTTTAGCACTAACAGGTTTTACAGTTCCAACGTTCTTAAGTTTTGGATTATTCGCGGGTACTACAGTGGGAGTAGACCTATTTAAAGGGCACTTGGTTCCTACAGTAGTGTTAGTGTTCCTAGTTAAAGGACACGCTTGTGTTTTGGTAGCCTTGGTACTCCTAGTTAAAGGGCACTCTTTCTTCGCTTTAGTGGGAGTGATCCTAGTTAAAGGGCACATCTTTCCTACTATAGTGAAAGTTCTACCAGTGGGGCGCCACATCCAACCAACTTGGGTTAACACTTTCCTAGTCGGTTTCCATTCTAATCCATTTTTCCGGGCATGCATCTCATTCACATGGTCAATAAGGCAAGAATCATGACGACTAGAAAGCATACATTCATTGCAATTCCAACATTTTAAATTAGAATTCACAGTAGGCTTAGAACGCTGCACAACCGCAGAGCCTTTAGGTTTAGCTACATGATTCTTTTTATTCAAAACAGAAATAAAATTCCTAGGATGGGCTTCTACTTTCTTCTTCACTTGACTACTAGATGTGGGCAAGATCCTATCATTCTTCTTGTTTCTCTTAAGCTTAGATCTTTGAGCCTTAGTAGTGGTGCTTACTCCTGTAAAAGGCAACACGGGAATATTAGAAGCTGGTTTTGATTCCGCCTTATTTTTAGTGACCAAAGTTTGAGATGGTTTAGTCCTAGGGCCCTTGTTAAGTGGTGTGACGGCTATAAGGGTTCTTTTGATTGCACTAGAGGACGATGCTGAGACAGTGGTTGCGTTATCCACAACATTCTTACCTTTTAGAGTACGAAGTGTTTCCTTTAACTCAGCCAAGACCAGATTCTTATCACAAATTTGTTCCCTCAAATCAGATATTTCCATCGACTTTCGATTCAATTGTTCAATCAATGATTGATTCTGTGCAGTGGTATCAACACATGTGGGTTGTACTGAATCAAAGAGTCGTGTATTTTTCTGTTTTAAGTTATCATCTTTGGACAAAATCTTGGAAACTCGATTATCTAGATCAAGTCTAAAATTCTCAGCGGCCTCAAGTATGTTCACACAGTTAAGCTCCTTAGATTTCTCTATTTCTATTGGCAAAGAGTTAGCAACTTTGTCACTTGGTTGACGCTGTTTTGATTGTAAATTCAATCAAAAATTCTTTTCAAAATTTGCATCATCGATATTAACACCTTCGAATGACGTTTCAAAGATTTCTTGAATAAATTGTTGCTTGCATTCAAGCGAAATACAATGTGTTTGAATCTCATCAAAACGTTTTGAAAGCGATGAATATAAATCTTGAAGCTTTAAAAATTCAGCGTCAGATTCGTGACAAGTACTATCTACCATAGTATCCACAGATTCAACATTATGCACAATAGAATCATTATCAACAGTTGTATTCACACAGACAGAAACTATATCATGACATCACTTGATTCAGAAGCAGATCATTATGGCGTGAAACCCGTTCTATTTCAAGTAAACTGTTTTCATAAGCATTATCCATTTCATTGAAAACACGTCTAAATTCTTCTATTTCCAAAAACAAATCTTGATCAAGATTACTAAGACAAGCCTTAACATTGTCTACAAACGGAACAATTTCATTTCGGAACGCAGCTCTAGTGTGCTCAAAGTTCCATTCACCTTCCGTTATGGCCGTGGCCGTCGTACGTTCCAAAATGACCTTGTCAAAATCGGCTAAGTGTTGGTGAACCGCATTTAAGTTAACGGATGCCTTGCTTACTGGTGGAATTAACTTTGTTAAATCCGTTTTTACAAGTGTAGGAGACGTACTAGGAAGGTTTTCATTTGACAAACTTTGGGGCACAAGAAATGTCAATTCTGCTAATTCCTTTTGTAAACGAATGCGTGTCTTTTTCGAAAATTGATCTTTGTTATGTTGATCATAATCAGTTGTATGGAATTTTGAAAGCATTTTAGAATGAGTTTCATCCCCAAGTGATTGTGTCTCCTCAGTACTACGAACAAAAGGTGCTTCTTTCGATTTGCCAATAATGGTCATATCATAAAGACCGGGAATATATTCCTGAGCTTGTTTTGCATAACCGGGATTAGGTGGTAAATCTTGAAGACGCTTAAGTTTTAGTTCTTTAAATGATTTAGTTAAAAGATGAACCTTTTCTGTGGAAACGTATTGTTTTAAAAGCTGTTGTTCTTTAAATTTAAGAAGTTTGGTAGCATTAATTTCCGATTCAACTTTTTTAGAATCGAGAGTTTCAAAATCCATTTTAAGTTTCTGAAAATCATTGACAACCGACTCCTTTTCTTTTCATTCATTAGAAAGATTAGCTTTTAATGATTCTATTTCTTTCAAGTGTTCAATCTTTTCAAAACGAAATTGGTCAAATTCAGAACATGTTATTTTCTCTGCTTGAGGGACCATTTCAAAAGTTTTGACCTTTTCTTTATGCAACGCAAGATCAGCAGTTAGGGTGGAATTGGTATCTACGGATTGTCTGAGGGCCATATGCATTTGATCAATAATATGTTTAGGCACCATGACCAAATCATGTTGAGCATCAGATTCCATACCCATCATAGCATTTGGTTGAGGTTCACTCAAATGTGTTGGTTTGGGTACCACATCATTTGAATTACTAGTTCCCGAATGCTGTTTGAGGTTGTCATTTTCATGCCCAACTTGATGTTGGTTATCATCAATATTATTAGATGTGGTTGGTACCTCACTGATGACATCAGAACCGTAGTGAGAGAGATTAGCAACGAGAGCAGCTTGGGCAGAGTGAATGTCATCACAATCTGAATCATATGCGTCAAGATCATCTGCTTGATAAGCTGCAATAGAAGTAGAAACAACTGCAATGCCTTCAGTATCTGCTGCCCCTGGGTCTGCAAGAAATGCTAACTCCTCTGAATCCAAAATCTTCCCCTTAGACTGAGCATCAACCAAATACATCTTCTCACGAAACCATGCATCATCCCTCCTCCTTTTCGGTTGAGTGCATTCCCTAGCCATATGACCTTGTCCTCGGCAATTGTAGCAAGTCACAACCTTTTTAGGACCAATAGGACTTCCATTTCCTATAGCTTGAGAATTCACAGCTTGATTGTTCACAGTCCTTGTAGGAGGTCCATATGAATTTGGGCCTTCCCTGAATAGGTTGCACTGTTACTTGACCATCTTGAACAGTAGCTTGTTGTCGAGGATTTGAAGAGGTGCGGAGCTGATTGTTTGTTGGTGGAAATCCTCTAGTTGCAACAAGTTTTGACAAGTAGGTGGTGAGATGGTTTAGTACATCAGCTGGCGTATCATTTGAAGTAAAGACCGGTGCTTGGATTGGTGGAAGTTCATTAGAGTAGAAAGCTTGTGCTGGTTGTGCTTCTATTGGAAAATATCCTTGCTGAGGAGTATAGCCCAATGGAGAAGTGTTGGCTTGTGATGGTGATGTCTGATATGGTGGTTGCTGTTGAAAATATTGTTGATGAACACTTTGTTGATATTCTTGTTGTGGCATCATTAGTGGTGAATAAGATGGTTGTTTATAGTTGTGTGGTGGTGGCTGCTGCAAGTATGATGGTTGCTGATAAGTATAAGCCATGTTTTGTTGAGAAGCATACATTGCAAGTGGATCATGAACTTGAGGTGTAGACAACCGAGCCTCGATCACATGGCATTCGTGTTGTTGAAGAAAAGCTTGAAGTTGATCCACATTGGTGTTATGCAAGTCCTTAGCCAATTTAACATCCGTCACGTATTTTTTCCATTCTGGAGGAAGAGTGTTCAAATACTTGGTGTTAAATTGAAAGGTAGGAATTGCCATGCCATAGATATTAAGCTCATTCAACAATAGGGTAAATCTCAGATAGTAATCATTGAGAGTATCCCTTGGCACATAGGCAAACTTATCAAAAGTATCATAAAGCTTACACTCTCGTTCTTGTTTAGTTAACGAGGTGCCTTGCATGAGAACACGAATTCTATCCCATAACTCTTTGGCAACTTTATGTTTGCTGACGAGTTTGTAGACATATGGAGGAAGGGCTTTGAGAATGATGTTTGTAGCATACTTATCACATTTATCTTGAATCTTCATATCTCCAGTCAACTCACCTGTTGTGCGAGGAAGAGTGGTCGTACCTTCCGTCACTGTACCATAATCTAATGGTCCATTGAGCACCGATGCCCAAATTAGATGTCCATTCTCCTTGTTCAACATATAAAGTTCCATTCGGGAATCCCATTCCTCATACATAGTCTTCACCAACATTGGTGGACGATTATCCGTACCTGAGAGGATGGACTTATCCGTCAGAGATGTGTACTCCATTTAAATAAGTGAAGATTTACAAAGTTGATCGATCAATGAAAGAAAGTAAATGTGTTTGTTGTAGTGTGTTAAAACTGAGAAATAATGTTAAAATCCCCTAAATTATGTCCTCGATAAACCAAAAAATCCAAGACGAAATTACACACGATTAAAATTTTTCAAAAACACGTTTTTTGAAAAACTGTTGGATCGTACTCAGATCGCAGTGGTGATCGCACTCCCTGTGATCGCACTCACATCGGACTCCCAGATCGCACCCAACGATCGTACCCTGATCGCACTCCCTTATCGCAACAAGTGATCGCACTCAGATCGCAACGAGTGATCGTACTATGGATCGCTGAGTGATCGTACTATGGATCGCAACGAGGGATCGTACTGAACAAACTTACCTTGATCGTAGTGTGGATCGTACCAAGCAATCGGACTGATGGATCGTAGTGAGCTATCGAGGTCAAGATCGTAACTTGGATCGTACTAATGATCGCAGTTAGATCGTAACAACAGATCGTAACTATGGATCGCAAGTAGAAACCCCCAGGGTTTATGTAAACACAAAGTCAGATCGTACTATGGATTCCAACGTACCTTATTTCTTGGACAGTACAATAACACAATCAAATGAAGATTCAAAGCCAAAATATGAATCAAACAACCAAAAATTTTGTGTTTTTAACCCAAATAACAATACCAAATCACTATAACAAGTAATAAAATGAAGTAAATCAAGATAAACCCATAAAAACACAAAAAAAAAATTTGGTTCGTGTGAAAATGGATCAAAAATGTCGAGAGAATTAAGAACACAAACACAAGAACTAAACAATCATCCCATGGCTCTTGATACCATTTGTATAAGTGTAAATCTTGCTTATGTTTTAGAAAGAGAAAGAGATAGAGAGATGGTGGATTAAACACAATTCTAGAGAGAGAAACAAGAGTAAACTATGTGTAAAATGATTAACCACACCACCCTCTCCATCAATGGAGAGGGTTTATATACCCAAGCCCTTATCATGGGCTTGGGCTTACATTTGGGCCGGCCTACACATGTTGTAGGCTAGGCTTGTTCTTGTTTGATAAATAAAGTTAACTAAACTACGAGCTATTACATGGACTATTAATGGAGTGACCGATCCTTCTTAATACGTAAAACATATTTCCAACAGGATATATGCTAAAACTGGAATACAAGTGCTTTTAAAAATTTATGGTATGATTATTGACACTATGGTTACTACTTCCATTAAGTCCCTTTTTAATAGTGAACCGCTAATCATTTCTTAAAAATGAGTGCTAATATTGTGAATATTACTATTTGGGGTTTGACATCCCCTATCTGGGTAAGTCGCGCTTGCCAGTAGCTGAAGGTTCCTACCATGGCTAACAGATACACTTTATTTTGCTAAAATAAGGATAGTCTGGCAGGCTTCCTTCTTATAAGGGCAGTTTGTTGGTTATTGTCTACCAGCGGGGTCATGAGCATAGTGCAGTATGATGACTATTTTATGTGCGTGTATAACAACGTAAGCCAAAGGATATACTTGTATTCAAAACATATTTAAACCCAATGAATTCACTCAACCTTTGTGTTGACTTTAAGCATATATCTTAGATAAATGGTGACTGATAGCATGGAGCAGCACAAGGATGGCATGAAGAGGCACAAGACTGAAATTATTCTAGATTTTGGGAACCTCATATTGCAAAACTCTGAACTTTTAATGATATATAAAGAAAGCTGGTTTAATCACTCTTTTGAGTTGTTTTCTATTATTATGACGTGTGTTCTATGAAGTAATACCCTAGATCTATGTTCCGCTGTGTAAAAGTAAAATGGGGGTGTTACAGATTGGTACTCAGAGCCATGATTATAGAGAATAAGAATTAAAATCTTGACTATAACTACTTTTAAAATAATTTCAAGAAAGTCCTCCGTGCCCATGCCAATGCTGCTACAAGAATGAGGTAATATTATACCAATACTAGGACTTCTACGGTGTAGAAAAATGTGTAAATGACACCATGTCTATATGTAAGTATAAAGATTATACTTATGAGTAAGTAATATTTTAGGATTTATTGACGTCTCTAGAAATAGGTATCCCTGTCTCCCTCCTATTATCATCTTATCGGATTCTTAAGAAGAGCATTCTACAAGTGTTCCTGATAACTTCCCAAAGTATATTTCCACTCTCCCGATGAATAATCCTTATGATACTTCCGAAAATACACCCAAAGACCATAAAATCCCAAAATCCATTTTACCTTTTGATGACGACCCCTATATGAAAGTTATACGAGCATATAATGAAGAAATAAATTTTACACCTCGACACCAAGATTTTCCATCACCTTACCCTATTAATATATCATCACCTATATCTGAAACCTTACCTAAAAATACCTATGAACAACAACTTATAGATGTCCTACCCTATATGAAAGAAGTTCCTCTCGAGCATATTGAAGATCTTGAAGATAAAGTTGAAGGACTTCAGAAAGGCTGAAGAATTATACAACGAGATTTTGAGAAGTTAGAAGGAGATTTAGAAGAAGCTAAAGCTAAGTTGCAGAGAAGACAGATGATACAAGATGAAGAAATTGTTGAAGCTCGACTGAAGATTTCTACTCTTGAGTTAGTCATTGAGGACATTCAAATTAGACATCGAGCCAATATACGAAGTCTTTTTTATGCCATCAAAGAACTTAAGAGGAAGAGATGAAAACATTAGACTATTAAGTTGTAAATACTTTCAACTTTATGTCTTTACTTTTATATTAACAGAGAAGCTTGTCCTGTATGTTTATAAAAGACAAGTTGTTAATAAATAAAAGTTGTGTTCCTCATCTTGTCGGTTCATATTTACTTTTGAGAAATAAGAAACCCCTATTTCTTGATTTTCTCATAAATGAGTATAATTTAAATTGCGTTAATTCAAGAAGAAAAGCATATACTTGATAAAGTATATATTTTTGGAATTTCTGTTATCTTTTATGATAATGATAATTATCAACTTGAATATAATCCGCAAGTTTGAAGAGAAAGGAAACTTCCCAAGTTTTCTAGAAATATTTTATTTTCAGCTTTTTTCTATCAAAAGATTCTTCTATAAGATATGTAGAATAGAAGCTTGTTCTGTAAGACGAGTTTTTATATATTCCGTTATATTCCTCCATTCCATATCATGGAAAAATTATGTTACGATTATGTATGAGTCATATCTTTATAAATCCGTGTAAACTTTGAAATTCTATGTCATAGTTGGATTTATTATCTTTATATATGAATGATAATCAACATAGTGGGTTTCCTATAAACCCCAAAAGATATACCTTGTGTTCGATAAGCATTTTTATGTATCTATATACATATGTGACAAATGTTTTCTGATATGAGTATACCTTAACCCTGAATATGTGAGACGAATGATTAACAATAATGTGGCTGCAATCCTACAATTACAAATAGTAAATGAGAAGTAATATTCGAAAGACGATTCTATGATGGATTAGTTTTTAATATCCAAGGAAGAAAAGATGCTATTAGTATCACCCGTTGGATCGAAGAAGCCAAATTAATCAGTTTTCTATCGTAGTAATCGTATTTAAAATTGAGAAATGAAGCTTGCTATAAGTGAGATAGCACTTCATTAGTTATCTTGGTGGATTATTAATAATCAACCTATTGAGATAAAAGAAGTTTGTGATATCGCTTGGTTAAATTATCACCTATAAAGATGATCGAAAAGGTGAAAGGAGAATTCTGCTATCTAGCGATGAAAGGAAATAACCTCGAGACATACACGAGGAAATTTTTAAGAGGTAGTAAAGTTAGATCCTATTCCATAGAAATGATAAAAGATTTCATCCAAAGATTTTATCATGGAATTATGTCATGGAATTTCATCTGAAATTCTATTAAGAAGACTCTATAAGAAGATTTTTATTTTATTTTATTTTAGAAAAATTTATTATGGAATTTTATCAATGATTTTGAAGAAAGATTACCTCTTCCAAAATCCCAATGTATTGGAAAAAGCCATTAACCTTTACCCAAAGAGTTAATGAACAAAGTAATTAGGCATAATCTTGTGCAAATATCAGAAAAATCTTAAGCGTAAATTCAGCAGTGAAAGAACGTCTGTAAAATTCAAGTAAACTAGAATCCAACCTACGGTAAATATGATGGAAATATTCTTCTGTGAAGAAAATGCACTCTGCATCATACAGGACTTTACACCATCTGGTGTCGGATTTTCAACATAGTAGGTCGTTGGATTAGGAAATTTAAGGGTATGATAAATATGTCAACTGCTAGAATATTTGTCTATACTCGTGTTATGTGAGAAATTTCTAAGTTAATGATTTACATTCTATGTACTTGATTGAATTAGGATGATTCTTCAGTCAAATAAATAAATTTAAATCACCAAATTTATAATTTCTTCCTTGCATAAAGTTAGACACATCTTTATGTTAGTCAGAATTTATAAATAGACTTAAAGAGATTCGATATAAGACAAGTGTGGACTTAATAAAACGTTAGAACATTAAGTGAGAATATGTGAAATATTCTTATTATATTTGGAATTTATAAGTTGAAGTATTCCATTCAACTCGAAGAAACTCTGAAATCCTTATATTATGCATTAGAAATAAAGCAGAATATTAAGTCATCCGACTTAGTAGTTTAATCCGAATTTCCCGCATGGAAATAAGAAAGAACAATGAGGATTTTGTTTACTTCAGGTAGACGTGACGCTATCTGGGTCATTGTCAATTTTTTTATTAAAGCTGTAGGATTTATTTGTATCAAGAAAAATAATGATATAGGAACTCTAAAGAGGTTATACCAAAAATAATCTGTCAACATAGAGAATCAATATCAATCACCTAAGATCGTGACGAGTGTTTCACATCTTAATCCTAAAAGTATATATAAAATACCCGAGGGTAATATGTTATACTTACTTAAGATAAGTATACTAATGTACTAAGTGAAAGAACTATCCAGACTACTTACTCCCTGTATGTCTTATAAAGTTTGGAAGGACACTTAACATTGGTAAAATTTCTCGTATGACAATAGTTATCCTGCTATACTTAAAGCAGTAGTATTCAAACCACTCAATGGAATTAAATTGGGAAAACATTTGAGAATCGCCAGCGTCACAATTTGAAGTATTGGCACCCGAATAAGCCAAAACTTCCCCCAATAATAATTTTAAGTGCATACTCACCTAAACCAAGCAAAAACTTGAAGCTCACAAGGCCGAAAAATTTATGCAAAGTTAAAAGTGAAGCCTCAAAGACTTGAAGCTTTAATGTTCCAAAATTCGCCTTTGCGTGAGGATATATGTCAAGTCATAATAAACACCTCATAGCGAGATTGAATAAAAGTCAAGGGCAAGACCGAAGTCATAATAAAGCTCCATGACGGAGTTGAAAAAAAGATAGAGGTAAACCATGATAATCAAAGCCATCGATGATGAGGTGGGTCATAAAATTCATGGTAATAAGTCTCATGTTCAAAACTGTTATAAAACCATGTTTATCGAATCTTATTTATTGACTTAATATTTTTGACATCGTTGTCTATTAGGAAAGATTATTAAGTCAATGATTTTGGTTACACCGTTAATGCTCTATTTTTGGACCTTAATCTCTATTATCGCATAATTCAAAAATGTATCTTCATGATCATTCAAGACAAAAATAAAATATAAGATATACCAATTAGGAATAAGGGAGTCTAAGTACGTGATTAGAGCATATGAGTAGTGTTAGCATTACTAACTTATAATGACAATGATCTCGTACACGCTTAGCTTAGAATTCGGTGAAAATCAAGGACGACGAACTTATCTCTATGAGGCATTCACGGTTTCTTATTCTATGAACCTAAAAAACCCATTTTGCGATGAAAATCATACATTATGTCTAAAATACGTGTAGTAGTTAATTTAAATTTACTTTTTGATAAATGTCACATAAAAATGAATTTTGGAAGTGCTACGATGCTTTATTCTAGCATTGCGTGAGGGCACGGTAATGGTTTTGTATGGGGGAGTGATGAGACCGCAATTATACATAGTCTCATCGTCCAAAACGGGCTTAAAATGCTTAATTATATTATAAAATACCATGAAATATGCTTGTATTCGTTTGTTGTGTATTTTAGGTACGAATATCGTGAAAAAGACAAAAGATCACAAGAAACAATGCAAAAACGAACACAGGAAACGAAGCCGCACAAAGAACCGGTCCCGAATGATAAATTTCCAAAATAGACCCTTGAAGAATTAAAGTTTGTCAAGATTGGTCCTTCAAATTTTCAAGAATGACACTTTATACCCCTCAACTATCCAAAAATACTTTTTGGTCCCTAAAGTTTGAAGATTTTACAAGTTCATCCCTTGAAGTTTGTAGAATGACAAAACAAGTCCTCTAAAGTTACAAAGGACTAACTATAAAATTCAAAAAGGACTAACTGTGTGAAGCCACAAGGACCATAGATGCAAGGCTGTTGAGTAAGTACTATTAAAGGGAGGGACTAAAGTTGTCTAAAACCAATCCTATCAAACCTTTATGCCCGTTAACCCAACAACCAAACCTATACCGTACACCAAGCCCACCCACCAGAGCTGAAACCCGAAACCCAAAACCCCCTACGTCAACTCCCACTAACCCTAACTTTATTATTAATAAAACATTTAAATGTGTTTTATCATTAATATAAGTAGCGGGTAACACTAATTTTCCCCAACCCATGATCTAAACATACCACTGTGTATCATTCTTAATCTCATAAACCCTAAAATCGCACATCCTTAATTACCAAACGAGACATTAATCAACTTCCCAGATTGATAATTAATCATGTCCTAAACCTAACCAACCCCTCAAAACAAATCCCCCAACACCCATGTGACCCCTAAGAGTACCCCTTACCCCGTCCCTCTCAACACAACACCCTAGGAGGGGACAACTTCAACAACTCACATGGAAAACTTGGTCACCACTTATTTTTGAGCGATGGATGAAGACTTGGTATCTAGCAACCCATCTGAATGAAGCAGAAGTCACATGGGTACCCAGCTTTGACCCATTTGAATTTCAAACTCAGTAAGGGCAGTACTGGAATTGCAAGATTAGGGTTTTAGTATTTTCTTATTATTTTTAGAAGATTGTAAGTCCATATATAAGGACACATAGGCTTTAGTTTCTCTTGTTCCATAATTTCTAAACTTTTTAATGTAATTCCTTTTTTTATATTTAATAAAAAAGTTGGTATTGATTAGAAATCTCTGAGTTCCACAATTTCATTTGCTCAAGTGTTTTAGAAATAGTGATAGTTTGTAATCCCTTTTTCGTTGGATTGAAAAGTTGGTAAAACTAGCTGTTTTCTAAAAACTTTCACTTTTTTATGCAAGTTCTTTTAAGTACTCTGTTTGATCACAAAAAGTGCTTCAAGTTGTTGGTTTATGTTTTCAAAAAGGTTTCAAGTTCTTCGTTTGTGTTCAATGTTTGTTAAGAAAGAAAAAAATCAGAAAGTTTGTCTTGGCGTACTAACTGAATCAAGGCAAAATCCTTGATTCGTGAAATTTTTCTTGTTTGTTGTTTGTTTGTTATTATCACAGGTTTGGAAGCTTGTGATCCTTGCTATCACATAAGCTCAAAACCCCAAGGGTGTGGAAGTACACCCTTGAGGTATGTTCTTTCTCCTTTTAATTTTCTAAAAATTTATATGGTTCATGTGAAGTAATTGTCTGTTTTTTGCTATGAAATTATGAGATCACTGTTTAAATTTAATGTTTGAATGATCTTTGATATTTATCAGTCATATTCTTGTTGTTTGTTGTGGTTAAAAACACCTTTGATTTGATAAAAATCATTTTCCAAGTTTAAGGGAGTGTTCGGGATTGGTGGTTCTTGGGCAGGGATTGACCACAAAGGGCTAACCCTACTCTGCAAACCTTTTATGACATTAGGTTAGATGATTTGAAGCAGAAAATTAGGGTTTTAGTATGTGAATCTTGGTTTGCTTATTCTTTTAAGAATCTGTTATAGTTTTGGTTATAGCCTAGTAATTTGATTAGTCATTTGTTCTTGGTTATTGGGTATCTCCATGATACTTTTGATGTTGTTTTGAAGTGGCATCTAGATGTACCAAGTTGCTACACAACTGTGCACATATTCAACACCAAAACAACTCAAAAGTTAAAGCTTGCCCAATCTACAGTTAAAATTAGATCTAGGTCATAGGTTTGTGATATATATTAGATTTTAGGGTATTTTAGGGTTACTGTTAGTATCTTGCTAGTTTAAGTGCTTTTGGTGGTCATTTGGCTTATTTAAAGTTCACCAAAAAGCAATTTATAAGCCGACTGTCTAGTTTAATATATCTGTGACTTTTACACTATCAGTGGGAAAGAAACCTCCCCACTGATAATTGTGATCTAACCACTGGTAATGTTTGTTGTTGCTTATTTGAGTTAATCTGGTGCTTATTTTTGTTTCATTTGGCCTATTACTTGCTTCTATGTGCTATCTCACCTTCCATATAAGCAGAAAGCTTATAGGGATTAATTTTGTCTAAAAGAAAACCAAAAAAAATAAAACACAAAATTCTACATGGCATGGGTTTCGAACCCCTGACTTGTCATGCAGGGGTTAGGGTTCTTACCATTGTACCATGATCTTTGCCTTGGCACATTTTCCCCCGTTTTATTCTTATACCCATTTTGGTTTTGCTTTTCATAAATAAGCAGTGGTTAAAAATCCTCTTTCTAGCTTATTGGTTCATGATTTTTGGTCTCTCTTATTTTTCTTGGCCTATTGACATTAGGGACTTTTCTGTATTAGTTTTATATTTTTCACTTTCTTAGTTTATTTTTTATAATTAATTTGTTTTCCATTTAAGAAAATCTATAAAAAAATATCAAAAGTAGGTTTTAATTTTTGGAAAAAATCATCTTTAGACTTAGAATAATATCATTTAGGTTTACAAAAAGAAAAATTTTGGGTTTGACTTTTATTTAATTATTTTTATTTTTAGGATTTTTATTAAACTTTAAAATTAAATAATAATTAGAAAATTGTTTTCACAAAATTTGGTTTATTTTCCCTTTTTAGTTATAATATATAGGATTTATTTTTAATTTTTAAAAAAAAAATTTTATAGTCGATTTTCGTCGCATTTTATGTTTTCTCGTTTTACGTCATAGTTTAGTTTTATCGTAATTCGTCTTTCATTTTCCTTTATTTTCTCTTTCCAAAAGCATATTAACTCCAAAAACGTTTGTAATATTGGCATATATACACTATTCCTCCACCGAGAACGAACTTTAATTGGTCGGTTTTACGTTTTCCTAAACGTAGAACTTAATAC
Organism: Glebionis coronaria; assembly: GCA_025667525.1. Lineage (NCBI taxonomy): Eukaryota > Viridiplantae > Streptophyta > Magnoliopsida > Asterales > Asteraceae > Glebionis > Glebionis coronaria. Next base: position 170,541,207 of record CM046882.1, on the reverse strand, counting down.
TTACCCGCATTTTTCGCTTTATTTTTCCTAAAAACAAAAGTGTAAAAAAAACCAACATCGTGTCTCTTCAGAATTATGGATCTATTTTGAGTGTAGCAAGTAGTGGCTACAACATCAGTCCAAAAATGTTTAGAGAGAGCAGATCCAGCAAGCATTGTTCTTGCTGCTTCAATCAAAGTCTTGTTCCATATTTTAGCCACACCATTTTGTTCAGGTGTGTAAGGAGATGAGAAATTTTGTGAAATTCCTTTGTCATCATAGAACTTGATCAGTATGTGATTTCGGAATTCAGTTCCATTGTCTGGTCCGAGTTGTTTGACATGAGTGTCATTTTGATTTTCAACTCTTTTGATGAAAGACATGATGGCATCTGGTGCATGACTTTTCTTTGTCAGAATATATACCCAGATGTACTTAGAGTACTCAACAACAATGACAAGTGTATATTTTCATGACAAATGGCCCTATGTAAGACTAGGCTAAATAAGTCTATGTGAAGTAGTGAAGACTTTCTTTGATTGAGAAAGTTTGTTTTGTTTTGAAACTGACCTTATGGTGCTTCCCGTTTTCACACGCTGGTCATGATTTGTCCTTAGAATAGACAAGTGAAGGGAGACCAATAACAAGATTTTGTTTTTTCAGCTGAGTGATTGTTTTGAAGTTAAGATGTGAAAGCCTCTTATGCCAAAGCCAGTTGGTGATATCTGAAGCTCTAGCAAAGAAGCATGTCTCTTGAGTAGAGCTTATGTTCATGACATAAACATCTCTAACTCTGGGAGCAATCATCACAATTTCATGATTGAATTGAAGATTGTACCTTTTTGTCATCAAATAGAACAAAGTATTTTGCATCACAAAGTTGACTGATGCTGATGTGGTTATGCTTCAATCCATTTACATAAGCTACCATTGTAAAGACTACCATTGTAATTCATTGAACAAATCATTTAGTAGGAGTTGGTGAGTTATCACCAAACACTGCCTTGGGACCTGGTCCCTCCTTATACTTGTGTAGATAACTTTTGGTTCTAGTCATATGCCTTGAACGGCCACTATCCATGTACCAAATAGGCTTCCTAAGATCACACTCCATAAGTTAAGGAAATGTTCAGTTTTGTTTAGAAACCCACCTTTAGTGGTGGGTGTATTAGATCTAGAAGGTATTCTAGATCTGAAGGGTCCTTTTGACGAGGATGATGAAAAAGATTTCTATGAAGAAGGAGAGGTTTGTAAAGCATTTACCTTTTTAGCCTGAAGGGCTTCACCTCTTTTGAACCACTCTATATGATTGTGATCGGATGTAGTGTGGACATTGCTTCCACATGTTTCACAAAATTTAGTAATAGAATTTGGGTTCCTTGGTTTTATAAATCTTTTGAGAGGAATTACTCGATTGTGTCCATGAGTGTCATGGTCACAACTTCCACATATGTTGCATGTAGGGTAATAGTGACAGTTATCTGATCGATGATTGTTCATACCACAATGAACACATGGTGGGAAAGGCATGTTTCGCCTGGAGTGAGATGATCCATTGTTATGAGCATTAGCACTAGTTTTTGCAAGCATATATTTAGTATGTTCACAAGTTAGATGATCAGCTCTTTCACATTTAGTAAAAAAAAATTACTTTAAGGCATGTTTCAGTAAGATGGTTGTTTAAACCACATAACTCACAAGCCTTTTTTAATTGTGTTTTGTATCTATAATGTGAAGAGTTTGAGGGTTCATCTCTGAATTGAGTTGGTGTTTGTTGTTGCCTGAGTTATAATTTAAGATTATTGATCTCTTGCATAACAAGAGACATTCTCTCATCTTCCTCAAATTAAGCATTCTTCAGTTTATTTGATGAAACTGAAGAAGTAGTACCCGTATGTGAATTCTCAGTAGGAGCTGAAGAATTCTTAGATGTGTCAATTTTGATATGCTTGGGAGAACTACTTTTGTAGGTTGTGTGTGACTTGATGATAGACTGGATTAATTTTGGTCCAGTAGAGGGTTCAACACCAACTAGTTTCTCTAGAGGAGGAAGTGGGGTGTGATAGGTGTGAAAACACCCATCCTGTTACCACTTAATTATAATAATAACCAAGCCAAAACGTGTATTTTATGTCGTAAATGTCGGAATTATGCGTGGTTTGTGTTTTTGTTGTGTTTTAGGACCAAAAGATGAAAAAGGAAGAAAACACGGGCTTTCGCGGGCTTTTATCGATGAAAACGAGAAAAGACGAAGTTAAAAGATCAAGACTGCCAAAAGAATGGAAGTCCAAGGCCTATTCTGAAGATCTATCGAAGAAAAAGTCTAAAGACGGATGTTTAATGAAGTCGAAGAGCTCAAGTCTAATTATTGAAGAAATTATAAGACAAGTTCAATTTATATCGACAAGTCCCGAGACGACGTCGAGAAAGACAAACAATTTAAATCAAGTCGAGACGAGAAAGAGAAAGAAAGAAGGAAGCAACACATGCACTCCCCACTCCCTATATATACCCTCCTAATGACACATTAGGAGGGTGTTAGTTAGTTAATTAATTAGTTCATGTAAAACCCGCATGCTTTTACCATGAATAGTACCCTTAAGATCGTACGTACAAGATTAAAACTTTCCTTTTATAGTATGATTACGATTACATGTTAGGATTTTACGTATTACGTACGTGTTAGAACACGATAAGTATTTACTATGCACGAGCACGCAATAATTATTTGACGTTAATTAATCACGAACATGCGATCATGAAATCATGAACGTAATTAAATCACGAACTATTATTAATTACGTATAGATATTTATTACGAGCGTAAATAAATATATTAGGTCAGGGTAATTATTTAATGATAACACATTAAACATGAACACAAATAAACACGAACGAACTACTAAACATCGAGACACGGAAAACGGTACGGGTACCCCATGTGGGGCCCCTACCCGCGACAAACATAAGGAGATGGGCCAAGCCCATCTCAAAATTCACTAAAGAGGGGTTAAGGGAAAACTAGCTAGTCATTTTTCACTTTACAGAAGATTTAACAAAAACCTAAAAGTTCTCCTCCTCCTCTTTTCTTTTTGGCCGCCGAATACAAACACACCAAAAGGGGTGTTTGTTTGATTTTGATATTGGTTTGGTGCAAGTGTTCGTGTTTGTTCATCCTCGTTTAGATCCACGCATTCGGTATATTCTTTTTACCCTTTTTCTTTTTGATTTGATCTAATAGTTAATTAAGAACAAGATGTTTTTAAAACCTAATTAAAAACATAGAACTTACATGAAAAGGGTTTTTGGAGAAATCAAAAAGGGTGTTTTAGGGGTGTTTGTTTTGGCCGGCGCCTAAACCGAACCCCAAAGGGGTCTCGGTTTGGCTACTCGACCACCAACGAGACCATATGGTCCCGGTTGGGTGGTGTGGGTCCCACGGCAGCAGCAAGACAAGGGGAACCCCGAAGTGGTTCGTGGTATGGTGTCGATTTCATGTCCGGTTCATGGGTTCTAGTCAAGATCCGGTTCACGGTTTATGTTAAGATTATTTTTTTTATATAATCATATGTTAAATTAAATTAATAAATATGACATGATTAATTTAATAAACATGACTTAGGTTATATTAATTATTAAAATCATGAAATTATTAACCTAAGTATTTTATATTTTCTAGACTTATAATTAATTAATTATTTAAAAACCATGGTTATAATTAATTAATTAACATGACTTAGGTTATATAATTAATAAATAATAATACATGTTTTAACCTAGGTATTTAACTTTATTTAATTAAAAACATGATATACTTTAATTAAATATTTTAACCTATAGTTTATTTAAATTACATGGAATAATTAATAAACTATACATTATATCATTATGACTTAGAAAATAATCATGAAAACACTTAGGCTTATATAGTTAGCTTAATTAACCAGCTTATATCTAATTATGGAAACTTTCTATTTTTAGAAACTTATTTAAATAAGGCAGCTAATCTATTTATAGAAACTTTCTATTTTTAGAAACTTATTTAATTCAGGCAGCTAATCTATTTATGGAAACTTATTTAATCAGGAAGCTAATCTATTTATGGAAACTTATTTAATTAAGGCAGCTGATCTATTTATGGAAACTTTCTATTTTTAGAAACTTATCTATTTTAAGCAGTAATTCTATTTTAGGAAACTTTCTATTTTTGGAAACTTTCTATTTTTGGAAACTTTCTATTTTTGGTAACTTTCTATTTTTGGAAACTTTCTATTTTTGGAAACTTTCTATTTTAGGAAACCTGCTATTTTTGGAAAGTTACTTATTATTACACATTAAGTATAATAATACATGAAATACCAGAAAAACTTAATCAGAATAGACAACATATAAGATAAACACAGTTTAAGGCTTAAAAATAGTAAAACATGATATGAACACATAAATAAGCTAAGACATGACGTAAAACCAGTTACGTATTTAGTACGCATATACTTATTCATGTATGTATTTATGTAGCATTAGTGATACGGAAGTAGGATTCCTCTCAGTTCGTCTTCTTCGTTCACTGGACATAAGGTACGGATTCCCATCCTTTCAGTATGGACATTCTTTCCTTATTAGGATTCCCCGTATGTTGCCAAATGTTTTCCCGTAGTATAAGTTTATGTGTTTGAATTGCTTGTGTTTAATTTAGAATACCTATATCCATATACATGCATGACAAGTTTCACCTAGTTATGGAGGTACCATAACCATAACATTAGAGGCACTGATGTTATAACTTCACCACGGCGGAGTGATTGCTCGTGGCGTCCCTTCAGCTTTTGGCCATTTATTATATTTATCATGTGGGGCGTATGGGTGCATCCTAGTTACATGTTTTCAGCAGATTACTGAGTGTGAATGTGGTGTGTGCCTTGCATCCTTCACAAGGAGTTGATCCCTCCTACCCAAACCAGTATATTAAATTAGAGGCAGCCCCTCTAATTTGCATGATGAGGTCACCCCTCCAAGTATTCATGCACGGTGGATTTTCATGACCTATATTGGCTAATGGTAGAACATGTTAAACAAGTTTTTATAAGATAAACATAAGGCTTTTCAAACTATAAAACAAGTTTATCAAGACTTAACCAGGTTACTCGGGACTTAGTTTCTTCCGCTGTTATATGTTATATGCTTATCATATTCATACTTTATTGTTTATCCGTGCACTGAGCGTATTGCTCAACTGTTTACCTTTTCTATGTTCCCAAAACGGCAGGTACTCAGGGACGCTCGTAGACTTTAAGCGTATGTGCATATTGACTAGAAACTTTCTATCCTTTCTTTACTTTATGCATTACCTTTCTTTTGATACATTTGCTATCGACATTGCTTAGTCCTTTCCTTCACAGTACTTATGTTTGTGTGTGATGAGCTTTACTTTTGGACTACCGATGTTTGATTCTGGTATTTTCCTTCTATGGTCATGTAATGTTTAGACATTTTTCCTTGTATGCTTTGATGACACGCCATAATTACGCGTGACATTCCATTATCAAAAAGGGGTGTTACAATTATGGTATTAGAGCCAAGGCTTCGACCTGTAGGCTCTCAAAATATGACCTGTGATTAGTGGGTAGTCTCCATGGTCTTCCTAGAACTGACAATTGTTTTCATGCATTCATCATTTTTAAGCATACATATATATGTTATTGTCATAGATTTATGACTAAGTAATGGTTGGTACAGGACTAGCCCTATTAAGTCGCATGTGTTTTATCGGAACTTTTAAATTTGGGACCGACCCATAGGCGTCCCCTCGCCATGTCTTTTGTTTTGGGTGAACTGACCATAGGAGTTCACTCTCGAGCATACAAAGTTTTCATAAAACTGCATCATGCATTCATACACACAAATTTTCTTGCATAAAAAATTTTTTCTCTTGAAATTTTGGTATAAATTTTTTTCATGTATATATATATTTTATGTTTTGATCTGTTTAATCATATGTTTTATGTTATACTGTCAGATGGTTCTCACAAGCGATCAAGAACAGCTCAATGCTGCAATACAAGCTGCAATACAAGCTTTGCTTCTTCAACAGAGGAACGACATCAGGGCTGAAGTTCAAGCTGCCAACAATCAGCAGCATAATCAGGCACCTCCTCCTCATCCTCCAGTGACATTAGCAGTATGGCTGGAGAGATTCAACAAGCTCCGTCCTCGAGCTTTTGAGAAGACAGAGAGCCCCAGTGATGCTGAAAGCTGGTTGGCTCACATCGAGAAGATTTTCAATGCTATGGGTTGTGACCCCGCATACAAGGCGAGGTTGGCATGCTATCGGTTCGAAGGCGATGTGCTAAATTGGTGGTTAGCATTGATGCAGTCTGAGGGTGGTGACGAGTGGGTTGCTGGTTTGACTTGGGCTCAGTTCAATTCCCAAGGCTGAGCAAGACAAGCTCAAGAGAGAGTACCATGGGATCTGACAGAGAGCTGGGGAGAATAGCAACGAGTTTATGCAGCGCTTTCTTCACTTAGCTGGTTTCCTTGGTGCGGCAGCAGGTACTCCTGAAGAGCAGTCACACCACTTTAGGTGGGCTCTTCGCACATCGGTCGCAAACAATCTGGTGTGTGCTACGTTCAACAATATAACACAAGTGGCCGATGCAGCACGTAAGCTGGAAATGCTGCAGGAGAGAGATGAGTTCGGGGAAGCTGAGAGACCCGACAAGAGGTAAACATTCGTATTCAAGCGGTGATCAATCCGTATTCTTTCCATATATGTCAATACTTCATCTCTTTAAATGTATCTTCCAGGCAGAAAACTGGGGACCGGTCTCAGCCGGCTACTCAGCAGCAGCCTCATCAGCCCAAGGGAAACGGTCAGACTAACGACCGTTCTGCTACGGATAGGCGTGGCGGTAATGATAATTACCGTAACAACACCGGACACTCCAACAGCAGCAGGTGCTAATACTTACGCATTTCCTTATGATTTCATGTTATAACTCATATTCTGACACTTTAGCAAAACTTCTACCAGGAACCATGGAAACGGTAGGGACCAGAACCAGAGAGGTTCACAGCCTAGCCGTCCAGCTATCACTGGTATTCAATCTTACGATTATCCGCATTGTCCTTTGTACCCTATTATCATGTCTTATGTAAAATGTTTTATCAGGTTCCCAGCCAGCCAGAGCACCTGCTGGAGGATTTACTCATCCTCTTTGCTCTACTTGCCACCGTAGGCACCCAGGGCCATGTCGGCGTAACACTGTCGCATGCTTCAAGTGTGGTCTTCCTGGCCATATCATGAAGGATTGCCGTAATGGCGAGATGGATGGTACATCAGGACATGCTGATTCCAAGCCGCCTCATACCACCAAACGTGTCTACACGACATCTCGAGACTAGGCCAACAAGTCTACAGGTACCATCACTGGAATCTTGTATATGTATGGTCAAGCTGCATGTGTTCTTTTCGATAGGGGTGCTACTCACTCGGTTATTTCTACTACTTATGCTAAGAACATTAGGACGCTCCCCATGCCACTAGAGAATAGGCTTACTATTTCCACGCCTTTGAGGGACTCTGTATTAATCACCCATGTATACAAGAGTCTTCCCCTAGAATTTGATGATAAGGTTCGACCTGTTGACGTACTTCCGCTGGACATGAATGAATTTGACATGATTTCGGGCATGGATTGGCTATCCAAGCATCATGCTACCATAGACTGCCAATCATATCGAGTTATCATCGGTGATGTTAATGCACCAGAGTACATTCATAACGGGTTCATACCCGAATGGTCTGTACAAATCATATCTACCCTGCAAGTGCGTGCACTACTGTCACATGGCTGCGAGGGTTATCTAGCTACGGTTCACGACATGGATGCTGAATCTCCATCAACTCAGGATCAACCTATAGTGTCGGAATTCCAAGATGTTTTTCCAGCAGAACTTCCGGGCATACCACCTGCACGAGAAGTGGAATTCAGTATCGAGCTTATTCCAGGAGCTGAACCAATCTCTAAGGCTCCTTATCGCATGACTCCCATAGAGCTGAAGGAGTTGAAGGATCAACTGCAAGAACTTCTAGAACAAGGTTTCATTCGACCGAGCGCATCTCCATGGGGCGCACCGGTCTTGTTTGTTAAGAAGAAGGACGACAGTATGCGTCTTTGCATAGACTATCGCGAGCTCAACAAGATTACTATCCGGAATAGGTATCCACTGCCACGTATAGACGATCTGTTTGACCAACTCCAAGGGGCCAAATACTTCTCCAAGATTAATCTTAGGTCAGGCTATCATCAGCTACGGGTCAAGGAGCAGGATATCGCCAAGACTGCTTTTCGTACCCGCTATGGCCATTACGAGTTTGTAGTTATGCCATTCGGCCTGACAAATGCTCCAGCAGTGTTCATGGATTTGATGAACAAAATCTTCCATGAATTTCTGGACAAGTTCGTCATTGTCTTCATCGATGACATCCTGATTTTTCAAAGTCCAAGGAGGAACACGAAGACCATCTTCGTACAGTACTACAGATCCTTCGCCAGAAGCAGCTGTATGCTAAATTCTCCAAGTGTGAATTCTGGTTAGACAAGGTGGCATTCTTAGGTCACATTGTATCAGCAAAAGGAATCACTATGGACCCAGCGAAGGTTGAGGCCATTACTAAGTGGCCAAGGCCGACATCAGCGACGGAAGTCCGCAGTTTCTTAGGCTTAGCTGGCTATTACCGTAGGTTCGTGGAGAACTTTTCCCGCTTAGCACTACCATTGACCAAACTGATGCGGAAAGGGGAGAAATTCGTCTGGAGTGAAGAACGAGAGAAGAGCTTTGAAGACCAGAAGTAGAAGCTAGTATATGCACCTATTCTTACTCTCCCATCTGGTACGGGTGGATTTCAAATCTACAGTGATGCATCGGGGAAGGGACTTGGCTGTGTTCTCATGCAACATGGGAAAGTGATCGTGTACGCTTCACGGCAGCTTAAGCCTTATGAAGAAAATTACCCCACGCATGACTTAGAACTTGCTGCAGTCGTGTTTGCATTGAAAATATGGAGGCACTACTTGTATGGAGAATCATGTGACATTTTCACGGACCACAAGAGCTTGAAGTATATCTTCACTCAACATGAATTGAACATGAGGCAGAGGAGATGGTTAGAGCTGCTGAAGGATTATGTCATTAATCTACAGTATCATCCCGGAAAGGCAAATGTAGTAGCAGATGCTCTTAGCAGGATGTCCGGAATGATCAACGACATTAAAATTGAGGAGGAAATCATAAGAGACTTGGAGCGACTTGACATCGAGATCATGGTACGTGGACAACACGGTTACTGGGCTAATCTTAGAGTAGAACTCGAGTTACTCTCTAAGATCAAGGAAGCTCAGAAAGATGATGGAAAAATCTGGGCGATAGTATAGAATTTGGAGAAACAGACGGAATTCAGAATAGACGCAGATGGTATCGTATGGCAGGGCACGAGACTTTGTGTTCCTGATGACCAAGAACTGCGGGAAGACTTGTTTGCTGAAGCTCATAGCTCCCCATTCTCTATACATCCTGGTTCGACTAAGATGTACCATGACATCAAGTAGTACTTTTGGTGGAGTGGTATGAAGCAGGATGTGGCCACTTACGTCTCCAAATGTCTTACCTGCCAGCAGGTTAAGATTGAGCATCAGCGATCTGGCAGTCTCCTTCGATCGTTAGATATTCTAGAGTCGAATTGGGACAAAATCACCATGGATTTTGTTACCGGTCTTCCGCCTACCAAGAGGAAGCACGATGCAATTTGGGTTATCGTAGATCGACTTACCAAATCAGCTCATTTCTTATCGATCCGCAAGGAAGATCCGGTAAGTAAACTCGTCGATACGTACAGAAGAGAGATCATGAGACTCCACGGTGCACCATCCAGCATCGTCTCAGACAGAGATCCTCGTTTCACTTCGCGATTTTGGAAGAGTCTGCAGAAAGCTTGGGGTACACAACTTAAGCTTAGCACGGCTTTTCATCCTCAAACGGACGGACAGTCGGAACGAACTATTCAGACATTGGAGGACATGTTGAGGTCATGTGCGTTGGAATGGACGGGTGATTGGGACGATTACATCTGGTTGGTGGAGTTTGCATACAACAACAGTTGGTACGCAAGTATCAAGTGTGCTCCTTTCAAGATGTTGCATGGCAGGAAGTGTCGCACCCCAATCTGCTGGGATCAGGTTGGCGAGCGAACACTTGAAGGACCAGAAATCATAGAGATGACTAATGAAAAGATCGCAGTAGCTAAGCAGAAACTTCAGGAAGCATGGTCACGTCAAAAGAGTTACGCCGATAAACATCGTAGGGACATAGATTTTCACGTAGGAGATCACGTCTTCCTTAAGGTTTCGCCGACACGTGGTGTTAGACGCTTCGAGATTAAAGGGAAGCTCAGTCCTCGTTTCATCGGACCGTTTGATATCATTGAACGAGTCGGTGAAGTATCTTACCGGTTGGCGTTACCTCCGCAGCTTTTGCATGTGCACAATGTGTTTCATGTGTCCTTACTCAGAGGGTTCCAGTATCATCCCTTCACATGGTTCAGTATCCACTAGAACAGATACGTGAAGATCTCACTTTTATAGAAGAACCCGAACGAGTTCTTGACAGACAAGAACGAGTCATGAAAAGGAAGACGATTCCATTCGTCAAAATCCTATGGAGGGATCATACCGAGCGGGAAGCCACTTGGGAAACAAAGGAGTCTATCCGGGCTTCTTACCCTTATTTCATATTTTGAATTCGGGTATGTTCTTCTTTTTAGTTTACTTTATCTATAATTCGGGGACGAATTATTCTTTTTAGGGGGAAGAGTTGTAAAACCCGCATGCTTTTACCATGAATAGTACCCTTAAGATCGTACGTACTAGATTAAAACTTTCCTTTTATAGTATGATTACGATTACATGTTAGGATTTTACGTATTACGTACGTGTTAGAACACGATAAGTATTTACTATGCACGAGCACGCAATAATTATTTGACAATAATTAATCACGAACATGCGATCATGAAATCATGAACGTAATTAAATCACGAACTATTATTAATTACGTATATATATTTATTACGAGCGTAAATAAATATATTAGGTCACGGTAATTATTTAAGGAGAACACATTAAACATGAACACAAATAAACACGAACGAACAACTAAACATCGAGACACGGAAAATGGTACGGGTACCCCATGTGGGGCCCCTACCCGCGGCAAACATAAGGAGATGGGCCAAGAACATCTCAAAATTCACTAAAGAGGGGTTTCGGGAAAACTAGCTCGTCATTTTTCACTTTACAGAAGATTTAACAAAAACCTAAAAGTTCTCCTCCTCTTTTCTTTTTGGCCGCCGAATATAAACACACCAAAAGGGGTGTTTGTTTGATTTTGATCTTGGTTTTGGTGCAAGTGTTCGTGTTTGTTCATCCTCGTTTAGATCCACGCATTCGGTATATTCTTTTTACCCTTTTTCTTTTTGATTTGATCTAATAATTAATTAAGAACAAGATGTTTTTAAAACCTAATTAAAAACATAGAACTAACATGAAAAGGGTTTTTAGAGAAATCAAAAAGGGTGTTTTAGGGGTGTTTGTTTTGGCCGGCGCCTAAACCGAACCCCAAGGGGATCTCGGTTTGGCTACTCGACCACCACCGAGACCATATGGTCCTGGTTAGGTGGTGTGGGTCCCACCGCAGCAGCAAGGCAAGGGGAACCCCGAAGTGGTTCTGGGTATGGTGTCGATTTCATGTTTGGTTCATGGGTTCTAGTCAAGATCCGGTTCACGGTTTATGTTAAGATTATTTTTTTATATAATCATATGTTAAATTAAATTAATAAATATGACATGATTAATTTAATAAACATGACTTAGGTTATATTAATTATTAAAATCATGAAATTATTAACCTAAGTATTTTATTTTTTCTAGACTTATAAGAATTAATTATTTAAGAACCATGGTTATAATTAATTAATTAACATGACATAGGTTATTTTATTAATAAATAATAATACATGTTTTAACCTAAGTATTTAACTTTATTTAATTAAAAACATGATATACTTTAATTAAATATTTTAACCTATAGTTTATTTAAATTACATGGAATAATTAATAAACTATACATTATATCATTATGACTTAGAAAATAATCATGAAAACACTTAGGCTTATATACTTAGCTTATTTAACCAGCTTATATCTAATTATGGAAACTTTCTATTTTTAAAAACTAATTTAAATAATGCAGCTAATCTATTTATGGAAACTTTCTATTTTTAGAAACTTATTTAATTCAGGCAGCTAATCTATTTATGGAAACTTATTTAATTCAGGCAGCTAAACTATTTATGGAAACTTATTTAATTAAGGCAGTTGATCTATTTATGGAAACTTTCTATTTTTAGAACCTTATCTATTTTAAGCAGTAATTCATTTTTTGGAAACTTTCTATTTTTGGAAAATTTCTATTTTTGGAAACTTTCTATTTTTGGAAACTTTCTATTTTTGGTAACTTCCTAATTTTGGAAACTTTCTATTTTTGGAAACTTTCTATTTTTGGAAACTTTCTATTTTTGGAAAGTTACTTATTATTACACAGTAAGTAAATAATACATGAAATACCAGAAATACTTAATCAGAATAGACAGGATATAAGATAAACATAGTTTAAGGCTTAAAAACAGTAAAACATGATATGAACATATAAATAAGCTAAGACATGACGTAAAACCAGTTACGTATTTAGTAAGCAGATACTTATTCATGTATGTATTTATGTAGCATTAGTGATACGGAAGTAGGATTCCTCTCAGTTCGTCTTCTTCGTTCACTGGACATAAGGTACGGATTCCCGTCCTTTCAGTATGGACATTCTTTCCTTATTAGGATTCCCCGTATGCAGCCAAATGTTTTCCCGTAGTATGAGTTTATGTGTTTGAATTGCTTATGTTTAATTTAGAATACCTATAGCCATATACATGCATGACCAGTTTCACCTAGTTATGGAGGTACCATAACCATAACATTAGAGGCACTGATGTTATGACTTCACCACGGCGGAGTGATTGCTCGTGGCATCCCTTCAGCTTTTGGCCATTTATTATATTTATCACGTGGGGCGTATGGGTGCTTCCTAGTTACATGTTTTCAGCAAATTACTCAGTGTGAATGTGGTGTGTGCCTTGCATCCTTCACAAGGAGCTGATCCCTCCTACCCAAACTAGTATATTAAATTAGAGCCAACCCCTCTAATTTGCATGATGAGGTCACCCCTCCAAGTATTCATGCACGATGGATTTTCATGACCTATATTGGCTAATGGTAGAACATGTTAAACAAGTTTTTATAAGATAAACATAAGGCTTTTCAAACTATAAAACCAGTTTTATCAAGACTTAACCAAGTTACTCAGGACTTAGTTTCTTCCGCTGTTATATGTTATATGCTTATCCTATTCATGCTTTATTGTATATCTGTGCACTGAGCGTATTGCTCAGCCGTTTTCCTTTTCTATGTTCCCAAAACGGTAGGTACTCAGGGACGCTCGTAGACTTTAAGCATACGTACATATGGACTGGAAGCTTTCTAGCCTTTCTTCACTTTATGCATTACCTTTCCTTTGATAAGTTTTCTTTGTACATTGTTTAGTCCTTTCCTTCACAGTACTAATGTTTGTGTGTGATGAGATTTACTTTTGGACTACCGATGTTTGATTCCGGTATTTTCCTTCTATGGTCATGTAATGTTTAGACATTTTTCCTTGTATGCTTTGATGACACGCCATAATTACGCGTGACATTCCATTATCAAAATGGGGTGTTACAGTTCATTTTTCTTCTTTGTAGTTTTTAATTTTAGAGAGAGAAAGTGCTTAACTTTCTCTCACTAGGAACTTCATCTTTTATCTTCCTTCCTTCTTTTAATCTAATCTTTACTTTTAATAGCTTAATCTTGTTTAAATCTTCATCTTTTTCTACCTTTCTTGATTTTGTTTATTGAAATTGTGTATAATTGAAGTTCGTTTTCTCAGTTCTTAACCAATTGAAAGTCCTAACAAGATCGGGTTTATAATCGTTTTTGTTTGGTAGGGTTATTTGGCTTTGCTATGTCTAATTGAACCATCAAGTAAAAATGCAAAATATTAACTACGTAACCGTAAAACAAATAGTCAAATACCAAGGTTTTTTTATTCAAGTAAAGACAAAAATGTAAATCTATGAAAGTAAAGGACTGAAAATGTAAATTCTAGAAATTAAAGGGCTTGAAATGTAAATCAGCTAACTACAAGGACTAATTATGCAAAAGTAACTAACAATTAACTAATTTGTAACAATATGCAACACTTACTAACTGATTATGTAAAGTTTCAAAATTACAAGGACTGAAAAAGTGCAAACCCTAGTTTAATGACCAATTAGCTAACAATGAAAACAGTTACAAATCTAAGGGACCAAAATGCAATTAAACTTGAGATTTTATCAAAAACGGGCTAGCATGAGAAATAAGCTCGTATAAGCTATCTAATGGACCAAATAAGTTCTAACAACTTGCAAAAGGCTTAAAATCTGATTTTAGCTAGGCTTGTAAAAGGAATAAGGCTGAAACTTACTAAAATTCAAATAAGCAATTCCTAATAAGCCAATATTAAGCTAATTGATAAGCTGAACATGCACAATCAAATTTTATTGTCAAAACATGTTAATCAAGCCATGAGAAGCTTGGAATGTCTTTTGAAATTAAAATTGGTCCAGTAATGAATTCAGAAAATTGAAATAAGCTAAAATCAAGCTTATTTGACTTTTGTTGACCAGATTTTTCAAAAAGCTCAAAATTTCAGAATCTACTCAAGAACACTTTCTAAATGGAAATATGAAAGAAAATTAAGAAGTTTTTGAAGTGGAATTACTCGTATGAGAAATCAGATTAGCTCAATATTACAGAAACTGACAAATGCTCAACAGCTTAATGATTTGCTTATTTCTCACTCAAATCAAGAAACTGTATAATTTCCTTGAATAAGCTAAAAGTTCAGATGTTAAGTGAGAGATAAGAACTGGTTTCATACAATTTCATCAAGTAACAAAGTAATGCTAAGTGATTGAAATCAATGACTTTTCCCTGAAATTCTAATTGAAAAACTGACCCATACTTTTTTGTGCCAATTGCCTTTTTGACTTATAAAATGACTTGAAAACTATCAGACTTTGTTTAATATGACTCAATGACTGTGAATGAACTAAATTGAACCAAGTTCTAACACTTGAACACCAATTGAAACTTAATCCCAAACACTACTTAACTGGTTTAGAACCAATTTTTGTGAAAGGATTAAAAGCAATTGGCTAGACTGATCAAAATTGAATATCAAACTCTGTTTAGCAACTCAAATGGACTGCAAATGAACAAACTACAAGCACTAAAACCAGCTAAAACTCAAAGTGATCAATGAAGCAATATGACTGATAAAGCTAAAAACAGGACAAGTATTAAGCTGATGATAAAGTATTAAGCTACAATTAAGCTACTCAAACAACAAAATCAACTCAAATGCTATCTAATCAGACTTGATCATGCAGACAAACAAGATTTACTCTAAGAATTGAGCACGCAAATGCTGTTTAGTGGAACATGAACTCAATAACTTAAAACCTTTTAGCTTAGGCCTCCCTAGATGTAGTTGAGAAGTGCTGAGCTTTCTAATCAATGCTAAACCACCACCTTAGCATTTACATCTACCAATCAAAATCTACAATCATCATAACCACCATTGATGAACAGGAAAGCTTCAAAATCAACTCAACTAGAACTGGCTTGAACAGAACAGGATCTAACAGCTTCAAATCTTCAAACTTAGCTAATCATGATCAATTATGATCACAATGAGCAAACAGTAACACAAGGATAACAGGTTTGCAGGTATGAACAGTAATGAAGAAGGTGAATTGTGAATTTTATTTGATTGAAGGAGAAAGTTTGTTACAAAGTAGGTAAAGTGGTTACAACTAAGCTAACTAACTCAAGAGCTTGTCAGACTCTTGAGTTGGTTGAGATAACTAACTAAAACTATGAATGAGAGGAAAATTAAGATGTGTGTGAAATTTACACACATTGACTACTTGTACAAATGAGAGAATATCATCCTATTTATAGGCAAATTGAAAGTCTTGGAGTTGATGACGTGTTCCCATCACTAGTTTGTTGCCACGTGTCACAAAACTGCTAAGTGTTCATCCTCTTGGTCTTCACAATTTAGGGATTTTTTAATTGATTGTGTCCATTGTATTACTCTCTAAAAAACGATCACTTTTCATGTAGATAACTCTTTCTGAAATCAAGTGTAGCTCCAATTCGCATCTGGGTTGCGTTGAAGAAGAAGGCCACGTGGCACTTTCTAATTGGGCAAGATATGATCACACAGATCGTTATCCAAATTGGATAATTTGATTATTGCATGGCTCATTCCTATTGGTTGAAAATGGATAGTGGGTATTTATTAATCCTTGGCGGCGCAGTTAATGCAAATGATGAGGTGGAGTAGTATGTGGCAATCCGTGTGAGTAATTCTATGCCCTCTCATTGGTTGATTTCATTTCATACAGATTATACTTGTTTTGTCTTTTGAAAATGGCAATTTCAGTCCCTTAAGTATGGAAGATTCATAAAATGAGCTAGGAACTTCATTTCTTTGGCATAAATGGTCCTTCCACTTGCATTATTGATTGATTTGACCTTTTGACTTGGTTGACCGAAGAGTTACCATGTTTGACTTTCATCTTGACTTTCACAAATTTACACTTTTGATCTTTCAACTTTGGAGTGTTGTCAAGATAGGTCCCTTATCTCCAAAGTCTTGTCATCTTTGATCCTTCTTTGTCTTTTTCATCCAAATAAGCTTGATTTTCTTCTTGTTTGCTTGAAAATGTATCCTTCTTACTTATTTATACATAAACACAAAACATACAACATAATTCCGCTTTATAGCACAAAAAGTTAGGTATTTTCCTTGTGTTTTAGGGTGATTTGTTGATTAATTGATATGAGTTTTTGCTCATATCAAATCCCCTACACTTGAACATTGCCATGACCTCATGCAATGCTATATTTTAAAGCACAAATTTACATTCCCCTCATAATTAATCCACCTTGGCCAATATGGAATGTATCTACACTACTCTACACTATATGATGCATGATTTTTTATTTTGAACAATGCAATGCAAAAGAAACAATTCTACTTATATCTTTTTGGATTTTCTTTGAAATGGTTTTGATGGAAATAACTCATAAAGAAATCAGTGACTTAGATTAGGGCTTTGGTACCATGGACACTTATCATCCTCAAGTTTCACTTTCCCCATACCAAGCTTAAAAATAGGATCATTCCATTCACAAGTAAAAAGTGCATCAACTTATTCATGACAATTAAATTTGGAACCGGTTATTATTTGAGCAAATTGCTTTTGGGCAAATTTGTCATTTATTTGAAGCGTGAAATATAAGAAATGTAAAATCTAAAAATAAGGAAACACGATTTTAATCCTAAGTAATCTCCTCATCCATTACTTGAAAAACCACTCACAATTAATATAAGTCCGTTTCAAGAGTAATAAGTCATTCGCCTTATGTGTAAATGCTCATGTCATGCATTAATAAGTAGCTACACACTCGCTAAGGAAAGGAAAATAAAACTCACGCAATAATTTACATCCGCCGCCTTTTTGAGACTTTGGATCTTCAACCCCGCAACCCGTCAAGGTAATACTGGAATCTAATAGTTACTATAATTAACACTTCACTGCCCCTCTTGGGAGTCTTGTATAATTATTTTTTTTTCTTTTCTTTTTTTTTCTAGCCACTCATTTTTTTGTAAGCCGCTCTTATTTTTCTTTATTCCTCACAAAGAAAGTTGAAAAGAATAAAAGGAAAAACACCCGCTAAATATTAAGCATGACATAAGTCTAGTACACATAAAACGTTCTAACTTAGAATCTTAAGACGTACTTATACCAACCGTGAATGATTAGTCAAAAATGCATAAGAGACTACAAACCAATTAAAACCGTTCTTGATTATTTATTAACATATATACATGCGAAGAAAATAGAGATAAAGAAGAGAAGGGTTTAGCCACAAGTAATTATCATGAAGTTTATCTAGCCCTTTTATACTTGCTTCAACTCTATCATTTCCCATTCTCCACAAATTCAAAATCTCAAAGAATGAGATTGGTGGATGCTTAGCCTAATAGACCAATGAAGGACTACATGGTTAAGGATACTAGCTAGAGAATGCTAAGATAAGCAAACTCGGGTTGAGTCAAAATATCCATGACGGGCCTAATATGTCAAAGAAGTCTAAACTTGTTAAACTTTGTTTTTATTATTTTTTTTATTTTCATATCTTTTTGATGAAAAATAAAAGAAGAAATATATACAATGCAAATATGTTATGCAAATGAAAAATGATTAATGCAAAAATTATGAATGCATATTTTTGGTGGCCAAAGTAGATCAAAAATTTGAAAAATGTTTGAAAAATAAAATTTCCATGTTATCATGAAGGTCAATGACAAGTTCTAGGTAAGGTCACTTCGATAGAAGACCCCCTACACTTAAGATAAACATTGTCCTAGATGTTTAAGAGCATGGAAGTATAAAAACTTCCCCTACACTTATGACAATGAATAGACTTTGCTTAACTCAAGTTAAGGAAAGATCAACTATAGTGAATTCATTTTTTAAAGCACAAGGTGTCTATGAAAGATCACAATAGTAACGAAGTGAACCGGATACAAGGGCCTCCTCCATAAGCTCCAAAGCATGAAATGAGTGAGCAACCCTACAAACATCATGAAGACAAAAGAAGGTCTACTCCAACACTTCTCAACAAATTGCTATCCTTATTTCTAACCTACAACACTCTAGTTCTAACAACTTCTAAACCTAGTTATACAATTCTTGAGTTAAGGAGTCTCTAGCTCGACTCATCACGCACTTAAAAGTGTCTAAAACCTATCATGGAGAATAAAAATTTTGCCCCTTTTTTAAGAAAAATCTCCAAGATGAGGTAAAACAAGTTTTCAATGATCAAAACTCCATAATTATCCCCCAGGATCAAATACATAATTACCATCCCACTTATAACATAATTCCACAACTAAATTCCCAATCAATGGTGAAAAAAGTGAGGTGTGATTCTACAAAATGGTTGCCCATATGTTCTCCAAAAGGTAATAAGGTGATGCTCTCAAATCTTTCACAAGTTT
This sequence comes from Glebionis coronaria, assembly GCA_025667525.1. Classification (NCBI taxonomy): domain Eukaryota; kingdom Viridiplantae; phylum Streptophyta; class Magnoliopsida; order Asterales; family Asteraceae; genus Glebionis; species Glebionis coronaria. The sequence continues at coordinate 170,521,905 of CM046882.1, read as the reverse complement.
TCCTTTTGTTGCATCAGGCAGATACTGAGATGGTTTAGCAAGCTCTATTCCAGGATCAAAAATCCGTTCCTTGATGGGAAAATAACAAGTGTTGGTTGCCTTAGAAGACTCTCCCTTGTGGGTCACATGGTGAGAGAAAGATTGTGGAGTAATTGGTAACAATAAGCTCTTAGAAGGAACCATCATGGCTTGTTTTCCTTTATCACATAGAAGGGTTGAGGTGGATAAGGAAGAAGGTAAAGGATCTTCATGCAATAAAGATTCTAGATAGAGTATGTCCCCGTCCTCATCAATATAACCAAGAGTGTACTCAAAATATATATCCATCTCTAAAAACTCATCACTCGCATCCATGATAAAATCCTCCTCATCACCATAAACATCATAGATTGGGCTATCAAAGATTGGTGATTCCTCAAAACCCAAGGAAGTATGATCATCAACAAATGGAGAGTCACAAGTAGAAATCTCATCATCACTATAAACATCGTATGTTGGTGTAGCACAAAGAAGAGATTCTTCATCACTAAAATCTTCATTGGTGTCTTCATCATTGTGGAAAAGTGGGTTATCATATGAGGTTTCACCAAAATTTAGCTCTTGAGGTTTATGAAAATCCAAAGATGAAGTAATGGAAGCAATAGTCTCAACATGAGGTAAATCATAATCTCCACTTGAGCAAGCTTCATAAAAGTATTCATCACAAACGTCATCAAGGATATCATCTTATGTTTCGTCCTCATTCACAACATCAATATGTTTTATCGCTTCGAGCTCATTAGACTTCTTAGACAACTTCCCCATGTTAAACACAATTCTCTCATCTCCTACCCGCATTGTAAGTTCACCTTCAGCCACATCTATTAGAGTTTGACCCGTTCTAAAAAATGGCCTACCAACAATCAAAGGCACTCTAGGATCCATCTCATAATAAACCACCACAAAATCCGCGGGAAAGGTAAATCTATCAACCCCAACAAAAACATCCTCCGCAATTCCCACTGGATAAGCTATAGTACGGTTGGCCAACTCAAGAGTCATCTTAGTAGGAGTGAGCTCGGGAAGTGAAAGTTTCTTCCAAACCGATAATGGCATGAGATTTATGCTTGCTCCTAAATCCGCTAAAGCCATGCAATTTTCCACCCCCGGGAAATTACAAAGAATCAAACCCCCCCCCCCCCCCGGATCTCCAAGCTTAGTATGCAACTTCATAAGCAAAGCCGCGGAGCAATTTTCATTCAAGGAAGCCTTAGGCAAATCCACCAATCTCCCCTTCTTAGAAAGTAAGTCCTTGATCATCTTAGCAAACTTAGGCATATTGGCTAAAGCTTCCGCAAAGGAGATATTAATGTTAAGTTGCTTGAACATCCTCAAAAAGTTTGAAACTTGGATATCATCCTTGTTCTTAAGCTTTTCCTTTCTCAATCTTGATGGATAAGGGATACTTGGTTTTTGTTGTGGTTGAGTCGTGGATGAAGAATTTTCCTTATTGATTTCTTCATGAGTAGGTGTGGAAGTGGGAGAAATGGGAGAACTTGAGGATGGTGAACTAGATGTAGAAGGCTTATCACAAGAAGGAATCATAGTAGGCTCTACCAAAGAAGGTTTGGGTGGTGAAGGATCCTTTGTTGACTTTCCACTTCTTGTTGTAATAGCATTAACATTTTCCCTTGGGTTTGTTTGTGTGTTAGATGGTAAAGCCCCTTGTTGTCTTTGATTTAAAAGCATCATAAACTTCTTGTTTGTTTCCTCATGCATTTCTTTCATTCTTTTCTCATTAGCTTGGAACCTCCTTTCATTCTCTTGATTCATTTTGTGAAGAAGCTCAATTGTGTTATAATCATGTGGCACATTCCCTTGAAAACCTTGGGGTTGGAAAGGTGGAGGTTGATTGTAAAACCCTTGATTGTTTCCTTGAAAGGTATTCCTTGATTGTGAAAAGTATTTGGTGGTCTATAGTTATTCCCTTGGTATTGAGGCCTTGGACCTTGGTTCCTTTGTAACACTTGAGGGGGATTTTGTTGAAGTTGGGTGGGTGGTTGGGGTGGGAAACCCGGTGGTGCAAGATAGTTTTGAGATTTGTAAGAAAGGTTATTTTGATTGATGTTTGGCTTGAAATGTTCACGATGTTCCTCTTGGTAAGCATAACATTCCCCTTGATAACCTTGCACCTTGTCACATTGTTGATAGGAATGTGGACCTCCATAAGTCTCACATGAAAGAGTAATGGCATGAATATCATTTGTGGAATAATTGCCCATAGAAAGCTTCATAAAGTCATTCAACATTGTTTCTTGCATCTTTTGAGTGTTTTGCATGATTGTTTGATTTTCCTTTTGAGCTTGAGTCAATGCTTGAATGCATGAGATGAGTTGAGTCTCCAATGGTTTAGAACCTCCTTCTTGAATGACATGTACTCTTTCATCAAATTGTGTGTTGATTTGCACCATTGCTTTGGTCTCAATAATATCCCAAGCCTCTTGAATGGATTTAAGAAGAATATTCCCTCCCGCGGAAGCATTGAGTGAGTCTTGGTGATGAGGTTTAAGGCCATTGTAGAAAGTATTGATTTGGTGAACTTCATCCAATCCATGGTTAGGGCATCTCCTCAATAACTCTCTATACTCCTCCCAAGCATCACTAAATGTTTGACTAGGTTTTTGTTGGAAGCCTATAATTAAATTCCTCAAAGCCGTGGTCTTAGATGGGGGAAAGAACTTGTTCAAAAACTTGGTAGTGAAACCATCCCATGTGGTAATACTCTCAGGTTGTTGTGTATCTAACCAATGCTTAGCCGGACCCTCTAGTGAAAATTGCACCAATATCAACTTAATGGCATCATGGGGAACTCCATTGTACTTAATGGTGTTGCAAAGAGCAAGAAATCTCTTAAGGTGATCATGAGGATTATCATTCTTGTTCCCATAAAAAGGTGTGTTTGAAACCAAGTTAATCATGGATGTTTTTAGCTCAAATGTGTTTGCGGGAATATCTTGTATCTTGATAGCATCGGCATATCCGTGCACATTGGATTGCAATTGCTCCATCAAAGAAGGAGTATCAACTCCGGCCATGGCTTCTTGTTGTGGATGAATCAAAGCACGATTCTCGGGATCGGCTTGATGGACGGTGGTGTTCCTACTCTTTCTCTTTTTCTTCCTTTTCGGAGGAAGGGGTTGTACACCAATCGGTATTTGTGCACGCCCGCGAGTGAGCATGCAACTCAATACGAGGAATGAGAGAGAAGCTCTCGTGTGACTTTTAAGAGAAAAGGATTATCCCCTTCGAGTTTCAATATGAAATATCCACAAGAAAATAATAATATATGTATGTACTACTTGGGTGCAAGACCCCCAATGAAGCCTTCCTTCTTAGAATACTCACAAGTGAACGGGGGGTTAGGTGGCGCGAAGCACTTAAGTACCTATTGACCATTAGATGGAATTTTATAGCACATCGCCTTTCTATTCACTTAATTGTTTGTATTCTTCGAATTGTTGCTTATTGGAAGTATTTATCTATTCTTGCTTTATTTTGTTTGATCGATACACGTGTCAAGGACCGGAACGCCCCTCAACACGGTGTATTGCCTTGGCAAAACTTATTGTGAATATGTATGTTGGTTGTTCTTATACGTATACGTATTTACTTATAATAATATATGGAAAATATTTTTGTATTTATGAGTTTTTAAGAGAAAATACTATATGTACATAAAAACCGAGAGAATCCAATAATATATATTTTTGGGTGAAATCTCTTAGGAAAAAGATTGCTTTTTAGATTTTTTAATTTTGGTCAATTCTTTAGGAAAAGAATTGTTTTTGTTATTTTTTATGTATTTTTATATTTTTGATTTTTTATTGTTTTTGATTTATGATACGTAAAAATAATGTTTACTATGTGAACGGATCCCAAAATCCAATGAAAACCGTCAATCGATAGTCTCTCGTAAAGTCAAAGAACCGGCAGCGGCGCCATTTGAAATTGTGTATAATTGAAGTTTGTTTTCTCAGTTCTTAAGCAATTGAAAGTCCTAACAAGATCGGGTTTATAATCGTTTTTGGTTGGTAGGGTTATTTGGCTTTGCTATGTCTAATTGAACAATCAAGTAAAAATGAAAAATATTAACTACGTAACCGTAAAACAAATAGTCAAATACCAAGTTTTTTTATTCAAGTAAAGACAAAAATGTAAATCTATGAAAGTAAACGACTGAAAATGTAAATTTTAGAAATTAAAGTGCTTGAAATGTAAATCAGTTAACTACAAGGACTAATTATGTAAAAGTAACTAACAATTAACTAATTTATAACAATATGCAAAACTTACTAACTGATTATGTAATGTTTCAAAATTACAAGGACCGAAAAAGTCCAAACCCTAGTTTAATGACCAATTAGCTAACAATGAAAACAATTACAAATCTAAGGGACCAAAATGCAATTAAACTTGAGATTTTATCAAAAACGGGCTAACATGAGAAATAAGCTCGTATAAGCTATCTAATGGACCAAATAAGTTCTAACAACTTGCAAAAGGCTTAAAATCTGATTTTAGCTAGGCTTGTAAAAGGAATAAGGCTGAAACTTACTAAAATTCAAATAAGCAATTCCTAATAAGCCAATATTAAGCTAACTGATAAGCTGAACATGCACAATCAAATTTTATTGTCAAAACTTGTTAATCAAGCCATGAGAAGCTTGGAATGTCTTTTGAAATCAAAATTTGTCCAGTAATGAATTCAGAAAATTGAAATAAGCTAAAATCAAGCTTATTTGACTTTCGTTGACCAGATTTTTCAAAAAGCTCAAAATTTCAGAATCTACTCAGAAACACTTTTTAAATGGAAATATGAAAGAAAATTAAGAAGTTTTTGACGTAGAATTGCTCGTATGAGAAATCAGATTAGCTCAATATTACAGAAACTGACAAATGCTCAACAACTTAATGATTTGCTTATTTCTCACTCAAATCAAGAAACTGTATAATTTCCTTGAATAAGCTAAAAGTTCAGATGTTAAGTTAGAGATGAGAACTGGTTTCATATAATTTCATCAAGTAACAAAGTAATGCTAAGTGATTGATATCAAGGACTTTTCCCTGAAATTCTAAATGAAAAACTGACCCATACTTTTTTGTTCCAATTTCCTCTTTGACTTATAAAATGACTTGAAAACTATCAGACTTTGTTTAATATGACTCAATGACTGTGAATGAACTAAAATGAACCAATTTCTAACACTTGAACACCAATTGAAACTTAATCCCAAACACTACTTAACTGGTTTAGAACAAATTTTTCTGAAAGGATTAAAAGCAATTGGATAGCCTGATCAAAATTAAATATCAAACTATGTTTAGCAACTCAAATGAACTGCAAATGAATAAACTACAAGCACTATAACCAGCTAAAACTCAAAGTGATCAATGAAGCTAATTTGACTGATAAAGCTAAAAACAGGACAAGTATTAAGCTGATGATCAAGTATTAAGCTATAATTAAGCTACTCAAACAACAAAATCAACTCAAATGCTATCTAATCACACTTGATCATGCAGACAAACAAGATTTACTCTAAGAATTGAGCAGGCAAATGCTGTTTAGTGGAACAAGAACTCAGTAACTCAAAACCTTTTACCTTAGGCCTCCATTGATGTAATAGAGAAGCGCTGAGCTTTCAAATGAATGCTAAACCACCACCTTAGCATTTACATCTACCAATCAACATCTACAATCATCATAACCACCATTGATGAACAGGAAAGCTTCAAAATCAACTCAACTAGAACTGGCTTGAACAGAACAGGATCTAACAGCTTCAAATCTTCAAACATAGCTAATCATGATCAATTATGATCACAATGAGCTAACAGTAACACAAGGATAACAGGTTTGCAGGTATGAACAGTAATGAAGAAGGTGAATTGTGAATTTTATTTGATTGAAGCAGAAAGTTTGTTACAAAGTAGGTAAAGTGGTTACAACTAAGCTAACTAACTCAAGAGCTTGTCAGACTCTTGAGTTGGTTGAGCTAACTAACTAAAACTATGAATGAGAGGAAAATTAAGATGTGTGTGAAATTTACACACATTTACTACTTGTACAAATGAGAGAATATCATCCTATTTATAGGCAAATTGTGAGGAAGTCTTGGAGTTGATGAAGTGTTCCCATCACTAGTTGTTGCCATGTGTCACAAAACTTCTAAGTGTTCATCCTCTTGTTCTTCACAATTTAGGGATTTTTGATTCATTGATCTTGAGCTTAATTGATTGTGTCCATTGTATTCCTCTCTAAAAAACGATCACTTTTCATGTAGATAACACTTTCTGAAATCAAGTGTATCTCCAATTCGCATCTGGGTTGCGTTGAAGAAGAAGGCCACGTGGCACTTTCTAATTGGGCAAGATATGATCACACGGATCGTTATCCAAATTGGATAATTTGATTATTGCATGGCTCATTCCAATTGGTTGAAAATGGATAGTGGGTATTTATTAATCCTTGGCGGCGCATTTAATGCAAATGATGAGGTGGAGTAGTATGTGGCAATCCGTGTGAGTAATTCTTTGCCCTCTCATTGGTTGATTTCATTTCACAAGGATTATACTTTTTTTGTCTTTTAAAAATGGCAATTTCAGTCCCTTAAGTATTACAGATTCACAAAATGAGCTAGGAACTTCATTTCTTTGGCATAAATGGTCCTTCCACTTGCATTATTGATTGATTTGACCTTTTGACTTGGTTGACTGAAGAGTTGACCATGTTTGACTTTCATCTTGACTTTGACAAATTTACACTTCTGATCCTTCAACTTTGGAGTGTTGTCAAGATAGGTCCCTTATCTCCAAAGTCTTGTCGTCTTTGATCCTTCTTTGTCTTTTTCATCCAAATAAGCTTGATTTTCTTCTTGTTTGCTTGAAAATGTATCCTTCTTACCTATTTATACACAAACACAAAACATACCACATAATTCCGCTTTATAGCACAAAAGTTAGGTATTTTCCATGTGTTTTAGGGTGATTTGTTGATTAATTGATATGAGTTTTTGCTCATATCATTTATATTTAGTTCTCGTTAATCTTTGATTTTGTGTCACCTTAATGTTTATGTGATTAAAAAGTTTATCTTTTTACTCCTATATAAGTTTTTGTATGATTAAGCTTAAAGCTTGTTATGCTTTTTGGCTTATTTAGTATCTAGCTTATTGTCTTTTAAGTTTTCTTAAAAGTTTAGTGTTTTTAAAGTTTGTTTTATAAAGTTTGCATATTTTGTGTCTAAAAAGTTTTCAAATTTATGCTTGTTTTCATTTGGTTAAGGTTTGAATAAGTGCTTATTCATCTTGCTTATTTGTGCTTATTTATTTTTGCTTATTCTGTTTTTGAATCCCATCGTAACAACTATTTACCCAATCCGATCGAGTAAGTGTGATCACATAAACCCCTAGGGTTTCTACTTGCGATCCATTACTGCGATCAAGACTAAGATCACTCACCACGATCTAAGCTACGATCGACTTGTTACGATCGTGGTTGCGATCTGTGGCTACGATCTGGAGTCCGATCGTTCACTACGATCCAAGGCTTCGATTGTGGGTGCGTGATGAGACTGCTTTTATACATAGTCTCATCTTCCAAATAGGGCTTAAAATGCATTAAATATCATCAAAATACCCAAATATATGCTTGTGTTTGTTGCTTGTGTATTTTAGGTACGGATATTGAGATAATGACAAAAGATCACAAGAATCATGCAAAAACGAACACGGGAAACGAAGCCGCACAATGAACCAAGCCCTAGTGAAGACTTTCCCAAGATCAACCCTTGAAGATTTGAAGAATTATGAAGAAGGGTCCTCCAATTATGAAGAATTGACACTTTATACCCTTGTATCCTCATAATTACAAGTTTGGTCCCTAAAGTTTGTCAAAATTACCAAAAGGGCCCTTAACTTTGAAGAATTGGCAAGTTTAGCCCCTCAACAAAGCTAAATTGTCAACCAATATCATCCACAAAGTCAAATATATCATGAAGTCCTTCAAAGTACAAGAAATGACAAGTTTGGTCCTTTGAAAAATCCAAAATTACAAAAAGGACCCTCAACTTTCAACAATTGGCAAAAATGGTCCCTCATTTATCAAGACTTGGCAATTTCAGTCCTCCAAGATGACAATCATACAAGTCAAGACCATTACCTTTGAAGAAAATACCAAACCAGCCCTTGAAGAATTCAATTATGGCAAGAAATACCCCTGAATTCATGTTACAAAAGTTTATGGGCCAAAAATGTAAAAAGTCCAAAGTTGATACGGCTTAATTGGGCGCTGATGGAGTTTTGTTTGCAAATGACAAAAGGGAAAGAAGTGAGGGGTTAAACCTGGGCGACACAATAGATACCTTAACCAGTGAGGGGGTGACACGTGCCCCACTCACTCAAATCCACCAATCCCCTTCCTCCCTACTTCCACCTCACCATCCACTCACATTTATTCATTAAACTAATCCTAACAGATTAGTTTAAACTGGCGCTAAACACCCAATTTAAAAACCAAACGGATTAAAAACATGTTCTTGGTGTTCTTGGCAAAAATTGGGCATTCACTAATTACCAACAATTAAACTCCCATAATTTCCAGATTTATGATTAATCATCCCCTAAACACAACCCAACCTTAAACATGGACACCTCATCACCCCATTTGTCTCCTTGTGACTCCCCTGCTCCACACCCATGCATACTGCCAAAAAGGTGGCAGCAATCCAACGTTTGAGATACATGTTTACTTTCTAAGCTGCATATACACCCTTGGATGCTCTCACACATGCCAGCTACCACTACACTCCAAGAAAAGTCACATGATTCTCCAAAGAAGACAAAGACCTCAAGGGCATTTTTGGGACTTTAGCATTAGGGTTTACACGTTTTGCAGCTTTCTAGGACCTTGTACACCCTCTATATAAAGGGTCTAGTTCATTTCATTTGTTCCTGCTTTTGGTTTTTCCTTTGTTCAAAGACTTGTAAATCCTTTTTCAGTTTAATGAATTTGAGTTAAGTTCTTTGAAGAAAGACCAAGTGCCACCTTTATTCTGTTGTTTATGTTCTTAGCTTACTGTTTTTGAAGTTTAAAACCTGTTTTCAAAAGAGGAGTGTGCACAAGTTTGCATATTTTCCTCATTTTCTTGATATTTTGCTAAGTCTTGTTCCAATCTTGGAATTCTTGGGCTATAGGGCTGATCATAGCATCCTAACTGAGTTGGTTAAGGTGTGGTGAGGCTTATAACTTGGGGATAATCAAGTGTGGGGTAACAAGTTTGCATCAATCAAGATTTTTCCAAGTTTCTGATTTTTCATGTTATTGTGCTTAACCCTTGTTGAATCTTAGCAGGCTTTTGTGGAAGCTTGTGCTTGTTCTTGCTAGCACATAAGCTCAAAATTCGTGGGTGTGGATGTACATCCATGAGGTTTGCTTACTTAATCTCCAAATCTGCATAAATTGTGATTTTTGGTGATATTTGTATGAAACTGTTGTTCTTGTGAATTTTGTGGCTTGTTCTTGCTTGAATCTGTTATTTAGACTTGTTAGAGTGTTAATTGATGCTTGGTTGGCCTGAAATCTTGTTTTGCTTTTGAAATTCTTGATTTGAAAAAGTTAAAGGGGTGTTTGGGTCTACTGATTTATGCTTGTAATCTGATTTTGTGTTAAGGGAAAGTGTTGTTTATGCTTTGTATCTGATATACCTTTGTTTGAGAGTGTTTTGCTGCAAGTTATTGGGTTTGAACACTTGAATTGATCAATCTGCTATTAAGACCTTGTTTCTGCTTGTTTAGACCTAGGATTTTGGGAACACTTAGTGTGTATGCATGCTTAGGGATAAAAGTGGTTAAAACAAAGTTACCTTAACCTGTTTGAAAGATTTGAGGTGTTGAAATTGGCTTGTGTGTCAAATACATCAGCAAAAGTATAAACCTGCATGTGTAGTGTTCATCAGTAACTTTGATAGCTTGGATCTTGCTTAATTCTTTGAACCAGTGCATGAAACCTGTTTAGACTTGCTTATTGGAGTTTATTATAGCTTGTGTGTGCATTTGGTTGAATTTGGTTGGCTGATTTGTGCTAAAATTGCTCTTGAATGCTAAACTGCTCATTGTTCATGTCTGTGCTATATCTGGTGATAAATTGATTAAACTGTATCAATTGGCTGTTTGTGATTGTGTTATTTTGCTTGTTATTGACTCCTTTTGATCCAAAGATCAATTGGGTGCCTTTGTGGAAACTGAATCCAAGAAAAAGTCACTAAAGACAACAAGTCAAAATAGTCAAGCAGTGGGAAAAGTTCCCACTGCTCAACATCCAAAACTAGCCCCTGCTAGTGCAATTTTATCATCAGCTTATCAATAAGCTATTCTAGCTTATTCTGACTTGCAACAACTTATTTTTTGTAATAGATCTTCATTATTTGACCCATTTAAGTAAACTGGAGCTTATCAGACTTTGACTTTGACTTTTCACTAGAAAACCAATTTGTTTGACTTTTAAGATAAGTGCTTATTTGATTTTCCAGCTTATTGAGTGTGCTTATTTGAAAGTTCTTTGGTTTTTAAGCTTAGTTTTGTCAAAAGAAACATTTTGCAACTTGAATCAGCTTCTGAGGTGGTCTAGATCATAAAAACGACTATTTTGTCGTTTTGTGAATAAGTTGTTGACTTGTTTCTGGCTTATTGAGTGGTCTTATTTGAAATTTCTTTTTACAGAAGTCTTTGTTAGGTCAAAAGAAGGTTGTGTGTTAAATTTTAGCTTATGGCAACAGCTTATAGCTTAATGGGCCAAAAAGCCCATTAAGAATAAGCTGCTTATTATAAGTTAGCTTATTTCACATTTTCAGCTTTTGGGCCTTTGGAAAAAGTTGTTTAAAATCAAATTTTGAGTCAACCTGTGCTTTTTGGGCTTATTTTGAGCACTTTTTCTTATTGGGCCTTAATTAAGCCCAATAAGGGACTGTTTAGGGTTTGGCCCATTTTCTAGGCCCAATAGGGGTATTTAGGTAATTTCACTTTCATTTCTGAGTTATTTAGGTTAAATTAAGCTAGTTTGCAAGTTTTTAGAATTTTTTATAATTTTTGGAATTTTAATATTATTTTAATATTATTTTATTGTTAATTATTAAAAGTCTGATTTTCTAGGTTTTTATATTTTTCCTAGGTTCTAAACACTTAATTAGGATTTTTGCAACTTTCCAAATATTTTTTAGGTCTTTTAATTATTTGTTATAATTAATTTAAGATTTAATTGATTTTAGGAGTTTTTAATTATTTAAAAATAGTTTTAATTGGTTGTAAAATTTTGAAAAATAGTTTTTAGCTTAATTAGAGTATTTTTGAGGTTTACAAACTTGAAAATCTTGTTTAGGGCTTTTTAATAATTAATTTTGATTTTTAGGGCTTTAATTAGCATTAAAAAGTCATTATCTAATTAATTAAAAGGTTTTTGCAAGTTTTGATTTTTTGTAAACTCTTAGATTATTATTAAGGATTTTTGGTGATTTTTAGGAATTTTTAGGGTTAAATTTTAATTTTGGTGGTTTTTACGACTTTACGTGTACGCCTTTTTAGACTTAGTTTAATCCGTCTTCATAACCGTCATTCTTTTCTAATCCCTTTTCTAATTTTCTTTTCTCAATATAATCACAAATTAATCCAAGTCATTACACACATAACACACTAGCCTCCTCGTGAACGAACTTGAACCTAATTGGTCATTAGTGCTTGGTTTTCCTAAACCGACACTTAATACTTGCCACTTTTGTCGTCCTTTTCCTAAAGGTGTACAAAATCACAACATCATTTTGGCGCCGCTGCCGGGGAGGCGTGTTGTGTTTTGATTTGTCATTGTTGTTTTTATACTAACCATAATTAGTATTTGTATTAGTAGCACTCTACTAATACGTATTATCGTTTTTTCGGTTTTTGTGTGAATATTATTACTATATTGTATACGTAGAACAATAAATACACAAGTACTCCAAATACGTGAGCAATCACAACCTTGACTTGGGAGGTCATTACCCAATCATTGTATTCGAATCTCAAACCAAAGAAAAAGGCAAAAATAGATAAATACTTTCGTGAAGCTTAATCTTGAAAATACAAACTATAAGGTGGGTATAAGGCGGATATTATAAAATATATCCTAAGGAAAAAGGCTCTTAAGTGCTTCGCGCCGCCTCGTTTCCCCGCTTGCTTGTGAGTATTTGATTGTGAGAGTGAATCGAGGGTTTTGCCGCCCAAGGTATTACTAAGTATCATATATATTTTCTTGGTTTCAATTTGATTAAACCCTCTTGAACGATTTGGTGTTCCACCATCGTTCTAAAGTCATCGAAGGCGTTCACTCCACGTGTTCGTTTTCATTCTTTGAGGCTTCGTTAATCAAGAGATTTGATTAGTGAGGAGATTTGTGGACTTATTGTCTACCTAATACATTTCACCAAGTTCCAAAAAGGTTAATACAATCAAAAACCACAAAAAAAAAAAATTAAAAAATACAAAACACCAAAAAGAATCTTCTTTGCTCATCCCCTCGTTGTACGTGACGTTTATGCTAACTCGAAATCAAGCAAGACGTGCTCGTAAACGAAAAAACAAATCCATCACTCCAAACAATTCTAGTGAGGAGTCTCCTATTGACGAACCCATTGTAAGAGAAGCACCAACCATGGCGAATCGAACTATGATGGAGTTACTTCAAGCACCCACCGAGGGTTATGGAGAGGCTATTGTAATTCCCGCTATCCTTGCGGAGAATTTTGAGGTTAAGACGGGTTTGTTGTCCATAATTCAAAACAACAAATTCCGTGGTGATGAGAAGGACAATCCTCACAACCATATCCGCCAATTCAATCGTCTTACCGCTACTTGCAAGTTTAAGGATGTTTCAAACGACTCGATTAAGATGATGCTTTTTCCGTATTCCTTAGCGGGGCCCGCAAAAATTTGGTTAGAGAAAGAGCCACCCAATTCTATATTGACGTGGAAGGATCTCGTGTCTAAGTTTGTGAACCAATTTTTTCCGCCCTCTAAGACTACGCACTTGAAAAACGAGATTTCAAAGTTTTCACAAGAATTTAATGAAAGTTTTTCAACGGCTTGGAATAGGTTTAAGGAAATGTTACATGAATGTCCTCATCACGGTTTTTCCGATTTGCATCAAATTGACACGTTTTACAATGGACTTAATGATCATGAAAGGGATTATTTGAATGCCGCCGCGGGTGGTAATTTTTTGTGTAAAACGGTTGAGGAAGCTTTGGTGATAATTGAAAATAGATCTAAGGTGTATAGTCCTCGTAGCACGTCTAGTGTTCGTAAGGCTTCGTCTTCGGCTTCACCTTCTTTGTCTAATACCATCGATGCTTGCCAAATTGAGGCGAACTTGGAAAACAAGATATTTGATAAGTTGAAAGGACTTTTGATTGAGTTTAAAGTTGGTGAACCAAGTGCTCCCGCTACGGTTAAAGCGGTTGAGGTTTCTTGCATGTATTGTGGTGGAGGTCATGATTTCTCCGAGTGCATTACCAACGGTGGTAACACTTCGAGTGCCTTTGCGGCCACGGGAAATTACAACCAAAACGGTCAAGTTTCCCGCTCTAATCAAATGACTCCACCGGGTTTTGGATCAAATCAAAATGCTAACAACTATCGCAACAATCAAGTTGGTTTTAAGAACAATTACAACAAGGGTAATTATGGGAATCAAGGGGATAACAATCAAGTTTCAAACAAAAATAATTTTCAAAATAACAACAAGAGTTTGCAAACATTGAAAGATCTTCCAAGTGAGTTTGTTGAATATGCTAGTGGTAATGATGCTAGGTTTGACAACATTCAAAGAGAAATAATTAGCCTAAGATCCGAGTTCAAAAACGACTTGAAGAAAGAGTTGAAAAATGAGTTAGCTAATGAACTTAAAATCCACACCAACAAGATGGAAGGAAATGTCACTAGGTTGCAACAAAACCAACAAAAGATGGAACAAGGGCAACATGAGATTAAACAAGAGATGCTTAAGGCCGAGAAAAGGCAAACCGAAGCCGTATTGAGGCAATCTAATTTTGAAGATAAAATCTCGTCTATGTTTGAGGCAATAATGTGTAAACCGTCGTCAAGTGGTCTTCCTAGTAACACCATATCCAACCCTAAGGGTGAGATGAAAGTGATTACCACACGTAGTGGTAAGACACTTAAGGAGTCGATTCCTCAACCAATTGCTCCAACGGTGGAGGAAATTGAGGAAGAACCCGAGGTGGTGGTCGAAAAGGAGCATATTTCAAGCCCACAAAGTACCGCTCATGCCACACCTACGGTTGACCCATTACCATCATTGGAACCCGAGATTCCAAAGGCTATGCCTACTATGCCTCAACCCACACCACCTTTGCCCTATCCATCGAGACTTAGGAAGGAGAAACGTCAAGAGCGCGATAATTACCAATTTGAGCTTTTTATGAAAATGTTTCGTGATTTGCACTTTAATGTGTGTTTCGCCGATGCCTTGGTCATGATGCCTCGATTTGCCGCTAACTTTAAGACTATGTTGAACAACAAGGAGAAATTACACCAAAAGTCTAGTTGTTCGTCGGTTTATCTTAATCGCATACCTCAAAAAGTCGGTGATCCCGGTAAATTTTTGATCCCTTGTGCAATTCAAGACATGGAAGAATGCTTCGCCTTGGCCGATCTTGGTGCTAGCATTAATTTGATGCCACTTGCAATCTACAAGTCGCTCAATCTTCCTAATCTTACTCCTTCACGAATGTCTATTGAGTTGGCCGATCATTCCACGATTCTTGCATGTGGTTTGGCGGAAGACGTTTTTGTGAAAGTGGGGAAGTTCTACTATCCCGTAGACTTCATTGTTGTTGACATCCCCACGGATCCTCAAGTTCCTCTCATTTTAGGTCGTTCGTTTTTAGATACGTCTATGGCTTTGATCGATGTGCATGCTAGAAAGATCACCTTACGTTTCAACGACGAGGAACTTGTTATAAACGCAACTCAAAACTCTCAAATTTCTCATGTTTATTCCGTTGCAACCATAAACCTCGTTGATATGATCGACGTGGTTTGCGAGGAATTTTCACAAGAAGTTCTAGGTTTTGGTGATGAAGAAACTAGTGGCAATCCCACTATGTTAGATCCAATTCTTGATAATTCGACACCAACTTTCACTCCTTTTGAAGGTGGTGGTTTTACGTTGGAAGAATTCGATGTTCCACGTACTTGTGACGAAGACCTCGACAACTATGAGGACTTCTCGATTATCAAAGATTTTCTCGACGATTTCCCATTCCCTCCACCCGAGGAGGTTATGAGTATCGAGCCCAAATCTTCACTTGAGGAACCACCTATCCTCGAGTTGAAAGATTTACCTCCTCACCTCGAGTATGTCTATTTTGAGGAGGACGACAAGTTGCCGGTTATTATTGCGAAGGAACTTTCGAATGATGAAAAAACCGCACTTGTCGATGTTCTTAAGGATCACAAAGGGGCGATTGCGTGGAAGTTATCCGACATTAAGGGGATTGATCCCAAATTTTGTACCCACAAAATCTTAATGGAGGAAGATTTCAAGCCAACAATCCAAAGTCAAAGAAGGGTGAACCCCAAAATTCACGATGTCATCAAAAAGGAGGTCCTTAAACTCCTTGACGCGGGAATGATTTACCCTATTTCCGATAGCCCTTGGGTGAGTCCTATTCATTGTGTCCCTAAAAAGGGAGGGATGACCGTTGTGCCAAACGATGCCAACGAATTGATTTCCACTAGACTCGTGACCGGATGGAGAGTGTGCATTGACTATCGAAAGTTGAATGAAGCCACTCGAAAAGACCATTTTCCCTTGCCCTTCATGGACCAAATGTTGGAGCGTCTTGCGGGAAACGATTTCTATTGCTTTTTAGATGGTTTTTCCGGTTACTTCCAAATTCCCATCGATCCTCGTGATCAAGAAAAAACTACGTTTACGTGTCCATATGGAACGTTTGCCTATCGTAGAGTGCCATTCGGACTTTGCAATGCACCGGGAACTTTTCAACGATGCATGATGGCTATTTTTCATGATATGATCGAGAAGACGATGGAAGTCTTCATGGATGACTTTTCCGTGTTTGGTGATTCCTTTACTTCGTGTTTGTCGAACCTCGAGAGAATGTTAAGACGTTGTGAGGAAACCAACCTTGTGCTCAATTGGGAAAAGTGTCATTTTATGGTTAAGAGTGGAAGCGTCTTAGGGCACAAGGTCTCGAAAGCGGGGATTGAGGTAGATCAAGCTAAGGTAGACGTCATCGCCAAATTACCTCATCCCAAAACCGTCAAGGGAGTTAGGAGTTTCCTAGGCCACGCGGGCTTTTATCGACGATTCATCAAGGATTTCTCGAAGATTTCTCGACCCATTACACATCTTCTTGAAAAAGAGGCACGTTTTGTCTTTGACGAAGATTGTGTACGAGCCTTTGAGATCCTTAAGAGGAAACTTACCGAAGCTCCCATTCTTGTTGCTCCAAATTGGAACCTCCCCTTTGAACTTATGTGTGATGCAAGTGATTACGCTATAGGGGCCGTTTTGGGGCAACGTCATGAAAAGCACTTCTTGCCTATTCACTATGCTAGCAAGACGATGACCGAGGCTCAACTTAAATACACTACAACGGAAAAGGAGTTCCTTGCCGTGGTGTATGCATTTGAGAAATTCCGACCTTATCTCGTCTTGACAAAATGCATAGTGTATACGGACCATTCGGCTATCAAGTATCTCATGGCTAAACAAGATGCAAAGCCGAGATTACTTCGTTGGATTCTCCTCCTTCAAGAATTTGATCACACCATTGTTGACAAAAAAGGAGCCGAGAATCTAGCGGCCGATCATCTCTCTCGTTTGGAAGATCCTCACCAAAGTGTTTACGAGCCTAAGGAAATCACCGAAACATTTCCGCTCGAGACACTTGGTTTAGTGAATTCCAAACTTGATTCTTCTACCCCATGGTTTGCGGATTTTGCAAATTACCATGCGGGTAACTTCATCGTTAAGGGTATGACAACTCAAGAAAAACAAAAATTCTTTCGTGATGTCAAGTTCTACTTTTGGAACGACCCTTACTTGTTTCGAACTTGTGCGGATCAAATCATCCGCCGTTGTGTATTTGGCACCGAAGCTTCTAATATCCTTAGAGCTTGCCATGAGGGACCCACGGGTGGTCACCACGGTGCTAATCTCACGGCTAAAAAGGTGTTTGATGCCGGCTTCTTTTGGCCTACTATTTACCGAGATGCACAAATCCTTGTGAAGTCTTGTGATTCATGCCAACGACAAGGAAAAGCCTCACAAAAAGATGAAATGCCACAAAATATCATTCAAGTATGTGAGATCTTTGACGTTTGGGGTATAGACTTTATGGGGCTGTTCCCATCATCTCGTGGTAATAAGTACATCCTTGTTGCGGTTGACTACCTTTCTAAGTGGGTGGAGGCAAAGGCCTTGCCCACTAATGATGCTCGTGTGGTAGTTAAGTTCTTGAAAAATTTGTTTGCTAGGTTTGGAACCCCTCGTGCGATCATAAGCGATCGTGGAACCCATTTTTGTAATGACCAATTCGAAAGGGTTCTAAGGAAATATGGGGTTACACATCGTCTTTCTACGGCTTATCACCCACAAACGAGTGGGCAAGTCGAGGTTTCAAACCGAGCATTGAAGAGGATCTTGGAGAGATCCGTGGGGGAAAACCGACAAACTTGGTCGGATAAGTTAGACGATGCTTTATGGGCCTTTAGGACCGCTTATAAGACACCCATTGGGTGCACTCCCTATAAGCTTGTGTATGGAAAGAATTGTCATTTGCCTATCGAGTTAGAACACAAGGCTTATTGGGCCCTAAAGCATTGTAATGATGACATGGAGACCGCGGGAAAACACCGGAAAATGCAATTAAATGAATTGGATGAATTGAGAGACATTGCTTATGAAAATTCATTGATTTACAAAGAGAAAACTAAAAAGTTGCATGATTCAAAAATTAAAAACCGGGTTTTTAACATTGGGGATCAAGTTTTACTTTTTAATTCAAGACTTAAAATATTTTCCGTTAAATTAAAATCCCGTTGGTCCGGTCCATTCACCGTGACTCAAGTGTTTCCTTATGGGACCATCGAGCTAGCTCAAGATGATGGTCCTAACTTCAAGGTGAATGGACATAGGTTGAAGCACTACTTTGGTGGGGAAGTTCCATCCTTGAACTACCTCGACCAAATCACTTTCCCCAATGATAATTAGTGTTGAGGGGATCGAGTCGAGCTCATGACTCGGTAATCAAAAACGAGGAGCCTCGTGGGGGAGTCCCATGCTTATCCTATGTACATATTATCGCTTTCTTAGTCTAATGTAGCTTACGTGTGGGGATTTGTGCCCTTCCAACCTTTGTTCCGTGGTTGTTTGTGATATGTGGTTTTTAGATCATGATCTTCACGATTGGAGCCTCTCGTGTTCGTTTTATGGGAGCACTCGATCGTTTGCTTTGGAGACATTTCTCAATATCCATGATATATCCTTTTGATGTTCTAACCTTAGGTTTTTAGCACACTTCATAAACGGCTTTAAATTTAATGGTTACACCCTTTCCATGCTAGATTAGGCATTCGACTACGTCTCTAGTATGGGGGTGTTTGCACCCCTAGACTCGAAACATTGAGGACAATGTTTAACTTTAGTATGGGGGGTGAATAGATACTTGCCTTGCCAAACCTTCACGCTTTTCAAAGTTTATCGTTTTGTTTATCGTTTTCTTGCAAAATAAGGCTAAAAATGGCCAAATTTTAAATTTTCTCATGTTTTATAAGTGTTTGAAGACACGAATGTAGGTTTTCCGATGGCGAGAATAAGAGTAATTTTTGACTCGACCGTGCGTGTTGAGCACTTAGCTTTGATTCCTTAACTACACATTAGGCTAAGTCTCTTAAATGAGGACGAGAAATGATAGGGTTAATTATAAGTTACTATGCTAAACGTAGAGTACTCGTATTCTTTCAAAAACTCATGTGTTCTCGTTGTTTGCTTATTCTCCCTTCGCATGTAAATATTTTTTGCTTAATAAATATTGACTTAGCGGTTTAGTTAGGATTGTTGGGTTTCTAGTCTTTTCTAGTAGCTTCCGTGTAATTAAATTGGGAAGACATTAAGGTATCGCCAGCGTCACGGTTTTGAAGTATTGGCAACCCTAATAATCGAAAGCTTCACCCAATAATAAGATTTCAAGTGCTCACCTAAATCAAGCAAACAATTTGAAGCCCCACAAGGCCTAAAATCTATGCAAAATTGAAAGTGAATCAAGCCTTAATCTTCGAAGCTTTAAAGATCCAAAATTCGCTTTAGCGTGAGGATATACGTCTTTGGCTAATAAAACCACCGATGAGGCGGATAATAAAAGGCAAGGCAAGACCGAAGTCATAATAAAAGCTTCATGGCGAAGTTGAATAAAAGATGGAGGTAAACCAAAGATAATAAGGCCCTTCCGTTAGGGGGCATATAAAAGTCTTGGTAATAAGTCTCATGTTCAAAACCGTTATAAAACCGTGTTTATCGATTCTTCTTGTCAACTTAATTTTTTAACATCGTTGTCTATTAGGAGGGGTTATTGATTTGATGGTCGTAGTTACACCGTTAGGACTCTATTTTTAGACCTAAATCTCTATTATCACATAAGTCAAACAATGTATCCTCGTGAAACATTCAAGACATCATAAAATATAAGAGATACAACTTAGGAATAATGGGAGGATAAGTACGTGATTAGGGCATATGAGTAGTGTTAGCATTACTAACTTATAATGACAATGATCTCGTTGCACGCTTAGCATGGAATTAGAGTGAAAATCGAGGATGATGAAATTATTTCTAACGAAGCATTCACGTGTTCTTATTCTATGAACCTAAACGTCCCATTTTGCGATGAAAATCATACATTATGTCTAAAACACAAGTAGTAGCAATAGTCGTAGAGTAGCTAGTTTATCATTCGATAAAGTGAATAAAATTAAATTTTGGAGATGCTTTGATACTTTATTCTAGCATTGCGTGAGGGCACGGCAATGGTTTAGTATGGGGGAGTGATGAGACTGCTTTTATACATAGTCTCATCTTCCAAATAGGGCTTAAAATGCATTAAATATCATCAAAATACCCAAATATATGCTTGTGTTTGTTGCTTGTGTATTTTAGGTACGGATATTGAGATAATGACAAAAGATCACAAGAATCATGCAAAAACGAACACGGGAAACGAAGCCGCACAATGAACCAAGCCCTAGTGAAGACTTTCCCAAGATCAACCCTTGAAGATTTGAAGAATTATGAAGAAGGGTCCTCCAATTATGAAGAATTGACACTTTATACCCTTGTATCCTCATAATTACAAGTTTGGTCCCTAAAGTTTGTCAAAATTACCAAAAGGGCCCTTAACTTTGAAGAATTGGCAAGTTTAGCCCCTCAACAAAGCTAAATTGTCAACCAATATCATCCACAAAGTCAAATATATCATGAAGTCCTTCAAAGTACAAGAAATGACAAGTTTGGTCCTTTGAAAAATCCAAAATTACAAAAAGGACCCTCAACTTTCAACAATTGGCAAAAATGGTCCCTCATTTATCAAGACTTGGCAATTTCAGTCCTCCAAGATGACAATCATACAAGTCAAGACCATTACCTTTGAAGAAAATACCAAACCAGCCCTTGAAGAATTCAATTATGGCAAGAAATACCCCTGAATTCATGTTACAAAATTTATGGGCCAAAAATGTAAAAAGTCCAAAGTTGATACGGCTTAATTGGGCGCTGATGGAGTTTTGTTTGCAAATGACAAAAGGGAAAGAAGTGAGGGGTTAAACCTGGGCGACACAATAGATACCTTAACCAGTGAGGGGGTGACACGTGCCCCACTCACTCAAATCCACCAATCCCCTTCCTCCCTGCTTCCACCTCACCATCCACTCACATTTATTCATTAAACTAATCCTAACAGATTAGTTTAAACTGGCGCTAAACACCCAATTTAAAAACCAAACGGATTAAAAACATGTTCTTGGTGTTCTTGGCAAAAATTGGGCATTCACTAATTACCAACAATTAAACTCCCATAATTTCCAGATTTATGATTAATCATCCCCTAAACACAACCCAACCTTAAACATGGACACCTCATCACCCCATTTGTCTCCTTGTGACTCCCCTGCTCCACACCCATGCATACTGCCAAAAAGGTGGCAGCAATCCAACGTTTGAGATACATGCTTACTTTCTAAGCTGCATATACACCCTTGGATGCTCTCACACATGCCAGCTACCACTACACTCCAAGAAAAGTCACATGATTCTCCAAAGAAGACAAAGACCTCAAGGGTATTTTTGGGACTTTAGCATTAGGGTTTACACGTTTTGCAGCTTGCTAGGACCTTGTACACCCTCTATATAAAGGGTCTAGTTCATTTCATTTGTTCCTGCTTTTGGTTTTTCCTTTGTTCAAAGACTTGTAAATCCTTTTTCAGTTTAATGAATTTGAGTTAAGTTCTTTGAAGAAAGACCAAGTGCCACCTTTATTCTGTTGTTTATGTTCTTAGCTTACTGTTTTTGAAGTTTAAAACCTGTTTTCAAAAGAGGAGTGTGCACAAGTTTGCATATTTTCCTCATTTTCTTGATATTTTGCTAAGTCTTGTTCCAATCTTGGAATTCTTGGGCTATAGGGCTGATCATAGCATCCTAACTGAGTTGGTTAAGGTGTGGTGAGGCTTATAACTTGGGGATAATCAAGTGTGGGGTAACAAGTTTGCATCAATCAAGATTTTTCCAAGTTTCTGATTTTTCATGTTATTGTGCTTAACCCTTGTTGAATCTTAGCAGGCTTTTGTGGAAGCTTGTGCTTGTTCTTGCTAGCACATAAGCTCAAAATTCGTGGGTGTGGATGTACATCCATGAGGTTTGCTTACTTAATCTCCAAATCTGCATAAATTGTGATTTTTGGTGATATTTGTATGAAACTGTTGTTCTTGTGAATTTTGTGGCTTGTTCTTGCTTGAATCTGTTATTTAGACTTGTTAGAGTGTTAATTGACGCTTGGTTGGCCTGAAATCTTGTTTTGCTTTTGAAATTCTTGATTTGAAAAAGTTAAAGGGGTGTTTGGGTCTACTGATTTATGCTTGTAATCTGATTTTGTGTTAAGGGAAAGTGTTGTTTATGCTTTGTATCTGATATACCTTTGTTTGAGAGTGTTTTGCTGCAAGTTATTGGGTTTGAACACTTGAATTGATCAATCTGCTATTAAGACCTTGTTTCTGCTTGTTTAGACCTAGGATTTTGGGAACACTTAGTGTGTATGCATGCTTAGGGATAAAAGTGGTTAAAACAAAGTTACCTTAACCTGTTTGAAAGATTTGAGGTGTTGAAATTGGCTTGTGTGTCAAATACATCAGCAAAAGTATAAACCTGCATGTGTAGTGTTCATCAGTAACTTTGATAGCTTGGATCTTGCTTAATTCTTTGAACCAGTGCATGAAACTTGTTTAGACTTGCTTATTGGAGTTTATTATAGCTTGTGTGTGCATTTGGTTGAATTTGGTTGGCTGATTTGTGCTAAAATTGCTCTTGAATGCTAAACTGCTCATTGTTCATGTCTGTGCTATATCTGGTGATAAATTGATTAAACTGTATCAATTGGCTGTTTGTGATTGTGTTATTTTGCTTGTTATTGACTCCTTTTGATCCAAAGATCAATTGGGTGCCTTTGTGGAAACTGAATCCAAGAAAAAGTCACTAAAGACAACAAGTCAAAATAGTCAAGCAGTGGGAAAAGTTCCCACTGCTCAACATCCAAAACTAGCCCCTGCTAGTGCAATTTTATCATCAGCTTATCAATAAGCTATTCTAGCTTATTCTGACTTGCAACAACTTATTTTTTGTAATAGATCTTCATTATTTGACCCATTTAAGTAAACTGGAGCTTATCAGACTTTGACTTTGACTTTTCACTAGAAAACCAACTTGTTTGACTTTTAAGATAAGTGCTTATTTGATTTTCCAGCTTATTGAGTGTGCTTATTTGAAAGTTCTTTGGTTTTTAAGCTTAGTTTTGTCAAAAGAAACATTTTGCAACTTGAATCAGCTTCTGAGGTGGTCTAGATCATAAAAACGACTATTTTGTCGTTTTGTGAATAAGTTGTTGACTTGTTTCTGGCTTATTGAGTGGTCTTATTTGAAATTTCTTTTTACAGAAGTCTTTGTTAGGTCAAAAGAAGGTTGTGTGTTAAATTTTAGCTTATGGCAACAGCTCATAGCTTAATGGGCCAAAAAGCCCATTAAGAATAAGCTGCTTATTATAAGTTAGCTTATTTCACATTTTCAGCTTTTGGGCCTTTGGAAAAAGTTGTTTAAAATCAAATTTTGAGTCAACCTGTGCTTTTTGAGCTTATTTTGAGCACTTTTTCTTATTGGGCCTTAATTAAGCCCAATAAGGGACTGTTTAGGGTTTGGCCCATTTTCTAGGCCCAATAGGGGTATTTAGGTAATTTCACTTTCATTTCTGAGTTATTTAGGTTAAATTAAGCTAGTTTGCAAGTTTTTAGAATTTTTTATAATTTTTGGAATTTTAATATTATTTTAATATTATTTTATTGTTAAAAATTAAAAGTCTGATTTTCTAGGTTTTTATATTTTTCCTAGGTTCTAAACACTTAATTAGGATTTTTGCAACTTTCCAAATATTTTTTAGGTCTTTTAATTATTTGTTATAATTAATTTAAGATTTAATTGATTTTAGGAGTTTTTAATTATTTAAAAATAGTTTTAATTGGTTGTAAAATTTTGAAAAATAGTTTTTAGCTTAATTAGAGTATTTTTGAGGTTTACAAACTTGAAAATCTTGTTTAGGGCTTTTTAATAATTAATTTTGATTTTTAGGGCTTTAATTAGCATTAAAAAGTCATTATCTAATTAATTAAAAGGTTTTTGCAAGTTTTGATTTTTTGTAAACTCTTAGATTATTATTAAGGATTTTTGGTGATTTTTAGGAATTTTTAGGGTTAAATTTTAATTTTGGTGGTTTTTACGACTTTACGTGTACGCCTTTTTAGACTTAGTTTAATCCGTCTTCATAACCGTCATTCTTTTCTAATCCCTTTTCTAATTTTCTTTTCTCAATATAATCACAAATTAATCCAAGTCATTACACACATAACACACTAGCCTCCTCGTGAACGAACTTGAACCTAATTGGTCATTAGTGCTTGGTTTTCCTAAACCGACACTTAATACTTGCCACTTTTGTCGTCCTTTTCCTAAAGGTGTACAAAATCACAACATCAGTGCGATCACTTGGTTACGATAGTCTACTGCGATCCACTTGCTGCGATCGTGGTGGAGTACGATCCAAGAGTGCGATCGCTTGACAACGATCCAGGGTACGATCCAAAGTACGATCGCCGGTTGCAATCGTGACTGCGATCTGACCTTTCTTTGATTTTATTTCCTGTTTTTTAATGATTATTATTGTTTAGTTTATATTTTCAAATTTTACTTTTCCCGCATTTTTACCTAGTATTATTTTTAAACGAGTTTTGTCTTAGTTTATTTTTACCAAGTTTTAAGTTTTAAATTCACTCTAAGTTTTTAATCATTTATTTTTGACTCGTTATTTTTAGTTTAATTTTCAAAATCTTTTACTCAACGACACTTTTATTTTACTATTAGTTTAAAATAGATAACCACCTCCATTTTATTTTCCACCAAGAACGACTGAGTCGCACATTCGACTAGTAATCAATTCGAAAAGACTTGGACGAATCTCTTTCATACGAGTTAATCCCTTGTATTAAATGGCGCCACTGCCGGCTCTTTTAGTGAAGATTAAAGGTTTTCTGTGAGAGATGCGTTGGATTTTGGTATCCGTTCACTGTTGAACGTTATTTTTCTTGTCTAATTTTCAAAAATTTTCAAAAATCCTAAAAAAAATATAAAATTTTCAAAATCCAAAAAATAGAAAAACATAAAAAACCAAAAATATTTCTTGTCTATCTTTCTTTTCCTTTTGTAGGTGTGTATGCGTACCCGTGCTCGTAAGAAGAAAGCAACTCAAGCAGAAGTCGAAACTCATCCTATTGTCACCATGGACAATCGACCAATGATCGAGCTTTTGCAATCGCACGTAGAGGGCAACACCGATGCTATTGTCATACCCGAGATTGGAGCCAACAACTTTGAGCTCAAATCCGGCTTTATTCAAATGGTCTCTGCTCAACCATTCTTAGGGCGTACACTTGATGATCCTCATGACAATATCAAAAGGTTTCTTCAACTCACTAATGCGGTCAAGTTTAATGGGGTTTCACAAGAGGTAACTCGCTTGCAACTTTTTCCTTTCTCCATAGAGGGACAAGCCCGACATTGGCTTGATAAGGAACCGCCACAAAGTATTCTTACGTGGTCGGATTTAGAGAACCAATTCATCAACTACTTTTTCCAACCCTCACGTACTACCGCTTTGCGGAATGAAATCATTAACTCTGAACAAAAGTACGGTAAGAAATTTAGTGAATCTTGGGACCGTTTTAAGGAACTTTTAAGAAAGTGTCCACAACATGGTTTTACAAAAGTGCATCAAATTAATACTTTTTACAATGGTTTAAGCATAAATGACCAAGATTCACTAAATAGTGCCTCGGGGGGAGGGGGGGGTAACATTTTGGTTAAGTCTTCTAATGCCGCATGGGATATTATTGAGAATAAATCTAAATTGCAAATAATAACTGACTTTTGGTTAGTTAATAAAAAGGGTTTGCTTGCAAGATCTTTCTTTGCGTTGCTCGTACCCAATTGATATATGTCGTTGTTTCGTTCTCGGTATCTTCTCGAATCGATCACGGTCAAAAGTGGAATCGTTGTAATTGGTAACTAAAAAGGGGGAGCTTTGGTCTAAATCTACTAAAATGATAAGTGCTAGCAATAATAAAATTGAACTAAAAGCAATTACTGAGAATAAAACTAGAATTTAAATCAAACAGTAAGTACCTACACTTGGAGAAAACAACTTATTCGGAATGAATGCTTGATCCGGAACATCAGGGAAATTTAGCTCTATTCGGAATAATGGCCTATCCGGAACATTTGCTCTACTCAGAATGTTAGTCTATACGGAACATTTGTGCTTATGCGGAATAATCTGTCTATGCGGAATAATATGGCTATGCGGAATAATATGGCTATGCGGAATAATATGGCTATGCGGAATAATTTGGCTATGCGGAATAATATGCTATGCGGAATAATAGCCCTACTCGGAATGTTTTAGAAAGAAAACTCTATTCGGAATAACATGGCTATGCGGAATAACAGTCTATCCTGAATAATTGCTCTACTCGGAAAAACTGCTCTATCCAGAATCTTATGCGGAATGTTAATCTATCCGGAATATTTGCACTACTCGGAATAATTTGAAATTCCGAGTAAGCAACAAAATCACAACCTTGATCTGGAATATTTGATATTCCGAACCAACACAGTCACAGACCCCCTATTCGGAATCTGGGTGAACAGAGTAAAGAAAAGCGAAGAACAGGGGATTCTTTTACACACGAATTTGACTCAAAATTCACCAAGTTTTTAATCAAAACTTAAACCAATTTCACCACTAATCATTTACCTAAGGTAAACATCAATCCAAAACAACAAAAACACAAAACCCACTTACTTTTGATGATCAAACCAATAAAAATGAAACTTAATAGCTTTGAATCACAAAGAGATGAAGAACAAGATGATAGAAAGATTAAAAGTAAACTTGTATTAATGATTTAAGATTCAACAAACAAAATGGAAAGATTAAACTTACAAGATTGGAAGAAATCAAAGAAAATGAAAACCACTCCTTAAGGGAGATTGTTCTTCCTACGAAATAGGAAAAAATGTAACGGAAAGAAAAGCTCGTGGAAAATTGTGAATGGGAGTAGTATTTATAGGCTTCCTCCTTGGTTGGTGAGTGGGCTTTCTCCCTTTCTTGTTGTCTTCTCGTCTTTTCAGAAAAGTTGCCGTTTTCGATTTCGATTCGGGATTTGTCGACGAATAAATTCAACTCGTCTTTTAATTTCTTCATTTAATTGACTTGAGTTTCTTCGACATGTGTAAATCTTCCATCTTTGGTCCTTTTCTTCGATAAATCTTCAAATAGGCCCATTGACTTCAAATCTTTTGCATCTCTTGGACTATAGACTTCGTCTTTTCGTCTTTTTCCTCGATAAAACCCATGCAATCCCATGTTTTCTCTAATATTTATTCGGTTGGCTCTAAAAACACAACAAACACATAAACCACGCATAATTCCAAACAAATGACATTAAATACGTGTTTTGGTCTTGTTTTAGTAAGAAATAAGTGGTAAAAGGATGGGTGTTTTCACACCTATCAAATCTCCTACACTTAACCATTGCCATGCCCTCATGCAATGCTTAGTGATAAAGCAGTTATACACTTTTCTCATAATCAATCAACCTTGGCCTTATTAAAATTCTACTAAACAAAAATTTAAATACTAAGAGAAATTAAAACTTTAAAGGAGACAAAAGGATAGAAACCATTTTCACTTGAAAATAGCTATATGGAAATAACTTGCAAAGAGATCAAGGACTTACATTAGGGCTTAGGTGCTGCGAAGATTTATCACCCTCAAGTTTCACGTTCCCCAAACTAAGCTTAAAAACAAGATCATTGTTATTATAAGTTAGCAATTCAAACACTTACACACATGGCTTAATTACATGCTTAAACTCCCTTATTCCTAGGTGTATCTCTTATATTTTATTTTTGTCTTAGAATGATCATGAAGATGCATTTTTAGACTTATTGCGATAGTTTATTTAGGCTGAAAGCAAAGTAGGACGATTTGATTAATAGTTAGCTAAAGGACAAAATCTCTTAAAACTGATTCTCGGGATATCAAAAAGTTCATATCTTGGCATAACTCGCTTCACGATTTGAGACCTTTCTCGGGCCGATATTTGGCATGTACTTCATACTTCATATCTTGAGAGACGTTCTTGAGATAATGGTCTTTTCTTCGTTAATAGAGTTTCTTCACTTGGAGACTTTTGAGGGGTACTCCAACTTTGTTGACCACGACTTCATGATTATTTCTTCAATCGCTAATTGGGATTTTGAGATACAACGATCCGCCTCCTTTTCGGACTTGGATCTATTTATCCTCATACCTTGTTAGGGTCTTTTCGGATAGACTTATCCATGATCTTTATAGGAGTTGATTGCTTTTCATCGTGAGTCTTGATCCTTCATATTGATTTTGGGAATAATGCTTTTCACATCACCTTGGATCTTTAGCAATAAGATTGAATCCTCATGCCTTGTTAGGGCCTTTTCGGACTCGCCAATCTTCGCGCCCCGCTTCATAAGTTATGCCTTGGCTATGAACTCTTATCATTACCGAGCAACTTTTAAACGATCTTGGGCTAGAAGCTAAGTAACCTTTCAAATCGTACGACCTTACTTATTGCAGATAAATTATTAGCAAGTGATGGGAGAATAGGCAAATAATTACACCAAGTGAGCTTGTGCAAGAATACCGACTTATAATTGACTCTATCATTTCTCGTCCTCCACAATTTAAAATCTCAAGTAATGACAGTCGTGGATGCTTAGCCTAATAAACAAATTTAGGTCTACATGGTTAAGGATACTAGCTAGAATAAACTTGGATAAGTCTATTCGGGTTGAGTCAAAAATCGCAACGGCCTAATATGTCAAAGATTTCAAAACTAGCTACACCACTTTATTAATATTTTTGACTTTATTGCGGGATATATACATATGAAAGCAACAATAAAAATTTAAAAATTGCGACTAAATGGCCAAAGTTAATTAAGAATTTGAAAAATGCTAAAAAAGATGATTTTCCGGTTAAATGAAGGCATTTTAATGGAAAAGTCCACTTAAAACTTCGATAGAAGTCCCCCTACACATAAGATAAACATTGTCCTCAATGAATCACGATAGTTGAGAGATAGAACCGGTATTGCGGATAACATGGGAGCACGGTTCTTCAAAGATTCCAAGAGTGCACTTATCCCTGTAATCACATCACCATCCAAATACAAGCAACCTATATAGCTCCCCCTACACTTAGGATGAAAAACGGGAAAGGGGGATAGATACTCGGGTTGCCTCCCGAGGAGCGCTTGTTTTTGTCCACCGAGTCACGAGCCTGACTCGATCCCTAACTAATTCAAGGGAAACGTGGTGAGGGATGGAATCATCTCATGAGAGATGTCCTCACCAAAGTACAATTTCAAACGCTGGCCATTCACCTTAAAGTTGGGCCCATTTGGCTGAGAAAGCTCAATGGTGCCATAGGGAAAAACATTGGCGATGGTGAATGGACCAGACCAGCGGCTCGTCAACTTGCCCGAGAAGATCTTCAACTGAGAGTTAAAAAGTAAGACTTGATCACCAACGTGGAACTCTCGGTTCTTGATTTTAGCATCGTGGATAATTTTGGTCTTCTCTTTGTAGATCAATGAGTTCTCGTAAGCTTCATTCCTCAATTCATGTAGCTCGTTGAGTTGAATCTTGCGAAGATCACTGGCTTTGTTGATGTCGAAGTTATCCCACTTCAAGGCCCAATATGCCTTATGTTCCAGCTCGATGGGGAGGTGGCAGGCTTTCCCGTACACAAGACAATAAGGTGTACAACCAATCGGTGTCTTATAGGCGGTACGGAAAGCCCACAGAGCATCATCAAGTTTATCGGCCCACGAGGCACTATGCTCTCCCACAGTACG
Organism: Glebionis coronaria; assembly: GCA_025667525.1. Lineage (NCBI taxonomy): Eukaryota > Viridiplantae > Streptophyta > Magnoliopsida > Asterales > Asteraceae > Glebionis > Glebionis coronaria. The sequence goes on along the minus strand of CM046882.1, from coordinate 170,492,029 downwards.
TTCCAAAATTCTCTTCAATCCACGGTTGGATATCTCGGCTTGACCGTTGGTTTGAGGATGGTAAGCGGTGGAAAGACGGTGATTGACACCATACTTAGCCATGACTCTTGCAAATTGATCGTTGCAAAAATGAGTCCCCCGGTCACTGATAATAGCACGAGGAACACCGAATCGAGCAAACAGTTGTTTCAAGAAATTACAAACCACCCTTGCGTCATTAGTGGGTAAAGCTTTGGCTTCAACCCATTTAGAAACGTAGTCGCCAGCGACAAGGATGTATTTGTTGCCTTTAGAAGAAGGGAATGGCCCCATAAAGTCGATGCCCCATACATCAAAGATTTCACATTCTTGTATGAAATTTTGAGGCATCTCATCTTTATGTGTGATCTTGCCTTGTTTTTGGCAAGCATCACAATGCTTAACCATCTTGTGAGCATCACGATAAATGGTGGGCCAATAAAATCCCGAATCAAACACTTTTTTGGCGGTGTAGTTGGGACCAAAGTGACCACCGGTGGGTCCTTTGTGGCAAGCCTGGAGAATGTCAAAAGATGCCGGTCCGTCAACACATTGGCGAATAATCAAGTCAGCGCATTGTTTGAATAGAAAAGGGTCATCCCAAAAGTAAGTCTTAACATCATTCAAGAACTTCTTCTTTTGTTGGGATGTTAACCCTTTGATGAGAACACCACCCGCTAAGTAGTTTGCAATGTCGGCAAACCACGGGGTGTCATCCAGATTGAGATTAATAGAAATTAAGGTCTCAAGGGGAAAAGAGTCATTGATCTCTTTGTTCAGATGATCCCCTTGATATGGATCCTCAAGTCTACTAAGATGATCCACGGCTAGGTTTTCGGCACCCTTCTTGTCACGAATTTCAATGTTGAATTCTTGAAGGAGTAAAACCCAGCGTAGAAGTCTTGGCTTAGAGTCGTGTTTAGTCATCAAGTACTTCAACGCGGAATGGTCCGTGTATACGATGGTGGTGGATAAAACAAGATAGGGGCGAAATTTTTCAAAAGCATAGACAACAGCTAAAAGCTCTTTTTCGGTTGTCGTATAATGCAATTGAGCCCCCGTCATTGTTTTGCTAGCATAGTGGATTGGTTGGAAGTGTTTGTTGATCCTTTGTCCCAAAACCGCACCAATAGCAAAGTCGCTAGCATCGCACATCAACTCAAAGGGTAGCTCCCAATTAGGGGTAACCAAGACCGGTGCCTTAGTTAGCTAATCCTTAAGAGGATTGAAGGCTTCGATACACTCTTTAGAAAAGATAAAAGGAGTATCTTTTTCCAAGAGTTGGGTCATCGGGCGAGCGATTTTAGAGAAATCCTGAATGAATCGACGATAGAAGCCCGCATGACCCAGAAAACTTCTCACACCCTTCACGGTTGAAGGTGGAGGTAATTTGGCTATGACATCCACTTTAGCACGGTCGAATTCAAGACCGGCTTTAGAGATTTTGTGTCCTAACACAATGCCTTCTTTTACCATAAAATGGCATTTTTCCCAATTCAGAACAAGGCGAGTGTCTTCGCACCGCTTAAGCATACGTTCTAAATTGGCAAGGCAAGAAGAGAAGGAATCCCCAAAGACAAGAAATCATCCATGAATACCTCCATGGTTTTCTCAACCATGTCATGGAAGATAGCCAATATGCACCTTTGGAAAGTCCCGGGGGCATTGCATAAGCCAAAAGGCATCCTTTTGTAGGCAAATGTGCCATAGGGACAAGTGAATGTTGTCTTCTCTTGATCTTGGGGATCGATGGGTATTTTGAAATAATCCCAGAAACCATCAAGAAAGCAGTAATATTCATTACCCGCTAAACGTTCAAGCATTTGGTCCATAAAAGGAAGAGGGAAATGATCCTTTCTCGTGGCATCATTGAGTTTGCGGTAGTCTATACAAACTCTCCACCCAGTGACGAGACAGGTAGGAATCAACTCGTTGTTGGCATTGGGCACAACGGTGATTCCGCCTTTCTTAGGCACACAATGGACTGGACTAACCCATGGTGAATCCGAAATAGGGTAGATCATACCCGCATCAAGAAGTTTGATAACCTCTTTTTTGATGACTTCATGGATTTTAGGAGTCACCCTTCGTTGGCTTGGAATTGTAGGCTTAAAGTCGTCCTCCATGAGAATTTTATGTGTGCAAAAGTGAGGATCAATTCCACGAATGTCGGAGATTTTCCAAGCGATAGCTCTTTTATGTTTCTTCAACACGGCGATGAGTCGGGATTTTTCTTCATCTTTCAGGTCCTTCGTGATGATGACCGGTAACTTCTTGTTGTCTTCAATGAAAACATACTCTAGATGAGGAGGTAGGTCCTTAAGCTCAAGAGTAGGATGATCCTCAATAGATGGTGTAACTAACGATGGATCATCATTATTCACCTCTTTAGGAGAAGGAGGAGAAAATGGGTCTTCATTGAGAAGTCTCTCAATAGTACGAATGTCTTCATCCTAATCGGTGGAAGAATCATCATACTTAAGATCGAGAGGACCCAAGCTAGCTTCAAAATCATCCAAGTCACTTTCTCCAAAAGGAGTCAATGTCGGAGCAATTGAGGCAACGGTCTCAATATTGGGTAGAGAAGAGAGATTACTTTTGCAAGCATCATGAAAGTGTTCTTCACAAGCCTCATCGAGAACATCAATAGCATTAACACACTCATATAAATAAGGTTGCTTAGAAATCTTACCCATGTTGAAGACAATTTTATCGTCACCAACTCTCATGATTATTTCGCCCGCGGCTACATCAATGAGAGTGCGACCGGTCCTCAAGAAGGGACGTCCAACGATTAATGGAACACGAGGATCCATCTCGTAGTCAACGATAACAAAATCCGTCGGGAAGGTGAATTTGTCAACGCCAACGAAGACGTCTTCGGCTATCCCCACTGGATAAGCAACCGTACGGTTGGCTAATTCCAATGTCATTTTGGTGGGGACTAGCTCGGGGAGAGATAATTGCTTCCAAACACTTAAAGGCATTAAGTTTATACTGGCACCTAGATCGGCTAGGGCCATGCAATTCTCTACTCCCAGGAAGTTGCAAGGAATCAATAAGCGACCCGGATCACCAAGTTTGGTGGGCAATTTCCTTAAGAGAACGGCGGAGCAATTCTCATTAAGTTGGGCATGAGCAATGTCAAGAAGCTTCTCCTTGTCACTAAGATGATCTTTAAACATCTTCGCGTATTTAGGCATGTGAGCGAGAGCCTCGACAAAGGAGATGTTAAAATTCAATTGTTTAAACATTTTAAGAAAGTTTGAAACTTGAATATCATCCTTACTCTTTTGCTTCTCTTTCCTCAACCTTGAAGGATAAGGTATATTGGATGAAGAAAAAGGCTTGAGGGGAATAGGATCATTCACAACCACGGGTGGTGGGGAAATGGGGATAGAAGGTGAAGGAGGTGAGGAAAGTTGCTCTTTTTCCTTGTTCACAATCACGGGTGGAGGTGTAGGAATCTCGGGTTCCGTATCACCTTTTCCATTACGAGTGGTGATTGCTTTCATCTCCCCTCTTGGGTTCGCAACGTTGTTACTCGGAAGAGTACCCGAAGAAGAGGGTTGATTACCTTGGATGAGCGAACCGATCATATCACGTATGTTAAGCGCTTGAGTGCTGAAAGAGTCTCTGATGTCTGCGCGAATTTCATTTCTTTGTTTTGCCATGTCATTCCTTAGCTCGGCTCGAATATCGCTCCCTTGTTTCGCCATGTCATTCTTCAAGTTGAAAAATTGACTCTTAAGATTCATCACCATCTCTCGATTAGTCTTCTTGAACGTCTCGACGTCTTGATTCAATACCATCGGTTGAGTGAGAGGTGGAGCTTGGTAATCTTGAGAATTTCCTTGAGGTGGGTATGGGTTTCTTTGGGATTGATATTGATTGTTATCACGATGTTGGGATTGGTTGTTTCGGTTATAGCTTTGTTGTTGGTTTTGGTTTGGAGGAGGGAAACCGGATGGAGCAAGATAATTGTTTGAACGATAACTTAGCAAGCTACGGTCTCTTTGAGGACGAGCTTGATAGCCTCCCGTGGGATAAGTACCGTAAGCCGCGTTAACGTTTTCAAAAAAATTGCCTTGAGTGGAAGGACAATCATTGTAGGAATGAGGACCACCACATGTGTCACAAGAAATAGAAACGACTTTAGCTTGTTGAAAGTGGTTTGTGGCCATAGTCATGAAATTCTTGTTCATCTCTGCGATTTGTTGGGTAAGTTCGGTTATCTCGGGATTGGAAGTAGTAGAAGAAACATTGACTCTCGAGTTAGATCTTGAGGATGCGGATGAATCCCAGTTCTTGTGGTGAGTAGTCATGTTTTCAATCAACTCTCTACACTCCTCCGGTCTCCTTTTCATAAAAGTACCACCGGCGGCGGCGTTGATCGTGTCACGATCACGAAAAGTGAGACCATTGTAGAAAGTATCAATGAGAGGGACGGGGAGCATGTAGTGATTTGGACAACGTTCGATCAAATCATTGTATCGTTCCCAAGCATCAAAGAGCGATTCATCATTGTCTTGCATGAATCCACTAGTTTGGTTACGAAGGCTCGTGACCATGGATGGTGGGAAGTAGCGCGACAAAAAGCGTTGAGTCATGTCGTCCCAAGTATTAATAGAGTTCTTTGGCAGACGGTCAAACCATTTTTCGGCATGGTGAGAAAGTGAGTGGGGAAAGAGTTGGAGGCGAAGGTCATCCATAGAAACACCGGGGGACTTCATGCTTTGGGTGATGGTAATGAATTTTTCGAGGTGTTTGTTGGCATCATCATCCGGAATTCCGCGAAATGGGTTAGTTTGCACTTGTTGGATCATGTGATGCTTCAACGAAAACTCCTGAGCCGTGACATGCATCGGCGCAATCGGGCCTCCACGTCCGTTCATGGTGGGTTGACATAGCTCCTCCATGGTTCGTAGGTCGGGTAAGGGTGGATTATTCATGTTTGGGTGCGTTGGATTATTATTGTTGGGGAGGGGTGGATTATTATTGTTGTTGTTGTGTACACCGGCCATGTCTAATTGTTCGAGAGTCTCGGGCTCTGAATAAGACGTTGATCGAGTATGCATACACTAAAAAGAAAATGCAAGAGAAAATATTTTTGGTTTTTATAGGTTTTTTAATGTTTTTGTATGTTTGAAAATTTTATATTTTTATGGGTTTTTTTCTTTTTTTTAAAAATTTTTGTGCTTGAAAATAACGTTCCCGAAAGAACGGATCCCAAAATCCAATTTTTCTCACAAAAAACCGTTGATCCTTACGAAAAGAGCCGGCAGCGGCGCCATTTTAATAACTGACTTTTGGTTAGTTAATAAAAAGGGTTTGCTTGCAAGATCTTTCTTTGCGTTGCTCGTACCCAATTGATATATGTCGTTTTTTTTGTTCTCGGTATCTTCTCGAATCGATCACGGTCAAAAGTGGAATCGTTGTAATTGGTAACTAAAAAGGGGGAGCTTTGGTCTAAATCTACTAAAATGATAAGTGCTAGCAATAATAAAATTGAACTAAAAGCAATTACTGAGAATAAAACTAGAATTTAAATCAAACAGTAAGTACCTACACTTGGAGAAAACAACTTATTCGGAATGAATGCTTGATCCGGAACATCAGGGAAATTTAGCTCTATTCGGAATAATGGCCTATCCGGATATTTTGCTCTACTCGGAATGCTAGTCTATCCGGAACATTTGTGCTTATGTGGAATAATCTGTCTATGCGGAATAATATGGCTATGCGGAATAATATGGCTATGCGGAATAATATGGCTATGCGGAATAATTTGGCTATGCGGAATAATATGTTATGCGGAATAATAGCCCTACTCGGAATGTTTTAGAAAGAAAACTCTATTCGGAATAACATGGCTATGCGGAATAACAGTCTATCCTGAATAATTACTCTACTCGGAAAAACTGCTCTATCCTAACTTGTGGTGGGACACACTCTTGTGCTAATTGTGATAAAGCTTATGATCAATCTCACAGGGAAGTGTATGCTTACCACAACACCGAGAGAGTTCATTTCAAGCCAAATGTCGATGTTAATCACTTGTCTTACAACTTGACAAATTATTTGGCTCCACCCGGTTTTCAACAAAGACCACCACAACCTAACCAAAACAACCAAGGGCCGCCAAGAGCTAATTTTCAAGGTAATGCCAATGTGAGGGGCTTAAATGCGAATTAGGGAAATTACCAAATGCAAAATCAAGGCTTTCCAAACCAAGGTTTCAATCCTCAAGGTTTTCCAACTTATAACCAATATCCAAACCAAGGTTTTCAACAACAAGGGTTCAATTTACCTCATCCGCCAATGGACTTGGTTTTACAAAAGTTGAATGAACATGAGAAAATCATGCAAGCAATGCAAGAATATACTAGACAAATTCAAGAGTCCACGGATAGGAAATTCGTTCAAATATTACAAACCCTTCACCCCAAGGTGCTCTTCCTTCTATCACTGAAAAAAACCCTAGAGCTAATGTGAGTGCTATTACTACTTGAAGTGGAGCAACTCTAGTAGGACCTTCTATCCCTCCTCCTATTACTCCATCTACACCTCCTCCACCCCCATTTATCCCTCCTACTACCACACCTAGTACTAGTTCTCCATTACCGTCTCCACCTATTAATGAAGAAGTACCCAAGCAAAACCCTCCACCAACCCCACCTACCACCTCTACACCTTCTACTTCTCAACCCTCAACATCCCAACCTGTACCTGCTACACCTTCACCTTCTACACCTACACCATCTAAACCCAACATCCCTTATCCTTCTCGGTTAGACAAGTGCAAATTGCTTACTACAGAGGATGCTCAAGTCACTTCTTTTATGAAGATGATCTCTCAAATGAATTTCAACATTAGCCTCGTTGAAGCACTTGTCCAAATGCCGAAATTTGTGAAAGCATTCAAGGAATTGCTTAACAAGAAGGAAAAGATGGCTGAGTTTTTCAACACACGTTTAAATGAAAACTGTTATGCAGTCATTCTTAAAGAACTTCCGGAAAAACTTGGAGATCCCGGTCGTTTTGTGTTGCCGTGCATTTTTAACAAAGATGAAGAATTTACTGCCTTAGTTGATCTAGGGGCAAGTATTAATTTGATGCCATTAAGTGTGTGGAAAAAGCTATCATTACCCGATCTTACACCAACGAAGATGACTCTTGAGCTAGCAAATCGCACTCTCGCTTACCCCATTGGTATTGCCGAAGATGTGTTTATTAAAGTTAGTACCTTCACTTTTCCGGTCGATTTTGTTGTTGTTGATTATGAAATAGAGTATTCCGTTAATACTTGGACGACCATTTTTGAGAACCGGAAAAGCTGTAGTCGATGTTGCCGAAGGTGAATTAATCTTAAGGGTCGGGAATGATGCTCAAGTTTTTAAGATGGGGAAGATTACAAGTAGGACAAATGGAAAAGAATCGGCGAAAATGATTAATGTGCTTCAAGAAGAGCTTACCTCTACTTTGAAAAGTTTTAAGCTTGATGATTTTGTTGTATATGATAATCCTCTTTTCGAGTCTTCCCATAATAATCTAATTTTCCAAGACGATGTGGATGATTTTGATGATTCTCTCCCCAATGTAGAATCCCCCACCAATTTATAATCGCCCACCAATTCAGGAGTCCCCACCAATTTATGATAACTATGATGATGATTCTAGTTCCGATGAGGATGATTCTGCTGCTTTTGTTTCAGAGTATCCAGACATGCCCACTTATGATGATTTTGATGATGTTGATACTCTCTCGAGTGATTCTTCTCATGATGACCTTACTCCTACTTTTGATGAAGATCCTCCGCCAACAATACTTGATCCTACTTTGGATGACTACTCATTTGAGGAAGACTTTGCTACTTTTCTCAATACTTATGTAACACCCCCAAATTTATAAAACTTAGTACAGCGGAAGACTCGTTGGTGTTACGGGATAGCACATTACTCACATCATAGACAACGCATAAAAATCGCGTCGTTTAATAGTAAAAGCATTTCCATTCATAAATATCAAAGTTACATCGGTCCCAAGTCATATTATTTCATACAAAGTTTTACAAAGTATTTTGAATGGAAAATATAGTTTAGGTGCGGGCCATGAATTCTTGTCGTCTTCCCGAGAATTACCTTCAAGTACCTGAGATAAAACATGTTAAAAGAAAAGGTCAGCGATAACGCCGAGTGAATTCATAGAGTTTAATAAAATCCATCAATATAATATCAGTATAAAATTATTACTGAAAATCATTTTGTACAAATCATTTTAATAGGCCATAAAATAGCCAAAGTCATTTTATACAAATCCATATCGAAAATCATAATATATGCATTAGCCTTAAAAATCATTGTACGAGCCAATGTCGTAAATACATCATACAATACGTTTTGCAACGTTGTATAGATTAAATAAAAACCGTTATAAGAATATGGTTATGAAAACCAAAACACAAACATAATATCAATAGTATGACCCTGTATTGCTAGTCAGGCAATACATCGTAATTCGGAACGTCTATTAGCATTTCGTTAATTTGGATTATTATAAGCCGCATGACATTGTTACCTTACTAAACCAAAACGGGTAGCTAACCCGATACCAATTTTTGCCCATCTAAAGTAACGTGTCGTCACAAAGGTCACGCTATGGAAATCTTCTCATACATAAATTCGCTTACCAATCAATGTGGCACGACGGGGATCAACCGTCAAGGCGCGAACTGGGGTGATCTTCCCCAAATAGTACTATTAAATGCATAAGCGTCTACCAACTCCCGGTAGTTCACAATTCATGCTAATGGGACTTTTAGTGACATAACCTAACTTTAATAATCCATTTTATTTCATCTATCGGGTCCATTAATCATTTATCGGGTCATACAATCGGGTCATTCAATCATTCGGGTCCAAATCAATAAACAAACAATCGGGACAAATGGTGTCCTATTTTATAAAAACTAACATGTTATCTCCCTCGCGGGTTTATAAAACATTTATAAAAACATTTAAAAGAGTGCGAGGCTATGAACTCACGTTGATGTGGGAAGGCGGGTTATCGGCAATTCGGATGTACGGTACGTGCTTCAATCACGGAAACCTAGACAAATAATATTTGTCTTAGACTCTTGTCCAATGACTTTATAAAAATAATAATTATGTATACATATGATGATTATATATATATGATGATCAAGTGGGTTTACATATTCTCGTTTACTCATTTTAGTGTTATATGTCGGTAAGTTTTATACTAGTTTACTAGTTTTACTTATTTACACGTTTTAAGTCCAATAAGCTTATTATAAATTATTTAACTTGTTTTAATCCATTTTATACTTATTTTATCAGTATTTACACTTTCAAGTTGGGCCCAAATAGGTTAAGCCCAATATGTTCTTTTTATGGGTGTTTATCTTATTTAGTCCAATTATTAGCCCAAGTATTAGTCCAATATGTTTACTTAGCTCGTTAATGTCCGTATGCCCTATAGTTCGGGTTTTATTGGTTTTCACTTGTTATATATGTCTATATATTAGTATATAATTTTTATAGAGTTTTCATTAGACGGGTCCAACCATCTAAGTTTTATTTAACAAAAACGTTAATTTTACGGCAATAGCCGAAAAAAGTCGTAAAAATCATGTTTATAGTTTTATAACTTATAAAATTTAACAAGTTTCCATTTTTAATATTTATACACTTATTCCACCTTTTATATATTTATATAAATAGAATCCATGAGTTAGTGGATTTTAATTTATATTTTATACATTAAAGTTTTGAGTGCTTATATAATATTATTATACTTTTAATTTCCAAAATCTGATTTTTATCTTTACTTTTACCAAAACTGCCATATCTTGAGTTCTATATGGAGATAGAAGCTCAAATTTTTATCACATAAACTAAATGATATGTGATACATTTAACTCTCCTATAGCTACTGTTGAATCATCTTCTAAATATTTTCTAAAAATCGTCCAAAACAGTAACCTCAGATTTATACCCTAAACTTGTTTTGATCATATCTCACTCATTATTTTGATTCCATTGCATGGCCAACTCTCACATGTGTACAAGACATTTAGCTTAATGTAAATGGATTCTATTTCATCATTTCATCAGTTCATAACATGTTTCTTTACTGTTTTATACAGCCATGTAAATTAATCAAGATTTTAACCTTGTTTCTTATAGTTTTTCACCTTTTTAATCATATTTATCAACACCAAATCCCCACATAACATTTTTATCATCATATAATCATCATATACATATACAATAGGAAATAAAATACATGTTTACATAATCAAATTAACAAGAAGATGAGGAGGACAATCTTTATACCACCATGATGATGTAGGTTGTGATCAAAACATGGATTTTGATGGAGATACTTGTGATGCACCAAGACCTTCTTCATGACCACCAATATTTATAAACTCCTTGTGGAAAATCAGCCTTAATACTCCATAGAAACTCCTCCTTGGATGTTATAACTTGAACCAATCAATAGGGTTTCAAAAGGGCTTCAACATATGCAAGTATAACATAGGATTTTGTGGTTAGATTTTGATCAAATGGGTGTTTTGAGTGGGAGGAGGGACGGCACAAATGGAGAGGATGAGAGTGTTTATGGTTGTTTTGCATGTTGTGAATGTTTTAGCTAGTTTTAGTCTAGTGGTTTTGGTTTGGTGGAAGGCTTACATTGTAAGCTAAGACATGTGTAAGTTTTAGCTAGAAACTTGCCACCAAATTGGTGTGGTGGCTTCTTTAGGCCAGTTTGAATGGGGGTGGGACAAGTGTCCCACTTGTCTAATCCCCATTTATTTACAGGTACTCCTCGATTCTAGTTTCCTCGATTTGCGTGCCCTCGGGTCGTTTTACGAAAAACGTTTTTATAGATTATGAATCTACGTCATAAAACGAATCCAATAAAAATTGTCTCATCAAAAACGGAGTTTGAAAACGTAAATACGTAATCCTAAGGTTTCCGGTTTAGTCGTAAAGGACGTTAAAATAAAATCGTAAGTCCTAATCTCTTCTCGTAAATTTGTGAGTTTATGAACCAACACAAATTTAAAACTCCAAAATAATATTCATGGACAAATTTATTTTCTGAAATGTCGGACTGTCACCAAGGACGGTGTATGTAAACGTAAGCACGTAACGTTGAATCCTCCGGTTTAGACATAGTCGATGCTACTCCAAGACGTAAATCCAAATTTCTTCCCAAAAATAAGTGAGTTCATATTGTATCATTAAAATAATATTTTCAAATAATATTTGAGAATAAAATATCAATCGTAAATTGACGGATTGTCACAGCATTTACCCCTAAACAGGATCTTTGTCCTCAAAGATCATCTTACCTTACTACTCGCTTCTTATAGAGTTAAAGCCATGTGGGTATTTCCTCCACATTCGGTCTTTTCTCACAAGTGCAATCCATTATAATACGCGAGTTTCATCAAACATAACTACGGGAATAAGATCAGGCTTAATGTTGACTTACTTTCTCTATCCATGATGTTCACGGGTTTTTGATGAATGCAACTTTTCGCCGATCTAAGCTCTACTAAGAATAATCAGATTTTCACTTGATAGATATTCCATCAAGTTCGATTTACGAAACATAATTCATGCAGTTCTTTGAAGTCCTAGGGTAGATCCAACTTATATGCCTTTCAATCCCAACTTTTACATCATCTCAATGGTCCCATACAACGGGGACTTATATCCCATGATTTGTCAGATCATAAATTCATTTTTCCAAGGTTAAAAATTGTGGCATAACTTCGCTACCCATTTGGCACTTCAAGATCTACTTTTCATATTCACATATCCTCTTGCCCACTATCGGCAGTTAATAATCAAATCCTAATTTCAACAATCATTTCAGATTTCGCGAGTCGGGTATTTTGCAAGGTTAGGTTCGCCATCATAGGAAACCTTAAACCTAAAAGACATGTCCAACTCACAATGGATGTATGTCGGATGTCTTCATCTCAACTCTTGCTTACAGATGCTCTAACATAGATCCTAACAAGATTAGATCTCGATCCTAATACGATAGTTATCAAGGATAATCTCTCCAAAGGAAAACGATTATACGGTCTATTACCAAAGGTCAATCATTCAAACATAAAACAGCACTTATATTACTTTGTATCGTTACTTTACCTCGTCCCTTCGATTTGGGGTGCTACATAGTACTCTCATCAAGGTTCGTTCTCAATGACTTCTGAGCAAATCTCTAGAAGTTCGTTGCGAAGCGAGGATCTTGATATAGATGTTCGATACAGGCACACTATGTTTGCATAACTCTTTTGCATTTATCATTAACGGGAATGATATTAGCAGATTTGGTCAGTCTGTCGACGATGACCCAAATCGAATCAAATTCAGATGATGACCTTTGCAATAGCTAGACGTTTACTAATGTATGAGGCGATGTCTGCCTTCATAATTGTTATTAGTACAACTTCTTCAGACAAAGATACTTTTAGTCATAAATGACATAAATATATTACTTATACTTACAAATTCTAACATACTATATCTCACAATCTTCCACATTTAGGCAACCATAAACGGTCCTTTAAAACATTTAACGCTATCGGCTTCTCAATTCTTAATGGTTCATATTAGCCATGAACCCCTTTTATTATCTATATTATCCTTTTTACAAGTATTGTTTATTTTTATATCGTTTGGCAATTTATTTTGCACCTTCATTAATAAGGAACATGTCCTAACTGGTTCTTTATCTTTTCTACATAATGCATCGGTATCTATATTCACTTCTCATGATGATATAATTATCATGTCCACAATTCACTCAGATATTCTTTCTATATTAAGTGTCAGTAATTACGTTCACTTTCTCCTGATGAAATAAATGTCATAACCGTATTTATTCAAAATTCTTTCTTCATATCTTTTATGTTTCAGTTTCGTCTCAACTATCATTTTTATCAGTTTTTCTCAATCCGACGTCTAAAGCGTCGATAATTATTATATGTAAATTAACAATAATTATTTAATTTTTATGTAACGTAGACGTTAAAAATTTAAATTTCTTAGTTCGACCAATTATATAAAATGTTCAAAATAAATTTGGATTTAATTAACAAGATTTTTGTTGATTTATCGAAAATATTTAATAAGATTCGTAAATGCTCGAAAAACCTTTGTTTATACTTTGGTCAAAGTTTTCTTAGTTTGAAAAGCAAAAATTGTCGTTTTAAGTTTTTTTTTTTTTTTTTTTTTTTTTTTTTTTTTTTTAGGTTATGGTATAAATGGTTTTACTCAGTCCTTCTTAAGTTGTCTAAAAGTATACACAAACATTTACCCCTAAACAGAAGTTTAGTTAAATGGTTTGTGTATAAGGGAATAATCCCTTTAAAATCCTTTGTTAAAACATTTGTAAAAACATATTTCCATTTCTTTTTAGTAAAATCCAAAGTCTTAAAAGGGCTCTTAATTTTTGAAGAGTCAATTTATATTCCATTATCCTTTTAATCACATAGTCAAATCATGTAAAGTATTAAATCTTTAATCACGTGTTAATTATTCAAGGTACAGGTTTTTATCGTTTAGCCTATTCAGGGCAATTTATAACTAATTATTAACTCATTCTTATTCTTATAAACAAATAAATGGTCCTTAATGATCGCGTGCATGAATTTATCAAATTACAGCCTACACACGTGATTCATCATAATTATGAATACTACATGTGCATTGTCAATCCAAACGACATCACGTGAAACTCATAACGTTCATCACAAGTTCGGGATGTGATGATTGGAATAGATAATCTCTTTCGCAGATGCGAAGTTGATGATAACCATGCCATGGATCAAATTTGCTAGAACCTTGTAAATGATCGAACAATTCTTCCATTTCGAGTTATGGATATCGTTTTAGATTGTCAATTTACTCAGTCACAGTAATCTATAAATATAAGGAATGATAACACCATAGCTCTTCAGGATGACAGGCTTGGTATAATAAAATCTTTCCCCGACAACTTTCTTAGTTGTACGGTAATTCCTTAAATTCAGATGATGCTGACGTACAGTGCACAAGCCACAGGTGCAGCACTGGAATAATCAATACCAATTTCTACTTGCCTTAATGGCGAAAGTCTAGGTAATTCACCAACAAATACATCCTAAAGTTTCAGATAACGGAAACATCTTTTAATACATTCATTTTAAGTTCCTTCTAGATTATAATATCTATAACTAGTTCACAACCATTCATGGTATACTTTTTAAGTCTAAATACAGGATATCGTCATCCACCAAGAATCATTTAGATCACTTTTGATAATCAACATCTTATCATTTAGGGGATTTCTACTCGAGTTCGCATTAATTAAGACAATGTCGTCATGTCATAATCAATCAATCCATTCTACTGGCACTTATCAACCTTTCAGTTTTATTGCCGTCGATAAGATGTGAACTTCTCAAAAGACTAATAATAACTCACAATCCTTCACAAATTCAAGGATATCAGGAGACATAACTATCATCTAAAGAGTAAGGTCAATGCAAAATCTACGCGAGATAATTTCAAATCAGGTACAGACGAAAACATTTAACGAATATGAATATATCCCATGTTTTCATAATTTGAGTACGCATTCGAAAGCTCCTCGGTCCGTTACCCAGGTCATTCAAATGAAATCAAATCAAAAGAAATGATAGGAACGTCGATACATCCAGTCGGGTATCGACACTCGGTAATCAGATACTTTTCCTAGGAATCTCACTACAGGAGAATTGGACAAGAAAGAATTGTCAATTGTCAAATAAGACAATTTTCACAAATGAGTAAATTCGACTCAAAAGAATAGATGCTACAGGCACATATGTAGGTGTCCCTAACACTATGTCCCTATTTTTCACTTCTTGCAGATCTCATAAAATTTAATCTTTCACAATCTTCAAAGAAAATGTAGTGTTTATTCATTAGTTTTATGGGGACTACTAATCATTCTTGCATGGTCCATTCCAAATTGTATGTAGGCGCGCAACTATATACAATTTCAAGATCAACGATGCAATACTCAGTTCGTCAAAATTTTATCATCATGTTTATAATAGAAACATTTTCATGCTTAATTCAAAAATATATTTACAAAGGTTTTCTTTGTTATGGAAATAACTAAGTTTCCAAAGCTTCTCATAAACAACTTCATTTTGATATCAATCACTTATAAATCTCACTTTGAATAATCCTTATTGTGATGAAAATTAAATTTTCTCAAAGGATACCGTTTTGACTTTATAAAAACAATGTGTGATCTGCAAAAGAGTGATGAAGAGTTGTTCACCAAGAACTTAACTACAATATGATAGGAAATGAGCTTTAGCCACATAATCATGAGGTTCATGACCTTAATGGCACTCAAAAAGAATAATCCACAACGTAACTCAAATCATGATGAGTACTTGTTCAATGGTTGCATCACTAATGCGAACATTAGGATGAAGCAAGAAAAGATAGATAACATCGATACATGTAGAATTTAGCAATCAAAGGTAGTCTTTTTCATTAATCACAAACAAGTCAAAATTGTACCGTAACACATTACGCGTCACTATGTCATACAATTCTCAGAACTCATCCTACCAACTGATGTCTCAGTTAAGTTAGGGATTTTTTTTTATAAAGATACCACAATGAATACTAATCTACAAGAGTCATTAGGTGTTCCACATGTCCCGAAAGATCCATCGGTCTCAATTTAGAAGAAGATTTCTTCAATTTATTTATTGGACACTGGGCATCCTCGTTAGTGGACAATGGCCTAGGAACAATACTTAACACAAACTAACAATCAATCAAAACCTTATAATTCAATCACAGAACTTAATGACTTATATTAACAATCTCATATTCCATATGGGTTAAATTTTACTTTATCCAAGTTTCAACCAACTTATACTCAATGCGATATCCTACTTCATTCTCCAATACTTACAACCTTATTCTTTGGCCTTGTAAAGGCAATACAATCTCAATATGAATCAACACTTAATTTCCAATCCTATTATCTCTTACAACAACAATTATCAAATGAGTCATTAATATGAAATGACTTGATCATTCAACTAGACTTCTCGGAAAGGTACTAGTGCATGAGGCTTCTGGGTAATGGTTCCATTGACAGCCTCAAGTGCAACATTCACCCTTTCGATTTCAATTTAAGAATTGGATGACAACGAATCAGATGACATCTTTCTAGGTGGTAACGTTTTGTCAAACTCCACTCTATAAGAAAAGATCGTCATGACATCGATATCAGATTTAATCTCGCCAATTCTTCTTTCGATATCACAATCAACTAATATCTACATTTCTACGAATATCAACCATTTTCTTGGGATCATAAATATCCACAACTTGGTTTAGATCTAGGATAGCTAGAATTCCTACGAGAATAGCTTCGATTAATTTACTAGGGGGATTTAGGGTACATTGTGACAATCTACGTCGTATAAATACCTCGTATAAATATCAAAATAATCATAAAACAATCAAGTGATCAAATTACATCATATGTATATTAAAATAACACTTCTCAGTCTGGCCTTGTCGGTAACTCGGGAATTCTTCGGCACCGTTATAGTCAAAAGATTTTTAGACATTTTTAGAAAAATGTTTTTAGTTAAAAGATTTTGAAATGTTTTATTCAAAACCTTGGTTTTAAAAATCTTTCATTCTCTATAACGAGAGCTCTGGTACCAAACTGTAACACCCCCAAATTTATACAACTTAGTACAGCGGAAGACTCGTTGGTGTTACGGGATAGCACATTACTCACATCATAGACAACGCATAAAAATCCCGTCGTTTAATAGTAAAAGCATTTCCATTCATAAATATCAAAGTTACATCGGTCCCAAGTCATATTATTTCATACAAAGTTTTACAAAGTATTTTGAATGGAAAATATAGTTTAGGTGCGGGCCATGAATTCTTGTCGTCTTCCCGAGAATTACCTTCAAGTACCTGAGATAAAACATGTTAAAAGAAAAGGTCAGCGATAACGCCGAGTGAATTCATAGAGTTTAATAAAATCCATCAATATACTATCAGTATAAAATTATTACTGAAAATCATTTTGTACAAATCATTTTAATAGGCCATAAAATAGCCAAAGTCATTTTATACAAATCCGTATCGAAAATCATAATATAGGCATTAGCCTTAAAAATCATTGTACGAGCCAATGTCGTAAATACATCATACAATACGTTTTGCAACGTTGTATAGATTAAATAAACCGTTATAAGAATATGGTTATGAAAACCAAAACACAAACATAATATCAATAGTATGACCCTGTATTGCTAGTCAGGCAATACATCGTAATTCGGAACGTCTATTAACATTTCGTTAATTTGGATTATTATAAGCCGCATGACATTGTTACCTTACTAAACCAAAACGGGTAGCTAACCCGATACCAATTTTTGCCCATCTAAAGTAGCGTGTCGTCACAAAGGTCACGCTATGGAAATCTTCTCATACATAAATTCGCTTACCAATCAATGTGGCACGACGGGGATCAACCGTCAAGGCGCGAACTGGGGTGATCGTCCCCAAATAGTACTATTAAATGCATAAGCGTCTACCAACTCCCGGTAGTTCACAATTCATGCTAATGGGACTTTTAGTGACATAACCTAACTTTAATAATCCATTTTATTTCATCTATCGGGTCCATTAATCATTTATCGGGTCATACAATCAGGTCATTCAATCATTCGGGTCCAAATCAATAAACAAACAATCGGGACAAATGGTGTCCTATTTTATAAAAACTAACATGTTATCTCCCTCGCGGGTTTATAAAACATTTATAAAAACATTTAAAAGAGTGCGAGGCTATGAACTCACGTTGATGTGGGAAGGCGGGTTATCGGCAATTCGGATGTACGGTACGTGCTTCAATCACGGAAACCTAGACAAATAATATTTGTCTTAGACTCTTGTCCAATGACTTTATAAAAATAATAATTATGTATACATATGATGATTATATATATATGATGATCAAGTGGGTTTACATATTCTCGTTTACTCATTTTAGTGTTATATGTCGGTAACTTTTATACTAGTTTACTAGTTTTACCTATTTACACGTTTTAAGTCCAATAAGCTTATTATAAATTATTTAACTTGTTTTAATCCATTTTATACTTATTTTATCAGTATTTACACTTTCAAGTTGGGCCCAAATGGGTTAAGCCCAATATGTTCTTTTTATGGGTGTTTATCTTATTTAGTCGAATTATTAGCCCAAGTATTAGTCCAATATGTTTACTTAGCTCGTTAATGTCCGTATGCCCTATAGTTCGGGTTTTATTGGTTTTCACTTGTTATATATGTCTATATATCACTATATAACTTTTATAGAGTTTTCATTAGACGGGTCCAACCATCTAAGTTTTATTTAACAAAAACGTTAATTTTACGGCAATAGCCGAAAAAGTCGTAAAAATCATGTTTATAGTTTTATAAATTATAAAATTTATCAAGTTTCCATTTTTAATATTTATACACTTATTCCACCTTTTATATATTTATATAAATAGAATCCATGAGTTAGTGGGTTTTAATTTATATTTTATACATTAAAGTTTTGAGTGCTTATATAATATTATTATACTTTTAATTTCCAAAATCTTATTTTTATCTTTACTTTTACCAAAACTGCCATATCTTGAGTTCTATATGGAGATAGAAGCTCAAATTTTTATCACATAAACTACATGATATGTGCTACATTTAACTCTTCTATAGCTACTGTTGAATCATCTTCTAAATAATTTCTAAAAATCGTCCAAAACAGTAACCTCAGATTTATACCCTAAACTTGTTTTGATCATATCTCACTCATTATTTTGATTCCATTGCATGGCCAACTCTCACATGTGTACAAGACATTTAGCTTACTGTAAATGGATTCTATTTCATCAGTTCATCAGTTCATAACATGTTTATTTACTGTTTTATACAGCCATGTAAATTAATCAAGATTTTAACCTTGTTTCTTATAGTTTTTCACCTTTTTAATCATATTTATCAACACCAAATCCCCACATAACATTTTTATCATCATATAATCATCATATACATATACAATAGGAAATAAAATACATGTTTACATAATAAAATTAACAAGAAGATGAGGAGGACAATCTTTATACCACCATGATGATGTAGGTTGTGATCAAAACATGGATTTTGATGGAGATACTTGTGATGCACCAAGACCTTCTTCATGACCACCAATATTTATAAACTCCTTGTGGAAAATCAGCCTTAATACTCCATAGAAACTCCTCCTTGGATGTTATAACTTGAACCAATCAATAGGGTTTTAAAAGGGCTTCAACATATGCAAGTATAACATAGGATTTTGTGGTTAGATTTTGATCAAATGGGTGTTTTGAGTGGGAGGAGGGACGGCACAAATGGAGAGGATGAGAGTGTTTATGGTTGTTTTGCATGTTGTGAATGTGTTAGCTAGTTTAGTCTAGTGGTTTTTGTTTGGTGGAAGGCTTACATTGTAAGCTAACACATGTGTAAGTTTTAGCTAGAAACTTGCCACCAAATTGGTGTGGTGGCTTCTTTAGGCCGGTTTGAATGGGGGTGGGACAAGTGTCCCACTTGTCTCATCCCAATTTATTTACGGGTACTCCTCGATTCTAGTTTCCTCGATTTGCGTGCCCTCGGGTCGTTTTACGAAAAACGTTTTTATAGATTATGAATCTACGTCATAAAACGAATCCAATAAAAATTGTCTCATCAAAAACGGAGTTTGAAAACGTAAATACGTAATCCTAAGGTTTCCGGTTTAGTCGTAAAGGACGTTAAAATAAAATCGTAAGTCCTAATCTCTTCTCGTAAATTTGTGAGTTTATGAACCAACACAAATTTAAAACTCCAAAATAATATTCATGGACAAATTTATTTTCTGAAATGTCGGACTGTCACCAAGGACGGTGTATGTAAACGTAAGCACGTAACGTTGAATCCTCCGGTTTAGACGTAGTCGATGCTACTCCAAGACGTAAATCCAAATTTCTTCCCAAAAATAAGTGAGTTCATATTGTATCATTAAAATAATATTTTCAAATAATATTTGAGAATAAAATATCAATCGTAAATTGACGGATTGTCACAACTTACTTCCCCAATGAGAATGATTCTTCTCCTTTAGACTTTGATGATGCTCTTTATCCTCCTTCGGATATTAAGAAACTAGTTTCAAAGGAGAAGAAGCCGGAAGACACCGATATCCGTAGTACCTATGTCTTGGCACCTCTTTATCCACCTTCTGAGGATGAGATTGTGAGATTTATGAGCGGATCTTCTTCAAGGTCTACTGAGCCTAAGTCTTATTTTCCCCTAAAGGAAAAGGTGTTCGATCTGGGTATCAGACTTTTTAGGCCATCTTAGTATCCATCTGATGAAATAAAAGGAAAGATTTTTGGAACTTGTGGAGATATGCTTGCACCTCATCACCCTTGCTACCACCGTGCTCTATCTTTGCTTAAGGGAACCTTGCCTACTCTTCTTTGGCTTGCCTTTTTTGCCTTAAGCTTGTGCTACTTGATGGATGAAAACCATGTATTTGATCTCGGTGGATGTGTTTCAAGCTTCTTCTTATGCTAATCAAGGTCGAGTCATGCTCACGACTCGGTGAACAAAAACAAGCGCTTCTCGAGAGGCAACCCGCAGTATCTATCCTTTTTATCTATTTTTTATAATAAGTGTAGGGGGAGACCCTTGTATGTGTTTGTTGTTTTCTTTCTTATCATGTGCAGGGATTCGAGCTTTCAAAGATCCATTCTTTATGACTTTTGACGAACCGTAATTCCGTGTTCCCGTCTTCCCGGTTCTATCCTAAACTCTTTTGATTCACTATTTTATATTCTTCAATATTAAAATAGGAATCACTTTAGTTGTCTTCTCCTTATCAAGATTTAAACAAAGTGCACAATGTCCAAAGTGTAGGGGAGTTTACTCCCACATGCTTAAACATTGAGGACAATGTTTATATTAAGTGTAGGGGGGCTTCTATCGAAGTTAAGTGGGCTTTTCCTTGTATTTGTCCTCATTTTAACCGGAAAACTGATTTTCGACATTTTTCAAAAATTTTGATCTATTTTGGCCTAGTTGTATTTACCTTTGTTATAGTTATTTTCTTTCTTTGCCAGAATAAATTTTGAATAAAGTGGTTTTAATTTTTAAAACATGGTGAATCTTTTGAGTCAACCCGAGTTTACTTATCTAAGTTTACTCTAGCTAGTATCCTTAACGTGTTTAAGTCAAGTTTTGCTAGGCTTTTATATAGGGAACTTTAAAACGCGAAAGTCTTAACTCTTACGGGTTAAGAACAAGAACTTTTCGCACGTTCCTATAATTGATCCTAGAAAGTCGTTTATCAAGGGAACTTTAAAATGCGAATTCTAAACTTGAAAGAGTCTAAGAAGTTACAAGATCATATAGATGACTCGAAAACCCAAAACTTTGATTTAATTGGCTAAGCATCCACGAGTCTCATTCCTTAAGATTTTAAACTGTGGAGAATGAGAGATGATAGTGTCAATTATAATTTTGGTATTCTTTCATGAATTTATGTGAGTTAATTATGAGCTTTTTCTCCCATCGCTTGTTAATAAATATATTTGCAATAAATAAGGTTGTACGATTTGAAAGTTACTTAGCTTCTAGCACAAGATCGTTTAATAGTTGCTCGGTATTAATTAGAGTTCATAGCCAAGGCATAACTTATTGAAGCGGGATGCGAAGATTGGCGAGTCTGAAAAGGCCCTAACAAGGCATGAGGGCTACATTTTGTTGCTAAAGATCCAAAGTGATGTGAAGAATCATTTATCAAAAATCAATATGAAGGATCGAGACACACGACGAAAAGCAAATACTCCCCTAAAGATCATGGAGAAGTCTATCCAAAAAGGCTCTAACAAGGTATGAGGATAAATAGATCCAAGTCCTAAAAGGAGGTGGATCGTTGTATATCAAAATCACAAATAAATGTTGGAGAAAAATGAAGAAGTCGTGGTTCAAGTATGAAGAATCTTTCAAAACATCAAATGAAGAAATTCCTATTATGAAGAGAAGACCATCATTACATGAACGTCAATTCAAGATTTGAAGTATGATGTCAATGCCAAATATCGGTCCGAGAAAGGTCTCAAATCGTGAAGCGGGTTATGCCAAGATATGAACTTTAAGAGGTCTTGAGAAGCGGTCTTAAAAGATTTTGCCCTTTAGCTAACTATTGATTAAATCGTCCTACTTTGTTTTCGGCCTAATTACTATCGAAATAAGTCAACAATGCATCCTCGTGATCATTCAAGACAATAATAAAATATAAGAGATACACTAGGAATAAGGGAGTCTAAGTGAATAATTGGGCCACATGAGTTTGTGTTAGTTTGCTAACTTATAATAACAATGATCTCGTTTTTAAGCTTGGTATGGGGAACGTGAAACTTGAGGATGATAATCATTCATGACATTCCAAAACCCTAAGGTAAGTTTTTGATCTTTTTACTTGTTTTCTTCCTTTAGATATTTTGTCTCTTTAATAAAGGCCAATGTGGATTGATTGTGACTGAAAATGTAAAACTTGCTTTATGATTAAGGCATTGCATGAGGACATTGCAATGGTCAAGTGTAGGGGATTTGATAGGTGTGAATAAACCCATCCTGTTACCACTTAATTATAATAATAACCAAGCCAAAACATGTATTTTATGTCGTAAATGTCGGAATTATGCGTGGTTTGTGTTTTTATTGTGTTTTTGGACCAAAAGATGAAAAAGGAAGAAACCACAGGCTTTCACGGGCTTATCGATGAAAACGAGAAAAGACGAAGTCAAAAGATCAAGAGTGCAAAAAGAACGGAAGTCCAAGGCCTATTTTGAAGATTTATCGAAGAAAAATTCTAAAGACGGAAGTATAATGAAGTCGAAGAACTCAAATCTAATTATTGAAGAAATTATAAGACAAGTTTAATTTATATCGACAAATCCCAAGACGACGTCGAGAAAGACAAAGAATTTAAATCAAGTCGAGACGAGAAAGAGAAAGAAAGAAGGAAGCAACACATGCACTCCCCACTCCCTATATATACCCTCCTAATGACACATTAGAAGGGTGTTAGTTAGTTAATTAATTAGTTCATTTTTCTTCTTTGAAGTTTTTAATTTTAGAGAGAGAAAGTGCTTAACTTTCTCTCACTAGGAACTTCATCTTTTATCTTCCTTCCTTGTTTTAATATAATCTTTACTTTTAATAGCTTAATCTTGTTTAAATCTTCATCTTTTTCTACCTTTCTTGATTTTGTTTATCTTTAATTCTCGTTAATCTTTGATTTTGTGTCATCTTAATGTTTATGTGATTAAAAA
Source organism: Glebionis coronaria (assembly GCA_025667525.1). NCBI lineage: Eukaryota > Viridiplantae > Streptophyta > Magnoliopsida > Asterales > Asteraceae > Glebionis > Glebionis coronaria. The sequence goes on along the minus strand of CM046882.1, from coordinate 170,468,531 downwards.
GATTATCTTTTTACTCCTATACAAGTTTTTATACGATTAAGTTTAAAGCTTGTTAGTACTAGCTTATTGTATTTTAAGTTTTCTTAAAAGTTTAGTGTTTTTAAAGTTTGTTTTATAAAGTTTGCATATTTCGTGTCTCAAAAGTTTTCAAATTTATGCTTGTTTTCATTTGGTTAAGGTTTGAATAAGTGCTTGTTCATCTTGCTTATTTGTGCTTATTTATTTTTGCTTATTCTGTTTTTGAATCCCATCGTAACAACTATTTACCCAATCTGATCGAGTAAGTGTGATCGCATAAACCCCTAGGGTTTCTACTTGTGATCCATTACTGCGATCAAGACTAAGATCACTCACCACGATCTAAGCTACGATCGACTTGTTACGATCGTGGTTGCTATCTGTGGCTACGATCTGGAGTCCGAACGTTCACTACGATCCAAGGCTTCGATTGTGGGTGCGATCACTTGGTCACGATAGTCCACTGCAATCCACTTGCTGCGATCGTGGTGGAGTACGATCCATGAGTGCGATCGCTTGACTCCGATCCAGAGTACGATCGCTGGTTGTGATCGTGACTGCGATCTGACCTTTCTTTGATTTTATTTCCTGTTTTTTTTATTATTATTGTTGGTTTCTATTTTCAATTTTTACTTTTCCCGTATTTTTACTTAGTATTATTTTTAAACGAGTTTTGTCTTAGTTTATTTTTACCAAGTTTTAAGTTTTAAATTAACTCTAAGTTTTTAATCATTTATTTTTGACTAGTTATTTTTAGTTTAATTTTTAAATCTTTAATTTTTACTCAACGACACTTTTATTTTACTATTAGTTTAAAATAGATAATCAAACCTTTCTTATTTTTCCACCAAGAACGACCGGACGATAACTTTTTACATACAAAATCTCTTGTATTAGGGTGCTTACTGAAGACTCTATATCATCATGTAAGTCATCTTTAGTAACTGAAGACTCAATAGGTGTTGAAGAATCAACACTTTCATGAAACTCAAGGAGAAGGATACGTCAAGTGTCATGGTTTGGTAAATTCTCTTCACCTGACCTTTCAATGTCAGGGATCGAGCTACCTTCCTCATTTGAGGCTTTGACAAAGAAAATATCACGAGATTTGGTATTGAAAGATCCTTCAACACCAAGAATTTTCCTTTTTTGAGAAGGAAGTTGTTCATTATTGCACTGATTAATCCTGTCAGAGTTTCTAAGCCATTATTTAACAATATCTTTAGCTTCTTTTAGTTCAACTCTTAAAGACTTGTTTTCATCAATGATTCTCGTGTTTAACTATTAAAAAGTAAGTAAATCAAGTTTAGCCTTATTTCAAAGGCATGCAAGGAAGAAGGCTCAAAAGCCACCAATCTCACTATTTGCTTAAGCTAGACCTGCTAAGTCTAAGGGGGAATCTTCAGCAAAAGACAGTCATATTGATGGTTTAACCACCAGTGGTGATTTGACTGGCGAAGGCTCTCCTCCTATCCAACCCAAAGATACAGGTGATCACACTCTCCACCAAAGACTGATCAAGTCTGGTGTGGTCACCCAAGAAGAAATCAATAAGGTGCTCAAAATAAATGAAGCTGACAAAATCAGATATTTGAAGCAAGCCTTGTATCATGAAATGGGAACCTCAGTTGTAGAGAACATATACAAGAGGAAAATGTTATATGATAATTTTTGCTTTGTTAGACTGAATAGACGAATTCCTTCAGAAATTACCAACATTGACATGCTCACCACCAAAGGTAATATCAATCTCAAATTCTACATGGCTGATAATAATGATGAGATTTTGGATGACTTCTAGGCTAAAGAACTATCTCTCACTAAATGGCTAGAAATGGAACTAAAACTATCCAAGAAGAAAATAAAAATATGGGATGATGTTGATACAAAAGTTGGATGGACCGTGCTTGACCCGGATTAGGCTTAATTTGGGGTCTTGTGGACTCCGGCTCTTGCACCAAGTGAAACTTGTTTTGAGGATCATGCGCACTAAACAGACACCGTTAGGCTTACCGTGGGTTTGTGACCCACGATTAGACTTTAGCGTAAGAGTAAGTAATCGATTTGAGTATATAGTGTTTAGGGTATTGTGTGTATCGTACCTTTGTGGAACCTATGGGGTTCCTTTTGTTCGGTCGAAAATATGAAGTATTATGAGTTGATATGTCAAAACCAAAAGACAAGGACTAAATCTGACAAGAGAAGATTCTACAAGCCGGTGGACAAACTTGTAGAAGATATATTGCAAGAAGAATAGAATATTTAGTAAATATCTTATTTAGTGAATATTATTTACTGAATAACTTATTTAGTTTCCTTGTAACAAGGGTTTATGTGTATTATATAAACACATACCATGCGTAGGTTTTATTCATAATAATCATTCACAATGTAACCTACAAGCAATTCGTGTGTCTAGACGTGGGATTCAAGGTATACACGTCTAGATGTTATTTTTGTTTAATAATACAAGTAACGTTTGGGAAAATTCATCTTGTCCACAACAACTTGTTATAATCAATGTTCTAATTCCGCTATGTTTATCATATGAATGTTGATGATCTTAGTAAGCTTAATCGGTCCGTGAATCTGTAGATTCATCAATTGGTATCAAAGCGGGTGGCTCTCGAAGCTAGGATCAACAAGGTGTTCGTTCGTAGTGAATAAAGAAGAAAACCTGTCTAGGGTTTATATACGTTTTTGTGTGCGCAGCAGTGTTGTGAAGGGCATAACTTTTTCATGAACCGTTGGATCGCTACGAAAATTGTTTTGTTTGTTCTACACACATATATCTAGATATCCTCCAGAGGGATTATCAAGATCTATCCTCAAGAAAAAGTTATTAAGCGTCCAAGTCAACAATAGAAAAGAATGATCACATGCAGTTTTCTGTGGACAGTCGTATTCAAAACACGATTCCTTCGTTAACCGTTGGATCATCGTGAAATTCTTGCTGTAGATTATTGGAACTTGTGTATAGGATCTCACCGAAGGGATCTTCGATCTGAGCTCTCATGAGGAAGTTATTTGAAGTTGAAGTTCGCTACAGAAAGAGGTATTAATTTTCTATTTTTTGTTTTTATTGAATAAGATTTAGATTTTTCCCCTAAACCCTAGATCAAGTTTAAAACAGAAAAGGTTTTGTTCGTGAATAAAAGCTGTGATGTCGAAAGATTTTCGTTTTTAGGGTTTGCATAAACCCTAGATCCAACTTATTAAAACGCAGTAGCAGCAGCAGTTCTGTGTTCGAAGTGTATGGTGCCATGATATTAATTTATTCCGGTGATTATTAATATAAGAAAAGACAGATCGTTTCATATATAATATGATACTGTTTTATATATTATTTGTGATTACAAAGGGATTCGATTGGTGAAGGAAAAAGGCAGCAACTCGATCCTAATTGTTTATGATGCTCACGTAGCTGTAGCTTATATTGAATGATGCATGTTGAATGGCAACAGACATTGAACATATATTGATTATGGACACACGTGGGGTAAAAGCAGAATGAAACAAAGATTAAATTTGTTTGCCCCATATGTTACATGAAGTATGTAAAGAATAGAAATGAATGGTAGTACTATTGGAGATCTACATGCTGGTACTGTTTGTACACAAGGGTTTTTGATGGATAATAGCAAAAGAAAAAGTACTATAGTGAAGCTGCTCACATGATTCAAAAGTAAAGAGATGTCACGTGATGAAAGTCTAGCAAAAAGGTTCTATACATCTATATTCATGCTCGTTATTTAATATTTTTGCTATTCACGAGATGTACAAAGGAGCAGCTTTGGATTTGTATAAGATATGGGAAGGAGTAGTGCACTTGTGGTCCCTGGTTAATAAAAGTGTCTACTAAAGACAATGGTTTGATGTGGACGTGAGATGGAGCTTGTGTGGACCAAGAAGTTCAAATATAATTGCTTACTTTCTAAGAAAGAGACATGACTTCTGTAGTCACATTGTTCACGTACTGTTCTGGTTGTTCAGTTATGTATTAAAAGAAGATTGTATGCATGCATGATCGTGATTGTGATTAATCATGTGGGTGGATCGAGCCGCTGACATGAAGAAAAGTTGACGTTGATGCATTAAAATTCATCCGCTGACAGAGTATATGTTTTCGAAGACGCTGACGTTTGTAATCGAGACGCTGACGAGTGTAGGTCAGCCGTTGATAGAAGTAGACGCTGATAGGAATAAGTCAGACGCTGACAGAAGCGCTAACAGAATGATGTGTTGTCAGAGATATGTCAACACATACTGATGGGATCTTGGACAGTGAAGGATCTCAAATAAAGGAAGAAAAGCTGCTGTTTGGAAATTTGATTAGGTTTTGGCACAAAAAACGAGGTATTTACCCACGAAAGTACATGGAATCTCTATTTTATTCAGAATATCGTTTTTATATTGATGGCTCGGAGTTGTTTAAAAAGAATTTATGATTTTACGTGAGTTAGCAACAATTCGTGAAGTATTTTATTGGAGTAATATTTATTATGTAATCGGGGTAGCCTTGTGAAAGGATTATCCATAGATCACTTTTACATATGAAGATATTGTTTCATTAAGACTCGTCATGAAGAGGTGTTGGCTTAAGGGGAAGAACTCTTATGGTAAAATTGATGCTTGGAGTAGATTCTCGCGATTTTATGTTTTATCATATCTTTAAATCATGTGGATAGCACCCCATTGGTTTGAAGGTAACTTGTTCGTGCTTTAAATGTTTGGTGACGAAGACTTGTCAAATATAGCAACTAGATACCTTGCTATCACTTGAAGGAGTTACATTATCGTGCTCATTGTCTCACAAAGGATGAGGATTTTGACAAAGAGATCGAGGTCTACTTATAGTTTCCTGCATTATATAAGCTTGACGTCACATGGATAATGCAAGACATGGAAAACAGGTTTGGGTTATTCTACTTCTACATCAAGATTATTGTATTTATGTTTTTCAAGATCATTACATAGAGCTAATTTTGGAGGATTTTCAAGATTGCATACTTTCACATATTCCCTACTGATGTGTCAAAAATGGGAAGAATTTGTGCTATACTTAAGGGGAAGCAATTTGAAGATCGTGTACCATATACAAAAGGTTTTGAAATCATCAACTAGGGGAAGATTGTTGGTTCGAAAATATGAAGTATTATGAGTTGATGTGTCAAAACTAAAAGACATGGACTAAATCTTACAAGAGAAGATTCTACAAGCCGATGGACAAACTTGTAGAAGATATATTGCAAGAAGAATAGAAGATTTTGTAAATATCTTATTTAGTGAATATTATTTACTGAATATCTTATTTAGTTTGTGACAACCCAAAACCGAGGTTATTGCTTAATCTTATTTTACGATTATTGTTGAAATTTTTGGATGAGTTTGAACGATATTTATTTTTGGAGGTTTAAGTTTAAACCGATGTTGGAAGGTTTATATTTTATATTTATTAAGTATAAGGAGTATTAGCAAGTGTGATGTCGATGGATGCCAAATATTTTACGTCTTATTGTCGGATGTTCGATTTTTGTCATTTTTGAAGTTTTATTTTAAATGACGTGTTAAGTCGAGTCGAGAGTCGATATTATTATTTTTGAGGTACGTTTTAAATTTTTAAAAGTATCTTTATGAAACCCGAGCCCCGTAAATATTTTAAAAATTGACTAATAGTTATTTCCCGCTTTTTAGCTAACTATTTACATTTTTAGCCACAACTATTGCCAAATTTCAACCAAGGTCCATACCCCACTATATATAAAGCAAAAACAAACACACACTCCCATTTTCTCCACTCAAATTTTTTCTCTCATCTCTCTTCTTTTTCTCTCAATTGCCGAAACTCACACCACCACCCCAAATACATACAATTTTAATTTTAACTCAAGATTTACGATGAATTAAGCTAAACCAAAGCTAGACCCATTCTTATTTTTGATCAAGGATCACACTGGTGTAAGAAATTCTTACATGCAAGCACTTTTTATTTTCTTGATGTTGGTAGGTAGAAGCCATGATCATGCATGGTATTTTTAGCATGATCTATGGTGGTTCTTGCTAGAAATCTTGTTAAAAACCTCATTTTGATCTAAAGATTTTTATTTTGATTATGATTTTGATGTTATGGCTGATGTATGATGATATTAGGGTATAGAAGTGATCATTTTTATGGTTGGTTTTTATCAAAAAGTTGATTTTGTGCAAGTTTTTAGTAGTTATTTTATAACAGTAAGTAAAGTGTAAAATCCGAATTTTTATGTTTTGAAAATGGCTTAACTTATTACCTAGGGCTGTAGAAAATTTTATTAGCTTCGATTTGATATAGGGTAGAGCTTCTAGCTCCAAACGAGCGCGAAGTTATGATGTTTTGAATGATCGTGTACCGGGAGACGAGTATCGGCACTACAAGTAGTTGTTGTCGATATTTGGATCGAATCTCGGGGACTCTAAATGGAAGTTTTGAAATATGTAACCTACTGATAATGAGGTGTTTATTTTACAGGTTGAGTTTACTTTAAACCCGAGTGTCGGTTTTGTAAACGGAGTCGTTTAAATAAGTTAAAACGGTTGTATGAAAAATTAACATAAATCTGTCCGGATTTTGTAGTTTGAAAATGAGTCAAGTAAAGGACTTTAAAAGTAATTTCATTTGATAAAATTGTAAGAGGACTTTCTATATATAGTAAGTTAGTTTATCGAGTCGTTTCATAAACGGTTGACAAGTTTAAAAGGGGTAAATAAGCTAGTACATGTAGTATGTGCCGGCGGACTTTGTAAAGAGTATAAAATGGTAAAGTAAAAGTGTAGTAAAGTATAATGAAGTTATTTATATCATTTTCTCTCGAGTTTATCGTGAATTTATGAGTTTGAGTTTGATGTTGTTATGTATTATTTATTTCTCGAGTCATTATTAACGAACGCGCCTTATTTGATAGGTAGCGGTTCTCGTGTTTGAAAGGCATCCATTATCATCGACGATCATCTCGCTAGATCTCTTATACTAAGGTGAGTCTATAGCCTCGCTTTCTACTCGTTTTAATGATTTTAATACCCGCGAGGGGGATACATGCTATTTGAAAATAAATGAACACAAGTCATGAGTAATTGTTGGACCCGAATGTTGCCTAAAGTTGATTTCATTGTATTGAGTAACTTGTTGCTAAAGACCCTAAATTCATGAGCCATTAACTATCTTCTGACTTGATGTTGTGAGTCGGGATTAGCCTCTTATTCTAATGATAGTACTATTGGGTTGACCACCCTATCCGAGACCAGGGCATTACGTTGAGTGACCCGCTGGGAAGGATAATTTTACGTGAATAAGATTGTGGTATTCTAGCAACTGATACCCTAAAGGGGCAATGGTTTTATTCTAGTCATGCCGGCATTTGCCGTGGGTGACTATTTGGTTAAGGGGTCGGTGTCATGAGCTTAAATACAATGTTTGTTTAATAATATCATTATTATTACTGCCTTGAATATAGATTGTGTGTACAACAATTCTATAAATTATTATGATTGATTTTCTTCTTGTGTTCAAATGTGATTTGATAAACCTATAGACTCGCTCAACATTATTGTTGACTCGTTTTATGCATGTATTTAAGGTAATAGGAAGTGATGGAGCATGGAGCTTTGCTGTGGAGGTTGTGGCTTGGCTTTTGGAAGAATGTTGGTCTAAACTGTTTCTACCTTTTATGTTGAACAATTTACTTTATGTTGATGTACTGTACTAAACTTGTTGGTTGTTGGTCGAGATCCATGGTGAGTAAACGCTTTACTCTGGTATCGTGTCAGTACAATTTGGGGTTGAAATTTATGTTTTAGACCATTTATGAAAATCATGTTTATATTTTTTGTGTAAACGTCTCACTTTTGAGTCGTTCAATATATCTTGTGTGATGATGCTTGTGTCTAGCACCCAATTGTGTATTTCCGCTGCGCAATGTAAATTGGGGGTGTTAGAGATTGGTAATCAGAGATGCAAGTTATAGAGAACTGGGTCGATTTTGAAAATTGTCCTAAACTATAACTTTGGTGTCGAAAGTATTTATTCTTCAAAAGCACACAACTCCTCTGCAACGCTCCGGTAATATCACTTTTAGTTTTGTTTTGCATTGTAGATGTATCCCTCATAACTGAAATGATTTCCCTAGTATTTATTAAGTAAATACTATGATATTGTATTGGAATTATTGAAAGCACGTTGAGTGCTTGTCAGTATCATATATTTTTTTTGCGAGCATTGCATAAACATCATTCGCATTGTGTTGCATAGCATGAATAATGTATGACATTTGCATAAGCATTGCATACTAATTATTAATTTATTAACGATGACCTTAAGTATCCTTGAACCCTTATAATTGTAGAAAATGGCTAGTTTACCTCGTGAGGATGGATGGATTGATTTGACTAACGTAGTGGATGGTGAGGAAGTAGATAACTTTGGTGCTAGTGACGATGAGGAGCCTTTTGAGTTTTTAGATGATGTGATTCCACTTACTGCAGTTGGTCAGACAGAGCCTGAGTTGATACAAGGTAGTTATGTTCCAAGGGTCAATGTTGTGCCACAGACTGTTCCAGATTGTCAGCGACCTGTTGTTCGTTCTTCGACTCCTACTTGTGATGCTTATATTAGTAGTTTGCCTGGGATTGCATTTGCTAGGGGTGATGTTCTTGTTGAGTCGAGTAGTGGTCGATCTATTCATGATGGTATTCCTAAGGTTTATTGTCCAGGTCCTAGGTCTTATGATGATATTTTCTGGTTTCTTGAGAAGTTTGATAGGTCTTTGTTTGAAAGGTATTTGGTTGAGACTCGTGTGATTAGGAGGTTTGAGCAGAATGAGAAAAAGTTTGATAGGTTTGTTGGTAGTGTGAGGAGATCAGAGTTTGTTAGGGCAAGTGAAATGGATGAAGTTGTTAGATTAAGATCTATGGTGCTGAATTTGAGTGGGCAAGTTGAAAGGTTACGCAGGGAGCAAGAAAGGAATGCGAGGTTGAGTGTGTGGGATTTGCCTGTGAGATCTTTTCCTAGTCAAGGTGTTGTGATTCGTGATGTGCCGAATCAGGCTGAAGCTCAAGTGTTGGTGAAGCTAAGTGAAGGAAGTAGTCGAAAAGGAAAGGAAAAAGTGGAGGAAGAATCTGATGATGATGATAGCAGCAGTGATGACGAGCCGATGTACAAGAAGCTGCGAGGATCTGATGTTTAGTCCTTTATGTTGTTTTTATTTAGCCTTGTTGTAATAGAACTTATGTAGACTCGTATTGTAGTTTGTGATGAAACTTAATGACTTATAAGTTTACTGTGATGGAGGATTGTAGTGACATTACTTGTCACAATTTTGTGGAGATTTTCCAAAGCAATCTAAAATTACATTCATGACTTATGATTTGTCTTATTAGTTCTTGTGTGAGTTGGTTAATGATTCATTGTGAATTGTGTTGTTGGTGCATGTAGTATCCATGTTACATCTTGATAGAGAAATCCTTCTTCTTATCTTGATATGAATACTTACTTGTTCTTTTTCTGTTATGGTTACAGGAAGGAGTTGGGATGCATTTTTCTGACTTTACTAAATTATTATTTGGTTAGTTTCCGGTAAACCTACCGCCTAAATTGACGACTGCTACTGTTAATACCATGATTGTGCAAGCTATCGCTAGAGCTTTGGAAGCTGAACGTGCTGCGAGGAACCAAGAGGCTGAGAATAGGAATGCTTCTGGTCATGTTGGAGGGAATGTTGAAAATCAGGTTGGAGGAAATGCTGATGAACAAGCAGAAGGAAATGCTGTGGGACAAGTTGGAGGTAATGCTGCTGTTCAATAGGTTCAGAAGGAATGTTCTTATGCTAGTTTCATGAAATGTGGACCTACCCAATTTTGTGGTACTGGTGGTGTATTGGAATTAAGGAGGTGGATTGAGAAGATTTAAAGTACTATTGAAATCAGTGGATGTTCAGAAGCTAGTAAGGTGAAATTTGTTGCAGCTACTTTTCAGGATGAGGCGTTGAGTTGGTGGAATAGTCAAGTAGCTACTGTGGGATTGGTTGAAGAGAATGCTAGAACATGGACTGTGACCAAGGGACTGTTGACTGCTAAGTTTTGTCCTGAGGAAGAGTTACGTCAGTTGGAAGATGAATTGAGGCATTTGGTGTTGAGGAACAATGATATTGTAGCTTATACAAGGAGATTTTCTGATTTATGTTTGTTGTGTCCTGATGTGTTTGCTGATGACCGTAAGAAGATGAAGCAGTATATTAGGGGTTTATCTTGTAATATCAAGGGAGAAACTACTTCGTCGAAACCCAAGTCATTTGATGAAGCTGTTCAAATGGCTCATGCTTTAATGGATGTAAAGCTGGAGGATCGAAATGATAGTATTGCTAAAGGGAATAAGAGAATGTGGGAAGCTGCACACTCAAGCCAAGGGCAGAATCGAGGTGGTTATCGTAATAACAATAACCAAGGACCGAATAGGAATCAGCAGTATAATTTGAGAAGGAATGATGGTGTGTCGTGCTGCTACAAGAAATCAAGGTAACAAGGTGAATCCGAAGTGTGGTCGGTGTAATCTGTATCATGTTGGAAATTTTCCACCTGCTTGCAACAAGTGTGGGAAGGCCGGACATAAAATGGCAGATTGTAGAAACAAGGGTGTAGCCACTGGGGCTAATGTTGTCAAGGTAGTTTATTGTTCTGGATGTGGAGGCCGTGGACATAAGCAAGGGAACTGTCCGAGGGTTGGCATACGACAAGGAGGCAATGTTGCTGCTGTTGCTGCTCGGATTGCTGCTCCAGCCTATGTCGTGGGAGATGCTAACAAACCTCAAGGGCCGAACGTGGTGACTGGTACCTTCTTACTTGATGCTTGTTATGCTAGTGTGTTATTTGATTCTGGATCCGATAGAAGTTTCGTAGATGTTAGATTCAGTCAGCTATTGGATAGAGAACCAGTGGGATTGACAACTAGTTATAATGTGGAGTTAGATGATGGTAAGGTTGTAAGCACTAGTTCTATACTGAAAGGTTGTTCCTTGAAGTTAGGTAATTATGTGTTTAGTATTGATTTGATGCCCATAGAATTAGGATCTTTTGACGTGATTATTGGAATGGAATGGTTAGTTGGTAATGGTGTAGTAATTGTTTGTGGAGAAAGATTAGTTCAGATACCGCTAAGGAATAGGGTACTGACTATGAAAGGTGATGAATGTACTTCTCGTTTGAGAGTTGTTTCTTGTTTAAAGATGATGAGGTATATAGAAGCATATAGTGATGTGTTTCTTGCACAGATAAGTAATGATGGTGTGAATGAAAGGAAATTGGAGGATGTGCATGTGATTAGAGAGTATCCTGAGGTTTTACTTGAGGAATTACCAGGGTTACCGCCGCATCGTGAATTGGAGTTTCGTATTGATTTAGTGTCGGGTGTTGCTCTTGTTGCTCGTGCACCGTATCGTTTAGTCCTATCTGAGATGAAAGAATTACCTGATCAATTGAAGGAATTGATGGATAAGGGATTTATTAGACCAAGTTCGGCGCCGTGGGGTGCGCCTGTTTTGTTTGTTCGGAAGAAAGATGGTTCTTTTAGAATGTGTATTGATTATAGAGAGCTTAACAAATTGACTGTCAAGAATCGGTATCCACTACCGAGGATTGATGATTTGTTTGATCAGTTGCAAGGGTCATGTGTATACTCGAAGATCGATTTGAGGTCTGGGTATCATCAACTGAGAGTTAGGGAAGAAGATATTCCTATAACAGCTTTCCGTACTCGATATGGACATTTCGAATTTCAAGTGATGCCTTTTGGGTTAACAAATGCGCCTGCTATATTTATAAATTTGATGAATCGTGTATGCAAGCCGTATTTGGATGAGTTTGTTATCGTATTCATTGATGATATTCTCGTTTATTCCAAGAGTGAAGAGGAACATGAGAAGCATTTGAGAACAATTTTGGAATTGTTGAAGAAGGAGAAGTTGTATGCGAAATTCTCTAAGTGTGAATTTTGGTTGAAATCAGTGCAATTTTTGGGGCACGTGATTGATAGTGAAGGTGTTCGTGTGGATCCTGCTAAGATTGAGGCAATTAAGGATTGGTCAGTACCGAAAAAACCGACTGAAGTTCGCCAATTTCTTGGTTTGGCTGGGTATTATAGAAGGTTTATTGAGAAGTTTTCGTTAATTGCTAAGCCGTTGACTAAGCTTACGGAGAAGAATCGAGTGTTTGAATGGGGATTGGAAGAGGAATATGCATTTAGTATGTTGAAGGATAAGTTGTGTTCTGCGCCGATATTGTCTTTGCCAGGAGGATCTGAGGAATTTGTAGTGTACTGTGACGCGTCTCATAAAGGATTTGGGGTTGTATTGATGCAAAGGGAGAAAGTAATAGCGTATGCATCGAGACAATTAAGGAAGCATGAAGAGAATTACACTACGCATGATTTAGAACTTGGGGCTGTTATTTTTTCTTTGAAGCTGTGGAGACACTACTTGTATGGAACCAAGTGTGTGGTTTTCACTGATAATAAGATTTTGCAGTATATTTTGGATCAAAAGGAAATGAATATGAGGCAAAGGAGATGGGTTGAGTTGCTGAGTGATTATGACTGCGAGATTCGTTACCATCCTGGTAAAGCGAATGTGGTAGCTGATGCACTTAGTAGAAAGGAAAGAGATAAGTCTATAAGAGTTAGAGCTTTGACAATAATGGAAAGTGTTGATTTGACAAAAGCAATATTGAAAGCCCAAACTAATGGTTTGAAGGAAGAGAACGTTGAGGAAGAAAATTTGGGTAGAATGTTGAAGCCTTTGTTTGAAGTAAGGTCGAATGGATTGAGGTATTTTAAGAATAGGATTTGGTTACCGTTGTGTCCGTCTGAGGAAGATTCTTTAGGGGTGCGAGATTTTGTGATTAATGAATCTCATAAGTCGAAGTATTCAATACATCCTGGATCGGACAAGATGTATCAAGATCTTAAGAAAGTTTATTGGTGGCCGAATATGAAGGCAGATATAGCATAGTATGTTAATAAGTGGTTAACTTGTGCGAAGGTGAAGGCTGAACATAAGAAACCGTCTGGATTATTAGTGCAACCTGAGATTCCTGAGTGGAAATGGGAGAAGATTACAATGGATTTTGTGACAGGTTTGCCAAGGACTGCAAATGGTAGTGATATGATATGGGTGATTGTAGATAGGTTGACTAAGTCTGCTCACTTTTTGCCAATGAAGAAGACAGATAGTATGGAGAGGTTAACAACAGTGTATGTGAAGGAGATTGTTTGTCGACATGGTTTGCCTTTGTCGATAATTTCTGATCGTGATAGTAGGTTTACTTCAGAATTTTGGAATTCTTTGCAGAAAGCGATGGGAACGGAGTTATGTTTAAGTACAGCATATCATCTAGAAACTGATGGACAAAGTGAGAGAACGATTCAAACGTTAGAGGATATACTTCGTGCATGTTTGATTGATTTTGGGAATGGTTGGGATAAGAATTTTCCATTGGTTGAATTTTCGTACAATAATAGTTATCATTCAAGTATTAAAGACGCTCATTGAAGCTTTGTATGGACGTAAGTGTAGATCACCAGTATGTTGGAGTGAGGTAGGAGAAAGTCAATTGACTGGGCCTGAAATGATATTTGAGACGACTAAAAAGATTGTGCAAATTAAGAAGCGTTTGTTATCTGCCAGAAGTAGACAAAAGAGTTATGCTGATAACAGAAGGAAACCGTTGGAGTTTGAAGTAGGAGACATGGTTATGTTGAATGTATCTTCATTGAAAGGAGTAATACGTTTTGGAAAGAGAGGAAAGTTGAGCCCGAGTTATATTGGACCATTTAAGATTATCCAAAGGATTGGATTGGTGGCTTATAAGTTAGAATTGCCTGATGAGCTTAAGGCGATTCATAATACTTTTCATGTGTCTAATTTGAAGAAGTGTTTAGCTGAAAGGGATGTGGTGATTCCATTGGAGGAAATTCAACTTGATAAGATGCATTTTATAAAGGAACCTGTAGAAATAATGGATAGGGAAGTTAAGAAGTTGATGCATAGTAGAATTCCGATTGTGAAGGTGAGATGGAACTCTAGACGTGGGCCGGAGTTTACGTGGGAACGTGAGGATTTCTTTAAGGACAAGTATCCTCATTTGTTTAGAAAGGATTAAGCGCCGCAGACGTCGCTTCTTTTAAGAAGGGGGGATGTGACAACCTAAAACCGAGGTCATTGCTTATTCTTATTTTACGATTATTTTTGAAATTTTTGTATGAGTTTGAACGATATTTATTTTTGGAGGTTTAAGTTTAAACCGATGTTGGAAGGTTTATATTTTATATTTATTAAGTATAAGGAGTATTAGCAAGTGTGATGTGACAATCCGTCAATTTATGGTTAATATTTTATTCTCAAATATTATTTAAAAACATTATTTTAATGTTATATTATGAACTCACTTATTTTTGGGAAGAAATTTGGATTTACGTCTCGAAGTAGCATCGACTACGTCTAAACCGGAGGATTCTACGTTACGTGCTTACGTTTACATACACCGTCTTTGGTGACAGTCCGACATTTCAGGAAATAAATTTATCCGTGAATATTATTTTGGAGTTTTAAATTTGTGTTGGTTCATAAACTCACAAATTTACGAGAAGAGATTAGGACTTACGATTATAATTTAACGTCCTTTACGACTAAACCGGAAACCTTAGGATTACGTATTTACGTTTTTGAACTCCGTTTTTGATGAGACAATTTTTATTTGATTCGTTTTGTGCCGTTGATTCATAATTTATAAAAACATTTTTCGTAAAACGACCCGAGGGCACGCAAATCGAGGAAACTAGAATCGAGGAATACCCGTAAATTAGCGGGATGGGACAAAACATGTTTATCCCACCCCACTAACACATGGGACGGCCAAGAGGACAACACCTCACCCCATTATGTGTCAAGCTTAGCTAATAAGCTAAGACACATGTATACAAACTCTTAATACCACTTTAGCTAAACCATTTTCTCTCAAAAACACACATGCAAAACAACTAAACCTCTCCTCTCTCTCTACATTTGTCGTCCCACAATCACCATCAAACACCATCATTTGATCATTTCTAGCCACAAATCTCATGTACCTTGCCATATTATGGAGAAACCTTGTAGCGTTGATTGATTGGTGGCCATATTAACAACAAAGAAGGTGATTTGCTTGAGTCCTAGGGCTAATTTCTCAACAAACTATCTTGGTGGTTGATGATCTTGGAGATATATTTGGTGTTCATCAAGTTGTTGTCATCCAAAAACAAGATATAATCTTGGTTGGTAAAGAAGATCATCCTTTCCATTTCTCTTGTTATTTTTGTAAAGATCAAACGTATTTTCTTTCTTCAAGTGTTGATAAATATGATTAAAAAGATGAAAAACCATAAGAAACAAGGCTAAAATCTTGCTTAAATTGTTGGCTGTATATAAACAGTAATTAACCAAGTTATAAACTGATAAAATGGCATGGTGGAATCCATTTACAATAAGTGTTAGATGTCATACACATGTGAGAGTTGGCCATGCAATAGAATCATCAAAATGAGTGAGATATGATCAAAACAAGATGAGTGTACCAATCTGAATAGTTTGTTTTGTAGGGACTGTTAAGGATCGTTAGACAAGGAATGAGCAGTAGCTATAACTCACTTATTTGTAGCACATAATATGAAGTTTATGCCATCCAAAAATGAGTTTCTATCTCCTTATTGAACTAAAGATATGATAAAAATGGTGAAGATGAAACTAAAAATCAGATTTTGAAGAATTAATGTTTAATAGTATTATATAAGCACTCAAACTAATATAGTATAAAATGTGAATTAAAACTCACTAACTTATAAATTTCATTTATATAAATATGTATAAGGTTAAATAAATGGACACTTTATAAAAATGGTAGTTGAATAAGATTTATAAGTTATAAAAACTATAAACATGATTTTTACGAATTTTTCGGCTATTACCGTAAAATTAACGTTTTTCGCCAATTAAAATTAGACGATCAAACCCGTCTAATGTAAAGTTTTTAAAAGTTATACTGATATATAAGTATCTAATACAAGTAAAAAGCGATAAACCCGAACTATATAACATACGGACATTAACGAGCTAAGTTAGCATTATTGGACTAATAATTTAACTAAATAAGTTAAACACTTATAAAAATTACTTATTGGGCTTAACCCACTTGGGCCCAACATGTAAAGTATAAATACTGATAATACAAGTATAAAATGGATTAATGCAAGTTAATGAACTTGTAATGGGCCTATTGGGCCTAAAACATGTAAATAGGTAAAACTAGTAAACTAGTATAAAAGTTACCAATACATAAACATTAAAATGAGTAAATGAGAATGTATAAACCCACTTGATCATCATCATATATATAAAATCATCATATGTATACATAATTTTTATTTTTATAAAGTCATTGGACAAGAGTCTTGATAGGTGTGAAAACACCCATCCTTTTTACCACTTAATTACAATAATAATCGAGCCAAAACGTGTATTTTATATCATTTATGTCAGAATTATGCGTGGTTTTTGTTTTTGTTGTGATTTAGAACAAAAAGGTGAAAAGTGGAGAAAACACGGCATTCACGGGCTTTTATCGAAGAAAAAGACGAAAGATGAAGTCGAAAGATCAAGAGTGGAAAAAGAACGGAAGTCCAAGACCAATTCTGAAGATTTATCGAAGAAAAAGTCAAAAGACGGAAGTTCACCAAAAGCCGAAGAACTCAAGCCTAATTTATTGAAGAATTACAAGACGAGTTCAAACAAATCCCGAGCCAAAACTCATTAAAGTCCAATATTTCAGAAGATTAAAAGGCTTAAGGACTAATGGTGCAATTAAGAGAAAGAAGAAAGAGGGAGGAAGCTTCCTAAGCTCCTCCCTAATCTCCCTATATATAGATTAGGTAGTTTAATTTTTCAAGTTGTTGGTGGCTTGACAACCCATCCTTCCCCCATTTTCATTTCTTGTACTTTAATTTTCTTGCACCTTAATCTTCATGTAATGCACCTTTAAATTCCTTTTAATTCCAAGTAAGTTTACATTTTAATTATTGTTGAATCTTTACTTTTCTTGTTCAATCTCTCATCTACCTTTCTTGTTTGATTTGTTCTTAATCTTTGTGTTCATGTTCTTGAGTTTTTATGGTTTTGATCAAGTGGGTTTTGATTGATTTGTCTTTGTTTGTTAGTTTTGATGATTTGTTTTGATTAATTATTGTTAGTAGATCATTTGTGGTTGTTTTGGATTAATCTTTTGGTGTGTTTTGGTTAGATTTGATTAAATTCGTGTTCTATTTCATCTTACTGTTCTTCATGTTCATGTTACTGTATCTTCCCCAGTTATTCCGGATCGTATGCTTTCTTTGTCCCTTATTCGGAATATCTGTTTATTCCGGATAGGAGTCCCTATTCGGAATATCTGATTATTCCGGATAGAACCCTTATTCGGAATATCTGTTTATTCCGGATAGGAGTCCCTATTCGGAATATCTGATTATTCCGAATAGAAGCCCTTATTCGGAATATCTTATTATTCCTAATAGAAGCCTTTATTCAGAATATCTTATTATTCCGAATAGAAGCCCTTATTCGGAATATCTTATTATTCCGGATAGAGCCTTTATTCGGAATGTATGATTATTCCGGATAGGTTACTTTATTCGGAATGAGCTGTTGTATTCCGAATGAGTTTTTCGGTTTTTCGTTTTAAACTTTATTTTTTCCGCCTTTTTCTTTATTTGCATTTTTATTTGCTTTCCTTTTAGTTTAAGTTTTAGTTTGTGTTACTTACTTTTATTGCCTTTAATTTCTCGTCATTTATTTTCCGTCAAGTTTTAGTCTTTCATTGTTGTTTCTTTTTACCGTCTTTACTTTATTTCTAATTGTTTCAAGTCTTTATTTTTAATTAGTTTTAGACAACGACAACTCTTTTATTTGATTCACCAAGAACAACTGAGTCGCACAATTAACCAGAGATCAATTCGAAGAGATTCCGAGAAACGAACTTTTCCAACTAGTAAAATCTATACATTAAAATGGCGCCGCTGCCGGCTCTTTTCGTGAGGATTTACAGTTTTTTGTGAGAGACTCGTTGGCTTTTGGGATCCGTTCACTTGTGAACTTTATTTTTCGTGTCAAAAATTTTCAAAAATCCCAAAAATATTTAAAAAATCATAAAACGCATTTCTTTTTCAACGTTTTGCACCAAAAATATTCTTCTTGTTTATCTATTTTTCTTTATGGATTTTTATGTCCATTGTGTCGGGTGTGGGAGACGATTGTACGGGAACGAATCATGTCAATGGTGTACATGTGAGCGGTGCGGAAACGATATCAACAATACACAATTCATATGCGGATTTTGTCCTTTGTGCAACTCGACTAATTCGTCCTTTTTGAACCCACCTACTCTTTCCCCGTGCATCTATTGTGGAAGCGATTCTCATTGGCATGTTTCGTGCCCGGTTCGATACCCGTATGATCACGGGCAAGAACCGGGGTACAATTATGACAATGATAATAGCTATCCACAAGATGCACCCGATTTTTCTCCTTACCCATTTTCCAACAACTGTGGGGGTCCTCATGATACCTCCTATTGTCAACCAATGGATTATTATGAGCAAATTCCGTGTCCTCAGTTTTCTTCACCAATGGATAATTATGAACAAACCCGGTTTCTAATTCTTCTCAACCGATGAACTACTATGAGCCACAACCATGCTATAATTCAGGTTTTCAACACTTTGAGCCCCCACATCACACCCTCAATCATCAATCCTCTCAGCAAATTAATCTTGACCCTCAACGCACTACCTTGAACGACGAAATACACTCCATCATTATGCAACTTCAAGAAGCCGTTGTTCTAACAAAAGAAGCATGGGCGGAGGAAAAGCGACTAAAACAAGAGCAAGTATCTAATCTTAGTGATTATACCCCTCCTCATGTGCATCAATACTATTATGATGATGATGACGACGATGCTGTATACACTTTCAACACATCTTCTGAAGTTGTTGCTCCTACTCTCGATGTTCCTACTGCGTCTAAGGATCTTGATTCGTTGAATGAGCTTAGTAATGTTGGTCTCGACAAAGTATTGGATGATGAGGTTTGTGACTTACCTGCTATGGAGCCTGAGGACGACGTTGCTCTTACGGAAGAGGTCGATCCTAGTGATGACGATTCTTCTCTCCGCTATGAGAATTTCACTTTTGAAATTTCTCAATCTCCACCGGGAGATGCGGGTGATGACGATTTATTCTCTCCGGCTTACGAGAAGTTCACCGATGAACTTGATCTTGTGGATGAGGTGGAAGACGTGCTTCTTTGCGATAGATTACGGAAAGTGCACCTTCTTATTGCTCAAATCGGAGAGTTGACTTCTCCTTCTCTTTTCGAGTCTTTACCTCCATCTATTCCTCCCGTTGAAGATAATGACCCATTGCTGGAAGAAATCGACGTTCACTCCATACCTCCAGGTATTGATGATTATGACACGGAGGGGGACATTATTTTTGATAATTTGATGCAGGAGGGTATTGTCCCAAGTCCCCCTCCCGAGCACCTTTCATCCACTCCGTTAGAGACCATCACGGAGGATGAGTGCTTTGACCCAGGAGGTGACATTGATTATTCTATGATTGTTACCATTACGGCTTTGCCGTTTGCTTAGCATCCATTGTCTTTGGTGGAGGACAATGTGCTTACTTTACCCACCCCACCTCCCGTGGACCTTGATTTCACATACTTTTCGTATGTTGAAAGGACCTTTCTCCTATACAAGAATTATCCCCCCGCCTCTCCTTTGTTGATGTCAACCGGGAACAAGGACAAGGTCTTTGATCCCGGTATTGCATTCGAGGCTTCCCCATGGACCATTTAATTCGGGGACGAGTCAGGCTCGTGACTCGGTTAATATAAACAAGCGCTTTTTGGGAGGCAACCAAATTATCTATGTATTTTCACCATAAGTGTAGGGGGGAGCCCCGTGGTGTTTCTTGTTTTCTTTCTTATCGTGTGCAGGGATTAGAGCTTCAAAGACACACTCTTGATGACTTTTGACGAACCGTCATTCCGTGTTCCCTTCTTCCTGGTTCTATCCTAAACTCTCTTCGATTCACTATTTTATATTTCTCAATATTAAAATAGGAATCTCTTTAGTTGTCTCTTCCTTAGCGAGATTTAAACAACGCGCCCAATGTCCTAAGTGTAGGGGCGTTTACTCCCACATGCTTAAACATTGAGGACAATGTTTATATTAAGTGTAGGGGGACTTCTATCGAAGTTAAGTGACCTTTTCCTTGTATTTGTCCTCATTTTAACCGGAAAATCAATTTTTCGACATTTTTTAAAATTTTTGATCTATTTTGGCCTACTTGTATAGTTGTTTTTACCTTTGTATAGTTATTTTCTTTCCTTATTAGAATAAATTTTTAATAAATTGGTTTTAATTTTCAAACGTTGTGAATCTTTTGACTCAACCCGAGTTTACTTGTCTAAGTTTACTCTAGCTAGTATCCTTAACGTGTTTAAGTCAAGTTTTGCTAGGCTTTTATTCAGGGAGCTATAAAACGCGAAAGTCTTAACTCTCACGGGTTAAGAACAAGAACTTTTCACAAGTTCCTATAATTGATCCTAGAGAGTCGTTTATCAAGGGAACTTTAAAATGCGATTTCTAAACTTGAAAAAGTCTAAGAATTTGCAAGATCCTATAGGCGACTCGAAAACCCAAAACTTTGATTTAATATGCTAAGCATCCACGAGTCTCATTCCTTGAGATTTTAAACTGTGGAGAACGAGAGATGATAGAGTCAATTATAAGTTTGGTATTCTTTCGTGAATTTATGTGAGTTAATTATGAGCCTATTCTCCCATCGTTTGCTAATAAATTTATCTGTAATAAATAAGGTTATACGATTTGAAAAGTTACTTAGCTTCTAGCCCAAGATCGTTTAAAAGTTGCTCGGTATGGATTAGAGTTCATAGCCAAGGCATAACTTATTGAAGCGGGATGCGAAGATTGGCGAGTCTAAAAAGGCCCTAACAAGGCATGAGGGCTACATTTTGTTGCTAAAGATCCAAAGTGATGTGAAGAATCATTTATCGAAAATCAATATGAAGGATCGAGACACACGACGAAAAGCAAAAACTCCCCAAAAGTCATGGAGAAGTCTATCCGAAAAGGCCCTAACAAGGTATGAGGATAAATAAAGCCAAGTCCAAAAAGGAGGCGGATCGTTGTATATCAAAGTCCAAAATAAAGATTGGAGAAAAATGAAGAAGTCGTGGTCCAAGTATGAATCTCCCAAAACTTCAAGTGAAGAAATTCCATTATGAAGAGAAGACCATAATTTCATGAACGTCTCTCAAGGTTTGAAGTATGAAGTCGCTGCCAAATATCGGTCCGAGAAAGGTCTCAAATCGCGAAGCGAGTTATGCCAAGATATGAACTTTATGAGGTCCCGAGAAGCAGTTTTAAAAGATTTTGTCCTTTAGCTAACTATTGATTAAATCGTTCACTTTATTTTCGGACTAAATAACTATCGAAATAAGTCAACAATGCATCCTCGTGATCATTCAAGACAACAATAAAATATAAGAGATACACCTAGGAATAAGGGAGTCTAAGTGAATAATTGGCCCACATGAGTTCGTGTTAGTTTACTAACTTATAATAACAATCATCTCGTTTTTAAGCTTGGTTTGGAGAAATTGAAAACTTGAGGATGATGATTATTCATGACATTTCCAAAACCAAAGGTATGTTTTTGATTTCTTTACTTTGTATGTTTATAATTTTCTATCTCGTTAATAAAGGCCAACGTGGATTAATTATGATGAAAAATGTAAACTTGCTTTGTAACTAATGCATTGCATGAGGACATTGCAATGGTTAAGTGTAGGGGATTTGATAGGTGTGAAAACACCCATCCTTTTTACCACTTAATTACAATAATAACCGAGCCAAAACGTGTATTTAATATCATTTATGTCGGAATTATGCGTGGTTTGTGTTTTTGTTGTGATTTAGGACGAAAAGGTGAAAAGTGGAGAAAACACGGCATTCACGGGCTTTTATCGAAGAAAAAGACGAAAGATAAAGTCGAAAGATCAAGAGTGGAAAAAGAACGGAAGTACAAGACCAATTCTGAAGATTTATCGAAGAAAAAGTCAAAAGACGGAAGTTCACCAAAAGCCGAAGAACTCATGTCTAATTTATTGAAGAATTACAAGACGAGTTCAAAGAAATCCCGAGCCAAAAGTCATTAAAGTCCAAGATTTGAGAAGATTAAAAGGCTTAAGGACTAATGGTGCAATTAAGAGAAAGAAGAAAGAGGGAGGAAGCTTCCTAAGCTCCTCCCTAATCTCCCTATATATAGATTAGGTAGTTTCATTTTTCAAGTTATTGGTGGCTTGACAACCCATCCTTCCCCCATTTTCATTTCCTGTACTTTAATTTTCTTGCACCCATTCTTAATCTTTGTGTTCATGTTCTTGAGTTTTTATGGTTTTGATCAAGTGGGTTTTGATTGATTTGGCTTTGTTTGTTAGTTTTGATGATTTGTTTTGATTAATTATTGTTAGTAGATCATTTGTGGTTGTTTTGGATTAATCTTTTGGTGTGCTTTGGTTAGATTTGATTAAATTCGTGTTCTATTTCATCTTACTGTTCTTCATGTTCATGTTACTGTATCTTCCCCAGTTATTCCGGATCGTATGATTTCTTTGTCCCTTATTCGGAATATATGTTTATTCTGGATAGGAGTCCCTATTCGGAATATCTGATTATTCCGGATAGAACCCTTATTCGGAATATCTGTTTATTCCGGATAGGAATCCCTATTCGGAATATCTGATTATTCCGAATAGAATCCCTTATTGGGAATATCTTATTATTCCGAATAGAAGCCCTTATTCGGAATATCTTATTATTCCGAATAGAAGCCCTTATTCGGAATATCTTATTATTCCGGATAGAGCCTTTATTCGGAATGTATGATTATTCCGGATAGGTAATGACTCACTTTTGGTTGGTTAATAAAAAGGTTTTTGCTTGCAAGATCTCTCTTTGCGTTGCTCGTACCCAATTGATAAATATCGTTGTTTCGTTCTCGGTACCTTCTCGAATTGATCACGGTCAAAAGTGGAATAATTGTAATTGGTCACTAAAAAGGGGGGATCTTTGGTCTAAATCTACTAAAATTTAAGAACTAGAAGTAATTAAATTAAACTAAAAATTATAACTGAGAATAAGTACCTCAACAACTGACTGGAAAACTCTATTCTGGATCCCTATGCGGAATGTCTGCTCTTACTCGGAATAAAAGCTCCTATTCGGAATGATTTGTGCTATGCGGAATATTCTAACAGAAACCTTTATGCGGAATAATCTATTATGCGGAATGTTGAACTCTATGCGGAACATTTACCTTACTCGGAATAAGAGCCTACTCGGAATATTTTACCCTATGCGGAATAAATGGAAAAATTGCCTTATGCGGAATAATAATCTTAATCGGAATATTTGCTCTATTCGGAAAGTCAGGGCAATGCGGAATATTTTTAAACAGAACTCTTATTCGGAATATTTGGAAAGAAGCACTACTCGGAATAATTGATATTCCGAATAACCAAGAAAATTTATCCCTATTCGGAATAACAGATATTCCGAATAAACAAGAAAAATAACCACTACTCGGAATAATAGAAATATTCCGAATAAACTCATACCCAGATTCCCTATTCGGAATCTGGGCAAGATCAGAAACTGGGAAGCGAAGAACAGGGTATATCAAAGAACGAATTCAATCACCAAAAATCACCAAGTTTGTGATCAAAACTTAAACCAATTTTACCACTAATCTTTTACTCATAGAAAGCTTGAATCCAAAACAACAAAATCGCAAAACCCACTTACTTTTGACAATCAAACCGAAAGAATAAAACTTAAGAACTAAGAATCAAAAATATATGAAGAACTAGATGATGGAAAGATTAAAAGAAGACTTGTATTAATGATTTAAGATTCAACAAACAAAATGGAAAGATCAAGCTTACAAGATTGGGAGAAATTGAACAAAGAAGAAAACCACTCCTTAAGGGAGATGGTTCCTAAGAACTAGGAAAGCTAAAAACAGAAAAAGAAGATAGTGGAGTCTTGAATGGGAGGAGTATTTATAGGCTTCTCCCTTTGTTGGTGAGTGGGCTTTCTTCCCTTCTTTTTGTCTTCTCATCTTTTCAGAAAAGTTGACGTTTTCGATTTCGATTCGGGATTTGTCGACGAATAATTTCAACTCGTCTTTTAATTTCTTCATTTAATAGTCTTGAGTTTCTTCGACATAGGTAAATCTTCCGTCTTTGGTCCTTTTCTTCGATAAATCTTCAAATAGGCCCATTGACTTCAAATCTTTTGCACCTCTTGGATTATAGACTTCATCTTTTCGTCTTTTTCCTCGATAAAACACGTGCAATCCCATGTTTTCTCCAATATTTATCCGATTGGCTCTGAAAACATAACAAACACACAAACCACGCATAATTCCAAACAAATGACATTAAATACGCGTTTTGGTCTTGTTTTAGCAGGAAATAAGTGGTAAAAGGATGGGTGTTTTCACATCTATCAAATCCCCTACACTTAACCATTGCCATGCCCTCATGCAATGCTTAGTGATAAAGCAATTTTACATTTTTCTCATAATCAATCAACCTTGGCCTTATTAACATACTACTAAACAAAAATTTAAATACTAAGAGAAATCAAAACTTTAAAATAAACTAAAGGATAGAAAACCATTTTCACTTGAAAATAGCTTCATAGAAATAACTTGCAAAGAGATCAAGGACTTACATTAGGGCTTTGGTGCTGCGAAGATTTATCACCCTCAAGTTTCACGTTCCCCAAACTAAGCTTAAAGACGAGATCATTGTTATTATAAGTTAGCCATTCAAACACTTACACACATGGCTTAATTAAATGCTTAAACTCACTTATTCCTAGGTGTATCTCTTATATTTTATTTTTGTCTTAGAATGATCATGAAGATGCATTTTTGGACTTATTTCGATAGTTTATTTAGGCTGAAAGCAAGGTAGGACGATTTGATCAATAGTTAGCTAAAGGACAAAATCTCTTAAAACTGCTTCTCGGGATATCAAAAAGTTCATATCTTGGCATAACTTGGTTCACGATTTGAGACCTTTCTCGGGCCGATATTTGGCATGTTCTTCATACTTCATATCTTCGAGAGATGTTCTTGAGATAGTGGTCTTCTCTTCGTTATAGAGTTTCTTCTCTTGGAGACTTTTGAGGGGTACTCCAACTTTGTTGACCACGACTTCATGATTATTTCTTCAATCTCTAATTGGGATTTTGAGATACAACGATCCGCCTCCTTTTCAGACTTGGATCTATTTATCCTCATACCTTGTTAGGGTCTTTTCGGATAGACTTCTCCATGATCTTTATGGGAGTTGATTGCTTTCCATCGTGAGTCTTGATCCTTCATATCGATTTTGGGAATAATGCTTTTCACATCACCTTGGATCTTTAGCAATAAAATGGAATCCTCATGCCTTGTTAGGGCCTTTTCGGACTCGCCAATCTTCGCGCACCGCTTCATAAGTTATGCCTTGGCTATGAACTCTTATCATTACCGAGCAACTTTTAAACGATCTTGGGCTAGAAGCTAAGTAACCTTTCAAATTGTACGACCTTACTTATTGCAGATAAATTATTAGCAAGTGATGGGAGAATAGGCAAATAATTACACCAAGTGAGCATGTGCAAGAATACCGACTTTTAATTGACTCTATCATTTCTCGTCCTCCACAATTTAAAATCTCAAGTAATGAGACTCATGGATGCCTAGCCTAATAAACCAATTAAGGTCTACATGGTTAAGGATACTAGCTAGAATAAACTTAAATAAGTATATTCGGGTTGAGTCAAAATAATCGCAACGGGCCTAATATGTCAAGGATTTCAAAACTAGCTACACCACTTTATTAATATTTTTGACTTTATTGCGGGATATATACATATGAAAGCTACAATAAAAATTTAAAAATTACGACAAAATAGCTAAAGTTAAATAAAAATTTGAAAAATGTTTGAAAAAGATGATTTCCCGGTTAATGAAGGCATTTTCATGGAAAAGTCCACTTAAAACTTCGATAGAAGTCTCCCCTACACTTAAGATAAACATTGTCCTCAATGTTTAAGCATGTGGGAAAAAGTCTCCCCTACACTTATGACATTGTGCACGTTTGTTAAATCAAGCTAAGGAAGAGACGACTAAAGTGATCAATTTCAAATGTGAGTATGAAGACAATTGAATCACGATAGTTGAGAGATAGAACCAGTATTGTGGCTAACATGGGAGCACGGTTCTTCAAAGATTCCAAGAGTGCAATTATCCCTGTAATCACATCACCATCCAAAAACAAACAACCTATATAGCTCCCCCTACACTTAAGATGAAAAACGAGGAAGGGGGATAGATACTCGGGTTGCCTCCCGAGGAGCGCTTGTTTTTGTTTACCGAGTCGCGAGCCTGACTCGGTCCCGAACTAATTCAAGGGAAACGTGGTGAGGGATGGAATCATCTCTTGAGAGATGTCCTCACCAAAGTACAATTTCAAACGCTGGCCATTCACCTTGAAGTTGGGCCCATTTGGCTGAGAAAGCTCAATGGTGCCATAGGGAAAAACATTGGCGATGGTGAATGGACCAGACTAGTGGCTCTTCAACTTGCCTGAGAAGATCTTCAACTGAGAGTTAAAGAGTAAGACTTGATCACCAACGTGGAACTCTCGGTTCTTGATTTTAGCATCATGGATAATCTTGGTCTTCTCCTTGTAGATCAATGAGTTCTCGTAAGATTGATTTCTCAATTCATGTAGCTCATTGAGTTGAATCTTGCGAAAATCACCGGCTTTGTTGATGTCAAAGTTAGCCCACTTCAAGGCCCAGTATGCCTTATGTTCCAGCTCGATGGGGAGGTGGCAAGCTTTCCCGTACACAAGACGATAAGGTGTACAACCAATCGGCGTCTTATAGGCGGTACAGAAAGCCCACATAGCATCATCAAGTTTATCGGCCCACGAGGCACGATGCTCTCCCACAGTACGTTCTAAAATTCTCTTCAATCCACGGTTAGATATCTCGGCTTGACCGTTGGTTTGAGGATGATAAGCGGTGAAAGACGGTGATTGACACCATACTTAGCCATGACTCTTGCAAATTGATCGTTGCAAAAATTATTCCCGCGGCACTGATAATAGCACGAGGAACACCGAAACGAGCAAACAGTTGTTTCAAGAAATTACAAACCACCCTCGCGTCGTTAGTGGGTAAAGCTTTGGCTTCAACCCATTTAGAAACGTAGTCGACAGCGACAAGGATGTATTTGTTGCCTTTAGAAGAAGGGAATAGCCCCATAAAGTCGATGCCCCATACATCAAAGATTTCACATTCTTGTATGAAATTTTGAGGCATCTCATCTTTATGTGTGATCTTGCCTTGTTTTTGGCAAGCGTCACAATGTTTAACCATCTCGTGAGCATCACGATAAATGGTGGGCCAATAGAATCCCGAGTCAAACACTTTTTTGGCGGTGTAGTTAGGACCAAAGTGGCCACCGGTGGGTCCTTTGTGGCAAGCTTGGAGAATGTCCAAAGCGGCCGGTCCGTCAACACATCGGCGAATAATCAAATCAGCGCATTGTTTGAATAGAAAAGGGTCATCCCAAAAGTAAGTCTTAACATCGTTCAAGAACTTCTTCTTTTGTTGGGATGTTAACCCTTGGATGAGAACACCACCCGCTAAGTAGTTTGCAATATCGGCAAACCACGGGGTGCCATCAAGATTGAGATTTATAGACATTAAGGTCTCAAGGGAGAAAGAGTCATTGATCTCTTTGTTCGGATGATCCCCTTGATATGGATCCTCACGTCGACTCAAATGATCCGCGGCTAGGTTTTCAACACCCTTCTTGTCACGAATTTCAATGTTGAATTCTTGAAGGAGTAAAACCCAGCGAAGAAGTCTTGGCTTAGAGTCGTGTTTAGTCATCAAGTACTTCAACGCGGAATGGTCCGTGTATACGATGGTGGTGGATAAAACAAGATAGGGGCGGAATTTTTCAAAAGCATAGACAACAGCTAAAAGCTCTTTTTCGGTTGTCGTATAATGCAATTGAACCCCCGTCATTGTTTTGCTAGCATAGTGGATTGGTTGGAAATGGTTGTTGATCCTTTGTCCCAAAACCTCACCAATAGCAAAGTCGCTAGCATCACACATCAATTCAAAAGGCAGCTCCCAATTAGGGGTAACCAAGACCGGTGCCTTAGTTAGCTTATCCTTAAGAAGATTGAAGGCGTCGAGACACTCTTTAGAAAAGATAAAAGGAGTATCTTTTTCCAAGAGGTGGGTCATCGGGCGAGCGATTTTAGAGAAATCCTGAATGAATCGACGATAGAAGCCCGCATGACCCAGAAAACTTCTCACACCCTTCACGGTTGAAGGTGGAGGTAATTTGGCTATGACATCAACTTTAGCATGGTCGACTTCAAGACCGGCATTAGAGATTTTATGTCCTAGCACAATGCCTTCTTTTACCATAAAATGACATTTTTCCCAATTTAGAACAAGGCGAGTATCTTCGCACCGCTTAAGCATACGTTCCAAATTGGCAAGGCAAGAAGAGAAGGAATCCCCGAAGACTGAGAAATCATCCATGAAGACTTCCATGGTTTGCTCAACCATGTCATGGAAGATAGCCAACATGCACCTTTGGAAAGTCCCGAGGGCATTGCATAAGCCAAAAGGCATCCTTTTGTAAGCAAATGTGCCATAGGGACAAGTGAATGTTGTCTTCTCTTGATCTTGGGGATCGATGGGTATTTGAAAATAACCCGAGAAACCATCAAGAAAGCAGTAATATTCATTACCTGCTAAACGTTCAAGCATTTGGTCCATAAAAGGTAGAGGGAAATGATCCTTTCTCGTGGCATCATTGAGTTTGCGGTAGTCTATACAAACTCTCCACCCAGTAACGAGACGGGTAGGAATCAACTCGTTGTTTGCATTGAGCACAACAGTAATTCCGCCTTTCTTAGGCACACAATGGACTGGACTAACCCATGGTGAATCCGAAATAGGGTAAATCATACCCGCATCAAGAAGTTTGATAACCTCTTTTTTGATGACTTCATGGATTTTAGGATTCACCCTTCGTTGGCTTTGAATTGTGGGCTTAAAGTCGTCCTCCATGAGAATTTTATGTGTGCAAAAGTGAGGATCAATTCCACGGATGTCGGAGATTTTCCACGCGATAGCTCTTTTATGCTTCTTCAATACAGCGACAAGTCGGGCTTTTTCGTCTTCTTTCAGGTCCTTTGCGATGATGACCGGTAACTTCTCATTGTCTTCCAGGAAAACGTACTTAAGATGAGGAGGAAGGTCCTTAAGCTCAAGAGTAGGAGGGTCCTCAATAGATGGTGAAACTAACGATGGATCATCATTAGTCACCTCTTTAGAAGCAGGAGGAGAGAACGGGTCCTCATTGAGAAGTCTCTCAATAGTACTAATGTCTTCATCCCAATTGGTGGACAAATTATCATACTTAATATCGAGAGGACCCAAGCTAGCTTCGAAATCATCCAAGTCACTTTCTCCAAAAGGAGTCAATGCCGGAGCAATTGAGGCAACGGTCTCAACATTTGGTAGAGAAGAGAGAGTACTTTTGCAAGCATCATGAAAATGTTCTTCACAAGCCTCATCGAGAACATCAATAGCATTAACACTCTCATATGAATAAGGTTGCTTAGAAATCTTACCCATGTTGAAGACAATTTGATCGTCACCAACTCTCATGATTAATTCGCCTGCGGCTACATCAATGAGAGTGCGACCGGTCCTCAGGAATGGGCGTCCAACGATTAATGGAACACGAGGATCCATCTCGTAGTCAACGACAACAAAATCCACCGGGAAGGTGAATTTGTCAATGCCAACAAAGACATCTTCGGCTATCCCCACTGGATAAGCAACCGTACGGTTGGCTAATTCCAAAGTCATTTTGGTGGGGACTAGCTCGGGGAGAGATAATTGCTTCCAAACACTTAAAGGCATTAAGTTTATACTGGCACCTAGATCGGCTAGGGCCATGCAATTCTCTACTCCCGGGAAGTTGCAAGGAATCAAGAAGCGACCCGGATCACCAAGTTTGGTGGGCAATTTCCTTAAGAGCACTGCAGAGCAGTTCTCATTAAGTTGGGTCTGAGCAATGTCAAGAAGCTTCTCCTTGTCACTTAGAAGATCTTTAAACATCTTAGCGTATTTGGGCATGTGAGCGAGAGCCTCGGCAAAGGAGATGTTAAAATTCAATTGTTTAAACATTTTTAGAAAGTTTGAAACCTGAATATCATCCTTGCTCTTTTGCTTCTCTTTCTTCAACCTTGAAGGATAAGGTATATTGGATGAAGAAGAAGGCTTTAAGGGAATAGGATCACTCACAACCACGGGTGGTGGGGAAATGGGGATAGAAGGTGAAGGAGGTGGGGAAAGTTGCTCGTTTTCCTTGTTCACAATCACGGGTGGAGGTGTAGGAAGCTCGGGTTCCGTATAACCTTTTCCACTACGAGTGGTGATTGCTTTCATCTCCCCTCTTGGATTCGCAACGGTGTTACTCGGAAGAGTACCCGAAGAAGAGGGTTGATTACCTTGGATGAGCGAACCAATCATATCACGAAGGTGAACAACTTGATTGTTAAAAGAGTTTTGCATGTTGGCATTAATTTCATTGTTGTGTTTGGCCATGTCATTCCTTAGCTCGGCTCGAATATCGCTTCCTTGTTTCACCATGTCATTCTTCAAGTTGACAAATTGACTCTGAAGATTCGTCACCATCTCACGATTAGTCTTCATGAACGTCTCGACGTCTTGGTTTACTGTCATCGGTGGATTGAGAGGTAGAGCTTGGTAAGCTTGAGAATTTCCTTGAGTTGGGTATGGGTTTCTTTGGGATTGATATTGATTTTGAGCACGAGGTTGGGATTGGTTGTTTCGGTTATAGCTTTTTTGTTGGTTTTGGTTTGCAGGAGGGAAACCGGGTGGAGCAAGATAATTGTTGGAACGATAACTTAGCAAGCTACGGTCTCCTTGAGGGCGAGCTTGATAGCCTCCCGTGGGATAAGTACCATATGCCGCGTTAACGTTTTCAGAATAATTGCCTTGAGTAGAAGGACAATCATTATAAGAATGAGGACCACCACATGTGTCACAAGAAATAGCAACGGCTTTAGCTTGTTGAAAGTGGTTTGTGACCATGGTCATGAAATTCTTGTTCATTTCAGCGAGTTGTCGAGAAATTTCAGTCATCTCAGGATTGGAAGTAGTAGAAGAAACATTGACTCTCGAGTTAGATCTTGAGGATGCAGATGAATCCCAATTCTTGTGGTGAGTAGTCATGTTTTCGATCAACTCTCGACACTCCTCCGGTCTCCTTTTCATAAAAGTACCACCGGCGGCGGCGTTGATCGTGTCACGATCACGAAAAGTGAGACCATTGTAGAAGGTGTCAATGAGAGTGACGGGGAGCATATTGTGATTTGGACAGCGGTCGATCAAATCATTGTACCGTTCCCAAGCATCAAAAAGCGATTCATCATTGTCTTGCATGAATCCACTAATTTGGTTACGAAGGCTCGTGACCATGGATGGTGGGAAGTAGCGCGACAAAAAGCGTTGAGTCATGTCGTCCCAAGTATGAATAGAGTTCTTTGGGAGACGGTCGAACCATTTTTCGGCATGGTGAGAAAGCGAGTGGGGAAAGAGTTGAAGGCGAAGGTCATCCATAGAAACACCTGGGGACTTCATGCTTTGGGTAATGGTAATGAATTTGTCGAGGTGTTTGTTGGCATCATCATCCGGAATTCCGCGAAATGGGTTAGTTTGCACTTGCTGGATCATGTGATGCTTCAACGAAAACTCCTGAGCCGTGACATGCATTGGTGCAATCGGGCCTCCACGTCCGTTCATTGTGGGTTGACATAGCTCCTCCATGGTTCGAAGGTCGGGTAAAGGTGGATTATTCATGTTTTGGTGGGGTGGATGATTATTATTGTTGTTGTTGTTTGGGAGGGGTGGATTATTATTGTTGTTGTTGTGTACACCGGCCATGTCTAAATGTTCGAGAGTCTCGGACTCTAAATAAGACGTTGATCGAGTACGCATACACTAAAAAGAAAATGCAAGAGAAAATATTTTTGGTTTTTATAGGTTTTTTAATGTTTTTGTATTTTTGAAAATTTTATATTTTTATGGATTTTTGAAAATTTTTGTGCTTGAAAATAACGTTCCCGAAAGAACGGATCCCAAAATCCAATTTTTCTCACAAGAAACCGTTGATCCTTACGAAAAGAGCCGGCAGCGGCGCCATTTTAATGACTCACTTTTGGTTGGTTAATAAAAAGGTTTTTGCTTGCAAGATCTCTCTTTGCGTTGCTCGTACCCAATTGATAAATATCGTTGTTTCGTTCTCGGTACCTTCTCGAATCGATCACGATCAAAAGTGGAATAATTGTAATTGGTGACTAAAAAGGGGGAGCTTTGGTCTAAATCTACTAAAATTTAAGAACTAGAAGTAATGAAATTAAACTAAAAATTATAACTGAGAATAAGTACCACAACAACTGACTGGAAAAATCTATTCTGGATCCCTATGCGGAATGTCTGCTCTTACTCGGAATAAAAGCTCCTATTCGGAATGATTTGTGCTATGCGGAATATTCTAACAGAAACCTTTATGCGGAATAATCTATTATGCGGAATGTTGAACTCTATGCGGAACATTTACCTTACTCGGAATAAGAGCCTACTCGGAATATTTTACCCTATGCGGAATAAATGGAAAAATTGCCTTATGCGGAATAATAATCTTAATCGGAATATTTGCTCTATTCGGAAAGTCAGGGCAATGCGGAATATTTTTAAACAGAACTCTTATTCGGAATATTTGGAAAGAAGCACTACTCGGAATAATTGATATTCCGAATAACCAAGAAAATTTATCCCTATTCGGAATAACTGATATTCCGAATAAACAAGAAAAATAACCACCACTCGCAATAATAGAAATATTCCGAATAAACTCAATCCCAGATTCCTTATTCGGAATCTGGGCAAGATCAGAAACTGGGAAGCGAAGAACAGGGTATATCAAAGAACGAATTCAATCACCAAAAATCACCAAGTTTGTGATCAAAACTTAAACCAATTTTACCACTAATCTTTTACTCATAGAAAGCTTGAATCCAAAACAACAAAATCGCAAAACCCACTTACTTTTGACAATCAAACCGAAAGAATAAAACTTAAGAACTAAGAATCAAAAAGATATGAAGAACAAGATGATGGAAAGATTAAAAGAAGACTTGTATTAATGATTTAAGATTCAACAAACAAAATGGAAAGATCAAGCTTACAAGATTGGGAGAAATTGAACAAAGAAGAAAACCACACCTTAAGGGAGATGGTTCCTAAGAACTAGGAAAGCTAAAAACAGAAAAAGAAGATAGTGGAGTCTTGAATGGGAGGAGTATTTATAGGCTTCTCCCTTTGTTGGTGAGTGGGCTTTCTTCCCTTCTTTTTGTCTTCTCGTCTTTTCAGAAAAGTTGACATTTTTGATTTCGATTCGGGATTTGTCGACGAATAATTTCAACTCGTCTTTTAATTTCTTCATTTAATAGTCTTGAGTTTCTTCGACATAGGTAAATCTTCCGTCTTTGGTCCTTTTCTTCGATAAATCTTCAAATAGGCCCATTGACTTCAAATCTTTTGCACCTCTTGGATTATAGACTTCATCTTTTCGTCTTTTTCCTCGATAAAACCCGTGCAATCCCATGTTTTCTCCAGTATTTATCCGATTGGCTCTGAAAATATAACAAACACACAAACCACGCATAATTCCAAACAAATGACATTAAATACGCGTTTTGGTCTTGTTTTAGCAGGAAATAAGTGGTAAAAGGATGGGTGTTTTCACACCTATCAATAGGTTACTTTATTCGGAATGAGTTGTTGTATTCCGAATGAGTTTTTCGGTTTTTAGTTTTAAACTTTATTTTTTCCGCCTTTTTCTTTATTTGCATTTTTATTTGCTTTCCTTTTAGTTTAAGTTTTAGTTTGTGTTACTTACTTTTATAGCCTTTAATTTCTTTATTTCCCGTCAAGTTTTAATCTTTCATTGTTGTTTCTTTTTACCGTCTTTACTTTATTTCTAATTGTTTCAAGTCTTTATTTTTAATTAGTTTTAGACAACGACAACTCTTTTATTTGATTCACCAAGAACAACTGAGTCACACAATTAAACAGAGATCAATTCGAAGAGATTCCGAGAAACGAACTTTTTCAACTAGTAAAATCTATACATTAAGTCTAAGACGAGTATTATTTGTTTAGGTTTCCGTTATTGAAGCACGTACCGTACATCCGAATCGCCGATAACCCGCCTTTCCCAATCAACGTGAGTTCATAGCCTCGCACTCTTTTAAATGTTTTTATGAAATGTTTTATAAACCCGCGAGGGAGATGACATGTTAGTTTTAAAATAATAGGACACTAGTTGTCCCGATTGTCTATTTATTGATTTGGACCCGAATGATTGTATGACCCGATGAATGATTAAATGACCCGATAGATGAAATGAAATGGATTATTAAAGTTAGGTTATGTCACTAAAAGTCCCATTAGCATGAATTGTGAACTACCGGGATTTGGTAGACGCTTATGCATATAATAGTACTACTTGGGGACGATCACCCCAGTTCACGCCTTGACGGTTGATCCCTGTCGTGCCACATTGATTGTTAAGCGAATTTATGTATGAGAAGATTTACACAATCATGATTATTGTGACGACACGCTAATTTAGATGGGCAAATGAGTTTCGGGCTAGCTACCTGTTGTTTGTTGTAGTAAGGTAACAATGTCATGCGGCTTATAATAATCCAATTAACGAAATACTGCTATACGCACTGAATTACAATGAATTGCCTGACTAGCAATACGGGGTCTTATTATTGATTTTATGTTCGTGTTTTGTTTTTTCATAACCATATTCATATAAGGTTTTATTTAATCTATACAACGTTATAAGATGTATTGTATGATGTTTTTAACGACATGGTTCGTATAATGATTTTGAAGGCGAAAGCCTATATTATGATTTTTGATAAATGTTTGTATAAAATGACTTTGGCTATTTTATGGCCTATTACAATGATTTGTACAAAATGATTTTCGGTAATAATTTTATACCGATGTTATATTGATGGATTTTATTAAACTCTATGAATTCACTCGGCGTTATCGCTGACCTTTTCTTTTAACATGTTTTATCTCAGGTACTTGAAGGTAATTCTTGGGAAGACAACAAGAATTCATGGCCCGCACTTAAATATTAAATTCCATTCAAATGCTTTGTAAAACCTGTATAAAATACAATGACTTGGGACCTATGTAAACTTGATATTTATGAATGCAAATGCTTTATTATTAAACGACGCGATTTTTAAACGTTGTCTATCATGTGAGTAATGTGCTATCCCGTAACACCAATGAGTCTTCCTCTGTTTTGAATTGTATAAATTTGGGGGTGTTACATGTGATGTTGATGGATGCCAAATATTTTACGTCTTATTGTCGGATGTTCGATTTTTGTCATTTTTGAAGTTTTATTTTAAATGACGTGTTAAGTCGATTCGAGAGTCGATATTATTATTTTTGAGGTACGTTTTAAAATTTTAAAAGTATCTTTATGAAACCCGAGCCCCATAAATATTTTGAAAATTGACTAGAAGTTATTTCCCGCTTTTTAGCTAACTATTTACATTTTTAGTCACAACTATTGCCAAATTGCAAACAAGGTCCCTACCCCACTATATTTAAAGCAAAAACAAACACACACTCCCATTTTCTCCACTCAAAATTTTTCTCTCATCTCTCTTCTTTTTCTATCAATTGCCGAAACTCACACCACCACCCCAAATACATACAATTTTAATTTTAACTCAAGATTTATGATGAATTAACCTAAACCAAAGCTAGACCCATTCTTATTTTTGATCAAGGATCACATTGGTGTAAGAAATTATTACATGCAAGCACTTTTTATTTTCATGATGTTGGTAGGTAGAAGCTATGATCATGCATGGTGTTTTTAGCATGATCCATGGTGGTTCTTGCTAGAAATCTTGTTAAAAACCTCATTTTGATCTAAAGATTTTTAATTTGATTATGATTTTGATGTTATGGTTGATGTATGATGATATTAGGTTATAGAAATGATCATTTTTATCGTTGGTTTTTATCAAAAAGTTGATTTTGTGCAAGTTTTTAGTAGTCATTTTATAACAGTAAGTAAAGTATAAAATCCGAATTTTTATGTTTTTAAAATGGATTAACTTATAGCTTAGGGTTGTAGATAATTTTATTAGCTTCGATTTGATATAACGTAGAGCTTCTAGCTCCAAACGAGCGCGAAGTTATGATGTTTTGAATGATCGTGTACCGGGAGACGAGTATCGGCACTACAAGTAGTTGTTGTCGATATTTGGATCGAATCTCGGGGACTCTAAATGGAAGTTTTGAAATATGTAACCTACTGATAATGATGTGTTTATTTTATAGGTTGACTTTACTTAAAACCCGAGTGTCGGTTTTGTAAACGGAGTCGTTTAAATAAGTTAAAACGGTTGTATGAAAAATTAACGTAAATCTGTCCAGCTTTTGTAGTTTTAAAATGAGTCAAGTAAAGGACTTTAAAAGTAATTTCATTTGATAAACTTGTAAGAGGACTTTCTATATATAGTAAGTTAGTTTATCGAGTCGTTTCATAAACGGTTGACAAGTTTAAAAGGGGTAAATAAGCTAGTACATGTAGTATGTGCCGGCGGACTTTGTAAAAAGTATAAAATGGTAAAGTAAAAGTATAGTAAAGTATAATGAAGTTATTTATATCGTTTTCTCTCGAGTTTATCGTGACTTTATGAGTTTTAATTTGATGTTGTTATGTACTATTTATTTCTCGAGTCATTATTAACGAACGCGCCTTATTTGATAGATAGCGGTTCTCGTGTTTGAAAGGCATCCATTATCATCGACGATCATCTCGCTAGATCTCTTATACTAAAGTGAGTCTATAGCCTCTCTTTCTACTCGTTTTAATGATTTTAATACCCGCGAGGGGGATACAAGCTATTTGAAAATAAATGAACACAAGTCATGAGTAATTGTTGGACCCGAATGTTACCTAAAGTTGATTTCATTGTATTGAGTAACTTGTTGCTAAAGACCCTAAATTCATGAGCCGTTAACTATCTTCTCACTTGATGATGTGAGTCGGGAATAACCTCTTATTCTAATGATAGTACTATAGGGTTGACCACCCTATCCGAGACCAGGGCATTACATTGAGTAACCCGCTGGGAAGGATAATTTTACGTGAATAAGATTGTGGTATTCTAGCAACTGATACCCTAGAGGGGCAATGGTTTAATTCTAGTC
The DNA here is from genome assembly GCA_025667525.1 of Glebionis coronaria. NCBI lineage: Eukaryota > Viridiplantae > Streptophyta > Magnoliopsida > Asterales > Asteraceae > Glebionis > Glebionis coronaria. The sequence goes on along the minus strand of CM046882.1, from coordinate 170,430,863 downwards.
ATGCCGGCATTTGGCGTGGGTGACTATTTGGTTAAGGGGTCGGTGTCATGAGCTTAAATACAATGTTTGTTTAATAATATCATTATTATTACTACCTTGAATATAGATTGTGTGTACGACAATTCTATAAATGATTATAATTGATTTTCTTCTTGTGTTCAAATGTGATTTGATAAACCTATAGACTCGCTCTACATTATTATTGACTCGTTTTATGCAGGTATTTAAGGTAATAGGAAGTGATGGAGCATGGAGCTTTGCTGTGGAGGTTGTGGCTTGGCTTTTGGAAGAATGTTGGTCTAAATTGTTTCTACCTTTTATGTTGAACAATTTACTTTATGTTGATGTACTGTACTAAACTTGTTGGTTGTTGGTCGAGATCCATGGGGACTAAACGCTTTACTCTGGTATCGTGTCAGTACAATTTAGGGTTGAAATTTATGTTTTAGACCATTTATGAAAATCATGTTTATATTTTATGTGTAAACGTCTCACTTTTGAGTCGTTCAATATATCTTGTGTGATGATGCTTGTGTCTAGCACCCAATTGTGTATTTCCGCTGAGTAATGTAAATTGGGGGTGTTAGATAGTTTCCTTGTAACAAGGGTTTATGTGTAGTATATAAACACATACCCTACGTAGGTTTTATTCATAACAATCATTCACAATGTAACCTACAAGAAATTCGTGTGTCTAGACGTGGGATTCAATGTATAGACGTCTAGATGTTATTTGTGTTTAATAATACAAGTAACGTTTGGGAAAATTCATCTTGTCCACAAAACCTTGTTATAATCAATGTTCTAATTCCACTATGTTTATCATATGAATGTTGATTATCCTAGTAAGCTTAATCGATCCGTGAATCTATAGATTCATCACCTTTTATACCTGAGAGAGTCCTAGCTAGGCTCTCCTAATCTTGCGGCCAAAGGAAGAGATAATGACCTAGAATAGTTTGATCCTTATCGCATAACCAAGGCAAGTGTATATCTCTTCCCTTCAGGCGAATATATCTATATGATAGATTATATTCTTGTCAGAGCCTGCTGCGCACCGACAAGGACCTGGCTAAGAATCAGCCGTATGTGCGACAACGGCTTACCGGGCCTCCTGGGCTGCGCGCGCGCATCGCACAAGCATTCAATCCATTCCTGATGGATGCGGGTAGTACCCGTGAGTCGGAGTATCCAGACCGACTAGAGACTATACGTCATCATGTCCCCCCAGTCTAGTGGTCGCAGGTTCCAACCGCGTTACTAGACTATAAACCATTCAGGCCCTCCTGTAAACATCTTCATTAAAAAGAAATACCACGCACAACCCACATGAAATGTGTTTGAATAAGTATCCAGGTAAGACTCCACTATCACAACCCTTCATCGAGAACTGGGAAAGGCACTAACCACGTCAGAGGAGCCAACTGACAAACACCGTAGGATGAACGAAGCATTTTATACACGTGCCGCAAGATCGCATCCGTCTATAGTATATATATATATATATATATATATATATATATATATATATATATATATATATATATATATATATATATATATATATATATATATATATATATATATATATATATATATATATATATATATATATATATATATATATATATATATATATATATATAAAAATGCAGTCTAACACACATTCATCCTTCTTCTTTGCGTATCCAAAAAAACCCTTCCACCATTGTTGAAAATAGTAGGAAACCATACTTTTGATCAAAAACAATACTAACTCCATCCCCGTCTTTGTAATATTTGACAAGGAAAAAATGGTAGCACAGCTATTTGATGTGACGTCACGTATATCAGAACAAGAACTCTCCTGTTTCGCCACTAAGTACCATATATCTTCGGATCTCCATCCAACTGTGCCAGATCCACAAGCACATATTGGAAGTTTCCCTGAAGGAAAAATTGGTGCATACACCCGGTTCATCGAGTTTTCCAACAATCGCATACCCTTAAGCCATTTTCTGATGGATATACTAAGTTACTACAGCATACACCTTTCACAGCTGCATTGTAAAGGTGCCACCAAAATCTCAAATTTTGAAATAAATTGCTTACGTAAGAACGTTGACCCAACAATAAACCTATTCCGCGCCTTCTACCGACCCTCGTGGATAAACGGGTGGATATCTTTTGCAAAACACCCTGGTCATTTACAATGTTACTCGGTAAAGATAGATTCTCTGAAGAAGTGGAACGACAAATTCTTCTGGGTAGATAAGGTTGTATTTTCGTTCGATTATGATTTCATCACCCCTGAGACAATGATGAAAGATGACCGCACCATTGCTGGCTCGTACAGCGAAGCAAACGCACAAATAATTAACACCGATCAGATACCAATGCAGGAATACCTAAAGGCTCTACTATACGCCCTAGGACTGAGCCATACATCGATCCTTCCTATAAACCACCTTCCCCAATACTTTGATGAAATCGACCATGGTAAGAACCTTGTATTCCCAAAAACCAAAAATTCGAATGACTTATGCGCATATACTCACATATTCCTTATACTTTTGTAGAACTTACTTATATGCAACTCGTGAAGCGCAAGAATCCGTGTGCCGTGACTATGCGCGCTCAACCTTTCACACCATTTGAGCTATCTAATGGATGGCGCGTTGGTCAACGCACCGTGGCCCTAGAGTTTCCTTCCCCAACACCTGGTGGGAACGCCGAGAGGATAACCGCAGTAAATGCTACTCCCATCCGATGTGTGCCATGTACCATAGAGTCTTCGTAAGAAGAAAGGAATCTGGGAGATGAAGAAGACCACGGTTTCGAAGGGGACTCCCACATAGGTCCATCAGAAGATACCATACCTGTTCCTAGCTAAAAAAAATTATCGTGCTCCCCCACACAGCAAATTCCCAAAAGTGGGAGAACACTGCAGACTAGACCACATGCCGATGTGACTTCGTGGGGGATACTCTCAAGGCCACGGGAAAAGACACATATATAAAGGTACATCACCACGCCATTCCTTACCATCAGTTCGAAACAAACAATGTGTACACTTCTCTAACGCTCGTAGGATGTAAATTTTGCAGCTCCCATGTTGCAACGACCAAAGCTAGTGTCAGCACCTCGAAGTCTACCAGATTCTTTCCTCCCTGGAAGTGCACCCGCTCATGTGCACTGGATAGCACAACTGTATGTGAGGACTTCCTCCAACATTTAATTCCCCCTAACAACACCCAACTTTTGCATGAAATACCCGACAAAATACTAATGAGAGAGTTGGATACAGTTGCCTCACAAGAAATAAAACTAGTATCTTATTTGAAAAAGAAGGTATCACATATGTCTCAGCGTCTGGCACAAGCAAATCAATAGGTCAACCTAGCAACAGGACAAAAAGACCGCGAACTCACAATTGCCAAGTGTGAACTTGTACATTGGTGCGTTGTATCCAACATAAATGGCAGATCCATCCAATATTTAGAGGACGAAAAGGCATCATTATCTGAACTTATAGATCGCGAGCGATGCTTGCACGTGAAGCAAGAGGATGAAAACCGCTGGGCTATGTCTAAGCTAGATAAAGGTATGAGTGCCGTCACTTCAAATTGTAACAATTTTGTTGCCAGTTGTCACAAAGATATGGCTAAGAAATCCGAGATTCTGAAGTATATGAGCATCGATTTTGATGAAGAGCTCTATCCGCACCTCAACGCCATGCGCGCGGAAAATCATTGGTTAATAAAGCATGGTCTGTCATTAGCTGCGAAAGGTGCCGTGGAGCTGCCCAACCTCAATAAAGCATCAAGGACATCTTCGATGTCGCGCGGCTACTAGGACAAAGCCTCGCAATAGAGCACGCCTTTAAGGAGAATTTACTAACCAGACCCCTGGAGGGTAGTGAAATTTATTCCAGGTACGCACAAGAGATCTTTGACGCTGCATTCCACATACTAGAAGACCTCCCACTGCCCATCATAGACCGCATTGAGAAAGATCCAGATTTTCCCATAAGTGTGATCATGGCCGGCCTTACCTTACCAAGCCATTGCGCAGAAAAAACGGAAGAAGGTCCCCACGCCATGGCCAAACTTGATATTTCTCAACTACAAGTCCCTGTCTATATCTCTGGTGCACCAGTAATGATTTCGTTGGAAAACAAGTTGAAACAGCACGTGAGACATGTTGCGAAGAAGAACCGGACTTCAAGTAAAGGTGTCGCTATTGGTATAGGTTTAGCGTACCCTAGTCGATTCGATGGTGTACCAGTTAACCTGCCTTCCATCGATGTATATCACACATGCGTGCTGTAGTGCATGAAGAAGGCATGGGTACAGCACTACGCGTCATTGAACCCAGCACACCACAGGCTGAAGAGGTCGTTTTCAACGAGCGACCTGTTATAGAAGTCACCTTTCCTTACTATACGCCTTGTACTAACTACACACATTAACTTGTAAATTAAGGAATTTATATAACATTTATAGCAATCCGTATGTTTTCTAGCACGTAGCGTCCTGCGCTACGCTCACGTTCATTGTTATATATGTGTGTCTAGGTTTCTGCATTCACGTCTGAGATTGTGAGACAGAGCGCCTGTTTATGAGTACACTCATCGGAGTATGACTCTAAACTTATGGGTGATCCGAATGTTCATTACGTGTGGGCCTGCCACTACTACCATAAGCAATGTCATAGATAATGACATGTTTGTTAGGCGTGCACACTGTGTCTTGTGCATATCCGTCATAAAGTATGCGGACTACTACACTTACCAAAACGTCTTGTGGGAAGCTTCCTAACAAAGGATACCTGATCTGGCACCGCTAGGGGTGTATCCCTCTTACACGACAAGTTTAATTGGTAGGGTAAACTTATTCCTCTTATTTTGCCTGGAAATGTTTGATTGTACATGTACACCGGAAGGCCAAATTTATATATTTTAGAAAAGAAACAATACTCTTATGCATAAAAGATAAAAAAAGAAAAAGATCGTTTGAGCTGCGGAGCTAGCTAGGAACCGCAACGTTTTATTCATACTTTTTGCAAATGTTGAAACAAATAACAAAAAGAAACCATAAGAAACGATAAAAAAGAAAAAAATACATGGATCCTTATTGGGGCTATCAGTAGCCAAGAGAATGGTCCATGCTAACTATGCGATATCTCAGGGAGAATATCATCCAAAATTCTGGTTGCCTCTTAAGTCACTTCTCGTCGTGCTGGATACCGACTCCGCATAGATACGCACACTCATCCCAGTCTGTAAGAGTCCTTTGTTTGCCTCACCACGCTGTTGCGTGCTTCGCGCTGTTGGTAATATGCCCGAACGATCCCGATGACGCATAGTGCGAGCAGTTATCCTGGCTGCGGGGGCGACTGCTCCTCTACATTGTTGCTGGTGGTTACCTTTAGATGGGAGTATTGTTGCTGCCCGCCACGCCACATTCCCTATTGATGTTGCTAGGAAGCCAATAGTACGCCCTAGTTTTGAGAGTATTCCTCCTCCCTCTACGCCTTTGGTTGAGGGTGGACCAGTAACCATGTTAGAATTTATCCTACGTTTTGAGTCCGCCTAGCATCTCTAACAACGCACCAGTCTTTTATGATCATCCATGTGTATAAATGGCCAAAAGTACCCTAAGCGAGTAATTTCCTCAACCACAGCTATCGGGCTACGAGGACACACTCTTCTCTGCGCGACTTCTACTACTGCCCGTGCTTGATCTGGTGCAAGGCATTGCAACATCCGCCCGTTGCCTGATTGTGACAATCCGTCAATTTATTATTGATATTTTATTCTCAATATTTATTTGAAAATATTATTTTTAATGTTATAATATGAACTCACTTATTTTTGGGTAGTAATTTGGATTTACGTCCTGAAGTAGCATCGACTACGTCTAAACCGGAGGATTTTACGTTACGTGCTTACGTTTACATACACCGTTTTGGTGACAGTCCGACATTTCAGGAAATAAATTTATCTGTGAATATTATTTTGAGATTTTAAATTTGTGTTGGTTCATAAACTCACAAATTTACGAGAAGAGATTAGGACATACGATTTAAATTTAATGTCCTTTACGACTAAACCGGAAACCATAGGATTACGTATTTACGTTTTCGAACTCCGTTTTTGATGAGACAATTTTTATTAGATTCGTTTTGAGTCGTTGATTCATAATTTATAAAAACGTTTTTCGTAAAACGAACCAAGGGCACGCAAATCGAGGAAACTAGAATCGAGGAGTACCCGTAATTAAATGGGGATGAGACAAGATAAATCTTGCCCCACCCCCACTCATAACCGGCCACTATATGACACAACACCAAAGAGGTGTCAAGTTGCAAGCTTAATGCTTACACTTGTAAGCTAAGCTTACAAAGTAAGCTAAGCTTACCTCAAAACCACTCATTCTTCCCATTAGCTTCCATTTTCACATGCAAAACCACTCTCAAATCCTCTCACTCTCCTCTTTGAGCCGTCCACTTCCCCCCTAAACAACCATTTTGATCAAAATTTACCATGAAATCTTATGTTATTTCTACATATAATGATGCCCTTTTGAAGATATGAAGATTGGTGCAAGTTTTAACATCCAAAAAGTAGTTTTCAAAGGATTCAAGGGCTGATTATCATCAACGTGTTCATGTAGATGGGTGGTCTTGAAGATGGTCTTGGTTTATCACAAGTTTCTCCATCACAATCCATGTCCTAATCCCAACCTACATCATCTTGGTGGTATAAAGATGTTCTTTCCATCTTCTAGTTATTTTGATTATGTAATCTTGTATTTCTTTTACTTATGTATATGTATATGATGATGAATGATGATTAAAAATATTATGTGGGGATTTGGTGTTGATAAATTTGATAAACATGGGTAAAAAGATGGACAAACTACATGTAAAAATGGTTAAATCTTGCTTAAATGGTAGGCTGTATAAAACAGTAACTAACCACATGTTAGACTAATAAAATGGCAAAGTGGAATCAATATACAGTAGTTAATAGGTCTTGTACACATGTGAGAGTTGGTCATGCAATGGAATCATTATAATGAGTGAGATATGATCAAAACAAGTTTAGAGTACTAATCTGAATAGTCAGTTTTGGACGGACTGTTAGGGATATTTAGAATTGGATTGAGCAGTAGCTAAAACTAAGTTAAATGTATCATATATCATGTAGTTTATGGTGTCCAAAAATGAGCTTCTATCTCCTTGTATAACTCAAGATATGGTAAAAATGGTGAAAGTAAAAGTAAAATCAGATTTTGAGAAATTAAAGTATAATAGTATTATATAAGCACTCAAATAAATATAGTATAAAATGTGAATTAAAACCCACTAACTTATATATTACATTTATATAAGTATGTACAATGATAAATAAATAATACATTTTATAAAAATGGTAATTTGATAAGTTTTATAAGTTATAAAACTATAAACATGATTTTTACGACTTTTTCGGCTATTACCGTAAAATTAACGTTTTTCGCCAATTAAAACTTAGACGATCAAACCCGTCTAATGTGAAGTTTTTAATACTCATATACTGATATATAAACATATATAACAAGTAAAAGCTGATAAAACCTGAACTATATAACATACGGACATTAACGGGCTAAGTTAACGTTATTGGACTAATAATACAACAAAATAGGCTAAAACACTTATAAACTTATTTATTGGGCTTAACCAATTTGGGCCCAACATGCAAGTATAAATACTGATAATACAAGTATGAAATGGATTAATACAAGTTAATGAACTTATAATAGGCTTATTGGACCTAAAACACGTAAATAGGTAAAACTAGTAAACTAGTAAAAGGTTACCAATACATAACACAAAATGAGTAAATGAGAATATATAAACCCACTTGATCATCATATATATAAAATCATCATATGTATACATAATTGTTATTTTTATAAAGTCATTGGACATGAGTCTAAGACGAGTATTATTTGTCTAGGTTTCCGTGATTGAAGCACGTGCCGTACATCCAAATCGCCGATAATCGCCTTCCCACATCAACGTGAGTTCATAGCCTCGCACTCTTTTAAATGTTTTTATGAAATATTTTATAAACCCGCGAGGGAGATAACATGTTTGTTTTACTAAAATAGGACACCATTTGTCCTGATTGTTTGTTTATTGATTTGGACCCGAATGATTGTATGACCCGATGAATGATTAAATGACCCGATAGATGAAATAAAATAGATTATTAAAGTTAGGTTATGTCACTAAAAGTCCCATTAGCATGAATTGTGAACTACCGGGATTTGGTAGACGCTTATGCATATAATAGTACTATTTGGGGACGATCACCCCAGTTCGCGCCTTGACGGTTGATCCCCGTCGTGCCACATTGATTGGTAAGCGAATTTATGTATGAGAAGATTTACACAAGCGTGATTATTGTGACGACACACTAACTTAGATGGGCAAATTGAGTTTCGGGCTAGCTACTTGTTGTTTGGTTTAGTAAGGTAACAATGTCACGCGGCTTATAATAAACCAATTAACGAAATACTGCTTTAAGCATTGAATTACGATATATTGCCTGACTAGCAATACAGGGTCTTACTATTGATTTTATGTTCGTGTTTTGGTTTTATATAACCATATTCATATAACGGTTTTTATTTAATCTATACAACGTTGTAAAACATTTTGTATGATGTTTTTAACGACAATGGTTAGTATAATGATTTTGTAGGCGAAAGCCTATATTATGATTTTGATAAGGATTTGTATAAAACGACTTTGGATATTTTATGGCCTAATACAATGATTTGTACAAAATGATTTTCGGTAATAATTATGTACCGATGATATATTGATGGTTTTATTAAACTCTATGAATTCACTCGGCGTTATCGCTGACCTTTTCTTTTAACATGTTTTATCTCAGGTACTTGAAGGTAATACTCGGGAAGACAACAAGAATTCAGGCCCACACTTAAATATTAATTTCCATTCAAATGCTTTATAAAACCTGTATAAAATACAATGACTTGGGACCTATGTAAATCTGATATTTATGAATGGAAATGCTTTATTAATAAACGACGCGATTTTTAAGCGTTGTATATGATGTGAGTAATGTGCTATCCCGTAACACCAACGAGTCTTCCGCTGTATTGAGTTGTATAAATTTGGGGGTGTTACAGTTTGGTACTGATAGGTGTCACACTCCCAAAATATCAGAGTATAATGGCGACAAGGGAGTGGTGACGTCATGATTATCATACACACACAGTCACAAAGAACGACCTCTAAATGAGACGTTCGGAAAATAGATCACTTGTAATTAATAAAATAAATAATTTTAACCAAGTGCGGAAGCATAAAACTGGATACAGTTACAAAACATAGTTTTCTCAAATAGTACAAATGATCTTGGTTTCAAAGAAATGACGGCAATGCATGAGACCTCACTTATCATCTTCCTTCTTAATACCTGAGAAAAACATTGCTAAAGTGTCAACATAAAGTTGGTGAGTTCATATGTTTAGTTAATTTGAAATGTTTAATGAACCACAAGATTTTCCCAAAAGTGATGACAATATAACAGATACAAAGTCATCCCAAAAGTATTTATTACAGTCTAAGCTCGTGACACCGAAGCTTTAACATCACCGACAGTATAATCATATAAATGTAGCCCAAACTAGATGCCTAAACCCACGACATCCTATCTCAGACTCAAATGAAACTGTGCCCGCTTGTCCCCTTGTTGGACAAGACAGACAGGGACGTCAATCCCGATAGATCTATCCATAACATTCGCGCTTACACAAAGTAATTAACGGTTCACGATTCACGGGCCAAAGCAACTGGGTTTTTAGTGGGACTTAGACTAATATATAAATCAGTAAATGCACTTGTGTTCATACGTTAAAATCAAGCAATGTCTCACCCCAAAAAGCAATGAAAATAGTTAAGTATGGGGCTATAAACTCACCTCGTAATTCAGCAAAAAGGACGAAGATAAAGTAGCTCGAGAGTACGGTTACGCTAGCCGCGACCTATTTAATTATGAGGATCGCGTTACGACATGGAAAGTTATACTAATAAAAAGACACGACACCATAGTTGTGCTTGACAAAACCTTACGTTTACGGCAAAATACGACACATAAAAGTCGGTTATTAAACGGTCGAGTTTTACGGGTTAAATTATACCCTTAAATTACAAAATTCGTTCTTGGGCTTTAAATAAACTCAAAACATAACCCTGGCCCAAAATGAGCCCAATATCCCCACCCACCAACCGGCCCAAGGGTCATATGACCCGGCCCGGTCCATGCGATACAAACAAGGAACCCAGGGGAGTAAATACGTGTGTTTATTCACACAATTCTCAAAAACAGAGAGTTATCTCTCTCTCTCTTTTCTCGAAACATCCCCACCGCCCCACTCTCATCTCTCATTCTAATCTGGATCGGTTCATCTCCTTCCATGGCTATCATGTTTTCAGTTTAAATATAACAATCATTTGGGGGTGGTTTGTGGTGTTTAGATCGCGTGAGATGTGGGGTTTCATCCCTACATCAAACCGATTCGGTTCATGATGGTGTTCATCCTCAGGTCAACGTTATTCATCAGCCAAAATCAAAGATAAGTTGTTTATCCTTATTTTCTTTTAACAAAAGTTAATTGATTTTCGTTTTATAAAAGATCAGTGGGTTTGGATAACATGTATAAGCTTGTTGAGAACCAATGGCTCTCGGATTTGAGAAATAAATAGATTAGGGTTTCGAAATATTTGGGGGTTTCTCTAAATCTTGGGTTTAAATACGATTAATTAATGTTTTCTTGTATAAAATCATGTTAATTTTAACATATAATCGGTTTTATAAAATTTAGGGTTTCGGTCAATTGGGGGTTTTTGCATAACTCGTTTTCAGTCAAATTAACTATTGGATTCGGGTTTAGATTGTGTTTAATTAGAGTTTTAATTAATAAAAATCAAATTAGGGTTTATACAAAATTGGGGTTTTTATATTCGGTTGATTAATCATGATTAAGTGGCGTTTTTGGAATATAGAAAATATTAATTTCATGTTTAAAAAGGTTTTTAATTTCTAAGGTTTCGATTTGAAAAGGGGGTTTTATACCCGCGACATAATTGGGGGTTTTTATGATGTTTCTGTAAAATAAAAATGGTTAAGACATTTGGATTATGTGACATTGATTGATGATGGTTTCGGCAGAAAACAAGCAACTTGGCTGGTTTGGTTCTCGGTTTGGCCTTGGTTGGGTCTCGGTTTGGCCTTGGTTGGGGTCTCGGTTTGGTCTTGATTGGGGTCTCGGGTTGAGTCTCGGTTTGGGGTCTCGGGTTGAGTCTCGGTTTGGTTTTGGTCGGGGTCTCGGTTTGTTAGACAGAAAATGGTCATGGTCATGTTCAAGTAATAATCCTATGTTTTATCCTTTTCAGTTTTTAATTAAAATAAGACCGTGACGAATACTAACACATTCGTTTGATTTTTCGCAGGTTTGTCAAAGTCGAGCACAACTAAGATTTCATTTAGAAAATAAGAGATGGTTTAAAAGACTCACAAATGGATGTTCGAGTTTCGGTTTGCAGGTGTGGACGAGATGGATGGCTTGACTCTTTCGGTTTTGCAGGTGTGGACGAGATGTATGGATCGGTTGGACACTTTCTTCACTTTACCCAGGATTTTGTATTTGAAAAACTTGTACAGAATTTGTAATTGTAATATTGGACTGTGGAAACTTTGTGTGTTATGCTTGGACATTGGGTAAACTTGGATTGTATTTAATCATGTATTGTTAGTCTAGGGTTAGATTCAAGCTGAAATTGGTAACTTCTGATATACCCAATTTGGGTAAACTAGGCATGTGTGCTGTCTTGTAGTGCTTAGTGGGTAATAAACTATAGGATTAAAATGTAACTGAAAATGGGACTCTTGTTAAGCAAGTTTTTGAAGTAAAAGTGAATAATGGTTTATACTTAAATGTTTGTACATGATGTATCAGTTGTACTACTCGACTCGGGTTCGACGGGTATTTAAGTTTAGACGCGAAACTGAATAAACACGACTCTATAACAGTTTGACACACGATCCAAAACAAAGGCAATTATGCGAGACTTCACGTGATTTAGTAAGTACATCAAATAAACATACGGCAAACATAATACGCCCACCAATTTCGTGTATTGCATTCAACTTAATAGTCACGAAAAACTCGAGATGTTACATATGCTCTCCCTAAAAAGGGCTTTGTCCGCAAAGCAAAATAATTAACACATTCATGTCGACAACTCGTCGGTAAATAATTAAAGTACTCATACTATATGAATAATTTAAGATGGAAATTTGACGGATGTCACAGTATTCCCATGTTTTAGAGATTTCGTCACGAAATCAAGATGTTGTTGTAGTGGGATGGTTAGCGAAAAGATGAGGATACTTGCTCTTGAATTGATCTTCACGTTCCCACGTGTATTCTGGACCTCTACGCGCATTCCAACAGATCTTTACAATAGGTATACGGCTTTGCTTGAGTTGTTTGACTTGACGGTCCATAACTTCTACTGGTTCTTCTACAAAGTTGAGTTTGTCGTCGAGTTGAATTTCTTCCAAAGGAATGACGAGTGTCTCGTCGGCTAAACATTTCTTCAAATTGCAAATGTGGAACACATTATGCACTCGGCTAAGTTCTTGGGGTAATTCCAAACGATAGGCTACGGGGCCAATCCTCTCTATAATCTTGAAGGGTCCAATGTAACGAGGATTCAACTTTCCACGCTTTCCAAAGCGAATCACACCCTTCCAAGGTGAGACCTTCAACATGACTCTATCACCAACCTCAAACTCAAGGGGTTTGCGTCTCTTGTCAGCATAACTCTTTTGTCGATCTCTTGCGGCTTGCATACGGCTCTTAATCTTAAACATCTTCTCAGTAGTCTCGTGTATGATCTCGGGTCCAGTGAGTTGTGCTTCACCGACCTCTGCCCAACACACGGGTGAACGACACTTCCTACCATACAGTGCTTCGAACGGCGCTGCCTTAATGCTAGTGTGATAACTATTGTTGTATGAGAACTCCACCAGAGGTAGGTGTCTATCCCATCTATTTCCAAAGTCGATCACACAAGCTCTCAGCATATCTTCTAAGGTTTGAATGGTCCTTTCACTTTGACCGTCAGTTTGGGGATGGTACGCAGTGCTCATATCCAGCTGCGTTCCCAATGCCTTCTGCAGTGACTTCCAAAACTGTGAAGTAAATCGGCTGTCTCGGTCGGAGATTATAGACACAGGCACACCGTGCTTCGTGACTATTTCCTCCAAGTACGTTCTAGCTAACTTATCCATTCCATCAGTCTCCTTGATGGGTAGGAAATGAGCCGATTTGGTGAGTCGGTCGACGATTACCCAAATCGTGTCGAATCCGGCTGCGGTCTTTGGTAACTTGGTAATGAAATCCATAGTGATCCTTTCCCACTTCCATTCTGGCAGTTCGGGTTGGACCAATAATCCTGATGGTTTCATATGTTCGGCTTTGACTTTGGCACAAGTCAAGCACTTGCTAACGTATGTAGCAATATCCGCCTTCATGTTCGGCCACCAATACAACATCTTCAGATCATGATACATTTTGTCAGATCCCGGATGTATGGAGTATTTTGACTTATGCGACTCATGCATAATCAAAGATCGTAGGTCACCATGGCATGGTAACCAACTCCTATTATCAAGGCATAACGTTCCATCCGAGCGTGCTTCTAACTTCTTTATCATTCCTTCAACATCTTCAGTCTTGAGAATTTCTTCCTCGACTACCTCTTTCTGAGCCTTGAGAATTAAGGATGGAAGGTCTAAGTCAATGGTCATCACCAAAGCCTTCACCCTAAGAACTCTCTCCTTTCGACTCAAAGCGTCGGCCACGACATTTGCCTTGCCCGGGTGATAACGGATCTCGCAATCGTAATCACTGAGCAACTCTAGCCAACGTCGTTGTCTCATGTTGAGTTCCTTTTGATTCAAAATGTGTTGTAGACTCTTATGGTCAGTGAATACAACACACTTAGTACCATAAAGGTAGTGTCTCCAAATCTTTAGGGCAAACACCACTGCTCCCAACTCTAGGTCATGAGTTGTGTAGTTCTTCTCGTGCACTTTTAGTTGTCTTGATGCGTAAGCTATGACCTTAGTCCTTTGCATCAGTACCGCACCTAACCCTTTTATGGATGCATCACAATACACCACAAAGTCTTCATTACCCTCGGGTAGGGCTAGTATAGGTGCTTCACACAACATCTGCTTCAATGTCTGGAATGCCAAATCTTGATCCTCTTTCCACTCAAACTTCTTGTCCTTTTGAGTCAATTCCGTCATTGGTTTAGCTATCTTGGAGAAACCTTCAATGAATCTCCTATAGTAACCAGCAAGACCTAAAAATTGGCGGATCTCCGTAGGTGTTGTTGGAGTCGCCCAATCCTTCACGGCCTCGATCTTAGCAGGATCAACGTGAATACCACTGCTGTCGATTACATGCCCAAGGAATTGCACTGTGTTTATCCAAAACTCACATTTGGAAAACTTTGCATATAACTTCTCCTTCCTTAGCAGCTCTAGTATGGTCTTCAAATGTTCCTTGTGTTGTTCTTCATTACGAGAATAGATGAGAATATCATCGATAAATACAATCACAAACTTGTCCAAGTATGGTTTGCAAACTCGGTTCATGAGATCCATGAATACCGCAGGCGCGTTTGTCAAACCGAAAGGCATAACTTGGAACTCGTATTGTCCGTACCGGGTTCTAAAAGCCGTCTTATGAACGTCTTCCTCTCTAACCCTTAGTTGATGATATCCTGACCTCAAATCGATCTTCGAGTATATGCTAGATCCTTGCAATTGGTCGAAAAGATCGTCAATTCTTGGCAATGGGTAACGGTTCTTTATCGTCAGCTTATTCAATTCTCGGTAATCGATACACATTCTAAAGGATCCATCTTTCTTTTTGACAAATAAGACCGGCGCTCCCCAAGGTGAGGAACTTGGTCTAATGAAACCTTTGTCAGAAAGTTCCTTTATCTGTTCAGCTAACTCTGTCATCTCGGCCGGTGCTAGACGGTATGGGGCTCTAGCAACTGGCGCGGCTCCTGGTGTAAGCTCGATGTGAAATTCCACTTGCCGTGCTGGTGGTAGTCCTGGTAAGTCCTCTGGGAATACGTCCGGAAAGTCACTAACGATCGGTACATCTTCCACCTTCTTCTCGTGATCTTCTTCTCCTTCCTTTTGTGTTATTTGAACCAAGAATACTGGACATCCCTTCTCAATGTATCTTTGGGTCCTAATACATGAGATGACTTCCAGTCTTGATCCATTCTTCACTCCACTCCTTTCGCCTTGTATGATTAGTACATCGTTTCCATAAGGAACACGGACGCACTTCTCATGACATACAATATCCGCGTGATGCTTCGACATCCAATCCATTCCAATGATGACGTTGAAACTTCCCAATTCTATAGGGAGTAGGTCGATACTGAACGAACGACCTTGTAACCTTACACTACATCCTTTCAGAATAACGTCGGTGGTTACTGACTTTCCATCGGCTAATTCTACATTATACTTAACGTCTAACGCAGTAGGGGTAACATTTAGGCGTTCACTAAATATAGACGACACAAAACTCCTATCCGCACCAGAATCAAATAGTACTGAAGCATAGTTGTTATTGACTAGGAACGTACCAGTCACAACATTGTTGTCTTGCACTGCAGCTTCAGCACAAAGATGATACACTTTGCTAGGTGCCGTGAATCCTCCAGGAGTACTAGTTGTGGCTCGGTTATTCCCTCCTCGGTTCCCTTGATTCTGTCTCTGGTTCCCTTGGTTGTGATTCTGATTCCCTCTAATCTGGTTACCACGACCTTGGTTCCCACTGCTTGGACACTTGTTCTTGTAGTGACCTTTCTCTCCACATCCAAAGCAAGTGACATTTGCTCCTTGGCCACCTTGCGTTCCAGGTCCTCTTTGGTTAGTAGGACGAGGTGGTGCTCGACATTCCTTCGCCTTATGTCTGGCCTTCCCACAATTGTAGCACGTAGGGGGACATGCTCCTTCGTGGTGTCGGCCACATTTTCCGCAAAAAGGAAGTCTTCCAGCGTAGTTTCCGGTATTACCTTGTCCAGCAGTAAACACCCTTGCTACTTCTTGTCGCTTGTTCTGGTTGTAGTTGTTTGGGTTGTTGTTGTTGTTGGTATTGTTGGTATTGTCGTTGTAGTGGTTGCCAGACCACTTCCTTTTATCCCCAGTATTTTCTCCCAACTCTTGTACCACTTGGTACATCAGACTTTGAGCCATGTCGATTGCCTCGTGCAAATCAGTTGGCTTGGATGAAGTCACATTCCCTTTGATGCTCAAAGGTAGTCCTTCAATGTATCGCTCCAACAATCGGTCGTCGTTGGGCACCATTTCAGGACATAACAAGATCAGCTCTTGAAAGCGCTGATTGTAAGCAGTAAGAGAAGTACCCTTGACCTTCAGGTTCCACAGCTCAACTTCCATCTGCTTGACTTCATTTCGTGGGGAGTATTTCCTCACAAACATAGCCTTAAATTCACTCCAGGGCGTCGCTTGGGCAACGTCAATGGTCACTACACGAGCATAGACGTTCCACCAAGTCAAAGCACCATCAACTAACGTGCTTGAGGCAAACTTCACCTTATCAGCTTCAGCAACATTGCTAATCCCAAATTGGGATTCTAGCTTCTCAAACCATCTGGTTAATCCTACTGCTCCTTCAGTACCGCGGAAACTTACTTGCGTAACTGCACGAAATTCCTTGTAGGTACAAGTCCGTGCAATAGCATTAGTAGCTCCTTGGTTGGTCTCCTCCTGTG
The DNA here is from genome assembly GCA_025667525.1 of Glebionis coronaria. Classification (NCBI taxonomy): domain Eukaryota; kingdom Viridiplantae; phylum Streptophyta; class Magnoliopsida; order Asterales; family Asteraceae; genus Glebionis; species Glebionis coronaria. The sequence goes on along the minus strand of CM046882.1, from coordinate 170,413,958 downwards.
TGCTAGCTGTACGATTTGCTTCGGCTGTTGCGAGTTCCTCGGCCACTCGTTCGGCTATCATTTGACTTATCATGACGGTGTCAATTCCACCGGTAGCGGCTGGCGGATTTTGCGTTTCGGATCTTCTAACTGGCGCCATAATCTAAAAAGTAATAGGACAATGAGTTTTGCCAGACATAACATGCATGGCACGCACAATACAATTATGAAATGCTCCAGGGTATAATACACAATATATAATGATCTCACAATTTTTGTAACCCATAATATCATTCATAGAATCGTTTGGTAGTACATCATAGTTCGTCATACATAATATAATAAAAGAAAATAAAATACCAACTAGCTAAGATAAACTTCAAAGCTTAGTGGTCATACAAGGATAAGTCGATGGTACAAGATAAATCTAACTAGTGCCCTCACGGCGCTGATGAAGCTCTGTCTCCAACTCTGCTAACCTCCTCTCAACCACGATCTCACGAGCCTGGGAATCTCTAAGTCTAACATCGGTATCATAACAAGCGGCTCTAAACCTCTTATCCAAGTCTGCAACAGGGTCCTCCACTGGTGCCTCTAGTCCGCCTGTCTCAACCAACGGCTCTACTCCTCAACGGGTCATCAGGCTCTCGATCTCCTCAAGACGAGCATTCGGCATGGATTCCATCTGATCAAGAACAGTATGAAGCTGTCCTCGTAGACGGGTCACACATACCGTCAACACTGTCTCATCCCTAACTGGACTCTTCTTTGCTAGTGCCTCCAACTTATCCTGCACTTCATTATACTCTTCACCTAAAGCCTCTACAACATCCTCCAACCTGTTCAATCGTGTCGTCACACATCCATCTGCCGTACCAAGCATCACCACCGTCGATGTAGCTCTCCTAGGAAGAGGAGTCGTAGCTCTCGGCCCAGTAGAGATGCCAGCATCAATAAGCATCTCCTGGTACACAGCAGGTACAGTCTCTGGTGGTGGTAGTAGTGGTATCTCTGGGACAGGACTGGCAGGTGTGCGGGCTGCATGCCTGTCAGTGGCAGTGAAAGGTATGAGGGGTCGGTAAGGTGAAAGTGGTGGTCGGACAGCTCTCCCCCGAAGACGTCGTCTCACATAGTAGAAAGGTAGAGTACCAGGTGCTGGAGCAAGAATAGCAGTCCTCTCTCCTTCGTCTTCAGATGAAGATGAGGAGATGTGTGCTAGGGAAACCTCAGGAGTAGCAGCATATGCAGTAGGAGGGTCCTCAGTGTCTGTGACCTCCATAGGCTCTCCTTCCCCATCTGTGAACTCCATCTCATCATCCTTTGTCTCCTCTACCGTCTCATCTCTAGTAACTGATGTCTGACCTGGTGACTGCACCACATCAGTGTCTAAGTCATCCTCTCCTCCGCCTTCTAGGCTAAGTACGTCGTCAGCTGATGCATCAGGAATACAGATCGGTGAACGACGAACCTCCTCAGTCTCTCTCTTTGTATCATCATCTGAAACCATCCGGTACCACGGATATCCTGATGGTGATCCTATAGGTAGTCCTACTGATGAACTGATAGTCGACTGTGAACTACGGTTGTAGTACGCTCCTGTAGACGTGGAATCATCAGAAGAAGACATCGCTGTAATCATAAACGAAATAAATGTGTGTAAATATCTTATAAAATTAGTCCGTAAAAAGGACATTAACATAACATAACAATCATTGTTGAATCCACATGTATCCCATATAACATAATTCAGATTTTGTTGTTGCACATGTAACCCATGTAAATATACCTCGTAATCGTTAAATCACATGTATCCCATTTATTACTTATCTATGTTCATGTATCTACATATACTTAATACTTACAATCCGTATGATAATCGATTAAACATATAGCAGTTATAGTCTAGAGTTACTAAATGCAACCTAGTTCTCTATAACCATGGCTCTGATACCAATCTGTCACACTCCCAAAATATCAGAGTATAATGGCGACAAGGGAGTGGTGACGTCATGATTATCATACACACACAGTCACAAAGAACGACCTCTAAATGAGACGTTCGGAAAATAGATCACTTGTAATTAATAAAATAAATAGTTTTAACCAAGTGCGGAAGCATAAAACTGGATACAGTTACAAAACATAGTTTTCTCAAATAGTACAAATGATCTTGGTTTCAAAGAAATGACGGCAATGCATGAGACCTCACTTAGCATCTTCCTTCTTAATACCTGAGAAAAACATTGCTAAAGTGTCAACATAAAGTTGGTGAGTTCATAGGTTTAGTTAATTTGAAATGTTTAATGAACCACAAGATTTTCCCAAAAGTGATGACAATATAACAGATACAAAGTCATCCCAAAAGTATTTATTACAGTCTAAGCTCGTGACACCGAAGCGTTAACATCACCGGCAGTATAATCATATAAATGTAGCCCAAACTAGATGCCTAAACCCACGACATCCTATCTCAGACTCAAATGAAACTGTGCCCGCTTGTCCCCTTGTTGGACAAGACAGACAGGGACGTCAATCCCGATAGATCTATCCATAACATTCGCGCTTACACAAAGTAATTAACGGTTCACGATTCACGGGCCAAAGCAACTGGGTTTTTAGTGGGACTTAGACTAATATATAAATCAGTAAATGCACTTGTGTTCATACGTTAAAATCAAGCAATGTCTCACCCCAAAAAGCAATGAAAATAGTTAAGTATGGGGCTATAAACTCACCTCGTAATTCAGCAAAAAGGACGAAGATAAAGTAGCTCGAGAGTACGGTTACGCTAGCCGCGACCTATTTAATTATGAGGATCGCGTTACGACATGGAAAGTTATACTAATAAAAAGACACGACACCCTAGTTGTGCTTGACAAAACCTTACGTTTACGGCAAAATACGACACATAAAAGTCGGTTATTAAACGGTCGAGTTTTACGGGTTAAATTATACCCTTAAATTACAAAATTCGTTCTTGGGCTTTAAATAAACTCAAAACATAACCCTGGCCCAAAATGAGCCCAATATCCCCACCCACCAACCGGCCCAAGGGTCATATGACCCGGCCCGGTCCAGGCGATACAAACAAGGAACCCAGGGGAGTAAATACGTGTGTTTATTCACACACTTCTCAAAAACAGAGAGTTATCTCTCTCTCTCTTTTCTCGAAACATCCCCACCGCCCCACTCTCATCTCTCATTCTAATCTGGATCGGTTCATCTCCTTCCATGGCTATCATGTTTTCAGTTTAAATATAACAATCATTTGGGGGTGGTTTGTGGTGTTTAGATCGTGTGAGATGTGGGGTTTCATCCCCACATCAAACCGATTCGGTTCATGATGGTGTTCATCCTCAGGTCAACGTTATTCATCAGCCAAAATCAAAGATAAGTTGTTTATCCTTATTTTCTTTTAACAAAAGTTAATTGATTTTTGTTTTATAAAAGATCAGTGGGTTTGGATAACATGTATAAGCTTGTTGAGAACCAATGGCTCTCAGATTTGAAAATAAATAGATTAGGGTTTCGAAATATTTGGGGGTTTCTCTAAATCTTGGGTTTAAATACGATTAATTAATGTTTTCTTGTATAAAATCATGTTAATTTTAACATATAATCGGTTTTATAAAATTTAGGGTTTCGGTCAATTGGGGGTTTTTGCATAACTCGTTTTCAGTCAAATTAACTATTGGATTCGGGTTTAGATTGTGTTTAATTAGAGTTTTAATTAATAAAAATCAAATTAGGGTTTATACAAAATTAGGGTTTTTATATTCGGTTGATTAATCATGATTAAGTGGCGTTTTTGGAATATAGAAAATATTAATTTCATGTTTAAAAAGGTTTTTAATTTCTAGGGTTTCGATTTGAAAAGGGGGTTTTATACCCGCGACATAATTGGGGGTTTTTATGATGTTTCTGTAAAATAAAAATGGTTAAGACATTTGGATTATGTGACATTGATTGATGATGGTTTCGGCAGAAAACAAGCAACTTGGTTGGTTTGGTTCTCGGTTTGGCCTTGGTTGGGTCTCGGTTTGGTCTTGATTGGGGTCTCGGTTTGGTCTTGATTGGGGTCTCGGGTTGAGTCTCGGTTTGGGGTCTCGGGTTGAGTCTCGGTTTGGTTTTGGTCGGGGTCTCGGTTTGTTTGACAGAAAATGGTCATGGTCATGTTCAAGTAATAATACTATGTTTTATCCTTTTCAGTTTTTAATTAAAATAAGACCGTGACGAATACTAACACATTCGTTTGATTTTTCGCAGGTTTGTCAAAGACGAGCACAACTAAGATTTCATTCAGAAAATAAGAGATGGTTTAAAAGACTCACAAATGGATGTTCGAGTTTCGGTTTGCAGGTGTGGACGAGATGGATGGCTTGACTCTTTCGGTTTTGCAGGTGTGGACGAGATGTATGGATCGGCTGGACACTTTCTTCACTTTACCCATGATTTTGTATTTGAAAAACTTGTACAGAATTTGTAATTGGTATTGGACTGTGGAAACTTTGTTTGTTATGCTTGGACATTGGGTAAACTTGGATTGTATTTAATCATGTATTGTTAGTCTAGGGTTAGATTCAAGCTGAAATTGGTAACTTGTGATATACCCAATTTGGGTAAACTAGGCATGTGTGCTGTCTTGTAGTGCTTAGTGGGTAATAAACTATAGGATTAAATTGTAACTGAAAATGGGACTCTTGTTAAGCAAGTTTTTGAAGTAAAAGTGAATAATGGTTTATACTTAAATGTTTGTACATGATGTATCAGTTGTACTACTCGACTCGGGTTCGACGGGTATTTAAGTTTAGACGCGAAACTGAATAAACACGACTCTATAACAGTTTGACACACGATCCAAAACAAAGGCAATTATGCGAGACTTCACGTGATTTAGTAAGTACATCAAATAAACATACGGTAAACATAATACGCCCACCAATTTCGTGTATTGCATTCAACTTAATAGTCGCGAAAAACTCGAGATGTTACAATAGGTGTGTAAACACCCATCTTTTCTACCACTTAATTACAATAATAACCGGACCAAAACGTGTATTTTATGTCTTTTATGTCGGAATTATGCGTGGTTTGTGTTTTTGTTGTGATTTAGGACGAAAAGGCGAAAAGTGGAGAAAACACGGGAATTCACGGGCATTTACGGACTTTTATTGAAGAAAAAGATGAAAGACGAAGTCGAGAAGTCAAGAGTGCAAAAAGAACAGAAGTCCAAGACCAATTCTGAAGATTTATCGAAGAAAAAGTCAAAAGACGGAAGTTTATCAAAAGCCGAAGAATTCAAGTCTATTTTATTGAAGAATTTAAAGACGAGTTCAAAGAAATCCCGAAGCCAAAAGTCCTCAAAGTTCAAGTTTAAAGAAGATTAGAAGAAAAGGACTAATGGTGCAATTAATGAAGATTTAAGAAGAAAGGACCTAATCTTGTAATTAAGAGAAAAGAAAAGAGGGGAGGAAGCTTCCTTAATCCTCCCCTATATATAGATTAGGATAGTCATTATTTTTCCTTGTTGGCTAAGTGTGACAATTAGCTCTTCCACCATTTACTTATCTTGTCATTTAATTTCTTGTCAAATTTAAATACCTTGTCTTGCACCTTAAATTCATTTAATTTCAAGTAAGTTTTCATTTAATTATTGTCAATCTTTACTTTATCTTGTCAATCTCTTATCTACCTTTCTTAATCTTTGATTTATGTGTTTATGTTTATGTTCATGTTCATGCTTTTATTTTGATCCAAGTGATTTTTGATTATTGTGGTTAAAGTTTGTTTGTTTTATTGATTTTAATTGTTTGTTTATGTTTACTGTTGATTCGTTGATAGTTTTATTAAATAATTTGTGTTTATTTTGGTTGAATTTGTGTTAGATCGTGTTCATTTTTGATCCCCTGTTCTTCGGAAAGGTTGTTTCTGTTTCTTTGTTTCCAGGAAAAGTTCCGAGCCAAGGCAAGGAGAGGAGTGTTCATTCGGAAGTCCAAAGTTCCGAGCCAAGGGGTTTCATCCGGAACTTCAAAGTTCCGGATCAAGAGTGTTCATTCGGAACTCCAAAAGTTCCGAATCAAATACTTCCGAACGAAAGTCCGACTCAAGCATTAGTTCATTCGAAACTTGAAAGTTCCGGATCAATTCACTTCATTCGGAACTCAAAAAGTTCCGGATCAAGGAGATTCATTCGGAACTCAAAAGTTCCTAATCAAGGGGCTTCATTCGGAACTTCTTAAAAGTTCCGAACCAACTTCCGGATCAAGGGTAAGTTCCGATTCAAGAAGTGTTCATTCGGAAGTCTGAAACTTCCGAATCAAGGAGGCTTCATTCGGAATATTCCGAATCAAGGGTGACCAAAAAGTTCCGAATCAAGGCAAATTTTACAAGTTCCGAATCAGTAAAGTTCCGAACGAAGGATTCTTTTGGATAAGTGACATATTCATATCAATTTGTTCCGGATCAAGGATTTTGGTAATATTCCGAGCGAAGAAGAATCATTCCAACCGAAGGTGACATTCCGGACGAGTGATTGTTCCCAACGAAGGATAATTCCGAATGAGCTGTATTCAAGTTCTTATTAGCTTTTGTCTTTGATTTTTATTTTCAAGCTTTATTTTTCCCGCCTTTATTTTAATTGCACTTTAAGTTTATTTGCCTTAGTTTTATTTTATACTTGCCTTAGTTTTAGTCGCGCTTTAAGTTTGCCTTAGATAGATTTAAGTTTACGTCATTTACTTAAGTGCCCTCTAATTTTTAGTCACGTTTTTAAAAACTTGCACCATTATTTTAATTAGACTTAGATTTACTTTAGGAGCACCTTTACTTTAATTGTTTTGCACCTTTTATTTTAAACACTACAACGACACATCTTTGTTTCACCAAAAACAATAGAGTCACATAGGAAGCCTAGATCAATTCGATTAGACAGGAACAACGAACTTTAATTTTCTTACAGGGTGGCAAAAGCCTTGTATCAAATGGCGCCGCTGCCGGCTCTTTTCGTTAAGATTGACGGTTTTCTGTGAGAGACACGTTGCTTTTTGGGATCCGTTCACTTGTGAGCGTTATTTTTCTTGTCTAAAAAATTCAAAAAATCATAAAAATTAAAAATTGATAAAAAACCATAAAAATTAAAAATCTCAAAAATGCAAAAAGATTTTAGCTTTATTGTGTATATCTATTGTCTTTGTGTTTGGTTTTGTTTTCTTTTGCATTTTCAGGTGTATGCGTACTAGATCTTCTAATTATCAAGAGTCCGAGCCTCAAGAAGATTTAGATATGTCAGGTGTCAACAACAACATTCCACCGCACCTCAATAATAATAATAACAACAATGCTCTTCCACAGCCCGATCTTCGGACCATGGAGGAACTTTGTCAACCAACCATGTTTGGACGAGGAGGACCGATTGCGCCGATGCAAATCAACGCTCATGAGTTTTCGTTGAAGCACCACATGATTCAGCAAGTACAAACAAACCCATTTAGAGGATTGCCTGATGATGATGCCAACAAACACCTCGACAAGTTCATTACAATCACCCAAAGCATGAAGTTGCCTGGGGCCACAATGGATGTACTTCGCCTACAACTCTTCCCACATACTTTATCACATCATGCCGAGAAATGGTTTGATCGTCTCCCGAAGAATTCTATTCACACTTGGGATGACATGACTCAACGCTTTCTATCGCGCTACTTTCCACCATCCATGGTCACAAGCCTTCGCAATCAGATCAGCGGTTTCATGCAAGATCCCGATGAATCTCTTTTTGACGCTTGGGTGAGATATAATGTCTTGATCGATAGATGTCCAAACCACAACATGCTCCCTGTGACCTTAATAGATACTTTCTACAACGGTTTGACTTTTCGAGATCGTGATACGATCAATGCAGCCGCCGGTGGCACATTCATGAAAAGGAGACCTGAGGAGTGTAGAGAGTTAATTGAGAACAGGACTACTCATCATAAGAACTGGGATTCCTCTTCATCTTCTAGGAAGAACCCGAGAGTCAATGTTTCCTCCACCTCAGCAAACCCTGAGATGACCGAACTCACCCGCATGATGGCTGAAATGAGCAAAAGTATTACGCTTCTCGCTTCAAACCAACAACAACAACAACAAGTTAAAACGGTTGCTAATCCTTGTGAAACATGTGGCGGTCCTCACTCATACACCGATTGTCCTTCGACACAAGGAAATCCGGAAAATGTGTATGCAGCTTACGGTAATTATTCACCGGAAAATTACCAAGCTAGACAACAAGGGGATAGAAATCTGCTGAGCTACCGTTCCAACAACTACCTTTCACCCGGTTTTTCTCCTCAAAACCAAAACCCCGCCAACAACTACAATAGAAGCAACCAAATCCCACCAGAGCCAAATAATCAATTTGAAAGGAGATATCTTGAAGCAAGGAAATGACATTAGAACCGAGGTTCGTGATAATATTCAATCCTCCTTCAGCACTCAATCGACTGAATTAAAGAATCTGTTGGCTAGTTTCTTGCCCGAAGCTCAACCTTCTTCTTCGAGTTCTCTACCTTCAAACACCGTCACTAATCCGCGAGCCAATGTAAGTGCTATTACTACTCGTAGTGGAGTCACCATCGTAGGACCACCAATCCCACCACCATCATCTACACCTCCTCCACCACCATGTATCCCTACTCCTCCTACACCTAGTATTAGTACACCATTACCGTCTCCGCCTCGTCATGACGATGTATCTCGGAAGGACCCTTCAACATCACACCCTTCAACATCCCAACCCTTACCGACTACACCTTCACCTTCCACCTATAAACCTGGAATTCCATACCCTTCTCGCATAGGCAAGACCAACGAGCTAACCAAGAATGACTGTCAAGTATCGAAATATGTGGATATGCTATCTAAAATGACCATCAACATTAGCCTTGTTGAAGCACTTTGCCACATGCCGAAATTTGTCAAAGCATTCAAGGAATTGCTTAGCAAGAAGGAGAAGCTGATTGAACTCGCCAACACACGTTTAAATGAAAACTGCTCAACAGTTATTCTTAAAGAATTACCGGAAAAGCTTGGAGATCCCGGTCGTTTTGTGTTGCCTTGCGTGTTCAACAAAACTGAAGAATTTATTGCCCTTGCTGATCTCGGGGCTAGTATTAATTTGATGCCACTGAGTGTTTGGAAAACACTATCATTACCCGACCTCACTCCAACAAAGATGACTCTCGAACTTGCAAATCGCACTCTCGCTTACCCCTTTGGTATAGCCGAAGATGTGTTCATCAAAGTTGGCACATTTACTTTCCCGGTCGATTTTGTCGTAGTTGATTATGAAATGGACCCTCGTATTCCTTTAATACTTGGTCGGCCATTTTTGAGAACCGGACGTGCTTTAGTAGATGTGGCCGAAGGTGAGTTAATCTTACGAGTCGGGGATGATTCAAAAGTTTTTAAAATGGGGAAGCTTACAGGAAAATCCTTTGGAAGTCGAGAATCAGTGAATATGATTAATGTGCTCGATGACTTTACCGTCTATGACAATCCTCTATTCGATTCTTCCATTGATAATCCACTCTTTGAAGATGATATGGATGATTCTCACTCCACTTTGGAACCTTCTCCCATTTATCATTCGCCGCTGATCTTTGATGCTTATGATGATTATGATTCTAGCTCAGATTCGGATGATTTAGATTGTACTTCTGAGTATCCCGAGATGCCCACTTTTGATGATTTTGATGAGGCTGATACTCTCTCGAGCGATTCTTCACACGATGAAGATCCTCCGCCATCTCTTGATCCTACTTTGGACGATTACTCATTTGAGGAAGATTTCTCTGAATTTCTCAACACATACTTCCCTCATGAGAGTGATGCTCCTCCTTATGACTTTGAAGATTATCGTCTTGATCCTACTTTGGATTTAAAGAACATTCTGTCCAAGGAGAAGAAACCGGTTGACACCAATATCCGTTGCACATATGATTTGACACCTCTTTGTCCCCCTTCTGAGGACGAGGTTGTGCTTCTTTGCGGATCTTCTTCACACTCGGCTGAGCCTGAGTGCTATTTTCCCTTAAAGGAAAAGGTGTTCGACCCAGGTATTGACGTCTTTAAGCCATCTCAGTATCCACCTGATGAAATAAAAGGAAAAATCTTTGGAAATTTTGAAGACATGCTTGCACCACTTCAACCTTGCTTCCACCGTGCTCCATCACTGCTTAAGGGAACCTTGCCACTTCTTATTTGGCTTGCCTTGTTCGCCTTTAGCTCGTGCTTATTGATGGATGAAAACTATGTTTTTGATCCTGGTGGATATGTTTCATGCTTCTTCCGTTGATGATCAAGGTCGAGTCAGGCTCACGACTCGGTTAACAAAAACCAAGCGCTTCTTGGGAGGCAACCCATGCATCTATCTTTTCGCTTTCTTTATCATAAGTGTAGGGGAGATCCTTTGGTTTTCTATTTCCTCTCCTCACTTCTTAATCACGGATTCGAGCTTCAATGATCCACTCTTGATGATTCTTGACGACCCGTGATTCCGTTATTCCCGGTTCTATCCTAAACTCTTTTCGATTCACTATTTTATAATTTCTCAATATTAAAATAGGAATCTCTTTAGTTGTCCTTTCCTTAGCGAGATTTAAACAACGTGCACAATGTCCTAAGTGTAGGGGAGTTTACTCCCACATGCTTAAACATTGAGGACAATGTTTATCTTAAGTGTAGGGGGGGACTTCTATCGAAGTTAAGTGGCCTTTTCCTTGTATTTGTCCTCATTTTAACCGAAAAATCAATTTTTCGACATTTTTCAAAATTTTTGATCTATTTTGGCGTATTAGTTTTTCCCTTTGTATAGTTATTTTCTTTCCTTATTAGAATAAATGTTTAATAAGTGGTTTTAATTTTCAAACGTTGTGAATCTTTTGACTCAACCCGAGTTTACTTATCTAAGTTACTCTAGCTAGTATCCTTAACGTGTTTAAGTCAAGTTTTGCTAGGCTTTTATATAGGGAGCTATAAAACGCGAAAGTCTTAACTCTCACGGGTTAAGAACAAGAACTTTTCGCAAGTTCCTATAATTGATCCTAGAGAGTCGTTTATCAAGGGAACTTTAAAATGCGATTTCTAAACTTGAAAGAGTCTAAGAATTTGCAAGATCCTATAGGCGACTCGAAAACCCAAAACTTTGATTTAATAGGCTAAGTATCCACGAGTCTCATTACTTGAGATTTTAAACTGTGGAGAATGAGAGATGATAGAGCCAATTATAAGTTCGGTATTCTTTTGTGAATTTATGTGAGTTAATTATAAGCCTATTCTCCCATCGCTTGCTAATAAATTTATCTGCTAATAAATAAGGTTGTATGATTTGAAAAGTTACTTAGCTTCTAGCCCAAGATCGTTTAAAAGTTGCTCGGTATGGATTAGAGTTCATAGCCAAGGCATAACTTATTGAAGCGGGATGCGAAGATTGGCGAGTCCGAAAAGGCCCTAACAAGGCATGAGGGCTATATTTTGTTGCTAAAGATCCAAAGTGATGTGAAGAATCATTTATCGAAAATCAATATGAAGGATCGAGACACACGACGTAAAGCAAAACTCCCCAAAAGTCATGGAGAAGTGTATCCGAAAAGACCCTAACAAGGTATGAGGATAAATAGATCCAAGTCATAAAAGGAGGCGGATCGTTGTATATCAAAGTCCAAAATAAAGATTGGAGAAAAATGAAGAAGTCGTGGTCCAAGTATGAATCTCTCAAAACTTCAAGTGAAGAAATTCTATTATGAAGAGAAGACCATAATTTCATGAACGTCTCTCAAGGTTTGAAGTATGAAGTCGCTGCCAAATATCGGTCCGAGAAGGGTCTCAAATCGCGAAACGAGTTATGCCAAGATATGAACTTTATGAGGTCCCGAGAAGCAGTTTTAAAAGATTTTGTCCTTTAGCTAACTATTGATTAAATCGTTCACCTTATTTTTAGACTTAATAACTATCGAAATAAGTCAAAAATGCATCCTCGTGATCATTCAAGACAATAATAAAATATAAGAGATACACCTAGGAATAAGGGAGTCTAAGTGAGTAATTGGCCCACATGAGTTCGTGATAGTTTATTAACTTATATCACAAATGATCTCGTTTTTAAGCTTGGTTTGGAGAAAGTGAAAACTTGAGGATGATGATTATTCATAACATTTCCAAAACCCAAGGTATGCTTTTGATTTCTTTACTTTGAATGTTTATAGTTTTTATTTCTTTAATAAAGGCCAACGTGGATTGATTATGATGAAAAGTGTAATCTTGCTTTGTAACAAATGCATTGCATGAGGACATTGCAATGGTCAAGTGTAGGGGATTTGATAGGTGTGTAAACACCCATCTTTTCTACCACTTAATTACAATAATAACCGGACCAAAACGTGTATTTTATGTCTTTTATGTCGGAATTATGCGTGGTTTGTGTTTTTGTTGTGATTTAGGACAAAAAGGCGAAAAGTGGAGAAAACATGGGAATTCACGGGCATTTACGGACTTTTATTGAAGAAAAAGATGAAAGACGAAGTCGAGAAGTCAAGAGTGCAAAAAGAACGGAAGTCCAAGACCAATTCTGAAGATTTATCGAAGAAAAAGTCAAAAGACGGAAGTTTATCAAAAGCCGAAGAATTCAAGTCTATTTTATTGAAGAATTTAAAGACGAGTTCAAAGAAATCCCGAATCCAAAAGTCCTCAAAGTTCAAGTTTAAAGAAGATTAGAAGAAAAGGACTAATGGTGCAATTAATGAAGATTTAAGAAGAAAGGACCTAATCTTGTAATTAAGAGAAACGGAAAGAAGGGAGGAAGCTTCCTTAATCCTCCCCTATATATAGATTAGGATAGTCATTATTTTTCCTTGTTGGCTAAGTGTGACAATTAGCTCTTCCACCATTTACTTATCTTGTCATTTAATTTCTTGTCAAATTTAAATACCTTGTCTTGCACCTTAAATTCATTTAATTTCAAGTAAGTTTTCATTTAATTATTGTCAATCTTTACTTTATCTTGTCAATCTCTTATCTACCTTTCTTAATCTTTGATTTATGTGTTTATGTTTATGTTCATGTTCATGCTTTTATTTTGATCCAAGTGATTTTTGATTATTGTGGTTAAAGTTTGTTTGTTTTATTGATTTTAATTGTTTGTTTATGTTTACTGTTGATTCGTTGATAGTTTTATTAAATCGTTTGTGTTTATTTTGGTTGAATTTGTGTTAGATCGTGTTCATTTTTGATCCCCTGTTCTTCGGAAAGGTTGTTTCTGTTTCTTTGTTTCTAGGAAAAGTTCTGAGCCAAGGCAAGGAGAGGAGTGTTCATTCGGAAGTCCAAAGTTCCGAGCCAAGGGGTTTCATCCGGAACTTCAAAGTTCCAGATCAAGTGTGTTCATTCGGAACTCCAAAAGTTCCGAATCAAATACTTCCTAACAAAAGTCCGACTCAAGCATTAGTTCATTCGGAACTTGAATGTTCCGGATCGGTTCACTTCATTCGGAACTCAAAAAGTTCTAGATCAAGGAGATTCATTCGGAACTCAAAAGTTCCGAATCAAGGGGCTTCATTCGGAACTTCTTAAAAGTTCCGAACCAACTTCCGGATCAATGGTAAGTTCCGATTCAAGAAGTGTTCATTCGGAAGTCTGAAACTTCCGAATCAAGGAGGCTTCATTCGGAATCTTCCGAATCAAGGGTGACCAAAAACTTCCGAATCAAGGCAAATTTTACAAGTTCTTAATCAGTAAAGTTCCGAACGAAGTATTGTTTTGGATAAGTGACATATTCAGATCAATTTGTTCCGGATCAAGGATTTTGGTAATATTCCGAGCGAAGAAGAATCATTCCAACCGAAGGTGACATTCTGGACGATTGATTGTTCCCAACGAAGGATAATTCCGAATGAGCTGTATTCAGGTTCTTATTAGCTTTTGTCTTTGATTTTTATTTTCAAGCTTTATTTTTCCCGCCTTTATTTTAATTGCACTTTAAGTTTATTTGCCTTAGTTTTATTTTATACTTGCCTTAGTTTTAGTCGCGCTTTAAGTTTGCCTTAGATAGATTTAAGTTTACGTCATTTACTTAAGTGCCCTCTAATTTTTAGTCACGTTTTTAAATACTTGCACCATTATTTTAATTAGACTTAGATTTACTTTAGGAGCACCTTTACTTTAATTGTTTTGCACCTTTTATTTTAAACACTACAACGACACATCTTTGTTTCACCAAAAACAATAGAGTCACATAGGAAGCCTAGATCAATTTGATTAGACAGGAACAACGAACTTTAATTTTCTTACAGGGTGGCAAAAGCCTTGTATCAGGTACCAGAGCTCTCGTTATAGAGAACGAAAGATTTTTAAAAGCAAGGTTTTGAATAAAACATTTCAAAATCTTTTAACTATACACATTTTTCTAAAAATGTCTAAAAATATTTTGACTATAACGGTGCTGAAGAATTCCCGAGTTACCGACAAGGCCAGACTGAGAAGTGTTATTTTAATATATATATATAACTTGGAATATATATATATATATAAATATATGATGTAATTTGATTACATGATTGTTTGATGATCATTCTATATTTATACGAGGTATTTATACGACGTAGATTGTCACAAGAAACCCTAAATCCCCAAGTAAATTAATCGAAGCTATTCTCCTAGGAATTCTAGCTATCCTAGATCTAAACCAAGTTGTGGATATTTATGATCCCAACAAAATGGTTGACACTCGTAGAGATGTAGATATTAGTTGATTGTGATATTAAAGAAGAATTGGCGAGATTAAATCTGATATCGATGTCATGACGATCTTTCCTTATAGAGTGGAGTTTGACAAAACGTTACCATCTAGAAAGATGTCATCTGATTCGTTGTCATCCAATTCTTAAATTGAAATCGAAAGGGTGAATGTTGCACTTGAGGCTGTCATTGGAACCATTACCCAAAAGCCTCATGCCACTAGTACCTTTCCGAGAAGTCTAATTTAATGTATGAGTCATCTCATACTAGTGACTCATTTGATAATTGTTGTTGTAAGAAGTTATAGAATCAGAAATTAAGTGTTGATCATATCGAGCTTTTATTGCCCTATTAAGGTTTATAAATAAGGTTGAAAGTATGGGAGAATAAGGTAGGATATCGAATTGAGTATAAAATTGGTTAAAACTTGAATAAAGTGAAACTTAACCTGTATGGAATATGAGATTGTTAAGAGGAAGTCGTTAAGTTCTTTGATTGAATTATGAGGTTTTAAAATGATTGTAGGTTTGTGTTAAGGGTTGTTCCTAGGCCATTGTCCACTAACGAGGATGCCCAGTGTCCAAGAAATAAATAGAAGAAATCTTCTTCTGAATTGGGACCAATGGATCTTCCGGGACATATGGAACACCTAATGACTCTTGTAGGTTAGTATTCATTGTAGTATCTTTTAAAAATCCCTAACTTAACTGAGACATCAGTTGGTAGGATGAGTTCTTGGAATTGTATGACATAGTGACACATAATGTGTTACGGTACAATTTTGACTTGTTTGTGATTAATGAAAAGACTACCTTTGATTGCTAAATCCTACATGTATCGATGTTATCTATCTGTTTTTGCTTCTTCCTAATGTTCGCATTAGTGATGCAACCATTGAACAAGTACTCATCTCGAATTGAGTTACGTTGTGGATTATTCTTTTTGAGCGCCATCGAGGTCATGAACCTCATGACTATTTGGCTAAAGCTCATTTCCTATTACATTGTAGTTAGTTCTTGGTAAACAACTCTTCATCACGCTTTTGCAGATCACTCATTGTTTTTATAAGATAAAACAGTATCCTTTGAGAAAATTTAATTTTCATCACTATATGGATTATTTAAAGTGAGACTTATAAATAATCGTTATCGAAATGAGGTTGTTTATAAAACACCTTGGAAAACTTAATTGTTTTCATAACAAAGAAAATCTTTGTAAATTTATTCTTGATTCTTATTTAAGAATTAAGCATGAAAATGTTTTTATTATAAACATGATGATAAAATTTTGACGAACTGAGTATTGCATCGTTAATCTTAAAATTGTATTTAGTTGCGTGCCTACATACAATTTAGAATGGACCATGCAAGGCTGATTAGTAGTCACCATAAAACTGATTAATAAACACTAAATTTTCTTTGAAGATTATGAAAGATTAAAATTTATGAGATCTGCAAGAAGTGAAAAATAAGGACATAGTGTTAGGGACACCTACATATGTGCCTGTAGCATCTATTCTTCTGAGTCGAATTTACTCATCTGTGGAAATTGTCTTATTTGACATTTGACAATTCTTTCTTGTCCAATTCTCCCGTAGTGAGATTCTTTGGAAAAGTATATGATTACCGAGTGTTGATACCCGACTAGATGTATCGACGTTCCTATCATTTCTTTTGATTAAGATTTCATTTGAATGACCTGGGTAACGATCCGAGGAGCTTTCGAATGCGTACTCAAATTATGAAAACATGGGATATATTCATATTCGTTAAATGTTTTCGTCTGTATCTGATTTGAAATTCTCTCGCATAGATTATGCGTTGACCTTACTCTTTTAATAGTAGTTGTGTCTCCATATATCCCTGAATCTGTGAAGGATTATGAGTTATTATTAGTCTGTTGATAGTGCCAGAAGAATGGATTGATTGATTATGACATGACGACATTGTCTTAATTGATGGGAACTCGAATTGAATTCCCCTAAATGATAAGATGTTGATTATCAAAAGTGATCTAAATAATTCTTGGTAGATGACTGTATCCCGCATTTAGACTTGTAATTATACCGTGAATGGTTGTGAATTAGTCATAGATATTATAATCTAGAAAGAACCTAAAATGAATTTATTAAAAGATGTTTCCGTTATCTAAAACATTAGGAGATATTTGCTGGTGAATTACCTAGACTTTCGCCATTAAGGCAAGTTGAATTTGGTATTGATTAAATTCTCGGTGCGGCACCTACGGCGTGTGCACTTTACGTCAGCACCATCTGAATTAAAAGAATTACCGTACAACTGAGAGAGTTGTCGGAGAAAGATTTTATTCTACCGAGCTCGTCATCATGTAGAGCTATGGTGTTATCATTCCTTATATTTATAGATTACTGTGAACTGAGTAAATTGACAATCGAAAACGATATCCATGACTCGAAATTGAAGATTTGTTCGATCATTTACAAGGTTCTAGCGTATGTTCTAAAGATTTGATCCAAGGCATGGTTATCATCAACTTCGCACCTGGGAAAAGATTATCTATTCCAATCACTACATCCAGAACTTGTAATGAACACTATGAGTTTCACGTGATGTCGTTTGGATTGACTAATACACATGTAGCATCCATAAATTTGGTGAATCACGTGTGTAGGCTGTAATTTGATAAATTCATGCTTGTGATCATTAAGGACTATTTGTTTGCTTATAAGAATAAGAATGAGTTAATAATTATTTATAGAATGCCCTGAATTGGCCGAACAATAAAAACCTGTACCTTGAATATATAACGTGTGATTTAAGGCTTGACCCTTTACATAAAATGATCGTTTGATTAATGATGGTAAGGTATACAAATATTGACTCTTAAAAAAAACATTTAGAGCCATTAAGGCTTAGGGTTATACCAAAAAGAAAGTGGAAATATGTTTTGACAAATGTTTTAACAAAGGATTTCAAGGGATTATTCCCTTATACACAAATCATTTAACTAAACTCCTGTTTAGGGGTAAATGTTTGTGTATACCTCAAGACATCCTAAGAGGGATTGAGAAAACCGTTTAAACCAAGACTTAAAACGACAATGTTGGCTTTTCAATTAAGAAACTTTTAACCAAAGATTTTTCGAACAATTACGGATCTTACTAAATATTTTGGATAAACCAACAAAAATCGTGTTAACTAAATTCAAATTTATTTTGAACATTTTCATATAATTGGTCGAACTAAGAAATTTAAAATTTATACGTTTACGTTTCATAAAAATTAAACATTTATTATTTAATTACTTGTAATACTTATCGACACTTTAAACGTCGAATCGAGCAAAACTGATAAAAATGATAGTTGAGACGAAACTAAAACTTAGAAAATGTGAAGAAAGAATTTCTGAATAAATACGGTCATGATATTTATTTCATCGAGGAAGGTGAAAATAACTACTGACACATTATGTAAAAAGGATAAAGAACCAATTAGGAAATGTTCCTTAATAATGAAGGTGCAAAATAAATTGCCAAACAATATAAAAATAAACAATGCTTGTAAAAAGGATAATATAGATAATAAAAAGGGTTCGCGGCTAATGTGAACCATTAGAACTGAGAAGCCAATGGCGTTAAATGTTTTAAAAGGCCGTTTATGGTTGCCTAAATATGAAGGATTGTGAGATGTAGTTATATTAGAATCTTGTAAGTATAAGTATTCTATTCTTGTCATTTCTGATTTAATGTATCATTATCAGAAGAAGTTGTACTGATGGCAAACTATGAAGGCAGATATCGCCTCATACATTAGTAAACGTCTAACTATTGCAAAGGTCATCATCTGAATTTGATTCGATTTAGGTCATCGTCAACAGACTGATCAAATCTATTAATATCATTACGGTTAATGATAGATTCTTGATGTAGAAATTGACTCTTTTGTATTTAAAAGAGTTGCGTAAACATGGTGTGCCTGTATCGATCATCTCTATCAAGATCCTCGCTTCGAATTGAATTTCTAGAGATTTGCTCAGAAGTCATTAAGAACGAATCTTGATGAGAGTACTGTGTACCACCCCAATCGAAGGGACGAGGTAAAGTAACGATACAAAATACTATAAGTGATGTTCTATGTTTGAATGATTGACCTTTGGTAATAAACTGTAAAATCGTTTTCCTTTGAAAAGATTATCATTGATAATTATCGTATTAGGATCGAGATCGAATCTTGTTAGGATCTATATGAGAGCATCCGTAATCAGGAATTGGAATGAAGACACCCGACATACACCCATTGTGAGTTGGACATGTCTTTTAAGTTTAAGGTTACCTATGATGGCGAACCTAACCTTACAAAATACTCGACCCGCGAGACCTGAAATGATTGTTGAAATTAGGATCTGAATATTGATTGCCGGTAGTGGGCAGGAGGTTATGTGGATATGAAATGTAGATCTTGAAGTGCTAGATGGGTAGCGAAGTTATGCCAAAAAAATTTAACCATGGAAAAAAGAATTGATGATCTGAAAAATCATGGGATATTAGTCCCTGTTGTATGGGACCATTGAGATAATATAAAAGTTGGTTTGAAAGGCATATAAGCTGGATCTACCCTAGGACTTCAAGAGCTGCATGAATTATGTTTCGTATATCGACTTGATAAAATGTTTATCAAGTGAAAATCTGATTATTCCTTAATGAAGTTTAGATCGGCGAAAAGTTGCATTCATCAAAAACCCGTGAACATCATGGATAGAGAAAGTAAGTCAACAATAAGCCTGATCTTATTCCCGAAGTTATGTTTGATGAAACTCGCGTATTGTAAGAATTACACTTGTGAGAAAAGACCGAATGTGGAGGAAATACCCACATGGCTTTAACTCTATAAGAAGCGAGTAGTAAGATGATCTTTGACGACAAAGATCCTGTTTAGGGGTAAATGTTGTGACAATCCGTCAATTTATGATTGATATTTATTCTCAATATTTATTTGAAAATATTATTTTTAATGTTATAATATGAACTCACTTATTTTTGGGAAGTAATTTGGATTTACGTCTTGAAGTAGCATCGACTACGTCTAAACCGGAGGATTTTACGTTACGTGCTTACGTTTACATACACCGTTTTGGTGACAGTCCGACATTTCAGGAAATAAATTTATCCGTGAATATTATTTTGAGATTTTAAATTTGTGTTGGTTCATAAACTCACAAATTTACGATAAGAGATTAGGACTTACGATTTAAATTTAACGTCCTTTACGACTAAACCGGAAACCTTAGGATTACGTATTTACGTTTTCGAACTCCGTTTTTGATGAGACAATTTTTATTAGATTCGTTTTGTGCCGTTGATTCATAATTTATAAAAACGTTTTTCGTAAAACGACCTGAGGGCATGCAAATCGAGGAAACTAGAATCGAGGAGTACCCGTAATTAAATGGGGATGAGACAAGATAAATCTTGCCCCACCCCCACTCATAACCGGCCACTATATGACACAACACCAAAGTGGTGTCAAGTTGCAAGCTTAATGCTTACACTTGTAAGCTAAGCTTACAAAGTAAGCTAAGCTTACCTCAAAACCACTCATTCTTCCCATTAGCTTCCATTTTCACATGCAAAACCACTCTCAAATCCTCTCACTCTCCTCTTTGAGCCGTCCACTTTCCCCCTAAACAACCATTTTGATCAAAATTTACCATGAAATCTTATGTTATTTCTACATATAATGATGCCCTTTTGAAGATATGAAGATTGGTGCAAGTTTTAACATCCAAAAAGTAGTTTTCAAAGGATTCAAGGGCTGATTATCATCAAGGTGTTCATGTAGATGGGTGGTCTTAAAGATGGTCTTGGTTTATCACAAGTTTCTCCATCACAATCCATGTCCTAATCACAACCTACATCATCTTGGTGGTATAAAGATTGTTCTTTCCATCTTCTAGTTATTTTGATTATGTAATATTGTATTTATTTTACTTATGTATATGTATATGATGATGAATGATGATTAAAAATATTATGTGGGGATTTGGTGTTGATAAATTTGATAAACATGGGTAAAAAGATGGACAAACTACATGTAAAAATGGTTAAATCTTGCTTAAATGGTAGGCTGTATAAAACAGTAACTAACCACATGTTAGACTGATAAAATGGCAAAGTGGAATCAATATACAGTAATTAATAGGTCTTGTACACATGTGAGAGTTTGCCATGCAATGGAATCATTATAATGAGTGAGATATGATCAAAACAAGTTTAGAGTACCAATCTGAATAGTCAGTTTTGGACGGACTGTTAGGGATATTTAGAATTTGATTGAGCAGTAGCTAAAACTAAGTTAAATGTAGCATATATCATGTAGTTTATGGTGTCCAAAATGAGCTTCTATCTCCTAGTAGAACTCAAGGTATGGTAAAAATGGTGAAAGTAAAAGTAAAAATCAGATTTTGAGAAATTAAAGTATAATAGTATTATATAAGCACTCAAACAAATATAGTATAAAATGTGAATTAAAACCCACTAACTTATATATTACATTTATATAAGTATGTACAATGATAAATAAATGATACATTTTATAAAAGGTGCAATTTGATAAGTTTTATAAGTTATAAAACTATAAACATGATTTTTACGACTTTTTCGGCTATTACCGTAAAATTAACGTTTTTCGCCAATTAAAACTTAGACGATCAAACCCGTCTAATGTAAAGTTTTTAAAACTCATATACTGATATATAAACATATATAACAAGTAAAAACCGATAAAACCCGAACTATATAACATACGGACATTAACGGGCTAAGTTAACGTTATTGGACTAATAATACAACAAAATGGGCTAAAACACTTATAAACTTATTTATTGGGCTTAACCCATTTGGGCCCAACATGTAAAGTATAAATACTGATAATACAAGTATGAAATGGATTAATACAAGTTAATAAACTTATAATAGGCTTATTGGACCTAAAACACGTAAATAGGTAAAACTAGTAAACTAGTAAAAGGTTACCAATACATAACACAAAAATGAGTAAATGAGAATATATAAACCCACTTGATCATCATATATATAAAATCATCATATGTATACATAATTGTTATTTTTATAAAGTCATTGGACATGAGTCTAAGACGAGTATTATTTGTCTAGGTTTCCGTGATTGAAGCACGTGCCGTACATCCAAATCGCCGATAATCGCCTTCCCACATCAACGTGAGTTCATAGCCTCGCACTCTTTTAAATGTTTTTATGAAATATTTTATAAACCCGCGAGGGAGATAACATGTTAGTTTTACTAAAATAGGACACCATTTGTCCCGATTGTTTGTTTATTGATTTGGACCCGAATGATTGTATGACCCGATGAATGATTAAATGACCGATAGATGAAATAAAATGGATTATTAAAGTTAGGTTATGTCACTAAAAGTCCCATTAGCATGAATTGTGAACTACCGGGATTTGGTAGACGCTTATGCATATAATAGTACTATTTGGGGACGATCACCCCAGTTTGCGCCTTGACGGTTGATCCCTGTCGTGCCACATTGATTGGTAAGCGAATTTATGTATGAGAAGATTTACAAAAGCGTGATTATTGTGACGACACGCTAACTTAAATGGGCAAATTGAGTTTCGGGCTAGCTACCCGTTGTTTGGTTTAGTAAGGTAACAATGTCATGCGGCTTATAATAATCCAATTAACGAAATACTGCTTTAAGCATTGAATTACGATATATTGCCTGACTAGCAATACAGGGTCTTACTAATGATTTTATGTTCGTGTTTTGGTTTTATATAACCATATTCATATAACGGTTTTTTGTTAATCTATACAACGTTGTAAAACGTTTTGTATGATGTTTTTAACGACAATGGTTCGTATAATGATTTTGAAGGCGAAAGCCTATATTATGATTTTGATAAAGATTTGTATAAAACGACTTTGGCTATTTTATGGCCTATTACAATGATTTGTACAAAATGATTTTCGGTAATAATTATGTACCGATGATATATTGATGGTTTTATTAAACTCTATGAATTCACACGGCGTTATCACTGACCTTTTCTTTTAACATGTTTTATATCAGGTACTTGAAGGTAATACTCGGGAAGACAACAAGAATTCATGGCTCGCACTTAAATATTAATTTCCATTCAAATGCTTTGTAAAACCTGTATAAAATACAATGACTTGGGACCTATGTAAATCTGATATTTATGAATGGAAATGCTTTATTAATAAACGACGCGATTTTTAAGCGTTGTCTATGATGTGAGTAATGTGCTATCCCGTAACACCAACGAGTCTTCCGCTGTATTGAGTTGTATAAGTTTGGGGGTGTTACACTGATTGTCTGTACAATGTTCCTTTGACAATTCTAAAGTGCCTAGCTCTCACCTTTATTTGCCTAGCCTTCCTTCTACTGCTTGGCAACTTGTTATGCGATAAAAACTTTCTAATAGGTGCCATCCATGTTGGTGACTCCGTGTCCATGCTTACATTTTTGTGCGTGATAAAATCGACTAGAACGTGACTAGGAGGTTTATCCATGTCCATAATTAAAAGTTGGTCCATGTCAACCGAGATTTCGCCCTTCGTTCTTGAAACCTTTCGTATAACAAATTCTCCGAACTGTGATGTCATGTCCCGTATCTTTTCCATGTACTGGATTAGCACCTGTCCTCGTGGCTCGCATGACCCCTCGACCCTACTTGCTACAAAGGGTTGTATACGTAGGCCACTAGTCTCTTCATGCCCATTTTAAGCGCCAATCTTAGACCTGCTATAAGGGCTTCAAAATCTGCTTCCATGCTAGTTGTAGGAATGTCAAATAGCAATGCGTAGGTGATTTTTATGTCGCCCTGATTCGTGAGGATGAACCCTGCATCCGGTCCTCTGTTAGCTGCGAAACCTGTCGAGAAGAGGACCCACGAGAGCTCTGACATCGAGCCCTCATGTACGAATGTGCTATTTGCCTGGGAGTCTTCCGAGATAGGCCTCCTTTTCATCTGTGAACTAGGCTCCATATCGTGTTTACACCTGTCTAAGCGCTTCCTTTTGGCGCTAGGGCTAGAAGTGTTGTTACCCCCTTCAAGTGTGTCTATGTTACGGATGGTGACTACTCCATCTTGCACTGGAAACTTGAACATGCCATGTACTGTGGAAGGTACTGCGTGCAGCGTTTGTAGTGCCGGTTGTACAATTATCCCACTGTACAATGATTAAGATCGCACAACCATGAAGTCCACCCACTCTGTCGTCGAGTGTTCTACGTTTCCAATCGTCACTTGTGTGCAAAGGTGTCCCAGTGGCCGAGTTTTATCACCGTTAAACCCCGTGAGGATCTTTGATGTTTCTTCCAGCTCCTTCCTTATTTCCCATGGTAGCCGCGTGAAACAATGCTCGTTCAATATGTTCATTGTTGACCCTCCGTCGACGCACATGCCTTCTATAGTATGGTCCCCGAGGGCTATATCAATGGTCAGCGACCCGACTCTATAGTCCATATCTGAAAGAATAGGAATCTATTTCTATATCGTGAGAAAATTCTGCGACCATCCTTCTTTGCAAGAAAGATTTTTCCCTTTCTACCATGTATATGGTTATAGGTTTATCCTTCTGTTTCTTCGCTTCACCCTTCTTCGTATCCGTGCTCTTTCTCCAGTCTCTTATCAGGTGGTTTAGCTTTCCTGCTTTGACCAGGCTCTCAATGTGCCTTTTTAATTGAATGCACTCATCAGTGGCATGTCCTTTATCATCATGGTATTCGCAATTTTTTGTGTTATACCATTTATCTGTTGGTCCCATCATTGGGCTAGGCTTTGGAAAGCTTGCTCCTTCTGATATGAATATCTCCCTGAAGGTTTTTTTGTAGCGGGGTAAACTTGTTGTTGTTGTTGTTTTTGTTGCGCCCCTGCTTTGATGTTCCTTGGAAGTCCAACGTGCGACTGATGTTTTGCCAATATGATTGTTTCTTGGGACGGTCTTGGTATTTGTAGCCTGATGTCATCTGCCTACTATCTGCTGCTGTGGCTTCTCCTTGGATAAATGCTCGGACCTTTTTCATTACCCCGTCAAATGTTGTCGGGGTTTTGTCGTTCAACTTTTTTTATTAGGTCCGGGTTGATGATGCCTGCGAGGAATCCAGAAATTTTATGAATCTCAGGGCAATCCTTAATTTGGTTGCATTTAGATTTGAAGCGCTCCATGAAGTCTTCAAGGCTTTCGTTGTGCCTCAACTTCACTCTCGCAAGCGAAACGAGGCTTTTTCATACTTCTTCTGTTGCACATAATTTCTTCTGAACGCTCTTCTATGTTCTTCGAACCCATTAATGCTCCTTCGCGGGAGGCGGTCGAACCATGTCCGATCGTTCCCGATGAGCGTTGAGTTGAACATGTGACACCACACGGCTTCTGGCCATTGTTCTATCCCTGCTTGAGATTCGAACACTTTTAGGTGATCATCTGGATCCGTCGTACCATCATAGGTCTTGACATTGGACGGCATGCTTCTCTTTTTGTTATCCTTGAAAGTAGTTATGCGCTCCGAAAACGCACTTCCCTTCTCTCGACGCCATGACAAGGTCCATTGATATTTACCTTGTGTCCTTGGTTTTTTGGGTGCCCTGCGGTGTTTTTTGTCGTAGTCAGAGGAATCAAATTCCTCAGTGGATGAATGGACGACCCTTTTATGGCGTGGGTGGCGGTCGCGATAATTAGAGTCCAAGGAATCTTCACTTGAGGAATTCCTCCAGCTCCTCCTTTTAGTGCTCTTACTTCTTTCCTGAACTTGCAGATCCTGAGATGAATCTCTTTCTAAGGGGCCCAGTCTTTTAAGGGCGCTCCGTCTACCCATAGGATCGGGCCCTAATCTGTCTTTCACGCTTGTGCGCCGATGGTTATTGACCGGTGTAATGAAACCGTCCTCTTATTTTGGGTTCTCAAAACTGTCTGAGGACGATGCATCTTCAATGAGAGGCGCATCCGAAGGAGATGTTAGGATCTCAGTCGTTCTTTCTTTCTTTCTCTTCACCTTTCTTGCTTCCTTGCCTGGTCTTGACCCTTCCCTAGCCTTAAAATCTTTATCGAAGTCTAGACTGATCCGAAGATCTCTTGTTGGATTCGCCCTCATCCGCGCCCTCATGAGTGGGATCAAAGTTTCATAATTTTATACGACATAGTCGCTCATACTCTGCTTCGTCGAGGGGGAAATTTCCGTCTCAGTTTGCGGATCTATCACATCCCTTCTGTCCAGAGCATCAGTGTGGCCTTGATTAGGGATCTCCTGAGAGGATGATGTAGCCCCAATTGTCTGTGGGGTAGACGTGACGAGTGGAGAGAAAGATACTTGCAGTCCCTTCCCTCTACGACCTGGGTTATTAGGTTCAAAGCTTGAGTATGGACATGTTGGCTTCTTGGAACCCCCCCCTTTGGCGGGGGTGGGTTTGCGTCGCTTTTCGTCATCACTTTAGAGCTTAGCGTGGGTCGCACGGATGACGCCAACTTGTTGATACAAAAGTTGGATGGACCGAGCTTGACTCGAATTAGGCTTAATTTGGGGTCCTGTAGACTCCGGCTCTTGCATCAAGTGAAACTTGTTTTGAGGACCCTATACACTAAACAGACACCGTTAGGCTTACCGTGGGTTTGTGACCGACGATTAGACTCCGGCGTAAGAGTAATTAATCGATTTGAGTATATAGTGTTTAGGGTATTGTGTGTATCGAACCTTTGTGGAACCTATGGGGTTCCTTTTATACCCGAGAGAGTCCTGGCTGGGCTCTCCTACTCTTGCAGCCACAGGAAGAGACAATGACCTAGAATAGTTTGATCCTTATCGCATAACCAAGGCAAGTGTGTATCTCTTCCCTTCAGGCGAATATATCTATATGATAGATTATATTCTTGTCTGAGCTTGTCGCGCAACGACAAGGACCTGGCTAAGTAATCAGCCGTATGTGCGACATCGGCTTACCGGGCCTCCTAGGCTGCGCGCGCATCACACAAGCATTTAATCCAATCCTGATAGATGTGGGTAGTACCCGTGAGTCAGACTATGCAGCCCGACTAGGGACTATACGTCATCAGATTAGGTGTTAACCAGAATTTCTAATTCAAAGAGAAATAATGACAAGATGGGTGAGTTCCTCAACATTAATGTTGAAATCTCTCTGAGGAAAAAGATCCCATTCTGGAGCTGAACAAATTGGCGAATCAAATGAGACCAGAAGTTGGTGATGTATTTACCACCACAAGGAAATATAAAGGGTTTGTTCAGTTTTTGAATCATCTGCCTGGGCATGTTATTGAAGAACCAGAACTGGGATGATCTTGTTTAATCATCCAGAAAGACTGACTTTGTGGGCATCAGTGATGATATGAATAATGAACTGTTATGGAATGTCTAGAGAGTGTTCTTCCTACATCATAGGAGACCATGTTTAACTGAAACTGCAAGGAACTTCAGCATGTGCTTGCTAGGATTTTTGGATATAAAGAACATGAATCCACTGGTGCAAACTCCAATCATTGAAGAACTTAGGGCTAAAAAGAAATTGGATAATCATTTGTAATTTTATCTTGTATTTTTTTTAACTTTTATGAATAAATGATTATCAGATGTTTATAAGTACTTTTAATGTTCAGATCAAGTAAGAAGTTGTTATGCTCACACCTACTGACTTTAACTTAGGCTATTTGTATATCCAAATAGGGGGAGATTGTTGGGTCAGTATTTACTTACGCTAAAGCAACTCTAGGATTTGAATATAAAATCCCTAAGTGTATTCATGTTTAGTAGAAAGGTGGCTCTGCTGAAGCATGACCAGAGGAACAAGATTCCTACTAAAGAAAGACTTGTTGAAGGATGTTCAACTTTCCTCTTCTATAGAACTTACAAGACAAAGGATGTAGAATAATGATAATCTTAGAACTAATCAAGTGGGTTGTTGTTTTTCTAGAGAGAGAAAGAAAGAGAACTTTTATTATGTGAAAATGAAATAAACAACCAACACCCCTTTCCATGGTAGAAAGGGGTTTATATACCAAGTCCTTTAGTGGACTTGGGCTTCCGGCTCATGAGCATGCCCATGGGTCGGGCTAATGTAAATAACAACTAAACATATACTACGAGCCTATAACTATATTGTTGGAGTGACCGAGACTTTCTTAATACGAAAAACGTATTTCCAACAATCTCCCCCAAAGGGAGGTCACTCCAAATTTACAAAGTCCTAATCTAGCATGTTAGATCTTCGTTCTTGAGCTCGTAGTCCACTTTCTCTTTTTAACTTTTCTTCTTTTTCTGAATATGTGTCGAATAACATCAGGCTTTTGCTTGGAACATGTTCTTTTGGACTTTCACGTGCAATCTTTGTCTTTTTGTGATATTCACCTCTTCGTGACTTCATGTCCCACATACCTATCCTTTGTTGAATTCTTGAAAGTTTCTTAGTCGATACAACGGAAGACTTTTAGGTCAGACTTTCTTGAATTTGCTGAAATATTTGATGCATAAGGAATAAGTATGTGAGGACGACTTCAACTGGTACACCGCAACGCCACCGTCTTCAAATGCAGCAACATAATAAGACACGAATAAAATGGCTTTGACATTTTATTCTAATTCGGTATCATTTTACCTCCGGTCGGTGAAGACCGTTGGACGATAATAAATATCGTACTTGTGACAGGTAGCTCTAATTAAAGATCTCCTTGACAAGATTTCGCGGGTAAAACCGTTCTCTTTATTCGAACGTCCAAAGCTGACTGCCAACATAAAGAGTGAATCATTTGGATTAAAAATCCGTATGATTGAAGCCGTCAATTCATGAAAACCTGGAACAAGTGAATTTAAATTAAGATTTTCACCATCGTTGCTTTCCAGTTATCATGAGCTTGATTCAAATAGAATCTTGCTTGTCACCTACCGCAGTGCTGTTTGATGTTGACACTGGAAGGATATCCACTCTTCATTGTGAACACTAAAGAGTGCTACTCTGAGTGTTATGGCAAGATCACTTGGATAATGCGTAGAGGCCCTGGAACAAGTTTAATCTCAATTAAGAGTTAAACCATTGTTTCTTTCCAGTTATCACAAGATTAGTTCTTAAAGAACCGCACGTATCACCTACCATGAGCTTGTTTGATGTTGGCTCAAGCAGGATTTCCATCTTCATTATAATACTTTCGTATTACTCAGATGTGCTGGCAATATTGCAAGAATATTGCGTTGGACTCATAAAAATATTTCTTGTTTTTTTTTTAAATTGTGTCCTAATGATACTTTTGATGATCTCGTGGCTCTAGACTCAATAGTGCATTTTTGTTTTGGTGAGCAGAGGCTGGAGAGGATTGCCACCTTTTCAATATCAATTTATTCGGAGTGAATAAACTGATAGATAGCGTGTTGAACTCCGTGACATTAAAACAAATATCTTTTGAGAGATATTTGAGTTGGCTGGGAGGGGTTGTGCATCGCATTACTTGGTCCATGATACTTTGTCTTCAAGAGGAGTTGACCCGATTTCTGCCTAAGTTGTAAGGAGGGATTCTTTCTTTACACCCTTTATCTTTACATTTCTTTTTCGTTTTTCAACCCCTTCAATGCTTACCAATACATCATCACTAGCACCTTGTTCTGATTGTTCCAATGCTAGCATCAGTACTTGATCGGCATTCAGCTACGTTCACAATCCATTTAGCATCTTTCCTAAGGACTTCTGTTGGGAATAAATTAAGGCCAGATCACTTGAGCGCTGACAAGAGTACATAAAGCGTTGACAAGAACAAAACAAGCGCTGACAGCTCAAGCGTTGACAAGATAAAGTCAAGCGTTGACACATTGAAGACAAGCACTGATGGGAAGATATACTCTACGCGTTTATTGTATTCTAGATTACTTCTAGTAAAGATAGGAACAACAATGTATTTTATATATTTATCTTTACCTAGAATAGCTGATACGTAGATTATTGTACAAGGCTTCTTATGTCTATAAAAGAAGACCTTTAGGTTAATGTTTCATATAAGTTTTCATTCGTAAACTACTTTCATTGTAAGCAAGTTTGATATCATTAATCAAAGTGAAAGTTTGTTTATATCATTGTGTGTTCTTGTTTAAGTGTTAATTCCGCATAACACTTAGATTATCATAAGCATATACAAAGGTTTCTCTAAGTGTATTACTTGATCTAATCTCGTATACATAAAGCTAAATCGCTCTAAGTTTGGGATCAACAAGTGGTATCAGAGCTTGTTGAGGAACTTTTGATCTTAAAGAACACAAGAACCCTAAAAATCACCAAAACCCTAATTTTCTAAAAAACCCTAACAACATCATGTATGAAGGAGTAACCTCCTCCTACTCAGCTTTACCAAACATCAAGATTCCCATGCTTGATGCAACCAACTTTGATTTGTGGAAATTCAACTTTGAACAATATCTGGGGATCTATGACTATACACTCTGGGAGATCATTGAATATGGAAACACATTCGATAAAGCCCAAAAGATTGCTGATGCTATTACTCAAAGATCAGTTGTTGCTGGATGTTCTGAAGAAGATAAGAAAGAAAAACCTGGAGATGGTAGAGTTGTGTCTGCTGATGACATAGCAAAGAAAAGGGTCGACATGAAAGCCCTAAATATTCTGAAAGTCTCTTTGGGACAAGAGAACCAGCATAAATATAGAGGCTATGAATCTGCTAAAAACCTTTGGGAAGCTATTGAACTTGCATATGGTGGCAATGCAGACACTAAGGAAGAGAAGAAAAAGCAACTCATACATGATTATGCTGTCTTCAAGGCTCAACCTAATGAGAAACTGAGTAGTGTGAGAAGCAGATTACTTGACATTACAAGCAAGTTTTCCTTCATGGGGACACAACTTGGTGATGTTGAAATTAATGCTACCTTTCTTAAAAGTCTTGGTGAGGCATGTAAGATTGAGGCAAGATCTATTCTTGCCAATAATACCTACAAAAGCTCCTCGTTTGATGACATCTACAACAAACTAAGGCTGTTGGAAGATGAAACTCTTTTAGAGCATGGAAGCAAGTCTACCACCAGTAACATGGCCTTCTTCTCTTATAGTGAAGGTCAATTCAATCAGAAGGACTCTTACATACATCCAGTTACTGGATCATCATATGTCAGCGCTGGAACAAGTCCTGTCAACGTCTCCTATTCAGACGCTGACACATTCAAGAGTTACTCCCCAAGAGTTAAACCTGCTGGTTTAGGTTTGGATACTGTATGTGCTTATATTGCTTCTTTGCCCAATGGTTCAGTGATTACATATGAGGACCTTGAGCAGATAAGTGATGAGCACTTGGAAGAGATGGACATTAAGTGGAACATGGCTCTTGCTAGTATAAGAGCAAATAGGTGGAACAGGAGGTTTAAGAAGAAGATGACCTCCAATGCAAAAGACACAGCTGGATTTGATAAATCCAAAGTTGAATGCTACAACTGTCATCGTATGGGGCACTTCATGAGGGAATGTAGATCTCCTAGAAGATCTGATGCTGGTAAACCCTCAAGTCAAGTTGTTAAAGCTCAGGATTCTAAAGCCATGGTTGCAGTTCAAGGAAATGGTATGGGATGGGATTGGAGCTTTCTGGCTAAGAATGTTGAAGAGGATAAAGCTTTGGTTGCTGAGGTTGAAGAAGAAGAGCATGTTGAATATGCTCTCATGGCACACTCCTCCTCTTCATCTGATAATGAGGTATACAATGATGCTTTTTGTAGTAAAGGTTGTAGGTTAAACACTGAGAAACTTAACAAAGAAGTGTTAAGATTAATGAGTGATGTGAGTACTGAAAAGTGCAAATTGTCTAATTACCAAGTAGCCCTCACTCAAACTGAGAAAACCGTTTCTGAATACAAGAAAATGGAATTTGACTTAAAAGATAAAATAAATATCTTAAAACATGAGTTAAAGATAATGTTGGCCTTAAAAATCAAAGATTTGATAGAGCCACTCAAACCCTAGGAGACTGTCTGGGTAAACAAAGGGATCCTAAGGACATTACTGGGATTGGGATGAATGATTACTCTTTGGTTCCACCACCAGCTGGTGACTTCTATGGTGTCCAACAAAATGACCTATCTTGGACTGGTTTGCCAGAATTCCAAGAGGAGGAATTCAATCCTCCACCAAGAGTTGTCACTCTAGTTGAAGAGTATCAACAAAAGTTGACTGATATGAATGAATGGAAGAAAGCTAACCCTAATTTGTTTGTTAAGGGTGGCTTGCTATGTGAAAGTCCCAATGAGTCAACTCCCATTAAGGTTACAAACCCAGTCACTGGTAAAGCTGTTGACCTAGGCTCAAACACTGATAGAAAACCTAGCATTAAATATGCAGGGATGTATAGGAATACTAGGTCACCCAAGAGCCAAGTTATCAATAATAGAACAGGCTTCTTCTCTTCTAGACCTAAGGTTGTGTCTAGAAAAGCTTGTTACACTTGTGGTAGCTTTTCACACTTGGCATACAAGTGTGTCAACGCTCCCAAAGCCAGCGCTGACAGGAACACTTTCAACGCTGACAGGAACAAAGTCAACGTTGTTAGGAAGTCAAACATTGTCAGACCCAAACCTTGTGTGCAGCAAAGTCCACAAGTGATTAGACTTGCCCCATTCTTTACTAGAGGGTCTAACACTCATGGACAAAGACCATTTCAAAAGACAAACACCTGGTCAAATAGGCAATGGGTTTCTGTAGCAAAACCTAGGTTCAACGCTGACAAGGGTAATCTCAACGTTGACAAGACCAATTCCAACGCTGATAGAAACGTGTCCAGACCTAAATATTTGCAACCACAAGGAAAGGGGTCTAAAGCTTCTTCAAGCTTAACATGGAGACCCAAGAAAGATCAAAACCCTAATGATAGTGGGATTTCAATGACCTGCAACAGATTTAATTACATTTCAAAGGTCATTACAAAACCTATTGGGGTTAACTGGGTATTTCATCCTAAGAAAGATGAAAATGGGGTTGTTGTGAGAACTAAGTCTGTTCTTATTGAACAACCAGATTAATCCAAGTCTTTTAAGACTTGGGTTCCCAAAGAAAACTAATTTGTTTTCTTTATGTGCAGGGCATTCAAAGACAAGTCAATGATTATGGATATTGGGATAGTGGATGCTCAAGGCACATGACACAGAAGGAAGACTCCTTGACCAACTTCACTCCCATTAAGGATGGTGATAAGGTATACTTTGGAGGCGGATATGGTACTATCACAGGCAAAGGAACCCTTCTCACCAAGAATTTGCGTTTTGAAAACGTATTTCTGGTAAAAGAACTTGATTACAATCTTTTTAGTGTATCACAAGTGTGTGATAACAAAAATAAAGTTCTGTTTACTGATACTGAGTGTTTGGTGTTAAGCAAGGATTATAAGATCCCTGATGAGAAATATATTGAGTATAGAACACCTAGGCATAAATACATATATAATGTGAATTTGAATGGGATTAAAATGAATAATAATATGTCTTGTTTTTATGCTAAAGCCTCAGTAGATGAGAGTAATTTGTGGCACAGGAGACTAGGGCACATAAATTTTAAAAATATAAATACGCTTATGAGACTTGGTTTGGTTGATGGTTTGCCTGAGAAGGCCTTCCACAATGACCACTCTTGTGTTGCATGTCTTAAAGGCAAGCAGAACAAGGTCTCATTCAAGTCCAAACAGGTGCATACTAGTTCTAGACCTCTTCATATGCTACACATGGACCTCTTTGGTCCAACCAATATAGAAAGCTTGAATGGTAAGTCATATTGCTTTGTCATCACAGATGACTTTTCTAGGTTTACTTGGACATTCTTTCTAGCTATGAAGAGTGACACAGCTGATATTCTAATTGATTTTATCACTCAGATTGAAAAGAGGTCTAGCAATGAAGTTAAAATGCTTAGGAGTGATAATGGTGGTGAAATTAGGAATAAGAAGCTAGATGATTTCTGTGCCAGGAAAGGAATTACTAGGCAATTTAGTATTGCTAGAACCCCACAACAAAATGGGGTTGCTGAGAGGAAAAATAGAACCCTAATTGATGCAGCCAGAACAATGTTGGCTGATGCTCATTTTCCTATAGCCTTTTGGGCTGAGGCTGTTAATACAGCTTGTTATGTTCAAAATAGAGCATTGGCTAACAAAATTCAGAACAAAACACCTTATGAGTTACTTTGGGGAAGAAAACCTAATATTGGTTTTCTCAGACCTTTTGGTTGTCATGTAGTAGTTTTAGATACTAGTGATGCCTTAGGAAAATTTAGTGCAAAAGGTGATGAGGGTTACTTCATGGGGTATTAAGTGCAGAGCAAGGGATATAGGGTTTATCCTAAAGAAGAAAAACATATACTTGAAAGAGTACATGTTAGGTTTTTAGAAAATAAACCTAGTGATCCTGAAAGTGGTCCTAATTGGTTGTTTGACTTGGAACCTTTATCTAGAACTTTAAATTATATGCCTGTCACTAATCCAGACATTGTGAAGGTAACTTCAAATGTTATGGAGGAACAAGTTGTTGATGTTTCAGGTACTCAGGTTCATGGAAAGGTTGGATCACAAGCAGAAAAGACATCTCATATCCAAGAATATGTTACCATTCCCATTTGGACAGATGCTTTTGTTGCTGCTGCTGCTGTTGTAAAAGATAATGGTGGTCCCCAAGTACCACAAGATACAAACATGCATGGTCCTTCAGGCGCTGACAAAGGCAAATCTAGCACTGACAAGACCAATTCAGACGTTGATGGTTCAGACGTTGACAACAACAGTTCAAACGTTGTTAGCCCAAGCGCTGACAAACAAGGTTCAGGCGTTGACAACAATTCTGCACATCTTTTCTCTTCCATCTTTAAACAAGGTGAACCTTCCAATATATATGAAGAGGTTCATCCTCATGTTGATGAAAGAGAGTCCGATGAAGAAGATATTGGCAACATGGAGCATGAGGTTGAGGACACTAGACTTTTTGAAGGAGGAGTTCTCACTTCCATAATGAAGATTCACCCCACTTCTCAAATCATTGGTGATATTATGACTCCAGTTCAGACTAGAAGATCTCATCAAGGTCTTGGTGGGTTTATTGCCAATATACACAAGAAGGTTGATACCCCTCTTGTGCAAGCATGTTTGTTTGCTTGTTTTCTGTCACAACAAGAACCCAAGAAAATATTTGATGCTCTCAAAGAACCAAGTTGGGTGGAAGCAATGCAGAATGAGCTTCACCAGTTTGCAATTCAGGATGTTTGGGAGCTGGTTGATTGTCCCAGATATGTCAGACCTATAGGGACAAGATGGGTTCTAAGGAACAAGAGAGATGAAAGAGGCATTGTGGTCAGAAACAAGGCAAGGTTAGTGGCTCATGGATATACACAAGAGGAGGGGATAGACTATGAGGAAGTCTTTGCACCAGTTGCAAGGATTGAAGCTATAAGGATTTTTCTAGCCTATACATCCTGCATGGGCTTCACTGTCTATCAAATGGATGTCAAGAGTGCCTTCCTCTATGGAACTATTGTTGAGGAAGTATATGTGATGCAGCCTCCTGGTTTTGAGGATCCAGAGAATCCAGATAAAGTGTATAGAGTCAAAAAGGCTATGTATGGCCTTCATCAAGCCCCTAGAGCATGGTATGGTACTTTGTCTACCTATTTGGTGGACAATGGATTCAAGAGGGGCACCATAGATCAGACACTGTTTACAAAGAAGAAAGGCAAGGATGTGTTGCTTGTCCAGGTCTATGTTGATGATATCATTTTTGGGTCTACTGATCCAAAGATGAGTGAGGATTTCTCCAAGCTTATGACAGACAAATTCAAGATGAGTGCTATGGGGAGATGAACTTCTTTCTTGGTTTACAAGTTCAGTAGAAAGAACATGGTATCTTCATCTCCCAGGATAAATATGTTGCTGAGATCTTGAAGAAGTTTGGCTTTTCTCCACATGAAAAGAGGGCTACTACTCCTATGGATAGAGAACACCCTTGGGGAAAATGTCAGGCACTATAGATCCATGATTAGATCGTTGATGTATCTTACTACCTCCAGACCTGACATCATGTTTGCTGTGTGTGCTTGTGCACGCCATCAAGTGACTCCCAAAGAATGTCACCTTTATGCTGTGAAGAGGATCTTTAGGTACCTAAGATGCTATCCTGGTCTTGGTTTGTGGTACCCAAAGGATTCACCATTGGAGCTGATTGCATATTCAGATAGTGATTATGGAGGTGATAAATTTGATAGGAAATCCACAACTGGTGGATGTCAGTTTCTTGGGAGCAGGTTGATATATTGGCAATGCAAGAAACAAACAGTGGTGGCTAATTCTACAACTGAAGCTGAGTATGTGGCTGTAGCTGCTTGTTGTGGACAAGTTTTGTGGATTCAGAACCAGCTGTTGGACTATGGGTATAATTTCATGCATACCAAGATATTTGTTGACAATAACAGCACCTTATGTATCATTAAGAATCCTGTACATTATTCTAAAACTAAACACATAGAAATTAGACACCATTTTATAAGAGATTGCGTTGAAAAAGGTTTAATACAACCAGATAGGGTTGACACTGAGGAAAATGTGTCAGATTTACTAACTAAACCTTTTGATGCTGGGAGATTTCAATACTTGGTAACGAGTATTGGAATGGTCAATCTCACATAATATGTGTTTTGGAGTCTTTTTGTAAAAGTATGTACAGGATGATGCATTGTTATTGGTCTTATTGATGATTTAGATTTTCCACTATCTTTTTCTAACACTGACAAAGGTTACTTGAACGCTGATAAGTGTTTTTGTAACGTTGTCAGCAATATAATTGTCTAACGCTGACAAAGCTTCCCTCAACGCTGTCATGTGTTATCGGGGCGTTGTCAGCAACAATGTTAGTTTTGTGGTTTTCAATCTAAATGTGCAGATGGTGTTAGCAGTATACCATTGGATACAGAGTTGCTTATGGTATTTGGACAAGTTTTTATTTATGGATGATGGTTGGAATTTTTAATTCCTATCTTGACATA
The DNA here is from genome assembly GCA_025667525.1 of Glebionis coronaria. Taxonomy (NCBI): domain Eukaryota; kingdom Viridiplantae; phylum Streptophyta; class Magnoliopsida; order Asterales; family Asteraceae; genus Glebionis; species Glebionis coronaria. The sequence goes on along the minus strand of CM046882.1, from coordinate 170,377,162 downwards.
AATTTTTATGTTCATGCATGATTTTAGCAAACTTATGTATCATAGTTTAAGGGGAGGTTTTAGGAACCTTTAGGATGTTTGGGTATCCATATGATACTCTTATCACAATTCTATATTTTGTCCACAGGTGAGTACGAGTTAGTTTTTCTAAATCATGAGGCATTGTAGCATTCAAAGTTGATATACTATGCATGCTGCCAAGACATTTTTGGCCTAGAATTGGTTGTGGTCTGTTGGGAGACTTGGGAATAATTTTGTTATGGGATCTACCTGGAATTAACAAGGAATTTTGTAAGGTAACTTGGTTGTTAAGAGTTTTGGTTAGCAAGGGACACTAGAGGACTGTTATGTCTATCTTGCTTAAGCAAGTGTGCATAACTGGACAGTGCTTGCCGCCCTATAATAATTATCAGCTTTTTGGTTATCTTCTCTAGGGTAAATTACTTTGTTAAGGTCATTTTTCATTTTTAAACATTTTTATTTTTGGGCGCTGACAAGTATATTTCCAAGCGTTGTTGTGACCAATTTAGACGCTGACACGGCTATAGGCAAACGTTGACAAGATTATAGCCGTTGGGCGTTGATAGGTTATTTTTTACCGTTGACACTCAATGGGTCCTACCCAGTTGTTACTTTTTGACATATTTTTAGGCTGTAATTTTAGGAGTTGTTACTTTTCATTTAATGCATGAGATAAACTTATAATTTTTCAATATTTTCATGATTACTTTTTGAAAATACTTGCCTATTTTTGGGCCTATCACATGCATTTTCTTCTCCTATAAATTTGGCTCCTATTTTTAAATAGTGTATCTATAATTCTTTTCTAACACAATTTTCTCTTATCAACTTCATCTTCATCACTTAAATTTAACAACTTTCAACAATAGCACCAAAGTTTAGACCATCAGATTTGGAATTGGGGTTCAGAAGTCAACATAACATGATCGCGTATCTTGAAGCTGATGATACTTTGTTTCCCCAATACACACAAATGGTGGCGTATTTGAACGCATCCCCCTTAAGGTATGCTCTTTCTCATGCACCACTCATTCCAGTCACACATATTAAACAGTTTTGGAACACTGTTAGTTCCTCAACAGTTAATAGAGTGACTACATTGACTTCTATTGTTCATGGGAGACCTTGGGTGTATTGCAACTGCTATTGTGTGTATTGCAACTGGGCAAAAATTTAATTATTCTAAAATGATTTTTGAGGCCATGTGTAAAAATAAGGGGAACAAAATGACTTTAGCTTATCCCCGATTTTTACAAATGGTTTTTGATGTTCAAGGATACTGTACAAGGGATCATAATGATTTTTATAAGATCCCTGAGCAGAAGAAAGCTATTTTTATGAAGATGAACTCACCACCCCATCGTGACCTACCATTAACCCAAGCGATGCTTGTTGTCATAGCAGCAGCTCAACCCCAACCGGACCCCAACCATAAATTGACCCAATACCTGAACCATTACCTTCACCTGAACATATGCAACTTGACCAAGATCCCTTCAAGACTGACACATTAAATGTTGGCGTTGATGTACCTATTTCCAACGTTGACACACAACCTTCACAAACCCAAACACCCCTTAACCAACCCACATCAACCCATTCTTCCACACCATCTTCTACACCCCATGAATATAGGTTGATGAAACGCCAAAGGACTACTAGAGTGTTCTCCTCTGGTGGTCCTAGCCATGTAGTAGAGAGAACCACCACCACAAGTGTGGCTGGTGACCTGGATGAGGCTGGGACTATTGGTTCTGGCTTAGATGCTGGCCAAGGCAGTCCCACCATCATTAAGTCCTCATCCATGCCCAATGAATCTGACTTGGGAGGTCAAATCCCCATTTTAGAAGAGGGCAGACTGGAACCAATGACTCTTATGGAATTGACGGCCGTCTGCATGAGCTTGCAAAAGCAAAATGCAGACTTAGTACAAGTTGTCAGCTCACAAGGCCTTGAACTCACGCAATTGAGGGAGAGGATTGTTGTTTTGGAGAGTGTTAGTGCAAGGAGGGGTATGGAGGAATCTTCCAAAAGGGAGGAAGATCCAATAAATCTGAGTGATAAGGGCAGCCATGATGGTCAATCTTTGGATGTTGCTGAGGCCCTTACAACTTTGAAGAAACAAACAGGTTTTGATACGTCCTTAGTCTCTCCTACCAACTTGAATTTATCATTTACAGCTATGATGAAGGAGATTGCAAAAGGCGCTGAGACAGGAAATTTAGGCGTTGACAAGGAGAATTTGGACGCTGACAGAAATATTTTGGGCGTTGATAGAACAAAATTGGGCGTTGACAGACCTGCACATGAGGCTGATGTATCTCAGTCATCATCCATCATCAAGGAGGTTTATGCACAGGTATCACCATCTACCTTACCAACCATTGCACCATCAGATAAGGGTAAGGGAATTATGGTAGAATAGATTGTTCCAAAGGATGCAGCTCAAGTTGAATTTGATAGAAGATTGGCTGCACAAATCATGGAACAAGATATAAAGAAGGTGAAAGAGTCACCATTTGTTGTTACTTCAGAGGAAGGAAGTGATGGAGCTAGCTCAGACTCAAGTGTGATGATTATAGAACCAGAAAGACTTGAGTATGGAGATGAGTTGGCTAAGGAGAAATTGAGAGAGTTGAAATTGCAGGTTGACTTTGACATGCCAGAGGTGGTTCAAATGTATAATGCTTGGGAAGAAAGATGTATGGAGAATCCACACTTGACTACTTCAGATCAGATTTGGGGTTTGGAGATTCTCCTCAGAGTTCAAAAGGATTACCAGGTAATTTTGAAACACAAGGCAAGCAATATTCTCTCAAAGTTGAAAAGGGATAGAAGGGAGCTCTATTGCATGTTGCTCAGATGTCATGGAGTTGGGTGGACTTACCAGAAATTGAGGGCATTGACATTTGATGAGTTGGAATGCAAGGCTTATCCCATTTGGGTGAGAGTGCAGGAAGCAAACACTCTCAGACTTCTTTCTGATGAAAGAAAGGAAGAACTTGCAGAAGAAATGGAGCTCAAGAAAGCTATGTTTGTTCCTAGGCCAGTGAAAAAGGGAATTTCTCTTGAGTTTCCCGAAGATATGGATCCACTATATCCAAGTGAAGCTGTCATAAGAAAAAGCCTCAAGCTCTCACCATTAGAAGCTTCAGATATGGTGCAAGTGTTACCATTAGATTCCAGAAACCCAATTTTGAGTTATGAAGAAGATGAATGTGGGTTTTGGAAGATTGGCAGATATGGTAAAGAGGTACACACTTTTACCACTCTCATATCTTTGATTGCAAGTTGTGATAGAGAAGACTTGGTTGATCTATGGAGGTTGCTAGAGACAAAGTATGAGGCTGAAGCACCAACTTCAGCTAATGGAGTAAAACTGTGGTCCACATTCAAAAGAATGTGTGGACCAAAATATGAGGATCCTGCTATTTGGAAGGATCTTGAAGATGACCTCAGTGGTCTTCAATGGAGATTATATTCAGCTGCTGGTGTTTACCATTTGAGTTCTACAAAGTTTGCTGAGTATCTACTTGTGGATGGTCAGTATTTCATATCCAAGGCTATTTTGGAGAAGATGAAGGACACTCGGCTGGAGATTGATTATTCAAGTGACGTGGCAAAAGATTTGATCAGATTTATTCATTACCAATATGAGAAGGTTTGTAAGATTCCTCCTAGTCCTTAATGCTTATTCAGAAACTTGATCATAAGAGTGGATATCAAGTTTAGGGGAGGATTATTGGGAATAAATTAAGGCCAGATCACTTGAGCGCTGACAAGAGTACAACAAGCGTTGACAAGAACAAAACAAGCGCTGACAGCTCAAGCGTTGACAAGATAAAGTCAAGCGTTGACACATTGAAGACAAGCACTGATGGGAAGATATACTCTACGCGTTTATTGTATTCTAGATTACTTCTAGTAAAGATAGGAACAACAATGTATTTTCTATATTTATCTTTACCTAGAATAGCTGATACGTAGATTATTGTACAAGGCTTCTTATGTCTATAAAAGAAGACCTTTAGGTTAATGTTTCATATAAGTTTTCATTCGTAAACTACTTTCATTGTAAGAAAGTTTATATCATTAATCAAAGTGAAAGTTTGTTTATATCATTGTGTGTTCTTGTTTAAGTGTTAATTCCGCATAACACTTAGATTATCATAAGCATATACAAAGGTTTCTCTAAGTGTATTACTTGATCTAATCTCGTATACATAAAGCTAAATCGATCTAAGTTTGGGATCAACAATATCTTTTGTGAATATGTAAATATTGTGAATATTGTGCTTTTGTGGCTTGCTGTAGTGTGAAAGTATGATAATGTTTCAAGAATTTCTCACGAGATTCTAAATCTTTTAAAATCTATCATACTCAAGCACTACAACTAACCCCCATTCATTCGAGGGGGAGCATTGATATGTTCTTTGGCCAGAAACTGATTTCATTTTGTTATCCAAAGACCGGTTAATCCATTTATATCCAAAATATTAATGGTTAACATTTTGGATAAGGGGAGAAAATGGGTTTAAGAGACTTGATAATATATTTGGCTAAACATAAAAAAGACTTCAAGTATAAATCAACTTAATATGTGTGTTGCACATGTTAAGGGGGGGGGGCATTTTTGATGAACAAAAACAATTAAAGATACAAAACTTTGATATTTATATCACAAGTATCTTAAGTGAGTTTTCAAGGATTTTTCATGGTGACAAGTACTTACCCAAAACACACTTAATTCACGATGGATGTGGTGACAAAAGGGTGGTAGGATTAGGTGCTAGTCCAATGATTCTTCTAGAACCGGAGGAATCTTCCCAAGGACAATTCCATAGTTAGAAAATAGAAGTTGATAAAACCTAATAGATTCGGATCTTTAAGCTGCTAGGCATGATTATCATTCATATGATTTAACATAGCGGAATTAGAACAATAATCATGAACAAGGTGTTGTGGACAAGATGAATTTTCCCAAACGTTACTTGTATTATTAAACACAAATAACACCTAGACGTGTATACATTGAATCCCACGTCTAGACACACGAATTGCTTGTAGGTTACATTGTGAATGATTGTTATGAATAAAACCTACGTAGGGTATGTGTTTATATACTACACATAAACCCTTGTTACAAGGAAACTAAATAAGATATTTAGTAAATAAGATATTTAGTAAATAAGATATTCACAAAATAATATATTCACTAAATCTTTTATCTTCTTGCAATATATCTTCTACAAGTTTGTCCACCGGCTTGTAGAATCTTCACTTGTCAGATTTAGTCCTTGTCTTTTAGTTTTGACACATCAACTCATAATACTTTATAATTTCGACCCAACAATCTTCCCATAGTTGATGATGTCAAAACCTTTGTATATGGTACACGATCTTCAAATTGCTTCCCCTTAAGTATAGCACATATTCTTCCCCTTTTTGACACATCAATAGGGAATATGTGAAAGTATGCAATCTTGAAAATTCTCAAAAAGTAGCTCTATGTAATGATCTTGAAGAAAAATAAGTACAATAATTTTGATGTAGAAGCAGAATAACCCAAACTTTGTATTTCTTTCACCCAATTGCTCACTAGTTGATAAACTCTTCCCCTAGTTGTCGAAACGACTAGAGAAAAATGCAACTCTTTCACTGCAAAAGGGGGCTTAGTTTATTGGTAAGAACGCGAACTGAAACCAACAAAAACCGCACAACTATAAGCCAGTTGTTAGCTATAACAATATATTTAGATCCAATGATAAAGGTGTATTGCTCACCCATCAGTTTTTATTACATGGGTACTTGTAACCTTCACGACTATGAGCCAATCGTATGCTATAACAATATATTTAGTCCAATGACAAGGTGTATTGCTCACCACAGTTTTTGTCACATGGGAACTGGTAACCTTCACGACTATGAGCCAGTCGTACGCTGTAACAATATATTTAGTATAGAGACAAGGTGTATTGCTCCCCTAAATAAGAAAAACAAATTTGTGAAAACTAACTTCAACATCAAACTTACCATAAGAACTCTTCCCCTTAATCATATACGACTTTATAAAAAATATCCGAGCCATGAATATCAAATTGATATTCTGTATAGAAACGGAGATCCCATGTACCTTCGTATGTAAATACCTCGTTTTGTGTGCAAAAACGTAACCAAAATACCAAACAGCAGCGAATCCTTTGTCGTCCAATATCCTTCACTGTCCAAGATCTTAGCAGTGTGTGTTTTCTAATATCGGACAACACTTGTCAGCGTTTGAAAAACCATATATCGGACAACACATGAATTTCTATCAGCGCCTACATATAACTTGTCAGCGCCATCTTTAAACCTGTCAGCGTCTGGTCATCAGCGTCTCATCTATTCCTTGTCAGCGTCAACGACATCTACTGACACTAACATCTATCAGCGTCAAAGTAACTCCCATCAGCGTCTAATTGATCTAGGGTTTTATAAACCCTAAATCATTATTTCATGTGAAAATCCATAAACTGCAGTGAACTTCGACAGTGAATAACTTCTTCATAAATGCTTAGATCGAAGATCCCTTTGGTGAGATCCTAGACATAAGTGTCAAGAACCTACTGATCGAATTTCACGACGATCCAACGGTTAACGAAGGAGAAATCGCGTTTTTACTATTACTGTTCAAAGAAAACAGCATATGATCACTGCTGACTTCGACGGTTAATAACTTTTTCTTGGGGATAGATCTCGACAATCCCTCCAGTGGATATCTAGATATATGTGTGTAGAACACACACACAAAATTTCGTGGCGATCCAACGGTTCAATAAAAAGTTATGCCTTTCGTACTACTCCTGCGCACACAAACTTCATAAAAACCCTATACGGGATTTTCTTCTTTTTCACTAAGAACGAACACCTCGTTGATCCTAGCATCAAGAGCCACCCGCTCTGATACCAATTGATAAAACCTAATAGATTCGGATCTTTAAGCTGCTAGGCATGATTATCATTCATATGATTTAACATAGCGGAATTAGAACAATAATCATGAACAAGGTGTTGTGGACAAGATGAGTTTTCCCAAACGTTACTTGTATTATTAAATACAAATAACACCTAGACGTGTATACATTGAATCCCACGTCTAGACACACGAATTGCTTGTAGGTTACATTGTGAATGATTGTTATGAATAAAACCTACGTAGGGTATGTGTTTATATACTACACATAAACCCTTGTTACAAGGAAACTAAATAAGATATTTAGTAAATAAGATATATAGTAAATAAGATATTCACTAAATAATATATTCACTAAATAACATATTCACTAAATCTTTTATCTTCTTGCAATATATCTTCTACAAGTTTGTCCACCGGCTTGTAGAATCTTCACTTGTCAGATTTAGTCCTTGTCTTTTAGTTTTGACACATCAACTCATAATACTTTATAATTTCGACCCAACGGATATATGGAGTGAACCTGATATAGTACGACCTATTTTAAATGGATCGTTCCATGAACTTGTGGTGCGCTCCATATGGTCTTCCACCAACGAATCGTTCTAAGCTTCTTATAAGACGTCTTTCCCTTAGCTTCTCATCAATCTTCTTGATCGTATAGGTAGCACTCTGTTGATATACCGTGTGCCAATCTATAGTGACCTCTGGAAGAGTCTTATACTTTTGTAGATGCACCAACTTTTCCCGAATATGGGTGAGAGTCCCGTCACTGAATTTGTGGTTCTCTGGAATTCTCATGAACTTCATTAGACCATGGCAATTCAGGTAGAAAATGCCGGGCATCGGGTCAGTGGTGCTGGTGTATGGAGATTTTTCTATATGCCTCTGGAAGACTTTAGTACGTGGTTTTGAAAGATTGAGCTTCCTTTGGTAACTTTCTACTCCAAGTTGCATATCCTCAACTCTTTTCTTGATGACAACTCGACGTGTGTACATTCGAAGAGCTGAATTCAAGGCAATTAGTTCTTCAGATTTCAAGTGTCTGAGGGCGTTTTGAGTAAGCAAAAGCAGCATGTCTTCAATATCTTTGAGACAAAGAAGTGGAAAATCTCCTTCCTGAATAGTGTAGACTTTTTCATCTTCTCTAATGAGTCTGATCTATGTCAAATGTTGATAGCCTGTTATGGGTTCAATCCTAACTCCTTGGATGCTTTTGATTCGATTTAGGGAGAAGACTTGAGAACCTGAGTTGTGCAGACATGCATAGTTGTAGGTGCGTCGCACACGCTCATCCCAATGAGAAGCACCCAATTCGGCATATCGATCATATTCAGGATATTTTTGTGGAACCCAGAGACGATTAACTTTTTCTTTTAACCAAGGTATCAAATCCCAAGTTGCAGCTTTTACCAATGTTAAAGATTTTGCATACTTGTTTGCTCCCTTGACCAAGTATTCGAGATCCTTACTGACGAAGAATTCAAGTGCGATTTTATCATCATTTGCAGCTGTGGTAGTAGGAGGTTTTTCAGGTGCATGAAGACCGTCCCTTTGAGAAGTTCTCAACGCTTTCAGAAGCTCATTTGTGTTGTACTCGTATTCCGTACTACTGATCTTGGATTTAACACGAAGTTTGGGATTCTTGAGTCCTCTCACAACCATTGCTTGAGTTATGTTTGACCCATAGGTGTACTCCAAGAATCTTGAAAAATCTATTGGATTGCTTAGGAATTGGGAGAAGTCAGCTTCATCAGCCTCTGTCAGTGGACGAAGTGCAGCAGCGTTTGACACCCAAGGTTGTACTGGTGCATTTCATCTTCCTCGAGTGTGTCCACCCATGCTGGTTCACTTGATTCTGGTATATCAGGAACTGGAGTAGAGACAGGAACATCAACAACCGGTACGGCTATTGCTACTGCTTCAATGTCTGGTAAGTCTTGGACTGGATCAGAGACTGGAAAATCTGGTACTGGTTGATCGGGTTCCGTCAGTTTTTGTTGCACTAAAGGTGTAGTAACTGAAGCAACTGGGGTAGATGTGACAGCAACAGATGTGGTTGCAGGAGCAGTTGTGGCTGAAGTATGTGATGAGGATGTATTAGCATCTACATCATGAAACTTCTTGGTGCGTCTGCCTTGACGAGGTGGAGGTTTTAGAGTTGATTTACCCTTGGTAACATCATCTTTGGGAGATTTGTCACCTTTGGACTTGTCTTTATTAGACTTGTCTTGCCTATCTCCATCCTTTTTCCCTGTATCATCGTCCCCTTCTTCTCGATCATCACCATTTTTGCCGTCACCATCACCATTATCATCCCCATCACTGTGTTTATCATTTCCTTCTTCGTCATTACTACCTTCTTCGTCATCACTACCTCCTTCGTCATTACTACCTTTGTCTTCATCACTCCCTCCTTCTTCACCACTACCTTTGTCGTCATCATCATTGTCATCATCAGCATCATCGTCATCATTGTCGGATTCGTCTTCCTCTTCATTTAAGATATTATAGGGAACTACAGTACCATGTTTCTCGAATATCTTAGTATCTTCATCTATAGCCGTTTTAAGAGCTTTGTGAAGGATCTTTTGAGCTTTGGTTTTGTTGTAGGACCCGACTTGAATCATCCGAGCATGTAAGAGTTTCTTTAACTCATAATCCGTGAACCATTGAGCAATAAGAAAATCTGACTTTTTAGTGTCAGAAGACTTGATCATGACTTTGCTTGCAGCAAGTTGTTTCAACTCGTCTCGCAGATTGTCAATATATTCCTTAACCTTTTCATCAAGTGATTCAATAATTAAATCGTTAGCTTTGGCAAGAACCTCTTTCTCATCTCGGTACCTTCTTTTGAGGCCTTGAAGACGAATCAAATTTGCTTCATTTTTGGCGGATTCATTTTCTTTGACTTGAGCTAGTTCTTCTGCATGTAGTTTGCGAGATAATTCGAACTCTTCTTGGAATTTAGCAATTGCATCTTCTTGAGCTTTTCTTGTGGATTCTTCACTTTGCTGTCTATGAGCTAACTCCTCTTTAATTTGGCCCATCTCTTCTTGTTGAGATGTCATGAGTTGTTCCATTTGAACCATGAATATTGCTGGTAATGATGGAATCAATGATATTGGTGCTGCTGGGGTTTGTTGTGTAGGAGCAATGGTCATTGCAGTGCTTCAAACTGAAGCGGAGAGAGGTCGACTTGGTAGAGTTAGAGGAAGTTGAATTGACGCCGATGGGGTCACTGTAATAACTTGTGGTGGTACTGTTGAAACTGGTGGAGGAACTGTAGAAACTGGTAGAGGCACTATAGAAACTAGTGGAGGCATTGTAGAAATTGGTGGAGGCACTATAGAAACTGGTAGAGGCACTATAGAAACTGGTAGAGACACTATAGTACTTAAGGCTTTGGTATTCTCAACAATTCTGTCGTATCAGTAGACCCGGTAATGTCCATGTCCTTTATTCCGTCATGAGGTTGTTGTTCATCATGAATATCGACATCGCATCAACTTGGGCAGATTTCTCACGAAGAGGTATGTAGTCATCCGGCTTCCCAAATTCAGCAATATCCGGAGGTAGTAAAGTTTATTTGGCCTTCATACCTGAACCACTACCCTCGTGTCTATCTTACTTTGCATGATAGCTTTCTTTACATTTCGTCTTTCAGTTTTGCGAAGCAGTTCTTCTTCATTAATATCTTCATCTTCATCCTCAAGCAATAGCTCCTTCCCACTAGACTTGGCAACACTTTTCTTCTTTTTGGGCTTAGGTGAACCTATTTCTTCTGATGGTTGACTTTGTTTTCGTTTGCCTTTGCCTTTAGGTTCTTGTGAAGAAAACTCTCCAGACTCAACTCTCTTCTTTTGGTCTTCTAGTTCTTCCAACAATTGCTTGTATTCAACACTTGCCTTGATTGCATCATTCAGCATGTGATCAGGAACTTGAGCTGGAATACCTGTATAGATACGTAGTGGTCCGTCTTGTTTTATGTCGATAGTATCATCTTCATTTGGTGTGTGATGAGAGCTCCCTTCACGCTTATCAATTGATTTATCTTCTTGCATGAAATAATGAATGATGAGCTTAATGAATCGTGGGAATTGAAAGTACCCAGCCTTCTTCTTTGTTCTCGTGTGGAATAGTTGATAGTGAAACACATCCCATAGTAACTGCGCATAATTCACATTCTTACCTTCGTAGATTCCCCAAAATATGCAAGCTTGTGGAAATCGCACAGAATCATATCCAGTGGTTTTGGCGATAAGACAGCGAATGAGTGTAGCGAAGATTGCTTTCCAGGGTTGTCCCAATCTTGTGGTGTTGAATTGAGATGCAGTCCGTAAATCAGGATCATCATATCCAAGAGAAAAATACATCTTCATGAGTTCTTTCTTGTCAGGGTTATCTGCAAACCTTTTGCCTGGAGGTGGAGTCGTCAAGTCGAATATTTTATGAAACTGAGGCATACTGAGAAGCTTTTCCTTTTTGCTGATTGTGAATGTAATATTGGTGTCTGATAGCCTTATCTTCGATATCCAAAATTCATTCATGTAAACAGAAGGAACCGAAGCAGTAGCCCTTAATGCCTTCCTGATTGCTGTACAATCAAAAATTTCTGTTGCGAGTTTGTATGCATATTGAGCTGATGAGTTGTCTTCCTTTGGCCTAAAATTGTTTGGTATGAACTGGAGAGGCGTGTCATCGGTGACAGGTGTTTGATCATCTTGAACTTGTTTTGACATGCTTACTGCTTCACATTAAAGATACAAGTTGATACAAAACTATATATGGCACAAAGCATAAAACCTCTAAGCATATCAAACATATCTTATACTTCATACACTGCCAATAAGACAATTACTTTCAAGGAAATAAACTCTCGAAGAAAAGATTGAAGAAAAAATTTTCGTAGAAAAAATCATTTCATAAAAAAAATATTTTCGTAGAACAAATCTCTTCGCAGAAAGTCTTTTCGCAGAAATCCCTTTCGTAGAAACACTCTTTTCGCAAAAAGTCTTTTCGCAGAAAGTCTTTTTGCAGAAATCCCTTTCGTAGAAACACTCTTTTGGCAGAAAAAACATTTCGTAGAAAACCTTTCGCAGAAAAACTTATCCCAGAAATCTTTTCGTAGAAAAATTTTTCTTAGAAATCCTGTTGTAGAAAAGATCTTTTCGTAGAAATCTTTTGACGGAAATCTTTTCTTAGAAAAACTTTCGTAGAAAAACTTTTCGCTGAAATCTTTTCGTAGAAAAAACTTTTCGCAGGAAGCCCTTTCGTAGAAACACTCTTTTGGCCGAAAAACATTTCTTAGAAAAAAAAAATTTCGTAGAAATCTTTTCGCAGATATCTTTTCTTAGAAAAACTTTTCGAAGAAAAACCTTTCATAGAAAAACTTTCGTAAAAATCTTTTCGTAAAGAAAACTTTTCGTAGAAAGCCTTTCATAGAAAAAACTTTTCGTAACAATTGATTTCGTAAAAAAAACGTTTCGTAGAAAAAACCTATTCGCAGAAATCGTTTTTCAGAACTCCTTTCGTAGAAAATAAACTTTTCGTAGAAGCATTCGTTTCGTAGAAAGTTGTTTCGAAGAAAGCTTTTCGTAAAAAATCTTTTCGGAGAAGATGATTTCGTAGAAAAACCCTTCTATTTAATCACAGATATGCAGACACCACATAAACAAAGACTGATTAAATCATAGATTTATCTATCAAACGCAACTAGGAAAGGCCAATACATAGTGATCTAGGCATACCCATCTTAAACGAATGCAATACCACTCAAAAACCCACTAATCAACTCATTATTTTGATTCAAATAAATTCACAAATCCTATTTTGTTAATTGGGGATAAGCTAATTAAACTAGGAAAAGGAATGAGTTATGAGTACGTTAGCAGTTGGTAATGAAAGAAATAGAACATAATCGGGGTGTGAGAAGCTTTTAGCAATGGCGGCAATGGTTGCAGTGTGTGTTTGTGTGAAACAGAGAAAGGAAAACGAAAAAGAAAGAGGGGGGCGGTTTTATTTATTTGAGTTAGGTTAAACTAAAATATTTTCCCTTTTTACTCTTTCAGTCCTCCTATTTTCGTATATTTTCTTTTTGTGACTCTCCTATTTAATCACATACAATCCAAGCAACGTAATTGAACTTTTATGCCGTAACACACATTAATCATAGTATCACAAAAAACCTAATACCAAGTCACATGAATTACGAAAAATCACGATGCACGAAGAATACACACGAAGAATGATTCACCATTTAACATATAACCAATTTATTTTTCTGAACTACTTTTGAAGATCGATATGATGATGAAAATAATTTGTCATTTTCTCCCCCTTAAATACAGACTCGCTTTCTATTTAAAGAGTTGTAGTCTTTGTATTTAAGAGTACTGATGAAAGACTTTTTCGTTAAGGATGATATAAGAACAATTCGTGGTGGCAATAAGATTTCTCTTATTTTTACAAAATAAGTGCACTGAAACGTACACAATTTATGTTAGACCAAGTTATAAAGTAAACTTGATCCCTTGTATGGTTTTAAAGTAAACCATACCCGAGAAAATTAATTTCCGTTGTGAGCCAACGTTTTCGTAAGAAATACGTGACTTTAATGCGAAAAAACGGGTTGCAGTCAGAAATAACTACAAGCCATATGGGCATGTTTTAAAATATGTACAACTTTTATACGGACTCTATTTATGGCGTCGTGTCAATTTTAATCGACATTTCTAAGGCCGTAAATATTACCGTACTAAAAGACATGCCCGATTTAAAATGAAAATATTTTTTGATTTTCTTGATTTTATATTTTTTATGGTTTTTGAATGTTTTATATTTTTGTATTTTGCTTTTGGTGGTTTATATATATACGATAATATACAAGATCACGATAAAAGGATACTCTAAAATAGTTTACCACCACTATTCTGCAGATTCTTCTGCCAACTCCTTAAGTGTTGCTGGTGAGAATGATTTCATGCCAAGCTTTTCGATCAAAAACTCGATACGTCCTCGATCTATGGCCGTTGTAAATATATCCGCCAGCTGATACTCAGTGTTGACAAAATACAGATCGATCACTCCATTTTCCACTTGCTCTTTGATGAGGTGGTAGCGTATGTCAATGTGCTTCGCCCGAGAATGTTGAACGGAGTTGCCGCAAAGGGCAATTGCACTTTTGTTATCACAGTACATCGGGATTTTGTTGAATCCAAGACCGTAGTCAGTTAATTGTGATCTCATCCAAAGAACTTGAGCACAACAATCGGACATAGCAATGTATTCAGCCTCAGTACTTGATATCGCAACACTTTTCTGCCTTTTGGATGCCCAACTAACCAGTCTATCTCCAAGAAGTTGCACACTGCCAGAAGTGCTACGTCTAGTATCTTGACACCCAGCATAATCCGCATCTGCATATGATATTAGTGCAATAGAGGAATCCTTCGGATACCACAGACCACGATGAAGTGTTCCTTTAAGATACCGAAAGATCCTTTTCACAACATGTAAGTGCTTTTCGGTAGGCCGAGCCTGATACCGGGCACACATGCATATAGCAAATTGCAAATCAGGCCTGCTAGCAGTCAGATAGAGAAGGGTACCGATCATTCCACAGTAAAGTTTAGGATCGACAGCTATCCCTTCCCTATCCTCATCTAACTTGGATCTCTCCACCATTGGAGTATCCACGGGATCACAATTTTCAAAATGATACTTCTTTAGTGATTCAAGAGCAAATTTGGATCGATTAATGAAGATGCCTCTGGGATTTTGAGAAATTTTCAACCCTAAGAAAAATGAAAATTTTCCCATCATCGACATCTTAAAACGTCTGGACATGATTTTCTCAAAATGGTCACACAGTCTTTGAGTAGTGGCAGCAAATATTATATCGTCAACATAAATTTGTACCAGTATCATGTCGTTGTCCTCCTTGAGAATAAATAATGTTGGGTCCACTTTGCCTTTGGAGAAGCCTTTTGAGATGAGATAAGACGATAGGAGATCGTACCACGCGCGTGGAGCTTGTTTCAACCCATAAAGAGCCTTCTTGAGCTTGTACACGTGAGTAGGATACTCCGAGTTGACGAATCCATTCGGCTAGCTTATGTAGACATCTTCCCTTAATACACCATTAAGATATGTCGTCTTAACATCCATTTGGTAGACGATCATATTCATGTGAGCAGCATAAGCAAGGAATAGTCTAATCGCCTTCAATCGTGCAACAGGAGCAAAGGATTCTTCATAGTCAATACCCAAAGCTTGTTTGTAACCTCTAGCAACCAATCTAGCTTTGTTCTTTAGTAGTCCACCCAACTCATCAAGTTTAACCTTATATACCCACAACAATGTAAGGATTTCAACGTTGCTGGGTAAAGGAACTAATTCCCACACTTCAAGATGTTGAAATTCATTAAGTTCTTCTTGCATGACTTCAATCCAAGATGATTGTGTCATTGCTTGTTGCCAATTTTTAGGTTCAATATCGGAAAGAAATGCATCAAAGTAGCAATATAATGCATGTTCTTGGAGTTGGTGGCGTGTTAATACTGGTCGATCTATGTCACCAATAATATTGCGGATTGGGTGATCCTTTGTCCATTTGGTGTTGTAATTTTCAATCCGTGGTGGTCGAGAATGAACGATTGTAGGAGCTTCCTCTGAGGTAGACGCACCGTTAAGGCTTTCGGGTATTTGTGAACCAAAGAATGGAAGCTCTTGTAAGTGAGCAATTTCCAAATCGTGATCATAGTGATCCTCTTCAACATCATTTGGAACAAGTGGGGTAATGATTCAGGTGTAGTTTTTGAATTGGTGGGGGATAGGACATCTAATTCAATAGTGGCAGTAGATGCCTCAGACTGATTTCCATTATCTTGAGCAACAACTTCGAGAATCGGAGCTACTTCTGCAGGTGCTGGAGAATCATCATTAGGTGGATCAAAGAATTCATCAAACATAGGTTGAAATAACTCATCCCACTCGGGCCTTCTAGGTGGTGTAAATGATGGAGAAGTAGGATTTTTGGGAGTTAATCCGGAACTAATCGTATCGGTTCCCATCTCATGAACTGCGGGTTCAGAGCTGTGTTGCTCAGAAGCCATCGCTGTCAGCTCATCAAAATCGGCATCCAAAGTTTCTACTATCTTGGCAAGACGACAGTTATAAATTCGGTAAGCTTTCTTTACGGGTGAGTAACCAATGAAAATTCTAATATCAACCTTCGGTTGAAGTTTGCCCAAATTCTCACAA
Organism: Glebionis coronaria; assembly: GCA_025667525.1. NCBI lineage: Eukaryota > Viridiplantae > Streptophyta > Magnoliopsida > Asterales > Asteraceae > Glebionis > Glebionis coronaria. Next base: position 170,360,925 of record CM046882.1, on the reverse strand, counting down.
TTAGTATTTGGATAACACAGTGCACCAAACACATGAAGAAATGAAATATCAGGTTTATGTCCATGAAGTACCTCATATGGAGTTTTGTCCATGGCGCTTACGAATGATGGAGCGGTTTTGGGTATAACATGCGGTTGCCACTACTTCAGCCCATAAGAATAAAGGAGCATTCGCATAAATCAACATAGTTCTAGCAGCTTCCATTTGTGTACAGTTACGTCTTTCCACGACACCGTTTTGTTGTGGAGTGCGAGCAACAGAGGTTTCATGTGAAATACCGACCTTTTCATAATAGTCTCGTAGAGTTTGATTAACGAACTCAGTTCCATTATCCGTGCGAATGCGGCGAACAGTAGCATTAAGACGTACTTGGATCATCTTTAAAAAAGTAATAATATAATTTGGTGCTTGATCCTTGGATACTAAAAACTTTACCTATGTAAACCTTGAGAAATCATCCACCATGACGAGGATGTATTTTCTACCACTCACACTTGCGGTACGCATTGGCCCGCAAAGATCCATGTGCAAAAGATACAGTAGTTCTTGGTTGGTGTCTTCAGCTTTAGGTTTGTATGATTTCTTGGTGCTTTTCCCCAAAGAACACGCGAAACATAAATGATCCTTGTCGAACATACGAACAAGTTCGTTTTTAGCCAAATGGTTTATAGCATCAAAGTTAAGATGAGATAACCGGCGATGCACAACCATGACTTGGTCTTAGATGCTTTGGAAAGAAGGCATACAAGAGAGGCGGCCATCATGTTTTGAATCGACAGTGTGTAGAGATTATCTCCTCGAGAACCTTTTAACAAATCATTTCCTGCAAGATCGCGAATAAAGCAAGTATGTTGTAGAAAAGCAACCTCAAGGTTTGAATCGCAAAATTATCCCACTGAAAATAAATTGTGACCAAGTCCCTCCACATAATATACCCTTGAAATCGTAACATTCCCAATTTGGTATTCACCATAACCCATGATCTTCGCAAGATAGTCGTTGCCGAGTTTAACCATTCCTAGAAACTTGCTGACGAAATTTCTTAGCATCGAGCGGTCTCCGGTCATATGCTTTGAGCATCCAGAGTCCAAGTACTAGAGGATGATTTGGACCACCTCAGAAATTGTGTCAGCTCCATAAAGTGAAAGATTTTCCATGACAGCTGCCTTGGCGGTATTGAGATCATCACAGTCGGAATTGTATGCATCAAGATCATCACATTGATATGCGGCATTGTTCGTGATGGCTGATGTGAGTCCGTCAGTGTCCGCAACTCCAAGATCTGCGAGAAATGCTAACTCTTCTTCATCGAGCTCGCGTCCTTGGGCTTGAGCATTCATCAAGTAGATCTTCTCCTAAAACCATGTGCTATCCCTTTTCCTCTTTGGCTGCTTAAACTCTCGAGCAATGTGCCCTTCCCCTTTGTATTTATAACATATAATCATCTTCATTTTGCCAGTGTTATTACCCTTGTAGTAGCAGTGTTACATGGACGTGCACCAATATTAGATGAGCTTGGTCTCCCCTAAAGTGGTTGCACAGTAACTCTGCCATCTTGGATTTTAGCTTGTTGACGAGAGTTAGAAGAGTTACTCAACTGATTGTTTGTTGGAGATGGACCTTTATAGCCTCGTTTTTTCAACGCTTGAGTGATGTAAGCAGACATTTGAGCAAGTATATCAGTAGGATTATCCCCTTGTCTAAACTCAGGGACTGGTATCTCATCATCACAATAGAATACTAGTGCAGGTTGAGCTACAAACTGATTTGAAGGAGCACTAACATGTTGTGAGTAATGGGGTTGAGGAGCCTCATGTTGTTGATAGGGGATGGCAGGGTTTGTTGGAGGTTGATAAGGTGAATATGGTTGTGAAGCATAAGGTAAATGATGTGAGTCTCCTTGTGATGATGTTGCTGGTTGCTTGTATTGTTGTTGATAAGATGTAGGTGGTTGTGGCAAGATCGAATACTGTGGAAAGCATGGAGTTTGATAGAATGGTTAATAGGAAGATTGGTGTCCCAAAGCAAACTGAGAGTTGTGATATGACAACGTTGGATGATTTGCCATTAATGCTAATGGTTCTTGATAGGATCCCTGAGAGATGCGTTTTTGGATCACGTACTTCTCGTGTTGCTGCAAAAAAGCATAGAGTTGATCTAAATTTGACTTCTACAAATCTCGAATCATTTTAACATCGGTGACATATTGACTCCACTCTTGGGGTAACGTGTTCAAGAACTTGGTGTTTAGTTGAAACTGAGCAATCCTCAGATTATACATGTTCAAGTCATTCATCAAAGTAGTGAAACGCAAGTATTAGTCATGAAGTGTTTCCCCTGGAATCTATGTGAGTGATAGGTGTGAAAACACCCATCCTTTTTACCACTTAATTACAATAATAACCGGGCCAAAATGTGTATTTTATGTCATTTATGTCGGAATTATGCGTGGTTTGTGTTTCTGTTGTGATTTAGGATGAGAAGGTGAAAATTGGAGAAAACACGGCTTTCACGGGCTTTTATCGAAGAAATAGACGAAAGATGAAGTCGAAAGATCAAGAGTGGAAAAAGAACGGAAGTCCAAGACCAATTCTGAAGATTTATCGAAGAAAAAGTCAAAAGACGGAAGTTCACCAAAAGTCGAAGAACTCGAGTCTTATTTATGAAGAAAATTCAATACGAGTTCAAAAGAAATCCCGAGATGAAGTCTTAAAAGTCGAAGAATTTAAGAAGACTGAAAGACTAGGACCAAGAAGGAAAGAAAGAAAGGGGAAACCACCAACCACTCCCTTCTCCTATAAATACCACCCTCACTTGTTGTGAGAGGGTTGGTTAGTTTTAGTTTTAGGAGTAGGAGTAGTTTAGTTTTAGAGAGAGAAAGTGACAGTTTCTCTCACTAGAACTTTAATCTTTCATCTTTTATCTTTCTTGTTTTTAAATAAACCTTTACTTTTTAAGCTTAATCTTGTCTTAATCTTCATATTATTAATCTTTCTTGTTAATCTCAATCTTGTTTTCATCATCTTTTTCATCAAGTTCTTATTTAAAGTTTTGATCTTTTAAATTTTCGTGACTTTAAGTTCATCTTTTTATGTTTTGATTTTAAAGTTTGTTTATTTTATGTTTGATAAGTTGATGTTCGTGCTTATTAAGTCCATTTCCATTATTGATTCGTTCTAGTTTTAGAGATTAGCTTATTATTGTAGCTTATTTTCTTTGCTTAAGTTTCGGATCACACACAAATCGGAAAAGGTTTTAAAACGCTTTTCCGATCACCACTTTCCGAGCAGCCTTCCCTTATTCCGATCAGTAGATCGGAAAAGGGTTTACATTATTCCAATCTGGCTTGTTTTGGTATTCCGATTATATGCATGTTGCCTTATTCCGATTAGCTTATTTTCCATATTCCGATCATGTCCTTTTTAAGATATTCCGATCATGCACCATTTTACACATTCCGATCAATCGATCGGAATACATTCCGATCTGGACTTTTTGTGCATTCCGATCAGCAACTTTCTGATGGAGTATATTCCGATCGGATTCCAATTTGGATTCCGATCGGGTGTATTCCGATTGGATGTTTGTTTTGTTTTATTATTTTGTTTTATTTATAGTGTCAATTTTTCTTGCTTTGTTTCTAGTATATTTTTAATTTCGTCTTGCATTTTTATTTGATTGTTAATTTACTTTTCGCTAAGTTTTAATTTTACGTCATTTAAATTCTCGTCATTTACTTTCCAAGTTTTAAATATAGCATCGTTTACGTTTCAACTAGTTTTAGCTTTAATTTCTCGTCCTTTATTTTATAGTCTTGCACATTTAGTTTACCAAAACCAAAAGTATTATTTTCACCAAGAACAACTAATCTCGCACATTAACCGAAAAATCAATTCGAGAAGATACCGAGAAACGAACTTTCAACGAGTAAAATCTATACATTAAAATGGCGCCGCTGCCGGCTCTTTTCGTGAAGATTAACGGTTTTTTGTGAGAGACGCGTTGGCTTTTGGGATCCGTTCATTTGTGAACGTTATTTTTCGTATCAAAAATTTTCAAAAAATCCCAAAAACATTTGAAAAATCATAAAAAGCATTTCTTTTTCAAAGTTTTGCACCAAAAATATTCTTCTTGCTTATCTATCTTTCTTTATGGATTTTTATGTCCATTGCGTCCGGTGTGGGAAACAATTATCTTGGAACAACTCTTGTCAAAGGTGTACATGTGAGCGGTACGGTAACGATATCGACAATACGCAATTCCTATTCGGATTTTGTCCTTTGTGCAACTCGATTAATTCGTCCTTTTTGAACCCACCTCCTCCTGTTCCCCCGTGCATCTATTGTGGAAGCGATTCTCATTGGCATGTTTCGTGCCCGGTTCAATACCCGTATGGACACGGGCAAGAACCGGGGTACAATTATGACAATGATAATAGCTATCCACAAGACGCACCTGATTTTTCTCCATACCCATTTTGCAACAACTGTGGGGGCCCTCACGATACCTATTATTGTCAACCAATGAATTATTATGAGCAAAATCCGGGTCCTCAGTTTTCTTCACCTATGGATTATTATGAACCAAAACCGGTTTCTAATTCTTCTCAACCGATGAACAACTATGAGCCACAACCTTGCTATAATTCAGGTTTTCAACACTTTGAGCCCCCACATCACAACCTCAATCATCAATCCTCTCAGAGAATTCAACAACTCACTACTTTGAATGAAGAAACACACTCCATTGTTTTGCAACTTCAAGAAGCCGTTTTTCTGCTTAAAGAAATTAGGGACGAGGAGAAGCGACAGCAACAAGAGCAAGTTTCTAATCTTAGCGATTCTACCCCTCCTCTTGTGCGTCAATACCATTATGATGATGATGACGATGAGAATACTATTTCTTGGTATGATCTAGTTGCTCAATGTCCTAGCGCAATTGTACTTCCCTCTCTTAATTTCCCAAACGCCTCTAAGGATTGTGATACTTCGAGTGAGATTAGTGATTTTGGTCTTGATAACTTCTTTGGTGAGGTTTGTGATGTGCTAACTTTTGAGGCGCTTACGGATGAGGTCGCTCTTAATGATGATGTCCCTTCCACCAACACTTTGGGAGATGATTATTTGGCTTTCTCTAATCCTCTTTTCGATCAAGATGATGATTTTACTTCTAGTGATGACGAGTCACTATCCGATGAAGACGTTCTGCATGAAACTTTCAAGATTTATTCGAACCCTTTATTTGATTTTGATGACGCCTACATATCTAGTAAGGTGAATCCGCTCTTTGACGAAGGGATTGAGGACATTGATAGCGCTGCTTCTCTTGCTATTAATGAGCATACTTTTTTAGCCATACCTCCTTCTATCCCAGAGGTGGAAAGACGTGAATCTACTGAAAAAGGGACGCAGGTGGAAGGTAATTGTTCTCATACTTCTCATATTATATTGCCACCTCATCCTACCACGTGCACACCCAAGCGGGTGATGTATCACTTTTACTCTCCTCGTTTCATACCCGGAAATGAGGATGAGTGCTTTGACCCGGGAGGTGACAAGGACAATTCTATAATTGATACCCTCACGGCTTTGCCGAGTGCTCAACATCCATTGTCTTTGGGGGATGACAATGTGCTTACTTTACCCACCCCACCTCCCGTGGATCTTGATTTCACATACTTCTCGTATGTTGAACGAACCTTTCTCCCATTCAAGACTTATCCCCCCGCCTCTCCTTTTTTGATGTCTATCGGGAACGAGGACAAGGTCTTTGATCCCTGTATTACATTCGAGGCTCCCCCATGGACCATTTAATTCGGGGACGAGTCAGGCTCGTGACTCGTTTAACAAAAACAAGCGCTTTTTGGGAGGCAACCCAATTATCTATCTATCTTTACCATAAGTGTAGGGGGAGCCCCCGTTGGTGTTTCTTGTTTTCTTTCTTATCATTGCAGGGATTCGAGCTTCAAAGACACACTCTTGAAAACTTTTGACGAACCGTGATCCCGTGTTACTATCTTCTTGGTTCTATCCTAAACTCTTTTCGATTCCCTATTTTATATTTCCAATATTAAAATAGGAATCTCTTTAGTTGTCTTTTCCTTAGCGAGATTTAAGCAACGTGCACAATGTTCTAAGTGTAGGGGAGTTTACTCTCACATGCTTAAACATTGAGGGCAATGTTTATATTAAGTGTAGGGGGGACTTCTATCGAAGTTAAGTGGCCTTTTCCTTGTATTTGTCCTCATTTTAACCGGAAATTCGATTTTTCAACATTTTTTCAAAATTTTTAATCTATATTGGCCTAGTTGTAGTCTCCTTTATTTTTGTTATTTTCTAGCATTTTAATAAAATGGTTTTAGCAAGTTTAGATATCTTAGATATATTAGGCCCGTTGTGGATATTTTGACTCAACCCGAGTTTACTTATCCAAGTTCACTCTAGCTAGTATCCTTAACCGTGTAGACCTTAATTGGTTTATTGGGCTAAGCATCCACGAATCTCATTCCTTGAGATTTTAAATTGTGGAGAACGAGAAATGATAGAGTTGGTTACAAGTTTGGTATTCTTTCATTAACTTATGTGAGTTAATTATGATCTTTTTCTCCCCTCGCGTGTAAATAAATAAATGCAATAAGTAAGGTCGTACGATTTGAAAAGTTACTTAGCTTCTAGCCCAAGATCGTTTAAAAGTTGCTCGGTAATGAAAAGAGTTCATAGCCAAGGCATAACTTATGAAGCGGGGCGCGAAGATTGGCGAGTCCGAAAAGGCCCTAACAAGGCATGATGATTCAATTTTATTGCTGAAGATCCAAAGTGATGTGAAAAGCATTATTCCCAAAATCAATATGAAGGATCAAGACTCACGACGAAAAGCAATCAACTCCCATAAAGATCATGGAGAAGTATATCCGAAAAGACCCTAACAAGGTATGAGGATAAATAGATCCAAGTCCGAAAAGGAGGCGGAACGTTGTATCTCAAAATCCCAATTAGAGATTGAAGAAATAATCATGAAGTCGTGGTGAACAAAGTTGGAGTACCCCTCAAAAGTCTCCAAGTGAAGAAACTCTATAATGAAGAGAAGACCATTATCTAAAAAACGTCTCTCGAAGATATGAAGTATGAAGTACATGCCAAATATCGGCCCAAGAAAGGTCTCAAATCGTGAACCAAGTTATGCCAAGATATGAACTTTTTGATATCCCGAGAAGCAGTTTTAAGAGATTTTGTCCTTTAGCTAACTATTGATCAAATCGTCCTACTTTACTTTTAGCCTAAATAAATTATCGAAATAAGTCAACAATGCATCCTCGTGGTCATTCAAGACATCAATATAATATAAGAGATACTCGTAGGAATAAGGGAGTTTAAGTGATTAATTGAACCACATGAGTAAATGTTTGTTATGCTAACTTGTACTAACAATGATCTTGTTTTTAAGCTTGGCATGGGGAACGTGAAACTTGAGGGTGATGAACATTCATGACACACAAGCCCTAATGTAAGTCTTAGATTTCTTTACAAGTTTCTTCCTTGTTGCATCTTGTTATTTTCTATCTTTTTGATTTTCCTTATTTGTTTAATAAAGGCCAAGGTGGATTGATTATGATGAAAAGTGTAAACGTGCTTTGTAACTAATGCATTGCATGAGGACATTGCAATGGTTAAGTGTAGGGGATTTGATAGGTGTGAAAACACCCATCCTTTTTACCACTTAATTACAATAATAACCGGGCCAAACGTGTATTTTATGTCATTTATGTCGAAATTATGCGTGGTTTGTGTTTTTGTTGTGATTTAGGACGATAAAGTGAAAAGTGGAGAAAAAACGGCTTTCACGGGCTTTTATCGAAGAAAAAGACGAAAGATGAAGTCGAAAGATGAAGTCGAAAGATCAAGAGTGGAAAAAGAACGGAAGTCCAAGACCAATTCTGAAGATTTATCGAAGAAAAAGTCAAAAGACGGAAGTTCACCAAAAGCCGAAGAACTCGAGTCTTATTTATGAAGAAAATTCAATACGAGTTCAAAAGAAATCCCGAGACGAAGTCTTAAAAGTCGAAGAATCTAAGAAGACTGAAAGACTAGGACCAACAAGGAAAGAAAGAAAGGGGAAACCACCAACCACTCCCTTCTCCTATAAATACCACCCTCACTTGTTGTGAGAGGGTTGGTTAGTTTTAGTTTTAGGAGTAGGAGTAGTTTAGTTTTAGAGAGAGAAAGTGATAGTTTCTCTCACTAGAACTTTAATCTTTCATCTTTTATCTTTCTTGTTTTTAATCAAACCTTTACTTTTTAAGCTTAATCTTGTCTTAATCTTCATATTATTAATCTTTTTTGTTAATCTCAATCTTGTTTTCATCATCTTTTTCATCAAGTTCTTATTTAAAGTTTTGATCTTTTAAATTTTCGTGACTTTAAGTTTATCTTTTTATGTTTCTATTTTAAAGTTTGTTTATTTTAAGTTTGATAAGTTGATGTTCGTGCTTATTAAGTCCATTTCCATTATTGATTTGTTCTAGTTTTAGAGATTAGCTTATTATTGTAGCGTATATTCTTTGCTTAAGTTTCGGATCACACACAAATCGGAAAAGGTTTTAAAACCCTTTCCGATCACCACTTTCCGAGCAGCCTTCCCTTATTCCGATCAGTAGATCGGAAAAGGTTTACATTAATCCAATCTGGCTTGTTTTGGTATTCCGATTATATGCATGTTGCCTTATTCTGATTGAGATGATTTAGCATATTCCGATCAGTTTGATTCGTGCTCATTCCGATTGGCCCCTTTTTCCTTTCATTCCGATCTGAAACATTGCTTAACATTCCGATTAGTTTTAATTTTTATATTCCGATTAGCTTATTTTCCATATTCCGATCATGTCCTTTTTAAGATATTCCGATCATGCACCATTTTACACATTCCGATCAATCGATCGGAATACATTCCGATCTGGACTTTTTGTGCATTCCGATCAGTAACTTTCCGATGGAGTATATTCTGATCGGATTCTAATTTGGATTCCGATCGGGTGTATTCCGATTGGATGTTTGTTTTGTTTTATTATTTTGTTTTATTTATAGTGTCAATTTTACTTGCTTTGTTTCTAGTATATTTTTAATTTCGTCTTGCATTTTTATTTGATTGTTAATTTACTTTTCGCTAAGTTTTAATTTTACGTCATTTAAATTCTCGTCATTTACTTTCCAAGTTTTAAATATTGCATCGTTTACGTTTCAACTAGTTTTAGCTTTAATTTCTCGTCCTTTATTTTATAGTCTTGCACATTTAGTTTACCAAAACCAAAAATATTATTTTCACCAAGAACAACTAATCTCGCACATTAACCGAAAAATCAATTCGAGAAGATACCGAGAAACGAACTTTCATCGAGTAAAATCTATACATTAGTGAGCCTATCAAACAAGTCATACAATTGACACTCTCGTTCCTGCTTAGTTAGTAAAGTCCCTTGTAACACAACAGTTAAGCGGTCCCGAAGATCCTTTGCCACTGTGTGTTCACTTACCATTCGATATATATCGGGTGGAAGAGCTTGAACTATTGTCTGAACGGCCCTTTCATTTGCATCGGCAATGAGTTTGTTAGCATCCGTTAACTCATGAAACAATCTTGGCCGCGTCACATTGTCGACAGTAACTTCTCCCCAATCTAGTGGACCTTTCTTAGTGGATTGAACCATAAGTCTCCCATTGGGTTTTCCCATGATGTAAGTTCTCATGCGACCTTGCCATGCTTCAAATAAGTCTTTGATGAGCTACGGTGGGCGAGTATCGGTACCCAAAATGATTGAAATATCGTTAAGCGATGTCATTGTAGGCATAAATGAATGAAGATTCCTATTTTGAACACTTGATGGAAAAAAGATTATCTTTTGATCGAGCAATGAAATAAGGTTGTGAAACAGTGTTGTTGTTGTTAGTTTTTTGGTGTTGAGAAACTTTGGTAACAATTGATACTGAAACTTTTCGTAACAAAAAATTCCTTTAGTAAGAAATGCCTTTCGTAACAAATCCTTTCGTAAGAAATCCTTTCGTAACCAATCCTTTCGTAACTTTCCTTTCGTAACTTTCCTGTCGTGACACTTCCTTTCGTAACGAAACCTTTCGTAACCAATCCTTTCGTAACTTTCCTTTCGTAACTTTCCTGTCGTGACACTTCCTTTCGTAACGAAACCTTTCGTAACTTTCCTTTCGTAACTTTCCTGTCGTGACACTTCCTTTCGTAACGAAAGTCTTTTCATAACTTAAGATTTCGTAACTTGAAGATTTCATAACAAAAAACTTTCGTAAGAATTCCTTTCGTAACAAAGTCTTTTCGTAAGTAATCAAGCCCTTTTTACAAAACCCTTTTACGAAACAAAACTTTCACACTAAATACTAAAACCCTTTTAAGAAATGTCACTTTTGGAAGGAATCCTAAAACCCTTTTAGGAAAAGATGAAACCGTACGGTTAATCAGTAACTCAAATATCTCAAACGAATACCACTAAAACACCACTCAAATTGAAAAAAATTGTGATTTCTTGCAAAACACGTAAACAAAATCAATACAACAACTTTTTAAAGGATTTGTATACAAACCTAAACCATAAAATCATATAAAAAATTCAAGATTTGAGATAAACTAGCCTAAAACCCACTAATACAATCAAAAACTAAATAACAACACTAATCAAAACCTTAAATCATCCCATGGCTCTTGATACCAATTGTAGAATAATGATAAACTAAGAACTAATCAAGAGGATCGTTGTTTTTCTAGAGAGAGAAACTAGAGAGAGAAAGAAAGAGAACTTTTATTATGTGAAAATGAAATAAACAACCAACACCCCTTTCCATGGTAGAAAGGGGTTTATATACCAAGTCCCTTAGTGAACTTGGGCTTCCGGCCCATGAACATGCTCATGGGTCGGGCTAATGTAAATAACAACTAAACATATACTACGATTGGAATGACCGAGACTTTCTTAATACGAAAAACGCATTTCCAACAAAGTACTCTTTGCTTTATTGACCAGGCGGTCTAGTTGCTGAAGAAAAATTCCTGAAGAAGAGCTATCAATTCAGTTTGGTTTGACAATACCAAACTGAATGATGTCGATCTCCTCTAGGATGCTGAAGATACTTCAGTATTCTGAAGGTTTACATTAGACGAGAAAAGATTTACTTTAAATCAAAATAGGAAAAGGTTGCGTGTAAAGTTTACTATAAGTACAACCTTTATCTTTTCTTATATTAGTTTTATTATACTTTGTATTGTTTATCCATCATGGGCATTCAACCACCCACTAGATAAACACATGCATTGTAACATGTGACATGTAACACCCCCAAATTTATACAATTCAATACAGCGGAAGACTCGTTGGTGTTACGAGATAGCACATTACTCACATCATAGACAACGCATAAAAATCGTGTCGTTTAATAATAAAGCATTTCCATTCATAAATATCAAAGTTACATAGGTCCCAAGTCATTGTATTTCATACACGTTTTACGAAAGCATTTGAATGGAAATTGTTATTTAAGTGCGGGACATGAATTCTTGTTGTCTTCCCGAGAATTACCTTCAAGTACCTGAGATAAAACATGTTAAAAGAAAAGGGTCAGCGAAAACGCCGAGTTAATTCATAGAGTTTAATGAAATCCATCAATGTATTATCGGTATATAATTATTACCGAAAATCATTTTTGTACAGATCTTTATAGTAGACCATGAATTAGGCCAAAAACATTTTATACAAATCCTCGTCAAAATCACAATATAGGCTTTCGCCTTCAAAACTATTATACGAACCAATGTTGTAAAAATATCATACAATACGTTTTATAACGTCGTGTAGAGTTAAATAATAACCGTTATATGAATATCGTTATGTAAAACTAAAACACAAACATAATATCAATAATATGACCCCCTATTGCTAGTCAGGCAATATATCGTAATTCGGTGCGTATAGCAGTATTTTGTTAATTGGATTATTATAAGCCGCATGACATTGTTACCTTACTACAACAAACAACGGGTAGCTAGCCCAAAACTCAATTTGCCCATCTAAATTAGCGTGTCGTCACAATAATCACGCTTGTGTAAATCTTCTCATACATAAATTCGCTTACCAATCAATATGGCACGACGGGGATCAACCGTCAAGGCGTGAACTGGGGTGATCGTCCCCAAATAGTACTATTATATGCATAAGCGTCTACCAAATCCCGGTAGTTCACAATTCATGCTAATGGGACTTTTAGTGACATAACCTAACTTTAATAATCCATTTCATTTCATCTATCGGGTCATTTAATCATTCATCGGGTCATACAATCATTCGGGTCCAAATCAATAAACAAACAATCGGGACAACTAGTGTCCTATTTCATAAAAACTAACATGTTATCTCCCTCGCGGGTTTATAAAACATTTCATAAAAACATTTAAAAGAGTGCGAGGCTATGAACTCACTTTAATGTGGGAAAGCGGGTTATCGGCAATTCGGATGTACGGTACGTGCTTCAATCACGGAAACCTAGACAAATAATACTCGTCTTAGACTTTTGTCCAATGACTTTACCAAAATAACAATCATGTATACATATGATGATTTTATATATATGATGATCAAGTGGGTTTACATATTCTCATTTACTCATTTTAGTGTTATGTGTTGATAACTTTTATACTAGTTTACTAGTTTTACCTATTTACATGTTTTAGGTCCAATAAGCCTATTATAAGTCAATTAACTTGTATTAATCCATTTTATACTTGTATTATCATTATTTATACTTTACATGTTGGGCCCAAATGGGTTAAGCCCAATAAGTAATTTTTATAAGTGTTTAACTTATTTAGTTAAATTATTAGTCCAATATGCTAACTTAGCTTGTTATTGTCCGTATGTCATATAGTTCGGGTTTTATCGGTTTTTACTTGTATTAGGTACTTATATATCAGTATATGACTTTTAAAAACTTTACATTAGACGGGTTTGACCATCTATGTTTTAATTGGCGAAAAACGTTAATTTTACGGTAATAGCCGAAAAAGTCATAAAAATCATGTTTATAGTTTTTATAACTTATAAATCTTATTCAACTACCATTTTTATAAAGAGTCCATTTATTATACTTATACATATCTATATAAATGAATTTTATAAGTTTGTGGGTTTTCATGTGTATATATTTTATAAATATATAAGTGAGTGCTTATTTTATATAAGTTTTTATTATACAAATCTGATTTTTAATTTCATGTTCACCAAAACAGCCATATCTAGAGTTCTATATGGAGATAGAAGCCCAAATTTTTATGGCATAAACCACATAATATGTGCTCCATTTAACTCTCCTATGGCTACTGTTGAATCAGCCGCTAAGTATTTTCTAAAATTTGTCCAAAACAGTGTACTCAGATTTGCACTCTAAACTTGTTTTAATCATATCTCACTCGTTTTTATGATTCCATTGTATGGCCAACTCTCACATGTGTACAAGACTCATAGCTTACTGTATATTAATTTATCTATACCATTTTATGAGTTCATCATATGGTTATTTACTGTTTTTATACAGCCTACTAAATTAAGCAAGATTAACCACTTTTACATATAGTTTTTCATCTTTTTACCCATGTTTATCAACACCAAATCCCCACATAATATTTTTATCATCATACATTCATCATATACATATACAATAAGAAAGAAAATACATGATTACATAATCAAAATAACAAGAGGATGGGAAGAACAATCTTTATACCACCAAGATGATGTAGGTTATGATCAAGGCTTGGATTTTGATGGAGAAACTTGTGATAAACCAAGACCATCTTCAAGACCACCCATCTACATGAACACCTTGATGATAATCATCCCTTGACTCCTTTGAAAACTCCTTTTTAGATGTTAAAACTTGCACCAATATTCATATCTTCAAAGGTTCTTCATCTTATGTATGAATAACATAGGATTTTGTGGTTGAATTTGATCAAAATGGTGCTGTTTAAGGTGGTGATGGACGGCAATGGTGATGAGTGAGAGAGAAATGTGTGTGTTTTGCATGTATAGAAATGTGAGAAATGGTTTTGAGTTGCAAGTTAGTGGTTTTGAGGTAAGCTTAGCTTACATTGTAAGCTTAAGACAAGTGTAAGTAACTAGATTACTTACAACTTGACACCTCTTTGGTGTTGGATCACACTTGGCCGTCCCATATAGTGGGGTGGGGCAAGTGTAAACTTGTCTCATCCCACTAATTTACGGGTATTCCTTGATTCTAGTTTCCTCGATTTGCGTGCCCTCGGGTCGTTTTACAAAAAACTTTTTTATAAATTATGAATCAACGGCATAAAGAGAATCTAATAAAAATTGTTTCATCAAAAACGGAGTTCAAAAACGTAAATACGTAATCCTAAGGTTTCCGGTTTAGTCGTAAAGGACATTAAATTAAAATCGTAAGTCCTAATCTCTTCTCGTAAATTTTTGAGTTTATGAACCAACTCAAAATTAAAATCCCAAAATAATATTTACGGATAAATTTATTTTCTGAAATGTCGGACTATCACCAAAGACTATGTATGTAAACGTAAGCACGTAACGTAGAATCCTCCGGTTTAGACGTAGTCGATGCTACTTCAAGACGTAAATCCAAATTTCTTCCCAAAAATAAGTGAGTTCATATTATAACATTAAAATAATGTTTTTAAATAATACTTGAGAATAAAATATCAACTATAAATTGAAGGATTGTCACATGACATGTAAACCCTAATATGTTGCCCCAATAAAAGGGATGCACACGGGAGGAATCGGTTAACCCTCTTGACTCGAAAGATATAAATCTTCCAAGAGACATTCTCTCCCAACATCAACCAAACCATATAGCTAAAGGCATATGAATGTTTTGGTCGAGCCTTAAAATCTTGACTTTGGTTAGAAGTTTAAGTAGAGGATATTACCCCAACATTGTCATTCGACTACTTTGTTATTCCGCAAACAAATTGGATTATAGATTCTTTATTGAGTTTTAATAAAAGTCTATACATTGAAAAGTATCTGGTATTGTTGTTTTATTTGTTCAAATTTCTTATTGCTTGTTAAAACAACACACTTGAATCTTATTAACGAGTTACTACTTAAGGTTGATAAGTAGTACGAGTTAAACGGGACCAACAGTGTCTTAACCACTCGGCTTCATTGATTTTGAGAAGCCGGATCATGTTTACAAGCTTAAGAAATCTCTTTATGGTCTTAAACAAGCACCCAAAGCTTGGTATGATAGACTTAAAGCAATTCTTGCAAAACATGAGTATACCATGGGAATGATAGACAATACGCTCTTTACAAAGAAGAAAGGTTCTCACCTCATAATCGTACAAATATATATTGATGACATTATATTTGGTTCAACTTGTCAAAGTATGTGTGATGAATTTGCCAAAATCATGCATGATGAGTTTGAATGAGTATGATGGGAGAACTTAACTTCTTTTTAGGACGCCAAATTAAACAAATGGACGATGGTATTTTATTTAATCAATCTAAGTATGTTAAAGAAATGCTAAAGAAATTTGGATTAGAAGACTCTAAACCTATGAAGATCCCCATGGCCTCGGATACTAAACTCACCGTAGATGATGATAGTGAGTCAATACACAACACCAAATATTGAGGTATGATTGGTAGTTTGGTGTACCTAACGACAAGTCGACCGGATATCATGTTTAGTGTTTGCCTTTGTGTACGTTTCCTAGAGGCTCCCAAAACCCTTCATCTTGTAGCGGTTAACTATATCTTCTGATGCATTAAAGGCACTATACATTTAGGATTTTGGTATCCTAAACGGTCCGACGTAGAAACCATAGTATATGCGGACTCGGATCATTTGGGATACTATGTGGACTGGAAAAGCACTAGCGGAGTTTTTACCTTCATGGGTTGTTGTTTAACTTATTGGTTCTCTAAGAAATACACCGCTCTTGCTATATCCACCACAGACGCCGAGTATGTGAGTGCCGATAAAGCTTGTCAACAAGCTCTATGGATGAAGCAAGCACTTGTTGATTACGGGATTACACTCAATGATGTTCCAATCATGTGTGATAATAAGGGTATAATAGACCTTAGTAAGTGATAAGTGTGAAAACACTTACCCTTTTACCACTTAAAACAAGCAAAATATAAACCAAAACGTGAATTAATTAACAAAAATGTTAGAATTACGCGTGGTTTTGTGTTTTGTTGTGAAATAGGTACTAAAAGACAAAAACGAAGAAAACACGGGATTTCACGGGCATTTTATGAAGAAAAAAGTCAAAGTCACCAAAAGGTCTTGGCCTGGAAGTGGTTTGATCCGAGTTCGTTAGTGTTTTACTATTATTGCTTTCTAGTGTAACATTCGACTACATTTTGATCTTAATTTGCTCCTTGTTATATGTGGGTAGATCGAGGTAGCAAGTGGTTTGATCCGAGTTCGTTAGTGTTTTTATGTAATCTACACCAAAGGTCTTGGCCTAGAAGTGCAGTTACCTTCTTATTATATTTTTGCATATTTGTAGTATAACTTACTGTTATTGCTTTCTAGTGTAACATTTGACTACATTTTGATCTTAATTTGCTCATTGTTATATGTTGTAGTTAGTTCTTATTATGTTTTCTACAATCATCCATTAGATCAATAAGGTGCTTTGTTAATTTTCATGTTCACTCCATAAAGGTGTGTTTGGATCAGTTCACTTTAGATCCGTTGATTGAGTCGTGGTTTATTGCTCTTTGTAGTCTAAATTGTGAGCCTAAAACAGCTTCAAATTAGTCGTAAAAGTTAGCTAGTACAAGTCAAAAAGGCAAAAGGCAAGTGACAAGTTTAAGTCAAAATTGTTGTCCAAACAACCATATTCAAGGCCAAATAACTTAAAGCTTATTGAGATTTAGGAAAAGCTATGTAGTGTTCTGAGTAGCTAGCACTAGTGTCTTTATGTTTGTAGTTGAGAGTTTTGTTTGTAGCTTATCGTATCAGCAGATAATAAACCTCAAAGTAGCTCGATTAGAACTATTACATATAAGATGTTTTCGAGTTATTGCTGATTTAATTCATTAAGTAAATTGTAGTGGCATTTTCTTTACAAGAGTTTGATAAAAATAAATAAAAATGAGTTTTCAGTTTTTAGAAATAAGTTTTCAAAAAGTTAAAAAGTCAAATGTCCGATCAATAAAAGTCAACATAAGCTCGTTTGTGCTTATTCATATTTTCTGGCTTATTCTTTGAGAAAATTTTCGAATAAGCTTTGTGGACATCATTTTTCTCAGCCAATAGATATTATAGCAAAAGTTTCATTACATGTTCTTAAGTTGTAAGCTCAAAACAAACTTTTTGAATAAGCTATAATTTTTTTTAATAAGCTATAATTCATCTCATAAGCTCTAACTTATTTTCCATAGCTTATTTTTTTCGATATGGAACAAGTAGAAACAAACTAGAGTTAATTTGGTTGAATAAAACACGTTTTCAAGCTTAAAATTTTGATGCAATCCGTTTTTACAAAAACTGTGTAAAAATTGCAATATAGTCCTCAAATTCGCATCTTTATTACACTTTTGGTAATTACATTTATAGTCCTTTTCTTTTAGTTTTTCTTAATTCTTGTGTATGGTATAATTCAATAAGACTGCGTTTGGTTTCATTAACTTTTGGCCTGCGTATGTTTTAAGACATTTTGGGCTTGTGTGTACTTGTATAAAGGGTTGCATAAAGAATATATATTCATTGTTGAACTGCATTTGTAATAGAAAAAAATTTACGTTCATAGTTTAAATTTTCAGAATTACGCGTGTATGGTGTATTTTTGTGTTTTAGGTAAATAAGATACATTGTGGAGCAAACACGTGCTTTCTCAGGTTTTATTCGAAGAAAAGACTAAGAAAAGGACAAAAGAAGCTAACACGGTCCAAACTTGCCAAGTACATGAAGATTCAAGGGCCTATGATTAACATTTCTAAAGATTAATACAAAGGAAACCAAGTTACTACCATTTTCAGAAAGTACTAGAACTAGTTTTGATATATGCTAAAAGATACATCATACACTGCCAAGTGGCCCAATTAGAAGTGTTAGCCGTATTTAAAGTGATGGTCATATAATATACCGTTGTGAAGCTCGTGAAAAATACTATTTAACGGTGTCGAGAGTTCTTAGTTATTAATGTTTATGTAACGGGAATTAGTCCCGAACACACAAATAAGGAAGGCCTCCTAAAAATTTACTACATAATATAAAAGGCTTCTCCACCTCATTTGTGTGTGTGTGTTTTCCATTTGTTTCATCTTAGAGAGAGAATGGGTGTTTGTTTTCTCTCTCTAGGAAAAACACCATCTTTGTTTTCTTTTTCATTCCTTAATCTAATCTTTCTTTTTTAGTTTAATCTTTGTTTAATCTTCATCTATTTTTATCATCTTTATTAGTTCTTCATCATCTCCATAATAGTTCTTGATCCAAGTTCGTCATCTTTTCATTTAGATACATAAAGTTCAAGACTTTACGTGTTTGGTTCGTGTGTAAAGGTCCTACAAGTGGTATTATTCGCCAAGGGATTCGTGGTTAGCGTTTTGGTGGTTTTTTTGGCTTAAAATCCTTCAATGTTGCGAAAAAGTGAGCCAAATTTCGTCTTTGTCCGAGATCCTACTTTGTAGGAAAAACGCCCATAATTCCGCAATAATTTATATATTGCGGAATTAGTGGTTTTCTGACATTGCGAATTTGTGTCCTGATATTGCGAAATCCTTGGTTTTCTGACATTGCGAAATTATCGTCCTGATATTGCGAAATCTTTGGTTTTTCGCCATTGCGGAATTATTGTCCTGATATTGCGAAATCTTTGGTTTTCTGCCATTGCGGGATTATTGTCCTGATATTGCGAAATCTTTGGTTTTTCTGATATTGCGGAATTGTGTTGATTGCGAAATCATACCAATCCAATATTGCGGAATCTTACCATTTCAGCATTGCGGAATTATATGATTCAAGGAATAGCGGAATTATAGCTTTTGAGGGATTGCGAAATCGAATCACTGTATTGCGGAATTATATGCTTTAAGGTATTGGGAAATTATATGCTTTGAAGTATTGCGGAATTGTTATAATTTATGAGGGAGTGCGGAATTACTCTTTACTATGTTGCGGAATTATACTCAGATTATTTCGGAATCTTTCACGTATTGCAAAATCTCTTCGAATATTCAAAGATTTTCAAAAAGGTTATTTTGGAATTTTTTTAACTCGTGAGTTTTTGTTCGTACTGAAGATTTTTTTGGTTTCTCGAGTGCACTTGTTAGGGAATTTTAACTACTACAATTTTAACTCTGCTTGCTACGAATTGAGATCCTTATTTTACACACGACCTTTACGATGAAGTCACAACAAGATATTTATGCTGCGGGTATTGAGAATCGTCCACCCATGCTTACCAAGGAGAACTACACTACATGGGCTAGTCGTCTCCTTCGTTATGCAAAATGTAAACCTCTGGGAAAGTTGATTGTCAACTCGATACAAAAGGGTTCGTATGTTAGAAGAACAATTATTGTGCATGGGGATCCTACGAATGCTAACCTAGTGGCTGACTCTAGTCATGAGCAAACGGATGAAGAATTAACTGAAGCTGAATCCAAACAACTCGACGCTGATGATCAAGCAATACAAGTCATTCTTATGGGACTTCCTAAAGATGTTTATGATTTCGTCGATAGTTGTGAAACCACACACGAGATGTGGCTTAGGATTCATAAAATGATGAAGGGTCAGTGAAATTGGTTTACAAGAAAGAGAAACTATGTTGCTTCGTGAATGGGAGAAATTTACTCTACTGAAGGGGAACAAATTGAACCTTACTATCATCGGTTTTCAACCCTCATGAATCACCTTAGAAGAAACAAACATGAACTTGCTCAAATTGCTGCCAACATCAAATTTCTTGATAATCTTCCTTCTGAATGGTCACGATATGTCACTCTTGTCAATCAAACCAAGGATCTTCATGTCGTGGACTACACTCAAGTATATGACTATTTGAAAATGAATCAAGATGACGCTAACAAAGTTAGGGAAGAAAGACGTGCCAAGATACAAGATCCATTGGCTTTTATGGCAAACTCTCCATCATCTATGTCATATCCCATGGTACCCTGCCATCAACCCTCATCAAGTAACTTCATGCCACAACAACAACAACAACTCACCTCTTATGGATATCAACTTCCTGCTGTTGTGAATTACATACAGCAACCCATTGCCTGTTTTGATGACATCACCGATCCTACTCATGCGATTAATTTGCACTTCTCGCAAAGGCATTAAAATTTACCATTAACCCCATCAACAACAATCAGAGAGTCTCCTCGAACACTAGAAATAGGCAGATTGCTCAACCTTTCATGAATGCGAATCAAGATCGCCAATTGGTAGTTGCTGGGAACACGGGAACACAATATGGTCAGAATACTGGGCAGACTGTTGGGCATGCATGTAATCAGTATGGACAAATCCGTGGTCAGAATCCGAATGTTCCGAATGCGGGTAATCAGAATGGGTCAATAGTTGTGCCAGCGGTTGGTAATCAGATGGGAAACATTGTGGCTGCAAGGGCTGAGAATACTGGTACGGGAATTAGAAACACTAATCGTCAGGTTTAGTGCTACAACTGCAGGGGATTTGGTCATTATGCTCGAGATTGCACAGCCAAAAAGAAGAGGGATGCTGCTTATCTTCAGACTCAGATTCTCATAGCACAAAAGGAAGAGGCAGGGATTCCACTTCAAGCTGAGGAATTTGATCTTATGGATTCTGTTGCAAAATATGACGACGAAGAAAAGGTTAATGCCAACTACATCTTGATGGCTAACCTACAGCAAGCATCTACCTCAGGAATGCATGTTGACAGAGCTCCCGTTTATGATTCAGACGGTCCCTCTGAGGTACATCCACGTTTGTATGATGATGATATATATAGTACGTCTAATCAAGAGGAGGAGTATACTGAGATGCTTGAGTCCTACAATAGGACACACGGGGATCAAACGAATAATAGTAATATTATTTCGAATAAGCCCAGTGTCGACCTTAGTGAAGATCAAGTTGCTCAGCCTACAAACCTTCCTGATGCGACACATGCGTATTATAATTCTTTATTTGATAAGCTTGCTAAGGATGTTGACCATGCTAAGGTGGTTAATAATAAGTTTAGAGAAACTAATTCCAATTTGACCACTGAGCTTGCGGGATATAAGGAACGGGAGAAAATTTTTGAAATTCATCAGACTAAAATTAAAGAACTTGAACAAGATCATGCTACATCGGTTTATCAAGAAAAATGCACAACTAAGAAATTAAATGCCTTACATTTAAGTAGTGCTAAAAAGATAAGCGAATTGAATGATGAAATCACCTCTCTTAATAAACAGCTTTCAACTGAAAAATCTACTATTCTGGACTTGTTGATCCCAAACTTAGATCGATTTAGCTTTATGTATACGAGATTAGATCAAGTAATACACTTAGAGAAACCTTTGTATATGTATATGAAAATCTAAGTGTTATGCGGAATTAACACTTAAACAAGAACACACAAGATGTAAACAAACTTTCACTTTGATTAATGATATCAAACTTCCTTACAATGAATGTGTTTAACGTATAAAAACTTATATTGAACATTAACCTAAAGGTCTTCTTTTATAGACATAAGAATCCTTGTACAATAATCTACGTATCAACTATTCTAGGTAAAGATAAATATAGAAAATACATTGTTGTTCCTATCTTTACTAGAAGTAATCTAGAACATAATAAACGCGTAGATCATATCCTTCCATCAGTGCTTGTCTTCAATGTGTCAACGCTTGACTTATTCTTGTCAACGCTTGATCTGTCAGCGTTTGTTTTGTTCCTATCAACGCTTGTTTTACTCTTGTCAGCGCTCAAGTTGACTGGCTATAATTTATTCCCAACATTCCTCTCCTAAACTTGATATCTACTCTAGTAATCAAGTTTCTAAATAAACATTAAGAACTAGGGGGAATCTTACAAACTTTCTCATATTGGTAATAAATAAATCTGATCAAATCTTTGGCCACGTCACTTGAATAATCAATTTCCAGCTGTGTGTTTTTCATCTTCTCCAAGACTTCCTTGGACATGAAATACTGACCATCCACAAGTAGATACTCAGTAAACTTCGTAGAACTCAAATAATAAACACCAGCAGCTGAATACAATCTCTATTGAAGACAACTGAGGTCATCTTCAAGATCCTTCCAAATAGCAGGATCTTCATCTCTTGGTCCACACATTCTCTTGAATGTTGACCACAGTTTTATTGCATTGACTGAAGTGAGATCTTCAGTCTCATACTTGGCCTCTAACAACCTCCATAGGTATACCAAGTCTTCTCTATCAAAACTTGCAAACAAAGATATAAGAGTGGTAAAAGTGTGAACCTCTTTTCCATACCTGCCAATCTTCCAAAACCCACATTCATCTTCTTCATAACTTATAATAGGGTTTCTGGAATCAAGTGGTAACACTTGTACCATATTTGAAGATTCCAATGGTTAGAGCTTGAGGCTCTTTCTTATAACAGCTTCACTTGGATTTAATGGATCCATATCTTTGGGAAACTCAAGAGGGACTCCCTTTTTCACAGGTCTGGGAACAAACATTGCCTTCTTAAGATCCACTTCCTCTGCAAGTTCTTCTTTTCTTTCATCAGAAAGAAGTCTTAGAGTGTTTTCTTCCTGCACTCTAACCCAAATAGGATAAGCTCTGCACTCCAATTCTTCAAATGTCAAACCAATAAATTTCTTATGAGTCCATCCTGTTCCATGACATTTGAGTAGCATGTAGTACAACTCCCTTCTATCCCTTTTCAAATTTGAGAGAACATTGCTTGCTTTGTGTTTCAGAATGACCTTGCAATCCTTTTGTACTCTGAGAAGAATATCCAAACCCCATATCTGATCTGAAATGGTCAAATGTGGATTCTCAATACACCTATCTTCCCA
This sequence comes from Glebionis coronaria, assembly GCA_025667525.1. NCBI lineage: Eukaryota > Viridiplantae > Streptophyta > Magnoliopsida > Asterales > Asteraceae > Glebionis > Glebionis coronaria. The sequence goes on along the minus strand of CM046882.1, from coordinate 170,337,851 downwards.
AGCATGGTACATCTAAAAAACTTCTGGCATATCAAAATCAACTTGCAATTTCAACTCATTCAACTTCTCTTTGGCCAACTCATCACCATACTCAAGTCTTTCTGGTTGTTCTATGATCATTACACTTGAGTCTGAACTAGCTTCATCACTCCCTTCTTGCTCTTCTGAAGTGACAACAAAAGGTGATTCACCCACCTTTTTCCTTTCTTGTTCCACAGTTTTGTGCAGCCAACCTTCTATCAAACTCAATTTGTGCTGCATTCTTTGGAACAACTTCTTCTACCATAATACCCATACCCTTATCTAATGGATCAACTGTTGGTAAGGTAGATGGTAATACCTGTGAAGAAACCTCTTTGATGATGGATGATGACTGGAATACATCAACCTCATTTGCAGGTCTGTCAACGCCCAATTTTGCTTTGTCAGCGCCCAAGATACTCATGTCAGCGTTCAAATTCTGATTGTCAACGCTCAAATTACCTGTCTCAGCGCCTCTTGCAATTTCCTACAACATGGCTATAAATGACAAATTTAAGTTTGTAGGAGAGACTAGAGACATATCAAAACCAGTCTGTTTCTTCAAACTTGTTAGGGCCTCAGCAACACCAAAAGATTCACCAGCATGGGAGCCCTTATCACTCACATTTATTTGTTCATCCTCCCCTTTGGAAGATTCCTTCATGCCTCTCCTGGTGCTAGCATTTTCCAAAACAACAATCCTCTCCCTCAATTGCTTGAGTTCAAGGCCTTGTGTACTGACAATATGTACCAAGTCTGCATTTTGCTTTTGCAAGCTTATGCAGACAGCCGTCAATTCCATTAGGGTCATTGGTTCCAGTCTGTCCTCTTCTAAAAAGGGTATTTGACCTCCCAAGTTAGATTCATTGGGCATGGATGAGGTCTTAATGATGGTAGGACTATCTTGGCCAGCTTCTAAGCCAGAACCAATAGTCCCAGCCTCATCCATAACACCAACCACACTTGTGGTGGTGGTTCTCTCTTCTACATGGCTAGGACCACTAGAGGAGAACACTCCAGTAGTCCTTTGGCGTTTTTGTAACCTATATTGTGTTGGGGGAGAAGAAGATGTGGATTGGGTGGATGTGGGTTGGTTAAGGGGTGTTTGGGTATGTGAAGGATGTGTGTCAACGTTTGGAATAGGCATGTCAACGCCAACATTTAAAGTGTCAGCGTCGAAGGTTCTTGGTCAATTTGCATATGTTGTGGTGAAGGTAAAGGTTCAGGTATTGGGTCAATTTGGGGTTTTGGGTCTGGTTGGGGTTGTGCTGCTTCAATAACAACAATCATAGCTGGGGTTAGGGGTAGGTCACGATGTGGGGGTGAGTTCATCTTTGTAAAAATTGCTTTCTTTTGCACAGGGAACTCATAAAAATCATCATGATCCCTTGTGCAGTAACCTTGGACATCAAAAACCATTTGTAAAAATTGGGATAAGCTAAAGTCATTTTGTTCCCTTTATTTTTACACATGCCCTCAAAAATCATTTTGGAATAATTAAACTTTTGCCTAGTAGCTATGCACATAATAGCACTAGCAATAGATCTATTGGTCTCATTGTGTGGAGTACACTTGGGACTCAAACATTGTAAGAGGACATGTATTAGGTAATTCCAGTGGGGGAAACTCCTGTTTATGATATTTATTTAAAGTTCCTTCAGCAGGAAAAGGATAACCCAAAGCCCTTAGTCCTTGTTCTATTTTATTTATGTGGAGGGTGGTTATACCATCTGCATCATCAAGATGCAAAGCTTGGCGAACCAGAGCTTCAGTAACCACCCATGTGCGCCCATGAACAATAGATGATAATGTAGGCACTCTATTAACTGTTGAGGAGCTAACATTGTTCCAAAACTGTTTAATATGTGTGACAGGAATGATTGAAGCATGAGAAAGAGCATACCTAATTGGGGATGCATTCAAATACGCCACCATTTGTGTGTATTGGGGAAACAGAGTATCATCAGCTTCAAGATATGCTACCATATTGTGTTGACTCCTGAACCCCAATTCCAAATCACTTGGTTTGACTTTTGGTGCCATTGTTGAAAGCTGTTTGAATGATTGATAAAGATGAAGGTATAAGAAAAAATTGTGTTAGACAAGAATGATAGGTACCCTGTTTAAAATAGGAGCCAAATATATAGGAGAGAAAGTATGCATGTGATTGGTCAAAAATTAGGCAACTATTTTCAAAATACAATCATGAAAATATTGAAAAAGAATGAGTTTATCTCATGCATTAAATGAGAGTTATCTGCTCCCAAAATTACTGCCCAAAAATATGTCAAAAAGTAACAACTCGGTAGGTTCCATGGAGGGTCAACGGTAAAAAATAACCCATCAACGCCCAACGGCTATATTCTTGTCAACGTTAGCCAAAGCCATGTCAGCATCTAAATTGGTCACAACAACGCTTGGGAAAATACTTGTCAGCGTCCAAAAATAAAAATATTTAAAAATGAAAAATGACCTTAACAAAGTAATTTATCCTAGAGAAGATAACCTATAAGTTGATAATTATCATAGGGCGGCAAGCACTGTCCAGTTATGCACACTTGCTTATGCAAGATAGACATAACAGTCCTCTAGTGTCCCTTGCTAACCAAAACACTTAACAACTAAGTTACCTTATAAAATTCCTTGTTACTCCCAGGAAAAACCCATGATAAAATCATTCCCAAGTCTACCAACAGACCACATCCAATTCTCGGCCAAAAATGTCTTGGCAGCATGCATAGTATATCAACTTTGCATGCTACAGTGCCTCCTGATTTAGTAAAACTAACTCATACTCACCTGTGGACACAATCTAGAATTGTGATAAGAGTATCATAAGGATACCCAAAAGTCCTATAGGTTCCTAAAACCTCCCCTTAAAGCTTTGATACATATGTTGCTAAAAATATGCATGAACATAAAAAATTTATGTCAAGATAGGAATAGAAAATTCCAACCATCATCCATAAATAAAAACATGTCCAAATGCTTCTCCAATGATCCATAAGCAACTCTGTATCTAATTGTATAATGATAACACCACCTGCACATTTAGATTGAAAAACCACAAAACTAACATTGTTGCTGACAACGTCCCGATAACACTTGTCAGCGTTAGACAAATATATGGCTGACAACGTTACAATAACATTTATCAGCGTTAAAGCAACGTTTGTCAGTGTTAGAAAAATATAGTGGAAAATTGAAATCCTCAAAAAGACCAATAACAATGCATTATCCTGTACATACTTTTACAAAAAGACTCCGAAACACATATTATGTGAGATTGATCATTCCAATACTTGTTACCAAGTATTGAAACCTTCCAGCATCAAAAGGTTTAGTTAGCAAATCTGACACATTTTCTTCTGTGTCAACCCTATCTGGTTGTATTAAACCTTTTTCAAAACAATCTCTTATAAAATGGAGTCTAATTTCTATGTGTTTAGTTTTAGAATGATGTACATGATTCTTAATAATGCATAAAGTGCTGTTATTGTCAACAAATATCTTGGTATGCATGAAATTGTACCCATAATCCAACAGCTGGTTCTGAATCCAGAGAACTTGTCCACAACAAGCAGCTGCAGCTACATACTCTGCTTCAGTTGTAGAATTGGCCACCACTGTTTGTTTCTTGCATTGCCAAGATATCAGCCTGATCCCAAGAAACTGACATCCACCAGTTGTGGATTTTCTATCAAACTTATCACCTCCATAGTCACTGTCTGAATATGCAATAAGCTCCAAAGGTGAATCCTTTGGGTACCACAAGCCAAGACTAGGATAACATCTTAGGTACCTAAAGATTCTCTTGACAGCATAAAGGTGACATTCTTTGGGAGTCACTTGATGACGTGCACAAGCACACATACCAAACATGATTTCAGGTCTGGAGGCTTTAAGATACATCAATGAACCAATCATTGATTTATAGTGCCTGACATCCACATCTTTCCCATCTCCAATCTTTCCCCAAGGGTGTTCTCTATCCATAAGAGTAGTAGCCCTCTTTTCATGTGGAGAAAAGCCAAACTTCTTCAAGATCTCTGCCACATACTTATCCTGGGAGATGAAGATACCATCTTCTTTCTGCTGAACTTGTAACCCTAGAAAGAAGTTCATCTCCCCCATTACATTCATCTTGAATTTGTCTGGCATAAGCTTGGAGAAATCCTCACTCATCTTTGGATTGGTGGATCCAAAGATGATATCATCAACATAGACCTGAACAAGTAGAACATCCTTACCATTCTTCTTTGTAAACAATGTCAGATCTATGGTGCCCCTCTTGAAACCATTGTCCACCAAATAAGTAGACAAAGTACCATACCATGCTCTTGGGGCTTGATGAAGTCCATACATAGCTTTCTTGACTCTATACACCTTGTCTGGATTCTCTGGATCCTCAAAACCAGGAGGTTGCATCACATATACCTCCTCGACAATTGTTCCATAGAGGAAGGCACTCTTGACATCCATTTGATAGACAGTGAAGCCCATGCAGGATGCATAGGCTAGAAAGATCCTTATAGCTTCAATCCTTGCAACTGGTGCAAAGACCTCCTCATAGTCTATCCCCTCCTCTTGTGTATATCCCTGAGCCACTAATCTTGCCTTGTTTCTTACCACAATACCTCTTTCATCTCTCTTGTTTCTTAGAACCCATTTTGTCCCTATAGGTCTGACATATCTGGGACAATCAACCAGCTCCCAAACATCCTGAATTGCAAATTGGTGAAGCTCATCCTGCATTGCTTCCACCCAACTTGGTTCTTTGAGAGCATCAAAGATCTTCTTGGGTTCCTGTTGTAACAGAAAACAGGAAAACAAACATGCTTGCACAAGAGGGGTATCAACCTTCTTGTGAATATTGGCAATAAATCCACCAAGACCTTGATGAGATCTTCTAGTCTGAACAGGAGTCATAATACCACCAATGATTTGAGAAGTAGGGTGATTCTTCATAGTATAAGTGAGAACTCCTCCTTCAAAAAGTCTGGTGTCTTCAATCTCATTATCCATGTTACCAATATCTTCTTCTTCAGACTCTCTTTCATCAATATGAGGATGAACCTCTTCATATAAATTAGAAGGTTCACCCTGTTCAAAAGTAGAATAGAAAATATGCGCAAAAGTGTTGTCAACGCCTGAACCTTGGTTGTCTGCGTTTGGGCTAACAACGCTTAAAATGTTGCTGTAAACGTTTGAGCCATCAACGTCTGAATTTGTCCTGTTAGCGTTAGATTTGCCTTTGTCAACGCCTGAAGGACCATGCATGTTGTTATCTGGTGATACTTGGGGACCACCATTTTCCTTTCCAGCAGCAGCAGCAGCAGCAAAAGCATTTGTCCATATGGGAATTGTGACATACTCTAGTATAGGAGATGACTTTTTTGCTTGTGATCCAACCTCTTCATTAACCTTTGTACCTGAAACATCAACAACTTGTTCTTCCACAACATTTTAAGTTACCTTCACAATGTCTGGATTAGTGACAGGCATATAATTTAAGTCCTAGATAGAGGTTCCAAGTCAAACAACCAATTTGGACCACTTTCAGGATCACTAGGTTTACTCTCTAACAACCTAACATGTACTCTCTCAAGAATACGTTGCTCTGCACTGAATACCCCATGAAATAGCCTTCATCACCTTTTGCACTAAATTTACCTAAGGCATCACTAGTATCAAGTACAACTACATGACAACCAAAAGGTCTAAGAAAACCAATATTGGGTTTTCTTCCCCAAAGTAATTCATAAGGTGTTTTGTTCTGTATCTTGTTCACCAATGCTCTATTTTGAACATAGCAAACTGTATTCACAGCCTCAGCACAAAAAGCTATGGGGAAATGAGCATCAGCCAAAACAGTTCTGGCTGCTTCAATTAGGGTTCTATTCTTTCTTTCTGCAACCCCATTTTGTTGTGGGGTTCTGGCAACACTAAACTGCCTAGTAATCCCTTTCCTGGCACAAAAATCATCTAAAACTTTATTCCTAAATTCACCACCATTATCACTCCTAAGCATTTTAACTTCATTACCAGTCTTCTTCTCAATCTGAGTGATAAAGTCAATTAAAGTGTCAGCTGTATCACTCTTCATAGCTAAAAAGAAAGTCCAAGTAAACCTAGAAAAGTCATCTGTGATGACAAAGCAGTATGATTTACCATTCAAACTCTCTATATTGGTTGGACCAAATAAGTCCATATGAAGCAAGTGAAGTGGTCTAGTACTAGAGTGCACCTGTTTAGACTTGAATGAGACCTTGTGCTGCTTGCCTTTAAGACATGCAACACAAGAGTGGTCATTGTGGAAAGCCTTTTCAGGCAAGCCATCAACCAAGCCAAGTCTCACAAGCCTGTTTATATTCTTAAAGTTTATGTGCCATAGTCTCCTGTGCTATAGATTACTCTCATCTACTGAAGTTTTAGCATAAAAACATGACCTATTGTTAATCATCCTAATCCCATTCAGATTCACATTATATATGTCTTTATGTCTAGGTGTTCTATAGTCAATATACTTCTCATCAGGGATCTTATAATCCTTGCTTAACACCAAGCATTCAGTATCAGTAAATAGAACTTTATTTTTGTTATCACAAACTTGTGATACACTAAAAAGATTGTAATCAAGTTCCTTTACCAAAAATACGTTTTCAAAACGCAAATTCTTGGTGAGAAGTGTTCCTTTGCCTGTGATAGTACCATATCCGCCTCCAAAGTAAACCTTATCACCATCCTTAATGGGAGTGAAGTTAGTAAGATAATCTTCCTTCCCTGTCATGTGCCTTGAGCATCCACTGTCCCAATATCCATAATCATTGACCTATTTTTGAAGGCCCTGCACATAAAGAAAACAAGTTAGTTTTCTTTGGGAACCCAAGCCTTTGCAGACTTGGATTCATCTGGTTGTTCAACAAGAACAGACTTAGTTCTCATAACAACCCCTTGTTCATCCCTCTTTGGATGAAATACCCAGTTAACCCCAATAAGTTTTGTAATGACCTTTGAAATGTAATTAAATCTGTTGCAGGTCATTGAAATCCTATTATCATTAGGGTTTTGTTATTTCTTAGGTCTCCATGTCAAGCTTGAAGAAGCTTTAGACCCCTTACCCTGTGGTTGCAAATATTTAGGTCTGGTCACGTTTCTGTCAGCGTTGGATTTGGTCTTGTCAACGCTGAAATTTCCCTTGTCAACGTTGAACCTAGGGTTTGCTACAGAAACCCATTGCCTATTAGACCAAGTATTTGTCTTTTGAAATGGTCTTTGTCCATGAGTGTTAGACCCTCTAGTGAAGAATGGGGCAAGTCTAACAACTTGTGGACTTTCCTGCACACAAGGTTTGGGTCTGACAACGTTTGACTTTTTAACAGCGTTCACTTTGGAAGCGTTTATATGCTAGATGTGAAAAGCTACCACAAGTGTAACAGGCTTTTCTAGACACAACCCTAGGTCTAGAAGAGAAGAAGCCTATTCCATCATTACTAACTTGGCTTTTAGGTGACCTAGTATTTTTATACATTTCTACATACTTGACACTAGGTTTTCTAACAGTGTTTGAGCCAAGGTCAACAACCTTACCATTGATTGGGTTTGTTACCTTAATAGGGGTTGACTCATTAGGACTTTCACATAACAAGCCTCCCTTAACAAATAAGGTACGGTTGGCTTTCTTCCATTCATTCAAGTCAGTCAACTTCTGTTGATACTCTTCAACTGGGGTAATGACTCTTGGTGGAGGAATGAATTCCTCCTCTTGGAGTTCTGGTAAACCAGTCCAAGATAGATCCTTTTGTTGTACACCATAGAAGTCACGAGCTGGTGGTGGAACCACAGAGTAGTCTTTCATCCCAATCCCAGTCATGTCCTTAGGATCCCATTGTTTATTAACACACTCTTCTAGGGTTTGTGTGGCCTTATCAAATCTCTGAATTTTATGGCCAACATTATCTTTATTCTTAATGGCCTCATCTAACTTAGCCTGTAACTCACCATTAGCCCTTTCCATGATGCTCCTAACATCATTGCTAGCATTTAACTCATGTTTTAAGATATTTATTTTATCTTTTAAGTCAAATTCCATTTTCTTGTATTCAGAAACTGTCTTCTCAGTTTGAGTGAGAGCTAGTTGGTAATTAGACAGTTTGCATCTTTCAGTACTCACATCATCTAATAATCTTAACACCTCTTGGTTAAGTTTCTTAGTATTTAACCTACAACCCTTACTACAAAAAGCATCATCGTATACCTCATTATCTGATGAAGAAGAGGAGTGTGCCATGAGAGCATATTGAACATGCTCTTCTTCTTCAATCTCAGCAACCAAAGCTTTATCCTCTTCCACATCCTTAGCCACATAGCTCCAATCCCATCCCATACCATCAATTTCTTGAACTGCAACCATGGCCTTAGGATCCTGAGCCTTAACTATTTGGCTTGAGGGTTTGCAAGCATCAGATCTTCTAGGAGATCTACATTCCCTCATGAAGTGCCCCATACGATGATAATTGTAGCATTAAACCTTGGATTTATCAAATCCAGCAATGTCCTTTGCATTGAAGATCATCTTCTTCTTAAACCTTTTATTCCACCTGTTTGCTCTTATACTGGCAAGAGTCATGTTCCACTTAATATCCATCTCTTCCAAGTGCTCATCACTTATCTGCTCAAGGTCCTCATATGTAATCACTGAACCATTGGGCAAAGAAGCAATATAAGCACATACAGTATCTAGATCCAAACCAGCAGGTTTAACTCTTGGTGAGTCACTTTTGTATGTGTCAGCGTCTGAATAGGAGGCGTTGACAGGACATGTTCCAGCGTTGACACATGATGATCCAGTAACTGGATGCATGTAAGATTCCTTCTGATTAAATTGACCTTCACTATGTGAGAAAAAGGCCATATGACTGTTGGTAGACTTGCTTCCATGCTCCAAAAGAGTTTCATTCTCCAACAGCCTCAATTTGTTATAGATATCATCAAAAGTAGAACGTTTGTGAGTGTTGTTGGCAAGTATAGATATTGCCTCAATCTTCCACGCCTCACCAAGACTTTTAAGAAAAGTGGCATTAATGTCAACATCACCAAGTTGTGTCCACATAAAGGACAATTTGCTTGTAATGTCAAGCAATCTGCCTGCACACTGCTAAGCTTCTCATTAGGTTGAGCCTTGAAGACAGCATAATCATGCATGAGTTTCTTCTTCTTCTCTTCCTTAGTATCATCATTACCACCATATGCAACTTCAAGAGCTGCCCAAAGGTCCTTAGCAGATTCATAACCTCTGTATTTATGCTGGTTCTCTTGTCCCAAAGAGAGTTTCAGAATATTTAGAGTTTTCATATTAACCCTTTTCTTTGCTATGTCTTCAGTAGACACAGCTCTACCATCATCAGGTTTTTCTTTCTTATCTGCTTCTCAACATTCAGCAACAGCTGCTCTTGCAGCAATGGCATTAGCAATCTTCTGAGCTTTATTGAATGTGTTTCCATATTCAATAATCTCCCATAGTGTGTAGTCATAGATCCCAAGATATTGCTCAAAGTTGAATTTCCACAATTCAAAGTTGGTTGCATCAAGCATGGGAATCTTGATGTTTGGTAAAGGTGAGGAGGAGGTGGTTACTTCTGGATTTGACATGATGTTTCTAGGGTTTTTGTGAAAATTAGTGTTTTGGTTATTTTAGGGTTCTTGTGTTCTTTAAGATCAAAAGTTCCTCAACAAGATCTGATACCACTTGTTGATCCCAAACTTAGATCGATTTAGCTTTATGTATACGAGATTAGATCAAGTAATACACTTAGAGAAACCTTTGTATATGTATATAAAAATCTAAGTGTTATGCGGAATTAACACTTAAAAAAGAACACACAAGATGTAAACAAACTTTCACTTTGATTAATGATATCAAACTTCCTTACAATGAAAGTGTTTAACGTATAAAAACTTATATTGAACATTAACCTAAAGGTCTTCTTTTATAGACATAAGAATCATTGTACAATAATCTACGTATCAACTATTCTAGGTAACAATAAATATAGAAAATACATTGTTGTTCCTATCTTTACTAGAAGTAATCTAGAACATAATAAACGCGTAGATCATATCCTTCCATCAGTGCTTGTCTTCAACGTGTCAACTCTTAACTTCTTCTTGTCAACGCTTGATCTGTCAGCGTTTGTTTTCTTCCTATCAACGCTTGTTTTACTCTTGTCAGCGCTTAAGTAGACTGGCTATAATTTATTCCCAACGGGACTTAAAAGAAGAACAAAAAAAGCTGAAACATGATTTCAAAATTCGAGAAGATGGGCTTCTTGAGGATTTTTGCAAAGCTCGAGATAGGATTAGAGAATTAGACAACATTTTAGTAAAACGTGGCCAATCTATGCAGACGATAAATATTCTCGCACCAAAAGTGAATTAGATAAATTACACTCGATACAAATTGGCTTTAGGTTGTCCTCTTCCTCCTAATCCCGGATATCTTAAGCAAGTTCAGGCCACTAATGAAACTTTATATAATAGTAATATGCTCTTGTCTGATGAGCATGATCCTCCTAGTGTGCATGATTCTGAGAAAACTACTGAACTTGCAGTAGAGGCTCGTTTAAGAATGAAAAAGCTTGATAAATAAGTAACACCCGTTTATTACCCAAAAGTTAATCCTCCAACTATTTATGTTTGGTCAAAAAATAGTACTGAAATGCTTTTGCTTCCAAGTGAGGAATTGTCTGATGACCTCCTAAACCGAGTATCACACGCCGATTTCTAAACGAGCTTAAAGATAATTTTGTCATCCTTAAACGTGTTGTTAATTACAAAATAACTAGAGGAAATTTTACATCACCTGTTCATATTGAGGTTCATAAAATTCTTCAAAACGATATTAATCCGATTATTAATCAAGTTGATGCTCGGTTAGGAAAATTGGAAAACGCTTTTCTAAAAGAATTTGCCAACTTTGTTGAAGACTTTAAATCTTTGGCGAAGGAAGCTGATGAATCTCTTTATAAAATCAAAGTTTTGGGAAACAATATTGAACGCCTCTCTAAAGTAAGTGATTGTATTGATAGTAGCCCTGTTGAGTTAGGTACCTCTGTGTCGCATAATGAAAACCTCCAAACTGAGCTTGAGCTTATGAAAGAGAAAATAGAATCTTATGTCATTAAAAAGGATAAAGAATTTAGCAATCTTTGGAATAAATTTGTCAAAAAATGTGATGAATGCAAATATGACAAGATTCCGTATGAAAAAGCTTACGATGAAATGCAACAAAAAATCGTACATTTGATAGCTCAGTTGAGAGGTGCTCAGGAAAACAATCTGGCTTCTTCGGGGTTAGAGAAGGCCAGTGATGGGAATGTTCAGAAGCTTAAGGCTAAGATTGAAGATTTAGAATCGGTTGTTGTGTCATACAAGTGGGCTGTTGAACAAAGTAAGTATGTCTATCAGAAACTCATCGATTAAATTTGTGAGAACTGTAAGTTAAAGGCCTTATTAAAAGATAAGACTTCTGTGACTAACTCGATTGTGGACACGATGATCCAGAAACCAGTAACCTCGGGACCTACTCGTATTGCTGTAACACCTTTTCCCAAGGTTGCAGGAACGAAAGTTGTTGTGATTGCCCCAGGAATGTTTCGTGTTAGTTCCCCCTCTCAACCTAGGGTCGATACCTCTGTACCTAGGAAACAACGTAAAGCAAGCGTTAGGACAAAAACGACCACTATCTCTCAACTACAACTCATTGATTTAAAAAGTGCTAATTCTAATAGACGTGTGTCTTCTTCTATAGGAATAAACAAGTACACTAAGAGCAGAAGGCCACAGCCTACGAGCAATACAAGGAATGATAGGGTCCCTTTTTCCTCTAGAATTAGTCGTCCCAAGATCAATAATGTGGATGTAGAAGAACAACCTAGGAATTTAACGTTTTTTAATCATAATCAGAATCTTAATTCATCTAAATGTAATGACTTTAAGCTTGCTATCCGGAATGAAAAATCTGAAGTTATTTGTGCTAAATGTAATAATTGTTTCTTTATTTTAGTCGTGATGCTTATGGCTTGACTATGAATGGGTTGAATTATGGTGGTTACACTCGAATTGACAAGGTGTCAATCAGTGAAAAACATAGCACTCCTAAGGCTAAGGTGTATGTTCGAAAAAGTACGCACGTAGGTACCACAAAAAGTCTTGCTAAGCCTAGTAGCCCTAGAATCACCTCTAAATGGTTGCCTACTAGTAGAAATTTTGACTGTAGTGGCAAAATTATTGACACTAGTAGATCTCATAATGACAGTGAAATGTCAGTATCTGATAAGGCTTAATTATCATCTAACCCTACAGGAACCTATTTCATCGGTTGCCAAAAATTTTTCTTCTCTTATCATTGACAGGCTGTTGAAATTTGTCTCTGGTGCGTGGACTCGGGCTGTTCCAAACATATGACTGGGAATCGAAGCCTTCTCAAGAAATTTGTTTGGTGATTCATGGGAACTGTCCGATTTGGAAATGATCATGTTTTTGCAATTCTAGGTTATGGTGATCTTCAATGGGGAAATATAATCATCACTAGAGTCTCTTTTGTTGATGGCTTGGGACACAATTTGTTCTCAGTTGGGCAATTTTGTGATTCCGACTTGGAGGTTTCTTTCAGAAGTCATACATGTTTTGTAAGAGATCTTGAAGGAATTGATTTGTTGAAAGGAAATCGTACCACCAATCTTTACACCATTGATCTTTTTCAAATGGCTGCTGCTTCTCCAATTTGTCTCATGTCTCGAGCCACATCAACAAAGTCATGGTTATGGCATCAAAGGTTATCTCATCTCAATTTCGATGCCATCACCCAACTCGTGAAAGATGATCTCGTTACTGGTCTTGCAAAGTTCAAATATACAAAAGACCATCTTAGTCCTTCTTGTGAGCAAGGTAAAAGTAAGAAGAAGCCTCACAACCCAAACCTGTTCACAACTCAACGAATAGGTTACATCTCCTACATATGGATTTGTGTGGCCCAATGAGAATAAAAAGCATTAATGGAAAGCGATATGTCCTTGTGATTGTGGATGATGATTCTCGTTAAACATGGGTTCATTTTCTTGCTTCAAAAGATGAAGCCCCTGATGTAATTATTAATTTCTTGAAGAAAACATCAGTGATACTTCAAGCCCCTATTATCATTGTAAGAACTAATAACGGCACAGAATTCACCAATCAGATATTGAAAGCTTATTTTGACGAAGTTGGGATTTCTCATCAAACTTTGGTTGTTAGAACTCTAGAGAAAAATGGAGTTGTGGACCAGAGGAATCGTACGTTAGTTGAAGCTGCTCGGACGATGCTCCTCTCCTCCAGTGCACCGTTATTCCTTTGGGCCGACGCTATAGCAATTGCATGTTATACTCAAAACCGCTCCATTATTCACACCCGTTTCAACAAAACACCTTATGAGATCATTAATGGAAGAAAACCAGATATTTCATTTTTACATGTCTTCGGTGCATTATGTTATCCGAAGAATGATCGTGAAGATATCGGTAAACTTGAACCTAAAGGTGATATTGGCTTTTCCATTGGTTATTCTTCAATTGTTTGTGCTTATAGGGTTTATAATCGAAGGAAAAGAAAGGTAATGGAGACTATGAATTTTAACTTTGATGAACTCTCGGGTATGGCCTCTCAACATAGAAGTTCCCATCTCGAGCTTCAAGGTCAAACTTCTGGACATGTTAGTTCAGGACTCGCGCTTCAATTTGCACCGTTAGCAATCTCTTCGTTACAACCTTTGGAACGTGACTTGGAAGATTTATTTGGGCCAATTTATGATGATTATATGTAGGGTCCTTCGTCATTTGGTGTTCCTCAAAATGCCCCGGCTACACCTACTACGGTAGTTCCAGAACCACCAATTGCATCTACACCAACGGCATCCGTTTTTGCACCATCTACGTCAACCTCAACCATATTGACTCCAAACAATCCAACCACTTCTCCGACTACTGAAGAAACTCAACAACATTCTCAGCAAATTCCTAATAATGTTCATCTTCAGAATGAAGTAGTTGCTGAAAATGCGAACAATGCGATGCTCAACGAACATTAGTTTGTTAATCCATTTGTGGCTTCCACAAGTACTACTCAGCCTTCAACAACATACGTGGATCCGTCGAGCTCGCATCAAGTTTCTCATACACTTCCACATGAACACAAATGGACTAAGAATCATCCTATGGTTCAAGTGATTCGCAATCTCTCATGACCAGTCTCAACATGAAATCAGTTGCGTACCAACGATGATTTGTGTATCTATGCACTATCAGTCAGCACAATGGAACCAGCAAGTGTTAAAGAAGCAATGACCGATGCATCATGCTGAGTCTATGCTAGAAGAGCTCAATCAATTCATTCGGCTTGATGTATAGGAGTTAGTACCACGACCGGACAATATCGATCCCCTTACACTGAAATGGTTATTCAAAAACAGGATGGATGAGGAGCGAACGGTCATTAGGAACAAGACTCGGTTAGTTGTGAGAGATTAGAAACAAAAGGAGGGAATTGATTTCGTATAATCCTTCGCCCCGGTTGCTCGAATGGAAGCTATTAGGATTTTCTTGGCATACGCTGCATACAAATCGTTCACTGTGTATCAAATGGACGTAAAGACGGCTTTCTTGCATGGGCCGTTAAAAGAAGATGTGAATGTATGTCAACCTGAAGGTTTGATCAACACCGAACACCCAAGCCATGTCTACAAGTTGAAAAAGGCAATTTATGGTTTGAAACAAGCACCGAGGGCATGGTACGACGAATTATCATCATTTCTTCTCCAAAATCACTTCAGCAAAGGAACCATGGATCCAACGTTGTTTATCAAGCACTACGGCAACGACATCTTGGTGGCTCAGGTCTATGTAGATGATATTATATTTGGTTATACTAACCCAAAATATTCCATATTATTTGCCGACCTGATGGAAAGTCGATTCGAAATGTCCATGATGGGGGAAATGACGTTTTTTCTTGGTCTCTAAGTTCACGGATCCCCCGTGGTATTTTCATAAATCAGTCCAAGTGTGTGCTTGAGATTCTAACGAAATTTGGCATGGAAAACTGTGATCCTATTGGTACTCCAATGGACACTAAACACAAGCTTGATTTGGATAAGATAGGGACATTTGTAGATGCTACAAAATACCGAAGCATGATCGGGTCCCTTATGTACTTAACCTCAAGCCGACCAGATATTGTGCATGCTACTTGTTTATGTGCTCGGTACCAGGCGAAGCCAACCGAGAAGCACCTCAAGGAGGTTAAAAGGATCTTTCATTATCTCCAGGGAACCATTGCCATGGGTCTCTGGTATACGAAGGATTCTGGTTTTAATCTCACTGGTTTTTCAGATGTCGACCATGCAGGGTGTCATGATACATTCAAGAGCACTTCCGGTGGAGCACAATTCTTAGGCGAGAAGCTAGTGAGCTGATCATCAAGAAAACAAGACTGTACAGCGTTGTCCACCGTAGAAGCAGAATATGTGTCCCTATCCGTGTGTAGTGCTCAAGTCCTTTGGATGAGAACACAACTCACAGATTATGGCTTTCACTTTAACAAAGTTCCTATTTATTGTGATTTACAATCAGCCATAGCCATATCCTGCAACCCGATCCAACACTCCAAGACCAAGCACATAGCTGTCCGATTCCATTTCATAAAGGAGCATGTGGAAAGAGGAACGATCGAACTGTACTTTGTCAAGACGGACTGCCAACTAGCCGACATATTCACCAAAGCTCTTTCTTAAGAAAGATTTGAATTCTTGGTTCGTCGACTTGGTATGTAATACAAGGGTTTGCCTCGTATGAAAGTTCGTTGTTCCGATCTTTTCGAATTGATTAATGGTAGAGAGTGCGACTCAATCGTTCTTGGTGGAAAAATAAATGGTTTGGTTGATTATCTATTTTAAACTAATAGCAAATATGAAAATGTCGTTGAGCAAAATTAAAGCTTTAAAATATAAACCAAAATGATGAGTTAAAAATAAATGATTGAAAACTTAAAGACAAGATTAGAAAAATACTTGAAAACTTAATGAATCTAAAACTTGAAAACTTTGGAAAAACAAGAAATTAATCCCATCGGAATGCTCTAATCGGAATATGATCGGAATGTGCCAAAAAGGAAGTGATCTGAATATTTGGTCGGAATACACAAAATGAATGCAATCGGAATGTGTAAAAGGAATCCACGCCGGAATATACAAAACTACTCCAATCCGAATATATCTAAAACCCTACAATCGGAATATCAATAATAACACTCCATATTGGAATGTGTAAAGAAGTAGCAATCGGAATATACTAAATGAAGTGATCGGAATACAAATAGCCTTAATCGGAAAATAAAACCCTAATCCGATCAGAGTGACGGAATATAACAAGCAGATCGGAATACTACAAACCCTTTTCCGATTAGAGATCGGAATACAAGGGGAGCAAATCGGAATGTCCAATCGGAAAGGGGTTTACCCTTTCCGATTGTATGTACACGAAAATAAGCTACGTATTAAGCTATTTTCAATAAGCCAAATCGAAAACTTGATCGAATCTATAATGAAAGAGACCAAATAAGCACTAATAACAACTTTTCAAAACTTTAAATAAGCAAACTTTTAAATCAACTTTAAAAAGATGAAACTTTAAAGAAAGATGAAAACTAAATAAGCTAATTGCAAACTAAGCCAATAAGCATAATAAGCTCAAAGCCTAATCCGTACAAAAACTTAGAGATGAATAAAAAGATTAACTTTTTATTCACATAAACATGAAAATCAACCACGGATCATGAATAATTCAGAACAAAAGTAAATCAAAATCAAGAAAGGTAGAAAGAGATTAAAGAACAAAAAGCTTAACGTGAACTTGTGATTAATGAAATCCAAATACAAGAATGATTAAAAGATTAAACTAAAAATAAAGAAAAGAAGAAACTTAGTGAGAGAAAGTTTGAAACTTTTTCTCTCTAAAAACTAGAAAGGAAAATTGAAAAATAAAACTAGCTAACTCCCCTCCTAATGTGATTAGGAGGGTATTTATAGGGAAATTGGGAGGTGCATGTGTTGCCTCCTCTTTCTTTCTTCTCGGCTCTTCGTCTTTTAAGTTCTTCAACTTTTCTCGACGTCGTCTCGGGATTAATTAAACTCGTCTTATAAATTCTTCACTTATTTAGACTTGAGTTCTTTGACTTCATTAAACTTCCGTCTTTAGACTCTTCCTTCAATAAATCTTCAGAATAGGCCTTGGACTTCCGTTCTTTTTGCACTCTTGATCTTTTGACTTCGTCTTTTCTCGTTTTCTTCGATAAAAGCCTGTGAAAGCCCGTGTTTTCTTCCTTTTTCATCTTTTGGTCCTAAAACACAATAAAAACAAAAACCACGCATTATTCCGACTTTTACGACAGAAAATACACGTTTTTGTCTTGTTATTATTGGAAATAAGTGGTAAAAGGATAACTTGACCATTGCAATGCCCTCATGCAATGCATTAATTTTAAAGCACGGTTTACATTTTCCATCATAAATAACCCACCTTGGCCTTTATTAAATACTAAACATTAAGGAAAATAAAAAGGTAGAAACAAGTAATGAAATCAAAGACTTACATTGGGGTTTTAGCTGCCATGAACGTTTATCATCCTCAAGTTTCACGTTCCCCATATCAAGCTTAAAAACGAGATCATTGTTATTATAAGTTAGCAAACTAACACGAATTCATGTGGGCCAATTATTTACTTGAACTCCCTTATTCCTAGGTGTATCTCTTATATTTTAATTTTGTCTTTAATGATCACGAGGATGCATTGTTTGACTTATTTCGATAGTTATTTAGGCTGAAAATAAAGTGGGACGATTTGATCAATAGTTAGCTAAAGGACAAAATCTTTTAAAACTGCTTCTCGGGGCCTCTTAAAGTTCATATCTTGCCATAACTCGCTTCACGATTTGAGACCTTTCTCGGACCGATATTTGGCAGCGACTTCATACTTCGAATCTTGAGAGACGTTCATGAAATAATGGTCTTCTCTTCATTATAGGAATTTCTTCTCTTGAACTTTTTGAGAGATTCTTCATCTTTGGACCACGACTTCTTTATTTTTCTCCAATCTTTATTTTGGACTTTGATATACAACGATCCGTCTCCTTTTAGGACTTGGATCTATTTATCCTCATACCTTGTTAGGGCCTTTTTGGATAGACTTCTCCATGATCTTTTGGGGAGTATTTGCTTTTCGTCGTGTGTCTCGATCCTTCATATTGATTTTCGATAAATGATTCTTCACATCACTTTTGGATCTTTAGCAATAAAATGTAGCCCTCATGCCTTGTTAGGGCCTTTTCGGACTCGCCAATATTCGCATCCCGCTTCAATAAGTTATGCCTTGGCTATGAACTCTAATTAATACCGAGCAACTATTAAACGATCTTGTGCTAGAAGCTAAGTAACTTTTCAAATCGTACAACCTTATTTATTGCAGATATATTTATTAACAAGCGATGGGAGAGTAGGCTTATAATCAACTCACATAAATTCATGAAAGAATACCAAACTTATAATTGACTCTATCATCTCTCGTTCTCCACAATTTAAAATCTCAAGGAATGAGACTCGTGGATTCTTAGCCAATTTAATCAAAGTTTTCGGTTTTCGAGTCATCTATAGGATCTTGCAAATTCTTAGACTTTTTCAAGTTTAGAAATCGCATAAGTTCCCTTGATAAACGACTCACTAGGATCAATTATAGGAACTTGCGAAAAGTTCTCGTTCTTAACCCGTGAGAGTTAAGACTTTCGCGTTTTAAAGTTCCCTATATAAAAGCCTAGCAAAACTTGACTTAAACACGTTAAGGATACTAGCTAGAGTAAACTTAGATAAGTAAACTCGGGTTGAATCAAAATATTCACGACTTTGAAAAATTAAAACCAATTTATTGAAAATTTATTTTAGCAAAGAAAGTAAATAACGATAACAAAGGAAAACTTCAAGGCCGAAATAGATTAAAAATTTTGAAAAATGTCGAAAAATCAAATTTTCCGATTAAAATGAGGACAAATTCATGGAAATGACCACTTACTTCGATAGAAGTCCCCCTACACTTGATATAAACATTGTCCTTAATGTTTAAGCATGTGGGAGTAAACTCCCCTACACTTATGACATTGTTCACTTTGTTTAAATCTTGCTAAGGAAAGGACAACTATAGTGATTTCAATGTGAACATATAAGATATGAAATAT
The DNA here is from genome assembly GCA_025667525.1 of Glebionis coronaria. Taxonomy (NCBI): domain Eukaryota; kingdom Viridiplantae; phylum Streptophyta; class Magnoliopsida; order Asterales; family Asteraceae; genus Glebionis; species Glebionis coronaria. The sequence continues at coordinate 170,318,518 of CM046882.1, read as the reverse complement.
TGAATCACGACAGTTTAGGATAGAACCGGGAGACGGGTACACGGGATCACGATTCGTCAAAAGTCATCGAGAATGGAGCTTTGAAGCTTTAATCCATGCATAGAAGAAGAAACAAGACAACAAACACATATGGGGCTCCCCCTACACTTATTATGAAAACGGTAAAGGATAGATCAACGGTTTGCCTCCCGAGAAGTGCTTGTTTTTGTTAACCGAGTCACGAGCCTGACTCGACCCAGAACATAATTCAAGGGAAAAGTGGTGAGGGATGGAATCATCTCATGAGAGATGTCCTCACCAAAGTACAACTTCACGGGCTGGCCATTCACCTTAAAATTGGGCCCATTTGGCTGAGAAAGCTCAATGGTGCCATATGGGAAGACTTTGGCGACAGTGAATGGACCAGACCATCGGCTCTTTAACTTTCCCGAGAAGATCTTCAACTGAGAGTTAAAAAGTAACACTTGATCACCAACGTGGAACTCTCGGTTCTTAATCCTTGCATCATGGATGATCTTGGTCTTCTCCTTGTAGATCAACGAGTTCTCATAAGCTTCATTCCTTAGTTCGTTGAGCTCGTTGAGTTGAATCTTCTGAAGATCGCCGGCTTTGTTGATGTCGAAGTTAGCCCACTTCAAGGCCCAGTATGCCTTATGTTCCAGCTCGATAGGGAGGTGGCATGCTTTCCCGTACACAAGATGATAAGGTGTATAACCAATCGGGGTCTTATAAGCGGTACGGAAAGCCCACAAAGCATCATCTAATTTGTCGGCCCAAGAGGCACGATGCTCTCCCACTGTACGCTCCAGAATTCGCTTCAATCCACGGTTAGATATCTCGGCATGACCATTGGTTTGAGGATGATAAGCGGTGGAAAGACGGTGATTGACACCATACTTAGCCATGACTCTTGCAAATTGATCATTGCAAAAATGAGTCCTGCGGTCACTGATTATAGCACGAGGAACGCCGAATCGAGCAAAAAGCTGCTTCAAAATGTTCACAACCACCCTCGCATCGTTCGTGGGGAGAGCCTTAGCTTCAACCTATTTAGAAACATAGTCAACGGCTACGAGGATGTACTTGTTCCCTTTAGATGATGGAAATGGCCCCATAAAGTCGATACCCCATACATCAAAGATCTCACATTCTTGTATGAAATTTTGAGGCATCTCATCTTTATGTGTGATCTTGCGTTGTCTTTGGCAAGCATCACAACGTTTAACCATTTCGAGAGCGTCACGATAAATGGTGGGCCAATAGAATCCAGAGTCGAATACTATAACACCCCCAACAAATGCTATGCGTAGCGGAACTACAACATTTGGGTGCTACATAGTTATCATCACACATAAGCTATATTAAACGACTCAAAGAGACGTAAAAGTTCAAACATAAATTAAAGATTGATTAAAACATCAAAGTCTACCGTTTTCCAAATCCCAAAAATGATACAAAACAGAGTTACGTTTAGGTCCCCATTGATTCTCAACCCAAAAGTACATTTTCGTTCACATGACATAATATAAAATATTTAAGTGCTACAAGGGACGAAAAACAAAGTAGACCGCCAAGCCACAACAACTTCCATCCTCACATGCTCCGCTGCTATCAATCTTGATTACCTGAAACACATGCTTAAAACCGTCAACTCAAAGGTTGAGCGAATCTATAGGTTTATCAAATCATAGGTTGAACATAAGTATTAAAACCAATCATGACCATTCAATAGCATTGTCGTACTCACAATCTATTATTCAAGGATATTATCTTTAGCAATAGCTAATAATTGTGTTTAAGCTCGTGACACTAATCCGTTAACTCAATCACCCGCGTACATTTACCGCCATGATTTAAGTGAAACCAGTGCCCCTTCTAAAGGCATCAGTTGCAATTATACCTTATTTCTTATCACAAGTTATCCGACCGCAGAGGGTACTCAACGTACTAGCTCTCGTCTCGGATAGGGTCGTCAACCCCATAGTACTATCAATTGTATAAGCGGCTATCTCCAACCCACACAAGGGCAAGACAATAGTTAATAGTTCACGAATTTAGGGACTTTTGCAACTAGGTACTCAACACAATTCAAGGCAACATTCGAATCCAACAATCATTCATGACTTATGTTCATTTTCATTTAAATTAGCATGTATCCCCCTCGCGGGTAAAAACATTTGAAATAAGTAAAGAGCGAGGCTATAGACTCACCTTGCGTAGTAGTAGTGGTTCTAGCGAAGACGTAATGAGAAATGTCACCGACGACGTGCATGCCCGGGAAAATTTAACACTTGACCTAAAAATCAAGGTACGAAAACCAAATCAATACTCCGCGTAAATTATTGTACTAAACACACGCATATGCAACCACACTCAATGCTTATGAAAACTCACGCCAAAATCAAACAAGTAGTTGTTACTAGACTTATACCATTTACCTACGTAATTAAAGTTGATTCCCATTTTAAAGATTTGCCGGTACTTACCAAAAGTACGGGCTGTTTGCTATGACTTAAGAACCTTTATAAATTTCAATAAAATTCACAAAAATACCTCATGACCTGTATAAAACCCATATTTAATCCCATGAAAAGTTTTCACTTCTATGACTCATTACAAATCACATTACTAGACGTACACATTTAGGACTGATTTTGTACTTTGACCATGTTGGACTTGTTTGACCCATTTAAAATACACCATTGACCAATCCAACACCTAAGTCTAAAAATAGACTCACAAATGCAGGTTTGAAACCAAAAATCAACTTTCAATCATTTACCGAACTCTATCTACGGTCCCCGGGATTTGACCCAAAACCAAAACACAAATTCGGATTGTGTTGATTCTCATCTCCCGGTACACAAACTTTCAAAATATCATAACTTTTAACTCGTTTGGAGTCGTAAGCTCTACCTTATACCGAAAAGAACCTGGAAAGAAGCTCTACAAAAATATCCTATAATATGGACCTGGACTTAAACTTAAAACCACGAAAAATACCCCTAAAGTTTCTGATCTAAAATACCCTTTTCAAAATCACATCAAAACATCTTTGTGACAAATTCTAATCATTCCTATACCCCTAATAACATCTAATAATCATCCTAAACCAATCCAAACATCCTAAATCACTTGTATGTTCAAACTTCATCAAAACCTATTTTATAAAACTAACATATAATATAATTAAATTAATTAAAAATGATAATAACATGAATATAGAAACATACCCATTACAATTAGAATCAAACACTCAAGAGCACCCAAACCCCCATTTATTTCGTGGGTTTTGGGGCTGTAGAGCACCAAAACACAAATCCCCATCTTGTTTAATTGATTATCTCCACTCCTAAACACAAGATTTAAACATGCATTAAAAAACTAGATCAAAACCCACTTGTTCATATGGATAAATTTTTGAAAAATTAATGATGTTGCATGTGTGTTTTTAATGGATGAAAAGACTTACAAAGATGAAAGGAGGGTGGGTCTTTGATTGCTTTTTCCAAAAACCCAAAAAAAATTGGTGATGGAGGTGGCGGCCATAGAGAGAAAAAGGGAGAGAACCCTAATTTTTGAAAGTTGGAAATGAAGTGTGTGTGTGTAGTTCTCCCTTTTTGTAAAAATGGAGGGGCTAATTTTGACAAGTTGGCTATCTTTTGGCCCTAATAGTAAATCACTATTTAAAGAGCGGGTTTTGACTAGTAGTCGACTTTTAGAAATTTACGAGAGTCGGGTTTCGTCCCGGCTACCACAAAATGCTTTTAAATGGTTCAAACGCACACAAAACGAATATACACATGGTTCCGACTCGACTTAATACGTAATAAAAATAAAATCTCTAAAAAATCAAATATCGATCAATCGATAATAAAAGATAAATTTTGGGCATCCGTCGGTATCGTAGTCGTCATCGGTTCTTCTTAAACAGTCAAATGTTAAAAATACGACCGTAAACGTTGGTTTCAACTTAAACCGTCAAATATATAACAAACGAAATTTCTTAAAAATTTCAAAAATATTCTTAAAATAGGATTAAATAAATGACGTTGCGCTCGGGATATCACATCCACAAGTGAGCCACAACTTAAGAGAGACGGTCATACTGAACAGCTCTTGAGACAATAACTTAGCATCATACGGCACTTTCACGGGTATTACATCCTCCCCTCCTTAAGGGAGCGACGTCCCGGCGCTCTCCGGTTCTTATACTCGTATTTCGTACTACTAGAAAGATAAGTGTACTTCTTCCTAAAGGAGCCTTCACGTTCCAATGTGGACTTCGGTTCACGTCTCGGGTTCCATCACACCTTCACCATGAGTATTATGCCTTGCTTCAATCTCTTAACATCACGATCCATGATCTCCACTTCAATTTCTCAAATTCTTCCTATGGGTATCAACAAATCTCTTACCACAGCTTCTCGCGGTTAACAAGTGATTCTAAATCTGCACCATCTCTTCCGTAGTATCTCGAATCATCTCAAGTCCATTCAACTGACTTTTTCCTACTTCATTCTATCCAACTGGTGATCTATATTTTCATCAACATATTTCTTCAAATGTCGCATCTTCATTGTTAACATGGTAAATGTCATTGTACAAAGGTACTACCAACGGCAAGTGTCGATCTCAACAACTATCAAAATCAATCACACACGTTCGGAGCATGTCTTCCAACTTTCGAATCGTCCTTTCACTTGGTTCATCGTCTCATAAAAACAATTAATCATAAAATAAAATCGCACGGGTCACACATAACCCTATTGAAAACGTTCATAATATACCAGACGAAGTAATTAATACTAGTCGTACAAAATAACCTTATTGCAATATTACGTACATACAACCCTAGCTCATCGAAAATGAACCCATCGATACGGAAATCATTCGACGTATACATAACTCTCTCGAAAACATCACAATCCAATCAAACACAAAAGCCATAATAAAACACATACAACCACATTACGACATGTTTGCAATATAGCCAAACCATGCCAAATCAATCTGTTAAATCAAGTTTACCCACGCTTGCTAATCAGCCGAGCCATGATAAAATAAGAATATTTGACATGATTCTCGGATGAGTCCAGTCAAAAGAAAATTGCAAGTTAAAGAAAGTTCACGAGCTTGCTAGCTATGGATGCATATCGATAAAAAGAAAAAAATATATATATACATATGTCATCGTAGGGTGCTCACACACGGATCCATACCCAAAAGATATTACAAAAACACGATCTCACTTTCGTCCCACACGTGGTTAAAATCTCAATAAGCATCTTTGTTCATAGTTAGAAATACATTATATGGCACGTGTTCTCCATGACCGGACTTCATTGGACAATGTCGTGTAACACTCTCATTTTTCTTATCGATACAGCGGAAGGGTCTTTCAGAGTGTTACGGGATAGCACAATAACTCCAATCATAGACAACACATAAACATGGTTGTACAAGGTTTAACAAACATTCATTCGATTTGAAGGTTTAAAAGTGTACAACAGGTCCCAAATTATACAGGTCATTAAGTTTACAAAACACAGATCGAATGAACATTTTTAATATTTAAGTGTGGTCCATCAGAGTCGATCTTCATCCGGATTACCTTCAAGCACCTGAGATAGAAAACATGCAAAAATCATATCAGCGAATGCCGAGTGAATTCATAGAGTTTAATGAAAACCGTTATATAAAACAATCATTTACATTCATTTAAAATCAGAACACAAGTATAATATCAGAAGTAAGTCCACATATTGCTAGTCAGGCAATATATAAATCAAGCATACATCTGAAACTGTCCATGAGACCGTAGTCTCTATATTACCATGATAGGTAATATATTCGTCGTAATAGCGTCGTTATCGTTTATTTAGATTATACATGTCGTATAGATTATAGTATCTGAATTAGGATACGTTTTAGGATTATTATTAGCCGCATGACATTGTTACCTTACTGTGAAAACAGCGGGCCGCGAACCCGACAAACAATTTGCCCATCTAAGTTAGCGTGTCGTCACAAAAATCACGCTATGGAATCTTCTCATACATAAATTCGCTTACCAGTCAATGTGGTACGACGGGGATCAACCGTCAAGGCGCGAACTGGGGTGATCATCCCCAAATAGTACTATCAAATGCATAAGAGTCTACCAAATCCCGGTAGTTCACAATTCATGCTAATGGGACTTTAAGTGACATAACCTAACTACTAATAATCCTTTTAGTCTCGAATATAGGGTCATAGCATCATTCTGGTCCATATCATTTAGCATACAATCGGGACTACTTGTGTTCTATTTTTATAAAAATCTAGCATGTTATCTCCCTCGCGGGTTTACAAATCATTTTATAAAACATTTAAAAGAGTGCGAGGCTATGAACTCACGTTGTTAATGAAAGGCGGATTATCGGCTACGGGCGTGCTTCGGTCACGGAAACCTATATAAATAATAATCGGTCTTAGACTCGGTCCAATGACTTTTTATCAAAATAACAATACACATATATATGATTTTGTACATATGATGATGATCAAGTGGGTTTATAAATCCTTGTTTACTCATTTTAGCGTTTACGTTTTGGTATCGTCTTACTAGTTTACTAGTTTTACCGATTTTACCTATTTCAAGTTCATTAAGTCTTTTATAAGTGCTTTAACTTGTTTTTACCCATTTTATACCTATATGATCAGTATATATACTTTTCATGTTGGGCCCTAATGGGTTAAGCCCAAATAATTCTTTTTACAAGTATTTATCTTATTAAGTCCAATTATTAGTCTAATAGGTTTAGTTAGCTCGTAAATGTCCGTAATTCTTATAGTTCGGGTTTTATCGGTTTTTACTTGTCTTAGTTACTTATACATCAGTATATAACTTTTATAAACTTTACATTAGACGGGTTTGGTCGTCTAAGTTTTATTTGATGAAAAACGTTAATTTCACGGCGATAGCCGAAAAAGTCGTAAAAATCAAGTTTATAGTTTTTATTACTTATAAATATTATTTTTACCACCATTTATATAATTTACCCATTTAATTAACCTTTTATACATTTATATAAATAAGTTCTATAAGTTAGTGGGTTTATATTTTACATTTTATAAATTATAAAGTGAGTGCTTATATAATAATAATAAACATTATTTCCAAAATCTGATTTTTAACTTCACATTCACCATTTTTATCATATCTAGAGTTCTACAATGACTTAGAAGCTAATTTTTGGATGACAACTTCTTCATAATATGTGCTACATATAACTTAGGTATAGCTACTGCCCATTTTGAGTCTAAGTTGCCTTAACAGTCCCTACAAAACTGCTTATTCAGATTGTACCACCTAACTTGTTTTGATCATATCTCACTCATTATTTTGATTCCATTGCATTGTCAACTCTCACATGTGTATAACATCATCTACTTACTGTAAATAGATCAAACCATGCAATTTTATCAGTTCATTATTTAGTTATCTACTGTTTTTATACAGCCAACTAATTAGTCATGATTTTAGCTTCATTTCTTATGGTTATCATCATTTTTAAGCATGTTTATCAACACTTGATCCCCACACAACATTTTTATCATCATATATACATCATATACATATACAAAATGAAAGAAAATACATTTGTTCTTTACAAAATAATAAGAGAAAAATGTAGAGGATGATCTTCTTTACCAATCCAAGTGGATTTCTTGTTTTAGGAAGGCAAGAACTTGATGAACACAACAAGTATCTCCAAGACCATCAAATATCAAGATCATATGTTGTAAAATCAGCCCTAGGACACAAGCAAATCACCTCCAAAGTTGTTTATATGGCCACCAAATGATCAAGGCTTCAAGGAAACACCTTAATAGGACTAGTAAACATGTGGTTTGTAGCTAGAAAAGATCAAGGATGGTGTTTGTTGCTTGATTTGGGACGGCACAAAGGGAGGAGTAGATAGAGTTTTAGAGTGGATTGCATGGATGAAATGGTAAGAATGAAAACAAGTTTCTTGTTTTTGTTTAGTGGTAAAATGAGTTGGCTTAAAGTGTAAGCACAAGCTTACACTTGTGTAACTTAGCCAAAACTTGTGCCACCTATGTGTGGTGGTGTCACATTGCCGTCCCATATAAGCTAGTGGGATGGGGCAAAGTGTTTTGTCCCATCTCACTAGTTTACGGATATTTCTCGATTCTAGTTTTCTCGATTTGCGTGCCCTCGGGTCGTTTTACGAAAAATGTTTTTATAAATTATGAATCACCGTCACAAAACGAATCCAATAAAAATTGTCTCATCAAAAACGGAGTTCAAAAACGTAAATACGTAATCCTAAGGTTTCCAGTTTAGTCGTAAAAGACGCCAAATTATGCACGTAAGCCCAAATTTAAATCCGTAAATTGTGAGTTCGTCAACCAACACAAAAATAAGTTTCAAAATATTATACGAGAAAATATTTCACTACCTGAAAATGTTAGATTTGTCACAGCTTTTCCTCCTAAAAGGGATCAACGTCCTCGTGATCCATTTCATTTGGATGTCCGTTTCTTATTAAAATCGAAGAGGTGTGGATATTTCTTCCACATTTCATCCTCTCGTTCCCAAGTATACTCCGGTCCATGCTTTGAATTCCATCGGATCTTGACAATAGGTATCCGACTTTGTTTCAGTTGCTTTACCTCACGGTCCATAACTTTTATGGGCTCTTCGATAAAATGCAACTTCCCATCTATTCGAACCTTACCTAACGGAATTTTCTCATCACTCACTGCTAGACATTTCTTCAGATTAGATACATGGAATGTGTTGTGGACACCATGAAGTTCTGGGGGTAACTCTAGTTTGTAAGCCACCGGACCTACTCTAGATAAAATCTTAAAGGGTCCAATATAACGGGGATTCAATTTTCCTCGTTTTCCAAATCTTATAACGCCTTTCCATGGCGATACTTTCAACATTACTCGGTCACCACTTCAAACTCCATTGGCTTCCGCCGCACATCCGCGTAACTTTTCTGTCTACTACGGGCAGTCAACAACCTCTTCTTAATCTGAACTATCATCTTCGTAGTCTCCCGGATCAATTCCGGTCCCGTGAGCTGGGTATCCCCAACTTCACTCCAACATACAGGAGATCTACACTTCCTACCATACAAAGCTTCAAACGGTGCAGCCTTAATACTAGAATGGTAACTATTGTTATACGAAAACTCTGCTAACGACAAATGTTTATCCCAATTCTTACCAAAGTCTAACACACAAGCTCTCAACATATCTTCCAGTGTTTGTATTGTCCTTTCACTCTGCCCATCAGTCTGGGGGTGATAAGCAGTGCCCATGTCGAGATTCGTTCCCAAAGATCTTTGGAGAGATTTCCAAAAATTCGATGCGAATCTAGGATCTCGATCTGAAATGATCGATACAGGCACTCCATGCTTGCATACAACATTATCAAGGTATATTCGTGTCAGCTTCTCCAGTGAGAACTGCTCCTTAACCGGAATGAAGTGTGCTGATTTGGTCAGTCTATCGACAATAACCCAAATCGAATTGTTTCCAGATGATTTTCTAGGAAGCTTGGTGATAAAGTCCATCGTAATTCGCTCCCACTTCCATTCAGGAATCTTTGGCTGTTGAAGTAGTCCTGATGGCTTTTGATGTTCGGCTTTAACTCTAGCACAAGTCAAGCATTGAAGAACATACATAGCTATGTCAGCTTTCATATTCGGCCACCAATACAACTTCTTCAAATCATGGTACATCTTATCAGATCCCGGATGAATGGAATACTTAGATTTATGGGATTCTAACATAACCAAATCTCTTAAGCCTCCAAACTTAGGTATCCACATACGACCTCTAAAGCATTTCACTCCATCAGCTCTAACCTCTAAAGGATCTCCTTCTCCTCGGAACCCTTCATTAACAAAATTCTCCTTCTTACAAGCTTCTATTTGCGCATTTCTAATTTGCTCAGGCAAATTATTGTGCACGGTCAAGACTAGAGAACGCACCCTGATAGGCTCTCTATCTTTCCTACTCAACGCATCAGCAACAACATTGGCTTTTCCTGGGTGATATTTTATATCACAGTCATAATAACTTAACAACTCTATCCATCTTCGTTGCCTCATGTTCAATTCCTTCTGGTCGAGAATATACTGTAGGCTTTTGTGATCGGTGAATACCGTACACTTGGTGCCATACAGATAATGTCTCCATAACCTAAGAGCAAAGACTACAGCTCCTAACTCAAGATCATGAGTAGTATAATTCTCCTCATTCTTCCTTGATTGCCTAGAAGCATAAGCTATCACTTTCTCCCTCTGCATCAAAACAGCTCCATAACCTCTAAGAGATGCATCACAATACACTACAAAATCTTCACTCCCTTCGGGTAATGATAAGATTGGCGCACTACATAATTTTTGCTTCAATGTCTGAAATGCTCCATCTTCATCACTTCCCCAAACGAAAGTGTTAGAAATACGTTTTAACGTATATTAGAAGTATCGGTCACTCCACAATATGATTTATGTTGTAATAGCTCGTAGTTAGTAATTAGTTATTAGTTGCTTATTAACTTAAGTAAGAACCGGTCCATGGGCTTGTCATGGACCGGCCCAAGCCCAATGTTAGGCTTGGAGTATAAATACCCCTTTCCACCATGGAAAGGGGTTGGTTGTTGTTCCATTTGCATTTTCATAGTAATAAAATCATACACATTTTCTCTCACTTTCTCTCTCTAGTTTCTCTCACTAGAAAACATCAACCCACTTCATAGATTCATAGGTTATCAATATTCTACATTTGGTATCAAGAGCTATGGGGTGATTTAAGGTAAGGATTGTGTTGCTTTTTTAGTTTTTGAATCAATTAGTGATCTTTAGAAAAAATCAATCTTGAATCTTGTTGTTTTTGGTGTTTTTGTTATTGGGATTGATTGATAAGGATTGGGTTTAGCTTATTTTGGTAAAAATCATAAAACTTTTTGTGGTTTTGGATCAAAAATCGGGGTTAAAAGCTGCTTTTTAAGTCTCGGAAACATTTTTTCCAGAACTTTCCGAATAGGGATTCCGAATAGGGAGATTTTTCAGTATAGAAGGTTTATTCCGAATAGGGATTCCGAATAGGAGAAATATTCAGAATAACAAAAGTTTCCGAATAGACTTTCCGAATAGAAGGATTTTTTCCGAATAGCAGTTTTTTCCGAATAGCATATACTTTCCGAATAGCAGAAATCTTTCCGAATAGCCAAAAACTTTCCGAATAGCCTATATTTTTCCGAATAGCCAGATTTTTTCCGAATAGCCAAAATTTTTCCGCATAGGAGAAATATTCCGAATATCTTTCCGAATTGCCCATCATTCCGAATAGGAGGTTTTTTCCGAATAAGCCAAATTGCCAGATATTCCGAATTGAAGAAAATATTCCGCATAAGGGGTTTTCCGCATAAGGGTTATTCAGCATAGAGTTTATTCCGAATAGGGTATTTTCAGCATAGGATTATTCCGAATAGGTGTTATTCCGAATAGGGTTTATTTTAATTTGGGGTTATTCCGTATAAGCAAGTTCAAGGGGTATTTGAGTTTTTTCGACGATCTTTAGTGGATTTAATCTTGAGTTCAACCAACACAACACAAATTCTCAACCTTTCTTCACTGCTCGATCAACCGATAATCTTTGAGTCTGTTAAGTGATCACAATGAATCCAAGTTCTTTAATGCCTCAGATGACATCTCTTACGGATATCTCGATCATAACGGGGACTGATAGTCGTCCACCGATGCTTATTAAAGAGGTGTTTGAAGCATGGCAGGGCCGTATGATGCAATACTTGAAGGGCAAACCAACATACGGAAGGCTTATGGTCAAATCGATTTTGAATGGTCCACTCGACTATGGTACCATTGTGGCAAATAACGTGTCTCGACCAAGAGAATATGAAGAACTCACACCGGCACAACAACTCATTGCTGATGCTGATGAAAAGGCTCTACAGACACTTCTCCAAGCCCTTCCGCATGATATTTATCGTATGGTTAGTCAATATACGGTTGCCAAAGATTTGTGGGAACGTCTAAAGGTGTTGTTACAAGGTACGTCTCTCACCAAACAGGAAAGGGAGTGTCAGCTGTATGATCTGTTTGATAGATTCACGTACAGCCCAGGGGAAACACTACACGATTATTACTTCAGATTCACTACTCTAATGAATGATCTGAATGTATACAATCTAGTGATTGCTCCATTCCAGGTTAACACCAAGTTCTTGAATACTTTACCTCAAGCTGAATGGGGTGAGTATATTACCGATGTGAAGTTAACCCGGGATTTGCATAAGTGCAACTTAGATCAAATCTATGCTTTTCTTCAGCAGCATGAGAAGCATGTGATTATGCACCGTTCTCCTCGCGGTATGTACCCAGATTCCTTAGCTTTGATGGCGAATCAACCAAGCTTATCACACAACAACACACCTTATATCTTGGGACATCAAGCCTATCATCCATCACCTTACATGACACCAACCTTCCCACAATACTCGATTCTACCGCAACCACCCACCTCACATCAGCAACAATATCGGTTCAATGCACCTTCACCACAGTATGCTTCACAACTTCATCCAGCAAATGTTGCACCTTATGCTCAGCCTTCATATTCTTCTTATCAAGAGAATGCAGCATATCCAACAAGCTACCCTGATCAAATGAGTATTCCTTCTATTGATTATGCAGCTCATCCAGATCAAGCACTGTATTGTGATGATGAGGAAGTCCCCGTTCCTGTATTCCAACAAGGAGCTGACCCAGTTGAAGTGCTAACCACTATGTCTGCGTATCTCACAAGAAATTTAAGCAAACGAGGATACAGAGGATCAGCTCCTAGCAACAATCAGTTGAGGAATTCATCCAATTCTCGCCAACAAGCTACTATTGAGAATGGCAGGGTCATGGTTCAGCCAATTCAACCATATTAGGGGAGATCTTCCACTTCAACCAATGCTCGCACGATTAATCCTGCTCCTGCTCCAATGGTCAACAATCCTCCACGGGCTAATACAGGCAAGTTGAGAATGATTACATGCTACAACTGCAAGGAAGAGGGTCATATGTCCAGGGATTGTCAGAAACCCAAGAGGAGAAGGGATGGACAGTGGTTTGCAGAAAAGATCTATCTGGTAAATGCTCAGGCGCAAGGAAGGGAACTTGATGAAGAGGAGCTTGCATTGCTTGATGACCCAGGGATTGCTGAACAAGACGTTGTCACTACGCAGAATGCAGCTTACCAAGCCGATGATCTTGATGCGTATGACTCCGACTGTGATGACTTTCAATCTGCAAAGGCTGCTCTCATGGCAACTATCTCCAGCTTAGGGCCAGAAAAGAGATCTGAGGTACTTATTAATACCAACGATAATACCACTGATGCTAGTATTCAACCACATCAAGTTGTGCAAGAGAGTGCTGATTCGAATGAATCTTCGGTGGCGAGTCCTTCAAACGAGGAGACAAACAATGATAGCAATATCAATGTGAGTCCCCAGACTTTGAGTGAATCACAACCGGGACCCAGTTTGCATACGCCTACTCCTGCTCAACAAGATTTGGTCATGGTTCCTGCTACATTACTTAGCCAAATGAATGCTGCACTCTTAGAAACCTTAGCTAAGAATAAGAATTTGTCTGATGAGCTTGCCTTAAGCAATGAGAAAGTTCAAACCTTGGAATTAGTGCCCTCGTCTAGTGTTCTAACTAATCTCGAATATGATCACTTTAGAAACAAACAAATGGGTCACTTGCAAGAAATAGAAAACTTAAGAGCAAATCTGTCTAATGAACTTCAAGAAAAAGAGTTAGTGGTCACTAATTTTCAAAAACTTCAAACGGATTACGAATCACTAGAGTCTAAGAAGAATGAAATGGAGATTAATGCCACTAATAAGATTAGAAGTCTAGATTACTTGCTGTTAAGACAATACGCTGCTTCACAACTAGTTCACTTATTTGATGCTTCATTTAGAGAATTTAACTTATCACGTCAAAAAGGCCTTCCCCCTAATCCACGGTATGCAAAACAAGCTTTAAGACATAGTCCTAGACTTTATAATGCAACTCAATTAGGATTGGCCTTAGAACCGATTGTTTTTCCTGGTGATCCAACAAGTAAGGAACTAGTTGATGAGGATCGGTCATACAATTCTGCAAAATATCCCGAGTGTGATTATTTTAAATTGAATAAGGAGCTTGCAAAAACAGATTTTAGAATTCGCTTCCATATGGACAAAGATCTCATAACAGCACCAACCTACATATTAGATGAAGAAAACCCTAGTACGTTTCCTACACTTGTCAATATGGAAGGTCCTAAGGAAATTCCAAAGGATCTTCCACCTGTTAGCACTGTATGGTTAAACTTGCAAGAGATTAATCAATACTTTACTAATTTTGACAAGGTCATTTTGGAACATACGACTTCAAATGGCCTAAACGCTGGAGAATGGGCTTTTGAACATATGAACGAGGTGTTTAAAACTGAGATCAATCCGTTTGTCGAAAGTCTAAAAGAAATTTTTGCATCTCTTAAGGAAAATCTTGTTTTTGAAATTGGTGAAGTTCAAAAAGTGTTTTACGAAATGGACACCGCTTACGAACTGCAACTAGTTGAAAAAGAAAAGATTTTAACCGAATATGACCGATTCTTGTCTGCAGTAATCTCGTGTGATGTGCTTACTACTGTAAATGTAAATTATTCGAATGAGCTTACATCCACTATGATTAATTGTGATGTTGTGAATATTTGTAATGATATTTGTGATGATGTTTGTGATATCTCTGTAAATGTTGCTGATTCTGTAAATGAGGTAGAAAATCAGTCTTGTCACGAATCTAACGCTGAGTTTTTAAAGCTACAATATTCTTACAATTTACTTTCAAAACGCTTTAATCAACTAGAACAACATTGTATATCTTTAGAATTAAAACAACAAACTCAAAATGAGAATCTTTTGATATCAAATGTTTGTGAAAACGATGTTGAGAATAGTGACAAGATGATTGCAATTGTTAAGACATTAGAGGAAGAGATAATGAGATTGAAGAGAGATGTGTCATCAAATGAAACACTCAAAATGGAACTAGCGGCTGCAGAGTCTAAAAACCAAGTCTTAGAAATTAGACTTTCATCTGTTCTAGGGGAGATGGATCGGACAAGACAGGGATTATCCGCTCTTTATGGTTCACTAGAAGAACGCTTCGCTATTAATGCGGCACAGCAACAATCTTTTGTTGAACAACTGAACCAAAAGTGCGAGGAAATCTCTGATTTGAACATCCTGCTCATAGACAAAAATATGGTTTTGGCTGAGTTAAAGGAGACACTTCTTCTCACCCGACAAGAAGTTGTTGATAACTTAGCTACCGACTCTGCACCGTCCACTAGTGCTCCAACAACCAAGTCAGTAGTGCTTTATAAGAATCCGCTTCATAAGAGGAACCCGGTTACCTACGA
Source organism: Glebionis coronaria (assembly GCA_025667525.1). Taxonomy (NCBI): domain Eukaryota; kingdom Viridiplantae; phylum Streptophyta; class Magnoliopsida; order Asterales; family Asteraceae; genus Glebionis; species Glebionis coronaria. The sequence goes on along the minus strand of CM046882.1, from coordinate 170,303,002 downwards.
TGATTATATGAGGAATGCCATTAAGCATGTCGATCTTCTTAGGGATATTTTAGACGATCTTTATGCCTTAGATCCCTCAAGTAGCGACTATTATTCGGCTCATGAATATGTTAAGCGAGTTCAATATTGCCTAGCATATTTGCAATACATAGGTACACCAGGTTCTGCACTACTTAATAATAGGCCCATTGCTGTCACTCCATTTAATAAGACTCCAGGAGCGAAACCGTCATTGGCACAATCAAGTAAGACACCTTTAAAATCTGTTGCTAATGTTCCCACTTTGCCTTCTACAGGATTAAAAGAGACTACTAAGGCTAAAGGATCGCCACTCAAGAAAGCTAAGATCAAGCCCTCCACTAGTAGTGCCACAAAGAAGAAAGTAGAAGTTCACAATAGGAATGCTAGTTCAGTTTTAAATAAAAAGAATCATGTTAAGACTAAAAGCTCTGCGCCTGTGCAGCAGCCTAAACCATTCGTGAATTCTGATTTAAATTGTTGGAATTGTAATGAATGTATGTTTTCCCAGCGTCATGATTTGTGTCTGATTGATCACGTTAATGAAATGAATGCTATTAAGAATGGTCTTGAATGGAAGCCAACGGGTAGAACTCGTGCCCAAGTTGGCTGGCAATGGCGTCCCACTGGTAGGACCTTTACATTAGATGGAAAAATGTGCCCTTTAACTAGGAATGCATCCATTGAGGTTAGGTCTGAGAGTCTTTTAGTTAGGAACACTCGCACTCAAGTATGGAAACAGCGCCCTTTAATTAGGTCAGCCCCCACTATAGTGCCTATCAGTGAAGAAATACCTCAGGATTTGAGCCAACTAGAATCTACACCACCTATTAAGAAAAAGAAGGCTAGGAAATCTAAGAAACCTAGAGTTAGCAAATCTAAGATTATTAAATCTGTACCTGCTAATAACAAGGAACACTCAGATTCCGATACCTCTACATTGTCTTTGTGTGGTGATATTTTCAGGTGGTCCAAATCATCCTGTGGTATTTGGACTCCGGTTGTTCAAAACATATGACCGGAAATCGCTCGATGCTCCGAAATTTCGTCAGCAAGTTTCTTGGTACGGTTAAATTCGGGAATGATCATATAGCAAAGATTATAGGGTATGGTGAATATCAGATTGGAAACGTGACGATTTCTAGGGTATACTATGTAGAAGGTCTTGGTCATAACTTATTCTCAGTAGGACAGTTTTGTGATTCCAACCTTGAGGTTGCTTTTCGACAACACACTTGTTTCATCCGCAACTTGGAAGGAAAAGATTTGTTGAAGGGATCTCGTGGTGCAAATCTTTATACGTTGTCTCTACAAGATATGATGGCCGCCTCTCCAGTATGTCTTCTCTCTAAAGCATCTAAGACCAAGTCATGGTTATGGCATCGCAGATTATCTCATCTTAATTTTGATGCTATTAATCATCTGGCTAAAAACGAGTTAGTTCGTGGTCTTCCAAAGCTTAAATTTCACAAGGACCATTTATGTTCCGCGTGTTCAAGGGGGAAAAGCACAAAGAAATCTTACAAACCCAAAGCTGAAGACACTAATCAAGAAAAACTTCATCTTTTGCATATGGATCTTTGTGGGCCGATGAGAACTGAAAGTGTGAGCGGTAAGAAATTCATTCTCGTCATTGTGGATGATTTTTCCAGGTTTACATGGGTTAGATTTCTACGTACAAAGGATGAAGCACCGAAGGCTATCATCACTTTTCTCAAGTTCATTCAGGTACGTTTGAATACCACTGTCCGCCGTATTCGTACAGACAATGGTACAGAGTTCGTCAACCAGACTCTTCGTGATTATTATGAAGGAGTTGGTATATCACATGAAACATCCGCTGCACGCACTCCACAACAAAACGGTGTCGTTGAAAGAGGGAATCGTACACTTATGGAAGCTGCTAGGACCATGCTTATTTATGCGAACGCTCCATTGTTCTTGTGGGCAGAGGCTATTTCTACTTCATGTTTCACCCAAAACCGTTCTATCCTTCGGAAACGCCATGGAAAAACACCTTATGAGCTTTTACATGACCGTAAACCCGATGTTTCATTTTTCCATGTGTTTGGTGCTCTGTGTTATCCAAACATCAATAGTGAGAACTTGGGTAAGCTTCAACCGAAAGCCGATATAGGTATTTTCATTGGTTACTCACCATCCAAAAGAGCATACCGAATCTATAACCGTCGTCTTGGCAAGATTGTAGAAACTATGGACGCAGATTTCGATGAGCTGACAGCGATGGCTTCTGAGCAACACAGCTCTGAACCCGCGCTTCATGAGATGGGAACCGGTGCTATTAGTTCTGGATTAATTCCCAATAATCCTACTTCTACATCATTTTTACCACCAACAAGGCCCGAGTGGGATAAACTGTTTCAACCGTTGTTTGATGAATTCTTCGATCCCCCGACTGATGAAGTTCAAGCACCTGTAGTAATTGCTCCAATACCTGAAGTGGTTGCTCAAGCTAATGAACCTTTATCTAATGCATCTACAATTCACATTGAACCGGATGCACCTTCACCAAGTGATTCTCAGACTACACCTGAATCATCACCCCTACTTGTGCCTAATGATGTGGAAGAGGATTCTACTGATCACGACTTGGAATATGCTCACTTGCAAGAGCTTCCTTTCTTTGGTGTAGCGATCCCTGAAAACCCTTCAGCCGCGTCTACCTCAGAAGAAGCTCCTTCTATTGTTCACTCTAGACCACCTAGGATTGAAAACCATAGCACTAAATGGACAAAAGATCACCCAATTAGGAATGTTATTGGAGATCTAGATCGACCCGTCTCTACACGCCATCAATTACAAGAGAGTGCACTTTATTGCTACTTTGAAGCATTTCTCTCTGAAGTTGAACCTAAAAATTGGCAGCAGGCTATGACCCAATCATCTTGGATTGAAGCTATGCAGGAGGAACTAAATGAATTCCAACGACTTGAAGTATGGGAATTGGTTCCTCGCCCTGACAAGGTTAACATCCTTACTTTGTTATGGGTTTATAAGGTTAAACTTGATGAGATGGGTGCGGTATTGAAGAATAAGGCTAGATTGGTCGCTAGAGGATATAAACAAGCCTTGGGTATAGACTTTGAAGAATCTTTTGCTCCTGTGGCTAGATTGGAGGCGATTAGAATATTCCTTGCGTTTGCTGCTCATATGAACATGATCATCTATCAAATGGATGTGAAGACGGCATTTTTGAACGGTGAACTAAGGGAAGAAGTTTATGTTAGTCAACCGGATGGGTTCGTCAGTACGGAGTCTCCAAATCATGTGTACAAGCTTAAGAAGGCTCTCTATGGGTTGAAACAAGCTCCACACGCGTGTTATGATCTCCTGTCAACATATCTCATGTCGGAAGGCTTCTCTAAAGGCAAAGTGGACCCCACTCTATTCACTCTCAAGGAAGGCAACGACATGCTTCTGGTACAAATTTATGTTGATGATATAATTTTTGCTGCCACTAACATAGAATTGTCAAACCGATTTGAGAAGATAATGTCCACACGCTTTCAGATGTCGATGATGGGAAAAATTTCATTTTTCTTAGGATTACAGATTTCTCAGAATCCCAGAGGCATCTTCATTAATCAATCCAAATATGCTCTAGAATCTCTTAAGAAATATAATTTTGAAAATTGTGACCCCGTAGACACTCCAATGGTGGAGAAATCCAAGTTAGATGAAGATAGGAATGGGACTATTGTCGATCCAAAACTTTACCGTGGGATGATCGGCACCCTTCTATATCTGACTGCTAGCAGGCCTGATTTGCAATTTGCTGTATGCATGTGTGCCCGGTATCAGGCTCGGCCTACCGAAAAGCACCTACATGTTGTGAAAAGGATCTTTCGGTATCTAAAAGGAACACTTCATCGTGGTCTATGGTATCCGAAAGATTCCTCGATTGCTTTAATATCATACGCAGATGCCGATCATGCTGGATGTCAAGATACGAGGCGTAGCACTTCTGGATCTGTGCAACTCCTAGGAGATAGATTGATCAGTTGGTCTTCAAAAAGGCAGAAAAGCGCTGCAATTTCTAGCACGGAGGCTGAATACATCGCCATGTCCGGTTGTTGTGCTCAAGTCCTTTGGATGAGATCACAATTAACTGACTACGGTCTTGGATTTAACAAAATCCCGATTTATTGTGACAACAAGAGCGCCATTGCCCTTTGCTGCAACTATGTTCAACACTCCCTGGCCAAGCACATAGACATTCGCTACCATTTCATTAAGGAGCAGGTGGAGAACGGAGTGATCGAGCTGTATTTTGTCACTACTGAGTACCAGTTGGCGGATATGTTCACCAAAGCCTTAGATCGAGGACGAATCGAGTTTTTGATCGACAAGCTTGGCATGAAATCATTCACTCCAGCGACTCTCAAAGAGTTGGCAGAAGAATCAGCTGAATAGTCGTGGTAAACTATTCAGAGTATCCTTTGTTCGTGATCATGTATATTATCGTAAATATATAAAACACAAAAAGAAAATACAAAAATATAAAACCTAGAAAAACCATAAAAAATATAAAACCAAGAAAAACCATAAAAATTATAAAATCAAGAAAAACCAAAAATATTTTTCGTTTAAAACGGGCATGTCTTTTAGTACGGTAATATTTACGGCCTTAGAAATGTCGATTAATATTGACACGGTGCCATAAATAGAGTCCGTATAAAAGTTGTAATGTTTTTAAAACATGCCCATAATGGCTTGTAGTTATTTCTGACTGCAACCCGGTTTTCATATTAAAGTCACGTATTTCCTTGGAAAACGTTGGCTCAGAACGGGAATTAATTTTCTCGGGCGTGATTTACAAGCCAAATCATGCAAAGGGATCAAGTTTACTTTACAACTTGGTCTAACACGAATTTGTGTACGTCTCAATGCATTAATTTGTTAAAATAAGAGAAATCTTATTGACACCACGAATCAAACTTTTTCAAGATATCAATTGGGAAATGTTTTTCATCATCATGTGCCTCGTTAAACAATGACTACAGCTCTTTAAATAGAAAACGGGTCATCGTTTAAGGGGGAGAAAATGTTACATCATCTTTCACATCAAAAAGATCTTCATAAAGCTTAATGGTTAATATTTGGATTGCTTTGGCATTTGTATTGTTGTTGCTTATAAGTTTGTCGTGGATAGTTTTGTGCTTGTGTTAAGATAAGTTAATCACTAAGGCTCGGGTAGTTAACATAAGATAGGGTCAAAGTGACAAGTATTAAAACTTGGTAAACAAAAGAATGTTGAATGAAGCAAAAAGAAAAGTTGAGGGGGCAAAGTTGACAATATGTCTAACTTGTGGAAAATTTGACCTAGTCAAAACCTCCCCCCCCCCCCCCCCCCCCCCCCCCGTTTCTTCTATTCTTTCACTGTTTACTCTATCCTTTGCCGCCATTGATTCAAACACACTCGAAACACACGAAATAAAAAACAAACACCTAAAAAATCCAACATCTTCTAGATCAGTTCTTCAAAAAGGTAATCAATCGGTTTAATCATTCATTCAAATCAAGTTATTTATCTGTTTTTGTGGAAAATCAAACGAATTAATTTCTGATTAATTAGGGTTAATTAAATTGGGGGTTTTGCCTGGGTTATATTCGGAATTGATCTATTTGCACAGATTTGACCTTAGAACACTTGAATCAAACGATTGCATGCTTAATTAGAAAATATATAAGTGTTGCAAAACTTTTCGCGTAAGAATAACTTTCCGCATGGAGAAATCTTTCCGAATAGAAAAGTTTTTCCGCATAGACAAAAGTTTTCCGCATAGGCCAAACTTTCCGCATGGAGAAATCTTTCCGCATAAAGAAATTTTTTCCGAATAGGATTTCTATTCCGCATAGGCAAATGTTCCGAATAAGGATTTTATTCCGCATAGGCAAATGTTCCGAGTAAGGATTTTATTCCGCATAGGACCAAATGTTCCGAATAAGGACTTTATTCCGCATAGGCCAAATGTTCCGAATAGGGCATTTATTCCGCATAGGCCAAATGTTCCGAATAGGGCATTTATTCCGCATAGGCCCAATGTTCCGAGTAAGGATTTTATTCCGCATAGGACCAAATGTTCCGAATAAGGACTTTATTCCGCATAGGACCAAATGTTCCGAATAGGGATGTTTTTCCGCATAGGCCCAATGTTCCGAATAGGATATTTATTCCGCATAGGCTCAATGTTCCGAATAGACATTTTATTCAGAATAGGAATTGCTTTCCGCATAAGATAAATGTTCCGAATAGCCTTTTATTCAGAATAAGGATGTTTTTCCGCATAGGTTATATGTTCCGAATAGACTTATGTTCCGCATAGGATTCATATTCAGTATAGACCTATTATTCCGAATTGAGTGATTATTCCCCATAGAAGATGTTTGCATGGTTTCAAAGCTTAAGGGATTATGTCATATGTACAATGCTTAGGTTTAAAGTCATAATGATATTCATACTTGTATGTATCAACCTTTGTGTTTTATCTTAAGCAGAGACGATGACTAACCTTACCGTACAACAAATACAACACACCAGAGCCACCGCCATTGCCGAAGCCAAGACTCTAAAGTTTATTCCGAACAACTTTCGTTTGAAGGAGGTATCTCACTCTACCCATAATGGATTTAAGGTAGGTACAGCCATGCTTGATAAATCACATTTCAAGCATGCGCTAAGGAGAAGTGCTTCAGTGCCCTATGACTACCTTTACGAGTTCTGGGCTACCAAAGAGAGGACGTCCAACAAAATCACTTTTTCCTTGGACAACAAGCAGCAGACGCTTACTGTGTCAGACTTTAGGAAGATTTTTGGATTTCGGCCGACACTCAAAGACTTATCATACTCAGCCAACCCGACTAAGGACCAGATCATGGAGATGTTCACCACCATTGGATGTCTTGACATACGAACCCCGTCTGAGTTTACTACTGCCAAAGTTGGTCAACCATGGAAAGCTATTTTTGGGATTCTAAGCCGATGTTTAACACCCAAAACAACTGGGTTTGATGCTGTTCGTCCACCAATCATCAATATGTTTTATGGTATGTTTAAAGGTATGGGTATTGATTATGCATCACTGCTGTGGGAGGAGTTTACTTTTCAACTCTTCACAAACACAAAGGGTAAGGTTAAAAGCTACCAGTACCCTAGGTTTATTAAGTTGATCATACATTACTTTATGGAAAACGATGCATCCATTAACAAGCGTGCAGGTAGTCGTTACCACATGATAGATGATGATGATTTGGTAGACTTAAGGCAGGAGACTCATTCGAATACGGTTATTCCTGGTCCCATTCCCAGTCATCTTCTAACCGATGAGATTATAGCATCTGAAGCTTATAAGAACTTGCTAACAGAAATTGAGAATCAACGAGCAAGTATTCTAGCAGTTGAAGACTCATCTACCACGGTTAAGAGCAAAGGTAAAAGGAAGCAAACAGATTTACCTGAACCCAAAACCAAGAAGAAGAAGACAGAGGGTAAGAAAGGAAAGGGTAAGGCTGATGAGATGCGTCTACGTGACGAAGAAAACATTGTTGATCCTGCTCTTGATAAAACTGAGAAACAAATGATGAAGATAGCTATTCAAAGGAGTAGGAAAGATACTGGCGGTAGTGGTTCAGGTGCAAGGGTAGACGTTGAGGATGAGTACATGGAACCCGATGATGTTGATGAGTTTGGGTCACCTGAACATTATTCCACTTCGAAGGAGCCATCAATCCCTATTTCAGCAAGTATGGAAAAGGAGTCTGTTGCTCCTACGATCACGATGTCAACCCAACCTTTAGCAACTCAACTTCAACCAACTCAACCCTTACCAACCAAACCGGTTTCAACACCTTTTCCTCCACCACCAATAAAGCCCATCCTCAGTACCGCAGTTACAACCGAGCCTATTCCATCAACCCAAAGCAGCTCTGCAACGTCTGCAATGGCCGCATTAGTAATGGCCGAGATGTTGGATAAACATGTGGATACTAACAAGAGAGAAATGGATGAACTTCGTCAAGAGTTAAATAGAAGAGCTCAAAGTGAAGAAGCATCAAGGAAAGCTCAAGAAGAGTTGATTGCCAAGTTCGCTGCAGACATGGAATTTACACGTAAAACTCATGCAGAAGAACTTGCTCGGGTTAAAAAGGCTGAAGCTGATAGGCATAAAGCACGAATTACGAGACTTAAAGCTATTAAGGATGACCTCAAAGAGCAAAAAGCAGCTCTTGAAGCTTCTATTGAGCAGAGAGTGAAAGACTCCATTGAATCCCTAATGCCTAAACTGCGTGATGATTTGAAGACGCTTGCTGCTGACAACTTAATGATCAAATCATCCAATCCTTCAGAAGCCGCCTACAAGATCGCTTATGACTTGACGGATTTTGAACTTAAGAAGATCCTCAAAGCTCGAATGAAGGAACTTGGATCGTTTGATAAATCAAGGAATCAACGGGCTCTCTTCAAATCCCTGAATGACGCTATCATGGAGGATGATAGGTTGTTCAAGACGTTTGGAAGTGTGGTACCCTACCACATTCTCCCTGAAGAAGAAAGGGAAGAGAGCGACGAAGAAGAGGGTACTGGTGGAGAAGAGGAAGAAGAAGAAGAAGAAGATAAGAATGAGGATGATGATGAGGATGATGAGGATGAGAATAATGATGATGATGAGGATGATAATGATAAGGATGATGATAATGATGATGAAGATGATGATCATGATGAGGATGAGGATGAGGATGATGATGATGAGGATGAGGATGATGATGATAATGATGGTAATGATGGTGGTGATGGTCACCAGGAGAGTGTTAAGGGGAGCAATGCGGATAAAGGTGAACAGCCTGAGAAAGGGGATAAGGGTGCCAGCTCAAAGAAACCTGTTAAGTCTGGCACCAAATCCAAGAAAGATGCAGCACCAAAGGAAAAGTCTACATCCACGGAATCCAGACGATCGGAGTGGCGCCATGATGTGAATGCCACTACAGGGTCATCTATTCCTGGTACATTTATCCATGCATCAATACCTGTTACCACTAACCCTGTTAGTTCTATTGTTGTTGCTCCTGTGATTGCAGAATCGGTAACCGAACCTGAAGCTGCACAACATTCACCCGTCCATGACACTGCTGAAATGCCTGAATCAGAACAAGCAGATGTTCACGTCTCCACTCCTCAGCAACAAAACCCACAATCTACTATTCCTGAACCAAGCACAAGGAACTGGGAGGACACGTTGGAGATCGCCGAGACTGCTCCACCACAGGCCTGGATCACGGCAGCGGCGCAGTATGATCCGATCACCGACGCCGACAAAGATGTTTTGTATCTTCGTATCCGAAGTCCGATTGACTTATGTGCATTTCTTGCTCATGAGTATAAGACTTCGGTTACTCCATCTTTGGTGAAGAAAGTACTGAAGGATAAAAGACTTCGCGCCAAAACCCGGTTGACCCAAATGGAGTTCGAATATTATGCCGAGGAGATCCTGAAGGCTCTGAATACCGTTCAACGGCTAGGTCTTCATGAATCAGAAAGAGCTCCACCTCCAATGGATCCTACTCAAGATAATCAGATTGCTCTTGACTTCTTCGTCACCAATGATCTGGTGTATCTACTGAAGGGGTCATCAAAGTACGCAACCTCCCTGACCTTGCTGAAAGCTGCCAACTGGGGGACAATACCATTTATCGAGGAAAAGGTAAACCGACTCTGGGTCCCTAAGATAAATCGTAATTATGATATGTATGCTGTCATAGGTGCATCTCATTGGGACGAACGAGTCCGAAGGGCGTACAGGGGTTGCTGCTTGGTCAATTCTGGAAGCAATGTTAGATCCGACATCCGCATCTCCAGCATCTTAGGAATGAAAACTGAAGCCAAGAATGGGTATTATCATGTGACGGAGATTCGTTTGAAAAGGGAGGATGACAGGGAATACAAAATCCAGCAGGGAGATTTTTCCATCATTCGCCTTGAGGATATCGAAGATATGCTGCTTCTGATGACCAGAGATCAACTCACACATATTCCTCGTGAAGACCTCATTGCTTTGAATACAGCACTTCGTATGTTCACACGAAGCGTTGTGATCAAGACACGAGTTGAAGATCTTCAGTTGGGAGTCGAAAGCTATCAAAGGAAGCTCAACCTAACTCGTCCAGTGAATAAAGTGCTACCTCAACATGTAGAAAGATGTCCCTATACCGGCATTTCAGTCCCGAATTATGGCATCTTCTACTTGAACAGTCGAGGTTTAATGAAGTTTATGAGGGTGGGTGAGCTCCATAAGTACAGTGATGGGACTCTTCTACAAGTCAGAGGAAAGTTGGAGCATCTGAACTCGGGTGGGACGTTGCCAGAAATGACGGAGGATTGGCATCCAGGTTACCGGCAGATGGCGAAGTATGTCATCAAGAAGATCGATCAGAAGCTCCGTGAACGTAGATTGATGAGGAGCTTGGAAAGATTTGTGGGTGGTAGACCATATGGAGTGCACTACAGGACACTGCAACGATCCATCTAATGGGTCGTACATTTCAGGTCACTCTATATTGGTATTATTTGTGAATATGTATATTTGCGAATAATGTGCTTTAATGGCTTGTTGTAGTGTTAAGGTATGATAATTTTTCAAGAATTTCTCACGAGATTCTAAATCTTTCAAAATATATCATACTAAAGCACTACAACTATCCCTTATTAATTTAAGGGGGAGCAATAACTTGTTCTATGGCCAAAATCGATTTCATTTTTACCCAAATACCGGTTAATCCATTCAATATCCCAAATATTAATGGTTAACATTTTGGATAAGGGGAGAAAATGGGATTAAGGAGACCTAAGTGATACTTGGCTAAAAGATGAAAAAAGACTTAACGATATTCCAACTTAATATGTGCTAAGCACGTGTTAAGGGGGAGCGTTTTTGATGAACAAAACACCTAAGGTACAAAACTTTTGATTTTAATATCACAAGTACCTTATGTGATTTTCAATGATTTTTCATGGTGGCAATTCCTTCCAAAACACGCTTAATTCACGACGAATGTGGTGACAAAAGGGTGGTAGGAATAGGTTTAGTCCAATGATTCATCAGAGCCGATGGAATCTTCCCAAGGACAATTCCCTAGATAGAATTAGAAGTCCTAGGAAATTTGGAGAAAGAATGTGAACGTAGCTGAATGCCGACCAAGTACTTAAGCTAGCACTGGAACAATCACAACAAGGTGCTAGTGATGACGTATTGGTAAGCATTGAAGGGGTTGAAGAATGAAAAAGAAATGTAAAGATAAAGGGTGTAAAGAAAGAAGCCCTCCTTACAACTTTAGGCAGAAACCGGGTCAATACATATGCTATTGAGGTCATTTTTGCTAATGATTCTCGGTATTGAAGAAAGACATCATGGACCCAGTGATGCAATGCACAACCCTTCCCAGCTAACTCAAATATCTCTCAAAAGGTATTTGTTTTAATCACACGGAGATCAACACGTTATCTATTGGTTTATTCACTCCGAATAGACTGGTATTGAAAAGGTGGCACTCCTCTCCAGCCATCGCTCACTAAATCAAAACGCACAATCGAGTCTAGAGCCAAGAGATCATCAAAAGTCTCATTAGAACACTTTTCATTTATTCCTTGCTTTCTCACACACTGTGAAAAGTAAGAGATTTTCATGAGTCCTACGCAATATTCCTGTAATATTGCCAGAACATCCGAGTAATACGCAAGTATTACAATGAAGATGGAAATCCTGCTTGAGCCAACATCAAACAAGCTCATGGTAGGTTACACGTGCGGTTCTTTTAGAACCAATCTTGTGAAAAACTGGAAGGTAACAGTGGTTTAATTCTTAATTGAACTTAAACTCGTTCCAGGCCTCTTCGCATTATCATATGATCTTGCCAGAACACTTAGAGTGACTCTTTATTGACCACAGTGACGAGTGGAAATCCTTCTAGTGTCAACATCAAACAGCACTTGGTAGGTGACGTGCAAGATTCTTTATGAATTGAGCTCGTGACAACTGGAAAGCAACGATGGTGAAAATCTTAATTGAAATTCACTTGTTCCAGGTTTCATGAATTGACGGCTTTTAATCACAAGGATAATTTATCCAAGTGATTCACTCTTTATGTTCGCAGTCAGCTTTGGACGGTCGAATAAAGAGAACGGGTTTACCCGCGAAATCCTGTCAGGAAGTTACTTAATTGAAACTATCCGTCACGGGTACGATATCTAATATCGTCCAACGGTCTTCACCGACCGGAGGTAAAATGCTACCGAATTAGAATAAAATGTTCAAAGCCATTTTATTCGTGTCGTTGCTGTGTACCTGTTAAAGACGGTGGCGTTGCTGTGTACTTGTTGAAGACGGTGGCGTTGCTGTGTACCAGTGAAGACGGTGGTGTTGCGGTGTACCTGTAAAAGTCGTTCCCACATGCTTATGTCTTTTGCAACAAAGTTCAGCAAAAATTCAAGAAAGTACAAGATGAAGTCTTCCGCTGTACCAAACTCTGAAGCTTTCGAGAATTCAACAAAAAGACGTAAGTGTGTGGAACATGAAGTCACGAGGAGGCAAAGTTCACAAGAAAGGCAAAGATCGCACGTGAAAGGCCAAAGAACAATGCTCTCAAGTCAAAGCCAAAAAGATCAAATCAACATATTCACAACAAAAGAAAGAAAAGAAGAAAAGACTACGAGCTAAAGAACGAAGACTTAGTATAGTATGCTAGGTTTAGAACTTTGTAACGTGGAGTGACCTCCCTTAGGGGGAGATTGTTAGAAATACGTTTTAACGTATATTAGAAGTATCGGTCACTCCACAATATGATTTATGTTGTAATAGCTCGTAGTTAGTAATTAGTTATTAGTTGCTTATTAACTTAAATAAGAACCGGTCCATGGGCTTGTCATGGACCGGCCCAAGCCCAATGTTAGGCTTGGAGTATAAATACCCCTTTCCACCATGGAAAGGGGTTGGTTGTTGTTCCATTTGCATTTTCATAGTAATAAAATCATACACATTTTCTCTCACTTTCTCTCTCTAGTTTCTCTCACTAGAAAACATCAACCCACTTCATAGATTCATAGGTTATCAATATTCTACAAAAAGGTTTATTCTTCTGAGTAAGCTTAGTCAAGGGTTTAGCTATCAAAGAAAATTCTTTAATGAATCGCCTATAATAGCCAGCCAATCCTAAGAACTGTCGCACTTCCGTTGGCGTTGTCGGTGCAGACCAATTCTTAATAGCTTCAACCTTTGCAGGATCAACATGAATTCCATCTCTGTTAATCACATGACCAAGAAATTGCACAGAATCCAACCAGAAATCACACTTCGAAAACTTAGCATACAACCTTTCATCCTTCAACAACTTCAAAACAAACCTCAAATGTTCTCTATGCTCATCTTCATTCTTAGAATAGATTAGAATATCGTCAATAAACACAATCACAAATTTATCCAAGTAGGGCTTGCACACTCGATTCATTAAATCCATGAAAACCACAGGTGCGTTAGTTAACCCAAATGGCATTACTTGAAATTCATAGTGTCCATAACGAGTTCTAAATGCAGTTATAGGAATATCTTCTTCACGGACGCGAAGTTGGTGATATCCTGACCGCAAATCTATCTTAGAATACACACTAGATCCTTGCAGTTGATCAAACAAATCATCAATCCTAGGTAAAGGATATCGATTCTTAATTGTCAACTTATTCAGTTCCCTATAATCAATGCACATACGAAAAGATCCATCCTTCTTCTTAACGAACAAGACTTGAGCTCCCCAAGGCGACGAGCTCGGTCGAATAAAACCTTTATCAGACAACTCCTTAAGTTGCTCAGATAACTCCTTTAATTCAGAAGGGGCTAATCGGTAAGGCGCACGTGCCATCGGTGCAGCACCAGGATATAAATCGATTCGAAACTCTACTTGCCTTATTGGTGGAAGTCCTGGTAAATCTTTAGGAAATACCTCAGGAAATTCACAAATAATAGGTACATCTTCCAATCGTTTCTCCCTAGACTCATTCCCGGTCACTTGAGCTAAAAATAACTCACAACCGCTCCTGATGTACTTTTGGACTTTAATACATGAAACGATTTTCAAACGGGATTCACCTCGACTACCATCAATTCTAACGTCCTATTCCTAAGAGGAATCTTAACCTTTTTTTCTCCACATAAAATAGTAGCGTTATTCAACGACAACCAATCCATACCAATAATAATATCAAAACTACCTAATTCTATCAACATCAAATCAATCGGAAAAGAATGGTTTAAGAGATTTAGAGAGCATCCTTCTAATAGCTTATTAGTTTTCACTAATTTACCATCAGCCAATTCCACCTCGTAACTGGTACTTATCTCAACAGGTTCAATATCAATAAGGGCACTAAATTTAGTGGATACAAAGCTCCTATCGGCACCCGAATCGAATAAAGCAACAGCATAATGATTGTTGAGTAAAAACGTACCGGTAACGACATTCGGATCCTCTTTCTTCACCTCAATTGTTCCAAGTTGGTAGATACCACCCTGGGGGTTTCTTCCAGGTACAATCGCTTTCAACTTGGGGCATTCCGATTTCCTATGACCTTCTTCATTACAGTTGAAGCAAATCGTTCCCTTCTTACACCTTTCAACCTTGTGTCCAAGCTTTCCGCAATTTCAGCACTTCCAGCAGTCGCCAGGATGCCTCTTGTTGCCACACTTAGGACATCTATCATCGTTGCGCGGTGCATTGTTGGTAATAGCATTTGCATTCCCCTTTCTCTTGTTCTGACGGCGATTGAAATTCTTCCTATCATCACCTCTATCTACACGATCACCGTCTCCCTTTCTTTTCTCACCAACACGGGCTTCATCTTCCTTATCCTGAATTATCTGTCCAATGAGTTGGTAAGCCATTCAAACAGCATCATCAATGGTCAGTGGTTTCGATGATGTCACGTCCCCCCGGATATTCCTGGTTAACCCTTTCACATATTGCTCAATTCAGATATCTTCGGGTTCAACCAATCGAGGACATAGCAAGGCCAACTCATGGAATCGATTCGTGTAACTATCAATGTCCACACCTTTCATTCTCAAATGAATCAACTCCTGTTCTAACCTAATAATCACACTACGAGGACAAAACTCCAAAGTCATCCACTTCTTGATTTCAGCCCAAGGAGTAGCATTAGCAGCATCAAGACCCATGAAAGCAATTCTCCCGTTCCACCAAGTCAACGCACGACCTTTAAGAGTAGCCATAGCAAAAGTCACCTTATCTTCCTCTTTACACTTACTAATCCTAAACACCGATTCAATCTTCTCGATCCACTGGCTTAGTCCTACAGCACCTTCAGTTCCATTAAATAGTAGAGGTTCACACTTCATGAACGTCACATAAGTACAACCACCAACTTCAGGTGCATTCGTTCCAAGTCCTCCTACATTTCCTCCAGCATTAGCATTCACATTATTAGCATTCACATTCACATTAGTACCGCCAATTCCACTACCGCCAGCTCCACTACCGCCAGCTCCACTACCGCCAGCTCCACTACCGCCAGCTCCACTACCGCCAGCTCCACTACCGCCAGCTTCATTTCTAGCATTTGCCATAAATTCAGTCATAGATGCGGTAACTTGCTCCGTAATAATCCTACGTACATCATCCTCAGTCACAGCCTTCTTAGGCGGCATAGTTCTATAATTCCACAATTTCAAAGTATTAAGCATTCATCCAACAAAGGATTCATATAATATGGATCAAATTCATAATCAAGATACAAATAAGGCACAATATGGAATTCAAGACAAGATACATATTTCATTCGATCTGAAACAAAAGTATTGTCTTAGTACATCCATATCAAAGTTCTAACACTATATACACTCAAAATTCGTGCCAAGTCTACTACAAACAAGTCGGTTCAGTCAAAGCTACACAAGCACAAAAGATATAAAGGTCACTACTAAATACAGACTGGTCTACTGAGAACCGCCAGATGGTCCATCATCCATCGTTTTCTGGATCTTCGCCGGACGATCACTAGACTCATCTTCAGCTGGGCGCTTACGGATTACTCCTCTTTCAACCATGTCGGCATAAAATCTACTGTTCCAACCCACGGATATATTCAGCTCCTTTTCAGCTTTCTCACGCATCGCACGAGCCACACTCAATTGAATCTCCATATAATTCACCTTTCTCTTCATAGCAGGATACTCACCACTTTCCAACACCGATAACCTCCTAAAAGCCTCATTCAACCCACGTTCTACATCACTCAAATCCAAACTAAGCAATTCTCGCTCTTTCTTGCCAACCTTAGCCTTTGACTCCAAATAAGCAACCTGAGTCTGAACAACACCTAATCCAACCTCTGTCACATAACTCTTAACACGGGAAGCATCTAGATCACGTCTCAAGGCCCATGGTGCAAGACCATCAATATGAGTAGCCTCTCGAGTACTAGACGACTCTCCTATCTCACGTCTACGAGTATCAATACCATCAGTACCGTCAGGTGCATCGTCATCCTCATCCTCCTCTGATTCGGAATCAGATTCAGACGATTCAGACATTTCATCCTAGGTAACTCATCCTCAGAATCAGACAAACAAACTGGTGGGGGCAAAGGCTCGCCCTCTGGAACATCATACGGATAAATAAGCTCATCGTCATCAACCTCAACATATATACCTACATTCTCCTCGACATCCTCGTCGTCAATCTCATCATCTAAATCATCTAACCCAATCTCATCCTCATTCTCAATATCAGCATTCTCAATCTCCACATTCTCATTACCCACATTCTCAATCTCATTCTCTACTAAGTCAACCTGAGGGGCAATCTGATCTCCTAGTCCTAACTCGGGCTCGGGATCCTCAAATGGTTCCTCCTCATCATCAATATCAAAATCTGCTAAGTCTAAATAAGGATCATCTTCTATATTAGGTTCGGGAATAGCATGGTTTTCTACAGGAATATTAGGGTCAGCCATGACAATATGCATTTATACATATATATCTCGTATTAGGATAACATACTAGTTAAACAATTACATAATGAAATCACGATATATACATATATATAAATTAAATTATATATATCAAAATATATATCTTCTCAATAGGGCTTGTTGGTAACGTCGGAGATCTCTGGCACCGTTATAGTCAAAAGATTTTTCAAATATTTTCTTAAATGTTCATTGTCAAAAGATTTTGAAAAGTTTTGTTCAAAACCTTGGTTTTTAAAATCTTTTGTTCTCTACAACGAGAGCTCTGGTACCAAACTGTAACACTCTCATTTTTCTTATCGGTACAGCGGAAGGGTCTTTCAGAGTGTTACGGTATAGCACAATAACTCCAATCATAGACAACACATAAAAATGGTTGTACAAGGTTTAACAAACATTCATTCGATTTGAAGGTTTAAAAGTGTACAACAGGTCCCAAATTATACAGGTCATTAAGTTTACCAAACACAGATCGAATGAATATTTTTAATATTTAAGTGTGGGCCATCAGAGTCGATCTCCATCCGGATTACCTTCAAGCACCTGAGATAGAAAACATGCAAAAATCATATCAGCGAATGCCGAGTGAATTCATAGAGTTTAATGAAAACCGTTATATAAAACAATCATTTACATTCATTTAAAATCAGAACACAAGTATAATATCGGAAGTAAGTCCACATATTGCTAGTCAGGCAATATATAAATCAAGCATACATCTGAAACCGTCCATGAGACCGTAGTCTCTATATTACCATGATAGGTAATATATTCGTCGTAATAGCATCGTTATCGTTTATTTAGATTATACATGTCGTATAGATTATAGTATCTGAATTAGGATACGTTTTAGGATTATTATTAGCCGCATGACATTGTTACCTTACTGTGAAAACAGCGGGCCGCGAACCCGACAAACAATTTGCCCATCTAAGTTAGCGTGTCGTCACAAAAATCACGCTATGGAATCTTCTCATACATAAATTCGCTTACCAATCAATGTGGTACGACGGGGATCAACCGTCAAGGCGCGAACTGGGGTGATCGTCCCCAAATAGTACTATCAAATGCATAAGCGTCTACCAAATCCTGATAGTTCACAATTCATGCTAATGGGACTTTAAGTGACATAACCTAACTACTAATAATCCTTTTAGTCTCGAATATAGGGTCATAGCATCATTCGGGTCCATATCATTTAGCATACAATCGGGACTACTTGTGTTCTATTTTTATAAAAATCTAGCATGTTATCTCCCTCGCGGGTTTACAAATCATTTTATAAAACATTTAAAAGAGTGCGAGGCTATGAACTCACGTTGTTAATGAAAGGCGGATTATCGGCTACGGGCGTGCTTCGGTCACGGAAACCTATATAAATAATAATCGGTCTTAGACTCGGTCCAATGACTTTTTATCAAAATAACAATACACATATATATGATTTTGTACATATGATGATGATCAAGTGGGTTTATAAATCCTTGTTTACTCATTTTAGCGTTTACGTTTTGGTATCGTCTTACTAGTTCACTAGTTTTACCGATTTTACCTATTTCAAGTTCATTAAGTCTTTTATAAGTGCTTTAACTTGTTTTTACCCATTTTATACCTATATGATTAGTATATATGCTTTTCATGTTGGGCCCTAATGGGTTAAGCCCAAATAATTCTTTTTACAAGTATTTATCTTATTAAGTCCAATTATTAGTCTAATAGGTTTAGTTAGCTCGTAAATGTCCGTAATTCTTATAGTTCGGGTTTTATCGGTTTTTACTTGTCTTAGTTACTTATACATCAGTATATAACTTTTATAAACTTTACATTAGACGGGTTTGGTCGTCTAAGTTTTATTTGATGAAAAACGTTAATTTCACGGCGATAGCCGAAAAAGTCGTAAAAATTAAGTTTATAGTTTTTATTACTTATAAATATTATTTTTACCACCATTTATATAATTAACCCATTTAATTAACCTTTTATAAATTTATATAAATAAGTTCTCTAAGTTAGTGGGTTTATATTTTACATTTTATAAATTATAAAGTGAGTGCTTATATAATAATAATAAACATTATTTCCAAAATCTGATTTTTAACTTCACATTCACCATTTTTATCATATCTAGAGTTCTACAATGACTTAGAAGCTCATTTTTGGATGACAACTTCTTCATAATATGTGCTACATATAACTTAGTTATAGCTACTGCCCATTTTGAGTCTAAGTTGCCTTAACAGTCCCTACAAAACTGCTTATTCAGATTGTACCACCTAACTTGTTTTGATCATATCTCACTCATTATTTTGATTCCATTGCATGGCCAACTCTCACATGTGTATAACATCATCTACTTACTGTAAATAGATCAAACCATGCAATTTTATCAGTTCATCATTTAGTTATCTACTGTTTTTATACAGCCAACTAATTAGTCATGATTTTAGCTTCATTTCTTATGGTTATCATCATTTTTAAGCATGTTTATCAACACTTGATCCCCACACAACATTTTTATCATCATATATACATCATATACATATACAAAATGAAAGAAAATACATTTGTTCTTTACAAAATAATAAGAGAAAAATGTAGAGGATGATCTTCTTTACCAATCCAAGTGGATTTCTTGTTTTAGGAAGGCAAGAACTTGATGAACACAACAAGTATCTCCAAGACCATCAAATATCAAGATCATATGTTGGAAAATCAGCCCTAGGACACAAGCAAATCACCTCCAAAGTTGTTTATATGGCCACCAAATGATCAAGGCTTCAAGGAAACACCTTAATAGGACTAGTAAACATGTGGTTTGTAGCTAGAAAAGATCAAGGATGGTGTTTGTTGCTTGATTTGGGACGGCACAAAGGGAGGAGTAGAGAGAGTTTTAGAGTGGATTGCATGGATGAAATGGTAAGAATGAAAACAAGTTGCTTGTTTTTGTTTAGTGGTAAAATGAGTTGGCTTAAAGTGTAAGCACAAGCTTACACTTGTGTAACTTAGCCAAAACTTGTGCCACCTATGTGTGGTGGTGTCACATTGTCGTCCCATATAAGCTAGTGGGATGGGGCAAAGTGTTTTGTTCCATCTCACTAGTTTACGGGTATTTCTCGATTATACTTTTCTCGATTTGCGTGCCCTCGGGTCGTTTTACGAAAAATGTTTTAATAAATTATGAATCACCGTCACAAAACAAATCCAATAAAAATTGTCTCATCAAAAACGGAGTTCAAAAACGTAAATACGTAATCCTAAGGTTTCCGGTTTAGTCGTAAAAGACGCCAAATTATGCACGTAAGCCCAAATTTAAATCCGTAAATTGTGAGTTCGTCAACCAACACAAAAATAAGTTTCAAAATATTATACGAGAAAATATTTCACTACCTGAAAATATTAGATTTGTCACATGTCGTCTCAAGTTCCCACAACTTACGATCACTCGACCAGATCACTTACCGCATAAATACATAAAAGGCAAGGGTTTACCACAAAAACATCAACTATGGCTATCTATCGTTTAACCATCGATGATCAAAGAAAATCGAGTCAAGCAAAGAGGATTCCTTACTTTGAATAAACAAAGACGGAAATGGAATTGTCTTCCAACTACCGATGCACAGTTGGTAAACTTCAACATTTTATCGCTTGTCGTTAAACATATCAAAAGAACGAGAAAAGAAAATAAATAAAGTACGATACAATTGATGTAGGATAAGTCTTCGTCATTTCCCTCAGAGTTACTTGAACTCGAATTTCCTCTACTTCGGCAGTCTTCTATTCTTGTTAAAATTTCTTCTTAGTGTCGGTATGAGCCCCTTTGGTATTTCATCAACACCCTCGTGATTCCGATGAAATTCGCATGTTACATTCAACACATAAAACATTTTCCAATATTACTCGGTCAAGGTGACTTACCAAGTCAACGCCAAACGAAAAGAAAAGATTCCAAGGAACACAAGAAAATTCAAAAATTTTCTTTAGGAGTCTAAGAGAATACGATTACTTGCATAAGGATCCATCATTTTAAAAGCGTTCTCATCCAAATATTTATCAAAACACTACAAGTTTCAAGATGACCAATTTATTTGACACAATAGTGCTCTTCCTAAACTATGCATAATTAGCTAGATCATGCATACTTGAGGACCAAACAACGACAACCAACAAAACAGGACTCTTCCCGAATTATGCATAGTTAGCTAAGCTGTGCATAATCGAGGATCGATTGACGACACAACATTATTATTACATACCAAATATGACGACGAAAGTTTTCAACCTATTCTTCAAAATAATCAAATCATTTGCTATGAGAAAATATTATTACCATCGTTTTAAGAAACACATCAAACATTTTTCGTCTACTTTAGAAACATACATTACTTTACCTATTCATGAGAAAATGAATAAATAATTAAGTAAATAAATCGACACCATTTACATTTGGTTAAATGAAACATTTCACACTCATACATATTTTCAAAATAGACTACTCACCAATCAATGGTAAGGTGGTTCAGGATTAAAGATCATTGCAAGCACAAAAAGTAATAAAATCCAAAAATCAATGAGATCGAACTAGGTAAACAAGCAATATAATTGCCAACTGAAATTAACTACATTAGAAATGAAGATACTTTGAAGATATGACAAGAGTTTCAGAATAATCAACGGCAATCTACGAATACATAGAGTAAAAAAAATTGAATATCAACACAAGCGTCAAAAATAAAACAACGATCATAATTCCCATCGTCTCAAGTTGCACACACATTCCACCAAGGGTATACGGAGAGAGGAGAATAAACACTTGGTCGAATATTAACAATTTCACCTGGAAGGTCGAGTTCTTTCACCTCTACAATTTGGTAAAGCGGCTTCGCCTCCTCGCTTTTGTTCATATAAATAAATAACCAATTTAATGAAGATTTATAGCATCATTCAAGTAAATACAGAATTTTAGGTTCCCTTAACCGAAAGAAGAAAAATTACGGCGTCCATGAAAAGGACAAAAATACACCGGGTAACATACCCTTATTAACATGTACTAGAGACGTAGCAATTCAAAATAAATAATGGTCTCATGCCATTGACAATATTAAAACGAAAATTCACATGACTATTCAAGTTTAGATACAGACCCGCAAAGTCGAAGAAGAGATGTCGTACGATCGAACCATCGTGACTCAAAACATTATATATACATCTTTATTAAATAATATAGAAGTAGGCGTGTGTTGGGTAATCCACTTGTGTATTCTAATTAGTGTTACCTTGTACATTGTAAAACCAAACATTTGCATATTTAAATTTGTGTTACACCATTAAAGAATGTATACCTTTCATTTTTCAACTTACAAAGTTTATATTTCTGAAAAAATTTCAATCTCTAGGAAATTACTAACATTAATAAATGCGGTGACCCGGTTATCATAATTGGTAAAATCATTAGGTTTGAAAATCATAATACTTGTGGCCAAAATCCCATTAATATCCATATTTTAAGTACCAAAAACGTGCATAGTAAATTTTTTTTTTCCAAGTTTTACGTTATTATTAATACGATTTATCTTATCACATATATGCAAGTAACCAACACAACTCAAATTAGTCCAATTGACTCTTAAATTAACCTTGACTTTTTATTATCCACATGTCTTCCTTAAAACTGATTTGTTAAATTATATTCGCGCAATTCGACTCAAATGATAAAGAGGTTTCACGTGGTATTATTTCGGATACTTACTGATTTTAGTCGACATTTGAATCTCGATAATAATAATAATAATAATAAATAATTAAGATGCTTATTTCAATAATTCTAAAATATAGAAAATTCAACTTTTAATCCTTAGCCCATTATCAAACGGTTTTTAACATTAACACATCTCGCAGCGGAATAAAACAAAAGATTTTCCAAACAATTTTAAACAAGCATCATCGAATTATGCATAGTGATTCTCTATAACGACAATTAAATAAACAAATGATTTTCAACGACGTTCCATCAATGTTTAAAAATTTATTTCAAGCGTTAGAATTTCTCACTTATAGTGTATATTCCGATTTTATCCCAGTTTATTCACTACAACAAGTAACGTGTTCTAGTTTACACCAATGCATACGTAAAAATAACCTTATGTTTAAAATAAAACCAATTTTACAAAGTTTTTAGCTCCAAAATACATGACCAATTCTTCTACTCATGTTTTATATTAAAAGATACGCCAAAAGTTT
The DNA here is from genome assembly GCA_025667525.1 of Glebionis coronaria. Classification (NCBI taxonomy): domain Eukaryota; kingdom Viridiplantae; phylum Streptophyta; class Magnoliopsida; order Asterales; family Asteraceae; genus Glebionis; species Glebionis coronaria. The sequence continues at coordinate 170,279,697 of CM046882.1, read as the reverse complement.
GCTACATTGACTCGAAAATTAATTCATACTAAATCCAGGTTACATATACTCAACAGTCATATCGTAAATTTTATTATAAACTCCTTTTTCAAATTATATCAAACAAATTCTTAACAAATCCATCACTAGCTTCTATTATCAAATTATTAATATATAAAAAAACAAGGATTTTACGAGTAATATAAATTACTTATTATGATCTACCAACCAAAGTTAAAAGAAAAATAATTTCACTTTGTCCATTTCTTCTCTACACTTATTTTTACTTGTTACAAGACACATCATAAATCATTTTTATCCAAAAGTTTCATCCGTCAAGTATTAAATATGTAAAACACTTTATGTTTAAACCATTCAATCAACAAAGTTTAGTGCTTACTTAACTCACACAAATGCCGGACCTCGTCATATATACTATCAAATTTAAAATAATAAGACAACAAGAACAAAAATGAAATAAACGAAGCGAGAATACGTATGTCAACTAAATGTTGTTATCGGCCTCGGATGAGTCTCGAAATCGTACTCCACAAATTAACACAAAAACCAACCAAATTCCAAGTTATCGCGATTGATCACAACGCTAGTCTATTTTAAAACACATCTTTAAATTCAAGTAGAATAATAAACAACGATTAAATGGCAACACGCCTCAACCACGTTTTATAACATACACATGTGATTCGTCGCTACGATGTACGCATCGTTGATTATAATTCGTCTATATTATAGTTACGCCAACTAACATATCAAACCCATAAGGAATAAAGGAAATAAAGTAATACGTAAGTAAATTACGTTTCAAAAGAAAATGTCCAAAATGACACATCATGGTGTGATAACGACAATCGAGATCGATCTAGTCAATATACAATATGTTACGAAGCGTTATTTACGTATCTAGAGTATCAAACGAGGTTCATATTCGGTTATTCGAACAATAAATTAATTATCAAGATTGATAATTTGCGGTGAGGCCGAATTCTCAACAAAACCGCATTATAACATGTACGGTAATCACTCAAGGACCATTGCTTCACGTGCAATGCCTTTAAATACCATAGTATATACATATTTATACATAAAATCATTCCTACATACACGTAGGATTTCAACGCGGTGTTGCCATGTAATGCAATGTAGCCCGTATGCCAATTACATGCAACATATAAGATAATCTTACAAGAATTTGCAAATTACGATGATAAGTACTCAACGTACACAACAATATATCTCAATATATATCAAAGTATTTACTTACTAAATACTAAAGAATTCATGTCAGTTTGAGGGATACATCTAAAATATAAAGCAATGCTAAAGAAATCTTACTGGAGCCATGCAGGATAGTTGTGTGCTTGGACAATTTCTTACGACATCAAAAGTTATAGTTTAGGATTTTTCAAAACGACCTCGTTCTCTATAACTCATGGCTCTGATTACCAATCTATAACACCCCCAAATGCTATGCGCAGCGGAACTACAACATTTGGGTGCTACATAGTTATCATCACACATAAACGACTCAAAGAGACGTAAAAGTTTAAACATAAATTAAATATTGATTAAAACATCAAAGTCTACCGTTTTCCAAATCCCAAAAATGATACAAAACAGAGTTACGTTTAGGTACCCATTGAATCTCATCCCAAAAGTACATTTTCGTTCACATGACATAATATAAAATATTTAAGTGCTAAAAGGGAGGAAAAACAAAGTAGACCGCCAAGCCACAACAACTTCCATCCTCGCATGCTCCGCTGCTATCAATCTTGATTACCTGAAACACATGCTTAAAACCGTCAACACAAAGGTTGGGCGAATCTATAGGTTTATCAAATCATAGGTTGAACATAAGTATTAAAACCAATCATGACCATTCAATAGCATTGTCGTACTCACAATCTATTATTCAAGGATATTATCTTTAGCAATAGCTAATAATTGTGTTTAAGCTCGTGACACTAATCCGTTAACTCAATCACCCGCGTACATTTACCGGCATGATTTAAGTGAAACCAGTGCCCCTTCTAAAGGAATCAGTTGCAATTATACCTTATTTCTTATCACAAGTTATCCGTCCGCAGAGGGTACTCAACGTACTAGCTCTCGTCTCGGATAGGGTCGTCAACCATATAGTACTATCAATTGTATACGCGGCTATCTCCAACCCACACAAGGGAAAGACAATAGTTAATAGTTCACGAATTTAGGGACTTTTGCAACTACGTACTCAACACAATTCAAGGCAACATTGGGGTCCAACAATCATTCATGACTTATGTTCATTTTCATTTAAATTAGCATGTATCCCCCTCGCGGGTAAAAATATTTGAACTAAGTAAAGAGCGAGGCTATAGACTCACTTTGCGTAGTAGTAGTGGTTCTAGAAAAGACGTAACGAGAAATGTCACCGACGACGTGGATGCCCGAGAAAATTTAACACTTGACCTAAAAATCAAGGTACGAAAACCAAATCAATACTCCGCGTACATTATTGTACTAAACATACGCATATGCAACCACACTCAATGCTTATGAAAACTCACGCCAAAATCAAACAAGTAGTTGTTACTAGACTTATACCATTTACCTACGTAATTAAAGTTGATTCCCATTTTATAGATTTGCCGGTACTTACCAAAAGTACGGGCTGTTTGCTATGACTTAAGCACCTATATAATCTTCAAGAAAATTCACAGAAATACCTCATGACCTGTATAAAACTCATGTTTAATCCCATGAAAAGTTTTCACTTCTATGACTCGTTACACATCACATTACTAGACGTACACATTTAGGACAGATTTTGTACTTTGACCATTTGGACTTGTTTGACCCATTTAAAATACACCATTGACCAATCCAACACCTAAGTCTAAAAATAGACTCACAAATGCAGGTTTGAAACCAAAAATCAACTTTCAATCATTTACCAAACTCTATCTATGGTCCCCGGGATTTGACCCAAAACCAAACACAAATTCGGATTGTGTTGATTCTCATCTCCCGGTACACGAACTTTCAAAATATCATAACTTTTGACTCGTTTGGAGTCGTAAGCTCTACCTTATACCGAAAACAAAGCTGGAAAGAAGCTATACAACAATATCCTATAATATGGACCTGGACTTAAACTTAAAATCACGAAAAATACCCCTAAAGTTTCTGATCTAAAATACCCTTTTCAAAATCAGATCAAAACATCTTTTTGACAAATTTTAATCATTCCTATACCCCTAATAACATCTAATAATCATCATAAACCAATCCAAACATCCTAAATCACTTGTATGTTCAAACATCATCAAAACCCATTTTATAAAACTAACATATAATATAATTAAATTAATTAAAAATGATAATAACATGAATATAGAAACATACCCATTACAATTAAAATCAAACACTCAAGAGCACCCAAACCCCCAATTATTTTGTGGGTTTTGGGGCTGTAGAACACCAAAACACAAATCCCCATCTTGTTTAATTGATTATTTCCACTCCTAAACATAAGATTTAAACATGCATTAAAAAAAACTAGATCAAAACCCACTTGTTCATATGGATAAATTTTTGAAAAATTAAAGATGTTGCATGTGTGTATTTAATGGATAAAAAGACTTACAAAGATGAAAGGAGGATGGGTCTTTGATTGCTTTTTCCAAAAACCCAAAAAAAATGGTGGTGGAGGTGGCGGCTTATGGTGGCCGGCGGCCATAGAGAGAAAAAGGGAGAGAACCCTAATTTTTGAAAGTATGAAGTGTGTGTGTGTGTAGTTCTCCCTTTTTGTAAAAATGGAGGGGATAATTTTGACAAGTTGGCTATCTTTTGGCCCTAATAGTAAATCATTATTTAAAGAGCGGGTTTTGACTAGTAGTCGACTTTTAGAAATTTACGAGAGTCGGGTTTCGTCCCGGCTAACTCAAAATGCTTTTAAATGGTTCAAACACACACAAAACGAATATACACATGGTTCTGACTCGACTTAATACGTAATAAAAATAAAATCTCGAAAAACTCAAATATCGATCAATCGATAATAAAAGATAAATTTTGGGCATCCGTCGGTATCGTAGTCGTCATCGGTTCTTCTTAAACAGTCAAATGTTAAAATTACGACCGTAAACGTTGGTTTCAACTTAAACCGTCAAATATATAACAAACGAAATTTCTTAAAAATTTCAAAAATATTCGTAAAAAAGGATTAAATAAATGACGTTGGGCTCGAGATATCACATCCACAAGTGAGCCACAACTTAAGAGAGACGCTCATACTGAACAGCTCTTGAGACAATAACTTAGCATCATACGGCACTTTCACGGGTATTACAAATACTTTCTTCGCGGTGTAATTGGGACCAAAGTGACCACCGGTGGGTCCCTTATGGCAAGCGTCAAGGATTTGTACCGCTATCGGCCCATCAACACATCGACGAATGACAAGATCCGCACATTGTTTGAAGATATAAGGGTCATCCCAAAAGTAAGTCTTAATATCTTTAAAGAGCTTCTTCTTTTGTTGGGATGTTAACCTTTCGACGAGGATACCACCCGCTAAGTAGTTTGCAATGTCCGCAAACCACGGGGTGTCATCAAGATTGGAATTTATAGACATTAAGGTCTCAAGGGGAAAAGAGTCATTGATCTCTTGGTTCGGATGATCCCCTTGATTAGGATCCTCAAGTCTACTTAGATGATCCGCGGCTAGGTTTTCGGCTCCCTTCTTGTCACAAATTTCAATGTTAAATTCTTGAAGGAGCAAACCCAACGAAGAAGTATTGGCTTAGAATCTTGTTTAGTCAACAAGTACTTCAAGGCGGAATGGTCGGTATACACGATGGTGGTGGAAAGGACAAGGTAGGGGCATAACTTTTCAAAAGCATACACTACAGCTAAAAGCTCTTTTTCGGTAGTGGTATAATGCAATTGAGCCCTCGTCATTGTATTGCTAGCATAATGGATTGTTTGGAAGTGTTTGTTCACTCTCTGGCACAAAACCGATCCAATAGCAAAGTCGCTAGCATCACACATCAATTTAAAATGTAGCTCCTAATTAGGGGTAACCAAGACCGGTGCCTTAGTTAGCTTATCTTTAAGAAGATTGAAGGATTCAAGATGTGGAAACCTTGGTTTCCGGATCTTTGAAGCTACTAGGAATGCATCATGTTCATATGATTATACAATCAAAGCGGAATTAGAACATAACACATTAACAAGGTGTTTAGGCACAAATAACATGTATTAAAACAATTGGATTGTTCATTATATTAATAACAAACAATCACTAGACGTGTATACATTGAATCCCACGTCTAGTCGACACACACTTTAGGTTTACATTGTGAATGAATTGAATGAATAAAAACCTAAGACTCTTGTTCCTTTTATAGTGGAAGGAACAGAATCTACAAGAGATAAAATCAAATAAACATCTAAATCTTCTATTTAGATAAACTATATATTGTGTATATCATAAATAATATACTCAATATATTCCCCAAATATAATTCTCCATCAAATCCATCAGCGTTGACTTTTGTTGACCGTGTTTGACTTTTGTTGACTTCTGTCAACGCCTACATTGCTCTTGTCAACGTCTATATTACTCTTGTCAACGCTTGAGTAAATGTCCTTCGATTTTGAGTTTCTGCCACATCAACTTTTTGACCCAACAATCTTCCCCTAGTTGATGGTGGCAAAACTCTATGTGTATCTCTTGTAAGTTGTACATGATCTTCAATTTGCTTCCCCTCAAGTATAGCACGTATTTCTTCCCCTTTTTGTCACATCAACAGAGAAGTAAACAATGTTGCAATCTTTGAAGATTCTCCAAATGTAGGCTCTGTGTAATGATCTTGAAGAACAATTCTTATGATAAGTTTGATGATTGAAGAAGATTTTCGCTTGTTGATCCCAAACTTAGATCGATTAGCTTTGTGTATACGAGATTAGATCAAGTATAACACGTAGAGAAACCTTTGTATATGCTTTGTAGATCTAAGTGTTATGCGGAATTTAACACTTAAACAAGAACACAAGATGTAAACAAATCTTTCACTTTGATTATGAATATCGAACTTGCTTACAATGAAAGATGTTTACGAACGAAAACTTATATAAAACTTGATATTGAACATTAACCTAAAGGCCTTCTTTTATAGACTAAGAAGCCTTGTACAATAAGCTACGTATCAACTATTCTAGGTAAAGATAAATATAGAAAATACATTATCGTTTCTATCCTTACTAGAAGTATTCTAGAATATAATAAACGTGTAGCTTATATCTTCCATCAGTGCTTGTCTTTAATCTGTCAACGCTTGACTTTAACTTGTCAACGCTTGAGCTGTCAGCGCTTGCTTTGTTCTTGTCAATGCTTGAATTGTTCTTGTCAGCGCTCAAGTGATCTGGCTTAATTTATTCCCAACAATCCTCCCCTAAACTTGATATCCACTCCTATGATCAAGTTTCTGAATAAGCATTAAGAACTAGGAGGAGTCTGACAAATCTTATCATATTGGTAATGAATAAATTTGATCAAAACCTTTGCCACGTCACTTGAATAATCTATCTCTAGCTGAGTGTCCTTCATCTTTTCCAAAATAGCCTTGGATATGAAATATTGAGCATCCACAAGTAGATACTCAGCAAACTTTGTAGAACTCAAATGGTATACACCAGCAGCTGAATATAACCTCCATTGAAGACCACTGAGGTCATCTTCAAGATCCTTCCATATTTCAGGATCTTCCTCTTTTGTCCCACACATTCTTTTGAATGTGGTCCAAAGTTTTATTCCATTAGCTGAAGTTGGTGCTTCAGCCTCATACTTGGTCTCTAGCAACCTCCAAAGGTCCACCAAGTTTTCTCTATCACAACTTGCAAATAAAGATATGAGAGTGGTAAAAGTGTGTACCTCTTTACCAAATCTGCCAATCTTCCAGAATCCACATTCATCCTCATCATAACTCACAATTGGATTCCTAGAATCTAATGGTAACACTTGCACCATATCTGAAGCTTCTAATGGAGGGAGCTTGAGGCTCATTCTTATAACTGCTTCACTTGGATATAGTGGATCCATATCTTTTGTAAACTCAAGTTTAAATCCCTTCTTTACTGGCCTGGGAATCATCATAGCTTTCTTGATTTCCATTTCTTCTGCAAGTTGCTCCTTTCTTTCATCTGAAAGAAGTCTGAGAGTGTTTGCTTCCTGCACTCTCACCCAAATGGGATAAGCCCTATGTTCCAACTCATCAAATGTCAAAGCCTTCAACTTCTGATGTGTCCATCCAACTCCATGATATCTAAGCAACATAATGTAGAGCTCTCTTCTATCCCTTTTCAACTATGAGAGAATATTGCTTGCCTTGTGCTTCAAAATCACCTTACAATCCTTCTGAACTCTAAGAAGAAGCTCTAAACCCCATATTTGATCTGAAATGGTCAAGTCTGGATTATCCATGCAGCTTTCTTCCCAAGAATTGTACATTTGAACCACCTCTGGCATGTCAAAGTCAACCTGCAATTTTAAGTCTCTAAACTTTTCCCTAGCAAGCTCATCACCATACTCAAGCCTTTCTAGTTCTATAATCATCACACTTGAGTCTGAGCTAGCTCCATCACTTTCTTCTTTAGAAGTCACAACAAATGGTGACTTTTCCTTTTCATCTTGTTCCAACATTTGTTCAGCCAATCTTCTATCAAATTCAACTTGGGCTGCATCCTTTGGAACAATTTCTTCTACCAATTTACCCTTACCCTTATCTGATGGTGCAATGGTTGGTAAGGTAGATGGTAATACCTGAGTAGAAACTTCCTTGATGATTGATGATGACTGGAATACATCACCTTCATGTGCAGGTCTGTCATCGTCCAAATTTATCCTATCAGCGCCCAAAACACTTCTATCAGCGTCCAAATTTGTCTTGTCAACGCTCAAATATTTTCCCTCAGCGCCTTGTGTAACCTCTCTCAACATAGCTGTAAATGATAAATTGGTTGGAGAGAGATTAAGGACGTATCAAAACCTGTTTGTTCCTTCAAAGTTGTAAGGGCTTCAGCAACATCCATTGATTGACCATCTTGGCTGCCCTTATCACTCAGATTTCTTTGATCTTCCTCCCCTTTGGAAGACTCCTCCATACCCCTCTTAGCATGATCACTCTCCAAAACAACAATCCTCTCCCTCAATTGCTTGAGTTCAAGGCCTTGTGAGCTGACAATTTGTACTAAGTCTGCATTTTGCTTTTGCAAGCTAATGCAGACTGCCGTCAATTCCAAAAGAGTCATTGGTTCCAGTCTGCCCTCTTCTAAAATGGGAATTTGACCTCCCAAGTCAGATTCATTGGGCATGGATGAGGACTTAATGATGGTGGGACTGACTTGGCCAGCATCTAAGCCAGAACCAATAGTCCTAGCCTCATCCAGGTCACCAGCCACACTTGTGGTGGTGGTTCTCTCTGCTTCATGGCTAGGACCACCAGAGGAGAACACTCCAGTAGTCCTTTGGCGTTTTATCAACCTATATTCAGGTGCTGTGGAAGATGGTGTGGAAGAATGGGTAGATGTGGGTTGGTTAAGGGGTGTTTGGGATTGTGAAGGTTGTGTGTCAGCGTTGGAAATAGGCACATCAACGCCAACATTTGATGTGTCAGCATCAAAGGGTTCTCGGTCAAGTTGCATTTGTTCAGGTGAGGGTAAAGGTTCAGGAATAGGTTCAAGTTGTGGTTGAGGGTCAATATGAGGTTGGGGGTCTGGTTGGGGTTGTGCTGCTGCAATAACAACAAGCGTGGCTGGGGTTAAAGGTAAGTCTCAATGAGGTGGTGAATTCATCTTCGTAAAATAGCTTTCTTTTGCTCAGGGATTTTATAAAAATCATTGTGATCCCTTGAGCAGTAACCTTGAACATCAAAAATCATTTGCAGAAAACGGGGATAAGCTAAAGTCATTTTTGTCCCCTTGTTTTTACACATCCCTTCAAAAATCATTTTAAAATAGTTATATTTTTGCCCTGTTGCAATGCACAAAATAGCACTGGCAATGGATCTATTGATCCCATTGTGTGCAGTACATTTGGGACTCAAACATTGAAGGAGGATGCGGATGAGGTACTTCCAGGCTGGGGGAAATTCCTGCTTATGATACTTGTTTAGAGTACCTTCATCAGGAAATGGATATCCCAAAGCCCTAAGCCCTTGTTCTATTTCATTTATGGGAAGAATGGCTACACCATCAGCATCATCAAGATGCAAGGCTTGGCGTACCAAGGCCTCAGTAACCACCCAAGATCTCCCATGAACAATAGAAGTTAATGTGGTCACTCCATTAACTGTTGAGGAACTAACAGTGTTCCAAAACTGCTTAATGTGTGTGACTGGAATGAGTGGTGCATGAGAAAGAGCATACCTTAGAGGGGATGCATTCAAATACGCCACCATTTGTGTGTATTGAGGAAACAGAGTATCATCAGCAGCAAGATAAGCAATCATGTTGTGTTGAGACTTGAACCCCAATTCCAATTCTGCTGAGTTAAACTTTGGTGCCATTGATGAAAGCTCTTAATTTTAAGTGTAGAAGATGAAGTTGATAAGAGAAAAGTGTTAGACAAGAAATATAGATACCCGGTTTAAAAATAGAAGCCAAATTTATAGGAGAGAAAGAATGCATGTGATTGGCCCAAAAATAGGCAAAGATTTTCAAAAACTAATCATGAAAATATTGAAAAAGTTATAAGTTATCTTATGCATTTAATGAAAGTAACAACTCCTAAAATTACGGCTTGAAAATATGTCAAAAAGTAACAACTGGGTAGGTCCCATTGAGTGTCAACGGTAAAAAATAACCCATCAACGCCCAACGGCTATAATCTTGTCAATGTTCTCCTAAAGCCATGTCAGCGTCCAATTTGGTCACAACAACGCTTGGAAAATTCTTGTCAGCGTCCAAAAATAAAAACATTTTAAAAATTGAAAAATGACCTTAACAAGTAATTTATCCTAGAGAAGATAACCAAAAGCTGATAATTATCATAGGGCGGCAAGCACTGTCCAGTTATGCACACTTGCATAAGCAAGATAGACATAACAGTCCTCTAGTGTCCCTTGCTAACCAAAATTCTTAACAACAAAGTTACCTTATAAAATCCTTGTTACTCCCAGGTAAATCCCATATCAAAATCATTCCCAAGTCTCCCAACAGACCACAACCAATTCTAGGCCAAAAATGTCTTGGCAGCATGCAAAGTTGATATACTATGCATGCTACAGTGCCTCATGGTTTAGTAAAACTAACACATACTCACCTGTGGACACAATCTAGAATTGTGATAAGAGTATGATATGGATACCCAAACATCCTAAAGGTTCCTAAAACCTCCCCTTAAACGATGATACAAAAAGTTTGCTAAAATCATGCATGAACATAAAAAATTTATGTCAAGATAGGAATGAAACATTCCAACCATCATCCATAAATAAAAACTTGTCCAAATGCGTCTCCATTGATCCATAAGCAACTCTGTATCCAATGGTATACTGCTAACACCATCTGCACATTTAGATTGAAAACCACAAAACTAACATTGTTGCTGACAACGCCCCGATAACACATGACAGCGTTGAGGGAAGCTTTGTCAGCGTTAGACAATTATATTGCTGACAACGTTGCAAAAACACTTATCAGTGTTCAAGCAACCTTTGTCAGTGTTAGAAAAATATAGTGGAAAATCTAAATCATTAATAAGACCAATAATAATAATGCATCATCCTGTACATACTTTTACAAAAAGAATCCAAAACACATATTAAGTGAGATTAACCATTCCAATACTTGTGACCAAGTATTGAAATCTTCCAGCATCAAAAGGTTTAGTTAATAAATCTAACACATTTTCCTCAGTGTCAACCCTATATGGTTGTATTAAACCTTTCTCAAAGCAATCTCTTATAAAATGGTGTCTAATTTCTATGTGTTTAGTTTTAGAATGATGTACAGGATTCTTAATGATGCATAAAGTACTATTATTGTCAACAAATATCTTAGTATGCATGAAATTATACCCATAGTCCAACAGCTGGTTCTGAATCCACAACATGCTGCTGCAGCCACATACTCTGCTTCAGTTGTAGAATTAGCCACCACTGTTTGTTTCTTGCATTGCCAAGATATTAACCTGCTCCCAAGAAACTAACATCCACCAGTTGTGGATTTCCTATCAAACTTATCACCTCCATAATCACTATCTGAATATGCAATCAGCTCTAATGGTGAATCCTTTGGGTACCACAAACCAAGATTAGGATAGCATCTTAGGTACCTAAAGATCCTCTTCACAGCATAAAGGTGACATTCTTTGGGAGTCACTTGATGGCGTGCACAAGCACACACATCAAACATGATATCAGGTCTGGAAGCAGTAAGATACATCAAGGATCCAATCATGGATCTATAATGCCTGACATCAACATCTTTCCCATCTCCAATCTTTCCCCAAGGGTGTTCTCTATCCATAGGAGTAGAAGCCCTCTTTTCATGTGGAGAAAAGCCAAACTTCTTCAAGATCTCAGCAACATATTTGTCCTGGGAGATGAAGATACCATCTTCTTTCTGCTGAACTTGTAAACCAAGAAAGAAGTTCATCTCCCCCGTAGCACTCATCTTGAATTTGTCTGTCATAAGCTTGGAGAAATCCTCACTCATCTTTGGATCAGTAGACCCAAAAATGATATCATCAACATAGACCTGCACAAGCAACACATCCTTGCCTTTCTTCTTTGTAAATAGTGTCTGATCTATGGTGCCCCTCTTGAATCCATTGTCCACCAAATAGGTAGACAAAGTACCATACCATGCTCTAGGGGCTTGATGAAGGCCATACATAGCCTTTTTGACTCTATACACTTTATCTGGATGCTCTGGATTCTCAAAACCAGGAGGTTGCATCACATAAACTTCCTCAACAATGGTGCCATAGAGGAAGGCACTCTTAACATCCATTTGATAGACTGTGAAGCCCATGCAGGAGGCATCGGCTAGAAAGATCCTAATAGCTTCAATCCTTGCAACTGGTGCAAAGACCTCCTCATAGTCTATCCCCTCCTCTTGTGTATAACCTTGAGCCACTAACCTTGCCTTGTTTCTGACCACAATGCCTCTTTCATCTCTTTTGTTCCTTAGAACCCATCTTGTCCCTATAGGTCTGACATATCTAGGACAATCAACCAGCTCCCAAACATCCTGAATTGCAAATTGGTGAAGCTCATCCTGCATTGCTTCCACCCAACTTGGTTCTTTGAGAGCATCAAATATTTTCTTGGGTTCTTCATGTGATAGAAAACATGCAAACAAACATGCTTGCATAAGAGGGGTATCTACCTTCTTGTGTATATTGGCAATAAACCCACCAAGACCTTGATGAGATCTTCTTGTCTGAACTGGAGTCATAATATCACCAATGATCTGAGATTTGGGGTGATTCTTCATTGTGGAGGTGAGAACCCCTCCTTCAAAAAGTCTGGTGTCCTCAACTTCACGCTCCATGTTGCCAATATCTTCTTCATCAGACTCTCTTTGAGCAACAGGAATCTCTTCATGAACATTGGAAGGTCCACCTTGTTCAAAACTGGAAGAGAAAAGATGCCCATAAGTGTTGTCAACGTCTGAATCTTGGTTGTCAGCGTCTGGGCTAACAACGCTTGAAACGTTGTTGTCAACGTCTGAGCCATCAACGTCTGAATTGGTCTTGTCAGTGCTAGATTTGCCTTTGTCAGCGCCTGAAGAACCATGCATGTTTGTATCTGGTAGTATTTGGAAACCACCATTATCTTGTCCAGCAGCAGCAGCAGCAACAGCAACAAAAGCATCTGTCCAAATGGGAATTGTGACATATTCAAATGTAGGAGATGCCTTTTCTGCTTGTGATCCAACCTTCTCATGAACCTGTGTACCTGAAACATTAACAACTTGTTCCTCTACAACATTTGAAGTTACCTTCACAATGTCTGGATTAGTGACAGGCATATAATTTAAAGTTCTAGATAAGGGTTCCAAATCAAACAACCAATTAGGACCACTCTCAGGATCACTAGGTTTATTCTCTAAGAACCTAACATGTACTCTCTCAACTATCTGTTTGTCCTCTTTAAGATAAACCCTATAACCCTTGCTCTGCACTGAATACCCCATGAAGTAACCCTCATCACCTTTTGCACTAAATTTACCTAAGGCATCACTAGTATCTAGTACTACTACATGACAACCAAAAGGTCTGAGAAAACCAATATTAGGTTTTCTTCCCCAAAGTAACTCATAAGGTGTTTTGTTCTGAATTTTGTTAACTAATGCTCTATTTTGCACATAGCATGTTGTATTAACAGCCTCAGCCCAAAAGGCTATTGGAAAGTGAGCATCAGCCAACATTGTTCTGGCTGCTTCAATTAGGGTTCTATTTTTCCTTTCAGTAACCCCATTTTGTTGTGGGGTTCTAGCAATGCTAAATTGCCTAGTAATTCCTTTCCTGGCACAAAAATCATCTAGCTTCTTGTTCCTAAATTCTCCACCATTATCACTCCTAAGCATTTTAACCTCATTTCCAGACCTTTTCTCAATCTGAGTGATAAAATCAATAAGAACATCAGCTGTGTCACTCTTCATAGCTAGAAAGAATGTCCAAGTGAACCTAGAAAAGTCATTTGTGACAACAAAGCAATATGACTTACCATTCAAACTCTCTATATCAGTTGGACCAAAGAGGTCCATATGAAGCATATAAAGAGGTCTGGAACTAGTGTGCACCTGTTTGGACTTGAATGAGACCTTGTGCTGCTTGCCTTTAAGACATGCAACACAAGAGTGGTCATTGTGGAAGGCCTTCTCAGGCAAACCATCAACTAAACCAAGCCTCACAAGCCTATTGATATTTTTAAAATTTATGTGCCCTAGTCTCCTGTGCCACAAATTACTTTCATCTACTGAGGCCTTAGCATAAAAACAAGACATATTTGCATTCATTTTAATCCCATTTAAATTCACATTATATATGTCCTTATGCCTAGGTGTTCTATACTCAATATATTTCTCATTAGGGATCTTAAAATCCTTGCTTAACACCAAACACTCAGTATCAGTGAAAAGAACCTTATTTTTGTTATCACAAACTTGTGATACACTAAACAGATTATAATCAAGTTCTTTTACCAGGAAGACGTTTTCAAAACGCAGATTATTGGTGAGAAGGGTTCCTTTGCCTGTAATGGTGCCATAGCCCCCTCCAAAGTATACCTTATCACCATATTTAATAGGAGTGAAGTTCGTCAGATAGTCTTCCTTTCCTGTCATGTGCCTTGAGCATCCACTATCCCATTATCCATAATCATTGATCTGTCTTTGAATGCCCTGCACATAAAGAAAACAAATTAGTTTTCTTTGGGAACCCAAGTCTCAGAAGACTTAGATTCATCTGGTTGTTCAATAAGAACAGACTTAGTTCTCACAACAACCCCATTCTCATCCTTTTTAGGATGAAATACCCAGTTAACCCCAATAGGTTTTGTAATGACCTTTGAAATGTAATTAAATCTATTGCAAGTCATTGAAATCCCATTATCATTAGGGTTTTGATCTTTCTTGGGTCTCCATGTTAAGCTTGAAGAAGCTTTAGACCTCTTACCTTGTGGCTGCAAATATTTAGGTCTGGTCACGTTTCTGTCAGCGTTAGATTTTGTCCTGTCAACGCTGAAATTACCCTTGTCAGCGTTGAACCTAAGGTTTGCTACAGGAACCCATTGCCTATTTGACCAGGTGTTTGTCTTTTGAAAAGGTCTCTGTCCATGAGTGTTAGACCTTCTAGAAAAGAATGGGGCAGGTCTAATCACTTGTGGACTTTGCTGCACACAAGGTTTGGGTCTGACAACGTTTGACTTCCTAACAACGTTGACTTTCTTCCTATCAGCGCTGAAATTATTCCTGTCAGCGCTGGCTTTGGAAGCGTTGACACACTTGTATGCCAAATGTGAAAAGCTACCACAAGTGTAACAGGCTTTCTTAGACACACTCTTGGGTCTGGATGAGAAGAAACCTGTTCCATGATTGCTAACTTGGCTCTTGGGTGACCTATTATTCCTATACATCTCTGCATATTTAATGGTAGGTCTTCTAACAGTGTTTGAGCCTAGGTCAACAGGTTTACCAGTGATTGGGTTAGTAATCTTAATGGGTGGTGATTCATTGGGACTTTCACATAGCAAACCTCCCTTAACAAATAAAGTAGGGTTAGCTTTCTTCCACTCATTTAGGTCAGTCAGTTTTTGTTGATACTCTTCAACTGGAGTGACAACTCTTGGTGGAGGAGAGAATTCCTCTTATTGGCATTCTGGTATACCAGTCCAAGACAAATCCTTTCTAAGGACACCATAGAAGTCACCAGCTGGTGGTGGAACCAGAGAGTAATCATTCATCCCAATCCCAGTCATGTCCTTAGGATCCCTTTGTTTAGCTACATAGTCTCCTAGGGTTTGGGTGGCTCTATCAAATCTTTGAATCTTGAGGTCAAATTATCTTTATTCTTAATGGCCTCATCTAACTTATCCTGTAGGTCTCTATTGACCTTTGTCATGATATTTCTAATATCCATACTACCCTCTAGCTCATGTTTTAAGATATTTATCTTATCTTTTAAGTCATATTCCATTTTCTTTTATTCAGAAACGGTTTTCTCAGTTTCAGTAAGAGCTAGTTGGTAATTGGAAAATTTACACCTTTCAGTGCTCATATCATCTTTTAGTTTTAACACCTCTTTGTTAAGTCTTTCAGTGTTTAACCTACAACCTTTGCTACAAAAAGCATCATCATATACCTCATTATCAGATGAAGAGGAGGAGTGTGCCATGAGAGCATATTCAACATGCTCTTCTTCTTCAATATCAGCAACCAAGGCTTTGTCCTCTTCAGCATTCTTAGCCAGATAGCTCCAATCCCATCCTGTACCATCAATTCCTTGAACTGCAACCATGGCTTTGGAATCTTGAGCTTTAACAACCTAACTTGAGGGTTTACCAGCATCAGATCTTCTAGGAGATCTGCATTCCCTCATGAAGTGCTCCATACGATGACAGTTGTAGAATTCAACTTTGGATTTATCAAATCCAGCTGTGTCTTTAGCATTGAAGGTCATCTTCTTCTTGAACCTTCTATTCCACCTATTTGCTCTTATACTAGCAAGAGCCATGTTCCACTTGATGTCCATCTCTTCCAAGTGCTCATCACTTATCTGCTCAAGGTCCTCATTTGTAATCACTGAACCATTGGGCAAAGAAGCAATGTAAGCACAAACAGTATCCAAATCCAAACCAGCAGGTTTAACTCTTGGGGAGTCATTCATGAATGTGTCAGCGTCTGAAAAGGAGACGTTGACAGGACTTGTTCCAGCGCTGACATATGATGATCCAGTAACTGGATGCATATAAGAGTCCTTCTGATTGAATTGACCTTCACTATGAGAGAAGAAGGCCATGTTGCTGGTGCTAGATTTGCTTCCATGGTCTGAAAGAGTTTCATCTTCCAACAGTCTTAGTTTGTTGTAGATGTCATCAAACGAGGAGCTCTTGTAAGTATTATTGGAAAGAATGGATCTTGCCTCAATCTTTCATGCCTCACCAAGACTTTTAAGAAAGGTAGCATTGGTGTCAACATCACCAACTTGTGTCCCCATGAAGGACAACTTGCTTGTGATGTCAAGCAATCTGCTTCTCACACTACTCAGTTTCTCATTGGGCTGAGCTTTGAAGACAACATAATCATGCAGAAGTTGCTTTTTCTTTTCTTCCTTGGTGTCTGCATTGCCACCATATGCAACTTCAAGTGCTTCCCAAAGATCCTTAGCAGATTCATAGCCTCTATATTTGTGCTGGTTTTCTTGTCCCAAAGAAACTTTCAGAATATTTAGGGCTTTCATGTCAACCCTTTTCTTTGCAATATCTTCAGCACCTACAGCTCTACCATCTCCAGGTTTTTCTTTCTTATCTTCATCAGGGCATCCTTCAACAGCTGATCTTTGAGTAATGGCATCAAGAATCTTTTGAGTCTTATTGAATGAGTTTCCATATTCAATAATCTCCCAGAGTGTGTAGTCATAGATCCCCAGATATTGTTCAAAGTTGAACTTCCATAGGTCAAAGTGGGTTGCATCAAGCATGGGAATCTTGATGTTAGGTAAGGCTGAGGAGGAGGAGGTTATTGCTACAGACATGATGTTGTTAGAGTTTTGGTGTTTTTAGGGTTTCTGAGAAAATTAGGGTTTTGGTGTTCGTGTATGGTTCTGGTGTTCTTCAAAGATCAAAAGTTCCTCAACAAGCTCTGATACCACTTGTTGATCCCAAACTTAGATCGATTAGCTTTGTGTATACGAGATTAGATCAAGTATAACACGTAGAGAAACCTTTGTATATGCTTTGTAGATCTAAGTGTTATGCGGAATTTAACACTTAAACAAGAACACAAGATGTAAACAAATCTTTCACTTTGATTATGAATATCGAACTTGCTTACAATGAAAGATGTTTACGAACGAAAACTTATATAAAACTTGATATTGAACATTAACCTAAAGGCCTTCTTTTATAGACTAAGAAGCCTTGTACAATAAGCTACGTATCAACTATTCTAGGTAAAGATAAATATAGAAAATACATTATCGTTTCTATCCTTACTAGAAGTATTCTAGAATATAATAAACGTGTAGCTTATATCTTCCATCAGTGCTTGTCTTCAATCTGTCAACGCTTGACTTTAACTTGTCAACGCTTGAGCTGTCAGCGCTTGCTTTGTTCTTGTCAACGCTTGAATTGTTCTTGTCAGCGCTCAAGTGATCTGGCTTAATTTATTCCCAACACAAGACACTCTTTGGAAAAGATGAAAGGAGTATCTTTTTCCAAGAGGTGGGTCATCGGGGAGCGATTTTTGAAAAATCTTAAATGAATCGACGATAGAAGCCCGTATGACCAAGGAAACTTCTCACACCCTTTACGGTTGAAGGTGGAGGTAATTTGGCTATGACATCTACTTTAGCACGGTCCACTTCAAGACCGGATTTTGAGATTTTATGTCCAAGCACAATGCCTTCTTTTACCATGAAATGGCATTTTTCCCAATTTAGAATAAGGCGAGTGTCTTCACACCGCTTAAGCATGCGTTCCAAATTGGCAAGTCAAGTAGAGAAGGAGTCACCATAAACCGAGAAATCATCCATGAAGACTTCCATAGTTTCTTCAACCATGTCATGGAAGATAGCCATCATACACCTTTGGAATGTCCCAGGAGCATTGCATAAGCCAAAAGGCATTCTTTTATAAGCAAATGTTCCATAAGGACAAGTGAATGTGGTTTTCTCTTGGTCTTGGGGATCGATGGGTATTTGAAAATAACCCGAGAAACCGTCTAAGAAGCAGTAATAGTCATTACCCGCTAGACGTTCAAGCATTCGGTCCATGAAAGGAAGGGGAAAATGATCCTTTCTCGTAGCATCATTGAGTTTGCGATAGTCTATACAAACTCCCCACCCTGTAACGAGACGAGTAGGAATCAACTCATTGTTTTCATGGGAACAATGGTGATTCCGCCTTTCTTAGGCACACAATGGACGGGACTAACCCATGGTGAATCCGAGATAGGGTAGATCATTCCCGCATCAAGAAGTTTGATAACCTCTTTTTTGATAACGTCATGGATCTTGGGATTCACCCTTCTTTGGCTTTGAATAGTGGAGTTTAAAGTTGTCCTCCATGAGAATTTTATGTGTGCAAAAGTGAGGATCAATTCCACGAATATCGGAGATTTTCCAAGCAATCGCTTTCTTGTGATTCTTCAGCACGGTGATAAGTCGAGATTTTTCTTCCTCTTTCAAATCTTTTGCGATAATGACGGGTGACTTCTTGTTGTCTTTAAGGAAAATGTACTCGAGATGAGATGGTAGGTCCTTAAGCTCTAAATCCGGAGGATTGTCGATGGAAGGGGTAGTCAAATTCGGTTCATCGATAGAGATATCCTTAGGAGATGGTGGAGAAATATGGTCCTCATTGAGAAGTTTCTCAATGGTACGAATGTCTTCATCCCAATTGGAGGGAGACTCGTCATATTGCAAGTCCACATCTCCCAAAGTTGCTTCAAATTCTTTTAAGATGAAATCACTTTCTCCGAATGGAGTTAGTGATGGAGCAATAGAGGCAACGTTCTCAAAAATGGGAAGATAAGAAGAACCACTTTTACAAGCGTCTTTGAAATGTTCTTCACAAGCCTCATCAAGAACGTCAATGAAATTAACACTCTCGTTTTCAGAAGGTTGCTTAGAAAGTTTTCCCATGTCGAAGACGATTTTATCGTCACCAACTCTCATAATTAATTCGCCCGCGGCTACATCAATGAGAGTGCGACCGGTCCTCAAGAATGGACGTCCAACGATTAATGGAACACGTGGGTCCATCTTGTAGTCAACGAAAACAAAATCCGCCGGAAAGGTGAATTTGTCGACACCTACGAAGACGTCTTCGGCTATCCCCACTGGATAAGCATCCGTACGGTTAGCTAATTCCAAAGTCATTCGTGTGGGGACTAGCTCGGGTAGAGACAATTGTTTCCAAATGCTTAAAGTCATTAAGTTGATACTATCACCTAGATCGGCTATGGACATACAATTCTCTACCCCGGGGAAGTTACAAGGAATCAAGAAACGACCCGGATCACCAAGTTTTGTTGGTAATTTCCTTAAGAGGACTGCAGAGCAATTCTCATTAAGTTGGGTCTGAGCGATATCAAGGAGTTTCTTCTTATCACTGAGAAGATCTTTAAACATTTTGGCATACTTTGGCATGTGAGCGAGAGCCTCAGCAAAGAAGATATCGAAATTCATTTTTTTAAACATTTTGAGAAAGTTAGAAACCTGAATATCATCCTTGTTCTTCAATTTCTCTTTCCTTAACCTCGAGGGATAAGGTATATTGGGTTGAGATGAAGGCTTTGGAATGGAATTCTCACTCACATCCTTGGGTGGTGGAGGGGTGGAAGTAGAAGGTGGTGGAATTGGAGAAGTAGAAGTTGGAGGTGTTGGAGAAATAGAAGGTGGAGGAATTGGAGAAGGAGACTCGTTTTTGTAGAAATGTAAAACTTGCTTATGTTTTTAGAGAGAGAAAGAGATAGAGAGATGGTGGATTACACACACTTCTAGAGAGAGAAACAAGAGTGAACTATGTGAAAAGTGAATAACCACACACCCTCTCCATCAAAGGAGAGGGTTTATATACTCAAGCCTTGCAATGGGCTTGGGCTTACACGTGAATGCTATTCGAGGTTGTCATTTTTATGCCCAACTTGATGTTGGTTATCATCAATATTATTAGATGTGGTTGGTACCTCACTGATGACATCAGAACCGTAGTGAGAGAGATTAGCAACGAGAGCAGCTTGGGCAGAGTGAATTTCATCACAATCCGAGTCATATGCGTCAAGATCATCTGCTTGATAAGCTGCATTAGAAGTAGAAACGACTGCAATGCCTTCAGTATCTGCTGCCCCTGGGTCTGCCAGAAATGCTAACTCCCCTGAATCCAAAATCTTTCCCTTAGACTGAGCATCAACCAAATACATCTTCTCACGAAACCATGCATCATCCCTTCTCCTTTTCGGCTGAGTGCATTCCCTAGCCATATGACCTTGTCCTCGGCAATTGTAGCAAGTCACAACCTTTTTAGGACCAATAGGACTTCCATTTCCATTAGCTTGAGAATTCACAGCTTGAGCAGTCACAGTCCTTGCAGGAGGTCCATATGAATTTTGCCTTCCCTGAATAGGTTGCACTGTTACTTGACCATCTTGAACAGTAGCTTGTTGTCGAGGATTTGAAGAAGTGCGGAGCTGATTGTTTGTTGGTGGAAATCCTCTAGTTGCAACAAGTTTTGACAAGTAGGCAGTGAGATGGTTTAGTACATCAGCTGGCGTATCATTTGGAGTAAAGACCGGTGCTTGGATTGGCGGAAGTTCATTAGAGTAGAAAGCTTGTGCTGGTTGTGCTTCTATTGGAAAATATCCTTGCTCAGGAGTATAGCCCATTGGAGAAGTGTTGGCTTGTGATGGTGATGTCTGGTATGGTGGTTGTTGTGAAAAAGATTGTTGATGAACACTTTGTTGATATGCTTGCTGTGGCATCATCGGTGGTTGATAAGATAGTTGCTGTGATTGCTGATAGGTGTGTGGTGGTGGCTGCTGCAAGTATGATGGTTGTTGATAGGTATAAGCCATGTTTTGTTGAGAAGCATACATTGCAAGTGGATCATGAACTTGAGGTGTAGACAACCGAGCCTCGATCACATGGCATTCGTGTTGTTGAAGAAAAGCTTGAAGTTGATCCACATTGGTGTTATGCAAGTCCTTAGCCAATTTAACATCCGTAACGTAATTTTTCCATTCTGGAGGAAGAGTGTTCAAATACTTGGTGTTCAATTGAAAGGTAGGAATTGCCATGCCATAGATGTTAAGCTCATTCAACAATAGGGTAAATCTCAGATAGTAATCATTGAGAGTCTCCCCTGGCACATAGGCAAACTTATCAAAAGTATCATAAAGCTTACACTCTCGTTCTTGTTTAGTTAATGAGGTGCCTTGCATTAGAACCCGAATTCTATCCCATAAATCTTTGGCAACTTTATGTTTGCTGACGAGTTTGTAGACATCTGGAGGAAGGGCTTGGAGAATGATGTTTGTAGCATACTTATCACATTTGTCTTGAATCTTCATATCTCCAGTCAACTCACCCGTTGTGCGAGGACGAGTAGTCGTACCTTCCGTCACTGTACCATAATCTAACGGTCCATTGAGCACCGATGCCCAAATGAGATGTCCATTCTCTTTGTTCAACATGTAAAGTTCCATTCGGGAAGTCCAATCCTCGTACATAGACTTCTCCAACATTGGTGGACGATTATCCGTACCCGAGAGGATGGACTTATTCGTAAGAGATGTGTACTCCATTTCAATAAGTTAAGATTTACCAAGTTGATCGAACAATGAAATAAGGTTAAGTATTTTTGTGTTGCTGTGAGTTAAAATCGAGAAACAATGTTAAAATCCCCTAAAATATGTTCTCGATAAACCAAAAATTCCAAGTCAAAATTACACACGATCGGAATGTCACTATCGGAATGTCAGATCGGAATGCCAGATCGGAATGTCACTATCGGAAAGTCCACATCGGAATGTCACACAATCTTAATGTCAAGATCGGAATGTCTCTATCGGAATGTCACTATCGGAATGTCACTATCGGAATGTCACTATCGGAATGTCCAGATCGGAATGTCACACTATCTTAATGTCCAGATCGGAATTACCAGATCGGAATATCCAGATCAGAATGTCCAGATCGGAATGTTGCTAAAATAAAATGGACAGAGTGACGTCACAAGAATCCTTAAAGCCGTCGGAATCCAAGATCGCAATGTCAGATCGGAATGTCACGTCGGAATAAGGTGTTTAACTCCAATGATCGCAATGTGGAACCAATAGGTTATTGCGATCAGACCACCCTCACGTTGTACTTTCCGATGGAAACCTTGCAAGAATTTCGGAATGATGAGAAACAAGAAATTTTGCAACTTTCGATCCAAAAACTTGAGTTTTAGCCAAAAACCAAGATACCCAAGATACTATGACACGATTAAAGACTGTATTCGACTTTAGAACACCAACAAACAAGAAAAATTTTGATGATTCGGCAAAGAAAACTCAAAATCCTACGATATGCTTAAGAAAGCATACACAAAACGAAAACCAACCTATATTTCATCCCAAGCTCTTGATACCATTTGTAGAAATGTAAATCTTGCTTATGTTTTTAGAGAGAGAAAGAGATAGAGAGATGGTGGATTACACACACTTCTAGAGAGAGAAACAAGAGTGAACTATGTGAAAAGTGAATAACCACACACCCTCTCTATCAAAGGAGATGGTTTATATACTCAAGCCTTGCAATGGGCTTGGGCTTACACGTTTGGGCCGGCCTACACATGTTGTAGGCTAGGCTTGGACTTGTTTGATAAATAAAGAAAGTTAACTAAACTACGAGCTATTACATGGACTATCGTTGGAGTGACCGATCCTTCTTAATACGTAAAACGTATTTCCAACAGTTTTCCTTTGTCACAATCACCGGTGTAGGTGTAGGAAGCTCGGGTTCCTTTAAACCTTTTCCACAGCGAGTGGTGATTGCTTGCATCTCCCCTCTTGGATTAGCAACGGTGTTTCTCGGAAGAGAACCCGAACCAGAGGCTTGATTACTTGGGAAGAAACTAGCCATCATGTTTCTTAAGTCATTCGTTTGACTTGCAAAAGATTTTCGCATATCGGCTCGAAGATCATTCCCTTGTTTCACCATATCTGCTTTCATGTTGGCCATTTCCCGCTGAAGATTCTGTACAATCGCATCATTAGTCCTCATGTAAGTTTCAACCTCGTGATTAAATACGGTGGGTTGGTTGGGAGGAGGAGTATCGTAGGCAGGTGGTTGATAAGCGGGTTGTTGGTAAACTTGGTTGTTTCTTTGAGGCGGATATGGGGTTCTTTGGGTTTGATATTGATTTGGAGCACGAGGTTGGTTTTGATTGTTGCGATTGAGGTTGTTTGGGTTTTGTGGGGGAAACCGGGTGGTGAAAGAAAGTTGTTTGAGCGATAGCTGAGCAAATTGCGGTCACCTTGAGGACGTGCTTGATAGCCTCCCGCAGCAAACTTACCGTTGGCGGCATACACATTTTCCGGATTGTCATGAGTAGAAGGACAATCGGTGTATGAGTGAGACCCCCCGCATATTTCACATGATTGACTCAAAGCATTAGCTTGGGCAGTGATTTGTTTGGCATTGTTGGCGGTTTGGAGAGCCAGTGATTCAACAAGCGAAGTAAGCTTATCAATTCTCTTGTCGCTCTCATTAGTGCTAGCACTAGCCACATTTGTCCGAACACTCTTGGTTTGCACTCTAGACTTGTTCTAAATAATATCTCAAGAGGCATTAGAAGACTTAACCAAAATGTTACCCCCCGAGGCACTATTTAGTGAATCTTGGTCATTCATGCTTAAACCATTGTAAAAAGTAATTATTTGATGTACTTTGGTGAAACCATGTTGTGGACACTTCCTTAAAAGTTTCTTAAATCGGTCCCAAGATTCACTAAATGTCTCACCGTACTTTTGTTCAAAAGTAATGATCTCATTCCGCAAAGCGGTAGTACGTGAGGGTAGGAAAATGTAGTTAATGAACTTGGTCTCTAAATCCGTCCATGTAAGAATACTTTGTGGCGGTTCCTTATCAAGCCAATTCCGTGCTTGTCCCTCTAAGGAGAAAGGAAAAAGTTGCAAGCGAATCACTTCTTGTGAAACCCCATTATACTTGACCGTATTAGTGAGTTGAAGGAACCTTTTTATATGGTCATGAGGATCATCAAGCGAACGCTCCAAGAAAGGTTGAGCAGAGACCATTTGAATAAAGCCTGATTTGAGCTCAAAGTTGTTGGCTCCAATCTCGGGTATGACAATAGCATCAGTGTTGCCCTCTACGTGCGATTGCAAAAGCTCGATCATTGGTTGATTGTCCATGGTGACAATAGGTGGAGTAATGACTTCGGCTGGAGCTGCTTTCTTCTTACGAGCAAGAGTACGCATACACACCTACAAAAGGAAAAGAAAAATATACAAGAAATATTTTTGGTTTTTTATGTTTTTCTATTTTTTTGTATTTTTGAAAATTTTATATATTTCTTTTTAGGATTTTTGAAAATTTTAAAGGAAGGAAAATAATGTTCAAAAATGAACGGATCCCAAAATCCAACGCGTCTCTCATAAAAAACCGTTAATCTTCACGAAAAGAGCCGGCAGCGGCGCCATTTAATAAAAGGGTTTGCCTCGTATGAAAGTTCGTTGTTTCGATCTTTTCGAATTGATTAATGGTAGAAAGTGCGACTCGGTCGTTCTTGGTGGAAAAATAAATGGTTTGGTTGATTATCTATTTTAAACTAATAGCAAATATGAAAATGTCGTTGAGCAAAATTAAAGCTTTAAAATATAAACTAAAATGACGAGTTAAAAATAAATGATTAAAAACTTAAAGACAAGATTAGAAAAATACTTGAAAACTTAATGAATCTAAAACTTGAAAACTTTGGAAAAACAAGAAATTAATCCCATCGGAATACTCTAATCAGAATATGATCGGAATGCGCCAAAAAGGAAGTGATCGGAATATTTGATCAGAATACACAAAATGAATGCAATCGGAATGTGTAAAAGGAATCCACGCCGGAATATACAAAACTAGTCCAATCAGAATATATCTAAAACCCTGCAATCGGAATATCAATAATAAAACTCCAGATTGGAATGTGTAAAGAAGTAGCAATCGGAATATACTAAATGAAGTGATCGGAATACAAATAGCCTTAATCGGAAAGTGAAACCCTAATTAGATTAGAGTGATCGGAATATAAGCAAGCAGATCGGAATACTACAAACCCTTTTCCGATTAGAGATTGGAATACAAGGGGAGCAAATCAAAATGTCCAATCGGAAAGGGGTTTACCCTTCTGATGGTATGTACACGAAAATAAGCTACGTATTAAGCTATTTTCAATACGCCAAATCCAAAACTTGATCGAATCTATAATGAAAGAGACCAAATAAGCACGAATAACAACTTTTCAAAACTTTAAGTAAGCAAACTTTTAAATCAACTTTAAAAAGATGAAACTTTAAAGAAAGATGAAAAGTAAATAAGCTAAATACAAGCTAAGCCAATAAGCATAATAAGCTCAAAGCTTAATCCGTATAAAAACTTAGAGATGAATAAAAAGATGAACTTTTTATTCACATAAACATGAAAATAAACCACGGATCATGAATAATTCGGAACAAAAGTAAACCAAAATCAAGAAAGGTAGAAAGAGATTAAAGAATAAAAAGCTTAACTTGAACTTGTGATTAACGAAATCCAAATACAAGAATGATTAAAAGCTTAAATTAAAAATAAGAGGGAAGTGCAAAAATCATCCCTGTGGTATGTCGAAAAATCGAATTACATCCTTCGTTAACTTTTTGGACAACAGCCATCCCTCCGTTAGTGCGCGGGGCAAAATACATCCCTCATGGACTAACGGTGCAAATGTTTTCTCGTTAAAAATTAACAAAATCTAAAATAGAGGGTATTCTTGTCTTTTTCCTTTCCCAGGGATGTATTTTGAACCTTATCATAAATAGTTTCAAAAAAAAAATTATTTTCGAAAAAAAGTTTTATTTTCTAAAAAAAAATTATTTTCGAAAAAAAAAAATTATTTTCGAAAATAAATTATTTTCGAAAAAAAAAAAATTATTTTCGAAAAAAAAAATTATTTTCTAAAAAAATTTATTTTCGAAAAAAAAATTATTTTCGAAAAAAAAATTATTTTCGAAAATAAAGTTTTTTTAGAAAATAAATTGTTTTTTTGAAAATAATTTTTTTTCGAAAATAATTTTTTTTTTCGAAAATAATTTTTTTTTTCGAAAATAAATTTTTTTTAGAAAATAATTTTTTTTTCGAAAATAAATTTTTTTTTCGAAAATAAATTTTTTTTTTCGAAAATAATTTTTTTAGAAAATATAACTTTTCTTTCCGAAAATATTTTTTTTTTCGAAAATAATTTTTTTTTAGAAAATAAAACTTTTTTTCGAAAATAATTTTTTTTTTTTGAAAATAAATTTTTTTTTTCAAAAATAATTTTTTTTTGAAACTATTTATGATAAGGTTCAAAATACATCCCTGGGAAAGGAAAAAGACAAGAATACCCTCTATTTTAGATTTTGTTAATTTTTAACGAGAAAACATTTGCACCGTTAGTCCATGAGGGATGTATTGTGCCCCGCGCACTAACGGAGGGATGGCTGTTGTCCAAAAAGTTAACGAATGATGTAATTCGATTTTTCGACATACCACAGGGATGATTTTTGCACTTCCCTCTAAAAATAAAGAAAAGAAGAAACTTAGTGAGAGAAAGTTTGAAACTTTTTCTCTCTAAAAACTAGAAAGGAAAATTAAAAAATAAAAATAGCTAACTCCCCTCCTAATATTTTAGGAGGGTATTTATAGGGAAATGGGGAGGTGCATGTGTTGCCTCTTCTTTCTTTCTTCTCGGCTCTTCGTCTTTTAAGTTCTTCGACTTTTCTAGACGTCGTCTCGGGATTAATTAAACACGTCTTATAAATTCTTCACTTATTTAGACTTGAGTTCTTTGACTTCATTAAACTTCCGTCTTTAGACTCTTCCTTCGATAAATCTTCAGAATAGGCCTTGGACTTCCGTTCTTTTTGCACTCTTGATCTTTTGACTTCGTCTTTTCTCGTTTTCTTCGATAAAAGCCCGTGAAAGCCCGTGTTTTCTTCCTTTTTCATCTTTTGGTCCTAAAACACAATAAAAACAAAAACCACGCATAATTCTGACTTTTACGACATAAAATACACGTTTTGGTCTTGTTATTATTGGAAATAAGTGGTAAAAGGATAAGTGTTTTCACACTTATTAGTATGCGTATTTTGATGAACTTGAACGTCTTGCACATTCGCAGTAACCTTGTATATATCTATCAGAAAATCAAAATACAAAAATATAAAACCAATAAAAACAAAATAAAATATGAGAAAATCTTTCAAAAATACCAAAAATATTCTTCTTCGACATGTCTCTCAGCATCGATAATATGGACGTACTTAGAAATGTTGTTCAATAATGACACGGGTACGTACATAAAGTTCCAATGAGAGTTCAAATGTTTTCAAAACATGTCTTTCTATTTTCTTCTCATAATGGCTTATATTCACATGTCAGACTATAACGCGATCCCCAAAGAAAGGAAAGTCTATGACCTATCCTTAACAAAGGAAAATTAATTTTTCCCGTTCATGTGCTTATATTAAAACATTCAAAGTTTTAAGCTCATGAACTCAAGGAAAATGTTCATTTATGTACATTTTTCCTCAACAACGGGAAATTAAATTTCTCTGATTCGAGCACAACTTTTCAAGATATTTTCAAAAAGACTTTATTCAAATTCTTTCAAATTTGTGTGCTCATATACTCCCCTAATTTTATCAGTATCCTATTTCGAGGGGGAGTATAAAAATCTCATAACATATAGTTCCAAGATTTCATGAAAATTATTCTCTCCATGTTTTATCACTAGTTACAAAAAAAATTCAATTTCGTGCAATTTTTTAGGGGGAGAATAGTGATTAAAATGTGATAAAAAAATGCTTTATTCTTTGATTAGATCTTTGATATAAGTGCTTTCTCTTCTTAATATGTGCAAAAACTCTCCTTTTATGATGCACATATGTAGGGGGAGCATTTTTAGTGATATAGAAAGTCTTACTGGTTACAATATCTATACCTTCAACACAATTATTCACGACGGTATTGGTGTCAAAAGGTGGTTAGGTATTCGTCCTATGATCCAACCTGAACCGGAGGGCTCTTCCCAGGGACAATCCATTAGAATTTAGAAGTCCTTAGGAATGATGGAGTAGTTGAGTGTACGGGAAAAATGCCGACTAATGACTTAAGCTAGCACTGGAACAATCACAACAAAGTGCTAGTTATGACGTCTTGGTAAGCATTGAAGGGGTTGAAGAATGAAAAAGAAATGTAAGGATAAAGGGTGAAAAGAAATAGCCCTCCATACAACTTAGGCAGAAACCAGGTCAATACATCTACTATCATAATCACGTTGATGATTTCTGGTATTGAAGACAAAGCATCATGAACCCAGTGATGCAAAGCACAACCCTTCCCATCCTACTCAAGCTTCTATCAAAAGAAGTTTGTTTTATTGTCACGGAGTTCAACGAGATTCATCAAAAATCTCATTAGGAAAATTATTTCATATATCAATTGTTGTTCATCTTTAGAACACAAGCAATAATTCACAGAGTCCTACACTCTATCCTTGTGGTATTGCTAGAACATTCAGAGTGATACTCTCTAGTACTCACAGTGATGAATAGAAATTCTTCCAGTGTTAACATCAAACAGCACTGCGGTAGGTCAAATGTAAGATTCACTTGAATTAAACGTATGCTAACTGGAAAGCAACAGTGGTTTGACTCTGTTTTGATTCAAACTCGTTCCAGGTCTGTACGCAATATGTATATGATCTTGCCAGAACATTCAAAGTAATACTTATTAGTATATATAGCGAAGAATGGAAATCCTTCCAGTGTGATCATCAAACAGCACTGTGGTAGGTAACTTGTGAGATTCTATATGAATCAAACTTATGTCAACTGGAAAGCAACAACGGTTTGATTCTTAATTGATTCTAACTTGTTCCAAGAAATTGAATTGACGACTTAATCAACAGAATGGAACTTCATGATTCACTCCTTACTATGAATTATCTTTCAATATATTCAAGTATTAAGAACGGCTATCACAGCCGGAAACCCTGTCAAGGAAGTTCTTTGAACTTACCTAATCACAAGTGCAGTACTTGTACTGTATAACGGGAAACCGGTGGAATGAAAACGATGGTGTTATCTCAAGAGTCGCAATTCAAGGCCACATACTCAAGTAATTGAAGAAAGCTTAAGGACATCTAAAGACAAAGACTTCCGCTACTCTGATAATCAATGGAGATTGTTAACAAGCTTTCATGACAACACCAAATATGAGTATGTGGGGAAAGATACAAGAACACAAGTTGGCAAAGTATCAAGATCAAGGCAAGGCAAAGATCAAAGATCCAAGATCACAAGTCATAAAAGGAAATATGAAAGAACTCTCAAGACAATGAGCTTCAAAGTCTACAACATCAAAGAAGTGAAGTCACATATTACATGACCACCCCTTAGGGGGAGATTGTTAGCCGTATTTAAAGTGATGGTTATATAATAGACCGTTCCGAAGATCGTGAAAAATACTATTCAACGGTGTCGAGAGTTCTTAGTTATTAATGTTTATGTAACGGGAATTAGTCCCGAACACACAAATGAGGAAGGTCTCCTAAACATTTACTATATAGTATAAAAGGCCTCTCCACCTCATTTGTGTGTGTGTGTTTTCCATTTGTTTCATCTTAGATAGAGAATGGGTGTTTGTTTTCTCTCACTATGAAAAACACCATCTTTGTTTTCTTTTTCTTTCCTTAATCTAATCTTTCTTTTTTAGTTTAATCTTTGTTTAATCTTCATCTATTTTTATCATCTTTATTGTTCTTCTTCATCTCCATAATAGTTCTTGATCCAAGTTCGTAATCTTTTCATTTAGATACATAAAGTTGAAGACTTTATGTGTTTGGTTCATGTGTAAAGGTCCTACAAGAAGTTCTATAAAGAATGTCTTGGATTGCCATCTCAGCTATTATAAGCCAATGGATATGGATATATGTGGAGGGATTAGATTATGATCCATAATCTTACACTGTAACAAGTAAGGAATCACCACACCACTCTTTTCTTTATGGCAAGATTAAGGAAGATTGAGTTGGATTCAGGAGAAAGTATAAATAGATAAAATTCTCACTTTTACCTCCCCATCACTCCTGTGCACTTCAACTACACTCAAATTCAATAAATCAAATTCCCCCAATTTCCCTAAACACCACATGAACCCTAAATGACTCAAACTCAAAAATTGACCATGTGGCAGATGGCAATTGGTTATGCAATGTCACCAGCACCGCTCCAATCCTCATAATCTCTCTATAAATAGCCCTATTTCTCCCACAAAAACACATAGTTAGTTAGGTGTAATTTTTATATAGTTAGTTTAGTTTTAGCTTAGGAGTAGATTACTTCAAACATTCTCACGCAATACTTTTAATCCTATTATTTTCAGTTACGAGTTAGTTCAATTCTTGTTAAAATTGTAACAAATTTACTCCATTAATGAAAACATCATCTTTTTCATATTTTTCTTTCTTAATGTTCTTACAGCTTTGATCATAAGCTTCTGAAAGAGCATATGAAATGTTTCTGGATTTCTAACTGTTTTGGAGTAGTTAATTTCAGTTCAAGCTTTAGTTGATGTTCTCTCAAGCTTTTCATCAATCTGCCTCCTTCGTATTAATGAGCCAAAAAGCTCATAAGCTAAATTTAGCTATTTAGCTGACTTTTTAAGAAGCTTTTTCAATGGTTAAATTCAATTTGGTGCAGTTATAAAGGAAGCTCAGTTTAATTCGTAAAAAATCTTCCTTTTAAGATTCCAGTTCAGTAAGGTTTTGTTTGGGAGAGTTGTTATAATAAGCTGTTAGCTTAATGAGATCACTCTTCTTACATGGAGTATAAGTAGTTAGTTAGTTTTGATTTCAGCAATCCTCCAGTTCAGAATGTAAATTAATCACAGTTCAGATAGCTAGCAGCTAGCCAACTTTCTACTAACTTTTCTAGTGTCTAAAATGCTCAACTGATTTCTGTTTGAGTTTTGTTTAATCTTCAAGAATTCTGTTACAAGTTGTTTAAATTCAGTTAGAAAGTGTAGAAAACATTTCATCCATTAATAAGAACTCTTGTTGTCAAATCAGTTTTGTCTCTCTGTTTTCAAGTCTGCAGGTTTAGTTTGGTATTGATCGAGAGCTAATCATAGCGTAGTGGTGATAAGTTGTAATAAAAGGTGATGAAGTTTCGATCTGTTAAGCCGAAGGACTGGTTTGTAGTTATTGTCGAAGTTCTTATATTCAGTTCTTAAGGCAGCACATCGCTGACCCTTGGCCATCAAAGATCTGGCATCGAAAGTTGTCACACCCCACCATGGCGGAATATGGGGCGCGATGTATGGATATCATCACAACAATAGTGTGTCTATAGTGATAACTAAATGAAATGGAAATATCATAAATGGTGACACAATGTCATGAAGATATCTCAAACAATGCAGGCATCTAGGTTAGTAGGTAACAGGTCTACCTCATACCAAATACATAGAATTAACAAATAACAAACATATAGGTGTCTACAAAGAATCACTTATTCAAACATAAATAAAGACTAAGAGGAAAGGGGGTTCCTCCAAATGAAATCATAAGCCTTTCAGCTAGCCAGTCCTATTCTCACGCTTAACCACATTCTCACCTGAAAGAGACACTAAAACACGTCAACATAAAGTTGGTGAGAGTCATAGGTTTAGACTCTAACGCCAAATCAGTTATAAGCTGTGAATAACAACTATTAACAAAATAACATATGGACAATGTGCTACAATTATGTATTAACAACTAGCATTCAAGATTAATCAATCACCAAAATCCAAGGCTCCAAGCCTTTACAATAACCACAATTCCAAGGCTCCAAGTCTTACCAATATCCATAATTCTAAGGCTCGAAGCCTTACCAATAACCATGGTCCCATTGGCGCTCATACACCTATGAACCAATCCCAAGGCCCCGCATTGTCAACATCCCCTTGGTACCAAGTCAAACCACAATAACTGAGACGGTACGTGTCTCCCGATCCAAATCATAAACACAATCAAGAATCACATAGCAGTTAATCACATAAGTGTACACAAAAGTCCATCACAAACCATAAAAACAGTCACAACATTCTTTACAAAACCATATAGTGTCTCTTCCATCCCATCTGGAAATCAAATCATAAAAATACATGGGACTATGAAACTCACCTGAATAAGCTTCTCCAAGTATCCGCGTACTAGCAAAAATCTAAACACACAAAAGTATACAATCAAGACATGAACCACATACCAAAATGGATCATCAATCTATGATGGATATATAACCTTATCCTACCACTTAACCCCATTTATATGCCATATGAATCTCATTACATCCCTCTATAAAGCCCTTAACTTAGTTTAGTTCATAATTGCCCCGTTAACATTTAACCCAAAACAGTCCCGTTTTTCATACTTCAAACTATTGGTCGAACACCCCCTTAACCAAAATAACATGTCCTGTAAAAGAAATCCTATGCCCTTAAATGTGTTATCTAACTCTCCCCTTTGGCCTAAACCTTAAAGCTACTGTTAAGGCCTCCATATATATATATATATATATATATATATATATATATATATATATATATATATATATATATATATATATATATATATATATATATATATATATATATATATATATATATATATATATATATATATATATATATATATATATATACTTTTACCTATCCAGAATTTACTGATTTTGAACATATAAAAAGTTTGTTATGATCAGAGGGTCTTACCCTAACCCATTTGTTTAGCCCTCCTCCAGATCTTTTATTTAATATATAATCTAAGTCTCATGTTCATTTTAAGGTCCAATTATACTCCTAAGTACCCTAACCATCTTAAAACATTAATTTAAACCCGACTGATTTCAAAACTGCTTTGACCTCTGACTGTTGTAACCTGTTTTTAACCCACTTTCCGACCTCCAATTTAGTTCTCGTTTTTGAATTTGAAACCAACTCAATTACCTTTCGAGGGACATAAGATTCGAAAATTAAAAGTTTTTATAACTATATATATGATCAAAACAATGGACCAAAAATTCTGCCCAGTTTTTAAAAATGAATTTAAACATGATTAAACCCTTTAATCATCATTAAACCTCATTATAACCTAATTAACTGAATATTAAGAACCCTAATATTATTAATTACAGAAATCATCATTCCTAGTATGAAACCCTAATCAAAAATCAAAAATCCTAAACCCTAATCCACCATACTAGGTTAGATACGTAAATTTAACGTTAATCGAGCTAGTTTAATTACATACCTTTAACCCTTATGCAATATTTCGGTTTTGATCTTCCCCATGGATGTTTCAACTGATATTAGGTATATTGTAGGGTTATGGGTCGTTTTTAGGGGTCTAGGGGTGTTTATATAGGCTTTTGTAACCTCCTTAACAAGTTTGAGCCCAAAAGGGACTCTACTTGGGCCTTTCCTACCCGTTTCCTTCCTTTGGTCGGCCATAACAGCCAATCCACGACCCACCCACTTAAATTTGGGTTATTTACACTCTCCCCCTTCTATTTGATGTTTACCTATACTTCCATACACTTCCAGGTCGAAACCGGACACCCTTTCGCTAATTTTTCGACTTTCTCCGTAATTTTCGATCTTAACTTTATTTTCAAAACTTTCCTAAAATAGAAAACTCCTATAATACATAGAATATAGATAATATATATCTAATGTACATATGTCACGTATGATACATACACAAAATCTTACGAAAACGATAATTCAACTTTCATGAAATTTTCGTGTGATCTCATTTTATTTCACTTCATTTCATTTCATTTCAGTTCATAGTCACTATAATGTGAGCTTATGATTCATGAAATAACCATTCATCGATTTACTTAAGAGCACTTCGTACTCATAAACGATGTCCAAAACATCCTCATTCACACCAAATAAACACGTAAACACATAAAACACATATTCACACATAACACCCTAAAAATACGACTAAGTGACGAACCTCAAAACCACGGTTGTCACATTACTCCCTCCTAATAGAAATCTCGTCCCAAGATTTACTCTTTAGGAACAAACACAGCCCATAAATCTCACAAATGACTCTTTGACAAATCGAAGACTCTTATTAACACTGATCCCGAATAACCGTACATGAAAATATGCATTCTCAAACCACATTTCCCAAATCTTAATACATGAAATATATCATGTACACCACCTAATTCCCCAGGTAATTCTATACCCATAAGCTATTGGTCCAATCTTTCCAAAGATCATAAATGGACACACAAAACTCGACATCAACTTTTCTCTTTTGCCAAAACATGGCGCCCGTTACTATGGGTCAAACTTCCTACATAACTTTGTCACTAAACTGTAGTGGTTTCCTCCTTTTTAACATATCATCTCTTGTTTCTCTCGTCCTTTCCACAAACACCATTATATTATTAGCAACCTCTTTCACCAATTCTAGTCCGCAATAGGGGAAACTCACCCTATCTTTCCATATAGTGCCTCAAATGGCATTCATCGACTTCTAGTATGATAACTATCATTATATGAAAACTCAAACATTGTTAACTAGTTTCCCACCTCCCTCTAAATCAGTCACCCAAGCTCTCAACACGACTCCTATACTTGTAGCAATTTCTCACTTCGTCCATCCATTTTCGGTTAGGCGGGTATACTCATGTCCAATCATGTTCATCAACTCCCTTTAGTCCATACCGCAAACTACTTAAAAATTCCAATTTCCTTACACAAGTGACCTATGACGATCTTTCACATATTGATTAGTTTATCACAACGAGGCTCCTCTAATCCAAATCAACTTATGATCTATACACATCACCAAAAGGACGGTTATCTCAGTTAGTCTATCAACTGCCATCCAAACCCATGCTACAACTACTTCCATAAAATTTGGATAGATCATTAGTAGCACCTATACACTTCTTTCTCACTTTTCTCCATGAAAGATTTTTTCCCCTGATACTCAACACTTCCTTTATACCTACACAATGTCTTACCTTCAAGGTCATAGTGCTCCTCATCTTGTCTCAGTTAGACCAAGCCCTTCGTCTCTTGTAACACCCCCAAATTTATACAATTCAATACAGCGGAAGACTCGTTGGTGTTATGGGATAGCACATTACTCACATCATAGACAACGCTTAAAAATCACGTCGTTTAATAATAAAGCATTTCCATTCATAAATATCAAATTTACATAGGTCCCAAGTCATTGTATTTCATACAAGTTTTACAAAGCATTTGAATGGAACTTATTATTTAAGTGTGGCCATGAATTCTTGTTGTCTTCCCGAGAATTACCTTCAAGTACCTGAGATAAAACATGTTAAATGAAAAAGGTCAGCGATAACGCCGAGTGAATTCATAGAGTTTAATAAAACCATCAATATATCATCGGTATATAGTTATTACCGAAAATATTTTTTGTACAAATCTTTGTAATAGGCCATAAAATAGCCAAAGTCATTTTATTCAAATCCTTATCAAAAATCATAATATAGGATGTTTCCTTCAAAACCATTATACGAACCAATGTCGTAAAAACATCACACAATGCGTTTTATAACGTTGTATAAAGTTAAATAAAAACCATTATATGGATATGGTTATATAAAACCAAAACACAAACATAATATCAATAATAAGACCCCGTATTGCTAGTCAGGCAGTATATCGTAATTCAATGCATAAAGCAGTATTTTTGTTATTTTTGGATTATTATAAGCCGCATGACATTGTTACCTTACTACAACAAACAACGGGTAGCTAGCCCGAAACTCAATTTGCCCATCTAAATTAGCGTGTCGTCACAATAATCACGCTTGTGTAAATCTTCTCATACATAAATTCGCTTACCAATCAATGTGGCACGGCGGGGATCAACCGTCAAGGCGCGAACTGGGGTGATCGTCCCCAAATAGTACTATTATATGCATAAGCGTCTACCAAATCCCGGTATTTCACAATTCATGCTAATGGGACTTTTAGTGGCATAACCTAACTTTAATAATCCATTTCATTTCATCTATCGGGTTATATAATCATACATCGGGTCATACAATCATTCGGGTCCAAATCAATAAACAAACAATCGGGACAAATGGTGTCCTATGTTACTAAAACTAACATGTTATCTCCCTCTCGGGTTTATAAAATATTTCATAAAAACATTTAAAAGAGTGCGAGGCCATGAACTCATGTTGATGTGGGAAAGCGGGTTATCGGCAATTCGGATGTACGGTACGT
Organism: Glebionis coronaria; assembly: GCA_025667525.1. Taxonomy (NCBI): domain Eukaryota; kingdom Viridiplantae; phylum Streptophyta; class Magnoliopsida; order Asterales; family Asteraceae; genus Glebionis; species Glebionis coronaria. The sequence continues at coordinate 170,242,910 of CM046882.1, read as the reverse complement.
GCTTCAATTACGGAAACCTAGACAAATAATACTTGTCTTAGACTTTTGTCCAATGACTTTATAAAATAACAATTATGTATACATATGATGATTTTATATATATGATGATGATCAAGTGGGTTTATATATTTTTACTCATTCATTATAGTGTTTATGTGTTGGTAACATTTTTATACTAGTTTTACTAGTTTTACTTATTTACATGTTTTAGGCCCAATAACCCTATTACAAGCCCAATGATTTATATTAGTCCATTTTAAACTTTTATTATCAGTATTATACTTTTCATGTTGGGCCCAAGTGGTTTAAGTCCAATAAGTATGTTTATAAGTGTTTTACCAAATTAGTCGGGTTTATTGTCCATTAAGGCTACTTTGGCCCGTTAATGTCTATATGTTGTAAAGCTCGTGTTTTATCGGTTTTTACTTGTTATATATGTTTATACATCAGTATGTGAGTTTATAAAAGTTTACATTAGACGGGTCCAACCGTCTAAGTTTTATTTAACAAAAACGTTAATCTTCCGGTTTTAGCCGAAAAGACGTAAAAATCATGTTTATAGTTTTTATAACTTATAAATCTTATTCAACTATCATTTTTATAAAGTGTCCATTAATTTAACCTTATACATATTTATATTAATGAAATTTATAAGTTAGTGGGTTTTAATTCACATTTTATACTATATTAGTTTGAGTGCTTATATAATACTATTAAACATTAATTCTTCAAAATCTGATTTTTAGTTTCATCTTCACCATTTTTATCATATCTTGAGTTCTATAAGGAGATAGAAGCTCATTTTTGGATGGCATAAACTTCATATTATATGCTACAAATAAGTTAGTTATAGCTACTGTTCATTCCATGTCTAACTATCCTTAACAGTCCCTACAGAACAGACTATTTAGATTGGTACACTCATCTTGTTTTGATCATATCTCACTCATTTTGATGATTCCATTGCATGGCCAACTCTCACATGTGTATGACATCTAACACTTACTCTAAATGGATTCCACCATGCAATTTTATCAGTTTATAACTTGGTTACTTAGTGTTTTTATACAGCCATCTTATTAAGCAAGATTTAACCATTTTTACATGTGGTTTTTCCATCTTTTTACCCATGTTTATCAAATCTATCAACACCAAATCCCCACATAATATTTTTAATCATCATTCATCATCATATACATATACATAAATAAATAAAATACAAGATTACATAATCAAAATAACAAGAGGATAGGAAGAACAATCCCTATACCACCATTAGTGATGAAAAGATGAGTCTTTGATGAACAAGGCTTGGATTTTGATGGCAAAACTTGTGATAAACCAATATCATCTTCAAGTCTACCAACCTTTATAAACTTCTCATGGAAAATCAGCCCTATGACATCAACAAATCTTCTCTTTGGATGTTAGAATCACCTCTAATCTTCAAAGCTTCAAAGTAGCATCATCATGTGTATGAGTAACACATGATTTTATGTCTAACATAGATCAAATGAGGGTTGTTTTTGATGATGGTTGGACGAATTTGAGAGAGAGATGAGAGGAGTGTGTGAGTTTTGCATGTGAAATGGAAGTAAGTGGTAAAGTTTAGTGGTTTTTGCTAGTTTGGTGGGATAAGTTAGCTTTCATGTGAAGCTAAGCTTATAGTGTAAGCTTATAGCTACAAGGGTGCCACATCATGGATCTGCGTGGGATAAACTTGTTTTGTCCCATCCTGCTAATTTACGGGTATTCCTCGATTCTATTTTCCTCGATTTGCGTTCCCTCGGGTCGTTTTACGAAAAATGTTTTTATAAATTATGAATCAACGGCACAAAACGAATCTAATAAAAATTTTCTCATCATAACGGAGTTCGAAAACGTAAATACGTAATCCTAAGGTTTCCGGTTTAGTCGTAAAGGACGTTAAATTAAAATCGTAAGTCCTAATCTCTTCTCGTAAATTTGTGAGTTTATGAACCAACACAAATTAAAATCTCAAAACAATATTCATGGACAAATTTATTTCCTGAAATGTCGGACTGTCACCAAAGATGGTGTATGTAAACGTAAGCACGTAACGTTGAATCCTCCGGTTTAGACGTAGTCGATGCTACTTCTAGACGTAAATCCAAATTTCTTGTGACACCCTAGAATCGAGGTCATTAACGATACCCTAAATTACGCTAATTTTTGAAATTTTTAATAAGTTTTAATTTCTATAATTATAAGTATTTTGGTTAAAGCCGATGTTCGAGGTCATAATTTTTACGGTTGACGTTTTAAGAAGGACGATGACGATTACGATCCCGAGGGATGCCCAATTTTATATAATTTTTGACGATTTATCGATAATGTAATTTTTCGAGAATTTTATTTACGGTTCGTGTTAAGTTGAGTCGGGTGAGTTTTATAGCCTTCCAAGTACATTTAAAGTATCCCAAAAATATTTTGGAGCATTCGGGAAGATTTCCGACTCCCGTAAAATTTTCAAAATTGACAAATGAGTCAAACCCGCAAAGTTTTGAGGTCGTTTTCTATTTAAGGACAAAAGAAGCCCAAAATTGCACTTAGGTCCCTCCTAACCCATCAAAAGGGCCTAAATGAACAAATACACAAACACATACAAAACACTTCACCAAAAATCAAAACCCACTCCCTCTCTTCTCTCTCAAACTCACGGCACACCCCACCACCATCAAAAATCCACCAAAAATCTTTTCCACTTGATTTTTCAAAAATCTAAGGTTAGACCACGCTTAGTTTGGTCATTCCCCACCTATTCATGTGCTCAAATCCAACATGCATTGATAAAAAATTTTCAAGATTTTTCCATATGATCCAAATTCGTTTTTGAGGCTTAAAGAGCTAGTGCATGTTGATAATTTAGTGTTATGGAAGTATAAACACCATGAAAACCCACCAAAATTAATTTGGTTGTGGTGATTGGGTCACCCAAACCCCACGGCAAAGGGGGTGTTTGGGGAGCCATGGTGGTTGTTGATTTTGCATGTTATATTTGTGTTTGGTTTGTTGTTTTAGGATGATTCATATAGGTTTTATTACTTGCATGTTTATTTTCTTTGATTCTTGATATTGAGATTGGTTGATCAATAGGGGTAGGATGGAAGTTTGATGTTAGGATATGTTTGGGAAGGCTTAGGATGTTGTTTAGTGTTGGTTAGAAGTCTTGGAATCGAGTCTAAGCATGTTTTTGGTATGGTCATTTTTAGGCAGAAACATTTGGTCTATTTTAGAAAAATGATTTTTGTTCCAGGTCTTGAAAACTAAATATAGTGATAGAGGGTTTTTCTAGCTTTAATTTGGTATAAGGTAGAGCCCGTGACTCAAAACGAGCTAAAAGTTATGACATTTTAAAGATCGGGTACCGGGAGACGAGGACTTTCACAATCCGGATTTGTGCAAAGTTTTAGTCAAATCCCGAGGGTCGCAAGTATAATTTGGTAAATGGTCAAGGGTCAAAATTTGGTCCCTAACCTATACAAATGGGTCTATATGTTGACTTATGAGTCAAGGAAGTCAAAGGTATTTTTCATATAGGTCAAAGAGGTCAAAATTGGTCGAAGCGCAATTTCAGCCCGTAAAATGTAGTCGTGGAAATGAGTTGCGTAACGGGTCGTAAAAGTGAAAACTTTTATTGGGCTTAAAAACATGTTATCTACAGGTCATATAGGATTTTTGGAAATTTTGTCAAATTTTATAAGCATGGTTTAATAAGGTAAAACAGCCCGTACTTTAGTCAAGTACCGGCGAGAACGTGTAAAAATGGACAACGTAGGTTATAAGAACGAATGGAATAAAATGAATGATACTTGTTGTTTTTGTTTTTGGCGTGAGTTATATTTGTCTTAAGTGACTTGTATATATGTATTTTATACAGTACCGTAAGTATTTAAATGAGATTACTCATTACGCGTTATTTGTGATAGGTGTTGATTTACCCGGGCATCCGTAACATCGTCAGTGATCACTCCTCGAACTACCGACTACTTAAGATATAAGGTGTGAATTTATAGCCTCGCTTATATTATTTCAAATTGTTTTACCCGCGAGGGAAATGCATGATAGTTTTTAAAAGGAACGTATATCATGAATGATTGTTAGACCCGAAAGTTGCCTTAGAAATTGTGTTGAGTACCAAAGTTGCAAAAGTCCCTAAATTCATGAACTATTAACTATTGTCTTGCCCTCGAGTAGGGGGAAATAGCCGCTTATGCAATTTGTAGTACTACGGGGTTAACGACCCAATGCTAGCCGAGAAGCTGTACTTATAGTAAGTTCTGCGGTAGATTATTTTGTATGAGAAATAAGGTATAATTGCAACTGATGCCTTTAGAAGGGGCACTGGTTTCATCTGAATCATGCCGGTATATTTACGCGGGTGATTGAGTTAACGGATTAGTGTCATGAGCTTAAACACAATTGTCAGTTTCCTGATTATAGTTTGTTTGATCGACAAGACTATAAATGATCACGAATGGTTTTTATTATATATACGTTCAAATGGATTGAAAAACCTATGAATTCCACTCAACGTTTTCGTTGACCAAATTTTTGGCATGTGTTTCAGGTAACCGCTGAGCAGTAGGATGGAGCATGCATGGGATGGATGTTGTGTGATCGGCTTGGTGTCCGCTTGTTTTTCCCTCCTTTTCTACTTAAACAATTTTTATGTTTAATGTCATGTGGTTGTAAAACTGAAGTTTTTGGGGTTGAGATTCATGGGGACCGAAAACGCTAAACTCTGTGCACTATTTGGGGTTGGAAAAACTGTGGACATGTATTATCTAACAATTTTAAATTTCAAGTTTTAAGTCGACGTCTTTTTAGCGTCGTTTGATATCTCTTGTGTGCAATGAATACTGTGTAGCACCCATTGTTGTAGTTCCGCTGCGCATAACAAATGTGGGGGTGTTACAGATTGGTAATCAGAGCCACGAGTTATAGAGAACTAGGTCGTTTTTGAAAATCCTAAACTATAACTTTTGGTGTCGTAAGAAAAGGGTCCAAGCACACACAACTATCCTGCATGGCTCCGGTAAGATTTATTGTTGTATTTATGGCATTTGACGTATACTTTTGAGTAAAGTATATAAGTGGGTAATTATTATATAAGTATGGAATTACTATATGTAGACGTTAAATTTTACGTGAAATATCCGACATCGTAATTTTTGTACTAATCATGCATGAGCATCATATTATTACATTTCGGGCATATGTACCACCTTTGCATTGCATTTGCATGCATGTATTTATAACTATTGTATAATTACTTATGTACCCTCCGAAATTCGCTGTTATTGCAGGAATGGCCGAGGTACCGCCCAACGATAACGGAAACGATTACGTCGTAGGTCACGAAGGGGGACCGTTTCCTCCGAACCCGCCGGACAATAATAATGGATGGATCGCTCCAGAAGATGAAATAGGGCCGGAAAACGACAATGGCGAAAGTGAGGTGGATAACTTCAGCATGAGTAGTGACGACAATGAGGATTCCGAAGAAGAGCCCGAGGAGCTATTGGATGATGGCATTCCCGAGGATGCCGTAGGCCAGACCGAACCCGATTTGTTTCAATCCCCGAATTCGCCGAAGGGTTATGAGGTACCACCGACCGGTCGTTATGAGGAGCAACCCTTTGATCGCCCGATGGACAATAGTAATGGGAGCAGTGGAGAGTCATCCAAGTCGCCATCGATTCACGAGAATATTGCAAGGGTCTATTTTCCGAGGCCGAGTCACTACTGGGATCCCGCAGGTCGTTTGGGGAGGATGGAAAGGTTGATGTATGAGCGGTTTGTAGTTGAGACTAGGGTGATTAAGAAGTTTGATAAGACTGAAAGGGAACATCAAAGACTGTTGGAAAGGACTTCAAGGATTGCGTATGATGGGATGATGAACACAAGTGCCATCAACAGTTTAAAATCAATGGTTGCGAATTTAAGTGCTAGTCTTGACCGTGTGAGGGAAGATCAGATGAGGTTGTCGAGGATGCAGAGTTGGGAGCATCGTGTGAGGGATTCATTGCCCCCGGATTGGAGATTCGTGGACGATGTGGAGATGGAGGCGAATGAATTTATGGTTCAGCCGCCTACTGGAGGTGCTTGTATTTCGGTGGGAAACCAGGTAGCGATTGAGCATGGATCCACATCAGGGACGAAAAAGGAAACAGAATGTGGGCCAGAGGAGAAAGGAAAAGGAAAAGTGGATGATGTGGACGAGGACGTGAGTGATGAGGAAACCGAGGAAGACGACGACGAGCCGCCATCCAAGAGGCAGTGTGGATCACCACATGCCTAGTTACTTGTTTTGTATTTTCTTTGATCATTGTAATAGAACTATTTTAGACCTTTGTATGATGGTATTATGACGAGAAACTCAAGTACTTGATGTTTTGTGGTGAATGATTGTAGTGGCATTACTTGTCACGATTTTGGTTAACTATCAATACAATCTATGTTACCTTTCATGATCTGTGATATGTCTTAAATTTGATCTTTTGTGATGTGAATTGATGAATATTAGTAACTCCGTAATGATGTGTCGTTGTATGTATTTTATGTCTGGGAAACTTGATATGAATACTTACATTGTTTTTCTATTTTCTTTGTCTTGCAGAAAGAGATGTTCGATAAAACAATGCCTCCAAAGTTGACTGCCGATCGTGTTAACAACATGATTCAGGAAGCAATAGCTAATGCGTTGCAAGCGGACCGAGCTGGGAGAAATCAGGATCCAGGAAGGAACGCGGGGAGACAACCAGCCCCGAGAGTGTGTACCTATTCTAGCTTTATGAAGTGCGGTCCTACGCAGTTCCGTGGATCGGGTGGAGCCCTAGAACTTAGGCGATGGTTGGAAAAAGTTGAGAGTACGTTTGAAATCAGTGGTTGTGCAGAGGCGGATAAAGTAAAGTTTGCAGCAGCTACATTTCTGGATGATGCGTTAAGCTGGTGGAATACCCAGGTAGCTACGGTGGGATTGGCTGTGGCGAATGCGAGAACGTGGAATGCAACCAAAGCTTTGTTGACCAAGAAGTTTTGCCCAGAGGAGGAATTGGGGCAATTGGAGGACGAACTGAGACATTTGACCTTGAAGAACAACGATATAGCTGCTTACACCAGGAGATTCAATGAGTTAAGTCTTTTGTGTCCGGACATATTTGCCAATGATGCCAAGAAAATGAAGCAGTATATTAAGGGTTTATCTAGCAACATCAAAGGTGAAACAACTTCGTCGAAACCTGGAACGTTTGATGAAGCGGTTCAAATGGCACACGCTTTGATGGACGTTAAGCTTCAGGACAAGCAGAATTACATTGCTGAGGGCAACAAAAGAAAATGGGAGGCAGCACAAGGTAATCAATCCCAAGGCCAGAACCGAGGTGGGAATCGAAGCAACCAAGGGCCGAACCGTAATCAGCAGTTTAATCAGAGAAGGAACGAAGGGATGAGGGCAGTGACGAACCCTAGAGGTGTGAAAGTGAATCCCCATTGTGGAAAGTGCAACTTGTATCACGTTGGAAACTGCCCGCCGGCATGCGGCAAATGTGGAAAGGCAGGTCATAGGACTGCTAGTTGTCGAACGGGAGGAGTAGCCACTGGGGCTAATGCTATCAGGATGAGAGGATGTTATAGCTGTGGAGAAAGGGGGCATGTGCAAGCAAATTGCCCGAAGGCAGGGAACAGACGGGGAGGAAATAATGCGGCAGCTGTGTATCAAGTGGGAACTGCTGATAAACCACAAGGTCCCAATGTGGTTACCGGTACGTTTTTGCTAGACGCTTGTTATGCTAGTATTTTATTTGATTCTGGCTCCGACAAGAGTTTCGTAGACGTTAGATTTAGTCGTCATATCGATAGAGAACCGGTGTTGTTAACGACTAGTTATAATGTTGAGTTAGCCGATGGAAAAATTGTTAGTACGAATACTATACTGAAAGGGTGTACCTTGAAGTTAGGAAACTACGCTTTTAAAATCGACTTGATGCCTATAGAGCTAGGATCGTTTGACGTGATTGTGGGAATGGATTGGCTAATGGCGCATAGTGCTACGATCGTCTGTGGTGAGAGATTGGTGCAGATTCCGCTGAGGAATAGGGTTTTGACGGTAAAGGGAGACGAATGCACTTCTCGTTTGAAGGTGATTTCGTGTTTGAAGATGATGAAGTACGTAGAGAGCGGATGCGATGTGTTTTTGGCACAGGTTTCGAGCGATGGTGATGTAGAGGCGAGGATCGAAGAGGTACCAGTTATTCGCGAGTATCCGGACGTTTTTCCAGACGAGTTGCCAGGTTTACCGCCTAACCGTGAGGTCGAGTTTCGAATTGATTTAGTGCCAGGAGCTGCGCCAGTTGCACGAGCACCTTATCGTTTAGCACCATCTGAGTTAAAGGAGTTAGCGGATCAATTGAAGGAATTGATGGACAAAGGATTTATTAGGCCGAGCTCATCACCTTGGGGAGCGCCAGTGTTGTTCGTAAAGAAGAAGGATGGTTCGTTTAGGATGTGTATCGACTATAGAGAACTCAATAAGCTGACGGTTAAGAATTGGTACCCATTACCGAGGATTGATGATTTGTTCGATCAATTACAAGGTTCCAGTGTATACTCTAAGATCGATTTAAGATCAGGGTATCATCAACTGCGTGTAAGAGAGGAGGATATTCCTGTAACTGCCTTTCGTACGCGGTATGGACACTTTGAATTTCGAGTGATGCCGTTTGGGTTGACAAACGCGCCTGCTGTATTCATGGATCTTATGAATCGCGTGTGCAAGCCGTATCTAGATAAGTTTGTTATTGTTTTCATCGACGACATACTTATTTACTCTAAGAGTAAGGAGGAGCACGAGAAGCACCTGAGAAGGATTTTGGAGTTGTTAAGGAAGGAGAAGCTGTATGCAAAATTCTCTAAGTGTGAGTTTTGGTTGGAATCAGTGCAGTTTCTAGGTCATGTGATTGATAAGGAAGGAGTTCGTGTAGATCCTGCTAAGATCGAAGCGATCAGGGAATGGTCAGCACCGACGACGCCGACTGAAGTTCGACAATTTTTGGGTTTAGCTGGGTACTATAGAAGGTTTATTGAAGGATTTTCGTTGATTGCGAAACCATTGACGCGGCTTACCGAGAAGAATAGGGTGTATGAATGGGGAAATGAGGAAGAGTTTGCTTTCGAAACGCTCAAGGATAAGTTATGTTCCGCGCCGATTCTATCATTGCCTGAAGGAACCGAAGATTTCGTAGTGTATTGTGATGCGTCTCGTAAGGGTTATGGAGCGGTATTAATGCAACGTGAGAAGGTGATAGCTTACGCGTCGAGGCAATTAAGGAAGAACGAGGAGAACTACACGACGCACGATTTGGAATTAGGAGCGGTAGTTTTTGCGTTGAAGTTGTGGAGACACTATCTGTATGGGACAAAGTGTGTTGTATTCACTGATCACAAGAGTTTGCAGCACATTTTAGATCAAAAGGAGTTGAATATGCGACAAAGACGATGGGTTGAACTATTGAGTGATTATGACTGCGAAATTCGCTACCACCCTGGGAAGGCGAATGTTGTAGCGGATGCCTTAAGTAGGAAGGAACGGGAGAAACCTTTGAGGGTTAGAGCTTTAGTGATGACTGAGAGCGTTGACTTAACCGAAACCATACTGAAGGCTCAGGAGAGAGGATTGATGAAAGGGAATGTTGAAGCCGAGAATTTGGGACGAATGTTGAAACCTCTTTTCGTGATTAGATCTGACGGACTAAGATATTTTGAGAATCGGATTTGGTTACCATTGTGTTCGTCTGAGGAAGGAAAGCCTGGAGTTCGAGAATTGGTTATGAATGAGTCGCATAAGTCGAAGTATTCGATACATCCTGGATCGGATAAGATGTACCACGACCTGAAGAAAGTCTATTGGTGGCCGAATATGAAGGCAGATATTGCTCGATACGTCAGTAAGTGTTTGACTTGCGCAAAGGTTCAGGCAGAACATAAGAAACCATCTGGATTGTTGGTACAACCGGAAATCCCAGAATGGAAATGGGAGAAAATCGCAATGGATTTTGTGACAGGTTTACCTAGGACTCCTAGTGGAAGCGATATGATATGGGTAATTGTGGACAGGTTGACGAAATCTGCTCATTTCTTACCTATGAAGAAGACGGATAGCATGGAAAGACTCGCTAGCGTGTACGTGAAAGAGATCGTCTGTAGGCATGGAGTGCCGTTATCGATCATTTCGGATCGCGACAGTAGATTTACGTCGGAATTTTGGAGATCGCTTCAACGTGCGATGGGCACTGAACTGAGTTTAAGCACGGCTTATCACCCGGAAACTGACGGCCAGAGTGAACGAACGATTCAAACGATGGAGGACATGCTCCGAGCATGCGTGATTGATTTTGGAGGAAGTTGGGAACGCCACTTGCCTCTAGTGGAATTTTCGTACAATAATAGTTATCACGCGAGTATCAAAGCGGCACCGTTCGAAGCATTGTATGGAAGGAAGTGTAGATCGCCCGTGTGTTGGAGTGAAGTAGGGGAAAGTCAATTGACTGGACCCGAAATGGTTTTAGAAACGACAGAGAAGATCGTGCAGATCAAGAACCGACTACTTGCTGCGAGAAGCCGACAGAAGAGTTATGCCGATAACCGAAGGAAACCGTTGGAGTTTGAAGTTGGAGATATGGTTATGCTCAAGGTATCGCCGTGGAAGGGTGTAATTCGTTTTGGAAAGAAAGGAAAGTTGAGTCCGAGGTATATTGGACCGTTTAAGATCGTTGAACGAATTGGACCAGTAGCGTACAAGCTAGAATTGCCGACCGAGCTTAGTGCTATTCATGACACGTTTCACGTATCGAACCTGAAGAAGAGTTTGGCGGACAAGGAATTGGTGATTCCTTTGGACGAGATTCGACTAGACGACAAAATGCACTTTGAGGAAGAACCTGTGGAAATAATGGACCGGGAGGTCAAGTGGTTGAAGCGTAGTAGGATTCCTATCGTGAAGGTCCGATGGAATTCTAAGCGTGGACCGGAATACACCTGGGAACGTGAGGACTTTTTCATGGAAAGGTATCCTCATTTGTTCCAGTAGCACGAAATGTGAGTCCAAGAAGAGGCGAGCGCCGGGACGTCGCTCTCTTTAAGGAGGGGTGGATGTGACACCCTAGAATCGAGGTCATTAACGATACCCTAAATTACGCTAATTTTTGAAATTTTTAATAAGTTTTAATTTCTATAATTATAAGTATTTTGGTTAAAGCCGATGTTCGAGGTCATAATTTTTACGATTGACGTTTTAAGAAGGACGATGACGATTACGATCCCGAGGGATGCCCAATTTTATATAATTTTTGACGATTTATCGATAATGTAATTTTTCGAGAATTTTATTTACGGTTCGTGTTAAGTTGAGTCGGGTGAGTTTTATAGCCTTCCAAGTACATTTAAAGTATCCCAAAAATATTTTGGAGCATTCGGGAAGATTTCCGACTCCCGTAAAATTTTCAAAATTGACAAATGAGTCAAACCCGCAAAGTTTTGAGGTCGTTTTCTATTTAAGGACAAAAGAAGCCCAAAATTGCACTTAGGTCCCTCCTAACCCATCAAAAGGGCATAAATGAACAAATACACAAACACATACAAAACACTTCACCAAAAATCAAAACCCACTCCCTCTCTTCTCTCTCAAACTCACGGCACACCCCACCACCATCAAAAATCCACCAAAAATCTTTTCCACTTGATTTTTCAAAAATCTAAGGTTAGACCACGCTTAGTTTGGTCATTCCCCACCTATTCATGTGCTCAAATCCAACATGCATTGATAAAAAAATTTCAAGATTTTTCCATATGATCCAAATTCGTTTTTGAGGCTTAAAGAGCTAGTGCATGTTGATAATTTAGTGTTATGGAAGTATAAACACCATGAAAACCCACCAAAATTAATTTGGTTGTGGTGATTGGGTCACCCAAACCCCACGGCAAAGGGGGTGTTTGGGGAGCCATGGTGGTTGTTGATTTTGCATGTTATATTTGTGTTTGGTTTGTTGTTTTAGGATGATTCATATAGGTTTTATTACTTGCATGTTTATTTTCTTTGATTCTTGATATTGAGATTGGTTGATCAATAGGGGTAGGATGGAAGTTTGATGTTAGGATATGTTTGGGAAGGCTTAGGATGTTGTTTAGTGTTGGTTAGAAGTCTTGGAATCGAGTCTAAGCATGTTTTTGGTATGGTCATTTTTAGGCAGAAACATTTGGTCTATTTTAGAAAAATGATTTTTGTTCCAGGTCTTGAAAACTAAATATAGTGATAGAGGGTTTTTCTAGCTTTAATTTGGTATAAGGTAGAGCCCGTGACTCAAAACGAGCTAAAAGTTATGACATTTTAAAGATCGGGTACCGGGAGACGAGGACTTTCACAATCCGGATTTGTGCAAAGTTTTAGTCAAATCCCGAGGGTCGCAAGTATAATTTGGTAAATGGTCAAGGGTCAAAATTTGGTCCCTAACCTGTACAAATGGGTCTATATGTTGACTTATGAGTCAAGGAAGTCAAAGGTATTTTTCATATAGGTCAAAGAGGTCAAAATTGGTCGAAGCGCAATTTCAGCCCGTAAAATGTAGTCGTGGAAATGAGTTGCGTAACGGGTCGTAAAAGTGAAAACTTTTATTGGGCTTAAAAACATGTTATCTACAGGTCATATAGGATTTTTGGAAATTTTGTCAAATTGTATAAGCATGGTTTAATAAGGTAAAACAGCCCGTACTTTAGTCAAGTACCGGCGAGAACGTGTAAAAATGGACAACGTAGGTTATAAGAACGAATGGAATAAAATGAATGATACTTGTTGTTTTTGTTTTTGGCGTGAGTTATATTTGTCTTAAGTGACTTGTATATATGTATTTTATACAGTACCGTAAGTATTTAAATGAGATTACTCATTACGCGTTATTTGTGATAGGTGTTGATTTACCCGGGCATCCGTAACATCGTCAGTGATCACTCCTCGAACTACCGACTACTTAAGATATAAGGTGTGAATTTATAGCCTCGCTTATATTATTTCAAATTGTTTTACCCGCGAGGGAAATGCATGCTAGTTTTTAAAAGGAACGTATATCATGAATGATTGTTAGACCCGAAAGTTGCCTTAGAAATTGTGTTGAGTACCAAAGTTGCAAAAGTCCCTAAATTCATGAACTATTAACTATTGTCTTGCCCTCGAGTAGGGGGAAATAGCCGCTTATGCAATTTGTAGTACTACGGGGTTAACGACCCAATGCTAGCCGAGAAGCTGTACTTATAGTAAGTTCTGCGGTAGATTATTTTGTATGAGAAATAAGGTATAATTGCAACTGATGCCTTTAGAAGGGGCACTGGTTTCATCTGAATCATGCCGGTATATTTACGCGGGTGATTGAGTTAACGGATTAGTGTCATGAGCTTAAACACAATTGTCAGTTTCCTGATTATAGTTTGTTTGATCGACAAGACTATAAATGATCACGAATGGTTTTTATTATATATACGTTCAAATGGATTGAAAAACCTATGAATTCCACTCAACGTTTTCGTTGACCAAATTTTTGGCATGTGTTTCAGGTAACCGCTGAGCAGTAGGATGGAGCATGCATGGGATGGATGTTGTGTGATCGGCTTGGTGTCCGCTTGTTTTTCCCTCCTTTTCTACTTAAACAATTTTTATGTTTAATGTCATGTGGTTGTAAAACTGAAGTTTTTGGGGTTGAGATTCATGGGGACCGAAAACGCTAAACTCTGTGCACTATTTGGGGTTGGAAAAACTGTGGACATGTATTATCTAACAATTTTAAATTTCAAGTTTTAAGTCGACGTCTTTTTAGCGTCGTTTGATATCTCTTGTGTGCAATGAATACTGTGTAGCACCCATTGTTGTAGTTCCGCTGCGCATAACAAATGTGGGGGTGTTACATTTCTTCCCAAAAATAAGTAAGTTCATATTATAACATTAAAATAATGTTTTCAATTTAATATTGAGAATAAAATATAAACCATAAATTGACGGATTGTCACAGCATTTACCCCTAAACAGGATATTTGTCCTAAAAGATCATCTTATCTTACTACTCGCTTCTTATAGAGTTAAAGCCATGTGGGTATTTCCTCCACATTCTGTCTTTTCTCACAAGTGTAATTCATTACAATATGCGAGTTTCATCAAACATAACTACGGGAATAAGATCAGGCTTAATATTGACTTACATTCTCTATCAATGATGTTCACGGGTTTTTGATGAATGCAACTTTTCGCCGATCTAAACTTTATCAAGAAGTGATCAGATTCTCACTTTATAGACATTTTATCAATTTCGATATACGAAACATAATTCACGCAGTTCTTGAAGTCCTAGGGTAGATCCAGCTTATATGCCTTCCAACCCAACTTTTACATCATCTCAATGGTCCCATACAACGGGGACTTATATCCCATGATCTTTCAGATAATCAATTCATTTTTCCATAGTTAAAATTTTTGGCATAACTTCGCTACCCATCTGACACTTCAAGATCTACATTTCATATTCACATAACATCATGCCCACTACCGGCAGCCAATAATCAAATCCTAATTTCAACAATCATTTCAGGTCTCGCAGGTCGGGTATTTTGTATGGTTAGGTTGGTCATCATAGGCAACCTTAAACCTAAAAGACATGTCCAACTCACAATGGGTGTATGTCAGGTGTCTTCATCCCAACTCCTGCATACAGATGCTCTTATATTTAGATCCTAACAAGATTCAATCTAGATTCTAATACGATAATTATCAATGATAATCTTTCCAAAGGAAAGCGATTATACAGTTTATTACCAAAGGTCAATCATTCAAACATAGAACAACACTTATAGTATTTTGTATCGTTACTTTACCTCGTCCCTTCGATTGGGGTGGTACACAGTACTCTCATCAAGATTTGTTATCAATGACTTCTGAGCAAATCTATAGAAATTCGATGCGAAGCGAGGATCTTGATAGAGATGATCGATACAGGCACACCATGTTTACACAACTCCTTTAAATACAAAAGGGTCAATTTCTTCATCAAGAATCTATCATTAACAGGAATGATATTAGCAGATTTGGTCAGTCTGTCGACGATTACCCAAATCGAATCAAATTCAGATGATGACCTTTGAAATAGTTAGACGTTTACTAATGTATGAGGCGATGTCTGCCTTCATAATTTTCCATTAGTACAACTTCTTCAGATAAAAATACATTAAATCATAAATGTCATGAATAAAATACTTATACTTACAAGATTCCAACATAACTATATCTCACAATCCTCCATATTTAGACAATCACAAGTGGCCTTTTAATCATTGAGCGCCATCAGCTTCTCAGTTCTAATGGTTCACATTAGCCGCGAACCCCCTTTTATTATTTATATTATCCTTCTTACAGGCATCAATTATTTCTAAATTGTTCGGGCAAATTACTTTGCACCGTCATTATTAAGGAACACAATCCTAATTGATTCTTTATCCTTTCTATATTATGTGTCAGTATCTACATTCACCTTCTCCTGATGAAATATATATAACATGACCGTATTAATTCAAAATTTCTTTCTTCATATCTTCTATGTTTTAGTTTCATCTCAACTATTATTTTTATCTGTTTTACTCAATCCGACGTCTAAAGCGTCGATAATTATTACAATTAATTAAATAATAATTATTAAATTTTTATGAAACGTAAACGTAAAAATTTTAAATTCCTTAGTTCGACCAATTATATAAAATGCTCAAAATAAATTTGAATTTAATTAACTAGATTTTTGTTGATTTATCGAAAATAATTAATAAGATTCGTAAATGTTCGAAAAACCTTTGTTTATTCTTTGGTAAAAAAATTTCTTAGTTGAAAAGCAAAAATTGTCGTTTCAAATTTTAAGTCATGGTTTAACGGTTTCCTCAATCCCTCTTAGGTTGTCTTGAGGTATACACAAACATTTACCCCTAAACAGGAGTTTAGTTAAATGTTTTGGGCATAAGGAAATAATCCCTTAAAAATTTCTTTGATAAATTATTTGTCAAAACATATTTTCACTTTCTTTTTGGTAAAACGCAAAGTCTTAAATGACTTCTAATTTTTGAAGAGTCAATATATATATATATATATATATATATATATATATATATATATATATATATATATATATATATATATATATATATATATATATATATATATATATATATATATATATATATATATATATATATATATATATATATATATATATATATATATATATATATATATATATATATATATATATATCTTACCATCATTAATCAAGCGGTCATTTTATGTAATGGATTAAGCCTTAATTCACATGTTAAATATTCAAGGTACAGATTTTCATTGTTCGGCCAATTCAGGACAATCTATAAATAATTATTAACTCATTCTTATTCTTATAAACAAACAAACAGTCCTTAATGATCACAAGCATGAGTTTATCAAATTACAGCCTACACACGTGATTCACCAAATTTATGAATGCTTCATGTGTATTAGTCAATCCAAACGACATCACTTGAAACTCATAATGTTCATTACAAGTTCTGGATGAAGTGATTGGAATAGATAATCTTTTTCGCGGACGCGAAGTTGATGATAACCATGTCGTGGATCAAATTTCCTGAATATACGCTAGAACCTTGTAAATGATCGAACAATCTATCATCTTGGGTAGTGGATATAGATTTTTATCGTCAATTTACCTAGTTTACGGTAATTAAACAAATATAAGAAATAATAAAACCATAGCTCTTCATGATGACGAGCTTGGTAGAATAAAAGCTTTCTTCGACAACTCTCTCAGTTGTACGGTAACACTTTCAATTTAGATGGTGCTGGTGTACAGTGCACAAGCCACAGGTGCAGCACCGGGAATATAATCAATACCAATTTCAACTTGCCTTAATGGCAAAAGTCTAGGTAATTCACCAATAAATACCTCCTAAAGTTTCAGATAAAAGAAACATCTTTTAATAAATTCATATTAGGTTCTTTCTAGATTATAGTATCTATGACTAATTCACAACCATTCACGGTATAATTTCAAGTCTAAATGCAGGATATGGTCATTCACCAAGAACTATTTAGATCACTTTTGATAATCAACATCTTATCTTTTAGGAGAATTCTACTAGAGTTCCCATCAATTAAGACAATGTCGTCATGTCATAATCAACCATTCTATTCTACTGGCACTATCAACTTTCCAGTTTTGTTACCATTGATAAGATGTGATCTTCTCAAAAGACTACTAATAATTCATAATCCTTCACAAATTCAAGGATATCAGGAGACAAAACTATCATTAAAAGTGTAATGTCAACGCATAATTTACGCGAGAGAATTTCAATTCAGATAAAGACGAAAACATTTAACAAATATGAACATATCCCATGTTTTCATATTTTTAGTATGCATTCGAAAGCTCCTCGGATCGTTACCCAAGTCATTCAAATAAAATATAATCAAAAGAAATGATACGAGCGTCGATACATCCAATTGGGTATCAACACTCGGTAATCAGATACTTTTCCTAAGAATCTCACTACGGGAGAATTGGACAAGAAAGAATTGTCAATTGTCAAATAAGACAATTTCCACATATGAGTAAATTCGACTCAGAAGAATAGATGCTACAGGCACATATGTAGGTGTCCCTAACACTATGTCCTTATTTTTCACTTCTTGCAGATCTTATAAAATTTTAATCTTTCACAATCGTTAAAGAAAATGTAGTGTTTATTAATCAGTTTTATGGTGACTACTAATCAGCCTTGCATGGTCCATTCCAAATTGTATGTAGGCGCGCAACTATATACAATTTCAAGATTAACGATGCAATACTCAGTTCGTCAAAATTTTATCATCATGTTTATAATAAAAACATTTTCATGCTTAATTCTTAAATAAGAATCAAGAATAAATTTACAAAGATTTTCTTTGTTATGAAAACAATTAAGTTTTCCAAGGTGTTTTATAAACAACTTCATTTCGATAACGATTATTTATAAGTCTCACTTTAAATAATCCATATGGTGATGAAAACTGTTGGGTCAAAAAGTTGATGTGGCAGAAACTCAAAATCAAAGAAAACATGAAGACATTTGTTCAAGCGTTGTCAAGAGTAAATCAGACGTTGACAAGAGTAACTTAAGCGTTGACAGAAGTCAAACGCAGTCAACAAGGTCAAACGCTGATGGATGTCTACAGATTCATGGAGAATTCTATTTGGGGAATATATTGAGTATATTATATATGATATACACAATATATAGTTTATCTAAATAGAATATTTAGATGTTTATTTGATATTATCTCTTGTAGATTTTGTTCCTTACACTATAAAAGGAACAAGGGTCTTAGGTTTTATTCATAACTTTCATATACAATGTAAACCTAAAGTGTGTGTCGACTAGGTGTGGGATTCAATGTACACACACCTAGTGGTTGTTCGTTATTAATATAATGAGCAATCCCTTTTGTTTTAATTTATGTTATTCGTGCCTAAACACCTTGTTAATGTGTTATGTTCTAGTTCCGCTTTGATTATTTAATCATATGAACATGATGCATTCCTAGTAGCTTCAAATATCCAGAAACCAAGGTTTCCACAATTGGTATCAGAGCCTCGTGGCTCGTGATGCTAGGACCAACAAGGTGTTCGTGTATGGTGAAAAGAAGAAAAATCCATCTAGGGTTTTTCTGGACGTTTTTGTGTGAGCAGCAGTATTCAGAAGGTCATAACTTTTGATTGAACCGTTGGATCGTCATGAAATTTTATATGTGTGTTCTACATACATATATCTAAACATCCACCGGAGGGGTTGTCTAGTTTTATCCCCAGGAAAAAGTTATTAAGCGTCAAAGTCAGCAGGGAGTGAATGCAGATTTCTGTGAACAGCCATGTTCAAAACACGTTTTCTCCTTCGTTAACCGTTGGATCTTCGTGATTTTTGGACTGTAGATTCTTGGCACTTGTGTCTAGAATCTCACCGAAGGGATCTTTGATCTGAGCTGTTATGCAAGAGTTATGGTATGACGAAGTTGGCTGCAATTGTAATGTTCAAGTTTTCTGTTTTGCTATATACCATATACTAGGGTTTTCTACAAACCCTAGAATCAATTCTATAACAGAAAAGAAGGATTTTCGTGGCTAATTGGAGACGTTAAAGTGTTAGGGTTTCATTCAAAACCCTAATTCGATATGTGTTTTGGGCAAAAAGGAAAAGAACGTTCGTGGTTTTGCTGTTCTACTTTCCAACAAAACGTGATGCAGCATGTTGGTTGTGGCATAAAGAAAGATCGAATGATAGTGACGTGGACTTCAAAAGGTATCAATATACATTGCCCAAATTATATAATATGGTCACAAGGGATATATTATTCAAGCAAAGTGACGTAAGATCTATATATGTGTTCACACGATTAGATGATATCGTGTGTTCACATGATCAAGAAAAGCTTCAGTCTATGTTCACACGATTCTAATTCTATGATTGGTGGAAATATTGTGTGTTCACATGGTTACTATGGACTTGCATTCACACGATCAAAACAGCAAGGACGAATAAAGAAGTATTTTGTTTGGTATCTTGTATACCAAGAATGATCACTTTGGAGAAAAAGAAGGAAACATGTGAAGTGAGGGTTTCGGATACAGTAGCAGTAAAGACGTGAGTTGTTTGATCACATGGGTGCTATTCCATACTAGCTTATTGTGGTCCTAGGGTTAACAAAAGTATTCGCATGAAGCTCTCACTCTAATTGGTGGAAACTGTGTTGACTTCAATTTACATTCACACGACCATGTTATTCACACGTATACAAAGAGAATTCTTATTGGTGAACAGAATCATGGTGACGTAAGGAAGTGAATATTATTTGCATTTGTTTGTTGTGTATACAAAGAAATTTGTATATATGATATTCACTTGCTATTTTTAGGGATATTGTGATAGCTGGTAATATGGAACAAAGAAAGAAAGCTGTTATATTACTGTTCGTTGCTATCAAAAGGATTTGTTGCCCTAGATGACGTCAGCAGAAAGAGGCGCTGACAAGAGTGGAGTAGACGTTGACGTTTGGAATTTTGACGCTGACAAGTAATAAGTCAACGCTGATAGGTTGGCAGTGTTGTCCGATATATGAGTTCAAACGCTGACATGTATTGTCCGATATCGGACAATACATATGATAAAGATCTTGGATAAAGATGATGTTGGACAACACAAGGAAGGCTGCTGTTTGAGAAAATTGGTACGTTTTGAGCACACAAAAAGGAGGATTATACACACGGAGGTACATGGAATCTTCGTTTTAATTTAGAATATCATGATGATATTTATGGCTTGGATACTTTTGAAAGGAATTAATGATTTTATGGTGAGTTAGCAACGATTCATGAAGTAATTTATTGGATTATGTAATCGGGATAGCCTTGTGAAAGAGTTATTCGTTAACAGCTTTTACATATGAAGATATTGACTTGTCATGAAGAGGTGTTAGCTTAAGGGGAAGAATTCTTATGGTAAGTTTGATGATTGAAGAAGATTTTCGCGAGTTTGTGTTCTATCATATCTTAAAGTCGTGCACTCCCAGTCATAGACTTTAAAGGTAACTTGTTCGTGCTTTACATGGTTGGTGATGAAGACTTGTCATAACACTTGAAGGAGTTTCATTATAGTGCTCAGTGTCTCACAAAGGATGAGAATATTGACAAGAGATCGAGGTCTGCTTATAATGCTAAAGGTATAAGTTCTTTATCACGTGGATAGTACAAGACATGGAACACAAGGTTGGGTTATTCTACTTCTACATCAAAAATATTATATTTATTGTTCTTCAAGATCATTACATAGAGCTACATTTGGAGAATCTTCAAAGATTGTAGACATTGTTTACTTTCCTGTTGATGTGACAAAAAGGGGAAGAAATACATGCTACACTTGAGGGGAAGCAACTTGAAGATCATGTACAACTTACAAGAGATACACATAGAGTTTTGCCACTATCAACTAGGGGACGATTGTTGGTTCAAAAAGTTGATGTGGCAGAAACTCGAAAATCAAAGAAAACATGAAGACATTTGTTCAAGCGTTGTCAAGAGTAAATCAGACGTTGACAAGAGTAACTTAAGCGTTGACAGAAGTCAAACGCAGTCAACAAGGTCAAACGCTGATGGATGTCTACAGATTGATGGAGAATTCTATTTGGGGAATATATTGAGTATATTATATATGATATACACAATATATAGTTTATCTAAATAGAATATTTAGATGTTTATTTGATATTATCTCTTGTAGATTCTGTTCCTTACACTATAAAAGGAACAAGGGTCTCAGGTTTTATTCATAACTTTCATATACAATGTAAACCTAAAGTGTGTGTCGACTAGGTGTGGGATTCAATGTACACACACCTAGTGGTTGTTCGTTATTAATATAATGAGCAATCCCTTTTGTTTTAATTTATGTTATTCGTGCCTAAACACCTTGTTAATGTGTTATGTTCTAGTTCTGCTTTGATTATTTAATCACATGAACATGATGCATTCCTAGTAGCTTCAAAGATCCGGAAACCAAGGTTTCCACAAAAACCCAATTTTCCTCAAGGGATACTGTTTTATCTTATAAAAACAATGAGTGATCTGCAAAAGAGTGATGAAAAGTTGTTCACCAAGAACTAACTACAATATAATAGGAAATGAGCTTAGCCAATTAATCATGAGGTTCATGACCTCGATGGCACTCAGGAAGAATAATTCACAACGTAACTCAAATCGAGATGAGTACTTGTTCAATGGTTGCATCACTAATGCGAGCATTAGGATGAAGCAATAAAAGATAGATAACATCGATACATGTAGAATTTAGAAATAAAAGGTAGTCTTTTCATTAATCACAAACAAGTTAAAATTGTACCGTAACACATTACGTGTCACTATGTCATACAATTCCAAGAACTCATCCTACCAACTGATGTCTCAGCTAAATTAGGGATTATTTTTAAAAGATACCACAATGAATACTAATCTACAAGAGTCATTAGGTGTTCCACATGTCCCAGAAGATCCATCGGTCCCAATTCAGAAGAAGATTTCTTCAATTTATTTCTTGGACACTGGGCATCCTCGTTAGTGGACAATGGCCTAGGAACAACCCTTAACACAAACCAACGATCAATTAAAACCTTATAATTCAATCACAGGACTTAACGACTTCCTCTTACCAATATTATATTCCATACGAGTTAAATTTTACTTTATTCAAGTTTCAATCAACTTATACTCAATTTGATATCCTGTCTCACTTTCCAATACTTTCAACCTTATTCTTAGGCCTTAATAGGGCAATAAAAGCTTGATATGATCAACACTTAATTTCCAATCCTATAGCTCTTACAACAACAATTATCAAATGAGTCATTAATATGAAATGACCCACATATTCAATTAGACTTCTCAGAAAGGTACTAGTGGCATGAGGCTTTTGGGTAATGGTTCCAATGACAGCCTCAAGTGCAACATTCACCCTTTCGATTTCAATTTAAGAATTGGGCGACAACGAATCAGATGACATCTTTCTAGGTGGTAACGTTTTATCAAACTCCACTCTATAAGGAAAGATCGTCATGACATCGATATCAAATTTAATCTCGCCAATTCTTCTTTAATATCACAATCAACTAATATCTACATTTCTATGAATATCAACCATTTTGTTGGGATCATAAATATCCACAACTTGGTTTAGATCTAGAATAGCTAGAATTCCTACGGGAATAGCTTCGATTGATTTGCTAGGGGAGTTAGGGTTCCTTGTGACAATCTACGTCGTATAAATACCTCGTATATATATCAAAATAATCATCAAACAATCATGTAATCAAATTATATCATATATATATATATATATATATATATATATATATATATATATATATATATATATATATATATATATATATATATATATATATATATATATATATATATATATATATATATATATATACCCTATTAAGGGTGTATCCCAATTGTTGAATGTTGAAAAACCCTATATTTATAGAAATATTGAAAAATTAATTACACATTTAATTTGAAAAATATCTTTACTACGTATTGCCAATTTCATCTAATATAGGCAGGTTTGAAAATTGTGTAATTAAAAACTTAAAACACGGTTTGTAATCAAGAACTTGACTTTGTAAATATAGAAACAATAATTACCATTTTAATTTCTTATTTGTCACAATCTTTATTTTCTATAAACTTTTCTCTATTTAAAACACACACAACTAAATCCTTTTAGACCACCTCTATTGTCGCCAGCCCCTCGCCGCCACTAGCATTGTATGCATTCAAAAAAACCCTCACAGGTTTTGGAGATGAATCTTGTAGTTGTGGAAGATTTGGAGTTTTTATACTACTTTTTGGGTACTTTTTAGTCTCCGATAGCCGCCACCATCTTTCCAGAAAAGATGTTGCCGCTGCAGTCTTGTCGGATATTTTGCGAGGTAATCTGGTTTAGTTGAATGTTTAAATGTGTTCCATATATTAATAGGTATAACTTTAGTTCCTCTTTGCTTTGTCTACAGTTAAAGTAAAGAGTGATTCATGAAGAGCAACAAATTAATTTCTAAGATAAGATAAAGGTAAACTATTGATTCTTATAATGCTCCTTTTATTCATATTTATTCATATGTTTGTTGTTACTGTGGTGAATATGTATCATAAAAACACGCGATGTGGTGAATATGTATCATAGAAACATATGATATTAGGATGGGTATGAATCATGTATTAAGTTTATAAATCATTCTTCCCTCGTACCAATTTTATCATTCGTATATAGAACGACATTCTGACAATAACTCCTAATTCATTATGCCAAACCCCAAACCTGCTGATAAAAATAGTATTTTACTCAAACACAATGGTTAGATGTTACTACGTAATAGGAACATTGTTCCTACTTAGTTGTTAATTTTCACTTGTACATTCAAAGTTGCAGTCTGTTACATGGCTCAGATCTTAGTGGGAGAGTCTATGTGATTGTGCACAATTCCTTCTTTACCTATGACTTTATTTATCGGCGGTGTTACTTATCCGCGGTTTGAAAGTGGTTCCGAAGCAGATAGTGAAAAAAGGTCACTGCAAGTCTACTATGGTGGCAAAAGGTAATCAATTCCTTTCTATTTTTCACAACTGCTATACATATAAAATAAATGGTGACGTTAACTAATTTTGCATATCAACACATAGGAAATCATAATAGAGCTGTCTAGCTTTTAAGTTTTATTTAGTAATCAATAAAACGATACATTTAACTAATTTCTTTTCTTTTTAAAATGTCTTTCAGAAAATAAATACCAAAAGCTTTGCTAAATTAGTACCATTAAAGCTTATAAGTTATGCATCTAGCATAATTTAATTTATATGTAAAACAATTTTGAAAAATAATGATTCAATACAATTATCTTTTTACTATCTCTTTGTTTATGTAAGTTTTATGTTAGGATTTTATTTATGTTCTTTGTTTATGATTACTTTGCAAGGAATGGGAGCGGTACCGTGGCTACCCGACATCAAGAAGTGGCGGGGACTGGATATATATATATATATATATATATATATATATATATATATATATATATATATATATATATATATATATATATATATATATATATATATATATATATATATATATATATATATATATATATATATATATATATATATATATATATGATGATGAATGAGGCATTTGGGAAATTTGCATCTTTATACTGGCAATATGTTACTGTATTCTTTGTTACATTTTTTTGTTAGACGATTTATTGTATGCAAACTGCAATCCTCATATTAAAAAAGGAGTATCATGCTTCAAAGACATCATCATTACAATATTCTAAGTGATGTGTGTGTTTTCATTAATTATATAATGCATTGTTATAACCGAAAATACCAACATTGTGAACCGAAAACCGTAAAAACTCACATAAATTTTATGAATTATAAGACGTGGTGCGGTGCGGTTACAATCCGCAAAACCCGCAAAACCGAAACCGCAAAAACCGTGCCGTGCGGATTCACAAATTTTGAAAAACCGCAATTACAGATGCGATGTGGTTTTTGCCAAAAACCGCACCGCCCCGCACCATGCTCACCCTATATGGATTAGCGTTTATAATAGCATTTTTATATTTTCACGTTTTATTTTGAATGTTACACGAAATATTTACCACAAATATCGTATATCAATAATTTTTTGTCGTAAGAACTTCCGCCGCTATGCGCGGGTACTCGTCTAGTATATATATATATATATATATATATATATATATATATATATATATATATATATATATATATATATATATATATATATATATATATATATATATATATATATATATATATATATATATATATATATATATATATATATATAAAATCCAAGTTATATATATATTAAAATAACACTTCTTAGTCTGGCATAGTCGGTAACTCGGGAATTCTTCGGCACCGTAATAGTCAAAATATTTTTAGACACTTTTAGAAAAATGTTTATAGTTAAAAGATTTTGAAATGTTTTATTCAAAACCTTGGTTTTTAAAAATCTTTCGTTCTCTATAACGAGAGCACTGGTACCAAACTGTAACACCCCCAAATTTATACAATTCAATACAACGGAAGACTCGTTGGTGTTACGGGATAGCATGTTACTCACATCATAGACAACGCTAAGCGTCGTTTGATAATAAAGCATTTCCATTCATAAATATCAAATTTACATAGGTCCCAAGTCATTGTATTTCATACAAGTTTTACAAAGCATTTGAATGTAAATTATTATTTAAGTGTGGGCCATGAATTCTTGTTGTCTTCCCAAGAATTACCTTCAAGTACCTGAGATAAAACATGTTAAAAGAAAAATTTCAGCGATAACGCCGAGTGAATTCATAGAGTTTAATAAAACCATCAATATATCATCGGTATATAATTATTACCGAAAATCATTTTTGTACAAATTTTTGTAATAGGCCATAAAATAGCCAAAGTCATTTTATTCAAATCCTTATCAAAAATCATAGTTGTTTCCTTCAAAACCATTATACGAACCAATGTCGTAAAAACATCATACAATACGTTTTATAACATTGTATAAAGTTAAATAAAAACCGTTATATGGATATGGTTATGTAAAACCAAAACACGAACATAATATTAATAATAAGACCCTGTATTGCTAGTCAGGCAATATATCGTAATTCAATGCATAAAGCAGTATTTTCGTTATTTTCGGATTATTATAAGCCGCACGACATTGTTACCTTACTACAACAAACAACGGGTAGCTAGCCCGAAACTCAATTTGCCCATCTAAATTAGCGTGTCGTCACAATAATCACGCTTGTGTAAATCTTCTCATACATAAATTCGCTTACCAATCAATGTGGCACGACGGGGATCAACCGTCAAGGCGCGAACTGGGGTGATCGTCCCCAAATAGTACTATTATATGCATAAGTGTCTACCAAATCCCGGTAGTTCACAATTCATGCTAATGGGACTTTTAGTGACATAACCTAACTTTAATCATCCATTTCATTTCATCTATCGGGTCATATAATCATACATCGGGTCATACAATCATTCGGGTCCAAATCAATAAGCAAACAATCGGGACAAATGGTGTCCTATTTTAGTAAAACTAACATGTTATCTCCCTCGCGGGTTTATAAAATATTTCATAAAAACATTTAAAAGAGTGCGAGGCCATGAACTCACGTTGATGTGGGAAAGCGGGTTATCGACAATTTGGATGTACGGTACGTGCTTCAATCACGGAAACCTAGACAAATAATACTTGTCTTAGACTTTTGTCCAATGACTTTATAAAATAACAATTATGTATACATATGATGATTTTATATATATGATGATGATCAAGTGGTTTTATACATTTTTACACATTCATTATAGTGTTTATGTGTTGGTAACATTTTTATACTAGTTTTACTAGTTTTACTTATTTACATGTTTTAGGCCCAATAACCCTATTACAAGACCAATACTTTATATTAGTCCATTTTACACTTTTATTATCAGTATTATACTTTTCATGTTGGGCCCAAGTGGGTTAAGCCCAATAAGTAAGTTTATAAGTGTTTTACCAAATTAGTCGGGTTTATTGTCCATTAAGGCTACTTTGGCCCGTTAATGTTTATATGTTGTAAAGCTCGGGTTTTATCGGTTTTTACTTGTTATATATGTTTATACATCAGTATGTGAGTTTATAAAAGTTTACATTAGACGGTCCAACCGTCTAAGTTTTATTTAACAAAAACGTTAATCTTTCGATTTTAGCCGAAAAGACGTAAAAATCATGTTTATAGTTTTTATAACTTATAAATCTTATTCAACTATCATTTTTATAAAGTGTCCATTTATTTAACCTTATACATGTTTATATTAATGAAATTTATAAGTTAGTGGGTTTTAATTCACATTTTATACTATATTAGTTTGAGTGCTTATATAATACTATTAAACATTAATTCTTCAAAATCTGATTTTTAGTTTCATCTTCACCATTTTTATCATATCTTGAGTTATATAAGGAGATAGAAGCTCATTTTTGGATGGCATAAACTTCAGATTATGTGCTACAAATAAGTTAGTTATAGCTACTGTTCATTCCATGTCTAATTATCCTTAACATTCCCTACAAAACAGACAATTCAGATTGGTACACTCATCTTGTTTTGATCATATCTCACTCATTTTGATGATTCCATTGCATGGCCAACTCTCACATGTGTATGACATCTAACACATACTGTAAATGGATTCCACCATGCAATTTTATCAGTTTATAACTTGGTTACTTACTGTTTTTACATGTGGTTTTTCCATCTTTTTACCCATGTTTATCAAATCTATCAACACCAAATCCCCACATAATATTTTTAATTATCATTCATCATCATATACATATACATAAATAAAGAAAATACAATATTACATAATAAAAATAACAAGAGGATAGGAAGAACAATCTCTATACCACCATTAGTGATGAAAAGATGAGTCTTTGATGAACAAGGCTTGGATTTTGATGGCAAAACTTGTGATAAACCAATATCATCTTCAAGTATACCAACCTTTATAAACTTCTCATGGAAAATCAGCCCTATGACACCAACAAATCTTCTCCTTGGATGATAGAATCACCTCCTATCTTCAAAGCTTCAAAGTAGCATCATCATGTGTATGAGTAACACATGATTTTATGGCTAACATAGATCAAATGAGGGTTGTTTTTGATGATGGTTGGACGAATTTGATAGAGAGAGGAGAGGAGTGTGTGAGTTTTGCATGTGAATGGAAGTAAGTGGTAAAGTTTAGTGGTTTTTGCTAGTTTGGTGGGATAAGTTAGCTTTCATGTGAAGCTAAGCTTACATGTGTAAGCTTATAGCTACAAGGGTGCCACATCATGGATGTGGTGTCCTCTTTTGGCCACCCCATATGTTAGTGGGGTGGGATAAACTTGTTTTGTCCCATCCCGCTAATTTACGGGTATTCCTCGATTCTAGTTTCCTCGATTTGCGTACCCTCGGGTCGTTTTACGAAAAAGTTTTTATAAATTATGAATCAACGGCACAAAACAAATCTAATAAAAACTGTCTCATCAAAACGGAGTTCGAAAACGTAAATACGTAATCCTAAGGTTTTCGGTTTAGTCGTAAAGGACGTTAAATTAAAATCGTAAGTCCTAATCTTTTCTCGTAAATTTGTGAGTTTATGAACAAACACAAATTAAAATCTCAAAATAATATTCACGGCCAAATTTATTTCCTGAAATGTCGGACTGTCACCAAAGATGGTGTATGTAAACGTAAACACGTAACGTTGAATCCTCCGGTTTAGACGTAGTCGATGCTACTTCAAGACGTAAATCCAAATTTCTTCCCAAAAATAAGTGAGTTCATATTATAATATTAAAATAATGTTTTCAATTAAATATTGAGAATAAAATATAAACCATAAATTGACGGATTGTCACATCTCTCATGACACATCACATCTATAACTCCTCAACCTTTCGATTATCGATACTAAGCCTTACAATCAAACAGTATACGTCAGTACCATTTCCTTTCCACACTACAACAATATTAGCATGCTTAGTGCCTTAGTCTACTCAATAGGCTATACCAAAGTTTTACCGTTGGTTCCTATCTCGACCTATTTTATTCATGATTCGCATCTATCCACACTTCCTTCTTCTTCCTCAGCTCATGACATACATCACGATGTTATGCTTCCCGTCTTTCAAGTCATCTATACCTCCATATTAGTTTCTATTTGTCTAAACTAAGCCATATTTTAAATTCTTATTCAAATCTCATACTTCTATTTTGATCTTGCACCCAACATGAGATACTTTCAATCATCATCTTCTAGGAATACTTGGTTCTCTCCTTCCATGGTTCTCCCTAATTCCTACACTATCTCGTCCAACAGAAGTTTCATACTTCATTCATCAAATCTATGGAAATTGATATTGGATAATGCATAACTGTCTCTTCCAAAGATCTTTCATAAGACCTTCACAAAACCGACTCTCTAATCACTTCTCCATGAACTTATTCAACTCAGCTTCACTACTCATCCCTCGATATTGATTTCCATAAAAATTCTATCCGTGTAGTCACTCGACTCCCCTTGTTACCTCTACGAGTTCTTAATCTCCCATGTTATGTATTCAATTCATCACGATCCACTAGTTCAGCTCTTTGTAACTCCACTCCGGTACTCGATCTGTCCTTCTTTGTCACGAACCATACGGAGATTCCCATCATAGTTCTTGTCACCTTTCCAGTCCTTGTAACTTCTGTGACTCCTTCAAAATCTCTTGCTTCCTTCTAGCAGCCGGCACATAGTCCTTTCATCTCTGTGATTCACGATATAGCTCTTCACGCACTCCTTCTCGTCTCTATGATGTTACCTAGGAACTCTACACTACCCAATAGCCTCTAACTTCAACTCATCTAACACAATATTTCTAAAGGTACTTCAAACACTCAATGGCTCACTCTTCCTTACTTGTTGTAATCACCATTAATCAGCCTCCTACCAATCATTCTTTCACATCCATGTTTTCCTTCACGTGTCTACTACTACCCCGCCTCCATAACTATACCAATTCCCTTGCGTGTTATTTGCCCAATCATTCCATTAGTAGAAAATTTCTACTGTACCCTCACATCCGCTGGTACTTTCATCAATCTCCTAATGGTACTTCAACCAACTTCTCGTAGCATGACATCTCGTTCCCACGACCAGTCAACTAACTTTACTTACTCCCTTATTTCTGTAACCAATCTAAGTTACAAAACTCCACAAATCTTAAGCATTCCTTCAACACAACCTTTAAACCAAAACACATCTCTGCAATCTAATATCTAACCATAAGTAATACTACCCAACTCTATCCTCTCATCCTAATGTTTCCACAACCGCATAACTAAATCAACCATGACGTGTACCAAAAGAATTCCAACGATCGCGTCCCATAATAAATATAGGGTAAACCGAAAGATCAACCATAATGAACCCTAGCCAAAACAACTGAAAACGAAACAATGTAATCCAAAAGATTAAAAGGAGTGTGCCAACAACGAAAAATTTGACTCGTCACGGTTAGTATTACCAAATTTTGATACCTCAGAAAATTTTAAACTTTCGCCCCATTTAGTTACTCCTCATAAGAACCAAACTTCAATACTACTAAAATTAATCATAATCGTTTTGAACAATAAACTCATCTTTTATCTTCATTATTTATCAAAGATATCAACTAGTTAGTATACTACAATCTTATTCTAACCATTATCTTGTTTACCCGTATTAAACTTATTTCACTTGTTATTATGAAACCGATACATGTTTATAAAATACGATTTTTTTTCATTTTATTCTATATTATTATTATTATTATTTTATAAAATCCATTTAGGCTGGTTATAACTAAACTACTACACGTTTACAAGGTGTGGTGTTATTATTATCAATACTATAATAAAATCTCCTTTTTTACTCTTTCCGTCTAGTAAAATACTTCTAAAATTTTAACTCCACTTGAGAAAATTTTTGTAAAATTTCTTTTCCCCTTTAAAATGTATATCACATGTTACATAGAAAACTAATCCAATTATTTTCAACACAAATTAACTTTATAGCTTACTACCACAAACTTAAAAAAAATATGTAAGTCACAATATCATACCATACACTTACAAATTATTTTCAAAACCGTTTTCCTATAATTAGCCACACTTATTTGTAAGAAAGTTTAGTAGTTCTCATTAATTAATATACATACCCGAATGTAGACACACATCAAAAGACTCAAAACATCTTCGGAACTCCATCAAACTCCAGCACCATAAAACACGAGCAAACACAAGGTACGTTCAAGTTATAATAACTACTGACCGACCATATATTATAACTTAACACATACTAGTATATAGACATCCGCATATATATACCTATTAAATCATCCAAAACATACTCGTTACCATACATGTCAGATCAATCAATCGCTTCATACACTCATTTTTCCATACGAGTAATCACCATCTTACCACAAGGCATAAAACCCATCACTAAAACCAGTCCATATCGTGTGACCCCATAATCACACAACATGAGTATAACCCAAAACATATAACACACTCAAAAATAGCCATATGGTAGACAACCGTTACATAAACCCATACATTATACATATACCAAAAATCCACATCTCATCATATACAAGCATGTACTAACCCTCTTTCATGCAATCATACTTGACACCCCATTGAAGTTGTGGTACTTGTATAACTATGTTGGCGACCATACTTATATAATTACCCTTTCCTCAATGCACTCCCTCCTATGATGACACTTATAAGAATGAATACAACATATAACACATAAATCCATCTACTCACATAAGCTCATAACCACATAAACAATAAGGTCCAAAACTTCATCTATTAAAATAATATAGTCAAACTCTTGGAATACATAAATCTATAGTCTAGCTAAAACAGCATAGACAAACTCCAACACAATATCATAACCAGTTATAAGTCATGTCGCCCATAAGAGTGGAAACAACTTAAAATCCTTCCTATCCACCTACTCCTAGTAACTCGAATCACCACATGATTCTTAGGGAACATGACTTAAACATCAAAAGAAAAATACTATACATTAGGTACACCAAATAACTTACTATGGTGAAAGTAATATATATCAAAAGCAAAACAGAAATTAACAGGTGACTAAGTATTGGCAACTGCAGTTCAACTCATACTAGTCAAAATTTAAAAATAATAAAATTTAGGAAAATACAATCAAGACCACACATAATCCTATGACGCCTATATGCAGGGATCCTTAAGCTATAGACTAGGCTAGGAAACCTAATTCTCTATAACCATTGTCTCTGATACCATTCTGTCACACCCCATCATGGCGGAATATGGGACGCGACGTATGGATATCATCACAACAATAGTGTGTCTAAAGAGATAACTAAATGAAATGGAAATATCATAAATGGTGACACAATGTCATGAAGATATCTCAAACAATGCGGGCATCTAGGTGAGTAGGTAACAGGTCTACCTCATACCAAAGACATACAATTAACAAATAACAAACATATAGGTGTCTACAAAGAATCACTTATTTAAACATAAATAAAGACTAAGAGGAAAGGGGGTTCCTCCAAATGAAATCCTAAGCCTTCCAACAGCCACTCCTATTCTCACGCTTAACCACATTTTCACCTGAAAGAGACACTAAAGCACGTCAACATAAAGTTGGTGAGAGTCATAGGTTTAGACTCCAACGCCAAATCAGTTATAAGCTGTGAATAACAACCATTAACAAAATAACATATGGACAATGTGCTACAATTATGTATTAACAACTAGCATTCAAGATTAACCAATCACCACAAATCCAAGGCTCCAAGCCTTACCAATAACCACAATTCCAAGGCTCCAAGCCTTACCAATAACCATAATTCCAAGGTTCCAAGCCTTACCAATAACCATGGTCCCATAGGCACCCATACACCTATGAACCAATCCCAAGGCCCCGCCTTGTCAACATCCCCTTGGTACCAATTCAAACCACAATAACTGAGACAGTACGTGTCTCTCGATCCAAATCATAAACACAATCAAGAATCACATAGCAGTTAATCACATAAGTGTACACAAAAGTCCATCACAAACCATAAAAACATTTACAACATTCTTTACAAAACCATATAGTGTCTCTTCCATCCCATCTGGAAATCAAATCATAAAAAGACATGGGACTATGAAACTCACCTGAATAAGCTTCTCTAATTATCCGCGCTCTAGCAAAAATCTAAACACACAAAAGTATACAATCAAGACATGAACCACATACCAAAATTGATCATCAATCTATGATGGATGTATAACCTTATCCTACCACTTAACCCCATTTATATGCCATATGAATCTCATTACATTCCTCTATAAAGTCCTTAACTTAGTTTAGTTCATAACTTGCCCCGTTAACATTTAACCCAAAACAGTCCCGTTTTTCATACTTAAAACAATTGGTCGAACACCCCTTAACCAAAATAACATGCCCTGTAAAAGAAACCCTATGCCCTTAAATGTGTTATCTAACTCTTCCCTTTGGCCTAAACCTTAAAGCTACTATTAAGGCCTTCATATATATATATATATATATATATATATATATATATATATATATATATATATATATATATATATATATATATATATATATATATATATATATATATATATATATATATATATATATATATATATATATATATATATATATATATATATATATATATATATATATATATATATATATATATACTTTTACCTATCCAGAATTTACTGATTTTGAACATATAAAAAGTTTGTTATGATAAGAGGGTCTTACCCTAACCCATTTGTTTAGCCCTCCTCCAGATCTTTTATTTAATATATAATCTAAGTATAATGTTCGTTTGAAAGGCCAATTATACTCCTAAGTACCCTAACCATCTTAAAACATTAATTTAACTCCGACTGATTTCAAAACTGCTTTGACCTCCGACTGTTGTAACCTGTTTTTAACCCACTTTCCGACCTTCAATTTAGTTCTCGTTTCTTGAATCTGAAAGCCAACTCAATTACCTTTCCAGGGACATAAGATTCGAAAATTAAAAGTTTTTATAACTCTATATATGATCAAAACAATGGACCAAAAATTCTGCCCAGTTTTTAAAAACGAATTTAAACATGATTAAACCCTTTAATCATCATTAAACCTCATAATAACCTACTTAATTGAATATTAAGAACCCTAATATTATTAATTACAGAGATCATCATTCCTAGTATGAAACCCTAATAAAAAATCAAAAATCCTAAACCCTAATCAACCATACTAGGTTAGATACGTAAATTTAACGTTAATCGAGCTAGTTTAATTACATACCTTTAACCCTTATGCAATATTTCGGTTTTGATCTTCCCCATGGATGTTTCAACTGATATTAGTTATATTGTAGGGTTCTGGGTCGTTTTTAGGGGTCTAGGGGTGTTTATATAGGCTTTGGTAACCTCCTTAACAAGTTTGAGCCCAAAAGGGACTCTACTTGGGCCTTTCCTACCCGTTTCCTTCCTTTATCAGCCAGAACAGCCCATTCGCGACCCACCCCCTTAAATTTGGGTTATTTACACTATACCCCTTCTATTTGATGTTTACCTATACTTCCATACACTTCCGGGTCGAAACCGGACACCCTTTCGCTAATTTTTCGACTTTCTACGTAATTTTCGATCTTAACTTTATTTTCAAAACTTTCCTAAAATAGTAAACTCCTATAATACATAGAATATAGATAATATATATCTAATGTAAATATATCACGTATGATACATACACAAAATCCTACGAAAACGATAATTCAACTTTCACGAAATTTTTGCGTGATCTCATTTCATTTCACTTCATATCATTTCATTTCACTTCATTTCACTTCATAGTCACTATAATGTGAGCTTATGATTCATGAAATAACCATTCATCGATTTACTTAAGAGCACTTCGTACTCATAAACGATGTCCAAACCATCCTCATTCACACCAATACACACGTAAACACATAAAACACATAGTCACACATAACACCCTAAAAATACGACTAAGTGACGAACCTCAAAACAACGGTTGTCACAAAAGTGCAGGTCAAGAATTTGAGTTAATTTTTCTTCATTTGGTTGTGTAAATCTTGTCTTAGAAAGATGTAGAGTAAAATTGATATAGGAGTATTGGAATGCTAAACATTCTGTTTCACATACTTAGATAAGTTTGTTAGCAGCTGTGTTGGTTTGTAGATAGCGTTAAGCTGAGAGTTTTCGATTTGATAGCCGTAACAAGTGTTTTGCATATAGGATTAGCTTGTAGTTGCGTTACAATTTTTGATATTTGTGTTCCAGTAGTTTGTATTCTTGATTTGATTTTTATTAATAACATTTCGAACCTTATAAATAGTTTACAATTCGAGCTTAAAGTTGCCTCTAAGTTGAACACTTGAGGTATTAAAGTACTCATAGTTAGACTAATGGTTTTTGATAAATTCTTACTAGTGCTTATTTCAGTTAAATTTGATGAGACTTATGTAAATCTGTTAGATCATAGCTTATAGATAGGTTAAGAACAATTGGTTGTATTTAAAAAAATGCTAAAAGCTTAGATATAATGAGTTGAGTCAAACTAAATCTGTTTCTAAGTTCATTCTTTGAAGTTTAAATAAATTGCACATTTTTAGTACCTGAACTTGTTAGATGTTTGTAAATTCTGCACGTTGGATTAAATGAACTAATAGACTTCTATTTAGATATTTCTTGTAGATAATTCTGTTGGATTTAGAGAATACTTGTTGGGCTAGTTTCTTTCTTGATGGGCTGAGTTTTGATTCGCTTTGTTTTGAGCAGATGTATTAACATGCTTTGGGGCTGCGTTTGATCAACTTTCATAATCTGTATAGTTTAATTTTTGGAGTAACTGATTTTGTAATTGAAATATATGATATTTTTAGTTTGTATTTTTAGTTTAATAAAAATTATTTTAGAATTTGGTATTTTAATTGTAGTATAAATTTGCATTTTATATTTTTATATTTCGAGCATTTAAATGTTGTAATTGCAATGTGTTTTTAGCATAGTATGTATTACATATCCAGATAATATTTTATATTTTTACTTGCTTTGTGCCAAATAGAAATAGACACCAACAAGCTATTATTACCGAAAACAATTAAGTTTAACTTGAAACCTGATTTCAATTCGAATAGATATCGAGAAGAAACGATATACAAAATACGACTTATTAAATGGCGCTGCTGCCGGTCTTTTCGTGAAGATTGACGGTTTCTAGTGAGACGTATTGGATTTTGGGATCCATTCACTTTGTGAACGTTATTTTTGTTGCTAACAAAAAAGATAAAAAAAACAAAAAAATCAAAAATATAAAAAAATATAAAAATATAAAATCACAAAAATCAGTTCATTCCTAAGAATTGAACCAAAAAAAAAGTAATCTTTTTCCTAAAAGATTAGATCAAAAATATATTGTATATATTGTTTTCAATCGTTTTTACGTACATATTATATTTTCTTAACAAATCAAATAAATACAAAAATATTTTGCTATATTATTATATATAAATAATTATATGTAGATACGAACAACCAATCTACCTACTTCCATAAGTATTGCCTCGCAATACATCGTATTTGGCGGCGTCCCGGTGCCAAATACGTGTATCGATCAAAGATAATTAAGGGACAATAGATAATTACTTCAATCTACTTGAACTTGAGAAAGAGGCGACTGTGTGGGGGGTATAAGGCGAGTGTATTTCACATTCTAAAGAAGCAGGCTCTTAAGTGCTACATGCCGCCTCGTTTCTCCGCTTCCTTGTGGGTCTTTTGAAGGTGATAGTAGTGAGTGGTGTGCCACCGAATTAGTACTACATGTCTATATACTTTCTTGTGGATATTAATTATCGAACCTCGAGAGAGATAATCTCTTCTCTTTCAAAGTCGACCGAGATCTTCTCTCTCATTCTTCGAGTTTATTTACACGTATATTCACACGCGTGTAACCATACCACATTTTGGTGTATTACTTCCTCCCTCAAGGAAGTGTTAAACGTCGTTCACTTGTATATACATTCGGTCACCTTGCTCCACATGGATACTCGTTCTATGTGGGAGATTTTGCAACAACAAACCGCCAACGCTCATTATTCTCCTTGTTCGAATTGTGGTGGTCTACACGATACTTATTTAGGTGCTCAAAACAATGACCATTATGGGGAGGGTTATGCTTATAATGAAACCACGAACCCTAATTTTCAACCTAACCTTCAAATGGACTACACTTGTAATGACTATATGGGATATTCATGTTTTTCATCAAAACCTCTACCATCATTTCAAGAGCAAAACATTAATGGTCCATCTCAAAACAAAGAATTTTCCAATTATAGAGGCTTTCAAAATGATGAAAATTTTCAATGCTATAATCAAGATACCTTTTAAAATCAAGGATTTTCACATCATGAGGGTTTTCAAAATCAAGGGAATTTACAAAGTTATAATCATGAGAACTTTTATAATCAACGCTCTTTTCAAACCAATCATCCACCTAATTATGGAAATCCACCTCCACCCTATTCTTCGAATTACATGTGTGATATATGTGGTAACGAACCCCATTATGGTTATGATTGTCGACCAAGGGATCCGCCGTCCTATGCTCCTTATGTTTCCAATGAGCTCCATTCTTTATTTGAGCAAATTAAAGAGTTGAGGGATGACATTTCTAAGGAGCTTAATAGTAATAAAGAAACGAGCCTCGAGGAAATGAAAAAGGAGCATTTGTGGATAGTGGTAAAAATGAAGTATCTTTGTGATGAGGCAATGACCAAAAGATATAATCAAGAGGAAATTTGTGATGAAGATTGTGAAGCGTTGAACATTAAATATCGTCAACTTCCGCAAGATTTAACTACTTTACTCTTCGAGATGAAAAAAAAGAAGAAGATGAATGCATAGAAGAAGAATATCTTGCTACTCGTATGCCTCATCGATTCTTCTATGACAATGATGATGATAATTCAATTTGTATGACACTTCGCGATGACAAACCTTCATCACATTTACCTCACATGGAACCCAACAACTCTTTAACCATGAGGGGCGAGCTTCTTAGCCCTAATACAAAAACTGATTCGAATGACTTAATCGCTTCTAGTGTTGAGAACCTTATTCCAATCGCAAGAGAGCTTGAGGGTGTTTCCAATGAACCATGTGACGAGTTTTGTATTGATACC
Organism: Glebionis coronaria; assembly: GCA_025667525.1. Lineage (NCBI taxonomy): Eukaryota > Viridiplantae > Streptophyta > Magnoliopsida > Asterales > Asteraceae > Glebionis > Glebionis coronaria. The sequence goes on along the minus strand of CM046882.1, from coordinate 170,204,336 downwards.
TCGTCTCGTCATGATCACATTAAGATTTCATCACATGATGACGTTCATGCTACTACTAGTGATTTTGGTGATTTCGATCTTGATGAATTGTTCAAAGAAAGGGATAATGAGATTGAGGAAGATTTTTTGCAAGACTTGCCAAAAATGAAGGATGATGATTGTGATTCTAGTGAAGCATCTTATGATATATCATCCGAGGACTTTTCATGTCAAGATGACTAATACAAGAGATTTTCTTATATAAAATTTTGTTGTTCGTTGAACCAGTCTTTTCGAATTGATTACCGTTAATCGTGCGCCTCAGTTGTTCTTGGTGGAAATAAAGGAAAAAGAATATCTATTTTAAAATTAAAGTAAAATGAAATTGTAAATGTAAATGTAAATGTAAATGTAAATGTAACTGTCGTTAAGTAAAAGCGGAAGTTTAAAAATTTAAACTAAAATTAAGACTTAAAAAGAATTGACGAAAAATTAAAACTTTAAAAGTAAATTTGAAAAATCGTTAAAAATGTAAACTTGAAATAAAATCTAAAAACAATTAAACAAATATAAAATGCCACTTAATAAAAATGAATGGAAAATTAAAGTTTAAAAAATAGAATAAGAAATAAACAAAACATAAGTCGGAATCCCAAAATCCTGTCACAATTCGGAATCCACAACCTACAACCTAATTCGGAATACAAGAACTAGCACCTAATTCGGAATATGAAAGATCAACCTAATTCGGGATAGACAATCCACAACATAGTTCGGAATACAGTCTCATACACAATTCGGAATCAATGGCTCACAATCTAGTTCGGAATCCTCAGTTCTACCCTTGATTTGGAATGGCAATCTAGAAACTAATTCGGAATCCAGGTTTTACACCTAATTCGGAATGTAAACCCTGGAAGTAGTTCGGAATACCAGAATCCCACTCCAAATTCGGAATAAGATCCCAAATGTAGTTCGGAATATGTTGTTCTATGTGTAGTTCGGAATCCACTAGTTTGCATATTATTCGGAATTCACCATGTACTACACACAATTCGGGAAAAGGAGTTGCGCATATAATTCGGGAAAGTCTGATCCTATTCCTATTTTGGATAACTAGAGTTTTAACAAATTCTGAACTATAACAAAATAAGCAAAATGAAAATTAAGCTAAAACCTAATAAGCACTTACCTAAAAGTTTAACGAAATCAAGTTTAAGAAAAAGCAAATAAGACAAAATTTTAAAAATTTTAAAAACACTAAATAATCAAAATATTTAAAATAAACTTTTTATAAAATAACTTTTAAAAACAATTAACTAAAATTAAAAAAATCACACAATAAGCTAACACAATCAAACACATAAAAACATAACAAACAATCAAATAAGCATGACAATAAGCAAATAAGCATAAAGATTAAATCAAACTACATGATTAACCAATTCAAAACATAAGATTAAAAAGATTAAGAAAGGAAGAATGAGAATGATTAATTGAAAAAGCTTGAAATTAAGATGATTAAGATTCAAAGTACAAGATTAAAGTAAAAGCTTGAAAAACATTAAGAAAAGCTAGATAGAGAAAGTAATATTAAGCTACTCCTAATTACCTTACAAAAATTTACTAATTATCTAACTAACTAACTCCCTCTAATGAAGTGTTTAAGGACTATATATAGGAGGAGGAAAATGTGTTGGTGCTTTCTTCTTTCTTCTCGTCTTTTCTCGACTCGATTTAAATTCTTTGTCTTTCTCGACGTCGTCTTGGGATTTGTCGATATAAATTTAACTCGTCTTATAATTTTCTTCATTTATTAGACTTGAGTTCTCCGACTTTATTAAACTTCCGTCTTTAGACTTTTTCTTCGATAAATCTTCAGAATAGGCCTTGGAATTCCGTTCTTTTTGCACTCTTGATCTTTTGACTTCTTCTTTTCTCGTTTTCTTCGATAAAAGCCCGTGAAAGCCCGTGTTTTCTTCCCTTTTAACATTTTTGTCCTAAATCACAACAAAAACACAAACCACGCATAATTCCGACATTTACGACATAAAATACACGTTTTGGCTTGGTTATTATTATAGTTAAGTGGTAAAAGGATGGGTGTTTTCACACCTATCAAATCCCCTACACTTGACCATTGCAATGCCCTCATGCAATGCATTAGTTACAAAGCAAGTTTTACATTTTTCGTCATAATTAACCCACCATGGGTTTTATTAAACATAAGACATTAAGATAGAAAATTATAAAATTTTCAAAGGAAGAAAACAAGTAAAGAGATAAAAGGCTCACATTAGGGTTTTGGATGTCATGAATGTTTATCACCCTCAAGTTTCACGTTCCTCAAACCAAGCTTAAAACGAGATCATTGTTATTATAAGTTAGAAAACTAACACAAATTCATGTGACCTAATTATTCACTTAGACTCCCTTATTCCTAGGTGTATCTCTTATATTTTATTGTTGTCATGAATGATCACGAGGATGCATTGTTGACTTATTTTGATAGTTATTTAGGCTGAAAATAAAGTAGGACGATTTAATCAATAGTTAGCTAAAGGACAAAATCTTTTAAAACTGCTTCTCGGGACCTCATAAAGTTCATATCTTGGCATAACTCGCTTCATGATTTGAGACCTTTCTCGGACCGTTATTTGGCATTGACTTCATACTTCAAATCTTGAGAGACGTTCATGAAATAATGGTCTTCTCTCCATAATAGGAATTTCTTCACTTGAACTTTTTGAGAAATTCTTCATATTTGGACCACGACTTCTTCATTTTTCTCCAATCTTTATTTGGGATTTTGATATACAACGATCCGCCTCTTTTCTGGACTTGGATCTATTTATCCTCATACCTTGCTAGGGTCTTTTCGGATAGACTTCTCCATGATCTTTTGGGGAGTATTAGCTTTTCGTCGTGTGTCTCGATCCTTCATATTGATTTTTGATAAATGATTCTTCACATCACTTTTGGATCTTTAGCAACAAAATGTAGCCCTCATGTGTTGTTAGGACCTTTTCGGACTCGCCAATCTTCGCATCCCGCTTCAATAAGTTATGTCTTGGTTATGAACTCTAATTAATACCGAGCAACTTTTAAACGATCTTGGGCTAGAAGCTAAGTAACTTTTCAAATCGTACAACCTTACTTATTGCAATTAAATTTTTTAACAAGCGATGAGAGAAAAAGCTCATAATTAACTCACATAAATTCATGAAAGAATACCAAACTTATAATTGACTCTATCATCTCTCGTTCTCCACAATTTAAAATCTCAAGGAATGAGACTCGTGGATGCTTAGCCTATTAAATCAAAGTTTTGGGTTTTCAAGACACCTATAGGATCTTGCAACTTCTTAGACTTTTTCAAGTTTAGAATTCGCATTTTAAAGTTCCCTTGATAAACGACTTTCTAGGATCAATTATAGGAACTTGCGAAAAGTCCTTGTTCTTAACCCGTAAGAGTTAAGACTTTCGCGTTTTAAAGTTCCCTATATAAAAGCCTAGCAAAACCTTACTTAAACACGTTAAGGATACTATCTAGAGTAAACTTAGATAAGTAAACTCGGGTTGAGTCAAAAAAATTCACAACGTTTAAAAATTAAAACCACTTTATTAAAATTTATTCTAGCAAAGAAAGAAAATAACTATAACAAAGGTAAATACAACTAAGCCAAAATAGATCAAAAATTTTGAAAAATGTCGAAAAATCAATTTTCCGGTTAAAATGAGGACAAATACAAGGAAAAGCCCACTTAACTTCGATATAAGTCCCCCCTACACTTGATATAAACATTGTCCTTAATGTTTAAGCATGTGAGAGTGAACTCCCCTACACTTAGGACATTCTGCACGTTGTTTAAAGCTTGCTAAGGAAGAGACAACTAAAGTGATTCCTATTTTAATATTAAAGAATATATAATAGTGAATCAAAAGAGTTTAGGATAGAACCGGGAAGACGGGTACACGGGATCACGGGTCGTCAAAAGTCATCAAGAATGGATCTTTGAAAGTTCGAATCCCTGCACATCATAAGAAAGAAAACAACAAACACATACGAAGGTCTCCCCCTACACTTATGATAAAACGGATAAAAAGGATAGATACTCGGGTTGCCTCCCGAGAAGCGCTTGTTTTTGTTCACCGAGTCGTGAGCCTGACTCGACCTTGATTAGAATGGTAAGAACCTTGAAGAACATCCACCGGGGTCAAATACATGGTTTTCATCCATTAAGTACCACAATCTTAAGGTGAACAAGACAAGCCAAAGAAGAGTAGGCGAGGTTCCCTTAAGCAGTTGTTGAGCACGATGTTAGAAGGTATGATGAAGTGAAAGCATAGCTCCATATGTTCCAAAAATCTTTCCTTTTATTTCATCAGATGGATACGGAGATGGCTTAAAAATTGTGATACCCGGATCGAACACCTTTTCCTTTAGGGGAAAATAAGACTCGGGCTCAATGTAATTTGAAGAATATCTGCTCATAAATCGCACAATCTCATCCTCAGAAGGTGGATAGAGAGGTGTTAAAACATAAGTACTACGGATGGTGGTGCCTTCCGGTTTCTTCTCCTTTTGAACGGGTTTCTTAATATTCGAAGGAGGATAAATACCATAATCAAAGTCCAAAGTAGGAGAGTCATTCTCATTGGGGAAGTATGTATTAAGGAAAGTGACAAAATCTTCCTTAAATGAGTAATTATCCAAAGTATCAATAGTGTTTGGTGGAAGCTCTTCATCAAAAGTAGGAGCAAGGTCATCATGAGAAGAATCACTCGAGAGAGTATCAACATCATCAAAATCATCATAAGTTGGCATGTCTTTATACTCTAAAACAAAAGCAGCATAATCATCCCCATCGGAACTAGAATCATCATCATAATCATCATAGATTGGTGGAGAATCATAAATTGGTGGGGGATCCAAATTGGAGAGAGAATCATCAAAATCATCCACATCATCTTGTAAAAGTAGATTATCATAGCAAGACTCGAAAAGAGGATTATCATATACAACAAAATCATCAAGCTTAAAACTTTCCAAAGTAGTAGTAAGCTCTCCTTGAAGCACATTAATCATTTTCGCCGATTCTTTTCCATTTGACTTTCTTGTAATCTTCCCCATATTAAAGACTTGTGCATCATTCCTGACCCTTAGAATAAGTTTACCTTCAGCAACATCGATTAAAGTGTTTTCGGTTCATAAGAATGGTCGTCCAAGTATTAACGTATTACAAGTTGGTAACAGTTTTTATACTAGTTTTACTAGTTTTACTTATTTACATGTTTTAGGCCCAATAAGCCTATTACAAGCCCAATATTTTATATTAGTCCATTTTACACCTTTATTATCAGTATTATACTTTTCATGTTGGGCCCAAGTGGGTTAAGCCCAATAAGTAAGTTTATAAGTGTTTTACCAAACTAGTCGGATTAATAGTCCAATAAAGTTAGCTTAGCCCGTTAATGTCCGTATGTTATATAGTTCGGGTTTTATCGGTTTTTACTTGTTATATAAGTTCATATACCAGTATGTGAGTTTATAAAAGTTTACATTAGACGGGTCCGACCGTCTAAGTTTTATTTGACAAAAACGTTAATCTTTCGGTTTTAGCCGAAAAGACGTAAAACTTAGTATATAGTTTTTATAACTTATAGAATTTACCAAACTACCATTTTTATATAATGTCCATTTACTTATCCTTATACATATTTATATAAATGAAATATATAAGTTAGTGGGTTTTAATTCACATTTTATACTATATTTATTTGAGTGCTTATATAATAATATTAAACTTTATTTTCACAAAATCAGTCCTAAATTTTAAGTTCACTAAAATGTCCATATCTAGAGTTCTATAATGAGATAGGACCTCAAAGTTCTATCACATAAACTATATGATATGTGCTTCATTTTATTCCTTATAGCTTCTGATGAATCAACCTCTAAATATTTTAATAAATTCTTCCAAAACAGTGTAGGCAGATTTGCACTCTAAACTTGTTTTGATCATATCTCACTTATTTTGATGATTTCATTGCATGGCCAACTCTCACATGTGTATAACACCTAATACTTACTATATATTGATTCCAATTTACCATTTTATCAGTTTCACATTTGGTTACTTACTGTTTTTATACAGCCATCACATTAAGCAATATTTTAACCATTTTACATGTGGTTTTCCATCTTTTTACCCATGTTTATCAACACCAAATCCCCACATAATATTTTTATCATCATTCATCATCATATACATATACATAAATAAAGAAAATACAAGATTACATAATCAAAATAACAAGAGGATAGGAAGAACAATCTCTATACCACCAAAGTGATGAAAAGATGAGGTTGATGATGAACAACACTTGGTTTTGGGTAACCAATCTTATGAGATATCAATACCACTTCTAGGATCACCAAATACTTGTAGACTCCTCCAAAAATCAGACCTTGTTCTTCATGAAAACTCCTTGAGAATTCAGCCCCAAACTCCCTTGAAAACTCCTTTTCACATGTTAGGATCACCTCCAATCTTCATCTTTTTAAGTAACTATCAACATATGTTGATTATAGCTTGAGTTCATGGTTAAATTTTTGATGAATGGGGTGATTGAGTGAGCATATGGGACGGCCTAGAGAGCAAAGTGAGAGAGAGATTGAGAGTTTAGCTAGATTTTGCACGTATGTGAAAATGGGAGAGAATGTTTGATGGTTTACAAGTTAGTGGTTTGTAAGATGTAAGGACATGTGTCCTTTAAGCATGTATAAGCTTGCCACCAAAGGGTGGTATAGCTTATGTTAGAAGCCACTTGTATAGGGGTGGGCAAGTGTAAACTTGTCCCATCCTTATTAATTTACGGGTAATCCTCGATTCTAGTTTCCTCGATTTGTGTTCCCTCGGATCATTTTACAAAAAACGTTTTTATAAATTATGAATCAACGGCACAAAATGAATCTAATAAAAATTGTCTTATCAAAAACGGAGTTCGAAAACATAAATACGTAATCCTAAGGTTTCCGGTTTAGTCGTAAAGGACGTTAAATTATAATCGTAAGTCCTAATCTCTTCTCGTAAATTTTTGAGTTTATGAACCAACACAAATTTAAAATCCCAAAATAATATTCACGGATAAATTTATTTTCTGAAATATCGGACTGTCACCAAAAATGGTGTATGTAAACGTAAGCACGTAACGTAGAATCCTCCGGTTTAGACGTAGTCGATGCTACTTCGAGACGTAAACCTAAATTTCTTCCCAAAAATAAGTGAGTTCATAATAAAACATTAAAATAATGTTTTTAAATAATACTTGAGAATAAAATATCAACCATAAATTGACGGATTGTCACACAGGAGCAATGCAAAGAGATCTTTATCCAGATCGCATTATACATCCGATTGATCAGTAGAGGAGACTGCTGCTGTGGATGGATAGGAAGGTAATACAAAGAGATCTTTATCTGAATCGTACTATACATCCGATTGAGCAGTAAAGGAGACTGCTTGTGACAATCTAACATTTTCAGGTAGTGAATTATTTTCTCGTATAATATTTTGAAACTTATTTTTGTGTTGGTTGATGAACTCACAATTTACGGATTTAAATTTGGGCTTACGTGCATAATTTAGCGTCCTTTACGATTAAACCGGAAACCTTAGGATTACGTATTTACGTTTTTGAACTCCGTTTTTGATGAGACAGTTTTTATTGGATTCGTTTTGTGACGTTGATTCATAATTTATAAAAACATTTTTCGTGAAATGACCCGAGGGCACGTAAATCGAGAAAACTAGAATCGAGGAATACCCGTAAATTAGTGAGGTGGGACAAAATACATTATCCCACCCCACTACACACATGGGACGGCACACATGACACCACATCAAAGATGTGGCATCATGTTAGCTTATAACTTACAAGTGTAAGTTAAGCTTACACTTTAAGCTAGTTACTAGCTAAAACCATCAACCACTTCACATACCACCATTTACACATGCAAAATCAACCAAAAATCCTCTCAACATCACCACCATTGCCGTCCACTTTCAAGAACACACACCCCTTCTTGATCTTTTCTAGCCACAAAATACTTGTTATATAGCTCTATCATGGAGTTACCTTGAAGCCTTGATCATTTGGTGGCCATTTTAACAACAAATGAGGTGATTTGATTGTGTCCTAGGGCTGATTTCTCAACTTATATTCTTGGTCTTTGATGATCTTGGAGTTACTTTTGGTGTTCATCAAGTTCTTGTCTTCCAAAAACAAGATATACTCTTGGTTGGTAAAGAAGATCATCCTCTCCATTTTCTCTTGTTATTTTTGTAAAGATCAAATGTATTTTCTTTCTTGTTGTATATACATATGATGAATATATGATGATAAAAATGTTGTGTGGGGATCAAGTGTTGATAAATATGCTTAAAAAGGTTAATTACCATAAGAAACAAGGCTAAAATCATGATTAATTTGTTGGTTGTATAAAACAGTATGTAACTAAAACTTGAACTGATAAACTTGCATGGTAGAATCCAGTTACAGTAAGTACAAGATGTCCTGAGAGTTGGCCATGCAATGGAATCATTATAATGAGTGAGATATGATCAAAACAAGATGAGTGTGCTAATCTGAATAAGCTGTTTTGTAGGGACTGTTAAGGCTAGATAAACTTAAAATGAGCAGTAGCTATAACTAAGTTAAATGTAGCACATAATATGAAGATCATGCCATCCAAAAATGAGCTTCTAATTTATTGTAGAACTCTAGATATGATAAAAATGGTGAAGATGAAAATAAAAATCAGATTTTGAGAATTAATGTTTATTACTATTATATAAGCACTCAAAGTTATGAGAAAATGTCTAGCAGTGAGTGATGAGAAAATTTCGTTAGATAAGTTTCGAATAGATGGGAAGTTGCATTTTATCGAAGAACCCGTAGAGGTTATGGATCGCGAGGTAAAGCAACTGAAACAAAGTCGGATACCTATTGTCAAGATCCGATGGAATTCAAAGCATGGACCGGAATATACTTGGGAACGAGAGGATGAAATGTGGAAGAAATATTCGCACCTCTTCGATTTCAATAAGAAACGGACATTCAAATGAAATGGATCACGAGGACGTTGATCCCTTTTAGGAGGAAAAGCTGTGACAATCTAACATTTTCAGGTAGTGAATTATTTTCTCGTATAATATTTTGAAACTTATTTTTGTGTTGGTTGATGAACTCACAATTTACAGATTTAAATTTGGGCTTACGTGCATAATTTAGCGTCCTTTACGATTAAACCGGAAACCTTAGGATTATGTATTTACGTTTTTGATGAGACAATTTTTATTGGATTCGTTTTGTGACGTTGATTCATAATTTATAAAAACGTTTTTCGTGAAACGACCCGAGGGCACGTAAATCGAGAAAACTAGAATCGAGGAATACCCGTAAATTAGTGAGGTGGGACAAAATACATTATCCAACCCCACTACACACATGGGACGGCACACGTGACACCACATCAAAGATGTGGCATCATGTTAGCTTATAACTTACAAGTGTAAGTTAAGCTTACACTTTAAGCTAGTTACTAGCTAAACCATCAACCACTTCACATACCATCATTTACACATGAAAAATCAACCAAAAATCCTCTCAACATCACCACCATTGCCGTCCACTTTCAAGAACACACACCCCTTCTTGATCTTTTCTAGCCACAAAATACTTGTTATCTAGCTCTATCATAGAGTTACCTTGAAGCCTTGATCATTTGTTGGCCATTTTAACAACAAAGGAGGTGACTTGCTTGTGTCCTAGGGATGATTTCTCAACTTATATTCTTGGTGTTTGATGATCTTGGAGTTACTTTTGGTGTTCATCAAGTTCTTGTCTTCCAAAAACAAGATATACTCTTGGTTGGTAAAGAAGATCATCCTCTCCATTTTCTCTTGTTATTTTTGTAAAGATCAAATGTATTTTCTTTCTTGTTGTATATATATATGATGAATATATGATGATAAAAATTTTTGTGTGGGGATCAAGTGTTGATAAATATGCTTAAAAAGGTTAATAACCATAAGAAACAAGGCTAAAATCATGATTAATTTGTTGGCTGTATAAAAACAGTATGTAACTAAAACTTGAACTGATAAAATTGCATGGTAGAATCCAGTTACAGTAATTACAAGATGTCATACACATGTGAGAGTTGGCCATGCAATGGAATCATTATAATGAGTAAGATATGATCAAAACAAGATGAGAGTGCTAATCTGAATAAGCTGTTTTGTAGGGACTGTTAAGGCTAGATAAACTTAAAATGAGCAGTATCTATAACTAAGTTAAATGTAGCACATAATATGAAGATCATGCCATCCAAAAATGAGCTTCTAATTCATTGTATAACTTTAGATATGATAAAAATGGTGAAGATGAAAATAAAAATCAGATTTTGAGAATTAATGTTTATTACTATTATATAAGCACTCAAAATTATATTGTATAAAATGTAAAATTAAAACCCACTAACTTATGAATTTCATTTATATAAATATGTATAAGGTTAAATAAATGGATAAATTATAAAAATGGTAGTGGAATAATACTTATAAGTTATAAACACTATAAACTTGATTTTTACGACTTTTTCGGCTATTACCGTAAAATTAACGTTTTTCGCCAATTAAAACTTAGACGATCAAACCCGTCTAATGTAAAGTTTTTAAAAGTCATATACTCATATATAAGTATCTAATACAAGTAAAAACCGATAAAACCCGAACTATAGGACATACGGACATTAACGAGCTAACTAAGCATATTCGATTAATAATTGGACTAAATAAGATAAACACTTATAAAAAGAACTTATTGGGCTTAACCCATTTGGGCCCAACATGGAAAGTATATATACTGGTAATATAGGTATAAAATGGATTAAAACAAGTTAAAGAACTTATACTAAGCTTATTGGACATAAAATAGGTAAATAGGTAAAACTAGTAAAAAGTTACCAAAACGTAAACACTAAAATGAGTAAACAAGGATATATATAAACCCACTTGATCATCATCATATGTAAAAAATCATCATATGTATATTGTTATTTTGATAAAAGTCATTGTACAAAGTCTAAGACCGATTATTAGTTATATAGGTTTCCGTGACCGAAGCACGCCCGTAGCCGATAATCCGCCTTTCATTATCAATGTGAGTTCATAGCCTCGTACTCTTTTAAAAGTTTTATAAAATGATTTGTAAACCCGCGAGGGAGATAACATGCTCGATTTTGATAAAAATAGAACACAAGTAGTCCCGATGGTATGCTTAATGATATGGACCCGAATGATGCTATGACCCTATAAACGAGACTAAAAGGATTATTAGTAGTTAGGTTATGTCACCTAAAGTCCCATTAGCATGAATTGTGAACTACCGGGATTTGGTAGACGCTTATGCATTTGATAGTACTATTTGGGGACGATCACCCCAGATCGCGCCTTGACGGTTGATCCCCGTCGTACCACATTGATTGGTAAGCGAATTTATGTATGAGAAGATTCCATAGCGTGATTTTTGTGACGACACGCTAACTTAGATGGGCAAATTGTTTATCGGGTTCACGGCCCGCTGTTTTCATAGTAAGGTAACAATGTCATGCGGCTAGTAATAATCCAAATCAAATAAAATGTATCCTAAAACCTATTTACAAAACGATAACGACGCTAATAACGATGAAAATATTACCTATTATGGTAATATTGAGGCTACGGTCTCATGGACGGTTTAAGATGTATGCTTGATTTATATATTGCCTAACTAGCAATACGTGGACTTACTTCCGATATTATACTTGTGTTCTGATTTTTAACGATTGTTTTATATAACGGTTTTTATTAAACTCTATGAATTCACTCGGCATTCGCTGATATGATTTTTGCATGTTTTTATCTCAGGTGCTTGAAGGTAATCCGGATGGAGATCGACTCTGATGGCCCACATAATATTAAAAATGTTCATTCGATCTATGTTTTGTAAACTTAATGACCTGTATAATTTGGGACCTGTTGTACACTTTAAAACCTTTTTATCGAATGAATGTATGTTAAACCTTGTACAACCATTTTTATGTGTTGTCTATGATTGGAGTTATTCTGCTATCCCGTAACACTCTGAAAGACCCTTCCTCTGTACCGATACGAAAATTGAGAGTGTTATAGTTTGGTATCAGAGCTCTCGTTATAGAGAACAAAAGATTTTAAAAACCAAGGTTTTGAACAAAACTTTTCAAAATATTTTAACTATGAACATTTAAGAAAATATTTGAAAAATCTTTTGACTATAACGGTGCCAGAGATCTCCGACGTTACCAACAAGTCCTATTGAGAAGATATATATTTTGATATATATAATATAATTTTTATATATGTATATATCGTGATTTCAGTATGTAATTGTTTAACTAGTATGTTATCCTAATACGAGATAAATATATAAATGCAGATTGTCATGGCTGACCCTAATATTCCTGTAGAAAACCATGCTATTCCCGAACCTAATGTAGATGATGATCCTTATTTAGACTTAGTAGATTATGATATGGATGATGAGGAGGAACCATTTGAGGATCCCGAGCCCGAGTTAGGACTAGGAGATCAGATTGCCCCTCAGGTTGACTTGGTAGAGAATGAGATTGAGAATGTTGATATAGAGAATGATGAGGAGATTGGGTTATATAATTTAGATGATGAGATTGACGACGAGGATGTCGAGGAGGATGTAGGTATAGACGTTGAGGTCGATGATGATGAGGAAGCTGAGTTTATTTATCCTTATGATGTTCCATAGGGCGAGCCTTTGCCCCCACCAGTTTATTTGTCTGATTCTGAGGTTGAGTTACCTAGGGATGAAATGTCTGAATCATCTGAATTTGATTCTGAATCAGAGGAGGATGAGGATGATAATGCACCTGATGGTACTGATGGTATTGCTACTCGTAGGTGTGAGATAGGAGAGTCGTCTAGTGCTCGAGAGGCTACTCATATTGATGGTCTTGCACCATGGGCCTTGAGACGTGATCTAGATGCTTCCCGTGTTAAGAGTAGTATGACAGAGATTGGATTAGGTGTTGTTCAGACTCAAGTTGCTTATTTGGAGTCGAAGACTAAGGTTGGCGAGAAAGAGCGGGAATTGCTTAGTTTGGATTTGACTGATGTACAGCGTGGTTTGAATGAGGCTTTTAGGAGGTTATCGGTGTTAGAAAGTGGTGAGTTTGCGGAAATGAAAAAGAAAGGTGAATTCTATGGAGATTCAGTTGAATGTAGCTCGTGTGATGCGTGAGAAAGCTGAAAAGGAGTTGAATATATCCGTGGGTTGGAATAGTAGATTTTATGCCGACATGGTTGAAAGAGGAGTGATCCGTAAGCGCCCAGCTGAAGATGTGTCTAGTGATCATCCGACGAAGATACAGAAGATGATGGATGATAGACCATCTAGCAGTTCTCAATAGACCAGCCTGTATTTAGTAGTGACCTTTGTATCTTTTGTACTTTCGTAGCTTTCACTGAACCGACTTGTTAGTAGTAGACTTGGCACGAATTTTGAGTATATATAGTGCTAGAACTTTGATATGGGATGTAACTAAGACAATACTTTTGTTTCAAATCGAATGAAATATGTATCTTGTCTTGAATTCCATATTGTGCCTTATTTGTATCTTGATTATGAATTCAATCCATATTATATAAATCCTTGTTGGGTGAATGCTTAATACTTTGAAATTATGAAATTATAGAACTATGCCGCCCAAGAAGGCTGTGACTGAGGATGATGTATGTAGGATTATTACGGAGCAAGTTACTGCATCTATGACTGAATTTATGGCAAATGCTAGAAATGAAGCTGGCGGTAGTGGAGCTGGCGGTAGTGGAGCTGGCGGTAGTGGAGCTGGCAGTAGTGGAGCTGGCGGTAGTGGAGCTGGCGGTAGTGGAATTGGCGGTACTAATGTGAATGTGAATGCTAATAATGTGAATGCTAATGCTGGAGGAAATGTAGGAGGACTTGGAACTAATGCATCTGAAGTTGGTGGCTGTACTTATGTGACGTTCATGAAGTGTGAACCTCTACCTTTTAAATGGAACTGAAGGTGTTGTAGGATTAAGCCAGTGGATTGAGAAGATTGAGTCGGTGTTTCGGATTAGTAAGTGTAAGGAGGAAGATAAGGTGACTTTTGCTATGGCTACTCTTAAAGGTCGTGCGTTGACTTGGTGGAACAGGAGAATTGCTTTCATGGGTCTTGATGCTGCTAATGCTACTCCTTGGGCTGAAATTAAGAAATGGATGACTTTGGAGTTTTGTCCTCGTAGTGTGATTATTAGGTTAGAACAAGAGTTGATTCATCTGAGAATGAAGGGTGTGGACATTGATAGTTACATAAACCGATTCCATGAGTTGGCCTTGCTATGTCCTCGATTGGTGGAACCCGAAGAGATCCTAATTGAGCAATATATTAAAGGGTTGACCAGGAATATCCGGGGGGACGTGACATCATCTAAACCACTGACCATTAATGATGCTGTTCGAATGGCTTACCAACTCATTGGACAGATAATTCAGGATAGGGAAGATGAAGCCCGTGTTGGTGAGAAAAGAAAGGGAGACGGTGATCGTGTAGATAGAGGTGATAATAGGAAGAATTTCAATCGCAGTCAGAACCAGAGAAAGGGGAATGCAAATTCTCTTACCAACAATTAACCGCGCAACGATGATAGATGTCCTAAGTGTGGCAACAAGAGGCATGCTGGCGACTGCTGGAAGTGCCGAAATTGCGGAAAGCTTGGACACATGGTTGAAAGGTGTAAGAAGGGAACCATTTGCTTCAACTGTAATGAAGAAGGTCATAGGAAATCGGAATGCCCCAAGTTGAAAGCGATTGTACCTGGAAGAAACCCCCAGGGTGGTATCTATCAACTTGGAACAATTGAGGTGAAGAAAGAGGATCCAAATGTCGTTACCGGTACGTTTTTACTCAACAATCATTATGTTTTTGCTTTATTTGATTCGGGTGCTGATAGGAGCTTTGTATCCACTAAATTTAGTGCCCTTATTGACATTGAACCTGTTGAGATAAATACCAGTTACGAGGTGGAATTGGCTAATGGTAAATTAGTGAAAACTAATAAGCTATTAGAAGGATGCTCTCTAAATCTCTTGAACTATTCCTTTCCGATTGATTTGATGTTGATAGAATTAGGTAGTTTTGATATTATTATCGGTATGGATTGGTTGTCGTTGAATAATGCTACTATTTTATGTGGAGAGAAGAAAGTTAAGATTCCTCTTAGGAATAGGACGTTAGTAATTGATGGTAATCGAGGTGAATCCGTGTGAAAATCGTTTCATGTATTAAAGTCCAAAAGTACATCAGGAACGGTTGTGAGTTATTCTTAGCTCAAGTGACCGGGAATGAGTCTAGGGAGAAACGATTGGAAGATGTACCTATTATTTGTGAATTTCCTGAGGTATTTCCTAAAGATTTACCCGGACTTCCACCGATAAGGCAAGTAGAGTTTCGAATCGATTTAATTCCTGGTGCTGCACCGGTGGCACGTGCGCCTTACCGATTAGCCCTTTCTAAATTAAAGGAGTTATCTGAGCAACTTAAGGAGTTGTCTGATAAAGGTTTTATTCGACCGAGCTCGTCGCCTTGGGGAGCTCCAGTCTTGTTCGTTAAGAAGAAGGATGGATCTTTCCGTATGTGCATTGATTATAGGGAACTGAATAAGTTGACAATTAAAAATCGATATCCTTTACCTAGGATTGATGATTTTTTTGATCAACTACAAGGATCTAGTGTGTATTCTAAGATAGATTTTCGGTCAGGATATCACCAACTTCGCGTCCGTGAAGAAGATATTCCTATAACTGCATTTAGAACTCGTTATGGACACTATGAATTTCAAGTAATGCCATTTGGGTTAACTAACGCACCTGCGGTTTTCATGGATTTAATGAATCGAGTGTGCATGCCCTACTTGGATAAATTTGTGATTGTGTTTATTGACGATATTCTAATCTATTCTAAGAATGAAGATGAACATAGAGAACATTTAAGGATTGCTTTGAATTTGTTGAAGGATGAAAAGTTGTATGCTAAGTTTTCGAAATGTGATTTCTGGTTAGATTCTGTGCAATTTCTTGGTCATGTGATTAACAAAGATGGAATTCATGTTGATCCTGCAAAGGTTGAAGCCATTAAGAATTGGTCTGCACCGACAACGCCAACGGAAGTGCGACAGTTCTTAAGATTGGCTGGCTATTATAGGCGATTCATTAAAGAATTTTCTTTGATAGCTAAACCCTTGACTAAGCTTACCCAGAAGAATAAACCTTTCGTTTGGGGAAGTGATGAAGATGGAGCATTTCAGACATTGAAGCAAAAATTATGTAGTGCGCCAATCTTATCATTACCCGACGGGAGTGAAGATTTTGTAGTGTATTGTGATGCATCTCTTAGAGTTTATGGAGTTGTTTTGATGCAGCGAGAGAAAGTGATAGCTTATGCTTCTAGGCAATTAAGGAAGAGTGAGGAGAATTATACTAATCATGATCTTGAGTTAGGAGCTGTAGTCTTTGCTCTTAGGTTGTGGAGACATTATTTGTATGGCACCAAGTGTACGGTATTCACCGATCACAAAAGCCTACAGTATATTCTCGACCAGAAGGAATTGAACATGAGGCAACGAAGATGGATAGAGTTGTTAAGTGATTATGATTGTGATATAAAATATCACCCAGGAAAAGCCAATGTTGTTGCCGATGCGTTAAGTAGGAAAGATAGAGAGCCTATAAGGGTGCGTTCTCTAGTCTTGACCATGCACAATAATTTGCCTGAGCAAATTAGAAATGCGCAAATAGAAGCTTGTAAGAAAGAAAATTTTGTTAGTGAAGGGTTTAGAGGAGAAGGAGATCCTTTAGAGATTAGAGCTGATGGAGTGAAATGCTTAAGAGGTCGTATGTGGATACCTAAGTTTGGAGGCTTAAGAGACTTGATTATGTTAGAATCCCATAAATCTAAGTATTCCATTCATCCGGGATCTGATAAGATGTACCATGATTTGAAGAAGTTATAATGGTGGCCGAATATGAAAGCTGACATAGCTATGTATGTTCTTCAATGCTTGACTTGTGCTAGAGTCAAAGCTGAACATCAAAAGCCATCAGGACTACTTCAACAGCCTAAGATTCCTGAATGGAAGTGGGAGCGAATTACGATGGACTTTATCACCAAGCTTCCTAGAACATCATCTGGAAACAACTCGATTTGGGTTATTATCGACAGACTGACCAAATCAACACACTTCATTCCGGTTAAAGAGTAGTTCTCACCGGAGAAGCTGACTCGTATATACCTTGAGAATGTTGTATGCAAGCATGGAGTGCCTGTATCGATCATTTCAGATCGAGATCCTATATTCGCATCGAATTTTTGGAAATATCTCCAAAGATCTTTGGGAACGAATCTCGACATGAGCACTGCTTATCACCCCCAGACAGATGGGCAGAGTGAAAGGACGATACAAACACTGGAAGATATGTTGAGAGCTTGTGTGTTAGATTTTGGTAAGAATTGGGATAAACATTTACCGTTAGCAGAGTTTTCGTATAACAATAGTTACCATTCTAATATTAAGGTTGCACCGTTTGAAGCTTTATATGGTAGGAAGTGTAGATCTCCTGTATGTTGGAGTGAAGTTGGGGATACCCAGCTCACGGGACCGAAATTGATCCGGGAGACTACGGAGATGATAGTTCAGATTAAGAATAGGTTGTTGACTGCCCGTAGTAGACAGAAAAGTTACGCGGATGTGCGGCGGAAGCCAATGGTGTTTAAAGTGGGTGACCAAGTAATGTTGAAAGTATCGCCATGGAAAGGCGTTATAAGATTTGGAAAGCGAGGGAAATTGAATCCATGTTATATTGGACCCTTTAAGATTTTATCTACAGTAGGTCCGGTGGCTTACAAACTAGAGTTACCCCAAGAACTTCATGGTGTTCACAACACATTCCATGTATCTAATCTGAAGAAATGTCTAGCAGTGAGTGATGAGAAAATTTCGTTAGATAAGGTTCGAATAGATGGGAAGTTGAATTTTATCGAAGAACTCGTAGAGGTTATGGATCGCGAGGTAAAGCAACTGAAACAAAGTCGGATACCTATTGTCAAGATCCGATGGAATTCAAAGCATGGATCGGAATATACTTGGGAACGAGAGGATGAAATGTGGAAGAAATATCCGCACCTCTTCGATTTCAATAAGAAACGGACATTCAAATGAAATGGATCACGAGGACGTTGATCCCTTTTAGGAGGAAAAGCTGTGACAATCTAATATTTTCAGGTAGTGAATTATTTTCTCGTATAATATTTTGAAACTTATTTTTGTGTTGGTTGATGAACTCACAATTTACAGATTTAAATTTGGGCTTACGTGCATAATTTAGCATCCTTTACGATTAAACCAGAAACCTTAGGATTATGTATTTACATTTTTGAACTCCGTTTTTGATGAGACAATTTTTATTGGATTCGTTTTGTGACGTTGATTCATAATTTATAAAAACGTTTTTCGTGAAACGATCCGAGGGCACGTAAATCGAGAAAACTAGAATCGAGGAATACCCGTAAATTAGTGAGGTGGGACAAAATACATTATCCAACCCCACTACACACATGGGACGGCACACATGACACCACATCAAAGATGTGGCATCATGTTAGCTTATAACTTACAAGTGTAAGTTAAGCTTACACTTTAAGCTAGTTACTAGCTAAACCATCAACCACTTCACATACCATCATTTACACATGCAAAATCAACCAAAAATCCTCTCAACATGACCATCATTGCCGTCCACTTTCAAGAACACACACCCCTTCTTGATCTTTTCTAGCCACAAAATACTTGTTATCTAGCTCTATCATGGAGTTACCTTGAAGCCTTGATCATTTGTTGGCCATTTTAACAACAAAGGAGGTGATTTGCTTGTGTCCTAGGGCTGATTTCTCAACTTATATTCTTGGTGTTTGATGATCTTGGAGTTACTTTTGGTGTTCATCAAGTTCTTGTCTTCCAAAAACAAGATATACTCTTGGTTGGTAAAGAAGATCATCCTCTCCATTTTCTCTTGTTATTTTTGTAAAGATCAAATGTATTTTCTTTCTTTTTGTATATGTATATGATGATAAAAATGTTGTGTGGGGATCAAGTGTTGATAAATATGCTTAAAAAGGTTAATAACCATAAGAAACAAGGCTAAAATCATGATTAATTTGTTGGCTGTATAAAACAGTATGTAACTAAAACTTGAACTGATAAACTTGCATGGTAGAATCCAGTTACAGTAAGTACAAGATGTCCTGAGAGTTGGCCATGCAATGGAATCATTATAATGAGTGAGATATGATCAAAACAAGATGAGTGTGCTAATCTGAATAAGCTGTTTTGTAGGGACTGTTAAGGCTAGATAAACTTAAAATGAGAAGTAGCTATAACTAAGTTAAATGTAGCACATAATATGAAGATCATGCCATCCAAAAATGAGCTTCTAATTCATTGTAGAACTCTAGATATGATAAAAATGGTGAAGATAAAAATAAAAATCAGATTTTGAGAATTAATGTTTATTACTATTATATAAGCACTCAAAGTTATATTGTATAAAATGTAAAATTAAAACCCACTAACTTATGAATTTCATTTATATAAATATTTATAAGGTTAAATAAATGGATAAATTATAAAAATGGTAGTGGAATAATACTTATAAGTTATAAAAACTATAAAGTTGATTTTTACGACTTTTTCGGCTATTACCGTAAAATTAACGTTTTTCGCCAATTAAAACTTAGACGATCAAACCCGTCTAATGTAAAGTTTTTAAAGTCATATACTGATATATAAGTATCTAATACAAGTAAAAACCGATAAAACCCGAACTATAGGACATACGGACATTAACGAGCTAACTAAGCATATTGGACTAATAATTGGACTAAATAAGATAAACACCTATAAAAAGAACTTATTGGGCTTAACCCATTTGGGCCCAACAATGAAAGTATATATACTGATAATATAGGTATAAAATGGATTAAAACAAGTTAAAGAACTTATACTAAGCTTATTGGACTTAAAATAGGTAAATAGGTAAAACTAGTAAACTAGTAAAAAGTTACCAAAACGTAAACACTAAAATGAGTAAACAAGGATATATATAAACCCACTTGATCATCATCATATGTATAAAATCATCATATGTATATTGTTATTTTGATAAAAGTCATTGGACAAAGTCTAAGACCGATTATTATTTATATAGGTTTCCGTGACCGAAGCACGCCCGTAGCCGATAATCCGCCTTTCATTATCAATGTGAGTTCATAGCCTCGCACTCTTTTAAATGTTTTATAAAATGATTTGTAAACCCGCGAGGGAGATAACATGCTAGATTTTGATAAAAATATAACACAAGTAGTCCCGATGGTATGCTTAATGATATGGACCCGAATTATGCTATAACCCTATAAACGAGACTAAAAGGATTATTAGTAGTTAGGTTATGTCACTTAAAGTCCCATTAGCATGAATTGTGAACTACCGGGATTTGGTAGACGCTTATGCATTTGATAGTACTATTTGGGGACGATCACCCCAGTTCGCGCCTTAACGGTTGATCCCCGTCGTACCACATAGATTGGTAAGCGAATTTATGTATGAGAAGATTCCATAGCGTGATTTTTGTGACGACACGCTTACTTAGTAGGCAAATTGTTTGTCGGGTTCGCGGCCCGCTGTTTTCATAGTAAGGTAACAATGTCATGCGGCTAGTAATAATCCAAATCAAATAAAATGTATCCTAAAACCTATTTACAAAACGATAACGACGCTAATAACGATGAAAATATTACCTATTATGGTAATATTGAGGCTACGGTCTCATGGACGGTTAAAGATGTATGCTTGATTTATATATTGCCTGACTAGCAATACGTGGACTTACTTCCGATATTATACTTGTGTTCTGATTTTTAACGATTGTTTTATATAACGGTTTTTATTACTCTATTAATTCACTCGGCATTCGCTGATATGATTTTTGCATGTTTTTATCTCAGGTGCTTGAAGGTAATCCGGATGGAGATCGACTCTGATGGCCCACATAATATTAAAAATGTTCATTCGATCTATGTTTTGTAAACTTAATGACCTGTATATATTGGGACCTATTGTACACTTTAAAACCTTTTTATCGAATGAATGTATGTTAAACCTTGTACAACCATTTTTATGTGTTGTCTATGATTGGAGTTAGACCCTTCCGTTGTACCGATACGAAAATTGAGAGTGTTACACTGCTGCTGTGGATGGATAGGAAGGGAATGCAAAGAGATCTTTATCTGAATCGTACTATACATCCGACTGAGCAGTAAAGGAGACTGCTGCGGTGGATGGATAGACGCGAGCTTCTCAATAGGTGTTGTAGTCATACCTTTCCCGGATCTTGGAGAGGACCATTGGCATTGTGGATTTGGTTAGGAGGACAAATCCATTACAAATGGTTTCTGATATGAGGAGGGCATGCCAGCATGTTTTATACGTTGGGGAGGCTGGGTATGTACTATATCTGCATCCTTTTCACGGGTGAGATACAAGTTATATCTCCATACCCGATGATGAAAATTGGGGGTTGAAGGTAAAACAAAACATTTTAACTATAACCCCTCCTATATAAACAGCTTTAAGAAAAGACTTACGAATATACCTCAAGCTTGTGGGATACAAACCTTAGTTGATAGTACTAAAGTTTCTACCCAACAGAGAGGTTAAGATTGTTGTTGATGGCGATTGCGTAAGAAGTTGCAAAGAATCTGCTTCATTCGCCGCGGGGCTGAGCGAGAGGGGCGCAGAAAAGAAGTACCTCAAATGGTGGAAATAAAGGAAGATACCAAGAATAAAGAAGTGCACGCCTTGCATGGTGCCGCAACAAGGGGCATGCATTCACTATTACTGGTTCAAAATTTATACAAATTCTGACTTCTAAAGAGAGAAAATTACATCTCTCAGTGTCCGGTGAGTGACGGTATTGTCGAACTACTTGGACCCGAAGAGGAAAGAGGAATATCCAAAAAAATGGGTCATTCAACATCTCTTTACGAGGGATGTCAGACATAGCCCTACAAAGTACACCCATTGTCATCTTCGGAATAATGGTCTTTTTTAGCAAAATGAATCTTCGGGAAAACAGTCTTTTCGGAAAAAGAGATTCTTCGGAATAAAGGACTTTTTCGGAAAAAAGGTATTTTCGGAAAAACAATCTTTTCAGAGAAAATTGGATTTTCGGAATAACAATGCTTTCAGAGAAATTTTCGGAATAATAGAATCTTCGGAATAATGGGTTTTTTGAAAAAAGATGGTTTTCATAAAAATGATGAATTCAGAGAAATGCGAATTTCAGGATAATGGCCTTTTCAGAAAAGGGACGATTTCATAGAAATGATCAATTTAGAAAAATGGAATTTTCGGAAAAATTAACCCTAATCCGAAAATATTAAAACTCAGAAACAGATGAACAGAAACAACGAAACTTAAGATATAAGCTACTAATAAGCACGACCCAAATAAGAAATTAGCCAAAACTTTAACCAAATAAATTTTAAGAAGAACTAAATAAGCCACAAATTAAAAACTATAAAAACACTAATTAATCAAAATATTTATAATCAACTAATAAGCAATTCTATAAATCTATGAAAACAACTTAATCAAAAATAAGCCAAACACTAGAAGATCAAATACCACAATAAGCTCAAAACATCCACCACATCAAAACCACAAGATCAATCACATGAATAAAACAATCACATAATCAAAGAGATGAGATTAACTACATGATTATCAAGATTAAGAAAAAGATTAAGAAAGGTAGAATGAGAATTAAGAAAATAAGCTTGATTGATTAAAGATGAATATCAAAAGATTACAAGATTAATGTAAAGATTAACAAGTTTTTAAAGAAAAAACTAGAGAGAAAAATAAAAACACTTAAAAACTAAAAATTAACTAATTAAAGATTAACCACCTAACACCCTACTAATGACATATTAGGAGGGTATTTATAGGAGGTGGGGAGATTACATGCTTAAGCTATCTTATTTCTTTCTTCTCGTCTCGACTCGACTTAATTTCTTTGTCTTTCTCGAGGTCGTCTCGGGATTAGTCGAATAAGTTGAACTTGTCTTATAATTTTCTTCTAAAATTAGACTTGAGTTCTTCGACTTCATTAAACTTCCGTCTTTAGACTTTTTTCTTCGATAAATCTTCAGAATTGGCCTTAGACTTCCGTTCTTTTTGCATTCTCGATCTTTCGACTTCGTCTTTAGTCTTTTTCTTCGATAAAAGCCCGTGATAGCCCATGTTTTCTTCCTTTTGCATCTTTTGGTCCTAAAATACAATAAAAACACAAACCACACATAATTCCGACTTTTACAACATAAAATACACGTTTTGGTCTTGTTATTATTGGAAATAAGTGGTAAAAGGATAAGTGTTTTCACACTTATAAAATCCCCTACACTTGACCATTGCAATGTCCTCATGCAATGCACTAATTTCAAAGCACGGTTTACATTTTTCATCATAGATAACCCACCTTGGCCCTTATTAAATACTAAATACTAAAATAACAAATCACGTAAAGAAAACAAAGACTTACATTGGGGTTTTAGGTAGTCATGAATGTTCATCATTCTCAAGTTTCACGTTCCCCATACCAAGCTTAAAAACGAGATCATTGCTATTATAAGTTAGCAAACTAACACAAACTCATGTGGCCCAATTATTCACTTAGAGTCCCTTATTTCTAGGTGTATCTCTTATATTTTAATATTGTCTTAAATGATCACGAGGATGCATTGTTTGACTTATTTTGATAGTTGTTTAAGCTGAAAATAAAGTGGGACGATTTAATCAATAGTTAGCTAAAGGACAAAATCTTTTAAAACTGCTTCTCGGGACCTCATAAAGTTCATATCTTGGCATAACTCGTTTCACGATTTGAGACCTTTCTCGGACCGATATTTGGCAACGACTTCATACTTCAAATCTTTGAGAGACGTTCTTGAAATTATGGTCTGCTCTTAATAATAGGAATTTCTTCACTTGAAGTTTTGAGAGATTCTTCATATTTGGACCACGACTTCTTCATTTTTCTCCAATCTTTATTTTGGACTTTGATATACAACGATCCGCCTCCTTTTAGGACTTGGATCTATTTATCCTCATACCTTGTTAGGGTCTTTTCGGATAGACTTCTCCATGATCTTTAGGGGAGTATTTGCTTTTCGTCGTGTGTCTCGATCCTTCATATTGATCTTTGATAAATGATTCTTCACATCACTTTTGGATCTTTAGCAACAAAATGTAGCCCTCATGCCTTGTTAGGGCCTTTTCGGACTCGCCAATCTTCGCATCCCGCTTCAATAAGTTATGCCTTGGCTATGAACTCTAATTAATACCGAGCAACTTTTAAACGATCTTGTGCTAGAAGCTAAGTAACTTTTCAAATCGTACAACCTTATTTATTGCAGATAAATTTATTAGCAACCGATGGGAGAATAGGCTTATAATCAACTCACATTAATTCATGAAAGAATGCCAAACTTATAATTGACTCTATCATCTCTCGTTCTCCACAATTTAAAATCTCAAGGAATGAGACTAGTGGATGCTTAGTCAATTAAATCAAAGTTTTGGGTTTTCGAGTCATCTATAGGATCTTGCAAACTCTTAGACTTTTTCAAGTTTAGAAATCACATTTTAAAGTTCCCTTGATAAACAACTCTCTAGGATCAATTATAGGAACTTGCGAAAAGTTCTTGTTCTTAACCCGTGAGAGTTAAGACTTTCGCGTTTTAAAGTTCCCTATATAAAAGCCTAGCAAAACTTGACTTAAACACGTTAAGGATACTAGCTAGAGTAAACTTAGATAAGTAAACTCGGGTTGAGTCAATATATTCATGACTTTGAAAAATTTAAAACCACTTTATTGAAAATTTATTCTAGCAAGGAAAGAAAATAACCATAACAAAGGAAAATACAACTATACAACTAGGCCAAAATAGATTAAAAATTTTGAAAAATGTCGAAAAATAATGTTTTCCGGTTAAAATGAGGACAAATTCATGGAAAAGACCACTAACTTCGATAGAAGTCCCCCCTACACTTGATATAAACATTGTCCTTAATGTTTAAGCATGTGGGAGTAAACTCCCCTACACTTATGACATTTTGCACTTTGTTTAAATCTTGCTAAGGAAAGGACAACTATAGTGATTTCGATGTGAACATATAAGATATGAAATATTGAATCACGATAGTTTTAGGATAGAACCGGGAAGATGGGAACACGGGATCACGGTTCGTCAAAAGTCATCGAGAATGGATCTTTGAAGCTTTAGTCCCTGCACAGAAGAAGAAACAAGACAACAAACACATACGGGGCTCCCCCCTACACTTATTATGAAAACGGTAAAGGATAGATCACGGGTTGCCTCCCGAGAAGCGCTTGTATTTGTTCACCGAGTCACGAGCCTGACTCGACCCAAAACTAGTTCATGGGAAACGTGGTGAGGGATGGAATCATCTCATGAGAGATGTCCTCACCAAAGTACAACTTCACACGCGCTGGCCATTCACCTTAAAATTTGGCCCATTTAACTAAGAAATCTCAATGGTGCCATAGGGAAAGACTTTGGCGACGGTGAATGGACCAGACCAGCGGCTCTTCAACTTGCCCGAGAAGATCTTCAACCGAGAGTTAAAAAGTAAGACTTGATCACCAACGTGGAACTCTCGGTTCTTAATCCTTTCATCATGGATGATCTTGGTCTTCTCCTTGTAGATCAGTGAGTTCTCGTAAGCTTCATTCCTCAGTTCATTAAGCTCGTTGAGTTTAATCTTCCGAATATCACCGGCTTTGTTGATGCCGAAGTTAGCCCACTTCAAGGCCCAGTATGCCTTATGTTCCAGCTCGATAGGGAGGTGGCATGCTTTCCCGTACACAAGACGATAAGGTGTACAACCAATCGGGGTCTTGTAAGCGGTACGGAAAGCCCACAAAGCATCATCTAATTTATCGGCCCAAGAGGCACGATGCTCTCCCACAGTACGCTCCAGAATTTGATTCAATCCACGGTTGGATATCTCCACTTGCCCATTAGTTTGGGGATGATAAGCGGTGGAAAGACGGTGATTGACACCATACTTAGCCATGACTCTTGCAAATTGATCATGGCAAAAATGAGTCCCGCAGTCACTGATTATAGCACGAGGAACACCGAATCGAGCAAAAAGTTGCTTCAAAAAGTTCACAACAACCCTCGCATCGTTCGTAGGGAGAGCCTGAGCTTCAACCTACTTAGAAACGTAGTCAACGGCTACGAGGATGTACTTGTTCCCTTTAGATGATGGAAATGGCCCCATAAAGTCGATACCCCATACATCAAAGATTTCACATTCTTGTATGAAATTTTGAGGCATCTCATCTTTATGTGTGATCTTGCCTTGTCTTTGGCAAGCATCACAATGTTTAACCATGTCGTGAGCGTCACGATAAATGGTGGGCCAATAAAATCCAGAGTCGAATACTTTCTTCGCGGTGTAATTGGGACCAAAGTGACCACCGGTGGGTCCTTTATGGTAAGCGTCAAGGATTTGTACCGTTGCCGGCCCATCAACACATCGACGAATAATCAGATCAGCATATTGTTTGAAAAAGTAAGGGTCGTCCCAAAAATAATGTTCAATATCTTTAAAGAACTTTTTCTTTTGTTGGGACGTTAACCCTTCCTTGAGAATTCCACCCGCTAAGTAGTTTGCAATGTCCGCAAACCACGGGGTGTCATCAAGATTGGAGTTGATAGACATTAAGGCTTCAAAGGGAAAAGAGTCATTGATCTCTTGGTTCGGATGATCCCCTTGATAAGGATCCTCAAGTCTACTTAGATGATCCGCGACTAGGTTTTCGCTCCCTTTTTGTCACGAATTTCGATTTTAAATTCTTGAAGGAGCAAAACCCAACGAAGAAGTCTTGGCTTAGAATCTTGCTTAGTCAACAAGTACTTCAACGCGGAATGATCGGTATACAAGATGGTGGTAGAAAGGACAAGATAGGGGCAGAATTTTTCAAAATCATACACTACAGCTAAAAGCTCTTTTTCGGTAGTGGTATAATGCAATTGAGCCCCCGTCATTGTCTTGCTAGCATAATGGATTGTTTGGAAGTGTTTGTTCACTCTTTGGCCCAAAACCGCTCCAATAGCAAAGTCACTAGCATCACACATCAACTCAAACGGTAGCTCCCAATTAGGGGTAACCAAGACCGGTGCCTTAGTTAGCTTATCCTTAAGAAGATTAAAGGCTTCAAGACACTCTTTGGAAAAGATGAAAGGAGTATCTTTTTCAAAGAGGTGGGTCATCGGGCGAGGGATTTTAGAAATATAATGAATGAATCGACGATAGAAGCCCGCATGACCAAGGAAACTTCTCACACCCTTCACGGTTGAAGGTGGAGGTAATTTGGCTATGACATCCACTTTAGCACGGTCCACTTCAAGACCGTCTTTTGAGATTTTATGTCCAAGCACAATGCCTTCTTTTACCATGAAATGGCATTTTTCCCAATTTAGAACAAGGTAAGTGTCTTCACACCTCTTAAGCATGCGTTCCAAATTGGCAAGGCAATGAGAGAAAGAATCACCATAAACCGAGAAATCATCCATGAAGACTTCCATAGTTTCTTCAACCATGTCATGGAAGATAGCCATCATACACCTTTGGAATGTCCCAGGAGCATTGCATAAGCCGAAAGGCATTCTTTTATAAGCAAATGTTCCGTAAGGACAAGTGAATGTGGTTTTCTCTTGGTCTTTGGGATCGATGGGAATTTGAAAAAACCGGGAGAAACCGTCTAAAAAGCAGTAATAGTCATTACCCGCTAGACGTTCAAGCATTTGGTCCATGAAAGGAAGGGGAAAATGATCCTTTCTCGTAGCATCATTGAGTTTACGATAATCTATTCAAACTCTCCACCCAGTAACGAGACGAGTAGGAATCAACTCGTTGTTTTCATTGGGAACAACGGTGATTCCGCCTTTCTTAGGCACACAATGGACGGGACTAACCCATGGTGAATCCGAGATAGGATAGATCATTCCCGCATCAAGAAGTTTGATAACCTCTTTTTTGATTACGTCATGGATCTTAGGATTCACCCTTCTTTGGCTTTGAATAGTGGGTTTAAAGTCTTCCTCTATGAGAATTTTATGTGTGGAGAAGTGAGGATCAATTTCACGAATATCGGAGATTTTCCACGCAATAGCTTTCTTGTGATTCTTCAACACGGCGATAAGTCGAGATTTTTCTTCCTCTTTCAAGTCCTTTGCGATGATGACGGGTTACTTCTTGTTGTCTTCAAGGAAAACGTACTCGAGATGAGACGGTAGGTCCTTAAGCTCTAAATCTGGAGGATTTTCGATTGAAGGCGTAGTTAAATTCGGTTCATCGATAGAGATATCCTTAGGAGATGGTGGAGAAATATGGTCCTCATTGAGAAGTTTCTCAATGGTACGAATGTCTTCATCCCAATTGGAGGGAGAATCGTCATATTTTAAGTCCACATCTCCCAAAGTTGCTTCAAATTCTTTCAAGATGAAATCACTTTCTCCAAATGGAGTTAGTGATGGAGAAATAGAGGCAACGGTCTCAACAATGGGTAGAGAAGAAGAACCACTTTTACAAGCGTCTTTGAAATGTTCTTCACAAGCCTCATCAATAAAGTCAATGAAATTAACACTCTCGTTTTCAGAAGGCTGCTTAGAAAGTTTACCCATGTTGAAGACGATTTTATCGTCACCGACTCTCATGATTAATTCGCCAGCGGCTACATCAATGAGAGTGCGACCAGTCCTCAACAATGGACGTCTAATGATTAATGGAACACGGGGGTCCATCTCGTAGTCAACGACAACAAAATCCGCCGGAAAGGTGAATTTGTCGACGCCGACGAAGACATCTTCGGCTATCCCCACTGGATAAGCAACCGTATGGTTAGCTAATTCCAAAGTCATTCGTGTGGGGACTAACTCGGGTAGAGACAATTGTTTCCAAACGCTTAAAGGCATTAAGTTTATACTAGCACCTAGATCGGCTAGGGCCATACAATTATCTACCCCAGGGAGGTTGCAAGGAATCAAGAAACGACCCGGATCACCAAGTTTGGTTGGTAATTTCCTTAAGATCACTATAGAACAATTCTCATTAAGTTGGGTCTGAGCAATATCGAGAAGTTTCTCTTTATCACTGAGAAGATCTTTAAACATTTTAGAATATTTCGGCATGTGAGCGAGAGCCTCAGCAAAGGAGATATTGGAATACAGTTGTTTAAACATTTTGAGAAAGTTAGAAACCTGAATATCATCCTTGTTCTTCAATTTCTCTTTCCTCAACCTCGAAGGATAAGGTATATTGGGTTGAGATGAAGGCTTTGGTATGGAATTCTCACGCACATACTTGGGTGGTGGAGGGGTAGAAATAGAAGGTGGTGGAATTGGAGAAGTAGAAGGTGGAGGAATAGAAGATGGAGGATTTGGAGAAGGAGACTCGTTTTCCTTTGTCATAATCACCGGTGTAGGTCTAGGAAGCTCGGGTTCCTTTAAACCTTTTCCACTTCGAGTGGTGATTGCTTTCATCTCCCTCTTGGATTAGCAACGGTGTTACTCGGAAGAGAACCCGATCCAGAGGCTTGATTACTTGGGAAGAAACTAGCCATCATGTTCCTTAAGTCATTCGTTTGACTTTCCAAAGTGTTTCGCATATCAGCTCGAAGATCATTTCCTTGTTTCACCATATCTGCTTTCATGTTGGCCATTTCTCGCTGAAGATTTTGCACGATCACATCATTAGTCCTCATGTAAGTTTCAAACTCTTGGTGTAATGCAGTGGGTTGGTTAGGATGAGCATGGTAGGCAGGTGGTTGATAAGCAGGTTGTTGGTAAACTTGGTTGTTTCTTTGAGGTGGATATGGGTTTCTTTGGTTTTGATATGGAGTTGGAGCACGTGGTTGGTTTTGATTGTTGCGATTAAGGTTTTTTGGGTTTTGGGGGGGGAAAACCGGGTGGTGAAAGAAAGTTGTTTGAGCGATAGCTGAGCAAGTTGTGATCACTTTGAGGACGTGCTTGATATCCTCCTGTAGAATAGGTACCGTTGGCGGCATACACATTTTCCGGATTGTCGTGAGTCGACGGACAATCGGTGTATGAGTGAGATCCCCCGCATATATAACATGATTGAGTCATAGCATTAACTTGGGCATTGATATCTTTGGTGTTGTTGGATGCTTGGAGAGCAAGTGATTCAACAAGCGAAGTAAGCTTATCAATTCTCTTGTCGCTCTCATTAGTGCTAGCACTAGCCACATTGGTCCGAACACTCTTGGTTTGCACTATAGACTTGTTCTCAATAATATCCTACGCGGCATTAGCAGACTTAACCAAAATGTTACCCCCCGAGGCACTATTTAGTGAATCTTGGTCATTCATGCTTAAACCATTGTAAAAAGTATTAATATTATGTACTTTTGTTAAACCATGTTGTGGACACTTTCTTAAAAGTTCCTTAAAATGGTCCCAAGATTCACTAAACGTCTAACCGTACTTTTGTTCAAAAGTAATGATTTCATTCCGCAAAGCGGTAGTACGTGAGGGTGGGAAAAAGTAGTTGATGAATTTGGTCTCTAAGTCCGTCCACGTAAGAATACTTTGTGGCGGTTCCTTATCAAGCCAATGCCGAGCTTGTCCCTATAAGGAGAAAGGAAAAAGTTGCAAGCAAATTACCTCTTGTGAAACCCCATTATACTTAACCGTATTGGTGAGTTGAAGAAACCTTTTAATATGGTCATGAGGATCATCAATTGAACGCCCCAAGAATGGTTGAGCAGAGACCATTTGAATGAAGCCATCTTTTAAGCTCAAAGTTGTTGGCTCCAATCGCGGGTATGACAATAGCATCGTTGTTGCCCTCTACATGTGCTTGCAAAAGTTCGATCATTGGACGATTGTCCGGTAGAGGTTCATTGCTGTTATTATTCATGTTGGGTTGAGGTGGATTATTATTATTGTTGTGTACACCGGCCATGTCTAAGTTATCGAGAGTCTCGGGCTCGGGATAAGACGTTGATCGAGTGTGCATACACCTGCAAAAGAAATAACAAAGCAGAAATATTTTTTGTTTTTTAAGTTTTTCAATTTTTTTGTATTTTTGAAAATTTTATATTTTTTAGGATTTTTGAAAATTTTAAAGCAAGGAAAATATCGTTCAAAGATGAACGGATCCCAAATTCCAACGCGTCTCTCACTAAAAACTGTTAATCTTAACGAAAAGAGCCGGCAGCGGCGCCATTTAATACAAGGTTTTTAAGATCGTATGAAAGTTCATTGAATCCGATCTTTTCGAATTGATTACCAATTAAAAGTGCGACTCAATTGTTCTTGGTGGAAAATAAAAAGGTTTGGTTATCTATTCTACTAAAATAAAAATGTCGTTGAAAGCTTGAAAATTTAATCTAAGATAAAACAAGTTAAAACAATGCTAAGTAAAAAGGCGGGAAAAATTAAAGTTTGGAAAATAGAAAAAATTCAGAAAATTACTAATTAAACTAAGTCTGGAAAACTAGGTAATAGGAATTTCAGAAAAATGAAATCTTCGGAATAAAGACAAATTCAGAAAAATGATTTCTTCGGAATAACAAGCTTTTCATTGAAATGGGAATTTCAGAATAACTGGCTTTTCAGAATAATGAGCTTTTTCGGAAAAATGGTGTTTTCAGAAAAATAGGCATCTTCGGAATAATGGTCTTTTTCAACAAAATGAATCTTCGGAAAAACAGTCTTTTCGGAAAAAGAGATTCTTCGGAATAAAGGACTTTTTCGGAAAAAAGGTATTTTCGGAAAAACAAGCTTTTCAGAGAAAATTGGATTTTCGGAATAACAATGCTTTCAGAGAAATTTTTCGAATAATAGAATCTTCGAAATAATGTGTTTTTCGGAAAAAGATGGTTTTCATAAAAATGATGAATTCATAGAAATGGGAATTTCGGGATAATGGCCTTTTCAGAAAAGGGACGATTTCAGAGAAATGATCAATTCAGAAAAATGGAATTTTCGGAAAAATTAACCCTAATCCGAAAATATTAAAACTCATAAACAGATGAACAGAAACAACGAAACTTAAGATATAAGCTACTAATAAGCACGAACCAAATAAACAATTAGCCAAAACTTAAACCAAATAAATTTTAAGAAGAACTAAATAAGCAACAAATTAAAATCTATAAAAACACTAATTAATCAAAACAATTAAAATCAACTAATAAGAAATTCTATAAATCTATCAAAACAACTTAATCAAAAATAAGCCAAACACTAGAAGATCAAATACCACAATAAGCTCAAAACATCCACCACATCAAAACCACAAGATCAATCACATGAATAAAACAATCACATAATCAAAGAGATGAGATTAACTACATGATTATCAAGATTAAGAAAAAGATTAAGAAAGGTAGAATGAGAATTAAGAAAATAAGCTTGATTGATTAAAGATGAATATCAAAAGATTACAAGATTATTGTAAAGATTAACAAGTTTTTAAAGAAAAAACTAGAGAGAAAAATAAAAACACTTAAAAACTAAAAATTAACTACTTAAAGATTAACCACCAAACACCCTCCTAATGACATATTAGGAGGGTATTTATAGGAGGTGGGGAGATTACATGCTTAAGCTATCTTATTTCTTTCTTCTCGTCTCGACTCGACTTAATTTATTTGTCTTTCTCGACGTCGTCTCGGGATTAGTCGAATAAGTTGAACTTGTCTTATAATTTTCTTCTAAAATTAGACTTGAGTTCTTCGACTTCATTAAACTTCCGTCTTTAGACTTTTTTCTTCGATAAATCTTCAGAATTGGCCTTGGACTTCCGTTCTTTTTGCATTCTCGATCTTTCGACTTCGTCTTTAGTCTTTTTCTTCGATAAAAGCCCGTGATAGCCCATGTTTTCATCCTTTTGCATCTTTTGGTCCTAAAACACAATAAAAACACAAACCACGCATAATTCCGACTTTTACGACATAAAATACACGTTTTGGTCTTGTTATTATTGGAAATAAGTGGTAAAAGGATAAGTGTTTTCACACTTATTAAGTATGATGAGAGATTCATCAGATAGGCACTTCTTTAGATTCGAAACATAGAAAGTATTGTGAACATTACTAAGCTCTTTAGGAAGCTCTAGTTTATATGCCACTGGGCCAATTCGTTTGGTTATTATGAACGGTCCTATATACCTTGGATTCAGTTTCTTCTTCTTTCCGAATAGAATAACTCCTTGACGAGGAAAAACTTTCAACATAACACGATCTACTACTACAAATTCTAAAGGTTTACGTCTGGTATTAGCGTAACTTCTCTATCTTGTGCAGCTTATCGCTGTCGAATTTGAACAATCTTTTCAGTAGTTTCATGTATTATTTCTGGTCCTGTCAGTTGAATATCTCCAACTTCGGCCAAGCAAACAGGCGATCGACTTTTTCTTCCATAAAGTATTTCGAAAGGCGCTGCTTTAATACTAGCATGATAACTATTGTTATAATAGAATTCTACTAAAGGTAGATGTTTCTCGCGTCCTTTTCCAAAATCTATCACACAAGATCTAAGCATATCCTCGAGAGTTTGAATTGTTCTTTCACTTTGTCCATCTGTTTGTAGAGGATATGCCGTACTCATATCCAGTTGAGTACCTAAGGCACTTTGCATTGATTTCCAAAATAGATGTAAAAGGACTATCACTATCTGAGATAATAGATACAGGCACTCCGTGTTGTGAGATTATTTCCTTAATGTACAATCTCGAAAGATTTTCCATGCTATCAGTCTCTTTAATAGGAAAAAATCGTGCAGATTTCGTAAGACGATCGACAATAACCCAGATGGTGTCATGTCCATTTTATGTCTTAGCTAATTTAGTCACAAAATCCATCGTAATACTTTCCCTCTTCATATTGGAATCTCTGGTTGTATCTGTGACAATCCGTCAATTTATGGTCGATATTTTATTCTCAAGTATTATTTAAAAACATTATTTTAATGTTATAATATGAACTCACTCATTTTTGGGAAGAAATTTGGATTACGTCTTGAAGTAGCATCGACTACATCTAAACCGGAGGACTCTACGTTACGTGCTTACGTTTACATACACCGTTTTTGGTGACAGTCCGACACACCAGGAAATAAATTTATCCGTGAATATTATTTTAGAAATTTTAAATTGTGTTGGTTCATAAACTCACTAATTTATGAGAAGAGATTAGGACTTACGTGAATAATTTAACGTCCTTAACGACTAAACCGGAAACCCTAGGTTTACGTATTTACGTTTTTGAACTCCGTTTTTGATGAGACAATTTTTATTAGATTCGTTTTGTGCCGTTGATTCATAATTTATAAAAACGTTTTTCGTAAAACGACCCGAGGACACGCAAATCGAGGAAACTAGAATCGAGGAGTACCCGTAAATTAGTGGGATGGGACAAGTTTTACACTTGCCTACCCCACTATATGGGACGGCCAAATGGGCTCCAACACACACCATGATGTGTCAAAACCTCCTAAACAAGCCAACACTTGTTATGTAAACTTCTTAAAACCATTTCCACAAAACAATTTCCTCACAACACTTACATGCAAACCACTCTAATAATCTCCCTCTCTCTCTCTCTCATTTTCCGTCCCAAAATCATCAACAACAACCCTCATTTGATCAATTTTAGCCATAAAATCATGTGTTATTCATACACTTGATGATACCCCTTTGAAGCTTTATTGATTGGTGATCATTCTAACATCTAAAGAGGATATTACTTGGTGTCCTAGGGCTGATTTCCCACAAGGATTTTATAAAGATTGGTCGACTTGAAGATGATATTGGTTTCTCACAAGTTTTTCCATCAAAATCCAAGCCTTGTTCATCAAAAACTCATCTTTTCATCACTAATGGTGGTATAGAGATTGTTTCTTCCTATCCTCTTGTTATTTTGATTATGTAATCTTGTATTTTCTTTATTTATGTATATGTATATGATGATTAATGATGATTAAAAATGTTGTGTGGGGATCATGTGTTGATAAACATGGGTAAAAAGATGGAAAACCACATGTAAAATGGTTAAATCATGCTTAAAATAGTTGGCTGTATAAAAACAGTAATCAATCATATGATAAACTGATAAAATGGCATAGTGGAATCAATATAAAGTAAGTATTAAGTCTTGTACACATGTGAGAGTTGGCCATGCAATGGAATCATTATAATGAGTGAGATATGATCAAAACAAAATTGATGTATCAATCTGAATAGTCTGTTTTGTGAGGACTGTTAGGGATACTTAGACTTGGATTTAGCAGTAGCTAAAACTAAGTTATTTGTAACACATAATTTGAAGTTTATGTCATCCAAACATGAGCTTCTATCTACTTGTAAAACTCAAGATATGATAAAAATGGTGAAAGTGAAACTAAAAATCAGATTTTGTGAAATTAAAGTATAATAGTATTATAATAGCACTCAAATAAATATAGTATAAAATGTAAATTAAAACCCACTAACTTATGTATTACATTTATATAAGTATTTACAATAATAAATAAATGGGAAATTTTATAAAAATGGTAATTTGATGAGTTTTATAAGTTATAAAACTATAAACATGCTTTTTACGTCTCTTCGGCCAAAACCGATAAATTAACGTTTTCGTCAATTAAAACTTAGATGGTCGGACCCGTCTAATGTAAACTTTTTATAACTCATATACTGATATATAAGTACATATTACAAGTAAAAACCGATAAAACCCGAGCTTTATAACATACGGACATTAACGGGCCAAATTAGCCTTATTGGACTATTAATCCAACTAATTTGGCTAAACACTAATAAACTTGCTTATTGGGCTTAACCCACTTGGGCCCAACATGTAGGCATAGTACTGATGTTAAAAGTATAAGATGGAATAATATAAGGTAATGGGCTTATAATGGGCTTATTGGGCCTTGACAACTAAAGAAGTTAAACTAGTGAAACTAGTATGAAAATTTACCAGCGCATGACACTATAATGAGTAAATAAAGATGTACAATCTCACTTGATCATCATCATATTTATAAAATAATCATATATATGCATAGTTATTGTTTTTATAAAGTCATTGGACAAGAGTCTAAGACGAGTATTATTTGTCTAGGTTTCTGTGATTGAAGCACGTAACGTACATCCAAATCGCTGATAACCGCCTTTCCCAATCAACGTGAGTTCATAGCCTCACACTCTTTTAAATGTTTTTATGAAATGTTTTATAAACCCACGAGGGAGATACATGTTAGTTTTAATAAAATAGGACACCAGTTGTCCAAATTGTTTGCTTATTGATTTGGACCCAAATGATTGTATGACCTGATGAATGATTATATGACCCAATAAATGATATGAAATGGATTATTAAAGTTAGGTTATGTCACTAAAAGTCCCATTAGCATGAATTGTGAACTACCGGTATTTGGTAGACGCTTATGCATATAATATTACTATTTGGGGACGATCACCCAGTTCGCGCCTTGACGGTTGATCCCCGTCGTGCCACGTTGATTGGTAAGCGAATTTATGTATGAGAAGATTTCCATAGCCTGATTTTTGTGATGACACGCTAACTTAGATGGGCAAATTGAGTTTCGTTTTAGCTACTCGTTGTTTGTTGTAGTAAGGTAACAATGTCACGCGGCTTATAATAATCCAAATAACGACAATACTGCTATACGCATTGGATTACAATATATTGCCTGGCTAGCAATACGTGGTCTTATTATTGATATTATTTTCGTGTTTTTGTTTTACATAACCATATTCATATAACGGTTTTTATTTAACTCTATGCAACGTTATAAAACGTATTGTATGATGTTTTTACGACATTGGTTCGTATAATGGTTTTGAAGGCAAAAGCCTATAGTATGATTTACAACAAAGATTTGTATAAAATGTTTTTGGCTTCTTTTATGGCCTAATACAAATATTTGTACAAAATGAACTTTGGTAATAAATATATACCGATGACATATTAATGGTTTTTATTAAACTCTATGAATTCACTCGACGTTTTCGCTGACCTTTTCTTTTGACATGTTTTATCTTAGGTACTTGAAGGTAATTCTCGAGAAGACAACAAGAATTCATGGCCCGCACTTAAATAATAATTTCCATTCAAATGTTTTGTAAAAATTGTATGAAATACTATGACTTGGGACCTATGTAAATTTGATATTCATGAATGGAAAATGCTTTATTATTAAACGACGCGGTTTTTAAGCGTTTTCTATGATCTGAGTAATGTGCAATCCCATAACACCAACAACTCTTTCGCTGAACTAAAGTATGAATATTTGGGGTTGTTACCGTTTGGTACCAGAGCTCTCGTTATAGAGAACGAAAGATTTTTAAAAACCAAGGTTTTGAACAAAACATTTCAAAATCTTTTAACTATAAACATTTTTCACAAAATGTCTAAAAATCTTTTGACTATAACGATGCCGAAGAATTCCCGAGTTACCGACAAGGCCAGACTGAGAAGTTTTTATTTTAATATATATATATATATATATATATATATATATATATATATATATATATATATATATATATATATATATATATATATATATATATATATATATATATATATATATATATATATATATATATATATATATATATATATATATATATATATATATATATATATATATATATATATATATATATATATATATATATATATATATATATATATATGTGTATATATATATATATGTATATATATATATATATATATGTGTGTGTGTATATATATATATATATATGTATATATATATATATATATATATATATATATATATATATATATATATATATATATATATATATATATATATATATATATAATTTGGATTATATATATATATATGTTGTAATTTGATTACATGATTGTTTGATGATTATTTTGATACTTATACGAGGTATTTATACGACGTGGATTGTCACAATGAACCCTAACTCCCCTAGCAAATCAATAGAAGCTATTCCCATAGGAATTCTAGCTATTTTAGATCTAAAGAA
Source organism: Glebionis coronaria (assembly GCA_025667525.1). Taxonomy (NCBI): domain Eukaryota; kingdom Viridiplantae; phylum Streptophyta; class Magnoliopsida; order Asterales; family Asteraceae; genus Glebionis; species Glebionis coronaria. Next base: position 170,165,994 of record CM046882.1, on the reverse strand, counting down.
AGTTGTGGATATTTATGATCCCAACAAAATGGTTGATATTCGTAGAAATGTTGATATTAGTTGATTGTGATATTGAAGAAGAATTGGCGAGATTAAATTTGATATCGATGTCATGACGATCTTTCCTTATAGAGTGGAGTTTGACAAAACGTTACCACCTGGAAAGGTGTCATCTGATTCGTTGTCACCCAATTCTTAAATTGAAATCGAAAGGGTGAATGTTGCACTTGAGGCTGTCATTGGAACTATTACCCAAAAGCCTCATGCCACTAGTACCTTTTCGAGAGGTCTAATTGAATGTGTGGGTCATTTCATGCTAGTGACTTATATGATAACTATTGTTGTAAGAGCTATAGGATTGGAAATTAAGTGTTGATCATATTGAAATTGTATTGCCCTATCAAGGTCTAAGAATTAAGTTGAAAGTATTAGAGAATGAGGTAGGATATCGCATTGAGTATAATTTGGTTGAAACTTGAATAAAGTAAAATTTAACTTGTATGGAATAAGAAATTGTTAAGAGGAAGTCGTTAAGTCCTGTGATTGAATTATAAGGTTTGAAATGATTGTTGGTTCGTGTTAAGGGTTGTTCCTAGACCATTGTCCACTTATGAGGATGCCCAGTGTCCAAGAAAAAAATTGATGAAATCTTCTTCTGAATTGGGACCGATGGATATTCCAGGACAGGTGGAACAGCTAATGACTCTTGTAGATTAGTATTCATTGTGGTATCTTTTAAAAATCCCTAACTTAACTGAGACATCAGTTGGTAGGATAAGTTCTTGGAATTGTATGACATAGTGACACGTAATGTGTTACGGTACAATTTTTGACTTGTTTGTGATTAATAGTAAGACTACCTTTGATTGTAAAATCCTACATGTATCGATGTTATCTATCCTTTATTGCTTCATCCTAATGTTCGCATTAGTGATGAAACCATTGAACAAGTACTCATCTCGATTTGAGTTACGTTGTGGATTATTCTTTTTGAGCGCCAACGAGGTCATGAACCTCATGATTAATTGGCTAAGCTCATTTCCTATTATATTGTAGTAGTTCTTGGTGAACAACTCTTCATCACTCTTTTGCAGATCACTCATTGTTTTTATAAGTTAAAACAGTATCCTTTGAGAAAAATTGAATTTTCATCACCATATGGATTATTCAAAGTGACATTTATAATTAATCATTATCGAAATAAAGTTGTTTGTGAAACACCTTGGAAAACTTAATTGTTTCCATAACAAAGAACATCTCTGTAAATTCATTTTGAATTAAACATGAAAATATATTTTAAACATGATGACAATGTTTTGAGGAACTGACTATTGTATCGTTAATCCTGAAATTGTATATAGTTGTGCGCCTACATACAATTTGGAAGGGACCATGCAAGACTGATTAGTAGTCGCCATAAAATTGATTAATAAACACTACATTTTCTTTGAAGTTATGAAAGATTAAATTTTATGAGATCTGCAAGAAGTTTAAAATAGGGACATATTGTTAGAGACATCTACGTATGTGCCCGTACCATTTATTTTCTGAATCGAATTTAATTATCTGTGGGAATTGTCTTATTTGACAATTGACAACCCTTTCTTGTCCAATTCTCGCGTGATGAGATTCTTTGGAAAAGTATCTGATTACCGAGTGTTGATACCGACTGGATGTATCAACGTTACTATCATTTCTTTTGATTAGATTTCATTTGAATGACCTGGGTAACGATCCGAGGAACTTTCGAATGCGTACTCAAATTATGAAAACATGGGATATATTCATATTCGTTAAATGTTTTCGTCTGTATCTGATTTGAAATTCTCTCGCGTAGATTATGCGTTGACCTTACTCTTTTAAGGTTAGTTATGTTTCATGATATCCTTGAATTTGTGAAAGGATTATGAATTATTATTATTAGTCTTTTGAGAAGTTCACATCTTATCAACGACAATAAAACTGAAAAGTTGGTAATGCCAGTAGAATGGTTTGATTGATTATGACATGACGACATTGTCTTAATTGATGGGAACTCGAGTAGAATTCCCCTAAAAGATAAGATGTTGATTATCAAAAGTGATCTAAATAATTCTTGGTGGATGACCATATCCTGCACTTAGACTTGAAATTATACCATGAATGGTTATGAACTAGTTATAGATCTTGTAATCTAGAAAGAACTTAAAGTAAATTTATTAAAAAGATGTTTCTGCTATCTGAAACTTTCAGAAATAATTGCTGATGAGTTACCTAGACTTTCGCCATGAAGGCAAGTTGAATTTGGTATTGATTATGTTCCCAGTGCTGCACCTGTAGCATGTGCACTGTACTTCAGCACCATCTGAATTAAGAGAGTTACCGTACAACTGAGAGAGTTGTCAGAGAAAGCTTTTATTCTACCAAGCTCGTCCTCGTGAAGAGCTATGGTGTTTTCATTCCTTATATTTATTGATTACCGAAAACTAGGTAAATTGACGATCAAAATCTATATCCACTACCCAAGATGATAGATTTTTTCGATCATTTACAAGGTTCTAGCGTATATTCAAGATTTGATCCACGGCATGGTTATCCTCAACTTCGCGTCCGCGCAAAAGATTATCTATTCCAATCACTACATTCAGAACTTGTAATGAACATAATGAGTTTCATGTTATGTCGTTTGGACTGACCAATGCACATGTGGCATCCATAAATTGGGTGAATCACGTGTGTAGGCTGTAAATTGATAAATTCATGCTTGTGATCATTAAGGACCATCTATTTGTTTCTAAGAATAAGAAGGAGTTACAAATCATTTATAGACTGACCTGAATTGGCGGAGTAATGAAAACCTGTACCTTGAATATTTAACATATGATTTAAGGCTTAATCCTTTACATTATTTGACTGTGTGATTAATAGATAATGGAATATATTGACTCTTTAAAAATTAGAGCCATTTGAGACTTTTGGTTTTACCAAAAAGAAAGTACAAATATGTTTTGACAAATGTTTTATCAAATAAATTTTTAAGGGATTATTCCCTTATACCCAGAACACTTAACTAAAATCCTGTTTAGGGGTAAATGTTTGTGTATACCTCAAGACAACCTAAGAGGGATTAAGGAAACCATTTAAACCATGACTTGAAATTTGAAACGACAATTTTTGCTTGTCAATTAAGAAAATTTTGACCAAAGTATAACCAAAGATTTTTCGAACATTTACGAATCTTATTAATTATTTTCGATAAATCAACAAAAATCGTGTTAACTAAATTCAAATCTATTTCAAACATTTTTCTATAATAGGACGAACTGAGAAAATTTAAAACTTTTACCTTTACGTTTCAACAAAAATTAAATATTTATTATTTGATTACATGTAATAATTATCGACGCTTTAGACGTCGGATTGAGCAAAACCAATGAAGATATTAGTAGAGACGAAACTAAAACTTAGAAGATATGAAGAAAGAATTTATGAGTGAATTGTGGTCATGATAATTATTTCATCAAGGAAGGTGAATGTAGATACTGACACATTATGAAGAAAGGATAAAGAAATAATTAGGATGTTTTCCTTAGTAATGACCGTGCAAAATAAATTGCCGAGCAATTTAAAGATAGCCGATGCTTGTAAAAAGGATAATATAGATAATAAAAGGGGTTTGCGGCTAATGTGAACCATTATAATTGAGAAGTAGATGGCGTTAAATGTTTTAAAGGCCACTTGTGGTTGCCTAAATATGGAGATTTAGAGATTTAGTCATGTTGGAATCTCATAATATTAAGTATTCTATTCATGCCATTTCCGATTTAGTGTATCTTTATCTGAAGAAGTTGTACTGATGGCAAATTATGAAGGCAAACATCGCCTCATACATTAGTAAACGTCTAACTATTGCAAAGGTCATCATCTGAATTTGATTCGATTTGGGTCATCGTCGACAGACTGACCAAATCTGCTAATATCATTCCCATTAATGATAGATTCTCGCTGAAGAAGTTGACTCTTTGTATTTAAAAGAGTTGTGTAAACATAGTGTGCATGCATCGATCATCTGTATCAAGATCCTCGCTTCGCATCGAATTTCTAGAGATTTGCTCAGAAGTCACTGGGAACGAACCTTGAAGAGAGTACTGTTTGCCACCCCAATCGAAGGGACGAGGTAAAGTAACGATACAAAACACTAGAAGTGTTGATTTATGCTTGAATGATTGAGCTTTAGTAATAAACCGTATAATCGTTTTCCTTTGGAGAGATTATCATTGATAATTATCGTATTAGGATCGAGATTGAATCTTGTGAGGATGTATATAAATAGAACCTGTAGGTGAGAGTTGGGACGAAGATACCCGACATACACCCATTGTGAGTTGGACATGTATTTTAGGTTTAAGGTTGCCTATGATGACAAACCTAACCTTACAAAATACCCGACCCGTGAAACCTGAAATGATTGTTGAAATTAGGATCTGATTATTGACTGCCGGTAGTGGGTAGGAGGTTATGTGAATATGAGATGTAGATCTTGAAGTGCAGGATGGGTAGCAATGTTATGCCAAAAATTTTCACCTTGAAAAAATGAATTGATGATCTGAAAGATCATGGGAAATAAGTCCCCGTTGTATGGGACCATTGAGATAATGTAAAAGTTGGTTTGAAAGGCATATAAGTTGGATCTACCCTAGGACTTCAAGGGCTGCGTGAATTATGTTTCGTATATTGAACTTGATAAAATGTCTATCAAGTGAAAATCTGATTGTTTCTTAGTAAAGTTTAGATCGGCGAAAAGTTGTATTCATCAAAAACCCGTGAACATCATGGATAGAGAAAATAAGTCAACATTAAGCCTGATCGTATTCCCGTAGTCATGTTTGATGAAACTCGCGTATTGTAACGAATTACACTTGTGAGAAAAGATCGGATGTGGAGGAAATACCCACATGGTTCTAACTCTATAAGGATCGAGTAGTATAATAAATTGATCTTTGAGGACAAAGATCCTGTTTAGGGGTAAATGCTGTGACAATCCGTCAATTTATGGTCGATATTTTATTCTCAAGTATTATTTAAATATATTATTTTAACATTATAATATGAACTCACTCATTTTTGGGAAGAAATTTGGATTACGTCTTGAAGTAGCATCGAATACGTCTAAACCGGAGGACTCTACGTTACGTGCCTACGTTTACATACATCATTTTTGGTGACAGTCCGACACACCAGGAAATAAATTTATCCGTGAATATTATTTTAGAAATTTTAAATTGTGTTGGTTCATAAACTCATTAATTTACGAGAAGAGATAAGGACTTACGTGAATAATTTAACGTCCTTTACGACTAAACTGGAAACCCTAGGTTTATGTATTTACGTTTTTGAACTCCGTTTATTATGAGACAATTTTTATTAGATTCGTTTTGTGCCGTTGATTCATAATTTATAAAAACGTTTTTCGTAAAACGACCCGAGGACACGCAAATCAAGGAAACTAGAATCGAGGAGTACCCGTAAATTAGTGGGATGGGACAAGTTTTACACATGCCTACCCCACTATATGGGACGGCCAAATGGGCACCAACACACACCATGAGGTGTCAAAACCTCCTAAACAAGCCAACACTTGTTATGTAAACTTCTTAAAACCATTTCCACAAAACCATTTCCTCACAATACTTACATGCAAACCACTCTAATACTCTCCCTCTTTCTCTCATTTTCCGTCCTAAAATCATCAACAACAACCCTCATTTGATCATCTATAGCCATAAAATCATGTGTTATTCATACACATGATGATGCCCCTTTGAAGCTTTATTGATTGGTGATCATTATAACATCCAAAGAAGAGATTACTTGGTGTCCTAGGGCTGATTTCCCACAAGGAGTTTATAAAGATTGGTGGACTTGAAGATGATATTGGTTTATCATAAGTTTTGCCATCAAAATCCAAGCCTTGTTCATCAAAAACTCATCTTTTCATCACTAATGGTGGTATAGAGATTGTTTCTTCCTATCCCCTTATTATTTTGATTATGTAATCTTGTATTTTCTTTATTTATGTATATGTATATGATGATGAATGATGATAAAAAATATTGTGTGGGGATCATGTGTTAATAAACATGGGTAAAAAGATGGAAAACCACATGTAAAATGGTTAAATCATGCTTAAAATAGTTGGCTGTATAAAAACAGCAATCAACCATATGATAAACTAATAAAATGGCATAGTGGAATCAATATAAATTAAGTATTAATTCTTGTACACGTGTGAGAGTTGGCCATACAATGGAATCAATATAATGAGTGAGATATGATCAAAACAAAATTGATGTATCAATCTGAATAGTCTGTTTTGTGAGGACTGTTAGGGATACTTAGACTTGGATTGAGCAGTAGCTAAAACTAAGTTATCTGTAACACATAATATGAAGTTTATGTAATCCAAAAATGAGATTCTATCTCCTTTTATAACTCAAGATATTATAAAAATGGTGAAAGTGAAACTAAAAATCAGATTTTGTGAAATTAAAGTATAATAGTATTATAATAGCACTCAAATAGATATAGTATAAAATGTAAATTAAAATCCACTAACTTATATATTACATTTATATAAGTATGTACAATAATTAATAAATGGGAAATTTTATAAAAATGGTAATTTGATAAGTTTTATAAGTTATAAAACTATAAACATGCTTTTTACGTCTTTTCGGCCAAAACCGATAAATTAACGTTTTCGTCAATTGAAAATTAGATGGTCGGACCTGTCTAATGTGAATTTTTTATAACTCATATACTGATATATAAGTACATATTACAAGTAAAAACCGATAAAACCCGATCTTTATAACATACAGACATTAACGGGCCAAATTAGCCTTATTGGACTATTAATCCAACTAATTTGGCTAAACACTAATAAACTTGCTTATTAGGCTTAACCCACTTGGGCCCAACATGTAAGCATAGGACTGATGTTAAAAATATAATATGGACTAATATAAGTTATTGGGCCTATAATGGGCTTATTGGGCCTTGAGAAGTAAAGAAGTTAAACTAGTGAAACTAGTATGAAAATTTACCAACACATGACACTATAATGAGTAAATAAAGATGTACAATCCCACTTGATCATCATCATATTTATAAAATCATCATATATATACATGGTTATTGTTTTTATAAAGTCATTGGACAAGAGTCTAAAACGAGTATTATTTGTCTAGGTTTCCGTGATTGAAGCACGTACCGTACATCCAAATCGCCGATAACCGCCTTTCCCAATCAACGTGAGTTCATAGCCTCGCACTCTTTTAAATATTTTTATGAAATGTTTATAAACCCGCGAGGGAGATAACATGTTAGTTTTAATAAAACAGGACACCAGTTGTCCAAATTGTTTGCTTATTGATTTGGACCCGAATGATTGTATGACCCGATGAATGATTATATGACCCTATAAATGAAATGAAATGGATTATTAAAGTTACGTTATGTCACTAAAAGTCTCATTAGCATGAATTGTGAACTACCGGGATTTGGTAGACGCTTATGCATATAATGGTACTATTTGGGGACGATCACCCAGTTCGCGAATTTATGTATGAGAAGATTTCCATAGCGTGATTTTTGTGACGACACGCTAACTTAGATGGGCAAATTGAGTTTCGGGTTAGCTACCCGTTGTTTGTTGTAGTAAGGTAACAATGTCATACGGCTTATAATAATCCAAATAACGACAATACTGCTATATGCATTTAATTACAATATATTGCCTGACTAGCAATACGGGGTCTTATTATTTATATTATGTTCGTGTTTTGGTTTTACATAACCATATTCCTATAACGGTTTTTCTTTAACTCTATACAACGTTATAAAACGTATTGTATGATGTTTTTACGACATTGGTTCGTATAATGGTTTTGAAGGCAAAAGCCTATAGTATGATTTACAACAAAGATTTGTATAAAATGTTTTTGTCGTATTTTATGGCATACTACAAAGATTTGTACAAAATGATTTTCGGTAATAAATATATACCGATGACATATTAACGGTTTTTATTAAACTATATGAATTCACTCGGCGTTTTCGCTGACCTTTTCTTTTGACATGTTTTATCTCAGGTACTTGAAGGTACTTCTCGGGAAGACAACAAGAATTCATGGCCCGTACATAAATAATAATTTCCATTCAAATGAATTGTAAAAATTGTATGAAATACTATGACTTGGGACCTATGTAAATTTGATATTCATAAATGGAAAATGCTTTATTATTAAACGATGCGGTTTTTAAGCGTTGTCTATGATCTGAGTAATGTGCTATCCCGTAACACCAACGACTCTTCCGCTGAACTAAAATATGAATATTTGGGGGTGTTACAGTATCAATAGACCGGATGGTTTTTGATACTATACTTTAACTCTTGCACACGTTAAACACTTGCCAACGTATTCCGCTATGATTGCCTTCATGTTAGGCCACCAATAGGGTTTCTTCAGATCTTGATACATCTTGTCGGAACCAGGATGTATAGAATACTTTGATTTATGAGACTCGTGCATAACTAAATCTCGTAAACTACTGTAGGCATGTAACCAACTACGATTTTTAATACAACGAATTCCATCTTTACGAATTTGAAATTCTCTATCCATTCTTCTTAATTTCTCAGCTCCAACATTCTCTACTTTAAGTGCTTCTTCTTGCGCTTCGAGAGTTTGGGTAGGTAACTTTGGTAAAAGAGTTATCAATAACGATTTAACTCGTAATGGCTTAACTCGTTCCGTTCGACTTAAAGCATCAGCTACTACATTGGCTTTACTTGGGTGATAACGAATTTCACAATCGTAATCAACAAGTAATTCTAACCAACGTGGTTGTCTGATATTCAATTCTTTCTGATGAAGAATATATTGAAGACTCTTGTGATCGGTAAATACTACACACTTCGTTCCATAGAGGTAATGTCTCTAGATCTTAACAGCAAATATTACCGCTCCTAATTCTAGATCATGAGTAGTATAATTTTTCTCATTCGATTTAAGCTGTCTTGATGCATAAGCGAAAACTTTATTCCTTTGCATAAGTATTGCTCCCATTCTTTGAATAGATGCATCACAGTAAACGATAAAGTCATCGTTACCTTCTGGTAATGCTAGGATAGGTGCTTCACACAACTTCTGCTTCAATAAGTGAAAGGCTATCTCTTGACTATCTCCCCAGGTAAACGGTTTGTTCTTCTGAGTTAATTCTGTCAAAGCTTTAGCAATCTTCAAAAAACCTTCGATAAATCTTCGATAATACCCAACAAGTCCTAAAATTGTCTAATTTCTGTAGGCGTACTAGGCTTACTCTAATTTTTCACCGCTTTAATCTTTGCAGGATCCACACGAATACCTTGGTTATCAATGACATGTCCTAGGAATTGAACAACATTGATCCAAAATTCGAATCTACAGAACTTTGCATACAACTCCTCCTTCTTAAGTAACTCGAGAATTATACCAAGATGCTTGGCATGTTCTTCTCCTTTACGAGAGTAAATAAGAATATCATCGATAAACACGATTACAAATTTGTCCAAGTAAGGCTTACACACTCTGTTCATGAGGTCCATGAAAACAGTTGGTGCATTGGTTAAACCAAAAGGCATAACTTGTAATTCATAATGCTCGTATCGTGTCCTGAAAGCGGTTTTAGGAATATCGTCTTCCTTAACTCTTAATTGATGATAAACCTAACGTAAATCAATTTTCGAATATAAGCCTGATCCTTGAAGTTGATTAAATAAATCATCGATTCTGGGTAATGTGTAACGATTCTTTATAGTAAGTTTGTTTAACTCATGATAATTGATACACATTCTAAAAGATCCATCCTTCTTTTTCACAAATAACAATGGAGCTCCCAACGGCGATATGCTTGGTCTAATAAATCCTTGATCAGTTAGTTCTTGGATTTTACTTAACAATTCTTGCATTTCTTAAGATGCTAAGATAAGGCGCTTTAGCAACTGGTGTTGATCCTGGTATCAAATCGATTTGAAATTCAACTTGACGTTCAGGTGGTAAACTTGGTAATTCTTCAGGAAATAGTTTGGGAAAATCTCTAACTATCGGAATATCTTCTAGTCGCTTCGCTTCTTGTAGTTTCTCCGTCACTTGAACTAAGAAAACTTGAATTCCTCGGGATACATACTTATTTATCTTTAAGCATGATATGAGATTTAGTCGAGTCTTACTTCGCTCACCATGGATAACCAAAACTTCACCGTTAATAGGAATATGAATTGGTTTCTCGTCACATAAGATTTTAGCATGGTATTTAGATAACCAATCCATCCTTATGACTACGTCAATGCTACGAAGCTTAATTGGCATAAGGTCAATTTCAAAGGATTGATGTAATAAAGTAATGATACATCCTTGAATAACGGTATTAGTGCTAACTATTTTTCCATCGGCCACTTCTACATCATACTTAGTATTCATGGAAACAGTCGGTATACCTAACTTAGCAGCAATTTTAACAGATATGAAACTTCTATCAACTCCTGATTCAAATATTACTTTAACAAGATGTTGATTTAGATGAAACATAACCGTAACCGCATTCTGATCTTGATGAGTATCGTTCAGTAAATAGGCTTTTCCTCTGCTATTTCTCTCTTTACGGCACTCATTTACCAGATGCCCTTTTTCTCCACAGTTATGGCAAACCTTAGTTACCGGAATTTGATTACTCCCAGTAGCTGGTCCTTTACCTCTACAGAATCTTGTCTGATGTCCTGTTTTTCCACAGTTCTGACACTTGATAGTGCAAAACCCTGTGTGATGTAGAGAACATTTCTGACAAAAGGGCTGTCTTCCATTATAACCATTGTTCCTAGTTACAGCATAAACTTTAGAAGCATCATTTCTTTTGTTCTGCTGCTGACGATCATTGCCTTGATTATAATTACGAAAACTATTCTTCTGGAAATTAAGATTAATAGGAAAGTTCCTCCTATCATCAAACTTCCTCTTGTTATTGACTGTCATTGGTGCAGGATTATACCTTATCACTTGATCCATTAACCTTTGAGTAATAGTGATAACTTCCTCTAAAGTTTAGGGTTTAGAGGCAGTAACATTCCCTTCAATGCTTCTAGGAAATACTCCAATAAAAGCTTCCATCAACTTTTTAGTATTAGGCACCATATTAGGACATAATGATGCTAATTCCTGAAATCTTCGGATATAAGCATTAAGATTATTCTCCTTTACTACTAAATTATAGAATTCCTCCTCCATTTTACTAATCTCATTACGAGGACAATACTTCTTAGTTAGAAGATTTTTGAATTCATTCCATGGAGTATGATAAGCTTGTTCTATCCCAATGGGTTCTGCATAAGCAATCCACCAAGACAAAGCTTCTTCTACTAAAGTACCCGTAGCAAACTTCACTTTACAATCTTCAGTACAGTCACTGCGAACAAATACTGATTCAGTTCACTCAAACTAGCGGATAAGTCCAACAGCTCCTTCAGATCCTATAGAGTTAAAAGCCTGACAGTTCATGATATCTTTGTAAGTACATCTTCTTTCTACATGAACTTCTCTTCTAGCAGCATTTCCATTACTTGCACTAGCAACATTGGTGGCTTGTTCTTGTAAAGCTGTAGTCACACTCTTAGCAACCAATTGCCTTATTTCTTCAGGTGTCATATTTACTGTCGCAAATGTTGATGCTCTTGTAGGAGCCATCCTACCACATAATAACACTTGATATTATTTAAATTTTCATACGTGGAGTATGGAATAAATTTAATATATCATTGTTGATTTTTCATTCTTTTGACAAATTCATATATGATGATTCATAATATGAATGACGAATTTCTTAACAAATTCATATATGAGGATTCATAATACGAATTATGATAAAACTAAGACAAAATGACAAGAGTTTTAAGAAAAAAAGCACACTTCTTTATTTATTAACAACTTATCGTTCATATTTACACGATAAGCATCGTTGTTAAATAAAGGAAACTGTACATATTTTACAAACTAAGACAAGATTTCTAAGCTTAATTTCTCATTTTGATCTCCTCAATTATGTCCAAAATATATCTGGAGTAAGATTGTTGAGTAGTTTTAAGATCTTCGATGAGTGTTTCTAAATTAAGCCTAGTTCTCATAAGTCCTTCTTTTAGTTCAGCGTTCTCCTTATTTAGCCTTGCCATTGTTATTTCGTAATGATGTATTCTTCTACTCAGTTTAATATTATGGCGTCGAGTAACGTCCATTTTATATTCCAACTGCGTAAAATGCCCTTCAATTTATTTTCTTCCTCTCATTAAATTTCTAATATTACTTTCTATTCTCCTGAAAGCTTCTAAGGATGTTTCATCAAGATGACTTGCAATTACAGATAGTTGTCAGTCGTGCTTTTCCACAATCCGTGCTCTTGAGACCTCTTTAGTTTATAAGGTTCTTCGCGACTTCGATTAGGAGACGAATAAAGATCCTCAGGTAACAGAAAATAAGACATAGGTGAAGGTGTACTATTCATCACTTCAGTTTGATGTAAGAAATATTCTTGTACCTCATGGGTATCGTAAAAAGACAAATTTGGAACACAGACATCTGCTTGAGATGGAGTGAACATCGAGATTTCTCTTTCATCATCCTCGGATATGAGAATATAGGTGGAAGTAGACATCCTTGTAGTTTTTATAACATAATAACATAAGATATGCTACTAAAGGGATAAAAATCTTACGTTGGCGCTGCTGATGGCTGGTAGTCTTGAATTTTTAAAAATTTCAGTTATTGTTTAGGAAAAACCTTATTCTCTATAACTACAAGCTTTGATGCCAATCTGTAACACCCCTATTTTTACCATATAGGAACGGAAGCTAATCTGGGGTATTACTTCATAGTATCATAGTCACACCAATAGAAAATGCCAAAAAGACATTTTTATAAAACAAATGTTATCATTTATTTATTTCAATCAGAGTTAATAAACAACTGTACATACTGTAACACCCCTAAATATTCATACACGTGATTCACCAAATTTATGAATGTTACATGTGCATTGGTCAATCCAAACGACATCACATGAAACTCATAATATTCATTAGGAGTTCTGGATGTAGTGATTGGAATGGATAATCTTCTTTGCGCACTCGAAGTTGATGATAACCATGTTGTGGATCAAAATTTGAATATAAGCTAGAACCTTGTAAATGATCGAACAAATCTTTCATCTTAGGTAATGGATATAGATTTTGATCGCCAATTTACCTAGTTCACGGTAATCAATAAATATAAGGAATGATAACACCATAGCTCTTCATGATGACGAGCTCGGTAGAATGAAAGCTTTCTTTGACAACTTTCTCAGTGGTACGGTAATTCTTTCGATTCAGATGGTGCTGATGTACAGTGCACATGACACAGGTGAAACACCGGGAATATAATCAATACCAAATTCAACTTGCCTTATTGGTGGAAGTCTAGGTAACTCATCAGCAAATACCTCAGAAAGTTTCAAATAACATGAACATCTTTTAATAAATTCACTTTAAGTTCTTTCTAGATTACAAGATCTATGACTAATTCATAACCATTCATGGTATAATTTCAAGCCTAAATGCAGGACATGGTCATCCATCGGAAATTATTTAGATCACCTTTGATAATCAACATCCTATCTTTTTAGGGGAATTCTACTCGAGTTCCCATCAATTAAGACAATGACATCATGTCATAATCAATCAATCCATTCTACTGGCACTACCAACTTTCTAGTTTCATTACTGTTGATAAGATGAGAACTTCTCAAAAGACTAATAATAACTCATAACTCTTCATAAATTCAAGGATACCTGGAGACATTGCAAACATTAAAATAGTAAGGTCAACGCATGAATTACGTGAGATAATTTCAAATCATATACAGACGAGAACACTAACGAATATGAATATATCCCATGTTTTCATGAATTGAGTACGCATTTGAAAGCACCTCGGATCGTTACCCATGTCATTCAAATGGAATCTAATTAAAAGAAATGATAGGAACGTCGATACACCCAGTCGGATATCAACACTCGGTAATTAGATAATTTTTCAAAGAATCTTGCCATTAAAGAATTGGACAAGAAGGGGATATCAATTGTCAATTAAGACAATATCCATAGGTGGGTAAATTCGATTCAGAAAAATAAATGGTACGGGCACATATGTAGGTGTCACTAATAATATGTCCCTATTTTACACTTCTTGCAGATCTCATAAAAATTTAATTTTTCATAATTACAAATAAAAATGTAATGTTTATTAACAATTTCATGGTAACTACTAATAAGCCTTTCATGGTCCCTTCCAAATTGTAGGTAGGCGCGCAGCTATATACAATTTTAGGATTAATGATGCAAAACTCAGTTCGTCAAAACTTTGTCATCATGTTTAAAATATATATATTTTCATGCTTAGGACTGAAATAAGAATCAAAATGAATTTACAGAGATGTTCTTTGTTATGGAAACAATTAAGTTTTCCAAGGTGTTTCATAAAAAACTTTATTTCAACAGTAACTACTATTAGTACTAATTTAAATAACTCATATAAAATGAGAATTTCGTATTTTCCCCACATGGTATCGTATTACTTATAAAAACAATGAGTGATCTGCAAAAGGAGTGATGAAGAGTTGTTCACCAAGAACTAACTAAAATATACTAGGAAATGAGCTTAGCCAAATAATCATGAGGTTCATGACCTCGATGGCACTCAGGAATACAAAGAGAAGAATCTACAACACAACTCTATCCGAAATGAGTATTTGTTCAATGGTTTCATCACAAGTGCGATCATTAAGATGAAACAGTAAAAGATAGATAACATCGATACATGTAGGATTTAGCAATCAAATGTAGTCTTTTCATTAATCACAAACAAGTCAAAAAGTGTACCGTAACACATTACGTGTCGCCATGTCATACAATTCCAAGGACTCATCCTACCAACTGATGTCTCAGTTAAGTTAGGGATTTTAAAAGATACTACAATGAATACTAATCTACATGAGTCATTAGGTGTTCCACACGTCCCGAAAGATCCATCGGTCCCAATTCAGAATAAGATTTCTTCAATTTATTTCTTGGACACTGGGCATCCTCGTCATTGAACAATGGTCTATGAAAAACCCTTAACACGAACCAACAATCATTTAAAACCTTATAATTCAATCACAGGACTCAACGACTTCCTCTTAATAATCCCATATTCCATACGAGTTAAATTTTACTTTATTCAAGTTTCAACCAACTTATACTAAATGCGATATCCTACCTCATTCTCCAATACTTTCAACCTTATTCTTAGACCTTGAAAGGGCAATAAAAGCTCGATATGAACAACACTTAATTTCCAATCCTATGGCTCTTACAAGAATAATTATCAAATGAGTCACTAGTATGATATGACTCACACATTCAATTAGACTTCTCGCAAAGGAACTAGTGGCATGAGGCTTTAGGGTAATGGTTCCAATGACAGCCTCAAGTGCAACATTCACCCTTTTCAATTCCAATTTTAAGAATTGGGTGACACCGAATCAGATGACACCTTTCTAGGTGGTAAGGTTTTCTCAAACTCCACTCTATAAGGAAAGATCGTCATGATATCGATATCAGATTTAATCTCGCCAATTCTTCTTCAATATCACAATCAACTAATATCAACATTTCTACGAATATCAACCATTTTGTTGGGATCATAAATATCCATAACTTGGTTTAGATCTGGAATAGCTAGAATTCCTACAGGAATAGCTTCGATTGATTTGCTAGGGGAGTTAGGGTTCCTTGTGACAATCTACGTCGTATAAATACCTTGTATAAGTACTAAAATAATCATCAAACAATCATGTAATCAAATTACAACATATATAATCCAAGTTATATATATATATATTAAAATAACACTTTTCAGTCTGGCCTTGTCGGTAACTCGGGAGTTCTTTGGCACCGTTATAGTCAAAAGATTTTTAAACATTTTACTCAAAATATTTATTTAAAAATATTTATGGTTAAAAGATATTGAAATGTTTTATTCAAAACCTTGGTTTTAAAAATCTTTCATTCTCTATAAAACGAGCTCTGTTACCAAACTGTAACACCCCCAAATATTCATACTTTAGTTCAACGGAAGAGTCGTTGGTGTTACGGGATAGCACATTACTAAAATCATAGACAACACTTAAAAATCGCGTCGTTTAATAATAAAGCATTTTCCATTCATAAATATCAAATTACATAGGTGCTCAGGTCATAATATGTCATACAAATTTACAAAACATTTGATTGGAAATTTTATTTGAATGCAGGACATAAATTCTTGTTGCCTTCCCGAGACTTACCTTCAAGTACTTGAGATAAAACATGTTAAAAAAGGTCAGCGAAAACGCCGAGTGAATTCATAGAGTTTAATAAAAACCATTAATATATTACCGGTATATAATTAATACGAAAAATCATTTATTACAAATCCTTGTTGTAGGCTATAAAATAGTCCAAAGACATTTTATACAAATCTTTGTCGTAAATCATAACATAGGCTTTTTCCTTCAAAACCATTATACGAACCACTGCCGCAAAGACATCATACAATATATTTTATAACGTTGTATAGAGTTAAATAAAAATCGTTATATGAAAATGGTTATGTAAAACCAAAACACGAACATAATTTCAGTAATAAGACCCCGTATTGCTAGTCAGGCAATATATTATAATTCAATGCATATATCAGTATTTTCGATATTGGATTATTATTAGCCGCATGACATTGCTACCTTACTATAACAAACAACGGGTAGCTAACCCGTAATCCTTTACCCATCTAAAACAGTGTTTCGTCACAATAATCACGCTTATATAAATCTTCTCATACATAAATTTGCTTACCAATCAATGTGACACGACGGGGATCAACCGTCAAGGCGCGAACTGGGTTATCTTCCCCAAATAGTACTATTATATGCATAAGCATCTACCAAATCCCGGTAGTTCACAATTCATGCTAATGGGACTTTTAGTGACATAACCTAACTAATATTAATCCATTTCATTTCATTCATTGGGTCATATAATCATTCATCGGGTCATATAATCATTCGGGTCCATATCAATAAGCAAACGATCGGGACAACTGGTGTCCTATTTAAAACTAACATGTTATCTCCTTCGCGGGTTTATAAAACATTTCATAAAATATTTAAAAGAGTGCGAGGCTATGAACTCACATTGATTGGGAAAGGCGGATTATCAGCGATTTGGATGTACGATACGTGCTTCAATCACGGAAACCTAGACAAATAGTACTTGGTCTTAGACTCTTGTACAATGACTATATAAAAATAATGGTTATGTATATATGATGATATCATAAGTATGATGATGATCAAGTAGGATTTTATCTCTTCATACAACATTATAGTTGTTATGTGTTAGTAAATTTTAGACTATTTACACTAGTTTTAATCGATTTACATATTATGGCCCAATAAGCCCATTAAGAGTTCGATCCATTATATTAGCCCATTTATAATTTTAATACCAGGCCTATACTCATATGTTGGGCCCAAGTGGTTTAAGCCCATGAGTAAGTCCATTAGTGTTTAGCCAAACTAGTTGGGCTAATGGTCCAATATGGTTACTTTGGCCCATTAAGGTCCATAAGTTATAAAGCTCGGGTTTTTATCGGTTTTTACTTGTAAAATGTACTTACATATCAGTATGTGAGTCATAAAAATGTTACATTAGACGGGTCCGACCGTCTAAGTTTTATTTGGCGAAAACGTTAGTCTTTCGGTTTTAGCCGAAAAGGCGTAAAACTTATATATAGTTTTATAACTTTAGAAAACATTTGAGTTTGTACTTTTATAAAAATGTCATAATTATTTATCATAATATATAACTCATTTTATACTACTTATTATTAGTTAGTGGGTTTTACATATTTATTTTATAATAATATAACTTGAGTGCTCATTTTATATTATATACTTTTATTTACAAATCTTATTATCAAAGTCACTTCCACCATTTTTGCCATATCTTGAGTTCTACAAGAAGATCGAAGCTCAAATTTGGGCAGCACAAACTACATGATATATTCTAAAAATAACTCCCTTTTAGCTATTGCTCAATCTTCCTCTAAGTATTCTTAATAATTTGTCCAAAACAGACTATATAGATTTGCACCTTAATAGCATTTTGATCATATCTTGCTCATTTTAATGATTCCATTGAGTGGCCATATAAAAGAGTTATCGTCCGATCTTTTCGAATTGATTACTAGTAATTAGTGTGACTCAGTCGTTTTTGGTGGAAAATTAAATGGTTTGGTTATCTGTTTTAAACTATAAGAAAATATAAAAATGTCGTTAAGTAAAATAAAAGCTTTAAAAATTAAACTAAAAATTACTAGAAAAACACTTGAAGGTAAATTGAAAACTTAATACTTTATGAAAACAAAACTGAAACCCATCGAAATGTGATCGGAATCCCGTCGGAATATAGCATCGGATTGCTTCCGTCAGAATCCCGTCGGAATGATGGAATAGTAAAGCTATCGGAATAAACTAAAACACACTGTCGGAATGTAAATTGGAATCCCAATCGGAATCAAAAGGCACACTATCGGAATGTAGTGAAAAACAAGTCCCATCGGAATCCCAAAAGGAATCCCAATCGGAATATACAAAACCCTTTTCCGATCCCTTGATCGGAATAAAAGGGAGGCTAGTCGGAATGCTAAAACCCTATTCCGACGGGGTGTCGGAATAACAGCAGAGAGAAGTAACCCTTTTCCGACGTGAATAAAATAGAAATAAGCTAAAAAGCTAAGTTTGAAATAAGCACTAATCAAAGCTTTATCAAATCTATATTTAAACTAACTAAATAAGAAAGATAAAAACTTATAATACTATAATAATCAATTTTTTTTAAATCAAACTTTAATAAGACAAAACTTTTAAGAGAATTTAAAAAGTAAATAAGCTAAATACAAAATAAGCCAATAAGCATGTCAAGCTCAAAGCTCAATTTGTATTAAACTTATAGATGAACAAAAAGATAAACTTTTTAATCAAATAAACATTAAGATGAAATAAAATCAAAGATAAACATGAATCAAAGATAAACAAAATAAGAAAGGTAGAAGAAGATGATTAAAAACTTGAATTTAAAAAGAATAAAGATTAAAGATTCAAAACAAGATTAAAGATTAAAGCTTTAGAACATGAAATAAAACTAGAGAGAGAAAGTAATCTACTCCTACTCCTAATCTAAACTAACTAACCCCCTCCTAATGACACATTAGGAGGGTATTTATAGGAGGAGTAAAATGTTGGTGCTTTCTTCCTTCTTTCTTCTTGTTCTCGACTCGATTTAAATTCTTTGTCTTTCTCGACGTCGTCTCGGGATTTGTCGATATATATTGAACTCGTCTTATAACTTTCTTCTTTAATTAGACTTGGTTCTTCGACTTCATTAAACTTCCGTCTTTAGAATTTTTCTTCGATAAATCTTCAGAATAGTCCTTGGACTTCCGTTCTTTTTGCACTCTTGATCTTTTGACTTCGTCTTTTCTCGTTTTCTTCGATAAAAGCCCGTGAAAGTCCGTGTTTTCTTCCTTTTTCATCTTTTGGTCCTAAAACACAATAAAAACATAAACCACGCATAATTCCGACATTTACGACATAAAATACACGTTTTGGTCTTGTTATTATTGGAAATAAGTGGTAAAAGGATAAGTGTTTTCACACTTATCAGGCCAAATCACCACATATGTAAAAATCATATATCTAACTGTATATTCAATAATCCAAGCCTTTTAACCAAGTGTTCATATGGTTACTTACGGTTTTATACAGCCTATAAATTTAATCAAGATTTTAACATCTTTATATGTAGATTTTAGTATTTTAATCAAATCTATTAACACAAAATCCCCACATAATACTTTGATCATCATTCATCATCATATACATATACATTTATAAATAAAATACGTAATTACTTTTACAAAATACCAAGATGATAGGAATAAACAATCTCTATAACACCAAAGTGATGAAAAGGTTAAGATTTTGGATGAACAAGGCTTGGTTCTTGTCACCAAATCTTTAACCATTCAACACAACTTCTTGGGTCCTTCAAATATATGAACACCTTCATGGAAATCAGCCCTAAACCTCCTAGAAACTCCTTTTCACAAGTTAAGATCACCTCCAATCTTCATCTTTTCAAAAGGTTTTCATCTTGTGCAAGTTAAACACAAGATTCATGGTAGAAATTTGATCAAATGGTGGTGTTTTGTGGTGGTGAATGGGATGGAAATGGGGGAGAGTTGAGAGAGATTTGTGTGTTGTTTGCATGTAAGAATGATAGTAAATGGTTTGTTTTTAGTTGTTTTAAGCCTTAGGTGGTTTTGGTGTGAAACTAAGGACAAGTGTCCTTATTTATCTTGTAACTTTGACACATCATAGATGTGTTGGTTAAGCTTGACCGGTTATAGTGGGGGTGGGACAAGTGTCCCACTTGTCTCATCTCTACTAGTTTACGGGTACTCCTCGATTCTAGTTTCCTCGATTTACATGCCCTCGGGTCGATTTACGAAAAACGTTTTTATAAATTATGAATCTATGGCACAAAACGATTCTAATAAAATTTGTTTCATCAAAAACGGAGCACAAAAGCGTAAATACGTAAACCTAGAGTTTCTGGTTTAATCGTAAAAGACGCTAAATTATGCATGTTAGTCCTAATTTCGTCTCGTAAACTTGTGAGTTTATGAACCAACACAAATTAAAATTCCAAAAATAATATTCGAGAATAAATTTATTTCCTGAAAATGTCAGACTGTCACCAAAAACGGTGTATGTAAACGTAAGCACGTAACGTAGAGTTCTCCGGTTTAGACGTAGTCGATGCTACTTTAAGATGTAAACCCAAATTTCTTCCCAAAAATGAGTGAGTTCATAATATAACATTAAAATAATGTTTTTAAATAATACTTAAGAATAAAATATCGACCATAAATTGACGGATTGTCACACATACGCTGTACAAACACATGTTTCCCAAAGATCAAGTTTTATTAATAGAATGATAACTTATTCAAGACACCACCCTTCGCAGCACACCAGTCTTCATTCACCTGAGATATATGCTTAAAGTCAACACAAAGGTTAAGTGAATTTATAGGTTTTAAACATCATTTGAATACAAGTATGACTCTCGGGCTACAGTGTTATACTCCCAGTTTTCAAATTCATCGATTCTTATTGCACTAGCTCATGACCCGCAACTAGACATTATCAGAAAAATCTAACAAATTGCCCTTAAGCAGGAAGATTGCCAGACTATCCTGAATTTTAGCAAAATAAAGTATATTTGTTTAGCCTAGGAATGGACCATTACCTACAAGCAAGTGTTAATTGCCCATATAGGAGATGTCAGTCTCTAATAGTACTATTCACGATATTAGCGCTCATTAAATGATTAGCGGTTCACGATTATAAAGGGACTTTTGATGGCAACAAGTAAACATATTGTCAATAATCATATAGGCAGCATACAAAAACACTTGTATTCTAGTTTTGCATATATCTCCGTCACGGGTTTTCAAAATTTTTATAAGCTTTTTAGAAGAGAGGCTATAAAGTCACCTTAGCCTATAGAGTCTTTTGATTATCCAACCACAACCTTCTCACTGAATCTGGACTGACACACAATATGCATATATATCAAGTGTTAGTCTCTGAGTTCAATGTCTTTATATACACATTCTTTGATTTAATTATTTTGGAGTAATAGTATCATTCTTCGGGCCATCATACTCAGAAGCCATTCTATAAACGTTTGAGGAGCGAGTGCACTTTAAATCGTAAACCCAACCACTCAGTCATAACGTAATATCGAGATGGAACATCTTTGTACCCTACTAACATGAAACAATATATTTTATTACATTTTGAGTTTCAATATGGGCAAAAATAGCCCTTGTTGTTATAGTTTGGTATATTTACACTTTTTACCCTTAAAGTATATAGTCTTTTAGATTGCAATTTTAAACTTTAGTATTTAACCTTAAGGTCTCAAACTTTAAAAAATTTATTCTTATTGATTTTACTTTGATAAAATGACACTTTTGGCCCAAAATTTATAGTTTTAGAATTGATAGTTTTAGTCCCTGAACTTGTAAAAATCACATAACAAGCTCAAAAATGATCCAAATGATCTAGGATTTGAAAAAAAAGTTTAAGAACACATTTATAATCATAATAAAAACATTTCTTCAGAATTATTGCTTTTGAAATGGGTTTTTGCTCATCATTTTATGTAAAATACAAAATTTGGGTTTTAAGACATCTTTAACTTATAACTTTCATTTAAAATGATGAAATGACTTAGTTTCTTTTATATTATCTTTCTAACATAATTTTGGCATTATAATAAGTCTAAATAAACATTATTAGAAGATCTAAGTGTAACATCCACAAATATACACAATTTAATACAGCGGAAGACTCGGTGTTACGGGATAACACATTACTCACATCATAGACAACGCTTAAAAATCGTGTTGTTTAATAATAAAGCATTTCCATTCATAAATATCAAATTTTACATAGGTCCCAAGTCATTGTATTTTATACATGTTTTAGAAAGAATTTGAATGGAAATTATTATTTAAGTGCGGGCCATGAATTCTTGTTGTCTTCCCGAGAATTACCTTCAAGTACCTGAGACAAAACATGTTAAAAGGAAAGGGTCAGCGATAACGCCGAGTGAATTCATAGAGTTTAATAAAACCATTAATATATCATTGGTACATAATTATTACCGGAAATATTTTGTACAAATCTTTATAATAGGCCATAAAATAGACAAAGTCATTTTATACAAATCCTTATCAAAAATCATAATATAGGCATTTGCCTTCAAAATCATTATACGAGCCAATGTCGTAAAAACATCATACAATACGTCTTATAACGTTGTATAAAGTTAAATAAAAACCGTTATATGGATATGGTTATATAAAACCAAAACACGAACATAATATCAATGATAAGACCCTGTATTGCTAGTCAGGCAATATATCGTAATTCAATGCATAAAGCAGTATATTCGTTATTGGATTATTATAAGCCGCATGACATTGTTACCTTACTTCAACAAACAACGGGTAGCTAGCCCGAAACTCAATTTGCCCATCTAAATTAGCGTGTCGTCACAAAAATCACGCTATGTAAATCTTCTCATACATAAATTCGCTTACCAATCAATGTGACACGACGGGGATCAACCGTCAAGACGCGAACCGGGGTAATCGTCCCCAAATAGTACTATTATATGCATAAGCGTCTACCAAATCCCGGTAGTTCACAATTCATGCTAATGGGACTTTTAGTGACATAAAATAACTTTAATAATCCATTTTATTTCATACATCGGGTCATATAATCATTCATCGGGTCATACAATCATTCGGGTCCAAATCAATAAACAAACAATCGTGACAAATGGTGTCCTATTTTATCAAAACTAACATGTTATCTCCCTCGCGGGTTTATAAAAAATTTCATAAAAACATTTAAAAGAGTGCGAGGCTATGAACTCACGTTGATGTGGGAAAGCGGGTTATCGGCAATTCGGATGTACGGTACGTGCTTCAATCACGTAAACCTAGACAAATAAATACTTGTCTTAGACTCTTTACCAAAGACTTTATAAAAATAACAATTATGTATACATATGATGATTTTATATATGATGATTATCAAGTGGATTTATACATTCTCATTTACTCATTCATTATAGTGTTTATGTGTTGGTAACATTTTTATACTAGTTTCACTAGTTTATCTTGTTTATATGTTTTAGGCCCAATAAGCCTATTACAAGCCCAATACTTTTCATTAGCCCAATTATAATTTTAATATCAGTATTATACTTTACATGTTGGGCCCAAGTGGGTCAAGCCCAATAAGTAATTTATAAGTGTTTAGCCCATTTAGTTGGATTAATAGCCCAATAATGCTAATTTAGCCCGTTAATGTCCGTATGTTATATAGTTCGGGTTTTATCGGTTTTTACTTGTATTAAGTACTTATATATCAGTATATGACTTTTAAAAATTTTACATTAGACGGTCCGATCGTCTAAGTTTTAATTGACGAAAAACGTTAATTTTACGGTATTAGCCGAAAAGACGTAAAAATCATGTTTATAGTTTTTATAACTTATAAAACTTACCAAACTACCATTTTTATAGAATGTCCATTTACTTATCCTTATACATGTTTATATAAATGAAATATATAAGTTAGTGGGTTTTAATTCACATTTTATACTATATTTGGTTGAGTGCTTATATAATAATATTAAACTCTAATTTCACAAAATCAGTCCTAAATTTTAAGTTCACTAAAATGTCCATATCTAGAGTTCTATAACGAGATAGGACCTAAACTTTTTATCACAAAAACTATATGATATGTGCTTCATTTTATTCCTTTATAGCTATTGATGAATCAACCTTTAATTATTTTAATAAATTCGTCCAAAACAGTGTAGGCAGATTTACACTCTAAACTTGTTTTGATCATATCTCACTCATTTTTATGATTCCATTGTATGGACAACTCTCACATGTGTATAACACCTAGAACTTACTGTATATTGATTCCACTTTACCATTTTATCAGTTTAACATTTGGTTACTTTCTGTTTTTATACAGCCATCACATTAAGCAAGATTTTAACTATTTTACCTATGGTTTTCCATCTTTTTAACCATGTTTATCAAATCTATCAACACCAAATCCCCACATAATATTTTTAATCATCATTCATCATCATATACATATACATAAATAAAGAAATTACAAGATTACATAATCAAAATAACAAGAGGATAGGAAGAAACAATCTCTATACCACCAATAGTGATGAAAAGATGAGTTTTTGATGAACAAGACTTGGTTCTTGTTACCAAATCTTCAACTTTAGCAAGGAAACTTCTTGGGTCCTTTGAATGGATGAACACCTCCAAGAAATCAGCCCTTGAACCTCATGAAAACTCCTTTTTAGTTGTTAAGATCACCTCAAATCATCATGTGTTCAATGGGTTATCATCATATGCAAGTTATATATATGATTTGTGGTTAAGATTTTTTATCAATGGTGGTGTTTTTTTATGTATATGGGACGTTCAAGGAGAGAGTAGAGAGAAAATAAAGTGGTTTGCATGTATGAGAATGAGAGAAATGGTTTTGGGAGCTTGTTTTATGGTTTGGTTGTTTTGGTCAAATGTAAAGGACATGTGTCCATTACCTTGTATAAAAGTGACACCAAGGGGTGTTCTGGCTTAGTCTTGCCATTTTATTTAGTGGGGGTGGGACAAGTGTCCCACTTGTCTCATCTCCACTAATTTACGGGTACTCCTCGATTCTAGTTTCCTCGATTTGCGTGCCCTCGGGTCGTTTTACGAAAAACGTTTTTATAAATTATGAATCAACGGCACAAAACGAATCTAATAAAAATTGTCTCGTCAAAAACGGAGTTCAAAAACGTAAATACGTAATCCTAAGGTTTCCGGATTAGTCGTAAAGGACGTTAAATTATTCATGTAAGTCCTAATCTCTTCTCGTAAATTAGTGAGTTTATGAACCAACACAAATTTGAAATCCCAAAATAATATTCACGGATGAATTTATTTTCTTAAATGTCGGGTTGTCACCAAGAACGGTGTATGTAAACGTAAGCATGTAACGTAGAATCCTCCGGTTTAGACGTAGTCGATGCTACTTCAAGACGTAAATCCAATTTTTTTCCCAAAAATAAGTGAGTTCATAATATAACATTAATATAATGTTTTTAAATAATACTTGAGAATAAAATATCAACCATAAATTGACGGATTGTCACAGCATTTATCCCTAAACAGGATCTTTGTCCTCAAAGATCAATTTATCTTACTACTCGCTTCTTATAGAGTTAAAGCCATGTGGGTATTTCCTCCACATTCGGTATTTTCTCACAAGTGTAATTCATTACAATACGCGAGTTTCATCAAACATCACCACGGGAATAAGATCAGGCTTAATGTTGACTTACTTTCTCTATCCATGATGTTCACGGGTTTTTGATGAATGCAACTTTTCGCCGATCTAAACTTCATCAAAAAGTAATCAGATTTTCACTTGATAGACATTTTATCAAGTTCGATATACGAAACATAATTCACGCAGCTCTTGAAGTCTTAGGGTAGATCCAGCTTATATGCCTTTCAACCCAACTTTTACATCATCTCAATGGTCCCATACAACGGGGACTTATATCCCATGATCTTTCAGATCATCAATTTATTTTTCCATAGTTAAAATTTTTGGCATAACTTCGCTACCCATCTGGCACTTCAAGATCTACATTTCATATTCACATAACCTCCTGCCCACTACCGGCAGTCAATAATCAGATCCTAATTTCAACAATCATTTCAGGTCTCGCGGGTCGGGTATTTTGTAAGGTTAGGTTTGCCATCATAGGAAACCTTAAACCTGAAAGACATGTCCAACTCACAATGGGTGTATGTCGGGTGTCTTCATCCCAACTCCTGCTTACAGATGCTCTAATATATATCCTCACAAGATTCGATCTTGATCCTAATACGATAATTATCAATGATAATCTCTCCAAAGGAAAACGATTTTATAGTTTATTACCAAAGGTCAATAATTCAAACATAAACAGCACTTATAGTATTTTGTATCGTTACTTTACCTCGTCCCTTCGATTGGGGTGGTACACAGTACTCTCATCAAGATTCGTTCTCAATGACTTCTGAGCAAATATCTAGAAATTCGATGCGAAGCGAGGATCTTGATAGAGATGATCGATACATGCACACCATGTTTACATAACTCCTTTAAATACAAAAGAGTCAATTTCTTCATCAAGAATCTATCATTAACAGGAATGATATTAGCAGATTTGGTCAGTCTGTCGACGATTACCCAAATGGAATCAAATTCAGATGATGACCTTTGCAATAGTTAGACGTTTACTAATGTATGAGGCGATGTCTGCCTTCATAATTTGCCATCAGTGCAACTTCTTCAGAAAAAGATACATTTAGTCAGAAATGTCATGAATAGAATACTTATACTTAAGAGATTCCAACATGACTAAATCTCAAAATCCACTATATTCAGACAACCACAAGTAGCCTTTAAAACATTTAACGCCATTGGCTTCTCAATTCTAATGTTCACATTAGCTGTGAACCCCTTTTTTATTATATATATTATTCTTCTTACAAGCATCAATTATTTCTAAATTGCTCGGCAATTTATTTTGCACATTCATTATTAAGAAATACATCCTAATTGATTATTTATCCTTCCTATATAATGTGTCAGTAATTACGTTTACTTTCCTAGATGGAATAAATATCATGACCGTATTTATTCGAAAATTCTCACATTTTCTAAGTCTTAGTTTTATCTCAACTATTGTTTTTATCAGTTTTGCTCAATCCTACGTTTAAAGCGTCGATAATTACTACAAGTAATTAAATAATAAATATTTAATTTATATGAAACGTAAACGCAATTTTTTTTATATTTTTTTTTTAAAAATTTTCTCAGTTCGACCAATTATATAAAAATGTTCAAAATAAATTTGAATTTAATTAACAAGATTTTTGTTGATTTATCGAAAATAGTTAAAATAGTTAATAAGATCCGTAAATGTTCGAAAAATCTTTGTTTATACTTTGGTCAAAATTTCTTAGTTGACAAGCAAAAATTGTCGTTTTAAATTTCTAGTCATGGTTTAAATGCTTTCCTCAATCCCTCTTAGGTTGTCTTGAGGTATGCACAAACATTTACCCCTAAACAGGAGTTTAGTTAAATGATTTGGGCATAAGGAAATAATCCCTTAAAAATTTCTTTGATAAAATATCTGTCAAAACATATTTCCATTTTCTTTTTAGTAAAACCCAAAGCCTTAATGGCTCTAATCATTGAAAAGTCATTATAGATTCCATTATCTTATTAATCACACGGTCAAATAATGTAATGGATCTATTCTTAAATCTCATGTTAATTATCTAAGGTATAGGTTTTCATTGTTCAGCCAATCCAGGGCAATCTATAAATAATTATTAACTCATTCTTATTCTTATAAACAAACAGATTTTTCTTAATGATCACAAGCATAAATTTATCAAATTACAGCCTACACACGTGATTCACCAAATTTATGAATGCTACACGTGCATTGATCAATCCAAACAACATAACATGAAACTCATAATGTTCATCACGAGTTCTAGATGTAGTGATTGGAATAGATAATCTTCTTTGCGGACGTGAAGTTGATGATAACCATGTCGTGGATCAAATTTTTAAAACATACGCTAGAATCTTGTAAATGATCGAACAAATCTATCATCTTGGGTAGTGGATATAGATTTTTAATCGTCAATTTACCTAGTTCATGGTAATTCAACAAATATAAGGAATAATAACACCATAGCTCTTAATGATGACGAGCTCGGTAGAATAAAAGCTTTCTCCGACAACTCTCTCAGTTGTACGGTAATTCCTTTAATTCAGATGGTGCTGACGTAGAGTGCACACGCCACAGGTGCAGCACTGAGTATATAATCAATACCAAATTCAACTTGTCTTAATGGCGAAAGTCTAGGTAATTCATCAACAAATACCTCCTAAAGTTTCAGATAACAGAAACATGTTTTAATAAATTCATATTAGGTTCTTTCTAGATTACAAGATCTATGACTAGTTTATAACCATTCATGGTATAATTTCAAGTCTAAATGCAGGATATGGTCATCCTTCAAGTATTATATTGATCACTTTTGATAATCAATATATTATCTTTTAGGCGAATTCTATTCGAGTTCCCATCAATTAAGACAATGTCGTCATGTCATAATCAATCAATCCATTCTATTGGCACTATCAACTTTCCAGTTTCATTACCGTCAATAAGATGTGAACTTCTCAAAAGACTAATAATAACTCATAATCCTTCACAAATTCAAGGATATATGGAGACACAACTACCATTAAAAGAGTAAGGTCAACGCATAATCTACGCGAGAGAATTTCAAATCAGATACAGACGAAAACATTAACGAATATGAGTATATCCCATGTTTTCATAAGTTGAGTACGCATTCGAAAGCTCCTCGGATCGTTACCCAGGTCATTCAAATGAAATCAAATCAAAAGAAATGATGGGAACGTCGATACATCCAGTCGGGTATCAACACTCGGTAATCAGATACTTTTCCTAAGAATCTTACTACGGGAGAATTGGACAAGAAATAATTGTCAACTATCAAATAAGACAATTTCCACAGATGAGTAAATTCGACTCAGAAGAATAGATGCTACAGGCACATATGTAGGTGTCCCTAACACTATGTCCCTATTTTTCACTTCTTGCAGATCTCATAAAATTTAATCTTTCACAATCTTCAAAGAAAATGTAGTGTTTATTCATTAGTTTTATGGTGACTACTAATCAGCCTTGCATGGTCCATTCCAAATTGTATGTAGGCGCGCAACTATATACAATTTCAAGATTAACGATGCAATACTCAGTTCGTCAAAATTTTATCATCATGTTTATAATAAAAACATTTTCATGCTTAATTCTTAAATATGAATCAAAAATAAATTTACAAAGATTTTCTTTGTTATGAAAACAATTAAGTTTTCTAAGGTGTTTTATAAACAACCTCATTTCGATAACAATCACTTATAAATCTTACTTTGAATAATCCTTATAGTGATGAAAATTTAGTTTTTTCTCAAGGGATATTGTTTTATCTTATAAAAACAATGAGTGATCTGCAAAAGAGTGATGAAAGCTTGTTCACCAAGAACTAACTACAATATGATAGGAAATGAGCTTTAGCCAAATAATCATGAGGTTCATGACCTCGATGGCACTCAGGAATACAAAGAGAATAATCCACAACGTAACTCAATTCGAGATGAGTACTTGTTCAATGGTTGCATAACTAATGCGAGCATTAGGATGAAGCGATAAAAGATAGATATCATCGATACATGTAGAATTTAGCAATCAAAGGTAGTCTTTTCATTAATCACAAACAAGTCAAAATTGTACCGTAACA
Source organism: Glebionis coronaria (assembly GCA_025667525.1). NCBI lineage: Eukaryota > Viridiplantae > Streptophyta > Magnoliopsida > Asterales > Asteraceae > Glebionis > Glebionis coronaria. The sequence continues at coordinate 170,135,731 of CM046882.1, read as the reverse complement.
CATTATGTGTCACTATGTCATATAATTCCAAGAACTCATCCTACCAACAGATGTCTCAGTTAAGTTAGGTATTATTTTTAAAAGATACCACAATGAATACTAATCTACAAGAGTCATTAGGTATCCCACCTGTCCCGGAAGATCCATCGGTCCCAATTCAAAAGAAGATTTCTTCAATTTATTTATTGGACACTGGGCATCCTCATCATTGGACAATGGCCTAGGAACAACCCTTAACACGAACCTACAATCATTTAAAATCTTATAATTCAATCACAGGACTTAACGACTTCCTCTTAACAATCTCATATTCCATATAGGTTAAATTTTATTTTATTCAAGTTTTAATCAACTTAAACTCAATGCGATATCCTACATCATTCTTCAATACTTTCAACCTTATTTTTAGACCTTAATAGGGCAATAAAATCTCAATATGATCAACACTTAATTTCCAATCCTATAGCTCCTTCATCAATAGTTATCAAATGAGTCACTAGTATGAAACGACTCAAACATTCAATTAGACTTCTCGGAAAGGTACTAGTGGCATGAGGCTTTTGGGTAATGGTTCCAATGACAGCCTCAAGTGCAACATTCACCCTTTCGATTTCAATTTTTAAGAATTGGGTGACACCGAATCAGATGACACCTTTCCAGGTGGTAACGTTTTTTTAAAACTCCACTCTATAAAGAAAGATCGTCATGACATCGATATCAGATTTAATCTCGCCAATTCTTCTTTAATATCATAATCAACTACTATCAACATTTCTACGAATATCAACCATTTTGTTGGGATCATAAATATCCACAACTTGACTTAGATCTAGAATAGCTAGAATTCCTACGGGAATAGCTTCGATTGATTTACTAGGGGAGTTAGGGTTCCTTGTGACAATCTACGTCGTATAAATACCTCGTATAAATATTATAATAATCATCAAACAATCATGTAATCAAATTACATCATATATATATATATATATATATATATATATATATATATATATATATATATATATATATATATATATATATATATATATATATATATATATATATATATATATATATATATATATATATATATATATATATATATATATATATATATATATATATATAATACAACTCAATACAGCGGAAGACTCGTTGGTGTTACGAGATAGCACATTACTCACATCATAGACAACGTATAAAAATGGCGTCGTTTAATAATAAAGTATTTCCATTCATAAATATCAAAGTTACATAGGTCCCAAGTCATATTATTTCATACAAAGTTTTTACAAAGCATTTGAATGGAAATTATTGTTTAAGTGCGGGCCATGAATTCTTGATGTCTTCCCGAGAATTACCTTCAAGTACCTGAGACAAAACATGTTAAAAGAAAAGGTCAGCGATAGCGCTGAGTGAATTCATAGAGTTTAATAAAACCATTAATATATCATCGGTATATAATTATTACCGAAAATCATTTTTGTACAAATCCATGTAGTAGGCCATAAAATAGCCAAAATCATTTTATACAAATCCTTGTCAAAATCATAATGTAGGCTTTCGCCTTCAAAATCATTATACGAGCCAATGTCGTAAAAACATCATACAATACGTTTTATAACGTTGTATAGATTAAATAAAAACCGTTATATGAATATGGTTATATATAACCAAAACACGAACATAATATCAATAGTATGACCCTGTATTGCTAGTCAGGCAATACATCGTAATTCGGTGCGTATAGCAGTATTTCGTTAATTGGATTATTATAAGCCGCATGACATTGTTACCTTACTAAACCAAACAATGGGTAGCTAGCCCGAAACTCATTTGCCCATCTAAATTAGCGTGTCGTCACAAAGGTCACGCTATGTAAATCTTCTCATACATAAATTCGCTTACCAATCAATGTGGCACGACGGGGATCAACCGTCAAGGCGCGAACTGGGGTGATCGTCCCCAAATAGTACTATTATATGCATAAGCGTCTACCAAATCCCGGTAGTTCACAATTCATGCTAATGGGACTTTTAGTGACATAACCTAACTTTAATAATCTATTTTATTTCATCTATCGGGTCATTTAATCATTCATCGGGTCATACAATCATTCGGGTCCAAATCAATAAACAAACAATCGGGACAACTAGTGTCCTATTTCATAAAAACTAACATGTTATCTCCCTCGCGGGTTATCAAACATTTCATAAAAACATTTAAAAGAGTGCGAGTCTATGAACTCACGTTGATGTGGGAAGGGCGGTTATCGGCGATTCGGATGTACGGTACGTGCTTCAATCACGGAAACCTAGACAAATAATACTCGTCTTAGACTCGTGTCCAATGACTTTATAAAAATAACAATTATGTATACATATGATGATTATATATATGATGATCAAGTGGGTTTACATATTCTCATTTACTCATTTTAGTGTTATGTGTCGATAACTTTATTATTAGTTCTTTAACTTGTATTAATCCATTTCATACTTTTATTATCAGTATTTACACTTTAAATGTTGGGCCTAAATGGTTTAAGCCCAATAAATAAGTTTATAAGTGTTTTAGCCCATTTTGTTGTATTATTAGTCCAATAACGTTAACTTACTACTTGTGTTCTATTTTTATCAAAAACTAGCATGTTATCTCCCTCGCGGGTTTACAAATCATTTTATAAAACATTTAAAAGTGTGCGAGGCTATGAACCCACGTTGATAATGAAAGGCGGATTATCGGCTACGGGCGTGCTTCGGTCACGGAAACCTATATAAATAATAATCGGTCTTAGACTTTTGTCCAATGACTTTATCAAAATAAAAAATATACATATGATGATTTTGTGCATATGATGATGATCAAGTGGGTTTATATATCCTTGTTTACTCATTTTAGTGTTTTCGTATTGTTAACTTTTTACTAGTTTACTAGTTTTACCTATTTACCTATTTTAAGTCCAATAAGATTATTGTAAGTTCTTTAACTTGTATTAGTCCATTTTATACTTGTATTATCAGTATTTACACTTTACATGTTGGGCCCAAATGGGTTAAGCCCAATAAGTACTTTTTATAAGTGTTTAACTTATTTAGTCCAATTATTAGTCCAATATGCTTACTTAGCTCGTTAATGTCCGTATGTCCTATAGTTTGGATTTTATCGGTTTTTACTTGTATTAGATACTTATATATATCAGTATATGACTTTTAAAAACTTTAAATTAGACGGGTTTGATCGTCTAAGTTTTAATTGGCGAAAAACGTTAATTTTACGGTAATAGCCGAAAAAGTCGTAAAAATCATGTCTATACTTTTTATAACTTATAAATATTATTCAACTACCATTTTTATAAATTGTCCATTTATTTAACCTTATACATATTTATATAAATGAAATTCATAAGTTAGTGGGTTTTAATTTCACATTTTATACTATATAATTTGAGTGCTTATATAATAGTATTAAACATTAATTCTTCAAAATCTGATTTTTAGTTTCATCTTCACCATTTTTATCATATCTAGAGTTATACAATGAATTAGAAGCTCAGTTTTGGATGGCATGAACTTAATATTATGTGCTACAATTAACTTAGTTATAGCTACTGCTCATTTTAAGTTTAACTATCCTTAACAGTTCCTACAAAACAGCGTATTCAGATTAGCACACTCATGTTGTTTTGATCATATCTCACTCATTTGAATGATTTCATTGCATGGCCAACTCTCACATGTGTATGACATCTTGTACTTACTGTAAATGGATTCCACCATGCAAATTTATCAGTTTAAGTTTTGGTTACTTACTGTTTTTATACAGCCAACAAATTAAGCATGATTTTAGCAATGTTTCTTATGGTTATTAATCTTTTTAAGCATATTTATCAACACTTGATCCCCACACAACATTTTTATCATCATATATTCATCATATACATATACGACAAGAAAGAAAATACATTTGATCTTTACAAAAATAACAAGAGAAAATGGAAAGGATGATCTTCTTTATCAACCAAGAGTATATCTTGTTTTTGGAAGACAACAACTTGATGAACACCAAATATATCTCCAAGATCATCAAACACCAAGAAAGTATGTTGAGAAATCAGCCCTAGGACACAAGCAAATCACCTCCTTTGTTGTTAAAATGGCCACCAAGTGATCAAGGCTTCAAGGTAACTCCATGATATAGCTAGATAACAAGTATTTTGTGGCTAGAAAAGATCAAAAGGGGTGTTTGTTCTTGAATATGGGACGGCAATGGTGATGGTTTGAGAGAGAACTGAGATTGTTTTGCATGTGCGAAATGGTGGTAATGAGAAGCTAGTTGTTTTTGAGTTAGTGTTAGCTTAAGTGTAAGGCTAACTTACACTTGTTAGCTTAATGTTATGGACCCGAATGATGCTATGACCCTATAAACGAAATAAAAAGGATTATTAGTAGTTAGGTTATGTCACTTAAAGTCCCATTAGCATGAATTGTGAACTACCGGGATTTGGTAGACGCTTATGCATATGATAGTACTACTTGGGGACGATCACCCCAGTTCGCGCCTTGACGGTTGATCCCCGTCGTACCACATTGATTCGTAAGCGAATTTATGTATGAGAAGATTACATAGTGTGATTTTTGTGACGACACGCTAACTTAGATGTGCAAATTGTTTGTCGGGTCTGCGGCCCGTTGTTTTCATAGTAAGGTAACAATGTCATGCGGCTAATAATAATCCTATATACAATACAATAACGATGCTAATAACGATGATAATATTACCTATAATGGTAATATTGAGGCTACGGTCTCATGGACGGTTTAAGATGTATGCTTGATTTATATATTGCCTGACTAGCAATACGAGGACTTACTTCTGATATTATACTTGTGTTCTGATTTCAACGATTGTTTTATATGACGGTTTTAATTAAACTCTATGAATTCACTCAGCATTCGCTGATATGATTTTTGCATGTTTTTATCTCAGGTGCTTGAAGGTAATCCGGATGGAGATCGACTCTAATGGCCCACAAAATATTAAAAATGTTCATTCGATCTATGTTTTGTAAACTTAATGACCTGTATAATTTGGGACCTGTTGTACACTTTAAAACTTTTTATCGAATGAATGTATGTTGAACCTCGTACAACCATTTTTATATGTTGTCTATGATTGGAGTTATTGTGCTATCCCGTAACACTCTAAAAGACCCTTCCGCTGTACGGATACGAAAATTGAGAGTGTTACAGTTTGGTGATACCAAACTGTAACACTCTCAATTTTCGTATCGGTACAGCGGAAGGGTCTTCTAGAGTGTTACGGGATAGCACAATAACTCCAATCATAGACAACACATAAAAATGGTTGTACAAGGTTCAACATACATTCATTCGATAAAAAGTTTTAAAGTGTACAACAGGTCCCAGATTATACAGGTCATTAAGTTTACAAAACATAGATCGAATGAACATTTTTAATATTATGTGGGCCATCAGAGTCGATCTCCATCCGGATTATCTTCAAGCACCTGAGATAAAAACATGCAAAAAATCATATCAGCGAATGCCGAGTGAATTCATAGAGTTTAATAAAAACAGTTATATAAAACAATCGTTAAAATCAGAACACAAGTATAATATCGGAAGTAAGTCCTCGTATTGCTAGTCAGGCAATATATAAATCAAGCATACATCTTATACCATCCATGAGACCGTAGCGTCAATATAACCATAATAGGTAATATTATCATTGTTATTAGCATCGTATTATATCGGATATTTAGATTATATAGGATTATTATTAGCCGCATGACATTGTTACCTTACTGTGAAAACAACGGGCCGCGAACTCGACAAACAATTTGCCCATCTAAGTTAGCATGTCGTCACAAAAATCACGCTATGGAAATCTTCTCATACATAAATTCGCTTACAAATCAATCTGGTACGACGGGGATCAACCGTCAAGGCGCGAACTGGGGTGATCGTCCCCAAATAGTACTATCATATGTATAAGCGTCTACCAAATCCCGGTAGTTCACAATTCATGCTAATGGGACTTTAAGTGACATAACCTAACTACTAATAATCCTTTTTATCTCGTTTATAGGGTCATAACATCATCCGGGTCCATATCATTAAGCATACCATCAGGACTACTTGTGTTCTATTTTTATCAACATCTTGCATGTTATCTCCCTCGCGGGTTTACAAATCATTTTATAAAACATTTAAAAGAGTGCGAGGCTATGAACTCACGTTGATAATGAAATGCGGATTATCGGCTACGGGCGTGCTTCGGTCACGGAAACCTATATAAATAATAATCGGTCTTAGACTTTTGTCCAATGACTTTTATCAAAATAATAATATACATATGATGATTTTGTACATATGATGATGATCAAGTGGGTTTATATATTCTTATTTCCTCATTTTAGTGTTTATGTATTGGTAACTTTTTACTAGTTTACTAGTTTTACCTATTTACATGTTTTAAGTCCAATAAGCTTATTATAAGTTCTTTAACTTGTTTTAATCCATTTTATACTTGTATTATCAGTATTCACACTTTACATGTTGGGCACAAATGGGTTAAGCCCAATAAGTTCTTTTTATAAGTGTTTAACTTATTTAGTCCAATTATTAGTCCAATATGCTTACTTAGCTCGTTTATGTCCGTATGTCCTATAGTTCGGGTTTTATCAGTTTTTACTTGTATTAGATACTTATATATCAGTATATGACTTTTAAAAACTTTACATTAGACGGGTTTGATCATCTAAGTTTTAATTGGCGAAAAACGTTAATTTTACGGTAATAGCCGAAAAAATCGTAAAAATCAAGTTTATAGTTTTTATAACTTATAAATCTTATTCAACTACCATTTTTATAAATTGTCCATTTATTAAACCTTATACATATTTATATAAATGAAATTCATAAGTTAGTGGGTTTTAATTTCACATTTTATACTATATAATTTGAGTGCTTATATAATAGTAATAAACATTAATTCTTCAAAATCTGATTTTTATTTTCATCTTCACCATTTTTATCATATCTAGAGTTATACAATGAATTAGAAGCTCATTTTTGGATGGCGTGAACTTCATATTATGTGCTACAATTAACTTAGCTATAGCTACTGCTCATTTTAAGTTTAACTATCCTTAACAGTCCCTACAAAACAGCTTATTCAGATTAGCACACTCATCTTGTTTTGATCATATCTCACTCATTTTAATGATTCCATTGCATGACCAACTCTCACATGTGTATGACATCTTGTGCTTACTGTAAATGGATTTTACCGTGCAAGTTTATCAGTTCAAGTTTTGGTTACATACTGTTTTTATACAGCCAACAAATTAAGCATGATTTTAGCCTTGTTTCTTATGGTTATTAATCTTTTTAAGCATATTTATCAACACTTGATCCCCACACAACATTTTTAACATCATATTTTCATCATATACATATACGACAAGAAAGAAAATACATTTGTTCTTTAAAAAAATAACAAGAGAAAATGGAAAGGATTATCTTCTTTACCAACCAAGAGTATATCTTGTTTTTGGAAGACAATAACTTGATGAACACCAAATGTAACCCCAAGATCATCAAACACCAAGAAATTATGTTGAGAAATCAGCCCTAGGACACAAGCAAATCACCTCCTTTGTTGTTAAAATGGCCACCAAGTGATCAAGGCTTCAAGGTAACTCCATGATATTGCTAGATAACAAGTATTTTGTGGCTAGAAAAGATCAAAAGGGGTGTTTGTTCTTGAATATGGGACGGCAATGGTGATGGTTTGAGAGAGAATTGAGATTGTTTTGCATGTGTGAAATGGTGGTAATGAGAAGCTAGTTGTTTTTGAGTTAGTGGTAGCTTAAGTGTAAGGCTAACTTACACTTGTTAGCTTAATGTTTACATGATGCCACATCTTTGATGTGGTTTCATGTTTGGGCCATCCCATGTGTAGTTGGGTGGGATAAATTATTTTGTCCCACCTCACTAATTTATGGGTATTCCTCGATTCTAGTTTCCTCGATTTGCGTGCCCTAGGGTCGTTTCACGAAAAACGTTTTTATAAGTTATGAATCAACGGCACAAAACGAATCCAATAAAAATTGTCTCATCAAAAACGGAGTTCAAAAACGTAAATACGTAATCCTAAGGTTTCCGGTTTAATCGTAAAGGACGCTAAATTATGCACGTAAGCCCAAATTTAAATCCGTAAATTGTGAGTTCATCAACCAACACAAAAATAAGTTTCAAAATATTATACGAGAAAATAATTCACTACCTGAAAATGTTAGATTGTCACAGCTTTTCCTCCTAAAAGGGATCAACGTCCTTGTGATCCATTTTATTTTGATGTCCGTTTCTTATTGAAATCGAAGAGGTGCAGATATTTCTTCCACATTTCATCCTCTCGTTCCCAAGTATATTCCGGTCCATGCTTTGAATTCCATCGGATCTTGACAATAGGTATCCGACTTTGTTTCAGTTGCTTTACCTCACGATCCATAACCTCTACGGGCTCTTCGATAAAATGCAACTTCCCATCTATTCGAACCTTATTTAACGAAATTTTCTCATCACTCACTGCTAGACATTTCTTCAGATTAGATACATGGAATGTGTTGTGAACACCATGAAGTTCTGGGGGTAACTCTAGTTTGTAAGCCACCGGACCTACTCTAGATAAAATCTTAAAGGGTCCAATATAACGGGAATTCAATTTTCCTCGCTTTCCAAATCTTATGACGCCTTTCCATGGTGATACTTTCAACATTACTTGGTTACCCACTTTAAACTCCATTGGCTTCCGCCGCACATCCGCGTAACTTTTCTGTCTACTACGGGCAGTCAACAACCTATTCTTAATCTGAATTATCATCTCCGTAGTCTCCCGGATCAATTCCGGTCCCGTGAGTTGGGTATCCCCAACTTCACTCCAACATACAGGAGATCTACACTTCCTACCATACAAAGCTTCAAACGGTGCATCCTTAATACTAGAATGGTAACTATTGTTATACGAAAACTCTGCTAAAGGAAAATGTTTATCCCAATTCTTACCAAAATCTAACACACAAGCTCTCAACATATCTTCCAGTCTTTGTATCGTCCTTTCACTCTGCCCATCAGTCTGGGGGTGATAAGCAGTGCTCATGTCGAGATTTGTTCCCAAAGATCTTTGGAGAGATTTCCAAAAATTCGATGCGAATCTAAGATCTCGATCTGAAATGATCGATACAGGCACTCCATGCTTGCATACAACATTCTCAAGGTATATACGATTCAGCTTCTCCAGTGAGAACTGCTCTTAACCGGAATGAAGTGTGCTGATTTGGTCAGTTTGTCGACGATAACCCAAATCGAGTTGTTTCCAGATGATGTTCTAGGAAGCTTGGTGATAAAGTCCATCGTAATTCGCTCCCACTTCCATTCAGGAATCTTTGGTTGTTGAAGTAGTCCTGATGGCTTTTGATGTTCAGCTTTAACTCTAGCACAAGTCAAGCATTGAAGAACATACATAGCAATATCACCTTTCATATTCGACCGCCAGTACAACTTCTTCAAATCATGGTACATCTTATCAGATCCCGGATGAATGGAATACTTAGATTTATGGGATTCTAACATAATCAAATCTCTTAAGCCTCCAAACTTAGGTATCCACATACGACCTCTTAAGCATTTCACTCCATCAGCTCTAATCTCTAAAGGATCTCCTTCTCCTCGAAACCCTTCATTAACAAAATTTTCTTTCTTACAGGCTTCTATTTGCGCATTTCTAATTTGCTCAGGCAAATTATTGTGCACGGTCAAGACTAGAGAACGTACCCTGATAGGCTCGCTATCTTTCCTGCTTAACGCATCGGCAACAACATTGGCTTTTCCTGAGTGATATTTTATATCACAATCATAGTCACTTAACAACTCTATCCATCTTCGTTGCCTCATGTTCAATTCCTTCAGATCGAGAATATACTATAGGCTTTTGTGATCGGTGAATACCGTACACTTGGTGCCATACAGATAATGTCTCCACAACCTAAGAGCAAAGACTACAGCTCCTAACTCAAGATCATGAGTAGTATAATTCTCCTCATTCTTCCTTAATTTCCTAGAAGAATAAGCTATCACTTTCTCTCGCTGCATCAAAACAGCTCCATAGCCTCTAAGAGATGCATCACAATACACTACAAAATCTTCACTCCCGTTGGGTAATGATAAGATTGGCGCACTACATAATTTTTGCTTCAATGTCTGAAATGCTCCATCCTCATCACTTCCCCAAACGAAAGCTTTATTCTTCTGGGTAAGCTTAGTCAAGGGTTTAGCTATTAAAGAAAATTCTTTAATGAATCGCCTATAATAGCCAGCCAATCCTAAGAACTGTCACACTTCCGTTGGCGTTGTCGGTGCAGACCAATTCTTAATGGCTTCAACCTTTGCAGGATCAACATGAATTCCATCTTTGTTAATCACATGACCAAGAAATTACACAGAATCTAACCAGAAATCACATTTCGAAAATTTAGCATACAACTTTTCATCCTTCAACAAACTCAAAACAATCCTTAAATGTTCTCTATGTTCATCTTCATTCTTAGAATAGATTAAAATATCGTCAATAAACACAATCACAAATTTATCCAAGTAGGGCTTGCACACTTGATTCATTAAATCCATGAAAACCGCAGGTGCGTTAGTTAACCCAAATGGCATTACTTGAAATTCATAGTGTCCATAACGAGTTCTAAATGCAGTTATAGGAATATCTTCTTCACGGACACGAAGTTGGTGATATCCTGACCGCAAATCCATCTTAGAATACACCCTAGATCCTTGTAGTTGATCAAACAAATCATCAATCCTAGGTAAAGGATATCGATTTTTAATTGTCAACTTATTCAGTTCCCTATAATCAATGCACATACGGAAAGATCTATCCTTCTTCTTAACGAACAAGACTGGAGCTCCCCAAGGCGACGAGCTCGGTCGAATAAAACCTTTATCAGACAACTCCTTAAGTTGCTCAGATAACTCCTTTAATTCAGAAGGGGCTAATCGGTAAGGCGCACATGAAAATCTTTTGACTATAACGGTGCTGAAGAATTCCCGAGTTACCGACAAGGCCAGACTGAGAAGTGTTATTTTAATATATATATATATATATAACTTGGATTATATATATATATATATATATATATATATATATATATATATATATGATGTAATTTTATTACATGATGGTTTGATGATTATTTTGATATTTATACGAGGTATTTATACGACGTAGATTGTCACAAGGAACCCTAAATCCCCTAGTAAATTAATCGAAACTATTCTCGTAGGAATTCTAGCTATCCTAGATCTAAACCAAGTTGTGGATATTTATGATCCCAACAAATGGTTGATATCCGTAGAAATGTTGGTATTAGTTGATTAAGATATTAAAGAAGAATTGGCGAGATTATATCTGATATCGATGTCATGACGATCTATCCTTATAGAGTGAAGTTTGACAAAACCTTACCACCTGGAAAGGTGTCATCTGATTCGGTGTCACCCAATTCTTAAATTTGAAATCGAAAGGGTGAATGTTGCACTTGAGGCTGTTATTGGAACCATTACCCAAAAGCCTCATGCCACTAGTACCTTTCCGAGAAGTATAATTGAATGATCGAGTCATTTCATACTAGTGACTCATTTGATAATTGTTGTTGTAAGAGCTATAGGATTGGAAATTAAGTGTTGATCATATCAAGCTTTTATTGCCCTTTCAAGGTCTAAGAATAAGATTGAAAGTATTGGAGATTGAGATAGGATATTGCATTGAGTATGATTTGGTTGAAACTTGAATGAACTAAAATTTAACTCATATGGAATAAGAAATTGTTAAGAGGAAGTCGTTAAGTACTGTGATTGAATTATAAGGTTTTAATTGATTGTTGATTCGTGTTAAGGCCTCTAAGAGATGCATCACAATACACTAGAAAATCTTCACTCCCGTCGGGTAATGATAAGATTGGCGCACTACATAATTTTTGCTTCAATGTCTGAAATGCTCCATCTTCATCACTTCCCCAAACGAAAGGTAAATTCTTCTGGGTAAGCTTAGTCAAGGGTTTAGCTATCAAAGAAAATTCTTTAATGAATCGCCTATAATAGCCAGCCAATCCTAAGAACTGTCGCACTTTCGTTGGTGTTGCCGGTGCAGACCAATTCTTAATGGCTTCAACCTTTGCAGGATCAACATGAATTCCATCTTTGTTAATCACATGACCAAGAAATTGCACAGAATCTAACAAGAAATCACATTTCGAAAACTTAGCATACAACTTTTCATCCTTCAACAAATTTAAAACAATCCTTAAATGTTCTCTATGTTCATCTTCATTCTTAGAATAGATTAGAATATCGTCAATAAACACAATCACAAATTTATCCAAGTAGGGCTTGCACACTCGATTCATTAATTCCATGAAAACCGGAGGTGCGTTAGTTAACCCAAATGGCATTACTTGAAATTCATAGTGTCCATAACGAGTTCTAAATGCAGTTATAGGAATATCTTCTTCACGGACGCGAAGTTGGTGATATCCTGACCGCAAATCTATCTTAAAATACACACTAGATCCTTGTAGTTGATCAAACAAATCATCAATCCTAGGTAAAGGATGTCGATTTTTAATTGTCAACTTATTCAGTTCCCTATAATCAATGCACATACGGAAAGATCCATCCTTCTTCTTAACGAACAAGACTAGATCTCCCCAAGGCGACGAGCTCGTTCGAATAAAACCTTTATCAGATAACTCCTTAAGTTGCTCAAATAACTCCTTTAATTCAAAAGGGGCTAATCGGTAAGGCGCACGTGCCACCGGTGCAGCACCAATAATTAAATCGATTCGAAACTCTACTTGCCTTATCGGTGGAAGTCCGGGTAAATCTTTAGGAAATACCTCAAGAAATTCACAAATAATAGGTACATCTTCCAATCGTTTCTCCCTAGACTCATTCCTGGTCACTTGAGCTAAGAATAACTCACAACCATTCCTGATGTACTTTTGGACTTTAATACATGAAACGATTTTCAAACGGGATTCACCTCGATTACCATCAATTACTAACGTCCTATTCCTAAGAGGAATCTTAACCTTCTTCTCTCCACATAAAATAGTAGCATTATTCAACGACAACCAATTCATACAAATATAATAATATCAAAACTACCTATTTCTATCAACATCAAATCAATCGGAAAGGAATAGTTCAAGAGATTTAGAGAGCATCCTTCTAATAGCTTATTAGTTTTCACTAATTTACCATTAGCCAATTCCACCTCGTAACTGGTATTTATCTCAACAGGTTCAATGTCAATAAGGGCACTAAACTTAGTGGATACAAAGCTCCTATCAGCACCCGAATCAAATAAAGCAACAACATAATGATTGTTGAGTAAAAACGTACCGGTAACGACATTCGGATCCTCTTTCTTCACCTCACTTTTTCCAAGTTGATAGACACCACCCTGGGGGTTTCTTCCAGGTACAATCGCTTTCAACTTGGGGCATTCCAATTTCCTATGACCTTCTTCAATACAGTTGAAGCAAATGGTTCCCTTCTTACACCTTTCAACCTTATGTCCAAGCTTTCCGCAATTTCGGCACTTCCAGCAGTCGCCAGCATGCCTCTTGTTGCCACACTTAGGACATCTATCATCGTTGCGCGGTGTGTTGTTGGTAAGAGCATTCGCATTCCCCTTTCTCTGGTTCTGACGGCGATTGAAATTCTTCCTATTATCACCTCTATCTACACGATCACCGTCTCCCTTTCTTTTCTCACCAACACGGGCTTCATCTTCCCTATCCTGAATTATCTGTCCAATGAGTTGGTAAGCCATTCGAACAGCATCATCAATGGTCAGTGGTTTAGATGATGTCATGTCCCCCCGAATATTCCTGGTCAACCCTTTAATATATTGCTCAATTCGGATCTCTTCGGGTTCTACCAATCGAGGACATAGCAAGGCCAACTCATGGAATCGGTTTGTGTAACTATCAATGTCCACACCTTTCATTCTCAGATGAATCAACTCTTGTTCTAACCTAATGATCACACTACGGGGACAAAACTCCAAAGTCATCCACTTCTTAATTTCATCCCAAGGAGTAGCATTAGCAGCATCAATACCCATGAAAGCAATTCTCCCGTTCCACCAAGTCAACGCACGAACTTTAAGAGTAGCCATAGCAAAAGTCACCTTATCTTCCACCTTATACTTACTAATTCGAAACACTGACTCAATCTTCTCAATTCACTGGCTTAATCCTATAGCACCTTCAGTTCCATTAAAAGGTAGAGGTTCATACTTCATGAACGTCACATAAGTACAGCCACCAACTTCAGGTGCATTAGTTCCAAGTCCTCCTACATTTCCTCCAGCATTAGCATTCACATTCACATTAGTACCGCCAATTCCACTACCGCCAGCTCCACTACCGCCAGCTCTACTACCGCCAGCTCCACTACCGCCAGCTCCACTACCGCCAGCTCCACTACCGCCAGCTCCACTACCGCCAGCTTCATTTCTAGCATTTGCCCTAAATTCAGTCATAGATGCAGTAACTTGCTCCGTAATAATCCTACGTACATCATCCTCAGTCACAGCCTTCTTGGGCGGCATAGTTCTATAATTTCACAATTTCAAAGTATTAAGCATTCACCCAACAAGGATTCATATAAGATGGATTGTATTCATAATCAAGATACAAATAAGGCACAATATGGAATTCAAGACAAAATACATATTTCATTCGATTTGAAACAGAAGCATTGTCTTAATTACATCCCATATCAAAGTTCTAGCATTATATATATACTCAAAATTCGTGCCAAGTCTACTACTAACAAGTCGGTTCAGTCAAAGCTACAAAAGTACAAACGATACAAAGGTCACTACTAAATACAGACTGGTCTACTGAGAACCGCCAGATGGTCCATCATCCATCGTCTTCTTTATCTTCGTCGGACGATCACTAGACACATCTTCAGCTGGGCGCTTACGGATCACTCCTCTTTCAACCATGTCAGCATAAAATCTACTATTCCAACCCATGGATATATTCAACTCCTTCTCAGCTTTCTCACGCATCGCACGAGCTACATTCAACTGAATATCCATAGAATTCACCTTTTTCTTCATAGCAGCAAACTCACCACTTTCTAACACCGATAACCTCCTAAAAGCCTCATTCAAACCACGCTCTACATCAGTCAAATCCAAACTAAGCAATTCCCGCTCTTTCTCACCAACCTTAGTCTTCGACTCCAAATAAGCAACATGAGTCTGAACAACACCTAATCCAATCTCTGTCATACTACTCTTAACACGGGAAGCATCTAGATCACGTCTCAAGG
The DNA here is from genome assembly GCA_025667525.1 of Glebionis coronaria. Classification (NCBI taxonomy): domain Eukaryota; kingdom Viridiplantae; phylum Streptophyta; class Magnoliopsida; order Asterales; family Asteraceae; genus Glebionis; species Glebionis coronaria. Next base: position 170,120,285 of record CM046882.1, on the reverse strand, counting down.
CCCATGGTGCAAGACCATCAATATGAGTAGCCTCTCGAGTACTAGACGACTCTCCTATCACACGTCTACGAGTAGCAACACCATCAGTACCGTCAGGTGCATTATCATCCTCATCCTCCTCTGATTTAGAATCAGATTCAGACAATTCAGTCATTTCATCCCTAGGTAGCTCAACCTCAGAATCAGACAAATAAACTGGTGGGGGTAAAGGCTCGCCCTCTGGAACATCATAAGGATAAATAAGCTCAGCTTCCTCATCGTCATAAACCTCATAGTCTATACCTACATCCTCCTCGACATCCTCGTCGTCAATCTCATCATCTAAATTATCTAACCCAATCTCCTCATCATTCTCAATAACAACTTTATCAATCTCATTTTCTACCATATCAACCTGAGGGGCAATCTGATCTCCTAGTCCTACCTCGGGCTCGGGATCCTCAAATGGTTCCTCTTCATCATCCATATCATAATCTACTAAGTCTAAATAAGGATCATCATCTACATTAGGTTCGGGAATAGCATGATTCTCTACAGGAATATTAGGGTCAGCCATGACAATCTGCATTTATATATATATCTCTCGTATTTGGATAACATACTATTTAAACAATCACATACTAAAATCACGATATATACATATATATAAATTATATTATATATAACAAAATATATATCTTCTCAATAGGGCTTGTTGGTAACGTCGGAGATCTCTGGCACCGTTATAGTCAAAAGATTTTTCAAATATTTTCTGAAATGTTCATAGTTAAAAGATTTTGAAAAGTTTTGTTCAAAACCAAGATGAAAGATTTGCTCGATCATTTACAAGGTTATCATCATCTTCGCATCCACAAAGAAGATTATCTATTCCAATCACTACATCCAGAACTTGTAATGAACATTATGAGTTTCACATGATGTCGATTGGATTGACTAATACACATGTAGCATCCATAAATTTGGTGAATCACGTGTGTAGGCTGTAATTTGATAAATTCATGCTTGTGATCATTAAGGATCATTTGTTTGTTTCTAAGAATAAGAAGGAGATAATAATTATTTATAGATTGCCCTGAATTGGCCGAACAATGAAAACATGTACCTTGAATATTTAACAAGTGATTTAAGGCTTGATCCTTTACATAACATGACCGTTTGATTAATGATGGTAAGATATATTTATAGTGACTCTTCAAAAATTAGAAGTCATTTACGACTTTGGGTTTTAGCAAAAAGAAAGTGAAAATATGTTTTGACAAATGTTTTAATCAAAAGAATTTTTAAGGAATCATTCCCTTATACCCAAATCATTTAACTAAACTCCTGTTTAGGGGTAAATGTTTGTGCATACCTCAAGACAACTTAAGAGGGATTGAGGAAACCATTTAAACCATGACTTGAAAATTGAAACGACAATTTTTGCTTTTCAACTAAGAAAATTTTGACCAAAGTATAACCAAAGTTTTTTCGAATATTTACGAATCTTATTAATTATTTTCAATAAATCAAAAAAATAGTGTTAGCTAAATTCAAATATATTTTGAACATTTCTCTATAATTGGTCGAACTGAGAAAATTTAAAAAAATTTACGTTTACGTTTCATGAAATTTAATATTTATTATTTAATTACTTGTAATAACTATTGACGCTTTAGACGGCGGATTGAGCAAAACTGATAAAAATGGTAGTTGAGACGAAACTAAAACTTAGAAAATATGAAGAAAGAATTTCTAAATGAATACGGTCATGATATTTATTTTATCAGGGAAGGTGAATGTAGATACTGACACATAATATAGAAAGGAAAATATAGATAATAAAAAGGGTTTCGCGGCTAATGTGAACCATTAGAATTTTGAAGTCGATAGCGTTAAATGTTTTAAAGGCCACTTGTGGTTGCCTAAATATGTAGATTTAGAGATTTAGTCATGTTGGAATCTCATAAGATTAAGTATTCTATTCATGCCATTTCTGATTTAGTGTATCTTTATCTGAAGAAGTTTTACTGATGGGAAATTATGAAGGCAGACATCGCCTCATACATTAGTAAACGTCTAACTATTGCAAAGGTCATCATCTGAATTTGATTCAATTTGGGTCATCGTCGACAGACTGACCAAATCTGCTAATATCATTCCCGTTAATGATAGATTCTCGATGAAGAAATTGACTCTTTGTATTTAAAAGATTTGTGTAAACATAGTGTGCATGTATCGATCATCTCTATCAAGATCCTCGCTTGGCATCGAATTTCTAGATATTTGCTCAGAAGTCACTAGAAACGAACCTTGATGAGAGTACCGTTTACCACGCCAAATCGATGGGACGAGGTAAAATAACGATACAAAACACTAGAAGTGTTGTTTTATGCTTGAATACTTGACCTTTGGTAATAAACCGGCTAATTGCTTTCCTTTGGAGAGATCATCATTGATAATTATCGTATTAGGATCGAGATCGAATCTTGTTAGGATCTAAATATTAGAGCATCTGTAAGCAGGATTTGGGATGAAGACATCCGACATACACCCATTGTGAGTTGGACATGTCTTTTAGGTTTAAGGTTGCCTATGATGACGAACCTAACCTTACAAAATACCTGACCCGTGAGACCTGAAATGATTGTGTAAATTAGGATCTGATTATTGACTGCCGGTAGTGGGCAGAAGGTTATGCGAATATGAACTGTAGATCTTGAAGTGCCAGATGGGTAGCGAAGTTATGCCAAAAATTTTCACCTTGGAAAAATGAATAGATGATTTGAAAGATCATGGGAATTAAGTCCCCGTTGTATGGGACTATTGAGATGATGTACAAAGATTGGTTTGAAAAGCATATAAGCTAGATCTACCCTAGGACTTCAAGGGCTGCGTGAAATATGATTCGTATATCTAACTTGATAAAATGTATATCAAGTGAAATTTTGATTACTTCTTGATGAAGTTTAGATCGGCGAAAAGTTGCATTCATCAAAAACCCGTGAACATCATGGATAGAGAAAGTAAGTCAACATTAAGCCTGATCGTATTCCCGTAGTTATGTTTGATGAAACTCGCGTATTTTAATGAATTACACTTGTGAGAAAAGACCGAATGTGGAGGAAATACCCACATGGCTTTAACTCTATAAGAAGCGAGTAGTAAGATAAATTGATCTTTGAGGACAAAGATCCTATTTAGGGGTAAATGCTGTGACAATCCGTCAATTTATGGTTGATATTTTATTCCTAAGTGTTATTTAAAAACATTATTTTAATGTTATATTATGAACTCACTTATTTTTTTGGGAAGAAGTTTGGATTTACGTCTTGAAGTAGCATCGACTACGTCTAAACCGGATGATTCTACGTTACGTGCTTAAGTTTACATACACCGTTTTTGGTGACAGTCCAACATTTCAGAAAATAAATTATCCGTGAATATTATTTTGAGATTTTAAATTTGTGTTGGTTCATAAACTCACAAATTTACGAGAAGAGATTAGGACTTACGATTATAAGTTAACGTCCTTTACGACTAAACAGGAAACCTTAGGATTACGTATTTACGTTTTTGAACTCCGTTTTTGATGAGACAATTTTTATTAGATTCGTTTTGTGCCATTGATTCATAATTTATAAAAACGTTTTCCGTAAAACGACTCGAGGGCACACAAATCGAGGAAACTAGAATCGAGGAATACCCGTAAATTAGTGGGATGAGACAAAACAATTTTTTCCCCACCCCACTAACATGGGACGGCCATAACCATGACTCAACACCATGAGGTGTCAAGTTTATAGCTTACAAGCTACACTTGTAAGCTAGCTTAACTTGTAAGCTTTCAAATCACCAAAACCATTTTGTGTAAACCATTTTCTCACATACACTCATGCAAACCACTCATCCTCCCTTCCTCTCTCTCTAAAATTCGTCCACCACCACCCCTAAACACCCTCATTTGATCAAATTTAACCATGAAATCATATGTTATTCACACATATGATGAAGCCCTTTTCAAGCTCTATTGATTGGTGGTGGTTTTAACATCCAAGGAGAAGATTTGTTGGTGTCATAGGGCTGATTTCCCACAAGAAGTTTATAAAGATTGGTGGACTTGAAGATGATGTTGGTTTATCACAAGTTTTGCCATCAAAAATGCAAGCCTTGATCATAAACTACTTAATCTTGGTGGTATAAAGATTGTTCTTCCTATCCTCTTGTTATTTTGATTATGTAATCTTGTATTTTATTTATTTATGTATATGTATATGATGATGAATGATGATTAAAAATATTATGTGGGGATTTGGTGTTGATAGATTTGATAAACATGGTTAAAAAGATGGAAAACCATAGGTAAAAAGGTTAAATTCTTGCATGGTGGAATCAATTTAAAGTAATTATTAGATGTCATACACATGTGACAGTTGGCCATGCAATGGAATCATCAAAATGAGTGAGATATGATCAAAACAAAATTAGTATACCAATCTGAATAGTCTGTTTTGTAGGGACTGTTAAGGATACTTAGACATGGATTTAGCTGTAGCTATAACTAACTTATTTGTAGCACATAATATAAATTTATGTCATCCAAAAATGAGCTTCTATCTACTTATAAAACTCAAGATATGATAAAAATGGTGAAAGTGAAACTAAAAATCAGATTTTGTGAAATTAAAGTTTAATACTATTATATAAGCACTCAAATAATATAGTATAAAATATGAAATTAAAACCGAGTAACTTATATATTTCATTTATACAAATATGTATAAGGATAAATAAATGGACATTTTATAAAAATGGTCGATTGGTAAGTTTTATAAGTTATAAAAACTATAAACATGATTTTTACGTCTTTTCGACTAATAGCGTATAATTAACGTTTTTCGTCAATTAAAACTTAGACGGTCGGACCCGTCTAATGTAAACTTTTTAAAAGTCATATACTGATATATAAGTACTTAATACAAGTAAAAACCGATAAAACCCGAACTAAATAACATATGGACATTAACGGGCTAAGTTAGCATTATTGGACTAATAATCCAACTAAATGGGCTAAAAACTTATAAATTTACTTATTGGGCTTAACCCACTTGGGCCCAACATGTAAAGTATAATACTGATAATAAAAGTATAAAATGGATTAATACAAGTTAATGGACTTATAATAGGCTTATTGGGCCTAAAACATGTAAATAAGTAAAACTAGTAAACTAGTATAAAAGTTACCAATACATAACACTAAAATGAGTGAATGAGAATGTATACACCCACTTGATCATCATCATATATATAAAATCATCATATGTATACATAATTTTTATTTTTATAAAGTCATTGGAAAAGAGTCTAAGACGAGTATTATTTGTCTAGGTTTCCGTGATTGAAGAACGTACCGTACATCCGAATTGCCGATAACCCGCTCTCCCACATCAACGTGAGTTCATAGCCTCGCACTCTTTTAAATGTTTTTATGAAATATTTTATAAACCCGCGAGGGAGATAACATGTTAGTTTTAATAAAATAAGACGCCATTTGTCCCGATTGTTTGTTTACTGATTTGGACCCGATTGATTGTATGACCCGACGAATGATTATATGACCCGATAAATGAAATAAAATGGATTATTAAAGTTAGGTTATGTCATTAAAAGTCCCATTAGCATGAATTATGAACTACCAGGATTTGGTAGACGCTTATGCATATAATAGTACTATTTGGGGACGATCACCCCAGTTCGCGCTTTGACGGTTGATCTCCGTCGTGCCACATTGATTGGTAAGCGAATTTATGTATGAGAAGATTTCCATAGCGTGATTTTTGTGACGACACGCTAATTTAGATGGGCAAATTGAGTTTCGGGTTAGCTACCCGTTGTTTGTTGTAGTAAGGTAACAATGTCATGCGGCTTATAATAATCCAAAAATAACAAAAATACTACTATACGCATTGAATTACGATATATTGCCTGACTAGCAATACGGGTTCTTATAATTGATTTTATGTTCGTGTTTTGGTTTTTCATAAACCATATTCTTATAACGGTTTTTATCTAATTTTATACAACGTTATAAAACGTATGGTATGATGTTTTTACGACAATGGTTCGTATAATGATTTTGAAGGCAAACGCCTATATTATGATTTTTGATAAGGATTTGTATAAAATGACTTTGGCTATTTTATGGCCTATTACAAAGATTTGTACAAAAATGATTTTCGGTAATAATTTTATACCGATGTTATATTGATGGATTTCATTAAACTCTATGAATTCACTCGGCGTTTTCGCTGACCTTTTCTTTTAACATGTTTTATCTCAGGTACATAAAGGTAATTCTCGGGAAGACAACAAGAATTCATGGCCCGCACTTAAATAATAATTTCCATTCAAATGCTTTGTAAAACTTGTATGAAATACTATGACTTGTGACCTATGTAAATTTGATATTTATGAATGGAAATGCTTTATTATTAAACGGCGCAATTTTTAAGCGTTGTCTATGATGTGAGTAATGTGCTATCCCGTAACACCAACGAGTCTTCCACTGTATTGAATTGTGTAAATTTGGGGGTGTTACAGTTTGGTATCTGTGACAGTCCGTCAATTTATGGTTGATATTTTATTCTCAAGTATTATTTAAAAACATTATTAATATTATGAACTCACTTATTTTTGGGAAGAAATTTGGATTTACGTCTTGAAGTAGCATCGACTACGTCTAAACCGGAGGATTCTAAGTTACATGCATACGTTTACACACACCGTTCTTGGTGACAGCCCGACATTTAAGAAAATAAATTCATCCGTGAATATTATTTTGGGATTTTAAATTTGTGTTGGTTCATAAACTCACTAATTTACGAGAAGAGATTAGGACTTACATGAATAATTTAACGTCCTTTACGACTAAACCGGAAACCTTAGGATTACGTATTTACGTTTTTGAACTCCGTTTTTGACGAGACAATTTTTATTAGATTCGTTTTGTGTCGTTGATTCATAATTTATAAAAACGTTTTTCGTAAAACGACCCGAGGGCACGTAAATCGAGGAAACTAGAATCGAGGAGTACCCGTAAATTAGTGGAGATGAGACAAGTGGGACACTTGTCCCACCCCCACTAAATAAAATGGCAAGACTAAGCTACAACACCCCTTGGTGTCACTTTTATACAAGGTAATGGACACATGTCCTTTACATTTGACCAAAACAACCAAACCATATAACAAGCTCCCAAAACCATTTCTCTCATTCTCATACATGCAAACCACTTTATTTTCTCTCTACACTCTCCTTGAACGTCCCATATACATCAAAAACACCACCATTGATCAAAAATCTTAACCACAAATCATATGTATAACTTGTATATGATGATAACCCATTGAACACATGATGATTTGAGGTGATCTTAACAACTAAAAAGGAGTTTTCATGAGGTTCAAGGGCTGATTTCTTGGAGGTGTTCATCCATTCAAAGGACCCAAGAAGTTTCCTTGCTAAAGTTGAAGATTTGGTAACAAGAACCAAGTCTTGTTCATCAAAAACTCATCTTTTCATCACTATTGGTGGTATAGAGATTATTTCTTCCTATCCTCTTGTCATTTTGATTATGTAATCTTGTAATTTCTTTATTTATGTATATGTATATGATGATGAATGATGATTAAAAATATTATGTGGGGATTTGGTGTTGATAGATTTGATAAACATGGTTAAAAAGATGGAAAACCATAGGTAAAATGGTTAAAATCTTGCTTAATGTGATGGCTATATAAGAACAGTAAGTAACCAAATGTTAAACTGATAAAATGGTAAAGTGGAATCAATATACAGTAAGTATTAGGTGTTATACATGTTGATGCAAAAGTTGGGTGATCCTTGCTAGACCCGAATTAGGCTTAATTCGGGTTGGCTGGGCTCCGGCTCCTGCACCAAGTGAACTGTTTGGTTGGGATCCTGCACACTAAACAATACGCGTTAGGCTTACCGTGGGAGTGTTTCCCACGATTAGACTCCGGCGTGAGAGTAAGTAATCGGTTAGGGTTTTATGTGAGTTGAGAGTTTAGAACGTCATACCTTTGTGGAACCTTTGAGGGTTCCTTTTATAGGCAGTGAAACCCTAATGGGCTGTCACTGATACTTCGGCCCCAAGGAAGAGATAAGCACCAGAATTAGATTGATTGTTATCTTCTAATTATGGTGAGTGAATATCCTCTTCTTTGGAGTGAATCACATTCAGAGATAGAATATGATTCTGTCTAACCCTGCACCGGTCATGCCGGGCCGTGGGCCGCACACATGTGTGCGGTTACTGTTCATCCAAGCCCGTAATCTCAAATGACATTACTCCCACCCATTCGTGATGGGCCGGATACGGGTAGTACCCGTGGTTCGGGTTCATGACCCGGCTGGGGGACTATACGTCATCATGTCCCCCCAGTCTAGTTGTTACAACCATAGGCGTAACCTCTAGACTACCAAGATGCTCCTTGGACGCACCAAGAAAAATAGGGAATGATAAGTTGTCCAAGAATTTGTTTTGGCCGCACGTGGCAACCTGACTTAGGAATTTATTCCATTATTATCTTAGCCGCTCGTGGCGACCGAGACAAATTAAATACAACATTGAATGTCAAGTCTTACGTAAGAGCCGCATATCCCGACATTAATAACTGTTCACCTGCCACTTTGACTGACAAAAGTGCAAACAGTCAGAGCCTCGAGCAGCGTAAACGTCTGAGTCAGAAGTGACCCGTAGGTACCACCTGACGTTTCACTTGCCACTTGCACCCTAACCACACGATTAAGAATAGTGGCAAACACGTGTCACACATCCAACAGGCCATGACCCACGAGGCAACCCTATAAATAAGCCACCCCTACGGCTGTGTGAAACACACAGTTCTTATCTCCATTTATGCCATTAAAGCTTTCTTCTTAGCTTCAATCAATCACGCACGGATCCCTTCCTCCGCAAGTTAGAACACCACGCCCTTACATTTTTATTTAGTAATGGCTCACAAAAACAACCCCACAATTGGATCCGTGCTTAATGTAATGACCCAAAAGCAACTAGATCACTTTTGTACCAATTATTTCATCCCTACCAACCTACACCCCTCACTGCCTGGCGCCGGAGACCTCATAACTGAGGCTCCGGAGGGTAAAATTGGCCTTTACACTCGTCTTTTTGATGCGGCCAACTACCGCATTCCATTCACCCGTTTCCTCATAGATCTATTAGGATATTATGATGTACATATTAGTCAGCTCCATTGTATAGGCGCGTGTAAGATAAGTCAATTCAAGATCCTCTGCCGCGCAAGAAGAATCCCCCCAACCGTAGAACTATTCCGGCTTTTTTACACCCCCATCATAGTAAATGGTTGGTTATCCTTTAAGAAACGATCCCCTAACAGCCCCCACTCTCATAATAAGCCAATGGATTCGCTGAAAAACTGGTATGACCACTACTTTTTCATTGACGCAATAGTATGGCCGACTGATTATGCCTTTAAACATAGGGTATCCCACGACCCCCTACCGCACGCTAGTACATATAACCCTCGACACTCCCAAGAAATAGATCTGAATAGGACCGGGTTCCATAGAAACCTCCTCGAATCATTTCTATGTTTGCTAGGGATTAGCCGCAACTATTTCGGCCCGTCCAACAGATATCCTGTGTTTTGGAGAAGACAGGGTGAAGGTAGGCTAGCATTCGTACACAAAAAAGCTCATTCAATTAATTTGTAATGGCTAACATATTTTTTTATTGTATGGCAGAAATGAACTTCTTTGGACTTCTACGCCAAGGCGACCCAAAGCTCGTACCAGAGGGCTCCCGTCCCCTACGTGAGAACGAACTACGCCTTCTTGAGCATACCCGAAACGTGACGGTTGCTCTTGAGGCCGTGTCGGATCCCCGCTCGGACGAGGAAGAAACAACTCTAATGAGGACTCCCGTCGACTTCAGCAACGAGGACGGTGATAACCGGATGCTCAAAGGAGGAGCCGGGCCTTCCTCACCGCCTAAGACTGCCACTCCCGCACATGGGGAAGAGCAGGGAGACAACATTGACTTAACCACCTCCAGCCTTCGCCAGATGTTGGGCGATGATGAGGAAGAGGTTCAACAAATCAATGAAGAGGAAGAGGAGGAAGCTGAAAAAGAAGTTGAGGAGGAGGTCGAAGAAGCAACAGCTCAGCCCGTCGCTAAGCGTACCCGCAGAAAAAACAAACGGGTAAGAAGAGCTGCTCCGGCCGAGATTGGCGAACACAACGCCCCTGCCAAGAAACTTCGAGAAGACCACCCCTTATACCAATCTGTTGGGAGCACCACCCAGGCTTCCGAGACAATCCGGGCCGCACATGTCGATCCAGTTACTCAGATTCCCCCAACCACATCAGAATTAGCAGGGAATAACATGTAAGGCTTCATCTTGATACGTAAGAACGACAAATTCCCTTTAAGCAATACTTAATATGTATCCAAATGCTTGTTTTGCAGGGATGAACAAACTGGTGCCGTGCCTCCACCTGACGCCCAAATGGAGAAGGGAAAAGAAAAGGAAGTGGAGAGAAACCCCATGCTTCACACGGCCGCCACGAAATCCGGCCCCGTATTTGAAGAAGGTACCCCCACAGCCTCCCAAGACCTCCCAACGTCCGGCCCCCCTCAATCGTTCAACCCTATTTGGAATATCACCACTGCATCACGAATGAGGGAAGCCGAGGAATGCCGAGAGTACCTCAATAACTGCATACCACCAGGCTTGGTGCGAGAAGTGAATGCGCTAAGCCATGCGAACCTGGCGGACGAGTACAACGGCGCCTTGGTGCATCAAATGGAATGGGCACCTCAATGAGAGTAAGATTCGAAGCCGCGCTTGGGCATGTGGAGTCCTTTAAGAGGAAAGTTGGACGGAGGGAGAGAATGATCGAGGAGAATGAAGCTCAAATTGCAGCCCTCCAGTCCCAACTTGCTAGTGCCGAGGCGACCGTGAAGGAGCAATCAGCCCGTGCGATGATTATGACCAACAAGTGGCCGATCTCGAGTCAAAACTAGATGCCGCGACAACCAAGATACATATCCGTGCCGCACCACCCTTTATTCTACAAGAAATATAATCTAACAATTAATCTCATATAGGTGACCGCGGCGGAGGCGTCTGCCAAGTCCTCCTCCAGCCAGGTATCCGTGCTTACCAAAAAACTGGAAGACGCTCAAATGACAATCCAGAGCATGGAGAAGGCACAAGAAGAGCTTGCTGATGAGAGGGTTATTACCAAGGAGCTAAAGGAGGCGTCTGCCCAAAAAGATGTGATGATCGATGCCCTCAACGCCGAACGCGACGACGTGTTATGCCCCTAACTACTAGCAGCCATTGCCGGTCGCAGGTGGATGGTGGGACATGGGGCACGTTTGGTCGTCAGCAAGGTACTAGAGGCCCTCGAATTTGTGCAACAGTTTGCAAGCCTTGTGTCCGATGGTATTGACCACGACCGTCATGAAGGAATGGTCCAGGCCGTAGAGCTGATCAAGAAAAAGGAGAACTTCACCAGACATGCTTTCTTTAACCATGAAGCTGCTAACAAGATGACTGCTTCCATGGCCGCGATGCGAGATCTTCATTATCCCTTCTTGGCTGAGCTGGAAGCCACAAAAGATGCATCGAACATGGAAATCATGGAAAAGCTTAGTATTGGTGCGTTCTCCCAAGATGAGGGTCATTCCCGTGCTTCCTTCACTCCATCACCCAGCCACCTGACGCTCCCTATCTATGAGGACGTAACCAGGATCGTGCTCGATGAAGAACCCTTAAGCGGGGTGCTGGAGAGGAATGCGGCTCAAGCCTTGAAGCGGAAGGAACGTGGTGAGAGGTTGCCATGCTTGGTTGAGGAACAAGTGGAGATAGGTAAGTTTCTCCCCCCATGTAGGGTGCTCCTACTGTATTATCCATTTCAGACAATTCTGGTTTGTAACCTTTGAATATTTGTAGTTTTTATTCGTCCGTGCATGTACACAGCTAAGACATGTGTCCTTTGTATGTAAGTCCGTGATGACCACGGCCATTTTGTTATTTATTTGGAAACTTGTGTATTTTCATTTTGTTGAATATTGTATACCAATATTGCATGACATGTCACGTCTTACACAAAAAGGAAAATACATACAAGCCTATGATTTACTAGACATGCGACGTGCGTCTTTACTATGCGGAGCACTGCGTGAGTACGGCATACGAAACATACCACAACGTCTTGTGAGTAAGGTGTCTAGTAAGGATACATGATCCGTGCCGCTGGGGTTGCATCCCTCTTACGCGGCAAGTTGAATTAGTAGGTTCACTTAATCCTCTTACCCCACCTGGAGGCGTATAGTACATGTACGGTGATTTTGAATGAATGCATATGAAACATGACATATTATAATAATAACCAAAATCCATATGACTAACACAATCCTAAAAAATAATTTGCACAAAACAAGCCGTGGAGCTAGCTAGGCACCACGGCATTTTATTAGAACGTTTACATTTTTTGTTTTGAACAAGCATGATAAGTCCTAAGAAACAAAAAGGAACCTAGACAAAACATAATAAGCAAAACAGATAGAGTGCACGGATCTTCATTAAAGCCACATACGGCGAAGTACCCATGAGGAAGCCGGAGCTTTCAAACATAGCACCTTTTGAGGTTGGAGATGTTCCATGTGCGCTCCAGGTCGCGGCTATCCATGTCACGTAACTTGTACGCACCTTGTCCCAAGGCTTCCGTGACCTCATACGGTCCTTCCCACTTAGGGCCCAGTTTTCCTGTATTCTCTGCTCGACTTGCTTCGTTAGCATGATAGACATAATCCCCCGGTCGGAAGGAAACACCTTTAACCTTAGCATCGTAATAAGCCTTCATTTTAGCCTTGGACTTAGCCTCATTAATGGCTGCTATCTCCCTTTTTTATTCCAACAGATCCAGGTTGATTCGCAGCTGTTCGTCATTCGTGACAACATTAACCTCCGCCGTGCGGATGGTAGGCATTCCTATTTCTGCTGGTATAACAGCATCAGCGCTGTAAGCCAATGCAAATGGAGTGTCTCCGTTGGCCGTTTTGATCATAGTCCTATGTGCCCATAGAACATGTGGTAGCTCATCCACCCATTTGGCACTTCGCTCATCTAAACGTGCCTTGATGCCGTTTCCCAAGCTTCTATTCGCTCGTTCCACAAGGCCATTTGTCTGCGGATGCTTAACGGACGCGAAGCGCCGCTTGATATTCAATGATGCACACCAGTCCTTGAATGGATTTTCCGCGAACTGTTTACCGTTGTCCGAGATGATTTCTCCTGGTAGGCCAAAACGGCACACAATGTGCTCCCAAACAAACTTTTTAACTTGTTTGCCTGTGATGGATTTGACTGCCTTGGCCTCTATCCAACGTGTGAAATAGTCCATCTCGATAATCAAGGACTTAACTCCCCCTGCAGCTACAGGAAATGGTCCTGCAATGTCGATTCCCCACTTATAGAATAGCCATGGGGATGTGATAGGTGTAAGCTCCTGCTGCGGATGTCGCGGCACTGGTCTATGCACTTGGCAATCACTACACTTGTGAATCATGTCGCGCGCGTCCCTGTGCATGGTAGGCCAATAATATCCTGTCCGTAAGGCTCTAGCTACCACTGATCGTGGACCTGCATGCATGCCGCACAACCCTTCATGTATTTCACTGATTACATAGGTAGCCTGACGTGGTCCAACACATCGCAACCACGGCTGCAAGAAAGAGCGCTTATAAAGAATACCTTCTCGGAGTTCGAAGTGTTGCGACTTCCTTCTGATGCGCCGTGCTGCTTTTTCCTCGTCCGGAAGGGTCTCGCTAGTCAAATAGTTGATAATCGGGGTCATCCATGTAGGTCCGTCCTCCTCAACTATAGTAGCGACCTCCCCTTCTGTTATAGATTTCTCCTTGAGTATTTCCACCAAGACTTGTTTGGACAAGTGAGCGAAGCTTGTGGATGCGATCTTGCTAAGAGCATCCGCCTTCTTGTTCTCGCCTCTTGGCACCTGCTTGATGGAAAACTTGCTGAAAGCCGCGATTAGTGACTTGACTTTTTCCAAGTACCTGACCATGTTATCCTCCTTGGCCACATATCCACCTAGAATATGGTTCGCAACAAGCCGTGAGTCCACGTAGGCCTCAAGGTTGCGGACTCCCATTCTAGCGGCGATTTATAAACCCACAATTAATGCTTCATATTCCGCTTCGTTGTTGGTGGCCGTGAACTCAAAACGGAGGGCGTACGTAAACTCCATTCCTTCCGGATTTGTGAGGATGAGACCAGCTCCGGACCCATCCGTACACGAAGATCTGTCCGTAAATTACACCCATGGTTCTGTTGAAGTCTCGTCTTGTTTAACGATTGGCCCTTCCTCATCCGGCTTCTCAATCAGGAAATCTGCCAAGATCTGGCCTTTCACAGCCGTCCTTGGCCTATAAGATATATTGTGCTCCCCCAATAAGATGCTCCATTTTTGTAGCCTCCCTGCCACATCCGGTCTAGAAATGACCTGCTTGATTGGTTGGTCCGTAATGACTACAATTGGGTGTGCCTGAAAGTATCGGCGCAACCGCTTTGTAGCAAACACTAGTGCCAAAACCAATTTTTCCATAGAGGAGTAATTCAGCTCCGGCCCTTGTAATGTTCTACTTATGAAGTAGACCGGAGTTTGCACTGTATCCCTATCTGTCATGAGTACCGCGCTTATTGCGCCATGAGTGGCTGAGAGATACATAATGAGTTCCTCCTTTGGCCGGGGAGCTACTAGCATAGGGCGAGATGCAAGGTGCTGCTTGAGTTGGCCAAAAGCTTCCTCGGCTTCCTTTGTCCATCGGAAGTCTCCCTTCCTAATGCACTTCTTGAGTGTCTTAAATATGGGTAATTACTTCTCTGCGGATTTGGATAGGAACCTATTTAGCCCGGCCAGTTTTCCATTTAAGGATTGCACTTCCTGCCGTGTCTGAGGGGATGGCAGCTGTATCACTGCGTCCGTTTTCTCTGGGCAAGGTTTGATGCCGTTTGGATCAATCAAATATCCAAGGAACATTCCCTCCGTTGCCCCAAACGTGCATTTCTTTAGATTTAGCTTCATGTTAATCCTCCTCAGTGTGTCGAATGTCTCTTGGACATCCCGAAGAAGTGCATCCTCCGTATGACTTTTTATGACTATGTCATCCACATAGACTTCCAGGTTGCGGCCTATCTGTGATTCAAAAGCTTTGTCCACAAGCCGCTGGTATGTAGCACCGGCGTTCTTTAGTCCAAACGGCATTTTCGTATAGCAATATACGCCCTGACTTGTATGGAAAGCCGTTTATTCTTCGTCCTCCTCCGCCATCTGGATCTGGTGATACCCTTTATATGTGTCTAAGAATCACTTAAAGGGATATCCACACAGGGATTCCACCTTCCAGTCAATCTCCGGTAACGGGTAACAATCCTGTGGACAGGCTTTGTTCAGATCCGTGAAATCCACACATATGCGCCAACTTCCGTCATGTTTTTTGACCATGACCGGATTGGATAACCACTCTTGGTAATATACCTCGCGCATGATACCTGCGTCCACTAGTTTCCGTACTTCCTCCAATATCACTCGGCTGCGCTCAGGCGCCTGGCCGCGCTTCTTTTGCTTGATGGGTTGGTACCCCTAGCGAATCTGGAGCTTGTGTTCTACTATCGCGCGTGGCACGCCTGTCATATGCTTTGGCTCCCATGCGAATATATCTAGGTTTGCACTTAAAGAGAGCACATGTCCCTTTTGCCGCTATCCGAGAGCGCCCCCCCTATGGATATCTCCTGTTCTGGGTAGTCAAGATGAATTGCCACCTTCCAATTGGGAGGTGGTGATCCATCTTTGGGTGGAACAGGTGGAGCCGGTGTTTTCACGGTATGACACTCGGATGCTGGTACGATTGTGTTATAAATGGTGACGATTCCTCCTTCAACAGGGAATTTGATCATTCCGTGTGCCGTGGAGGGTACCGCC
This sequence comes from Glebionis coronaria, assembly GCA_025667525.1. Classification (NCBI taxonomy): domain Eukaryota; kingdom Viridiplantae; phylum Streptophyta; class Magnoliopsida; order Asterales; family Asteraceae; genus Glebionis; species Glebionis coronaria. The sequence continues at coordinate 170,104,235 of CM046882.1, read as the reverse complement.
CGTATAGCCAGAATACCTGGTCTGCCTATGATCCCATTGTATGGGGAATGTGAGCGTATTACCATGAAGTTCATCCACGCCGTAGTGGAGTGTTCCTCATTCCCAATGGTTACAAGCAGACGCAGTTGCCCTATCAGCCAGATAGTGTCTCCACTAAAGCCAGTGAGCGGCGCCGTGGCCCGTACTAATTGGCTTCTTATTTCTGGCCGTAACTGCACAAAACAGTGTTCGTACAGTACTTCTGCCGATGACCCTCCGTCCACATACATGCGACGGACATTGTGTGTTCTGATGCTTATCTCAATAGTGAGAGGCGCATCAATCACATCGCTTGCTGTGATGGGAGGGAATGAGATTTCCCTGCCGCGGGAAAATTTTTGGCCAATTTTCTGCCTAGTGCGGCGTTGTCTGGATTGGATCATGTATATGGTCGAAGGTTTGTCCTTTTGGGGATCCTTCTTGTCATACTTCTTGTTGTCTTTTCCATCCTTCCAATCCTTAACCAAATGCTTGAGTTTACCTGATTTGATCAGTGACTCAATGTGCTTCTTGAGCTGGATACACTCCTCCGTACCATGGCCCTTGTCATTATGGAATTCGCAGAAGTGATTTCCTTGGCGACGGTCCGGCGGAGTTGTCATTGGGGGAGGCCTTGGAAAATTTGCCCCTTCCGTCAACAAGATCTCCCGGTAGGACATCTTTAGGGGGGTAAACTTATCGTCCGACCGTCCTCCTTTGTTTTGGCTCTTATAGTCTGAGCCCTTGCTATTGTTCTGATTGCCTTGACCGCCCGACTGTCTCCGAGACTGGTCGTTTGACCGATACCCATTTCCTCTGGATGGGTAAGCCGCGGCAACAGCTGTTTCTCCCTCTATGAAATTTCTGACCCTTTCCATGAGGTCATCATATCTGTCTGGACGCTTGTCATTGAGACGCCTGATCAATTCCCTGTCTGTTATGGCGTGCATGTAGTCAGAGATTTTCAGGAGTTCCGGCATTGTCTTTGTACGCTTGCACTCATCATTAAAGCGTTCAGTGAAGGCTTCTGTGGACTCCCCCGGCCGTTGTTTGACAGTTGCCAATGAGACCGGATCCCTATTATACTTCTTCCTCTGAGTATAATTATTCTTGAACGCAGTGCGTAGTTCCGTGAAACTATCAATGCTTCGTGGAGGGAGTCCCGCAAACCAGTCACGGGCATTGCCGATCAGAATTGAATTGAACATTTGGCACCATATAGGCATGGGCCATCGCTCAATTTTAGCCTGCGTATCGAATATTTTGAGGTGATCATCCGGATCACCAGTTCCATCATAGGTCTTGACACACGCCGGCATGCGACGTTTGGTGTCCTCGGAGTAGTTCCGTATGCGGAGGGTGAACGGGTCTTCCCTGGGATCCGCCCATGGACGGGTGAGACTAGGGTCATCCCATGGGTCACATCACGGGCGGGAAAGATCCTCCGCTTCTGCATCTTGATAATAAGGGCCACCATAATACTCATCGTTGTTTGGTGGTGGTGGAGGGGTACGCCTATGTCAGTGGCGCTTGGGCGGATGGTCGTCTGAGTCCTCTCCTGATGGATCTGGAGACGGGGGTGGTGCCCCATCCCTTGGGTGAGGACCACTTTTTTGAGACGAGCCAGGAGCCTTTTTCCCAGTGTCCATCCTATCCCACACGCTTGTGCGGCGAGTGGCTCTGTCCAGCTCTCGATCTGGTCGCTCGGGTGAACCGTCGGACTTATCTCCCCCTTCTCGAGACTGCGTTAGTTCCAGCATGAGGCGATCTCCTATGCGCTCGAACACATTCCTAGGTTGAGGAGTTTCCTCAAAGATGCTCTGCTCCTGAGGCCGGGCTTTCCTTTTCCTCTGATTTTAGGAAGAGGTGATTGGTCCGGTATTGCCAAAGTTGAGTCTAGATTGGAGGTTCCTCCCTAGATTCAACCTTGATGCAATCCCTGGGACGATCCTATCAAAGTTCTGCGTGAGAACTCGAATGAGATTCTCCTCGCTGAGTGGTTGGACTTCTACTTTCTCCTCAATCGATGGCCTGCGCGGCTCCTTGTTAGGAGGATTGGGCGCAGTCCCTGGATCAGGGTTATCCAGGGTTGAGGTAGGTGGGGGTGTTATGGAGATCGTGCTTGATTGTTGTAAAATTACCCCTTTAGGAAAAGGAAGGTAAAATAGGGCAAGTAAGCACGACGATTTAGGAAAACCGTGTGTGAATGACCCTAAAAGTGAGTTCGTTCTCGAGGAGGCTAGTGCGTTGTGTATTGAATTGATTAATGATTTGTGATTGTATGATTGCAAAAGAAAGAAAGAAATGAGATTAGAAGGGAATGACGGTTACGAAGACGGATTAAACTACGACGCAAAAGGCGATCACGTAAAACCGTAAAAAACTACAAAATTAAAAATTTTAAACCTAAAAATTAATTAAAAGCTCAAAGTAGTCTAAAATAATATAAATAAGAATAAAAATCCAATAAAAATATTTTAAAACCTTTTATTAATTAAATATTCAATTTTAAATGCTAATTAAAGCCCTAAAATTAAATATAATTAATCAAAATGTCCAAAATATGATTTTATTGAACAAATAAGTTACTTATATTATCTAAAGACTAAAAAGTATTTTTCCTAATTTTTGAAAACTATTTTTCTATTTTTAAATCACTAAAAACTATTTTTAAACTAAAATAATTATAAAAAATAATAAAATAATACTAAAAATAATTTAACAATTTTAAAAATCCTACTTTACTCTAATGAACAGAAGAAAAATGAAAAAGTTTGAAAAATATTTAATTTTTCCCTAAAAGACAAAACTGATTTAAATAAAACCCTAATTAACTTAAATTAATTCTAAAAATTAAACAAAAGATGAACAGTAAAAACTTTTTTAACTAAAAATCTTAAAATATTTTTCTTAATCTATAAAAAATGTTAAAACTGAAAATTAAGTATTTTTGGCACTAAATGCCAAAAACAGATTAATTAAAAGTATTTAAAATAGCAATTAAACCTAAAAAATAGCTAATGAACAGTAATAAAAATTTTATTTAAACAGAAAAATCAGAAATTAAATTAGAAAAATAATGGAACCAGTTTCAAACCCTAATTCTAATTTTATAGAACTAAAGACAAAAAATCAGGAATGTGATAGTGACATGTGACTTGTTTCTGTCTGCTAGTGAAGCAGTACCAACAATGGTGCTACCAGTGGGAAGTTTGTTCCCACTGCTAGTGCAAAAATTAGGTCAGTTGACCAAATGAGCTTAGGAAAGCTTAATGCTTGGTTTCTTTTGGCACAAAGGACACCCTTATACTCAGTTGAGTATAAGGAGTCAAAGTAAACTCAAAATCACACAAGTCACTTAGCAAAATAAGCACCAAATAAGCCTAAGAAGTTTCTGATGAATGCTATATGTTTCTGATGAATAGTAAACAAATTTACTTGCACAAATTTGAATATCAAACCAGATTAACAACACATGAACAACTTTCATACAAAATCACTCAAGACTGAAATATTTGAAAACTGAAACAAGAACAAGGTGGCTACCTTGTGGGACCCACATCTAGGCCCCACAATGGCTACTTTGCCATCTCCATACAGACTCGGGTCTGTGCAGACTTTTCTTTGTTGTTTGAAATGACGGTGATGATAATATTTGCCTTTGATTTGAACCTGCCAAAAACAGATAACCAAGAACAAAGCTAACTGGTATAAGGGCCTATAGGCTTATAGGGTTAACTTATTGACAAGTTAACCTATAGCTTATGGCTTTTAAAAATAAAGCAGAAATATAAAAACTGACTTTTCTTCACAGAAAATTTTTGGAAATTCAGGAAACTAAAAACCTTTTGAAACAAGTAAACCAATAATGACAATCAACAAGACTTCAAACAATATAAGTAAATTGGTTCTTTGCTTCTCATCAACAAACCTTAAACCATTTTTCATTCATTAAAAAACTGGATTTACAAAGTTGTGAAAAAGGAGAAAAAACAAGGAACAAACTATATGGGACACATACGTCCCATATTTATACACTGAAAAGAAGATTCTAGATAGCTAAAACCCTAATGCATAAAAGCCCTAAAATGCCCTTGATCTTCAGTCTTCAAAGTTGGTCAAATTGTGCCCATGTGATCTCTTTGGAGTCATGTGAAGATGCTAGCTGTTTTGAAGTGATCTTGAACGTTAAAATGTGCTTGGGGACCAATGACTACCATCCAGCCGTTTAACTTGTCTGGTATTGGGGTTTGGGGACAAAGACGGGTGCAGGGGAGGGTCCCACAAGACACATGGGTGTGTCTTGTGTTAATTTGGGGTGTGGGTTTTGGTGACAAAAACCTTAATTAACCATCTAGAAAAGCTAGGTCAAAAACCCTTTGTTTTTAGGTTGATTGGTTCTGGGGATATTAGGGTTTATGTGGGTGATTAGAACAGGTTTAATCCATTTTGGGGTTAATGGGTTTTTAAATAAGTGTTTGGAGGGAAGGGTTTAATTAATTAAGTTAAACCGTGAGTGGAGGGTGACGTGTGAGGGGGTTGTGAGGTGGAAGGCTGTGAGTGGCTGTAAGTGGGTGATGTGGCTATCTGATTGGCTGGGAAGAGTTGGTGTGTTTGACAGAAATGGCCCCCCAAGTATCACTTTTCCTTCACTTTGTATATAATCAGCACAATCTCATTTCCTTTGATAATTACTTTGGCAGTTTGGCATATTTGGCCCAAATACTTTATACACTTGAAACAAGGACTTAAAATGCATAACTTGCATTCTTCAAGGGCTGTTGGTGACATGTCTTCATACTTTAAGGTTTTGACTTGTTTGTTGACTTCTTGGAGGAACAATATTGATAATTTAGTTTTGTTGAGGGACTAAATTTGCCAATTCTTCAAAGTTAAGGGTCCTTTTTGTAATTTTGACAAACTTTAGGGACCAAACTTGTAATTATGAAGATACAAGGGTATAAAGTGTCAATTCTTCCATATTGGAGGACCCTTCTTCATAATTCTTCAAATCTTCAAGGGTTTTCTTTGGAAAATTCTTCATTAGGGCTTGGTTCATCGTGCAGCTTCGTTTCCCGTGTTCGTTTTTGACTGATTCTTGTGATTTTTTGTCATTTTCTCAATATCCGTACCTAAAATACACAAGCAACAAACACAAGCATATATTTGGGTATTTTGATGATATTTAATGCATTTTAAGCCCTATTTGGACGATGAGACTATGTATAACAGTAGTCTCATCAGTGCTCGTCAACCCCAAGGGCTGAAAACCACCACGGTTACCAGGTCCGCCCACAGGGCGGCTAGGAGATTGATTGGGGATGAGTATCCCTTCCCCTTGGGACTTCTGATTTCCAGGATTCGTGTTCCTGGGATTAGTTTGCGGATGCCCCTTCGTCATTGGAAATTCAAGATGAGGTTTTGATCTAGCTTAGTGTAATGGGTCCCACGGATGGCGCCAACTTGTTGATGCAAAAGTTGGGTGATCCTTGCTAGACCCGAATTAGGCTTAATTCGGGTTGGCTGGGCTCCGGCTCCTGCACCAAGTGAACTGTTTGGTTGGGATCCTGCACACTAAACAATACGCGTTAGGCTTACCGTGGGAGTGTTTCCCACGATTAGACTCCGGCGTGAGAGTAAGTAATCGGTTAGGGTTTTATGTGAGTTGAGAGTTTAGAACGTCATACCTTTGTGGAACCTTTGAGGGTTCCTTTTATAGGCAGTGAAACCCTAATGGGCTGTCACTGATACTTCGGCCCCAAGGAAGAGATAAGCACCAGAATTAGATTGATTGTTATCTTCTAATTATGGTGAGTGAATATCCTCTTCTTTGGAGTGAATCACATCCAGAGATAGAATATGATTTTGTCTAACCCTGCACCGGTCATGCCGGGCCGTGGGCCGCACACATGTGTGCGGTTACTGTTCATCCAAGCCCGTAAGCTCAAATGACATTACTCCCACCCATTCGTGATGGGCCGGATACGGGTAGTACCCGTGGGTTGGGTTCATGACCCGGCTGGGGGACTATACGTCATCAATACACATGTGAGAGTTGGCCATACAATGGAATCATAAAAATGAGTGAGATATGATCAAAACAAGTTTAGAGTGCAAATCTGCCTACACCGTTTTGGACGAATTTATTAAAATATTTAGAGGTTTATTCATCAGTAGCTATAAAGGAATAAAATGAAGCACATATCATTTAGTTTCTGTGATAAAAATTTGTGGTCCTATATCGTTGTAGAACTCTAGATATGGACATTTTAGTGAACTTAAAATTTAGGACTGATTTTGTGAAATTAGAGTTTAATATTATTATATAAGCACTCAAACAAATATAGTATAAAATGTGAATTAAAACCCACTAACTTATATATTTCATTTATATAAACATGTATAAGGATAAGTAAATGGACATTCTATAAAAATGGTAGTTTGGTAAGTTTTATAATTTATAAAAACTATAAACATGATTTTTACGTCTTTTCGGCTAATACCGTAAAATTAATGTTTTTCGTCAATTAAAACTTAGACGATCGGACCGTCTAATGTAAACTTTTTAAAAGTCATATACTGATATATAAGTACTTAATACAAGTAAAAACCGATAAAACCCGAACTATATAACATACGGACATTAACGGGCTAAATTAGCATTAATGGGCTATTAATCCAACTAAATGGGCTAAACACTTATAAATTACTTATTGGGCTTGACCCACTTGGGCCCAACATGTAAAGTATAATACTGATATTAAAATTATAATTGGGCTAATGAAAAGTATTGGGCTTGTAATAGGCTTATTGGGCCTAAAACATATAAAGAAGATAAACTAGTGAAACTAGTATAAAAATGTTACCAACACATAAACACTATAATGAATGAGTAAATGAGAATGTATAAACCCACTTGATCATCATCATATATAAAATCATCATATGTATACATAATTGTTATTTTTATAAAGCCATTGGTCAAGGGTCTAAGACAAGTATTTATTTGTCTAGGTTTCCGTGATTGAAGCACGTATCGTACATCCGAATTGCCGATAACCCGCTTTCCCACATCAACATGAGTTCATAGCCTCGCACTCTTTTAAATGTTTTTATGAATTGTTTTATAAACCCGCGAGGGAGATAACATGTTAGTTTTGATAAAATAGGACAATATTTGTCCCGATTGTTTGTTTATTGATTTGGACCCGAATGATTGTATGACCCGATGAATGATTATATGACCTGATGTATGAAATAAAATGGATTATTAAAGTTATTTTATGTCACTAAAAGTCCCATTAGCATGAATTGTGAACTACCGGGATTTGGTAGACGCTTATGCATATAATAGTACTATTTGGGGACGATCACCCCGGTTCGCTCCTTGACGGTTGATCCCCGTCGTGTCACATTGATTGGTAAGCGAATTTATGTATGAGAAGATTTACATAGCGTGATTTTTGTGACGACACGCTAATTTAGATGGGCAAATTGAGTTTCGGGCTAGCTAACCGTTGTTTGTTGAAGTAAGGTAACAATGTCATGCGGCTTATAATAATCCAATAACGAATATACTGCTTTATGCATTGAATTACGATATATTGCCTGACTAGCAATACAGGGTCTTATCATTGATATTATGTTCGTGTTTTGGTTTTATATAACCATATCCATATAACGGTTTTTATTTAACTTTATACAACGTTATAAGACGTATTGTATGATGTTTTTACGACATTGGCTCGTATAATGATTTTGAAGGCAAATGCCTATATTATGATTTTTGATAAGGATTTGTATAAAATGACTTTGGCTATTTTATGTCCTATTATAAATATTTGTACAAAATGATTTCTGGTAATAATTATGTACCGATGATATATTAATGGTTTTATTAAACTCTACGAATTCACTTAGCGTTATCGCTGACCCTTTCCTTTTAACATGTTTTGTCTCAGGTACTTGAAGGTAATTCTCGGGAAGACAACAAGAATTCATGGCCCACCCTTAAATAATAATTTCCATTCAAATTCTTTGTAAAACCTGTATAAAATACAATTACTTGGGACCTATGTAAAATTTGATATTTATGAATGGAAATGCTTTATTATTAAACAACGCGATTTTTAAGCGTTGTCTATGATGTGAGTAATGTGCTATCCCGTAACACCAACGAGTCTTCCGCTGTATTAAATTGTGTATATTTTTGGGTGTTACACAAAGCCTTGGTTAACATAGATTTACCTAGGTAGCTCCAAAATGGCTACTTATGGCTTCTTATGAACATAACTTGCTACCAAAGCTTCAAGAGCTTCAATGGCTAGCTTATAGACCTGATTTTTGGTCTTGTGGGATGTCCTAAGACGTATATGGAGGTGTAAATGTAGAATGGTTAGGAGATATAAAGGAAAAGGGGTGTAAGTTAGAATGAAGACTATACGCCCCTATTTATACCATTTTGGAAAATTATGATCCAAGTTAAGGCTTAGGAAGTGTAAGATAGATATATTACTGACTAAGGGAGGCTAGTGAAGGTCTACACAAGTTCTTTAGACTCTAGGTTTGATCTAATCCTTCCTTGTGGCTTAAAATGGCTCACGGCTACATATGGATGAGAATGGTGATATGTAGCAAGCTAGGAGGTGATGCACCTACGTGTCACACTACTAATGTATCTAACAAGTCATAAATATATGTTTTCAAACTTTTAATGGAGGTAAATGGTTTGAAAATGTGTTTTGGAGGCAAAATACAAAACCGGATTTCATTTCTAGGGCTTGTAACTTATAATTTGAGTTTTTGGTGATTAGGGACTTTGGAAAGTGATTAGTGAATGATTAAGGCTTAATTAGTGTTTATAAATTCTATTTAAGAGATTTGGGTCCTTGGTTTGAAGTTTAACAGAGGTTTGATATGAAAATGGGAAGTATACATTTGTAGATTAGGGTTTTCTAATGATCCAGGGTTTAATCTTTGTAAATGTGATTATCCTCCTCTTAGCTAATGATGTAAACTTAATATAGGTCCTTTAAATTGTGTCTTAAGTTTCCAAAGAGTTCTTACACTTGGTTTAAGGGTTTTGTTTAGGTAAACATATCTAAAGAGTGAAAATACCTATTTTGACCTAATTTACAAGTCATGCATTAAAATATTATACCTTGTGCATTAGGGTACTTGTACATTGTCTTAGTATAATCTTATAATCTTAATGAAGTCCTATGAGTATTTGTAGACTTGTCCTTAAAGAACTATGTGAAAATTCCATGTAGATTTCTTAATATAAGGGTTTTTAGGTCATTAAGCCTAATGACTTTCTATTTTGGGTGATTAGGGTTTATATCTTAATTTACACTTATTCTATGTCTTATATAGTATGTTTATGACTTCTATGGGTTCTACATTCTTAGTTTGAGGGTTTATATGAGTTGATCATATTCTAGGGTTATTTAAGTAACCTTAAGGTTCTATGCTTTGAAAATTTGTACTTTATGCTTTAATAATTTGTAACTTAGTTTAAGATAAATGTATGATCATATTATGATAACTAGTTGAGTTTTATAATTTGTTGAAAAATATTAGAGTCTAATTCATTATAGGTTGGATTTTATATGCTAATCTTGGTTTTAGGTCATTTTCTTATAATTAGCTTGTGATTAGTGAATATTAGTGATTTATGATTATTTACCTTTTCTTTATATGGTGGATTAGAATTAATGTAAAGTTTTTAATAATAGTACATAGTCATTTTGTGGTTACATTGCTTGAAATATTAGTTTATAAGGGATTTCTATGGTTTCTATTGGAATTTAGGGTATCTTTGTTATATTTGAGTTGTTCTAATTCATTGTTTATTCATATGATAAATTTTAGAACTCAGACTTGATATATACATAGTGTTTACAACATATAGACATATGTTGATGTGCAATTGTCATAGTGATATCCATAAGTCAGTCATGTAATATAGTGAAAATGAAAAAAATTATGAGTAAAATCACCTCTTTATTTATGAACATGGATATTACATTAACCAAAACTACTGGATGTTATACTAACCATTTCATGAAAAGCCAAAAATAAATAAATAGAATTATTTTTATTTCATTGCATTCTTGAAAATTTAAAAATCATGCATCATTTAGCATAGTATAGTAAATTAAATCATAAAATGGCCAAAGTGGATTAATTATGTGAAAAGTGTAATCTAGAGCTTTAAAATACTGCACTGCATGAGGCCATGGCAATGGTCAAGTGGAGGGGAGTTGATAAGTGTGAAAACACTCATCATTTATAACTTAAAAATAACTCAAAACACGGACAAATACATTATATTATACTTTAAATTTTTAGAATTACGCGTATATGGTGTATTTGTGTGTTTTAGGTAAATAAGATACATTGTGAAGCAAACACGCGCTTTCTCGAGTTTTATTCAAAGAAAAGACAATGAAAAAGACAAAAGAAGCTAACACGGTCCAAACTTTATAAGTACATGAAGATTCAAGGGCCTATGATTAACATCTCTAAAGTTTAATACAAAGGAAACCAAGTTACTACCATTTTCAGAAAGTACAAGGACTAGTTTTGCTATATGCTGAAAAATACATCACTGCCAAGTGGCCTAATTAGAAGCTGTATAAAGAAAGTCTTGGATTGCCATGTCAGCTTTTATAAGCCAATTGATATGGATATATGTGGAGGGCTTAGATTATGATCTAGAATCTTACACTTAACAAGTAAGGAATCGCCGCATCACTCTTTTCTTTTTGGCAAGATTAAGGAAGATTGAGTTGGATTCAGGAGAAAGTATAAACAGATAAAATGCTCACCTTTACCTCCCCATCACTCATGTGCACTTCAATTACACTCAAATTTATTAAAGCAAATTCCCCCAGTTTCCCTAAACACCACATGAACCTTAAATGACTCAAACTCAAAATTTGGCCACGTGGCGGATGGAAATTGGTTATGCAACATCACTAGCACCTCTCCAATCTATACAATCTCTATATAAATAGCCCTTTCTGTCCCAGAAAAACACATAGTTAGTTAGGTGTAATTTTTAGATAGTTTGTTTAGTTTTAGCTTAGGAGTAGATTACTTCAAACTTTCTCACGCAATACTTTTAATCCTGTTATTTTCAGTTAAGAGTTAGTTCAATTCTTGTTAAAATTGTAACAGTTTACTCCATTAATGAAAACTTCAGCTTTTTCATATTTTTCTTTCTCAATGTTCTTACAGCTTTAATCATAAGCTTCTAAAAGAGCTTATGAAATGTTTCTGGATTTCTAACTGTTTTGGAGTAGTGAATTTCAATTTAAGCTTTAGTTAATGTTCTCTCAAGCTTTTCATCAATCTGCCTCTTTCATATTAATGAGCCAAAAAGCTCATAAGCTAAATTTATCTAATTAGCTAGACTTTTTAAGAAGCTTTTTCAATGGTTAAATTCAATTTGGTGCAGTTATAAAGTAAGCTCAGTTTAATTCGTAAAAAAAATCATCCTTTTAAGATTCTAGTTCAGTAAGGTTTTGTTTGGGAGAGTTGTTATAATAAGATGATAGCTTAGTGATATCACGCTGCTTTCATGGAGTATAAGTAGTTAGTTAGTTTTGATTCAGCAATCCTCCAGTTTAAAATGTAGATTAATCACAGTTCAGATAGCTAGCAGCTAGCCAACTTTCTACTAATTTTTCTAGTGTCTAAAATGCTCAACTGATTTCTGTTTGAGTTTTGTTTAATCTTCAAGAATTCTGTTATAAGTTGTTTAAATTCAGTTAGAAAGTGTAGAAAACATTCCGGCCATTAATAAGAACTCTTGTTGTCAAATCAGTTTTGTCTCTCTGTTTTCAAGTCTGCAAGTTTAGTTTGGTATTGATCGAGAGCTGATCACAGCTTAGTGGTGATAAGCTGTTACAAAAGGTGATCAAGTTTGGATCTGTTAAGCCGAAGGACTGGTTTGTAGTTATTGTAGAAGTTCTTCTATTCATTTCTTAAGGCAACACAACGCTAACTCTTCGCCATCAAAGGTCTGGTTTTGAAAGTGCAGGTCAAGCATTTGAGTTAAATTTTCTGCATTTTGTTGTGTAAATCTTATCTTAGAAAGGTGTAGAGTAAGATTGATATACGAGTATTGGAATGCTTAACATTATTTTTCAAATACTTAGATACGTTTGTTAGCAGCTGTGTTGTTTGTAGATAGCGTTCAGCTCAGAGTTTTCGATTTGCTAGCCACCAGTGTTTGGCATATAGGATTAGCTTGTAGTTGCGTTAGAATTTCTAAGATTTGTGTTCGAGTAGTTTGTATTCTTGATCTGATTTTTATTAATAAGATTTCGAACCTTATAAATAGTTTACACTTCGAGCTTAAAGTTTCCTCTAAGTTGAACAATTGAGGTATTAAAGTAATCATAGTTAGACTGATGGTTTTTGATAAATTCTTACTAGTGCTTAATTTAGTTAAATTTGATGAGACTTATGTAAATCTGTTAGATCCTAACTTATAGATAGGTTAAGAATAATTCTTTTTATTAAAACAATGTTAAAATCTTAGATATAATGAGATGAGTCAAACTAAATCTGCTTCTAAGTTCATTCTTTGAAGGTTAAATAAATTGCACATTTTTAGTACTTGAACTTGTTAGATGCTTGTAAATTTTGCACGTTCAATTAAATGAACTAATAGACTTCCATTTAGATATTTCCTGTAGATAATTCTGTTGGATTTAGAGATTACTTGTTGGGCTAGTTTGTTTCTTGATGGACTGAGTTTTGATTCACTTCGTTTTGAGGAGATGTATTAACATGTTTTTGGGCTGCATTTGATCAACTTTCATAATATGTTTAGTTTAATTTTTGGAGTAACTGATTTTGTAATTGAAATAGATGATATTTTTTAGTTTGTATTTTTAGTTTAATAAAAATTGTTTTACAATTTTTATTTTGATTTGTAGTATAAATTTGCATTTTACATTTTTATATTTCGAGCATTTGAGTGTTGTGATTGCAATGTGTTTTTAGCATAGTATGTATTACATATCTAGATAATATTTTACACTTTTACGTGCTTTGTGCCAAATAGAAATAGACACCAAACAAGCTATTATTACCGAAAACAATTAAGTTTAACTTGAAACCCGATTTCAATTCGAATAGATACCGAGAAGAAACGATATACAAAAAACGACTTATTAACCATTCAAACATTTTTAACCAAAAACGATTAATCTTTACGATAAAATTGGAAATCAATTCGAGTCGATTCGAGGAAAAACGAACTTTATAAAATATCAATATTAAAATGATGCTGCTGCCGTTTCGATCTCGTTACAATTGACGATTTTTCGTTAGACGATTTGGATTTTGGGATCCGTTCTCTTTTGAACGTTATTTTCTTGCAATAAAAAATATAAAAACCAAAAAAATCAAAAATATAAAAATACAAAAAAATTAAAAAATCACAAAAAGTAATTTCTTTCCTTAGAATTGCACTAAAAAAATCAAAAAAGTAATACTTCTCCGAAAGTATTACACAAAAAAATCTACATACATATATATTTCTATCTTTGTTTCTCTTCATTTTTATGTACATATTATAGTCTTTCTTTACAAAAAATAAAAAATACAAAAATATCTTCTTTTATACTACTATAAGTATGACGTATACGTATACGAACAACCAATACACATATCTCCATAAGTATTGCTTTGAAATACACCGTATTTGGCGGCGTTCCAGTGCCATATACGTGTATCGATCAAAGAAAATAAAGGAAAAATAGATAAATACTACGAACTATTTGATCTAGAGAGAGAAGTCACTGTGTGGGGGGGGGTATAAGAGAGTTTATTTCACATTCGAAAGGAGAAGGCTCTTATGTGCTTCGCGCCTCCTCGTTCCTCCGCTCCCTTGTGATTCTTTTGAAAGTGAAAGTATCTAGTGGTGTGCCAACCAATTAGTATTACGTATATATTTTGTAGCTTTTACATATCGAACCTCGATTGGGGTAATCCCTCCCCTTTCAAAGTCATCAAGGGAAATCCCCTTATTCCTCGGTCTTTACTTGCATTCGCACACGCTCGTTTGCAAACATACTGCTTGGTGTATCATATTCTTCTCCGAATAAGAATAGTATTATCGTGACGAGTCAAGCCGATTCCGAGTATCGTGCTTTTTCAATGGATATGTGTGACAATCTAACATTTTCAGGTAGAGAATTATTTTCTCGTATAATATTTTGAAACTTATTTTTGTGTTGGTTGATGAACTCACAATTTACGGATTTAAATTTGGGCTTACGTGCATAATTTAGCGTCCTTTACGATTAAACCGGAAACCTTAGGATTACGTATATACGTTTTTGAACTCCGTTTTTGATGAGACATTTTTTATTGGATTCGTTTTGTGCCGTTGATTCATAATTTATAAAAACGTTTTTCGTGAAACGACCCGAGGGCACGCAAATCGAGGAAACTAGAATCGAGGAGTACCCATAAATTAGCGGGATGTGACAAAATAATTTATCCCACCCCACTATAACATGGGACGGCCAAACATGACACCACATCAAAGATGTGGCATCATGTAAACTAGTAGCTTACAAGTGTAAGCTTAGCTTAACACTTAAGCTAGTTTTTACCGACCAAACTAACAAAAACAACTAGCTTCTCATTTACCACCATTTCATACATGCAAACAACTCTCAATTCTCTCTCAACTCCACCCCTTTGCCGTCCCACTTCAAGAACAAACACCCCTTTTGATCTTTTCTAGCCAAAAAATACTTGTTATCTAGCTATATTATGGAGTTACCTTGAACCCTTGATTACTCGGTGGCCATTTTAACAACAAAGGAGTTGATTTGCTTGTGTCCTAGGGCTGTATTTTCAACATACTTTCTTGTTGTTTGATGATCTTGGGGATACAGTTGGTGTTCATCAAGTTCTTGTCTTCCAAAAACAAGATATACTCTTGGTTGGTAAAGAAGATCATCCTTTCCATTTTCTCTTGTTATTTTTCTAAAGATCAAATGTATTTTCTTTCTTGTTGTATATGTATATGATGAATATATGATGATAAAAATATTGTGTGGGGATCAAGTGTTGATAAATATGCTTAAAAAGATTAATAACCATAAGAAACAAGGCTAAAATCATGCTTAATTTGTTGGCTGTATAAAAACAGTATGTAACCAAACCTTAAACTGATAAATTTACATGGTGGAATCCATTTACAGTAAGTACAAGATGTCATACACATGTGAGAGTTGGCCATGCAATGGAATCATTAAAATGAGTGAGATATGATCAAAACAAGATGAGTGTGCTAATCTGAATAGTCTGTTTTGTAGGGACTGTTAAGGATAGTTAAACTTAAAATGAGCAGTAGCTATAACTAAGTTAATTATATAAAATAATATGAAGTTCATGCCATCCAAAAATGAGCTTCTAATCATTGTAGAACTCTAGATATGATAAAAATGGTGAAGATGAAAATAAAAATCAGATTTTGAAGAATTAATGTTTAATACTATTATATAAGCACTCAAATTATATAGTATAAAATGTGAAATTAAAACCTACAAACTTATGAATTTCATTTATATAAATATGTATAAGGTTAAATAAATGGACAATTTATAAAAATGGTAGTTGAATAATATTTATAAGTTATAAAAACTATAAACTTGATTTTTACGACTTTTTCGGCTATTACCGTAAAATTAACGTTTTTCGCCAATTAAAACTTAGACGATCAAACCCGTCTAATGTAAAGTTTTTAAAAGTCATATACTGATATATAAGTATCTAATACAAGTAAAAACCGATAAAACCCGAACTATAGGACATACGGACATTAACGAGCTAAGTAAGCATATTGGACTAATAATTGGACTAAATAAGTTAAACACTTATAAAAAGTACTTATTGGGCTTAACCCATTTGGGCCCAACATGTAAAGTGTGAATACTGATAATATAAGTATAAAATGGATTAAAACAAGTTAAAGAACTTATAATAATCTTATTGGACTTAAAATAGGTAAATAGGTAAAACTAGTAAACTAGTAAAAAGTTACCAATACGTAAACACTAAAATGAGTAAACAAGGATATATATAAACCCACTTGATCATCATCATATGTACAAAATCATCATATGTATATTGTTATTTTGATAAAAGTCATTGGACAAAAGTCTAAGACCGATTATTATTTATATAGGTTTCCGTGACCGAAGCACGCCCGTAGCCGATAATCCGCCTTTCATTATCAACGTGAGTTCATAGCCTCGCACTCTTTTAAATGTTTTATAAAATTATTTGTAAACCCGCGAGGGAGATAACATGCTAATTTTTGATAAAATAGAACACAAGTAGTCCCGATGGTATGCTTAATGATATGGACCCGAATGATGCTATGACCCTATAAAAGAGATAAAAAGGATTATTAGTAGTTAGGTTATGTCACTTAAAGTCCCATTAGCATGAATTGTGAAATACCGGGATTTGGTAGACGCTTATGCATATGATAGTACTATTTGGGGACGATCACCCCAGTTCGCGCCTTGACGGTTGATCCCCGTCGTACCACATTGATTGGTAAGCGAATTTATGTATGAGAAGATTACATAGCGTGATTTTGTGACGACACGCTAACTTAGATGGGCAAATTGTTTTTCGGGTCTGCGACCCGTTGTTTTCATAGTAAGGTAACAATGTCATGCGGCTAATAATAATCATATATACAATACAATAACGATGCTAATAACGATGATAATATTACCTATAATGGTAATATTAAGGCTACGGTCTCATGGACGGTTTAAGATGTATGCTTGATTTATATATTGCCTGAGCAGCAATACGAGGACTTACTTCTGATATTATACTTGTGTTCTGATTTCAACGATTGTTTTATATAACGGTTTTATTAAACTCTATGAATTCACTCGGCATTCGCTGATATGATTTTTGCATGTTTTTATCTCAGGTGCTTGAAGGTAATCCGGATGGAGATCGACTCTGATGGCCCACATAATATTAAAAATGTTCATTCGATCTATGTTTTGTAAACTTAATGACCTGTATAATTTGGGACCTGTTGTACACTTTAAAACTTTTTATCGAATGAATGTATGTTGAACCTTTTACAAATATTTTTATGTGTTGTCTATGATTGGAATTATTGTGCTATCCCGTAACACTCTGAAAGACCCTTCCGCTGTACCGATACGAAAATTGAGAGTGTTACAGTTTGGTACCAGAGCTCTCGTTATAGAGAACAAAAGATTTTAAAAACCAAGGTTTTGAACAAAACTTTTCAAAATCTTTTAACTCTGAACATTTGAGAAAATATTTGAAAAATCTTTTGACTATAACGGTGCCAGAGATCTCCGACGTTACCAACAAGCCCTATTGAGAAGATATATATATTGATATATATAATTTAATTTATATATATGTATATATTGTGGTTTTAGTATGTAATTGTTTAAATAGTATGTTATCCTAATACGAGATATATATAAATGCAGATTGTCATGACTGACCCTAATAATCCTGTAGAGAACCATGCTATTCCCGAACCTAATGTAGATGATGATTCTTATTTAGACTTAGTAGATTATGATATGGATGATGATGAGGAGGAACCATTTGAGGATCCCGAGCCCGAGATAGGACTAGGAGATCAGATTGCCCCTCAGGTTGATATGGTAGAAAATGAGATTGATAATGTTGATATTGAGAATGATGATGATGAGATTGGGTTAGATAATTTAGATGATGAGATTGACGACGAGGATGTCGAGGAGGATGTAGGTATAGACGATGAGGTGGATGACGATGAGGAAGCTGAGCTTATTTACCCTTATGATGTTCCAGAGGGCGAGCCTTTGCCCCCACCAGTTTATTTGTCTGATTCTGAGGTTGAGCTACCTAGGGATGAAATGTCTGAATCGTCTGAATCTGATTCTGAATCAGAGGAGGATGAGGATGACAATGCACCTGACGGTACTGATGGTATTGCTACTCGTAGACGTGTGATAGGAGAGTCGTCTAGTGCTCAAGAGGCTACTCATATTGATGGTCTTGCACCATGGGCCTTGAGACGTGATCTAGATGCTTCCCGTGTTAAGAGTAGTATGACAGAGATTGGATTAGGTGTTGTTCAGACTCATGTTGCTTATTTGGAGTCGAAGACTAAGGTTGGTGAGAAAGAGCGGGAATTGATTAGTTTGGATTTGACTGATGTAGAGCGTGGTTTGAATGAGGCCTTTAGGAGGTTATCGATGTTAGAAAGTGGTGAGTTTGCTGCTATGAAGAAAAAGGTGAATTCTATGGAGATTCAGTTGAATGTAGCTCGTGTGATGCGTGAGAAAGCTGAGAAGGAGTTGAATATATCCGTGGGTTGGAATAGTAGATTTTATGCTGACATGGTTGAAAGAGGAGTGATCCGTAAGCGCCCAGCTGAAGATGTATCTAATGATCGTCCGACAAAGATACAGAAGACGATGGATGATGGACCATCTGGCGGTTCTCAGTAGACCAGCCTGTGTTTAGTAGTGACCTTTGTATCCTTTGTACTTTTGTAGCTTTGACTTAACCGACTTGTTAGTAGTAGACTTGGCACGAATTTTGAGTATATATATAGTGCTAGAACTTTGATATGGGATGTAACTAAGACAATGCTTTTGTTTCAAATCGAATGAAATATGTATCTTTTCTTGAATTCCATATTATGCCTTATTTGTATCTTGATTATGAATTCAATCCATATTATATGAATCCCTTTTTGGGTGAATGCTTAATACTTTGAAATTGTGAAATTATAGAACTATGCCGCCCAAGAAGGCTGTGACTGAGGATGATGTACGTAGGATTATTACGGAGCAAGTTACCGCATCTATGACTGATATTATGGCAAATGCTAGAAACGAAGTTGGCGGTAGTGGAGCTGGCGGTAGTGGAGCTGGCGGTAGTGGAGCTGGTGGTAGTGGAGCTGGCGGTAGTGGAGCTGGAGGTAGTGGAGCTGGAGGTAGTGGAATTGGCGGTACTAATGTGAATGTGAATGCTAATAATGTGAATGCTAATGCTGGAGGAAATGTAGGAGGACTTGGAACTAATGCACCTGAAGTTGGTGGCTGTACTTATGTGACGTTCATGAAGTGTGAACCTCTACCTTTTAATGGAACTGAAGGTGCTGTAGGATTAAGCTAGTGGATTGAGAAGATTGAGTCGGTGTTTCGGATTAGTAAGTGTAAGGAGGAAGATAAGGTGACTTTTGCTATGGCTACTCTTAAAGGTCGTGCGTTGACTTGGTGGAACGGGAGAATTGCTTTCATGGGTATTGATGCTGCTAATGCTACTCCTTGGGCTGAAATTAAGAAGTGGATGACTTTGGAGTTTTGTCCCCGTAGTGTGATCATTAGGTTAGAACAAGAGTTGATTCATCTGAGAATGAAAGGTGTGGACATTGATAGTTACACAAACCGATTCCATGAGTTGGCCTTGCTATGTCCTCGATTGGTGGAACCCGAAGAGATCCGAATTGAGCAATATATTAAAAGGTTGACCAAGAATATCTGGGGGGACGTGACATCATCTAAACCACTGACCATTGATGATGCTGTTCGAATGGCTTACCAACTCATTGGACAGATAATTGAGGATAGGGAAGATGAAGCCCGTGTTGGTGAGAAAAGAAAGGGAGACGGTGATCGTGTAGATAAAGGTGATAATAGGAAGAATTTCAATCACCGTCAGAACCAGAGAAAAGGGGAATGCAAATGCTCTTACCAACAACACACCGCGCAACAATGATAGATGTCCTAAGTGTGGCAACAAGAGGCATGCTGGCGATTGCTGGAAGTGCTGAAATTGCGGAAAGCTTGGACACAAGGTTGAAAGGTGTAAGAAGGGAACCATTTGCTTCAACTGTAATGAAGATGTCATAGGAAATCGGAATGACCCAAGTTGAAAGCGATTGTACCTGGAAGAAACCCCCAGGGTGGTATCTATCAACTTGGAACAATTGAGGTGAAGAAAGAGGATCTGAATGTCGTTACCGGTACGTTTTTACTCAACAATCATTATGTTGTTGCTTTATTTGATTCGGGTGCTGATAGGAGCTTTGTATCCACTAAATTTAGTGTCCTTATTGACATTGAACCTGTTGAGATAAATACCAGTTACGAGGTGGAATTGGCTGATGGTAAATTAGTGAAAACTAATAAGCTATTAAAAGGATGCTCTCTAAATCTCTTGAACTATTCCTTTCCGATTGATTTGATGTTGATAGAATTAGGTAGTTTTGATATTATTATTGGTATGGATTGGTTGTCGTTGAATAATGCTACTATTTTATGTGAAGAGAAGAAGGTTAAGATTCCTCTTAGGAATAGGACGTTAGTAATTGATGGTAATCGAGGTGAATCCCGTTTGAAGATCGTTTCATGTATTAAAGTCCAAAAGTACATCAGGAACGGTTGTGAGTTATTCTTAGCTCAAGTGACCAGGAATGAGTTTAGGGAGAAACGATTGGAAGATGTACCTATTATTTGTGAATTTCCTGAGGTATTTCCTAAAGATTTACCCGGACTTCCACCGATAAGGCAAGTAGAGTTTCGAATCGATTTAATTCCTGGTGCTGCACCCGTGGCACGTGCGCCTTACCGATTAGCCCCTTCTGAATTAAAGGAGTTATCTGAGCAACTTAAGGAGTTGTCTGATAAAGGTTTTATTCGACCGAGCTCGTCGCCTTGGGGAGCTCCAGTCTTGTTCGTTAAGAAGAAGGATGGATCTTTCCGTATGTGCATTGATTATAGGGAACTGAATAAGTTGACAATTAAAAATCGATATCCTTTACCTAGGATTGATGATTTGTTTGATCAACTACAAGGATCTAATGTGTATTCTAAGATAGATTTGCGGTCGGGATATCACCAACTTCGCGTCCGTGAAGAAGATATTCCTATAACTGCATTTAGAACTCGTTATGGACACTATGAATTTCAAGTAATGCCATTTGGGTTAACTAACGCACCTACGGTTTTCATGGATTTAATGAATCGAGTGTGCAAGCCCTACTTGGATAAATTTGTGATTGTGTTTATTGACAATATTCTAATCTATTCTAAGAACGAAGATGAACATAGAGAACATTTAAGGATTGTTTTGAATTTGTTGAAGGATGAAAGGTTGTATGCTAAGTTTTCGAAATGTGATTTCTGGTTAGATTCTGTGCAATTTCTTGGTCATGTGATTAACAAAGATGGAATTCATGTTGATCCTGCAAAGGTTGAAGCCATTAAGAATTGGTCTGCACCGACAACGCCAATGGAAGTGCGACAGTTCTTAGGATTGGCTGGCTATTATAGGCGATTCATTAAAGAATTTTCTTTGATACTAAACCCTTGACTAAGCTTACCCAGAAGAATAAACCTTTCGTTTGGGGAAGTGATGAAGATGGAGCATTTCAAACATTGAAGCAAAAATTATGTAGTGCGCCAATTTTATCATTACCCGACGGGAGTGAAGATTTCGTAGTGTATTGTGATGCATCTCTTAGAGGCTATGGAGCTGTTTTGATGCAGCGAGAGAAAGTGATAGCTTATGCTTCTAGGCAATTAAGGAAGAATGAGGAGAATTATACTACTCATGATCTTGAGTTAGGAGCAGTAGTCTTTGCTCTTAGGTTGTGGAGACATTATCTGTATGGAACCAAGTGTACGGTATTCACCGATCACAAAATCCTGCAGTATATTCTCGATCAAAAGGAATTGAACATGAGGCAACGAAGATGGATAGAGTTGTTAAGTGATTATGATTGTGATATAAAATATCACCCAGGAAAAGACAATGTTGTTGTCGATGCATTAAGAAGGAAAGATAGAGAGCCTATCAGGGTACGTTCTCTAGTCTTGACCGTGCACAATAATTTGCCTGAGCAAATTAGAAATGCGCAAATAGAAGCTTGTAAGAAAGAAAATTTTGTTAATGAATGGTTCCGAGGAGAAGGAGATCCTTTAGAGGTTAGAGCTGATGGAGTGAAATGCTTAAGAGGTCGTATATGGATACCTAAGTTTGGAGTCTTAAGAGACTTGATTATGTTAGAATCCCATAAATCTAAGTATTCCATTCATCCGGGATCTGATAAGATGTACCATGATTTGAAGAAGTTGTACTGGTGGCCGAATATGAAAGCTGATATTGCTATATATGTTCTTCAATGCTTGACTTGTGCTAGAGTTAAAGCTGAACATCAAAAGCCATCAGGACTACTTCAACAACCAAAGATTCCTGAATGGAAGTGGGAGCGAATTATGATGGACTTTATCACCAAGCTTCCTAGAACATCATCTGGAAACAACTCGATTTGGGTCATTGTCGATAGACTGACCAAATCAGCACACTTCATTCCGGTTAAAGAGCATTTCTCACTGGAGAAGCTGACTCGTATATACCTTGAGAATGTTGTATGCAAGCATGGAGTGCCTGTATCGATCATTTCAGATCGAGATCCTAGATTCGCATCGAATTTTTGGAAATCTCTCCAAAGATCTTTGGGAACGAATCTTGACATGAGCACTGCTTATCACCCCCAGACTGATTGACAGAGTGAAAGGACGATACAAACACTAGAAGATGTGTTGAGAGCTTGTGTGTTAGATTTTGGTAAGAATTGGGATAAACATTTGCCGTTAGCAGAGTTTTCGTATAACAATAGTTACCATTCTAGTATTAAGGCTGCACCGTTTGAAGCTTTATATGGTAGGAAGTGTAGATCTCTTGTATGTTGGAGTGAAGTTGGGGATACCCAGCTCACGGGACCGGAATTGATCCGGGAGACTACGGAGATGATAGTTCAGATTATGAATAGGTTGTTGACTGCCCGTAGTAGACAGAAAAGTTACGCGGATGTGCGGCGGAAGCCAATGGTGTTTAAAGTGGGTGACCAAGTAATGTTGAAAGTATCGCCATGGAAAGGCGTTATAAGATTTGGAAAGCGAGGAAAATTGAATCCCCGTTATATTGGACCCTTTAAGATTTTATCTATAGTAGGTCTGGTGGCTTACAAACTAGAGTTACCCCCAGAACTTCATGGTGTTCACAACACATTCCATGTATCTAATCTGAAGAAATGTCTAGCAGTGAGTGATGAGAAAAATTTCATTAGATAAGGTTTGAATAGATGGGAAGTTGCATTTTATCGAAGAACCCGTAGAGGTTATGGATCGTCAGGTAAAGCAACTGAAACAAAGTCGGATACCTATTGTCAAGATCCGATGGAATTCAAAGCATGGACCGGAATATACTTGGGAACGAGAGGATGAAATGTGGAAGAAATATCCGCACCTCTTCGATTTCAATAAGAAACGTACATCAAAATGAAATAGATCACGAGGACGTTGATCCCTTTTAGGAGGAAAAGCTGTGACAATCTAACATTTTCAGGTAGAGAATTATTTTCTCGTATAATATTTTGAAACTTATTTTTGTGTTGGTTGATGAACTCACAATTTACGGATTTAAATTTGGGCTTACGTGCATAATTTAGCGTCCTTTACGATTAAACCGGAAACCTTAGGATTACGTATTTACGTTTTTGAACTCCGTTTTTGATGAGATAATTTTTATTGGATTCGTTTTGTGCCGTTGATTCATAATTTATAAAAACGTTTTTCGTGAAACGACCCAAGGGCACGCAAATCGAGAAAACTAGAATTGAGGAGTACCCGTAAATTAGCGAGATGGGACAAAATAATTTATCCCACCCCACTATAACATGGGACGGCCAAACATGACACCACATCAAAGATGTGGCATCATGTAAACTAGTAGCTTACAAGTGTAAGCTTATCTTAACACTTAAGCTAGCTTTTACCCACCAAACTAACAAAAACAACTAGCTTCTCATTTACCACCATTTCATACATGTAAACAACTCTCAATTCTCTCTCAACTCCACCCCTTTGCCGTCCCACTTCAATAACAAACACCCCTTTTGATCTTTTCTAGCCACAAAATACTTGTTATCTAGCTATATTATGGAGTTACCTTGAAGCCTTGATTACTTGGTGGCCATTTTAACAACAAAGGAGGTGATTTGCTTGTGTCCATTTACAGTAAGTACAAGATGTCATACACATGTGAGAGGTTGTCTTCCAAAAATAAGATATACTCTTGGTTGGTAAAGAAGATCATCCTTTCCATTTTCTCTTGTTATTTTTGTAAAGATCAAATGTATTTTATTTCTTGTTGTATATGTATATGATGAATATATGATGATAAAAATATTGTGGGGGGATCAAGTGTTGATAAATATGCTTAAAAAGATTAATAACCATAAGAAACAAGGCTAAAATCATGCTTAATTTGTTGGCTGTATAAAAACAGTATGTAACCAAACCTTAAACTGATAAATTTGCATGGTGGAATCCATTTACAGTAAGTACAAGATGTCATACACATGTGAGAGGTTGTCATGCAATGGAATCATTAAAATGAGTGAGATATGATCAAAACAAGATGAGTGTGCTAATCTGAATAGTCTGTTTTGTAGGGACTGTTAAGGATAGTTAAACTTAAAATGAGCAGTAGCTATAACTAAGTTAGTTATAGCAAATAATATGAAGTTCATTCCATCCAAAAATGAGCTTATAATTCATTGTAGAACTCTAGATATGATAAAAATGGTGAAGATGAAAATAAAAATCAGATTTTGAAGAATTAATGTTTAATACTATTATATAAGCACTCAAATTATATAGTATAAAATGTGAAATTAAAACCCACTAACTTATGAATTTCATTTATATAAATATATATAAGGTTAAATAAATGGACAATCTATAAAAATGGTAGTTGAATAATATTTATAAGTTATAAAAACTATAAACTTGATTTTTACGACTTTTTCGGCTATTACCGTAAAATTAACGTTTTTCGCCAATTAAAACTTAGATGATCAAACCCGTCTAATGTAAAGTTTTTAAAAGTCATATACTGATATATAAGTATCTAATACAAGTAAAAACCGATAAAACCCGAACTATAGGACATACGGACATTAACGAGCTAAGTAAGCATATTGGACTAATAATTGGACTAAATAAGTTAAACACTTACAAAAAGTACTTATTGGGCTTAACCCATTTGGGCCCAACATGTAAAGTGTGAATACTGATAATATAAGTATAAAATGGATTAAAACAAGTTAAAGAACTTATAATAAGCTTATTGGACTAAAAATAGGTAAATAGGTAAAACTAGTAAACTAGTAAAAAGTTACCATTACGTAAACACTAAAATGAGTAAACAAGGATATATATAAACCCACTTGATCATCATCATATGTATATTGTTGTTTTGATAAAAGTCATTAGACAAAAGTCTAAGACCGATTATTATTTATATAGGTTTCCGTGACCGAAGCACGCCGTAGCCGATAATCCGCCTTTCATTATCAACGTGAGTTCATAGCCTCGCACTCTTTTAAATGTTTTATAAAATGATTTGTAAACCCGCGAGGGGGATAACATGCTAGTTTTTTATAAAATAGAACACAAGTAGTCCCGATGGTATGCTTAATGATATGGACCCGAATGATGCTATGACCCTATAAAAGAGATAAAAAGGATTATAAGTAGTTAGGTTATGTCACTTAAAGTCCCATTAGCATGAATTGTGAACTAACGGGATTTGGTAGACGCTTATGCATATGATAGTACTATTTGGGGACGATCATCCCAGTTCGCGCCTTGACGGTTGATCCCCCGTCGTACCACATTGATTGGTAAGCGAATTTATGTATGAGAAGATTACATAGCGTGATTTTTGTGACGACACGCTAACTTAGATGGGCAAATTGTTTGTCGGGTTCGAGGCCCGTTGTTTTCATAGTAAGGTAACAATGTCATGCGGCTAATAATAATCCTATATACAATACAATAACGATGCTAATAACGATGATAATATTACCTATAATGGTAATATTGAGGCTACGGTCTCATGGACGGTTTAAGATGTATGCTTGATTTATATATTGCCTGACTAGCAATACGAGGACTTACTTCTGATATTATACTTGTGTTCT
Source organism: Glebionis coronaria (assembly GCA_025667525.1). NCBI lineage: Eukaryota > Viridiplantae > Streptophyta > Magnoliopsida > Asterales > Asteraceae > Glebionis > Glebionis coronaria. The sequence continues at coordinate 170,078,122 of CM046882.1, read as the reverse complement.
GATTCCAACGATTGTTTTATATAACGGTTTTATTAAACTCTATGAATTCACTCGGCATTCGCTGATATGGTTTTTGCATGTTTTTATCTCAGGTGCTTGAAGGTAATCCGGATGGAGATCGACTCTGATGGCCCACATAATATTAAAAATGTTCATTCGATCTATGTTTTGTAAACTTAATGACCTGTATAATTTGGGACCTGTTGTACACTTTAAAACTTTTTATCGAATGAATGTATGTTGAACCTTGTACAACCATTTTTATGTGTTGTCTATGATTAGAGTTATTGTGCTATCCCGTAACACTCTGAAAGACCCTTCCGCTGTACCGATACGAAAATTGAGAGTGTTACACTATGGATAATCGATCGATTTATGAGTTGTTGCAAGTACCTACTGAGGGATGTCTTGACAGTGCGATCGTGATACCAGATATCAAGAATGATTATTTTGAGCTTAACCCGGATTTGATTATATTGATATCCGGTCGTCCTTTTTAAGGATTTGAGAACGATGATCCTTACACTAATATCCGTCAATTTCTTTCATATGCCAATATCATCAATACACCAGTGTGACACAAGACATTATCTATTTGCACCTTTTTCCTTTTTCCCTCGATGGAGCAACCTAGATTTGGCTAGAAAAGGAACCACCACGATCTGTTTTTACATGGGCTAATCTATAATCAAATTTCTTAAATCAATTTTACCCATATGCTAAAACGAGAAAAATTCGGTTGGAAATTACTAATTTTGTAGAGTTTAATAATGAAACGTTTACCAAGGCTTGGGAAAGATTTAAGGATTTAGTACGTAGTTGTCCTCATCGGGTATTTTCTGCTTTGCACTTGATTGATTCGTTTTATAACGGGTTGGCCCATTACGATCAAGAGTCTCTTAACACGGATGCAAGCGGGAATCTATACTCTCAGAGTACTAGTGAGGCTTTAATGATTATTGAGAACAAGTCTCAAGTATGGAGCAAGGCCGAAGTATCCGTTAATATGGTTATCATTAGGAGTGGCCCTCTTTTCTTATATACACCGAGAGTTATTGAAGAGCCATTTATTGATTCAAATTACCCTATTTGTGATGATTCTTCTAGTCCCCTTTCTCATGCGACTAGTGACTCTTCTCCTCCGGATTTTGAGGAAGAAGTAGTTATTGAGCGACTCACGGTTGAGTTGACTCCCGACCCACCATAAATTAATGAAGGGTGTAATGGGGATTTTCAAAATCAAGGCTTTCCAAATCAAGAAGATTTTCAAAATAATAACAATTTTCAAAGTAATAATCAAGGGGATTTTCAAATTCAACCCTCACAAATGGATGAAATAGTTGAAATATTTGAGGAACAAAATAGGATGATAAATGACCTTCATGAAGAAAACCAAAGTCTTAAATATCAAATTTTAGAAGCTTTGAGAGCTCATGTTGAGGCTAACACCACTACTAGTAGTGATGTTCCCACTATGGACTCTTCCATCTCTCCGCCAATAAAGAAGAGACAAGGCCTGGATATTATCATGAGTTTTACTCCACATCTGGTGTTGACACCCACAGATACATTTAGCTCTCCTCCTTCCTTACCTTTTAAGGAAATTCCCGAGATTATACTTTAGCCTACATTACCCATTAATGACCCCATTTCTTTTATGAATCCTTCACCCACTCCTTCAAATGACTTTGTGATTTCTTCAAATCCTCCTAGAGAGACATGTTTTGATAAACCAATTTTTGATGAGTGTGGTGAACGTAATCATGAGTCCATAGAAGAAGAACCCTTAATTGATCATACACCTAACGAATTTGTGGAATTGGTTTTTAGTGAGGAGGATCATATACTCTTAGAGATTGCTACCATCTTACTTAAGGAACCTTTGGAAGAATCTAATTTGGATGGTTTTCCTCATAGCCATTATCCGGATATGGATGAGTTATCTTATGATTCTGACTTTATTTTTATTCTTCATCGGGATCGGATGAGGATGACTTTTCTATTAAGCAAAACCCGACTTTTGAGAATCATGATAAGGATACTAATGACTTTTAAGATCCTTCACTCCTTAGTGATGATTTTTATACGCTAAGTGTTGAGAGATTCCATCACGAGGATGCTTTTTATGATCCCGTGTTATTGGTTTTCTCGGATGAGCTTCATTGTGATCATGGTATTGATGAGAAGGAAAATGGAAATTTAAAACTTGATATTGACATTGATTTTGAATACTCGGATTTTGACGCGTTCACATTTACCTCTTCACCAATTACTTTTGATTCTACTATCAATTCTCTACCACATAGCACTTTTAGTGATGATGATGGTTTTCACATTCCCGAGATCGATGAGTTTCTTGATATTGATACACCCATTGGGTACATTCTCGGTTATTTTGATATAGAGGGAGATATACTTTTTCTAGAGGACTTATTACACGATGATACTATACTTTCTCTCCCTCCCGACCCACCCATTCATAATGCTAAAGAGAACAAAGACCCGAGGGTTTCGACTATTAGTGTTTTGACACCTACTTTTTCACCCTCGGCGTCTCTTGTAGATTTCACATTTGAGGGTGATTCTTTTAGGGTTGACACCGAGTTGTCTTGCTATTTTCCCATTGAGGAAACGGTATTTGATCCGGGTATACACAATTTTGAGCTATCTAAGTATCTTACTAATGAAATCAAAAGAAAAAAATTAAATACCCGAGATCATTACCTTGCGACCATACACCTAATTGTAAGAGACTTTTGCTTAAAGGAAACCCATCTTTCTTATACTTGTTTGCTATTGACACCTTGAGGTCTATTTCCTTTAAGGATAGAAATCATGTATTTGACCCTAGTGGACTTTTATGGGGTTTTCCTTATTTGGGATGTTGTTTCATTCTCATGGAGAGATTTTCTTTTTCGGGTAAATCTTTTTCTCTCCATGATTGTTTCCCTAAAGAAAATTTAATTCTGGGAATCGAGTCGAGCTAGATACTCTGGGAATAGAATCAAGCATCATATAACTATGTTAGATTTTACCTTTTCCACCCTTTCACCTTTTCCACCAATAAGTGTAGGGGAGCCAAGTTGGTTCTTGTTTTGTGGTGTTGTGAAGGGATATGTGCTTTAATGATCAACTTTTGGTTCTTTTGAGGCGAACCGTGATCCCGTGAAACTGGTTCTATCCAAAACTATTATGATTCAATATTATCTAAAAATAAATGTTGACGTTGAAATCACTTTAGTTGCTGTTGGGAATAAAATGTAGCCAGTTCACTTGAGCGCTGACAAGAGGAAAACAAGCGTTTATAGGAAGAAAACAAACGCTGACAGATCAAGCATTGACAAGAAGAAGTCAAGCGTTGATAGGTTGAAGACAAGCACTGATAGAAAGATATGGTCTACGCATATTATGTTTCTAGTTTGTTTCTAGTAAAGATAAGTTCAACATTGTATTTTCTATAATTATCTTTACCTAGAATAGTTGATACGTAGACTCTTGTACAAGGCTTCTTATGTCTATAAAAGAAGACCTTTAGGTTATGTTTCATAATAAGTTTTGATACGTTAAACACTTTCATTGTAAGCAAGTTCGTTATTATCAATCAAGTGAAAGTTTGTTTACATCCTTTGTGTGTTCTTGTTTAAGTGTTAATTCCGCATAACACTTAGATTACTTTATACATAAACAAAGTTTCTTTACGTGTATAACTTGTTCTGATCTCGTATACACAAGCTTAATCAATCTAAGTTTGGGATCAACAAGTGGTATCAGAGCTTGTTGAGAAACTTTTGATCTTAAAGAACACAAGAACCCTAAAATCACCAAAACCCTAATTTTCACAAAACCCTAAAAACATCATGTCCACTCCAGAAGCAACCTCCTCCTCCTGAAACCACAACATCAAGATTCCCATGCTTGATGCAAATAACTTTGAGCTATGGAAGTTCAACTTTGAGCAATATCTTGGGATCTATGACTACACTCTCTGGGAAATTATAGAATATGGAAACACATTCAATAAAGCTAAAAAGATTGCTAATGCCATTGCTACAAGAACAGTTGTTCAAGGATGTTCAGAAGAAGATAAGAAAGAAAAACCTGATGATGGTAGAGCTGTGTCTACTGAAGACATAGCAAAGAAAAGGGTTGATATGAAAACCCTAAACATTCTGAAACTCTCTTTGGGACAAGAAAATCAGCACAAATACAGAGGTTATGAGTCTGCAAAAGACCTTTGGGAAGCCCTTGAAGTTGGTTATGGTGGTAATGCTGATACTAAGGAAGAGAAGAAGTAGCAACTCATGCATGAGTATGCTGTTTTAAGGCTCAACCTAATGAGAAGCTTAGCAATGTGAGAAGCAGACTGCTTGACATTACAAGCAAGTTGTCCTTCATGGGGACACAAGTTGGTGATGTTAACATTATTGCCACTTTTCTTAAAAGCCTTGGTGATGCGTGGAAGATTGAGGCAAGATCTATACTTGCCAATAACACTCACAAAAGTTCTACTTTTGATGATATCTACAACAAACTGAGGCTGTTGGAGAATGAAACTCTTTTGGAGCATAGAAGTAAGTCTACCAATAGTAACATGGCCTTCTTCTCACATAGTGAAGGTCAATTTGATCAGAAGGACTCATACATGCACCCAGTTACTGGATCAACATGTGTCAACGCTGGATCATACCCTGTCAACGGCTCACACTTAGACGCTGACATATACAAAATTGACTCACCAAGAGTTAATCCTGCTAGTTTGGATCTGGATATTGTGTGTGAATACATTGCTTCTTTGGCCAATGGTTCAGTGATTACATATGAGGACCTTGAGCAAATAAGTGATGAGCACTTGGAGGAGATGGATATAAAGTGGAACATGGCTCTTGCAAGTATAAGAGCAAACAGGTGGAATAGAAGGTTTAAGAAGAAGATGACCTTTAATGCAAAGGACACTGCTGGATTTGATAAATCCAGGGTTGAGTGCTAAAATTGTCATCGTATGGGACACTTCATGAGGGAATGCAGATCTCCAAGAAGATCTGATGCTGGAAAACCCTCAAGCCAAATTGCTAAGGCTCAGGATCCTAAGGCCATGGTTGTAGTACAAGAAATTGATGGCATTGGATGGGACTGGAGCTACTTGGCTAAGTATGGGGAAGAGGATAAAGCTTTGGTTGCTGAGATAGAAGAAGAAGAGCATGTTTAATATGCTCTCATGGCACACTCCTCCTCTTCATCAGACAATGAGGTATACGATGATGCTTTTTGTAGTAAGGGTTATCGTTTAAATACTGAAAAACTTAACAAAGAGGTTTTAAGATTGTTAAGTGATGTGAGTACTGAGAGATGCAAGTTGTCTAACTATCAAATTGCTCTCACTCAAACTAAGAAGACAGTTTCTGAGTATAAGAAAATGGAGTTTGACCTAAAAGATCAAATAAATATCTTAAAACATGATTTAAAAGCTAGTAATGATGTTAGAAACATCATGGAAAGGGTCAATGCTGAATTACAGGCTAAGTTAGATGAGGCTATCAAGAATAAGGATAATGTTGACCTTAAAATTCAGAGATTTGATAAGGCCTCACAAACCCTAGGAGAATGTGTTAATAAACAGAGGGATCCTAAGAACATGACTGGGATTGGGATGAAAGACTATACTGTTGTTCCACCACCAGCTGGAGACTTCTATGGTGTCCAAAGAAAGGACTTATCTTGGACTGGCTTACCAGAACTCCAAGAAGAGGAATTTATTCCTCCACCAAGAGTCCTTACCCCAGTTGAAGAGTATAGGCAAAAGTTGACTGACTTGAATGAAAGGAAGAGAGCCAACCCTACCTTGTTTGTCAAAGGTGGCATGCTTTGTGATAGTCCAAATGAGTCGACCCCTATTAAAGTTACAAACCCAATCACTGGCAAGACTGTTGACCTTGGCTCAAACACTGTTAAGAAACCTATCATTAAGTATGCAGAAATGAATAGGAATACTAGGTCACCAAAAAGCCAAGTTAGTGATAATGGAACAGGCTTCTTCTCTTCAAGACCTAGAGTTGTGTCTAGAAAAGCATGTTACACTTGTGGTAGCTTCTCACATTTAGCATATAAGTGTGTCAACGCTTCCAAAGTCAACGTTGTTAAGAGGTCAAACACTGTCAGACCCAAAACTTTTGTGGAGCAAAGTCCACAAGTTGTTAGACCAGCCACATTCTTCACTAAAGGGTCTAACACTCATGGACAAAGACCTTTTCAAAAGACCAATACATGGTATAATATGCAATGGGTTTCTGTAGCAAACCCTAGGTTCAACGCTGACAAGGGTAATTTCAGCGTTGACAAGACCAAATCCAACGCTGACAGAAACGTTGCCAGACCTAAATATTTGCAACCACAGAGAAAGGGGTCTAAAGCTTCTTCTAGCTTGACATGAAGACCTAAAAAGATCAAAACCCTAATTCTAATAGGATTTCTATGACCTGCAACAGATTTAATTATATTTCAAAGGTCATTACAAAACCAATTGGGGTTAACTGGGTATTTCATCCAAAAGGGATGAACAAGTGGTTGTTATGAGAACTAAGTCTGTTCTTGTTGAACAACCAGATGAATCTAAGTCTGCTCAGGCTTGGGTTCCCAAAGAAAACTAATTTGTTTTCTTTATGTGCAGGGCATTCAAAAACAGGTCAATGATTATGGATATTGGGACAGTGGATGCTCTAGGCACATGACTGGGAAGGAAGATTATCTGAAAAACTTCACTCCCATTAAGGATGGTGACAAGGTTTACTTTGGAGGTGGATATGGAACTATCACAGGCAAAGGAACTCTTCTCACCAAGAACTTGCGTTTTGAAAACGTGTTTCTGGTAAAAGAACTTGATTACAATCTTTTTAGTGTATCACAAGTTTGTGATAACAAAATTAGGTTATTTTTACTGATACTGAATGCTTGGTGTTGAGCAAGGATTTTAAAATTCTAGATGAGAAATATATTGACTATAGAACACCTAGGCATAAGGACATTTATAATGTGAATCTTAATGGTATTAGGATGAATAATAATATGTCATGTTTTTATGCTAAAGCTTCAGTTGATGAGAGTAATCTATGGCACAAGAGACTAGGGCACATAAACTTTAAGAATATAAATAGGCTTGTGAGACTTGGCTTGGTTGATGGTTTTCCTGAAAAGGCTTTCCACAATGACCACTCTTGTGTGCCTTAAAGGCAAGCAGCACAAGGTCTCATTTTAGTCTAAACATGTGCACTCTAGTTCTAAACCACTTCACTTGCTGCATATGGACCTGTTTGGTCCAACTAATATAGAGAGTTTGAATGGTAAATCATACTGCTTTGTCATTACAGATGAATTTTCTAGGTTTACTTGGACTTTCTTTTTAGCTATGAAAAGTGACACTGCTGATATTTTAATTGACTTTATTACTCAGATTGAGAAGAAAACTAGTAATGAAGTTAAAATGCTTAGAAGTGATAATGGTAGTGAGTTTAGAAATAAACTGTTGGATGATTTTTGTGCCAAGAAAGGGATTACTAGGCAGTTTAGTGTTGCCAAAACCCCACAGCAAAATGGGGTTGCTGAGAGAAAGAATAGAACCCTAATTGAAGCAGCCAGGACTATGTTGGCTGATGCTCACTTTCCTATAGCTTTTTGGGCTGAGGCTGTGAATACAACTTGTTATGTTCAGAATAGAGCATTGGTCAACAAGATACATAACAAAACACCTTATGAGTTACTTTGGGGAAGGAAACCTAATATTGGTTTTCTTAAACCTTTTGGCTGTCATGTAGTTGTTCTAGATACTAGTGATGCCTTAGGTAAATTTAGTGCTAAAGGTGATGAAGGCTATTTCATGGGTTATTCAGTGCAGAGTAAGGGATATAGGGTTTACCTTAAGAAGGAAAAACGTATACTTGAAAGAGTACATGTTAGGTTTTTAGAGAGTAAACCTAGTGATCCTGAATGTGGTCCAAATTGGTTGTTTGACTTGGAACCTCTATCTAGGACTTTGAATAATATGCCTGTTACTGATCCAGACATTGTGAAGGTAACTTCAAATGTTGTGCAAGAACCAGTTGTTGAGGTTTCAGGTACACAGGTTAATGAAGAGGTTGGATCACAAGCAGACAAGTCATCTCCTATACAAGAATATGTTACTATTCCCATATGGACAGATGCTTTTGTTGCTGCTGCTGCTATTGGAAAGGAAAATGGTGGTCCCCAAGTATCATCAGTTAACAACATGCATGGTCCTTCAGGCGCTGACAAAGGAAAATCTGGCGTTGACAGGACAAATTCAGGCATTGATGGCTCAAACGTTGACATCACCAATTCAGGCGTTGATGGATCAAACGCTGACAACCTTGGTTCAGGCGTTGACAACACTTTTGAGCATATCTTCTCTTCCAATTTTGAACAAGGTGAACCTTCAAATATACATGAAGAGGTTCATACAACTATTGATGGAAGAGAGTCTGAAGAAGATATTGGCAACATGGGTGATGAGATTGAAGACAACAGACTTTTTGAGGGAGGAGTTCTCACTTCTACAATGAAGAATCATCCCACTTCTCAAATTATTGGGGATATCATGACTCTTGTAAAGACTAGAAGATCTCATCAGAGTCTTGGTGGATTTATTTCCAATATACACAAGAAGGTTGATACCCCTCTTGTTCAAGCATGTTTGTTTGCCTATTTTCTGTCACAACAGGAACCCAAGAAGATTTTTGATGCTCTCAAAGAACCAAGTTGGGTGGAAGCAATGCAGGATGAGCTTCACCAATTTGCTATTTAGGATGTTTGGGAGCTGGTTGATTATCCCAGGTATGTCAAACCTATTGGGACAAGATGGGTTCTAAGAAACAAGAAAGATGAAAGAGGCATTGTGGTCAGAAACAAGGCACGTTTAGTGGCTCAGGGATATACACAAGAGGAAGGGATAGACTATGAGGAGGTCTTTACACCAGTTGCACGGATTGAAGCTATAAGGATATTTCTTGCCTATGCTTCCTGCATGGGCTTCATTGTCTATCAAATGGATGTGAAGAGTGCTTTCCTCTATGGCACAATTGTTGAGGAAGTATATGTTATGCAGCCTCCTGGTTTTGAAGATCCAGAGAATCCAGACAAGGTGTATAGAGTCAAGAAAGCTATGTATGGACTTCATCAAGCCCTAAGAGCACTGTATGGCACATTGTCCACTTATTTGGTGGAAAATGGATTCAAAAGGGGCACCATAGACCAGACATTATTTACAAAGAAGGCTGGTAAGGATGTCTTACTTGTTCAGGTTCATATTGATGATATCATCTTTGGCTTCACCAATCCAAATATGAGTGAAGACTTTTCTAAGCTTATGACAGACAAATTCAAGATGAGTGCAATGGGGGAGATGAACTTCTTTCTAGGGTTACAAGTTCAGCAGAAAGAAGATGGTATCTTCATCTCTCAGGATAAGTATGTAGCAGAGATCTTGAAGAAGTTTGGCTTTTCTCCACATGAAAAGAGGGCTACTACTCCTATGGATAGAGAACACCCTTGGGGAAAAGTTGGGGATGGAAAAGAAGTGGATGTCAGGCACTATAGATCAATGATTGGTTCATTGATGTATCTCACAGCCTCTAGACCTGACATCATGTTTGCTGTGTGTGCATGTGCACGCCATCAAGTGACTCCCAAAAAATGTCACCTTTATGCTGTCAAGAGAATCTTTAGGTACCTTAGATGTTATCCAGATCTTGGCTTGTGGTACCCAAAATATTCACCATTGGAGCTTATTGCATATTCAGACAGTGACTATGGTGGTGATAAGTTTGATAGAAAATCCACAACTGGTGGATGTCAGTTTCTTGGGAGTAGGTTGATATCTTGGCAATGCAAGAAAAAAACAGTGGTGGCCAATTCTACAACTGAAGCAGAGTATGTTGCAGCAGCTGCTTGTTGTGGACAAGTCTTATAGATTCAGAACCAGCTGTTGGATTATGGGTATAATTTCATGCATACCAAGATATTTGTTGACAATAACAGCACTTTATGCATTATTAAAAATCATTTACATCATTCTAAAACAAAACACATAGAAATTAGACATCATTTTATAAGTGATTGTTTTGAAAAGGGTTTAATACAACCAGATAGGGTTGACACATAAAAAAATGTGTCTGATTTATTAACTAAACCTTTTGATGCTGGAAGGTTTCAATACTTGGTAACAAGTATTGAAATGATCAATCTCACATAATATGTGTTTTGGGGTCTTATTGTAAAAATATGTACAGGATAATGCATTGTTATTGGTCTTTTGAAGTTAGATTTTCCACTATATTTTTCTAACGCTGACAAAGGTTACTTTAACGCTGACAAGTGTTATCATGGCGTTGTCAGCAACAATGTTAGTTTTGTGGTTTTTAATCTAAGTGTGCAGGTGGTGTTAGCATTATACCATTGGATACAGAGTTGCTTATGGATCCTTGGAGAATCATTTGAGCCTGTTTTTATTTATGGATGATGGTTGGAATATTTATATTCCTATCTTGACATAAATTTTTATGTTCATGCATATTTTTGGGCAACATGTGTATCACAGTTTAAGGGGAGGTTTTAGGAACCTTTAGGACTTTTGGGTATCCTTATGATACTCTTATCACAATTCTAGATTATGTCCACAGGTGAGTATGAGTTAGTTTTACTAAATCATGAGGCACTGTAGCATGCAAAGTTGATATACTATGCATGCTGCCAAGACATTTTTGGCCTAGAATTGGTTGTGGTCTGTTGGGAGACTTGGGAATGGTTTTATCATTGGTTTACCTGGGAGTAACAAGGAATTTTATGAGATAACTTAGTTGTTAAGAGTTTTGGTTAGCAAGGGACACTAGAGGATTGTTATGTCTATCTTGCATAACAAAGTGTGCATAACTGTTGCTTGCCGCCCTATAATAATTATCAACTTATAGGTTATCTTCACTAGGATAAATTACTTTGTTAAGGTCCTTTTTCATTTTTATTACTTTTATTTTTTGACGCTGACAAGTATTTTTCCAAGCGTTGTTATGACCAATTTAAACGCTGACATGGCTTTGGTAAACGTTGACAAGAATATAGCCGTTGGGCGTTGATGGGTTATTTTTGACCGTTGATACTCATTGGGACCTACCCAGTTGTTATTTTTGACGAATTTTGGGGCCGTAATTTTTGGAGCAGATAACTTTTAATTAATGCATGAGATAACTTATTTTCTTTTCAATATTTTCATCATGATATTTTGAAAATAGTTGCCTCATTTTTGACCAATCACATGCATCTATCTCTCCTATATATTTGGCTCCTATTTTTACACAGGGTACCTCATATTCTTGTCTAACCATTTTCTCCTATAATTCATCTTTCTAAATCATTCACAACAGCTTTCTTCTATAATGGCACCAAAATTTAAACCAAGTGATTTGGTATTGGGATTCAGGAGTCAACACAACATGATTGCATATTTGGACGCTGATGATGCTCTGTTTCCCCAATACACCCAGATGGTGGCGTATTTGAATGCATCCCCAATTAGGTAATGCTCTTTCTCATGCTCCTCTCATCCCTGTCACACATATTAAGCAGTTTTGGAACACAGTTAGTTCCTCAACAGTTGATAATGTGACTACATTATCATCTATTGTTCATGGGCGTACATGGGTGGTTACTGAAGCCTTGGTTTGCCAGGCTTTGCATCCTGATGATGCAGATGGTATAACCACCCTTCCCATTCATGAAATAGAACAAGGACTAAGGGCTTTGGGTTATCCTTTCCCTGATGAGGGAACTTTAAACAAATATCATAAACAGGAGTTTCCCCCAGCCTGGAAGTACCTCATACATGTCATCTTACAATGTTTGAGTCCCAAGTGTACTGCACACAATGAGATTAACAGATCCATTGCTAGTGTTATTTTGTGCATTGCAACTGGGCAAAAGTTTACTTATTTAAAATGATTTTTGATGGCATGTGTAAAATCAAAGGGAATAAGATGACTTTGGCTTATCCCAGATTTTTACAAATGGTTTTTGATGTGCAAAATTACTGCACAAGGGATCATGATGACTTTTATGAGATCCCTGTGCAAAAGAAAGCTATTTTTACCAAGATGAACTCACCCCCTCACCGTGACTTACCCCTCACCTCAGCTATGCTTGCTGTTATTGCAGCAGCACAACCCCAACCAGACCCACAACCACAACTTGACCCAATACCAGAACCTTTACCTTCACCTCAACACATGGAAATTGACCAAAAACCCTTCAACACTGACACATTCAATGTTGGCGTTGACACAAGTAATCCAAACGTTGACACCATTCCTTCACAGACCCAAACACCCCTTAACCTTCCAACATCCACCCAATCCACATCATCTTCTACCCCACCACAATATAGGTTGCAAAAACGCCAAAGGACTACTGGAGTGTTCTCTTCTAGTGGTCCTAGCTATGTAGTAGAGAGAACTACCACCACAAGTGTGGTTGGTGCTATGGATGAGGTTGGGACTATTGGTTCTGGCTTAGATGCAGGCCAAGACAGTCCTAACATCTTTAAGACCTCATCCATGCCCCATGAATCTAACTTGGGAGGTCAAATACCCACTTTAGAGGAGGGCAGATTGGAACCATACACAATAATGGAATTGACGGCTGTCTGCATTAGCTTGCAAAAGCAAAATACAGACTTGGTATAAATTGTCAGTACACAAGGCCTTGAACTCAAGCAATTGAGGGAGAGGATTGTCATTTTGGATAATGCTAGCACAAGGCGTGGGATGGTGGAATCTTACAAAGGGGAGGATGAGCAGATTAATGTGAGTGATAAGGGCTCACATGATGGTGAATCTTTGGGTGTTGCTGAAGCCCTAACTGAATTGAAGAAGCAACCAGGTTTTGACAGATCTCTAGTAACTCCTACAAATTTAGACTTGTGTTTTACAGCTATGTTGGAGCAAATTACAAGAGGCGCTGACACAAGTAATTTGGGCATTGACAAGCAAAGTTTGAACGCTGACATGAGCAATTTGGGCGCTGACACAAGCAAATTGAGTGTTGACAGACCCGCAGATGAGGTTGATGTATTCCAGTCATCAGCTATCGTCAAAGATGTATCTTCACAGGTGTTACCATCATCCTTACCCGTCATTGATCCATTAGATAAGGGTAAAGGAAAAATGGTAGAAGTAGAAGTTCCAAAGGATGCAACACATGTAGAGTTTGATAGAAGGTTGGCTGCACAACTTGTGGAACAAGAGATGAAGAAGGTTGGTGAATCACCATTTGTTGTCACTTCAGAGGAACAAGAAGGAAGTGATGAAGCTAGTTCAGATTCAAGTTTGATGATCATTGAGCAACCTGAGAGACTTGAATATGGTGATGATTTGGCAAGAGAGAAGCTTAGAGACTTGAAATTGCAAGTAGATTTTGATATGCCAAAAGTTGTTCGGACGTACCATGCTTGGGAGGATAGGTGTATGGAGAATCCAGATTTGACTATTTCAGACCAGATTTGGGGTTTGGAGATTCTTCTAAGAGTAAAAAAAGACTGCAAGGTAATTCTGAAACACAAAGCTAGCAATGTTCTCTCAATGTTGAAAAGGGATAGAAGGGAGTTGTACTACATGCTACTCAGATGTCATGGAACAGGATGGACCTATAAGAAATTGTTGGGATTATCCTTTGAAGAGTTGGAGTACAAGGCTTATCCCATTTGGGTAAAAGTGTAGGAAATGAACATTCTGAGACTTCTTTCAAATGAAAGGAAAGAAGAACTTGAAGAAGAGATGGAGCTTAAGAAGGCAATGATTGTTCCAAGACCTTTGAAGAAGGGAGTTCCTCTTAAGTTTCCTAAAGATATGGATAGATTGAAGACTAGTGAAGCTGTTATAAGAAGGAGCATCAAGCTCTCACCGTTGGAAGCTTCAGATATGGTACAAGTGTTACCTCTTGATGCCAGAAACCCTATTATAAGCTATGAAGAAGATGAAAGTGGGTTTTGGAAAATTGGCAGGTATGGGAAAGAGGTACACACTTTTACTACACGTATATCTCTTTTTGCAAGTCTGGATAGAGAAGACTTGGTAGACCTTTGGAGGTTGTTGAAAGCCAAGTATGAGACTGAAGCTCCTACTTCAGTCAATGGAATAAAATGTTGGTCAACATTCAAGAGAATATGTGGACCAAAAGAAGAAGATCCTACTGTTTGGAAGGATCTTGAGGATGATCTTACTGGTCTTCAATGGAGTTTGTATTCAGCTGCTGGTGTATATTATTTGAGCTCTACAAAGTTTGCTGAGTATCTTCTTGTAGATGGTCAGTATTCCATGTCGAAAGAAGTTTTAGAGAAGATGAAGACAACACAGCTGGAGATTGATTATTCAAGTGATGTGGCCAAAGATTTGATCAGACATATTTATTATCAATATGATAAAGTTTGTAAGATTCCTCCTAGTTGTTAATTTTTATTCAGAAACTTGATTGCTATAGTAGATATCAAGTTTAGGGGAGGATTGTTGGGAATAAAATGTAGCCAGTTCACTTGAGCGCTGACAAGAGGAAAACAAGCGTTGATAGGAAGAAAACAAACGCTGACAGATCAAGCGTTGACAAGAAGAATTCAAGCGTTGATAGGTTGAAGACAAGCACTGATAGAAAGATATGGTCTACGCATATTATGTTTCTAGTTTGTTTCTAGTAAAGATAAGTTCAACATTGTATTTTCTATAATTATCTTTACCTAGAATAGTTGATACGTAGTGTAACACTCTCGACTTTCGTATCGGTATAGCGGAAGGGTCTTTTAGAGTGTTACGGGATAGCACAATAACTCCAATCATAGACAACACATAAAAATGGTTGTGCAAGGTTCAACATACATTCATTCGATAAAAAGTTTTAAAGTGTACAACAGGTCCCAAATTATACAGGTCATTAAGTTTACAAAACATAGATCGAATGAACATTTTTAATATTATGTGGGCCATCAAAGTCGATCTCCATCCAGATTACCTTCAAGCACCTGAGATAAAAACATGCAAAAATCATATCAGCGAATGCCGAGTGAATTCATAGAGTTTAATAAAATCGTTATATAAAACAATCGTTAAAATCAGAACACAAGTATAATATCAGAAGTAAGTCCTCGTATTGCTAGTCAGGCAATATATAAATCAAGCATACATCTTAAACCGTCCATGAGACCGTAGCCTCAATATTACCATTATAGGTAATATTATTATCGTTATTAGCATCGTATCATATCGGATATTTAGATTATATAGGATTCATTTGGATTATTATTAGCCGCATGACATTGTTACCTTACTATCACAACAACGGGTCGCGAACCCGACAAACAATTTTCCCATCTAAGTTAGCGTGTCGTCACAAAAATCACGCTATGTAAATCTTCTCATACATAAATTCGCTTACCAATCAATGTGGTACGACGGGGATCAACCGTCAAGGCGCGAACTGGGGTGATCATCCCCAAATAGTATTATCATATGCATAAGCGTCTACCAAATCTCGGTAGTTCACAATTCATGCTAATGGGACTTTGAATGACATAACCTAACTACTAATAATCCTTTTTATCTCGTTAATAGGGTCATAGCATCATTCGGGTCCATATCATCAAGCATACCATCGGGACTACTTGTGTTCTATTTTTATCAAAATCTAGCATGTTATCTCCCTCGTGGTTTTACAAATCGTTTTATAAAACATTTAAAAGAGTGTGAGGCTATGAACTCACGTTGATAATGAAAGGCGGATTATCGGCTACGGGCGTGCGTCGGTCACGGAAACCTATATAAATAATAATCGGTCTTAGACTTTTGTCCAATGACTTTATCAAAATAACAATATACATATGATGATTTTGTACATATGATGATGATCAAGTGGGTTTATACATTCTTATTTACTCATTTTAGTGTTTATGTATTTGTAACTTTTTACTAGTTTACTAGTTTTACCTATTTACATGTTTTAAGTCCAAATAAGCTTATTATAAGTTCTTTAACTTGTATTAATCCATTTTATACTTGTATTATCAGTATTTATACTTTACATGTTGGGTCCAAATGGGTTAAGCCCAATAAGTACTTTTTATGAGTGTTTAACTTATTTAGTTAAATTATTAGTCCAATATGCTAACTTAGCTCGTTAATGTCCGTATGTCCTATAGTTCGGGTTTTATCAGTTTTAACTCGTATTAGATACTTATATATCAGTATATGACTTTTAAAAACTTTACATTAGACGGGTTTGATCGTCTAAGTTTTAATTGGCGAAAAACGTTAATTTTACGGTAATAGCCGAAAAAGTCGTAAAAATCATGTTTATAGTTTTTATAACTTATAAATCTTATTCGACTACCATTTTTATAAAGTGTCCATTTATTTAACCTTATACATATTTCTATAAATGAAATTTATAAGTTAGTGGGTTTTAATTTCACATTTTATACTATATTATTTGAGTGCTTATATAATAGTATTAAACATTAATTCTTCAAAATCTGATTTTTAGTTTCATCTTCACCATTTTCATCATATCTAGAGTTCTATAATGAGATAGAAGCTCATTTTTGGATGTCATGAACTTCATATTATGTGCTACAATTAAGTTAGTTATAGCTACTGCTCATTCTATGTCTAACTTTCCTTAACAGTCCCTACAAAACAGACTATTCAGATTAGCACACTCATCTTGTTTTGATCATATCTCACTCATTTTGATGATTCCATTGCATGGCCAACTCTCACATGTGTATGACATCTTATACTTACTGTAAATGGATTCCACCATGCAATTTTATCAGTTTAAGTCTTGGTTACTTACTATTTTTATAAAGCCAACAATTTAAGCATGATTTTAGCCTTGTTTCTTATGGTTATTCATCTTTTTAAGCATATCTATCAACACTTGATCCCCACACAACATTTTTATCATCAGACATTCATCATATACATATACAAAAAGAAAGAAAATACATTTGATCTTTACAAAAATAACAAGAGAAATGGAAAGGATGATCTTCTTTACCAACCAAGATTATATCTTGTTTTTGGAAGACAACAACTTGATGAACACCAAATATAACTCCAAGATCATCAATCACCAAGATAGTTTGTTGAGAAATTATCCCTAGGTCTCAAGCAAATCACCTCCTTTGTTGTTAAAATGGCCACCAATCAATCAAGGCTTCAAGGTTTCTCCATAATATGGCTAGATAACATGTATCTTGTGGCTAGAAAATATCAAATGGTGGTGTAGGGTGGTGGAGTGGGACGGCAACTTAGAGAGAGAGAGAGAGGAGAGTTTGTAAGTTGTTTGCATGTATGAAATGGAAGTAATGGGAAGGTTAGATGGTTTTGCTAGTTTTGGTGGGTGAATAAGCTTCAAAATGAAGCTAAGCTTACAAGTGTAAGCTAAGTTAGTGTAAGGATGCCACATCTTTGATGTGGTGTCCTCTAGTTTGGCCGTCCCTTTTAGTGGGGTGGGATAAACTAGTTTTGTCCCATCCCGCTAATTTACGGGTATTCCTCGATTCTAGTTTCCTCGATTTGCGTGCCCTCGGGTCGTTTTACGAAAAACGTTTTTATAAATTACGAATCAACGGCACAAAAAGAATCTAATAAAAATTGTCTCATCAAAAACGGAGTTCAAAAACGTAAATACGTAATCCTAAGGTTTCTGGTTTAGTCGTAAAGGACGCTAAATTATGCACGTAAGCCCAAATTTAAATCCGTAAATTGTGAGTTCATCAACCAACACAAAAATAAGTTTCAAAATATTATACGAGAAAATAATTTACTACCTGAAAATGTTAGATTGTCACAGCTTTTCCTCCTAAAAGGGATCAACGTCCTTGTGATCCATTTCATTTTGATGTCCGTTTCTTATTGAAATCGAAGAGGTGCGGATATTTCTTCCACATTTCATCCTCTCGTTCCCAAGTATATTCCGGTCCATGCTTTGAATTACATCGGATCTTGACAATAGGTATCCGACTTTGTTTCAGTTGCTTTACCTCTACGGGTTCTTCGATAAAATGAAACTTCCCATCTATTCGAACCTTATCCAACGAAATTTTTGCATCACTCACTGCTAGACATTTCTTCAGATTAGATACATGGAATGTGTTGTGAACACCATGAAGTTTTGGGGGTAACTCTAGTTTATAAGCCACCGGACCTACTCTAAATAAAATCTTAAAGGGTCCAATATAACGGGGATTCAATTTTCCTCGCTTTCTAAATTTTATAACGCCTTTCCATGGCGATACTTTCAACATTACTCGGTCACCCACTTTAAACTCCATCGGCTTCTGCCGAACATCCGCGTAACTTTTCTGTCTACTACGGGCAGTCAACAACCTATTCTTAATCTGAACTATCATCTCCGTAGTCTCCCGGATCAATTCTGGTCCCGTGAGCTGGTTATCCCCAACTTCACTCCAACATACAGGAGATCTACACTTCCTACCATACAAAGCTTCCAACGATGCAGCCTTAATACTAGAATGGTAACTATTGTTATATGGAAACTCTGCTAACGGCAAATGTTTATCCCAATTCTTACCAAAATCTAAAACACAAGCTCTCAACATATCTTCTAGTGTTTGTATCGTCCTTTCACTCTACCCATCAGTCTGGGGGTGATAAGCAGTACTCATGTCGAGATTCGTTCCCAAAGATCTTTGGAGAGATTTCCAAAAATTCGATGCGAATCTAGGATCTCGATCTGAAATGATCGATACAGGCACTCCATGCTTGCATACAACATTCTCAAGGTAAATACGAGTCAACTTCTCCAGTGAGAACTGCTCTTTAACCAGAATGAAGTGTGCTGATTTGGTCAGTCAGTCGACAATAACCCAAATCAAGTTGTTTCCAGATGATGTTCTAGGAAGCTTGGTGATAAAGTCCATCGTAATTCGCTCCCACTTCCATTCAGGAATCTTTGGTTGTTGAAGTAGTCCTGATGGCTTTTGATGTTCAGCTTTGACTCTAGCACAAGTCAAGCATTGAAGAACATACATAGCAGTATCAACTTTCATATTCGGCCACCAGTACAACTTCTTCAAATCATGGTACATCTTATCAAATTCCGGATGAATGGAATACTTAGATATATGAGATTCTAACATAATCAAATATCATAAGCCTCCAAACTTAGGTATCCAGATACGACCTCTTAAGCATTTCACTCCATCAGCTCTAACCTCTAAAGGATCTCCTTCTCCTCGGAACCCTTCATTAACAAAATTTTCTTTCTTACAAGCTTCTATTTGCGCATTTCGAATTTGCTCAGGCAAATTATTGTGCACGGTCAAGACTAGAGAACGTACCGTGATAGGCTCTCTATCTTTCCTACTTAATGCATCGGCAACAACATTGGCTTTTCCCGGGTGATATTTTATATCACAATCGTAATCACTTAACAACTCTATCCATCTTCGTTGCCTCATGTTCAATTCCTTCTGATCGAGAATATACTATTGGCTTTTGTGATCGGTGAATACCGTAGACTTGGTGCCATACAGATAATGTCTCTACAGCCTAAGAGCAAAGACTACAACTCCTAACTCAAGATCATGAGTAGTATAATTCTCCTCATTCTTCCTTAATTGCCTAGAAGCATAAGCTATCACTTTTTCTCGCTGCATCAAAACTGCTCCATAGCCTCTAAGAGATGCATCACAATACACTACAAAATCTTCACTCCCGTCGGGTAATGATAAAATTGGCGCACTACATAATTTTTGCTTCAATGTCTGAAATGCTCCATCTTCATCACTTCCCCAAACGAAAGGTTTATTCATCTGGGTAAGCTTAGTCAAGGGTTTAGCTATTAAAGAAAATTCTTTAATGAATTGCCTATAATAGCCAGCCAATCCTAAGAACTGTCGCACTTCCGTTGGCGTTGTCGGTGCAAACCAATTCTTAATGGCTTCAACCTTTGCAGGATCAACATGAATTCGATCTTTGTTAATCACATGACCAAGAAATTGCACAGAATCTAACCAAAAATCACATTTTGAAAACTTAGCATACAACCTTTCATCCTTTAACAAATTCAAAATAATCCTTAAATGTTCTCTATGTTCATCTTCATTCTTAGAATAGATTAGAATATCGTCAATAAACACAATCACAAATTTATCCAAGTAGGGCTTGCACACTCGATTCATTAAATCCATGAAAACCGTAGGTGCGTTAGTTAACCCAAATGGCATTACTTGAAATTCATAGTGTCCATAACGAGTTCTAAATGCAGTTATAGGAATATCTTCTTCACGGACGCGATGTTGGTGATATCCTGACCGCAAATCTATCTTAGAATACACACTAGATCCTTGTAGTTGATCAAACAAATCATCAATCCTAGGTAAAGGATATCGATTTTTAATCGTCAACTTATTCAGTTCCCTATAATCAATGCACATACGGAAGGATCCATCCTTCTTCTTAACGAACAAGACTGGAGCTCCCCAAGGCGACGAGCTCGGTCGAATAAAACCTTTATCAGACAACTCCTTAAGTTTCTCAGATAACTCCTTTAATTCAGAAGGGTCTAATCGGTAAGGCGCACGTGCCACCGGTGCAGCACCAGGAATTAAATCGATTCAAAAATCCATTTGCCTTATCGGTGGAAGTCCGGGTAAATCTTTAGGAAATACCTCAGGAAATTCACAAATAATAGGTACATCTTCCAATCGTTTCTCCCTAGACTCATTTCCAGTAACTTGAGCTAAGAATAACTCGAAACCGTTTCTGATGTACTTTTAGACTTTAATACATGAAACGATTTTCAAACGGGATTTACCTCAATTACCATCAATTACTAACGTTCTATTCCTAAGAGGAATCTTAACCTTCTTCTCTCCCTATAAAATA
Organism: Glebionis coronaria; assembly: GCA_025667525.1. Taxonomy (NCBI): domain Eukaryota; kingdom Viridiplantae; phylum Streptophyta; class Magnoliopsida; order Asterales; family Asteraceae; genus Glebionis; species Glebionis coronaria. The sequence goes on along the minus strand of CM046882.1, from coordinate 170,057,171 downwards.
GTAGCATTATTCAACGACAACCAATCCATACCAATAATAATATCAAAACTACCTAATTCTATCAACATCAAATCAATCGGAAAGGAATAGTTCAAGAGATTTAGAGAGCATCCTACTAATAGCTTATTAGTTTTCACTAATTTACCATCAGCCAATTCCACCTCGTAACTGGTATTTATCTCAACAGGTTCAATGTCAATAAGGGCACTAAATTTAGTGGATACAAAGCTCCTATCGGCACCCGAATCAAATAAAGCAACAACATAATGATTGTTGAGTAAAAAAGTATCGGTAACGACATTCGGATGGGGTTTCTTCCAGGTACAATCGCTTTCAGCTTGAGGCATTCCGATTTCCTATGACCTTCTTCATTACAGTTGAAGCAAATGGTTCCCTTCTTACACCTTTCAACCTTGTGTCCAAGCTTTCCGCAATTTTGGCACTTCAAGCAGTCGCCAGCATGCCTCTTGTTGCCACACTTAGGACATCTATCATCGTTGCGTGGTGTGTTGTTGGTAAGAGCATTTGCATTCCCCTTTCTCTGGTTCTGACGGCGATTGAAATTCTTCCTATTATCACCTCTATCTACACGATCACCGTCTCCCTTTCTTTTCTCACCAACACGGGCTTCATCTTCCCTATCCTGAATTATCTGTCTAATGAGTTGGTAAGCCATTCGAACAGCATCATCAATGGTCAGTGGTTTCGATGATGTCACGTCCCCCCGGATATTCTTGGTTTCGATGATTGTGGTATAAATACGACCTTTAGGAAAAGGTGCGTAAAAGCGGTAAGTATTAAGTGATGATTTAGGAAAATCAAGCACTAATGACCCTTATGAAGTTCGTTTCCCAAGGAGGTATATGTGTGTGAAAAACTTGTTAAATGTTTGTGATTAATGATTGGTTTAGAAGGGGATGAGGAAAGAAGATGACGAAGACGTGAAAATTATACAACTACGACAAAACGTAAAACCGTAAAAACTACAAAAATAAAAATTAATCCTAAAAATTACCAAAAATTTACCAAAAATCGAAATTAATAAACTAAGAGTTTACCAATGATCAAAACTTTTTCAAACCTTTTAAATAATTAAATATTCAATTTTTAAATGCTAATTAAAGCCCTAAAAATCAAATAAATTATCAAAAAGCCCAAATAAAGATTTATCAATTGGTAATCCTCTAAAATGACCTAAAAAGATTAAAAACTATTTTTAGAAATTTTTAAACTAATAAAAACTATTTAAAATGATTTAAAAACTATTAAAACTTAAAATAATTATAAAAATTAATCTAGAAGTGATAAAATTATTCTAAAAGTTGCTAAATTCCTATTTTAATGTATTAAAGCTAAGAAAAATGTAAAAAGTTGGAAAATGTGAAATTAGAAAAATAATAATAAAATAATATTAAAATATTATTAAAAATCTAAAAATTATAAAAAATTCTAAAAACTTGCAAACTAGTTTATTTTAACCTAAATAATCAGAAAATCAAAGTGAATTGACCAGAATACCCCTATTGGGCCCTCAAATGGGCCAAAATCAAAAACAGTCAACCCTTAATGGGCTTTTTGGCCCAAAAAGTCAAACTTGGCCCAATTGACTTGGAAAAGCCCTATCTGACTCAAAATTTGATTCTAAACACAAAACTCTAAAGGCCCAAAAGCTGAATGTGAGCTTATCACAGCTTAATAAGCAAGAAGCTTATTCTTATTGGGCTTTTCAGCCCATTAAGCAATAAGCCAATGCCATAAGCTCTAATTTGACACACAACCTTCTTTTGGGATGCTTATGAGATCTGTAAAAAGAAATTTTGAAAAAGCACACTCAATAAGCCAGAAATAAGCAAAGTATTATTTCACTAAAAGACAAAATAGTCGTTTTTGAGAAGTAAGGCACCTCAGGACTTGATTCAACTTGCAAATGATCACAAATGGACTCAATAAGCCAAATCAATCAACAAAATTCCAATAAGCACAACCAATAAGCCAGAATAAGCACTTATGAACTTATGAAAAAGTCAATGAAGTTGGTTTTCTAGTCAAACCCTAAAGTCAACCCACCAAATGCTCCAGTATGAACAAATAGGTCAAATAATGAGCACCTATTACAAAATCCAAGTTGTTGCTGGTTAAAATAAGCCATTATAGCTTATTGATAAGCTGAACCCAATTTTACACTAGCAGTGGTAACCAGCAGGGGAAAGGAGTTCCCACTGCTTTGACTATTTTACTGAGCTTTTTAGAGAGTTCTAGTTGGATTCAATTGGAAACAAAGGCACCCTTGTGATCAGTGAATCACAAGGAGTCAATAGCAACAAGAAAATCACAATTTGGTTCACACAATAAGCCACAAATGATCAAACAGTCACCAGATACCACACAGACATGGAAATAAGCAGTTATGCACTTAATAAGCAGATTTAGCAAGAATAAGCCAACCAAACTTAACAGGATGCATACACAAGCTATATTAACTATGAATAAGCACAAATCAACTTATAGAAAACACTGAATCAAAGTAAACAACAAGATGAAAGCATACAAAGTTACTAATAAACAAAGTGCATATGCAGAAACAAGTTTCATGATCTATTTGACACTAGATCCAATTTCAAGCAGTCAAATCTCTTCTCCTGGTGTGATTAACTAAGGTTTAGCACTTGTTAGCCCTATCCTAAGCTTAGATCTAGGTGTCCTCAAAATCCTAGCCAATTTTACCAAGTATCCAAGATTTTATACCCTATTTTATAAATCTAGGTGTTTCAAACCTTCAAACCTTCAAACCTTCAAACCTGCAAACAGATGAACAATAGCAACCAAATAACAGATACCAACACTTGCAAACACAAAACCACCACTTAGCAAACCATAAATCCAAATCATGCAGTTGATCCAAACACCCCTTAATCAACTACTTAACAAAGAAACTTGTGATTTCTTCTAATAACCTACTGATTTTAATGATAAAAAACACTTACTAGGCACCAACTAATATAATCAAACACAAAAATCACCAGCACAAAAACCAGAACTCAAAATCAAAGCTCAAAATCCAAAACAGGCAGTAACATAACTTTTTGAGAGGAATCTTAACAAGAGGTTATACCTGCCCTCCACAACATCCTAGGAGGGCCAGCTATGCTCCTTGGACCTTGTTCAACAACTAGAACAAGACCAAGGTACTTCAAAGAGGAAGATCAAAGCATGCTGATGTTCAAAGTAGAACAAGGCTTTGATTATGATATGTCTTCAACACAAGCAGCAAACAAACTCAACCAAGGGCTTTGAACTCTTCCCAGGCTTGGTGTCAACAAGCTTGAAGGTGCTCAAGGCTTATGGCTAAGGGTTAGTACACAAGTATAGCAAAATCAGAAACTAGGATTTCAAGGTCTTTGAACCTTGAAAACCTTATGAACCAAGACGTGCCTTAACCACATGATTAAGGAAGGTCTTAACAATCAAATGGAACTCAGATTTAGGCTATTCTAACACCAACTTTTAATCAAATCAAAAAGAGAATTCAAAATTTTCAGAAATTCAAATTTTATTAAACTTAAAAAGGAATTACAAAGATTGATAGCCTAAAACTGGAACAAAGGGACTCTCACATGTTGAGGTCTCCTTTTATAGGCAAATGCCTGGCTACACTATTTACAAACCCTAGAAGTGAATTCTCTAAAATGCCCTTGGGCACTTGAGGTCGTTTGTTGTTGATGAGCTGTCCAAATGCATCCAAATCGTTTAAAATAGCTTTGATATGAAGCAGGGATCCTTGGCTATTGATTTGGACACGTCAGATTACTTGGAGGCTAAGTTGTGTTTTGATTGGGTGACGTGTTGAATGGTGGGGCCTTTTGGTGAGTGGGAGTGAGGGTTTTTGGGGTGGGATGTGTTTCTACATGTGTCAATCACACATGTGCCAGGGTAATTGAAAATTACCCTTTGTTTTAAGTGAGGTAATTCTGGGTGGTGAAAAGGTGAATAGTAGTGTGTTTGATCCGAAATTGGGGGAAGGAAAGGTGTTTGGCGCATTTTGTGTATTTGAATGTTTCAATGCACAACTTTGGCCCTTGTATTTTGGTAAAACATGTATAACACGTTTTTCAGCAACAAAACTCTATTCCCTTTGCAAATAACTTTCACACTTTGGCCGTTTTGGCACAAAACTTTGGAAAAAGGTTTCAAAGGGTTGTTTTTGCCATTTTGAGATATTTCAAGGGCTGATCTTGGACATTCTTGATCTTCAAAGGTCTTCAATGTATCTTTGGCTTCATAAGGGACCATAATTGGCAATTCGGAATTGTTGAGGGACCAAACTTGCCATTTCTTCAAAGTTGAAGGACCTTTTGTGTAATTTTGACAAACTTAAGGGACCAAACTTGTAATTATCAATATGCAAGGGTTTTAAGTGTCATTTCTTCATTCATTGAGGATCAAACTTGCACATCTTTAAGTCTTCAAGGATAAATGTTGAATATTCCATGATCTAGGGCCCGGTTCTTTGTACGGCTTCGTTTCTCGTGTCCGTTTTTCCTTGTATCTTGTGATATTTTGTCTTTTTCATGATAACCATACCTAAAATACACAAGTAAACAAACACAAGCATATATATGGTATTTTATGACATTTTTATGCATTTAAAGCCCGAAAAGAACGATGAGATCATGTATAAATGCCATCTCATCACTCCCCCATACTAAGCCATTGCCGTGCCCTCACGCAATGCTAGAATAAAGTATCTAAGCATCACCAAAGTTCAGTTTTATTAACCTTTATTAAAGAGTAAAAGACTTGCAACATACTACGAAGATGTGTAAAGACATAATGTATGATTTTCATCACGAAAAGTGACTTTTAAGGTCAAAGAATAGAAACAAGCAAATGTCACTTAGAGTAAACTTCGTCATCCTTGATTGTCATACATTCCATGCTAAGTGCAAAAACGAGATCATTGTTGGTACAAGTCACAATGCTAACACTACTCATACGTCCAAATTGTGTAATACTTTTTCTCCCTGCAATCCTAGTTATTATAAAAAGAAATGGGTTACTAGCATTTTTTAACTATTTGTCATGGATCACGAGTGATTCATACTGACTTATTTGAGTAGTTATTAGTCCGAAAGCAAAGTAGCACGATTTGATCAATAGTTAGCCGAAGGGCAAAATCTTTTAAAACGGCTTCTCGTGTATCTCCTTAAGTTCATATCTTGGCATAACTCGTTTCACAATTTGAGACCTTTCTCGGACCGATATTTGGCATGTAATTCATACTTCAAATCTTGGGAAGACGTTCTTGAAATTATGGTCTTCTCTTCACATATTTAGAATTTCTTCACTTGACGTTTTTGAGAGATTCTTCATATTTGGACCACGACTTCATCATTTTTCTTCAATCGTTACTTTGGATTTTGATATACAACGATCCGCCTCCTTTTCGGACTTTGATATATTTATCCTCATACCTTGTAAGGGTCTTTTCGGATAGACTTTCTCCATGATCTTTAGGGGAGTAATTGCTTTTCGTCGTGTGTCTTGATCCTTCATATTGATTTAGGAATAATGATACTTCACATCATCTTGGATCTTTAGCAAAAAATAGAGCTCCTCATGCCTTGTTAGGGCCTTTTTGGATGATCGCCAATCTTCGCGTCCCGCTTCAATAAATTATGCCTTGGCTATGAACTCTATTCAACCCCGAGCAACTTTTAAACGATCTTGCGCTAGAGGCTAAGTAACCTTTCAAATCGTACGACCTTACTTATTGCAATTATGATTTATTCCTAATGCATTGATCTTATGGGAAGAAAAAACCACAATTAAAAACATATGAGTTTTTGAAAGAACACTTTCATGTTCTACGTTTAGCTTGATCACTTGTCTAACTCTATCATTCTCGTTCTTCACTATATAAAGACCTCTAATTAAAGAGACTCGTGATTACTTAGCCATGCAAGTCAAAATTAAGCCAAATTAGGATTAGCTTTTATTAAGACTATATCAAATCAAAGTTTTGGGTTTTCAAGCCACCTATAGGATCTTGCACTTTCTTGGACTTTTTCAAGTTTAGAGAATGCATTTTATAGTTCCCTTGATAAGTGACTTTCTAGGATCAATTATAGGAACTTGCGAAAAGTTCTTGTTCTTAACCCGTAAGAGTTAAGACTTTCGCGTTTTAAAGCTCCCTATATAAAAGTCTAGCAAAACTTGAATTGAGCGGGTTAAGGAATGTAAATGGCTCCAAATGCCCATCAAGTCAAAAATTAACTCTTATTCTACCCAACGGAAAATATACATTCGTGTCTTAAAAACACTTATGAAAACTAAGAAAAATATTAAAATTTGGCCATTTTTAGCCTTATTAGCAACAAAACAAAACATTGAAAGTTGGAGAGCGTGAGGGCGTAGCAAAGCAAGTACCTATTCACCCCCCATACTAAAAGCAAACATTGTCCTTAATGTTTCAAGTCTAAAGGTGGAGCACCCCCATACTAGAGACGAAGAGTCGAATGCTTAGGATCTAGCATGGAAAGGGTGATCAACAATATATCTAAAGCCGTTTATTAAGTATGCTAAAAGATAATTGTTAGAACAATAAAGGATATGTCATGGATTCGTGAAAAACTTCTTCAAGCAAACAATGGAGGCTCACGTAAACGAACACGAGAGTCTTCAATCGTAGATGATGATGATCTAGATAACACAATCACAAACAACCACGAGACAACGAGTTGAAAGGGTACAAGTCCCCTTATTAGTGAATAGTAATCATAAAGGATAAGCATGGGATCTCCCCCACGAGGCACCTCGTTTTTGATTACCTGGTCATGAGCTCGACTCGATCCCCTCAATGTTAATTATCATTGGGGAAGGTGACTTGGTAGAGGGCAACCATTGAAGGAATTTCCCCACCAAAGTAGTGCTTAAGCCTATGTCCATTCACCTTGAAGTTTGGACCATCATCTTGAGCTAGCTCGATGGTCCCATAAGGAAACACTTGTGTAATGGTGAACGGACCCGACCAACGAGATTTCATTTTTCCAGAAAATATCTTAAGTCGAGAGTTAAAAAGTAACACTTGATCACCAACGTTAAAAACCCGGTTTTAAATCTTTGAGTCATGAAACTTTTTAGTCTTTTCTTTAAAAATTAATGAATTTTCATAAGCATTATCTCTTAATTCATCCAATTCATTCAATTGTATTTTCCGGTGATCTCCTGCGGTCTTCAAGTCAAAGTTTGCATGCTTAAGGGCCCAATATGCCTTGTGCTCTAACTCAATGGGCAAATGATAATTCTTCCCATAGACTAACTTATAAGGAGTGCAACCAATAGGTGTCTTATAAGCGGTCCTAAAGGCCCATAAAGCGTCATCAAGTTTGTCGGACCATGAAGCACGGTTTTCTCCAATTGACCTCTCTAAAATCCTCTTCAAAGCTCGGTTCAAAACCTCGACTTGCCTACTCGTTTGCGGGTGATAAGCCGTAGAAAGACGATGAGTAACTCCATATTTCTTTAGAACCTTTTCGAATTGGTCATTACAGAAATAGGTTCCACGATCGCTTATAATAGCACGAGGGGTTCCGAACCGAGAGAATAGTTGCTTCAAAAACTTCACTACCACACGAGCATCATTAGTAGGCAAAGCCTTAGCTTCCACCCACTTAGAAAGGTAGTCCACCGCGACGAGGATATATTTGTTGCCATGAGACGATGGGAACGGACCCATAAAGTCTATTCCCCATATGTCGAAAATCTCACACTTGAATTATGTTTTGCGGCATTTCATCACGTTGAGACGATTTTCCTTGACGTTGGCACGAATCACACGACTTCACAAGTGCGTGTGCATCACGATAGATAGAAGGCCAAAAGAAGCCGGCATCGAACACTTTCTTAGCCGTGAGATTAGCACCGTGGTGACCACCCGTGGGTCCCTCGTGACAAGCTCTAAGGATATTAGAAGCTTCGGCACCAAAAACACAACGTCGAACGAGTTGATCCGCACAAAACCGAAAGAGATATGGGTCGTCCCAAAAATAGAACTTGACGTCACGAAAGAATTTTCTTTTTTGTTGTGTCGTCATACCCTTGATTATGAAATTGCCCGCATGGTAATTTGCAATATCGGCAAACCATGGGGTGGTGTCTTTAGAATTCACTACACCGAGAGTCTCGAGAGGAAATGTTTCGGTGATTCCCTTGTTCTCGAAAACATCTTTGTGAGGATCTTCTAGACGAGAGAGATGATCGGCCGCTAGATTCTCGGCTCCTTTTTTGTCAAGCACGGTGACATCAAATTCTTAGAGGAGGAGCATCCAACGAAGCAATCTCAGTTTAGCATCTTGCTTAGCTAAGAGATACTTGATAGCCGAATGGTCGGTATTCACGATGCTTTCAGTCAAGACGAGATAAGGTCGTAATTTCTCAAAAGCATAGACCACGGCAAGGAATTCCTTTTCCGTTGTGGTGTACTTTAATTGAGCCTCGGTCATCGTCTTACTAGCATAGTGGATAGGACGGAAATGCTTGTCATAACGTTGCCCTAAGACGGCCCCTATAGCATAATCACTTGCATCGCACATGATTTCAAAGGGCAATTCCCAATTAGGAGCAACAAGAATGGGAGCTTCGGTAAGTTTCCTTTTGAGAGTTTCGAAAGCTCTAATACAATCCTCATTGAAGTTAAAGGGAGCATCCTTCTCGAGAAGGTGTGTCATAGGTCGAGAGATTTTCAAAAAGTCCTTGATGAAGCGACGATAAAAGCCTGCGTGGCCTAGGAAACTCCTAACTCCCTTAACGGTTTTGGGATGAGGTAACTTGGCGATGACGTCTACCTTAGCTTTATCGACCTCAATCCCCGCCTTCGACACCTTATGTCCTAAGACGATTCCTTGTTTACACATAAAATGACATTTTTCCCAATTAAGCACAAGATTGGTTTCTTCACAACGTTTTAACATTTGCTCAAGATTAGATAAACATGACGTGAACGAATTGCCAAACACCGAGAAGTCATCCATAAACACTTCCATCGACTTCTCGATCATATGGTGGAAAATTGCCATCATACACCGTTGAAACGTTCCTGGTGCATTACAAAGTCCGAAAGGCATCCTACGATAAGCGAACGTTCCATAAGGACACGTAAACGTAGTCTTCTCTTGATCTCGAGGGTCGATAGGGATTTGAAAGTAACCGGAACAACCATCTAAAAAGCAATAGAATTCATTTCCCGCGAGTCGCTCCAACATTTAATCCATGAAGGGCAAAGGAAAGTGGTCTTTACGAGTGGCGTCATTTAACTTTCGGTAGTCAATACACACCCTCCAACCGGTCACAACACGAGTGGGAATTAACTCGTTGTTTTCATTAGGCACAACGGTCATTCCTCCCTTTTTAGGGACACAATAGATTGGGCTCACCCATGGGCTATCAGATATAGGATAAATCATTCCCGCGTCAAGGAGTTTAAGGACCTCCTTTTTAATGACATCGTGAATTTTGGGATTCACCCTTCTTTGACTTTGAATTGCGGGTTTGTAGTCCTCCTCCATTAAAATCTTGTGAGTACAAAATTTTGGGTCAATACCCTTAATGTCGGATATTTTCCACGCAATTGCCCCTTTGTGAGCCTTAAGAACTTTCAAGAGCTTGGTTTTTTCATCATTAGCAAGACCTTTTGCAATAATAACCGGCAACTTGTCATCACCTTCCAAGAATTCATATTCAAGGTGAGAAGGAAGATCTTTCAATTCAAGGATAGGTGGTTCCTCGATTGAAGATTTTGGTTCAACACTCATAACTTCCATCGACGGAAGAAATGGTGGAATAGAAGTATCATTACTAATCAACACCTCATCTTCATTGTCGATTTCATTTGAAGTGAGATCGCCTCCTTGGAATGGAGTGAGATTTTGTGTGGAATTAGCAAGAATCGGATCCAAAATAGTGGGATTGCCACTTGACGAGCTATCGGAAAAACCTAACACTTCTTGTGAAAACTCATCGCAAACCACATCAACGATGTCAATGTGATTGATCGTAGCGATTGCATAAACATGAGAAGGTTTCGAGTTTTGAGTAGCGTTTATAACAAGTTCCTCTTCGTTGAATCTCAAAGTGATAGTTCTTGCATGAACATCGATAAGCGATCTCGAGGTGTCTAAAAATGAACGACCTAAAATTAGAGGAACTTGAGGATCCACGGGGATGTCAACTACTATAAAATCAACGGGATAGTAGAACTTCCCCACTTTCACGAAAACGTCTTCGGCTACTCCACATGCTAAAATCGTAGAATGATCGGCCATCTCGATAGACATGTTCGAAGGAATAAGAGCCGGAAGAGAAAGCGATTTCCAAATGGAAAATGGCATCAAATTAATGCTCGCACCAAGATCGGCCAAGGCGAGGCATTCTTTCATATCTTGTATGTCACAAGGAATGAGAAACTTTCCGGGATCACCAACTTTTTCTGGTATGCGTTTAAGATAAACCGAAGAACAATTAGCAAGCTTTGAAAGCTTTTCCTTATCGCTCATCATACTTTTAAAAGTGGAAGCGAAACGAGGCATATATAACAATGCGTCGGCTAAACTCACATCAAAATGCACTTGTTGAAACATCTTTATAAAAAGCTCGATTAGTTGTTTGTTACGTTCTTGCAATTTCTCTTTGTTTCGTCTCGAAGGGTAGGGTAAAGGTGGTGTGGGTTGGTCATTAGGCAACGGCCTTGGAAACTCGGGTTCCACAATTGGTATTGGTTCAACCGTAGGTGTGGTTTGAGCGATACTTCGTGGGATTGTAATGTGCTCCATTTCGACCATCACCTCGGGTTCTTTCTCGATTTCCTTCTCCGTAGAAGTACTTGGACTAGAGATTGGTTCCTTGAAAGTTTTACCACTTCGTGTAGTAATAACCTTCATTTCTCCTTTCGGGTTTGCAATGGTATCACTAGGAAGACCACCCGAGGAAGAGGGTTTACACATGATTGCTTCAAACATCTTAGCCATTCGGTCCTCAAATTTTGATTGCCTAGCATCCGCTTTTAATAACTCTTGCTTAATCTCATGTTGTCCTAATTCCATCTTTTGTTGATTTTGTTGAAGACGTTGGACATTTCCTTCCATTTTATTTGCATGAGTTTTAAGTTCATTAGCAAGTTCATTTTTTAGCTCGTTTTTCAACTCGGATCTTAAGCTAATCATCTCACGTTGCATGTTATCAAATTTAGCATCATTTGCTTTAGCATAATCCAAAAATTCTCCTTGAATATTTTTAGTGTGAGCATTTTGAAAACCTTGTGTAGTATTTTGAAAATCACGGTTTTGGTTTTGATTAGTGACTTGTCCATTCCCATTTTGATCATTCCCCTTGTTGTAGTTGCGTGAATTGCCTTGGTAATTACCACCTTGGTTGTTGTTTCGATAATTATTAGCATTTTGATTTGGTGGAGCTTGATTTGGGCGGGAACCTTGATCGTTTTGGTTGTAAGTTCTCGTTGCTACATAAGCACTCGAAGTGTTACCATCCGCGGTAATGCACTCGGAAAGATCATGAGCTCCACCACAAGACAAACAACTCTTAGAAACCGCTTTAACCGAAGCGGAATTTGAAGCTTCTTGAGCTTTCCAATGGGACATAAGATTAGAAAATCTATCAAAAAACCGATTTTCCTCATTAGCTTCATCATGTAAGGCATTAATGCTACGAGACGATGATGACGATGACGAACCCAAATTGGCAACACTCGGTGTGTTACGAGGGCTATAAACCTTAGATCTATTCTCGATGATTTTCAAAGCCTCATTGGTCGTTTTACACAAAAAATTACCACCCGCGGCGGCATTCAAGTAATCTCGTTCATGATCATTAAGCCCATTATAAAAAGTATCAATTTGATGCAATTCCAAAAAATCATGGTGTGGACATTCATGTAACATTTCTTTAAAGCGTTCCCATGCCATTGAAAAACTTTCATTATTTCTTTGCACAAATCATGAAATCTCATTTTTCAAATGTGTTGTTTTAGATGTTGGAAAAAACTTGTTCACAAACTTAGAAACGAGATCGGCCCATGTCAAAATTGAATTTGGCGGTTCTTTCTCAAGCCAAATTTTTGCGGGTCCATCTAACGAGTATGGAAACAACATCATCTTAATGGCGTCATGTGGAACATCCTTAAACTTGCTAGTAGCGGTGAGACGGTTAAAATTCCTAATGTGATAATGCGGGTTGTCTTTCTCATGACCTCTAAACTTATTTGCTTGCAACATCGACATTAAACCCGTCTTAATCTCGAAATTCTCCGCAAGGATGGCGGGAATCACAATGGCCTCTACAAAACCCTCGGTGGGTGCTTGTAGCAACTCCATCATAGTACGATTAGCCATGACGACTTCTTGTTCTACAATAGGTTCAACAATTGGAGGTTGTTCTTCAATCAACGTCTCTTGATTGGCTTGCTTTTGAAGACGTTTACGATCTCGTTTTGCTTGATTACGAGTGATCATAAACTTCACGAAGAATGGGAGGTGAGCAAAGAAGATTCTTTTTGGGTGTTTTGTGAATTTTCAATTTTTTTTGTGTTTTTGATTGTATTTAATTTTTTTGGATTTTGGTGTATCTTCGTAGACAATAATCTACAAAATCTCTCCTCGAATCAAACTCTTGATTAAAGAAGCCTCAAAGGAATGAAAACGATCACGTGGAGTGAACGCCTTCGAATGACTTTAGAACTTTGGTGAAAACCAGATTGTTCAAGAGGGTTTAATCACAAAGAAACCAAGCAAATATATTATACGTAATAATACTTTGGGCGGCAAAACCCTCGATTAGCCTTCAATCTCAAAATACTCACAAGCAAGCGGGGAAACAAGGCGGCGCGAAGCACTTAAGAGCCTTTTTCCTTAGGGTATATTTTATAATACCCGCCTTATACCCACCTTATAGTTTGTATTTTTCAAAATCGAGCTTCACAAAAGTATTTATCTATTTTTGCCTTTTTCTTATTGTTTGATATTCGAATACAATAATTAGGAGATCAAATCCCAATTAAGGTTGTGTTTTCACACTTTTGGAGATATTGTTTATTTGTTGTGATACTTAATAATATATAGTAATAATATTTTTACAAGAAAAAGCAAGAAAACCGATAATACGTATTAGTAGATTTCTACTAATACAAATACTATTTATGGTTAATATTAAAAACAACAATGCAAATTAATCACGACACACCTCCCCGGCAGCGGCGCCAAAATGATTGTGGTATAAATACGACCTTTAGGAAAAGGTGCGTAAAAGCGGTAAGTATTAAGTGATGATTTAGGAAAATCAAGCACTAATGACCCTTATGAAGTTCGTTTCCCAAGGAGGTATATGTGTGTGAAAAACATGTTAAATGTTTGTGATTAATGATTGGTTTAGAAGGGGATGAGGAAAGAAGATGACGAAGACGTGAAAATTATACAACTACGACAAAACGTAAAACCGTAAAAACTACAAAAATAAAAATTAATTCTAAAAATTACCAAAAATTTACCAAAAATCAAAATTAATAAACTAAGAGTTTACCAATGATCAAAACTTTTTTAAATCTTTTAAATAATTAAATATTCAATTTTTAAATGCTAATTAATGCCCTAAAAATCAAATAAATTATCAAAAAGCCCAAATAAAGATTTTTCAATTGGTAATCCTCTAAAATGACCTAAAAAAATTAAAAACTATTTTTAGAAATTTTTAAACTAATAAAAACTATTTAAAATGATTTAAAAACTATTAAAACTTAAAATAATTATAAAAATTAATCTAGAAGTGATAAAATTATTCTAAAAGTTGCTAAATTCCTATTTTAATGTATTAAAGCTAAGAAAAATGTAAAAAGTTGGAATATGTGAAATTTGAAAAATAATAATAAAATAATATTAAAATATTATTAAAAATCTAAAAATTATAAAAAATTCTAAAAACTTGCAAACTAGTTTATTTTAACCTAAATAATCTTAAAATCAAAGTGAAATGACCAGAATACCCCTATTGGGCCCTCAAATGGGCCAAAACCAAAAATAGTCAACCCTTAATGGGCTTTTTGGCCCAAAAAGTCAAACTTGGCCCAATTGACTTGGAAAAGCCCTATCTAACTCAAAATTTGATTCTAAACACAAAACTCTAAAGGCCCAAAAGCTGAATATGAGCTTATCACAGCTTAATAAGCAAGCAGCTTATTCTTATTGGGTTTTTCAGCCCATTAAGCAATAAGCCAATGCCATAAGCTCTAATTTGACACACAACCTTCTTTTGGGATGCTTATGAGATCTGTAAAAATAAATTTTGAAAAAGCACACTCAATAAGCCAGAAATAAGCAAAGTATTATTTCACTAAAAGACAAAATAGTCGTTTTTGAGAAGTAAGGCACCTCAGGACTTGATTCAACTTGCAAAAGATCACAAATGGACTCAATAAGCCAAATCAATCAACAAAATTCCAATAAGCACAACCAATAAGCCAGAATAAGCACTTATGAACTTATGAAAAAGTCAATGAAGTTGGTTTTCTAGTCAAACCCTAAAGTCAACCCACCAAATGCTCCAGTATGAACAAATGGGTCAAATAATGAGCACCTATTACAAAATCCAAGTTGTTGCTGGTTAAAATAAGCTATTATAGCTTATTGATAAGTTGAACCCAATTTTACACTAGCAGTGGTAACCAGCAGGGGAAAGGAGTTCCCACTGCTTTGACTATTTTACTGAGCTTTTTAGAGAGTTCTAGTTGGATTCAATTGGAAACAAAGGCACCCTTGTGATCAGTGAATCACAAGGAGTCAATAGCAACAAGAAAATCACAATTTGGTTCACACAATAAGCCACAAATGATCAAACAGTCACCAGATACCACACAGACATGGAAATAAGCAGTTATGCACTTAATAAGCAGATTTAGCAAGAATAAGCCAACCAAACTTAACAGGATGCATACACAAGCTATATTAACTATGAATAAGCACAAATAAACTTATAGCAAACACTGAATCAAAGTAAACAACAAGATCAAAGCATACAAAGTTACTGATGAACAAAGTGCATATGCAGAAACAAGTTTGTTGATCTATTTGACACTAGATCCAATTTCAAGCAGTCAAATCTCTTCTCCTGGTGTGATTAACTAAGGTTTAGCACTTGGTAGCCCTAGCCTAAGCTTAGATCTAGGTGTCCTCAAAATCCTAGCCAATTTTACCAAGTATCCAAGATTTTATACCCTATATTATAAATCTAGGTGTTTCAAACCTTCAAACCTTCAAACCTGCAAACAGATGAACAATAGCAACCAAATAATAGATACCAACACTTGCAAACACAAAACCACCACTTAGCAAACCACAAATCCAAATCATGCAGTTGATCCAAACACCCATTAATCAACTACTTAACAAAGAAACTTGTGATTTCTTCTAATAACCTACTGATTTTAATGATCAAAAACACTTACTAGGCACCAACTAACATAATCAAACACAAAAATCACCAGCACAAACACAAGAACACAAAATCAAAGCTCAAAATCCAAAACAGACAGTAACATAAATTTTTGAGAGGAATCATAACAAGAGGTTATACCTGCCCTCCACAACATCCTAGGAGGGCCAGCTATGCTTCTTGGACCTTGTTCAACAACTAGAACAAGACCAAGGTACTTCAAAGAGGAAGATCAAAGCCTGCTGATGTTCAAAGTAGAACAAGGCTTTGATTATGATATGTCTTCAACACAAGCAGCAAACAAACTCAACCAAGGGCTTAGAACTCTTCCCAGGCTTGGTGTCAACAAGCTTGAAGGAGCTCAAGGCTTATGGCTAAGGGTTAGTACACAAGTATAGCAAAATCAGAAACTAGGATTTCAAGGTCTTTGAACCTTGAAAACCTTATGAACCAAGACGTGCCTTAACCACAAGATTAAGGAAGGTCTTAACAATCAAATGGAACTCAGATTTAGGCTATTCTAACACCAACTTTTAATCAAATCAAAAAGAGAATTCAAAATTTTCAGAAATTCAAATTTTATTAAACTTAAAAAGGAATTACAAAGATTGATAGCCTAAAACTGGAACAAAGGGACTCTCACATGTTGAGGTCTCCTTTTATAGGCAAATGCCTGGCTACACTATTCACAAACCCTAGAAGTGAATTCTCTAAAATGCCCTTGAGCACTTGAGGCCGTTTGTTGTTGATGAGCTGTCCAAATGCATCCAACCCGTTTAAAATAGCTTTGATATGAAGCATGGATCCTTGGTTGTTGATTTGGACACGTCAGATTACTTGGAGGCTAAGTTGTGTTTTGATTGGGTGACGTGTTGAATGGTGGGGCCTTTTGGTGAGTGGGAGTGAGGGTTTTTGGGGTGGGATGTGTTTCAGCATGTGTCAATCACACATGTGCCAGGGTAATTGAAATTACCCTTTGTTTTAATTGAGGTAATTCTGGGTGGTGAAAAGGTGAATAGTAGTGTGTTTGATCCGAAATTGGGGGAAGGAAAGGTGTTTGGCGCATTTTGTGTATTTGAATGTTTTAGTGCACAACTTTGGCCCTTGTATTTTGGTAAAACATGTATAACACGTTTTTCAGCAACAAAACTCTATTCCCTTTGCAAATAACTTTCACACTTTGGCAGTTTTGGCACAAAACTTTGGAAAAAGGTTTTAAAGGGTTGTTTTTGCCATTTTGAGATATTTCAAGGGCTGATCTTGGACATTCTTGATCTTCAAAGGTCTTCAATGTATCTTTGGCTTCATAAGGGACCATAATTGGCAATTTGGAATTGTTGAGGGACCAAACTTGCCATTTCTTCAAAGTTGAAGGACCTTTTGTGTAATTTTGACAAACTTAAGGGACCAAACTTGTAATTATCAATATACAAGGGTTTTAAGTGTCATTTCTTCATTCATTGAGGATCAAACTTGCACATCTTTAAATCTTTAAGGATAAATGTTGAATATTCCATGATCTAGGGCCCGGTTCTTTGTACGGCTTCGTTTCTCGTGTCCGTTTTTCCTTGTATCTGGTGATCTTTTGTCTTTTTCACGATATCCATTCCTAAAATACACAAGTAAACAAACACAAGCATATATATGGTATTTTATGACATTTTTATGCATTTAAAGCCCGAAAAGAACGATGAGATCATGTATAAATGCCATCTCATCACAACATCAATACCCATGAAAGCAATTCTCCCGTTCCACCAAGTCAACGCACGACCTTTAAAAGTAGCCATAGCAAAAGTCACCTTATCTTCCTCCTTACACTTACTAATCCAAAACACCGACTCAATCTTCTCAATCCACTGTCTTAATCCTACAGCACCTTCAGTTCCATTAAAAGGTAGAGGTTCACACTTCATTAACGTCACATATGTACAACCACCAACTTCAGGTGCATTAGTTCCAAGTCCTCCTATATTTCCTCCAGCATTAGCATTCACATTATTAGCATTCACATTCACATTAGTACCACCAATTCCACTACCGCCAGCTCCACTACCGCCAGCTCCACTACCGCCAGCTCCACTACCGCCAGCTTCACTACCGCCAGCTCCACTACCGCCAGCTTCATTTCTAGCATTTGCCATAAATTCAGTCATAGATGCGGTAACTTGCTCCGTAATAATCCTACGTACATCATCCTCAGTCACAGCTTTCTTGGGCGGCATAGTTCTATAATTTCACAATTTCAAAATATTAAGCATTCACCCAACAAAGGATTCATTTAATAGGGATTGAATTCATAATCAAGATACAAATAAGGCACAATATGGAATTCAAGACAAGATACATATTTCATTGGATTTGAAACAAAAGCATTGTCTTAGTTACATCCTATATCAAACTTCTAGCACTATACATACTCAAAATTCGTGGCAGGTCTACTACTAACAAGTCGGTTCAGTCAAAGCTACAAAAGTACAAAAGATACAAAGGTCACTACTTAAACACAGACTGGTCTACTGAGAACCGCCAGATGGTCCATCATCCATTGTCTTCTGTTGTGACAATCCGTCAATTTATGATTGATATTTTATTCTCAATATTTATTTGAAAACATTATTTTAATGTTACAATATGAACTCACTTATTTTTGGGAAGAAATTTGGATTTACTTCTTGAAGTAGCATCGACTACGTTTAAACCAGAGGATTCTAAGTTACGTGCTTACGTTTACATACACCGTCTTTGGTGACAGTCCGACATTTCAGAAAATAAATTTATCCGCGAATATTATTTTGGAGTTTTATATTTGTGTTAGTTCATAAACTCACAAATTTACGAGAAGAGATTAGGACTTACGATTTTTTAACGTCCTTTACGACTAAACCGGAAACCTTAGGATTACGTATTTACGTTTTCGAACTCCGTTTTTGATGAGACAATTTTTATTGGATTCGTTTTGTGCCGTTGATTCATAATTTATAAAAACGTTTTTCGTAAAACGACCCGAGGGCACGCAAATCGAGGGAACTAGAATCGAGAAATACCCGTAAACTAGTGAGATGGGACAAAATACATTGTCCCACCCCACTAGCTATGTTGGACGGCGAAAACAAGGATGTGGCACCCTTGTAAGTTAGTAACTTACACTTGTAAGTTAGCTTACTCCTTAAGCTTACTTACACCCCACTATCTCAAAAACTAGCAACTAGTTTCACTTCCACCATTTGCAACATGCAAACCACACACAATTTCCTCTCTACTCTCCCATCTTGCCGTCCCTACTCCACCATCAAACACCATTTTGATCAAAAATCAAACATGAAATCCTATGTTATTTCTACATATGTTGGAGCCCTCCTGAAGCTCTCTTGAATGGTGGTGATTATAACATCCATGAAGGAGTTTTCTTGGTGTCTTGGGGCTGATTTTCCACAAGGAGTTTATGAAGATTGGTGGTCATGAAGAAGGTCTTGGTGCATCACAAGTATCTCCATCAAAATCCATGTTTTGATCACAACCTACATCATCATGGTGGTATAAAGATTGTCCTCCTCATCTTCTTGTTATTTTGATTATGTAAACATGTATTTTATTTCCTATTGTATATGTATATGATGATTTTATGATGATAAAAATGTTATGTGGGGATTTGGTGTCGATAAACATGATTAAAAAGGTGAAAAACTATAAAGAACAAGGCTAAAATCTTGCTTAAAAGTAATGGCTGTATAAAACAGTAAAGAAACAGGTCATGGACTGATAAAATGATGAAGTAGAATCCATTTACAGTAAGCTATATGTCTTGTACACATGTGAGAGTTGGCCATGCAATGGAATCATTGTAATGAGTGAGATATGATCAAAACAAGTTTAAGATACAAATCTGAGTTCACTGTTTTGGACGATTTTTAGAAAATACTTAGAAGATTATTCAACAGTATCTATAGAAGAGTTAAATGTAGCACATATCATGTAGTTTATGTGATAAACATTTGAGCTTCTATCTCCATATAGAACTCTAGATATGGCCGTTTTGGTGAAAGTAAAGATAAAAATCAGATTTTGGAAATTAAAGAATAATACTATTATATAAGCACTCAAAATTTAATAGAATAAAATATAAATTAAAACCCACTAACTTATATAATACATTTATATAAATATGAACAATGGTAAATAAGTGTAAATTTTATAATAATGATAACTTGTTAAGTTTTATAAGTTATAAAACTATAAACTTGATTTTTACGACTTTTTCGGCTATTACCGAAAAATTAACGTTTTTGTTAAATAAAACTTAGATGGTTGGACCCGTCTAATATAAACTTTACAAAACTTATATACTGATATATAAACATGTATAACAAGTAAAAACCGATAAAACCCGAACTATATAACATACGGACATTAACGGACTAGATTAACGTTATTGGACTAATAATTGGACTAAATAAGTTAAACTCTTATAAAAAGAACTTATTGGGCTTAACCCATTTAGGCCCAACTTGTAAAGTGAGATACTGATAATATAAGTATAAAATGGATTAAAACAAGTTAAATAACTTATAATAAGCTTATTGGACTTAAAATGTGTAAATAAGTAAAACTAGTAAACTAGTACAAAAGTTACCGACATATAACACTAAAATGAGTAAACGAGAATAAGTAAACCCACTTGATCATCATATATATATAATCATCATATGTATACATAATTGTTATTTTTATAAATTCATTGGACATGAGTCTAAGACCGATTATTATTTGTCTAGGTTTCCGTGATTGAAGCACGTACCGTACGTCCGAATTGCAGATAACCCGCCTTCCCACATCAACGTGAGTTCATAGCCTCGCACTCTTTTAAATGTTTTTATAAATGTTTTATAAACCCGCGAGGGAGATAACATGTTAGTTTTTATTAAATAGGACACCATTTGTCCCGATTGTTTGTTTATTGATTTTGGACCGGAATGATTGAATGACCCGATTGTATGACCCGATAAATGATTAAAGGACCCGATATATGAAATTAAATGGATTATTAAAGTTAGGTTATGTCACTAAAAGTACCATTAGTATGAATTGTGAACTACCGGGATTTGGTAGACGCTTATGCATTTAATAGTACTATTTGGGGACGATCACCCCAGTTCGCGCCTTGACGGTTGATCCCCGTCGTGCCACATTGATTGGTAAGCGAATTTGAGTATGAGAAGATTTCCATAGCGTGACCTTTGTGACGACACGCTACTTTAGATGGGCAAAATTGGTATCGGGTTAGCTACCCGTTGTTGGTTTAGTAAGGTAACAATGTCATGCGGTTTATAATAATCCAAAAATTAACGAAATACTAATAGACGCTCCGAATTACGATGTATTGCATGACTAGCAATACAGGGTCATACTATTGATATTATGTTTGTGTTTTGGTTTTCATAACCATACTCATATAACGGTTTTTATTTAGCTTTATACAACGTCATAAGACGTATTGTATGATGTTTTTACGACATTGGCTCGTATAATGATTTTTAAGGCAAACGCCTATATTATGATTTTGATAAAGATTTGTATAAAATGATTTTGGCTATTTCATGGCTTATCAAAACGATTTGTACAAAATGATTTTCAGTAATACTTTTATACTGATATTATATTGATGGAATTTATTAAACTCTATGAATTCACTCGACGTTATCGCTGACCTTTTCTTTTAACATGTTTTATCTTAGGTACTTGAAGGTAATTCTCGGGAAGACGACAAGAATTCATGGCCCGCACTTAAACAATATTTTCCATTCAAATATTTTGTAAAACTTTGTATGAAATAATATGACTTGGGACCGATGTAACTTTGATGTTTATGAATGGAAATGATTTATTATTAAACGACGTGATTTTTATGCGTTGTCTATGATGTGAGTAATGTGCTATCCCGTAACACCAACGAGTCTTCCGCTGTATTGAGTTGTATAAATTTGGGGGTGTTACAGTTTGGTACCAGAGCTCTCGTTATAGAGAACGAAAGATTTTTAAAATCAAGGTTTTGAATAAAACATTTCAAAATCTTTTAACTAAAACATTTTTCTAAAAATGTCTAAAAATCTTTTGACTATAACGGTGCCTAAGAATTCCCGAGTTACCGACAAGGCCAGACTGAGAAGTGTTATTTTAATATATATATAAGTTGGATTATATATATATATATGATGTAATTTTATTACATGATTGTTTGATGATTATTTTGATTTTTTTTATACGAGGTATTTATACGACGTAGATTGTCACGAGTAACCCTAAATCCCCTAGTAAATTATTCGAAGCTATTCTCGTAGGGATTCTAGCTATCCTAGATCTAAACCAAGTTGTGGATATTTATGATCCCAACAAATGGTTGATATTCGTAGAAATGTAGATATTAGTTGATTGTGATATTGAAAAAGAATTGGCGAGATTAAATCTGATATCGATGCCATGACGATCTTTCCTTATAGAGTGGAGTTTGACAAAACGTTACCACCTAGGAAGATGTCATCTGATTCGTTGTCATCTAATTCTTAAATTGAAATTGAAAGGGTGAATGTTGCACTTGAGGCTGTTATTGGAACCATTACCCAAAAGCCTCATGCCACTAATACCTTTCCGAGAAGTCTAGTTGAATGATCAAGTCACTTCATATTAATGACTCATTTGATAATTGTTGTTGTAAGAGCTAATAGGATTGGAAATTAAGTGTTGATTCATATTGAGATTGTATTGCCTTTACAAGGCCGAAGAATAAGGTTGTAAGTATTGGAGAATAAGGTAGGATGTCGAATTGAGTATAAAATTTGTTATAACTTGAATAAAGTAAAATTTAACCTGTATGAAATATGAGATTGTTAAGAGGAAGTCGTTAAGTTTTGTGATTGAATTATAAGGTTTTATATGATTGTTAGTTAGTGTTAAGGGTTGTTCCTAGACCATTGTCCACTAACGAGGATGCCCAGTGTCCAAGAAAAAAAAATTGAAGAAATCTTCTTCTGAATTGAGACCGATGGATCTTTCGGGACATGTGGAACACCTAATGACTCTTGTAGATTAGTATTCATTGTGGTATCTTTTAAAAATAATCCCTAACTCAACTGAGACATCAGTTGGTAGGATGAGTTCTGAGAATTGTATGACATAGTGACACGTAATGTGTTACGGTACAATTTTGACTTGTTTGTGATTAATAAAAAGACTACCATTGATTGCTAAATTCTACATGTATCGATGTTATCTATCTTTTCTTGCTTCTTCCTAATGCTCGCATTAGTGATGCAACCATTGAACAAGTACTCATATCGAATTGAGTTACGTTGTGGATTATTCTCTTTGTATTCCTGAGTGCCATCTATGTCATGAACCTCATGATTATTTGGCTAAGCTCATTTCTTATCATATCATAGTTAATTCTTGGTGAACAAGATTTCATCACTCTTTTGCAGATCACTCATTGTTTTTATAAGATAAAACAGTATCATTTGAGGAAATTGAATTTTCATCACTATAAGGATTATTCAAAGTAAGATTTATAAGTGATTGTTATCAAAATGAAGTTGTTTATAAAACACCTTGGAAAACTTAATTGTTTTCATAACAAGGAAAATCTTTATAAATATATTTTGAGTCTTATTTAAGAATTAAGCATGTAAATGTTTTTATTATAAACATGATGATAAAGTTTTGACGAACTGAGTATTGCATTGTTAATCTTGAAATTGTATATAGTTGCGCGCCTACATACAATTTGGAATGGACCATGCAAGACTGATTAGTAGTCACCATGAAACTGATTAATAAACACTAAATTTCTTTGAAGATTGTGAAAGATTAAAATTTATGAGATCTGCAAGAAGTGAAAAAAAATAAGGACATAGTGTTAGGGACACCTACATATGTGCCTGTAGCATCTATTCTTCTGAGTCGAATTTACTCATCTGTGGAAATTGTCTTATTTGACAATTGGCAATTCTTTCTTGTCCGATTTTCCCGTAGTGAGATTCTTAGGAAAAGTATCTGATTATCGAGTGTTGATACCCGACTGGACGTATTGACGTTCTTATCATTTCTTATGATTTGATTTCATTTGAATGACCTGGGTAACGATCCGAGGAGCTTTCGAATGCGTACTCAAATTATGAAAACATGGGATATATTCATATTCGTTAAATGTTTTCGTTTGTACCTGATTTGAAATTCTCTCGTGTAGATTATGCGTTGACCTTACTCTTTTAATAGTAGTTGTGTATCCAAATATCCCTGAATTTGTGAAAGATTATGAATTATTATTAGTCTTTTGAGAAGTTCACATCTTATCGACGGCAAAGAAACTGAAAAGTTGATAATGCCGGTAGAATGGATTGATTGATTATGACATAACGACATTGTCTTAATTGATGGGAACTCGAGTAGAATTCCCTAAAAGATAAGATGTTGATTATCAAAAGTGATCTAAATAATTCTTGATGGATGACCATATCCTGCATTTAGACTTGAAATTATACCATGAATGGTTGTGAATTAGTCATAGATATTAAAATCTAGAAGGAACCTAATATGAATTTATTAAGAGATATTTCTGTTATCTGAAACCTTAGTAAGTATTTATTGATGAATTACCTATACTTTTGCCATTAAGGCAAGTTGAAATTGGTATTGATTATATTTCCGGTGCTGCACCTGTGGCTTGTGCACTGTACGTCAGTACCATCTAAATTAAAGGAATTACCGTACAACTGAGAGAGTTGTCGGAAAAAGATTTTATTATACCAAGCCTGTCACCCTGAAGAGCTATGGTGTTATCATTCCTTATATTTATAGATTACTGTGAATTGAGTAAATTGACAATCGAAAACGATATCCATAACTCGAAATGGAAGAATTGTTCGATCATTTACAAGGCTCTAGCGTATGTTTTAAAGATTTGATTTACGGCATGGTTATCATCAACTTCGCGTCCACGAAAGAGATTATCTATTCCAATCATTACATCCAGAACTTGTAATGAACATTATGATTTTCACGTGATGTCGTTTGGATTGACTAATACACATGTAGCATTCATAAATTTGGTGAATCATGTGAGAAGGTTGTAATTAAATAAATTCATGCTCGTGATCATTAAGGACCATTTATTTGTTTATAAGAATCAGAATGAGTTAATAATTATTTATAGAATGCCCTGAGTCGGCTGAGTAGTGGAAACTTGTACCTTAAATATTTAACATATAATTAAAGACTAAATACTTTACATGATTTAACCATGTGATTAATAGATAATGGAATATAAATTGACTCTTCAAAATTTAGAAGTCATTTAAGACTTTGAGTTATACTAAAAAGAAAGTGTAAATGTATTTTGACGAATGTTTTAACAAAGGATTTTAAAGGGATTATTCCCTTATACACTAAACATTTAACTAAACTTTTGTTTAGGGGTAAATGTTTGTGTATACCTCAAGATAACTTAAGAAGAATTGAGGAGACCATTTAAACCATGATTTTGAATTTGAAACGAAAATTTTTGCTTTTTTACTAAGAAATAAAATTTTGACCAAAATTTAAACAAAGATTTTTCGAACATTTACGAATCTTATTAATTATTTTCAATAAATCAACCAAAATCTTGTTAATTAAATTCAAATTTATTTTGAACATTTTATATATAATTGGTCGAACTAAGAAATTTAAAACTTTTACGTTTACGCTTCATAAAAATTAACTAATAATTATTTAATTAGTTGTAATAATTATCGACGCTTTAAACACCGGATTGAGAAAAACTGATAAAAATGATAGATAAGACGAAACTGAAACTTAGAAAATATGAAGAAAGGTGAATGTAATTACTGACGCATAATATAGAAAGAATATCTGAGTGAATTGTGGACATGATAATTACATCATCATGAGAAGTGAATATAGATACTGACATATTATGTATAAAAGATAAAGAACCAATTAGGACATGTTCCTTAATAATGAAGGTGCAAAATAAATTGCCGAACAATTTAAAAATAAACAATGTTTGTAAAAAGGAATAATATAGATTATAAAAGGGGTTCGCGTCTAATGTGAACCATTATAATTGAGAAGCCGATGGCGTTAGATGTATAAAAGACCAAATGTGATTGTCTAAATATGGAAAACTGTGAGATGTAGTTAAATTGGAAATCTTGTAAGTATAAGTATTATACGTATGTCATTTTTGACTAAAAGTATCTTTGTCTGAAGAAGTTGTACTAATGGTAATTATGAAGGCAGACATCGCCTCATACATTAGTAAACGTTTAGCTATTGCAAAGGTCATCATCTGAATTTGATTTGATTTGGGTCATCATCGACAGACTGACCCAATCTGCTAATATCATTCCCGTTAATGATAAATGCAAAAGAGTTATGTAAACATAGTGTGCCTGTATCGAACATCTTTATCAAGATCCTCGCTTCGCATCGAATTTCTAGAGATTTGCTCAGAAATCATTGAGAACGAACCTTGATGAGAGTACTATGTACCACCCCAAATCGAAGGGACGAGGTAAAGTAACGATACAAAGTAATATAAGTGTTGTTTTATGTTTGAATGATTGACCTTTGGTAATAGACCGTATAATCGTTTTCCTTTGGAGAGATTATCATTGATAATTATCGTGTTAGTATCGAGATCGAATCTTATTAGGATCTATATTAGAGCATCTGTAAGCAGGAGTTGAGATGAAGACACCCGACATACACCCATTGTGAGTTGGACATGTCTTTGAGGTTTAAGGTTTCCTATGATGACGAACCTAACCTTACAAAATACCCGACCCGCGAGATCTGAAATGATTGTTGAAATTAGGATTTGATTATTGACTGCCGATAGCGGGTAGGAGGTTATGTGAATGTGAAATGTAGATCTTGAAGTGCCAAATGGGTAGCGAAGTTATGCCACAAATTTTAACCTTGGAAAAAATGAATTCATGATCTGACAAATCATTGGATATAAGTCCCCGTTGTATGGGACCATTGAGATGATGTAAAAGTTGGGATTGAAAGGCATATAAGCTGGATCTACCCTAGGACTTCAAGAACCGCGTGAATTATGTTTCGTAAATAGAACTTGATGGAATATCTATCAAGTGAAATTCTGATTATTCTTAATAGAGCTTAGATCGGCGAAAAGTTGCATTCATCAGAAACCCGTGAACATCCTGGATAGAGAAAGTAAGTCAACATATAGCGTGATCTTATTCCCGTAGTTATGTTTGATGAAACTCGCGTATTATAATGGATTACACTTGTGAGAAAAGACCGAATGTGGAGGAAATACCCACATGGCTTTAACTCTATAAGAAGCGAGTAGTAAGGTAAGATGATCTTTGAGGACAAAGATCCTGTTTAGGGGTAAATGCTGTGACAATCCGTCAATTTATGATTGATATTTTATTCTCAATATTTATTTGAAAACATTATTTTAATGTTACAATATGAACTCACTTATTTTTGGGAAGAAATTTGGATTTACGTCTTGAAGTAGCATCGACTACGTTTAAACCAGAGGATTCTACGTTACGTGCTTACGTTTACATACACCGTCTTTGGTGACAGTCTGACATTTCAGAAAATAAATTTATCCGCGAATATTATTTTGGAGTTTTAAATTTGTGTTAGTTCATAAACTCACAAATTTACGAGAAGAGATTAGGACTTATGATTTTTTTTAACGTCCTTTACGACTAAACCGGAAACCTTAGGATTACGTATTTACGTTTTCGAACTCCGTTTTTGATGAGACAAATTTTATTGGATTCGTTTTGTGCCGTTGATTCATAATTTATAAAAACGTTTTTCGTAAAACGACCCGAGGGCACGCAAATCGAGGAAACTAGAATCGAGAAATACCCGTAAACTAGTAAGATGGGACAAAATACATTGTCCCACCCCACTAGCTATGTTGGAAGGCTAAAACAAGGATGTGGCACCCTTGTAAGTTAGTAACTTACACTTGTAAGTTACCTTACTCCTTAAGCTTACTTACACCCCACTATCTCAAAAACTAGCAACTAGTTTCACTTCCACCATTTGCAACATGCAAACCACACACAATTTCCTCTCTACTCTCCCATCTGGCCGTCCCTACTCCACCATCAAACACCATTTTGATCAAAAATCAACCATGAAATCCTATGTTATTTCTACATATGTTGGAGCCCTCTTGAAGCTCTCTTGAATGGTGGTGATTATAACATCCATGGAGGAGTTTTCTTGGTGTCTTGGGGCTGATTTTCCACAAGGATTTTATGAAGATTGGTGGTCATGAAGAAGGTCTTGGTGCATCACAAGTATCTCCATCAAAATCCATGTTTTGATCACAACCTACATCATCATGGTGGTATAAAGATTGTCCTCCTCATCTTCTTGTTATTTTGATTATGTAAACATGTATTTTATTTCCTATTGTATATGTATATGATGATTATATGATGATAAAAATGTTATGTGGGGATTTGGTGTCGATAAACATGATTAAAAAGGTGAAAAACTATAAAGAACAAGGCTAAAATCTTGCTTAAAAGTAATGGCTGTATAAAACAGTAAAGAAACAGGTCATGAACTGATAAAATGATGAAGTAGAATCCATTTACAGTAAGCTATATGTCTTGTACACATGTGAGAGTTGGCCATGCAATGGAATCATTGTAATGAGTGAGATATGATCAAAACAAGTTTAAGATACAAATCTGAGTTCACTGTTTTGGATGATTTTTAAAAAATACATAGAAGATTATTCAACAGTAGCTATAGAAGAGTTAAATGTAGCACATATCATGTAGTTTATGTGATAAAAATTTGAGCTTCTATCTCCATATAGAAATCTAGATATGGCAGTTTTGGTGAAAGTGAAGATAAAAATTAGATTTTGGAAATTAAAGAATAATACTATTATATAAGCACACAAAATTTAATAGTATAAAATATAAATAAAAACCCACTAACTTATATAATACATTTATATAAATATGAACAATGGTAAATAAGTGGAAATTTTATAAAAATGATAACTTGTTAAGTTATATAAGTTATAAAACTATAAACTTTATTTTTACGACTTTTTCGGCTATTACCGAAAAATTAACGTTTTTGTTAAATAAAACTTAGATGGTTGGACCCGTCTAATATAAACTTTACAAAACTTATATACTGATATATAAACATGTATAACAACTAAAAACCGATAAAACCCGAACTATATAACATACGGACATTAACGGACTAGATTAACGTTATTGGACTAATAATTGGACTAAATAAGTTAAACTCTTATAAAAAGAACTTATTGGGCTTAACCCATTTAGGCCCAACTTGTAAAGTGAGATACTGATAATATAAGTACAAAATGGATTAAAACAAGTTAAATAACTTATAATAAGCTTATTGGACTTAAAACGTGTAAATAAGTAAAACTAGTAAACTAGTACAAAAGTTACCGACATATAACACTAAAATGAGTAAACGAGAATAAGTAAACCCACTTGATCATCATATATATATAATCATCATATGTATACATAATTGTTATTTTTATAAAGTCATTGGACATGAGTCTAAGACCGATTATTATTTGTCTAGGTTTCCGTGATTGAAGCACGTACCGTACGTCCGAATTGCCGATAACCCGCCTTCCCACATCAACGTGAGTTCATAGCCTCACACTCTTTTAAATGTTTTTATAAATGTTTTATAAACCCGCGAGGGAGATAACATGTTAGTTTTTATTAAATAGGACACCATTTGTCCCGATTGTTTGTTTATTGATTTTGGACCCGAATGATTGAATGACCCGATCGTATGACCCGATAAATGATTAAAGGACCCGATAGATGAAATTAAATGGATTATTAAAGTTAGGTTATGTCACTAAAAGTCCCATTAGCATGAATTGTGAACTACCGGGATTTGGTAGACGCTTATGCATTTAATAGTACTATTTGGGGACGATCACCCCAGTTCGCGCCTTGACGGTTGATCCCCGTCGTGCCACATTGATTGGTAAGCGAATGTATGTATGAGAAGATTTCCATAGCGTGACCTTTGTGACGACACGCTGCTTTAGATGGGCAAAATTGGTATTGGGTTAGCTACCCGTTGTTGGTTTAGTAAGGTAACAATGTCATGCGGCTTATAATAATCCAAAAATTAACGAAATACTAATAGACGCTCCGAATTACGATGTATTGCCTGACTAGCAATACAGGGTCATACTATTGATATTATGTTTGTGTTTTGGTTTTCATAACCATACTCATATAACGGTTTTTATTTAGCTTTATACAACGTCATAAGACGTATTGTATGATGTTTTTACGACATTGGCTCGTATAATGATTTTAAGGCAAACGCCTATATTATGATTTTGATAAAGATTTGTGATGAGACTGCTTTTATACATAGTCTCATCGTCCAAATCGGGCTTAAAATGCATAAAATATCATTAGAACTGCCAAATATATGCTCGTGTTTGTTACTTGTGTATTTTTAGGTACGGATATTGAGGAAAAGGAAAAAGATCACAAGAATCATTCAAAAACGAACACGGGAAACGAAGCCGCACAATGAACCGGGCCCAAATCTGGAATTTCCAAAATGGACCTTGAAGAATTGAAGATTGGCAAGAATGGTCCCTCAACTTTAGAAGACTTGTCATTTTATACCCCTGTAAATCCTCAAAATTACTTGTGGGTCCCTAATATATCAATATTGTGCAAAAACAGCCCTTGAAGAATGAATAAATTTGCATTTGAAGTCCTTGTTCAAGCTTGAAATGTATTTGTGCCATTTTTGACAAGTGAGCAAAAGTTGTTAAGTGTTATTAAGGCGTTGACAAGGTTTATTCACAAAGTGAACAAAAATGAAGACTTCAGGGACTAAAGTGGGGAGACAGCCAAACTTACACACCCAACCAGAATCTTACACGTCACCATGACCCACCCATTTACCCAAACCCTTACCCAACTACCCAACCAAACCCGTTACCCACCCAACCAGGTTTATTTAATAAACCTGGTCAATTAGTCAACCAAATTTCCCACTTAACACTTAATTTAAAAAACTAATTCCCTAATTCAGATCAAATCCTCCCCATTATCCTATAAACCCTAAAATAAAACCCAGTCCTAATTACTTTCATGTTTAACCTAAACCCTAATTAATATTAGGGGTTTTACTCACAACCCCACTCCCAACACTCCCACACACCCAGAAAACGACCCTTGTACTGTTTGTCCCCTCCCCTGCTACACTCATCACATGGGACTTGACCCAATGAACATCCCACAAGAATTTCGTGCTTCCAAAGGGATTTTTGAACGATCAAGATCACAAGAAGACAACTATCCATCCAGCTAGCATCACATGGCATGGTTTTTGACCAAGATTCCCCAAGAACTTCAAGGGAATTTAGGGCTTTTCAGCCATTAGGGTTTACACATTTTTGTAATATTTTATTAGTCTTCTAGTTTGTTCTATAGCCTAGTATAAATACACCCGTATGTGGGATGTATTTTCTTGTTCCAGTTTTTTAGCTTTCTCATTTGTAATCCCTTTTTAATGATATAAAAGTTTGGTGTTTGTTTAAGCAATTGTAATTCCTTTTTATAATTATTAAAAGTTGTGTGTGTGTTGAAAGCTAAACTGAGTTCCAAAAATTTGTTTAAACACTTTGTGTTTTAAGTTTTCAAAAAGGTTTTAAAAAAGGGTTCTAATTTTCAGAAATCCAAGCTTTCATGAAGTGAAAGTGGATTGGAATTTTTGGATTTTTGAAGTTGAATTTGTTTTTAAAACGTGTTTAAGGTCAAGGTTTGTTGGTTTAAGAAGTTTCAAGGGTTGGTTAAACCTTTTTCCAAAACTTTCAGTTTTGTAAGATTTATCAAAATCTTATTTTTCCTTTTTATTTACTTAATCCTTACTGTTTAAAAGCTGTCCAAAAGCTTTTGACAAAGCTTTTGGTTCATCTTTTAAACTTGAAGTGTTTTGTTTCTTTGTTGGTTGTGTTTGTGTATGATCAAACAAGAACCAAGGATTCCATTATCATCCTTTTGCAGCCAAAAGCTCCAAGAGATTCAGCACAAGCCCGAGCTTGTGGGAGGTGACATAACAGTCACTGTTGGGCCTGGATGTAGGCCCAACAAGGTAGTCCCTTGTTTCCTTTTTAGTTTTCATAAATTTCTGATTTTGTGTGATTTTTGTGACTTTGTGAGAAAAGTTGTTAAGTGACTGTTTTATTGTTTGATTATGCTTATTATGCATGTTTAGGTAGATTTGACTAAGTTTGGTTGAGTATTGTATGCATGTGCTTTAAAAACATTGATTTGTAGTATTTAAAGGGGTGTTTGGATTAAGGGTCTAGTAGGTTTAATGACATGTTTCTTGTGTTAAAACCAGTCTAGAAACACTCACTAGGGTATTGTAGGGTGCATGTTAGTATAGGTTTTCAGTTTGGACAAGTTTTGAACAAATTGGTATGCTAAATTATTGAAAACATGGTCAAAATCAGTAACTGCATCTAGGGCATGATTTTTGTAAAAATTTGTGCTTAATTCTTGTTCATTGTTAAAGGTTAGACTAAGAATAAGTTTGCAATAGATTGTATGCCATTTAGGTGACTTATTTGCAAGTTATGAAGCTTTGAATTTCAGATTTGTGCATGTAATTTATGCTTGCTGTTCATCAGACACATAAGCTTCATCAGAAACATTGTTTGTGCAATATTGTGCTTGATTTTGTGCTATCCTTGCTTGTTTTGTGTTGATTCTGACTCCCTATACTCAACTGAGTATAGGGGTGCCCCTATTGTCTAACAAAACATAACAAAAATCCAAGATCAAGGCCTCTTGATCCATTCTTCACAAGTGAAGAATACCTTTCTTCTTTGTGTTCTTCAAAAGCCTAACTGGGCACGTTTTTGATTTCTAGCTGCTTGATTCTTGTTTGTATTTGATTAAAAGGCTTGTTTAGAGTAAGTTAAAGTTACTGTGATTTGGTTTTTAAAGTTTAAAAAGAAAAAAAAATAAAAAGCAAAAAGGACGTGGCCAGGACTCGAACCTGCCCCACTCCTCCCACACACAAACGCTCTAACCAACTGCCCTAGGGTCTTTGACTGGTATAATCTTGCAACGTTTAATATTTAAAGGGTTGTTGTTTCTTGGCTTATTTAGCTATCAGCTTAATATTAAGCTGATTTCAGCTTATTCCTTTAAGTTTTTTCACATTAATATTTTTCTTTTGTTTTCATATAGGTTAGGGACTTTTTGGTTTAAAAATATTATTTTTCCCGTAATTATTTAATTTACTAGGATTATTTTAAGATTAAATTTTGAAAAGTAATTTAAAAATAGCAAAAAACATTTTAAAAATCCAAAAAAATAGTTTTTAGGTTTTATTAAAGTATTTTGAGGTTTACAGCTAAAAAAGTTTTCAAAAAGTCTAACTTTTAATTTTATTTGATTTTAGGGTTTTTAACCAACTTTAAAATTTAATATAAAATTATCAAAAAGGTTTTAGAAACTTTTAATTGCATTTTTGTCTTAGTTATAATATTCTAGATTTTTGGTAATTTTTTAGAATTTTTTTATAAACTTTGAATTTTTTTGATTATTCTAATATTATTTTATTATTAAAAACTAAAAGTTTAATTTTTCTACTTTTTTCATTTTTCCTAGATTGTAGACATATAATTAGGAATTTTTTAACTTTCCAAATATTTTTAGGGCTTTTCAGTTATTTTCTAGAATTAATTTAAGTTTTAATTGATTTTAATAGTTTTTAAGTGTTTAAAAATAGTTTGATTTGGTTTTAAAATTTTAAAAAATACTTTTTAGCTTAATTAGGACATTTTTGAGGTTTACAAACTTTAAGATCTTGTTTGGGACTTTTTAATAATTAATTGTGATTTTTAGGGCTTTAATTAGCATTAAAAAGTCATTATCTAATTAATTAAAAGGTTTTAGCAAGTTTGGATTTTTTGTAAACTCTTAGAATATTATTTTGGATTTTTAGTAATTTTTAGGAATTTTTAGGTTAAAATTTTTATTTTTTTGTACTATTTACGGTTTTACGTTAACGCCTTTTTCGTCTTAGTTTAATCCATCTTCGTAACCGTCATTTCTTTTCTTTCCTATTTCTCTTTTCTTTTCTTCTTAATAAAATCATCAATCAAAATCAATTCATTACACAACACACTAGCCTCCTCGAGAACGAACTCACTTCATTGGGTCATAACTTGTGGTTTTCCTAAATCACTCGTTAATACTTACCCTAATTACCTTGTTTTCCTAAACAAGTGTAATTTTACAACTATCAAAATGGCGCCGCTGCCGGGGAGGCGTGTTGTGTTTTGATTGAACATTGTTGTTTTTTTATATAACCATAATTAGTATTTGTATTAGTAGCACTCTACTAATACGTATTATCGTTTTTTGGTTTTTGTGTGAATACTATTAATATATTGTATACGTAGAACAATAAATTCACAAGTACTCCAAATACGTGATCAATCACAACCTTGACTTGGGAGGTCATTACCCAATCATTGTATTCGAATCTCAAACCAAAGAAAAAAGGCAAAAATAGATAAATCCTTTCGAGAAGCTCGATTTTGAAAAATACAAACTATAAGGTGGGTATAAGGCGGTTGTATTTCACGACCTAAAGGAAAAAGGCTCTTAAGTGCTTCGCGCTGCCTCGTTTCCTCCGCTTGCTTGTGCGTATTTGATTTTGAGAGCTAATCGAGGGTTTTTCCGCCCAAAGTATTATTACATATCATATATATTTTCTTGGTTTCTATTGATTAAACCCTCTTGAACGATTTGGTGTTCCACCATCGTTCTAAAGTCATCGAAGGCGTTCACTTCACGTGATCGTTTTCATTCCTTGAGGCTTCTTTAATCAAGAGATTTGATTAAGGAGGAGATTTGTAGATTTTTGTCTACTTAATACATTCACCAATTTCCAAAAAAAAGTTAATACCATCAAAAACCACAAAAAAAATTGAAAAATTAAAAACACCAAAAAGAATCTTCTTTGCTCGTCTCCACGTTGTACGTGACGTTTATGCTAACTCGTAATCAAGCAAAACGTGCACGTAGACGAAAGAACAAAACTCCCACTCCAACTCATTCTAGTGAGGAGTCTCCTATTGACGAACCCATTGTACGAGAAGCACCAACCATGGCGAATAGAACTATGATGGAGTTACTTCAAGCACCCACCGAGGGTTATGGAGAAGCTATTGTGATTCCCGCTATCCTTGCGGAGAATTTTGAGGTGAAAACGGGTTTGTTGTCGATGATCCAAAACAACAAATTCCGTGGTGATGAGAAGGACAATCCCCACAACCATATCCGCCAATTCAATCGTCTTACCGCCACGTGCAAATTCAAGGATGTCTCGAATGACTCGATTAAGATGATGTTTTTTCCGTATTCCTTAGCGGGGCCCGCTAAAATTTGGTTAGAGAAAGAGCCACCCAATTCTATATTGACGTGGAAGGATCTCGTTTCGAAATTTGTGAACCAATTTTTTCCGCCCTCTAAGACTACGCATTTGAAAAATGAGATTTCTAAATTTTCACAAGAATCAAATGAAAGTTTTTCAACGGCTTGGAATAGGTTTAAGGAGATGTTACATGAATGTCCTCATCACGGTTTTTCCGACCTGCACAAAATTGACACGTTTTACAATGGACTTAATGATCATGAAAGAGATTATCTAAATGCCGCCGCGGGTGGTAATTTTTTGTGTAAAACGGTTGAAGAATCTTTGGTCATAATTGAGAATAGGTCTAAGGTTTATAGCCCTCGTAACACACCGAGTGTTGCCAAATTGGGCTCGTCATCGTCTCGTAGCATTAATGCTTTACATGATGAGGCAAATGAAGAAAATCGATTTTTTGATAGATTTGCTAGCCTTATGTCCCATTGGAAAGCTCAAGAAGCTTCAAATTCCGCTTCGGTTAAAGCGGTTTCTAAGAGTTGTTTGTCGTGTGGTGGAGCTCATGATCTTTCTGAGTGCATTACCGCGGATGGTAACACTTCGAGTGCTTATGTAGCCACGGGAACTTTAACCAAATCGGCCAAGGTTCCCGCCAAAATCAAGCTCCACCAAATCAAAATGCTAATAATTATCGCAACAACAACCAAGGTGGTAATTATCAAGGAAATCAAAGGAATTACAATAAGGGTAATTGTCAAAGTGGAAATGGGCAAATTTCTAACCAAAACCAAAACCGTGATTTTCAAACTTCTACTCAAGGTTTTCAAAATGATCACACCAAAAATCTTCAAGGAGAGTTTTTTAATTATACTAAGGCTAATGATGCTAAGTTTGATAATGTCCAACGTGAAATGGTTAGCCTAAGATCCGAGTTGAAAAACGAGCTTAAAAACGAACTTGCTAATGAACTTAAAACTCATGCTAATAAAATGGAAGGAAATATCCAACGACTCCAACAAAATCAACAAAAAATGGAGCAAGGTCAACATGAGATTAAGAAAGAGTTGTTAAAAGCGGATGCTAGGCAATCTAAGTTTGAAGACCGAATGGGAAAAATGTTTGAAGCTATCATGTGTAAGCCCTCTTCTTCGGGTGGTCTTCCTAGTGATACCATCGTGAACCCGAAAGGAGAATTGAAGGTTGTTACTACTCGTAGTGGTAAAACTTTCAAAGAACCCATCTCTCGTCCAAGTACTTCTATGGAGAAGGAAAAAGAGAAAGAACCCGAGGTGGTGGTAGAAAAGGAGCACATTACAAGCCCACGAAGTACCGCTCAAACCACACCTATGGTTGAACCTATACCAATCATGGAACCCAAGATTCCAAGGCCGTTGCCTACTATGCCCCAACCCACACCACCTTTACCCTACCCTTCAAGACGAGACAAGGAAAAGGCACAAGAACGAAATAATTATCAATTTGAACTTTTTATGAAAATGTTTCGTGACTTGCATTTTAATATAAGTTTTGCCGACGCCTTAGTCATGATGCCTCGATTTGCCGCGAACTTCAAAAGTATGTTGAATAACAAAGAGGAATTGCAAAAATCGTCTAGTTGTTCTTCCGTTTTTCTTAGCCGCATACCTCAAAAGGTCGGTGATCCTGGAAAGTTTTTAATCCCATGTGCAATTCAAGACATGGAAGAATGCTACGCCTTGGCCGATCTTGGTGCTAGTATTAATTTGATGCCTCTTGAGATTTTTAAATCGCTCAGTCTTCCCAATCTCACTCCTTCAAGAATGTCAATCGAAATGGCCGATCATTCTACGATTCTAGCTTGTGGAGTTGCCGAAGACGTCTTTGTGAAAGTTGGAAAGTTCTACTATCCCGTAGACTTTATTGTTGTTGATATTCCCATCGATCCTAAAGTTCCGTTAATTTTAGGTCGATCTTTTTTGGATACCTCGAGAGCACTTATCGATGTGCATGCATGGAAAATCACTCTTCGTTTCAATGAGGAAGAACTCGTCATTAATGCAACCCAAAACTCCACTCTTTCTCATGTGTATTCGATCACATCTTTGTACAATGTCAATCCCATCAAAAACATTTGCAAAAGAATTTCCAATAGAGTTTTAGGAGTTGTTGAGAAAAATGAAGTTCCGTCCCCTCCGCCGGTGGAGGTTAAGAGTGTTAAGCCTACGGTTCCAATCTCGAGTGATTCTTTGGATGATGAATACGTTGATCCCGATGGGGAAGTTTTCTTTGTTGACAAAAGATTTGAAAACTTACCACCACCTTTGCCAAAACGGTTTCATAATGTGAGAATTTTTAGTGTGAATAACATTGCTTTAGATACACCAAATATTTTTGACATAATTAAATCGGGTTTTCACAAGGAGAGTTTAAAAGATGAAAAAGGAAAGGATTTTAAATTGAATTTAAAAGATTTTTCTACAACTCTAACTCCGTCATCACCGCGTGTATTGAGTACTACAAGCTCGTCTTCTCCTTTTAACGATGCTTTGTGTGGACTTAGTGTGGGGGAATTCCCTTATGTTCCCTCCCCTTTCTCCACCGAGGACGAGATATTTGATCCTGGAATTGCTTATAGAGGGAAATCTCGGTCTTCCACCGATGCAATAAATGGAAAATCTTTTCATTTGATTGGTGCGAGTCTACCTCGAGTAGCTCATGTTTTTAGTGACTTACCCATTGTCCCACCCTTCTATTTCTTCTCTCCTATTTTCTTCAAACTCTTTGAGTTTTTTTGACTCACGATGAAGTGGCGTTGGTTTGTTTTTCCAATGAAAACGAGAACGCCATCTTCGATCCCGGTATTTTGCACCATCAAAGGACTTAGTCCTTAATACCGGTTGTTTTTGGGCCTTGTTTATCATGTAAGCCCCACTAAAAATTGACCATACCAAGATAATCCCTAAATGATCACATTTATGGGGATTCGAGTCGAGCTTTTGACTCGGTTATCAAAAACAAGGTGCCTCGTGGGGGAGACCCATGCTTATCCATGTATATATTATTGCTTTCTAATTAGTTTAATGTGAGGGGATTTGTGCCCTTCCAACCTTTGTTTCGTGGTTGTTTGTGCATTGTGGTTTTTTAGATCATGATCTTCACGATTGGAGCCTCTCGTGTTCGTTTTATGGGAGCACTCGATCGTTTGCTTTGGAGACATTTCTCAATATCCAAATGATATATCCTTGATTGTTCTAACCTTAGGTTTTTAGCACACTTCATAAACGGCTTTAAATTTATTGGCTACACCCTTTCCATGCTAGATTAGGCATTCGACTACGTCTCTAGTATGGGGGTGTTTGCACCCCTAGACTCGAAACATTGAGAACAATGTTTAACTTTAGTATGGGGGGTGAATAGATACTTGCCTTGCCAAACCTTCACGCTTTCCAAAGTTTATCTTTCTGTTTATCGTTTTGTTGCAAAATAAGGCTAAAAATGGCCAAATTTTAAAAACATTTCTCATGTTTTATAAGTGTTTGAAGACACGAATGTAGGTTTTACGATGGCGAGAATAAGAGTAATTTTTGACTCGACCGTGCGTGTTGAGCACTTAGCTTTGATTCCTTAACTACACATTAGGCTAAGTCTCTTAAATAAGGACGAGAAATGATAGAGTTAATTATAAGTTACTATGCTAAACGTAGAGTACTCGTATTCTTTCAAAAACTCATGAGTTCTCGTTGTTTGCTTATTCTCCCTTCGCTTGTAAATATTTTTTGCTTAGTAAATATTGACTTAGCGGTTTAGTTAGGATTGTTGGGTTTCTAGTCTTTTCTAGTAGCTTCCGTGTAATTAAATTGGGAAGACATTAAGGTATCGCCAGCGTCACGGTTTTGAAGTATTGGCACCATAATAATCGAAAGCTTCACCCAATAATAAGATTTCAAGTGCTCACCTAAATCTAGCAAACAATTTGAAGCCCCACAAGGCCTAAAATCTATGCAAAATTGAAAGTGAATCAAGCCTTAATCTTCGAAGATTTAAAGATCCAAAATTCGCTTTTGCGTGAGGATATACGTCTTTGGCTAATAAAACCACCGATGAGGCGGATAATAAAAGGCAAGGCAAGACCGAAGTCATAATAAAAGCTTCATGGCGAAGTTGAATAAATGATGGAGGTAAACCAAAGATAATAAGGCCCTTCCGTTAGGGGGCGTATAAAAGTCTTGGTAATAAGTCTCATGTTCAAAACCGTTATAAAACCGTATTTATCGATCCTTCTTGTCAACTTAATTTTTTGACATCGTTGTCTATTAGGAGGGGTTATTGATTTGATGGTCTTAGTTACACCGTTAGGACTCTATTTTTAGACCTAAATCTCTATTATCGCATAAGTCAACGATGTATCTTCGTGAACATTTAAGACAAAATAAAATATAAGAGATACAACTTAGGAATAATGGGAGGATAAGTACGTGATTAGGGCATATGAGTAGTGTTAGCATTACTAACTTATAATGACAATGATCTCGTTGCACGCTTGGCATGGAATTAGGGTGAAAATCGAGGACGATGAAATTATTTCTAACGAAGCATTCACGTGTTCTTATTCTATGAACCTAAACGTCCCATTTTGCGATGAAAATCATACATTATGTCTAAAACGCAAGTAGTAGTAATAGTAGTAGTGTAGCTAGTTTATCATTCCAATAAAGTGAATAAAATTGAATTTTGGAGGTGCTATGATACTTTATTCTTGCATTGCGTGAGGGCACGGCAATGGTTTAGTATGGGGGAGTGATGAGACTGCTTTTATACATAGTCTCATCGTCCAAATCGGGCTTAAAATGCATAAAATATCATTAAAACTGCCAAATATATGCTCGTGTTTGTTACTTGTGTATTTTTAGGTACGGATATTGAGGAAAAGGCAAAAGATCACAAGAATCATTCAAAAACGAACACGGGAAACGAAGCCGCACAATGAACCGGGCCCAAATCTGGAATTTCCAAAATGGACCTTGAAGAATTGAAGATTGGCAAGAATGGTCCCTCAACTTTAGAAGACTTGTCATTTTATACCCCT
Source organism: Glebionis coronaria (assembly GCA_025667525.1). Taxonomy (NCBI): domain Eukaryota; kingdom Viridiplantae; phylum Streptophyta; class Magnoliopsida; order Asterales; family Asteraceae; genus Glebionis; species Glebionis coronaria. Next base: position 170,017,117 of record CM046882.1, on the reverse strand, counting down.
GTAAATCCTCAAAATTACTTGTGGGTCCCTAAAATATCAAGATTATGCAAAAACAGCCCTTGAAGAATGAATAAATTTGCATTTGAAGTCCTTGTTCAAGCTTGAAAAGTATTTGTGCCATTTTTGACAAGTGAGCAAAAGTTGTTAAGTGTTATTAAGGCGTTGACAAGGTTTATTTACAAAGTGAACAAAAATGAAGACTTCAGGGACTAAAGTAGGGAGACAGCCAAACTTACACACCCAACCAGAATCTTACACGTCACCATGACCCACCCATTTACCCAAACCCTTACCCAACTACCCAACCAAACCCGTTACCCACCCAACCAGGTTTATTTAATAAACCTGGTCAATTAGTCAACCAAATTTCCCACTTAACACTTAATTTAAAAAACTAATTCCCTAATTCAGATCAAATCCTCCCCATTATCCTATAAACCCTAACATAAAACCCAGTCCTAATTACTTTCATGTTTAACCTAAACCCTAATTAATATTAGGGATTTTACTCACAACCCCACTCCCAACACACCCACACACCCAGAAAACGAACCTTGTACTGTTTGTCCCCTCCCCTGCTACACTCATCACATGGGACTTGACCCAATGAACGTCCCACAAGAATTTCGTGCTTTCAAAGGGATTTTTGAACGATCAAGATCACAAGAAGACAACTATCCATCCAGCTAGCATCACATGGCATGGTTTTTGACCAAGATTCCCCAAGAACTTCAAGGGCATTTAGGGCTTTTCAGCCATTAGGGTTTACACATTTTTGTTATATTTTATTAGTCTTCTAGTTTGTTCTATAGCCTAGTATAAATACACCCGTATGTGGGATGTATTTTCTTGTTCCAGTTTTTAAGCTTTCTCATTTGTAATCCCTTTTTAATGATATAAAAGTTTGGTGTTTGTTTAAGCAATTGTAATTCCTTTTTAAAATTATAAAAATTGTGTGTGTGTGTTGAAAGCTAAACTGAGTTCCAAAAATTTGTTTAAACACTTTGTGTTTTAAGTTTTCAAAAAGATTTTAAAAAAGGGTTCTAATTTTCAGAAATCCAAGCTTTCATGAAGTGAAATTGGATTGGAATTTTTGGATTTCTGAAGTTGAATTTGTTTTTAAAACGTGTTTAAGGTCAAGGTTTGTTGGTTTAAGAAGTTTCAAGGGTTGGTTAAACCTTTTTCCAAAACATTCAGTTTTGTAAGATTTATCAAAATCTTATTTTTCCTTTTTATTTACTTAATCCTTACTGTTTGAAAGTTGTCCAAAAGCTTTTGACAAAGCTTTTGGTTCATCTTTTAAACTTGAAGTGTTTTGTTTCGTTGTTGGTTGTGTTTGTGTAGGATCAAACAAGAACCAAGGATTCCATTATCATTCTTTTGCAGCCAAAAGCTCCAAGAGATTCAGCACAAGCCCGAGCTTGTGGGAGGTGACATAGCAGTCACTGTTGGGCCTGGATGTAGGCCCAACAAGGTAGTCCCTTGTTTCCTTTTTAGTTTTCATAAATTTCTGATTTTGTGTGATTTTTGTGACTTTGTGAGAAAAGTTGTTAAGTGACTGTTTGATTGTTTGATTATGCTTATTATGCATGTTTAGGTAGATTTGACTAAGTTTGGTTGAGTATTGTATGCATGTGCTTTAAAAACATTGATTTGTAGTATTTAAAGGGGTGTTTGGATTAAGGGTCTAGTAGGTTTAATGACATGTTTCTTGTGTTAAAACTAGTCTAGAAACACTCACTAGGGTATTGTAGGGTGCATGTTAGTATAGGTTTTCAGTTTGGAGAAGTTTTGAACAAATTGGTATGCTAAATTATTGAAAACATGGTCAAAATCAGTAACTGCAACTAGGGCATGATTTTTGTAAAAATTTGTGCTTAATTCTTGTTCATTGTTAAAGGTTAGACTAAGCATAAGTTTGCAATAGATTGTATGCCATTTAGGTGACTTATTTGCAAGTTATGAAGCTTTGAATTTCAGATTTGTGCATGTAATTTGTGCCTGCTGTTCATCAGACACATAAGCTTCATCAGAAACATTGTTTGTGCAATATTGTGCTTGATTTTGTGCTATCCTTGCTTGTTTTGTGTTGATTCTGACTCCCTATACTCAACTGAGTATAGGGGTGCCCCTATTGTCCAACAAAACATAACAAAAATCCAAGATCAAGGCCTCTTGATCCATTCTTCACAAGTGAAGAATACCTTTCTTCTTTGTGTTCTTCAAAAGCCTAACTGGGCACGTTTTTGATTTCTAGCTGCTTGATTCTTGTTTGTATTTGATTAAAAGGCTTGTTTAGAGTAAGTTAAAGTTACTGTGATTGGGTTTTTAAAGTTTAAAAAGAAAAAAAAAATAAAAAGCAAAAAGGACGTGGCCAGGACTCGAACCTGCGCCACTCCTCCCACATGCAAACGCTCTAACCAACTGCCCTAGGGTCTTTGACTGGTATAATCTTGCAACGTTTAATATTTAAAGGGTTGTTGTTTCTTGGCTTATTTAGCTATCAGCTTAAAATTAAGCTGATTTCAGCTTATTCCTTTAAGCTTTTTCACATTTAGTATTTTTCTTTTGTTTTCATATAGGTTAGGGACTTTTTGGTTTAAAAATATTATTTTTCCCGTAATTATTTAATTTACTAGAATTATTTTAAGATTAAATTTTTAAAAGTAATTTAAAAATAGCAAAAAACATTTTAAAAATCCTAAAAAATAGTTTTTAGGTTTTATTAAAGTATTTTGAGGTTTATAGCTAAAAAAGTTTTCAAAAAGTCTAATTTTTAATTTTATTTGATTTTAGGGTTTTTAACCAACTTTAAAATTTAATATAAAATTATCAAAAAGGTTTTAGAAACTTTTAATTTCATTTTTGTCTTAGTTAAATATTCTATATTTTTGGTAATTTTTTAGAAGTTTTTTATAAACTTTGAATTTTTTTGATTATTTTAATATTATTTTATTATTAAAAATTAAAAGTTTAATTTTTCTACTTTTTTCATTTTTCCTAGATTGTAGACACATCATAGGAATTTTGTAACTTTCCAAATATTTTTAGGGCTTTTCAATTATTTTCTAGAATTAATTTAAGTTTTAATTGATTTTAATAGTTTTTAAGTGTTTAAAAATAGTTTAATTTGGTTTTAAAATTTTAAAAAATACTTTTTAGCTTAATTAGGACATTTTTGAGGTTTACAAACTTTAAGATCTTGTTTGGGACTTTTTAATAATTAATTGTGATTTTTAGGGCTTTAATTAGCATTAAAAAGTCATTATCTAATTAATTAAAAGGTTTTAGCAAGTTTAGATTTTTTGTAAACTCTTAGAATATTATTTTGGATTTTTAGTAATTTTTAGGAATTTTTAGGTTTAAATTTTTATTTTTTTGTACTATTTACGGTTTTACGTTAACGCCTTCTTCGTCTTAGTTTAATCCGTCTTCGTAACCGTCATTTCTTTTCTTTCCTATTTCTCTTTTCTTTTCTTCTTAATAAAATCATCAATCAAAATCAATTCATTACACAACACACTAGCCTCCTCGAGAACGAACTCACTTCATTGGGTCATAACTTGTGGTTTTCCTAAATCACTCGTTAATACTTACCCTAATTACCTTGTTTTCCTAAACAAGTGTAATTTTACAACTATCAATTTGTATAAAATGATTTTGGCTATTTCATGGATTATCAAAACGATTTGTACAAAATGATTTTCAGTAATACTTTTATACTGATATTATATTGATGGAATTTATTAAACTCTATGAATTCACTCGGCGTTATCGCTGACCTTTTCTTTTAACATGTTTTATCTCAGGTACTTGAAGGTAATTCTCGGGAAGACGACAAGAATTCATGGCCCGCACTTAAACAGTATTTTCCATTCAAATATTTTGTAAAACTTTGTATGAAATAATATGACTTGGGACCGATGTAACTTTGATGTTTATGAATGGAAATGATTTATTATTAAACGACGCGATTTTTATGCGTTGTCCATGATGTGAGTAATGTGCTATCCCGTAACACCAACGAGTCTTCCGCTGTATTGAGTTGTATAAATTTGGGGGTGTTACATCTGTATCTTTGTCGGACGATCACTAGACACATCTTTAGTTGGGCGCTTACGGATCACTCCTCTTTCAACCATGTCAGCATAAAATCTACTATTCCAACCCACAGATATATTCAACTCTTTCTCAGCTTTCTCACGCATCGCACGAGCTACATTCAACGAATCTCCATAGAATTCACCTTTTCTTCATAGCAGCAAACTCGCCACTTTCTAACACCGATAACCTCCTAAAAGCCTCATTCAAACCACGCTCTACATCAGTAAAATCCAAACTAAGCAATTCCCGCTCTTTCTCACCAACCTTAGTCTTCGACTCCAAATAAGCAACATGAGTCTGAACAACACCTAATCCAATCTCTGTCATACTACTCTTAACACGGGAAGCATCTAGATCACGTCTCAAGGCCCATGGTGCAAGACCATCAATATGAGTAGCCTCTCGAGCACTAGACGACTCTCCTATGACACGTCTACGAGTAGCAATACCATCAGTACCGTCAGGTGCATTATCATCCTCATCCTCCTCTGATTCAGAATCAGATTCAGACGATTCAGACATTTCATCTCTAGGTAGCTCAACCTCAGAATCAGACAAATAAACTAATGGGGGTAAGGGCTCGCCCTCTGGAACATCATAAGGGTAAATAAGCTCGGCTTCCTCATCATCATCAACCTCATTGTGTATACCTATATCCTCCTCGACATCCTCGGCGTCAATCTCATCATCTAAATTATCTAACCCAATCTCATCATCATTCTCAATATCAACATTATCAATCTCATTCTCTACCATATCAACCTGAGGGGCAATCTGATCTCCTAGTCCTATCTCGGGCTCGGGATCCTCAAATGGTTCCTCCTCATCATCCATATCATAATATACTAAGTCTAAATAAGGATCATCATCTACATTAGTTTCGGGAATAGCATGGTTCTCTACAGGAATATTAGGGTCAGCCATGACAATCTGCATTTATATATATATATCGTATTAGGATAACATACTTATTAAACAATTACATACTGAAATCATGATATATACATATATATAAATTAAATTATATATATCAAAATATATATCTTCTCAATAGGGCTTGTTGGTAACGTCGGAGATCTCTGGCACCGTTATAGTCAAAAGATTTTTCAAATATTTTCTCAAATGTTCATAGTTAAAAGTTTTTGAAAAGTTGTTCAAAACCTTGGTTTTTAAAATCTTTTGTTCTCTATAACGAGAGCTATGGTACCAAACTGTAACACTCTCAATTTTCGTATCGGTACAGCGGAAGGGTCTTTTAGAGTGTTACGGGATAGCATAATAACTCCAATCATAGACAACACATAAAAATGGTTGTACAAGGTTCAACATACATTCATTCGATAAAAAGTTTTAAAGTGTACAACAGGTCCCAAATTATATAGGTCATTAAGTTTACAAAACATAGATCGAATGAACATTTTTAATATTATGTGGGCGATCAGAGTCGATCTCTATCCGGATTACCTTCAAGCACCTGAGATAAAAACATGTAAAAATCATATCAGCGAATGCCGAGTGAATTCATGGAGTTTAATAAAACCGTTATATAAAACAATCGTTAAAATCAGAACACAAGTATAATATCAGAAGTAAGTCCTCGTATTGCTAGTCAGGCAATATATAAATCAAGCATACATCTTAAACCGTCCATGAGACCGTAGCCTCAATATTACCATTATAGGTAATATTATTATCGTTTTTAGCATCGTATCATATCAGATATTTAGATTATATAGGATTCATTTGGATTATTATTAGCCGCATGACATTGTTACCTTACTATCACAACAACGGGCCGCGAACCCGACAAACAATTTTCCCATCTAAGTTAGCGTGTCGTCACAAAAATCACGCTATGTAAATCTTCTCATACATAAATTGTCTTACCAATCAATGTGGTACGACGGGGATCAACCGTCAAGGCGCGAACTGGGGTGATCGTACCCAAATAGTACTATCATATGCATAAGCGTCTACCAAATCCCGGTTGTTCACAATTCATGCTAATGGGACTTTGAGTGACATAACCTAACTACTAATAATCCTTTTTATCTCGTTTATAGGGTCATAGCATCATTCGGGTCCATATCATTAAGCATACCATCGGGACTACTTGTGTTCTATTTTTATCAAATCTAGCATGTTATCTCCCTCGCGGGTTTACAAATCATTTTATAAAACATTTAAAAGAGTGCGAGGCTATGAACTCACGTTGATAATGAAAGGTGGATTATCGGCTACGGGCGTGCTTCGGTCACGGAAACCTATATAAATAATAATCGGTCTTAGACTTTTGTCCAATGACTTTATCAAAATAACAATATACATATGATGATTTTGTACATATGATGATGATCAAGTGGGTTTATACATTCTTATTTACTCATTTTAGTGTTTATGTATTTGTAACTTTTTACTAGTTTACTAGTTTTACCTATTTACATGTTTTAAGTCCAATAAGCTTATTATAAGTTCTTTAACTTGTATTAATCCATTTTATACTTGTATTATCATTATTTATACTTTACATGTTGGGTCCAAATGGGTTAAGCCCAATAAGTACTTTTTATGAGTGTTTAACTTATTTAGTTAAATTATTAGTCCAATATGCTAAGTTAGCTCGTTAATGTCCGTATGTTCTATAGTTCGGGTTTTATCGGTTTTTACTTGTATTAGATACTTATATATCAGTATATGACTTTTAAAAACTTTACATTAGACGGGTTTGATCGTCTAAGTTTTAATTGACGAAAAACGTTAATTTTACGGTAATAGCCGAAAAAGTCGTAAAAATCATGTTTATGGTTTTTATAACTTATAAATCTTATTCAAATACCATTTTTATAAAGTGTCCATTTATTTAACCTTATACATATTTCTATAAATGAAATTTATAAGTTAGTGGGTTTTAATTTCACATTTTATACTATATTATTTGAGTGCTTATATAATAGTATTAAACATTAATTCTTCAAAATCTGATTTTTAGTTTCATCTTCACCATTTTCATCATATCTAGAGTTCTATAATGAGATAGAAGCTCATTTTTGGATGGAATAAACTTCATATTATGTGATACAATTAAGTTAGTTATAGCTACTGCTCATTCTATGTCTAACTATCCTTAACAGTCCCTACAAAACAGACTATTCAGATTAGCACACTCATCTTGTTTTGATCATATCTCACTCATTTTGATGATTCCATTGCATGGCCAACTCTCACATGTGTATGACATCTTATACTTACTGTAAATGGATTTCACCATGCAATTTTATCAGTTTAAGTCTTGGTTACTTACTGTTTTTATACAACCAACAATTTAAGCATGATTTTAGCCTTGTTTCTTATGGTTATTCATCTTTTTAAGCATATTTATCAACACATGATCCCCACACAACATTTTTATCATCATATATTCATCATATACATGTACAACAAGAAAGAAAATACATTTGATATTTACAAAAATAACAAGAGAAATGGAAAGGATGATCTTCTTTACCAACCAAGATTATATCTTGTTTTTGGAAGACAACAACTTGATGAACACCAAATATATCTCCAAGATCATCAATCACCAAGATAGTTTGTTGAGAAATTAGCCCTTGGACACGACCAAATCACCTCCTTTGTTGTTAAAATGGCCACCAATCAATCAAGGCTTCCAGGTTTCTCCATAATATGGCTAGATAACATGTATCTTGTGGCTAGAAAAGATCAAATGGTGGTGTAGGGTGGTGGAGTGGGACGGCAACTTAGAGAGAGAGAGAGAGTAGAGTTTGTAAGTTGTTTGCATGTATGAAATGGAAGTAATGGGAAGGTTAGATGGTTTTGCTAGTTTTTGTGGGTGAATAAGCTTCAAAATGAAGCTAAGCTTACAAGTGTAAGCTAAGTTAGTGTAAGGATGCCACATCTTTGATGTGGTGTCCTCTAGTTTGTCCGTCCCTTTTAGTGGGGTGGGATAAACTAGTTTTGTCCCATCCCGATAATTTACGGGTATTCCTCGATTCTAGTTTCCTCGATTTACGTGCCCTCGAGTCGTTTTACGAAAAACGTTTTTATAAATTACGAATCAACGACACAAAACGAATCTAATAAAAATTGTCTCATCAAAAACGAAGTTCAAAAACGTAAATACGTAATCCTAAGGTTTCCGGTTTAGTCGTAAAGGACGCTAAATTATGCACGTAAGCCCAAATTTAAATCCGTAAATTATGAGTTCATCAACCAACACAAAAATAAGTTTCAAAATATTATACGAGAAAATAATTTACTACCTGAAAATGTTAGATTGTCACACGTAGACTCTTGTACAAGGCTTCTTATGTCTATAAAAGAAGACCTTTAGGTTATGTTTCATAATAAGTTTTGATACGTTAAACACTTTCATTGTAAGCAAGTTCATTATTATCAATCAAGTGAAAGTTTGTTTACATCCTTTGTGTGTTCTTGTTTAAGTGTTAATTCCGCATAACACTTAGATTACTTTATACATAAACAAAGCTTCTCTACGTGTATAACTTGATCTAATCTCGTATACACAAGCTTAATCAATCTAAGTTTGGGATCAACAGTTGCCTCTTCCTTAGTTCGATTTAAACAACGTACTCAATGTCCTAAGTGGGTGAGTTTATTCTTCCACATGATTAAACATTGAGGGCATTGTTTATCTTAAGTGTAGGGGACACTTCTATCGAAGTAAAGTGGGCTTTTCCATGAATTTGTCCTTGTTTAATGGGATTATAGTATTTTTCGACATTTTTCATAATTTTTTGATCTATTTTGGCCTAGTAGTATTTTCTTTTATTACTTTTCTTTTGTCATCATCAGTAAGAATCCCATGCAACATTCGTGAACTAAGCACATAGAGATTCGCCACCATTTCCTTAGGGATAATGTTCAAAAGGGGAACATTTCGATTGAAAAGGTACCATCGATAGAAAAGTTAGCCGGCATCTTCACTAAGCCACTTAAGAGGGAACCTTTTAATTACTTGCGTCTGGGTCTAGGTTTAATGGAAAATATACCTTAATTGCGCATTTTCTTTAATTAAGTATTTTCTCTTTTGAGTCTTTTCTATCTTTGAGTTATTGAGTCTCTTAAACTTTTTTTTGAAATCTTCTCTCCTCTTTTCAAATATCTCAAAGTTCTTTCGAAAATGGTCGAGAAATGTTTTTGCATTGTTAATTCAATCTAAAAATGTTTTTCATGGTTTCTTGCTATGGATATCGAGTATACATAATTCTATGTATGAGTCACTCAAATATAGCGAGATCAAAATTGAACTAAGGAGGATCAATGTGTCATGACTATATGTCTAGATAATCACACCTCCAACATCGATTTTACTTTAAAATCTATGTATTTTGGTCAAATTCGTGCTTGTTGAGTACTTGTGTGAGCATGTCTCTATGATCAGTTAGACAAGAATATTAGGATTTGCAGAATTAGAAAATTCTCCTTGTCCACCCAAACACACCCTCTATGGGCGGTTCTTTTATTGTCCAGCGGCTCAATTTATTTATTAGACCGCAGGCAGAGATAACGAACCGCGGGCAGAAGCCTCCCAATTCGGGTTTTCTAAAACTCCAAAATTGCTCCAACACTTTTTGGGATCTTTGTTTCAAGCCTTTGACCACTACCAAAATATCTTGTGCTTTCTCTACTGTATCCATTTCTCAAATCAAAATGTCTTATTCACCAAATGAAAGCCTTGATTCTCCTTCATTTCCCCAATTCCTTTCAATCCTAATTCACCCAAGAACACATTCAATCAAAATTCTTCCCCTTCTAATAAAATTGATTTTGGAAACTCTTTTTTTCTACCACTTCCCTTTTGTGTTCTTCCTCCCTCACATGATAATGTCATGCATCATGGAACATACTGTCATTGTTATCAATATCAACATCTTTCTATGGCTCATATCTATGAGGAGTTGATTTATATCAAGAGTCTCCTAGTCAAGCTTCATCTTCATTATGACTATGAGACCATTGCCAAGCCTCCACAACCACATTCTGCTACTACTTTGTCTTCTAATTAAGCATGTGGGTTGCTTATCAATAAGACATTTAATTTAAGAAAATCTTAGAATTCTAGTGTAACTAGGATTAGATTCATGCTTAAGTTTTAGCTTGTATTTCATACATCTTTGTATGACTTAATTTTTCCTTGTATCTTTTTATGTTTTTGGATTGACATGATTTCTTATGGATCTTGGTTATCCTTCTCTTCTCTTCTTATTTCTTTTATTGTGTGACCTTTGTTATATCTTGTTGGGTGTCTCTTTTCTTCTTCTAATCCTTCTATGTAGCTTGTCACCATACCTCGATTCCTTGGTTTCCCAATCAAGGGAGAGTAAGCACCAAGGGGGAGCCTTAGCAAAGTTCGTTTCTTCTCTACCTCAAAGACTTTTGCTACCATTTTGCTTTGACAAAGGGGGAGAAATGAAATAAACTCGTCTTCAAAAATCTTGTTTTCATACTTGATTGAGTTTATGTATTAACGAAATAAAAAAAGGGGAGATAGTTAATGCAATGATGTCTAAAAATGTTACTTGCATTTTGCGGTCTCACTTGGTTTTGACTACGATTATATACAAAAACAAACATTTACGAAAATAACAAAAATCAAATTATTGAGTTCAAGTATTTTTCATTTCATCCATTATCACTTAAGGTAAGAATAAACTAGTTCTCAACCTAACTAAGTGATCAAGGATTTAGTTTTTCTTAAAACTCACTTAAGTGAGTACTTAAGTGACAAATTTTTTTAATAAACTTTATTTTTAAGAAAATGTTTTATTTAAATTAGAAATTTGAAAATTTGAAAATAAAATATTCCATATAGTTTAGGAATATCCTCTGAGGATAAAAATTTCACCAGATGTAACTAACCCACTAAAAGACAAAAAAGAGCGGAGTTTATTATGGACGGTTCCTTAAATGCCTATGTAGTTCTTTATCGATATCGAACTGCAGGTCATTTATTGAACCGCGGCCAGATAGATCCGTTGGAACCTTGTCTTATAAATAGTGGACCATTTCCAGATTTTCTTTTCACCACTTTTGCACACAAATTTCTAGATTCAATCCACCTTCTTAAATCACTCAAATATTTGGTTATTTGGTTGATTACTACTTGTTTAGTAGTGAATCTTTCTCCTCTCCTCTCATCCTCTCAACTTCAAAGAGAAGAACACTTTCACCCTTAAAGTGTTGTGTCTACCTCAAGATCCATTGAAGATCAAACTTTATTTTCATTCTTTTATAGTTGTGACGATCCAACTTATTGTGTAAATTTGGAAGTTGTGTATGTATTGTGGTTAATACTTCCTTAAAGTATATTGGTGTAGATTGGTCCAAGCTAAGATTAGGACTCGACTATTAGCTTAGAGTCAAAAATTGGTTAAGCGACGTGTACGGTTTCTCCACCTTAAGGATCTTGTTGATTAGTGAACTCTCGAGTAAGGAGTACTCGAGGAGTGCAGTAGGAACGAGGAGTGAGCTTCGTTGTTGAACCACTATAAATCCTTGGTGTTTGGTTCGATCTATCTTTTCCTTATCTCTTTACATTCATTATTATTTCCTTGCATATACTTGTGATTATTAGTTTAGATACACTATATATTATTCATATTATGCATAAGAAGGTTTCACATAATCACTTAAGTCTAAGTTTTTGAAAAAGGATTTTTGAAAACGGATCTTAAACACATAAATTTAAGAAACTATTCACCCCCCCCCCCCCCCCTTCTAGTTTCTACAACTTTATCTCAATTACAATGGTTGGAAGCACTCCAATCTTGAATGAATTGAAGGAAGTATGTGGTGATTCAGAGCTCAACACATGTATGGGCCTCTATATTGGTCAAATGGTGGTTGTTGAACAATCATATATGGATGTGTTGCGCGGTCAATGTGAGCAGCTGAGGAATAACCTCAAAACATTGAAATTTTGATTGACGAGATGGAGACTAAGGTTGATGAAGAATAAGATGGTTGGGTGGATTGTTTGAAAGAAATGTGTGATAACGACACGAAGAAGTTGGCTGGTTTGAGGAAGATGATTGAGAAAGCTAGGATGCTATCAGCCAGAATCAAGCTTCTGTTGATCTCATTGGATGATAGTGATCAATGTGTGTTTTTAATGTTTTTGGTGTTTACCTCTATAATTACCATGTATTGATCGGGATGTGTTATTTTTTTTAGTAATGAAAGTCTCGGTTGCGATTATCTTATGTTAGTAGTACTTGATCAATGTCGCACGTAGTTGATAGTTCTACTCGCCACATACACAGTTCCTTTCCATCAGCTACCCTCTTAATTTTAAGGACCAAAATTGCATGATCTTTCAACAATGAAGCATTGTCCATTGTCAGAATCACGTCTAATTAACAAAATTCTATGTTTTAAGATGGAGGCGACTGTCACAAATAGAGCAAGGTTCCTTGAGGAGATGCAGTGTTATCAACGGGTAGAGGATAACGATGACGCTTATCAAACTGATCGAGTCTTGAATCATGCTAAAAGAGGGATATGGAGAAGGCAACTCATGTCCAAGTTATAAACGATCAATCCTATCTTGGTGCGCATAAGATGATCAACCTTGTGAAAACATTGAAGGACGTAATAATAGGTAATGGTTTAGGTGCAAGTGGTTTGTCCAGTGTATTTTAGGATTGTTGATGTTTGTTTTTTCTCAGGTTTAATGGAATGAGTTTTATAAGGTTGTGTTTTTGGTAGTTTGACATCGATTTTGGTAGGCTTCCAATGATGTTTGACATGAATGTCAAACATTAAATGTATGCTTGGAAGTTTGACATGAATTTGTAGGAGGCTTCCAATGATGTTTGACTTAATAATGTCAAACATCAAATGTATGATCGAGAGTTTGACATGTATTTGCAAGAGGCTTATGCAAATTTCAATTTTGACATGGATTTTTAGGAATGAATTTTATAAGGTGTGTTTTTTAGTTTGACACAGTTTTTGGTAAGCTTCCAATGATGTTTGACTTTAGAATGTCAAACATCTAGTGATGGATTTGTAGGAGTCGTTCAATGATGTTTAACTTTAGAATGTGTAGAAACTAGAGGGGGGGTTGAATAGTTTCTTAAATTTACTTGTTTAATGATCGGTTTTCAAAAATCCTTTTCCAAAAACTTAGACTTGAGTGATTATGTTAAATATTCTTATGCACAATATGAACAATAGATAGTGGATCGAAACTAATAATCACAAGTATATGCAAGGAAAGAATAATGAATAGAGATAAGGAAAAGAAAGATCAAATCAAACACCAAAGATTTGTAGTTGTTCAGCAATAAAGCTCATTCCTCGTTCGTACTCCACTCCTCAAGTACTCCTTACTCAAGAGTTCACTAATCAACAAGCTCCTTAAGGTGGAGAAACTATAAAACCCGCATGCTTTTACCATGAATAGTACCCTTAAGATCGTACGTACTAGATTAAAACTTTCCTTTTATAGTACGATTACGTTTACGTGTTAGGATATGACGTATTACGTACGTGTTAGTACACGATAAGTATTTACTACGCACGAACACGCAATAATTATTTGACAATAATTAATCACGAACGTAATTAAATCACGAACTATTATTAAGTATATATATATATATATATATATATGTATTACGAGCGTAAATAAATATATTAGGTCACGGTAATTAGTTAACACGAACAAACACGTAAAACACGAACACGAGAACACACTTATTAATTAGACACGGAAAACATTCGGGTTACCCCTTGTGGGCCCCATTACCACGAAATTAATGGGGAGGATGGGCTTAGCCCATCAATTTTTACTAAAAGGGGGTTAAGGGGAAAAACACTACTCATTTTTTTTACAGAAGATTTTATCAAAAACCCTAAAAGTTTTCTTCCTTCTTTCTTGGTTCCTCTTTTGGCCGCCACCCATAAAACACCATGGAGGGGTGTTTGTTTGATTTTGATCTTGGTATTTGGTGCATGTGTTCGTGTTTGTTCATCCTTGATCGATCCATGTATTCGGTATACCTTTTTAATCCTTTTTCTTTTGTTTTGGATTTATAAATTAAATAAGAACATGATGTTTTTAAAAAAAACCTAATTAAAAACATAGATCTAACATGTTTATGATTATGGGGTAGAACAAAACAAGGGTTTTTAAGGGTGTTTGTCTAGCCGACACCTAAACCGAACCCCTAAGGGGTCTCGGCTTGGCACATGGACCACCACCGAGACCTCAAGGTCTCGGTTTGGTGGTGTGGGTCCCATGGAAGCAGCAAACAAGGGATACCCCAACCTTGGTTCGGGGTATGGTGTTGATTAAGGGTCCGGTTCATGGTTTCTAGTCAAGATCCGGTTCACGGTTTATGTTAAGATTATTTTTTTATATAATCATATGTTAAAATTAAATTAATAAATATGACATGATTAATTTAATAAACAAGACTTAGGTTATAATTTAATTATTAGAATCATGGAATTATTAACCTAAGTATTTTATACATTTAAGACTTATAATTAATTAATTATTTTAAAACCATGGATATAATTAATTAATTAACATGACTTAGGTTATATTATTAATATATAATAATACATATTTTAACCTAAGTATTTAACTTATTTAATTAAAAACATGTTATACTTTAATTAAATATGGGAAAATCACCTAAAAATACATTAAACTTACCACTTTTTATGGTTGTATGTAACTTACTATTTTTTTTCTCATTGTATCATTAAACTTTCAAATTTCGACATTTGTATGTAGCGGGTGACCTGCTTGACCCTTAACCGGTTGCTTAGCGGACAAATATTTGCACCGTTAGTCCTTATACTAACGACCATGTATAAATAATGTTAGAGCCGAATTTCATTTTTAGTCATTATCATTATTTTCAATAAAAAATTAATAATAATAATTATTATTATTAATAATAATAAAAAAATTGAAAAAAATAAAAATAATAATAATAATACTCCGTAGTAATTTTTATTATTAGAACATACCCAGACTTTAACTACCCACCCATCCTCAAGTCCTATACCCCATTTTGTCTTCTTCAAACACACAAATGGATACAAATCCATACCCACCAACCTTTTTATGAATTTGAAAGCACAAAACACGATTCACAATCACCTTTCTTTATTTAAATATTAAAAGGAGCCACATAAATAACAAACCCCCTTTTACAGATCTCTGAATCTTGTTTTGTTATGGGTTTGATAGTTCTTGATGATCTTTTTCCTTGTAATGAGGCTTTTTTCTTGTTATGAGATTCTATATCAAGAATCTGGGTAAACGGGTAATGGGTTGTATATTGGTTTAAAGAAAAGTTCATTGTTTTCGGTTTCGGATCTTGAATCGTAGATCGATGATAAATTGTTGTTGTCTAGAAGAATTTTCCTAAGAAACATAAAATCCGAGATCAATCTTGTTGAAACCATTTTTTTATGAGTCGTTCACTGGAGGGTGGGTTTGATGGTGGTGTTGACTAGTTCATAATTGATGGATTAGTGCTTTTGGGTGATTCTGGTTAGGGTTGTGGGTCGTGGGTCGTCTCCGATGACTGCTATCGGTTGTCAACTATGAGTACTGGCAACGAAGGCCGGATTTATCTAGAAAGAGAAAGTACAAATAGATCTCGTATGTGACACATAGAGAAATGGTTTGTGGTGGTGGTATCTTTAAAGGAGTAAGTTGGTGTAATGAGAGAAAGTAGATCTCATTGTCATGGCAATTGGTATAGTAGTGGTGGAGGTGTCGACTATGGTGATGTTGCTGGTCAGAGTTAGTGGTCGGCAAAAAGTGATGGTTAGTTGGACTTGGTGGTGTTTCGGTGCTCTGGTTAATAAACTCTAAAATTAAAAGAACATTATTAAGTGCTTGTATTAATATTAATATTAATAAAATAAATTTTTTTTTATTTTTCAGTTAACTTGTTGGTAAAAAGGACTATTGTCGTAATAAAAATAAACGATCGTTGGTGTAACCTGATCCACGTGTGACTAACAGGTTTATCAGGTCACCCGCTACATACAAAGTTCGAAATTTGAAAGTTTAATGATACAATGAGAAAAAAAATACTAAGTTACATACAACCATAAAAAGTGGTAAGTTTAATGTATTTTTAGGTGATTTTCCCATTAAATATTTTAACCTATAGTTTAATTTAATTACATGAAATAATTATTAAACTATACCTTATATCATATGACTTAGAAAATAATCATGAAAACACTTAGACTTATATACTTAGCTTATTTAACCAGCTTATTTCTAATTATGGAAACTTTCTATTTTTAGGAACTTAATTAAATAAGGCAGCTAATCTAATTATGGAAACCTTCTATTTTTAGAAACTTATTTATTTCAGGCAGCTAATCTATTTATGGAAACTTATTTAATTAAGGCAGATAATCTATTTATGGAAACTTTCTATTTTTAGAAACTTATCTATTTTAAGCAGTAAATCTATTTTTGGAAACTTTCTATTTTTGGAAACTTCTATTTTTGGAAACTTTCTATTTTTGGAAACTTTCTATTTTTGGTAACTTTCAATTTTTGGAAACTTTCTATTTTTGGAAACTTTCTATTTTTGGAAACTTTCTATTTTTGGAAACTTTCTATTTAGGAAACCTGCTATTTTTGAAAAGTTACTTATTATTACACAGTAAGTATAATAATACATGAAATACCAGAAATACTTAATCAGATTAAGCAGAATATAAGATAAACTTAGTGTAAGGCTTAAAAACAGTAAAACATGATATGAACACATAAAATAAGCTAAGACATGACATAAAACCAGCTACGTATTTAGTAAGCAGATACTTATTCATGTATGTATTTATGTAGCACTAGTGATTCGGAAGTAGGATTCCTCTCTGTTCATCTTTTTCGTTCACTGGACATAAGGTACGGATTCCCGTCCTTTCAGTATGGACATTCTGTCCTTATTAGGATTCCCCGTATGCAGCCAAATGTTTTCCCATAGTATAAGTTACGTGTTTGATCTGCTTATGTTTAATTAAGATTACCGATAGCCATATACATGCATGACCAGTTTCACCTAGTTATGTAGGTACCATAACCATAACATTAGAGGCACTAATGTTATGACTTCACCACGGCAGAGTGATTGCTCGTGGCGTCCCTTCAGCTTTTGGCCATTTATTTATATTTATCATGTGGGGCGTATGGGTGCATCCTAGTTACATGTTTTTAGTCAGGATTTCATGGTGAATGTGGTGTGTGCCTTGCATCCTTCACAAGGAGCTGATCCCTCCTACCCAAAAACCAGTATATTAAATTAGAGGCAGCCCCTCTAATTTGCATGATGAGGTCACCCCTCCAAGTATTCATGCACGGTGGATTTTCATGACCTATATTGGCTAATGGTAAAATACGTTGAACAGTTTTCATAAGATAAACATAAGGCTTTTCAAACTATAAAACCAGTTTTATGAACATGTTCCAAGTTTTCCAAGACTTATACATTTCCGCTGTTATTAAGTCTCTATTTATGTTTTAGTCACTTATACTATGTCTATATCCGTGCACTGAGCGTTTGCTCAGCCGTTACTTTCCTTTCCATGTCCCAAAACGACAGGTACCCTAGGAAAGACTCGAGCATTTGGAGGACGTGCATAGGATGGAAGCTGCTAGAGTCTTCTTTTCCTTTTTGCCTTCATATACTTATGCTTGTTTAGTCTTTCATTCATTTCTTTTGGCTTTATTATGTTTTGGGCTTATGTTTGGGAACCGATGTTTGATTCCGGTTTTCCCTATGGTCATGTATGTTTTAGTACATTTACCTTGCATGCCTTGATGACACGCCATAATTACGCGTGACATTCCATTTATCAAAATAGGGTGTTACAATTATGGTATCAGAGACAAGGCTTCGACCTGTAGGCTCTAAAACTCGACCTGTGACTAGTGGGTAGTCACCAGGAGCTTCCTAAGCCAACATTTGTTATTCCACGTATTGATGTTTTCAACGCATTGTTGTTTTAACCATGATGTTTTCAGCACCTTGAGGTTTTAACCTTGATGTTTTCATTGATATTGTTTTACTAATATGGATGGACAACCGTCATTCATATTTAGTTATGTGTCATTGTTTCATGCATAATGTTCCTCGTGAACTGTGGCTATGTGGACTGAACCCCAGTAGTTCATAATTAGTCACATAAAATTTTTTCTGATAAGTTTTGACAGATGAGTTTCATTTATTTATATTTCATGTATCATTGTTGCAGGGATTATGACTAAGTAATGGTTGGTACAGGACTGGCCCTATTTAGTCGCATGTGCTTTTATCGAAACTTTTAACTTTGGGACCGACCCATAGGCGTCCCCTCGCCATGTCTTTTGTTTTGGAACCGACCCATAGGCGTTCCCTCGCACATATAAAGGTTTTATAAACTACATTAAGCATTCATGCACTGTTTTTCATGCATAAAATTTTTCTCATGATTTAAATTGGCATAAAATTTTTATTTTTTTTCATGTCCCCTCATAAGTTATTATGTTTTTATGTCAAGTATGTTTTCATACTGTCATGGTTAACTCCAGTTTCATGCTGATTATGTTATACAATTCTTCGTGATAGATGGTTTCATGTTTCTTCATGATAATTCCGTCTTCATGTTGATTATGTTTTACGCCTCTTTTGTTATTTATGCTTTCACGCAAGACATTGTTGGATTTCATTGAATTCTGCTTTCATGATAGTCATGGTTGGTTTTCATTGATCATGCTGTCAAGAAAATCATCATTTAATTTTGTGTAACCACACTTTAGCGTTTCTCTATGCAACCAGAATGAGGTATATACTGGCATTGCCAGGTTATCATGATGGTTTTCCTAACCGTTTAACCGATATACTTTTCTTAAATCATGATAAATGCTCGACCCCATACCGATCATTTCATGTGCATTCCACGTGTACTCCACGTACCGTATTCCATGTGTATTACACGTACCTAAATCCATGTGTATTTCACTTTCAATACTGCACGAGTATTCGCTAGTCGATTCTAAATCATCTCACGCGTATGTTCACTTGCTGATATTCTACAAGATTGCCGATGCCGCTCATAGCTTGGAGATGTTACTAAAGGTTGATGCTGCTGACGTTCAGAGACGCTACGAGATGCGGATGCTGTTCACAACCTGGAGATCCTACAAGACGAAGACAAAGGCGTCGGAGCAAAGCAATTGGACGAGAAGATGCTTCACCATCAGACGATTCCCATCAATCATTGTCCATAATTCTTAGTTACATGTCACACGTCATTCGGCTGTCATTTCAGCCATATGAGTGCAAACCGGTACTAGCCGGCCACTCAGCTGAATAGTTACATGAATCACGGTCATGAGAATGACCATCATGGAACTGACAGACAGGACGATAGTAACCACTACTATGACAACAACTATCCTAGAAATCGAAACCGAAACTCTGGCCACGGACGTGATCATAAATACAAGGATTAGTAGTCCAACCGATCCGCAAATTCTGGCATAATAACCTTATATTATGGTT
Organism: Glebionis coronaria; assembly: GCA_025667525.1. Classification (NCBI taxonomy): domain Eukaryota; kingdom Viridiplantae; phylum Streptophyta; class Magnoliopsida; order Asterales; family Asteraceae; genus Glebionis; species Glebionis coronaria. Next base: position 169,997,438 of record CM046882.1, on the reverse strand, counting down.
ATATTTGTTTCACATCTCGAGACACATGTCAAGACATCAGTCGAGACACATGTCTCACGTATACTTTCTGAAGACACATGTCAAGACATCAGTCAAGACACATGTCTCACGTATACCTCCTGAAGACACATGTCAAGACACCAGTCAAGACATATGTCATGCTTATAGTTCCAAGAAACGAGTCAAGACACATGACTCACGTCCAACTATGGAACATTTCTAAGAAATTCAGGCTACCCTCCAAGGGTATATCTATTTTTGTTGTGCCATGTATTAATCAGGCCACAAGAATTTCTATACCATTATCGGCGCATCAGTGAGAACTGTCACGTTGCCGATGTCACTTTCATTTCTTTCACCATGGTTCATATATTCATGAGCATGAAGGACGCCTTTCGTATTCCCACGTATACGAAGGTTTTCCTTCAGCTTAATGATGAAATCCAAGTTGCTAACGCATTTCCTCGGACAGACACGAGATGAATTTTATCCTAATTATGGACTATGAACAGCACACCATGCTACGATTCATAATTATGTACAGTAATGTTCAGGCTCCTGAATACATTCAGCTTGATTTTCCATCAGGAAAATCTGTACAATTATTTATGCTTACAAGCATGTGCGTTGTTAGCCATGGTCGCTAAAATTTTCTAGCTGTCAGTAAGACACGACTACTTAAGTCCTTTTTACGCATAGCCAGTTGATAATTCCAAAATCTTCCTATACATTCCAGAAGAACCTACAAGGAGAAGAATGGTACCATGAGATTATGTGTCGACTACCGTCGATTTAAATAAATCACCATTCATGACCGTTATTCTCCTCTACGTACAGACAACATATCCAATCAACCGTATGGTGTTAATCACTTTTCCAAGATCGAACTCATGATCATGCTACCAATAGTGACGAATGAAACAGCAGGACATGTCCATGACTGCTATTCGTTCACGACTCGGTCATGCTAGATTTATAATTTTGAATTAGTCTCATCAATGCTCCAACGACATTATAAGAATGAGTTTCCATGAACTCATAGCAAATTCATCAGTGTTTACTTGAGGATAACCTGATTTCCTTTAGCCTAGAGAAGAACAGGAAGACCATATTTGCACTATGTTGCAAATTCTATGACAAGAGAAATTTTACCCTAGAATTTTTTTTTTCCAATATCAATTCTGTTTGATTACAGTGACACGCTGAATCACATGGATTTCTACGGTTAATCTTACCATGACTCAGCTTATGCGTAAAGGAGAGAACCCTACACTACATTAGGTGTTCTAGAAAATCCTACGCTAAGAGAAGTTGGGATTCATAGACTCAGAGTTTCGTAAACTCCTATGTAGCAAGTTCGATGAAGCAAGATACAGTTACGTTCATATCTAAGTACCTGACATACCAACAGGTTAAGATAGGACACCAATAAACTGGGATGTTTTCATCATCTGAAATTGTGAATTGAAATGTGACAAGATCTCCACGGATTTTGGTTACCATATTAGCGCAAACTCAGAGGAAGCATGATGCTATCTGGGTTATCGCAAACAGTTTGATCAAGTCTGCAGAATCCTTACATCCGCAAGGATTGCAGAACCAACAGATTGATCGGACATGTTCCAGCCAAGGCTCATCCGACCACTTGGTAATCCCTCAGCTATCGGGTCAGACAAAGATTCGTAATTGTACTCCTAAATAACTTCACGTCTTCATTCTGATTCCACGACTTGCTTTCGCGCTCGCGTTCATGACACTATTCACGTTCATGATCGTATCTGGGCGTACGATTTTACGTTCATTTCGTTCTGGGAAGTTTTGCAAGAACTTGAGAGACCAGACCCAAGTTTAGTATAACTCCCCATCATCAGATAGACGTTTCACGTCATATTCCACGTCTCACCTTGTAGCGTTTGGCGTTACCGCCATTATATTCTTTGTTCACGATATGTTCCACATGTCATGTTCATTCCACGTTCCTCATATCATGATCAAGATATGTTACACGTATCTTGGATCACGATATGTTTACTCATACTACACTCGCCATATCTCCACGTAGCACGTTCAAAATTTTTCACGTATCACGTTCAAAATTTTTCACGTATCATGTTCAAAATTTTTCACGTACTACGTTTCTTTATGTCTCGCGCATCGTTTCTGGTTAACAGTTAAGTCAGATTGTCTTTCATCGTAACGTTTCAGTTACCCTTGCACGTTAACTCTTATTTTTCCTCGATCGAATATAGGGGATCTACCTTCCGTAGATAACCAAGAATTTCTTCAGATTCCAAGTCAAGGTCAGGAGGACCAAGATTTATATTTAGTGTCAAGATCTTCTGAAGGAACCGTTCCAAGAGGGAGTCCACTTGGAAGCGGACAAGTTCATCCGAACTTTTATCCGTTTTTCTCTTATCAACTAGATATGTCCTTTCAGTCACATCACGTTCCATGTCCTTTCAAGACATGTCACGTTCCGCGTTCCTTCTTGTAGGATCGATGTTTTCTAAGGATTAGACATTGTTGGATTATACTATTGATATGGATGATAAATGGAAGAACCTTAGAGAGAGAAAGAAGAGAGAGAAAAGAGAGAGTTGAAAGGAAGATGGAAAATGTGATTATGTGTTCAACAACCAACCCCTCCTAACATGCTAGGAGGGGGGTTTATATAGCCCACCCTACATGTGGGCTATATGGGCTATATTGGATCACGAGCCCAATATCATTGGAGTGACCGATCCTTTCTAAATACGTAAAAACGTATTTCCAACAATCTCCCCCAAAGGGAGGTCACTCCAAGTTACAATGTCTTAAATAGTCTATAGCTCGTGATCTATGCTAATAATGATGTGACCGAGACTTTCCTTGGAAAAACGTATTTCCAACAATCTCCCCCAAAGGGAGGTCACACCATTTTACAAAATCTTAAACCTAGCATACTATGCTTGAGTCTTCGATCTTGTTCTTGTGAATATGCTGATGAGATCTTTGACTTTAGTCTTGAGCATGTTCTCTTGCCTTGACCTTGTGCATTCATCACTTGTGATATTCGCCTCTTCGTGACTTCATGTTCCACATACTTATACCTTTATAATTCTTGAAAGCTTCAGAGTTTGATACAGCAGAAGACTTGACCTTCAGACTTTCTTGAATTCGTTGAAGTACTGAGTGTATGCAGTATAAGCATGTGGGGACGACTTCTTCTTGGATTCCGCAACGCCACCGTCTTCAAATGCCGCAACATAAGTAGACACGAAAGAAATGGCTTTGAACATTTCATTCTAAATCGGTAGCATTTTACCTCCGGTCGGTGAAGACCGTTGGACGATATTAGATATCGTACCCGTGACGGATAGTTTCAATTAAGTAACTTCCTGACAGGATTTCGCGGGTAAACCCGTTCTCTTTATTCGACCGTCCAAAGCTGATTGCGAACATAAAGAGTGAATCATTTAGATAATAATATCCGCATGATTGGAAGCCGTCAATTCATGTTCCTGGAACAAGTGAAATTCAATTAAGAACCGCACCATCGTTGCTTTCCAGTTGTCACGAGCTTGATTCGTATAGAATCTTGCAAGTTACCTACCAAGTGATGTTTGAGGTTAACACTAGAAGGATTTCCACTCATCACCGTGAACACTAAGGTATCACTCTGAGTGTTCTGGCAAGATCACTAAGATATTGCATAGAGGCCTGGAACGTGTTTAAATTCATTTAAGAATTAAACCACTGTTGCTTTCCAGTTATCACAAGTTTGATTCATAAGGAATCGCACAAGTTACCTACCATGAGCTTTTTGATATTCGCTCAAGAAGGATTTCCATCTTCATTGTAAATACTTTCGTATTACTCGGATGTTCAGGCAAGATCATGAAGATTTTGCGTAGGACTCTTAAGATCTTTCTTACTTTTCACAGTGTGTGAAGAAGCAAGGAAATATGAAAGTGTGTCCTAATGAGATATTTGATGATCTCAAATGGCTCTAGCCTCGATCGTGCATTTTGGATTTTTAGTGATCGGAGGCTGCAGAGGAGTGCCACCATTTCAATACCAATTTATTCAGAGTGAATAAATCAATAGATAACGTGTTGTCTCCGTGTGATTAAAACAAATATCTTTTAAGAGATATCTGAGTTAGCTGGGATGGGTTGTGCCTTGCATCACTGGTTCCATGATGTCTGTCTTCAATATCAAGAATCATTAAAAAAATGATCTTAATAGCATATGTATTGACCCGGTTTCTGCCTAAGTTGTAAGGAGGGCTTCTTTCTTTACACCCTTTATCTTTACAATTCTTTTTCATTCTTCAACCCCTTCAATGCTTACCAATACGTCATCACTAGCACCTTGTTGTGATTGTTCCAGTGCTAACTTAAGTACTTGGTCGGCATTCAGCTACGTTCACAATCTTTCTCCATCTTTCCTAAGGACTACTATTTCTAGCTATGGGATGTCCTTGGGAAGATTCTTCCGGTTTTAGAGGAATCATTGGACTTTAACCTATCCTACCATCCTTATGTCACCACAATCTTCACCGTCGTGAATAGAGATGTTTTGGGTAAGTGTAAGTCACCATGAAATCTATTTTGAAGTGCAAATCCATTTTGCTCCCCCTTAACATATGCCACGATATCCGAAAACATTTCGCACATGTCAGGATGAGCTAGCACGTTAAGTCAAACCATTTGTGATTGATCAATTTCCCATATTAAATCACATTTTCTCCCCCATATTAAAAATATTAACCCAATCGATGTTTTTAATATCAATTGATTTAATAGCATTTTAAGAAAAATTGGGAAGAAAATGCAAATCCAATTATCTTCATGAATTACACAAGCTCCCCCTCAAATTAATGAGGGTGTACTTGAAACGTAAATTAAATACCTTTTAAACACAAGTGTAAGGTATTTATCACGTGCAAAGATCATATATGATAATGTATTCACAAGATTAGCAATGTATGAGGTTGGACCTGAATGATGGAGAACATCATATGAAAGAAGCACATGGTTCTTGTTCACGAATGTTGGTCGCCTCATCATGTCTGAAGTTATCTCTTTACTCCATGTGTACGATTGATATCTTTGTCTTGACACCAACATGTGAACTTGGCACTTTCAGCGTCAAAGATTCTGATTACTGGACAATTGCTCCCCCTCAATTGCTGACCTGTGTTCTATTGAAAGAGCTGTAGTCGCCGTTTGAGTAGTCGCATCGTCGAGTATGTAGATATCAATTGTAAATTGCAACGGTTGGTGGAGATGATAACTTCATAAAAACAAGACTTCTCTTGTTTTAACAAATAAATGCACTGAATCGTACATACATTTGGGTTAGATTGTGTTATTACGTAAACACAATCCCTTACATGGTTATAAAGTAAACCATGCCCAAGAAAATTAATTCCCGTTGTTGAGTCAAAGATTTCCGGTGAAATGCTTGACTTGATTATGAAAAGCGGGTTACTATCTGAAATAATAGCAAACCATTTTGAGCATGTTTTAAAAACATTTGAACTTCTGCTCGAACTTTATTTACAACCCCGTGTCATTATTGAATGACATTTCTAGTATCGTAAATATTATCGATTCCAGAAGACATGTTCTTTTTATCAAAAAAAATTTTGAACACGCAATTTTGAAAGATTTAGAAAAAACCTTTTTTGAGAAATTCTCGAAAAATTGTGTTCAGCGTTTTGAAAACCAATTACTTGAGCTTAAGATGTTGAATATCTTGCAAAACGAGCTCAAGTCCGAGAAGTTGTAAACTTCCCGTTGTTAAGGATAAGTTTATCATCGGCGATAACCTTTCCTTTTAATTGAAGAACGAGTCCTAAGTTGACATTGACTTAGAAGTCGTTTTCATGAGCTTGAAAAACTTTGAATGTTTTAACGTAAAGCTCATGACCGAGAAAAATTAATTTCTCGTTAAGAAGAAAAGTTCTCTTATTTAAAAGATACACTTTACTTAATGAGCTTAAAACTTGGAATGTTTTAAGACAAGCTCATGACCAAGAAAAATGAATTTCTCGTTACGAGGATAAACTATCTTTAAAGATAAGCTATCCTAAAATTGAAGTTCGAGTTACAGTCTGATATTTAACTGTAAGTCATTGTGCATGAGCTAAAAAACTTCGAATGTTTTTAATATTAGCTCATGCCCGAGAAAAATTAATTTCTCGTTGTAAGGATAAGTTTATCATCGGGATAAACTTTCCTTTATTTGAAGAACGGGTAATAAGTGTGAAAACACTTATCCTTTTACCACTTATTTCCAATAATAGCAAGACCAAAACGTGTGATTTATGTCGTAAAAGTCGGAATTATGCGTGGTTTGTGTTTTTATTGTGTTTTAGGACCAAATTATGAAAAAGGAAGAAAACACGGGTTTTCACGGGCTTTTATCGAAGAAAACGGGAAAAGACGAAGTCAAAAGATCAAGAGTGCAAAAAGAACGGAAGTCCAAGGCCTATTCTGAAGATTTATCGAAGAATAAGTTTAAAGACGGAAGTTTAACGAAGTCGAAGAACTTAAGTCTAATAGAAGAAGAAAATTAAAAAAGAAAAGTTCAAATCCCGAGACGACAAAGACAAAGAATTAAAGTCGAGTCGAGAAAACGTGAAGGAAGCAAGAAAGAAGATGCAACACATGCACTCCTTCCACCTTCCCTATAAATACCTCCTAATAGTCATTAGGAGGGGTGTTAGTTAATTAGCTAGTTTTTATTTTTCTTAGTTTTCTCTAGTTTTAGAGAGAGAAAGTCTTAAACTTTCTCTAACTAAATTTCATCTTTTCTTTTAATCTTTCAAGATTAAACATCTTTGTATTGCTTATTTTTATTAATCAAGTTCCATTTTAAGCTTTTAATCCTTAATCTCATTCTACTCTTCTTTGATTTTAGATTTATTTTGGTGCGATTATCATATGACCCGTGTTGTTCTTAATGATTTTGTACCTAAAAAGTTAATCTTTTGATCATTTCATAAGTTTTCATTTGATTAAGCTTTAAGACTTTTGTGCTTATTGGCTTACTTTTATGATTAGCTTATTTACTTTATAAAAAGTTTTCTTTAAAAAAGTTTATGTTTTTATTGTTTGATCCAAAAAGTTGCTTATTTCGAGGTTGAATAAGTTGATACAAGTGTTTATTCGATCCGGTTTAGTGATTGATTCGATTTAGTTTGGTGATAAGCTTATTATATAGCTTCTTCATTAGCTTATTTCCGAATCCCTTAGATTTCGGAAAGGGTTTAAAACCCCTTTCCGATTGGTTTTTCCGAGCAGCCTCAATACCACCCTTTCCGATTGATCAATCGGAAAAGGGTTTACATTTTTCCGATCTGCACCCTCAACATTCCGATCACTCTTGATCGGATTAGGGTTTGTTTATTCCGACGGTAGGTTTCTGTGCATTCCGATTGGGCATTTTTGCATGTATTCCGATTTGGGCAAGCTTGATATTCCAATAGAGTGCATTACCCCACATTCCGATCAGAGCCTCCTTGAATATTCCGATTTGGCCCTTTGTGTTGTATTCCGATTGGGTGAAATTGTGAGCATTCTGATTAGTAGTTTTGTTGCCACATTCCGATCAGACCCTATTTGCATATTCCGACCACCAGATCGGAATACCTTCCGATCTGGGCTTCTTTTGGCTTGTTTTGGTGTAGTCCGATCTTACTTTCTTTTAGTACTTTTCAACTAAGTTCTTATTTTTAGAAAATTTTCCAAGTGTTAGTTTTATTTAGTGTGTTAGTACTTTTCCGTTATTACTTTTAAGTTTACATGCATTTATTTTCACTCGTCATTCTAGCTTTAATCTTTATTCTTCCATTTTACTCAACGACACTTTAATTACTTGCTAATAGTTTAAAACAAACAAACCAAACCATTCTATTGATTCACCAAAAGACGATTGAGTTACACTTAAGACCGGTTTTCAATTCGAAAAGATTCGGACGATAAGATTTTATACCTAGCCAAAAGCGAAGTATTAAATGGCGCCGCTGCCGGCTCTTTTCGTTACGATAAACGGTTTCTAGTGAGGGACGCATTGAATTTTGGGATCCGTTCTTTGAACGTTATTTTCCTTGCTTTAAAAATTTTCAGAAATCCAAAAAATATAAAACTCTTCAAAAATACAAAAACATTAAAAAAGCATCAAAAGCAATTCTTTTCCAAAGTTTTGCACCAAAAAGATTATATAGATATTTTCTTTGTGTATATTTTTCTTCTGCAGGTGTATGCGTACTAGATCTTCGAACTATTCTGAGCCCGAGACTCGTGAAGATTTAGATATGGCTGGTGTTAATAACAACAATAATCACCCACCTCAACCCAATTTGAATAACAACAACAACAACAATGTCCTCCTACCTGATTTACGAACCATGGAGGAATTGTGCCAACCCACCATGAACGGACGCGGAGGCCCGATTGCGCCAATGCACGTCACGGCTCAGGAGTTTTCGTTGAAGCATCACATGATCCAACAAGTGCAAACGAACCCATTTCGTGGAATTCCGTATGATGATGCCAACAAACACCTCGACAAATTCATTACCATTACCCAAAGCATGAAGTGCTCCGGTGTTTCTATGGATGACCTTCGCCTTCAACTCTTTCCCCACTCGCTTTCTCACCATGCCGAAAAATGGTTTGACCGTCTTCCTAAGAATTCTATTCATACGTGGAATGACATGACTCAACGCTTTTTATCGCGCTACTTTCCCCCATCCATGGTCACTAGCCTTCGTAACCAAATCAGTGGATTCATGCAAGAAAATGATGAATCACTTTTCGATGCTTGGGAACGGTACAATGATTTGATCGACCGCTGTCCAAATCACAATATGCTCCCCGTCACTCTCATTGACACCTTCTACAATGGTCTCACTTTTCGTGATCGTGACACGATCAATGCCGCCGCCGGTGGTACCTTTATGAAAAGGAGACCGGAGGAGTGTCGAGAGTTGATTGAAAACATGACTACTCACCACAAGAATTGGGATTCATCCGCATCTTCAAGATCTAACTCGAGAGTCAATGTTTCTTCTACTACTTCAAATCCTGAGATATCCGAACTTACCCGACAAATCGCGAGTATGCACAAGGATTTCATGTCCATAGCCACAAACAACTTTCAACAAGCTAAAGCCGTTGCTATTTCTTGTGACACATGTGGTGGTCCTCATTCTTATAATGATTGTCCTTCTACCCAAGGCAATTATTCTGAAAACGTTAACGCGGCTTACGGCACTTATCCCACGGGAGGCTATCAAGCTCGCCCGCAAGGAGACCGTGGCTTGCTAAGTTAGCGTTCCAACAATTACCTTGCTCCACCCGGTTTCCCTCCTGCAAACCAAAACCAACAACAAAGCTATACCCGAAACAACCAATCCCAACCTCGTGCAAACAATCAATATCAATCCCAACGAAACCCATACCCAACTCAAGGAAATTCTCAAGCTTACCAAGCTCCACCTCTCAATCAACCGATGGCAGTTAATCCAGACGTCGAGACATTCATGAAGACGAATCGTGAGATGGTGACGAATCTTCAGAGTCAATTTGTCAACTTGAAGAATGACATGGTGAAACAAAGGAGCGATATTCGAGCCGAGCTAAGAAATGATATGGCCAAACACAGCAATGAAATTAATGCAAACATGCAAAACTCTTTTAATAATCAAGCGGTTCACCTTCGTGATATGATTGGTTCGCTCATCCAAGGTAATAAACCCTCTTCTTCGGGTACTCTTCCGAGTAATACCGTTGCAAATCCAAGAGGGGAGATGAAAGCAATCACCACTCGTAGTGGAAAAGGTTATATGGAACCCGAGCTTCCTACACCTCCACCCGTGATTGTGAACAAGGAAAAAGAGCAACTTTCCCCACCTCCTTCACCTTCTATCCCCATTTCCCCACCACCCGTGGTTGTGAGTGATCCTATTCCCCTTAAGCCTTCTTCTTCATCCAATATACCTTATCCTTCAAGGTTGAGGAAAGAGAAGCAAAAGAGCAAGGATGATATTTAAGTTTCAAACTTTTTTAAAATGTTTAAACAATTGAATTTTAACATCTCCTTTGCCGAGGCTCTCGCTCACATGCCCAAGTACGCTAAGATGTTTAAAGATCTTCTAAGTGATAAGGAAAAGCTCCTTGACATCGCTCAGACCCAACTTAATGAGAACTGCTCCGCAGTGCTCTTAAGGAAATTTCCCACCAAACTTGGTGATCCGGGTCGCTTCTTGATTCCTTGCAACTTCTCGGGAGTAGAGAATTGCATGGCCCTATCCGATCTAGGTGCCAGTATCAACTTAATGCCTTTAAGTGTTTGGAAGCAATTATCTCTCCCCGAGCTAGTCCCCACCAAAATGACTTTGGAATTAGCCAACCGTACGGTTGCTTATCCAGTGGGGATAGCCGAAGATGTCTTTGTTGGCGTTGATAAATTCACCTTCCCGGTGGATTTTGTTGTCGTTCACTACGAGATGGATCCTCGTGTTCCATTAATCGTTGGACGTCCATTCCTGAGGACCGGCCGCACTCTTATTGATGTAGCCGCAGGCGAAATAATCATGAGAGTTGGTGACGATAAAATTGTCTTCAACATGGGTAAGATTTCTAAGCAACCTTATTCATATGAGAGTGTTAATGCTATTGATTTTCTCGATGAGGCTTGTGAAGAACATTTTCATGATGCTTGTAAAAGTACTCCTTCTTCTCTACCCAATGTTGAGACCGTTACCTCAATTGCTCCAGCATTGACTCCTTTTGTAGAAAGTGACTTGGATGATTTCGAAGCCAGCTTGGGTCCTCTCGATATTAAGTATGATAATTTGTCCACCAATTGGGATGAAGACATTCGTACTATTGAGAGACTTCTCAATGAGGACCCGTTGTCCCCTCCTTCTCCTAAAGAGGTGACTAATGATGATCCATCGTTAGTTTCACCATCTATTGAGGATCCTCCTACTCTTGAGCTTAAGGACCTACCTCCTCATCTTGAGTATGTTTTCCTAGAAGACAACGAGAAGTTACCGGTCATCATCGCAAAGGATCTAAAAGAAGAAGAAAAAGCCCGACTTGTCGCTGTGTTGAAGAAGCATAAAAGAGCTATCGCTTGGAAAATCTCTGACATCCGTGGAATTGATCCTCACTTCTGCACACATAAAATTCTCATGGAGGACGACTTTAAGCCCACAATTCAAACCCAACGAAGGGTGAATCCTAAAATCCATGAAGTCATCAAAAAAGAGGTTATCAAACTTCTTGATGCGGGTATGATTTACCCTATTTCGGATTCACCATGGGTTAGTCCAGTCCATTGTGTGCCTAAGAAAGAAGGCATCACCGTTGTGCCCAATGCAAACAACGAGTTGATTCCTACCTGTCTCGTTACTGGGTGGAGAGTTTGTATATACTACCGCAAACTCAATGATGCCATGAGAAAGGATCATTTCCCTCTACCTTTTATAGACCAAATGCTTGAACGTTTAGCGGGTAATGAATATTACTGCTTTCTTGATGGTTTCTCGGGTTATTTCCAAATACCCATCGATCCTCAAGATCAAGAGAAGACAACATTCACTTGTCCCTATGGCACATTTGCTTACAAACGAATGCCTTTTGGCTTATGCAATGCCCCCGGGACTTTCCAAAGGTGCATGTTGGCTATCTTCCATGACATGGTTGAGCAAACCATGGAAGTCTTCATGGATGATTTCTCGGTCTTCGGGGATTCCTTCTCTTCTTGCCTTGCCAATTTGGAACGTATGCTTAAGCGGTGCGAAGACACTCGCCTTGTTATGAATTGGGAAAAATGCCATTTTATGGTAAAAGAAGGCATTGTGCTAGGACAAAAAAATCTCTAAAGCCGGTCTTGAAGTCGACCGTGCTAAAGTAGATGTCATAGCCAAATTACCTCCACCTTCAACCGTGAAGGGTGTGAGAAGTTTTCTGGGTCATGCGGGCTTCTATCGTCGGTTCATTTAGGATTTCTCTATAATCGCTCGCCCGATGACCCACCTCTTGGAAAAAGATACTCCTTTTATCTTTTCTAAAGAGTGTCTCGAAGCCTTCAATCTTATAAAGGACAAGCTAACTACGGCACCGGTTTTGGTTACCCCTAATTGGGAGCTGCCTTTTGAATTGATGTGCGATGCTAGCGACTTTGCTATTGGTGAGGTTTTGGGCCAACAAGTGAATAACCACTTCCAACCAATCCACTATTCTAGCAAAACAATGACGGGGGCTCAATTGCATTATACGACAACCGAAAAAGAGCTTTTAGCTGTTGTCTATGCTTTTGAAAAATTCCGCCACTATCTTGTTTTATCCCCCACCATTGTTTACACGGACCATTCCGCGTTGAAGTACTTGATGACAAAGCATGATTCTAAGCCAAGACTTCTTCGCTGGGTTTTACTCCTTCAAGAATTTAACATTGAAATTCGTGACAAGAAGGGAGCCGAAAACCTGGCCGCGGATCATCTGAGCAGACTTGAGGATCCATATCAAGGGGAACATCCGAACAAAGAGATCAATGACTCTTTCCCCCTGGAGACCTTAATGTCTATAAATCTCAATCTTGATGACACCCCGTGGTTTGTGGACATTGCAAACTACTTAGCGGGTGGTATTCTCATGAAAGGGTTAACATCCCAACAAAAGAAGAAGTTCTTGAATGATGTTAAGACTTACTTTTGGGATGACCCTTTTCTATTCAAATAATGTGCTGATCTGATCATTCGTCGATGTGTTGACGGACCGGCAGCTTTTGACATCCTCCAAGCTTGCCACAAAGGACCCACCGATGGTCACTTTGGTCCCAACTACACCGCTAAAAAGTGTTTGATTCTGGATTCTATTGGCCCACCATTTATCGTGACGCTCACGAAATGGTTAAGCATTGTGATGCTTGCCAACGTCAAGGCAAGATCACACATAAGGATGAGATGCCTCAAAATTTCATACAAGAATGTGAAATCTTTGACGTATGGGGCATCGACTTTATGGGGCCATTTCCATCCTCCAAAGGGAACAAGTACATCCTCGTCGCCGTCGACTACGTTTCTAAATGGGTTGAAGCTAAGGCTCTTCCTACGAATGATGCGAGGGTGGTTGTGAACTTTTTGAAGCAGCTTTTCGCTCGATTTGGCGTTCCTCGTGCTATTATCGGTGACTGCGGGACTCATTTTTGCAATGATCAATTTGCAAGAGTCATGGCTAAGTATGGTGTCAATCACCGTCTTTCCACCACCTATCATCCCCAAACCAATGGGCAAGCCGAGATTTCCAACCGTGGCTTGAAGAGAATTTTGGAGCGTACTGTGGGAGAGCATCGCGCCGCGTGGGCCGATAAGTTAGATGATGCTATGTGGGCTTTCCGTACTGCTTACAAGACCCCGATCGGTTGTACACCTTATCGTCTTGTGTATGGGAAAGCCTGCCACCTACCCATCGAGCTGGAACATAAGGCGCACTGGGCCTTGAAGTGGGCTAACTTCAACATCAACAAAGCCGATGATCATCGCAAGGTTCAACTCAACGAGCTCAATGAACTGAGGAATGAAGCTTATGAGAACTCGCTGATCTACAAGGAGAAGACGAAGATCATTCATGACGCTAAAATCAAGAACCGAGAGTTCCACGTTGGTGATCACGTCTTACTCTTTAACTCTCGGTTGAAGATCTTCTCTGGCAAGTTGAAGAGCCGCTGGTCTGGTCCATTCACCGTCGCCAAAGTCTTTCCTTATGGGACCATTGAGTTTTCTCAGCCGAATGGGCCCAATTTCAAGGTGAATGGCCAGCGTCTGAAGCTGTACTTTGGTGAGTACATCTCTCAAGAGATGATCCCATCCCTCACCACGTTCCCCGTGAACTAAAATTGGGTCGAGTCAGGCTCGTGACTCGGTGAACAAAAACAAGCGCTTCTCGGGAGGCAACCCGTGTTCTATCCTTTACTGCTTTAATAATAAGTGTAGGGGGAGCCCCGCGTATGTGTTGTTGTCTTGTTTCTTGTGTTGTGCAGGGCTTAAAGCTTCAGAGAGCATCTTGATGACTTTTGACGAACTGTGATACCGTCTTCCCATCTTCCCGGTTCTATCCTAAACTCTTGTGATTCAATATTTCATATTTTATATGTTCACATTGAATTCACTTTAGTTGTCCTTTCCTTAGCAAGATTTAAACAAAGTGCACAATGTCCTAAGTATAGGGGAGTTTACTCCCACATGCTTAAACATTAAGGACAATGTTTATCTCAAGTGTAGGGGGGACTTCTATCGAAGTAAGTGGTCTTTTCCATGAAATTGCCCTCATTTTAACTAGAAAATTTGATTTTTCGACATTTTTCAAAATTTTTAATCTATTTTGGCCTAGTTGTATAGTTGTATTTGCCTTTGTTATGTTTCCATTGCTAGAATAGTTTTCCAATAAAGTGGTTTAGATTTTTCTTAGTCGTGAACATTTTGACTCAACCCGAGTTTACTTACCTAAGTTTACTCTAGCTAGTATCCTTAACGTGTTTAAGTCAAGTTTTGCTAGGCTTTTATATAGGGAGCTATAAAACGCGAAGTTCCTATAATTGATCCTAGAGAGTCGTTTAGCAAGGGAACTGTAAAATGCAATTTCTAAACTTGAAAAAGTCTAAGAATTTGCAAGATCCTATAGGCGACTCGAAAACCCAAAACTTTGATTTAATAGGCTAAGCATCCACGAGTCTCATTCCTTGAGATTTTAAACTGTGGAGAACGAGAGATGACAGAGTCAATTATAAGTTCTGTATTCTTTCGTGAATTTATGTGAGTTAATTATAAGCCTATTCTCCCTCCGCTTGTTAATAAATTTATCTGCTATAAATAAGGTTGTATGATTTAAAAGGTTACTTAGCTTCTAGCCCCAGATCGTTTAAAAGTTGCTCGGTACGGATTAGAGTTCATAGCCAAGGCATAACTTATTGAAGCGGGATGCGAAGATTGGCGAGTCCAAAAAGGCCCTAACAAGGCATGAGGGCTACATTTTGTTGCTAAAGATCCAAAAGTGATGTGAAGAATCATTTATCGAAAATCAATATGAAGGACCGAGACACACGACGAAAAGCAAGAACTCCCCAAAAGTCATGGAGAAGTCTATCCAAAAAGACCCTAACAAGGTATGAGGATAAATAGATCCAAGTCCTAAAAGGAGGCGGATCGTTGTATATCGAAGTCCAAAATAAAGATTGGAGAAACATGAAAAAGTCGTGGTCCAAAAATGAAGAATCTCTCAAAACTTCAAGTGAAGAAATTCCTATTAAGAAGAGAAGGCCATTATTTCATGAATGTCTCTCAAGATTCGAAGTATGAAGTCGCTGCCAAATATCGGTCCGAGAAAGGTCTCAAATCGCGAAGCGAGTTATGCCAAGATATGAACTTTATGAGGTCCCGAGAAGTAGTTTTAAAAGATTTTGTCCTTTAGCTAACTATTGATTAAATCGTTCACCTTATTTTCGGACTAAATAACTATCGAAATAAGTCAAACAATGCATCCTCGTGATCATTCAAGACAAAAATAAAATATAAGAGATACACCTAGGAATAAGGGAGTCTAAGTGAATAATTGGCCCACATGAGTTCGTGATAGTTTGCTAACTTATAATAACAATGATCTCGTTTTTAAGCTTGGTACGGGGAACGTGAAACTTGAGGATGATAAATGTTCATGGCTGCCAAAACCCAATGTAAGTTTTTAATTTCTATCTTTTTATGTTTAGTATTTAATAAAGGCCAAGGTGGGTTATTTATGATGGAGAATGTAATCCGTGCTTTAAAATTAATGCATTGCATGAGGGCATTGCAATGGTCAAGTGTAGGGGATTTAATAAGTGTGAAAACACTTATCCTTTTACCACTTATTTCCAATAATAACAAGACCAAAACGTGTGATTTATGTCGTAAAAGTCGGAATTATGAGTGGTTTGTGTTTTTATTGTGTTTTAGGACCAAATTATGAAAAAGGAAGAAAACACGGGTTTTCACGGGCTTTTATCGAAGAAAACGGGAAAAGACGAAGTCAAAAGATCAAGAGTGCAAAAAGAACGGAAGTCCAAGGCCTATTCTGAAGATTTATCGAAGAATAAGTTTAAAGACGGAAGTTTAACGAAGTCGAAGAACTTAAGTCTAATAGAAGAAGAAAATTAAAAAAGAAAAGTTCAAATCCCGAGACGACAAAGACAAAGAATTAAAGTCGAGTCGAGAAAACGTGAAGGAAGCAAGAAAGAAGATGCAACACATGCACTCCTTCCACCTTCCCTGTAAATACCCTCCTAATAGTCATTAGGAGGGGTGTTAGTTAATTAGCTAGTTTTTATTTTTCTTAGTTTTCTCTAGTTTTAGAGAGAGAAAGTCTTAAACTTTCTCTCGCTAAATTTCATCTTTTCTTTTAATCTTTCAAGATTAAACATCTTTGTATTGCTTATTTTTATTAATCAAGTTCCATTTTAAGCTTCTAATCCTTAATCTCATTCTACTCTTCTTTGATTTTAGATTGATTTTGGTGCGATTATCATATGACCCGTGTTGTTCTTAATGATTTTGTACCTAAAAAGTTAATCTTTTGATCATTTCATAAGTTTTCATTTGATTAAGCTTTAAGACTTTTGTGCTTATTGGCTTACTTTTATGATTAGCTTATTTACTTTATAAAAAGTTTTCTTTAAAAAAGTTTATGTTTTTATTGTTTGATCCAAAAAGTTGCTTATTTCGAGGTTGAATAAGTTGATACAAGTGCTTATTCGATCCGGTTTAGTGATTGATTCGATTTAGTTTGGTGATAAGCTTATTATATAGCTTCTTCATTAGCTTATTTCCGAATCCCTTAGATTTCGGAAAGGGTTTAAAACCCCTTTCCGATTGGTTTTTCCGAGCAGCCTCAATACCACCCTTTCCGATTGATCAATAGGAAAAGGGTTTACATTTTTCCGATCTACACCCTCAACATTCCGATCACTCTTGATTGGATTAGGGTTTGTTTATTCCGACGGTAGGTTTCTGTGCATTCCGATTGGGCATTTTTGCATGTATTCCGATTTGGGCAAGCTTGATATTCCGATTGAGTGCATTACCCCACATTCCGATCAGAGCCTCCTTGAATATTCCGATTTGGCCCTTTGTGTTGTATTCCGATTGGGTGAAATTGTGAGCATTCCGATTAGTAGTTTTGTTACCACATTCAGGTCAGACCCTATTTGCATATTCTGACCACCAGATCGGAATACATTCCGATCTGGGCTTCTTTTGGCTTGTTTTGGTGTAGTCTGATCTTACTTTCTTTTAGTACTTTTCAACTAAGTTCTTATTTTTAGAAAATTTTCCAAGTGTTAGTTTTATTTAGTGTGTTAGTACTTTTCCATTATTACTTTTAAGTTTACATGCATTTATTTTCACTCGTCATTTAGCTTTAATCTTTATTCTTCCATTTTACTCAACGACACTTTAATTACTTGCTAATAGTTTAAAACAAACAAACCAAACCATTCTATTGATTCACCAAAAGACGATTGAGTCACACTTAAGACCGGTTTTCAATTCGAAAAGATTCAGACGATAAGATTTTATACCTAGCCAAAAGCGAAGTATTAACGGGTCATCATCTGATATTTAATGATGAGCCTTATACACGAGCTTAAAACCTTTGAATGGTTTTAGGATAAGCTCGTGTCCAAGAAAACTTAATTTCTTGTTAAGAGGGTAAGTTATCGTTGCGTGGATAAACTTCCCTGTCTCTGAAGTCCGGGTCGTCGTCTGTCATTTAACGAGGAGCTATTTACACGAGCTTAAAACCTTTGAATAGTTTAAATGTAAGATCGTGTCCGAGAAAATTTAATTTCTCGTTTTGAGGGTAAGTTATCGTTGACGAGATAAACTTCCCTTTCTCTGAAGTTCGGGTCACATACAGTGATTTGAATGTGAGCCATTGTGCATGAGCTTAAAAACTTGGAATGTTTTTTATATAAGCTCATGCCCGAGAAAAATTTATTTCTCGTTGTTAGGATAAGTTTACAATCGGTGATAAACTTTCCTTTCTTTGAAATCGAGTTACAGACTGTAATGTGACTGTAAGTCCTTGACACACTACAAGCTTAACTGCAAATCCCCTGAGACACTTGTTTCTTAGATATCAGCTTCTTCAGCAACCAAACTCTGAGAGTGTACTTATTTGAATGGTATACAATGATTGGACCACTTCGTTCTTTTGGAACATCCTCTTTGGTACCTGCATTCTCATTAGGAATTTGCATGCTTTGATATGGGTTAGCGATATCTATCTTAGAAGCAAGTGGGGGTTCGCAGTTTTCTTTTCTTGTGCTAGAGGTGTTCTGAGGAGATGATTCACTTGTCTTAGCTGGTAAACGTTTCCTTTTATAGAAAACCTTAAGTTCATGCTTAGGTGATGCATCCTCCTTTTCAATTTCCTCCCTAGTAGTCTTAATAGAATCGGAGACTATCCTAGTTAAAGGGCACTCGTTTTCTACAAGGGTGAAAGTTCTCCCAGTGGGGCGCCACATTTTACCAATGGGTTTGATTTTGGCAACCCACTGGGATTTAAGTCTAGCATGGGAGTTCACCTCACTAAGTAGTTTCTTGATACAAGAATCATGATTTGCCGTAAAGACACATTTTCTACATGTTTTACAAGTAGCATATTTAATGTCCGAGTAAGATCTAGAATTCCTAGATGATTGATTGATGCTCCTAGGATGTGACATGCTACGTTTAGCAGTGTTGGGTAATCTAGCAGGCATCTGACTAGGTTTGAAATTGCTATCTCTTACTTGTGTCTTTTGCTTAGCTTCCCTTAGACCAAATGTATGGCGAACGTCATTTGAACTAGTTCGAGACGTATTCTTTGGACTATGTCGAGGGAAACTAGAGGCAATCATGTGATTAGGTCTTGCAAAAGCTGTTTTAGTCACATTGGGCCTAGATAGTGGAGTGACTGTTCTAGTAAGATGAACCATATCAACTTGGGAGGCAAACCGCAGTCTCGAGGATTGTGATCGCTCGGATCTAAATGCAGTCGGTTGTCGAATGAACTGATTTGTAGGCGGTTTCCCCAAGATTGATGGTTTTTCAAGCTTAGTGTCCACACTAGTTCCTTTAGTTTTCCTCAAATCGTTTTTCAACGCAGCTATAGCAAAGACCTTTTCCTGAACTTGAGCCTTTAAGATCTCATTTTCTTTGAACAATTCATCTTGGGATGCCAACTTAGATTCAAGCAACTTAATTTGTTTCAAAAGATTATCCTTTTCAGCTTTAGAATCTAGAACAGTTTGATCCAATTTTCGTTCAAGAACAACGTTTGACTTTTCAAGTTTTTCAAAGTATGTTTCAAATTTGTTCGTTTTCTTAGAAAATTCAAGTTTGGCATCCTCAAGATCTTTTAATTGTTGAGCTACAATCGTTTCGAGCTCTCTAATCTTGGAATCAGAAGCAGTTAATGAAGCAGTTATAAGACAATTAGCATGATGTTTAGCATTTTGAACACTTTCTCCCCCATTATGACTTACATCGGATGAATCAGAAGTGGTATTTCTATCACTCTTTTCCATCCCATGTTTGTCATAGTTAGGTTCAGAATGCTCAATATGTGGTATTTCATCAGCATATACATCATCAACATTACATTGTACCATGCCCGCAGGCTCTTCGTCATTAACGGGTAAGGTGTCATCAAAAGAGATTTCGTGAACATTGCCTGACGTGCCACTGGTATCATGTGGTCCTCCTGATTCCGTGCTCTTGCCATCGTTAGGCTCTAAGTTGTCAACCGTATGACCATTCTCCTCTTGCATCTGCATCATAGATTCTTGCACTCCTTTATCATACACTTGCTGAATTCTGGATCTTTCATAAATCGAAGACGAAACCGATGTCATAAATTTCAACATTTTATCACGGAAATCTTTAACATCTTTCTGTGTGTATTGTAAAAATGACCGGCATATCCCTGAATTGTCAGACTGGATGATATTGAATTGGAGGAAAGGCGTGAGTTGTGTCACAAGAGCCTGAAATGCAGTTTCGGATGCAGAGTGATTAAAGTCTTCTTTGTGAAGTTGCTCAGCTAGGTGGTTCAAGTTAAGAAATAGTGAATCGATGAATGTATAATGATGTTGACCAAAGAGTGTCACAAATTCGCTTCCTCCTTGAACCCATGCAATAGTCCTAAGATGTGACTGAAGTAGTCGACATGAAATTATACCACTTTCTCTAGCTGTGTCTTGCATGTGATGCAAGTCTCCCTCTTGAAATTTCGAATTCAAAGACTCCATTGAATTATGATGAAAAAATGATTGTGATTGTAGTTGTATTCGGAATCTTACAATTCGTGAAGAAATTTCGAAAGATCCGTAAATAACTTTTTTTTTTTTAAATCCACGATAGATGAGATCACACTTTTCTCGGCTCAAAAATTGTTGTCGGCTCAAACGTTGAAAAAATAAACCGGAGACCAATTCAAACTCAGTTCACTCTAAAAATAAGGCGCGTCAACGAATAAATCCAAGCAACGGTAAAAATAATGATCGGGCCGTCAAATATTTTACTACTTTAGTTCTTTTGGAAAACCCGCCTCAATATGATGTACCAAAAATTAATAAACAAAATTAACTTAATTTAAAGGAAATATAACTTAACTAAAATTAACTTAAAAATAAATGATGCGTTTTTAGAAAAGAAGAAAATCAGATATATAGAAATAGTCACCCACGTGTAACCCATACCCAAAAAACGTGGCTTTGACAGCTATGCCGAGAAACCTCCGTCCCATTATTAAATATACCTTTGAAGTCCTATTAAATCCCTAATATAAATCCTTGCACAAAACCTAATCTCACCTTACTAAAAAAAACTCCGCCCTCAACCTTTCTCTTTAAACCAGTCTTATCTTAAATTATAGCCAACAAAAACAAGACTATCTCAATCCAATCTCATCACCATCTTATTAAACACGCCCCATTTTCTAATCTTTAGAAACGAATCTCGCTCATATACTTTCTTCTATCAAAAAACTCAGCCACAGAAAGATGGATATACCCTTCTTCCTATCAAACGCAGAATCTGATCTCTATATATATTGATCTCGCAGCTACCAATAACTAATCACAAACAACTCGTTTCTTTCTAACCCGAATGGTAAAGAAAAACCCACGAATGAAGAACAACTGAAGATTTTGGCTTCTAGATCTTAAATATAAAGGTCTCGCGTAGGTTTTTCTTTTCGTTTAATTGTGCATCTTGGTTTTTTGGATCGATGAAAGTTTTTATGACTGACATCTTGAGTCTTGAATGGTTCGAGTCGGGTGATGAGGTCGAGTGGGGTTGGATGTTGGTTTTGTGCGTGGGTCTGTGAATCGAGTCTGTGTAAATCGAGTCTGTGGATGTTTGGTTTGGGTTGTGTGTGGTCGAGGATGTTGGTAAGTTTGTGTTTGTTGGTCTGTGTTTGGTTTATGTCGAGAGTGCAGTGTTTGTTGGAGTTTAAAGTGGAGTCGAGGGTCTTGATGTGAGTGTTTGGGTGTGGGTGAGTCAAGTGTTGTGTCGAGAGGTGTGGGTCGATGTTGGGTGTGAGTCCAGGAGTGAGGAGTTCGAGAGTAATATTTTTGATTGAGAGATGATGAATCGTAGTTGAGAGTCTGTTTATTCAGAGTCCGATCTAAAGTCGAGTCGTGAGTCCGATCGAAGGTCCTTTAGAGTCCGATCGTAATCTGATCGTAAGTCCTTTTGAGTCAAAAACTTGGGTCAATCGTAGTCTAAAATTTTAAGTCCATCGCAGTCTTGCATCGCACCCGGATCGTAACTAGGATCGTACTCAGATCGCACCACGATCGCACTCCGATCGCACTCCGATCGCAGTCCGATCGCAGCTTCGATCGCACTCCTGATCGCAGCTTCGATCGTAGTGGAGATCGTAGTGGTGATCGTAACTTTGGATCGCAAGTTGAAACCCCCGGGGTTTATGCGATCACAAAAGATCCCGATCGTAACATACAGTTATATGTTGCCAGATACTTGAGAAAGACTATACCCAGATAAAAATTCAACAATTGATGAAGCTGAGAAAGACAAAATGACAGTTTTGGAAAAAAAAAATTTATGATAAAGATGATAAGAAAACTGATACACAGATCAAGGCAAAATAAGATAAAGAATATATTTTGAGACAAAAAGGAACAATAGACAAGAAAAATAGACAAGAAAATTCTGACTTTTAAGAAAAGAAAAAAAATTGTGATTAAGCAGGAGACAAAAATTGTGACAAGAAAAGTTAAGATAAAAGCAGTAGTAAAAAAAATCAATAGAACGAACAAGTTTTGTTATTTTGTAAAACAGTTTACCACTACATTCATTAAAAATGAAAATAAGAGACGAGAAAGAAAAAATTGTGAAAGATGACAAGATTTACCACCAAATCAATAGATAAGAATACGCCAATCCCAAGAATCAACCAAAGCTCTTGATACCAATTGTAGGATCGATGTTTTCTAAAGATTAGACATTGTTGGATTATACTATTGATATGGATGATAAATGGAAGAACCTTAGAGAGAGAAAGAAGAGAGAGAAAAGAGAGAGTTGAAAGGAAGATGGAAAATGTGATTATGTGTTCAACAACCAACCCCTCCTAACATGCTAGGAGGGGGGTTTATATAGCCCACCCTACATGTGGGCTATATGGGCTATATTGGATCACGAGCCCAATATCATTGGAGTGACCGATCCTTTCTAAATACGTAAAAACGTATTTCCAACACTTCTGCCAGGACACCCGCACGTTCATTAATCTTACATACCCTTTCAGTTTGATTCGGGTATGTTTCTCTTTCAGTTACGTTATCTATAATTCGGGGACGAATTATTCTTTTTAGGGGGGAAGAGTTGTAAAACCCGCATGCTTTTACCATGAATAGTACCCTTAAGATCGTACGTACTAGATTAAAACTTTCCTTTTATAGTACGATTACGTTTACGTGTTAGGATATTACGTATTACGTACGTGTTAGTACACGATAAGTATTTACTACGCACGAACACGCAATAATTATTTGACAATAATTAATCACGAACATGCGATCATGAAATCACGAACGTAATTAAATCACGAACTATTATTAAGTATATATATATGTATTACGAGCGTAAATAAATATATTAGGTCACGGTAATTATTTAACACGAACAAACACGTAAAACACGAACACGGGAACACACTTATTAATTAGACACGGAAAACATTCGGGTTACCCCTTGTGGGCCCCATTACCACGAAATTAAGGGGGAGGATGGGCTTAGCCCATCAATTTTTACTAAAAGGGGGTTAAGGGGAAAAACACTACTCATTTTTTTTTATAGAAGATTTTATCAAAAACCCTAAAAGTTTTCTTCCTTCTTTCTTGGTTCCTCTTTTGGCCGCCACCCATAAAACACCATGGAGGGGTGTTTGTTTGATTTTGATCTTGGTATTTGGTGCAAGTGTTCGTGTTTGTTCATCCTTGATCGATCCATGTATTCGGTATACCTTTTTAATCCTTTTTCTTTTGTTTTGGATTTATAAATTAAATAAGAACATGATGTTTTTTAAAAAAACCTAATTAAAAACATAGATCTAACATGTTTATGATTATGGGGTAGATCAAAACAAGGGTTTTTAAGGGTGTTTGTCTAGCCGACACCTAAACCGAACCCCTAAGGGGTCTCGGCTTGGCACATGGACCACCACAGAGACCTCAAGGTCTCGGTTTGGTGGTGCGGGTCCCACGGAAGCAGCAAACAAGGGATACCCCAACCTTGGTTCGGGGTATGGTGTTGATTACGGGTCCGGTTCATGGTTTCTAGTCAAGATCCGGTTCACGGTTTATGTTAAGATTATTTTTTTATATAATCATATGTTAAAATTAAATTAATAAATATGACATGATTAATTTAATAAACAAGACTTAGGTTATAATTTAATTATTAGAATCATGGAATTATTAACCTAAGTATTTTATACATTTAAGACTTATAATTAATTAATTATTTTAAAACCATGGATATAATTAATTAATTAACATGACTTAGGTTATATTATTAATATATAATAATACATATTTTAACCTAAGTATTTAACTTATTTAATTAAAAACATGTTATACTTTAATTAAATATTTTAACCTATAGTTTAATTTAATTACATGAAATAATTATTAAACTATACCTTATATCATATGACTTAGAAAATAATCATGAAAACACTTTGACTTAAATACTTAGCTTATTTAACCAGCTTATTTCTAATTATGGAAACTTTCTATTTTTAGGAACTTAATTAAATAAGGCAGCTAATCTAATTATAGAACCTTCTAGTTTTAGAAACTTATTTATTTTCAGGCAGCTAATCTATTTATGGAAACTTATTTAATTAAGGCAGCTAATCTATTTATGGAAACTTTCTATTTTTAGAAACTTATCTATTTTAAGCAGTAAATCTATATTTGGAAACTTTCTATTTTTGGAAACTTCTATTTTTGGAAACTTTCTATTTTTGGAAACTTTCTATTTTTGGTAACTTTCTATTTTTGGAAACTTTCTATTTTTGGAAACTTTCTATTTTTGGAAACTTTCTATTTTTGGAAACTTTCTATTTTTGGAAACTTTCTATTTTTGGAAACTTTCTATTTTAGGAAACCTGCTATTTTTGAAAAGTTACTTATTATTACACAGTAAGTATAATAATACATGAAATACCAGAAATACTTAATCAGATTAAGCAGAATATAAGATAAACACAGTGTAAGGCTTAAAAACAGTAAAACATGATATGAACACATAAAATAAGCTAAGACATGACATAAAACCAGCTACGTATTTAGTAAGCAGATACTTATTCATGTATGTATTTATGTAGCACTAGTGATTCAGAAGTAGGATTCTTCTCTGTTCATCTTCTTCGTTCACTGGACATAAGGTACGGATTCCCGTCCTTTCAGTATGGACATTCTGTCCTTATTAGGATTCCCCGTATGCAGCCATATGTTTTCCCGTAGTATAAGTTACGTGTTTGATCTGCTTATGTTTAATTAAGATTACCTATAGCCATATACATGCATGACCAGTTTCACCTAATTATGGAGGTACCATAACCATAACATTAGAGGCACTGATGTTATGACTTCACCACGGCGGAGTGATTGCTCGTGGCGTCCCTTCAGCTTTTGGCCATTTATTTATATATATCATGTGGGGCGTATGGGTGCATCCTAGTTACATGTTTTTAGTCAGGATTTCATGGTGAATGTGGTGTGTGCCTTGCATCCTTCACAAGGAGCTGATCCCTCCTACCCAAAAACCAATATACTAAATTAGAGGCAGCCCCTCTAATTTGCATGATGAGGTCACCCCTCCAATTATTCATGCACGGTGGATTTTCATGACCTATATTGGCTAATGGTAAAATACGTTAAACAGTTTTCATAAGATAAACATAAGGCTTTTCAAACTATAAAACCAGTTTTATGAACATGTTCCAAGTTTTCCAAGACTTATACATTTCCGCTGATATTAAGTCTCTATTTATGTTTTAGTCACTTATACTATGTCTATATCCGTGCACTAAGCGTTTGCTCAGCCGTTACTTTCCTTTCCATGTCCCAAAACGACAGGTACCCTAGGAAAGACTCGAGCATTTGGAGGACGTGCATAGGATGGAAGCTGCTAGAGACTTCTTTTCCTTTTTGCCTTCATATACTTATGCTTGTTTAGTCTTTCATTCATTTCTTTTGGCTTTATTATGTTTTGGGCTTATGTTTGGGAACCGATGTTTGATTCCGGTTTTCCCTATGGTCATGTATGTTTTAGTACATTTACCTTGCATGCTTTGATGACACGCCATAATTACGCGTGACATTCCATTTATCAAAATGGGGTGTTACAGAAACCGTACACGTCGTTTAACCAATTTCAGACTCTAAGTTAAAAGTCGAGCCCTAATCTTAGATAGGACCAATCTACACCAATATACTTTAAGGACTAAGTATTAACCACAATACACACACAACTTCCAAATTTACACAACAAGTTGGATCGTCACAACTACACAAGAATGAAAATAAAGTCTGATTTCAATAGATCTTGAGGTAGACACAACACTTCAAGGATGAAAGTGTTCTTCTCTTTGCACTTGGGAGGATGAGAGGGGAGGAGAAAGATTCGCTTCTAAACAAGTAGTAATCAACCAAATAACCAAGGATTTGAGTGATTTAAGAAGGTGGATTGAATCTGGAAATTTGTGTGCAAAAGAGGTGAAAAGAAAATCTGAAAATTGTCCACTATTTATAAGACAAGGCTCCAACGGATCTATCTAGCTATGGTTCAATAAATGACCTACGGTTCGATATCGGTAAAGAACTGCATAGGCATGTAAGGAACCGTCCATACTAGACTCCGCTCTTTTTTGTCTTTTAGTGGGTTAGTCACATCTGGTGAAGTTTTTATCCTCAAAGGATATTCCTAAACCATATGAAATATTACATTTTCAAATTTTCAAATTTCTAATTTAATAAAACATTTTCTTAAAAATAAAGCTTATTAAAAACTTTTGTCACTTAAAAATAAAAGTGAGTTTAAGAAAAACTAAATCCTTGATCACTTAGTTAGGTTGAGAACTTGTTTATTCATACCTTAAGTGATAATGGATGAAATGAAAAATACTTCAACTCAAGAATTTGATTTTCGTTATTTTCGTAAATGCTTGTTTTTATATATTGTCGTAATCAAAACCAAGTGAGACCGAAAATGCAAGTAACATTTTTAGACATCATTGAATTAACAGAATGTCAAACATCAAATGTATTCTTGAGAGTTTGACATGGATTTGCATGAGGGGCTCTTACAAATTTCAAGTTTGACATGGATTTTAAGGACCATTCAGACAAACTGCAAATCCATCAAATGTATGATTGCCTAATGTTGTATCCAAAAACCCATGCTAGTGAACAATTGAAGATTGGCATAGATTTGCAGTCACCATTTTTACAAACTAAAAATCCATGTCAACACTGCAAATCATATCCAAAGGCTATGTTAAGCTCCTGCAAATTCAAGTTTGAAAAGGATTTGCAATGGCCCTTTTGACAAACAACAAATCAACGAGAATAATAGACAAAAGATTTAATTACTTCATACAATTTCACCCTTTGTAGTGAGAAATTGAAGATTGACATAGATTTGTAGTCACCATTTTGTCAAACTACAAATCCATGTCACCACTAGAAAATCAAACAACATATGGTAATAGGTATTTGATTCATCAACTTCCAATGTTAGGCTTCCTTACGATAAGCTATTACATAACAAATGTTAGAATAAAACCTAATAGAACAATGAAATCATCTTCTACTACTTAAACATAACAAACGAGTAAGCATGCAACCATTCATTTAGCATTATATTTCTTTTCCTTGTTAGTCATCACTGCCATGAATCTCCTACTCTTGAGGTCTTCCATCAACTCTTGCACAACAATACCATCACCATCATTTGTCTCTTCATTCACCTCAACAGCCTCTGCTACCACATCATCAACAACTACCTCATCCGGAATCACAAACTCTTCAGGAACAACTTTTGGAAGTACAACATCTTCTTCATTCATTTCTTGCTTATAAAAAGCAAAAATGTCTTCCATGTCTTCAGATTGACTTAGTTGTTGAAGCTCATCCAGTGCTTGACCAATTTTAACAAACATGTCACTTATCTCTTTGGGCTCATCAACAAGATGTTATGGATCATCATTCCAATCAAAATCCATGCCTTCATCCAAATCTTGATCAATATCTCATGTAGGAAAATCCTCTGACTTTTCAGTAAGGTTATCACTGTTATCAATATCATATTGGTCAACCCAGGGACGTAGATACACTATGGATTGGATGGGCCATGGCCACCCAAGATACAAATTACCCTACAAGTAGTATATATATATTGTTAGCCTCAAAATATTGAGTCAAACAAGAATGTTATGTCATAGTTTATTATTGTAACATTTATTAGAACATTGTAATAGTTAGTTAAATAGTTGTGGTTTACGGGCTTGGATTTAAGCTACTTAAAGCCCAAAAGACAAGCTCGGTCCAAACAATATAGCCCATTATGGTTACATGTAAGCCCAACTATATAAGGCCATTCCTAGCATGTTAGGAAGGGTGGATGATCATTTGTAACTCTAATTTTCTAATCTAATATTCACCAAGTTAATCATCTCCTTCTCTCTACTTTCTCTCACTACTTTCTCTCTCTAAAATTCATATCTTTTCCATCTCATTTCTTTAATCAATCATCATATTATTTAGGACAACAATTGGTATCAATCGCCATGGGGTAGATTTGTGTTTAGTTTGTGGTTATCATTTTTGATTTCGTGTGATTTCCATCTTAAAAATCATCTCGTATCAAAAAGTTTTGTTTTTTTTCAAGCTCAAAATCTATATACAAATTGCCTACAAAGTTGTGGTAGGAATTTGTGTTTATCATTTTTCTTGATTTTTATAAAAAGTTGGTAATTTTTGTTTGGTTTTCGGAAAAAGTTTGACAATCCGTCAATTTATGGTTGATATTTTATTATCAAATATTATTTAAAAACATTATTTTAATGTTATATTATGAACTCACTCATTTATGGGAAGAAATTTGGGTTTACGTCTTGAAGTAGCATCGACTACGTCTAAACCGGAGGATTCTACGTTACGTGCTTACGTTTACATACACCGTTTTTGGTGACAGCCCGACATTTCAGGAAATAAATTTATCCGTAAATATTATTTTGGGATTTTAAATTTGTGTTGGTTCATAAACTCACTAATTTACGAGAAGAGATTAGGACTTACGTGAATAATTTAACGTCCTTTACGATTAAACCGGAAACCTTAGGATTACGTATTTACGTTTTTGAACTTCGTTTTTGATGAAACAATTTTTTTTAGATTCGTTTTGTGCCGTTGATTCATAATTTATAAAAACGTTTTTCGTAAAACGACTCGAGGGCACGCAAATCGAGGAAACTAGAATCGAAGAGTACCCGTAAATTAGTGGGATGGGACAAGTTTTACACTTGCCCACCCCACTACATGGGACGGCCAAATGGGCTCCAACACACACCATGATGTGTCAAACATGTAGCTTACAAGCTACACTTGTATAACTTAACTAAGTTATCTAACAAAACCACTTTCATCCAAACCATTTACACACATTCATACATGCAAAACCACTATCATCCTCCCTTTTCTCTCTAATTTTCGTCCCAAAATCACCAACAACAACCCTCATTTGATCTATTTTAGCCATAAAATCATGTGTTATTCATACACATGATGATGCCCCTTTGAAGCCTTGAAGATTGGAGGTGATTCTAACATCTAAGAAGGTGATTCGATGATGTCCTAGGGCTGATTTCTATAAGAAGTTTACAAACGATTGATGGTCTTCAAAGTTAGTGTTGATCTATCACAAGTTTTTCCATCAAAATCCAAGCCTTGATCATAACCTACACAACCTTGGTGTTATAGAGATTGTTCTTCCTATCCTCTTGTTATTTTGATTATGTAATCTTGTATTTTCTTTATTTATGTATATGTATATGATGATGAATGATGATTAAAAATATTATATGGGGATTTGGTGTTGATAGATTTGATAAACATGGGTAAAACGATGGAAAACTACATGTAAAATGGTTAAATCTTGCTTAATAAGATGGCTGTATAAAAACAGTAACAAACCAAACGATAAACTGATAAAATGGCAAAGTAGAATCAATATACAGTAAGTATTAGGTCTTGTACACATATGAGAGTTGGTCATGCAATGGAATCATTATAATGAGTGAGATATGATCAAAACAAGATTGGAGTGCAAATCTGCCTACACTGTTTTGGACGAATTTATTAAAATACTTAGAGGTTGATTCATCAGTAGCTATAAGGGAGTTAAATGAATCACATATCATTTAGTTTCTATCATAAAAATTTGAGGTCCTATCTCATTATAGAACTCTAGATATGGACATTTTAGTGGACTTAAAATTTAGGACTGATTTTGTAAATAAATAGTATATAATATAAGCACTCAAAAATTTATATAAAATATACATATATAAAGCCCACTAGTTGATGATAATCATAAATAAAGAGATATGTATATATATTGATATTAAAATGGGACATGTTATATAAATTACAAGTATAAATGTTTTTCCAAGTTATAAAACCATATACCTAAGCTTTACGTCTTTTCGGCTAAAACCGAAAGATTAACATTTTTGTCAAATAAAACATAGACGGTCGTACCCGTCTAATGTAAAATTTTATAAACTCACATACTGGTGTATAATCTTATATAACAAGTAAAAACCGATAAACCCGAGCTATACAACATGTAGACATTAACGGGCCAAAGTAGCCTTATTGGACTATTAACCCGACTAGTTTGGTAAAACACTTATAAACTTACTTATTGGGCTTAACCCACTTGGGACCAACATGTAAAGTATAATACTGATAATAAAAGTGTAAAATGGACTAATGTAAGGTATTGGGCTTATAATAGGCTTATTGGGCCTAAAACATGTAAATAAGTAAAACTAGTAAACTAGTATAAAAGTTACCAATACATAACACTAAAATGAGTGAATGAGAATGTATAAACCCACTTGATCATCATCATATATATAAAATCATCATATATATATATAATTGTTATTTTTATAAAGTCATTGGACAAGAGTCAAAGACAATTATTATTTGTCTAGGTTTCCGTGATTGAAGCACGTACCGTACATCCGAATTGCCGATAACCCGCTTTCCCACATCACCGTGAGTTCATAGCCTCACACTATTTTAAATGTTTTTATGAAATGTTTTATAAACCCGCGAGGGATATAACATGTTAGTTTTAATAAAACAGGACACTAGTTGTCCCGATTGTTTGTTTATTGATTTAGACCCGAATGATTATATGACCCGATGAATGATTATATGACCCGATAAATGAAATGAAATGGATTATTAAAGTTAGGTTATGTCAATAAAAGTCCCATTAGCATGAATTGTGAACTACCGGGATTTGGTAGACGCTTATGCATATAATATTACTATTTGGGGACGATCACCCTAGTTCGCGCCTTGACGGTTGATCCACGTCGTGCCACATTGATTGGTAAGCGAATTTATGTATGAGAAGATTTCCATAGCGTGATTTTTGTGACGACACGCTAATTATAAATGGGCAAATGAGTTTCGGGTTTGCTACCCGTTGTTTGTCGTAGTAAGGTAACAATGTCATGCGTCTTATAATAATCCAAATAACGAAATACTGCTATACGCACTGAATTACGATATATTGCCTGACTAGCAATACGGGGTCTTATTATTGATATTATGTTCGTGAATTGGTTATATATAACCATATTCATATAACGGTTTTTATTTAATCCATACGACGTTATAAAACGTATTGTATGATGTTTTTACGACAATGATTCGTATAATGATTTTGAAGGCAAAAACCTATATTATGATTTTTTATAAGGATTTGTATAAAATGACTTTGGCTATTTTATGGCCTATTATAAAGATTTATACAAAATGATTTTTGGTAATAACTATATACCAATGATATATTAATGGTTTTATTAAACTCTATGAATTCACTCGGCGTTTTCGCTGACCCTTTCTTTTAACATGTCTTATCTCAGGTACTTGAAGGTAATTCTCGGGAAGACAACAAGAATTCACGGCCCGCACTTAAATAATAATTTCCATTCAAATGCTTTGTAAAACTTGTATGAAATACTATGACTTGGGACCTATGTAAACTTTATATTTATGAATGGAAATGCTTTATTATTAAACGACGCGATTTTTAAAGCGTTCTATGATGTGAGTAATGTGCTATCCCGAAACACAAACCAGTCTTCCACTGTATTGAAACATGTAAATTTGGGGGTGTTACAGTTTGGTACCAGAGCTCTCGTTATAGAGAACGAAATATTTTTAAAACCAAGGTTTTGAATAAAACATTTCAAAATCTTTTAACTATAAACATTTTTCTCAAAATGTCTAAAAATATTTTGACTATAACGGTGCCGAAGAATTCCCGAGTTACCGACAAGGCCAGACTGAGAAGTGTTATTTTAATATATATATATATAACTTGGATTATATATATATATATATATATATATATATATATATATATATATATATATATATATATATATATATATATATATATATATATATATATATATATATATATATATATATATATATATATATATATATATATATATATATATATATATATATATATATATATATATATATATATATATATATATATATATATATATATATATATATATATATATATATATATATATATATATATATATATATATATATATATATATATATATATATATATATATATATATATATATATATATATATATATATATATATATATATATATATATATAATATATATATATATATATATATATATATATATATATATATATATATATATATATATATATACATATATATATATATATTATATATATATATATATATATATATATATATATATATATATATATATATATATATATATATATATATATATATATATATATATATATATATATATATATATATATATATATATATATATATATATATAAATATATATACATCTATATATATAGATATATATCTATATATATATATATATATATATATATATATATTATATATATCTATATATATATATATATATATATATATATATATATATATATATATATATATATATATATATAATATATATATATATATATATATATATATATTATATATCTATATATATATATATATAGATTGAGGTTCTTGTAAAATAGTGCTTAAAATAAGTTAGTGTAGGAAGTTATGTATTATGTGTATGTTCATCTCTATTTATCTAGATAAATGTTACTCGTAGCAAGGTACCGCGTTCTTTGTATATATGTATCAAAAAGTTAATCACGTCGAGAAACGATGTATCTTTGTAAATCATGTATCAAAATGTTACTCGTAACGAGCTATCGTGTATCTTTGTATTATGTATCTAAAAGTTACTCGGGACGAGCATCGCCACTTCCTTTCATGTTATTTACAACATGACATTGACAAGAGTTCATCAAATGACATCATATACTAATACATCTAACAATTCATGTTACTTCCTATACTTCCTACGTTAACAACTATCCTACGTTAACCTTCCTCTCTCTCTCTCTCTATATATATATATATATATATATATATATATATATATATATATATATATATATATATATATATTATATATATATATATATATATATATATATATATATATATATATATATATATATATATATATATATATATATATAATATATATATATATATATATATATATATATATATATATATATATATATATATATATGATGTAATTTGATTACATGATTGTTTGATGATTATCTTAATATTTATACGAGGTATTTATACGACGTAGATTGTCACAAAGAAACCCTAACTCTCCTAGAAAATAAATCGAAGCTATTCCTGTAGGAAATTCTAGCTATTCCAGATCTAAACCATGTTGTGGATATTGATGATCCCAACAAAATGGTTGATACTCGTAGAAATGTAGACATTAGTTGATTGTGATATTGAAAAAGAATTGGCAAGATTAAATTTAATATCGATGTCCTGACGATCTTTCCTATAGAGTGGAGTTTGACAAAACGTTACCACCTAGAAAGATGTCATTTGATTCGTTGTCACCCAATTCTTAAATTGAAATCGAAAGGGTGAATGTCGCACTTGAGGTTTTCATTGGAACCATTACCCAAAGCCTCATGCCACTAATACCTTTCCGAGAAGTCTAATTGAATGTGTGAATCATTTCATACTAGTGACTCATTTGATAACTATTGTGGTAAGGAGCTATAGGATTGGAAATTAAGTGTTGTTCATATCGAGCTTTTATTGCCCTATTAAGGTCTAAGAATAAGGTTGAAAGTATTGGAAAATGAGGTAGGATGGTCGCATTGAGTATGATTTGGTTGAAACTTGAATGAAGTAAAATTTAACCCGTATGGAATATGAGATTGTTAAGAGAAGTCGTTGAGTCCAGTGATTGAATTATAAGGTTTTAAATGATTGTTAGTTTGTGTTAAAGGTTGTCCTAGGCTATTGTCCACTGATGAGGATGCCAAATACTTGTTAAAAAGCGGGAAACTACTATTAGTCACTTTTGAAAATATTTACGGTCTTGGGTTTCATAAAAATGCTTCTCAAAACTTAAAACGTACACAAAATATGATATTATATAGTCCCGGCACGACTTAATACGACGTTAAAAATAAAAACGTCAAAATATTAAACATCGATATGTTTAAAATAAAACATAAAATTTTTCGGGCATCCGTCGATATCTTCATCACTAATAATCCTCGCAACTCGTCAAAACGTAAAATAAAATTTTCAACATCATCCAAATCAAATCACCAATCGTCATAATAATCAACCTCGTCAAAAATTTCAAAATATACGAAAATATAATTAATAATGACCACGGTATTGGGTTGTTACAATTAATCTTTCAATTCAAGAATATTTTCTTTTAATGTGGTCGTGTTCGGTATTAAGATTTTTGTTATAAGCATAGTTATTTCTTGAGGAATTGGTTTTTTCCACTCGTCATTTCTCGTTGTTTCCATTCATTGTCAACAATGGATTTATTATTACCAATTTAATGTTGTAGAAACCTAAATGTCTGCCTACTCTTGCTTTTAAAAGCATCAAGAGGCAAGTAGTTGATGAACTTAGAAACGTTAGTTTTCTTAGTAGCAAAAGCTTTCTTCCATTGAATTCTTCTTTGTTTGCATTCTAAAAACAATTCCTCGCGAGACTTTTGTTTTTGTGTAGTTAAAAGACCATATAGACTATTCTCATAAACATAATTGTATGTTTCACAAACTATTTATTGACCGGTGATCTACTCTCCTCTTCCCAAAGGGATGTCTCATCATAACCAAGAGGATATTCAGGATCAGTCCATTCGGACTCATCTATATAAAGGCGCGGGTTCGCAGCTTGAGCTTGGGCAAGATAATCAGGACATGCAAATCTAGCTTGACCCTTAAACATAGACGGAGGTGCTATCAATCTTACGGTTTGAATAGAGTCATGCGTTTTATAAACAACTTTCTTCAAAAATTCGACTTGTGTTTTCTAGTTCCGTTACTTTTTTAGTATCTTTTTCATGTCGACTTTTGAAATCTTGTTTTAACATTTCAACCTCTTGTTTCTTAACATCAAGAATTTTAGCAGACTCGGTGTTATCCATCAAAAGCTGTTGTTCAAGTTCGTTAACTTTGGTGGTAGCAAGGTACGCTTTTTGACGTTCATCCATTAATAAAACATTAAATTGACGTTTCTCTTTGGTTAATAACTCAAGAGTTTCGTTGTATTTGTTTTCAAGATCGTCCTTTTGACTTTTTAACGCACTACCCTTGTAACCCCCAAGCTCTTTGGTCTTTTGAAGATGCTCAGCTCTATAACTTTCAAGGGCCTCATTAGATTTAAATAGAGCGGCTTTGCATTCTTGAAAGTTTTGAGTGAGCGTTGCGTTTGCCTTCTTTAATTACTTTTGACTCTTTTTAGTTTCTTTGACATCTTTTTGTAAAGTGGCAATTAAATTAGCAAGCGCAAAACGTTCCTCTTCATCATATTCATTTTCATGTTGATCGTCCTCAGACTCATTATTGCACATGTCTGATGAATCAGGTGTGGTATTACTATCAACCGTTTCCATCATACATGTGTCATTAATGGCATTGGGTAGCTCACTATGCTCATGAATATCGCCAAACACATTATATTCGTCAGTGGTGTGTACCTTATCGAGTGGCTTAGTGTCATCTTCAGTGACGTTTAGAACTTCTTCAACCTTTGCCATGTACGAGTAATGTGCTTCTAATACTTGGTCAGAGGCTTCATCATCAATGTCATCAAGCATTGCTCCTTCCTCAGCCGACAATTTGACCCCTGCTTCCATCTTCTTGCATAGCAACATCTTCTCTTTATGATAGCTAGAGTCCCTAACCCATTTCGGCTTTCTGCATTCCTTTGCCATATGCCCATAACCTTGGAAATTATAACAATGAATCCCACTTTGTTGAACCACTGGCGTTCCAACAGTTTCCCTATTCCCAGTAGCAGCGGCAATCCTCTAAGTATCATACTTGGCAGTTTTTCGATCATACCTTGCAGAACCCTTAACATGTGTTGGATTACGTCGATCATACCTAGAAGGACTTTCAGCACGTCGACGTGTGTCATACCTTGGAGGATTCTCAACATATTGGTTCTTTGTGTTGGATGATGTTCGAAGATTG
Source organism: Glebionis coronaria (assembly GCA_025667525.1). Taxonomy (NCBI): domain Eukaryota; kingdom Viridiplantae; phylum Streptophyta; class Magnoliopsida; order Asterales; family Asteraceae; genus Glebionis; species Glebionis coronaria. The sequence continues at coordinate 169,960,920 of CM046882.1, read as the reverse complement.
TTGTTGGTGGGTTTGAAGATTTTCTGGTAGGTCTTCATAACGAAAGCAATTTGTTGTTTCATTTTCTGATTCTTCTGAGCTTGATCTTCATCACTATCCTCTTCAGATGATGACTCAGATGGTGGTGATGGTGCTCTTGGTTTTTTACCACGTGATCTTGTGGAGGATGAAGACTTGGATGATGTGGAATATCGTGGTGAGGATGATTGAATGGAGTATGACTTTGGAGTACGAGATCGATGATCTTGAGTGGTAGACACTAGAGCAAGTGGATTAGCCGTCTTTGCAACTCGTTCAGCTCGAATTTCATTTGCCTCATGCTGAAATTGTTTCAAGATATTAAAGAGAGTGTGATAGTTTACCTTGTCTAAATGCTTCTGTTGTTTCACCAAAGTAACAAAACGTGTCCACTCTGGTTGAAGTTGCTGAAGAAATTGCACATTGACTTGCATGGTGGAGACCTCCAAGTTATTTCTTGTCATATCGTTCATCATCTTGTAGAATCGTGAATAATAAGACTCAATTGATTCTCCATCCAATGCAGTAAACTTACCAAAGTTCCAAAACAAGTTTGTTTTAACATCTTGCTTGTTGAGTGATTCTCCTTGTTGCAAGCGTTCAATAGCCGTCCACGTTTCTTGTGCCGTAGGACATGCATCAACCGTGGAATAAATATCATCTCCAATTCCACTTAGAATCATATAGATCGCTTCTTTTTCTACATCATACCAAACACGCTTCTTTGGTGTAAGATCAGATAACGTTTCTTTTCTTGTGGTTGCGGGTATTTCTAGAATAGTGTCTGTGGATGGTGTATGAGGAACAGTGATATCGGAGAAAACATATGGTCCATTGTTAATACATTTCCTTAATGCATCACCATTAGGTCTTGTATCAAGATATCGAAGAAAATGTGATTGCCATTGAGCATATCTGTAACACCCCCAAATTTATACAACTCAATACAGCGGAAGACTAGTTGCTGTTACGGGATAGCACATTAATCACATAATAGACAACGCTTAAAAATCGCGTCGTTTAATAATAAAACATTTCCATTCATAATTATCAAATTTACATAGGTCCCAAGTCATATTATTTCATACAAAGTTTTACAAAGCATTTGAATGGAAATTATTGTTTAAGTGCGGGCCATGAATTCTTGTTGTCTTCCCGAGAATTACCTTCAAGTACCTGAGACAAAACATGTTAAAAGAAAAGGTCAGCGATAACGCCGAGTGAATTCATAGAGTTTAATAAAATCCATCAATATAACATCGGTATAAAATTATAACCGTAAATCATTTTGTACAAATCATTGTAATAGGCCATAAAATAGCCAAAGTCATTTTATACAAATCCTTATCAAAATCATAATATAGGCTTTCGCCTTCAAAATCATTATACGAACCATTGTCGTTAAAAACATCATACAATACGTTTTAAAACGTTGTATAGATTAAATAAAAACCGTTATATGAATATGGTTATATAAAATCAAAACACGAACGTATATCAATGATAAGACCCTGTATTGCTAGTCAGGCAATATAACGTAATTCAATGCTTAAAGCAGTATTTCATTAATTGGATTATTATAAGCCGCATGACATTGTTACCTTACTAAACCAAACAACGGGTAGCTAGCCCGAAACTCAATTTGCCCATCTAAATTAGCGTGTCGTCACAAAGGTCACGCTATGGAAATCTTCTCATACATAAATTCGCTTACCAATCAATGTGGCACGACGGGGATCAACCGTCAAGGCGCGAACTGGGGTGATCGTCCCCAAATAGTACTATTATATGCATTAGCGTCTACCAAATCCCGTTAGTTCACAATTCATGCTAATGGGACTTTTAGTGACGTAACCTAACTTTAATAATCCATTTCATTTCATCTATCGGGTTATTTAATCATTTATCGGGTCATACAATCATTCGGGTCCAAATCAATAAACAAATAATTGGGACAAATGGTGTCCTATTTTAGTAAAACTAACATGTTATCTCCCTCGCGGGTTTATAAAGCATTTCATAAAAACATTTAAAAGAGTGCGAGGCTATGAACTCACGTTGATGTGGGAAAGCGGGTTATCGGCAATTCGGATGTACGGTGCGTGCTTCAATCACGGAAACCTAGACAAATAATACTCGTCTTAGACTCTTGTCCAATGACTTTATAAAAATAACAATTATGTATACATATGATGATTATATATATATGATGATCAAGTGGGTTTACATATCCTCGTTTACTCATTTTAGTGTTATGTGTCGATAACTTTTATACTAGTTTACTAGTTTTACCTATTTACATATTTTAAGTCCAATAAACTTATTATAAGTTCTTTAACTTGTATTAATCCATTTTATACTTGTATTATCAGTATTTATACTTTACATGTTGGGCCCAAATAGGTTAAGCCCAATAAATAAGTTTATAAGTGTTTTAGCCCATTTTATTGTATTATTAATCCAATAATGTTAACTTAGCCCGTTAATGTCCGTATGTTATATAGTTCGGGTTTTATCGGTTTTTACTTGTTATATATGTTTATATATCATTATATGAGTTTTATAAAGTTCACATTATACGGGTCCAACCGTCTAAGTTTTATTTAACAAAAACGTTAATTTTACGGTAATAGCCGAAAAAGTCGTAAAAATCATGTTTATTGTTTGATAACTTTTAAAACTTATCAAACTACCATTTTTATAAAATGTCCATTTATTTATCCTTATAAATATTTATATAAATGTATTATATAAGTTAGTGGGTTTTAATTCACATTTTATACTATTTTTATTTGAGTGCTTATATAATACTATTATACTTTAATTTCCAAAATCTGATTTTAATTTTCATGTTAACCAAACAGCCATATCTAGAGTTATATATGGAGATAGAAGCTCAAATTTTTATGACATAAACTAAATGATATGTGCTCCATTTAACTCTTCTATAGCTACTGTTGAATCATCTTCTAAGTATTTTCTAAAAATCGTCCAAAACAGTGAACTCAGATTTGTACTCTAAACTTGTTTTGATCATATCTCACTCATCCTAATGATTCCATTGCATGGCCAACTCTCACATGTGTACAAGACTCATAGCTTACTGTATATTAATCTATTCAAGCCATTTTATCAGTTCATCACATGGTTCTTTACTGTTTTATACAGCCATCATTTTAAGCATGATTTTAACCTTTTTACATATAGTTTTTCATCTTTTTACCCATGATTATCAACACCAAATCCCCACACAATATTTTTATCATCATATATCATCATACATATATACATTTAAGAATAAAATACATGATTACATAATAAAAATTAACAATAGGATGGGAAGAACTATCTTTATACCACCATGATGATGTAGGTTATGATCAAGACATGGATTTTGATGGAGAAACTTGTGATAAACCAAGACCATCTTCAAGACCACCATTCTTCAAGAACTCCTTGTGGAAAATCAGCCCCAAGACTCCATAGAAACTCCTCCTTGGATGTTAAAACTTGCACCAATCTTCATCTCTTTGAATGGAGATTAACATATGTTAATTATAACAAATGTTTGTGGTTAAAATTGATCCAGTGATGGTGTTGGATGGTGAAGTGGACGGAACAAAGAGAGAAGGGAGGAGAAAGTTGAGTTGTTTGCATGTTAGAAATGGAAGAATGGTTTTTGCTAGTGGTTTTTGAGGTGTAAAAGCTTACAAGTTAAGCTTACTTAACATGTGTAAGCAACTTGTGTAAGACTTGACACAAGGTTAATGTGGTGTCACAATGTGGCCGTCCCATGTGTGGGGGTGGGGCAAAACTTGTTTTTGTCTCATCCCCAATTATTTACGGGTACTCCTCGATTCTAGTTTCCTCGATTTGCGTGCCCTCGAGTCGTTTTACGAAAAACGTTTTTATAAATTATAAATCAACGGCACAAAACGAATCTAATAAAAATTGTCTCATCAAAAACGGAGTTCGAAAACGTAAATACGTAATCCTAAGGTTTCCGGTTTAGTTGTAAAGGACGTTAAATTAAAATCGTAAGTCCTAATCTCTTCTCGTAAATTTGTGAGTTTATGAACCAACACAAATTTAAAACTCCAAAATAATATTCACGGATAAATTTATTTCCTGAAATGTCGGACTGTCACCAAAGATGGTGTATGTAAACGTAAGCACGTAACGTTGAATCCTCCGGTTTAGATGTAGTCGATGCTACTCCAAGACGTAAATCCAAATTTCTTCCCAAAAATAAGTGAGTTCATAATATAACATTAAAATAATGTTTTTTAAATAATATCTGAGAATAAAATATCAACCATAAATTACGGATTGTCACAGCATTTACCCCTAAACATGATCTTTGTCCTCAAAGATCATCTTATCTTACTACTCGCTTCTTATAGAGTTAAAGCCATGTGGGTATTTCCTTCACATTCGGTCTTTTCTCACAAGTGTAATTCAGTACAATACGCGAGTTTCATCAAACATAACTACGGGAATAAGATCAGGCTTAATGTTGACTTACTTTCTCTATCCATGATGTTCACGGGTTTTTGATGAATGCAACTTTTCGCCGATCTAAACTACATCAAGAAGAATTCAGATATTCACTTGATAGATATTTATCAAGTTCGATTTACGAAACATAATTCACGCAGCTCTTGAAGTCCTAGGGTAGATCCAGCTTATATGCCTTTCAAACCAATCTTTTACATCATCTCAATGGTCCCATACAATGGGGACTTATATCCCATGATCTTTCAGATCATCAATTCATTTTTCCATGTTTAAAATTTTTGGCATAACTTCGCTACCCATCCGGCACTTCAAGATCTACATTTTATATTCACATAACCTCCTGCCTACTACCGGCAGTCAATAATCAGATCCTAATTTCAACAATCATTTCAGGTCTCCCGGGTCGAGTATTTTGTAAGGTTAGGTTCGCCATCATAGGAAATCTTAAACCTAAAAGACATGTCCAACTCACAATGGGTGTATGTCGGGTGTCTTCAGCTCAACTCCTGCTTACAGATGCTCTAATATATAAATCTTAACAAGATTCGATCTCGATCCTAACACGATAATTATCAATGATAATCTCTCCAAAGGAAAACGATTATACGGTTCATTACCAAAGGTCAATCATTCAAACATAAAACAGCACTTATAGTATTTTGTATCGTTACTTTACCTCGTCCCTTCGATTTGGGGTGGTAAAGAGTACTCTCATCAAGGTTCGTTCCCAATGACTTCTGAGCAAATCTCTAGAAATTTGATGCGAAACGAGGATCTTGATAGAGATGATCGATACAGGCACACCATGATTACACAACTCCTTTTAAATATAAAGAGTCAATTTCTTCATCAAGAATCTATCATTAATAAGAATGATATTAGCAGATTTGGTCAGTCTGTCGACGATGACCTAAATCGAATCAAATTCAGATGATGACCTTTGCAATAGTTATACGTTTACTAATGTATGAGGCAATGTCTGCCTTCATAATTTGCCATTAGTACAACTTCTTCAGAATAAAATACACTTAATCAGAAATGGCATAAATAGAACACTTATACTTACAAGATTCCAACATGACTAAATCTCACAAACCTCCATATTTAGGCAACGTAAAGTGGCCTTTTAATCATTTAACGCTATCGGCTTCTCGATTTTAATGGTTCACATTAGCCGCGAACCACTTTTATTATCTATATTATCCTTTTTATATAAGGTGTCAGTATCTACATTCATCTTCCCTGATGAAATAATTATCATGACCGTATTCATTCAAAATTTCTTTCTTCATATTTTCTAAGTTTTAGTTTCGTCTCTACTATTATTTTTATCAGTTATGCTCAATCTGACGTTTAAAGCGTCGATAAGTATTACTAGTAATTAAATGATAAATATTAAGTTTTTATGAAACGTAAACGTAAAGATTTTAAATTTCTTAGTCCATCCAATTATATGAAAATGTTCAAAAAAAATTTAAATTTAATTAACACGATTTTTGTTGATTTATCGAAAATAATTAATAGGATTCGTATATGTTCAAAAAAAATCTTTGTTTATATTTTGGTCAGAATTTTCTTAGTTGAAAAGCAAAAATTGTCATTTCAAAATTTAAGTCCTGGTTTAACGGTTTCCTCAATCCCTCTTAGGTTGTCTTGAGGTATACACAAACATTTACCCCTAAACAGGAGTTTAGTTAAATGATTTGTGCATAAGGGAATAATCCCTTAAAATCCTTTGTTAAAACATTTGTCAAAACACATTTGCACTTTCTTTTTGGAAAAACCCAAAATCTTAAAAGGGCTCTTAATTTTTGAAGAGTCAATATAGATTCCATTATCTTTTAATCACACGGTCAAATAATGTAAAGGATTAAGTCTTTAATCATATGTTAATTATTTAAGGTACAGGTTTTTATTGTTCGGCTAATTCAGGGCAATCTATAAATAATTATTAACTCCTTCTTATTCTTAGAAACAAACAAATGGTCCTTAATGATCACAAGCATGATTTTATCAAATTATAGCCTACACACGTGATTCACCAAATTTATGAATGCTATGTGTGTATTAGTCAATCCAAATGACATCATGTGAAACTCATAATGTTCATTACAAGTTCTGGATGTAATGATTGGAATAGATAATCTTCTTCGCGGACGCGAAGTTGATGATAACCATGCCATGGATCAAATCTTTAAAACATACGCTAGAACCTTGTAAATGATCGAACAAATCTTCCATTTTGAGTCATGGATATCGTTTTCGATTGTCAATTTACTCAGTTCACAGTAATCTATAAATATAAGGAATGATAACACCATAGCTCTTCATGATGACGAGCTCGGTAGAATAAAATCTTTCTCCGACAACTCTCTCAGTTGTACGGTAATTCCTTTAATTCAGATGGTGCTAACGTACAGTGCACACGCCACAGGTGCAGCACCGGGAATATAATCAATACCAATTTCAATCTGCCTTAATGGCAAAAGTCTAGGTAATTTACCAACAAATACCTCCTAAAGTTTCAGATAACGGAACCATATTTTAATAAATTCATATAAGGTTATTTCTAGATTATAATATCTATGACTAATTCACAACCATTCACGGTATAATTTCAAGCCTAAATGCAAGATATGGTCATCCATCGGGAATTATTTAGATCACTTTTGATAATCAACATCTTAGCTTTTAGGGGAATTCTACTCGAGTTCCCATCAATTAAGACAATGTCGTCATGTCATAATCAATCAATCCATTCTACTGGCACTATCAACTTTTCAGTTTTATTGCCGTCGATAAGATGTGAACTTCTCAAAAGACTAATAATAACTCATAATCCTTCATAATTCAAGGATATCAAGAGACATAACTAACCTTAAAAGAGTAAGGTTAACGCATAATCTATGCGAGAGAATTTCAAATCAGATACAGACGAAAACATTTAACGAATATGAATATATCCCATGTTTTCATAATTTGAGTACGCATTCGAAAGCTCCTCGGATCGTTACCCAGGTCATTCAAATGAAAACCAAATCAAAAGAAATGATAGGAACGTCGATACATCCAGTCGGGTATCAACACTCGGTAATCAGATACTTTTCCTAAGAATCTCACCACGGGAGAATTGGACAAGAAGGGAATATCAATTGTGAAATAAGACAAATTCCACAGATGAGTAAATTCAATTCAGAAGAATAAATAGTACAGCCACATATGTAGGTGTCCCTATCAATATGTCCCTACTTTTCACTTCTTGCAGATCTCACAAAATTTCAATCCTTCACATTGTCAAGGAAAATGTAATGTTTATTAACAATTTTATGGTGACTACTAATCAGCCTTGCATGGTCCATTCCAAATTGTATGTAGGCGCGCAACTATATACAATTTCAAGATTAACGATGCAATACTCAGTTCGTCAAAATTTTATCATCATGTTTATAATAAAAACATTTTCATGCTTAATTCTTAAATAAGAATCAAGAATAAATTTACAAAGATTTCCTTTGTTATGAAAACAATTAAGTTTTCCAAGGTGTTTTATAAACAACTTCATTTCGATAATGATTATTTATAAGTCTCACTTTAAATAATCCATATGGTGATGAAAACCCAATTTTTCTCGAGGGATACTGTTTTATCTTATAAAAACAATGAGTGATCTGCAAAAGAGTGATCAAGAGTTGTTCACCAAGAACTAACTTCAATATAATAGGAAATGAGCTTAGCCACTTAATCATGAGGTTCATGACCTCGATGGCACTCAAAAAGAATAATCTACAACATAACTCAAATCAAGATGAGTACTTGTTCAATGGTTGCATAACTAATGCGAGCATTAGGAAGAAGCAAGAAAAGATAGATATCATCGATACATATAGAATTTAGCAATCAAAGGTAGTATTTTCATAAATCACAAACAAGTCTAAATTGTACCGTAACACATTACGTGTCACTATGTCATACAATTTCAAGAACTCATCCTACCAACTGATGTCTCAGTTAAGTTAGGGATTATTTTTAAAAGATACCACAATGAATACTAATCTACAAGAGTCATTAGGTGTTCCACCTGTCCCGGAAGATCCATTGGTTCCAATTCAGAAGAAGATTTTTTCAATTTATTTCTTGGACACTGGGCATCCTCGTTATTGGACAATGGTTTAGGAACAACCCTTAACACAAACTAACAATCATTTAAAACCTTATAATTCAATAATAGAACTTAACGACTTCCTCTTAACAATTTCTTATTCCACATAAGTTAAATTTTACTTTATTCAAGTTTCAACCAATTTTATACTCAATGCGATATCCTACATCATTCTCCAATACTTTCAACTTTATTCTTAGACCTTAATAGGGCAATAAAATCTCGATATGAACAACACTCAATTTCCAATCCTATAGCTCCTTCATCAATAGTTATCAAATGAGTCACTAGTATGAGATGACTCATACATTCAATTAGACTTCTCGGAAAGGTATTAGTGGCATGAGGCTTTTGGGTAATGGTTCCAATGACAGCCTCAAGTGCAACATTCACCCTTTCGATTTCAATTTAAGAGTTGGATGACAACGAATCAGATGACATCTTTCTAGTAACGTTTTGTAAAACTCCACTCTATAAGGAAAGATCGTCATGCCATCGATATCAGATTTAATCTCGCCAATTCTTTTTCATTATCACAATCAACTAATATCTACATTTCTACGAATATCAACCATTTGTTGGGATCATAAATATCCACAACTTGGTTTAGATCTAGGATAGCTAGACTTCCTACGAGAATAGCTTCGATTAATTTACTAGGGGAGTTAGGGTTACTTGTGACAATCTACATCGTATAAATACCTCGTATAAATATAGAAATAATCATCAAACAATCATGTAATCAAATTACATCATATATATATAATCCAAGTATATATATATATATATATTAAAATAACACTTCTCAGTCTGGCCTTGTAGGTAACTCGGGAATTCTTTGGCACCGTTATAGTCAAAAGATTTTTAGACATTTTTAGAAAAATGTTTATAGTTAAAAGATTTTGAAATGTTTTATTCAAAACCTTAGTTTTAAAAATCTTTCGTTCTCTATAACGAGAGCTCTGGTACCAAACTGTAACACCCCCAAATTTATACAACTCAATACAGCGGAAGACTAGTTGGTGTTACAGGATAGCACATTACTCACATCATAAACAACGCTTAAAAATCGCGTCGTTTAATAATAAAACATTTCCATTCATAATTATCAAATTTACATAGGTCCCAAGTCATATTATTTCATACAAAGTTTTACAAAGCATTTGAATGGAAATTATTGTTTAAGTGCGGGCCATGAATTCTTGTTGTCTTCCCGAGAATTACCTTCAAGTACCTGAGACAAAACATGTTAAAAGAAAAGGTCAGCGATAACGCCGAGTGAATTCATAGAGTTCAATAAAATCCATCAATATAACATCGGTATAAAATTATAACCGAAAATCATTTTGTACAAATCATTGTAATAGGCCATAAAATAGCCAAAGTCATTTTATACAAATCCTTATCAAAATCATAATATAGGCTTTCGCCTTCAAAATCATTATACGAACCATTGTCGTTAAAAACATCATACAATACGTTTTAAAACGTTGTATAGATTAAATAAAAACCGTTATATGAATATGGTTATATAAAACCAAAACACGAACATATATCAATGATAAGACCCTGTATTGATAGTCAGGCAATATAACGTAATTCAATGCTTAAAGTAGTATTTCGTTAATTGGATTATTATAAGCCGCGTAACATTGTTACCTTACTAAACCAAACAACGGGTAGCTAGCCCGAAACTCAATTTGCCCATCTAAATTAGCGTGTCGTCACAAAGGTCACGCTATGGAAATATTCTCATACATAAATTCGCTTACCAATCAATGTGGCACAACGGGGATCAACCGTCAAGGTGCGAACTGGGGTGATCGTCCCCAAATAGTACTATTATATGCATAAGCGTCTACCAAATCTCGGTAGTTCATAATTCATGCTAATGGGACTTTTAGCGACGTAGCCTAACTTTAATAATCCATTTCATTTCATCTATCGGGTCATTTAATCATTTATCGGGTCATACAATCATTCGGGTCCAAATCAATAAACAAACAATTGGGACAAATGGTGTCCTATTTTAGTAAAACTAACATGTTATCTCCCTCGCGGGTTTATAAAACATTTCATAAAAACATTTAAAAGAGTGCGAGGCTATGAACTCATGTTGATGTGGGAAAGCGGGTTATCGGCAATTCGGATGTACGGTGCGTGCTTCAATCACGGAAACCTAGACAAATAATACTCGTCTTAGACTCTTGTCCAATGACTTTATAAAAATAACAATTATGTATACATATGATGATTATATATATATGATGATCAAGTGGGTTTACATATCCTCGTTTACTCATTTTAGTGTTATGTGTCGATAACTTTTATACTAGTTTACTAGTTTTACCTATTTACATATTTTAAGTCCAATAAAGTTATTATAAGTTCTTTAACTTGTATTAATCCATTTTATACTTGTATTATCAGTATTTATACTTTACATGTTGGGCCCAAATGGGTTAAGCCCAATAAATAAGTTTATAAGTGTTTTAGCCTATTTTGTTGTATTATTAGTCCAATAATGTTAACTTAGCCCGTTAATATCCGTATGTTATATAGTTCGGGTTTTATCGTTTTTTACTTGTTATATATGTTTATATATCAGTATATGAGTTTTATAAAGTTCACATTAGACGGGTCCAACCGTCTAAGTTTTATTTAACAAAAACGTTAATTTTACGGTAACAGCCAAAAAAGTCGTAAAAATCATGTTTATAGTTTTATAACTTATAAAACTTATCAAACTACCATTTTTATAAATTGTCCATTTATTTATCCTTATACATATTTATATAAATGTATTATATAAGTTAGTGGGTTTTAATTCACATTTTATACTATTTTTATTTGAGTGCTTATATAATACTATTATACTTTAATTTCCAAAATCTGATTTTTATTTTCATGTTCACCAAAACAGCCATATCTAGAGTTCTATATGGGGATAGAAGCTCAAATTTTTATGACATAAACTACATGATATTTTCTCCATTTAACTCTTCTATAGCTACTGTTGAATCAGCCTCTAAGTATTTTCTAAAAATCGTCCAAAACAGTGAACTCAGATTTGTACTCTAAACTTGTTTTGATCATATCTCACTCATCCTAATGATTCCATTGCATGGCCAACTCTCACAAGTGTACAAGACTCATAGCTTACTGTATATTAATCTATTCAAGCCATTTTATCAGTTCATCACATGGTTCTTTACTGTTTTATACAGCCATCATTTTAAGCATGATTTTAACCTTTTTACATATAGTTTTTCATCTTTTTACCCATGATTATCAACACCAAATCCCCACACAATATTTTTATCATCATATATCATCATACATATATACATTTAAGAATAAAATACATGATTACATAATCAAAATTAACAAGAGTATGGGAAGAACTATCTTTATACCACCATGATGATGTAGGTTATGATCAAGACATGGATTTTGATGGAGAAACTTGTGATAAACCAAGACCATCTTCAAGACCACCATTCTTCAGGAACTCCTTGTGGAAAATCAGCCCTAAGACTCTATAGAAACTCCTCCTTGGATGTTAAAACTTGCACCAATCTTCATCTCTTTGAATGGAGATTAACATATGTTAATTATAATAAATGTTTGTGGTTAAAATTGATCAAGTGATGGTGTTGGATGGTGAAGTGGACGACACAAAGAGAGAAGGGAGGAGAAAGTTGAGTTGTTTGCATGTTAGAAATGGGAGAATGGTTTTAGCTTGTGGTTTTTGAGGTGTAAAAGCTTACAAGTTAAGCTTACTTAACCTGTGTAAGCAACTTGTGTAAGACTTGACACAAGGTTAATGTGGTGTCACAATGTGGTCGTCCCATGTGTGGGGGTGGGGGAAAACTTGTTTTTGTCTCATCTCCAATTATTTACGTGTACTCCTTGATTCTAGTTTCCTCAATTTGCGTGCCCTCGGGTCGTTTTACGAAAAACGTTTTTATAAATTATAAATCAACGGCACAAAACGAATCTAATAAAAATTGTCTCATCAAAAACGGAGTTTGAAAACGTAAATACGTAATCCTAAGGTTTCCGGTTTAGTTGTAAAGGACGTTAAATTAAAATCGTAAGTCTTAATCTCTTCTCGTAAATTTGTGAGTTTATGAACCAACACAAATTTAAAACTCTAAAATAATATTCACGGATAAATTTATTTCCTGAAATGTCGGACTGTCACCAAAGATGGTGTATGTAAACGTAAGCACGTAACGTTGAATCCTCCGGTTTAGACGTAGTCGATGCTACTCCAAGACGTAAATCCAAATTTCTTCCCAAAAATAAGTGAGTTCATAATATAACATTAAAATAATGTTTTTAAATAATATCTGGGAATAAAATATCAACCATAAATTGACGGATTGTCACAATATCGACCGGCCACAAGCATTGGTGGTATCCCTTTGTTACCCGCCACCATTATGTTGTTGTTCTTCACATGATATTCTGCAGTAGAATCCATCTCAATATTCTCTGAAATGATGAATTGCATGTGGATCTTAAGTAGTTGTGTTGTGATTGTTTTGTTGTTGAAATTCTGAAAATTGTGATTTTTCACAGTCCGACAATAAATTCCTCAGTCCGACAAAAGGTAGACCTAGAAAATTTGTAATCACCAAATTTTGAAATTGAGCTAGAAATAGCCTAAAACTAGTATGGAAAAAATTCGATTTTACTTGACCTAAAAATTTTAACTTTTTTTTTTAAATCTTCGTGTAAACTACGTTCCGGGACTAGTCTAGATAGTGGCTAATTCTAAAAAATACTCTAATAAAATTTAGATGTCCATCACAATGTCACCCATCGCACTCTTAGATCGCACTCTTAGATCGTAGTCCTTGATCGTACTCTTAGATCGTACTCTTAGATCGCAACCCTAATCGTACTCTTAGATCGTAGTCCTTGATCGTACTCTTAGATCGTAGTCTGATCGCAGTCTGATCGTAACCTCTGATCGCACTACGTGATCGTAACCCTGATCGCAACACGTGATCGCAACACTCGATCGCAATCACGGATCGTAACACTTGATTGCAACAAGTGATCGTAACGAGTGATCGTAACAAGTGATCGTAACGAGTGATCGTAACGAGTGATCGTAACGAGTGATCGTATCGAGTGATCGTAACGAGTGATCGTAATATTGGATCGCAAGTAGAAACCCCAGGTTTATGCGATCGCAATATTCAGATCGTAACCAATAAAAAAGTTCGAGACTTTAGGCAATAAGAAAGATGAGATATTTACCTGGGAATTCGTGTTTCAATCCAAACCAATGTAACCAAAATCTTACCACAAGTATGTAGATAATCTAAAGTATGATTTAGAACACGAAACACAACGAAAAACAAGAAAATACTTGAATTCGGGATGATGTTAGGTGTAAATCACACAAACCCAATATAATAGCAACAACGAATCACAAAAACTACCCCATAGCGATTGATACCAATTGTTGTCCCATAGATTACGTGATGATTAAACAAGAATAAAGAAGAAAGAAAGGTAGATAGAACATGAATTCTAGAGATATAAACTAGAGAGAGAAGTGCGTGAGAACTTGTGAAATGTTAGATTAAGAAAATAGAATGACCATCCAACCTCTCCTTACATGCAAGGAGAGGTTTATATAGCCTTGCCTACATGTGGCATGATGGGCTATATGATAATAGGTCGGGCTTTCCTTTTGGGCTTTGGTTACTTATGAATGAACATTAGCTTAAAGTTAAGCCCGTAATACACGACTAACCTACTACCCATTACAACGTTCTAATATACGATACATAATAAACATATGACCGAGCATTCTTGTTTGACCCAATATTTTGAGGCTAACAATAACATTTATTCATGGATTAAAACATGTAAAATAGGATACAAAATTAAATAATAAGAATAAACGAAACCTAATCTTTATTTTATTAAATAATAATGTCATAACATCCTTTATCCAAGTAATAATCACAGATTTATTGCATGAGTACGCTAGCTAGTTGCAGCCCAATCGCCTTGGAATGCTTAACTATCTTTGGTATAGGCAAAGCCTTAGTTAAAGGATCAGCTACGTTATTATCTGTGTGAACTTTTATTAATTTGATTTTACGAGCTTCAACTTGTTCTCGGACGTAGTGATGTCTACGTTTAAAGTGTTTGGCGCCTTTCATGACTCCAGAATCATTGGCAAATATTATTGCGGCAGAATTGTCACAATACATATCAATAGTTTCTTTAATTGAAGGCATCACTCCAAGATCTCCAATAAACTTCCTAATCCAAACAGCCTCCATTGCAGCTTCTGAAGTAACCATGTACTCAGATTGAGTAGCATACATTGCAATCGTTGTCTACTTCTTGCTCTTCCAGTCAACTGCTCCTCCATTGATAACAAAAACGTAACCCGTCTGAGACTTTGTATCGTCTTTATCACATTTCCAGGACGCATCACACAAACCTGTCACATTCAGTTATGTGTCTGGTTTCCCTCCAAATACCAAAAACATATCTATCGTACTCCTCAAATACTTTAGAATATGTTTAACAGCAGTCCAGTGGAGCTTCCCCGGATTCTATTGGTATCTACTGACCAAGTTTTGAGCAAACGCCACATCAGGCCTTGTGCATCTTACAACATACATAATAGATCCTACAGCCGAAATGTAAGGCACATTCTACATGTATGCCTCCTCTTCAGGATTTGATGCATCCATCTCATGACTCAGATTATGCTTAACTTCCATAGGTTGAAAACCTTTCTTGGAATTATGCATGTTATACTTCTTCAATATCTTATCTATATAAGCATCTTGACTTAGACCAATTAATCGTCTTTTCCTATCCTGATAGATCTTAATTCCCAGAATGTATTGATATGAGTAAAATCTCATATCAATTATAACAAATCAAACCCTAAAACACAAAGAAAATTACCAAATTTTATGTGAAAAAGCAGTATTATGGGTATTCTTTGTTGTTTCTGATTTTGTAGGTAAAATGATACGATTTGGTGCAAACATGGATTTCAAGGCATTATTATTGAAGAAAAGACAAAAGAAGGACTCACTGTGACAAGTCTCCAAAGTCAAAGGACCTTTCATGACAATCTGCCAAAGTTGAAGGACTAGAAGTGTAAATTCAAAGAAAGTCAAAGAGCTCTAGTGAAAGTCATATCAAGTTAAAGGGTCAATGTTGTTGAAACTCAAAGTCAAAGGGTTGATTATATCAAGTTCATAAAGTGCTTAGCTTAAAACATCAATCTGCCAAAAGATAAGGGGCTATTTATGTCAAATATGAAACTAAAATAGGGTTGATCCGAGTGAATCAACTATCAGCCAATGAGAGGCCAAGAAAATGAAGATATAGATTGCCAGATATATCTCAATAAATGAGGCGAGAAAAGAATCACTACAGTGAACCCCACTAGCCAAACCAGCCAATCATATTTCACCATTAAGATAATGATTCGTGTGATCATTTCTCATCCAATACCGAGGTGACACGTGGACAAGCTAACTCCAGGACGTGGATTTCGCTAGAGGCACTTTCATGAAGAACTTCTAACATGAAAAATGATTGTGAGGACAAGACGAGCCTAACCCAATCATCTAATTAGAAGGAGATCAAGAGAATCAAAAGTCCCCAATTTGATGAAGAACACTTGAAGATCAATTTACCAGAATTGGACACTTGGTAGCTTCTCATTGGCAAAGACACGTCACCTAACTCACCTCAGCATCACATCTCGTCTATGAATACCACTAGATAGCTTTCAATTTGTGTAGTGTAGTTAAGTGTGAAAACACACACACTTTAGCTTAAATCCTGTTTTCTCTCTCATTTTCTTAGTGTAACTACTTAGAGTGATTGACAACCACTCTAAGTGAGTAAGTTAGGAAGTTGTAACAGAATTTCACCATTAAGAACAAATTCACAGTTCACAAATTCTCAGTTCTCTACTTACCTTACTACATCTACTATTCATACCTTCATGACTGTGATTCTGTTATTCACCATGAATAATTGAATCAGTTATTTGTTTTGGAAGCTTGTTGTGTGATCAGCCTTGTTGCAGTTCAGTTCTATACCAGTTCTAGCCATTAGCCATTGTTCAGAATTGTAGCAGGGTGATGATGATGATCCATGGTGATTGGAGTTGATCTAGGTGTTGTTGTTTGGTGAAAAGGTGTTGATTAGCTTATAAGAGAGTTCAACACTCTCTTCTCCATCAAAGGAGGCTTCTATAGCTAAAAAGTTCTTAATTTGTTTATATTTTCCTCTAAATTGTTGTATGCATGCTCAATTCCTAGATTTAGAGTAATATTGCTTGTGTTTGCCTGCTATTTGATCCTTTTGTTCTTGCTGATATGATTTGGTAGTTGGTAGTGTTAATCTGCTAGATTTGATCTTGTTGATTAGCTTATAATATGTTTCATTCAGTAACTAGTGTTTGGATCATATGAGAGCATTTGATTTAGTCACTAAAACTGGATCAAACTTGTTCTCATTCACTCTATAACTGGTCTAATACATGTATGCAAGTTTTGGAAGTAAAACAAATTGTCAAAGAGGCAAATGACATTGAAATGCTTTGGGTCAGTTTCATTAGTCTAAAACAGTCCACATTCAAACTAGCATAACTTGTTCAAAACTTGGAGTTAGACTATGATTTTTGTTGCATTGTAAAGTCCAAAATCCTAGCTTTCAATTTTGATAAGCCACTTAATATAGTTTTCATTGTAGAATAAGCTAGAAGCTGTTAAAAGTCTCTGTGAAAATAGCTTGTTTCTGGTATAGCTTATTTCCATTTCCCGTTGATCTACTTCATAAACCTGCCCATTTTATTGCACAAATCTGTTGTACAAGTCATAAAAATAGGACTTGACCTTGGTCAACTTTTGGTCAATGTTGGTCAACATAAGCCCTTTTGAGATTATTTGATTTTTTTGGATTATTCTGTGGTTGTTTTTCAAAATTTCTTGGACAGGTGTCCATATTTTGGGCTTATAAACATCTTTTGTGAAAACCAGACTTAGTGCTTATTCAAATAAGTTTTTCTCTTAAAAGTGGCTTATTCAAAAGTGCTTATTTGAGATTTAGACAACTTCAGCTTAAATCCTTGATCATGACTAGCTTATTTTGAATTTGGAAACTTTTGAAACCTGTTTGAGCTTATTTGGTCAAGTAAAACTCTAGATATGGCTTAATTTTTAATAAGCCCGTTTTTCTCAAAATATTTTTGTTAATTGTATTTAGGTCCCTAAAAGTTGTTATACTTGCTAGTTTGTTAGAAATCTGTTAAAATTTCTAGGTTTTGCTATTAAGTCCCTGTTTTTTGTTAGTTTGTTAATTTCAGTTTCATAGTTTGTTAAACTTGTTACATTTGGTTAGTAGTTTGTTACATTTACATTTTTAGTCCTTTAGCTTTGCACATTTACATTTTTAGTCCTTATACTTTCATTAGCTTTACATTTTGGCCATTAATTCTTGTTGTGCATTAATTGGTTGTACATTGTGCTTAATACTCGGTATGTGCAACATGTTTTTAGTGTAGTACGGTTATGTAGACAATATTATTTTTACACTTTTGACGGTTTTGTGACAATTAGACATAGAATACCATAACTTTAACAGTCAAATACCAAGAACAATAAAGTGACTTGATTGATATCGATCATTCAATTCGTAAAGATATCGAGGAAAAACGAACTTGAAAAATAAAAATATTAAATGGCGCCGCTGCCGGTTCTTTACGTGGAGATTGACGGTTGATTGACGGTTACATATTGGATTTTGGGATCCGTTCACTTGTGAACGTTCCTTTTACGTATTATAAATCAAAAATATAAAAAAATAAAAAAGATAATATATATATATATATATATATATATATATATATATATATATATATATATATATATATATATATATATATATATATATATATATATATATATATAAATAAAAAATCCCAAAACTCAATTCTTTCCTAAGAACTGAAAAAAAAAAATCAAAAGTAATCTTTTTCCTAAAAGATTACACCAAAAATATATTATATATATTGTATTCACTCGGTTTTACGTACATATTATACTTTCATAAAAAATCAAATATATACAAAAATATTTTCTCTATATTATTATATGTAAATACATATATGTAGATACGAACAATCAATTTACCTACTTCCATAAGTATTGCCTTGGCAATACATCGTATTTGGGGGTGTTCTGGTCCCATTTACGTGTATCGGTAAAACAAAATAAAGGCAAAACTAGATAATTACTTTCAATAAGCAAGAATTCGAGAAATACGAAATATTAAGTGAACAGAAAGGAGGATTTGCTATAAAATGCAAGCCTAAGGGAAACAGGTACTTAAGAGTTTAGCGCCACTTCATTCCCCCCATTCACTAGTAAGTATTTCAAGAAGGAAGGCTTGTTGGGGGTTTTGTCGCCCAGTTAGTATTACATATATATTATACTTTCTTGTGGTTTTCACTATTAAGCCTCGAAGGAGATAATCTATTCTCTTTCAAAGTCGACCGAGAGCTCCTCTCTCATTCCTAGTGTTGAGTTGCATGCGCACTCGAGCACGTGCACCTATACCTATTGGTGTACCACTTCCTCCAAAAAGGAAGAGAAATAAGAACAAAGCCGCCCCTCAAGCCGATCACGAGCATCGTGCTTTCGACAACTTAAACGAAGCCATGGACAATAGACCATTGATTGAGATTCTCCAATACAACGTGAATGGGAATGCGGATGCTATAGTCATTCCCGAGATAGCCGCCAACAATTTTGAGCTTAAGACATGTGTGATACAAATGGCTTCTACCGTACCTTTCCTAGGGAGAACTATGGATGACCCTCATGACCATCTCAAGAGATTCTTGTCCATTTGTAATACCATCAAGTATAATGGGGTACCTCTGGAGGAAATTAAGTTGATCTTATTCCCTTTCTCCTTGGAGGGAAATTATAGGATTTCGCTAGATAAGCAACCCTCTAATAGCATTCTCACTTGGGAGGACTTAAAGAATAAATTTGTGAACAAGTTCTTTCTATGTAAAACCCGCATTTAAAACACAAGAACATTAATTATACACGGTCTCAGTTTTATTTAAAACGGAACGTAATTAATTATTTAGAATAATAACTAATATTATATACTCAAGTATTCAGTATGTATTAATTACTCAGTAAAATAAATAAAGCATGACAGAATAATTATAGAAGTTAAAACCCGAGATCACAAGACCAATACTCGAACCAAGACACGAGGGTAAAAGTTACTCAGTCTCAGATTTATTTAAAGGATACGTGAATTATGGATTATAAAAATAAAGGGCTTACGTCTTGAATAAACACGAGATAAACGCAAATGCACACATTAAATAAGTTACACGAGTCGAAGTTAAAGTATACATATATGTGGGCCGCAACTTATTAAACAAAAGGAAGAAAGGGGTATGGGCTTGAGCCCCACCCATGTTGTAAAAGAAACATACGAGAGTAATTTCCCCCTTGTCACATTCAGTAAACGAAAAAAAGGGATTTAGGGTTTCTCTTGGTTGTGGCCGACGGCTAGAAACAAAAAACAAGGAGAAAACGATTTTGATAATAAAATTGATTCAGTCAATCTTCATTCTATTTTGTTTTGGCATTATCATCTCATGTGCTTTTAAACCCTTAATTGCTCCTATATTTGTCACTAAGACACAAAAAAGTCTGCATAAAATATATTCACGTAAACTGTGTTTTGTGGTACGTTCGGGTAGCGGTTCATCTTTAGACTCTCTTTCAAATCGTGAGAAGGAGAGCAGTTAACGTTGGCCAGATCTCAAGTGTGTTCGGTTGAGTCCTGCTCGTGCATGCATCAAAGACATGTTTGTGTTTGGAGTTCCTAGACGGGCTGAATACGACTCGTTCGAATTTCGGTTCTTGTCACCCTTACGGTTCAAGATATGCTCGTGCTTATATGTTCTCGTTTTCGTAACCGTTCGAGTCAAGTTAAGTTCATCGTTGTTCTTTTAAGGTATTCATCGATCCATTTTTTTAATATATAGTCGTTGTGCATGTTATCGGCAATCGTTTCATCATGCATGTTTTTTATTAAATTTCCCTACGTCAAAGAATAAAATGGGTAATTGTACTATAATCGATCATGAAAAAAAAGTAAGTCAGAACATGTTTTAAACCATTTGACAGAATTTTATTGAGCATAAACTCATGTGGATCCTTTAGTTTCATATGAAGCTTTAAACAATATTTTATGCATCGTATTAAAATAACATATGACTCGTTTATATGACAATAACAAAACTATGATGCTAAAGCAAATTATTATCAACATAGAGAGATTTATATGTATAAAATACAATATAATATCAAAAGCTTTAATTACTAGATGGTTAATTCATGTAGATAATTTGTCGAAGATATAAGTTGGAATATGTTTATCATCAAGGATACTATGCTTTTGTGAAGTCAGAGTAAGCGTCCATCGGTTTCCTTGCAGTCAGTTACTTGACACAAGGTACGGATTTTCCGTCCATTCAGTAAGGACTTCCTTTCTATGCATGATTAGGATTCCCCGTCTTCAGCCAAATATTTTCCCCAGTATATGTTTAAGCTTATCAGTAATCATGTTAATAACTAAATAAATTGTCTGAGCATTATATACAAGCATGACCAGTTTATGTACTAGTTACGGAGGTACCGTAACCACGACACTAGAGGCACCAGAGTCGTGACTCACATGCAGGAGAGTGATATCCTGCATCGTCCCACTCATGTTCAGTTTGGCCATTTTTATATGTATGTTTAGTGGGGCGTATGGATGCATCCTAGGCTTATCAGTTTACAAGTTATCATGGTGAATGTGGTGTGTGCTCTACATCCTTCACATTAGAGCTGATCCCTCCACCCAGCACAGTATTTAGAGGTCACCCCTCTACATTTATTTAGAGGTCACCCCTCTACAGCATGACGAGGTCACCCCTCTAGTTAGTCATGCACTGTTGTTATAGCACATGACCTATATAAGCTCTGGCAATTAAAATACAGTAAATGCATGTTTTCAGATTTAACAGCTAACAGTTCAGCTTTACTATTTATAAATCAGACTTTATAGATTATACATAGATTTCCGCTGCAACTTTATTTATCAGTCTTACAGCTCCAGTATTTTATCATCTGTTTCATTTCAGTAATTCCTTATCATGCTTTATATCCGTTCACTGAGCGTTATGCTCAGCCGTTGTTCTTTCATGTTCTAACGGCAGGTACACCAGGACGCTCTTAGGATTCTGAGAGCATGTGCATGGAATGGAAGCTATCCGGACTTCTTACTTTATGCACTTCTTACATTATTCTGCTTATTTGGACATTGTTTATTCCTTTCCTTCAATATTTTATTTTTCATGTTTTGAGCTTAGGTTGGATTACCGATGTTTGATTCCGGTATTTCCGTTATGGTCAGTTAATGTTTTAGGACATTTACCTTATGCTTTGATGACACGCCATAAATACACGTAACGGTCCACTTATCCAAGTGGGGTGTTACAATTATGGTATCAGAGAATATAGGTTCGACCTGTAGGCTCTAAAACTTGACCTGTGACTAGTAGGTAGTCACCAGGAACTTCCCAGATTTTTTCGTTGTTATCTTTCATGTTTTTATGCATTTATCAGTCGGTTTTCTTAAAGTTTTTGACTAAGTAAAAGGTTGGTACAAGACTGGCCATATTTAGTCGCATGTGCTTTTCTACGAATTTTGTTTTGGTGAACCGACCCATAGGCGTTCACTCTTTCCCGTTCAGATTCTGTATTGGTAACCGACCATAGGCGTTTACCCTTACTCGTGACAGATTCATTTTTTCAGTCAAATATTACTTGGTGAACCAGCCATAAACGTTCATTATTTTTCAAGTCAAATTTTCATACCATTCAATTGAATGATGTTTTGGTGAACCGATCCACAGTTGTTCACCTTCGTCATATCAGGACACTTTATAAACTTTGACAAGTATAGATCCAACCAGAATCGCCCATACTTAGTCACATGTTTGTTTCTTGAATTCTGTGGATTAAACCATAGCCATCCACACCAGTTGATATTACACTTCAGTTAGTTAGACTTTTATGTTCTTTGTAACAATCAAGTTTTCATACCCTCACGTTGATGTCGTCTTCATGTTGATTCAGTTTCATGTCTCCTTACGTGGATTATGTTTTCAGCAAAGTAATGATGTTCTCATGTTAAGATACACAAGAACTTTAGTAAAACCCGTTTTCATGATAAATCATGATTGACCTTCATTAATCATGCTTCATGCTAACCGCTGTTAGGACTTCGGTTATATCATACTTTTCGGCCTCGATACAACCAACAGTAAGTCGACGCAGAAATTGTCAGCCTATCATGTTACTTATTTCAGATCAGTTTACCACCGGTTAAATCAATTTATTTCCTTGATCATGTCAGACAAGCGACACCAGTATCGATCATCCCATAAAATTTTCACCAGTGTCATGTACAGTATTCCATATGTACCTCATGTACAGTGTCTCAGTTATACTCCATGTACAGTATTTCATGTGTATTCCACGTACAGTGTCTCAGATATGCTCCATGTGCAGTATTCATTTTGTACTTCATGTACAGTAGTCTAGGTGTACTCCAGGTACCCTACTCCATGGATATTGCTAATCGATCCTCAATCATTTCATGCGTTTCCACTTGTTGATATTCGTGAGTTGAATATTTTACCAGTGTTGATGTTGCTAACACCTTGAAGACCTCACAAATGTTGATGCTGTTGATACTTTGGAGATTTCTCAAGATGCTGATGCCGTTTATACTACGAAGACTCTTCAAAACAAGGACAAAAACTATAAATTTGAAATTTCTGACAAGAATAAATTTCAACCATCAGACACTACTGTTCCATTCCATACTTTCACCTTCTCAGCTAGATGTCACACTTCACTCAGCTAACCGTTCATTCAGAAGAGTGGGAACCGGAACCCAGCCGGCCACTCAACAGAATATTTACATGAATCACGGTCATGATAATGACCGTCATAAAGTGACAGACAAAGTAGTAGTGACAACCACCGTGCTTATAATTTATCTGTCAGTAACCATCAGAACTTCGGAACGAACGTGACCAGAAATACAAGAGGTCAGTAGTCTAACCAGTCCGCCAATTCTAGAAGTTACCAAAAATTTTCAGCCTTGTTCAGATTCATCTACTAAAACACGTGCCAAGACATTAGTCAAGACATAGGTCTCAGGTATCATTTCGGAAGACACATATCAGGGCACCAGTCATGGTACACGTCATACGAATATCTTATCAGAATACGAGTCAGGACTCATAACTCCAGTATGTTTCTAAACCAGGCCCTCAGTAATTCAGGGTACCTTTCAAAAAAAGGGGTATACCCATTCTATTAGGTCACGCATGAATCAGATCAGTAAAAAAAATAATTTAGTCACCACCACTAGAGTATTACTCAGGTTAAGCATGCAGTATGCATTCTGAGAGGTTACAGATGAACACAATCAGTGAAAGTTGTCACGTTTACTTCACGTATTCCTATGTCAGCTTTATCTTAAATCATATATTACCTACCTCCCAGCCAGAAAAGACTCTACAGTATCACCATATTAAAGGCTTTCTTCCAGTCGAAAACGAGATTCGTCTTACAAATTCCTGATTTGTTCATTATATTTTGCCAGAAAAATCAGTATAAATTGTTTCAGCTTTACAAGCACGTGAATTATAATCTTATAGCTGCGAAGATTTCTAATCACCATTCATGATGCGACTTCTGAAATTCCTTAAATTCATGATCAGCAGATTATCCTAAAATTTCCAGATGTCATTCTAGAAGGTTTTCCAGAAATTCCTTCCTAGCCACGAGACATAATTTAACATCGAGCTTGTCTCAAGAACAGAACCTGTTTCCAAAAGTCTTTGTTGCAAGGATTCAGCTAAGATAAAGAGTAGCATCATTTGCTGCAAGAATTACCGGCACGAGGCCTTATTCGCCCTAGCGCACCGCCAGAAGGTGCACCGTGTTATGTCTATCAGAAATAAGGCTGGTAACATGAGATCATGTATCAACCGCTGAAATTTTTTTAGAAGATCACCATTCCTAGTCAATGTTCATTTCATAAATAGCAGGTTTATCTGATCTGCTACAATGTCTTAAACATTTTCCAGAATAATTCACGATCATGCTACCAGCAATGGTGAGAGAGAGAACATGATGTTTTCCGGAGAGAGAGAACATGATGTTTTCCAGACTACTGTTACACATATTACAGTCTCTCTAAAGAGTTGATTTTATACTTCTAAACTCCCTAATGCTCCAGCTATATTATAAAATTTATGAATAAAATTTTCCATGATTCTCAGACAAAATCGTAAGTATATTTATTGATCATATTCTGATCTGCCAAATTCTAGAGAAGAACACGAGAATCACCTTCTCGCAGTTGTACAGAATATTCGATAGGAGAAAATCTTATATACAGATTTCCAGATATGAACCCCAATTGAAGAAGTGGCGTGTCTGAGCCATCCTACTTCAGCAGAAATAAATTTCAAACAATGCTGCGATGGTGAAGGCCATCACCAAATGGTCGAGACCGACGTCTATGACGAACATACAAAATTTTGGAACTCAGAAAACTACTACCGCCTGACAGTTCTCACGATCAGCCTTCCATAACTAAGCTTACGCTAGTAAAGGTCTAGTTACCGGGGCTCATACCTTTTGTTGAATATTCACTCAGGTTCCACAATTCCAGACAAAATTTTGATAGGAGAAATATGACACATGGACGTAGCTATGTTCATATATAAATGCTGACACACCAAAGGTTCAAGATAGGACATCGACATGCTAATGAGTTATTTCAACCATTAGAAATTTCTGAACATAAATGAGAGAAGATTCCATGGAAGTTATTCTCAGTTACCACAGGCTCAGCCGAAGCATGATGCTATCTAAGTCGTCCTTAACCAGTTAACCCAGCCTACACGTATTCTTTTAATCCAAAATGATTACGCAGTAACAAATCTGTACGAAATTCAGCAATAGATCGTATGATTCCAAGGCAATCCATCAGCGATCATGTCAGATAGAAATTTAACGTTCGCGAATCACGCTCACGTTCATGTTCACGATCACGTGTACTTTCACATTCACGTTCACGTTTACTTGCACTTTCACGTTTACATCTCATTTGCAGTATGATGCTGTTTCAGTTCATGTTTTGTTATATCTTATGACTTAAACTCACGTTAGCGTTCATAACATTGTTCATGTTCAAGTTCGTGTTCCATCTCGCGATACACGTTTCATAGTTATTACTGAATACGGTTACAGAAAGCTAAAGAAATCAGACTCAAGTTTAGCACAATTTTTCATACTCAGGCAGACCTTCCAGTCTCAGTATCGTCTGGCATTCCTTCCTTAGTCAGCATACGTTCATGATATGTTCTGGTAGCACGTCCACAGTATGCCTCACGTATCACAGTCATGATATATTTCATGCACAGTATTCCTTTTATGATCACGAACCACGTTTACAATTGCTCACGTCGCACGTTCACAATTGTTCACGTAGTTCGTCCCTATATGTTTTAGCAGCTTGCTCAGAGATATAAATGTTATCTTTTCAGGATATTCGTACGTACCGTTTCATGTATCCTACATGTTATAACTTATTTATTCTATCAGATTCAGAAAATCCATCTTAAGTATAGAACCAGAAACTATTCAGCATTCATCAGCACAGGGTCATCAAGACCAAGATTATGATTATGTTTAGACCTTTGAAGGAATCGTTTCGAGCGGGAGGCCACTTGAAACAGAGGAGTCCATCCGGACCTCTCACCTCTTCCTTCAATAATTCAGTTAAGTTCTTTCAGTCATGTTATGTTCCAGGTTCTCTTCAGTCAGGTCACGCTATACTCTTTCAGCAGCATTATGTCCTAATTCGAGGACGAATTATCTTTCAGCTTATATGTCCTTTCAACTTTCATATTCTTTCAGCCTATGTGTCTTTCCTAGCATTTATAATTTCATCAGCTTATTTCCTTAAATTCGAGGACGAATTTCTCCTTTTTAGAGGGGAAGAATTGTAAAACCACGGCATAATCGCATCCTTAATTCGAGGACGAATTATTTTTAGAGGGGAAGAATTGTAAAACCCGCATTTAAAACACAAGAACATTAATTATACACAGTCTCAGTTTTATTTAAAATATAACGTAATTAATTATTCAGAATAATAATTAATATTATATATTCAAGTATTCAGTATGTATTAATTACTCAGTAAAATAAATAAAGCATGACAGAATAATTACAGAAGTTAAAACCCGAGATCACAAGACCAATACTCGAACCAAGACACGAGGGTAAAAGTTACTCAGTCTCAGATTTATTTAAAGGATACGTGAATTATGGATTATAAAAATAAAGGGCTTACGTCTTGAATAAACACGAGATAAACGCAAATGCACACATTAAATAAGTTACACGAGTCGAAGTTAAAGTATACATATATGTGGGCCGCAACTTATTAAACAAAAGGAAGAAAGGGGTATGGGCTTGAGCCCCGCCCATGTTGTAAAAGAAACATACGAGAGTAATTTCCCCCTTGTCACATTTAGTAAACGAAAAAAAGGGATTTAGGGTTTCTCTTGGTTGTGGTCGACGGCTAGAAACAAAAAACAAGGAGAAAACGATTTTGATAATAAAATTGATTCAGTCAATCTTCATTCTATTTTGTTTTGGAATTATCATCTCATGTGCTTTTAAACCCTTAATTGCTCCTATATTTGTCACTAAGACACAAACAAGTCTACATAAAAATATTCACGTAAACTGTGTTTTGTGGTACGTTCGGGTAGCGGTTCATCTTTAGTCTCTCTTTCAAATCGTGAGAAGGAGAGCAGTTAACGTTGTCCAGATCTCAAGTGTGTTCGGTTGAGTCCTGCTCGTGTGTGCATCAAAGACATGTTTGTGTTTGGAGTTCCTAGACGGGCTGAATACGACTCGTTCGAATTTCGGTTCTTGTCACCGTTACGGTTCAAGACATGCTCGTGCTTATATGTTCTCGTTTTCGTAACCGTTCGAGTCAAGTTAAGTTCATCGTTGTTCTTTTAAGGTATTCTCCATTTTTTAATATATTGTCGTTGTGCATGTTATCGGCAATCGTTTCATCATGCATGTTTTTTATTAGATTTCCCTACGTCAAAGAATAAAATGGGTAATTGTACTATACTCGATCATGAAAAAAAAGTAAGTCGGAACATGTTTTAAACCATTTCATAGAACTTTATTGAGCATAAACTCATGTGGATCCTTTAGTTTCATATGAAGCTTTAAACAATATTTTATGCATCGTTTTAAAATAACATATGACTCGTTTATATGACAATAACAAAACTATGATGCTAAAGCAAATTATTATCAACATAGAGAGCTTTATATGTATAAAATACAATATAATATCAAAAGCTTTAATTACTAGATGGTTAATTCATGTAGATAATTTGTCGAAGATATAAGTTGGAATATGTTTATCATCAAGGATACTATGCTTTTGTGAAGTCAGAGTAAGCGTCCATCGGTTTCCTTGCAGTCAGTTATGAAGGTCTACGAATTCTAAGGATTTGGTAAATGATGGATGATCTATTGATTAGATGGTGGAAATGGGGAAGATGAAGATGAGGTGTAGAGAGAGAAAGGAGAGAAAAGATAAGTAGAGAGAGAAAGACTAATTAGATTAATGAAATGTTGTAAAATGAATGAACCACCACCCCTCCTAACATGCTAGGAGGGGTATATATATAGCCCACCCTACATGTGGGCTATATGGACTATATTTACTTGGATCACGAGCTTAATACATTAATATATCGTTGGAGCGACCGATCCTTCATAAATACGTAAAAACGTATTTCCAACAATCTCCCCCTAAGGGAGGTCGCTCCAAGTTACAAAGTTCTAAATATTCTATAGCTCGTGATCTATGCTAATAATGATGTGACCGAGACTTTCTTTGGGAAACACATTTCCAACAATCTCCCCCTAAGGGAGGTCACACCATTTTACAAAATCTTAAACCTAGCATCTATGCTTGAGTCTTCGATCTTGTTCTTGTGAATATGCTTGATGTGATCTTTGACTTTAGTCTTGAGCATGTTTCCTTGCCTTGACCTTGTGCATTCATCACTTGTGAAATTTGCCTCTTCGTGACTTCATGTTCCACATACTTATACCTTTAAATTCTTGAAAGCTTCAGAGTTTGATACAGCGGAAGACTTGACCTTCAGACTTTCTTGAATTTGTTGAAGTACTAAGTGTATGTAGTATAAGCATGTGGTGACGACTTCTTCTGGATTGTACACCGCAATGCCACCTTCTTGTTACGCTGCATAAGACAGTTAGCAACAAACAATATACACGGATGAAATGGCCTTGAACATTTCATTCTAATTCGGTAGCATTTTACCTCCGGTCGGTGAAGACCGTTGGACGATATTAAATATCGTACTTGTGGCAGGTAGTTTCAATTAAGAACC
Organism: Glebionis coronaria; assembly: GCA_025667525.1. Lineage (NCBI taxonomy): Eukaryota > Viridiplantae > Streptophyta > Magnoliopsida > Asterales > Asteraceae > Glebionis > Glebionis coronaria. The sequence goes on along the minus strand of CM046882.1, from coordinate 169,931,590 downwards.
TCCTTGACAAGATTTCGCGGGTAAACCCGTTCTCTTTACTCGACCGTCCAAAGCTGACTGCGAACGTAAAGAGTGAATCATTTGGATAATATTATCCGTATGATTTGAAGCCGTCAATTCATGTTCCTGGAACAAGTGAAGTTCAATTAAGAACCGCACCATCGTTGCTTTCCAGTTGTCACGAGCTTGATTCGTATAGAATCTTGCAAGTTACCTACCAAGTGCTGTTTGATGTTAACACTAGAAGGATTTCCATTCGTCACTGTAAATACTTAATAGTATTACTCTGAATGTTCTGGCAAGATCACTAAGATATTGCGTAGAGGCCTGGAACGTGTTTAAATTCATTTAAGAATTAAACAGCTGTTGCTTTCCAGTTATCACAAGTTTGATTCATAAAGAATCGCACAAGTCACCTACCATGAGCTTTTTGATATTCGCTCAAGAAGGATTTCCATCTTCATTGTAAATACTTTCGTATTACTCGGATGTTCAGGCAAGATCATGAAGATTTTGCGTAGGACTCTTAAGATCTTTCTTACTTTTCACATTGTGTGAACAAGCAAGGAATAATGAAAGTGTGTCCTAATGAGATATTTGATGATCTCAAATGGCTCTAGACTCGATCGTGCATTTTGGATTTTAGTGATCGGAGGCTGGAGAGGAGTGCCACCTTTTCAATACCAATTTATTCGGAGTGAATAAATCAATAGATAATGTGTTGATCTCCGTGTGATTAAAACAAATACCTTTTGAGAGATATTTGAGTTAGCTGGGAAGGGTTGTGCATTGCATCACTGGGTCCATGATGTCTTTCTTCAATATCAAGAATCATTAAAAATGATCTCAATAGCATATGAATTGACCCGGTTTCTGCCTAAGGTTGTAAGGAGGGCTTCTTTCTTTACACCCTTTATCTTTACAATTCTTTTTCATTCTTCAACCCCTTCAATGCTTACCAATACGTCATAACTAGCACCTTGTTGTGATTGTTCCAGTGCTAACTTAAGTACTTGGTCGGCATTCAGCTACATTCACAATCTTTCTCCATCTTTCCTAAGGACTACTATTTCTAGCTATGGAATGTCCTTGGGAAGATTCCTCCGGTTCTAGAGAAATCATTGGACTTTAACCTATCCTACCATCCTTATGTCACCACAATCTTCATCGTCGTGAAATAAATGGGTTGCGGGTAAGTATAAATCACCATGAAATCCATTTTGAAGTGCAAATCCATTTTGCTCCCCCTTAACATATGCTACGATATTCGAAAACATTTCGCACATGTCGGGATGAGCTAACACGTTAAGTCAAACCATTTATGATTGATCATATCCCATATTAAATCACATTTTCTCCCCCATATTAAAAATATTAACCCAATCGATGTTTTTAATATCAATTGATTTAATAGCCTTTTAAGAAAATTTGGGAAGAAAAATGCAAATCCAATTATCTTCATGAGTTACACAAGCTCCCCCTCAAATTAATGAGGGTGTGCTGAAACGTAAATTAAACACCTTTTAAACACAAGTGTAAGGTATTTATTACGTGCAAAGATCAGATATAATAATGAATTCACAAGATTAGCAATGTACGAGGTTGGACCTGAATAATGGAGAACATCATATGAAAGAAGCACATGGTTCTTGTTCACGAATGTTGGTCACCTCGTCACGTCCCCGAGAAAATTAATTCCCGTTGTTGAGTCAAAGCTTTCCGGTGAAATGCTTGACTTGATTATGAAAAGCGGGTTGCTATCTGAAATAATAGCAAAACATTTTGAGCATGTTTTAAAAGTTTGAACTTCTGCTCGAACTTTATTTACAACCCCGTGTCATTATTGAATGACATTTCTAGGTTCGTAAATATTATCGATTCCAGAAGACATGCTCTTTTTATCAAAACATTTTTGAACACACAATTTTGAAAGATTTAGAAAAACTTTTGAGAAATTCTCGAAAAATTGTGTTCAAAGTTTTGAAAATCAATTACTTGAGCTTAAGATGTTGAATATCTTATAAAACGAGCTCAAGTCCGAGAAGTTGTAAACTTCCCGTTGTTAAGGATAAGTTTATCATCGGCGATAAACTTTCCTTTTATCTGAAGAACGAGTCCTAAGCTGACATTTACTTAGAAGTCGTTTTCATGAGCTTGAAAACTTTGACTGTTTTAACGGAAAGCTCATGACCGAGAAAGGTTAATTTCTCGTTATGAGGAAAAGTTCTCTTATTTAAAAGATACACTTTCCTTTCTGAGCTTAAAAATTCGAATGTTTTAATACAAGCTCATGACCGAGAAAGGTGAATTTCTCGTTAAGAGGATAAGTTATCATGAAAGATAATCTTTCCTTTATTTTAAGTTCGAGTTACAGTCTGACATTTAACTGTAAGTCATAGTGCATGAGCTTAAAAACTTCGAATGTTTTTAATATTAGCTCATGCCCGAGAAAACTTAATTTCTCGTTGTTAGGATAAGTTTATCATCGGCGATAAACTTTCCTGCCTTTGAAGAGCGGGTTATAGACTGTCATTTATCTATAAGCCTTAATGCATGAGCTTAAAAACTTGGAATGTTTTTGATATAAGCTCATGCCCGAGAAAAATGAATTTCTCGTTTTTAGGATAAGTTTATCATCGGCGATAAACTTTCCTTTCTTTGAAGATCGAGTCATAGTCTGTAATGTGACTATAAGTCCTCGTGTAAGCTTTAACCATGAATCCCCTGAGATACTAGTTTCTCTGATATCTACTTCTTCAGCAACCAAACTCTGAGAGTGTCCTTAGTTGAACGGTATACAATGATTGGACCGCTTCGTTCGTTTGGAACATCAACTTTGGTACCTGCATTCTCATTAGGAGGTTGTATACTTTTGCATGGGTTAGAGATATCTATTTTAGAAGCACGTGGGGGTTCACGGTTTTCTTTTCTTGTGTCAGAGGTGGCCTGAGGGGATGATTCACTTGTCTTAGTTGGCAAACGTTTCCTTTTATAGAAAATCTTAAGTTCAGGCTTAAGTGATGTATCATCCTTTGCAATTTCCTCCCTAGTAGTCTTTGTAGAATCAGAGACTATCCTAGTTAAAGGGCACTCGTTTCCTACAAGAGTGAAAGTGCTACCAGTGGGGCGCCAAACTTTACCAAAAGGTTTGATTTTAGCTATCCACTGGGACTTAATTCTAGCACGGGAGTTCACCTCATTAAGTAGTTTTTTGATACAAGAATCATGATTTGCCGTAAAGACACATTTTCTACATGTTTTACAAGTAGCATATTTAATGTCTGAGTAAGATCTAGAATCCCTAGATGATTGATTGATGCTCCTAGGATTGGACATGCTACGGTTAGCAGTGTTGGGTAAACTAGAAGGCATCTGACTAGGTTTGAAATTCCTATCTCTTACATGTGTCTTTTGCTTAGCTTCCCTAAGATCAGATTTATGGCAAACGTCATTTGAACTAGTTCTAGACGTGGTCTTGGTATTTTTAGGGAAACTAGAGGCAATCATATGATTTGGTCTTGCTAAAGCTGGAGTGATCACATAGGGCCTAGTTGCTGGAGTAACTGGTCTAAAAAGATGAACCAGATCAACTTGGGAGGCAAACCGCGGTCTCGAGGATGGTGGTCGCTCGGATCTAAATGCAGTAGGTTGTCTGACAATCGGTTGTCTAACGAACTGATTTGTAGGCGGTTTCCCCAAGATTGATTGTTTTTCAATCTTAGTGTCCACACTAGGTCCTCTATTTTTTCTTAACTCGTTTTTCAACGCAGCTATAGCAAACACCTTTTCCTGAACTTGAGCTTTTAAGGTCTCATTCTCTTTGAGCAATTCATCTTGGGATGCCAACTTAGATTCAAGCAACTTAATTTGTTTCAAAAGATTATCCTTTTCATCTTTAGAATCTAAAACTATTTGATCCAATTTTCGTTCAAGAACAACGTTTGACTTTTCAAGTTTTTCAAAATATGTTTCATATTTCTCCGTTTTCTTTGAAAATTCAATTTTGGCATCCTCAAGCTCTTTGGATTGCTGAGCTAAAATGGTTTCAAGCTCTTCAGTCCTAGACACAGAATTGGTTAATGAAGCAGTCGTAAAACTATTAGCAGGATTGTTAATTAGCGCATTCATTTCAGACAACATATGAAGAATATTATCTGTACCTGACATGCTACTTGGTTCCCGTTTTCCTCCTGATTCTTTTCTCTTGTGGCTGCTTCTTGTATCGTCTTGCAATATATGCAATTTTCCCTCTTAAAAACAGCCTATTCGGAAAAAAACAGCCTATTCGGAAAAAAAACAGCCTATTCGGAAAAAACAGCCTATTCGGAAAAAAAACAGCCTATTCGGAAAAACAGCCTATTCGGAAAAAACAGCCTATTCGGAAAAAACAGCCTATTCGGAAAAACAGCCTATTCGGAAAAAACAGCCTATTCGGAAAAACAGCCTATTCGGAAAAAACAGCCTATTCGGAAAAACAGCCTATTCGGAAAAAACAGCCTATTCGGAAAAACAGCCTATTCGGAAAAACAGCTTATTCGGAAAAAACAGCCTATTCGGAAAAACAGCCTATTCGGAAAAAACAGCCTATTCGGAAAAAACAGCCTATTCGAAAAAAAAAAAAAATTGCTATTCGGAAAGATGCTGCTATTCGGAAAATCTTCTATTCGGAAAGTCTATTCGGAAAAAAAATCCTACTATTCTGAAAATTCTCCTATTCGGAATATCTATTCGGAATACCTATTCGGAATGTTCTGGAAATATCAGTCCGAGACTTAGAAAACAGCTTTAAATCCGATTTTTTGATCAAAAACCACAGAAAGTTTTATGATTTTTACCAAAATAAGCTAAACCCAATCCTTATCAATCAATCCCAATAACAAAAACACCAAAAACAACAAGATTCAAGATTGATTTTTTCTAAAGATCACTAATTGATTCAAAAACTAAAAAAAAGCAACACAAACCAAAAATAACTATATAAAATTGAAAAAACTTTATAAAATTGATAAACTTGATAAATAACTTTATAAAATGGATAGATAAAAAGATGATAAAAAAAATAGATAGACAATAAGAAAAGAAAAGATTTTTACCACCAAATCAAAAGATAAAAAGATATGCAAATCCTAAGATTTAACCATGGCTCTTGATACCAATTGAAGGTCTACGAATTCTAAGGATTTGGTAAATGATGGATGATCTATTGATTAGATGGTGGAAATGGGGAAGATGAAGATGAGGTGTAGAGAGAGAAAGGAGAGAAAAGATAAGTAGAGAGAGAAAGACTAATTAGATTAATGAAATGTTGTAAAATGAATGAACCACCACCCCTCCTAACATGCTAGGAGGGGTATATATATAGCCCACCCTACATGTGGGCTATATGGACTATATTTACTTGGATCACGAGCTTAATACATTAATATATCGTTGGAGCGACCGATCCTTCATAAATACGTAAAAACGTATTTCCAACAATCTCCCCCTAAGGGAGGTCGCTCCAAGTTACAAAGTTCTAAATATTCTATAGCTCGTGATCTATGTTAATAATGATGTGACCGAGACTTTCTTTGGGAAACACATTTCGAACAAGTTACTTGACACAAGGTACGGATTTTCCGTCCATTCAGTAAGGACTTCCTTTCTATGCATGATTAGGATTTCCCGTCTTCAGCCAAATATTTTCCCCAGTATATGTTTAAGCTTATCAGTAATCATGTTAATAACTAAATAAATTGTCTGAGCATTATATACAAGCATGACCAGTTTATGTACTAGTTACGGAGGTACCGTAACCAAGACACTAGAGGCACCGGAGTCGTGACTCACATGCAGGAGAGTGATATCCTGCATCGTCCCACTCATGTTCAGTTTGGCCATTTTTATATGTATGTTTAGTGGGGCGTATGGATGCATCCTAGGCTTATCAGTTTACAAGTTATCATGGTGAATGTGGTGTGTGCTCTACATCCTTCACATTAGAGCTGATCCCTCCACCCAGCACAGTCTTTAGAGGTCACCCCTCTACATTTATTTAGAGGTCACCCCTCTACAGCATGACGAGGTCACCCCTCTAGTTATTCATGCACTGTTGTTATAGCACATGACCTATATAAGCTCTGGCAATTAAAATACAGTAAATGCATGTTTTCAGATTTAACAGCTAACAGTTCAGCTTTACTATTTATAAATCAGACTTTATAGATTATACATAGATTTCTGCTGCAACTTTATTTATCAGTCTTACAGCTCCAGTATTTTATCATCTGTTTCATTTCAGTAATTCCTTATCATGCTTTATATCCGCTCACTGAGCGTTATGCTCAGCCGTTGTTCTTTCATGTTCTAACGGTAGGTACACTAGGACGCTCTTAGGATTCTGAGAGCATGTGCATGGAATGGAAGCTATCCGGACTTCTTACTTTATGCACTTCTTACATTATTCTGCTTATTTGGACATTGTTTAGTCCTTTCCTTCAGTATTTTATTTTTCATGTTTTGAGCTTAGGTTGGATTACCGATGTTTGATTCCGGTATTTCCGTTATGGTCAGTTAATGTTTTAGGACATTTACCTTATGCTTTGATGACACGCCATAAATACACGTAACGGTCCACTTATCCAAGTGGGGTGTTACATTCTATCTTCACGAACCACCGCATTAAGGAACCAAATCATAGGCTTTCAACAAAAGAGAGATCAAACCTTTAGTGAAGCTTGGGAAGAGTTCAAAGATTTGTTAAGAAAGTGCCCTAACCACGGTTTTGAAAAGTTCACCAAATTAACACCTTCTACAATAGTTTGAGACCACACCATCAAGATTCCCTTAACTCGGCCGCGGGAGGAAACATTCTTGCTAATTCTATCCAAGATGCAATGGATATCATTGAAACAAAATCCATGGTTCAAAGCAATAGGGATAGAGATGAGGTTGTACATGTGGTGTAAGAGGGTGCTACTCAACAAATTGACAAGGTTTTATATCAAAAGGTTAATACTATTAGTGATATGGTTCAAAAACATTGTGAAATTCAATTGAGCAACTCTTCTACCAACAATTTCAATGCCATCACCCTATCTTGTGAGACATGTGGAGGTCCTCACTCATACTTGCATTGTGACAAAGTTCAAGGCTATCAAGGAGAATGTAATGCTTATAATGATGATGGAAGGGCACACTTCAAACCAAACATCAATCCTAAACACCTTTCATACAAATCAAACAATTACCTTGCTCCACCGATTTTTCCTTCCCAATAACCCACCCAAAATCAACCAAAAAATTCCACAAATGCTCAATAGAAACCAAGGGCCAAGAGGAAATTATCAAGGGAATAACAACAATAGAGGGCCAAATAACTTTCAAACCCAAGGGAACAATTTTCATGGAAATACCAAGGGTTTCACCATCCACCTCCACCTTTCCAAAACAAAGGATACAATCAAGGGAATGGATAAAATGAAACCATTGAGCTACTTCATAAGATGAATCAAGAGAATGAAAGAAGGATTCGTGAGAGTGAAAGAAGAACTCAAGATCAATTTAGGGAAATGCAAGAGGAGACAAACAAGAAATTCATGTTGCTCTTAACTCAAAGACCTCAAGGTACTTTACACTCCAATACTCAAACCAATCCTGAGGACAATGTCAATGATATCACTACAAGGAGTGGGAAAACCACCGTGGGACCTTCTATTCCTCCGCCATCAAAGGGGGAACAAGGCCCAAAGGTAATAATGAGTACTCCTACTCACCCTTTGGTGATTCCTCCCACGGTCCCTCCTTGTGACATTCCACCATTAACCAACCCTACACCTTCCAATCCTACACCCTCTAAGCCTATCCTTGAAGGAAACCAAGAATAGAGTCCTCTAACACCCTCTACTCAACCTTTACCCAAACCAAATCTACCATACCCATCTAGGTTGAGGAAAAATAAGTTAAAGAACAAAGATGACATTCAAGTATCTAACTTCTTGAGGATGTTTAAGCAAATATCAACATATCTTTTGCGGTGGCTTTAGCTTACATGCCCAAGTTTTCCAAGATGTTTAAGGACCTTCTCTCAAACAAAGAAAAATTGGTTGATATGCCTAACACTTCATAAGCGTACGTCTGTAGGACTAGTTCTATTAAACCTCACATATTAAACAATGCTTAGATGAAGATTTTAAATTTTGGCTTTTAAGATATGTGCACAAGTTACATGAAATTGAAAATGAACATAGAGAATGTTATTGAGTAAATAATCTTTACATATATGCGTAATCTAAATCTTGATGCATATCCCGAGTTAAATCGTATTGATTTAGAATATCTTAGATGAAAATATACCTCTTGATTTGATTAGTCTATTTTTCGTATATGTCGCGGCCCGACCTAATAATATCGTATCTCGGACCGACCTCTTTTTCTACGGTCATAAGTCGCGCCCATTCATGTTAATTCGCATGATTGTTTATACTATTAATTGATATTACGCATATCTTTTAAGTTGGTAAGAAAATATGATCTATCTTTTAAATTTGGAGAAAATATACTCTTATATTTTTTAAAGGGATAGTATATTATCCATATCTTTTAAATAGGTAGTAAGATATTACCTATAATTTCAAACTGATAAAGATATTACCTATATCTTTTATATTCAAAAAAAAACTTATTGATAATTTTTCATATTAAAGATATTTGTTATCTTTTAAATTGGGAAAAAGGTATATTCTGAAAAAATATACTATCAATATTTTTCGTATATTAGTAAAAGATATTACGTATACCTTTTAAAATTGGCAACGAGATATTGCATATATATTTTTATTTAATTATATATATTTATTGCATATGTCGCGGCCTGGCCTCTTTATACGCGGTCATGGTACGTCCAGCCGCACTCATCCGCACGTTTTTAGAATATTTTATTTTTTAAAATCTGGAGTTATGAGTTGTGTCTTTTCACGTTAGTTCACCCTATTAAAAATAATACTTTAATTTGGTCGTTGCGATCGGCGCGACCAAATATATTGTTTTATTTAGTTTGGTCGTTGCGAGCCGCACACCAAACGTATTATTTTATTTAGTTTGGTCGTTGCGAGCCGCGCGCCAAACGCATTATTTTATTTAGTTTGGTCGCTGCGAGCCGCGCGACCAAATATAATATTTTAATTGGGTCGTTGCGATCCGCACGACCAAACATATTATTCTATTTAGTTCGGTGGTGGTGATCCGCTCATCCGGACGTATTATTTAGTTTGGTCGCGGCGATCCGCGCGATCAAGCGTACTATTTTGTTTAGTTTTGTCGCGGTGATCCGCACATTCAAACGAATTAATGTATTAAACTGACCATCTTAACATTCGCCATACACAAGCGTACCTTGGTCGTGGTTATGACTTACGCATTTCTACATTTGTTTTATATATTCGCCATATAATGTGCGAAGTTTAATCTCTATAATACACACATGCCTTGTGTTTTACTTTATAACAAATCTTCACCATATTTAGATGGGGTCCTCCACCTTTCTGGCATGCCTAAGCAACGTGGGTCATGTCCCAATGGGGTAAGAGTTAAAAATTGTTCAAATTTTTTAGATACTTTACATATAAGTTTAATATTACAAGAAAATATAGCACCATTAAACTTGGAGGGCTATATAGGTATCATAATACCACTAATATGATCTTATTTGATTGTAATTTAGCATTTATATTTTGAAGCATGTAGAATACTACTTTATGTAGTGTAAATATTATTGTGCGGGACAGGTATCCATCAGGTCAGGAACCTGCTGTTGTGGATCAGGTATCCACAACTAAGTATGTAAGAGGTATTGCAATCCCGGTACTAAGCCGAATCGCGCGTTTACAAAATGACGGATCAAGTATTCGCAGCAGGTTCATGCAGGTCATGAACCTGCCTCCCGCGTAAGAGGGTTTCAACCCCAGCGTTATTAATGATGCGAGTATCTAAGCCTCTGCGCGAGCATTAAGGCGCACTGTAGGCGTACCGTAACTACTATGTTACTACAAGATCAGGTATCTTGTGCGGTCAACCGCCACCACAAGACTCTCTAGAGAACGCATGTCAGGTACATGGACAAACGATACCGCATACGGTATCAATGGTGTTACATTATATGCTAAACTCCGTATTCGCACTTCGCATGCAAGAGGTCTTGCTAACCTATTGTGTGTTAAAGTCGGATATCGTATTCACACTTATCACGTAAGAGATATCTCGAGCCCTGTGTTAAGTTGATTACCATAAAGCCTTGCGCTATGCCATATGAAGTGCGTCTTTTGTTGGCCTTAAGCCGAATGCAATATTCGCACTATGTTTCATCATCAGTGGGTATAAGAATTTCGCCTTCAAAGTATTCACGATGCAACATATGGGTTCCACCTCCACCTTCACAAAACCTTCTTGTCATCCTCGCGTTAGCGTTAAATAAGAATTATACCTTGATGATGCCAATGTTACCCTGGCTATAGAACATGTTTTCTTTTTACGGGGTCCTTACCATTTGATCACGGGAAACCAAGCATTCTAGCTCAACCACCCATCTTACGTATACGAGTTCCCCATTTCTTTTGACATGGATACGCTTACAGGTAGCGGATATGGTGTAGAGTCTAGTAACCTTGGTGAAAACCTCGCATACTAGACTGGGGGGGACATGATGACGTATAGTGGTTGCGCTCACTATTCGCATAGTTTTCCCATCATATTTTTGCTAAAGGTAGCCCACCACGAGGATGTCCTAGCAGCAAGCTATACACGTTTATTTGGTAAGCGAAACATATGAAAGAGTCTAGCATAACATGGTCAGGAACCATATCATACTAGACTGGCGGACATGTCGACGTATAGTCGGTATAAGCCCGACCTAACATGTGCGCGACCCAAGAGGCTCGTGACCCAACAGGCCCATGGCCCATACACCTTACTTATCTTTCAAGAAACCCTACTCCTATACATACAAGGGTAGGGGCTCATTCTACATCAGGTTATCTCCTCTAAACACATCTCTTATACAATATGTCATCACGATACTAACTTGACCGTCAGAGGTGGACCCGGGGCTCCAGCCTCGGGTCCACGTCTAACCGGTTCTTCCATTGTTTGCAGCATCACTCAGGACCGGGAAGTACGACGAACGACCCAGGAGAGTCGTTAAACCGGCCCAGCCAAACTATGCTCCAACACTACCTATTAAACTTGGTGATCCGGTCCGGTTCTTAATTCCATGTAATTTCTCAGGAGTAGAGAATTGCATGGCACTAGCGGACCTTGGTGCTAGCATAAATTTGATGCCTTTGTCGGTTTGGAAACAACTCTTTCTTCCCGAGCTTACACCTATTAGAATGACACTCGAATTAGAAAACCGTTCAATTGCTTATCCGGTGGGAATTACGGAAGATGTTTTTGTAGGAGTTGATAAATTCACATTCCTCACGGATTTTGTAGTTGTGGACTATGATATGGACCCTAGAGTTCCCCTCATTGTAGGAATACCTTTCCTAAGGACCGGTCGCACTCTTATTGATGTGGCGGAAGGGGAACTCATTATGAGGGTAGAGGATGAAAAAGTTATGTTTAAGATGGGAAAAGTCACTAAGAAATCTCAAGGGTGTGAAACCATTAACATTGTGGATGTTCTTGATGAAGTTCGTGATGAACACTTTCATGAGGCTTGCAAGAGTAGTAATGAGTACATTCCACATGTTGAGACCGTAGCTTCCATTGCTCCTTCCTTGACTCCTTTTGGAGCAAGTGATTTTCTTCTACAAGAACTTGAGGCAAGTTTAGGAGATGTGGATTTACCATGTGACGATTCTCCCACTGATTAGGAAGAAGATATTCGTACCATTGAGAAAATTCTCAATTAGGATAATACTTCTCCACATACTCCTAAGGAAGTTACCAATGATGATCCTTCATTAGTGAAACCTTCTATTGAGAGTCCACCTACCTTAGAGCTTAAGGATCTTCCATCACACCTTGAGTATGTCTTCTTAGAGGGCGAGGATAAGCTACCAGTTATCATTGCTAAGGATTTGAAGGAAGATGAAAAGAAGAAGCTTATAGAAGTTATTATGAAACACAAGAAGGCTATTGCTTGGAAAATATCCGACATAAGGGGGATTGATCCTAACTTTTGTACTCACAAAATCCTTATGGAGGATGATTAAAAACCCGCCATTCAAAACCAAAGAAGGGTTAACCCAAAAATCCATGAAGTCATCAAAAAGGAAGTTATTAAACTCCCTAATGCGGGTATGATTTACCCAATTTCCGACTAACCATGGATTAGCCTTGTGCATTGCGTGCCAAAAAAGGGTGGAATCACCGTTGTTCCAAACGAAAACAACGACAGTATTCCCACAAGACTTGTCACGGGTTAGAGAGTTTGTATCGATTATAGAAAGCTTAATGATGCCACTAGGAAAGACCATTTTCCCTTACCTTTCATGAACCAAATGCTAGAACATTTAGCGGGAAATAAATACTATTGCTTTCTTGATGGATTCTCGGGTTATTTTCAAATACCCATTGATCCAAAAGATTAAGAAAAGAACACATTCACTTGTCCCTATGGCACATTTGCTTACAAGAGAATACCTTTTGGCTTGTGTAATGCTCTTGGGACATTTCAAAGGTGTATGATGGCAATCTTTCATGATATGATAGAGAACACCATGGAAGTGTTTATGGATGATTTCTCGGTGTTTGGAGATTCATTCACTTCTTGTCTCTCTAATTTAGAACGTATGTTTAAAATGTGTGAAGAAACCTGCCTAGTTCTAAATTGGGAGATGTGCCATTTCATGGTTAAAGAAGGAATAGTTTTGGGGCATAAGATTTCTAAGAAAGGACTAGAAGTGGATCGTGCCAAAGTTAATGTTATTTCCAAACTTCCCCCACCAACTACTGTGAAAGGAGTTAGGAGATTTTTGGGACATGCGAGTTTCTACAGACGTTTTATACAATTTTTCTAAGATAGCAAGACCCATGACCCACCTCTTAGAAAAAGAGGCTCCTTTCATATTCACACAAGAGTGTTTAGAGTCTTTTGAGATCCTTAAGGAAAAATTGACTAAGGCTCCAGTTTTGGTTTCATCAAGTTGGGATTTACCTTTTGAGCTCATGTGTGATGCTAGTAATTATGTCGTGTGGGCCGTTTTGGAACAAAGTATAAATAAACACTTTCAACCTATACACTATGCTATTAAAATAATGACGGGTGCTCAATTGCATTACACTACCACGGAAAAAGAATTGCTAGCCATTGTATATGCTTTTGAGAAATTTCGCCCCTACCTTGTTCTTTCGAAGACCATAGTGTATACGGACCATTCTGCCCTTAAATACCATATGACAAAGCATGATGCTGAGCCTAGATTGTTAAGATGGGTTTTGTTGCTCCAAGAGTTTTCTATAGAGATTTGTGATAATAAAGGAGCCGAGAATTTAGCCGCGGATCATTTGAGTAGACTTGAGCATCCTTTTCAAGGAGAATTGCCTCATAAGAAAATCAATGAATCTTTTCCACTTGAGGAACTCATGTCTATCTCTTCACAAGAGGATGACACCCCTTGGTTTGCGGATATTGCAAACTATCTTGTGAGGGATGTGCTAATTGAGGGTCTTACTTCCCAACAAAAGAAGAAGTTTCTGAAAGAAGCTAAGTACAACTTTTGGGATGACCCTTACCTCTTTAGGCAATGTGCGGATCAAATCATAAGACGATGTGTAGATGGGCCCGAAGCTTTTAAGATCTTAGAGGATTGCCATTAAGGACCCACAGGGGGCTATTTTGGGCCTAACTACACGGCTAAGAAAGTCTTTGATTCAGGTTATTATTGGCCTTCAATCTACAAGGATGCCCAAGAGATGGTGAAATATTGTGATGTATGTCAAATACAAGGAAAAATTAATCAATGTGATGAGATGCCATAAAATTTCATAGAAGAATATGAGATATTTGATGTATGGGGTATAGATTTTATGGTACCTTTTCCATCTTCAAAGGGGAATAAGTACATACTCGTAGCAGTGGATTTTGTTTCCAAGTGGGTTGAGGCTAAGGCCTTGCCGACTAATGATGCTAGAGTTGTAGTGAAATTCTTGAAGCATTTATTTGCTAGATTTGGTGTAGCTTGTGCCATTATTAGTGATCGCGGGACTCATTTTTGTATTGATCAATTTACAAGATTCATGAAGAAATATGGTGTTAACCATAGACTTTCTACCACATATCACCCACAAGCCAATGGGCAAACTGAGGTCACAAATCGTGGTTTAAAGAGAATTTTGGAACGTACGATGGGAGAGCATCGAGCTTCTTGGTCGGATAAACTTGATGATGCGTTGTGGGCTTTTCGAACCGCATTTAAGAGACCAATTGGTTGCACACCTTATAGGCTTGTATATGGAAAAGCATGCCACCTCCCATTTAAGTTGGAACACAAGGCTTCATGGGCTCGTAAATGGGCAAACTATGATCTTAATCAAGCCGAATCACATAGTAAAGACCAACTCAATGAGATGAATGAGCTTAGAACCAATGCCTAAGAAAACTCATTTCTTTACAAAGAAAAGACTAAGCAATTTCATGATGCCAAGATTAAGAATCGTGAGTTCAAAGTTGGAGAGTCGTTTTTACTATATAACTCACGGTTGAAATTTTTTGAGGGCAAGCTTAAGTCATGATGGACTGGTCCATTCACTATAGCTCAAGTGTTTCCATATGGAACCATTGAGTTGGCTAAACCAAATGGCCCAAATTTCAAAGTGAAAGGTCATCGTGTGAAGCATTATTGGGGAGGACATTTCTATTGAAATGGTAGAGATCCCCATTTTCCCTATGAATTAATTCATTGTGGGAAGAGTCAAGCTAGAGACTCCTTAAATCAAGCTTGAATAACTAGGTTAGATCATCTAGAATAGAGTGTGGTAGGTTAGGATTAATAAAAGGGTAATATAGTCGAGATAAAGTGTAGGGGGTGCCTATCTTTTGTCTTTTTAGTGTTTGTAGGGTTCCTCTCTCTCATTTCATGCTTGGAGCTTATGGAGGAGGCCCTCGTATCGGGTTCACTTTGATACTTTTGTGATTAAAAATTGACTCTTAATTATGTCTAAAATGAATTCACTTTAGTAGACCTTTCCTTAGCTCGAGTTAAACAACGTACACAATGTCTTAAGTGTAGGGAAGTTTACTCCAATACTCTTAAACATTAAGGACAATGTTTATCTTAAGTGTAGGGGGTCTTCTATCGAAGTGACCTTACCTAGAACATTGCCTTGCCTTCATGATAATTGGGAAATTTTATTTTTCAAATATTTTTCAATTTTTTTATCTACTTTGGCCACAAAAATATGCATTCATAATTTTTGCATATATCATTTTTTGTTTGCATAATACATTTGCATTGTATAGATTTCTTCTTTTATACTTCATCAAAAATATATGAAAAAGGAAAAAATATAATAAAGGATATGGTTTAACAAGTTTAGATATCTTTGACATATTTGACTCAACCCGAGTTTGCTTATCCAAGCTTACTCTAGCTAGTATCCTTAACCATGTAGACCTTTATTGGTTTATCAGGCTAAGCATCCACGAGTCTCATTATTTGAGATTTTAAATTGTGGAGAACGAGAAATGATAGAGTTTGAAGTAAGTGTAAAGGGCAAGATAAACCTCATATTAATTACTTGTGGCCTTTATATCCCCTTTTGTAACCTTTACATTCTTGTCAACGCATGTATATATTGTTAATAAATAATCAAAAACGGTTATAATTGGTTTGTAGTCTCTTATGCATTTTTGACTAATCATTCGTGGTTGGTATAAGTATGTCTCAAGATTCTAAGTTAGAACGTTTTATATGCACTAGAATTATGTCATGTTTAATACTTAGCGCATGTTTTTCTTTTTATTCTTTTCCTTTTATTTGTGAGGACTAAAGAAAAATAAGAGCGGCTTATAAAAAAATGAGTGGCTAGAAAAAAAAAATAAAAAAATAAAAAAATAATTACACAAGACTCCAAAGAGGGGCAGTGTGGTGTTAATTATAGTAGCTATTAAATTCCAATATTACTCTCACAATGGTTGCGGGGATTTAATAGTTGCTCAATTCCAATATTACCTTGACGGGTTACCGGATTGAAGATCCAATGTCTCAAAAAGGTGGCAGATAAAAATTATTACGTGAGTTTTATTTTTCTTTTCTTAGCGAGTGAGTAGCTACTTATTAATGCATGATATAAGGATCTTACACATAAGGCGAATGACTTATTATTTTAGGTCGTACTTACATCAATTGTGGGCGGTTTTTCGAGTAATTGATGAGATGGTTACTTAGGATTAAAACCGTGCTTCCTTATTTTCAGATTTTGCACTTACATTTCATGCTTTAAATGATGAAAGTTTCTTTCAAGCAATTTTCTCAATAATAACCGGTCTTAGAGGCACAATAAGTGGGGGGTATAATGGTAACACCATTAATTTTTATGAATAAGTCGATGCAATTTCACTTATGAATAACAATGATCTCGTTTTTAAGCTTGGTATGGGGAAAGTGAAACTTGAGGATGATAAGAATTCATGGTACAAAATCCCTAATCAAAGTCATTTATTTCTTAATGAGTTATTTCCATCAAAATTATTTCAAGAAAAATACGAAAATATATAAATAGAATTGCTTTCCTTGCATTGCATTGTAAACATCAAAATCATGCATCATATAGTGTAGTATAGTGTAAAAGCATTTCATATTGGCCAAGGTGGATTAATTATGAGAAAAATATAATTTTGAGCTTTGAAATATTACATTGCATGAGGCCATGGCAATGGTCAAATGTAGGGGATTTGATATGAGTAAAAGCTCATATCAATTATAACAAATCACACCCTAAAACACAAAGAAAAAATACCAAATTATATGTCAAAAAGCAGTATTATGGTGTATTCTTTGTTATTTGTGATTTTGTAGGTAAAATGATATGATTTGGTGCAAACACGGATTTCAAGGCATTATTATTGAATAAAAGACAAAAGGACTCATTGTGACAAGTCTCTAAAGTCAAAGGACCTTTCATGACAATCTGCCAAAGTTGAAGGACTAGAAGTGTAAATTCAAAGAAAGTCAAAGAGCTCAAGTGAAAGTCAAATCAAGTCAAAGGGTCAATGTTGTTGAAACTCAAAGTCAAAGGGTTGATTATATCAAGTTCATAAAGTGCTTAGCTCAAAGCATCAATCTGCCAAAAGATAAGAGGTTGTTTATGTCAAATATGAAACTAAATTGGGCTTGATCCGAGTGAATCAACTATCAGCCAATGAGAGGCCAAGAAAAAGAAGATATGGATTGCCAGATATATCTCAATAAATGAGGCGAGAAAAGAATCACCACAGTGACCCCCACTAGCCAAACCAGCCAATCATATTTCACCATTAAGATAATGATATGTGTGATCATTTCTCATCCAATACAGAAGTGACACGTGGACAAGCTAACTCTAGAACGTGGATTTCGCTAAACGCACTTTCATGAAGAACTTCTAACATGAAAAATGATCGTGACGACAAGACGAGCCTAACCCAATCATCTAATTAGAAGGAGATCAAGAGAATCAGAAGTCCCCAATTTGATAAAGAACACTTAAAGATCAATTTACCAGAATTGGACACTTGGCAGCTTCTCATTGGCAAAGACACGTCACCTAACTCACCTCAGCATCACATCTCATCTATAAATACCACTAGATAGCTTTCATTTTGTGTAATGTAGTTAAGTGTGAAAACACACACACTTTAGCTTAAATATTATTTTCTCTCTCATTTTCTTAGTGTAACTACTTAGAGTGATTGACAACCACTCTAAGTGAGTTAGTTAGGAAGTTGTAACAGAATTTCACCATTAATAATAAACTTACAGTTCACAAATTCTCAATTCTCTACTTACCTTACTACATCTACTATTCATACCTTCATGATTGTGATTTTGTTATTCACCATGAATAACTGAATCAGTTAGTTGTTTTGGAAGCTTGTTGTGTGATCATCCTTGTTGCAGTTCAGTTCTATACCAGTCCTAGCCGTTAGCCATTGTTCAGAATTGTAGCAAGGTGATGATGATGATCCATGGTGATTGGAGTTGATCTGCGTGTTGCTGTTTGGTGAAAAGGTGTTGATTATCTTATAAGAGATTTCAGCACTCTCTTCTCCATCAATGGAGGCTTCTATAGCTAAACAGTTCTTAATCTGTTTACATTTTCCTCTAAATTGTTGTCTGCATGCTCAATTCCTAGATTTAGAGTAATATTGCTTGTGTTTTATTGATATTTGATCCTTTTGTTCTTGCTGATATGATTTGGTAGTTGGTAGTATTAATCTGCTAGATTTGATCTTGTTGATTAGCTTATAATCTGTTTCATTCAGTAACTAGTGTTTGGATCATATGAGAGCTTTTGATTTAGTCACTAAAATTGGATAAAACTTCTTCTCATTCACTCTATAAGTGGTCTAATACATGTATGCAAGTTTTGGAAGTCAAACAAATTGTCAAAGAGGTAAATGACATTGAAATGCTTTGGGTCAGTTTCATTAGTCCAAAACAGTCCACATTCAAACTAGCATAACTTGTTCAAAATTTGGAGTTAGACTAAGATTTTTATTGCATTATAAAATCCAATATCCTAGCTTTCAGTTTTGATAAGCCACTTAATACAGTTTTCATTGTAGAATAAGATAGAAGCTGTTAAAAGTCTCTATGAAAATAGCTGATACTGTTATAGCTTATTTCCATTTCCCATTGATCTACTTCATAAACCTGCCCTTTTTATTGCACAAATCTGTTGTACAAGTCATAAAAATAGGGTTTAACCTTGGTCAACGTTGGTCAACGTTGGTCAACATAAGCCCTTTTGAGCTTATTTGATTTTCTGGCTTATTTTTTGGTTGTTTTTCAAAATTTCTTGGACAGGTGTCTATATTTGGGGCTTATAAACATCTTTTTTGAAAACCAGACTTAGTTCTTATTCAAATAAGTTGTTCTCTTAAAAGTAGCTTATTCAAAAGTGCTTATTTGAGATTTAGACAACTTCAGCTTAAATCCTTGATCATGACTAGCTTATTTTGAATTTGGAAACTTTTGAAACCTATTTGAGCTTATTTGGTCAAGTAAAACTCTAGATATGGCTTATTTTTCAATAAGCCCTTTTTTCTCAAAATATTTTTGTTAATTGCATTTAGGTCCTAAAAGTTGTTATACTTGCTAGTTTGTTAGAAATCTGTTAAACTATCTAGGTTTTGCTATTAAGTCCCTGTTTTTTGTTAGTTTGTTAATTTTAGTTTCATAGTTTGTTAAACTTGTTACATTTGGTTAGTAGTTTGTTACATTTACATTTTCAGTCCTTTAGCTTTGCACATTTACATTTTTAGTCCTTATACTTTCATCAGGTTTACATTTTGGCCATTCATTCTTGTTGTGCATTAACTGGTTGTACATTGTGTTTAATACTTGGTATGTGCAACATGTTTTTAGTGTAGTACGGTTACGTAGACGATATTATTTTTATACTTTTGATGGTTTTGTGACAATTAGACATAGAATACCATAACTTTGACAATCAAATACCAAGAATAATAAAGTGACTTGATTGATATCGATCATTCAACTTGTAAAGATATCGAGAGAGAAACAAACTTGAAAAATACAAATATTATGTATGCATCTTCTCCTAAATCCTTCATAGAAAAACATTTACCAAGATAATCCTTAACAGCTTTAAGTCTTGGTATGTTACTTCCCTTGATTAATATGTCATGAATATATAGAACTAGGAATACTACATCACTCCCACTAGCTTTGCGATATACACATGGTTCATCACGATTTTGAATAAATCCAAACTTTTTGATTTCTTCATCACATCGCTTATTCTATTGGCGTGATGCTTGCTTCAAACCATAAATGGATCTTTGAAGTTTGCACACGTGTCCTGGATACTCAGGATCAACATACCCTTCTGGTTGCTTCATATAGATG
Organism: Glebionis coronaria; assembly: GCA_025667525.1. Classification (NCBI taxonomy): domain Eukaryota; kingdom Viridiplantae; phylum Streptophyta; class Magnoliopsida; order Asterales; family Asteraceae; genus Glebionis; species Glebionis coronaria. The sequence goes on along the minus strand of CM046882.1, from coordinate 169,911,539 downwards.
TCTTCATCTAAGAGACCATTCAAGAAGGCAGTTTTAACATCCATTTGCCATATCTCCTAGTCATAGTATGCTGCTATATCTATGAGAATCCTAATAGCTCTTAAGTCTGCTACAGGAGAATATGTCTCCTCGTAGTCTACGCCAAAAGTTTGATTAAAACCTTTAGCTACTAATGAGCTTTATAGGATTGTACTTTTTCGTCCATGTCGATTTTCTTCTTGTATATCCACTTATGTCTCACTACTTTAGTATTTGGTGGATCTACAAGAATCCAAACATTATTAACTTTCATGGATTTCATTTCCTCATCCATAGCAACCATCCACTTATCCTTTTCAGGATCAAGTATGGCGGATTTATATTAGCAGGTTCACCAAGATCTGCTACTTCATCATCATCCTCTATGTTAAGACATATATTGCTATTTGCGTTTTTAATCCTTGCGGATCTACGCAAAAGAACTAATTCTGGTGGAACCGCCAGACTCTCTGGTTCTACAGGAATTACATCGCTAGTATTTTCAGAAGGTAATGTATCTATATGACTCTCTTCAAGATCATAATTTCTCCCACTGAATTCTTGATTTACAAGATCACTTTCAAGAAAGTCTCCATACCTAGCAACAATCACTTTGTTCTCTGGTGGATAATAAAAGTAGTAACCCATAGTTTCCTTAGGGTATCCTACAAAGATACATTTCATAGATCGTTGTTGGAGTTTGTCACCCGAGTCACATTTCACATACGCCTCGTAACCCCAAACCTTTAAATAAGACAAATATGGCTTCTTGCCATGCCATAGTTCATATGGTGTCCTATCGACCTTCTTTGTGAGAACCATATTTAAAATGCGAACAGCAGACTCTAAAGCATAATCCCAAAAGGATAAAGGTAAAGTTGGAAGATTAAACATAGATCGTACCATATCCAATAATGTACAATTTCTCTTTTCGAATACACCATTTTGTTGTGGAGTATAGGGAGAAGTAAGATGCTGAATAATTCCATTCTCACTTAGATAATCTATAAAATCTTGACTTAAATATTCACCACCTCTATCAGAACGAAGGGCTTTAAACTTCTTTCCTAGTTGCATTTCTACTTCTGCTTTAAACACTTTGAATGTTTCAAATACCTCATGTTTATGCTTACGTAAATAAACATAACCATAACGACTATAATCATCCGTATATGTTAAGAAGTAGCTAGCACCTTTCCTTGACACATGTCTAAGTGGTTGATAAAAGAGATTTTGTTTACCCTTTTTATTTCTATTATCGTTCCTCGATTCACCCGAATTGATTTCTGGTTAACGTTTCGACTTACTTTGTTTTTGGTAAACGTAAAATGGATATTTTAAACTAAAAGCTATTTAATATGAAAACTATTTTATCTAATTTAAAGAAAATCTAATTTTAATAAAAATGTAAACTAACGAAAAAAAACTTAATTTTATAAAACTTTAAATAAAACAAAACTAAATTTTATAAAAAAAAACCAATTTGACGAAAACTAATATTTAAAGCTAAATAAAATAAAACTATTTTAAATAAAAGTAATTTTAAAACTAATTTATATTTAAAAATAAAAGTAAATCCATTTTAAATAAACAAAATAAAATGAAAACAAATTTAAAGTTATAAAAGTAAATAAAAATATTTTTATCTTTTTATATAATTTTTTTAAATAAAACTGAATTTAATAAAACTTTCTAATTAAAATTAGTTAAAACATAAAACTTAAAAAAACTTGTTTTAAACTACCTTTAAATAAAACTGACAGAATTTAAAAAGCTATATTAATAACAAAACGCATTAACAAACATAAAAAGTAGTCCTAGCTAAGTGGTTGGGGCGTTTGTCTTATATGCGAGAGGTCCTGGGTTCGAGTCCCAGGACAGATAATATTTTATGATATTTATTTTATACTTTTTAGCTATAATGGAATTTTGAGAAACCAAAACAAACAGAAGCACCGAATATCAGCAAATACAACTCGAATGCAATAAGCAGATAAAAAACAAACACAATCAGCTGAAGTCTATAAAATTAAATAAGCAAATTATAGACACCAATCTAATAAACACAAATCAGGATACTGAATAAGCATTTAAAAATGAAAACCAAATAAGCTGAAACACTGGACTAAAAAGCAATAACAGACTTAAGCTAATAAAAACATAAACCAAGCAAGCACAATGAACATTACTTAAATCCAAAACAAATAAGCCACTACGCAAATAAGCTGACACAAAAAATCAAAGAAACAGATATCAAATGAGCAAATTAATAAGCATACTATAAATCAAATAAACATATAAAAACTAGAGAACAATATAACATAAGCAGATATGACAGTACTTTGAATAATAACCAAACAATATAAGCAGATTCGAAAATTATTAAAACTAGAAGCAAAAAAATCAATAGTAACTTACCAAATAAACCAATTTAACAAGCAGATACTTAAACAAATATACTAGCAGTTCAAAAACAAATAAAAGCAGATAAACAACTTAAACAATAAACTTAACAAATAAAATTAAAAAGAAGAAGAACACCTTGTGTCGATCCGTTGAGCCGAAGGTAGGCGCTGTGCCTCCTTTGAACCGAGAACAAAACATCACCACCTTCGAATAACCGTATCATCACCATCATCATCCTCTTCCAAACGAACCAATCGAACCCAAACGGTAGCTCGATCCAATCACTCTCGAAGAACATTAATATATATTTATTTTATTTATTTTTTTTATATTTTTTTTATAATAATAACACAAACAGTAACAGCAAATAATTAAAAAGAGTAGGATAGATCGAAATTTGCAATGAATTAAAAAGAGACGAAAATTAATAAAATTAAACTTTCATTGATAATTAAAATCATTACAAAACTTGAAACTGAAAAATACAATTAACCTAAAATTAATTTGCATAAAAATTAAATCTATTTTAACCTACTCCTAATTAATTAAAAAACTAAAAATAAAGAAAAGCTTAAAAAATGGACTATCCTTTCTCTGATTATTCTCCCCTATTTATAGATGAACCAGGAGCTTTGGGGTCTTCATTCTCTCTCCAAGGGTTTCACTCTCCATCGTTTGATCAAGCTTGAAAAGAAAGCCAAATCTTGAGCCGTTGGATCTTCTGTTTGTTCTCTTTCTTCACGCGGATTGCCACATCGGATGGATTGAGGACCACCTTGTGCTTGATGCGATTTTTGGGGGGATTTATTTCCCTTTGGGTGAATTACCCAATAAGGGTAAAAGCCCTAAAATCTGTTAAGTAAAATTGATGGGTGAATTAGGGTTTTTTTGGTTTGGGTAAAAAAAACTGTGTTTGAGAGAGAAGGAAGGAAGGTGAGGTACACCTCTTTTGTATCGGAGTAAATAAGGGTTGGGTGAATAAATATGTTTTTATAAAACTGAGTGGAGTGGGGTTAAAAATTTTGTTTATTAAAAACGTATTCTGGGGTGAGAGTTTGACTAGGAGTGAGGGATTGTGTGAGGAGTAACACGTGTGGGAGGGTGAGAGTGTAAATGTGTGTTTTATTTAAAACCGTGTGTGGGATATGGTAAAAATAGCTTATTTTGTGTGAGGGTTGACCGAGGGTTGTGAGGTTTGACTGGACAATTTAAATAGCAAATGAAACATTCCGTCCCATTTAAATGTAACATGGGCTTTGGCCCATTTTTGTCAAACAACTCCCGAAAATCTTAAGCCAATGGGCCATAATGGGCTTTTAGTTAAATATGAAGTTAATATCCATAAATGGGCCTTCAAAACCCATTTAGCTAATGTGGGACCCACAAAGCTCGACTATCTTAAAAAGATTTAATCCGCTAAAAATTTAGCTCGATTCCGGCTTTTGTCGATCTTTTCTTTAAAACCGTGTCGGTTCAGCCGGTTTTCGTGAACTTGGGCACACTCTTGGTCTTTATCTTCGTCTTTTCTTGGACTTTTCTTCAACATTTGACCGTGAAATCCCGTGTTTTCTCTTCTTTTGATCATTTGTACCTATTTTAAGACAAAAACACAAAACCACGCGTAATTCCGACTTTTACGATATAAAACACATGATTAGGTCTTGTTTTTCCTTGATTTTAGTGGCAAAAGGATAAGTGTTTTCACACTTATTAAATCCCCTACACTTGACCATTGCAATGCCCCCATGTAATGCATTATTTTAAAGCATAAAGTTACATTTTTCTCATTAATAACCCATCTTGGCCTTTATTAAGATATACTATTACTATGACGAAAAAAAAATCTAAAGGAGTCAAAAGTTATAACAATTTATTTTATTAGATGGAAGAAACTCGTAAAGAAATCTAAGACTTGAATTAGGGCTTTGGTGTCATGAATATTAATCACCCTCAAGTTTCACGTTCCCCATACCAAGCTCAAAAACGAGATCATTGTTATTACAAGTTAGCATAACTAACACTTACTCATGTGGTTTATTTAATCACTTAGACCCCCTTATTCCTACGGTGTATCTCTTGTATTTTATTTTTGTCTTGAATGATCACGAGGATGCATTTTTGACTTATTTCGATAATTTATTAAGGCCGAAAATAAAGTGGGACGATTTAATCAATAGTTAGCTAAAGGACAAAATCTTTTAAAACTGCTTCTCGAAACCTCATAAAGTTCATATCTTGGCATAACTCGTTTCACGATTTGAGACCTTTCTCGGACCGATATTTAGCTTGTACTTCAAACTTCAAATCTTGAGAGACGATCTTGAAATTATGGTCTTCTCTTCATTTTGGTATACATCTTCATTAGGAGTGAAAGATGCTTCAAACGTTGACCACGACTTCTTCATTTATCCTCTTCTTTATTTAGGATTTTGATATACAACGATCCGCCTCCTTTTCGGACTTGGATCTATTTATCCTCATACCTTGTTAGGGTCTTTTTGGATAGACTTCTCCATGATCTTTAGGGGAGTAATTGCTTCTCGTCGTGTGTCTTGATCCATCATATTGATTTGGATTAATGATCTTCACAATCTCTTAGGATCTTTAGCAAAAAAAGTGAATCCTCATGCCTTGTTAGGGCCTTTTTGGATAAGCCAATCTTCGCGTCCCGCTTCAATAAGTTATGCCTTGGCTATGAACTCTAATTAATACCGAGCAACTTGTAAACGATCTTGTGCTAGAAGCTAAGTAACTTTTCAAATCGTACAACCTTATTTATTGCAAATATATTTATTAACAAGTGATGGGAGAAAAAGCTCATAATTAACTCACATAAGTTAATGAAAGAATACCAAACTTATAATTAACTCTATCATCTCTCGCTCTCCACAATTTAAAATCTCAAGGAATGAGACTCGTGGATGCTTAGCCTAATAAACCAATTAAGGTCCATATGGTTAAGGATACTAGCTAGAGTAAACTTGGATAAGTAAACTCGGGTTGAGTCAAAATATTCACGACGGGCCTAATATATCGAAGATATCTAAACTTGTTAAAACCATTTTATTTATTTATTCCATTTTTGACTTTATTCTTGAAATAAAAGTTATTACGATGCGATGATAAAAGGAAAGAAAATAAATAAAAATACTACTAGGCCAAAATAGATCAAAAATTTGAAAAACGTAGAAATTTTTTTTAAAATTTTCCGGTTAAAATGGGGTCAAATTCATGGAAAAGGCCACTAAAATTTCGATAGAAATCCCCCTACACTTAATATAAACATTGTCCTCAATGTTTAAGCATGTGGGAGAATAAACTCCCCTATACTTAGGACAATGAGTACGTTGTTTAAAATCGAGCTAAGGAAAGGACAACTAAAGTGATTACATTTATTTTTATACAAGATTGAATCACAATAGCAAAAACTTATCGAAGGAACCAGGTACACGGGTAACACGGGAACACGGGTCTCGTCAAAAGTACCAAAAGTGGATCATTAAGCACATGTCCCTTCACATCACAACACAAACAACAAACAACCTACACGGCTCCCCCTACACTTATTGTAGAAAATTGATAAAAGATAGAACATCGGGTTGCCTCCCGAGAAGCGCTTGTTTTTGTTAACCGAGTCACGAGCCTGACTCGACCCCGAATTAAATGGTCCATGGGGAAACCTCGAATGTTATACCGGGATCAAAAATCTTATCCTCGGTCCCGGAGGAACATAATAAATGAGAGGCAGGAGGATAAGTCATGAAAGGTAGAAAAGTCCTCTCGACATAAGAAAAGTAAGTGAAGTCTTGATCCACGGGAGGTGGAATGGGTAAAGGAGACAAATTGTCATCCCCCAAAGACATAGGATGGTCACTGTTCGGCAAAGCCGTAAAGGTATCAATCATAGAATGGTCAATGTCACCTCCCGGGTCAAAGAACTCATCCTCATTTCCCGGTATGAAATGAGGAGAGAAAAAGCGATACATCACTTGCGTGGGTGTGCACGCGGTAGGACGGGGTGGTAACATAATATGAGAAATATCAGAAGACATATCTACCACCCGCGTCACCTCACCAGACCGAATCAAATGGAAGGTAGGGTCAAATCTCTCCACCTCCTCTACGATGGGAGGTGGCATGGCTAACAAAGGATGCTCATCAATAGCAATAGAGTCGGAGCTATCAATGTCCTCAATCCTCTCTTCAAAGAGAGGATTCACCTCACTAGAGATGTAGGCGTCATCAAAATCAAATAAAGGGTTCAAATAAATCTTGAAAGTTTCCTTTTGAACTTCTTCATCGGATAGTGACTCGTCATCACTAGAAGTAAAATCATCATCGAGATCAAAAAGGGGATTAGAGAAAGCCAAAGAATCGTCTCCCAAGATGTCGGTGGGAGGTAATGAATCATCACTAGAAAGAGATTCACACTCATCGTCACTATCGAAAGCAACTGTAGGCTCACTTTGGATTGGAATAAGAATCTCATCGCAAGGAATAGTGATAAGACCCTCATCCCCCATGATGAGAGAGGCATCGGTCTCCGTAGTGGAAGAATCGAGAATAGGAGTGGTTGAATCCTTAGGCTCGAGAGCCGGCAAGTCGATCTTTTCTTTAAAACCGTGTCGGTTCAGCCGGTTTTTCGTGAACTTGGGCACACTCTTGGTCTTTATCTTCGTCTTTTCTTGGACTTTTCTTCAACATTTGACCGTGAAATCCCGTGTTTTCTCTTCTTTTGATTATTTGTACCTATTTTAACACAAAAACACAAAACCACGCGTAATTCCAACTTTTACGATATAAAACACATGATTAGGTCTTGTTTTTCCTTGATTTTAGTGGCAAAAGGATAAGTGTTTTCACACTTATTAGTGGTCCACACACATCAGTATGTATTAATCCAAGTAGATCAGTAGCTCTTTCAATATTATTATTAAAAGGTTTATTGGTCATCATCCCAGAGATACAAGACTCATATTTATCAAATGATTCATCATTGATATTTTCCAAAAGACCTTCACGTTGAAGCTTTTGTATACGAGTCTTCCCAATATGGGCAAGTCTACAAAGCCAAAGATAACAAGAGTTCTTGTCAAAATTTCTCTTCTTATTCATGCTAAAGACAGATTTATTATTCTTGGATTCATTATCATGCATGTCTATTTCAATCACACCATTCACAGAAATTGCATTAAAATAGAAAATACCATCTTTCCAAACAAAAATTCCATTATTATCAATCGTGTGAACGAATCCATTATTCAACAAACAAGAAAAGGAAATAACACCCCTAACAATTGTAGGTGCATAATGACAATCATTTAAAATTAGTACTAAACCCAAAGGTAAAACTAAATTAAATGTTCCTATAGCTTCAACTGCTGCTTGTACGCCATTGCCCACTTGCAGAAAATGTTCCCCATAGGAAAGCTTCCTTTTTAGATTAAATCCCTGCAGCGTATTACAAATACTAATACCGTATCCCGTATCATATACACAGGAATTTAATTTGTATGTTATGTTGAACAATTCCATCATAAATAAAGTACCTGAAGCTGCGGCGCTCTGCTCAGACTTCTTCTTTATTTCTTGCAACTCTTCGAGGTAAAGAGGGCAATTCCTCTTCTAGTGACCACTTGCCTTGCAATGGTGACAAGTCTCATCCTTCTGAGATCTATTCTTCTTGACAAAGTTCTGCTTAGGTTTTGAATAAGTCGCAACTTGTTTGCCCTTATCACCCTTGTCTTTGCCTTTCTTCTTGTTCGCTTGCGGTTTTGGCTTACTCACTCTACCCTTTTGTATGGTTAGTACAGGAGGCGTAGAAGTAGATGCCTTGTCTTTTAACCCCTTTTCATAGTCAATGAGCATTGCATGTAAATCATAACTGTCTTCCCCGTGCGATGCATATTATAGTTTCGAACAAAATCATTGGTGTCCTTGTTAACGAACCTATTGATCAAGTTGATAGCCATATTATGATCATAGGGTTGTCCTAGTGCAATGAGTTGTTCCATATGACCCATCATCTCCAAGTAATGGGCACTTACAGACTTTCCTAGAGCTTGCTTGCAGCTATGCAAAGCATCTACTAAGTCGTAGATATCCACAGCTTGCGGCTTCTCGAACATAGCCTTGAGCTCATCAAGCATTCGATTAGGTGAAAATAGCTCATACTTCTATTGAAGTGGAGGAGCCATTTTACCTAGCATTAAACAAGCCACCTTAGAGTGCTTCTTAACATTAGCAGCGTGTTCAAGTCTTTGCGCATCAGATGCTCCTTCAGCAAGATCCTCTGGATATGGAGTAGTCAAGATATCAATAGTACCCGCTTCTCTCAAGACAATTCTTAGTGAGCGGTACCAATCATTGAATTTTGGGCCAATAAGTTCAGGACGTTCAAAGAAAGCTTTGAACGCAGAACTTATAGTGTTATTGGTGGGTTGAGCCATTTCTACATAAATAAGTTCAAATATTAGTATTTTTGATAACAAAATACTTTCAAGAAAATAAAATTACCCTGGTATAATAAACCATATTATTTTCCTTGAATTCTAGAACTATATTGACATAGATTCATTACATCAGTTGATCTGCTAGTAATGAATGTACTCAACATAGCGACTTGTCGAACAATTCAATTGACAAACCATTTTCAATTTCTAGATATTTAAGGGATTTACATTGCCAAAAAACCGTTTGCATTGTAAACATGTTTCATCCCTTTTGAATGCCTTAAGTTTCCAGATCTCACTGAGTAACTTAATTAAGTCGTCTAATCTGAGTAACGTAAAACCATCATACGAATTCTCATACTATGAAAGTTTTCTCTCAATCACAACATCACCCAAAAATCTCATTTGATGACGTAGTAATTTTAAGTGTTCGTCAATTAGGAGCATTCGACTTAAATTTTAAGGGTATAAATTTTGATGTCAAAATCAATGTATGGAGAAGCATGCATACAACTCCATAGCATAAGTTTAATAAAACATTTAGTAAACTTTTTCACGAGATTAATTTCTACATAAATTATGTTGAGGTATTGGTTAAACCAATTAAAGAATTTACCCACAACTATTCACAACGTACGTTTGCTGAAACTCGGCTACGCACAAAGCAATACCCTTATTCATTGTGTTTCGGATGTGACTTTGTGGTAAATCACCCTTAAGGTATAATCCAATTAATAATCGTAGGTAATTTCAATTTGACGCACAGGCGAGCCAGGAATTTGGTCAGAGACTAATGGCATAACACCTCCTTCCTTAACCGGGTACATGAACAGCGGTGCGTTAAACCCACTTTATAGTTTGTCAAAGGAGTAGGCCGTTAGATTATTATTGCAATTCACCAATCAACGTAATCTTATGTAATTTAAATCTCTAATAAATTATTATTTTAATATGATTTAGTCCATATTATTTCTTTTCAAGAAAACCCTTGTTTATAACAAGTCAACAATTTTTAATATAAACAAGTAAAAAAACTAAATCATAAACACATAATAACAATTTACATGTGCAATAATTAAATCAAATAGCCACATGCATATGATTTATTCAATATTCATCGGATCTAGGTCTTTATATTCATATAAAAGCCTTCCCTAATTCATGATTTATTGAATAATCACGTAGCACATAAAATCATATAACCATACAATTTTACGATCCATGAAAAACATGCACATTATCATGGATTCTCTCACAAATCTTAACAATTAAATCTCTACGGATCGTAACCATACATGACATAACAACTAATCATGCAATTTAATCTAAAATTATCCCACATGTAATTTAGGGTTTCAAAACAATTCTTTTTTTTTATTAAAAATTCGGCCAAAACCCTAATTTTTAAAAAAATAAAACCCTAATTTTAAGAAAACCTATAAAACATGTAGTTTTAACTCAAAACAACTATTAGTTAAAAAAACTTTAGATTTTTGATAATTATAACATGTTAAAACGACTCTCCATGCCACTGAAGGTTTTTAAACATCATAACAATTATATAAAACCCTAAACGAGATCAAAGCACACATAGCGAAAGCGATTTAACAAGATCATAATAATAACATAATTATAATTAATCGAGTTAGGGTTACATACCTTTACGCTAAAGCAAATCCACAAGACAAAGAACGAATCACCAATTCGAGTTTATACTATATATCACCAAGATATAGTCTAAAGACATACTATATTACGATCTTGTACACACGTAATACAACGAGCTAACCGTGATTCTATCATGTGTAAATCGAGCTATAACGATAGTATAAAATCTACCCAACAACCCTAGAGAGGGGCTAGGACTAGATTTAAACTAAAACCGAGCACCAAGAAAAACCACACCAAACCCCTTTGTGGGTTGGTGTTGCGACCGACCAAGAGAAAGAAAGAGAGGAGAGATTGAAGTATTGTAGAATTATGAGGGGTGAGGGGATGTATTTATAGGCCTAAAAGTCTTGTAGCCCAAACAAATAAAAGGCAAGTTTTTGCCTTCCCCTTGTGTGTCCTAACCGATCATCGAACACCCCTTCATGGGGTGTTCTGGAACCTTCCGCCCATCTTTCTTTTTAATACTCTTTCTATATATAATTTAACACTCGTTAATACTTTACTTTTAATTAATTAACGATCGTTAAAAAATATGTCTCGGTTTAATTTAATAAATACATAAATATATATTTATTAAATAAATTAATAAATATATTTATTAATTAAATTAACTCTTAATAAATGTGAAAACACTTATCCTTTTACCACTTAATTATAATAATAACCAAGCCAAAACGTGTATTTTATGTCGTAAATGTCGAAATTATGCGTGGTTTGTGTTTTTGTTGTGTTTTAGGACCAAAATGTGAAAAAGGAAGAAAACACGGGATTGCACGGGCTTTTATCGAAGAAAAAGACAAAAGACAAAGTCAAAAGATCAAGAGTGCAAAAGATTGGAAGTCAATGGGCCTATTTTGAAGATTTATTGAAGAAAAAGACCAAAGACGGAAGATTTACAAGTCGAAGAACCCAAGTCTAATAAATGAAGAAATTATAAGACGAGTTCAAGATTTTATCGACAAATCCAAAGCCAAAGTCGAGACCTTAATTTAATTTAAAGACGAGACGACAAAGAAAAGAAAAGAAAGAAGACAAGCCACCAACCACCTATCAACTCTCCTCTCCTATAAATACCACCTCACTTGTCATTTGAGGGTTGGTTAGTTAGTTTAGATTAGGAGTAGTGTATATTTAATTTCTCTCTCTAGTTTTTACTTTCTCTCTCAAGATTAATATATAGAATCTTTTTAATTTAATGTTTTTAAATTGTTGAATCTTGAATCTTTATAATCTTAATCAAGCTTTTCAATAATCTCATCCTTCCTTTCTTGTTTTGATTTGATAAATTTAGTTTTATTGATTTGGTTGTGTTTTTGAGTTTTTGATAGATTTGATTAAGTGGGTTTTGATTGATTTGGTTTTTATTGTTAGTTTTGTTGATTTGGTTTGATTGATTATTGTTAGTTGATGATTAGTGGTTAGTTTAGTATCATTTTTAGCTTTGATTTGGTTGTTTTAAGATAAATTCGTGTTTCGTAAATGGGTTTTATTTGTTTTCCCAACTGTTATAATTTTTCCCGAACCAAAAGTATTTTTCTCGAATGAAGCTTTTTAGTAAAAGTCCCGAAGGAGTAATTTTAGAAAAATACCGAATGAAGTTTTGAAATTATTTTTTCCGAATAAAGCAATTGATAAAAAATCCCGATGAAGGATTAAAAAAACAAATACCAAATGAAGGGTGTTAAAAATATATTCCGAATGAGCCCAATTTCCCGAACAAAGAATTGTCGTGCTAGCTTGCTTGTTTCCCATGTTTTGGCACCAAAAAAGGAGCTGCTAGCCTGGGTCCTTCCAGCTACTAGCTTGCCTGCTTGTTTAGTTATTAGTATTGTTCCGCAGTCGTTTAGTTTTATCTGAAAGTTTCTCTGATTTCAATTCTGAAAGTCACGTATTTTTATGTTGTCCCAAATAATATGATAGATTAAGATATGAGATGGAAAAGATATGAATTTTAGAGAGAGAAAGTAGTGAGAGAAAATAGAGAGAAGAGGTGATTAACTTGTAGAATATTAGATTAAGAAAGATTAGTTACAAATGATCATCCCACCCTCCTAACATGCTAGGAGGGTAGTATATATAGTCCACCCACATGCGGGCTTTAATGGACTATATATTGTCCGGGCTTGACTTTTGGACTTTAATTAGTTTAAATCCAACCCGTAAACCACGACTAATAGACTACTTATTACAACGTTCTAATTAATGTTACAATAGAAACCTATGACCGAACATTCTTGTTTGACTCAATATTTTGAGGCTAACAATCTCCCCCAATGTGAGGTCATTCCTCTTCGATATTTGGAGTCCAATGGAGATTAATGAATTTCGTCATAAATGAGTCTTGAACGTGTAACAGTAGTTTTGTTCCTTCATGCTGTGATCTTTGAGCCTTTGTCGTTGTCTTTCGACTTAGTCTTTTATCTTGAGATCTTCAAATCATTCTTGACTTGTCTTTGCCATCTTGTGATCTTGTGTCTTTATCTACATGCTCACACTCCTAATTGTTGAATAAGTCTTTGGGCGTGAATATGTAGTTTTGAATCTTTGACTTTGCTGAGTACATCGTGACGCCACCTTCTCGAGACAAAACATAGACACGGACTGAATGGCTATGACATTCGTCCTAAATCGGTAGCGTTTTACCTCTGGTCGGTGAAGACCGTTATACGATATTAAATACCGTACCTGTGATTAGGTAGGTTCAATTAAGAATCTCCTTGATAGGGTTTCGCGGCTGTACTAGCCGTTCTTTTTACTCGACCGTCTCAAAGCAAGACTGCGAACATAAAGAGTGAATCAATTGGATAAATATCCGCTTGATTAAAGTTGTCAATTAAAATTCCTGGAACAAGTTTGATTCATTAAGAATCTTACCATTGTTGTTTTCCAGTTGACACAAGTTTGATTCATAAGAATCTCACAAATCACCTACCGTAGCGCTGTTTGATGTTGACGCTAGAAGGATTTCCATTTGTCACTGTGAATATTAATGAATATCACTCTGAATGTTCTGGCAAGACCATAAAGATATTGCGTAGAAACCTGAAACGAGTTTGAATCAATTCAGAATCAAACCACTGTTGCTTTTCAGTTTTACATATGTTCAATTCATAAAGAATCTTGCATATGACCTACCGAAGTGCTGTTTGATGTTAACACCTGACGGATTTCCACTCATCATTGTGAATACTAAGTAGTATCACTCTGAGTGTTCTAGCAATATCACAAGGATATAGCGTAGGACTCTCTTGATCTTCATCCGTGTGTCCTAACGAGATTTGATTGATCTCTTGGCTCTAGACTCGATTTGTGCACTTTTAGTGTTCGGAGGTTGGAGCAGATGCCACCTATTCAATATCAACTATCTCGGAGTGTGAAAGTCAATAGAAGTCGTGTTGATCTCCGTGACAATAAAACAAACTTCTTTTGAGAGAAGCCTGAGTAGCTAGGAAAGGGTTGTGCTTCACATCACTGGGTCCATGATGAGTTAGTCTTCATGATGAGTTGACCCGGTTTCTGCCTAAGTTGTATGGAGGGCTTCTTTCTTTATACCCTTTATCCTTACATTTCTTTTTATTCTTCAACCCCTTCAATGCTTACCAAGACATCATTAATAGCACCTTGTTGTGATTGTTCCAGTGCTATCATCAGTACTTAGTCGGCATTCAGCTGCGTTCACATTCTACTCCATCTTTCCTAAGGACTTCTAATAATCTATTGGATTGTCCCTGGGAAGATCCCTCCGGTTCTGGTTGGATCATAGGACTTTAACCTAACCACCCTTTTGACACCAATAACGTCGTCAATTAAAGATGTTGTGGGTATTTGATCGTAACCATGAGTGCTTGAGTCTTTTAGATCACATTTTAATCACATTTTCTCCCCCTATCTCTAATATATATAAAATCTTTTGATATTAGAGATACCAAATTTGATTAAAATACATTTTAAAAAATAGTCTTGAAAATCTTTGGGAGAAAAATGTGTCAAACTTAGCATGAATTTTGGAACGCTCTCCCTCAAAAATTGATCCAATGGAATTGTTATTACGAGGATTTGATCCACATTAAACTTTTGAGGATGGGAGTTGTTGAACACACAATTTTTGAAAGATTTTGAATATCATTGAGAAATGTTTGAAAAAAATTTGTGTTCAACGCTTTTTGAAAAATCATTTCTTTTTGTCGAAAAGGTTTTTCTAAATCATAAACTTGAGTTCATAGACTTTGAATGTCTTGACGAATCTACTCAAGTGTAAGAAGATTTCTCTTCTTTTGCTAAGGGTAAGGGTACAAAATCATACACTCCCCCGTGAATATAGTTTCGGGTTGCAATCTGAAAGTGATTACAAGCCATTGTGTTGAGCTCAAAACGTTGAATGTTTTGTGACCAGCTCAACCCGTGATAGATTTCTCTACCCGTTGCTTGGAAATATTGTCCAAAATAGACAATTTCCTGTTGAAAAGATAGAAATGACATGTTTTGAAAAATATTTACACCTTTCATTCGAGCTTTATGTACACACTCGTGTCATTATTGAGCGACATTTCTAGGCACGTCCATATTATCGATACTGAAAGACATGTCGAGAAGAATATTTATTTTCAACGATTTTTTAATTTGGTATTTTTCTTTTTCATTAATATTTACACGTAGATGTTTGATAGATAAATCAAGCAGGCTTCTTTGCCAGAACCTCCAGTTCTGCTGGAGTCAAACATCTCATACCAATTTGCCTAACAAGATACGCAAACCTCTCTTTCGAAAGAGCTTTTGTAAACAAGTCAGCTAATTGGTAATCAGTTCCAACAAAGTATAATTCGACAATACCCTTTTCAACTTGTTCCTTAATGAATTGATATCTGACATCAATGTGCTTCGTGCGGGAATGATGTACCGGATTGCAGGAGATGGCTATGGTGGACTTTGAGTCACAGTACATAGGTACTTTATCAAAGTGGAAACCATAATCCGTGAGTTGTGTTCTCATCCAAAGAACTTGAGCACAACATGCAGATAAGGACACATACTCCGCTTTGGTTGATGACAATGATGTGCAATCCTGCTTCTTGGAAGACCATCCCACAAGCTTATCTTGACCTAGAAATTGTGCACCACCAGAAGTACTTTTACGTGTATCAAGACACCCTACATGATCAGAATCTGAATAGGCTGTTAGAAAGAAACCGGTTTCCCTCGGATACCAGAGTACCATGTGAATGGTATTCTTAAGGTACCGAAAGATCCGTTTAACCTCCTTGAGTTGCTTTTCAGTGGGTCATGCTTGATATCGTGCACAATAGCATGTAGCATGATGAATGTCAGGTCTGCTTGCTGTCAAGTACATGAGGGACCCGATCATGGAACGATATCTCGTTTGATCTATGGGTAATCCCTCCAAGTCAGCATTTAGGGATGTGGTTGATAAAGGTGTTCCAACGGAGTCACATGATGTCATACCATGCTTTCTGATTATCTCTTGACAATACTTAGCTTGGTTAATGAAGATACGACTTGGGGATTGGTGAACTTGAATTCCTAGAAAGAATTTTAGTTTGCCGATCATAGACATTTCAAATCAGTTGTGCATTACTTTTTCAAACCGTTTTGAAAGTTTAGGGTTTGTAGACCCGAAAATAATGTCATCAACATAAATCTGCACAAGCAAAATGTCATCCCCATATTTATAAGTGAACAAAGTTAAATCAATGGAACCTTTTGAGAAACCTTTGGAGACCAGAAATTTCGAGAGCTCGTCGTACCACGCCCTTGGAGCTTGCTTGAGTCCATATAGTGCTTTGTGGAGACGATTCACCTTGTCAGGATAATGAGGATTGACGAATCCTTCTGGCTGCGTGACATAGACTTCTTCCTTCAAAGGACCGTTCCATTCGAGCTACTGGTGCAAATGAATCCCTTATGTGCAGCATAAGCAAGAAAAATCCGGACCGCTTCCATTCGAGCTACTGGTGCAAATGATTCTTCGAAATCAATACCCTCTTTCTGTCCATACCCTTTAGCCACTAGCCTAGATTTATTCTTGATAATCATGTTTTCTTCATCCATCTTGTTTTTCCAGATCCATCGAAGATTTACTGGTGTTATATCGTATGGTCTGTCAACAAGTTCCCAGACTTTAAGTCTTTCAAATTGTTGAAGTTCATCCGTCATCGATTCAATCCAAGCATGATCAGCTAATGCTTCTTTGATGTTTTTCGGTTCTGCTGAACTCACGGCGAGTACGAACATACAAACATCGGCATCGGTGTTAAGCTGTCGTCTTGTGCGAACGGGCTGTGAATGGTTTCCAATGACATGAACCAAAGGATGATCTCGGGTCCAATGATGTGTTGAAGGATGTCGTTGGTAGAACGTATGCATATTTACGGATCAACATGGCGAGTAGAAGACTCTCCAGTTTCGTGTACCGGTGTACCGAATGGGTTGATAAATTCGTCTTCGTCAGATAATGCATTGTCTGCTTGATTTGTGTTCTCTGAAGCAATGACAGTAGTTGTGGATGTTGTAGGATCGATTGTTGAAGTGATATTCTGAGGAGGTAAATCATCATTCTTTTCATGAGGGTCAGCGGAAGACTTCGATACAACTTGTTTCTCCCCTGTGAAATATTTATCATACATTGGTCCATATAACATTTCCAACTCTTCAGTTGTCGTGTCGACTATCATATCAGCTCTAGGAACATTTTTCTGGAACTAGCGTTGAACTTGACGGTTCATTGCTGTGGTCTGGAGTTCTAAGTTCTGTGCGGTTGTGAACGGAAGTCGTTTGTCGTTGTGGATCGGGACTTAAATTGTTTTGTTCAAGTGCCATTTCTTGTAATTCATCAAATCGAATGTGAATAGTCTCGACAATCAATTTTGTTCTCTTGTTGTACACTCTATACCCCTTAGACTGAGTTGCATATCCCACAAGAATACATGCATCACCTTTCTCTTTCATTTTATCCAAATTCTCACCATCTCGAATAATGTAACAAGTACATCCAAAAACATGAAGGTGTTTGAGTGAAGGTTTTCGATCATGAATTATGTGATATGGTGTCTTTTCGTGTCTTGGGATAATTAAGGAACGGTTTTATGTGTAGCATGCGGTTGACAGGGCTTCGGCCCAAAAGTACAGTGGAAGTTTTGAAGCGGATAATAATGTTCGAGCAGCCTCAACTAAAGTACGGTTTCGTCTTTCAACAACTCCGTGTTGTTCGGGTGTTCGAGCAATAGATGTTTCATGTTCAATCCCTTCGGCTTCAAAATAGTTTCTTAGTTTTGAATTCAAAAATTTTGTACCTTTGTCAGTACGAACCACTTTAACTTGAGCTTGAAGACCACGTTGTATCAGTTTAAAGAAGCTGATGAGAACATCAGGTGTTTCATCCTTGGACCTCAAGAAATGAGTCCATGTGTACCTAGTAATATATTTCTTTCCATTGATACTCTGAACACGCATGGGACCACACAGATCCATGTGAAGAAGATCTAACCGTCCTTTAGAGCTTGGTTTGGTCTTTGTTTTGAAGCTACTTCGTTTAGCTTTACAAAGTTCACAAGAAGAACAAAGATGATCTTTGATGAATTTCAAGCTTGGAAGGCCTCTCACAATATCTTTCTTGGAAAGCAAGTTAATGGTATCAAAGTTAAGATGAGAAAGACGTTGATGCCATAACCATGCCTGAGTCGTTGAAGCTTTAGCCATGAAGCAAATTGGAGTTGATGAAGTTGTGTCTTGAAGTGAAATTGTGTAAAGATCACTACCCCGGTACCGGTAAGTAAGTCATTCCCATCATAATCACGAACAAAACATGTCTTCTTTCTGAAAGCAACTTCCAAATCCGCATCACAGAATTGACCAACCGAGAAAAGATTGTGATTGAGCCCTTCGACGTAGTATACCCTTTTAATCGTGATATTTCCCTGAACCAAATCTCCATATCCTAGGATCGGTGCAAATTGATCATTTCCGAATCGGACCGTACCCAGGAACTTCTCCACGAAGTTAATTAGAAGCTTGAGATTCCCCGTCATGTGCTTCGTGCATCCGGAGTACAGTATGAAGAGAATTATTTGTATCACCTGCAGAAGAGTTAGAACACGATGGAGCATTTGCTAAATTGGATACCACAGTAGTTGTGATAAGAGAATCATTAGTGTCCTTATCAACAGTTAAAGGCAAACTAACACTCGTTTTCACATTTTCTGTCCTAGCTTTCGGCATCCATTTATATCCAGGAGGACATTGATTAGCAAACTACAATTTCCAAGACTTGCTAGCAGACTCATATAATTCCTTAATTTTGCTTCTAGGGTACTTAGTGGTGGAGTCTGATGCATTACTTTTCTTAGTGGGGGTGGCACCAGAATGGTTCATCTTTCGTTTGGGTTTACTAGCTCTAATAGGCATCGCAACTTGCTTCTTAGTTCTAGTATCTACACCGTTGACTTTATTCATAGCACACATAGAATGATTAGCATTAGCACACTTGCCACATTTGAAACAAACAAATTTCACATTCATAGCATTCAAATCTTTCACATCATTCATATCGTCATTACATGCGATTACAGACTTTTATTCTTAAAAACATTCAAATTCCTAGGGTGTGCTTCTAGTTCCTTCATCTTCCCTTGATTCTTGTGTTTCCAGACCTTATCATTCACTTAAGTGCTCTTAAGCTGAGGCCGGCTAACACTAGTAGTGAAGACTATTCATGTAGTAGAAGACACACGAATATTAGTGTTTCTAGAAGTCTGAGGCGATTGAATAACTTTGTTTGTGGGCTTAGTGGTCATTCTATACATCCCTGGTTTAATCACATTAGTGTGTTTAACGCTTGGTGCTATGGCATTCCTTATGGGTTAATTTTGTGGTAACCTTTCCTTTCCATCTATCTTGGGGGCAAACACAGGTTTTTCAAATGAGGAATTTGATAAAGCAGATGGTTTTCCCAAGATAGAGGATCTATTCACTTTAGAAGCATTGGGTTGTCTAACAACAGGTTTCTTAATGCTAGGTTCCACGATTTTCCCACCCATTTTAGCAACGAGTTTATGCAACTCTGCTATCGCTCTGTCCTTGTATTGTAACTGAGCTTTCAACCCTTTAATTTCCAAATTCTGTTCATTCATTTCTTGAAACGTTTGGGAAAGTTTTTCTTGCAATTTATTATCATGTGGAAAACTACCAACGTCTTTTTGTAAAGCAAGTTCAAGTGAATGACAATGTTTTTGAAGGAAATCGGTTTTGTGTTGAAGTAACTCAAAAGCCTTTTTGTCAACATTTTCTTTACGTTTCGAAAGCTCAATTTCAAGTCGTTCACATTCTTTGATCTTATCAAGATATTGGCATGCAACTTTAGAATATTCATCAATATCAGCACAAGATGTAAAATAAGCACACATAACATCTTTAAAAGCGCATTCTTGCAAGAGTAAATCATATTCATCTGAAAAAACAGACTTCTCCATTTGAAGATCTTCAATGTGTTTCTCAAGAGATTCAACATATTTTAAATCATCATACATTTCAGTTCGAATGAACTCCTCAAGTTGAAGAACAGTTTCTTTATTCAACGTCGTGTTAGGAATTAAGAGTTCTTTCACAAGCAAGGTAATATCTTAAGGAATCGGACGTGTCCACTCAGCATTTTCACGTTTTGCCCAGTCTCTTTCAACAATAGATTTAACATTATCTATGTGGTGTTTAAGAATACCTAATGTTTTCCTACTCTTGATTTTAGATTCATCTAGAGGGAGGTAGTTTATGTATTTGTAAACATTAGATTTCTTAGGGGCAAATGCTTTCTTCCATTGAATTCTTTTTTGTTTGCATTCTAGAAACACTTCCTCACGAGTTTTCTGAGTTTGTTTGTTGAAAAGACCATAAAGACTATTCTCATAAGCATAATTATATGGTTTCACAAACTCCTTATTGACAAGAGGTTGACTATCATCATCCCAAAGAGCAGTCTCTTCACTATCGGCACTAACAGGCATGCAATCAAGATCGGTCCTTTCAGTCTCATCAAGATAAAGACACGGGTTCGCAGCTTGAGCTTTGGCAAGGTACTCAAGACTTGCAAAGCTAGCTTGACCCTTAAACATCGATGGAGGTGCTAGCATTCTTACAGATTGAATAGAATCATGCGTTTTATAAACAACTTTCTTCAAAAATTGGACTTGTTCTTCTAATTTTGTTACTTTTTTAGTTTCTTTATCGTAACTACTTTTGAAGTCTTGTTTTAACGCATCTACCTCTTGTTTCTTATCCTCAAGAATTTTAGCAGAATCGGTAGCGGTCATAGAGAGCTTTTGTTCAAGTTCATTAACTTTGGTATTGGCAAGGTACGTTTTTTGACGTTCATCCATTAAGAAAACATTATATTGACACTTCTCTTTGGCTAATAACTCAAGAGTGGTATTATATTTGTTTTCAAAATCGTCCTTTTGACTTTTTAACGCACTTCCCTTGTACCCCTCAAGCTCTTTGGTTTTCTGAAGTAGCTCATCTCTATAGATTTCAGTCATATCAGTAGATTTGATAAGAGCAGCTTTGCATTCTTCAAAACTTTGAGTGAGCGTAGCTTTTGTCTTCTTTAATTGCTTTTGACTCTTTTTATTTTCAGTGACATCTTTTTGTAAAGTAGCAATTAATTTAGCAAGCGCAATACGTTCCTCTTCATCATATTCATTTGCATGTTGATAATCCTCAGACTCATCATTGCACATGTCTGATGAATCGGGTATTGTATTGTATTGCTATCAACCGTTTCCATCATACACGTGTCATTAATGGCATTGGGTAGATCACTATGCTCAGGAATATCACCAAACACATTATATTCATCAGTAGTATGTACCTTATCGATTGCCTCAGTGTCAAAGATAGGGCCATTGTCATCTTCAGTGACTTTGAGAACTTCTTCAACCTTTGCCATGTACGAGTAATTTACATCGAGCTCTTGATCAGAATCTTCATCATCAGTATCATCAAGCATTGCTCCTTCCTCGGCTGACAATTTAACCCCTGCTTCCATCTTCTTGCATAGCAGCATCTTTTCCTTGTGATAGCTGGTGTCTCTAACCCTTTTCGACTTCCTGCATTCCTTTGCCATATACCCATAACCTTGGCAATTAAAACATTGAATCCCACTCTGCTGAACCACTTGACTTCCAACCGTTTCCCTATTCCCAGTAGCAGCAGCAATCCTCTGAGTATCATACTTGGCAGTTTGTCGATCATATCTTGCAGAACCCTCAACATGTGTTGGATTATGTCGATCATACCTAGAAGGACTTTCACCACGTCGACGTGTGTCATACCTTGGAGGACTCTCAACATATCGGTTCTTGGTGTTAGATGATGTGCGAAGATTGTTGTTGGTGGGTTTATAGATTTTCTTGTAAGTCTTCATTATGAAAGCAATTTGTTGTTTCATCTCTCGATTCTTTTGAGCTTGGTCTTCATCACTATCTTCTTCAGATGATGACTCAGATGGTGGTGATGGTGCTCTTGGTACTTTAACTCGAGATCTTGTGGATGATGAAGACTTAGATGATGTGGAAGATCGTGGTGAAGATGATGTAGTGGAATATGACTTAGGAGCACGAGAGTTATGACCTTGAACATGTTGAGTTGTAGTCACTAAAGCAAGTGGATTAGTCGTCTTGGCAACACGTTCAGCTCAAATCTCATTTGCTTCATTCTGAAATTGCTTCAAGATGTCAAAGAGTCGATGATATGAGACCTCGTCTAACTTTTCTTATTGTTTCACTAAAGTGACGAACCATGTCCACTCGGGTTGAAGTTGTTAAAGAAATTGGAAATTGACTTGCATGGTGGAGACTTGCAGATTATTTCTTTTCATGTCATTCATCATCTTATAAAACCTAGAGTAGTAAGAGTCAATTGATTCTCCATCCCTTGAAGTAAACTTGCCAAAATTCCAAAACAAGTTTGTTTTGATATCTTGTTTGTTGAGTGATTCTCCTTGTTGCAAGCGTTCAATAGCAGTCCACATTTCATGTGTTGTAGGGCATGCATCAACCGTGGAATAAATGGCATCTCCAATCCCACTTAGAACCATATAGATGGCTTCCTTCTCCGCATCATGCCAAGTACAATTTTCAGGTGTGAGATCGGCTCTTGTTTCATCACGTTCACTTGCAGGTATTGGATCAGTAGTATCTGTGGCTGCTCTTGGAGGAATTGAGATTTTCTTGAATACATATGGTCCATGAGTAATACATTTCCTCAAGGCATCACCATTGGGTCTTGTATCAAGATATCGTATGAAACGTGATTGCCATTGAGCATACCTACCAGACACAAGCATTGGTGGTCTCTCTTCATTCCCCGCCACCATGATATTGTTGTTTGTGACACGATATCCTTGAGTAGAATTCATCTCAAAGTTGATGTGAAGTGAATAGGATCTTAAGTAGATGAAATTGTGAAAAGATTGTGGTTGAAACTTGAAGAAATTGTGAAGAAACTTTATCCGGAAAACCAAGCACTTATCCGGATTATTACCAAGCACTTATCCGGAATATTATCTTTCACTTATCCGGAATATTTCAATAATACCTTATCCGGAAAAATTCAAAGCGTAGCTTATCCAGAATGTTTCAACTTTCTGTTATCCGGAATTTTTTCTTAGGCTTATCCGAGAAAAATGATATCCCGTTACTTATCCGGAATATAGCTAGATGAGTTATCCGGAATAATAAAAAATAATGCTTATTCGGAATCTGTGTAGATCTTCTTATTCGGAATAGTTGATCATACTCTTATCCGGAATAATTGTTTTTGTTTTATCCGGAATGCTGGTTCTTCGTGTTATCCGGAATACATCTCCCTTGGCTTAACCGGAATGCATCTTTATCCGGAATACTATAGTTCCACCTTTTATCCGGAATAGTTGTTAGTCACCTTATCCGGAATAAATCGTCTGTAGCTTATCCGGAATACTCGATTGTTCGCTTATCTGGAATAATCCGTTAAAACTTCTTATCCAGAATATGCTGCCAAACCTATTATCCGGAATCCCCAACTTCGGCTTATCCGGAATAGTTAAACCCTCTTATTCCGGATAACAAGAATATGCTATGTTATCCGGAATCCACAAACCCTTAAATTCTGGATAAAGACTCAAACTCTTCCAAAAACGTGATTTAGCCAAACTTTTCCGAAAATGAAACCAAATTTAGCAACTTTTTATAAAAAAATCAAGAAAAATGATAAACACAAATTCCTACCACTACTTTGTAGGCAATTTGTATGAAGATTTTGATCAATAAAAAACAAAACTTTTTAATACGAGATGACTTTTAAGATGAAAAATCACACGAAATCAAAAAGTTGATAACCACAATCGAAACACAAATCTACCCCATGGCGATTGATACCAATTGTTGTCCCAAATAATATGATAGATTAAGATATGAGATGGAAAAGATATGAATTTTAGAGAGAGAAAGTAGTGAGAGAAAATAGAGAGAAGAGGTGATTAATTTGTAGAATATTAGATTAAGAAAGATTAGTTACAAATGATCATCCCACCCTCCTAACATGCTAGGAGGGTAGTATATATAGTCCACCCACATGCGGGCTTTAATGGACTATATATTGGGTCGGGCTTGACTTTTGGACTTTAATTAGTTTAAATCTAAGCCCGTAAACCACGACTAATAGACTACTTATTACAACGTTCTAATTAATGTTACAATAGAAACCTATGACTGAACATTCTTGTTTGACTCAATATTTTGAGGCTAACATTTTAGTTATATTTTTCATCAATTTTTAGTATTAGTATTTTTTCCAAAAGTTTAAGTTTTATCTTTTATTTAGTACCCGCTTTATCTTTTACCTCGTTTAGTTTTAAAGTACCCTCTTACTTTTATTTTCTCTTTTTTCATTAGGTTAATTTTATTTTTCAGTCGAAAGTTAATTTCTTCGTTTAGTTTTATTTTTATTAATTGTTTTGTTTTAATTTACGTCTTATTATTTGTTTTGCTCCTTGTTGGAAATTCACTTTATGTGACGACATTTAAGAATTCCCATTAGTTATCATAGCCACACACGCTTAGACTAGACTAGGTACAATGTATAGTTAAGTGTATGGTGTGTGGCTATATATACCCCTCCTAGGCTTCCAAAGAGGGGTGTTGTTTATGTCTCATTTGTGTTTTCATTTTGTAAATACACTTTTCTTAATCTTTCACACACAACCTCTCTTCTCTCTCTCTATCAACAATGGCTTCCACCTTCCACCACCCACCTAGACCACCGGATTAGCTAAAAGCAAATCCACAATTGGAAGCAGAGCCTCGGTTCCATCCTTGGATCGTGTTCATGTTTTTGATTTGGTGGTCTAAAACTTTTTTTTGGGGTCCTCGTTCTATAAATTTTTGGTCACGTCTTGTTACTTAAAAGATTTGTCACGTCTTGTTATTATTTTGTCCAAACAGTTTCATTGCTTTATCATTTGTCATATCATTTTCTTGGTCCAAATTTATCTAAAAAGTCACTTTATCAGTTTGTCTCACTTCACAAACCCACAACTTCATATCTGTGTCCCTGGTTTTCACCCACAACTTCATATCTGTGTCCCTGGTTTCACGGTTTTACACTGGGTCAAATGTTTACTATTTCTGAACTTATTTCTTATATGATATCATCTTTTCTGGGTTTCTATTGTTCTTCATGATGTAGTTACCCAGAAAATTAGTCAGATTCACATGATCCTGAAAAATCGGATATAGTACAGATATGTTTTTAGATTTTCAGATCGGAATATTGCGATCGCAAAAACCATTGGTTTCTAAATTGCGATCGAATATTCTGATGGAACACATTCCGATGGAACGCATTCCGATGGAACGCATTCTGATGGAACGCATTCCGATGGAACGCATTCCGATAGGGTGTAAAGAAGACATTATGATGGCTGTTCAAAAACATTCTGATGGACTCATTGTTCTAAAACATTGTGATGGCCTTAAGAAACATTGCGATGGATTTTATTTAAAAGAAATACATTGCGACTATTTTTATAAGACCAGAACCAACATATCAATCCAACCTTTTTACTCCCCAACACCAAATCTAACCTATTCCCATCGTCTCCTAACCCCTCTATTAATTAGATCTAGACTCAAAAACCAATTGACAAAAT
This sequence comes from Glebionis coronaria, assembly GCA_025667525.1. NCBI lineage: Eukaryota > Viridiplantae > Streptophyta > Magnoliopsida > Asterales > Asteraceae > Glebionis > Glebionis coronaria. The sequence goes on along the minus strand of CM046882.1, from coordinate 169,885,799 downwards.
TAATTCGAGATCTCAGTCATTTTGTGTGATGCAACTGCATGTCAAAATCTTTTTAAGATTCACACACGAAATTTCTATACATCATAGATCTGTGTAATGGTTTCTACCATTATTTCAATATACGAAATTAAACAAAAGATTATTAACAATCATGTTAACATCCTGTTGTGTTTCGTTTAAGACTCAAAAACATAACATAAATTGTGACTCTAACTAAATCGACCTACCCGAGATCTTGATGCAAATACTTTGTCTTCATACTGAAGATTCTCGTTTGATCCCTTGCGAAATCTTCTATTGCTTTAATATGACTCGTATTTTCAAATGGTGGGTGATCAGATTAAGATGTTAGATCAGATTTATGTTTATGTGTCTAAGAGTTGGAGATATAAAGATGTGATAGATGATATGTAGATCATTTTTTGTTAACTGAGTTTGAAATGACAATAATGAAGAGAAGCTGTGATGATTTAGGTTTAGGAAAATATTGGGAGAGATGGAGAAAAGGGGCGGAGTGTTTGAGGTGAGGGTAAAGTTTGTGAGATGACTGCGAATGGAATTTATCAAGGCAAACTGTTGGGCTCGAGCAAATGAGATGAAGGGATAAGGGCAATATATGCGTAATATTAAATTATTACTTTATATACGCTTACTCCAAATGTTGGTATCGACACGTTTCTAACATCCGGGCCACATGGTTAGATGATGACAACAATATTCTTTGATATTCGTGTTGTAAGCATTTGGTATTGCCATTCTAATATCACGAAATTTGTTACTCCACATTGGTGTGGGGTAGTGGATTATATACTCAAATGGGCCATACTTCCATTTTTTAAATTTAAAGGTCGTTAATGGAGTTGGCATCTCGTGATATTGCCATATAGGTGCCATAGGGCCACGTTTTTTGTTTTTTTGGCTATATTGGACGGAGTTTGGTATGTGACGGGCCAAGTTTTGGGGTTAGTTTAATGTTGAATGGGCCATGCTTTCATTGTAGTTAAACTTGGACGTAAGTTTGAGCTACTTGGCTTATGTACCAAATTTGGATTATTTTATCTAAATTATTGTTATATCAACTCAATTTTTGGACTCCGCAATGACAACATGCCGAGCCAAAGTGACGAGACAAAATGATGACAAAAACACGAGACAAAGTGACAAAAATTATTTGACGAGACCGAAGAAAAATGGGTATATTTTTAGTGACTACAGATTTTTTTTTGGATCGGGCATTAATTATTTGAAGTTGAAGACGGATTTTTCGAAGGCATGCACTTATTTTATCTTTCAAAGATAACTTGCTCGTGCTTAATCTTAGAATGGAGACTTGTTTATCTAGTTTTCGGGTTCGGGGTGGTTGGTTGATGACTCGGATAACTATCACTTAAAGGGGTTACATTGTTGTACTCAGTGTCACGCGCTTAGTCGACGTGGATAATTTCAAGAGGTGTTGTGCTTATAGACTTCTTCAGTGATGCATTGGGTACTTAGAGATTTCTCCACCGTTCTTCATTCAACAATTGTGCAAGCTTAAGTCACAAGATCGAAGGATTCTTATTCTGTTTCACGTTTTATGTATCTGGTTCATTTTATCAGTGGTCAATTCAAATTGCCTACAAAGGGGTTGGTAAAGATGGCCATGGAGAGTTTATGAGTAGAGAATTTCGATCAACAACTGATTCTCACCGAATATAATTAAGCTTATTTATTATTCTCTCGAGATTTTCAGGTTCATGTGCGTACGATTTATTGATGGTTCCGAGGTTTCGAAACCATCAAGGGGGAAGAAGAAGACACATTGAACGCACAACGAGTACACGTGATGAACTTCATACCTTCTTTTGATTTGAAGACATTCCGGGATGACATTTGTCATAACGCAGAGAAAATCAAGGTTTTAACTCGTGGCGTTATCAATCTCTAAACGATACACTACTGATTCGATGTTTAATTGTTTGGTTGTTGCAATTATTCATCATCATTATCCTATATAGAGAGATATGCATTCCCGGGACTTAATTGACTCTGGTGCATCTCTGGAAGAAGATATGTGCATTTCCGGGACTTAATTGACTCTGGTGTTACGATGTCAACTTCATGAATGGGATAAAGTGTCTACTTCAGTATTTGAGCTTCATACTTGGGATTGGTTTATTGTCTTCAACTCTGTGGGGGAAGAAATGTCTTGATTCTTTATTGTATGCATAACTTGAACTCTCAGGGGGAAGAAAAATTCAGAAGAATTATTTCAAGCGTGAGAAGAGAAGTGGTTGATCTACTTGGTGTGCCCCAAACTTTCAATCCCTCTTAGCAACGTTATCATGTTATATGATGGGATTTGCTTGTTAGATTCCGTTGTGCGCTTAATCATTCTAAGCTTTATTGAAAGCTTTGAAGTTGCTTACGAGGATTGTCGGTTTAGGGGGAAGCTATTTAAAAGCTTCTACATCAAGTTTATGTGGCATGAATTAGGGGGAAGTTAATTCAGAAGCTTCTCCTTAACCAGAAGTATATGGATTACTTAGCTCGTGCCGTTACAGTATTTCTTCTACAAGTTACTTTAAAGATGAGTCGTTTTGAAGTCAAAGGCCTTAGAAGACATCATCAGCATTGGACGCTTTATGAAAGCTCTTGTTCTTAATCATTATGTACTTGTTGGGAAAAATATTGTAAGGAATTCTACATGTCGTCCCATGGGGGAAGATTGTTGGAAATTCACTTTATGTGACGACATTTAAGAATTCCCATTAGTTATCATAGTCACACACGCTTAGACTAGACTAGGTACAATGTATAGTTAAGTGTATGGTGTGTGGCTATATATACCCCTCCTAGGCTTCCAAGGAGGGGTGTTGATTGTGTCTCATTTGTGTTTTCATTTTGTAAATACTCTTTTCTTAATCTTTCACACACAACCTCTCTTCTCTCTCTCTATAAACAATGGCTTCCACCTTCCACCACCCACCTAGACCACCGGATTAGCAAATAGCAAATCCACACTCCTTTATTATTAGTTATTTGTTTTTAGCTTATTTTTATTACGTTTCGCTTTTACCTTTTTAGTAGAAATAGATATCCAAATTTCCCTTTTTGTTACCAAAAACGATTCGTCCACTTTAAACCGGAAATCAATTCGTTAAGAAACCGAGAACGAACAAAGATATAATGTTAATATACTAAAAAAACAATTATTAACTCTTTACGTATTGTGTGTAATCCCGTAATCTCGAGTTCGATCCTATCACACGACTATTAAATACAAGTGTTAGCCTCAAAATATTGAGTCAAAAAAGAATGTTCGGTCATAGTTTTATATTGTAATATTTATTAGAACATTGTAATAGTTAGTTAAAATAGTCGTGACATTACGGGCTTGATGGTTAGCTTAAAAGGCCTCTTTCAAGGTACTAAGCATTTATTCAAGCCCGGCCCAAATGATATATAGTCCATTAAAGAGCCCGCATGTGGGTGGACTATATAAGCACCCTCCTAGCATATTAGGAGGGTGGAAGTTCTCATTTATTCTTAATCTATTTTCACCTAGTTAATCACCTCCTTCTCTCTACTTTCTCTTACTACTTTCTATCTCTAGAAATCCATCTCTTTTCATCTATTTTCTATCTTTAATCATCAAATAACATGGGACAGTATTTGGTATCAATCGCCACGGGGTAGATTAGTGATTGGTTGTTGATTTTAGTGATTGATTCGGTTGATTTATCTTAAAAATCATCTCGAATTAATATATTTTTAGTGATTTCGGGCTCTAAATCTTGAGATAAATCACTTACATAGATTTCGTAGGGATTTGGTTAAGTTTTTGTGGTTAAAGTTGCGAGTTTTTTAGGTGTTTGGATTGTTTTTGGGGTTAGATTCGAAGAACAGTGGTTTTTGTTCGCCAAAAACGATTTTCGGAAAAGGGTTTTGATATTCCGAAGAAGTGTTATTCGGAAAAGGGTTTACTATTCTGAAGAAAGGTGTTCTTCCCGCTTTATCCGAAAATCATTTTATCCGAAGATCACAAATATTCTGAAAAGTGCTACTTTATCCGAAATTATTTATCCAAAAATCTCCTTTTATCCGAATATCAGTTTTTATTCCGAAAACACTTTACCCGAAGAAATTCAGTTTATCCGAAGATTTGAATTATTTCGAAAAAAGGTGGTTTATCCGAAGATTTCAGCTTTTTCCGAAAATTTCACTTATTCCGAAGAACCCAATATTCTGAAGAAGCATTTATTCTGAAGAAGTCTTTATTCCGAAGAAGTCTTTATTCCGAAGAAGTCTTTATTCCGAAGAAGTCTTTATTCCGAAGAAGCTATTATTTCGAAGAAGGTATTTTTTCCGAAATTAGTGATTTTATCCGAATTCATTGCTTTTATCCGAAGAAGTCCATTATTCCGAAAACATTCACTTATCCGAAAAAGACCTAGTTATCCGAATTTATCCATTTTCCCGAAAAACTACATTTATCCGAAATACACTACTTATTCCGAAGAAGGGTCAATTATCCGAAAAAGTCACTTATTCCGAAAAACTCCAATATTCCGAAAATTGAAGTTTTTACAAAAGTGAAAAAAATTTCGTGTGATTTTTCGCCTTAGAATTTTTGGTTTCTTGTGAAGTCAATATTTAGGGGATTTTAACATTTTTCATCGACAACAACAATCACAACACATCTACTTATGATCCTTTTCACTTCAACAATTTCAAGCTTTTTAACATGGATTCTACTCAAGAGTATCGTATGACAAACAACAACATCATGGTGGTGGGTAACAAAGAGAGACCACCAATGCTTGTGACTGGTCGATATGCATAATGGCAATCACGATTTATTCGATATTTTGACACTAAGCCCAATGGTGATGTTCTTCGACGTTGCATCAAAGAAGGACCCTATACTCTCACTACAATCACCATTCCTGCAATTCCAGCAACCGGCTCGACGACCGGTTCCGATGAGCAAACAATTGAGGAAACATATGAGAACACTTCGAAATAGAAACATGCTTGGATTGATGCAGAGAAAGAAGCAATATATATGATTCTCAGTGGGATTGGGGATGATATTTACTCAATGGTTGATGCATGTTCTACTGCTAAAGAGATGTGGTTTGCCATTGAACGCTTGCTACAAGGAGAATCACTTAACAAGCAAGATGTCAAAACTAACTTGTTCTGTAACTTTGGTAAGTTTACTTCATTGGATGGGGAATCAATTGATTCATATTACTCAAGGTTCTATAAGATGATGAATGATATGACAAGAAACAATTTGCAAGTCTCCACCATGCAAGTCAATGTGCAATTTCTACAGCAACTTCAACCATAGTGGACACGGTTCGTCACTTTGGTGAAACAACAAAGTAAGTTAGACGAGGTCAACTAACACACGCTCTTTAACATTTTGAAATAATTTCCAAATGAGGTGAATGAACTTCGAACTGAAAGGATAGCAAAGACTGCTAATCCACTTGCTTTGGTGTCTACCACTCAACACGTCCAAGATCATCGCTCTCGTGCTCCGAAATCATACTTCACTACATCCTCATCACCAAGATACTCCACCACATCCTCTTCACCAAGATACTCCACTTCATCTAAGTATTCAGTTCCCACAAGATCACGAGACAAAGAACCAAGAGCACCATCACCATCACTTGAGCCATCATCTAAAGAGGACAGTGATGACGAACTAGCTCAGAAGGATAGTGAGATGAAGCAACAAATTGCTTTTATTATGAAGACCTACAAGAAAATCTTCAAACCCACCAACAACAATCTTCGAACATCATCAAATACAAGGAACCAATATGTTGAGAGTCCTCGAAGGTATGACACACGACAACATGATGAAATTCCTCCTAGGTATGATCGACGTAATCCAACATATGTTCAGGGTTCTGCACGGTATGATCGACAAACTACTAAGTATGATACTCAAAGGATTGCTACTGCTGCTGGGAATAGGGAAACTGTTGGTACTCAAGTGGTTCAGCAAAGTGAGATTCAATGATTTAATTGTCAAGTCTATAGGCATATGGCAAAGGAATGTAGGAAGCTGGAACGGGTTAGGGACTCTGGCTATCATAAGGAAAAGATGCTGCTATGCAAGAAGATGGAAGCTGGGGTTAAACTGTCGGCTGAGGAAGGAGCAATGCTTGATGATACCGATGATGAAGCCTCCGACCAAGAACTTGAAGCACATTACTCGTACATGGAAAATGTTGAAGAAGTTCTCAACGTCACTGAAGATGACAATGGTCCTATCTTTGATATTGAGCCAATCGATAAGGTGATACAATTAATTCTCTTCATACTGGACTCCGGATGCACGAAGCACATGACGGGGAACCTCAAGCTTCTAATTAACTTCGTGGAGAAGAATCTGGGTACGGTCCGATTCGGAAATGATCAATTTGCACCGATCCTAGGATATGGAGATTTGGATCAGGGGAATATAACGATCAAAATGGTATACTACGTCGAAGGGGTCAATCACAATCTTTTCTCGGTTGGTCAATTCTGTGATGTAGATTTGGAGGTTGCTTTTAGAAAGAAGACATGTTTTGTTCGTGATTATGATGGGAATGACTTACTTACCGGTACACGGGGTACTGATCTTTACACAATTTCACTACAAGACACAACTTCATCAACTCCAATTTGCTTCATGGATAAAGCTTCAACCACTCAGACATGGTTATGGCATCAACGTCTATCTCATCTCAACTTTGATACCATCAACTTGCTTTCCAAGAAAGATATTGTAAGAGGCCCTCCAAGCTTGAAATTCATCAAAGATCATCTTTGTTATTCTTGTGAGCTTTGTAAAGCTAAACGAAGTAGCTTTAAGACAAAGACTACACCAAGCTCTAAAGATGGTTAGATCTTCTTCTTCATATAGACTTGTGTGGTCCCATGCGTGTTCATAGTATCAATGGGAAGAAATATGTTATGGTAATTGTCGATGATTACTCAAGGTACACATGGACTCACTTCTTGAGGTCCAAGGATGAAACACCCGAAGTTCTCATCAGCTTCCTTAAACTGAAACAACGTGGTCTTCAAGCTTAAGTAAAAGTGGTTCATACTGACAGAGGCACATAATTTTTGAATTCAACTCTGAGAAACTATTTTAAAGCTGAAGGAATTGAACATGAAACATCTATTGCTCGAACACCCGAACAAAACGGCATTGTTGAAAGACGAAACCGTACTTTAGTTGAGGCTGCTCGAACATTATTATCCGCTTCAAAACTACCATTATACTTTTGGGCCGAAGCCGTGTCAACCGCATGCTACACACAAAACCGATCCTTAATTATCCCAAGACACGAAAAGACACCATATCACATAATTCATGATCGAAAACCTTCACTCAAACACCTTCATGTTTTTGGATGTACGGGTTACATTATTCGAGATGGTGAAAATCTGGACAAGATGAAAGAGAAAGGTGATGCATGTATTCTTATGGGATATGCAACTCAGTCTAAGGGATATAGAGTTTACAACAAGAGAACAAAATTGATAGTCGAGACTATTCACATCCGATTTAATGAATTACAAGAAATGGCACTTGAACAAAACAGTTTAAGTCCCAATCCACAACAACAAACGACTTCGGTTCACAACCGTACGGAACTCGGAACTCAAGACTACAGCTATGAACCGTCAAGTTCAAAGTTGGTTCAAGGAAATGTTCCAAGAGATGATATGACAGTAAACACGACAATTGAAGAGTTGGAAATGTTATATGGACCAATGTATGATGAATATTTCACGGGGGAGAAACATGTTGTATCGAAGTCTTTCGCTGACACTCATGATAAGAATGATGATACCGATCATCGTCAACAAAAGGATACAACTTTATCTACTTCAACACCGGTTGCTGCAGATTTACCTCCTCAGAATATCACATCAACAACCGCTCCTACAACATCCACAACTACTGTCATTGCTCCAGAGAACACAAATCAAGCAGACAATGCATTAAATGATGAAACCGAATTTATCAACCCATTCGGTACACCGGTACACGAAAGTAGAGAGTCTTCTACTCGCCATGTTGATCCATCAAATATGCATACATTTTATCAACGACATCCTTCAACACATCATTGTACCCGAGATCATCTTTTGGTTCAAGTAATTGGAAACCCTTCACAGCCCATTCGTACAAGACGACAGCTTGAAACCGATGGCGATGTTTGTATGTTCGCACTCGTCGTGCGTACAGCTGAACCAACAAATATCAAAGAAGCCATGGCTGATCATGCTTGGATTGAATCGATGACGGATGAACTTCAACAATTTGAAAGACTTAAAGTCTGGGAACTTGTTGACAGACCATACGATGTAATACCATTAAATCTTCGATGGATCTGGAAAAACAAGATGGATGAAGAGAACACGATCATCAATAATAAATCTAGGCTAGTGGCTAAAGGGTATGGCCAGAAAGAGGGTATTGATTTTGAAGAATCATTTGCACCAGTAGCTCGTTTGGAAGCGGTCAGGATTTTACTTGCTTATGATGCACATAAGGGATTCATTGTTTATCAAATGGACGTAAAGACGGCGTTTCTTAACGGTCCTTTGAATGAAGAAGTCTATGTTACACACCCGGAAGGATTCGTCAGTCCTCATTATCCTGACAAGGTGTATCGTCTCCACAAAGCACTTTATGGACTCAAGCAAGCTCCAAGGGCGTGGTACGACGAGCTCTCGAAATTTTTGGTCTCCAAAGGTTTCTGAAAAGGTTCCATTGATCTAACTTTGTTCACTTATAAATATGGGGATGATATTTTTCTTGTGCAGATTTATGTTGATGACATTATTTTCGGGTCTACAAACCCAAAACTTTCAAAATGGTTTGAAAAAGTAATGCACAGCAAACTTGAAATGTCAATGATGGGCGAACTAAAATTCTTTCTAGGAATTCAAGTTCACCAATCCCCAAGTGTTATCTTTATTAACCAAGCTAAGTATTGTCAAGAGATAATCAAAAAGCATGGTATGACATCATGTGACCCCGTTGGGACACCATTATCAACCACATCCCTAGATGCTGATTTGGAGGGAGATTTCATAGATCAAACGAGATATCATTCCATGTTCGGCTCCCTCATGTACTTAACAGCAAGTCGACCAGATATATCACATGCTACGTGTTATTGTATACGATATCAAGCACGACTCACAGAAAAGCACCTCAAGGAGGTTAAACTGATCTTTCGGTACCTTAAGAATACCATTCACATGGGACTCTAGTATCCGAGGGAAACCGGTTTCTTTCTAACGGCCTATTCAGATTCTGATCATGCAGGGTGTCTTGATACACGAAAAAGTACTTCTGGTGGTGCACAATTTCTAGGTCAAGATAAGCTTGTGGGATGGTCTTCCAAGAAGCAGGATTGCACGTCACTGTCATCAGCCGAAGCGGAGTGTGTGTCTCTATCTGCGTGTTGTGCTCAAGTTCTATGGATGAGAACACAACTCACGGATTATGGCTTCCACTTTGATAAAGTACCTATGTACTGTGATTCAAAGTCTGCCATATCCATCCCCTTCAATCCGGTACAGCATTCCCGCACGAAGCACATAGATGTCAGATATCACTTCATTAAGGAACAAGTTGAAAGGGGTATCGCTGAATTATACTTTGTTGGAACTGATTACCAATTATCTGACTTGTTTACAAAAGCTCTTTCGAAAGAGAGGTTTGCGTATCTAGTTAGGCAAATTGATATGAGATGTTTGACTCCAGCAGAACTGGAGATTCTGGCAAAGAAGCTTGCTTGATTCATCTATCAAACATACACATGTAAATATTAATGAAAAAGCGAAATACAAAATTAAAAATCTTTGAAAATCCAAAAATATTCTTCTCGACATGTCTTTCAGTATCGATAATATGGACGTACCTAGAAATGTCGCTCAATAACGACACAGGTGTGTACATAAAGCTCGAATGAAAGTTGTAAATATTTTTCAAAACATGTCATTTCTATTTTATAAAGGAAATTGTCTATTTTGGATAATATCTCCACACAACGGGTAGAGCAATCTATCTTGGGTTGAGCTTGTCAAAAAACATTCAACGTTTTGAGCTCAACACAATGGCTTGTAATCACTTTCGGATTGCAACCCGGATCTATATTCATGGGGGAGTGTACGTTTTAGTGCTCTTACCCTCAGCAAAAGAAGTTAAATCTTCTTACACTTGAGTGGATTTGTCAAGACATTCAAAGTCTGTGAACTCAAGTTTATGCTTTAGAAAAACCTCTTCGCCAAAAAGAAATAGAGTTTTTCGAAAAGCGTTGAACACAATTTTTTCAAAAGTTTTTCAATGATTATTCAAAATCTTTAAAAAATTATGTGTTCAACAACTCCTATCCTCAAAAGTTTAATGTGGATCACATCCTCATAATGACAATTCAATTGGATCAATTTTTGAGGGGGAGCGTTCCAAATTCATGCCAAGTTTGACACATCTTTCTCCCGAAGGTTTTTCAAGACTATTTTTCAAAATATATTTTAATCAAATTTGGTATCTCTAATATCAAAAGACTTTATATATTAGAGATAGGGGAGAAAATATGATTAAAATATGATCTAAAGACTCAAGCACTCATGGTTACGATCAAATACCCACAACATCTTTAATTCATGACATTATTGGTGTCAAAAGGGTGGTTAGATTTAAGTCCTATGATCCAACCAGAACCGGAGGGATCTTCCGAGGGACAATCCAATAGACTATTAGAAGTCCTTAGGAAAGATGGAGTAGTATGTGAACGAAGCTGAATGCCGACTAAGTACTGATGCTAGCACTGGAACATTCACAACAAGGTGCTAGTAATGATGTCTTGGTAAGCATTGAAGGGGTTGAAGAATGAAAAAGAAATGTAAGGATAAAGGGTGTAAACAAATAATCCCTCTATACAACTTAGGCAGAAACCGGGTAAACACATCATGAAGACAACGCATCATGGACCCAGTGATGTAATGCACAACCCCTCCCCGGCTGACTCAGGCTTCTCTCAAAAGAAGTTTGTTTTATTGTCACAGAGATCAACACGACTTCTATTGACTTTCTCACTTCGAGATAGTTGATATTGAATAGGTGACATCTGCTCCAGCCTCCGACCACTAAAAGTTCACAAATCAAGTCTAGATCCAAGAGATCAATCAAATCTCATTAGGACACACGGATGACGATCAAGAGAGTCCTACGCTATATCCTTGGGATATTTCTAGAACACTCAGAGTGATACTACCGAGTATTCACAATGATGAGTGGAAATCCTTCCAGTGTTAACATCTAACAGCACTGCGGTAGGTCATGTGTAAGATTCTTTTAGAATTGAACATGTGTAAACTGAAAAGCAACAGTGGTTTGATTCTGAATTGATTCAAACTCGTTTCAGGTTTCTACGTAATATCTTTATGGTCTTTCCAGAACATTCAGAGTGATATTAATTAATATTCACAATGACGAATGGAAATCCTTCTAGCGTAAACATTAAACAGCGTTACGGTAGGTAACTTGCTAGATTCTTATGAATCAAGCTTGTGTCAACTGGAAAGCAACAATGGTAAGATTCTTAATGAATCAAACTTGTTCCAAGAATTTGAATTGACGACTTTAATCAAGCGGATATTTATCCAACTGATTCACTTTTTATGTTCGCAGTCTTGCTTTGAGACGGTCGAGTAAAGAGAACGGCTAGTACTGCCACGAAACCCTGTCAAGGAGGTTCTTAATTGAATATACCTAATCACAGGTACGATATTGAATATCGTGTAACGGTCTTCACCGAACGGAGGTAAAATGCTACCGATTAAGGACGAATGTCAAAGCCATTCAGTCCGTGTCTATGTTTTGTCTCAAGAAGGTGGCGTTACGATGTACTCAGCAAAGTCAAAGATTAAAAAAACCACATACTCATGCCTAAATACATTCAACAATCAAGAAAGCTAAAGACTTCCGCAACTCTGATGATCAAAATCTTCCTTATCAATTAATGTAGAGGAATGAGCTCTCTTCAAAGGAGATTGTTAGCAAGCTTTCAATATTGTGCAAAGTATGAGAATGAGGATAAAGACACAAGATCGCAAGATAGAAAAGACAAGTCAAGAATGATTTGAAGATCTCAAGATAAAAGACAAAGTCGAAAGACAATGACAAAGGCTCAAAGATCACAGCATGATGGAACAAAAACTAATATTACACATTCAAGACTCATTTATGACGAAATTCATAATCTCCATTGAACTCCAAATATCGATGATGAATGACCTCACATTGGGGGAGATTGTTGGCCTCAAAATATTGAGTCAAACAAGAATGTTCGGTCATAGTTTTATATTGTAATATTTATTAGAACGTTGTAATAGTTAGTTAAAATAGTTGTGACATTACGGGCTTGATGGTTAGCTTAAAAGGCCTCTTTCAATGTAGCATTTATTCAAGCCCAGCCTAAATGATATATAGTCCATTAGAGAGCCCGCATGTGGGTGGACTATATAAGCACCCTCCTAGCATGTTAGGAGGGTGGAAGTTCTCATTTATTATTAATCTAATTTCACCTAGTTAAACACCCCCTTCTCTCTACTTTCTCTCACTACTTTCTCTCTCTAGAAATCCATCTCTTTTCATCTATTTTCTATATTTAATCATCAAAAACATGATAATCAGACACATGCAAAAACAACACTTATACCTACCCGAGACCCTATGTCGGATCTTGAAGTCATGGATCTGGAAGCTTTACGTGTGGTTTGATATTGATAGTTTCGAACAAACATCATTTCATTCATATGATTTAGATCAAACTAATCCACAGATCGTTTGTGACTTGTTTGTGATTCGGTTTATGTGAAAAGATACTAGTATAAGGTTTTTATTGAATCGAAGATGATAGATGAGAATTGATCATACGTTTTGATGAGTTGTGTGGTTTGACAACATTTACTTAGATCTAATTTTTTATATGAGTAAAATTTTGTTGGTGGCTGCAAAAAGAGTCGGAGTATCATAAGATAGAGATTAGGGTTAAGTGTGAGTCATATTAGGTACTCATTTGTCTTATATATCTCAGTTATCAGGGTTAAGTCAAAATTGAGCTTCATATCTGGTTTTTTCATTTGCTATTTGTTGGGCCGAGTGGTTTTCATCACTAGATTTGGGCTGGTACTATTCTTGGGCTGAAATTGGTGTTATAGTTTTGCTGGGCCTAGACTATGTGTGACAATTCTTATTTTTGATCATTATTAATTTAAGTTAATTATTTCATTATATATTTATTTTGACGACCATTTTTGCATATGTGTTCAAGATATAATATATGTCTAATATTTACGTATATAACTTATAAATTATACATTTAAACCTTAAAGTTTACCGTTTTTCCTCATTTTAATTTCTTTGGACACTTTAACATTAACCTTATCTCATGAATTATGTAAAACATGATTTTATGTAACCCTAAACTATTATAATCTAGATTTAGCTATCACTTGCATTTATCTTCCTTGTGTCGCGATTTTTGGATACATTTCGTCTAGACTCGACTTAAAACAACCAAATTTACACAATTTGTGCTAACTGACACACTAGATTATCTCTAAAACACTTCTAGCCGAATGTAAGCTTCCAAAGCTTCCTTGGTTCGTTTATTACATACGTTTCTCATGCACAAACAAGATCAAACCAAACCTAACTTAATCTAGCCAATTTTGAATCACCAAAACACTCTTCTTGGCTCGTTTTTTATACACGATTCACATTTCACAATAACACCAAACTAAATCTACCAAGTCTATATTGCTAGTCACTTTGATTTGATCATGTACCTTTCTTACCACCAAAAACTGAACACCTCACCCTTGATCATATAGAATCAGATCAAGGTGATGCAACACAAACCTACACCACTTGTTAAACATAGTACTTTAGCTAACCAATTAAGGAATGTCCTTTTGGCCTCCTTAACTAACCCCTAAGTCACCTCAATTTTGCACAATCTTCTACATAGGGTTTCGGATATACAAAGTATACATCTGTATCATTTCTGTTTACCACAAGATACAAAATGTACTAAACCAAAGTCATTAAAGGTTGTACCAAGTCTTGAAAATAAACCGTGGAAGGTTTAAGCTAGCAAAATACCACCTTAAAAGTTGAGAGTCTAGTATAAGTCTTTGGTTAAGCTCACTCAAACTCACATCTTAAGCTAAAACAAATAACCATCCTTCTTCTTTCTCTTTCACCACCGAGAGCATCAAACACCCAAAACCAAGTCACTTCCCATTCACTTGTAATCTAAACATATAAAACCTAGAATACACTCATGTTTGACTCAAGGCACGACTTATTCGCGACTACAAGAGGACACAAGGACGAGGGAAGAAACATTTGGGTTTAAAGGAGACGATTAGCTACGGTTTACGTTCAAGAAAGTACTAAGCTCGTTACATCCTCACTAAGACTCATAGCATAGTGCTAAGGACCTTAATAAGTATACACATCTATAATTTTGTCTATTTTTACGACTAGTACATTTACACAAGTTGGTTTAAATGAAAATAAGCATACTAACTGAGTTAACATAACCTTGTGTACACTTGACCTAAATCTATACGTCATGACATATATATGCGTAAAAATGTACAAGTAAACTCGATGGCTAGGTTTAGGACTCGTTATAATCACGAATGGCTAAGTTGCATGCTGAACTCGACGTGAAAACAAGCCATAATCGACCCCTAGACCTTGTGAGTACATACGAAATACAATAGTAGCAATTGGGGATTTCGTTGGGCTTTATGGCTCAATAGCAAGACTTTTCCGAGAAGCATGACCAAAACCGAGAGCCCATGAGCCCATGAATGAGCTCACGGCTTATTTATTTAGTAGACAAAAACATATAAGCTCAAAAGAGCTTATGGAACCCATTTTATAATTTGAAAACTCTTGTAAACCCTTAGTTATTATCGGGCTTTGAACACGTACCATTCGGCCCAATAATAATGTATGACCGAGAGTCCAAAGCCCAAAACAATTTACCCATGAGCTATTAATAAGCAAATGGTTTAACATTTGGTTTAACAAAACCAATAAGCTCATAAGAGCTTATTGAGAGCTTATCATGTTTTAAAAATCACCTTTGGACCACTAAAACAACAAACGGGCCTTAACCATATATTTACTAGGCCCAATAAGCCCATTAAGCCCATTTAAACTAATCTGAGACCTCGGATAAGCCCTCATAACCTATTTGATTTATTTAAACGTGTTTAGAACTTAAATATAACTTAACAACAATTCCTAGAACATATTTGAACTTAAAATGATTATGTTGAAGTTCGAGGGCCAATGTTGCCACTTTCGAAACTAAATTCGATCCCTAATTATGAAAATTTGGGTTTTGTAAACCCTAGGGACCATTAATGAACTTTTTGAGACTTTGAGGGGTTGGGTAACATTTAGAGGATCATACGTGGAATTTTACAAGTGGAAGGACTAAATATGTACAATTCAAGACACTAGGGTTGAAACTATAAACATATCATACTATTTAAACCCTAGGGACTATTTATGAACTTTTTGAGACTTAAAGGGGGGTTGTGGTTAATTACGAGGGCAAAACGTGACATGTTACCAAAGTAAGGGGACTAATTGGGTACTGACAAGCATCAAAAATCCACCTTGGTTCGGGGGGTCGGGGATGATCAAAGAACATGTATGACATTTTAGGTTCTAGTGAGAGAAAGTTAGAAAGAGGTGAAGGAAAAGTGTGTGTTTTATTTCAAGTGAAATAAAAAAAAGAAAATAACACTAAACTTCCACACCCCCATGGAGAGTCATGGGGGGGTATTTATAGACCTATCTAAACTATACTATCCCTTGACTACAACTTTAGTCCCTGCGTATAGCAAAAGGAATATTTCTAGCCCAACTCACGTGAAATGCGCCAGCTTACCAAAAAGTAAGTCTAACAATTTCCCTTCAATATGGTGACTCACGTGAGTTGGTTACAATGATTCCTACAAGCAAAAATTAAGAAAAATGATAAGCATGAATTCCAGCATTCCTTGAGACAGTCTTCGGCGACCTTCATCTTCTTGAATACTCGAGCTTTATTTCTTCAGCTTGTAGAATCTATTTGAGTTTAACTCCCTCCCAACTAGAAGGCCTTTCATGAAACAAGCAGTAAAGACTGCTCCCTCCCAAACAGATCCTTCAGAGAAAATCTGTGGGAGGTTATAACGTCATCAACATTTTCTCACAATTTGAAGCAATCTCAGTCTTGATTCTATGAAAGATTACCAGAAGTACACACTCTATCCCGAACATGAAGTCAAACTTTAGCACCAGAGTCAATTAAGTCCCGGAAATGTACATTTCTTCTGACAGGATAATGATGATAAAAAGTTGCCACATCAAAGTCAATTAAGTCCCGAATGTAGACAACTTATCCCTTTATGTAGAAACGCTAACACCAAAGTCAAGTGACCCCGCATGTACACATTTCTCCCTCCAGGATGATACCTATTAAGGGAATCATCCTTCATGTAAATAGGTATCATCCTTCATGTGTGTACGTGGTATGCCAATTAGAACCGCTTACTTGGTAACCATTACTATGTGAGAAGATGTCAACAAAATCTCTCTAAACAAAAATTCTCTCAAGATCACCCCGAACTAAATCCCTTTATCAATTCCGTTGGCTATTGATAGTGATCACTGATGAGACTGCTTTTATACATAGTCTCATCGTCCAAAACGGGATTAAAATGCATTAAATATCATCAAAAATGCCAAATATATGCTTGTGTTTGTTACTTGTGTATTTTAGGTACGGATATTGAGAAAATGACAAAAGATCACAAGAAACAAGCAAAAACAAACACGGGAAACGAAGCCGCACAATGAACCAAGCCCTAGTGTTGATTTTCCAAGAATAACCCTTGAATATTTGAAGATTGTACAAGAAGGGTCCTCCAATATTGAAGAATTGACACTTTAAACCCTTGTATATTCATAATAACAAGTTTGGTCCTTAAAGTTTGTCAAATTTACAAAAAGGGCCCTCCACTTTGAAGAATTAGCAAGAATGGTCCCTCAAAAATGAAGACTTGTCATTATTAGTCCTCCAAGAAGTCAACAAACAAGTCAACACCTTGAAGAATGAAGATATGCTAAAATCAGCCCTTCAAATATCAAAACATGGCAAGAAATACCCTTTAAAACATTTTGGAAAAAGTTTGGTGGCCAAAGTAGAAAAAACCAAACTTATTTATAAAGGGAATTACGTTTTTGGTTGTTTAAACATTGAATGAAAGAAAGAGGAAAAAAGAGGGACCAAAGTGGGCAGACAAGAGAACTTACCTATACCTGTGAGGGGGTGACACATGTCCCACTCACACTCTCCACCAATGAAAACCCACCAAAATGCCACCTCAAATCCTACTTATACTAGATTAATAACTAATCTTATTAATTTATTAATCTGGAGCCTAACACACGATTTAAACACAAAAACAGATCAAACCACCTTGTTCATCATGTTCTTAACATAATTGTTTTTTTCCTAATTACTTGCAATTAGGCCTCCATCACCTCCAGAATTATGATTAAGGGACTCTTAATCATAACCCAACTCCCAAATCCCATGCCACATCACCCCATTGTCCCACACATGATTCCCCTGCTACAAAGGTTGAAGAAACTGCCAAAACATGCCAGCCATCCAACACCCAAGAAAGATGCTTCAATCCTAAGCTCATTGTGAGCCTTTGATGCAATTCCACCTTTGACAACTCACACAAACTGCAAAAGCAACAACACGTGATTCCAAGTTTTCAAACTCCTTAAGGGCATTTCAGGAACTTTAATACATTATACGTTTTTCCTTGCATTTCTAGAACACTTGTAGCCTATATAAAGGCATTTAGGCTTTACATTTTCAGTTGCTCTTAGTTTTGCCTTTGTTCAAAGTTCTGTAAAATCTCCTTCACTTTAATAAGAAGTGTTTGAATGTTTGAAGAAAAACCCAAGTGCCAATCTTTTTAGTTACTTGTTATTGATATATGTTTGCTATTGTTGAATCTCAAAACCTGTTTTCAAACTTTGTGCAAGAAATTGCTCAAAGTTCAAAATCTTGATATTTTGCTAAGTTCTTTGGTACACCTTTGGAATTTTTGGGCTATAAGTTTATCATAGCACCTTGATAAAGAGTTATCAAGGTGTTGTGAGGCTTGTGGTTTGGGGATAATCAAAGAGTGGGTACAAAGGTTGCATCAATCAAGCCTTTTTCTACTTTCTGTTTTTCATATTTTTGTTCTAACCTTGTTGAATCTTAGAAGCCTTGTTGTGGAAGCTTGTGCCTTGTTTTGCTAGGCACATCAGCTCAAAAATTTGTGAGTGTGGATGTACATTCATGAGGTTTGAGTTCTTGAACCCAAAAACCTGTCAAAATACTTGAATTTTGTGATTTTGAGTTCTGCTATTGTTCTTGTTGTTTTTGTGGCTTAATCTTGCTTGATAATGCATAATATACTTGTTATTGTGTTTGATTGGGCTTGGGTAACACTAAATCACACTTATACTTTGTTAAATTTGGATTTGAAAAAGATAAGGGGTGTTTGGGTTAACCTGTTTAAGATCACAAGTTATTATTGAGTTATTGGAAGGTGTTGTTTAGTGTTTGTATCTGCCTAATACTTGGTTGTGTGCTAATATCTGCAAGTTTTCAGCTTTAAAACATCAAATCTAAGATTGTGCTATAACTCACTTGAGTTTGCTTATTTCGACCTAAGATTTTGGAAACACCTTGAGTGTATGCATGTTTAGGGCTAACAAGTGTTAAATCAAAGTTTGTGTAACCTGTTAAGAAGATTTGAGTGTTTGAAATTGGATTTGTGGTCAAGTATATCAGCAAAGTATCATAACTGCTTGTTCTTGTTCATCAGTAACTTTCATTTGCTTGAATCTGGATCTAGACTTTGAATCAATGCATGAAACCTGTTTATATTTGTTCATTTGAATTATTTATATCTTGTGTATGCATTTGGTGAAGTTTGGTTTGCTTAATCTTGCTAAAAGTGCTTATTGAGTGAAAACTGCTTATTGTTCATATCTGGTACAAGTCTGGTGATCTTTTGATTAAACTGTATTAATTGGCTGATTGAAATTGTGATTTGATTGTTGTTATTGACTCCTTGTGATTAACTGATCACTTGGGTGACTTTGCTTAACCTGAATCCACAAAAAAGTCACAAAAGACAAAATGTAAAACCCACTTTAAAAGTCCTCGAACATTTATTACGGACAGTCACATATTTAATTTAAACATTACGTAATTATTTATTCAGATAATAAATAACAGTGTTAAATCAAGTATTACGAAAATATTTTTTTTTCAGAAAATAAATAATACACGTCAGAGTATTAACAAGAAATTATAAATCACGAATTTACGACACGCACGAGAACACAAGTTATGACACCAAATATTTAAAGCGGGCTTTGTAGTTAAGCATAAGCCTTATAAATTAAATATGGCCCAAGCCCGACCCATTTAGAAATTTACTAGCAAAATCTCCTAACTCTTTCATTTTACAAGTTAAAAAAATAAAATAAAATAAGAAACCCTAAAGTGGTTATAGTAGCCGTCGGCTAAAAAAACAAATATATAAAAAAACGAGATTGGTGATAGGAATGGCACTTTCTTGAAGCTTTATATGCATACGTGTAGGAGGAAAGAAAAGCAGTAAGTTTGGTTTCACAATGACTTAAACCATGTGGATGGTTTTGGGTCATGCCATACGAGGTTTGGTATATGCGTTATTGGGCATGTGTGTCAAGGGCAGAATCCTTTTGGCCTTCGTATTCTCGTTTCTGTTTCGTTTGCTCTAGTTCATGCTTGGTTCGAGGTGATGGTTCGTGTTGAATACAGACCTTGTTCCCGAGTCCGTGTGTTTTTTTTTTCCGAACAGTTTGTGGCTAACTTATGTTCGGTTGGACGTGGGTTTGAATTTCGATCAGTTTGCATTGAGTCGTAGCTATTATGATTGAGTCGACATTAGGAGTTGTTTTGGCTCCTATTATTCTCATTTCGACGTAGGTAATCTTCATAAGGCTTTTACACTAATCGTTCTTTTCTTTTATAGTGCATGGCTTATACGTTTTATACATGACATAATATGCCACTAACAATAATCAGTAACAAATCTATATACATATGATGGGTACATGAAGACTAAAAGGAAAAGATGTCATAAATTCATGATATATTAACTTAGACATAAAAGAACTACTACTAAATAAGATACATGTTATTTGAAGTACACACATCTACTGTCACATGATTTATTTGCAAACTATGTCTTATACATGAGAAATTTTTTATTAAAAGAACTTGGGCATGATACTTTTTTTTAAACCATTTGAAGGGAAACAAGGATATTGTTTTCATATAGACATAATGGTACGTAGATAGCAAACTATTTTCATGACTCAATTTTACTTTGGTAAGATTAAATATCTTTTACAAATTAATTAGAGCTGTTGTTGAACGAAAAATATGATAATAACGATTATTTTCAAAGAAACGAATTTGGAAACCTTTCTATTTGGAAACCTTCTATTTATAACAAGTTATTAATTATAGTAATATCGTAAATAACAGAACACAGTGTAATGCACAGTAACTAGAAATACAGGATATATACTAATCAGTAAACTTTTTAGAACGGTCAGATTGAGCAAAAATACACCGGACTATCAAATTTAATCAGATTATATATAAACACTAATATAAGAATAAAATAAATTAAACTAAGAACATAATAATCAGTAATAGTAAACAATAATCAGACAACTTATTTCGCATCCATTATTTATGTAGTAACCATGAAGTCGGAGTAGATCTTTCAGCTTTCGCTCTTATTTCATTACTGGACACGAGGTACGGATTTTCCGTCCTTTCAGTAAGGACTTCCTTTCCTATGCATGATTAGGATTCCCCGTCTGCAGCCAAATGTTTTCCCCAGTATGTGTTTAAGCTTATCAGTAATCATGTTAATAACTAAATAAATTGCCTGAGCATTATATACAAGCATGACCAGTTTATGTACTAGTTACGGAGGTACCATAACCATGGCACTAGAGGCACCGGTGTCGTGACTCACATGCAGGAGAGTGATATCCTGCATCGTCCCACTCATGTTCAGTTTGGCCATTTTTATATGTATGTTTAGTGGGGCGTATGGATGCATCCTAGGCTTATTATTTTACAAGTTATCCGGGTGAATGTGGTGTGTGCTCTACATCCTTCACATTGGAGCTGATCCCTCCACCCAGCACAGTATTTAGAGGTCACCCCTCTACAGTTATTTAGAGGTCACCCCTCTACAGCATGACGAGGTCACCCCTCCAGTTATTCATGCACCGTTGTTACACCAAATGACCTATATAAGCTCTGGCAATTAAAATACAGTAAATACATGTTTTCAGATTTAACAGATAACAGTTCAACTTTATCATTTATAAATCAGCCTTTACAGATTATACACATATTTCCGCTGTAACTTTACTTATCAGTCTTACAGCTTCAGTATTTCATCATCTGTTTCATTTCAGTAATTCCTTATCATGCTTTATATCCGTTCACTGAGCGTTATGCTCAGCCGTAGTTCCCTTTCATGATCTAACGGCAGGTACACCAGGACGCCCTTAGGATTCTGAGAGCATGTGCATTTGGATGGAAGCTATCCAGACTTCTTACTTTATGTACTTACATTATTCTGCTTATTTGGACATTGTTTAGTCCTTTCCTTTAGTAATTTATTTTTCATGTTTTGAGCTTGGTTGGATTACCGATGTTTGATTCCGGTATTTCCGTTATGGTCATTTAATGTTTTAGGACATCTACCTTATGCTTTGATGACACTCCATAAATACACGTAACGGTCCACTTATCCAAGTGGGGTGTTACACAAAAAGTCAAAAAGGTCAAGCAGTGGAAACTTTTCCCACTACTGAACCTCCAAAACTAACCCCTGCTAGTGTTAAATATCAAACAGCTTATTCATAAGTCATTTTGGCTTATCCGGACTTGCAACAACTTATTTTTTGTAATAGATCTTCCTTATTTGACCCATTGATTTGATCTGGATCTTATTAGGGTTTGACTTTTAAGTTTGACTAGAAAACTCATCAAGTTGACTTCTACATAAGTGCTTAATTGCTTATTCTAGCTTATTTAGTGTGCTTATTGGAAAACTTTTTGATTATTTTGCTTAATTAAGTCATTTAAAACCTTTTGAAACTTGAATCAGCACTTGAGGTGGTCTAGAACTCAAAAACGACTATTTTGTCGTTTTATGAAGAGAGTCTTGGCTTATTTCAGGCTTATTTCTTGTGCTTTTTCAAATTTTCTTTTCACAGATCTCTTTGGTAACTCAAAAGAAGCTTGTGTGTCAAATTTTAGCTTATGGCATTAGCTTATAGCTTAATGGGCCAAAAAGCCCATTAAGAATAAGCTGCTTTGAAATAAGCTAGCTTAAACACATTTTTAGCTTTTGGGCCTTCGGAGTTTTATTCTTAAAATCAAATGTTAAGTCAGACTGGAAGTTTTGGGCTTATTTGGTTGACTTTTTCTTATTGGGCCAAATTCTAAGCCCATTAAGGGACAGTTTTGTCATTTAGCCCATTTTAAGGCCCAATAGGAGTATTTTGTAATTTCAAGTCTATTTCTGTTTTATTTAGGTTAAAATAAACTAGTTTGAAACTTTTTAGAATTTTTTATAAATTTTGAATTTTTATTATTATTTTATTATTAAAAATTAAAATTTAGATTTTTACAAGTTGTTCATTTTTCTTAGTTCAAATACATTTAGTTAGGAATTTTACAATTTTTAGATCAATTTTATTGTCATTAGATTAATTTTTAGAATTATTTTAAGTTTTAATAGTTTTTAATTATTTTTAAATGTTTTAATTAATTTTAAAATTTTCAAAAATAGTTTTAAATTTAGTTAAGTCATTTTAGAGGTTTACAAGTTAAAAAAATCTCATTTTGGGCTTTCTGTTAGTTAAATTGATTTTTTGGGCTTTAATTAGCATTAAAAATTATTATTAAATTAAATAAAAGGCTTGAGTGATTTTTTATTTTTGTAAACTCTAGTTACATTTTTTAGGATTTATTGCTATTTTCTAGGAATTTTAGGGTAATTTTTAGATTTGGTTACTTTTTACGGTTTTACGTGCACGACTTCGTCTTAGTTTAATTTTTAATCGTAATTCGTAACTGTCATTCTCTTCTAATCTCTTTTCTATTTTTCTTTTCTCATCAGTATAATCACAAACACTTAATCTTATCTTTACACAATACACTAGCCTCCTTGAGAACGATCCCCACTTTGGGTCATTTGTGCACGGTTTTCCTAAACCGTCGTACTTACCCTAATTACCTCCTTTTCCTAAAGGTGTGTAAAAACTCAACCATCATTTTGGCGCCGCTGCTGGGGAGGCGTGTTGTGTTTTGATTTGAACAATTGTTGTTTTTATACTAACCATAATATCTATTTGTATTAGTAGCACTCTACTAATACGTATTATCGGTTTTTCGTTTTTGTGTGAATACTATTACTATATTATATACGTAGAACAATAAATTCACAAGTACTCCAAAAGTGTGAAAACACAATCTTGATTGGGAGGTCATTACTCAATCATTGTATTCGAATCTCAAACAAGAAAGAAAAGGCAAAATAGATAAATACTTTCGTGAAGCTTAATTTTGACAAACACAAACTATAAGGTGGGTATAAGGAGGGTATTATAAAATATACCCTAAGGAAAAAGGCTATTAAGTGCTTCGCGCCGCCTCGTTTCCCCGCTTGCTTGTGCGTGTTTAGATAAAAAGGGCAAATCGAGTGTTTGCCAACCAAAGTATTATCTAAGTATCATATATATTTTCTTGTTTTCATTTGATTAAACCCTCTTGAACGTTTTGGTGTTCCACCAACGTTCTAAAGTCATCAAAGGCGTTCACTTCACGTGATCGTTTTCATTCCTTGAGGCTTCTTTAATCAAGAGATTTGATTAAGGAGGAGATTTGTAGATTTTTGTCTACCTAATACAATCACAAAATCCAAAAAAAGTAAAAACAATCAAAAACCACAAAAAAATGGAAAAATTAAAAAACCAAAAAGAATCTTCTTTGCTCATCCCCACGTTGTACGTGATGTTTATGCTTACTCGTAATCAAGCAAGACGTGCACGTAAATGAAAAAACCGAAAGGAGTCCACACCTACTCCTAATCTTTCTAGTGAGGAGTCTCCTATTGACGAACCTATCATAGAAGAAGAACCAACCATGGCGAATCGAACTATGATGGAGTTACTTCAAGCACCCACCGAGGGTTATGGAGAGGCTATTGTTATTCCCGCTATCCTTGCGGATAATTTTGAAGTGAAAACGGGTTTGTTGTCGATGATCCAAAACAACAAATTCCGTGGTGATGAAAAGGACAACCCGCACAACCATATCCGCCAATTCAATCGTCTTACCGCCACTTACAAGTTTAAGGACGTTGCTAATGATTCGATTAAGATGATGCTTTTTTTGTATTCCTTAGCGGGGCCCGCTAAAATTTGGTTAGAGAAAGAGCCACCCAATTCTATATTGACGTGGAAGGATCTCGTTTCAAAGTTTGTGAACCAATTTTTCCCGCCCTCAAAGACTACGCATTTGAAAAACGAGATTTCAAAATTTTCACAAGAATTTAATGAGAGTTTTTCAACGTCTTGGAATAGGTTTAAGGAAATGTTACATGAGTGTCCTCATCACGGTTTTTCCGACTTGCATCAAATTGACACGTTTTACAATGGTTCAAATGATCATGAGAGGGATTATCTAAATGCCACCGCGGGTGGTAATTTTTAGTGTAAAACGGTTGAGGAAGCGTTGTTGATAATTGACAATATATCTAAGGTGTATAGTCCTCGTAACACATCGAGTGTTCGTAAGGCTTCGTCTTCGGCTTCACCTTCATTGTCCAATACCATCGATGCTTGCCAAATTGAGGCGAACTTGGAAAACAAAATCTTTGATAAGCTTAAAGGACTTTTAATTGAGTTCAAAGTTGGTGAACAAAGTGCTCCCTGTTAGAAATACGTTTTAACGTATATTAGAAGTATCGGTCACTCCACAATAGTATTTATGTTGTAATAGCTCGTAGTTAGAAAATAGTCATTAGTTGCTTATTAACTTAAGTAAGAACCGGTCCATGGGCTTGTCATGGACCGGCCCAAGCCCAATGTAAGGCTTGGAGTATAAATACCCCTTTCCACCATGGAAAGGGGTTGGTTGTTGTTTCATTTGCACTTTCATTTTAATAAAATCATACACATTTTCTCTCACTTTCTCTCTCTAGTTTCTCTCACTAGAAAACATCAACCCACTTCATAGATTCATAGGTTATCAATATTCTACATTTGGTATCAAGAGCTATGGGGTGATTTAAGGTAAGGATTGTGTTGCTTTTTTAGTTTTTGAATCAATTAGTGATCTTTAGAAAAAATCAATCTTGAATCTTGTTGTTTTTGGTGTTTTTGTTATTGGGATTGATTGATAAGGATTGGGTTTAGCTTATTTTGGTAAAAATCATAAAACTTTTTGTGGTTTTGGATCAAAAATCGGAGTTAAAAGCTGTTTTTTAAGTCTCGGAAACATTTTTTCCAGAACTTTCCGAATAGGATTCCGAATAGGAGGATTTTCAGTATAGAAAGTTTATTCCGAATAGGATTCCGAATAGGAGGATTTTCAGTATAGAAGGTTTATTCCGAATAGGGATTCCGAATAGGAGAAATATTCAGAATAGAAGAAGTTTCCGCATAGACTTTCCGGATATAAGAGTTTTTCCGAATAGCAGCAATTTTTCCGAATAGCAGAAATCTTTCCGCATAGCCAAAAACTTTCCGAATAGCCTATATCTTTCCGAATAGCCAGATTTTTCGGAATAGCCAAATTTTTTCCGCATAGGAGAAATATTCCGAATATCTTTCCGAATTGCCATCATTCCGAATAGCAGGTTTTTTCCGAATAAGCCAAATAGCCAAATATTCCGAATTGAAGAAATATTCCGCATAAGGGTTTTTCCGCATAAGGGTTATTCAGCATAGGGTTTATTCCGAATAGGGCATTTTCAGCATAGGATTATTCCGAATAGGCATTATTCCGAATAGGGTTTATTCTGAGTTTGGGTTATTCCGTATAAGCAAGTTCAAGGGGTATTTGAGTTTTTTCAACGATCTTTAGTGGATTTAATCTTGAGTTCAACCAACACAACACAAATTCTCAACCTTTCTTCACTGCTCGATCAACCGATAATCTTTGAGTCTGTTAAGTGATCACAATGAATCCAAGTTCATTAATGCCTCAGATGACATCTCTTACGGATATCTCGATCATAACGGGGACTGATAGTCGTCCACCGATGCTTATTAAAGAGGTGTTTGAAGCATGGCAGGGCCGTATGATGCAATACTTGAAGGGCAAACCAACATACGGAAGGCTTATGGTCAAATCGATTTTGAATGGTCCACTCGACTATGGTACCATTGTGGCAAATAACGTGTCTCGACCAAGAGAATATGAAGAACTCACACCGGCACAACAACTCATTGCTGATGCTGATGAAAAGGCTCTACAGACACTTCTCCAAGCTCTTCCGCATGATATTTATCGTATGGTTAGTCAATATACGGTTGCCAAAGATTTATGGGAACGTCTAAAGGTGTTGTTACAAGGTACGTCTCTCACCAAACAGGAAAGGGAGTGTCAGCTGTATGATCTGTTTGATAGATTCACGTACAGCCCAGGGGAAACACTACACGATTATTACTTCAGATTCACTACTCTAATGAATGATCTGAATGTATACAATCTGGTGATTGCTCCATTCCAGGTTAACACCAAGTTCTTGAATACTTTACCTCAAGCTGAATGGGGTGAGTATATTACCGATGTGAAGTTAACCCGGGATTTGCATAAGTGCAACTTAGATCAAATCTATGCTTTTCTTCAGCAGCATGAGAAGCATGTGATTATGCACCGTTCTCCTCGCGGTATGTACCCAGATTCCTTAGCTTTGATGGCGAATCAACCAAGCTTGTCACACAACAACACACCTTATATCTTGGGACATCAAGCCTATCATCCATCACCTTATATGACACCAACCTTCCCACAATACTCGATTCTACCGCAACCACCCACCTCACATCAGCAACAATATCGGTTCAATGCACCTTCACCACAGTATGCTTCACAACTTCATCCAGCAAATGTTGCAACTTATGCTCAGCCTTCATATTCTTCTTATCAAGAGAATGCAACATATCCAACAAGCTACCCTGATCAAATGAGTATTCCTTCTACTGATTATGCAGCTCATCCAGATCAAGCACTGTATTGTGATGATGAGGAAGTCCCTGTTCCTGTTTTCCAACAAGGAGCTGACCCAGTTGAAGTGCTAACTACTATGTCTGCTTATCTCACACGAACTTTAAGCAAACGAGGATACAGAGGATCAGCTCCTACCAACAATCAGTTGAGGAATTCATCCAATTCTCGTCAACAAGCTACTATTGAGAATGGCAGGGTCATGGTTCAGCCTATTCAACCATATCAGGGGAGACCTACCACATCAATCACCAATGCTCGCACGGTCAATCAGGCACCAATGGCTAATCCTGCTCCACGGGCTAACTTCACGGGCAAGTTGCGAATGATTACATGTTACAACTGCAAAGAAGAGGGTCACATGTCCAGGGATTGTAAGAAACCCAAAAGGAGAAGGGATGGACAATGGTTTGCAGAAAAGATCTATCTGGTAAATGCTCAAGCACAGGGAAGGGAACTTGATGAAGAGGAGCTTGCATTTCTTGCTGATCCAGGGATTGCTGAACAAGACGTTGTCACTACGCAGAATGCAGCTTACCAAGCCGATGATCTTGATGCGTATGACTCCGACTGTGATGACTTTCAATCTGCAAAGGCTGCTCTCATGGCAACTATCTCCAGCTTAGGGCCAGAAAAGAGATCTGAGGTACTTATTAATACCACCGATAATACCACTGATGCTAGTATTCAACCACATCAAGTTGTGCAAGAGAGTGCTGACTCGAATGAATCTTCGGTGGTGAGTCTTTCAAATGAGGAGACAAACAATGATAGCAATATCAATGTGAGTCCCCAGACTTTGAGTGAATCACAACCGGGACCCATTTCACAAACGCCTACTCCTGCTCAACAAGATTTGGTCATGGTTCCTGCTACATTACTTAGCCAAATGAATGCTGCACTCTTAGAAACCTTAACTAAGAATAAGAATTTGTCTGATGAGCTTACCTTAAGCAATGAGAAAGTTCAAACCTTGGAATTAGTACCCTCGTCTAGTGTTCTAACTAATCTCGAATATGATCATTTTAGAAACAAACAAATGGGTCACTTGCAAGAAATCGAAAACTTAAGAGCAAATTTGTCTAATGAACTTAAAGAAAAGGAGTTAGTGGTCACTAATTTTCAAAAACTTCAAACAGATTTTGAATCACTCGAGTCTAAGAAGAATGAAATGGAGATTAATGCCACTAATAATATTAGAAGCCTAGACTATTTGCTTTTAAGACAATACGCTGCTTCCCAACTAGTTCACTTATTTGATGCTTCATTTAGAGAATTTAACTTATCACGTCAAAAAGGCCTTCCCCCTAATCCACGGTATGCAAAACAAGCTTTAAGACATAGTCCTAGACTTTATAATGCAACTCAATTAGGATTGGCCTTAGAACCGATTGTTTTCCTAGTGATCGAACAAGTAAGGAACTAGTTGATGAGGATCGGTCATACAATTCTGCAAAATATCCCGAGTGTGATTATTTTAAATTGAATAAGGAGCTTGCAAAAACGGATTTTAGAATTCGCTTCCATATGGACAAAGATCTCATAACAGCACCAACCTACATATTAGATGAAGAAAACCCTAGTACGTTTCCTACACTTGTCAATATGGAAGGTCCCAAGGAAATTCCAAAGGATCTTCCACCTGTTAGCACTGTATGGTTAAACTTGCAAGAGATTAATCAATACTTTACTAATTTTGACAAGGTCATTTTGGAACGTACGACTTCAAATGGCCTAAACGCCGGAGAATGGGCTTTCGAACATATGAACGAGGTGTTTAAAACTGAGATCAATCCGTTTGTCGAAAGTCTAAAAGGAATTTTTGCATCTCTTAAGGAAAATCTTGTTTTTGAAATTGGTGAAGTTCAAAAAGTGTTTTATGAAATGGACACCGCTTACGAACTACAACTAGTTGAAAAAGAAAAGATTTTAACCGAATATGACCGATTCTTGTCTGCAGTAATCTCGTGTGATGTGCTTACTACTGTAAATGTTAATTATTCGAATGAGCTTACATCCGCTATGATTAATTGTGATGCTGTGAATATTTGTAATGATATTTGTGATGATGTTTGTGATATCTCTGTAAATGTTGCTGATACTGTAAATGAGGTAGAAAATCAGTCTTGTCACGAATCTAACGCTGAGTTTTTAAAGCTACAAGATTCTTACAATTTACTTTCAAAACGCTTTAATCAACTAGAACAACATTGTATATCTTTAGAATTAAAACAACAAACTCAAAATGAGAATCTTTCGATATCAAATGTTTGTGAAAACGGTGTTGAGAATAGTGACGAGATGATTGCAATTGTTAAGACATTAGAGGAAGAGATAATGAGATTGAAGAGAGATGTGTCATCAAATGAAACACTCAAAATGGAACTAGCGGCTGCAGAGTCTAAAAACCAAGTCTTAGAAATTAGACTTTCGTCTGTTCTAGGGGAGATGGATCGGACAAGACAGGGATTATCCGCTCTTTATGGTTCACTAGAAGAACGCTTCGCTTTTAATGCGGCACAGCAACAATCTTTTGTTGAACAACTGAACCAAAAGTGCGAGGAAATCTCTGATTTGAACATCCTGCTCACAGACAAAAATATGGTTTTGGCTGAGTTAAAGGAGACACTTCTTCTCACCCGACAAGAAGTTGTTGATAACTTAGCTACCGACTCTGCACCGTCCACTAGTGCTCCAACGACCAAGTCAGTAGTGCTTTATAAGAATCCGCTTCACAAGAGAAACCCGGTTACCTATGATGATTATATGAGGAATGCCATTAAGCATGTCGATCTTCTTAGGGATATTTTAGACGATCTTTATGCCTTAGATCCCTCAAGTAGCGACTATTATTCGGCTCATGAATATGTTAAGCGAGTTCAATATTGCCTAGCATATTTGCAATATATAGGTACACCAGGTTCTGCACTACTTAATAATAGGCCCATTGCTGTCACTCCATTTAATAAGACTCCAGGAGCGAAACCGTCATTGGCACAATCAAGTAAGGCACATTTAAAATCTGTTGCTAATATTCCCACTTTGCCTTCTACAGGATTAAAAGAGACTACTAAGGCTAAAGGATCGCCACTCAAGAAAGCTAAGATCAAGCCCTCCACTAGTAGTGCCACAAAGAAGAAAGTAGAAGTCCACAATAGGAATGCTAGTTCAGTTTTAAATAAAAAGAATCATGTTAAGACTAAAAGCTCTGCGCCTATGCAGCAGCCTAAACCATTCGTGAATTCTGATTTAAATTGTTGGAATTGTAATGAATGTATGTTTTCCCAGCGTCATGATTTGTGTCTGATTGATCACGTTAATGAAATGAATGCTATTAAGAATGGTCTTGAATGGAAGCCAACGGGTAGAACTCGTGCCCAAGTTAGCTGGCAATGGCGTCCCACTGGTAGGACCTTTACATTAGATGGAAAAATGTGCCCTTTAACTAGGAATGCATCCATTGAGGTTAGGTCTGAGCGTCCTTTAGTTAGGAACACTCGCACTCAAGTATGGAAACAGCGCCCTTTAATTAGGTCAGCCCCCACTATAGTGCCTATCAGTGAAGGAATACCTCAGGATTTAAGCCAACTAGAATCTACACCACCAATTAAGAAGAAGAAGGCTAGGAAATCTAAGAAACCTAGAGTTAGCAAATCTAAGATTATTAAATCTGTACCTGCTAATAACAAGGAACACTCAGATTCCGATACCTCTACATTGTCTTTGTGTGGTGATATTTTCAGGTGGTCCAAATCATCCTGTGGTATTTGGACTCCGGTTGTTCAAAACATATGACCGGAAATCGCTCGATGCTCCGAAATTTCGTCAGCAAGTTTCTTGGTACGGTTAAATTCGGGAATGATCATATAGCAAAGATTATGGGGTATGGTGAATATCAGATTGGAAACGTGACGATTTCTAGGGTATACTATGTAGAAGGTCTTGGTCATAACTTATTCTCAGTAGGACAGTTTTGTGATTCCAACCTTGAGGTTGCTTTTCGACAACACACTTGTTTCATCCGCAACTTGGAAGGAAAAGATTTGTTGAAGGGATCTCGTGGTGCAAATCTTTATACGTTGTCTCTACAAGATATGATGGCCGCCTCTCCAGTATGTCTTCTCTCTAAAGCATCTAAGACCAAGTCATGGTTATGGCATCGCAGATTATCTCATCTTAATTTTGATGCTATTAATCATCTGGCTAAAAACGAGTTAGTTCGTGGTCTTCCAAAGCTTAAATTTCACAAGGACCATTTATGTTTCGCGTGTTCCAGGGGGAAAAGCACAAAGAAATCTTACAAACCCAAAGCTGAAGACACTAATCAAGAAAAACTTCATCTTTTGCATATGGATCTTTGTGGACCGATGAGAACTGAAAGTGTGAGCGGTAAGAAATTCATTCTGGTAATTGTGGATGATTTCTCCAGGTTTACATGGGTTAGATTTCTACGTACAAAGGATGAAGCACCGAAGGCTATCATCACTTTTCTGAAGTTCATTCAGGTACGTTTGAATACCACTGTCCGCCGTATTCGTACAGACAATGGTACAGAGTTCGTCAACCAGACTCTTCGTGATTATTATGAAGGAGTTGGTATATCACATGAAACATCCGATGCACGCACTCCACAACAAAACGGTGTCGTTGAAAGACGGAATCGTACACTTATGGAAGCTGCTAGGACCATGCTTATTTATGCGAACGCTCCATTGTTCTTGTGGGCAGAGGCTATTTCTACTGCATGTTTCACCCAAAACCATTCTATCCTTCGGAAACGCCATGGAAAAACACCTTATGAGCTTTTACATGACCGTAAACCCGATGTTTCATTTTTCCATGTGTTTGGTGCTCTTTGTTATCCAAACATCAATAGTGAGAACTTGGGTAAGCTTCAACCGAAAGCCGATATAGGTATTTTCATTGGTTACTCACCGTCCAAAAGAGAATACCGAATCTATAACCGTCGTCTTGGCAAGATTGTAGAAACTATGGACGCAGATTTCGACGAGCTGACAGCGATGGCTTCTGAGCAACACAGCTCTGAACCCGCGCTTCATGAGATGGGAACCGGTGCTATTAGTTCCGGATTAATTCCCAATAATCCTACTTCTACATCATTTTTACCACCAACAAGGCCCGAGTGGGATAAACTGTTTCAACCGTTGTTTGATGAATTCTTCGATCCCCCGACTGATGAAGTTCCAGCACCTGTAGTAATTACTCCAATACCTGAAGTGGTTGCTCAAGCTAATGAACCTTTATCTAATGCATCTACAATTCACATTGAACCGGATGCACCTTCACCAAGTGATTCTCAAACTACACCTGAATCATCACCCCTACTTGTGCCTAATGATGTGGAAGAGGATTCTACTGATCACGACTTGGAATATGCTCACTTGCAAGAGCTTCCTTTCTTTGGTGTAGCGATACCTGAAAACCCTTCAGCCGCGTCTACCTCAGAAGAAGCTCCTTCTATTGTTCACTCCAGACCACCTAGGATTGAAAACCATAGCACTAAATGGAAAAAAGATCACCCAATTAGGAATGTTATTGGAGATCTAGATCGACCCGTCTCTACACGCCATCAATTACAAGAGAGTGCACTTTATTGCTACTTTGATGCATTTCTCTCTGAAGTTGAACCTAAAAATTGGCAGCAGGCTATGACCCAATCATCTTGGATTGAAGCTATGCAGGAAGAACTAAATGAATTCCAACGACTTGAAGTATGGGAATTGGTTCCTCGCCCTGACAAGGTTAACATCCTTACTTTGTTATGGGTTTATAAGGTTAAACTTGATGAGATGGGTGCGGTATTGAAGAATAAGGCTAGATTGGTCGCTAGAGGATATAAACAAGCCTTGGGTATAGACTTTGAGGAATCTTTTGCTCCTGTGGCTAGATTGGAGGCGATTAGACTATTCCTTGCGTTTGCTGCTCATATGAACATGATCGTCTATCAAATGGATGTGAAGACGGCATTTTTGAACGGTGAACTAAGGGAAGAAGTTTATGTTAGTCAACCGGATGGGTTCGTCAGTACGGAGTCTCCTAATCATGTGTACAAGCTTAAGAAGGCTCTCTATGGGTTGAAACAAGCTCCACGCGCGTGGTATGATCTCCTGTCAACATATCTCATTTCGGAAGGCTTCTCCAAAGGCAAAGTGGACCCCACTCTATTCACTCTCAAAGAAGGCAACGACATGATTCTGGTACAAATTTATGTTGATGATATAATTTTTGCTGCCACTAACATAGAATTGTCAAACCGATTTGAGAAGATAATGTCCACACGCTTTCAGATGTCGATGATGGGAAAAATTTCATTTTTCTTAGGATTACAGATTTCTCAGAATCCCAGAGGCATCTTTATTAATCAATCCAAATATGCTCTAGAATCACTTAAGAAATATAACTTTGAAAATTGTGACCCCGTGGACACTCCAATGATGGAGAAATCCAAGTTAGATGAAGATAGGAATGGGACTATTGTCGATCCAAAACTTTACCGTGGGATGATCGGCACCCTTCTATATCTGACTGCTAGCAGGCCTGATTTGCAATTTGCTGTATGCATGTGTGCCCGGTATCAGGCTCGGCCTACCGAAAAGCACCTACATGTAGTTAAAAGGATTTTTCGGTATCTAAAAGGAACACTTCATCGTGGTCTATGGTATCCGAAAGATTCCTCGATTGCTTTAATATCATACGCAGATGCCGATCATGCTGGATGTCAAGACACGAGGCGTAGCACTTCTGGATCTGTGCAACTCCTAGGAGATAGATTGATCAGTTGGTCTTCAAAAAGGCAGAAAAGCGCTGCAATTTCTAGCACGGAGGCTGAATACATCGCCATGTCCGGTTGTTGTGCTCAAGTCCTTTGGATGAGATCACAATTAACTGACTACGGTCTTGGATTTAACAAAATCCCGATGTATTGTGACAACAAGAGCGCCATTGCCCTTTGCTGCAACTATGTTCAACACTCCCGGGCTAAGCACATAGACATTCGCTACCATTTCATTAAGGAGCAGGTGGAGAACGGAGTGATCGAGCTGTATTTTGTCACTACTGAGTACCAGCTGGCGGATATGTTCACCAAAGCATTAGATCGAGGACGAATCGAGTTTTTGATCGACAAGCTTGGCATGAAATCATTCACTCCAGCGACTCTCAAAGAGTTGGCAGAAGAATCAGCTGAATAGTCGTGGTAAACTATTCAGAGTATCCTTTGTTCGTGATCATGTATATTATAGTAAATATATAAACCACCAAAGAAAATACAAAAATATAAAACCAAGAAAATCCATAAAAAATATAAAACCTAGAAAAACCATAAAAATTATAAAATCAAGAAAAACCAAAAATATTTTTCGTTTAAAACGGGCATGTCTTTTAGTACGGTAATATTTACGGCCTTAGAAATGTCGATTAATATTGACACGGTGCCATAAATAGAGTCCGTATAAAAGTTGTAATGTTTTAAAACATGCCCATTATGGCTTGTAGTTATTTCTGACTGCAACCCGGTTTTCATATTAAAGTCACGTATTTCCTTGGAAAACGTTGGCTCAGAACGGGAATTAATTTTCTCCGGCGTGATTTACAAGCCAAATCATGCAAAGGGATCAAGTTTACTTTACAACTTGATCTAACACAAATTTGTGTACGTCTCAGTGCATTAATTTGTTAAAATAAGAGAAATCTTATTGACACCACGAATCAAACTTTTTCAAGATATCAATTGGGAAATGTTTTTCATCATCATGTGCCTCGTTAAACAATGACTACAGCTCTTTAAATAGAAAACGGGTCATCGTTTAAGGGGGAGAAAATGTTTCATCATCTTTCACATCAAAAGGATCTTCAAAAATTTTCAAGGAAACTCACAAAGCTTAATGGTTAATGGTTGGATTGCTTTAGTACTTGTCTTGTTGTTGCTTATAAGCTTGTCATGAATAGTTTTGTGGTTGTGTTAAGATAGGATAATCACAAAGGCTAGGGTAATTAACATAAGATAGGGTCAAAATGACACGAATTAGAACTTGGGAAAACAAAAGATTTTGTTTGTTGAAAGTAGACAAATTGAGGGGGTAAAGTTGACAATAGGTCAAACTTGCAAAAGATTTGACTTTGTCAAAATCACACACCCCCGTTCCCACTCTTCTTTCACTGTTCCCATATCTTCATTGCCGCCATTGACAAACAAACACACACACACTCACGGAAATCAAACAAACACGAATCAATCAGTAATCTTCTAGATCAGATCTTCACAAAAGGTATATAATCGGTTTAATCATTCATGCACAACAAGTTAATTAACTGTTTAAATTGAAAACAATCGAAATCAAATTACTGCTTAATTAGGGTTAATTAATTTGGGGGTTTTGCTTGGGTTGTATTCGGAATAGATCTAATTGCACAGATTTGGCCTTTTGAACACTTGAATTAATCGATTTCATGCCTAATTAGAATATATATAAGTGTTGGAAACTTTCCGAGTAAGAAGCTATTTTCCGAATAGAAAGGCTTTTCCGCATAGACAAAAGTTTTCCGAATAGGATTACTTTATTCCGCATAGAAAAGTTTTTTCCGAATAGAAAGAACTTTCCGCATGGAAGCTGTTTTTCCGAATAGAAAAGTTTTTCCGCATAGACAAAAGTTTTCCGCATAGGCCAAATCTTTCCGCATAGAGAAATGTTTTCCGAATAAGGATTTTATTCCGCATAGGACAAATGTTCCGAATAAGGACTTTATTCCGCATAGGGCAAATGTTCCGAATAGAGGATTTTTCCACATAGGACCAAATGTTCCGAA
Source organism: Glebionis coronaria (assembly GCA_025667525.1). NCBI lineage: Eukaryota > Viridiplantae > Streptophyta > Magnoliopsida > Asterales > Asteraceae > Glebionis > Glebionis coronaria. Next base: position 169,849,479 of record CM046882.1, on the reverse strand, counting down.
TAAGGACTTTATTCCGCATAGGACCAAATGTTCCGAATAAGGACTTTATTCCGCATAGGCCAAATGTTCCGGATAGGGAATTTATTCCGCATAGGACAAAATGTTCCGAATAGGATTTTATTCCGCATAGGCCCAATGTTCTGAATAGGATATTTATTCTGCATAGGCCCAATGTTCCGAATAGACATTTTATTCAGAATAGGAATTTCTTTCCGCATAGGATAAATGTTCCGAATAGCCTTTTTATTCAGAATAGGGATGTTTTTCCGCATAGGTTATATGTTCCGAATAGACTTATGTTCCGCATAGGATTCATATTCAGCATAGACCTATTATTCCGAATTGAGTGATTATTCCGTATAAGAAGATATTTGAAGGTGTTTGAATGTTTCAAAGCTTAAGGGATTATGTCATATGTACAATGCTTAGGTTTAAAATCATAATGATATTCATACTTGTATGTATCAACCTTTGTGTTTTATCTTAAGCAGAGACGATGACTAACCCTACCGTACAACAACTACAAGACAACAGAGCCGCCACCATTGCTGAAGCCAAGACTCTAAAGTTTATTCCAAACAACTTCCGTTTGAAGGAGGTATCTCACTCCACCCATAATGGCTTTAAGGTAGGTACAGCCATGCTTGATAAATCTCATTTCAAGCATGCGCTAAGGAGAAGTGCTTCAGTGCCCTATGAATATCTTTACGAGTTCTGGGCTACCAAAGAGAGGACGTCGAACAAGATCACTTTTTCCTTGGACAACAAGCAGCAGACGCTTACTGTGTCAGACTTCAGGAAGATCTTTGGCTTTCGACCGATACTCAAAGGTTTACCATCATACTCACCCAACCCAACTAAGGACCAGATCATGGAGATGTTCACCCCCATTGGATGTCTTGACATACGAACCCCGTCTGAGTTTACTACTGCCAAAATTGGTCAACCATGGAAAGCTATCTTTGGGATTCTAAGCCGATGTTTAACACCCAAAACAACTGGGTTTGATGCTGTTCGTCCACCAATCATCAAGATGTTTTATGGTATGTTTAAAGGTATGGGTATTGATTATGCATCACTGCTGTGGGAGGAGTTTACTTTTCAACTCTTCACAAACACAAAGGGTAAGGTTAAAAGCTACCAGTACCCTAGGTTTATTAAGTTGATCATACATTACTTTATGGAAAACGATGCATCCATTAACAAGCGTGCAGGTAGTCATCACCACACGATGGATGATGATGATTTGGTAGACTTAAGGCAGGAGACTCATTCGAATACGGTTATTCCTGGTCCCATTCCCAGTCATCTTCTGACCAATGAGATTATTGCATCTGATGCTTACAAGAACTTGCTAACAGAAATTGAGAATCAACAAGCAAGTATTCTAGCAGGTGAAGACTCATCCACCACGGTTAAGAGCAAAGGTAAAAGGAAGCAAACAGATTTACCTGAACCCAAAACCAAGAAGAAGAAGACAGAGGGTAAGAAAGGAAAGGGTAAGGCTGATGAGATGCGTCTACGTGACGAAGAAAACATTGTTGATCCTGCTCTTGATAAAACTGAGAAACAAATGATGAAGATAGCTATTCAAAGGAGCAGGAAAGATACTGGCGGTAGTGGTTCAGGTGCAAGGGTAGACGTTGAGGATGAGTACATGGAACCAGATGATGTTGATGAGTTCGGGTCACCTGAACATTATTCCACTTCGAAGGAGCCATCAATCCCTATTTCAGCAAGTATGGAAAAGGAGTCTGTTGCTCCTACGATCACGGTGTCAACCCAACCTTTAGCAACTCAACTTCAACCAACTCAACCCTTACCAACCAAACCGGTTTCAACACCATTTCCTCCACCACCAATAAAACCCACCCTTAGTACCGCAGTTACAACCGAGCCTATTCCATCAACCCAAAGCAGCTCTGCAACGTCTGCGATGGCCGCATTGGTAATGGCCGAGATGTTGGATAAACATGTGGATACTCACAAGAGAGAAATGGATGAACTTCGCCAAGAGCTAAATAGAAGAGCTCAAAGTGAAGAAGCATCAAGGAAAGCTCAAGAAGAGTTGATTGCCAAGTTCGCTGCAGACATGGAATTTACACGTAAAACTCATGCAGAAGAACTTGCTCGGGTTAAAAAGGCTGAAGCTGATAGGCATCAAGCACGCATTACGAGACTTAAAGCTATTAAGGATGACCTTAAAGAGCAAAAAGCAGCTCTTGAAGCTTCTATTGAGCAGAGAGTGAAAGACTCCATTGAATCCTTAATGCCTAAACTGCGTGATGATTTGAAGACGCTTGCTGCTGACAACTTAATGATCAAATCATCCAATCCTTCAGAAGCCGCCTACAAGATTGCTTATGACTTGACGGATTTTGAACTTAAGAAGATCCTCAAAGCTCGAATGAAGGAACTTGGATCGTTTGATAAATCGAGGATTCAACGGGCTCTCTTCAAATCCCTGAATGACGCTATCATGGAGGATGATAGGTTGTTCAAGACGTTTGGAAGTGTGGTACCCTACCACATTCTCCCTGAAGAAGAAAGGGAAGAGAGTGACGAAGAAGAGGGTACAGGTGGAGAAGAGGAAGAAGAAGAAGAAGAAGATAAGAATGAGGATGATGAGGAGGATGATGAGGATGAGAATGATGAGGATGATGAGGATGATAATGATAAGGATGATGATACTGATGATGAGGATGATGATGACGATGATGATGATGGCGATGATGGTGGTAATGGTAATGAGGAGAGTGTTCGAGGGAGCAACGGGGATGATAATGAGGATGCTGATGGGGGTAAACAGGCTGAGAAAGGGGATAAGGCTGCCAGCTCAAAGAAACCTGACAAGTCTGGCACCAAGTCAAAGAAAGATGCAAAAGCAAAGGAAAAATCTACATCCACGGAATCCAGACGATCGAAGTGGCGCCACGATGTGAATGCCACTACAGGGTCATCTATTCCTGGTACATTTATCCATGCATCCATACCTGTTACAACTAACCCTGTTAGTTCTATTGTTGTTGCTCCTGTGATTGCAGAATCGGTAACCGAACCTGAAGCTGCACAACACTCACCCATCCATGACACTGCTGAAATGCCTGAATCAGAACAAGCAGATGTTCACGTCTCCACTCCTCTGCAACAAAACCTACAATCTACTATTCCTGAACCAAGCACAAGGGACTGGGAGGACACGTTGGAGATCGACGAGACTGCTCCACCACAGGCTTGGATCACGGCATCGGCGCAGTATGATCCGATCACCGACGCCGACAAAGATGTCTTGTATCTTCGTATCCGAAGTCCGATTGACTTATGTGCATTTCTTGCTCATGAGTATAAGACTTCGGTTACTCCATCTTTGGTGAAGAAAGTACTGAAGGATAAAAGACTTCGCGCCAAAACCCGGTTGACCCAAATGGAGTTCGAATATTATGCCGAGGAGATCCTGAAGGCTCTGAATACCGTTCAACGGCCAGGTCTTCATGAATCAGAAAGAGCTCCACCTCCAATGGATCCTACTCAAGATAATCAGATTGCTCTTGACTTCTTCGTCACCAATGATCTGGTGTATCTACTGAAGGGGTCATCAAAGTACGCAACCTCCCTGACCTTGCTGAAAGCTGCCAACTGGGGGACAATACCCTTTATCGAGGAAAAGGTAAACCGACTCTGGGTCCCTAAGATAAATCGTAATTATGATATGTATGCTGTCATAGGTGCATCTCATTGGGACGAACGAGTCCGAAGGGCGTACAGGGGTTGCTGCTTGGTCAATTCTGGAAGCAATGTTAGATCCGACATCCGCATCTCCAGCATCTTAGGAATGAAAACTGAAGCCAACAATGGCTATTATCATGTGACGGAGATTCGTTTGAAAAGGGAGGATGACAGGGAATACAAAATCCAGCAGGGAGATTTTTCCATCATTCGCCTTGAGGATATCGAAGATATGCTGCTTCTGATGACCAGAGATCAACTCACACATATTCCTCGTGAAGACCTCATTGCTTTGAATACAGCACTTCGTATGTTCACACGAAGCGTTGTGATCAAAACACGAGTTGAAGATCTTCAGTTGGGAGTCGAAAGCTATCAAAGGAAGCTCAACCTAACTCGTCCAGTGAATAAAGTGCTACCTCAACATGTAGAAAGATGTCCCTATACCGGCATTTCAGTCCCGAATTACGGCATCTTCTACTTGAACAGTCGAGGTTTAATGAAGTTTATGAGGGTGGGTGAGCTCCATAAGTACAGTGATGGGACTCTTCTACAAGTCAGAGGAAAGTTGGAGCATCTGAACTCGGGTGGGACGTTGCCAGAAATGACGGAGGATTGGCATCCAGGTTACCGGCAGATGGCGAAGTACGTGATCAAGAAGATCGATCAAAAGCTCCGTGAACGTAGATTGATGAGGAGCTTGGAAAGATTCGTGGGTGGTAGACCATATGGAGTGCACTACAGGACACTACAACGATCCATCTAATGGGTCGTACATTTCAGGTCACTCTATATTGGTATTAATTGTGAATATGTATATTTGTGAATAATGTGCTTTAATGGCTTGTTGTAGTGTTAAGGTATGATAATTTTTCAAGAATTTCTCACGAGATTCTAAATCTTTCAAAATATAACATACTAAAGCACTACAACTATCCCTTATTAATTTAAGGGGGAGCAATAACTTGTTCTATGGCCAAACATCGATTTCATTTTTACCCAAAGACCGGTTAATCCATTCAATATCCCAAATATTAATGGTTAACATTTTGGATAAGGGGAGAAAATGGGATTAAGAAGATTTAAATGATACTTGGCTAAAAGATGAAAAAGACTTAACGATTATCCAACTTAATATGTGTAAAGCACGTGTTAAGGGGGAGCAAAGAAATACATTACCAACGGTGGTAACACTTCGAGTGCCTACGCGGCCACGGGAACTTACAACCAAAACGGTCAAGTTACCCACTCTAATCAATTGACTCCACCGGGTTTTACTCCCAATCAAAATGCTAACAACAACAACAACTATCAAAACAGTCAAGTTGGTTTCAAAAACAATTACAAAGGAAAAAACTATGGAAATCAAGGGGCTAATAACAATCAAGTTTCGAACAAAAATCAAAACAATGATTTTCAAAACAACAAGAAGGGTTTGAAAACTTTGAAAGATCTTCCAAATAAATTTGTTGAATACGCAAATGGAAACGATGCTAGGTTTGATAATATTCAAAGAGAGATCATTCGCCTAAGGTCCGAGTTAAAGAATGACTTGAAAAAGGAGTTGAAAAACGAGTTAGTAAACGAGTTAGGATCCATACAAACAAAATGAGGGGAAATGTAACTAGGTTACAACAAAACCAACAAAAAAATGGAACAAGGGAAACATGAAATAAAACAAGAGATGATTAAGGCCGAGACGAGGCAATCTATTTTTGAGGATAAAATTTCGTCCATGTTTGAGGCTATAATGTGTATACCGTCTTCGAGTATTCTTCCTAGTAATACCATATCGAACCCTAAGGGAGAGATGAAAGTGATTACCACACGAAGTGGTAAGACACTTAAGAAACTGACTCCTCAACCAATTGCTCCTACGGAGGATGCAATTAAGGAAGAACCCGAGGTGATGGTCGAAAAGGAGCATGTCCCAATCTCAAGAAGTACTCCTCATGCCACACCTACGGTTGACCCATTACCACATTTGGAACCCGAGATTCCAAAGGCTATGCCTATGCCTCAACCCACACCACCTTTTCCCTATCCATCGAGACTTAGAAAGGAGAAACGTCAAGAGCGCGATAATTACCAATTTGAGCTTTTTATGAAAATGTTTCGTGACGTTCATTTTAATGTGAGTTTTGCTGATGCTTTGGTCATGATGCCTCGATTTGCTGCTAACTGTAAAAGTATGTTAAACAACAAGGAGAAATTGCAACAATTGTCTAGTTGTTCATCGGTTTATCTTAACCGCATACCTCAAAAAGTCGGTGATCCCGGTAAATTCTTGATTCCTTGTGCAATCCAAGATATGGAAGAATGATATGCCTTGGCCGATCTTGGTGCTAGTATTAACTTGATGCCACTTGCAATCTTCAAGTCGCTCAATCTTCCTAATCTTACTCCTTCACTTATGTCTATCGAGTTGGCCGATCATTCCATGATTCCCGCATGTGGATTGGCTGAAGACGTTTTTGTGAAAGTGGGAAAGTTCTATTATCCGGTAGACTTTGTCGTTGTCGATATTCCCACGGATCCTCAGTTCCTCTCATTTTAGGTCGTTCGTTTTTAGATACGTCTATGGCTTTAATTGATGTGCATGCTAGAAAGATCACCTTATGTTTCAACGACGAGGAACTTGTTATAAACGCAACTCAAAATTCTTCAATTTCTCATGTTTATTCCGTCGCGACCATAAACCTCGTTGATATGATCGACGTTGTTTGCGAGGAATTTTCACAAGAAGTTTTAGGTTTTGGTGATGATGAAAATAGTGGCAATCCCACTATGCTTGATCCCATTTTTGATAATTCGACACCAACCTTCACTCCATTTGAAGGTGGTGGTTTTACGTTGGAAGAATTCGATGTTCCACGTACTTGTGACGAAGACCTCAACAACGATGAGGACTTCTCGATTATCAAGGATTTTCTTAACGATTTCCCATTTCCTCCACCCGAGGAGGTTATGAGTATCGAGCACAAATCTTCAATTGAGGAACCACCTATCCTCGAGTTGAAAGATTTACCTCCTCACCTTGAATATGTATTTTTGGAGGAGGACGACAAGTTGCCAGTTACTATTGCGAAAGATCTTTTGAATGATGAATAAACCGCACTTGTCGATGTTCTAAAGGATCAAAAAAGGGCAATTGCGTGGAAATTATCCGACATTATGGGGATCGATCCCAAATTTTGTACCCACAAAATCTTAACGGAAGAATATTACAAACCCGCAATCCAATGTCAAAGGAGGGTGAACCCCAAAATTCACGACGTCATCAAAAAGGAAGTCCTAAAACTCCTTGACGCGGGAATGATTTACTCTATTTCTGATAGCCCTTGGGTGAGTCCTATTCATTGTGTCCCTAAAAAGGGAGGAATGACCGTTGTGCCAAGTGATGCCAACGAGTTCATTCCCACTAGACTCGTGACCGTTTGGAGGGTGTGTATCGACTATCGTAAGTTGAATGACGCCACTCGTAAAGACCATTTTCCCTTGCCCTTCATGGATCAAATGTTGTAGCGTCTTGCGGGAAACGATTTCTATTGCTTTTTAGATGGTTTTTCCGGTTACTTCCAAATCCCCATCGACCCTCGTGTTCAAGAAAAAAATACGTTTACGTGTCCATATGGAACGTTTGCCTATCGTAGAATGCCATTCGGACTTTGCAATGCACCGGGAACCTTTCAAAGGTGCATGATGGCTATTTTTCATGACATGATCGAGAAGACGATGGAAGTCTTCATGGATGACTTTTCCGTGTTTGGTTGTTCGTTCACTTCATGTTTGTCGAATCTTCAGAGAATGTTGAAGCGTTATGAGGAAACCAACCTTGTGCTTAATTGGGAAAAATGTCATTTTATGGTTAAAAGTGAAATCGTCTTATGGCACAAGGTTTCGAAAGCGGGGATTGAGGTAGACAAAGCTAAGGTAGACGTCATCGCCAAATTACCTCATCCCGAAACCGTTATGGGAGTTAGGAGTTTCCTAGGCCACGCGGGCTTTTATCGTCGATTCATCAAGGATTTTTTAAAGATTTCTCGACCCATTACACATCTCCTCGAAATAGATGCACCTTTTGTCTCTTACGAAGATTGTGTACGAGCCTTTGAAATCCTTAAGAGGAAACTTACCGAAGCTCCCATTCTTGTTGCTCCCAATTGGAACCTCCCCTTTGAGCTCATGTGTGATGCTAGTGACTACGCTATTGGGGCCGTTTTAGGGCAACGTCATGAAAAACACTTCTTGCCTATTCACTATGCTAGCAAGACGATGACCGAGGCTCAACTAAAATACACTAAAACAGAGAAGGAATTCCTTGCCGTGGTGTATGAATTTGAAAAATTATGACCTTACCTCGTCTTGACTCGATGCATAGTGTATACGGATCATTCGGCTATCAAGTATCTTATGGCTAAACAATATGCAAAGCCGAGATTACTTCATTGGATTCTCCTCCTACAAGAATTTGATGTCGAAATCCTTGACAAGAAAGGAGCCAAGAATCTAGCGGCCGATCATCTTTCTCGTTTGGAATATCCTCACCAAAGTGTTTACGAGCCAAAGGAAATCACAAAAAACATTTCCTCTTGAGACACTTGGTGTAGTGAATTCTAAGCTTGATTCATCTACCCCATGGTTTACGGACATAGCAAATTACCATGCGGGGAACTTCATCATTAAGGGTATGACGACTAGACAAAAACAAAAATTCTTTCGTGACGTCAAGTTCTATTTTTGGAACGACCCTTATCTATTTCGGACTTGTGCGGATCAAATCATTCGATGTTGTATCTTTGGTACCAAAGCTTCTAACATCCTTAGAGCTTGTCACGAGGGACCCATGGGTGGTCACCACGGTGCTAATCTCACGGCTAAGAAGGTCTTTTTGGCCTACTATTTACCGAGGTGCACAGGCACTTGTGAAGTCGTGTGACTCATGCCAACGACAAGGAAAAGCCTCACAAAACGATGAAATGCAACAAAATATCATCCAAGTATGTGAGATCTTTGACGTTTGGGGCATTGACTTTATAGGGCAGTTCCCATCATCTCGTGGTAATAAGTACATCCTTGTCTCCGTTGGCTACCTATCTAAGTGGGTGGAAGCTAAAGCTTTTCCCACGAACGATGCTCGTCTGGTAGTCAAGTTTTTGAAAAGCTTGTTTTCTTGGTTTGGAACCCCTCGTGCGATCATAAGCGATCGTGGAACCCATTTTTGTAACGACCAATTCGAAAGGGTCTTAAGGAAATATGGAGTTACGCATCGGCTTTCGACGGCTTATCACCCACAAACGAGTGGGCAAGTCGAGGTTTCAAACCAAGCTTTGAAAAGGATCTTGGAGAGATCGATTGGGGAAAACCAACAATCTTGGTCAGATAAGTTGGACGATGCTTTATGGGCCTTTCGGGCCGCTCATAAGACGCCCATCGGGTGCACTCCTTATAAGCTTGTGTATGGGAAGAATTGTCACTTGCCAATTAAACTCGAACACAAAGCTTATTGGGCCCTTAAGCATTGTAATGATGATATTGAGACCGCGGGAAAACACCGGAAAATGCAATTAAATGAATTGGATGAATTGAGAGACATTGCTTATGAAAATTCATTAATTTTCAAAGAAAAAACTAAAAAGTTTCATGACTCAAAAATTAAAAACCGGGTTTTTAACATTGGAGATCAAGTGTTGCTTTTTAACTCTCGTTGGGAAATATTTCCCGGCAAGTTGAAATCCCGTTGATCCGGTCCATTCACCATGACTCAAGTTTTTTCTTATGGGACCATCGAGCTAGCTCAAAATGATGGCCCTAATTTCAAGTTGAATGGACATAGGTTGAAGCACTACTTTGGCGGGGAAGTTCCATCCTTGAACTACCTCGACTAAATCACCTTCCCCAATGATAATTAGTATTGAGGGGATCTAGTCGAGCTCATGACTCGGTAATCAAAAACGAGGTGCCTCGTGGGGGAGTCCCATGCTTATCCTATGTACATGTTATCGCTTTCTAATGTAGTAACGTGTGGGGATTTATGCCCTTCCAACCTTTGTTCTGTGGTTGTTTGTGATATGTGGTTTTTAGATGATCATGATCTTCACGATTGGAGCCTCTCGTGTTCGTTTTATGGGAGCACTCGATCGTTTGCTTTGAAGAATTTCTCAATATCCATGATATATCCTTTTATGTTCTAACCTTAGGTTTTTAGCACACTTCATAAACGGCTTTAAATTTAACGGTTACACCCTTTCCATGCTAGATTAAGCATTCGACTACGTCTCTAGTATGGGGTTTTCCAACCCTTAGACTTGAAACATTGAGGACAATGTTTAACTTTAGTATGGGGGTGAATAGATACTTGCCTTGCCAAACCTTCACGCTTTCCAAATTTTATCTTTTTGTTTATCGTTTTGTTGCAAAATAAGGCTAAAAATGGCCAAATTTTAAAAAATTTCTCATGTTTCATACGTGTTTGAAGACACGAATGTAGATTTTCCGACGGCGAGAATAAGAGTAATTTTTACTCGACGTGCGTGTTGAGCACTTAGCTTCGATTCCTTAACTTTATATTCGGCGAAGTCTCTTAAATGAGGACGAGAAATGATAGAGTTTATTATAAGTTACTATGCTAAATGTAGAGTACTCGTATTCTTTCAAAAACTCGTGTGTTCTCGTTGTTTGCTTATTCTCCCTTCGCTTGTAAATATTTTTTGCTTAATAAATATTGACTTAGCGGTTTAGTCTTGATTGTTGGTTTCTAGTCTTTTCTAGTAGCTTCCATGTAATTAAATTGGGAAGACATTAAGGTATCGCTAGCGTCACGGTTTTGAAGTATTGGCAACCCGAATAATCGAAAGCTTCACCTAATAATAAGATTTCAAGTTCTCACCTAAATCAAGCAAACAATTTGAAGCTCACAAGGCCGAAAAATCTATGCGAAATTGAAAGTGAATCAAGCCTTAATCTTTGAAGCTTTAAAGATCCAAAATTCGCTTTAGCGTGAGGATGTACGTCTTTGGCCATAATAAACACCTCATGGCGAGGTTAAATAAAAGGCAAGGCAAGACTGAAGTCATAATAAAAGCTTCATGGCGAAGTTGAATAAATGATGGAGGTAAACCTATGATAATAAGGCCCATCTGGTAGGGGGCGTATAAAAGTCTTGGTAATAAGTCTCATGTTCAAAACCGTTATAAAACCGTGTTTATCGATCCTTCTTGTTGACTTAATTTTTTGACATCGTTGTCTATTAGGAGGGGTTATTAATTCGATGGTCTTGGTTACACCGTTATGACTCTATTTTTAGACCTAAATCTATATCATCACATAAGTCAAACAATGTATCTTCGTGAAACATTCAAGACAAAATAAAATATAAGAGATACAACTTAGGAAAATGGGAGGATAAGTACGTGATTAGGGCATATGAGTAGTGTTAGCATTATTAACTTATAATGACAATGATCTCGTTGCACGCTTAGCATGGAATTGGGGTGAAAATATAGGACGACAAAATTATTTCTAACGAAGCATTCACGTGTTCTTGTTCTATGATCCTAAACATCCCATTTTGCGATGAAAATCATACATTATGTCTAAAACGCAAGTAGTAGTAATAGTAGTAGTGTAGCTAGTTTATCATTCAATAAAAGTAAATAAAAATTAATTTTGGAGGTGCTATGATACTTTATTCTAGCATTGCGTGAGGGTAATACAATAGATTTTGTATGTTGAAAAGTTTGTTTTTTCTCGGTGTCTAATCGAATCCGGTTAAAAGTGTGACTCAGTCGTTTTTGGTTAATGAAAAGGGAAGTTTGGATATCTATTTCTACTAAAAAGGTAAAAGCGAAACGTATTGAAAATAGACTAAAAACAAATAACTAATAATAAAGGAGCAAAACAAATATTAAATACTAAATTTAATACTAAACAATTAATAAAAATAAATCTAAAAGTAGAAACTAAATTACGACTTGAAAATAAAGTTTACCTAATGAAAAAGGAGGAAATGTGACTAAGTGGCTACTTTAAAACTAAACGAGGTAAAAGCTAAAGCGAGCACTAAATAAAAGATAAAACTTAAACTTTTCGAAAAAGTACTAATACTAAAATTCGACGAGAAATATAACAAAAAATACGTGACTTTCAAAATAGAAATCGGAAAAACTTTCAGATTAAACTAGACGATTACGGAACAATATTAAATAAAAAAACAAGCAACCAAGCAGGCTGCTCAAGCACCCCAAGCAAGCTGCTCCTTTTGCCGGGAAAAACACTAAGCTAGCAAGCTAGCTAGCATGTCAATTGTTTCTTCGGAATATTTATGTACTATTATCTTCGGAATGTACTTCCGAAAATGTAATCTTCGGAATAGTTTGCAATCTTCGGAATTTTGCTTTCTTCGGATAAAAACCCTATGTTCGGATAAACAATATTTTCGGAATAAGCTACTATATTCGGAAAAATGAGAAGATTTCGGAATAAAGTAAATATTCGGATAAACAGGAAATTTCTGATAAAATGAAATGAACATAAAATTTTCGGATAAAATTATTTCGGAATATGGGCAATCTTCGGAATATTAAACCCTTTTCTGAAGATTCTTAAATGAACAGACCAATAACAAATTTTTCTAAAAAAAAGGGGAATAAGCTACGCATAAGCAAAAATCAAATAAGCAATTAACCAAAACTTAATCTAAAACACATTTAAGAAAAACTAATTCAACCACAAATTAAAAACTTGAAAAACACTAATTAATCTAAAAATTAAAAATCAACTTTTAATAAAATTAATCTATTAAAAACACTTAACTAGAATTAAAACAAACACACAATAAGCTATAAAATCAATAAGCCAACACAATCAAACACATAAAAACATAAAGAACAATCAAATAAGCATAACAATAAGCAAATAAGCATAAAGATTAAATCAACAAGAAAGGTAGAATGAGAGATTAATTAAAAACTTGAAAATTAAAGATAAAGATTCAACAACAAAATTAAAACTTACTTGAAATTAAAGACAAGAATTTAAATGATAATATGAAAGTGCAAGAAAAATAAATGTGGAGAACTAATTTGTCAAATTAGCTAACACCTCCTAATGTGTCATTAGGAGGGTATTTATAGGAGGATTAACATATGTCATGCTTTCTTCTTTCTTCTCGTCTTTTCGTCTTTTAAATTCTTCGACTTTTTTGACGTTGTCTTGGGATTTGTCGATATAAATTGAACTCGTCTTATAATTTCTTCATTTATTAGACTTGAGTTCTTCGACTTCATTAAACTTCCGTCTTTAGACTTTTTCTTCGATAAATCTTCAGAATAGGCCTTGGACTTCCGTTCTTTTTGCACTCTTGATCTTTTGACTTCGTCTTTTGTCTTTTTCTTCGATAAAAGCCCATGAAAGCCCATGTTTTCTTCCCTTTTCACATTTTGATCCTAAAACACAATAAAAACACAAACCACACATAATTCCGAAATTTACAACATAAAATACACGTTTTGGCTTGGTTATTATTATAAATAAGTGGTAAAAGGATAAGTGTTTTCACACTTATTAGAGGGCACGGCAATGGTTTAGTATGGGGAGTGATGGGACTGCTTTTATACATAGTCTCATCTTCCAAAACGGGCTTAAAATGCATTAAATATCATCCAAAATGCCAAATATATGCTTGTGTTTGTTACTTGTGTACTTTAGGTACGGATATTGAGAAAATGACATAAGATCATAAGAAACAAGCAAAAATGAACACGGGAAACGAAGCCGCACAATGAACCAAGCCCTGGTGTTGATTTTCCAAGAATAACCCTTGAAGATTTGAAGATTGTACAAGAAGGTTCCTCCAATATTTAAGAATTGACACTTTTAACGCTTGTATATTCATAAATACAAGTTTGATCCTTAAAGTTTGTCAAATTTACAAAAAGGCCCTCCACTTTGAAGAATTGGCAAGAATGGTCCCTCAAAAATGAAGACTTGTCATTATTAATCCTCCAAGAAGTCAACAAACAAGTCAACACCTTGAAGAATGAAGATATGCCAAAATCATCCATTCAAATATCAAAACATGGCAAGAAATACCCTTTAAAACATTTTGGAAAAAGTTGGTGGCCAAAGTAGAAAAAACCAAACTTATTTATAAAGGGAATTACGTTTTTGGCTGTTTAAACATTGAATGAAAGAAAGAGGAAAAAGAGGGACCAAAGTGGGCAAACAAGAGAACTTACCTAGACCTGTAATGAGGTGACACCTGTCTCACTCACACTCTCCACCAATAAAAACCTACCAAAATGCCACCTCAAATCCCACTTATACCAGATTAATAACTAATCTTATTAATTTATTAATCTGGCGCCTAACACATGATTTAAACACAGAAAAAGATCAATCCACCTTGTTCATCATGTTCTTAACATAATTGGGTTTTTCCTAATTACTTGTAATTAGGCCTCCATCACCTCCAGAATTATGATTAAGGGACTCTTAATCATAACCTAACTCCCAAATCCCATGCCACATCACCCCATTGTCCCACACATGATTCCCCTGCTACAAAGGTTGAAGAAACTGCCAAAACATGCCAGCCATCTAACGCCCAAGAAAGATGCTTCAATCCTAAGCTCATTGTGAGCCTTTGATGCAATTTCACCTTTGACAACTCACACAAACTGCCAAAGCAACAACACATGATTCCAAGTTTTCAAACTCCTTAAGGGCATTTCAGGAACTTTAATACATTAGGGTTGACATTTTTCCATGCATTTCTAGAACACTTGTAGCCTATACAAAGGCATTTAGGCTTTACATTTTCAGTTGCTCTTGGTTTTTCCTTTGTTTAAAGTTCTGTAAATCCTCCTTCATTTTTAATGAGAAGTGTTTAAATGTTTGAAGAAAACCCAAGTGCCAATCTTTTTAGTTACTTGTTATTGATATATTTTTGCTATTGTTGAATCTCAAAACCTGTTTTTAAACTTTGTGCAAAAAATTGCTCAAAGTTCAAAATCTTGATATTTTGCTAAGTTCTTTGGTACACCTTTGGAATTTTTGGACTATAAGTTAATCATAGCACCCTGATAAAGAGTTATCAAGGTGTTGTGAGGCTTGTGGTTTAGGGATAATCAAAGAGTGGGTACAAAGGTTACATCAATCAAGCCTTTTTCTACTTTCTATTTTTTATATTTTTGTTCTAACCTTGTTGAATCTTAGCAGCCTTGTTGTGGAAGCTTGTGCCTTGTTTTGCTAGGCACATCAGCTCAATAATTCGTGAGTGTGGATGTACATTCATGAGGTTTGAGTTCTTGAACTCAAAAATCTGTCAAAATACTTGAGATTTTTAATTTTGGGTTCTGCCATTGTTCTTGTTGTTTTTGTGGCTTAATCTTGCTTGATACTGCATAATATACTTGTTATTGTGTTTGATTGGGCTTGAGTAACACTAAATAACACTTATACTTTGTTAAATCTGGATTTGAAAAAGATAAGGGGTGTTTGGGTTAACCTGTTTAAGATCACAAGTTGTTATTGAGTTATGTGAAGGTGTTGTTTAGTGTTTGTATCTGCTTAATACTTGGTTGTGTGCTAATATCTGCAAGTTTTCAGCTTTAAAACATCAAAACTAAGATTGTGCTATAACTCACTTGATTTTGCTTATTTTGACCTAAGATTTTGGAAACACCTAGAGTGTAAGCATGTTTAGGGCTAACAAGTGTTAAATCAAAGTTTGTGTAACCTGTTAAGAAGATTGAGTGTTTGAAATTGGATTTGTGGTCAAGTATATCAGCAAAGTATCATAACTGCTTGTTCTTGTTCATTAGTAACTTTCATTTGCTTGAATCTGGATCTAGACTTTGAATCAATGCATGAAACTTGTTTATATTTGTTCATTTGAATTATTTATAGCTTGTGTATACATTTGGTGAAGTTTGGCTGGCTTAATCTTGCTAAAAGTGCTTATTGAGTGAAAACTGCTTATTGTTCATATCTAGTACAAGTCTGGTGATCTTTTGATTAAACTGTATTAATTGCTGATTGAAATTGTGATTTGATTGTTGTTATTGACTCTGGGTGCCTTTGCTTAACCTGAATCCACAAAAAAGTCACAAAAGACAAAAAGTCAAAAAGGTCGAGCAGTGGAAACTTTTCCCGCTACTGAACCTCCAAAACTAGCCCCTGGTAGTGTTAAATATCAAACAGCTTATTCATAAGCCATTTTGGCTTATCCAGACTTGCAACAACTTATTTTTTGTAATAGATCTTCCTTATTTGACCCATTGATTTGATCTGGATCTTATTAAGGTTTGAATTTTAAGTTTGACTACAAAACTCATCAAGTTGATTTCTACATAAGTGCTTAATTGCTTATTCTAGCTTATTTAGTGTGCTTATTGGAAAACTTTTTGATTATTTTGCTTTATTAAGTCATTTAAAACCTTTTGAAACTTGAATCAGCACTTGAGGTGGTCTAGAACTCAAAAACGACTATTTTGTCGTTTTGTGAAGAGAGTCTTGGCTTATTTCAGGCTTATTTCTTATGCTTCTTCAAATTTTCTTTTCACAGGTCTCTTTGGTAACTCAAAAGAAGCTTGTGTGTCAAATTTTAGCTTATGGCATCAGCTTATAGCTTAATGGGCCAAAAAGCCCATTAAGAATAAGCTGCTTTGAAATTAGCTAGCTTAAACACATTTTCAGCTTTTGGGCCTTCAGAGTTTTGTTCTAAAAATCAAATTTTAAGTTAGACTGGAAGTTTTGGGCTTATTTGGTTGACTTTTTCTTATTGGGCCAAATTCTAAGCCCATTAAGGGACTGTTTTGTCATTTAGCCCATTTTAAGGCCCAATAGGGGTATTTTGTAATTTCAAGTCTATTTCTGTTTTATTTAGGTTAAAATAAACTAGTTTGCAACTTTTTTGAATTTTTTATAAATTTTGGATATTTATTATTATTTATTATTAAAAATTAAAATTTAGATTTTTACAACTTTTTCATTTTTCTTAGTTCAAATACATTTAGTCAGGAATTTTACAATTTTTAGATCAATTTTATTGTCATTAGATTAATTTTTAGAATTATTTTAAGTTTTAATAGTTTTTAATTATTTTTAAATAGTTTTAATTAATTTTAAAATTTTCAAAAATAATTTTAAATTTAGTTAAGTCATTTTAGAGGTTTACAAGTTAAAAAATCTCATTTTGGGCTTTTTGTTAATTAAATTGATTTTTGGGCTTTAATTAGCATTAAAAATTATTATTTAAATAAATGAAAGGTTTGATTGATTTTTGATTTTTTATAAACTCTAGTTACATTTTTTAGGATTTATTTCAATTTTCTAGGAATTTTTAGGGTAATTTTTAGATTTGGTAACTTTTTACGTTTTTACGTGCACGACTTCGTCTTAGTTTAATTCATAATCGTAACCGTCATTCTCTTCTAATCTCTTTTCTATTTTTCTTTTCTCATCAATATAATCACAAACACTTAATCTTATCTTTACACAACACACTAGCCTCTTTGAGAACGATCCCCACTTTGGGTCATTTGTGCACGGTTTTCCTAAACCGTCGTACTTACCCTAATTACCTCCTTTCCTAAAGGTGTGTAAGAACCCAACTATCAACCACTGATGAAGATAACCCGATAATCCTAACTTGAAACAGAAGTAGAATTCCCCAAACTTGAACTTAAGCTTGCACTATTGTAGAATGAAGAGCGATGCAGAGAAGTCTTAAACGTACCCTATACCAAAAGGCGGTATAAAAAAGGTACAACTTCTCTAAAGTACCCTATACCAAAACAGACGGTATAAGAAAATGTACTACACCTCTTGAAGAAATCCACAACTGCAAATGCATGTGACACTGAGAACCGCAACGAAGCTCCCAAAAAATGATAGTTATCCATGTCATCGTCCATCCTCCCCTTGACACTGGAAACTAGATACTTCAAGTCTTATACATAACCGTATATGCTCGAACAAGTTATCTTATAAAGTCGTAAGTACTCTTTTAAAGATAAAATAAGAACGCCTTCGAGAAATCTCACTTCAACCTCAAATAAGTAGCACCGAATCATCTTCGTAATCACATAAACCGTAATAGCCGTTAGGAATTTAGGTGAATTCTTTATAAGGATCGTTTTAGTGTAATGTATCATGTTTGTTGTGTTTGTTGTGTTTGTTGTTCGTGAAGAAGTGTTATGATCGAAAACGGATACGCGGCCTTGAATGTCACAGATTAAACGGCCTGCCAAAGTACTGAAATCCTGCCACATAAGCATTTAACCCGACAAATATTTTACTACTCGCTTCTTTCGAAATACCCGCCTCAATCCAATAACACCGTAACCCAATTAACCGAACATGATTAATTTTCCAACATTCAAATATACAACGATTATCCCAAATTTAACTGCAAAAATAATCGGCCCACTAGATATCATCGATTGAGTAGTGATCGGCCCGGAAACCAATAACCAAATGCAACAGGGCAATAGATAATACTCGGCCCAATGTATGAATATTTGGCCCATCACTTTTGTATTACCCCTAACCAATACACGGTTAAAAGAAGGAACCATCAGTCCTATCCATCCATGGCCCAAAATATTATTACCAAGACTCGAGCCACGATTTGAATAAAGACTGTCCAGCCCATCACAATTTAATACCCGGTCCAACTGAGTGAATATAACATCCTTTACCCTAATTAGACTCACATTAAACCTACTCACACCAAACCCCCATAACTTATCTCGTAACATCCCCCCCCCCCATCACATCTGCTTAACTTTGTTTACATCACCCCCATCTACCATACTCAAACACCAACAAAAAAACTGATAAACTCATATCTCACAAATCCTCTTCTTCTAACCACTTTCAACAACAAAAAAATCAATCTCATCTTGGTCTCCCTTTAATCAATTAAAACTCTCCATCAGTCAAATAAAACAGATCCTAATCCCATCGTAATCTATCTAACCCAATCCAGACAACACACCATGACAAATGATGAAGAATATGTGGCGTCTAGATCAAATCGATGGTCTCGGATAAGTAATTATGATGCATGAGACGAGCAGAGACAATTCTTCAAGATCATAGAATGGTCTCGGGTAGGTATGATAGATGATTGCATGTCAGTTTTAGTTTGAAATTGAGATAAAGAATGAGTCTAACATGCTTGTTATACTCAAGTCTTAACATATCTCGAAAATTAAAATGGGTGAAAACCCTATACGGATCTGTGAAGAGATGTTACACGCAAAAAAATCTTTTTAAAGATAAAAAAACGTTTAACAAAACTGAGATCTTAATAGACTATGATTTAGAGTCTAAATGATGATGATGAGTATTTGAAATTGATATTTTCATGATGAAAGTTGTCGCACTCAGTGAGTTGACCCGGTCAACTCGGTAATTACCGAGTTGACACGGTATGATGAAGATGGGTTAATGTGTTGATTGGATTGATGTGAAGATAAGGCAGAAATTATGGGTTAGGGGTGGGTCGGTATTAAAGGAGTTTAACCTTATATTTTCTAGTCTTGATAAATCAGTCTCGATGTTTGTTTGATTGGTTTAACCTTATAGAGAGTTTGTTTGTCGGTATGTGATGAAGATGGGTTTAGATGTTGGTTGAAATTTAATAATAGCAAGGTCTCGGTTTATCGCAAACCGTATCTCTCCATCTGAATCCAAAGAAAATCCATCCCAATATACGACCCATTGGAATGTGGCCATCGGAATTTGGCCATCGGAATGTCACCATCGGAAAAAGACCCATCGGAATGTCACCATCCGAATGTTATCATCGTAATGTGACATCGGAAAGAGTTTCGGAATGAGACCATTTGAAAAACCATCGGAAAAATGCATCACAATAACCATCAGAAATTATAAACCCTTTTTCGATGGATTTCAGTCGGAATGTACAAACTTTGTAGACACCGAAAAAATGGATCTGGTCCATCTGATTTTGTCCTTTTCCCCAAAAAAAAGATTATTCATATCTCATCAATGTATGAAAGGACAAAACTAAAAAACGGGTATACAAAGATTAAACATATAAAATTATGACGAGGCATAACCAGACACATGATTCGAACAAAAGGTTGATATTTTGAGATATGAATTGATAAAAAATAGAAAATAATGAAACAAGAATACCAACCGTGAAAGAGAATAGTACAAAATCTGATAACACAACACAAACACGAACTCACACGGATACAAGACACCCCCGGTTAGCTCTGATACCAATTGACAAGCATCAAAAATCCACCTTGGTTCGGGGAGTCGGGGATGATCAAAGAACATGGTAAACATGATTTGTTCTAGTGAGAGAAAGTTAGAGAGAGGTGAAAGAAAAGATGTGTGTATTATTTCAAGTGAAACAATACAAAGAAAAATGACTAAACTTCCACACCCCCATGGAGAGTCATGGGGGGTATTTATAGACCTATCTAAACTATACTATCCCTTGACTACAACTTTAGTCCCTGCATATCACAAAAGGAATATTTCTAACCCAACTCACGTGAAAGGCGCCAGCTTACCAAAAAGTAAGTCTAACAGGTACAATCCGAAACTATGGGGTTGGAGATGTAAATACTATACTAATTAAACTACAAGGAACATTTTTATACAATTGAAACTTAATGGTTATTATTGAATTTAAGTGAATTGTTAACTTAATTAAATACAATTTATTTCATTAAACCGCGACTATTAAAATGAGTATATTATTTCCCGACATTTATGATTACATTTTGCCTATTGTATGATACCCGTGACCCATGGACCGTGGACTGTTAATTGTGTGATAGCACAAATGTTATAAATAGATCTATTTGGGACTAAAAATCCTCGTTTGGGTGAGTAGCGCTCACTGTGTCTAGGCCAAGACAAATAAACGTATACCATGTCAGATATTTTGAGGGTGTACATTGGGTGGTCCCCATTTGTTGTGGACACCTACGGTCTAGCTTCAGTTCATGTGCATAAGGGAAATGTAATTTCTTTGCAGTATTTGCTTTGTGCATTAGTACGTGGAACATTTTGCAGTCCGGAACTATGATTTTACTAAACCTATGAATTCACCAACTTTATGTTGACTTTAGCATGTTTTTCTCAGGTAACTAAGCTGGACTAGTTGTGCATGAATTAGATATCATTTAGGAGCATAATAATGGATTTGGGGATTTTCAATCATCAGGATAAATATGACGAACTAATATTCACCATTTCAAACTACATTGTAATAAGCTTCATAAGCCAATATTTGTAATGTTTTACTAAAAGTAATTTTTATATGATCTATGCTTTGTATGACATTTGTTATGTGATCCACGAAGTGATACCCAAGTTCATTCCGTTACATGTCTAGTTTAGGGGTGTCACAGAGTGGTATTAGAGACAATGGTTATAGAGAATCAGATCAACATAAATATTTTAAAATTTTACTAGACTATAACCGGACTAAAATAATTACAAAAACTGGATTTTGGGGACATACATAGTGAACATTTAGCCTATAGAGCATGCATAGTGATATGATTAATATCATTTATATGTGCAATTTTGATTCATAAATAATACGAGATACTTATCTCCTACGAAATTACGTGAATATTAACATACAAAAAAATTTTATTCCTTGTTAGTATAATAATCGGTCAGGGTCGAGAGTAGATCTAAGTACTTATTGAGAGGAACTTAGATGCCTTGGGTTTTGATGGATCTTGTACTATCAAGAGATGTGGTTGACGATTTCCTACACAAGTACAGTAATACCGTTAGTCTTACCGTGGGGACGGACCTCACGATTAGACTCCAGCGTGAGACTAAGTATTCATATTGTCCGAGATATATGTGTGTGTAAAGATGAGTGAAAAAATTGTACGCCGTTTGGAGTGCAAGTGGGTACTATTTATAAGGGAAAGTATTGGGCCTTTCCCCGTTTCTCGGACAGTACTTGTGGAAACCTATGGATCGTTAGACTCAATGGTTTGCACCATTTATCTAGGATAGTCATAATTCATATGATTTAACATAGCGGAATAGAACAATGAGTAGAACAAGATGTTTAACAAAGATGAAAGATTCCCAAAGGGCTTGTATTATTTGATTAACACAAACCACTCTAGACATGTATACATTGAATCACATGCCTAGAGATCAAAGACACTGTAGGTTACATTGTATTAGTATGAATGAATGAATAAAAACCTACGACTGGTTGTTCCTTTTATAACTTAAGGAAACCAGGAATACATGGAAACTAAATAAAACATTAATGAATAAATCAAAACAGAATTATTCATACTTATCACACTCTGACCGAATCTCCATGTTTTAATATATGGCAGGGGAAATCTTCAAGAAGTGGGAAATACATAGCAGGGGAACAAATCCACATTTTGTCCACCAGCTTGAAGTTTCACATAATGCCATATTTGGTCCTTCTTGTTTCCATGATGATTTGACTCATCAACTTTTGACCCAACAATCTTCCCCTAGTTGATGATGTCAAAACACTTCTCCTTAAGCATACAACATCAAAGATCAACAGATTACTTCATTCTTTATAGACATCTTCCGGTTTTTTAAACATATCTTAATATAAATATTATAATTGATACTACATTATATAAAACATATTACACAAATATGTTGGATCAGCAAGACAGCGCACAAATTCCAGTTGATGGAAAAGTTTTTTGTGTTCATCATTCGGATCCTTCTAATTGTTTGAAGAATCGTTGTTTAACGTGGATTCCCGATCATTTTCTCCCTTGGTGGTACTTTCCCTCCGTGAAAGGTTTTCGTTTTTCTTCATTAGGGTTTAAGGGTTGTAATAGCAAGAGTAAAACTCAAACTATTACTAGAGAAACTTTGCTTAGACAAAGTAACTAAACAAGATGTGGAAAGTAATGTTTAGCACAAAAACAAATGATAAAACAAAATGTTAAGCTTTAATATATTGAAACAATATACTAACCTTTATGATATTGGGGTTTACAACCTTAAAGCTGAAATGAAACGATAGAGAGAGTTATATGAAATACAATACCCTAGAGAGTCTTTTTTTAGTAAAAGAATCCTATACAAGATAACTATCAAATAAACAAGGAAAGTATACTAGAGTTGAAACAGAAACGCGTCCATATCTCTCCTATGTTTATCCATGCAGGTTCTTTGACTTCATACAGTGGGAATAGATCCTACTGACTTCAATATTCTAGCAGGGGAAAGTACATTAGCAGCGGGAACTTGTTTATCATAGCAGGGGAAACTTCTCTTGAATATTTATTCCCAACAATTCTCCCCTAGAGTGCTTTCACCAAAATACAAGTTTATGAATAAATGTTGCTAGTGATGAGGATGCTTACAAATTCTCAGGCAAGATTTGACTGTGGATGAATCTGAAAAACTCATATGGAACATGATTCTTACAATCCACCAGTAGACTAGTCTTCATCATTTTTTTTTAAGTTTCCTGAGTTAGTGGGTAATACCTGTTACAAAGTAGATAGGCAATGAAGCCTGTCATAACCAATTCATAAACACCAGAGTGCAAATCAATCTTTTAGTGAGGATATCTGCAATTTGATTTGTAAAATACACTTACATAGTTTTGACAACACCATTAAAAAAAGATTCCCTTACAAAGAGCAAATCAATTTCAAGGTGTTTTGTTAGCTATTTTAATAGCAGAATTACTATCACAGTAAAGTCTAACAAGTAAAAGATTTTCAAAATGAAAATTTTTCAAGATTTTTAAAATCCATATGACTTCACTAGTTATAGAAGCAAGAGCTCTATACTTTTATTCTGTAGAAGATGTAGAAAGAGTATTTTGTTTTTTAATTTTCCAAGAAATGAGATTATCATTCAGAAAAACATAATACCAAGTTACTGAATTTATAGTGACAACACACTTAGCCTAATCAACATCAAAATGAGCCTTAAGAAACATACCAGATGTCCTTTAAAGTGAATGCCCAAACTTGGAGGACTCTTAAGATATCTCAATATCTTGAAATACTTTTGGGATGAGAGTTCAAGGGAGAATGCATGAACTTACTTAAACAATGCACAACATAAGATATATCAGGTTTAGTATTGGTCAAGTAGATCAGCTTTCTCATAAGTTTTTGATAATCAACGATATTCATAATCAATAGATCACTATTAGTAGGTTCATTAGATATGGCAAGCTTAAATGTCAAAGGGGTCTTAACAGGTTTACAAGAAAGCATCTCATCCTTAGATAAAAAATCTAGAACATATTTCCTTTAGTTTTAACAAATACCAAATTCAGTATCCAGTATCCACTACTTCAATTTCCAAAAAGTATCTCAGTTTTCCCAAATCCTTAATCATGAACTTCGTATTCAAGAAAACTTGAAAATTCTCAATTTCAACAACATTGTTACCAATGATAATATTATCATCCACATACACAAGCAAAGAAAGAAATACACCACCTTAAGACTTGGTATAAAGAGAGTAGTCAGATTTACTTTGACAAAAGCTATTTTTAGTAAATAAAGAAGTGAGTTTCGCATTCCACTGCCTAGGTGCCTGCTTAAGGCCATATAGAGATTTGTTAAGTCTATAGATCATGTTGTCACCTCAAGGATAGTATCCTTGAGGTGGTTTCATATAAACTATCTCATAAAGGTCACTATATAAAAAAGCACTATTGATGTCAAGTTGAAACATAGGCCAAGACTGAATGATAGCCAAATTAAGTAAGCACCTAATGGAAACTGTTAATGCAATGATGCCTAAAAATTTTACTTGCATTTTCGGTCTCGCTTTGTTTTGATTACGACAATGTGTAAAAACAAGCATTTACGAAAACAACGAAAACGAATTCTTGAGTTCAAGTATTTTTCATTTCTACCATTATCACTTAAGGTATGTACAAACAAGTACTCATCCTAATTAAGTGATCAAGGATTTAATCTTTTCTTAAACTCACTTTTTATTAAGTGTGAGAAGTTTTAATTAAACTTTATTTTTAAGAAAATGTTTTATTAAATAAAATATTTGAAAATTTGAAAATGGCATATTCTATCTTAGTTTGGAATATCCTTTCAGGATATTTTAATCACCAGATTCGAACCATACCACTAAAAGACAAAAAGTAGCAGAGTCTACTCTGGCGGTTCCTTAAAGGGCTATGCGGTTCCTTATCGATAAGGAACCGTGGGCTGCAATAAAGAACCGCGGGCAGATATAGCCGTTGGAGCCTTGTCTTATAAATAATGGACCATTCTCAGATTTTCTCTTCACCTCTTTTGCACATATAATTCCATATTCTTTCATACTTCTAAAATCACTCAAATCCTTGGTCAATTGGTTGACTACTACTTGTTTAGAAGTGAATCTTTCTTCTCCCATTTCTTCCTCTCCAAGTGCAAAGAGAAGAACACTTTCATCCTTGAAGTGTTATGTCTACATCAAAGATCCATTGAAGATGAAATATTATTTAATCATTGTTGTGAAGATCCAAGTAGTTGTGTCTATTTGGAAGTTGTGTGTGTACTAAGGTTTATACTTGGTCCGTAAAGTATACTAGTGTAGATTGGGCCTAGCTAAGATTAGGGCTCGACTTTTAGCTTAGAGTCAGAAATTAGATAAGCAACGCTGTGTACGGTTTCTCCACCTTAAGGAGCTTGTTGATTAGTGAACTCTCGAGTAAGGAGTACTCGAGGAGTGGAGTAGGGACGAGGAGTGAGCTTCATTGCCGAACCACTATAAATCCTTGGTGTTTGGTTTGATATTTCTTTCCCTTATCTCTTTACATTCATTATTCTTTATACATGTGATTATTAGTTTAGTTGCACTATACCTTGTTCATATTGTGTATAGGAAGGTTTCACATAATCACTCAAGTCTAAGTTCTTGAAAAGGATTTTTAAAAACCATCTTTTGACAAGTAAATTTTAAGAAACTATTCAACCCCCCCCCCCCCCTTCTAGTTTCTACAATTGGTATCAGAGCGTGGTTGCTCAAGCCTTTTTAAAAATATTGTATTTTAAAACTTGAGTCGATTTATGGATTCCAACAAGTACCTAGAAGGGCAATCCATGAAAAGACGACCTCTTTTTGAAACTGATAGTTTTATTTATTGGAAAAATAGATCTGAGACGTATGTGAAATCAAAAGATTTAGATCTTTGGAAGGTTATTACCCATGGTAATTTTTTGCCTTATCAATATAATGAAGTTTCTAAAAGCAAAGAGATAGTCACTTTTGACAAAGCTAATGATGACACTAAAAGAAAACTTGCTAAAAATAAAGAGGCGAAAATGGTGATTTATAATGATTACCAAAGAAAGAGTACGAAAGAATTTTTATGAACATTATGAATAATAGCCAAGTCAAAGAAAGTAAAATTGATCTTCTTGTTCAACAATATAAACAATTTGTCATCTTAGAAGATGAAACTATTGATAGTGCATTTGCTAGATTTAACACTATTATTACTAGTCTAAAAGCACTTGATGAAGGTTTTTCTAGTAAGAACAATGTTAGGAAGTTTCTTAGGGCGTTGCATCCAAAGTGGAGAGACAAAGTCACGGCGATTGAAGAATCAAAGGATCTCACCACATTATCACTCGATGAACTAATTGGCAACTTGAAAGTTCATGAGATGATAATTTTGAAGGACTCGGAATTGGTGAAAACCAAGAGTGAAAGAAAGTCTATAGCACTTAAAGCCAAGAAGGCACAAAGTGACCATGAAAGATCCTCGGATAGTGATGATGAGGAATATGCCATGGCGGTTAGAGACTTCAAGAAGTTCTTCAAAAGACGAGCTCAACACGTGAGGCAACCAAGAAACGAAAAGAAATCCTTCTCCAAAAACCGTTTTACCAAGGATGATAAAGGTGATAGGAAATGCTTTAGATGTGGTGATCCGAATCATTTCACTGGTGATTGTCCTAAGCCTTCACGCGACAAGAACCAGACGGCGTTCGTTGGAGGTTCATGGAGCGATAGCGGTGAAGATGTTGATGAAAAACTCAAAGATGAGAAATGTCTCATGGCTCACACTTCTAAAGAGATATGCTTGGGAATCGATTTAGAGCCCGACGAGTGGATTATGGATAGTGGATGTTCTAAGCACATGACGGGTAATCGAAGTTTGTTCTCGCACTAAGCATATGATGGAGGTAATGTTACATTCTCAAGTAATCGACGTGGTAATATCATTGGCAAAGGTACGGTTTCTCTTGACTCTATGACCATAGAAAATGTAGAGCACGTAGATAACTTAGGTTTTAACCTTCTAAGTATAGGTAAAATTTGTGACAATAAGTGTAAGGGCATCTTTTTGGAATATGACAGTGAAGTCGTAAATGATGGAAAGGTCATTGGAAAAGGTGTTAGAAAGCATGGGCTTTATGTCATGAAGGTCAATAGGAAGTCAAAGGACAACTTATGTCTAGCGACTTTAGATGATAGTTATACTCTTTGGAATATGAGATTAGGTCACGTTAATATGCATTTAATTCAATCTTTAATCTCTAAGAAGTTGGTAAGACATCTCCCCAAAATGAAGTTTGATAGTCACCTTTGTGATGCTTGCAAAGTTGGGAAGCAAGTTCACTCAAGTCACAAAGCCAAGAATTTGGTTTTGACCTCTCGTTGCTTAGAGCACCTACATATGGATCTCTTTGGACCTTCTGCCATAAAGAGTTATGGAGGTAACCTTTATACCCTAGTCATAGTTGACGACTATTATAGATTCACTTAGACTAGATTTTTGGCGTCTAAGAATGAAGCTTTCGATCACTTCAAAATCTTTGCTCGAAGAATCCAAAATCAACTAGGATGTTCAATTGTCTCTATTAGGACGGATCATGGTAGGGAATTTGATAATGAAGTGCAATTCGGTGCCTTTTGTGAAGCTCATGGTATTACCCATAACTTCTCGGCTCCTCACACTCCTCAATCAAATGGGGTAGTTGAAAGGAAGAATAGGTCCCTCCAAGAGATGAGTAGGACGACGTTAAATGAGCAATCTTTGCCTCAAAATATTTGGTGCAATGTCATGGACACATCGACCTATATTCTCAACCGAATTCTTATTCGACCTTTTCTAGGAATGACCCCCTATGAGATTCTTAAAGGTAAGAAACCCTCATTGGATTACTTTAGTGTGCTTGGGAGCAAGTGCTTCATTCTCAACACCAAATATTACCTTACTAAGTTCGACCCAAAGTCGTACGAAGGTATCTTTTTAGGTTATTCCCAAACTAGCAAAGCCTGCATAGTCCTCAATAGAACCTTGGGTGTAATTGAAGAATCACTTAACGTGACATTCGATGAAACCCCTCCTTCATCTAAGACATCACCTTTGGTAGATGATGACTTGGACGAAATAGACATAGTCAAAGCCAAAGATGTTAGAAACATAGGAGTTGAAGACCATAATGTTGAAAAGGGAGTAAACAATAAGGAGTCAAAGGATCATGCTCTCGACAACGTCATAGGCGAATTAAATCAAAGGACCCTAAGATCTCAAGTCCAAAATCAAAGTAACTTCTTTTGTTTCGTTTCCTTGATTGAACCAAAGAATGTTAAAGAATCTTTGATGGACGAGAGTTGGGTCATCGCCATGCAAGAAGAATTGAATCAATTCATTGCTAATGACGTTTGGGAACTTGTTCCTCCACCTCGAAGTTCGACCATCATAGGAACCAAATGGGTATATAGGAATAAGTTAGACGAGAATGATGTTGTGTCTCGTAACAAGGCTATACTTGTAGCTCAAGGCTATAATCAACAAGAAGGTACTGATTATAACAAGACATACGCACCCGTAGCAAGATTAGAATCCATTAGAATCCTTTTAGCCTACGCTTGTTCCTTAGACTTTAAGCTTCAACAAATGGATGTAAAGAGTGTGTTTCTTAACGGTTTGATCAATGAGGAGGTATATGTGGCTCAACCTCCTGGCTTCATTGATTTTGAGAAACCGGATCATGTTTACAAGCTTAAGAAATCTCTTTACGGTCTCAAACAAGCACCCAAGGCTTGGTATGATAGACTTAAAGCGTTTCTTGAAAAACATGAGTATACCATGGGGATGGTAGACAATACGCTCTTTACGAAGAAGAAAGATTCTCACCTCATTATCGTACAAATATATGTTGATGACATTATATATGGTTCAACTTGTCAATCACTGTGTGATGACTTTGCCAGAATCATGCATGACGAGTTTGAAGTGAGTATGATGGGAGAACTTAACTTCTTTTTAGGACTCCAAATTAAACAAATGGATGATGGTATTTTCTTTAATCAATCCAAGTATGTTAAAGAAATGCTAAAGAAATTTGGATTAGAAGACTCTAGACCAATGAAGACCCCCATGGCCTCGGATACTAAACTCACCGTAGATGATAACTTTGAGTCGGTAGACAACACCAAATATAGAGGTATGATTGGTAGTTTGTTATACCTAACGGCAAGTCGACTGGATATCATGTTTAGTGTTTGCCTTTGTGCTCGCTTCCAAGAGGCTCCCAAAACCTCTCATCTTGAAGCAGTTAAGCGTGTCTTCTGATACATTAAAGGCACTATACATTTAGGATTATGGTATCCTAAAGGGACCGGCGTAGAAACCATTGTCTACGCGGACTCAGATCATGCGGGAGACTATGTGGACCGGAAAATCAATAGTGGAGTTTGTACCTTCATGGGTTGTTGTTTATCTTCTTGGTTCTCCAAGAAACAAACCGCTCTTGCTATATCCATCACGGAAGCCGAGTATGTGAGTGCCAGTAAAGCTTGTCAACAAGCTTTATGGATGAAGCAAGCGCTTGTTGATTACGGGATTTCTCTTGATGATGTTCCCATCATGTGCGACAATAAGGGTTCAATAGACCTTTGAAAAATCCCGTGCAACATTCACGAACCAAGCACATAGAGATTCGCCACCATTTCCTTAGGGATAATGTTCAAAAGGGGAATATATCGATTGAGAAGGTGCCCTCGGTAGAATTAGCCGATATCTTCAGTAAGCCACTTAAGAGGGAACCTTTTAATTATTTGCGTCTAGGTCTAGGTTTAATGGAACATATTACTTAATTGCGCATTTTATTAATCGAGTCTTTTTCTCTTTTGAGTCTTTTCTTTCTTTGAGTCATTAAGTCTTACAAACTCTTTCTAGAAAACCTCTCTTCTCTTTTTTAAAATTCTCAAAGTTCTTTCGAAAATGGTCGAGAAATGTTTTTGCATTGTTAATTCAATCTAAAAACGTTTTTCATAGCTTCTTGCTATTAATCATGAGCTTACATAATTCATATGTACGTGTATCTCAAATATAGCAAGAACAAAAGAAAACTATGGAGGATCATTGTGTCATGACTTATTGTCTAGTTCTACACACCTCCAACATCGATTTTCTTTAAAATCCATGTATTTTGGTCAAAACCTTGTTTTGTGAGTTCTTGTGTGTTTTCTTTGTCTATCTTTGCTTTTTAGCATATCTCTATGATTAGTTAGACTAGAAAAATAGGATTTTTTGAATTAGAAAATCCTCCCTCATCACCAAAATCAACCCACTGTGGGCGGTTCTTTATAGAAACCGCGGCTCCATATCGATATGGAACCACCGGTGGAGAAAAGGAACCGCGTACAGTGCTTCCCATTTCGTGTATTTCTGAAACTCCAAATTTGTTCCAACACTTTTTGGAATCTTTGTTTCAACCTTTGACCACCCTCAAAATAACTTGAGCTTTCTCTATTTAACCCTAAGCATTTTGTATCCTTTCCCAAATCGAAATGTCTTATTCTCCAAATGAAAGCCTTCATTCTCCTCTATTTTCTCCAATTGCTTTCAATCCCTATTCACTCAAGAACACTCTAAATCACATTTATTCTCCTTTAAGAATGTTGATTGTGGAACTTCTTTTCTTCCACCTCTGCCCTTTAGTGTTCTTCCTCCTTCACATGATAATGTCATGCATCATGGAACATATTGTCATTATTGTCAATATCAACATCTTGTTATGGCTCATATCTATGAGGAGTTGAATTACATCAAAAGTCTCTTAGTCAAATCTTCTCTTCACTATGACTATGATATTACTACCAAGACACCACCACCTCCTTCCGCCATTACCTTGTCTTTTATCTAAGCATTGGTTGCTTATCTTCAAGACATCTAGTTTAAGCAAATCTTAGAGTTCTAGTTTAACTAGGACTAGATTTATGCTTTTGGCTTGCTTTATTTTACATACATCTTTGTATGTTTTGTTTCCTTGTATCTTTTATTCATGTTTTCCTTTTAACATGACTTATCTTGGATCTTGGTCTCTTCTCTTTTTCTTGTGACCTTTGCTATATCTTGTTGGGTGTTGCTTCTCTTCTACTAATCCTTCTATGTAGCTTGTTACCATATCTCGATTCCTTGGTGCCCCAAGCAAAGGAGAGTAAACACCAAGGGGGAGCATTTGCAAAGTCCGATTCTTCTCTTCTACCAAGACTTTTGCAACCTTTTTGCTTCGACAAAGGGGGAGAAGTGAAATAAACTCGTCTTCGAAAATCTTATTTTCCTTGTGATTGAGTTTATGTATTGTCGAAATCAAAAAGGGGGAGATTTTTTGTGCAATGATGCCTAAAAATGTTACATGCATTTTTCGGTCTCGCTTTGTTTTGATTACGACAATATGTAAAAACAAGCATTTACGAAAACAACAAAATACTAATTCTTGAGTTCAAGTATTTTTCATTTCTACCATTATCACTTAAGGTATGTACAAACAAGTACTCATCCTAATTAAGTGACCAGGGATTTAATCTTTTCTTAAAACTAACTTTTTATTAAGTGTGACAAGTTTTTATTAAACTTTATTTTTAAGAAAATGATTTATTAAATTAAATATCTGAAAATTTGAAAATGACATATTCTATCTTGGTTTGGAATATCCTTTCAGGATATTTTAATCACCAGATTCGAACCATACCACTAAAAGACAAAAATGAGCGGAGTCTACTCTGGCGGTTCCTTAAGTGGTTATGCGGTTCCTTATTGATAAGAAACCGCGGGCTACAATAAAGAACCGCGGGCAGATATAGCCGTTAGAGCATTGTCTTATAAATAGTAGATCATTCTCATATTTTCTCCTCACCTCTTTTGCACATATAATTCCATATTCTTTCATACTTCTAAAATCACTCTAATCCCTGGTCATTTGGTTGAGTACTACTTGTTTAGAAGTGAATATTTCTTCTCCCATCTCTTCCTCTCCAAGTGCAAAGAGAAGAACACTTTCATCCTTGAAGTGTTGTGTCTACATCAAAGATCCATTGAAGATCAAATCTTAGTTATTCATTTTTGTGTCATTGTTGTGAAGATCCAAGTTGTTGTGTCTATTTGGAAGTTGTGTATGTACTAAGGTTTATACTTGGTCCTTAAAGTATACTAGTGTAGATTGGTCCTAGCTAAGATTAAGGCTCGACTTTTAGCTTAGAGTCGAAAATTGGATAAGCAACGTTGTGTACGGTTTCTCCATCTTAAGGAGCTGGTTGATTAGTGAACTCTCGAGTAAGGAGTACTCGAGGAGTGGAGTAGGGACGAGGAGGGAGCTTCGTTGCCGAACCACTATAAATCCTTGGTGTTTGGTTTGATCTTTCTTTCCTTTATCTCTTTACATTCACTATTCTTTATAATTGTGATTATCAGTTTAGTTGCACTATACCTTGTTCATATTGTGTATAAGAAGGTTTCACATAATCACTCAAGTCTAAGTTTTGGAAAAGGATATTTAAAACCATCTTTTGAAAAGTAAATTTTAAGAAACTATTAACCCCCCCCCCCCCCCTTCTAGTTTCTACAGAAACCATTTAAACAACGGGAGCAAAGGTCTCCTCAGAATCAGTGTGCTCCTTTTAGGCAAAGCCTTGAGCAACAACCCTCTCTTTGTACCTCTCTATCTCACCAATAGACTTTGATTTTAACTTCCAATTCCATTTGCAACCTAAGGACTTTCTACCTTAGGTATCTCAACAACATCCCAAGTATCATTCTCAAACAAACACGCAAGTTCAACATCATTGCATCAACCCAAAAAGGATTTTGAGATGTTTCAAAAAAACATTTTGGTTCAATAGTTTTGTTAAGTTGAGTTATAAAGCACGCATTTTCCGTATTAATTTTTGAGTATCCGACAAACTTTTCAAGGTCATACTTGACCTTGGAGTTCACAACAAGATCATTGTAGTTTTTTTATAAGAACGGAAGGCCTAGAAGACCTTCTCAAGCTTTGAGTGACCTGAGCAGGGACATTTAATTTGGAATGGGATCTATATTTCCTTTAGATTTCCTATTGTCATCAAGTGTGGCAGCCTCATCCTCCTATAGTCTGGAAACTATGTCATCACTGCCTTGATCTTCATCCCCACTTAACAGGTAATCAGTAGTGTTGACATTGTCACCAAAGACTATTGAGTGCATGGTGTGGGACGGTGGCATCCACAATTGCGGTTTTAAAAAAAGTGTGAAATCGCACCGTGTGGCTTTTTGTGGTTCCAGTTTTGCGGGATTTTGCGGTTTTTTTGGTTTTGTGTATTTTAACTGCACTGCACCACCACTTATAATTTATATAATTAATGTGGGTTTTTGCGGTTTTTGGTTCACAATGTTTGTAAAACCCGCATGCTTTTACCATGAATAGTGTGACAAATCTAACATTTTCAGGTAGTTAAATATTTTCTCGTATAATATTTTGAAACTTATTTTTATGTTGGTTGACGAACTCACAATTTACGGATTTAAATTTGGGCTTACGTGCATAATTTGGCGTCTTTTACGACTAAACCGGAAACCTTAGGATTACGTATTTACGTTTTTGAACTCCGTTTTTGATGAGACAATTTTTATTGGATTCGTTTTGTGACGGTGATTCATAATTTAGAAAAACGTTTTTCGTAAAACGACCCGAGGGCACGCAAATCGAGAAAACTAGAATCGAGAAATACCCGTAAACTAGTGAGATGGGACAAAACACTTTGCCCCATCCCACTAGCTTACATGGGACAGCAAGAACACATCACCACACATAGGTGGCACAAGACTTAACTTGTTTATACAAGTGTAAGCTCATGCTTACACTTTAAGCTAAACTTCCACCAACTTAACAAAACTAACAAATGGTTTTCACTTAACCATTTCTTACATGCAATTCACTCTCAAAACTCTCTCAACCTTCATCTTTGTGCCGTCCCACATCAAGCCACAAACACCCTCATTGATCTTTTCTAACTACAAACCACATGTTTACTAGTCCTATTAAGGTGTTTCCTTGAAGCCTTGATCATTTGGTGGCCATATAACCAACTTTGGAGGTGATTTGCTTGTGTCCTAGGGCTTATTTTCCAACATATGATCTTGCTATTTGATGGTCTTGGAGATACTTGTTGTATTCATCAAGTTCTTGCCTTCCTAAAACAAGAAATCCACTTGGAT
The DNA here is from genome assembly GCA_025667525.1 of Glebionis coronaria. Classification (NCBI taxonomy): domain Eukaryota; kingdom Viridiplantae; phylum Streptophyta; class Magnoliopsida; order Asterales; family Asteraceae; genus Glebionis; species Glebionis coronaria. Next base: position 169,815,254 of record CM046882.1, on the reverse strand, counting down.
TGGTAAAGAAGATCATCCTCTACATTTTTCTCTTATTATTTTGTAAAGAACAAATGTATTTTCTTTCATTTTGTATATGTATATGATGTATATATGATGATAAAAATGTTTTGTGGGGATCAAGTGTTGATAAACATGCTTAAAAATGATGATAACCATAAGAAATGAAGCTAAAATCATGTCTAATTAGTTGGCTGTATAAAAACAGTAGATAACTAAATGAAGAACTGATAAAAATGCATGGTTTGATCTATTTACAGTAAAGTAGATGATGTTATACACATGTGAGAGTTGGCCATGCAATGGAATCAAAATAATGAGTGAGATATGATCAAAACAAGTTAGGTGGTACAATCTGAATAAGCAGTTTTGTAGGGACTGTTAAGGCAACTTAGACTCAAAATGGGCAGTAGCTATAACTAAGTTATATTTAGCACATATTATGAAGAAGTTGTCATCCAAAAATGAGCTTCTAAGTCATTGTAGAACTCTAGATATGATAAAAATGGTGAATGTGAAGTTAAAAATCAGATTTTGGAAATAATGTTTATTATTATTATATAAGCACTCACTTTATAATTTATAAAATGTAAAGTATAAACCTACTAACTTATAAAACTTATTTATATAAATGTATAAAAGGTTAATTAAATGGGTAAAATATATAAATGGTGGTAAAAGTAATATTTATAAGTAATAAAAACTATAAACTTGATTTTTACGACTTTTTCGGCTATCGCCGTGAAATTAACGTTTTTCATCAAATAAAACTTAGACGACCAAACCCGTCTAATGTAAAGTTTATAAAAGATATATACTGATGTATAAGTAACTAAGACAAGTAAAAACCGATAAAACCCGAACTATAAGAATTACGGACATTTACGAGCTAACTAAACCTATTAGACTAATAATTGGACTTAATAAGATAAATACTTGTAAAAAGAATTATTTGGGCTTAACCCAATAGGACCCAACATGAAAAGTATATATATACTGATCATATAAGTATATAATGGGTAAAAACAAGTAAAAGAACTTATAAAAGACTTAATGAACTTAAAATAGGTAAAATCGGTAAAACTAGTGAACTAGTAAGACGATACTAAAACGTAAACACTAAAATGAGTAAATGAGGATTTATAAACCCACTTGATCATCATCATATGTACAAAATTATATATATGTATATTGTTATTTTGATAAAATTCATTGGACCGAGTCTAAGACCGATTATTATTTATATAGGTTTCCGCGACCGAAGCACGCCCGTAGCCGATAATCCGCCTTTCATTAACAACGTGAGTTCATAGCCTCGCACTCTTTTAAATGTTTTATAAAATGATTTGTAAACCCGCGAGGGAGATAAAATGCTAGATTTTTATAAAAATAGAACACAAGTAGTCCCGATTGTATGCTAAATGAGATGGACCCGAATGATGCTATGACCCTATACTCGAGACTAAAAGGATTATTAGTAGTTAGGTTATGTCACTTAAAGTCCCATTAGCATGAATTGTGAATTACCGGGATTTGGTAGACGCTTATGCATTTGATAATACTATTTGGGGACGATCACCCCAGTTCGCGCCTTGACGGTTGATCCCCGTCGTACCACATTGATTGGTAAGCGAATTTATGTATGAGAAGATTCCATAGCGTGATTTTTGTGACGACACGCTAACTTAGATGGGCAAATTGTTTGTCGGGTTCGCGGCCCGCTGTTTTCACAGTAAGGTAACAATGTCATGCGGCTAATAATAATCCTACCATGTATCCTATAATACAACATAAGACATAAATAATAAACGATGACGACGCTATTACGATGAATATATTACCTATCATGGTAATATAGAGACTACGGTCTCATGGACGGTTTCAGATGTATGCTTGATTTATATATTGCCTGACTAGCAATATGTGGACTTACTTCCGATATTATACTTGTGTTCTGATTTTAAATGATTGTAAATGATTGTTTTATATAACGGTTTTCATTAAACTCTATGAATTCACTCGGCATTCGCTGATATGATTTTTGCATGTTTTCTATCTCAGGTGCTTGAAGGTAATCCGGATGGAGATCGACTCTGATGGCCCACACTTAATATTAAAAATGTTCATTCGATCTGTGTTTTGTAAACTTAATGACCTGTATAATTTGGGACCTGTTGTACACTTTTAAACCTTTTTATCGAATGAATGTTTGTTAAACCTTGTACAACCATTTTTATGTGTTGTCTATGATTGGAGTTATTGTGCTATCCCGTAACACTCTGAAAGACCCTTCCGCTGTACCATACGAAAAATGAGAGTGTTACAGTTTGGTACCAGAGCTCTCGTTGTAGAGAACAAAAGATTTTAAAAACCAAGGTTTTGAACAAAACTTTTCAAAATCTTTTGACAATGAACATTTAAGAAAATATTTGAAAAATCTTTTGACTATAACGGTGCCAGAGATCTCCGACGTTACCAACAAGCCCTATTGAGAAGATATATATTTTGATATATATAATTTAATTTATATATATGTATATATCGTGATTTCATTATGTAATTGTTTAACTAGTATGTTATCCTAATACGAGATAAATATATATAAATGCAGATTGTCATGGCTGACCCTAATATTCCTGTAGAAAACCATGCTATTCCCGAACCTAATATAGAAGATGATCCTTATTTAGACTTAGTAGATTTTGATATTGATGATGAGGAGGAACCATTTGAGGATCCAGAGCCCGAGTTAGGACTAGGAGATCAGATTGCCCCTCAGGAAGACTTAGTAGAGAATGAGATTGAGAATGTGGGTAATGAGAATGTGGAGATCGAGAATGATGATATTGAGAATGAGAATGAGATTGGGTTAGATGAGTTAGATGATGAGATAGACGACGAGGATGTCGAGGAGGACGTAGGTATAGATGTTGAGATTGATGACGATGAGGAAGCTGAGCTTATATATCCGTATGATGTTCCAGAGGGCGAGCCTTTGCCCCCACCAGTTTGTTTGTCTGATTCCGAGGATGAGTTACCTAGGGATGAAATGTCTGAATCGTCTGAATCTGATTCTGAATCAGAGGAGGATGAGGATGACGATGCACCTGATGGTACCGATGGTATTGCTACTCGTAGACGTGAGATAGGAGAGTCGTCTAGTACTCGAGAGGCTACTCATATTGATGGTCTTGCACCATGGGCCTTGAGACGTGATCTAGATGCTTCTCGTGTTAAGAGTTGTGTGACAGAGGTTGGATTAGGTGTTGTTCAGACTCAGATTGCTTATTTGGAGTCGAAGACTAAGATTGGAGAGAAAGAGCGAGAATTGCTTAGTTTGGATTTGAGTGATGTAGAACGTGGGTTGAATGAGGCTTTTAGGAGATTATCGGTATTGGAAAGCCGTGAGTATGTGGATATGAAGAGAAAGGTGAACACTATGGAAATTCAGTTGAGTGTGGCTCGTGCGATGCGTGAGAAAGCTGAAAAGGAGTTGAATGTATCCGTGGGTTGGAACAGTAGATTTTATGCCGACATGGTTGAAAGAGGAGTAATCCGTAAGCGCCCAGCTGAAGATGTGTCTAGTGATCGTCCGGCGAAGATCCAGAAGACGATGGATGATGGACCATCTGGCGGTTCTCAGTAGACCAGTCTGTATTTAGTAGTGACCTTTATATCTTTTGTGTTTGTAGCTTTGACTGAACCGACTTGATAGTTGTAGACTTGGCACGAATTTTGAGTGTATATAGTGTTAGAACCTTGATATGGATGTACTAAGACAATACTTTTGTTTCAGATCGAATGAAATATGTATCTTGTCTTGAATTCCATATTGTGCCTTATTTGTGTCTTGATTATGAATTCGATCCATATTATATGAATCCTTTGTTGGGTGAATGCTTAATGCTTTGAAATTGTGGAATTATAGAACTATGCCGCCCAAGAAGGCTGTGACTGAGGATGATGTACGTAGGATTATTACGGAGCAAGTTACCGCATCTATGACTGAATTTATGGCAAATGCTAGAAATGAAGCTGGCGGTAGTGGAGCTGGCGGTAGTGGAGCTGGCGGTAGTGGAGCTGGCGGTAGTGGAGCTGGCGGTAGTGGAGCTGGCGGTAGTGGAATTGGCGGTACTAATGTGAATGTGAATGCTAATAATGTGAATGCTAATGCTGGAGGAAATGTAGGAGGACTTGGAACTAATGCACCTGAAGTTGGTGGCTGTACTTATGTGACGTTCATGAAGTGTGAACCTCTACCTTTTAATGGAACTGAAGGTGCTGTAGGACTAAGCCAGTGGATCAAGAAGATTGAATCGGTGTTAAGGATTAGTAAGTGTAAGGAGGAAGATAAGGTGACTTTTGCTATGGCTACTCTTAAAGGTCGTGCGTTGACTTGGTGGAACGGGAGAATTGCTTTCATGGGTCTTGATGCTGCTAATGCTACTCCTTGGGCTGAAATCAAGAAGTGGATGACTTTGGAGTTTTGTCCTCGTAGTGTGATCATTAGGTTAGAACAAGAGTTGATTCATCTGAGAATGAAAGGTGTGGACATTGATAGTTACACGAATCGATTCCATGAGTTGGCCTTGCTATGTCCTCGATTGGTTGAACCCGAAGAGATCCGAATTGAGCAATATGTGAAAGGGTTGACCAGGAATATCCGGGGGGACGTGACATCATCGAAACCACTGACCATTGATGATGCTGTTCGAATGGCTTACCAACTCATTGGACAGATAATTCAGGATAAGGAAGATGAAGCCCGTGTAGGTGAGAAGAGAAAGGGAGACGGTGAGCGTGTAGATAGAGGTGATTATAGGAAGAATTTCAATCGCCGTCAGAACCAGAGAAAGAGGAATGCAAATGCTATTACCAACAATGCACCGCGCAACGATGATAGATGTCCTAAGTGTGGCAACAAGAGGCATCCTGGCGACTGCTGGAAGTGCCGAAATTGCGGAAAGCTTGGACACAAGGTTGAAAGGTGTAAGAAGGGAACGATTTGCTTCAACTGTAATGAAGAAGGTCATAGGAAATCGGAATTCCCCAAGTTGAAAGCAATTGTACCTGGAAGAAACCCCCAGGGTGGTATCTACCAACTTGGAACAATTGAGGTGAAGAAAGAGGATCCGAATGTTGTTACCGGTACGTTTTTACTCAACAATCATTATGCTGTTGCTTTATTCGATTCGGGTGCTGATAGGAGCTTTGTATCCACTAAATTTAGTGCCCTTATTGATATTGAACCTGTTGAGATAAGTACCAGTTACGAGGTGGAATTGGCTGATGGTAAATTAGTGAAAACTAATAAGCTATTAGAAGGATGCTCTCTAAATCTCTTGAACCATTCCTTTCCGATTGATTTGATGTTGATAGAATTAGGTAGTTTCGATGTTATTATTGGTATGGATTGGTTGTCATTGAATAATGCTACTATTTTATGTGGAGAGAAGAAGGTGAAGATTCCTCTTAGGAATAGAACGTTAGTAATTGATGGTAGTCGAGGTGAATCCCGTTTGAAAATCGTTTCATGTATTAAAGTCCAAAAGTACATCAGGAACGGTTGTGAGTTATTCTTAGCTCAAGTGACCGGGAATGAGTCTAGGGAGAAACGATTAGAAGATGTACCTATTATTTGTGAATTTCCTGAGGTATTTCCTAAAGATTTACCGGGACTTCCACCGATAAGGCAAGTAGAGTTTCGAATCGATTTAATTCCTGGTGCTGCACCGGTGGCACGTGCGCCTTACCGATTAGCCCCTTCTGAATTAAAGGAGTTATCTGAGCAACTTAAGGAGTTGTCTGATAAAGGTTTTATTCGACCGAGCTCGTTGCCTTGGGGAGCTCCAGTCTTGTTCGTTAAGAAGAAGGATGGATCTTTTCGTATGTGCATTGATTATAGGGAACTGAATAAGTTGACAATTAAGAATCGATATCCTTTACCCAGGATTGATGATTTGTTTGATCAACTGCAAGGATCTAGTGTGTATTCTAAGATAGATTTGCGGTCAGGATATCACCAACTTCGCGTCCGTGAAGAAGATATTCCTATAACTGCATTTAGAACTCGTTATGGACACTATGAATTTCAAGTAATGCCATTTGGGTTAACTAACGCACCTGCGGTTTTCATGGATTTAATGAATCGAGTGTGCAAGCCCTACTTGGATAAATTTGTGATTGTGTTTATTGACGATATTCTAATCTATTCTAAGAATGAAGATGAGCATAGAGAACATTTGAGGATTGTTTTGAAGTTGCTGAAGGATGAAAGGTTGTATGCTAAGTTTTCGAAGTGTGATTTCTGGTTGGATTCTGTGCAATTTCTTGGTCATGTGATTAACAGAGATGGAATTCATGTTGATCCTACAAAGGTTGAAGCTATTAAGAATTGGTCTGCACCGACAACGCCAACGGAAGTGCGACAGTTCTTAGGATTGGCTGGCTATTATAGGCGATTCATTAAAGAATTTTCTTTGATAGCTAAACCCTTGACTAAGCTTACTCAGAAGAATAAATCTTTCATTTGGGGAAGTGATGAAGATGGAGCATTTCAGATATTGAAGCAAAAATTATGTAGTGCACCAATCTTATCATTACCCGAAGGGAGTGAAGATTTTGAAGTATATTGTGATGCATCTCTTAGAGGTTATGGAGCTGTTTTGATGCAGAGGGAGAAAGTGATAGCTTATGCTTCTAGGCAATTAAGGAAGAATGAGGAGAATTATACTACTCATGATCTTGAGTTAGGAGCTGTGGTCTTTGCTCTTAGGTTGTGGAGACATTATCTGTATGGCACCAAGTGTACGGTATTCACCGATCACAAAAGCCTACAGTATATTCTCGACCAGAAAGAGTTGAACATGAGGCAACGAAGATGGATAGAGTTGTTAAGTGATTATGATTGTGATATAAAGTATCACCCAGGAAAAGCCAATGTTGTTGCTGATGCGTTGAGTAGGAAAGATAGAGAGCCTATCAGGGTGCGTTCTCTAGTCTTGACCGTGCACAATAATTTGCCCGAGCAAATTAGAAATGCGCAAATAGAAGCTTGTAAGAAGGAGAATTTTGTTAATGAAGGGTTCCGAGGAGAAGGAGATCCTTTAGAGGTTAGAGCTGATGGAGTAAAATGTTTAAGAGGTCGTATGTGGATACCTAAGTTTGGAGGCTTAAGAGATTTGATTATGTTAGAATCCCATAAATCAAAGTATTCCATTCATCCGGGATCTGATAAGATGTACCATGATTTGAAGAAGTTGTATTGGTGGCCGAATATGAAAGCTGGCATAGCTATGTATGTTCTTCAATGCTTGACTTGTGCTAGAGTCAAAGCAGAACATCAAAAGCCATCAGGACTACTTCAACAACCAAAGATTCCTGAATGGAAGTGGGAGCGAATTACGATGGACTTTATCACCAAGCTTCCTAGAACATCATCTGGAAACAATTCGATTTGGGTTATTGTCGATAGACTGACCAAATCAGCACACTTCATTCCGGTTAAGGAGCAGTTCTCACTGGAGAAGCTGACTCGAATATACCTGGATAATGTCGTATGCAAGCATGGAGTGCCTGTATCGATCATTTCAGATCGAGATCCTAGATTCGCATCGAATTTTTGGAAATCTCTCCAAAGATCTTTGGGAACGAATCTCGATATGAGCACTGCTTATCACCCCCAGACTGATGGGCAGAGTGAAAGGACGATACAAACACCGGAAGATATGTTGAGAGCTTGTGTGTTAGACTTTGGTAAGAATTGGGATAAACATTTGTCGTTAGCAGAGTTTTCGTATAACAATAGTTACCATTCTAGTATTAAGGCTGCACCGTTTGAAGCTTTGTATGGTAGGAAGTGTAGATCTCCTGTATGTTGGAGTGAAGTTGGGGATACCCAGCTCACGGGACCGGAATTGATCCGGGAGACTACGGAGATGATAGTTCAGATTAAGAAGAGGTTGTTGACTGCCCGTAGTAGACAGAAAAGTTACGCGGATGTGCGGCGGAAGCCAATGGAGTTTGAAGTGGGTGACCGAGTAATGTTGAAAGTATCGCCATGGAAAGGCGTTATAAGATTTGGAAAACGAGGAAAATTGAATCCCCGTTATATTGGACCCTTTAAGATTTTATCTAGAGTAGGTCCGGTGGCTTACAAACTAGAGTTACCCCCAGAACTTCATGGTGTTCACAACATATTCCATGTATCTAATCTGAAGAAATGTCTAGCAGTGAGTGATGAGAAAATTCCGTTAGGTAAGGTTCGAATAGATGGGAAGTTGCATTTTATCGAAGAGCCCGTAGAAGTTATGGACCGTGAGGTAAAGCAACTGAAACAAAGTCGGATACCTATTGTCAAGATCCGATGGAATTCAAAGCATGGACCGGAGTATACTTGGGAACGAGAGGATGAAATGTGGAAGAAATATCCGCACCTCTTCGATTTCAATAAGAAACGGACATCCAAATGAAATGGATCACGAGGACGTTGATCCCTTTTAGGAGGAAAAGCTGTGACAAATCTAACAATTTCAGGTAGTTAAATATTTTCTCGTATAATATTTTGAAACTTATTTTTATGTTGGTTGACGAACTCACAATTTACGGATTTAAATTTGGGCTTACGTGCATAATTTGGCGTCTTTTACGACTAAACCGGAAACCTTAGGATTACGTATTTACGTTTTTGAACTCCGTTTTTGATGAGACAATTTTTATTGGATTCGTTTTGTGACGGTGATTCATAATTTATAAAAACGTTTTTCGTAAAACGACCCGAGGGCACGCAAATCGAGAAAACTAGAATCGAGAAATACCCGTAAACTAGTGAGATGGGACAAAACACTTTGCCCCATCCCACTAGCTTACATGGGACGGCAAGAACACATCACCACACATAGGTGGCACAAGACTTAACTTGTTTATACAAGTGTAAGCTCATGCTTACACTTTAAGCTAAACTTCCACCAACTTAACAAAACCAACAAATGGTTTTCACTTAACCATTTCTTACATGCAATTCACTCTCAAAACTCTCTCAACCTTCATCTTTGTGCCGTCCCACATCAAGCCACAAACACCCTCATTGATCTTTTCTAACTACAAACCACATGTTTACTAGTCCTATTAAGGTGTTTCCTTGAAGCCTTGATCATTTGGTGGCCATATAACCAACTTTGGAGGTGATTTGCTTGTGTCCTAGGGCTGATTTTCCAACATATGATCTTGCTATTTGATGGTCTTGGAGATACTTGTTGTATTCATCAAGTTCTTGCCTTCCTAAAACAAGAAATCCACTTGGATTGGTAAAGAAGATCATCCTCTACATTTTTCTCTTATTATTTTGTAAAGAACAAATGTATTTTCTTTCATTTTGTATATGTATATGATGTATATATGATGATAAAAATGTTGTGTGGGGATCAAGTGTTGATAAACATGCTTAAAAATGATGATAACCATAAGAAATGAAGCTAAAATCATGTCTAATTAGTTGGCTGTATAAAAACAGTAGATAACTAAATGAAGAACTGATAAAAATGCATGGTTTGATCTATTTACAGTAAAGTAGATGATGTTATACACATGTGAGAGTTGGCCATGCAATGGAATCAAAATAATGAGTGAGATATGATCAAAACAAGTTAGGTGGTACAATCTGAATAAGCAGTTTTGTAGGGACTGTTAAGGCAACTTAGACTCAAAATGGGCAGTAGCTATAACTAAGTTATATTTAGCACATAATATGAAGAAGTTGTCATCCAAAAATGAGCTTCTAAGTCATTGTAGAACTCTAGATATGATAAAAATGGTGAATGTGAAGTTAAAAATCAGATTTTGGAAATAATGTTTATTATTATTATATAAGCACTCACTTTATAATTTATAAAATGTAAAGTATAAACCCACTAACTTATAAAACTTATTTATATAAATGTATAAAAGGTTAATTAAATGGGTAAAATATATAAATGGTGGTAAAAGTAATATTTATAAGTAATAAAAACTATAAACTTGATTTTTACGACTTTTTCGGCTATCGCCGTGAAATTAACGTTTTTCATCAAATAAAACTTAGACGACCAAACCCGTCTAATGTAAAGTTTATAAAAGATATATACTGATGTATAAGTAACTAAGACAAGTAAAAACCGATAAAACCCGAACTATAAGAATTACGGACATTTACGAGCTAACTAAACCTATTAGACTAATAATTGGACTTAATAAGATAAATACTTGTAAAAAGAATTATTTGGGCTTAACCCAATAGGACCCAACATGAAAAGTATATATATACTGATCATATAAGTATATAATGGGTAAAAACAAGTAAAAGAACTTATAAAAGACTTAATGAACTTAAAATAGGTAAAATCGGTAAAACTAGTGAACTAGTAAGACGATACTAAAACGTAAACACTAAAATGAGTAAATGAGGATTTATAAACCCACTTGATCATCATCATATGTACAAAATCATATATATGTATATTGTTATTTTGATAAAAGTCATTGGACCGAGTCTAAGACCGATTATTATTTATATAGGTTTCCGCGACCGAAGCACGCCCGTAGCCGATAATCCGCCTTTCATTAACAACGTGAGTTCATAGCCTCGCACTCTTTTAAATGTTTTATAAAATGATTTGTAAACCCGCGAGGGAGATAACATGCTAGATTTTTATAAAAATAGAACACAAGTAGTCCCGATTGTATGCTAAATGAGATGGACCCGAATGATGCTATGACCCTATACTCGAGACTAAAAGGATTATTAGTAGTTAGGTTATGTCACTTGAAGTCCCATTAGCATGAATTGTGAACTACCGGGATTTGGTAGACGCTTATGCATTTGATAGTACTATTTGGGGACGATCACCCCAGTTCACGCCTTGACGGTTGATCCCCGTCGTACCACATTGATTGGTAAGCGAATTTATGTATGAGAAGATTCCATAGCGTGATTTTTGTGACGACACGCTAACTTAGATGGGCAAATTGTTTGTCGGGTTCGCGGCCCGCTGTTTTCACAGTAAGGTAACAATGTCATGCGGCTAATAATAATCCTACCATGTATCCTATAATACAACATAAGACATAAATAATAAACGATGACGACGCTATTACGATGAATATATTACCTATCATGGTAATATAGAGACTACGGTCTCATGGACGGTTTCAGATGTATGCTTGATTTATATATTGCCTGACTAGCAATATGTGGACTTACTTCCGATATTATACTTGTGTTCTGATTTTAAATGATTGTAAATGATTGTTTTATATAACGGTTTTCATTAAACTCTATGAATTCACTCGGCATTCGCTGATATGATTTTTGCATGTTTTCTATCTCAGGTGCTTGAAGGTAATCCGGATGGAGATCGACTCTGATGGCCCACACTTAATATTAAAAATGTTCATTCGATCTGTGTTTAGTAAACTTAATGACCTGTATAATTTGGGACCAGTTGTACACTTTTAAACCTTTTTATCGAATGAATGTTTGTTAAACCTTGTACAACCATTTTTATGTGTTGTCTATGATTGGAGTTATTGTGCTATCCCGTAACACTCTGAAAGACCCTTCCGCTGTACCATACGAAAAATGAGAGTGTTACAAATAGTACCCTTACGATCGTACGTACATGATTAGAACTTTCCTTTTATAGCATGTTTACGTTTCACGAACAAGAATTACAAGAATTACAAGTATTACGTACGTGTTATAACACGATAAGTATTTATTACGTATTAAGACACGATAATTATTTCAATAATAATTATAATCACGAACATACGAACATGAAATCATGAACGTAAATAATCACGAGCTTAGTATTACGTATTTATGTATATTTATTACGATCATGAATAAATATAATAATACACGAATGATAACTAGTTTAATCACGTAAAACACGAACACGAGAACACACTAAATATTAGACACGGAAAAACATTCGGGTTACCCCATGTGGGCCCCTTACCCGCGGACAAGACAAGAAAAAGGGCCAAGACCATGCAATTTTACTAAAATAAGAATTTGGGAAAAGATTATTTTCATAATAACAAAATATTAGAAAATAAGAAAACCCTAAAATCTTTTTCTCTTCTCTTGTTCCTCTTTGGCCGCCGGGTACAAGCACACACCAAGGGTGTGTTCGTTGATTTTGGTGATTGATTTATTGCAAGGGTGTTAGTGTGTTCGTTCTCCTTTGATTCATGTAATCAGTAAACCCTAAAGCCCTTTTCTTTTATTGTTTTGATTAATTGATCACATGATGATCATGAGTTATTTAATAACAAGTTAATAATCATGTAATTAAACATGGGGGTAAAATAAATCATGTTTAGGGAGTGTTTGTTTTGGCCGACGCAAGAAACCGAGCCCCAAGGGGGTCTCGGCTTGTTTTGATTCACACCAACCGAGACCTCAAGGTCTCGGTGTGGTGTCTTGTGTCTCGACAGCAGGAGAAAAGGGAACCCCGAGCTTGGTCGGGGTATGTTTTGGCTCGGGTGGGTCTCGGCTAAGGACAAGAACAACCACCGGCTTATGCCAGTGGCTAAATAAGGAAAGCAGGGGGAACCCCTAGTCGCGGCAGCAAGGGGAACCACCGGCTAGCCGGTGGGAACTTTTTCTAGCCGGCGGCTAGTCTTGACCAAGGGTGCGTTTGTGACCGGTTCACGGGGTAAATACGGTTCACGACATGTTTAGATTAAAACGCGGGTTTGGTTCATGGGTTGTCTTTACAAGGTTAATTATTTTTTTACAAGTTTATTTTTACAAGAATTAAATTAAATTAATTAAAACATGTACATGATTAATTTAATTTATACATGACTTAGGTTATTAATATTAGTATTAATACATGAATTTTAACCTAAGTAATTATCATTCTAATTAGACTATATAATTAATTAATTATTAAAATCATGACTTATAATTAATTTGTTAGCCTCAAAATATTGAGTCAAACAAGAATGCTCGGTCATGGGTTATTATTGTAACATTAATTAAAACGTTGTAATATGTAGTTAATTAGTCATGGTTTACGGGCTTGGATTTAAACTAATTAAAGTCCAAAAGACAAGCCCGACCCAATATATAGCCTATTAGAGCCCGCATGTGGGTGGACTATATACACTACCCTCCTAGCATGTTAGGAGGGTTGGTTGTTCACTTTATTCCTTCTTAATCTAATATTCACCAAGTTAATCATCTCCTTCTCTCTACATTGCGGAATCACTCGATTCTTGCTACTACGGAATCATGTGGTTATGTGGTTGCGGAATCATGTAAACAAGTTGGTTGCGGAATCATGTACATAAGTAAGTTGCGAACTCATATGCCAGGATTTGCGGAATCATGCCAATTTAAAAAGACCGAGACCTATACCAAAGACTTCCCGAGACCAATAACTCAACACCAATCTAATCCGACTCGATCCTGAAACCCCTCGTCTCTAATCTATATCAATCGACTCATTTCTTTCAAACCAAATCAACATAGACTCAATCTCATTTAAAACATAATTAGGATCTCAGATTTGTTTTCGGTAAAATCTTTAATAGACTTGCAAATATCTTAATTGATCTATGCAATCTGAATCACATCATTATAGATCTGTCAAGGCATACAACTTCATTAATTTACGAAAAATAAGAACGAACCCTAACAACCATGTTAGATTTGAACTTGGTTTCGTTTTTAATTGAATCATCCTAGATCTGCTCTTACTATCCGAATATCAATGAAAAGTTTATAACAACTATGATATAACTTATATTGGTTTCGATTTATGGCTCAAATTCAACATGCAATCACAAATAACAACCTACCCGAGACCATATAACTGATCTAAAAGCCGTGTCCAACTCTTCTTTATATGGTTCTAAAGCTTCAGCAGCATAAAGATCATGACATCTTATGCCTTGTGTTTCATTCGAAATGAATAGGATTTGGGTTTTGTATTGATTGATGGAGGAGATTAGATTTGTTTTGATCTGCTACTTGGTGAGATGAATTTGGTTTTAGATGAGAACTAAGATTCGATTGATTATTACAGTTTAGGTTGAGATGTGATGATTTTATAAAACCTGATAGGTGATGAGATTATTGAGACGAGATGGGACGAAGATAACAAGAAATGAGATGAAGGCGAGTATATTATGTGGATTAGGTTAAGATATGTGAGATCAATTAGGGTAAATGTTATTTTATATAATCTCATAGCTGAGGTTGGACCGAGTATAGCAAGTTGATGTTGGGCTAACATTCGGGCTGGTAATAAAAATTGCTTATCTCTAGTTCGGCTGAAATATGTGCAATGGGTTTGAGCATACTGGAATATGGACTCAATCCGGCTATCTAAAAATTATAATGAGCTTGGCATAACGTGTTGGAAGATTGATTGGGCTAATTGGAGTTGGGTCGTGGGTATTTGAATGTGTCAGATAATGGACATATGGTTATTATAAATAAGTGTGAAAACACTTATCCTTTTACCACTTATTTCCAATAATAACAAGACCAAAACGTGTATTTTATGTCGTAAAAGTCGGAATTATGCGTGGTTTGTGTATTTATTGTGTTTCAGGATAAAAATATGAAAAAGGAAGAAAACACGGGCTATCACAGGCTTTTATCAAAGAAAAAGACAAAAGACGAAGTCAAAAGATCAAGAATGTAAAAAGAACAGAAGTCCAAGGCCTATTTTGAACATTTATCAAAGAAAAAGTCTAAAGAAAGAAGTTTATTGAAGTCGAAGAACTCAAGTCTAATAGAAGAAGGAAATTATAAGACAAGTTCAATTTATATCGACAAATCCCGAGACGACGTCGAGAAAGATAAAGAATTTAAATCGAGTCGAAAAGAAAGAACGAAGGAAGCACACATGCACTCTCCTCCTCCTATAAATACCCTCCTAATGACACATTAGGAGGGTGTTAGCTAGTTTATTTTTCTTTCTTTAGTTTTCCTTTTAGAGAGAGAAAGTGTTTAACTTTCTCTCACTAATACTTCATCTTTTCTTTCTTTCATGTTTAAGCTTAAATTCACTTTTGTAATTTTGAATCTTTAACTACAAGTTCAAGTTTAATCTTTTAATCCTAATCTTCTTCTACCTTTCTTTATTTTTAAGTTGTTTTTGATCCGTTATAATCTTTGATTTTGCTTAAATTTGATGTGACTAAAAAGTTTATCTTTTTATTCCCTACTAAGTTTTTTATACGGTTTAAGCTTTAAGCTTGTTGTGCTTATTGGCTTATTTCGTATATATAGCTTATTGTCCTTTAAGTTTTCTTAAAAATTTAGTCTTTTTAAAGTTTGATTTATAAAAGTTTGTTTATTTCGTGTTTTAAAAGAAAAGTTTTAAATTTTATGCTTGTTTTGATTTGGTTAAGGTTTGAACACGTGCTTATTCGTATTTACTTATTAGTGCTTATTGAGTTTTTAGCTTATCTCCATTTTCGGATTAATTTGTGCTCCATCGCAATCTTAGGGGTTTACTCATTCTGACGCTACATTCCGATGGTTTCAGTGTGATCGCAATAACCTTTTAGGTTCTACTTTGCGATCAAGAGTGTTTTTCCCCTTATTCCGATCGTGATTGCGATCGCTCATTGCGATCGTATATTGCGACGGGTCTTAAGGCTATTTTAGGACGAAACGCTGCCCAATTTTTATTAATCATATTCCGACATGTTCACCTTTATTCCGATACTTTGAACATTCCGACAGAGTTGATTTCTTGTATTCCGATACCTTGGATTCTGATACTAGACATTCAGATAGATTATTCCGATAGAATTAATTTACATTTATTCCGATGGTTATTCAGACAGCATTATTCCGATAGCTTTCATTTTCTATTATTCCGATGGTTTTGTTTTCAGTACATTCCGATAGAATCCATTTTTACATTCCGATGGTTTAAGTTTTTAAGTTTTTAAGTTTTAAATTCATTACGTTTAATTTCCAAAAATTGCACACTTCCCGAAATCTCTGTTTTTACCAAGTGTTTTTCTAGTATTTTTAGTTTAATTTTTAAAGCTTTATTTTTAATCAACGACATTTTCATATTTGCTTTTAGTTTAAGATAGATAATCAACTAAACCATTTATTTCTCCACCAAGAACGACTGAGTCGCACTAATTAACGGTAATCAATTCGAAAAGATCGGACGATAACTTTTTATACTTGGAAATTCCTTGTATTAAATGGCGCCGCTACCGGCTCTTTTCGTTAAGATTAACGGTTTTTAGTGAAAGACGTGTTGGATTTTGGGATCCGTTCATTCGTGAACGTTATTTTCCTTGCTTAAAAAGTTTCAAAAAATCCATAAAAATTTAAAAAATTTTCAAAAATACAAAAACATTAAAAAAATCATAAAAAGCATTTCTTTTCCAAAGTTTTGCACCAAAAAGATTTTATTTTTACAAGTACATATATATTCTTTGTATATTTTTATTTTTCTTTTGCAGGTGTATGCGTACTAGATCTTCAACTTATCCAGAGCCCGAGACTCGTGAAGATTTAGATATGGCTGGTGTGCACAACAACAATAACAACCCACCTCTACCCAATTTGAATAACAATAACAACAACAACAATGTTCCCCCACCCGACTTACGAACAATGGAGGAGCTTTATCAGCCAACTATGAACGGACGCGGAGGACCGATTGCGCCGATGCAAATCACGGCTCCTGAATTTTCTTGAAGCATCACATGATCCAGCAAGTTCAAAATGCTTGTCCTTTTCGCGGATTACCGGATGATGATGCCAACAAACACCTCGACAAATTCATTACCGTCACCCAAAGCATGAAACTTCCCGGTGTTACTATGGATTCCTTCGCCTACATCTCTTCCCATACACTTTATCCCACCATGCCGAGAAATGGTTTGATCGTCTTCCCAAAAACTCAATTCATACATGGAATGACATGACTCAACGCTTTTTGTCGCGCTACTTTCCACCATCTATGGTCACTAGTCTTCGCAACCAAATCAGTGGATTTACTCAAGAACCTGATGAGTCGCTTTTCGATGCTTGGGAACGTTATAATGTCTTAATCGACCGTTGTCCGAACCATAACATGCTCCCCGTTACTTTGAATGATACCTTCTATAATGGTTTAACTTTTCGTGATTGTGATACGATTAATGCTGCCGCCGGTGGTACATTCATGAAGAGAAGACCTGAGGAATGTAGAGAGCTTATAGAGAACATGACCACTCACCACAAAAATTGGGATTCATCCGCATCCTCAAGATCAAACCCGAGAGTCAATGTTTCTTCTACTTCTTCAAACCCTGATATGACCGAAATGTCCCGCGCGATAGTCGAAATGAGCAAAAAGATTGAACTTTTAGCCACTAACCAATCTCAACAAGCTAAAGCTGTAGCCACGTCTTGTGAGATTTTCGAGGATTCTCATTCATACACCAATTGTCCTTATACTCGTGACAATCCGAAAAATGTGTATGCCGCCAACGGTAACTTTTCTATGGGAGGCTATCAAGCACGTCCTCAAGGTGACCGTAATTTGATTAGTTATCGTTCGAATAACTTTCTTTCACCACCCGGTTTTCAATCCCATAATAGACCACCACCACCTCCATTGAACAGCACACAATACCCACCAAGGAACCAAGGCCAAAGAAGTAACTACCAAGGGAATTCTTCTAATAATCAAAGGAATTATAACTCAAATCAATGGAATTTTCATAGTCAAAATCAAGGAACTTTTAATGGGAAAAACCAAGGGTTTCAAAATAACAACTTTAACCAAGGTTTTAATAATAACAATGCTTATCAAAAACAATATCCAAACCAAGGTTTTCAAAATCAAGGGCAAAACACGAATTCCCCTTCAATGGACTTGGTTCTTCAAAAGTTGACTGATAAGTTGAGTGAACATGAGAAAATCATGTATGCTATGCAAGAATCGAGTGATAAGAAATTTATGCTAATGTTTCAAGCCATTAATCCCTAAGGCCCACCCCAAGGTACTCTCCCTTCTAACACCGTGACCAATCCTAGGGCCAACGTTACTGCCATCACTACTAGGAGCGGTAAGATCATCGTTGAACCTTCTTCTTCACCAACTAACCAAGGACCCGAGATTCCTTCTACTTGTGATATACCACCCGTTATGCATTCGTCTGCACCTTATGTCCCACCGATACCTCAAGTTTATACCACACCTTCGGTTCCAAAACCGGTTCCTCCACCTTCCACTTCTACCCCTCCACCACCCAAGGATGTGAGTGAGAATTACATTCCAAAGCCTTCCTCTCAACTTAATATACCTTATCCCTCAAGGTTGAGGAAAGAGAAGTTGAAAAACAAGGATGATATTCAGGTTTCTAACTTTCTTAAAATGTTTAAACAACTGAATTTAAATATCTCCTTTGCTGAGGCTCTCGCTCACATACCTAAATATGCTAAGATGTTTAAGGATCTTTTAAGTGATAAGGAAAAATTGCTCGACATCGCCAATACCCAATTAATGAGAATTGTTCTCCCGTTCTTTTGAGAAAACTTCCAGTTAAGTTAGGAGATCTCGGTCGCTTTCTAATCCCTTGAAACTTCCCCGGGGTAGGGAATTGTATGGCCCTAGCCGATCTAGGTGCTAGTATAAACTTAATGCCATTAAGTGTTTGGAAACAATTATCTCTACCCGAGCTAGTCCCCACACGAATGACATTGGAATTAGCTAACCGTACGGTTGCTTATCCGGTGGGGATAGCCGAAGATGTCTTCGTCGGTGTCGACAAATTCACCTTTCCGGCGGATTTTGTTGTCGTTGACTACGAGATGGACCCCCGTGTTCCATTAATCGTTGGACATCCATTCTTGAGGACCGGTCGCACTCTCATTGATGTAGCTGCGGGCGAGTTAATCATGAGAGTTGGTGACAATAAAATCGTCTTCAACATGGGTAAACTTTCTAAGCAGACTTCTGAAACGAGAGCGTTAATTTCATTGACGTTCTTGATGAGGCTTATGAAGAATATTTCAAAGACGCTTGTAAAAGTGGTTCTTCTTCTCTACCCATCGTTGAGACCGCTGCCTCTATTGCTCCATCACTAACTCCATTTGGAGAAAGTGAATTCATTTTCAAAGAATTTGAAGCAACTTTAGGAGATGTGGACTTACAATATGACGATTCTCCCTCCAATTGGGATGAAGACATTCGTACCATTGAGAAGCTTCTCAATGAGGACCATATTTCTCCACCATCTCCTAAGGACATCTCTATCGATAACCGAAATTGAAAACGTCTTCCATCAAAAATCCTCCGGATTTAGAGCTTAAAGATCTACCGTCTCATCTCGAATACGTGTTCCTTGAAGACAATAAGAAGTCACCCGTCATCATCGCAAAGGATTTGAAAGAGGAAGAAAAGTCTCGACTTATCAACGTACTGAAGAATCATAAGAAAGCGATTGCTTAGAAAATCTCCGATATTCGTGGAATTGATCCTCACTTTTGCACACATAAAATTCTCATGGAGGACGACTTTAAACCCACTATTCAAAACCAAAGAAGGGTGAATCCCAAGATCCATGACGTTATCAAAAAAGAGGTTATCAAACTTCTTGATGCGGGAATGATCTACCCTATCTCGGATTCACCATGGGTTAGTCCCATCCATTGTGTGCCTAAGAAAGGTGGAATCACCGTTGTGCCCAATGAAAACAACGAGTTGATTGCTACTCGTCTCGTTACAGGGTGGAGAGTTTTTATAGACTATCGCAAACTCAATGATGCTACGAGAAAGGATCATTTCCCCTTCCTTTCATGGACCAAATGCTTGAACGTCTAGCGGGTAATGACTATTACTGCTTCTTAGACGGTTTCTCCGGGAATTTTCAGATTCCCATCGATCCCCAAGATCAAGAGAAAACAACATTCACTTGTCCTTATGGAACATTTGCTTACAAAAGAATGCCTTTCGGCTTATGCAATGCTCCTGGACTTTCCAAAGGTGCATGTTGGATATCTTTCATGACATGGTTGAACAAACCATGGAAGTCTTCATGGATGATTTCTCGGTCTATGGTGACTCTTTCTCTTCTTGCGTTGCCAATTTGGAACGCATGCTTAAGCGGTGTGAAGACACTCGCCTTGTTCTAAATTGGGAAAAATGCCATTTCATGGTAAAAGAAGGCATTGTGCTTGGACATAAAATCTCTAAAGCCGGTCTTGAAGTGGACCGTGCTAAGTTGATGTCATAGCCAAATTACCTCCACCTTCAACCGTGAAGGGTGTGAGAAGTTTTCTTGGTCATGCGGGCTTCTATCGTCGATTCATTCAAGATTTTTCTAAAATCGCTCGCCCGATGACCACCTCTTGGAAAAAGATACTCCTTTTATCTTTTCTAAAGAGTGTCTCGAATCTTTCAATCTTCTTAAGGACAAGCTAACTAAGGCACCGGTCTTGGGTACCCCTAATTGGGAGCTACCTTTTGAATTGATGTGTGATGCTAGCGACTTTGCGATTGGAGCGGTTTTGGGCCAAAGAGTGAACAAACACTTCCAACCAATCCATTATGTGACAATCTAACATTTTCAGGTAGTGAAATATTTTCTCGTATAATATTTTGAAACTTATTTTTGTATTGGTTGACGAACTCACAATTTACGGATTTAAATTTGGGCTTACGTGCATAATTTGGCGTCTTTTACGACTAAACCGGAAACCTTAGGATTACGTATTTACGTTTTTGAACTCCGTTTTTGATGAGACAATTTTTATTGGATTCGTTTTGTGACGTTGATTCATAATTTATAAAAACGTTTTTCGTAAAACGACCCGAGGGCACGCAAATCGAGAAAACTAGAATCGAGAAATACCCGTAAACTAGTGAGATGGGACAAAATACATTGTCCCACCCCACTATCTATGTTTGGATGGCACACTTGACACCACACCATGGAGGTGGCATCAAGTTAGCTAGCTTACTCCAAGTGTAAGCTTAGCTTACTCCTTAAGCTTACTTACACTTCCACTATCTCAAAACTAGCAACTAGTTTCACTTTCATCATTTCCTTACATGCAAACTCTCTCAAAACCCTCCCTATGTCGTCCACTATTAAGCTACACACACCCCTTTTGATCTTTTCTAGCCATGAAACACATGTTTACTAGCTCTATTAAGGAGTTATCTTGAAGCCTTGATCATTTGGTGGCCATATTAACAACATTGGAGGTGATTTTCTTGTGTCCTAGGGCTGATTTTCCAACATATGTTCTTGATATTTGATGGTATTGGAGTTACTTGTTGTATTCATCAAGTTCTTGTCTTCCAAAAACAAGGAATACACTTGGTTGGTAAAGAAGATCATCCTCTCCATTTTTCTCTTGTTATTTTGTAAAGAACAAATGTATTTTCTTTCATTTTGTATATGTATATGATGTATATATGATGATAAAAATGTTGTGTGGGGATCAAGTGTTGATAGATATGCTTAAAAATGTTAATAACTATAAGAAATGAGGCTAAAATCTTGATTATTTAGTTGGCTGTATAAAAACAGTATATAACTAAAACATGAATTGATAAAATTGCACGGTATGATCCATTTACATTAAGTACAATATGTTATACACATGTGAGAGTTGGCCATGCAATGGAATCAAAATAATGAGTGAGATATGATCAAAACAAGTTAGGTGGTCTAATCTGAATAAGCAGTTTTGTAGGGACTGTTAAGGCATGATAAACTTAAAATGGGCAGTAGCTATAACTAAGTTAAATGTAGCACATAATATGAAGAACATTTCACCCAAAAATGAGCTTCTAATTCATTATAGAACTCTAGATATGGTAAAAATGGTGAACATGAAGATAAAAATCAGATTTTTAAGAATTAATGTTTATTATTATTATATAAGCACTCATATTTTAATGTATAAAATGTAAAAATAAAAACCCACTAACTTATAACACTTTTTTTATAAATATATAAAAGGTTAATTAAATGGATAAGTTATATAAATGGTAGTGAAATAATATTTATAAGTAATAAAAACTATAAACTTGATTTTTACGACTTTTTCAGCTATTGCCGTAAAATTAACGTTTTTCGCCAAATAAAACTTAGACGATCAAACCCGTCTAATGTAAATTTTATAAAAGTCATATACTGATGTATAAGTAACTAATACAAGTAAAAACCTATAAAACCCTAACTATAAGAAATACGGACATTAACGAGCTAACTAAGCATAATGGACTAATAATTTGACTAAATAAGATAAATACTTGTAAAAAGAACTTATTAGGCTTAACCCATTTGGGCCCAACATGGAAAGTATACTGATAATATAGGTATAAAATGGATTAAAACAATTTAAAGAACTTATAATAGGTTTATTGGACTTAAAATAGATAAATAGTTAAGACTAGTAAACTAGTAAAAAGTTACCAAAACGTAAACACTAAAATGAGTAAACAAGGATGTATAAACCCACTTGATCATCATCATATGTACAAAATCATCATATGTATAATGTTATTTTGATAAAAGTCATTGGACAAAGTCTAAGACCGATTATTATTTATATAGGTTTCCGTGACCGAAGCACGCCCGTAGCCGATAATCCGCCTTTCATTAACAACGTGAGTTCATAGCCTCGCACTCTTTTAAATGTTTTATAAAATGATTTGTTAACCCGCGAGGGAGATAACATGCTAGATTTTATAAAAATAGAACACAAGTAGTCCCGATGGTATGCTTAATGATATGGACCTGAATGATGCTATGACCCTATAAACGAGACTAAAAGGATTATTAGTAGTTAGGTTATGTCACTTAAAGTCCCATTAGCATGAATTGTGAACTATCGGGATTTGGTAGACGCTTATGCATTTGATAGTACTATTTGGGGACGATCACCCCAGTTCGCGCCTTGACAGTTGATCCCCGTCGTACCACATTGATTGGTAAGCGAATTTATGTATGAGAAGATTCCATAGCGTGATTCTTGTGACGACACGCTAACTTAGATGGGCAAACTGTTTGTCGGGTTCGCGGCCCGCTGTTTTCATAGTAAGGTAACAATGTCATGCGGCTAATAATAATCCTAAAACCTATATACAATACGATAACGACGCTAATAACGAGGAATATATTACCTATCATGGTAATATAGAGACTACGGTCTCATGGACGGTTTAAGATGTATGCTTGATTTATATATTGCCTGACTAGCAATACGAGGACTTACTTCCGATATTATACTTGTGTTCTGATTTTAAATGATTGTTTTATATAACGGTTTTTATTAAACTCTATGAATTCACTCGGCATTCGCTGATATGATTTTTGCATGTTTTTATCTCAGGTGCTTGAAGGTAATCCGGATGGAGATCGACTCTGATGGCCCACATAATATTAAAAATGTTCATTCGATCTATGTTTTGTAAACTTAATGACCTGTATAATTTGGGACCTGTTGTACGCTTTTAAAACTTTTATCGAATGAATGTATGTTAAACCTTGAACAACCGTTTTTATGTGTTGTCTATGATTGGAGTTATTGTGCTATCCTGTAACACTCTAAAAGACCCTTCTGCTGTACCGATACGAAAATTGAGAGTGTTACAGTTTGGTACCAGAGCTCTCGTTATAGAGAACAAAAGATTTTAAAAACCAAGGTTTTGAACAAAACTTTTCAAAATCTTTTGACAGTGAACATTTGAGAAAATATTTGAAAAATCTTTTGACTATAACGGTGCCAGAGATCTCCGACGTTACCAACAAGCCCTATTGAGAAGATATATATTTTGATATATATAATATAATTTATATATATGTATATATCGTGGTTTCATTATGTAATTATTTAACTAGTATGTTATCCTAATACGAGATATATATATAAATGTAGATTGTCATGGCTGACCCTAATATTCCTGTAGAAAACCATGCTATTCCCGAACCTAATGTAGAAGATGATCCTTATTTAGACTTAGTAGATTATGATATGGATGATGAGGAGGAACCATTTGAGGATCCTAAGCCCGAGTTAGGACTAGGAGATCAGATTGCCCCTTAGGTTGACTTGGTAGAGAATGAGATTGAGAATGTTGATATTAAGAATGATGATGAGATTGGGTTAGATAATTTAGATGACGAGATTGACGACGAGGATGTCGAGGAGGATGTAGGTATAGATGTTGAGGTCGATGATGATGAGGAAGCCGAGCTTATTTATCCGTATGATGTTCCAGAGGGCGAGCCTTTGCCCCCACCAGTTGATTTGTCTGATTCTGAGGTTGAGTTACCTAGGGATGAAATGTCTGAATCATCTGAATCTGATTCTGAATCAGAGGAGGATGAGGATGATGATTCACCTGACGGTACGGATGGTATTGCTACTCGTAGACGTGAGATAGGAGAGTCGTCTAGTGCTCGAGAGGCTACTCATATTGATGGTCTTGCACCATGGGCCTTGAGACGTGATCTAGATGCTTCCCGAGTTAAGAGTAGTATGACAGAGATTGGATTAGGTGTTGTTCAGACTCAGGTTGCTTATTTGGAGTCGAAGACTAAGGTTGGCGAGAAAGAGCGGGAATTGCTTAGTTTGGATTTGAGTGATGTTGAGCGTGGTTTGAATGAGGCTTTTAGGAGGTTATCAGTGTTGGAAAGTAGTGAGTTTGCTGAAATGAAGAGAAAGGTGAATACTATGGAGATTCAGTTGAGTGTGGCTCGTGCGATGCGTGAGAAAGCTGAGAAGGAGTTGAATATATCTGTGGGATGGAATAGTAGATTTTATGCTGACATGGTTGAAAGAGGAGTGATCCGTAAGCGCCCAGCTGAAGATGTGTCTAGTGATCGTCCGACGAAGATTCAGAAGACGATGGATGATGGACCATCTAGCGGTTCTCAGTAGACCAGTCTGTATTTAGTAGTGACCTTTATATCTTTTGTGCTTTTGTAGCTTTGACTGAACCGACTTGTTAGTAGTAGACTTGGCACGAATTTTGAGTGTATATAGTGCTAGAACTTTGATATGGGATGTAACTAAGACAATACTTTTGTTTCAAATCGAATGAAATATGTATCTTGTCTTGAATTCCATATTGTGCCTTATTTGTATCTTGATTATGAATTCGATCCATATTATATGAATCCTTTGTTGGATGAATGCTTAATACTTTGAAATTGTGAAATTATAGAACTATGCCGCCCAAGAAGGCTGTGACTGAGGATGATGTACGTAGGATTATTACGGAGCAAGTTACCGCATCTATGACTGAATTTATGGAAAATGCTAGAAATGAAGCTGGCGGTAGTGGAGCTGGCGGTAGTGGAGCTGGCGGTAGTGGAGATGGCGGAAGTGGAGCTGGCGGTAGTGGAATTGGCGGTACTAATGTGAATGTGAATGCTAATAATGTGAATGCTAATGCTGGAGGAAACGTAGGAGGACTTGGAACTAATGCACCTGAAGTTGGTGGCTGTACTTATGTGACGTTCATGAAGTGTGAACCTCTACCTTTTAATGGAACTGAAGGCGCTGTAGGATTAAGCCAGTGGATTGAGAAGATTGAATCGGTGTTTAGGATTAGTAAGTGTAAGGAGGAAGATAAGGTGACTTTTGCTATGGCTATTCTTAAAGGTCGTGCGTTGACTTGGTGGAACGGGAGAATTGCTTTCATAGGTCTTGATGCTGCTAATGCTACTCCTTGGGCTGAAATTAAGAAGTGGATGACTTTGTAGTTTTGTCCTCGTAGTGTGATCATTAGGTTAGAACAAGAGTTGATTCATCTGAGAATGAAAGGTGTGGACATTGATAGTTACACAAACCGATTCCATGAGTTGGCCTTGCTATGTCCTTGATTGGTTGAACCCGAAGAGATCCGAATTGAGCAATATGTTAAAGGGTTGACCAGGAATATCCGGGGGGACGTGACATCATCGAAACCACTGACTATTGATGATGTTGTTCGAATGTTTACCAACTCATTGGACAGATAATTCAGGATAAGGAAGATGAAGCCCGTGTAGGTGAGAAAAGAAAGGGAGACGGTGATCGTGTAGATAGAGGTGATAATAGGAAGAATTTCAATCGCCGTCAGAACCAGAGAAAGGGGAATGCAAATGCTCTTACCAACAACACACCGCGCAACAATGATAGATGTCCTAAGTGTGGCAACAAGAGGCATGCTGGCGACTGCTGGAAGTGCCGAAATTGCGGAAAGCTTGGACACAAGGTTGAAAGGTGTAAGAAGGGAACCATTTGCTTCAACTGTAATGAAGAAGGTCATAGGAAATCGGAATGCCCCAAGTTGAAAGCGATTGTACCTGGAAGAAACCCCCAGGGTGGTATCTACCAACTTGGAACAATTGAGGTGAAGAAAGAGGATCCGAATGTTGTTACCGGTACGTTTTTACTCAACAATCATTATGCTGTTGTTTTATTCGATTCGGGTGCCGATAGGAGCTTTGTATCCACTAAATTTAGTGCCCTTATTGATATTGAACCTGTTGAGATAAGTACCAGTTACGAGGTGGAATTGGCTGATGGTAAATTAGTGAAAACTAATAAGCTATTAGAAGGATGCTCTCTAAATCTCTTGAACCATTCCTTTCCGATTGATTTGATGTTGATAGAATTAGGTAGTTTTGATATTATTATTGGTATGGATTGGTTGTCGCTGAATAATGCTACTATTTTATGTGGAGAGAAGAAGGTTAAGATTCCTCTTAGGAATAGGACGTTAGTAATTGATGGTAGTCGAGGTGAATCCCGTATAAAAATCGTTTCATGTATTAAAGTCCAAAAGTACATCAGGAACGGTTGTGAGTTATTCTTAGCTCAAGTGACCAGGAATGAGTCTAGGGAGAAACGATTGGAAGATGTACCTATTATTTGTGAATTTCCTGAGGTATTTCCTAAAGATTTACCCGGACTTCCACCGATAAGGCAAGTAGAGTTTCGAATCGATTTAATTCCTGGTGCTGCACCGGTGGCACGTGCGCCTTACCGATTAGCCCCTTCTGAATTAAAGGAGTTATCTGAGCAACTTAAGGAGTTGTCTGATAAAGGTTTTATTCGACCGATCTCGTCGCCTTGGGGAGCTCCAGTCTTGTTCGTTAAGAAGAAGGATGGATCTTTTCGTATGTGCATTGATTATAGGGAACTGAATAAGTTGACAATTAAAAATCGATATTCTTTTACCTAGGATTGATGATTTGTTTGATCAACTGCAAGGATCTAGTGTGTATTCTAAGATAGATTTGCGGTCAGGATATCACCAACTTCGCGTCCGTGAAGAAGATATTCCTATAACTGCATTTAGAACTCGTTATGGACACTATGAATTTCAAGTAATGCCATTTGGGTTAACTAACGCACCTGCGGTTTTCATGGATTTAATGAATCGAGTGTGCAAGCCCTACTTGGATAAATTTGTGATTGTGTTTATTGACGATATTCTAATCTATTCTAAGAATGAAGATGAGCATAGAGAACATTTGAGGATTGTTTTGAAATTGTTGAAGGATGAAAGGTTGCATGCTAAGTTTTCGAAATGTGATTTCTGGTTAGATTCTGTGTAATTTCTTGGTCATGTGATTAACAAAGATGGAATTCATGTTGATCCTGCAAAGGTTGAAGCTATTAAGAATTGGTCTGCACCGACAACGCCAACGGAAGTGCGACAGTTCTTAGGATTGGCTGGCTATTATAGGCGATTAGCTAAACCCTTGACTAAGCTTACTCAAAAGAATAAACCTTTCGTTTGGGGAAGTGATGAAGATGGAGCATTTCAGATATTGAAGCAAAAATTATGTAGTGCGCCAATCTTATCATTACCCGACGGGAGTGAAGATTTTGTAGTGTATTGTGATGCATCTCTTAGAGGCTATGGAGCTGTTTTGATGTAGAGAGAGAAAGTGATAGCTTATGCTTCTAGGCAATTAAGGAATAATGAGGAGAATTATACTACTCATGATCTTGAGTTAGGAGCTGTAGTCTTTGCTCTAAGGTTGTGGAGACATTATCTGTATGGCACCAAGTGTACGGTATTCACCGATCACAAAAGCCTACAGTATATTCTCGACCAGAAGGAATTGAACATGAGGCAACGAAGATGGATAGAGTTGTTAAGTGATTATGATTGTGATATAAAATATCACCCAGGAAAAGCCAATGTTGTTGCCGATGCGTTAAGTAGGAAAGATAGAGAGCCTATCAGGGTGCGCTCTCTAGTCTTGACCGTGCACAATAATTTGCCTGAGCAAATTAGAAATGCGCAAATAGAAGCTTGTAAGAAGGAGAATTTTGTTAATGAAGGGTTCCGAGGAGAAGGAGATCCTTTAGAGGTTAGAGCTGATGGAGTGAAATGCTTAAGAGGTCGTATGTGGATACCTAAGTTTGGAGGCCTAAGAGACTTGATTATGTTAGAATCCCATAAATCTAAGTATTCCATTCATCCGGGATCTGATAAGATGTACCATGATTTGAAGAAGTTGTACTGGTGGCCGAATATGAAAGCTGACATAGCTATGTATGTTCTTCAATGCTTGACTTGTGCTAGAGTTAAAGCTGAACATCAAAAGCCATCAGGACTACTTCAACAACCAAAGATTCCTGAATGGAAGTGGGAGCGAATTACGATGGACTTTATCACCAAGCTTCCTAGAACATCATCTGGAAACAATTCGATTTGGGTTATTGTCGATAGACTGACCAAATCAGCACACTTCATTCCGGTTAAAGAGCAGTTCTCACTGGAGAAGCTGACCCGTATATACCTTGATAATGTTGTATGCAAGCATGGAGTGCCTGTATCGATCATTTCAGATCGAGATCCTAGATTCGCATCGAATTTTTGGAAATCTCTCCAAAGATCTTTGGGAACGAATCTCGACATGAGCACTGCTTATCACCCCCAGACTGATGGGCAGAGTGAAAGGACGATACAAACACTGGAAGATATGTTGAGAGCTTGTGTGTTAGACTTTGGTAAGAATTGGGATAAACATTTGTCGTTAGCAGAGTTTTCGTATAACAATAGTTACCATTCAAGTATTAAGGCTGCACTGTTTGAAGCTTTGTATGGTAGGAAGTGTAGATCTCCTGTATGTTGGAGTGAAGTTGGGGATACCCAGCTCACGGGACCGGAATTGATCCCGGAGACTAGGAGATGATAGTTCAGATTAAGAATAGGTTGTTGACTGCCCGTAGTAGACAGAAAAGTTACGCGGATGTGCGGCGGAAGCCAATGGAGTTTGAAGTGGGTGACCGAGTAATGTTGAAAGTATCGCCATGGAAAGGCGTTATAAGATTTGGAAAGCGAGGGAAATTGAATCCCCGTTATATTGGACCCTTTAAGATTTTATCTAGAGTAGGTCCGGTGGCTTACAAACTAGAGTTACCCCCAGAACTTCATGGTGTTCACAACACATTCCATGTATCTAATCTGAAGAAATGTCTAGCAGTGAGTGATGAGAAAATTCCGTTAGGTAAGGTTCGAATAGATAGGAAGTTGCATTTTATCGAAGAGCCCGTAGAAGTTATAGACCGTGAGGTAAAGCAACTGAAACAAAGTCGGATACCTATTGTCAAGATCCGATGGAATTCAAAGCATGGACCGGAGTATACTTGGGAACGAGAGGATGAAATGTGGAAGAAATATCCGCACCTCTTCGATTTCAATAAGAAACGGACATCCAAATGAAATGGATCACGAGGACGTTGATCCCTTTTAGGAGGAAAAGCTGTGACAATCTAACATTTTCAGGTAGTGAAATATTTTCTCGTATAATATTTTGAAACTTATTTTTGTATTGGTTGACGAACTCACAATTTACGGATTTAAATTTGGGCTTACGTGCATAATTTGGCGTCTTTTACGACTAAACCGGAAACCTTAGGATTACGTATTTACGTTTTTGAACTCTGTTTTTGATGAGACAATTTTTATTGGATTCGTGTTGTGACGTTGATTCATAATTTATAAAAACGTTTTTCGTAAAACGACCCGAGGGCACGCAAATCGAGAAAACTAGAATCGAGAAATACCCGTAAACTAGTGAGATGGGACAAAATACATTGTCCCACCCCACTATCTATGTTTGGATGGCACACTTGACACCACACCATGGAGGTGGCATCAAGTTAGCTAGCTTACTCCAAGTGTAAGCTTAGCTTACTCCTTAAGCTTACTTACACTTCCACTATCTCAAAACTAGCAACTAGTTTCACTTTCACCATTTCCTTACATGCAAACTCTCTCAAAACTCTCTCAAAACCCTCCCTATGCCTTCCACTATTAAGCTACACACACCCCTTTTGATCTTTTCTAGCCATGAAACACATGTTTACTAGCTCTATTAAGGAGTTATCTTGAAGCCTTGATCATTTGGTGGCCATATTAACAACATTGGAGGTGATTTGTTTGTGTACTAGGGCTGATTTTCCAACATATGTTCTTGATATTTGATGGTCTTGGAGTTACTTGTTGTATTCATCAAGTTCTTGTCTTCCAAAAACAAGGAATACACTTGGTTGGTAAAGAAGATCATCCTCTCCATTTTTCTCTTGTTATTTTGTAAAGAACAAATGTATTTTCTTTCATTTTGTATATGTATATGATGTATATATGATGATAAAAATGTTGTATGGGAATCAAGTGTTGATAGATATGCTTAAAAATGTTAATAACTATAAGAAATAAGGCTAAAATCTTGATTATTTAGTTGGCTGTATAAAAACAGTATATAACTAAAACATGAACTGATAAAATTGCATGGTATGCTCCATTTACAGTAATTACAAGATGTTATACACATGTGAGAGTTGGCCATGCAATGGAATCAAAATAATGAGTGAGATATGATCAAAACAAGTTAGGTGGTCTAATCTGAATAAGCAGTTTTGTAGGGACTGTTAAGGCATGATAAACTTAAAATGGGCAGTAGCTATAACTAAGTTAAATGTAGCACATAATATGAAGAACATATCACCCAAAAATGAGCTTCTAATTCATTACAGAACTCTAGATATGGTAAAAATGGTGAACATGAAGATAAAAATCAGATTTTTAAGAATTAATGTTTATTATTATTATATAAGCACTCACATTTTAATGTATAAAATGTAAAAATAAAAACCCACTAACTTATAAAACTTATTTATATAAATATATAAAAGGTTAATTAAATGGATAAATTATATAAATGGTAGTGAAATAATATTTATAAGTAATAAAAACTATAAACTTGATTTTTACGACTTTTTCGGCAATTGCCGTAAAATTAACGTTTTTCGCCAAATAAAACTTAGACGATCAAACCCGTCTAATGTAAAGTTTATAAAAGTCATATACTGATGTATAAGTAACTAATACAAGTAAAAACCGATAAAACCCGAACTATAAGAAATACGGACATTAACGAGCTAACTAAGCATAATGGACTAATAATTGGACTAAATAAGATAAATACTTGTAAAAAGAACTTATTGGACTTAACCCATTTGGGCCCAACATGGAAAGTATATATACTGATAATATAGGTATAAAATGGATTAAAACAAGTTAAAGAACATATAATAGGTTTATTGGACTTAAAATAGATAAATAGTTAAGACTAGTAAACTAGTAAAAAGTTACCAAAACGTAAACACTAAAATGAGTAAACAAGGATGTATAAACCCACTTGATCATAATCATATGTACAAAATCATCATATGTATAATGTTATTTTGATAAAAGTCATTGGAGAAAGTCTAAGACCGATTATTATTTATATAGGTTTCCGTGACCGAAGCACGCCCGTAGCCGATAATCCGCCTTTCATTAACAACGTGAGTTCATAGCCTCGCACTCTTTTAAATGTTTTATAAAATGATTTGTAAACCCGCGAGGGAGATAACATGCTAGATTTTATAAAAATAGAACACAAGTAGTCCCGATGGTATGCTTAATGATATGGACCCGAATGATGCTATGACCCTATAAACGAGACTAAAAGGATTATTAGTAGTTAGGTTATGTCACTTAAAGTCCCATTAGCATGAATTGTGAACTACCGGGATTTGGTAGACGCTTATGCATTTGATAGTACTATTTGGGGACGATCACCCCAGTTCGCGCCTTGACGGTTGATCCCCGTCGTACCACATTGATTGGTAAGCGAGTTTATGTATGAGAAGATTCCATAGCGTGATTTTTGTGACGACACGCTAACTTAGATGGGCAAACTGTTTGTCGGGTTCGCGGCCCGCTGTTTTCATAGTAAGGTAACAATGTCATGCGGCTAATAATAATCCTAAAACCTATATACAATACGATAACAACGCTAATAACGAGGAATATATTACCTATCATGGTAATATAGAGACTACGGTCTCATGGACGGTTTAAGATGTATGCTTGATTTATATATTGCCTGACTAGCAATATGAGGACTTACTTTCGATATTATACTTGTGTTCTGATTTTAAATGATTGTTTTATATAACGGTTTTTATTAAACTCTATGAATTCACTCGGCATTCGCTGATATGATTTTTGCATGTTTTTATCTCAGGTGCTTGAAGGTAATCCGGATGGAGATCGACTCTGATGGCCCACATAATATTAAAAATGTTCATTCGATCTATGTTTTGTAAACTTAATGACCTGTATAATTTGGGACCTGTTGTACGGTTTTAAAACTTTTATCGAATGAATGTATGTTAAACTTGAACAACCGTTTTTATGTGTTGTCTATGATTGGAGTTATTGTGCTATCCCGTAACACTCTAAAAGACCCTTCCGCTGCACCGATACGAAAAGTGAGAGTGTTACAGTTTGGTACCAGAGCTCTCGTTATAGAGAACAAAAGATTTTAAAAACCAAGGTTTTGAACAAAACTTTTCAAAATCTTTTGACAATGAACATTTGAGAAAATATTTGAAAAATCTTTAGACTATAACGGTGCCAGAGATCTCCGACGTTACCAACAAGCCCTATTGAGAAGATATATATTTTGATATATATAATATAATTTATATATATGTATATATCGTGGTTTCATTATGTAATTGTTTAACTAGTATGTTATCCTAATACGAGATATATATATAAATGCAGATTGTCATGGCTGACCCTAATATTCCTGTAGAAAACCATGCTATTCCCGAACCTAATGTAGAAGATGATCCTTATTTAGACTTAGTAGATTATGATATGGATGATGAGGAGGAACCATTTGAGGATCCTGAGCCCGAGTTAGGACTAGGAGATCAGATTGCCCCTTAGGTTGACTTGGTAGAGAATGAGATTGAGAATGTTGATATTGAGAATGATGATGAGATTGGGTTAGATAATTTAGATGACGAGATTGACGACGAGGATGTCGAGGAGGATGTAGGTATAGATGTTGAGGTCGATGATGATGAGGAAGCCGAGCTTATTTATCCGTATGATGTTCCAGAGGGCGAGCCTTTGCCCCCACCAGTTGATTTGTCTGATTCTGAGGTTGAGTTACCTAGGGATGAAATGTCTGAATCATCTGAATCTGATTCTCAATCAGAGGAGGATGAGGATGATGATGCACCTGACAGTACGGATGGTATTGCTACTCGTAGACGTGAGATAGGAGAGTCGTCTAGTGCTCGAGAGGCTACTCATATTGATGGTCTTGCACCATGGGCCTTGAGACGTGATCTAGATGCTTCCCGAGTTAAGAGTAGTATGACAGAGATTGGATTAGGTGTTGTTCAGACTCAGGTTGCTTATTTGGAGTCGAAGACTAAGGTTGGCGAGAAAGAGCGGGAATTGCTTAGTTTGGATTTGAGTGATGTTGAGCGTGGTTTGAATGAGGCTTTTAGGAGGTTATCGGTGTTGGAAAGTAGTGAGTTTGCTAAAATGAAGAGAAATGTGAATACTATGGAGATTTAGTTGAGTGTGGCTCGTGCGATGCGTGAGAAAGCTGAGAAGGAGTTGAATATATCTGTGGGATGGAATAGTAGATTTTATGCTGACATGGTTGAAAGAGGAGTGATCCGTAAGCGCCCAACTGAAGATGTGTCTAGTGATCGTCCGACGAAGATTCAGAAGACGATGGATGATGGACCATCTAGCGGTTCTCAGTATACCAGTCTGTATTTAGTAGTGACCTTTATATCTTTTGTGCTTTTGTAGCTTTGACTGAACCGACTTGTTAGTAGTAAACTTGGCACGAATTTTGAGTGTATATAGTGCTAGAACTTTGATATGGGATGTAACTAAGACAATACTTTTGTTTCAAATCGAATGAAATATGTATCTTGTCTTGAATTCCATATTGTGCCTTATTTGTATCTTGATTATGAATTCGATCCATATTATATGAATCCTTTGTTGGATGAATGCTTAATTCTTTGAAATTGTGAAATTATAGAACTATGCCGCCCAAGAAGGCTGTGACTGAGGATGATGTACGTAGGATTATTACGGAGCAAGTTACCGCATCTATGACTGAATTTATGGCAAATGCTAGAAATGAAGCTGGCGGTAGTGGAGCTGGCGGTAGTGGAGCTGGCAGTAGTGGAGCTAGCGGAAGTGGAGCTGGCGGTAGTGGAATTGGCGGTACTAATGTGAATGTGAATGCTAATAATGTGAATGCTAATGCTGGAGGAAACGTAGGAGGACTTGGAACTAATGCACCTGAAGTTGGTGGATGTACTTATGTGACGTTCATGAAGTGTGAACCTCTACCTTTTAATGGAACTGAAGGCGCTGTAGGATTAAGCCAGTGGATTGAGAAGATTGAATCGGTGTTTAGGATTAGTAAGTGTAAGAGGAAGATAAGGTGACTTTTGCTATGGTTATTCTTAAAGGTCGTGCGTTGACTTGGTGGAACGGGAGAATTGCTTTCATAGGTCTTGATGCTGCTAATGCTACTCCTTGGGCTGAAATTAAGAAGTGGATGACTTTGGAGTTTTGTCCTCGTAGTGTGATCATTAGGTTAGAACACGAGTTGATTCATCTGAGAATGACATGTGTGGACATTGATAGTTACACAAACCGATTCCATGAGTTGGCCTTGCTATGTCCTCGATTGGTTGAACCCGAAGAGATCCGAATTGAGCAATATGTTAAAGGGTTGACCAGGAATATCCGGGGGGACGTGACATCATCGAAACCACTGACTATTGATGATGCTGTTCGAATGGCTTACCAACTCATTGGACAGATAATTCAGGATAAGGAAGATGAAGCCCGTGTAGGTGAGAAAAGAAAGGGAGACGGTGATCGTGTAGATAGAGGTGATAATAGGAAGAATTTCAATCGCCGTTAGAACCAGAGAAAGGGGAATGCAAATGCTCTTACCAACAACACACCACGCAACGATGATAGATGTCCTAAGTGTGGCAACAAGAGGCATGCTGGCGACTGCTGGAAGTGCCGAAATAGCGGAAAGCTTGGACACAAGGTTGAAAGGTGTAAGAAGGGAACCATTTGCTTCAACTGTAATGAAGAAGGTCATAGGAAATCGGAATGCCCCAAGTTGAAAGCGATTGTACCTGGAAGAAACCCCCAGGGTGGTATCTACCAACTTGGAACAATTGAGGTGAAGAAAGAGGATCCGAATGTCGTTACCGGTACGTTTTTACTCAACAATCATTATGATGTTGCTTTATTCGATTCGGGTGCCGATAGGAGCTTTGTATCCACTAAATTTAGTGCCCTTATTGATATTGAACCTGTTGAGATAAGTACCAGTTACGAGGTGGAATTGGCTGATGGTAAATTAGTGAAAACTAATAAGCTATTAGAAGGATGCTCTCTAAATCTCTTGAACCATTCCTTTCCGATTGATTTGATGTTGATAGAATTAGGTAGTTTTGATATTATTATTGGTATGGATTGGTTGTCGCTGAATAATTCTACTATTTTATGTGGAGAGAAGAAGGTTAAGATTCCTCTTAGGAATAGGACGTTAGTAATTGATGGTAGTCGAGGTTAATCCCGTTTAAAAATCGTTTCATGTATTAAAGTCCAAAAGTACATCAGGAACGGTTGTGAGTTATTCTTAGCTCAAGTGACCAGGAATGAGTCTAGGGAGAAACAATTGGAAGATGTACCTATTATTTGTGAATTTCCTGAGGTATTTCCTAAAGATTTACCCGGACTTCCACCGATAAGGCAAGTAGAGTTTCGAATCGATTTAATTCCTGGTGCTGCACCGGTGGCAGGTGCGCCTTACCGATTAGCCCCTTCTGAATTAAAGGAGTTATCTAAGCAACTTAAGGAGTTGTCTGATAAAGGTTTTATTCGACCGATCTCGTCGCCTTGGGGAGCTCCAGTCTTGTTCGTTAAGAAGAAGGATGGATCTTTTCGTATGTGCATTGATTATAGGGAACTGAATAAGTTGACAATTAAAAATCGATATTCTTTTACCTAGGATTGATGATTTGTTTGATCAACTGCAAGGATCTAGTGTGTATTCTAAGATAGATTTGCGGTCAGGATATCACCAACTTCGCGTCCGTGAAGAAGATATTCCTATAACTGCATTTAGAACTCGTTATGGACACTATGAATTTCAAGTCATGCCATTTGGGTTAACTAACGCACCTGCGGTTTTCATGGATTTAATGAATCGAGTGTGCAAGCCCTACTTGGATAAATTTGTGATTGTGTTTATTGACGATATTCTAATCTATTCTAAGAATGAAGATGAGCATAGAGAACATTTGAGGATTGTTTTGAAATTGTTGAAGGATGAAAGGTTGCATGCTAAGTTTTCGAAATGTGATTTCTGGTTAGATTTTGTGCAATTTCTTGGTCATGTGATTAACAAAGATGGAATTCATGTTGATCCTGCAAAGGTTGAAGCTATTAAGAATTGGTCTGCACCGACAACGCCAACGGAAGTGCGACAGTTCTTAGGATTGGCTGGCTATTATAGGCGATTCATTAAAGAATTCTCTTTGATAGCTAAACCCTTGACTAAGCTTACTCAAAAGAATAAACCTTTCGTTTGGGGAAGTGATGAAGATGGAGCATTTCAGATATTGAAGCAAAAATTATGTAGTGCGCCAATCTTATCATTACCCGATGGGAGTGAAGATTTTGTAGTGTATTGTGATGCATCTCTTAGAGGCTATGGAGCTGTTTTGATGTAGAGAGAGAAAGTGATAGCTTATGCTTCTAGGCAATTAAGGAATAATGAGGAGAATTATACTACTCATGATCTTGAGTTAGGAGCTGTAGTCTTTGCTCTAAGGTTGTGGAGACATTATCTGTATGGCACCAAGTGTACGGTATTCACCGATCACAAAAGCCTACAGTATATTCTCGACCAGAAGGAATTGAACATGAGGCAACGAAGATGGATAGAGTTGTTAAGTGATTATGATTGTGATATAAAATATCACCCAGGAAAAGCCAATGTTGTTGCCGATGCGTTAAGTAGGAAAGATAGAGAGCCTATCAGGGTGCGCTCTCTAGTCTTGACCGTGCACAATAATTTGCCTGAGCAAATTAGAAATGCGCAAATAGAAGCTTGTAAGAAGGAGAATTTTGTTAATGAAGGGTTCCGAGGAGAAGGAGATCCTTTAGAGGTTAGAGCTGATGGAGTGAAATGCTTAAGAGGTCGTATGTGGATACCTAAGTTTGGAGGCCTAAGAGACTTGATTATGTTAGAATCCCATAAATCTAAGTATTCCATTCATCCGGGATCTGATAAGATGTACCATGATTTGAAGAAGTTGTACTGGTGGCCGAATATGAAAGCTGACATAGCTATGTATGTTCTTCAATGCTTGACTTGTGCTAGAGTTAAAGCTGAACATCAAAAGCCATCAGGACTACTTCAACAACCAAAGATTCCTGAATGGAAGTGGGAGCGAATTACGATGGACTTTATCACCAAGCTTCCTAGAACATCATCTGGAAACAATTCGATTTGGGTTATTGTCGATAGACAGACCAAATCAGCACACTTCATTCCGGTTAAAGAGCAGTTCTCACTGGAGAAGCTAACTCGTATATACCTTGATAATGTTGTATGCAAGCATGGAGTGCCTGTATCGATCATTTCAGATCGAGATCCTAGATTCGCATCGAATTTTTGGAAATCTCTCCAAAGATCTTTGGGAACGAATCTCGACATGAGCATTGCTTATCACCCCCAGACTGATGGGCAGAGTGAAAGGACGATATAAACACTGGAAGATATGTTGAGAGCTTGTGTGTTAGACTTTGGTAAGAATTGGGATAAACATTTGTCGTTAGCAGAGTTTTCGTATAACAATAGTTACCATTCTAGTATTAAGGCTGCACCGTTTGAAGCTTTGTATGGTAGGAAGTGTAGATCTCCTGTATGTTGGAGTGAAGTTGGGGATACCCAGCTCACGGGACCGGAATTGATCCGGGAGACTACGGAGATGATAGTTCAGATTAAGAATAGGTTGTTGACTGCCCGTAGTAGACAGAAAAGTTACGCGGATGTGCGGCGGAAGCCAATGGAGTTTGAAGTGGGTGACCGAGTAATGTTGAAAGTATCGCCATGGAAAGGCGTTATAAGATTTGGAAATCGAGGGAAATTGAATCCCCGTTATATTGGACCCTTTAAGATTTTATCTAGAGTAGGTCCGGTGGCTTACAAACTAGAGTTACCCCCAGAACTTCATGGTGTTCACAACACATTCCATGTATCTAATCTGAAGAAATGTCTAGCAGTGAGTGATGAGAAAATTCCGTTAGGTAAGGTTCGAATAGATGGGAAGTTTCATTTTATCGAAGAGCCCGTAGAAGTTATGGACCGTGAGGTAAAGCAACTGAAACAAAGTCGGATACCTATTGTCAAGATCCGATGGAATTCAAAGCATGGACCGGAGTATACTTGGGAACGAGAGGATGAAATGTGGAAGAAATATCCGCACCTCTTCGATTTCAATAAGAAACGGACATCCAAATGAAATGGATCACGAGGACATTGATCCCTTTTAGGAGGAAAAGCTGTGACAATCTAACATTTTCAGGTAGTGAAATATTTTCTCGTATAATATTTTGAAACTTATTTTTGTATTGGTTGACGAACTCACAATTTACGGATTTAAATTTGGGCTTACGTGCATAATTTGGCGTCTTTTACGACTAAACCGGAAACCTTAGGATTACGTATTTACGTTTTTGAACTCCGTTTTTTATGAGACAATTTTTATTGGATTCGTGTTGTGACGTTGATTCATAATTTATAAAAACGTTTTTCGTAAAACGACCCGAGGGCACGCAAATCGAGAAAACTAGAATCGAGAAATACCCGTAAACTAGTGAGATGGGACAAAATACATTGTCCCACCCCACTATCTATGTTTGGACGGCACACTTGACACCACACCATGGAGGTGGCATCAAGTTAGCTAGCTTACTCCAAGTGTAAGCTTAGCTTACTCCTTAAGCTTA
The DNA here is from genome assembly GCA_025667525.1 of Glebionis coronaria. Taxonomy (NCBI): domain Eukaryota; kingdom Viridiplantae; phylum Streptophyta; class Magnoliopsida; order Asterales; family Asteraceae; genus Glebionis; species Glebionis coronaria. The sequence continues at coordinate 169,775,838 of CM046882.1, read as the reverse complement.
CTTACACTTCCACTATCTCAAAACTAGCAACTAGTTTCACTTTCACCATTTCCTTACATGCAAACTCTCTCAAAACTCTCTCAAAACCCTCCCTATGCCTTCCACTATTAAGCTACACACACCCCTTTTGATCTTTTCTATCCATGAAACACATGTTTACTAGCTCTATTAAGGAGTTATCTTGAAGCCTTGATCATTTGGTGGCCATATTAACAACATTGGAGGTGATTTGCTTGTGTACTAGGGCTGATTTTCCAACATATGTTCTTGATATTTTATGGTCTTGGAGTTACTTGTTGTATTCATCAAGTTCTTGTCTTCCAAAAACAAGGAATACACTTGGTTGGTAAAGAAGATCATCCTCTCCATTTTTCTCTTGTTATTTTGTAAAGAACTGTTGATCCCAAACTTAGATCGATTAAGCTTTGTGTATACGAGATTAGATCAAGTACTACACGTAGAGAAACCTTTGCTTATGAATAAAGTAACAAAGTGTTATGCGGAATTAACACTTGATCTAAAACACAAAGATGTTAAACAAACTTTCACTTGTATTAGAATGATCGTACTTGATTACAATGAAAGAGGTTTAACTTGCGAATACTTATGAAAACTTATATATAACTTTAACCTAAAAGATCTTCTTTTATAGAACAAGAAGTCTTGTACAATAAGCTACGAATCAACTATTCTAGGTAAAGATAAACATAGAAAATACATTGTCGTCTCTATCCTTACTAGAAGTAATCTAGAATATAATAAACGTGTAGCTCACATCTTCCATCAGTGCTTGTCTTCAATCTGTCAACGCTTGACTTTAACTTGTCAACGCTTATGCTATCAGCGCTCACTTTGCTCTTGTCAACGCTTGAGTTGTTCTTGTCAGCGTTCAAGTGATCTGGCCTTAATTTATTCCCAACAATCCTCCCCTAAACTTGATATCCACTCTTATGATCAAGTTTCTGAATAAACATTAAGAACTTGGAGGAGTCTGACAAACCTTATCATATTGGTAATAAATAAATCTGATCAAATTCTTTGCCACGTCACTTGTATAGTCTATCTCCAACTGGGTGTCCTTCATCTTTTCCAAAACAGCCTTGGATATGAAATACTGAGCATCTACAAGTAAATACTCAGCAAACTTTGTAGAACTCAAATGGTATACACCAGCAGCTGAATATAACCTCCATTGAAGACCACTGAGGTCATCTTCAAGATCCTTCCATATTTCAGGATCTTCTTCTTTTGTCCCACACATTCTTTTGAATGTGGTCCAAAGTTTTATTCCATTGACTGAAGTTGGTGCTTCAGCCTCATACTTGGTCTCTAGCAACCTCCAAAGGTCCACCAAGTCTTCTCTATCACAACTTGCAAATAAAGATATGAGAGTGGTAAAAGTGTGTACCTCCTTGCCAAATCTTCCAATTTTCTAGAATCCACATTCATCTTCATCATAACTTACAATTGGATTCCTGGAATCTAGTGGTAACACATGCACCATATCTGAAGCTTCTAATGGGGAGAGCTTGAGGCTCTTTCTAATAACTGCTTCACTTGGATATAAATGATTCATATCTTTTGGAAACTCAAGTACAAATCCCTTCTTTACTGGTCTGGGAACTATCATAGCTCTCTTGATTTCCATCTCCTCTGCAAGTTGCTCCTTTCTTTCATCTGAAAGAAGTCTGAAAGTGTTTTCTTCCTGCACTTTCACCCAAATAGGATAAGCCCTATGTTCCAACTCATCAAATGTCAAAGCCTTCAGCTTCTAATGTGTCCATCCAACTCCATGACATTTGAGCAACATAAAGTAGAGCTTCCTTCTATCCCTTTTCAACTCAGAGAGAATGTTGCTTGCCTTGTGCTTCAAAATCACCTTACAATCCTTTTGAACTCTAAGAAGAATTTCCAAACCCCATATCTGATCTGAAATGGTCAAGTCTGGATTATCCATACAGCTTTCTTCCCAAGAATTGTACATCTGAACCACCTCTGGCATATCAAAATCAATCTGCAACTTTAAATCTCTCAGCTTTTCCCTAGCAAGCTCATAACCATACTCAAGTCTTTCTGGTTCAACAATCATCACACTTGAATCTGAGCTAGCTCCATCACTTTCTTCTTCAGAAGTCACAACAAATGGTGACTTTTCCTTTTCACCTTGTTCCATCATTTGCTCAGCCAATCTTCTATCAAATTCAACCTGAGCTGCATTCTTTGGAACAATTTCTTCTACCAACTTACCCTTACCCTTATCTGATGGTGCAATTGTTGGTAAGGTAGATGGCAATACCTGAGTAGAAACATCCTTGATGATAGATGACGACTGGAATACATCACCTCCATATGCAGATCTATCAACGCCCAAATTTCCTCTATCAGCGCCCAAAATACTTCTCTCAGCGTCCAAACTTGTCTTGTCAACGCTCAAATAGTTTCCCTCAGCGCCTTGTGTAACCTCTCTCAACATATCTGTAAAAGATAAATTTAAATTGGTTGGAGAGATCAAGGACGTATCAAAACCTGTTTGTTCCTTCAAAGTAGTAAGAGCTTCAGCAACATCCAATGATTGTCCATCTTGACTGCTCTTATCACTCAGATTTCTTTGATCTTCCTCCCCTTTGGAAGACTCCTCCATACCTCCCTTTGAATGAGCACTCTCCAAAACAACAATCCTCTCCCTCAATTCCTTGAGTTCAAGGCCTTGGTTACTGACAATTTGTACTAAGTCTGCATTCTGCTTTTGCAAGCTAATGCAGACAGCCGTCAATTCCAAAAGCGTCATTGGTTCCAGTCTGCCCTCTTCCAAAATGGGGATTTGACCTCCCAAGTCAGGTTCATTGGGCATGGATGAGGACTTAATTATGGTGGGACTGCCTTGGCCAGCTGCTAAGCCAGAACCAATAGTCCCAGCCTCATCCAGGTCACCAGCCACACTTGTGGTGGTGGTTCTCTCTGCTTCATGGCTAGGACCACCAAAGGAGAACACTCCAGCAGTCCTTTGGCGTTTAAACAACCTATATTCGGGTGGTGTGGAAGATGGTGTAGAAGAAGGTGTAGATGTGGGTTGATTAAGGGGTGTTTGGGATTGTGATGGTTGGGTGTCAGCGGTGGAAATAGGCACATCAACGCCCACATTAGATGTGTCAGCGTCAAAGGGATTTTGGTCTATTTGCATTTGGTCAGGTGAGGGTAAAGGTTCAGGGATAGGTTCAAGTTGTGGGTGAGGGTCAATATGAGGTTGGGGGTCTGGTTGGGGTTGTGCTGCTGCAATAACAGCAAGCATGGCTGGGGTTAAAGGTAGGTCTCTATGAGGTGGTGAGTTCATCTTGGTAAAAATAGCTTTCTTTTGTTCAGGGATTTTATAAAAATCATTGTGATCCCTTGAACAATATCTTTGAGCATCAAAAATCATTTGCAGAAAACGGTGATAAGCTAAAGTCATTTTGGTCCCCTTGTTTTTACACATTCCTTCAAAAATCATTTTAGACCAGTTATATTTTTGCCCTGTTGCAATACACACAATAGCAGTTGCAATGGATCTATTGATCTCATTGTGTGCAGTACATTTGGGACTCAAACATTGAAGGAGAATGTGAATGAGGTACTTCCAGGCTGGGGGAAATTCCTGCTTATGGTACTTATTAAGAGTACCTTCATCAGGAATAGGGTATCCCAAAGCCCTAAGCCCTTGTTCTATTTCAGATATGGGAAGAATGGTTACACCATCAGCATCATCAAGATGCAAGGCCTGGCGTACCAAGGCCTCAGTAACCACCTAAGATCTCCCATGAACAATAGAAGTTAATGTGGTCACTCCATTAACTGTTGAGGAACTAACAGTGTTCCAAAACTATTTAATGTGTGTGACTGGAATGAGTGGTGCATGAGAAAGAGCATACCTTAATGGGGATGCGTTCAAATACTCCACCATCTGTGTGTATTGAGGAAACAAAGTATTATCAGCAACAAGATAAGCAATCATGTTGTGTTGAGACTTGAACCCCAAATCCAATTCTGCTGAGTTAAATCTTGGTGCCATTGATGAAAGCTGTTAATTTGAAGTATAAAAGATGAAGGTTGATAAGAGAAAAGTGTTAGACAAGAATTATAGATACCCTGTTTAAAAATAGGAGCCAAATTTATAGGAGTGGATGAATGCATGTGATTGGCCCAAAAAATAGGCAAAGATTTTCAAAAACTAATCATGAAAATATTGAAAAAGTTATAAGTTATCTCATGCATTTAATGAAAGTAACAACTCCTAAAATTACGGCTTGAAAATATGTCAAAAAGTAACAACTGGGTAGGTCCCATTGATTGTCAACGGTCAAATATAACCCATCAACGCCCAACGGCTATAATCTTGTCAACGTTCGCCTAAAGCCATGTCAGCGTCCATTTTGGTCACAACAATGCTTGGAAAAATCTTGTCAGCGTCCAAAAATAAAATTGTTTTAAAAAGTGAAAAATGACCTTAACAAGTAATTTATCCTAGAGAAGATAACCAAAAGCTGATAAGTAGCATAGGGCGGCAAGCACTGTCCAGTTATGCACACTTGCATAAGCATGATAGACATAACAGTCCTCTAGTGTCCCTTGCTAACCAAAATTCTTAACAACCAAGTTACCTTATAAAATCCTTGTTACTCCCAGGTAACACCCATATCAAAATGATTCCCAAGTCTCCCAACAGACCACAACCAATTCTAGGCCAAAAATGTCTTGGCAGCATGCAAAGTTGATATACTATGCATGCTACAGTGCCTCATGGTTTAGTAAAACTAACCCATACTCACCTGTGGACACAATCTAGAATTGTGATGAGAGTATTGTAAGAATACCCAAGAGTCCTAAAGGTTCCTTAAACCTCCCCTCAAACTATGATACATGAGTTCTCAAAATATATATGAACATTAAAAATTTATGTCAAGATAGGAATATAAATATTCCAACCATCATCCATAAACAAAAACATGTCCAAATAGCTCTTCAAAGATCCATAAGCAACTCTGTATCCAATGGCATAAAGCTACCACCACCTACACATTTAGATTGAAAACCACAAAACTAACATTGGTGCTGACAGCGTCCCGACAACACTTAACAGCGTTGAAGGAACTCTTGTCAGCGTTTAGACAATAATATCTCTAACAACGGCAAAATAACACTTGACAGCGTTACATTTACCTTTGTCAGTGTTAGAAAAATAAAGTGGAAAATCTAAATCATCACAAAGACCAATAACAATGCATTATCCTGTACATACTTTTACAAAAAGGTTCCAAAACACATATTAAGTGAGATGAACCATTCCAATATTTGTTACCAAATATTGAAATTTTCCAGCATCAAAAGGTTTAGTTAATAAATCAGCCACATTATCTTCTGTGGCTACCCTATCTGGTTGTATTAAACCTTTCTCAAAGCAATCTCTTATAAAATGATGTCTAATTTCTATGTGTTTGGTTTTAGAATGATGTACAGGATTTTTAATAATGCATAAAGTACTGTTATTGTCTACAAAAATCTTGGTATGCATAAAATTATACCCATAATCCAACAGCTGGTTCTGAATCCATAAGACTTGTCCACAACAAGCAGCTGCAGCAACATATTCTGCTTCAGTTGTAGAGTTGGCCACCACTGTTTGTTTCTTGCATTGCCAAGATATCAATCTACTCCCAAGAAATTGGCATCCACCAGTTGTGGATTTTCTATCAAACTTGTCACCACCATAGTCACTGTCTGAATATGCAATAAGATCCAATGGAGAATCTTTTGGGTACCACAAGCCAAGATCTGGATAACATCTTAGGTACCTAAAAATTCTTTTCACAGCAAAAAGGTGACATTCTTTGGGAGTCACTTGATATGTCTTTATGTCTTGAAGAACTAGTGTCACAAGTTATTACTTTTTGCTTGGGAGTCACTTGATATGTCTTTATGTCTTTATGTCTTCAAGTTATGCAAAAAGGTGACATTTTATTATTTACCTTAATTCCATTAAGATTCACATTATATATGTCTTTATGCCTTGGTGTTCTAAAATCTATGTATTTTTCCTCAGGGAGCTTATAATCTTTGCTTAACACCAAGCACTCAGTATCTGTGAAAAGAACCTTATTTTTGTTATCACACACTTGTGATACACTAAACAAATTATAATCCAGTTCTTTTACCAAGAAGACATTCTCAAACCGTAGATTGTTGGTGACAAGGGTTCCTTTTCCAGTGATGGTGCCGTAGCCCCCTCCAAAGTATACCTTATCACCATCTTGAATAGGAGTAAAGTTTGTCAAGTAGTCTTCCTTTCCTGTCATGTGCCTTGAGCATCCACTATCCCAGTATCCATAATCATTGATCTTCTTCTGAATGCCCTGCACATAAAGAAAACACATTAGTTTTCTTTGGGAACCCAAGCCTTGGAAGACTTGGATTCATTTGGTTGTTCAACAAGAACAGACTTGGTTCTCATAACAACCCCATTTTCATCCCTGTTTGAATGAAATTCCCAGTTAACCCCAATTGGTGTTGACAATGCCTTTGAAATATAATGAAACCTGTTGCATGTCATAGAAATACCAGTAGAATTAGGGTTTTGGTCTTGTTTTGGTCTCCATGTTAAGCTAGTAGAAGCTTTGGACCTATTTCCCTGTGGTTGCAAATACCTAGGTTTGGCAGTGTATCCATCAGCGCTGAAATTGCTCTTGTCAGTGCCCCGATTCCCTTTATCAGCGTTGAACCTAGGGTTTGCTACAGGAACCCATTGCCTATTGGACCAAGTGTTTGACTTTTGAAAAGGTCTTAGGCCTTGTGTGTTAGACCCTCTAAAAAAGAATGGGGCTGGTCTAACAACTTGTGAACTTTTGTTCACAAAGGTATTGGGTCTGACAGTGTTTGACCTATGTTGACTTTTGTCAGCGCTGAAATGGTTCCTATCAGCGTTGACATTGGAAGCGTTGACACATTTGTATGCCAAATGTGAGAAGCTACCACATGTGTAACAAGCTTTTCTAGACATAGTCTTAGGTCTAGAAGCAAAGAAGCCTGTTCCTTGGTTACTAACTTGGCTTTTTGGTGACCTAGTATTCCTATACATCTCTGCATACTTAACACTAGGTTTTCTAACAGTTTGTGGGCCAAGGTCAACAGCTTTGCCAGTGGTAGGGTGTGTGATTTTAATAGGTTTAGGATCATTGGACTCCACAATTGGTATCATTTTTGGTGTGGGCTCATTTGGACTTTCACACAACAACCCTCCCTTAACAAACAAAGTGTGGTTAGCTTTCTTCCACTCATCTAGGTCAGTCAGTTTTTGTTGGTATTCCTCAACTGGGGAAGTCACTCTAGGTGGAGGAATGAATTCCTTCTCTTGGAGTTCTGGCAAGCCAGTCCAAGATAAGTCCTTTGATTGGACACCATAGAAATCCCCAGCTGGTGGTGGAACACCAGTATAATCTTTCATCCCAATCCCACTCATATCCTTAGAGTCTCTTTGTTTACTAACACACTCTCCTAGGGATTGTGTGGCCTTATCAAATCTCTGGATTTTAAGACTCACATTATCTTTATTTTTGTTAGCCTCCTCTAACTGAGCTATCAAATCAAGATTAACCTTGTTTACTATATCTTGAACATCTTTACTTTGATGTAACTCATGTTTTAAGATATTTATTTGATCCTTTAAATCAAACTCCATTTTCTTATACTCAGCTACTGTCTTTTCTGTTTGGGTAAGAGCAAGTTGATAATTAGATACTTTGCATCTTTCAGTACTTGCCTCATCTAATAATTTTACTATCTCTTGATTTAGTTTTTCAGTATTCAAACGACAACCCTTAGAACAGAAAGCATCATCATATACCTCATTATCTGATGAAGAGGAGGAGTGTGCCATGAGAGCATATTCCACATGCTCTTCTTTAACTTCAGCAACCAAAGCTCTGTCCTCTTCCTCATCCTTAGCCATCCAGCTCCAGTCCCATCCCCCAACACCATCAATTTGTTGAACAGCAACCATGGCCTTGGGATCTTGGCTTTTAACCATTTGGCTTGAAGGCTTACCAGCATCAGATCTTCTTGGAGATCTACATTCCCTCATAAAGTGCCCCATCCTATGACAGTTGTAGCACTCAACTTTTGACTTGTCAAAACCAGCAACATCCTTAGCATTAAAGGTCATCTTCTTCTTGAACCTTTTATTAAACCTGTTTGCTCTTAAACTTACAAGAGCCATAGTCCACTTGATGTCCATCTCTTCCAATTGTTCATCACTTATCTGCTCAAGATCTTCATATGTAATCCTTGAATCACTGGGCAAAGAAGCAATGAATGCACACACAGTATCTAGATCTAAACCAGCAGGTTTAATTCTATCAGCGCCAAAGTTGTGTGTGTCAGCGCTTGAGTATAAAGCGTTGACAGGATATGATCCAGCGCTGACAGACTGACATCCAGCGCTGACACCTTGAGATCCAGTGGCTGGATGTCCATAGAAGTTCATGGAATCAAATTGGCCTTCACTTTGTGAGAAGAAGGCCATGTTACTACTGGAAGATTTATTATCACTATCCAATTGCCATTCATTCTCCAACAGTCTTAGTTTGTTGAAGATGTCATCAAACCTGGAGGTCTTGTGGGTGTTATTGACAAGAATGGATCTTGTCTCAATCTTCCATACATCACCAAGGCTTTTGAGAAAAGTAGCATTCAATTCGGGGTCATCAATCTGTGTTCCCATGAAGGAAAGTTGACTTGTGATGTCAAGAAGTCTACTTCTCACACTGCTGAGATTCTCATTGGGTTGCGCTTTAAAGACAGCATACTCATGCAAGAGTTGCTTCTTCTTTTCTTCTTTTGTGTCAGCATTGCCACCATGTGCTACTTCAAGAGCTTCCCAAAGCTCTTTTGCAGACTCAAAGCGTTTGTACTTGTGCTGATTCTCATGACCTAGGGCGTGTTTCATGATGTTCAAGATTTTCATGTCCACCCTCTTCTTGGCTATATCTTCAACAGCTACAGCTCTTCCATCTCCAGGCTTTTCCTTCTTATCAGCTTCAGGACAATTAGGAACAGCTGTCCTTGTGGCAATAGCAGCAGCAATCTTTTGTGCTTTGTCGAATGTGTTCCCATATTCGACAATCTCCCAAAGAGTGTAGTCATGAATAGCTATATATTGCTCAAAATTGGACTTCCAAAGCTCAAAGTTCCTGGCATCAAACATGGGAATTTTGATACTAGGATTTGAGGAGTTGTTTTGTAGCAAAGCAGCAGGTTGATCTGTGCCAGACATGATGTTTTTAGGATTTTGAGAATTTTAGGGTTTTTAGGGTTTTTGGTGTTTTAGGGTTCTTGCGTTACTTAAAGATCAAAAGTTTCTCAACAAGCTCTGATACCACTTGTTGATCACAAAGCTTAATCGATCTAAGTTTGGGATCAACAAGAACAAATGTATTTTCTTTCATTTTGTATATGTATATGATGTATATATGATGATAAAAATGTTGTGTGGGAATCAAGTGTTCATAGATATGCTTAAAATGTTAATAACTATAAGAAATGAGGCTAAAATCTTGATTATTTAGTTGGCTGTATAAAAACAGTATATAACTAAAACATGAACTGATAAAATTGCATGGTATGATCCATTTACAGTAATTACAAGATGTTATACACATGTGAGAGTTGGCCATGCAATGGAATCAAAATAATGAGTGAGATATAATCAAAACAAGTTAGGTGGTCTAATCTGAATAAGAAGTTTTGTAGGGACTGTTAAGGCATGATAAACTTAAAATGGGCAGTAGCTATAACTAAGTTAAATGTAGCACATAATATGAAGAACATATCACCCAAAAATGAGCTTCTAATTCATTACAGAACTCTAGATATGGTAAAAATGGTGAACATGAAGATAAAAATCAGATTTTTAAGAATTAATGTTTATTATTATTATATAAGCACTCACATTTTAATGTATAAAATGTAAAAATAAAAACCCACTAACTTATAAAACTTATTTATATAAATATATAAAAGGTTAATTAAATGGATAAATTATATAAATGGTAGTGAAATAATATTTATAAGTAATAAAAACTATAAACTTGATTTTTACGACTTTTTCGGCTATTGCCGTAAAATTAACGTTTTTCGCCAAATAAAACTTAGACGATCAAACCCGTCTAATGTAAAGTTTATAAAAGTCATATACTGATGTATAAGTAACTAATACAAGTAAAAACCGATAAAACCCGAACTATAAGAAATACGGACATTAACGAGCTAACTAAGCATAATGGACTAATAATTGGACTAAATAAGATAAATACTTGTAAAAAGAACATATTGGGCTTAACCCATTTGGGCCCAACATGTAAATTATATATACTGATAATATAGGTATAAAATGGATTAAAACAAGTTAAAGAACTTATAATAGGTTTATTGGACTTAAAATAGATAAATAGTTAGGACTAGTAAACTAGTAAAAAGTTACCAAAACGTAAACACTAAAATGAGTAAACAAGGATGTATAAACCCACTTGATCATCATCATATGTACAAAATCATCATATGTATAATGTTATTTTGATAAAAGTTGTTGATGCAAAAGTTGGTTAATCCTTGCTAGACCCGAATTAGGCTTAATTCGGGTTGGCTGGGCTCCGGCTCCTGCACCAAGTGAATCGTTTGGTTGGGATCCTGCACACTAAACAGCACGCGTTAGACTTACCGTGGGAATGTTTCCCACGATTAGACTCCGGCGTGAGAGTAAGTAATCGATTTAGGGTTTATGTGAGTTTAGAATATAAGTCGTAATACCTTTGTAGAACCCTTGGGGGTTCCTTTTATAGGCAGTGAAACCCTAGTGGCTTTCACTGATCCTTCGGCCCCAAGGAAGAGATAAGCACCAGAATTAGAATGATTGTTATCTTCTAATTCAGGTAGTGAATATCCTCTCCTTATTGGGGTAAAGATATTCCTAGACAGAATATTATTCTGTCTAACCCTATGTCGGCCGTGTCGGCCGTACCGGGCCGTGGGCCGCACACATGTGTGCGGTTACCGTTCATTCAAGCCCATAAGCCTGACTGACATTATCCCACCCATCTGTGATGGGCCGGATACGGGTAGTACCCTTGGGCTGGGTCCATGACCCGGCTGGGGACTATACGTCATCATGTCCCCCCAGTCTAGTTGTTACAACCGTAGGTGGAACCTCTAGACTACAAAGATGCTCCCGGACGTACCAAGGAAACCATAGCAAAGGACCAATTTGTTCAAGAATTTATGTTGGCCGCACGTGGAAACCTGGCTTAAGAAGTTATCTTATGACTACTTCATCCATACATAGCAGCCGAGACAAATTAAATATATCATTAAATGTCAAGTCTTACGTAAGAGCCGCATAACCCGACATGAACAACTGTTCATCTGACTTGTTTGACTGACAAAAGTGCAGACAGTCAGAACCTTGAGCAGTGCAAACGTGTGGGTCAGATATGACCCGTGGGTCCCACCTGACGTTTCACTTGCCACTTGCCCCCTAGCCACACGATTAAGAATAGTGGCAGACACGTGTCACACATCCAACAGGCTGTGACCCACGAGGCAACCCTATAAATAAGCCACCCCTACGGCTTTGTGAAACACACAGTTCATAACCTCCATTTCTGCCATTAAAGCTTTTCTCTTAGCTTGAACCAAGTACGCATGGATCCCTTCACACGCAGGTTAGAATACCACGTCCTTACACTCTTTTTTAGTAATGGCTCATAGAAACAGCCCTACCATCGGATCCGTGCTAAATGTCATGACCCAAGACCAATTAAACCATTTTTGTACAAATTACTTCATCCCTACCAACCTACACCCCTCACTTCCTGGCGCCGGAGACCTCATAACTGAGGCTCCAGCGGGTAAGATAGGCCTTTATACTCGCCTGTTTGACGCGGCTAATTACCGCATCCCTTTCACCCACTTTCTCGTAGATCTGCTAGGATATTATAATGTACACATTAGTCAGCTCCACTGCATAGGTGCCTGTAAGATTAGCCAATTCGAGATTCTTTGCCGTGCTAGGAGAATCCCCCCAACCGTAGAGTTATTTAGGTTGTTTTATACCCCCAACTTAGTGAACGGTTGGGTATCTTTCAAGAAACGAGCCTCCAACAGTCCACAATCACACAACAAACCAATGGATTCACTAAAAAATTGGTATGATCATTACTTTTTCATTGACGTAGTGGTATGGCCGGGTGATTATGTCATTAGAACCAGAATTCCGCACGACCCCAAGCCGCACACCAGTACATACAATCCTCGTCACTCCCAAGATTTAGATCTAAATAGGACTGGATTCCACAGAAACCTACCCGAATCATTCCTATGCTTGCTAGGAATTAGCCGCAATTACTTTGGTCCTTCCAATAGGTATCTCGTTTTTTGGAGAAGGCAGGGCGAAGGTAGGCTAATCATCCGTACGCCAAGAAGAATGTATACATGTGTTTGCATAATAACTAACATTTGTTGTTTTGTGCTGGATAGAAATGAACTATTTTGGACTGTTGCGCCAGGGCGATCCAAGGCTTGTGCCGGAAGGTCTCCGTCCTCTTCGTGAAAATGAACAACCCCTTCTCGAGCACACCCGACCAGTGACGGTTGCCTTGGAAGCCGTGCCTGATCCCCATTCTGACGAGGAGCACGGAGACAACGGCGGTGGTGACAACCAGATGAACCAAGGAGGGGCCGGGCCCTCCTCACCACATAGAGAACAACAAGGAGACAATATTGAACGAACCGACTCCAGCATTCGCCGACTGATGGGCGATGATGATGATGAAGTGCAACAATATGTCAACCTGGAAGAAGAGGAGGAAGCCGAGGAGGAGATTGCTGAACTAACAACGCAGCCCATCACCAGGCGTACCCGGAAGAGGGGGAACCGTGCGAGAGGGACTGCCTCGGTCGAGATTGGTGAACACAATGCTCCCGCCAAGAGGCTTCGAGAAGACCACCCCATGTATCAATCTGTTGGGAGTGCTACCCAGGGTTCCGAGGCTAACCGGGCCGCTCATGTCGATCCCGTCACCCAAATTGCCCCAACTGCCTCCGAAGTAGCAAGAAGCAATATGTAAGAAACCATCTCAATATGCAAGAATTTCCCCTTCCTTTTTTTTGTAAGCAATACTTAAGATATTTCGTAATACTTGTGTCGCGGGGACAACCAGGCTGGTGCCGCGCCTCCTTCTGACACCCAAGTGGATAAGGGGAAAGGAAAAGCTGTCGAAGAAAACCCCACGGCCCCCACAAGGTCCGGCCCTGTTTTTGAAGTTGGTTCACCCCTAGCTTCCCAAGACTTTCCCACGTCCGGCGCTCCCCAACCTTTTAACCCGGTATGGACTATTACCACGGCGTCGCGATTGAGGAATGCTGACGAGTGCCGGGAGTACCTCAATAACTGCATACCACCAAGCTTGGTGCAAGAGGTAAACTCGCTCAGTCATGCGGATTTGGCGGATGAGTATAATGGCACGCTGGTACATCAAATGGCGATGGGAACCTCAATGAGGGTTAGGTTTGAAGCTGCGCTTGGGCATGTTGACTCTCTCAAGAGGAAAGTTGGACGGAGAGAAAAAATGATTGAAGATAATGAAGCCCTGATTGCTGACCTCCAATCCCAACTAGTGAATGCCGAGGCGACCATCAAAAAACAGTCAGCCCGCGCGAGGGAATACGATCAGCAAGTAACCCACCTTGAGTCTCAACTAGATGCTGCAAACACCAAGGTACATATCCGTTCCGCGCCACCCATATTAAAAAATGAATGTGCTAACACGTTTTTCCCTATAGGTAACCACGGCGGAAGCTTCTGCCCACTCTTACTCCAGCCAAGTAGATGTTCTGAACCAGAAACTAGAGGACGCGCACCTGGCCGTCCAAAACATGGAAAAAGTGCAGACATACCTTGCTGAGGAGAGGGTCGTCATCCAAGAACTGAAAGAGGCAGTTGCCCAAAAAGAATTGATGATTGATGCCCTGACCGCTGAGCGTGACAACGTACTATGCCCCCAACTGCTAACAGCCATTGCCGGCCGTAGGTGGATGGTTGGGCATGGAGCACGCCTAGCCGTTATGAAGGTGCTAGAGGCCCCATCCTTTGTACAACAGTTCGCCAACCTTGTATCTAATGGTATTGACCATGGACGACACGAAGGAATGGTTGAGGCTGCTGAGCTGATCACGAAAGGGGGAGACATCGCCCGTCATACCTTCTTTAAGCCCGAAGCTGCCAGCAAGATGACTGCCTCCATGGCCGCGATGCAAGATCTACATTACCCATTCCTGGATGAGCTGGAGGCCACCAAAGATGCCCCAAACACTAAAATCATGGAAAAGCTCAGTCTTAGCACGCCTTCTAATGCTTCCTTTCCTCTAACCCTTCCTATATACGAGGACGTAACCAGGGTCGTGCTTGACGAGGAACCCTTAGGTGTGGTGTTGGAAAGAACTGCGGCTCAAGCCCAGAAGCGGGGAGAAAGTGATGAATGGTTGCCGAGTCTGATCGAAGAGCAAGCAGAAATGGGTAGGTTTCTCCCCTCTATTTAGGATGCTCCTTTTTCATGATCAAACACTTGTTTTGTAATCTATGAATATGTATTGTTTCTATTCGTCCGTGCATGTACACGGCTAACAATATTTGTGTTTTATAAGTCCGTGAGTAACCACGGCAATTTTGATATGTATGGAAACCTGTGTATTTTACTTGTGTTTGAAATATTGTAGATCAATACTGCATGATATATCACGTCTTACACACAAAGGAAATGCATACAAGTCTATAATTTACTAGACATGCGACGTGCGTCTTTGTTTATGCGGAGCACCATGTGGCTATAGCATATGAAACTTACCCCAACGTGTTGTGAGTAAGGTGTCTAGTAAGGATACATGATCCGTGCGGCTGGGGTTGCATCCCTCTTACACGGCAAGTTGAATTAGTAGGTTCACTTAATCCTCTTACCCCACCTGGAGGCGTATGGTACATGTACAGTAATTTGAGAGAATGCATACGAATGAAACATGGCATATTATAATACAAGTAAAATTCATACGGCTAACAAAGAATCTAACAAAGAATGAAAAATGGTTTGCACGAAACAGGCCGTGGAGCTAGCTAGGCACCACGGCATTTTATTAGAACGTTTACACTTTTGTTTGAGTAATGACGACAAGTCCTAAAAAAAAGAAAGGAAACTTAAACAATCATAAGAAGAACAAACAAAACAAATAACCCGCATGGTTCTTTATTAAGACCGCCTATAGCGAAGTACCCATGCGGAAGCCGTAGCTTTCAAAGATAGCACCTTTTGAGATTGGAAATGTTCCATGTGCGCTCTAGGTCGCGGCCATCCATGTCACGTAACTTGTACGCGCCTCGTCCCAAGGTTTCAGTAACTTCATACGGTCCTTCCCATTTAGGGCCCAGTTTTCCTGTATTCTCCACTCGACTCGCTTCGTTAGCACGATAGACGTAGTCTCCCGGTCGAAAAGAAACACCCTTGACCTTGGCGTCATAATAAGCCTTCATCTTAGCCTTGGACTTAGCCTCATTGATGGCTGCTATTTCCCTTTTCTCTTCCAACAGATCCAGGTTGATTCGCAGTTGTTCATCATTTGTGACGACATTAACCTCCGCCGTGCGGATGGTAGGCATCCCTATTTCTGCTGGTATAACGGCTTCAGTGCCGTAAGCCAATGCAAACGGAGTATCTCCGTTGGCTGTTTTTATCATGGTTCTATGTGCCCATAGCACGTGTGACAACTCATCAACCCATTTGCCCTGTCGTTCATCCAGCCGCGCCTTGATTCCATTCCCCAAGCTCCTATTTGCTCGTTCGACAAGGTCGTTCGTTTGTGGATGCTTAACAGACGCGAAGCGCCGTTTGATGTTCAATGATGCACACCAGTCTTTGAATGGGTTGTCCGTGAACTGCTTGCCGTTGTCCGATATAATTTCTCCTGGTAGACCGAAACGGCATACGATGTGTTCCCACACAAACTTCTTGACCTGCTTACCTGTGATAGACTTGACTGCCTTGGCTTCTATCCATCGTGTGAAGTAGTCCATTGCAACAATCAAGAATTTAACCCCTCCCGCAGCTACAGGAAATGGTCCTGCAATGTCAATTCCCCACTTGTAAAATGGCCATGGGGACGTGATAGGTGTAAGCTCCTGTTGCGGGTGTCGCGGTACTGGCCTATGCACTTGGCAATCATTGCACCTGCGAATCATGTCGCGCGCGTCTCTGTGCATAGTGGGCCAATAGTATCCTGTTCGTAAGGCTCGGGCTACCACGGATCGTGGGCCTGCATGCATGCCGCACAACCCTTCGTGTATGTCACTGATGACGTAAGCCGCCTGGCGTGGTCCAACACACCGCAGCCACGGCTGCAAGAAAGAGCGTTTGTAAAGGATGCCTTCTCGGAGTTCGAAATGTTGTGACTTCCTTTTAACGCGCCTTGCTGCTTTTTCCTCGTCTGGAAGGGTTTCATTAGTCAAATAGTTGATGATTGGGGTCATCCACGTAGGTCCCTCCTCCTCAACTATAGCGGCCACTTCCCCTTCCGTGATAGATTTCTCCTTGAGTATTTCCACCAAAACCTGTTTAGACAAGTGGGCGAAGCTCGTGGATGCGATCTTGCTGAGAGCGTCCGCTTTCTTGTTCTCGCCCCTTGGCACCTGCTTGATGGAAAACTTACTGAAAGTTGTGATTAACGACTTGACTTTTTCCAAATACCTGACCATGTTGTCCTCCTTAGCCACATACCCACCTAGAATATGGTTCGCGACAAGCCGTGAGTCCACGTAGGCCTCAAGGTTGCGGACTCCCATTCTAGCGGCGATTTTTAAACCCGCAATTAATGCTTCATATTCCGCTTCGTTATTGGTGGCCGTGAACTCAAAACGGAGGGCGTATGTGAATTCCATTCCTTCTGGATTTGTGAGGATGAGACCTGCCCCGGACCCGTCTGTGCATGAGGATCCGTCCGTGAATAGCACCCAAGGTTCTGCTGGGACCTCGTCTTGCTTAATGATTGGTTCTTCCTCATCCGGCTTCTCGATCAGGAAATCTGCCAAGATCTGGCCTTTAACCGCCGTCCTTGGTCTATAAGATATATTGTGCCCCCCCAATAGGATGCTCCATTTCTCCAGCCTCCCTGCCACGTCTGGCCTAGAGATAACCTGCTTGATTGGCTGATCCGTAATCACCACAATTGGGTGCGCCTGAAAGTACCGGCGCAACCGCTTTGTAGCAAATACTAGTGCTAACACCAATTTTTCCATGGAGGAATAATTCAGCTCCGCCCCTTGTAGTGTTCTACTTATAAAGTAGACCGGAGTTTGTATTGTATCTCTATCCGTCATCAGTACCGCGCTTATTGCGCCATGAGTAGCTGAGAGATACATAACGAGTTCCTCCTTTGGCCGGGGAGCTACTAGCATGGGTAGAGATGCGAGGTGCTGCTTGAGTTGGCAAAAAACTTCCTCAGCTTCCTTCGTCCAACGGAAGTCTCCCTTTCTAATACACTTCTTGAGTGTCTTAAATAGGGGTAATGACTTTTCTGCGGATTTAGATAGGAATCTATTCAGCCCGGCTAACTTCCCATTCAGGGACTGCACCTCCTTCCGTGTCTACGGGGACGGTAGTCGTATCACTGCGTCCGTCTTCTCTGGACAAGGTTTGATGCCGTTTGGGTCAATCAAATATCCCAGGAACATTCCTTCTGTTGCACCAAACGTACATTTCTTTGGATTTAACTTCATGTTAATCCTTCTCAGCGTGTCGAATGTCTCCTGGACATCCCGGAGAAGTGCCTCCTCCGTGTGGCTTTTTATCACCAAGTCATCAACATATACTTCCAAGTTGCGTCCTATTTGTGATTCGAAAGCTTTATCCACCAACCGCTGATACGTAGCGCCGGCGTTCTTCAATCCGAACGGCATTTTCGTATAGCAATATACGCCTTAGCTCGTGTGGAACGCCGTTTTTTCTGCATCCTCCTCCGCCATCTGGATTTGGTGATACCCTTTATATGCATCCAAGAAGCATTTGAAAGGATATCCACACAAGGACGCTACTTTCCAGTCGATTTCTGGTAACGGGTAACAGTCCTGTGGGCAGGCCTTGTTCAGATCCGTGAAATCCACGCACATGCGCCAACTTCCGTCATGTTTCTTGACCATGACCGGATTAGATAACCACTCGTGGTAGTATACCTCGCGCATGATGCATGCGTCCACCAGCTTTCGCACTTCCTCCAGTATAACTTGACTGCGCTCGGGCGCCTGGCCGCGCTTCTTTTGCTTGATGGGTTGGTACCCTTGGCGGATTTGGAGCTTATGCTCTGCTATCGCACGTGGCACACCCGTCATATGTTTTGGCTCCCATGCGAATATGTCCAGGTTTGCACTTAAAAGAGAGCACATGGCCCTTTTGCCGCTATCCGAGAGCGCCCCTCCTATGGATACCTCATGTTCCGGATAGTCAGGGTGAATGGCCACCTTCCATATGGGTGGTGGTGCTCCATCCTTGGGTGGGACAGGTGGTGCCGGTGTTGTCACGGTGTGACACTCGGATGTTGGTACGACTGTGTTGTAAATAGTAACGATTCCCCTATCAACGGGGAATTTGATCATTCCGTGTGCCGTTGAGGGTACTGCCCGGATAGCCAAAATGCCTGGTCTGCCTATGATTCCATTATAAGGAGAGTGTGAACGTATCACCATGAAGTTCATCCACGTTGTAGTGGAATGTTCCTCATTCCCAATGGTGACAAGCAAACGCAACTGCCCTATCGGCCAGATAGTGTCTCCATTAAAGCCAGTAAGCGGCGACGTGGCCGGTACTAATTGGCTTCTTATTTCTGGGCATAACTGCACAAAGCAGTGTTCATACAGTACCTCTGCTGACGACCCTCCATCCACATACATGCGACGAACATTGTGTGTTCCAATGCTTATCTCAATAGTGAGAGGCGCATCAATCACGTCGCTTGCTGTAATGAGAGGGAATGAGATTTCCTTGCCGCGTGAAAATTTTTGGCCAATTTTCTGTCTCGTGCGGCGCTGTCTGGATTGGATCATGTATATGGTAGAAGGCTTGTCCTTTTGGGGATCCTTCTTATCATACTTCTTGTTGTTGTCTTTTCCGTCTTTCCAATCCTTAACTAGGTGCTTGAGTTTGCCTGATTTGATTAGCGACTCAATATGCTTCTTGAGCTGGATACACTCCTCCGTGCCGTGTCCTTTGTCATTATGGAACTCGCAGAAGCGACTTCCTTGCCGACGTTCCGGGGGTGTGGTCATTGGGGGAGGCCTTGGAAAGTTCGCCCCTTCAGTCAACAAGATCTCACGGTAGGACATCTTTAGGGGGGTGAACTTGTCGTCCGACCGTCCACCTTTGCTTTGGCTCTTATAGTCCGAGCCCTTGTTATTGTTCTGGTTGCCTTGACCGCCCGACTGTCTCCGGGACTGGTCATTTGACCGGTACCCATTTCCTCGGGATGGGTAGGCTGCGGCAACAGCTGTCTCTCCCTCTATGAAATTTCTGGCCCTTTCCATGAGGTCATCATATCTCTCTGGGCGCTTGTCGTTGAGACGCCTGATCAGTTCTCTGTCTGTTATGGCGTGCATGTAGTCAGAGATTTTCAGGAGCTCTGGCATGGTTCTTGTGCGTGTGCACTCATCATTGAAGCGCTCAGTGAAGGCTTCTGTGGACTCCCCCGGCCGTTGCTTAACGGTTGCCAATGAGACCGGATCCCTATTATACTTCTTCCTTTGAGTATAATTGTTCTCGAACGCAGTGCGTAGTTCCGTGAAACTATCAATGCTCCGTGGGGGGAGTGCCTCGAACCAGTCACGGGCGTTTCCAATCAAGGTCGAATTAAACATTTGGCACCATATAGGCATGGGCCATCGCTCAATTTTAGCCTGAGTATCGAATATTTTGAGGTGATCCACAGGATCACCAGACCCATCATAAGTCTTGATACATGCCGGCATGCGACGTTTGGTGTCCTCAGAATAGTTCCGTATGCGGAGGGTGAACGGATCTTCCCTGGGATCAGCCCATGGCCGTGTGAGCCTAGGGTCATCCCATGGTTCACACCATGGACGTGAGAGGTCCTCTGCTTCCGTATCCCGATAGTAAGGGCCACCATAATACTCCTCATTGTTTGGTGGTGGAGGCGTGCGCCTTGGCCGGCGGCGCTTAGGTGGATGGTCATCTGAGTCCTCCCCAGACGGCTCTGGGGACGGTGGTGGTGCCCCGCCCTTTGAATAGGGACCACTTTTTTGAGACGAACCAGGAGCCTTTCTCCCAGTGTTCATTCTATCCCACACACTTGGGCGGCGTGTGGTTCTGGTCAGCTCTCGATCTGGCCGCTCGGGTGAGCCATCCGACCTTTCTCCTTCTTGAGATTGTGTTAACTCTTGTATAAGGCGATCCCCTATGCGCTCAAACACATTCCGGGGTTGAGGGTTTTCCTCAAAGGTTCCCTGCTCCTGAGGCCGGGTTCTCCTTTTCCTCCGGTTTTGGGAGGGGGTGGTTGGTCCACTGTCACCAAAGTTGAGTCTGGCTTGGAGGTTCCTCCCCAGACTCAATCTTGATGCGATCCCTGGGACGATCCTTTCGAAGTTCTGAGTGAGAACTCGAGTAAGATCCTCCTCACTGAGTGGCAGGGCTTCCACTTCTTCCTCCGTCGAGGGTCTGCACGGTTCCTTGTTAGGAGGGTCTGGCGCACTCCCTGGATCAGGGTTGTCCAGGGTTGAAGTAGGCGGGGGTGTCACCGAGATCGTGCTCGTCACCCCCGCGGGTTGAAAACCGCTACGGTTACCCAGCCCGCCTGCGAGGCGGTTAGGTGATTGGTTGGGGATGAGAATCCCTTCCCCTTGGGACTTCTGGGTCCCAGGATTCACATTCCTGGGGTTAGTAGGCGGATGCCCCTTCGTCATTGGAGATTCGAGATGAGATTTTGTTCTAGCTTAGTGTTATGGTCCCACGGATGGCGCCAACTTGTTGATGCAAAAGTTGGTTAATCCTTGCTAGACCCGAATTAGGCTTAATTCGGGTTGGCTGGACTCCGGCTCATGCACCAAGTGAATCGTTTGGTTGGGATCCTGCACACTAAACAGCACGCGTTAGACTTACCGTGGGAATGTTTCCCACGATTAGACTCCGGCGTGAGAGTAAGTAATCGATTTAGGGTTTATGTGAGTTTAGAATATAAGTCGTAATACCTTTGTGGAACCCTTGGGGGTTCCTTTTATAGGCAGTGAAGCCCTAGTGGGCTTTCACTGATCCTTCGGCCCCAAGGAAGAGATAAGCACCAGAATTAGAATGATTGTTATCTTCTAATTCTGGTAGTGAATATCCTCTCCTTATTGGGGTAAAGATATTCCTAGACAGAATATTATTCTGTCTAACCCTATGTCGGCCGTGTTGGCCGTACCGGGCCGTGGGCCGCACACATGTGTGCGGTTACCGTTCATTCAAGCCCATAAGCCTGACTGACATTATCCCACCCATCTGTGATGGGCCGGATACGGGTAGTACCCTTGGGCCGGGTCCATGACCCGGCTGGGGACTATACGTCATCAAAAGTCATTGGACAAAGTCTAAGACCGATTATTATTTATATAGGTTTCCGTGACCGAAGCACGCCCGTAGCCGATAATCCGCCTTTCATTAACAACGTGAGTTCATAGCCTCGCACTCTTTTAAATGTTTTATAAAATGATTTGTAAACCCGCGAGGGAGATAACATGCTAGATTTTATAAAAATAGAACACAAGTAGTCCCGATGGTATGCTTAATGATATGAACCCGAATGATGCTATGACCCTATAAACGAGACTAAAAGGATTATTAGTAGTTAGGTTATGTCACTTAAAGTCCCATTAGCATGAATTGTGAACTACCAGGATTTGGTAGACGCTTATGCATTTGATAGTACTATTTGGGGACGATCACCCCAGTTCGCGCCTTGACGGTTGATCCCCGTCGTACCACATTGATTGGTAAGCGAGTTTATGTATGAGAAGATTCCATAGCGTGATTTTTGTGACGACATGCTAACTTAGATGAGCAAACTGTTTGTCGGGTTCGCGGCCCGCTGTTTTCATAGTAAGGTAACAATGTCATGTGGCTAATAATAATCCTAAAACCTATATACAATACGATAACGACGCTAATAACGAGGAATATATTACCTATCATGGTAATATATAGACTACGGTCTCATGGACGGTTTAAGATGTATGCTTGATTTATATATTGCCTGACTAGCAATATGAGGACTTACTTCCGATATTATACTTGTGTTCTGATTTTAAATGATTGTTTTATATAACGGTTTTTATTAAACTCTCTGAATTCACTCGGCATTTGCTGATATGATTTTTGAATGTTTTTATCTCAGGTGCTTGAAGGTAATCCGGATGGAGATCGACTCTGATGGCCCACATAATATTAAAAATGTTCATTCGATCTATGTTTTGTAAACTTAATGACCTGTATAATTTGGGACCTGTTGTACGCTTTTAAAACTTTTATCGAATGAATGTATGTTAAACCTTGAACAACCGTTTTTATGTGTTGTCTATGATTGGAGTTATTGTGCTATCCCGTAACACTCTAAAATACCCTTCCGCTGTACCGATACGAAAATTGAGAGTGTTACACATTATGCTAGCAAGACAATGACGGGGGCTTAATTGCATTATACCACTACCGAAAAAGAGCTTTTAGCTGTAGTGTATGCTTTTGAGAAGTTCCGCCCCTATCTTGTCCTTTCCACCACAATCGTGTACACCTATCATTCCGTGTTGAAGTACTTATTGACTAAGCAAGATTCTAAGCCAAGACTTCTTCGTTGGGTTTTGCTCCTTCAAGAATTTAAAATTGAAATTCGTGACAAAAAGGGAGCCGAAAACCTAGCAACGGATCATCTAAGTAGACTTGAGGATCCTTATCAAGGGGATCATCCGAATCAAGAGATCAATGACTCTTTTCCCCTTGAGGCCTTAATGTCTATCAATTCCAATCTCGATGACACCCCGTGGTTTGCGGACATTGCAAACTACTTGGCGGGTGGAATTCTCAAGGAAGGGTTAACGTCCCAACAAAATAAAAAGTTCTTTAAAGACATTGAACACTATTTTTGGGACGACCCTTACCTTTTCAAACAATGTGCTGATCTGATTATTCGTGGGTGTGTTGATGGATCCGCAGCTGTAGACATTCTCGAAGCTTGCCATAAAGGACCCACCGGTGGTCACTTTGGTCCCAACTACACCGCGAAGAAAGTGTTTGACTCTGGATTTTATTGGCCCACCATTTATCGTGAAGCTCACAAAATGGTTAAGCATTGTGATGCTTGCCAACGACAAGGCAAGATCACACATAAAGATGAGATGCCTCAAAATTTCATACAAGAATGTGAAATCTTTGATGTATGGGGCATCGACTTTATGGGGCCATTTCCATCATCTAAAGGGAACAAGTACATCCTCGTAGCCGTTGACTACGTATCTAAATGGGTTGCAGCAAATGCTCTCCCTACGAACGATGTGAGGGTGGTTGTGAACTTTCTGAAGCAACTGTTTGCTCGATTCGGTGTTCCTCGTGCTATCATCAGTGACCGCGGGACTCATTTTTGCAATGATCAATTTGCTCAAGTAATGGCTAAGTATGGTGTCAATCACCGTCTTTCCACCACTTATCATCCTCAAACAAATGGTCAAGCCGAGATATCTAACCGTGGATTGAAGCGAATTCTTGAACGTACTGTGGGAGAGCATCGTGCCTCGTGGGCCGATAAGTTAGATGATGCTTTGTGGGCTTTCCGTACCACATATAAGACTCTGATTGGTTGCACTCCATATCGTCTTGTGTACGGGAAGGCATGCCACCTCCCTATTGAGTTGGAACATAAGGCGTACTGGGCCTTGAAGTGGGCCAATTTTAACATCAACAAAGCCGGCGATCTTCGGAAGATTCAACTGAAGGAGCTTAATGAACTGAGGAATGAAGCTTATGACTCATTGATCTACAAGGAAAAGACCAAGATCATTCATGATGCAAAGATTAAGAACCGAGAATTCCACGTTGGTGATCAAGTTTTACTCTTTAACTCTCGGTTGAAGATCTTCTCCGGCAAGCTGAAGAGTCGTTGGTCTGGTCCATTCACCGTTGCCAAAGTCTTCCCATATGGCACCATTGAGCTTTCTCAGCCAAATGGGCCAAATTTCAAAGTGAATGGCCAGCGCGTGAAGCTGTACTTTGGTGAGGACATCTCTCATGAGATGATTCCATCCCTCACCATGTTTCCCTTGAATTAGTTCTAGGTCGAGTCAGGCTCGTGACTCGGTTATAAAAAACAAGCGCTTCCCGGGAGGCAACCCGTTGATCTATCCTTTACCGTTTTCATAATAAGTGTAGGGGGATCCCCGTATGTGTTTGTTGTCTTGTTTCTTTTGATGTGCATGGATTAAAGCTTCAAAGCTCCATTCTTGATGACTTCTGACGACCCATGATTCCGTGTTCCCATCTTCCTGGTTCTATCCTAAACTATCGTGATTCAATATTTCATATCTTATATATTCACATTGAAGTCACCATAGTTGTCCTTTCCTTAGCAAGATTTAAACAAAGTGCACAATGTCCTAAGTGTAGGGGAGTTTCCTCCCACATGCTTAAACATTGAGGACAATGTTTATATCAAGTGTAGGGGGACTTCTATCGAAGTAAGTGGGCTTTTCCATGAATTTGTCCTCATTTTAACCGGAAATTTTGATTTTTCGACATTTTTCAAAATTTCTAATCTATTTTGGCCTAGTAGTTTAGTAGTATTGTAACATCCCGCCTACTCAGACCACAATATTGTCCGCTTTGCCCGCAGGCTCACGGCTTTGCTTTTTGGCCCTCTTGTGAAGACTTCCCGGCAGGTCACCCAAGCCAGTACTACTCTTCCATGAGCACGCTTAACTGCCAGTTCCTAAGAACCCCACTTGCAGTAGACCACAAAACGCGTTGTGTCATGAGAAGGCGACTGTTATCTTATGAACCATGGATCTCTCCTGGCCACAGCCGATGTGGGATTTGCCTGGGGTGTCACAATCACCCCCCCTTTGGGACTCATCGTCCTCGATGAGGTTTGCCCCACCATCCCGAACGGCTCAGGAGTGGCTCTGATACCACTTGTAACATCCCGCCTACTCAGACCACAATATTGTCCGCTTTGCCCGCAGGCTCACGGCTTTGCTTTGTGGCCCTCTTGTGAAGACTTCCCGGCAGGTCACCCAAGCCAGTACTACTCTTCCATGAGCACGCTTAACTGCCAGTTCCTAAGAACCCCACTTGCAGTAGACCACAAAACGCGTTGTGTCATGAGAAGGCGACTGTTATCTTATGAACCATGGATCTCTCCTGGCCACAGCCGATGTGGGATTTGCCTGGGGTGTCACAAGTATTTTCCTTTGTTATCGTTATTTACTTTCTTTGCTAGAATACAATTTTCAATAAAGTGGTTTTAAATTTTTCAACGTTGTGAATCTTTTAACGCAACCCGAGTTTACTTATCCAAGTTTACTCTAGCTAGTATCCTTAACGTGTTTAAGTCAAGTTTTGCTAGGATTTTATATAGGGAACTTTAAAACGCGAAAGTCTTAACTCTCACAGGTTAAGAACAAGAACTTTTCGCAAGTTCCTATAATTGATCCTAGAAAGTCGTTTATCAAGGGAACTTTAAAATGTGAATTCTAAACTTGAAAAAGTCTAAGAATTTGCAAGATCCTATAGATGACTTGAAAACCCAAAACTTTGATTTAATTGGCTAAGCATCCACGAGTCTCATTCCTTGAGATTTTAAATTGTGGAGAACGAGGGATGATAGAGTCAATTATAAGTTTGGTATTCTTTCATGAATTTATGTGAGTTGATTATAAGCTTTTTCTCCCATCGCTTGTTAATAAATTTATCTGCAATAAATAAGGTTGTACGATTTGAAAAGTTACTTAGCTTCTAGCCCAAGATCGTTTAAAAGTTGCTCGGTATTAATTAGAGTTCATAGCCAAGGCATAACTTATTGAAGCGGTATGCGAAGATTGGCGAGTCCGAAAAGGTCCTAACAAGACATGAGGGCTACATTTTGTTGCTAAAGATCCCAAGTGATGTGAAGAATTATTTATCAAAAATCAATATGAAGGATCGAGACACACGACGAAAAGCAAAAACTCCCCTAAAGATCATGGAGAAGTCTATTTGAAAAGACCCTAGCAAGGTATGAGGATAAATAGATCCAAGTCCTAAAAGGAGGCGGATCGTTGTATATCAAAGTCCAAAATAAAGATTGGAGAAAAATGAAGAAGTCGTGGTCCAAAATTGAAGAATCTCTCAAACACTTCAAGTGAAGAAATTCCTATGATGAAGAGAAGACCATAATTTCAAGAACGTCTCTCAAGATTCGAAGTATGAAGTCGCTGCCAAATATCGGTCCGAGAAAGGTCTCAAATCGTGAAGCGAGTTATGCCAAGATATGAACTTTATGAGGTCCCGAGAAGCAGTTTTAAAAGATTTTGTCCTTTAGCGAACTATTGATCAAATCGTCCCACTTTATTTTCGGCCTAAATAACTATCAAAATAAGTCAAACAATGCATCCTCGTGATCATTCAAGACAATATTAAAATATAAGAGATACACCTAGGAATAAGGAGTCTAAGTAAATAATTGGGTCACATGAATTTGTGTTAGTCTGCTAACTTATAAAAACAATGATCTCGTTTTTAAGCTTGGTATGGGAAACGTGAAACTTGAGGATGATAAACATTCATGACAGCCAAAACCCTAATGTAAGTCTTTGATTTCTTTACTTGTTTTGTATATATTTCTATCTTTTTAAAGGCCAAGGTGGGTTATCTATGATGAGAAATGTAATCTGTGCTTTGAAATTAATACATTGCATGAGGGCATTGCAATGGTCAAGTGTAGGGGATTTAATAAGTGTGAAAACACTTATCCTTTTACCACTTATTTCCAATAATAACAAGACCAAAACGTGTATTTTATGTCGTAAAAGTCGGAATTATGCGTGGTTTGTGTTTTTATTGTGTTTCAGGATAAAAATATGAAAAAGGAAGAAAACACGGGCTATCACGGGCTTTTATCGAAGAAAAAGACAAAAGACGAAGTCAAAAGATCAAGAATGTAAAAAGAACGGAAGTCCAAGGCCTATTCTGAAGATTTATCAAAGAAAAAGTCTAAAGACGGAAGTTTAATGAAGTCGAAGAACTCAAGTCTAATAGAAGAAGGAAATTATAAGACAAGTTCAATTTATATCGACAAATCCCGAGACGACGTCGAGAAAGATAAAGAATTTAAATCGAGTCGAAAAGAAAGAAAGAAGGAAGCACACATGCACTCCCCTCCTCCTATAAATACCCTCCTAATGACACATTAGGAGGGTGTTAGCTAGTTTATTTTTCTTTCTTTAGTTTTCATTTTAGAGAGAGAGTGTTTAACTTTCTCTCACAAAAACTTCATCTTTTCTTTCTTTCATGTTTAAGCTTAAATTCACTTTTGTAATTTTTAATCTTTAATCTACAAGTTCAAGTTTAATCTTTTAATATTAATCTTCTTCTACCTTTCTTTATTTTTAAGTTGTTTTTGATCCGTTATAATCTTTGATTTTGCTTAAATTTGATGTTTTTGTGACTAAAAAGTTTATCTTTTTATTCCCTACTAAGTTTTTTATACGGTTTAAGCTTTAAGCTTGTTGTGCTTATTGGCTTATTTCGTATATATAGCTTTTGTCCTTTAAGTTTTCTCAAAAATTTAGTCTTTTTAAAGTTTGATTTATAAAAGTTTTTTTATTTCATGTTTTAAAAGAAAAGTTTTAAATTTTATGCTTGTTTTGATTTGGTTAAGGTTTGAACACGTATTCGTCTTTACTTATTAGTTCTTATTGAGTTTTTATCTTATCTCCATTTTCGGATTAATTTGTGCTCCATCGCAATCTTAGGGGTTTACTCATTCCGACGCTACATTCCGATGGTTTCAGTGTGATCGCAATAACCTTTTAGGTTCTACTTTGCGATCAAGTGTTTTTCCCCTTTATTCCGATCGTGATTACGATCGCTCATTGCGATCGTATATTGCGACGGGTATTAAGGCTATTTGTTAGCCTCAAAATATTGAGTCAAACAAGAATGTTCGGTCATAGGTTTATATTGTAATATTTATTAGAACGTTGTAATAGATAGTTAAATAGTCGTGGTTCACGGGCTTGGAATTAATCTAATTAAAGTCCAAAAGACAAGCCCGGCCCAATATATAGCCCATTAAAGCCCGCATGTGGGTGGACTATATATACTACCCTCCTAGCATGTTAGGAGGGTTGGTTGTTCATTTGATTCTTTCTCTAATCTAATATTCACCAAGTTAATCAACTCTTCTCTCTACTTTCTCTCTCTAGGAATCCATCTCTTTTCCATCTATTTTCTATCATTAATCATCATAATAATATGGGACAACAATTGGTATAAATCGCCACGGGGTAGATTGTGTTTGGTTGTTTGGTTTGAGTTTGATTCGGTTGATTTTTCTATCTAAATCATCCCGAATTAATTTATTTTTTTAGTATTTCGGGCTAGAAATCTTGATATAAATCATTTATATCGATTTGGTAGGGATTTGGTTTGGTTTTTGTGGTAAAAATCGCAACATTTTGAGGTGTTTGGATTCATTTTTTGAGTTACGGTTTGTCACTGTTTCAACATCATTCAGAAATAAGTTTTTTCAGAAAAGGGTTAATTATTCCGAAAAAGGATTTTCAGATAAGGGTTTGTTATTCCGAAGAAGTGTTTATTCCGAAAAAGGTACGTTTCTCTGAAATTTTCGTTTTCTCTGAAAATATTCCGAAGAAGCTGGTTTTTCTGAAAACTTCAATATTCCGAAAAAACATCTATTTCGAAAAAGCGATAATTCTGAAAAAGTGATTATTCCGAAAAGGTGATTATTCTGAAGAAGCTTGTTTTTCTGAAAACATCATTATTCCGAAGAAAGACAAAAAAAAGTTTTTTGGGCGGGAAAACCATTTTAAAATTTATTTTTTCCTAGACCATTTTTACGCCATTTATGCTTCGATTTCAAATTTTGGCGATGCGAAAAATTTTTCGACCAAAAATTCAAATTTTCGGACCAAAATTCAAATTTTTAGGCCATTTTTAGGTTTTATTTTTGTCAAAAAATTTCACTTTTCAAAATTTTTCCCTATTAGTTTTTGGCTATTTCGGATTTGATTTCAAAATTTGGTAAGACAAAATTTTCAGTTTACCGTTTTGTCGGACTGAGGAATTTATTGTCGGACTGAGAAAAAATCGGAATTTTCGGAATTGCAACCACAAACCAATCACACCATATCTACTTAAGATCCAAAGTCACTTCATCAACAGAGAGAGACGATCATCATGCCAAAGAGTAATGCGGTTACTGAAAGTTCAGACGTGAAAGACCTTGAAATGGAACGACTACAACAACAGATATGTTTCTTGAGAAAAAAATGCCATGGACGGTTTTAGAGTACTTCAAGATTCTTTTCAGCACCTTTCAAAAGTCTTGTTCGACTTACGTGAATCCACTGGCACATTCAACAAAACATTCACTCATGCCATGGATAAACTTCAAACACAACTTGTCAACGAAAGAATCATTGCTAGTGAATGCAAGATCACTTTCATTGATCTCAATACATCACTTGAAACGATGTTTACTTCTGACTTCATCAAGTCTTCGCTTACCAACGAGTGCTTCAAGCGATATCATGGAATGGATGCTTTATCATACAAAGATCGGATAACCCGCAACATCAACTTCATTGTAACCTATGTGAATCACACAATACAGATGCAACAAACGATTGATGACAAACTTCATACCAGTTGTGGTATCGCATCAGATATTGAGAATACAAGCTGCAGATATGAGACTCCAACACATAGTCCAGGAAATGATGACAACAGCTCTGGCAAACAACACATCGACTCTAAGAATGTCATCAGCAATACACCTTCCTATGATAAAGGTCCTGTTTACGATTCTGAGCCATTGGAAGAGGTACACAATGCTGAATTTAATGTGTTTGCCAATGCCAATACGCATGAGCATAGTGATCAAACAACAAACCTTATTGACACATGTATGACGGAAAAGGTTGATAGCAATACCACACCCAATTCATCAGACATGTGCAATAATGAGTTTGAGGATGATCAACATGCAAATGAGTATGATAATGAGGAGCGTGTCGCGCTTGCTAATTTAATTGCTAGTTTACAAAAAGATGTCAATGAAACTAGAAAGAGTCAAAAGCAATTAAAGAAGGCAAACGCAGCGCTCACTCAAAACTTTGAAGAATGCAAAGCCGCTCTAATTAAATCTAATGAGACCCTTGAAAGTAATAGGGTTGAGCTTCTTCAAAAGACCAAAGAGCTTGAGGGGTACAAGGGTAGTGCGTTAAAAAGTCAAAAGGACGATTTTGATAACAAATATAATACAACTCTTGAGTTATTAGCCAAAGAGAAGCGTCAATATAATGTTTTCTTAATGGATGAACGTCAAAAAACGTACCTTGCTAATACCAAAGTTAATGAACTTGAACAAAAGCTCTCTATGACCACTACTGATTCTGCTAAAATTCTTGAGGTTAAGAAACAAGAGGTAGATGCGTTAAAACAAGACTTCAAAAGTAGATATGATAAAGAAACCGTAAAAGTAACGAAACTCGTAGAACAAGTCGAATTTTTGAAGAAAGTTGTTTATAAAACGCATGATTCTATTCAATCCGTAAGAATGTTAGCACCTCCGTGGATGTTTAAGGGTCAAGCTAGCTTTGCAAGTCCTGAGTACCTTGCCAAAGCTCAAGCTGCGAACCCGTGTCTTTATCTTGATGAGACTGAAAGCACCGATCTTGATTGCATGCCTGTAAGTGCCGATAGTGAAGATACTGCCCTTTGGGATGATGATAGTCGACCACTTATCAATAAGGAGTTTGTAAAACCGTATAATTATGCTTATGAGAAAAGTCTTTATGGTCTTTTCAACAAAAAAACTCAGAAAACTCGTGAGGAAGTGTTTCTAGAATGCAAACAAAAGCGAATTCAATGGAAGAAAGCATTTGCCCCTAAGAAATCTAATGTTTACAAATACATAAACTACCTCCCTCTAGATGAATCTAAAAGCAAGAGTAGGAAAACATTAGGTATTCTTAAACATCACATAGATAATGTTAAATCTATTGTTGAAAGAGATTGGGCAAAACGTGAAAATGTTGAGTGGCAACGCCCGATTCCTCAAGATATTACCTTGCTTGTGAAAGAACTCTTAATTCCAAATACGGCATTGATTAAAGAAACTGTTCTTCAGTCTGAGAAGTTCATTCGGACTGAAATGTAAGATGATTTAAAATATTTTGAATCTCTTGAGAAACACATTGATGATCTTCAAATGGAGAAGTCTGATTTTTCAGATGAATATGATTTACTATTGCAAGAATGCGTTTCTAAAGATGTTATATGTGCTTATTTTACATCTTGTGCTGATATTGATGAATATTCTGATGTTGCATGCAAATATCTTGATAAGATCAAAGAATGTGAACTTCTTGAAATTGAGCTTTCGAAACGTAAAGAAAATGTTGATAAAAAGGCTTTTGAGTTACTACAACACAAAACTGATTTCCTTCAAAAACATTGTCATTCTCTTGAACTTGCTTTGCAAAAAGACGTTGGTAGTTTTCCACATAAATTGTAAGAAAAACTTTCCCAAACGTTTCGAGAAATGAATGAACAGAATTTAGAAATTAAAGGGTTGAAAGCTCAGTTACAAGACAGGGAAAGAGTGATAAATGCGTTTTGTACGGGTTCTAGATATTTCTCGGTATCTCCTCGAATTGATCACGGTTCTAAGTGGAATGATTTGTTCTTGGTTAATAAAAAGGTGTTGGTTTGTTTATCTATTTTAAACTAATAACAATTAAGTAAGTGTCAAAGAATAAAATTAAAGCTTTAAAAGATTGAACTAAATTGACAAGTTAAAAATAAATGTTTGAAAACTTAAAGGCAAAATGAGGAAAATACTTGAACACTTAATAAAACTAATACTTGAAAACTTTGTAAAAACGAAAAAACTAAATCCATGGAATATTTGAAACCTACACTAATCGGAATGTATTCCGATCAGTCTGATCGGAATGACAAATTCACCCCTGGTCGGAATATTTTAAATTGATGCTGATCGGAATATTGGGAGAAAGGTTCTAATCGGAATAAACATAAAAATACCCAATCGGAATAACTAGAAAAATGCACTAATCGGAATGTAAAAACTAGGCCCAATCGGAATGTTAGTAAACACCCTCAATCGGAATCCACTAAAATCAACATGACCGGAATATAGACAAGTATATCCAATCGGAATGTTCTAAGAAAAGCCAAATCGGAATAAACATAAACCCTTTTCCGATCACACGATCGGAATAAGGGGTGTAGTGCTCTGGTAGGAATGACCCAATCGGAAAAGGGTTTTACCCTTTCCGATTTCAATGTGATCCGAAAAATAAGCAAGGTGAATAAGCTACTTCAATAAGCTACTACCCAAACTAGCACGAATCCAATAAGAAACAGATCAAATAAGCTCAAATACAACTTATCTAAACTTGAAATAATCAATCTTATAAATCAAATAGTAAAAAGATGAACTTTTTATAAAAACTTTATAAAAGTAAATAAGCTAAACTCATAAATAAGCCAATAAGCACAAGGATCTTAAAGCTTATTCGTGTAGAAACTTAAGGAAACATAAAAAGATTAACTTATAAGCACAAAAACATAGATGAAAAACACGGATCATAAGTAATTCGTACCAAAAGCTAACTAAAATCAAGAAAGGTAGAAT
This sequence comes from Glebionis coronaria, assembly GCA_025667525.1. Taxonomy (NCBI): domain Eukaryota; kingdom Viridiplantae; phylum Streptophyta; class Magnoliopsida; order Asterales; family Asteraceae; genus Glebionis; species Glebionis coronaria. The sequence goes on along the minus strand of CM046882.1, from coordinate 169,742,817 downwards.
GAGATTAAAGATTAAAAGCTTGAATTGAAACTTGATTAATGAAAAACAATACAAAAGTTTGATCTTGAAGAAAAGAAAGATGAAAACTTGTGAGAGAAAGTTTAGAACTTTCTCTCTCTAAAACTAGAGAGAATGAAAAAACTAAAAACTAACTAAAACTAACTCCTCCAAATTGTGAAGTAAGGTCCTATTTATAGGCGTGTGATGGTGGGCTTGTGAATGGGCTTTGGTTTGGGCTTCTTTTCTTCTTTCTTCTTTAGTCTTCACGCTTCTTTAAATAAACGTTTCCGACTTTGGATTTTTAGAAGTGTCGGTGAATAATTCCAACTCGTCTTATAATCTTTTGTTTAATAGACTCAAGTTCTTCGACATATAAGAATCTTCCATATTTGGCTCTATTCTTCGATAAATCTTTAAATAGGCACAATGACTTCAAATCTTTTGCATCTCTTGGACAATAGACTTTGTCTTGAGTCTTTTTCTTCGATAAAACCCGTGCAATCCCATGTTTTCTTCAATATTCATCCGGTTGACTCTGAAAACACAATAAACACAAAAACCACGCATAATTCCAAACAAATGATATTAAATACGTGTTTTGGTCTTGTTTTAGCCCGAAATAAGTGGTAAAAGGATGGGTGTTTTCACACCTATCAAATCCCCTACACTTAACCATTGCCATGCCCTCATGCAAGCTTAGTGATAAAGCAAATTTACACTTTTCTCATAATCAATCAACCTTGGCCTTATTAACATACTACTAAACAAAAATTAAAGTACTAAGAGAAATCAAAACTTTAAAGTAAACAAAAGGATGGAAATAACTTGCAAAGAGATCAAGGACTTACATTAGGGCTTTGGTGCTGCGAAGATTTATCACCCTCAAGTTTCACGTTCCCCAAACTAAGCTTAAAAACAAGATCATTGTTATTATAAGTTAGCATATCAAACACTTACACACATGGCTTAATTAAATTCTTAAACTCCCTTATTCCTAGGTGTATCTCTTATATTTTATTTTTGTCTTAGAATGATCATGAAGATGCATTTTTGGACTTATTGTGATAGTTTATTTAGGCTGAAAGCAAAGTAGGACGATTTGATCAATAGTTAGCTAAAGGACAAAATCTCTTAAAACTGCTTCTCGGGATATATCAAAAAGTTCATATCTTGGCATAACTCGGTTCACGATTTGAGACCTTTCTCGGGCCGATATTTGGCATGTACTTCATACTTCATATCTTGAGAGACGTGCTTGAGATAATGGTCTTCTCATCGTTAATAGAGTTTCTTCACTTGGAGACTTTTGAGGGGTAATCCAACTTTGTTGACCACGACTTCATGATTATTTCTTCAATCGCTAATTGGGATTTTGAGATACAACGATCCGCCTCCTTTTCGGACTTGGATCTATTTATCCTCATACCTTGTTAGGGTCTTTTCGGATAGACTTCTCCATCATCTTTATGGGAGTTGATTGCTTTTCGTCGTGAGTCTTGATCCTTCATATTGATTTTGGGAATAATGCTTTTCACATCACTTTGGATCTTCAGCAATAAAATGGAATCCTCATGCCTTGTTAGGGCCTTTTCGGACTCGCCAATCTTCGCGCCCCGCTTCATAAGTTATGCCTTGGCTATGAACTCTTATCATTACCGAGCAACTTTTAAACGATCTTGGGCTAGAAGCTAAGTAACTTTTCAAATCGTACGACCTTACTTATTGCAGATAAATTATTAGCAAGTGATGGGAGAATAGGCAAATAATTACACCAAGTGAGCTTGTGCAAGAATACCGACTTATAATTGACTCTATCATTTCTCGTTCTCCACAATTTAAAATCTCAAGTAATGAGACTCGTGGATGCTTAGCCTAATAAACCAATTAAGGTCTACATGGTTAAGGATACTAGCTAGAATAAACTTGAATAAGTCTATTCGGATTGAGTCAAAATAATCGCAACGGGCCTAATATGTCAAAGACTTCTAAACTAGCTACACCACTTTATTAATATTTTTGACTTTATTGCGGGATATATACATATGAAAGCAATGATAAAAATTTAAAAATTACGACTAAATGGCCAAAGTTAATAAAAAATTTGAAAAATGTTGAAAAAGATGATTTTCCGGTTAAATGAAGGCATTTTCATGGAAAAGTCCACTTAAAACTTCGATAGAAGTCCCCCCTACACTTAAGATAAACATTGTCCTCAATGTTTAAGCATGTGGGAAAAGTCTCCCCTACACTTATGACATTGTGCACGTTGGTTAAATCAAGTTAAGGAAGAGACGACTAACGTGATCAATTTCAAATGTGAGTATGAAGAAAATTGAATCACGATAGTTGAGAGATAGAACCGGATTTCGGATAACACGGGAGCACGGTTCGTCAAAGGTACCAAAAGTGCATTCATCCCTGTAATCACATCACCACATAAATACAAACACCTAAATAGGTCCCCCTACACTTAGGAGGTTAAAACGAAAAGGGATAGATACTCGGGCTGCCTCCCGAGGAGCGCTTGTTTTTTATAACCGAGTCACGAGCCTGACTCGACCCAAAATTAGTTCATGGGGAACGTGGTGAGGGATGGAATCATCTCATGAGAGATGTCCTCACCAAAGTACAACTTCACTCGTTGGCCATTCACCTTAAAATTCGGTCCATTAGGTTGAGCGAGCTCGAGAGTACCATATGGAAAAATTTGGGCAATGGTGAATGGGCCGGACCAACGAGATTTCAGCTTGCCCGAAAAGATTTTCAACCAAGAGTTAAAAAGTAAAACTTTGTCTCCAACTTGGAACTCTCGGTTCTTAATCTTAGAGTCGTGAATGAGCTTAGTCTTTTCCTTATAGATCAAAGAATTTTCATAAGCCTCATGACAGAGTTCATTCAGCTCATTGAGTTGGATCTTGCGTAGGTCACCGGCTTTGTTGATATCAAAATTAGCCCATTTTAAGGCCCAGTAAGCCTTGTGCTCCAACTCAATGGGGAGGTGGCACGCTTTCCCGTACACGAGACGATATGGTGTACAACCATTCGGAGTCTTGTATGCGGTACGAAAAGCCCACAAAGCATCATCAAGTTTATCAGCCCATGAGGCACGATGCTCTCCCACGGTTCTTTCAAGAATTCGCTTTAATCCTCGGTTAGAGATTTCAGCCTGGCCATTAGTTTGTGGGTGGTATGTGGTGGAAAGACGATGATTTACACCATACTTAGCCATGACTCTAGCAAATTGGTCGTTGCAAAAATGAGTCCCGCGATCACTAATAATGGCACGAGGCACACCGAATCTAGCGAATAGCGATTTCAAAAAGTTACAAACCACCCTTGCGTCATTAGTGGGTAAAGCTTTGGCTTCAACCCATTTGGAGACGTAGTCAACGGCTACAAGGATGTATTTGTTTCCTTTAGATGAAGGGAATGGCCCCATAAAGTTGATACCCTAAACATCAAAGATTTCACATTCTTGAATGAAATTCTGAGGAATCTCGTCTTTATGTGTGATCTTGCCTTGTTTTTGGCAAGCATCACATCGTTTAACCATCTCGTGAGCATCACGGTAAATGGTGGGCCAATAAAATCCCGAGTCAAACACTTTTTGGCGGTGTAGTTGGGACCAAAGTGACCACCGGTGGGTCCTTTGTGGCAAGCGTCAAGGATTTCTAAAGCTGCCGGTCCATCAACACATCGGCGAATAATCAAGTCAGCACATTGTTTGAATAAATACGGGTCATCCCAAAAGTAAGTCTTAATGTCGTTAAAGAACTTCTTCTTGTTCTGGGATGTTAACCCGTCAACGAGAATTCCACCCGCCAAGTAGTTTGCAATGTCCGCAAACCACGGGGTTTCATCAGAAGTCGAGTTGATAGACATTAAGGTCTCCAGGGGAAAAGAATCATTGATTTCTTTGTTCGGATGATCCCCTTGGTAAGGATCCTCAAGTCTACTGAGATGATCCGCGGCTAGGTTTTCAGATCCTTTTTATCGCGAATTTCGATTTTAAATTCTTGGAGTAGCAAAACCCAGCGAAGAAGTCTTGGTTTGGAATCTTGCTTAGTCAACAAGTACTTCAACGCGGAATGATTGGTGTAAACGATTGTGGTGGAAAGGACAAGATAGGGGCGGAACTTTTCAAAGGCATAGACAACAGCTAAAAGCTCTTTTTCGGTTGTCGTGTAATGCAATTGAGCCCCAGTCATTGTCTTGCTAGCGTAATGGATTGGTTGGAAGTGTTTGTTCACTCTTTGGCCCAGAACCGCTCCAATAGCAAAGTCACTAGCATCGCACATCAACTCGAAAGGCAGCTCCTGATTAGGGGTAACCAAGACGGGTGCCTTAGTTAGCTTATCCTTAAGCGAGTTGAAGGCTTCGATACACTCTTTGGAAAAGATAAAAGGAGTGTCTTTTTCCAAGAGGTGGGTCATCGGGCGAGCGATTTGAGAAAAATCTTTGATAAAGCGACGGTAGAAGCCCGCATGACCGAGGAAACTTCTCACACCCTTCACGGTTGAAGGTGGAGGCAACTTAGCGATAACATCCACTTTAGCACGGTCTACTTCAAGACCGGCTTTGGAGATCTTGTGTCCTAGCACGATGCCCTCTTTTACCATGAAATGGCATTTTTCCCAATTAAGAACAAGGCGAGTGTCTTCACACCGCTTCAGCATACGTTCTAAATTGGCAAGGCAAGCAGAGAAAGAGTCGCCATAAACCGAGAAGTCATCCATGAATACTTCCATAGTGTCTTCCATCATGTCATGGAAGATAGCCATCATACACCTTTGGAACGTCCCAGGAGCATTGCATAAACCAAAAGGCATACGTTTGTAAGCAAATGTTCCATAGGGACAAGTGAATGTGGTTTTTTCTTGGTCTTTGGGATCGATGGGAATTTGAAAATACCCGGAGAAACCGTCTAAAAAGCAGTAATAGTCATTACCCGCAAGACGCTCGAGCATTTGATCCATGAAAGGAAGAGGAAAGTGATCTTTTCTCGTGGCATCATTGAGCTTGCGATAATCAATACAAACTCTCCACCCAGTAACGAGACGAGTGGGAATCAACTCGTTGTGTTCATTGGAAACAACGGTTATTTCGCCCTTCTTGGGCATACAATGGACGGGACTTACCCACGGCGAATCCGAAATAGGGTATATCAAGCCGGCATCAAGAAGTTTGATAACCTCTTGTTTGATGATGTCATGAATGCGAGGATTAACCCTTCTTTGGCTCTGGATTGCGGGTTTAAAGTCATCTTCCATGAGAATCTTGTGAGTACAAAAGTTCGGATCAATTCCGCGGATATCGGAAATTTTCCAAGCAATTGCCTTCTTATGATCTTTAAGCACAGTGATTAGGCGAGATTTTTCTTCTTCTTTCAAGTATTTCGCAATGATGACGGGCGACTTCTTGTTTTCTTCAAGGAACACGTACTCTAGATGAGGCGGCAACTCCTTAAGTTCTAAATCCGGAGGATTTTCGATGGGAGGCGTTTTCAAAGTCGGAGCATCGATAGCAATAACCTTGGGAGATGGTGGAGCAATTATGTCTTCTTTAAGAAGGTTCTCAATGTGGCAAAGATCTTCATCCCAATTGGTGGTAGAATCGTCATTAGCTAAGTTCACATCTCCCATGGTGGCTTCCAAATCTTTCCAAAGGAAATCACTTTCTCCAAATAGAGATAGTGATGAATCGATAGAGGAAACGGTCTCAACATTGGGAAGAGAGGTAGGAATACTTTTACAAGCATCTTTGAAGTGTTCTTCACAAGCCTCATCAAGAACATCAATACAATTAACACTCTCGTTAGAATAAGGCTGTTTAGACAACTTTCCCATGTTGAAGACGATTTTATCGTCACCCACTCTCATGATAAGCTCACCGGCTTCAACATCGATGAGAGTGCAACCGGTCCTCAAGAATGGACGACCAACAATTTGTAACACCCCATTTTAGAAATGGAATCTTACGCATAATCATGGCGTGTCATCAAAGCATACAAGGATAAATGTCTAAGCATTATTTGACCAAAAAGGGAAATACCGGAATCAAACATCGGTAACCCCAAAGTAGAGCTCATCACACACAAACATAAATACTGTAAAAGGAAAGGACGAAACAATGTCCATAGCAAACTGTATTAAAGTAAAGGAAATGCATAAAGTAAGGAAAGACAGTAAAGCTTCCAGTCCATATGCACGTACGTTTGAGATCTACGAGCGTCCCTGAGTACCTGCCGTTTTGGGAACATGAAAAGGAAAACGGCTGAGCAAGACGCTCAGTGCACGGATGTACAATATAGCATGAAATAGGATAAGCATGTAACATATAACAGCGGAAGACTAAGTTCTGAGTAAACTGGTTAAGTATTAAGAAAACTGGTTTTATAGTTCGAAAAGCCTTATGTTTATCTTATGAAAACTGTTTTAACATAAATATACCATAGCCCATATAGGTCATGAAAAGGTCACGTGCATGAATACTTGGAGCGGTGACCTCATCATGCTGATTAGAGGGGATGCCTCTAATTAATATACTGGTTTGGGTAGGAGGGATCAACACCTTGTGAAGGATGCAAGGCACACACCACATTCACCATGATATACTGAATAAAACATGTAACTAGGATGCACCCATACGCCCCACATGATATAATAATATGGCCAAAACTGAAAAGGGACGCCACGAGCAATCACTCCGCCGTGGGGAAGTCATAACATTGTTGCCTCCAATGTTATGGTTATGGTACCTCCATAACTAGGTGAAACTGGTCATGCTTGTATATGGCTATAGATTATGCTAATTAAACATAAGCAGTTCAAAACAATAAAACAAATACTGGGGAAAACAGTTGGCTGCATACGGGGAAATCCTAATAAGGAAAGAATGTCCATACTGAAAGGACGGGAATCCGTACCTCAAGTCCAGTGAATGAACGGAAGAAAGACTCCTACTTCTGGATCACTAAAGCTACATGAATACACACGTGTATAAGTATCGATTCACTGATTACGTACTGGGTTTTATGTCTCGTCTTAGCTTACTTTGTATGTTTTAGGTCATGGTTTACTGTTTAAAGCCTTAAACTGTGTTTATCTTGTATTCTGATTAATCTGATTAAGTATTACTGGTATTTCATGTATTATTATACTTACTGTGTAATAATAAGTAACTTTCCAAAAATAGCAGGTTTCCAAAAATTGAAAGTTTCCAAAAATAGAAAGTTTCTAAAAATAGAAAGTTTCCAAAAATAGAAAGTTACCAAAAATAGAAAGTTTCCAAAAATAGAAAGTTTCCAAAAATAGAAAGTTTCCAAAAATAGAAACTTTCCTAAAATAGAATTTACTGCTTAAAATAGATTAGTTTCTAAAAATAGAAAGTTTCCAAAAATAGATCAGCTGCCTTAATTAAATAAGTTTCCATATATAGAAGGTTTCCATGATTAGATTAGCTGCCTGAAATAGATAGATTTCCATATATAGAAGGTTTCCATTAATAGATTAGTTGCCTTATTTAATTAAGTTTCTATAAATAGCAGTTTCCATATTTAGAATTAAGCTGGTTACATAAGCTAACATATAAGTCTAAGTGTTTATAAGCTTATTTCTTAAGTCACATGATATAGTGTATAGTTTAATTATTATTTCATGTATTTTAATTAAACTATAGGTTAAGCATTTTAATTAAAGTATAACATGTTTTAATTAAAATGGAATAAAATACTTAGGTTAAAATGTGTATTATTATTATTAATAACATAACCTAAGTCATGTCTAAATTAATTAATTATAGGCATGTTTTAAATAATTAATTAATTATAACTTATAACATAAAATACTTAGGTTAAATTAATATCATGCTAAATTAATAATTAAAATAACCTAAGTCATGATTTAATTAATATCTCATGTTATTAATTAATTTATATCCTAAGTTCATAATTCATAAAAATTAACATGTAGCATAAATCATGATTTAACCAACGAACCATGAATCGGGCATGAACTCGACACCGTACCCCGAGCCAAACTCGGGGTACTTGTGCCCCCCTTGCTGCCGTGGGTCCCACATGAACCAACCAAGACCAACAATGGTCTTGGTGGTGGCGGCTAAAAGCAAACCGAACCCCCCCTCGGGTTGGTTATGCTAGGCGGCCAAAACAAACACCCTTTTATATCGTCCTTTGATTTTAATTAACCCCAACACATGTTAGATCAATCTTTAATTATCATGTTTTAATAAGAATAATAATAACATGTTCATGAAAATAATCAAAGATTTAAAAGAATTAAAAAGAAAGGTTTAGAATGATATACCAATACGCAGCTTGAAAGAGGATGAACAAACACGGTTTATAGCAATGATTTTCAAGATCAAAATCAATCAACAACCACCTATGGTGGTCTTATGGGTGGCGGCACAAAGAGAGACCAAGAGGAGGAGAGAAAACTTTTTTAGGTTAAAAGTTATTTTGCTTGAAATGTAAAAATGAAAAACATATTTACCATAACCCCCCCTTTCTTGTAAAAGTCAATGGGCTAAGCCCATTTTGGTTATGTGTGTCGTGGGTATGGGGCCCCACATGGGGTACCCGTACCTTTTCTCGTGTCCCGATGTTTCGTGTTCGTTCGTGGTTAAACGTGTTCGTGTTTAAAGTGTTTCTATTTATTTTATCATGTAGTTTATCGTAATCTTAACGCTCGTAATTATATTATATGTATTTACGTAATTATTTTAGTTCGTATTTTAAATGGTGATCATGATTTAATTATGTTCACGTGACATATTTATTAACTGTTTATCATGAGTTCGTACGTAATCGATACTTATCATGTCATACACGTATGCACTTGCTTGACTATTAGCACTTGAATGTGATCAATACTAAATAAGGTAAGTTTTAATCTAGGACGTACGATCTTAAGGGCACTATTCATGGTAAAAGCATGCGGGTTTTACAATTCTTCCCCCCTAAAAAGAATAATTCTTCCCCGAATTATAGATAAAGTAAGCTGGAAAGAAGTAACATACCCGAACTCAAAATATGAAGTGAGGGTAAGAAGCCCGGATAGACTCCTCTGTTTCCCAAGTGGCTTCCCGCTCGGTATGGTCCCTCCAAAGAATTTTGACGAATGGAATCGTCTTCCTTCTCATGACTCGTTCTTGCCTGTCAAGAACTCGTTCGGGTTCCTCTATAAAAGTGAGATCTTCACGTATCTGTTCCAGTGGATACTGAACCATGTGAAGGGGATGATACTTGTACCCTCTGAGTAAGGACACATGGAACACGTTATGCACGTGCGAAAGCTGAGGAGGTAACGCCAATCGGTAAGATACTTCACCGATTCGTTCAATGATATCAGAAGGTCCGATGAAACGAGGACTGGGTTTCCCTTTGATCCCGAAGCGTTTAACACCACGTGCCGGCGAAACCTTTAGAAAGACGTGATCTCCCACCTTAAAATGTATGTCCCTACGATGCTTATCGGCCTAACTCTTCTGACGTGACCGTGCTTCCTGCAGCTTCTGTCTAGCTACTTCGATCTTCTCATTGGTCATTTCTATAATCTCTGGTCCTTCGAGTGATCGCTCTCCCACTTGATCCCAGCAAGTTGGAGCGCGACACTTTCTGCCATACAACATTTCAAAAGGAGCACATTTGATACTTGCGTGCCAGCTGTTGTTGTATGCAAACTCGACCAAACAGATGTAATCGTCCCAATCACCTGTCCATTCCAACGCACACGACCTTAACATATCTTCCAATGTCTGAATTGTTCGCTCCGACTGTCCGTCCGTTTGAGGATGAAAGGCCGTACTCAGCTTAAGTTGTGTACCCCAAGCTTTTTGCAGACCTTTCCAGAATCGCGACGTGAAACGAGGATCTCTGTCTGAGACGATGCTGGAGGGAGTACCGTGGAGTCTCATGATCTCCCTTCTGTAAGTATCTACGAGTTTACTTACCAGATCTTCCTTGCGTATCGGTAAGAAATGAGCTGATTTGGTGAGTCGATCAACAATGACCCAAATAGCATCGTGCTTCTTCTTGGTAGGCGGAAGACCGGTAACAAAATCCATGGTGATTTTGTCCCACTTCCACTCTGGAATATCCAACGGTTGAAGGAGACCGCCCGATCGCTGATGTTCAATCTTAACCTGCTGGCAGGTAAGACATTTGGAGACATAAGTGGCTACATCCTGTTTCATACCACTCCACCAAAAGTGCTGTCTGATGTCATGGTACATTTTTGTCGACCCAGGATGTATAGAAAATGGGGAGCTGTGAGCTTCAGCTAACAATGCTTCCCGGAGTTCTTGATTGTCAGGAACACAAAGTCTCGTGCCCTGCCAAACGATACCGTCTACGTCCATTCTGAATTCTGTCTGCTTCTCCAAATTCTGAATTATCGCCCAAATTTCTCCATCATCCTTCTGATCTTCCTTAATCCTAGACAGTAACTCGGGTTCTACTCTAAGATTCGCCCAGTATCCGTGTTGCCCACGTACCATGATTTCGATGTCTAGCCGCTCCAAGTCTCTTATGTTTTGTTCCTTGATTTCAATGCCGTTGATCATTCCGGACTTTCTACTGAGTGCATCTACTACTACATTAGCCTTCCCGGGATGATACTGTAGGTTAATATCATAATCCTTCAACAGTTCCAACCATCTCCTTTGTCTCATGTTCAATTCTCGTTGAGTGAAGATATACTTCAAGCTCTTGTGATCCGTGAAAATGTCGCATGATTCTCCGTATAAGTAGTGCCTCCATATTTTCAATGCGAACACCACTGCAGCAAGTTCCAGGTCATGCGTAGGGTAGTTTTCTTCATAGGGCTTAAGCTGCCGTGAAGCATACGCGATCACTTTCCCATGTTGCATGAGAACACAGCCCAGTCCCTTCCCCGATGCATTGCTATAGATCTGAAATCCACCTGTACCAGATGAGAGAGTAAGAATAGGTGCAGATACTAACTTCTGCTTTAGGTCTTCGAAGCTCTTTTCTCGTTCTTCCGTCCAGACGAATTTCTCTCCTTTTCGCATCAGTTTGGTGAGAGGTAGTGCCAAGTGGGAAAAGTTCTCCACGAATCTGCGATAATATCCAGCTAAGCCTAAGAAACTGCGGACTTCAGTCGCTGACGTTGGTCTTGGTCATTTAGTGATAGCCTCAACCTTCGCTGGATCCATAGTAATCCCTTCTGCTGATACACTGTGACCTAAGAATGCCACCTTGTTTAACCAGAACTCACACTTGGAGAATTTCGCATACAGCTGCTTCTGACGAAGAATCTGTAGTACCGTACGGAGATGGTCTTCGTGTTCCTCCGTGGACTTTGAGAAAATCAGGATGTCATCGATGAATACAATGACAAACTTATCAAGGAATTCGTGGAAGATTCTGTTCATCAGATCCATGAATGCTGCTGGAGCATTAGTCAGGCCGAATGGCATGACCACAAACTCATAATGGCCATAGCGGGTACGAAAAGCAGTCTTGGCAATATCCTGCTCTTTAATCCTTAGCTGATGGTAGCCTGACCTTAGATCGATCTTTGAGAAGTGTTTGGCTCCTTGAAGTTGGTCAAACAGATCATCTATACGTGGCAGTGGATATCTATTGCGGATGGTAATCTTATTAAGTTCACGGTAGTCAATGCAAAGTCACATGCTGCCGTCCTTCTTCTTAACGAACAAGACCGGTGCGCCCCATGAAGATGCGCTTGGTCTAATGAACCCTCGCTCAAGAAGTTCCTGCAGTTGGTCCTTCAGTTCTTTTAGCTCTATGGGAGCCATACGATACGGAGCCTTAGAGATTGGCTCAGCTCCTGGAACAAGGTCGATGTTGAACTCCACTTCTCGTGCAGGTGGTATGCCTGGAAGTTCAGCTGGGAAGACGTCTTGAAATTCCGAAACTACTGGTTGATCCTGAATCGATGGGGATTCAGCATCCATGTCGTGAACCGTAGCTAGATAACCCTCACAGCCATGTGACAATAATGCACGTGCTTGCAAGGTAGATATGACTTGTACAGACCGTCCGGGTATGAACCCGTTATGAATGTACTCTGGTGCATTAATGTCGCCGAAGATCACCCGATATGAGTGGCAGTCTATGGTAGCATGGTGCTTGGATAGCCAGTCCATGCCGAGAATCATATCGAACTCAATCATGTCTAGGGGAAGTGCATCTACTGCACGAACTTTATCGTCAAACTCTAGAGGAAGACTCTTGTATACATGAGTTATTAATACAGAGTCCCTCAAAGGCGTGGAAATGGTAAGCCTATTTTCTAATGGCAAGGGAAGTGTCCTGATGTTCTTGGCATAAGTAGTGGAAATAACTGAATGAGTGGAACCCGTGTCGAAAAGAACACATGCAGCTTGGCCGTACATATACAAAATTCCAGTAATGGTACCTGTAGATTTGTTTGCCTGATCACGAGATGTCGTGTAGACACGCCCAGTGGTAGGAGGCGGCTTAGTATCAGCATGACCCGAGGTACCCTCCATTTCACCCTTACGGCAATCTCTCATACGATGGCCAGGGAGGCCGCACTTGTAGCACGCGTCGGAATCACGACGACATGGGCCAGGGTGTCTGCGATGGCAAGTGCTGCAAAGAGGATGAGTGAATCCTCCAGCAGGAGTCCTTGCTTGCTGAGGGCCTGCTGATGACAAAATGTGTTAAAAATAAAGTATATGCACGAGTATAAGACATATGCATCATAAGATGTTCACCAGTGTTAGCTGAACGGTTAGGCTGCGAACCTCTGTGGTTCTGGTCCTTCCCGTTACCGTGGTTCCTGGTAGAGATTAATATAGTGTCAGCATGAGAGATATAACATGAAATCATAAGAAGATGCGTAAATAGTAGGACCTGCTGTTGTTGGAGTGTCCAGCGTTGTTACGGTAATTATCATTACCGCTACGCCTTTCCACAACAGAACGGTCGTTAGTGTGACCGTTTCCTTTGGGCTGATGAGGCTGCTGCTGAGTAGCCGGCTAAGACCGGTCCCCAGTTTTCTGCCTGGAAGATACGGTTTAAGAGATGATTATCGAACATATACTGATAGGATGCGGTTTGGTTATCGATAGAACACGAAATGTTTACCTCTTGTCGGGTCTTTCAGCTTCCCCGAACTCATCTCGTTCCTGCAACATCTCTAGCTTCCTTGCTGCGTCGGCCACTTGTGCTACTGTATTGAACGTAGCACACACCAGATTGTTCGCGACCGAGGTGCGAAGTGCCCACCTAAAGTGGTGTGCCTACTCCTCAGGAGTACCAGCTGCTGCTCCCAGAAAACCAGCTAAGCGAAGAAAGCGCTGCATGAATTCGTTGCTATTCTCGCCCGCTCTCTGACGTATCCCATGGTACTCTCGCTTGAGCTTGTCCTGCTCTGCCTTGGGAAAGAACTGCTCCATCACTCTCTCCTTGAATTGGGCCCATGTCAAACCAGCGACCCAATCATCACCTCCTTCCGACTGCGTCAAGGCTAGCCACCAGTTGAGTACATCGCCTTCAAACCGGCAGCATGCCAATCTCGCCTTGAATGCGGGGTCACATCCCATAGCATTGAAAATCTTCTCGATATGAGTCAACCAGCTTTCAGCATCGCTGGGGCTATCAGTCTTTTCAAAAGCTCTAGGACGGAGCTTGTTGAATCTTTCCAACCACACTGCTAGTGTCACTGGGGGAGGAGGAGGAGGAGGTGCCTGATTCTGCTGCTGCTGATTGTTGGCAGCTTGGACTTCAGCACGGATGTCATTCCTCAGTTGAGGAAGCAAGGCTTGCATGGCAGCCTGAATTGCAGCATTGAGCTGCTCTTGCTCGCGTGTGAGAACCATCTGACAGTATAACATAAAACATATGATTAACAGTTCGAAACATAAAATATAAGTTATATATATTCATGAAAAAAATAATTTATACCAAAATTTCACGAGAAAAATTTTATGCAAGAAAATCTTTGTATGAATGCATGATGCAGTTTTATGAAAACTTTTGATGCTCGTGAGTGAACGCCTCTGGTCAGTTCACTCAAAATAAAAGACATATCGAGGGGACGCCTATGGGTCGGTCCCAAATCTAAAAGTTTCGATAAAACACATGCGACTAAATAGGGCCAGTCCTGTACCAACCATTACTTAGTCAAAAACCCTGTAACAATGACATGTATATGTATGCTTAAAAATGATGAATGCATGAAAACAACTGTCAGTTCTAGGAAGACCGTAGTGACTACCCACTAATCACAGGTCATATTTGAGAGCCTACAGGTCGAAACATTGGCTCTGATACCATAATTGTAACACCCCATTTTGGAAATGGAATCTTACGCATAATCATGGCGTGTCATCAAAGCATACAAGGATAAATGTCTAAGCATTATTTGACCAAAAAGGGAAATACCGGAATCAAACATTGGTAACCCCAAAGTAGAGCTCATTACACACAAACATAAATACTGTAAAAGGAAAGGACGAAACAATGTCCATAGCAAACTGTATTAAAGTAAAGGAAATGCATAAAGTAAGGAAAGACAGTAAAGCTTCCAGTCCATATGCACGTACGTTTGAGATCTACGAGCGTCCCTGAGTACCTGCCGTTTTGGGAACATGAAAAGGAAAACGGCTGAGCAAGACGCTCAGTGCACGGATGTACAATATAGCATGAAATAGGATAAGCATGTAACATATAACAGCGGAAGACTAAGTTCTGAGTAAACTGGTTAAGTATTAAGAAAACTGGTTTTATAGTTCGAAAAGCCTTATGTTTATCTTATGAAAACTGTTTTAACATAAATATACCATAGCCCATATAGGTCATGAAAAGGTCACGTGCATGAATACTTGGAGGGGTGACCTCATCATGCTGATTAGAGGGGATGCCTCTAATTAATATACTGGTTTGGGTAGGAGGGATCAACTCCTTGTGAAGGATGCAAGGCACACACCACATTCACCATGATATACTGAATAAAACATGTAACTAGGATGCACCCATACGCCCCACATGATATAATAATATGGCCAAAACTGAAAAGGGACGCCACGAGCAATCACTCCGCCGTGGGGAAGTCATAACATTGGTGCCTCCAATGTTATGGTTATGGTACCTCCATAACTAGGTGAAACTGGTCATGCTTGTATATGGCTATAGATTATGCTAATTAAACATAAGCAGTTCAAAACAATAAAACAAATACTGGGGAAAACAGTTGGCTGCATACGGGGAAATCCTAATAAAGAAAGAATGTCCATACTGAAAGGACGGGAATCCGTACCTCAAGTCCAATGAATGAACGGAAGAAAGACTCCTACTTCTGGATCACTAAAGCTACATGAATACACACGTGTATAAGTATCGATTCACTGATTACGTATTGGGTTTTATGTCTCGTCTTAGCTTACTTTGTATGTTTTAGGTCATGGTTTACTGTTTAAAGCCTTAAACTGTGTTTATCTTGTATTCTGATTAATCTGATTAATTATTACTGGTATTTCATGTATTATTATACTTACTGTGTAATAATAAGTAACTTTCCAAAAATAGCAGGTTTCCAAAAATAGAAAGTTTCCAAAAATAGAAAGTTTCCAAAAATAGAAAGTTTTTAAAAATAGAAAGTTACCAAAAATAGAAAGTTTCTAAAAATAGAAAGTTTCCAAAAATAGAAAGTTTCCAAAAATAGAAAGTTTCCAAAAATAGAAAGTTTCTTAAAATAGAATTTACTGCTTAAAATAGATTAGTTTCTAAAAATAGAAAGTTTCCAAAAATAGATCAGCTGCCTTAATTAAATAAGTTTCCATATATAGAAGGTTTCCATGATTAGATTAGCTGCCTGAAATAGATAGATTTTCATATATAGAAGGTTTCCATTAATAGATTAGTTGCCTTATTTAATTAAGTTTCTATAAATAGCAGTTTCCATATTTAGAATTAAGCTGGTTACATAAGCTAACATATAAGTCTAAGTGTTTATAAGCTTATTTCTTAAGTCACATGATATAGTGTATAGTTTAATTATTATTTCATGTATTTTAATTAAACTATAGGTTAAGCATTTTAATTAAAGTATAACATGTTTTAATTAAAATGGAATAAAATACTTAGGTTAAAATGTGTATTATTATTATTAATAACATAACCTAAGTCATGTCTAAATTAATTAATTATAGGCATGTTTTAAATAATTAATTAATTATAACTTATAACATAAAATACTTAGGTTAAATTAATATCATGCTAAATTAATAATTAAAATAACCTAAGTCATGATTTAATTAATATCTCATGTTATTAATTAATTTATATCCTAAGTTCATAATTCATAAAAATTAACATGTAGCATAAATCATGATTTAACCAACGAACCATGAATCGGGCATGAACTCGACACCGTACCCCGAGCCAAACTCGGGGTACTTGTGCCCCCCTTGCTGCCGTGGGTCCCACATGAACCAACCAAGACCAACAATGGTCTTGGTGGTGGCGGCTAAAAGCAAACCGAACCCCCCCTCGGGTTGGTTATGCTAGGCGGCCAAAACAAACACCCTTTTATATCGTCCTTTGATTTTAATTAACCCCAAAACATGTTAGATCAATCTTTAATTATCATGTTTTAATAAGAATAATAATAACATGTTCATGAAAATAATCAAAGATTTAAAAGAATTAAAAAGAAAGGTTTAGAATGATATACCAATACGTAGCTTGAAAGAGGATGAACAAACACGGTTTATAGCAATGATTTTCAAGATCAAAATCAATCAACAACCACCTATGGTGGTCCTATGGGTGGCGGCACAAAGAGAGACCAAGAGGAGGAGAGAAAACTTTTTTAGGTTAAAAGTTATTTTGCTTGAAATGTAAAAATGAAAAACATATTTACCATAAACCCCCCCCCCCCCCCCCTTTCTTGTAAAAGTCAATGGGCTAAGCCCATTTTGGTTATGTGTGTCGTGGGTATGGGGCCCCACATGGGGTACCCGTACCTTTTCTCGTGTCCCGATGTTTCGTGTTCGTTCGTGGTTAAACGTGTTCGTGTTTAAAGTGTTTCTGTTTATTTTATCATGTAGTTTATCGTAATCTTAACGCTCGTAATTATATTATATGTATTTACGTAATTATTTTAGTTCGTATTTTAAATGGTGATCATGATTTAATTATGTTCACGTGACATATTTATTAACTGTTTATCATGAGTTCGTACGTAATCGATACTTATCATGTCATACACGTATGCACTTGCTTGACTATTAGCACTTGAATGTGATCAATACTAAATAAGGTAAGTTTTAATCTAGGACGTACGATCTTAAGGGCACTATTCATGGTAAAAGCATATCGTCACCCACTCTCATGATAAGCTCACCGGCTTCAACATCGATGAGAGTGCGACCGGTCCTCAGGAATGGACGACCAACAATTAATGGCACTCGGGGGTCCATCTCGTAGTCGACGACGACGAAATCGGCAGGAAAAGTGAATTTTTCGACTCCTACAAAGACGTCTTCGGCTATCCCCACTGGATAAGCAACCGTACGGTTGGCTAATTCCAAAGTCATTTTGGTGGGGACTAGCTCAGGGAGAGATAATTGCTTCCAAACGCTTAAGGGCATTAAGTTAAAACTGGAACCTAGATCGGCTAGGGCCATGCAATTCTCTACTCCCGGGAAGTTATAAGGGATTAAGAAACGACCCGGATCACCAAGCTTGGTTGGCAATTTCCTTAAGAGCACTGCAGAGCAATTCTCATTAAGTTGGGTGTTAGCAATATCAAGAAGCTTCTCCTTGTCGCTAAGAAGATCTTTGAACATTTTCGCGTACTTAGGCATGTGAGCGAGAGCCTCAGCGAAGGAGATTTTGAAATTTAATTGTTTGAACATTTTAAGAAAGTTTGAAACCTAAATATCGTCCTTGCTTTTGAGCTTCTTTTTCCTCAACCTAGATGGATAAGGTATATCAGAAGACGAGGAAGGCTTTGGGATCGAAGGATCACTCACATCCTTGGGTGGAGGAGGGGTAGAAGTAAGAGGCGGAGAAATTGGGGAAGTAGAAGGATGAGGAATAGGAGCAGGTGACTCGTTCTCCTTAGTCACAATCACCGGTGGAGGTATAGGAAGCTCGGGTTCCTTGGTACCTTTGCCACTGCGAGTGGTGATTGCTTTCATCTCCCCTCTTGGATTCGCAACGGTGTTACTCGGAAGAGTACCCGAAGACGAGGGTTGATTACCTTGGAAGAAACTAGCCATCATGTTCTTTAAGTCATTTGTTTGACTATCCAAAGTGTTTCTCATATCAGCTCTCAGATCGTTCCCTTGTTTCACCAGGTCTGCTTTCAAGTTGTGCACTTCCTGTTGGAGATTGTCCACGATCACATCGTTAGTCCTCATGTAGGTTCCAATGTCTTGGTGTAATGCGGTGGGTTGGTTGGGAGGAGCATTGTATGCGGGTGGTTGATAAGCAGGTTGCTGGTAAACTTGGTTGTTTCTTTGAGGTGGATGTGGTTGTTTGTGAGGTGGTATGTATGGTCCACGAGGTTGTTGTTGTTGAGGAGGGCAGTTGAGGTTTTTTTGTTGGTTTGGGTTGTTAGGAGTAGAACCGGGTGGTGAGAGATAGTTGTTTGAGCGGTAGCTAAGCAGGTTGCGGTCACCTTGAGGACGAGCTTGATAAGCGGCCGGGGGATAGGTACCGTATGTTGCATTCACATTCTCAGAAGGGTAGTCTTGGGTGGCAGTACAAGTGGTGTAAGAGTGAGGACCCCCGCATATCTCACATGGTTGGCTAACAGCATTGACATGAGCGTCGTGAGCGTTTTTAGCGTTGATGCTGTTGGTGTTGCTGGCGGTTTGGGTAGCAAGCGATTCAAGAAGCGCAGTGATTTTGTCAAGTCGCTTATCGCTGTCACTAGTACTAGCACTAGCGACATTGGTCCGAACACTCTTGGTTTGCACACGAGACTTATTTTCAATAATATCCCAAGCAGCATTGGAAGTCTTAGCCAAAATATTACCCCCCGAGGCACTATTTTAGTGATTCTTGGTCATTCATGCTTAAACCATTATAAAAAGTGTTAATTTGGTGCACTTTGGTAAAACCATGTTGTGGGCATTTTCTTAAAAGATCTTTGAAACGATCCCAAGATTCACTAAAAGACTCATCGTACTTTTGTTCAAAATTGATAATTTCATTCCGCAAAGCGGTAGTACGAGAGGGTGGGAAAAAGTAGTTGATAAATTTGGTCTCCAAATCCGTCCACGTAAGAATACTTTGTGGCGGTTCCTTAGCAAGCCAATGTCGGGCTTGTCCCTCTAAAGAAAAGGGAAAAAGTTGCAAACGGATTACCTCTTGTGGAACACCATTGAATTTGACCGTATTCGTGAGTTGCAGGAATCTCTTGATGTGGTCATGTGGATCATCAATGGTACGCCCCAAGAATGGTTGAGCAGAGACCATCTGGATAAAGCCGGATTTGAGCTCAAAGTTGTTGGCTGCAATCGCGGGTATGACAATTGGATCATCGTTACCATCTACATGTGCTTGCAGAAGTTCAATCATCGGGCGATTATCCGGTAGAGGCTCATTGTTGTTAAGAGGAGGATTGTTATTGTTGTTATTATTATTGTTGAGAGGTGGGTTATTGTTGTTGTTTTGTACACCGGCCATGTCTAAGTCTTCGAGAGGCTCGGGCTCTTGATAAGACGTTGATCGTGTACGCATGCACCTGCAAAAGAACTAACAAGGCAAAAACAAAGCAAAAATATTTTTGGTTTTTGTTTTTTTTAATTTTTAGGATTTTTGAAAATTTTATATATATATTTTTTTTTTTGTTTTTGAAAATTTTTATGAAAAAGTAACGTTCACGGGGAACGGATCCCAAAATCCAAGTTCTCACAAAAAACTGTTGATCTTAACGAGAAGAGCCGGCAGCGGTGCCATTTGATAAATGCGTTTTGTATGGGTTCTAGATATTTCTCGGTATCTCCTCGAATTGATCACGGTTCTAAGTGGAATGATTTGTTCTTGGTTAATAAAAAGGTGTTGGTTTGTTTATCTATTTTAAACTAATAACAATTAAGTAAGTGTCGAAGAATAAAATTAAAGCTTTAAAAGATTGAACTAAATTGACAAGTTAAAAATAAATGTTTGAAAACTTAAAGGCAAAATGAGGAAAATACTTGAACACTTAATAAAACTAATACTTGAAAACTTTGTAAAAACGAAAAAACTAAATCCACGGAATATTTAAAACCTACACTAATCGGAATGTATTCCGATCAGTCTGATCGGAATGACAAATTCACCCCTGGTCGGAATATTTTAAATTGATGCTGATCGGAATATTGGGAGAAAGGTTCTAATCGGAATAAACATAAAAATACCCAATCGGAATAACTAGAAAAATGCACTAATCGGAATGTAACAACTAGGCCCAATCGGAATGTTAGTAAACACCCTCAATCGGAATCCACTAAAATCAACATGACCGGAATATAGACAAGTATATCCAATCGGAACGTTCTAAGAAAAGCCAAATCGGAATAAACATAAACCCTTTTCAGATCACACGATCGGAATAAGGGGTGTAGTGCTTTGGTCGGAATGACCCAATCGGAAAAGGGTTTTACCCTTTCCGATTTCAATGTGATCCGAAAAATAAGCAAGGTGAATAAGCTATTTCAATAAGCTACTACCCAAACTAGCACGAATCCAATAAGAAACAGATCAAATAAGCTCAAATACAACTTATCTAAACTTGAAATAATCAATCTTATAAATCAAATAGTAAAAAGATGAACTTTTTATAAAAACTTTAAAAAAGTAAATAAGCTAAACTCACAAATAAGCCAATAAGCACAAGGATCTTAAAGCTTATTCGTGTAGAAACTTAAGGAAACATAAAAAGATTAACTTTTAAGCACGAAAACATAGATGAACAACACGGATCATAAGTAATTCGTACCAAAAGCTAACTAAAATCAAGAAAGGTAGAATGAGATTAAAGATTAAAAACTTGAATTGAAACTTGATTAATGAAAAACAATACAAAAGTTTGATCTTGAAGAAAAGAAAGATGAAAACTAGTGAGAGAAAGTTTAGAACTTTCTCTCTCTAAAACTAGAGAGAATGAAAAAAACTAAAAACTAACTAAAACTAACTCCTCCAAATCGTGAAGTAAGGTCCTATTTATAGGCGTGTGATGGTGGGCTTGTGAATGGGCTTTGGTTTGGGCTTCTTTTCTTCTTTCTTCTTTAGTCTTCACGCTTCTTTAAATAAACGTTTCTGACTTTGGATTTTTAGAAGTGTCGGTGAATAATTCCAACTCGTCTTATAATCTTTTGTTTAATAGACTCGAGTTCTTCGACATATAAGAATCTTCCATCTTTGGCTCTATTCTTCGATAAATATTTAAATAGGCACGATGACTTCAAATCTTTTGCATCTCTTGGACAATAGACTTTGTCTTGAGTCTTTTTCTTCGATAAAACCCGTGCAATCCCATGTTTTCTTCAATATTCATCCAGTTGACTCTGAAAACACAATAAACACAAAAACCACGTATAATTCTAAACAAATGATATTAAATACGTGTTTTGGTCTTGTTTTAGCCCGAAATAAGTGGTAAAAGGATGGGTGTTTTCACACCTATCAAAGAGCGATAGCAGAGTTGCAGAAACTCGTTGCTAAGATGGGTGGGAAAGTTGTGGAACCTAAAGTTGTGAAACCTGTTGTTCGACAACCCAATGCCTACAAGGATCCAAAGCCGTCTATCTTAGGAAAACCGAATCCGTTCTCCAATTCTTCTCATATGAAATCTAGGTTACCCCCTAAGACTGATGTGCAACCAAGTGTTCCAAAACCATCCATATCACCCTATGTTCCTCCATTTAGAAAGCACACTATTGCTAAACCCAACCATGTGAATGCACCTAGCACTTCTAGGACTCCTCCAAAACGTGTGACATTCACGTCCACAAAGGAATCTGTAGGTTCAAATGACCTCGTTCATACCCACAACCTAGAGGATGCGAAACAAAAAGGGAAGATTCAGAAAGACAAACCTGTGTATGAAAAACCTAGTTCACCTAATCCCGCTAGAGTTCCACACACTCCTAATGGTAGTCAACCAAAACCTAGGATCCCTCTTCAGCAATCTAGGAATTGGAAACCATCCATGAATAGTCGTGTTTCAAACACTACGCTTGAACGATTTAGAAAACAAAGGAATACAAGTACTTTCGTGAATCCCAAATTCCATGTATGTCCCACTTGCAAAAAGGGCATTCACAATGGAAATCATGACCATTGCATTCTGCAATACCTTTATGAGGTCAACTCTCGTTCCTTTGAACGGAGATCGAATACAGAATCCCATAAGACAACAAGGAGATACAAACCCGTCGTAAAGAAAAGCACTACCAACAAATCTGAAACATGGATTAAAAAAGGACATAGTTTCTCTCCAAAGAAGTCTTCCGTTGTGCAAGAGAAAGCTACTCCTAAATCTAGTCTTCAGTGGAAACCAACGGGTCGGATCTTCACGGAAGTTGGTCTTAAGTAGATTCCAATAGAGAAGAGTGATGACACCTGCACCAACACTAATGCTACTGTTCTACACGCTGAAAAGGAATTTGTTACTCCTAATTCTAGTATTTGTGCAAACTCTTCTTCTTTGATTGCAGGTACAACAGCGGATTCTGGACCCACTTCTTGTCACACCCCACCATGGCGGAATATGAGGCGCGACGTATGGATATCATCACAACAATAGCGTGTCTATAGAGATAACTAAATGATATAAGAAATGTCATAAATGGCGACACAAATATCATGACGATATCTCAACATGTAGGAGTCTAGGTAAGTAGGTAACAGTCCTACCACTTACCCAAGACAAACAATAAACATAAACGAAACAAACATATAGGTGCCAACATGAATCACTTATCAAAAACATAAAAGTAAGCTAAGAAGGAACGGGGATCTCCTTCTATATGCAATCCTAAGGCATCCAAGTCTATCCACTTCTATCCTCAAGCTTAAACACATTCACACCTGAAAGAGACACTAAAACACGTCAACATAAAGTTGGTGAGAGTCATAGGTTTAGGCTCTAACGCCAAAACAGTTATAAGCTGTGAATAACCACCATCAACAAAAGAACATATGGACAATGTGTTACAAATATGCATTAACTAACATTCAATATTAATCATACCAAACCAAAATCCAAGGCTCCTACCTTGCCAAACAACATGGTATCATAGATGATTACACTATGTACCTATCCCAAGGCCACTACCTTGTCAAACCACAAGGCCACTACCTTGTCAAACCACAAGGCCACTACCTTGTCAAACCACAAGAACTGAGACGGCACGTGTCCCCCGATCCAAATCATACACAATCAAGAATCACATACCAGTTAATCACATAATGTACACACAAGTCCATCACAACCATAAAAACATTCACAGCAACAATTTATAAATAACTCAACACAGTGTCTCTTCCATCCCATCTGGAAGTCAAAATCAATAGTAAACATGGGACTATGAAACTCACCTGATTGCTTCTTCACAAGTCCTCGCACTTAGCAACGAGCTAACAAACCAGAAACACACAATCAATACCCGAACCAACCACCAAGATGGCTCATCAACCTATGATGGACATCTAGCCTATTCCCATATAATTACCTCATTGTTAAGTTCTAATCACCCCATTACCCTTCCTTAACAAGTCCCTAACTTGGTTAAGTTTAATAGCTATCCCGTTCATAATTTTACACAAAACACTCCCAGTTTTAGGTCTCAAAACTTTAAGTCAAACGTCCACTTAAATATACCCATGGTTTCTGTAAAAGGAATATTCACACTTTTATACATGTTAGTTAAAACCTCCCACTTGCCCTAACCTTAAAGCTACTGTTAAGGCCCCGATATATGTGTATATATTGCTACCTATCCAGAATTCACTAATTTTAAACGTATGAAAAGTTCATTACCATTAGAGGGTCTTACTCTAAACCACAATCTTAGCCCAAGTGCGGATACTCACTAAAATATATAAACCATCTCTCATGTTCGTGAGAAGATCCCAATGCAACCCTAAGTACCCCAAACAACCCAAAACTTAAAAAGAAAACAGGCTGATTACAAAACTGTTTTGACCTCCGACTGTTGTAACCTGTTTTTGACCCACTTCCCGACCTCCAATTTAGTTCTCGTTTCTTGCATTGGAAAGCCACTTCAATTACCGTTTCATGGATACTTGGATCGTAAAATAAGAGTTTGTATAACTCCCAATATGATCAAAACAATTGACTCAAAATTCTGCCCAGTTTTTAAAAACGGGTTTAATCAAATTAACCTAATTAATTAACCCTAACCCCACTAATCACAAGCCCTAAGTTATGTAATCATTATAACATCATTATTATAACATTAATATACTGTTTTTAAATTAAACCTAACCTAAATCCATCATAAGATGATTAAGAAATCATTAAAACAATTAAATTGAAAAGAGATTTGAAGATTTACCTTTGATTTATGAAAATCCCAAAATTTTATGAAGAACCCTAATTTTATCCATTAAATTCGACCTAAGCTTGATCTCCAGGGGATTATGATGTGTTTTTAGTTAATAAAAGACTTTATATAATTACACATACTAATCCTAGCCCAATACAATGTTTCCTTTTTCTCCTTTTTCCCTTTTTCCCTTTTTTTTTTCTTTTCCAACCGTCTATAACCATTCCATATCCATTAAATTTCGTTTTTTTTCTTTTTATTGTTTAATATTATGTTATTAACAATAACTTAATTTACCTTAATTTATTTCAGCTCCTAAAACCTCCAAAACCTCAAAACCGTAAAACTAGTCAGTTTTTACGCGTTTTACCGTAAAAGTCGTAAAATATACACTTTTAAAAAAAATCTCAAATTTTGAAATAAACTTTATAACTAAGTCCTAAATGACTTAAAACCATCCCGAAAAATATCCATATGACTAATTACCTCATCCGAGACCTCCAAATGCTAAACCGTAAATCGTAAAAATACGATTTTCTATAATACATATACGTATACTTAAAAGCACCAAATAACACCATCTCATTTCATAGTCACTACCATGTGAACTCATGAACATGAAATCATCACACGTCGTTTCATTCACAAGGTACCCCGTACCGAAAACGATATCCAAACCACAATCTATACACACCAATAAGCACATAAACACGTAAAGACACGTAACTAGCACAAAATAAAACTAAGTGACGAACCTCAAAACCAGGGTTGTCACATCACTCCCTCCTAATAGAAATCTCGTCCCGAGATTTACTCCTTAGGATCAAACACACAAACAACAAATCACATGAGGATACTTGTTCTAAACGAACTCCCCTCATTTCCACGTGAACTTTAGTTCAAGTTTCAAAATACCACATATACAAACCAAAAATAATTAAACTCATTGCCAAACTCTTGACCTCACAGTCAATAAATCTCACAAATGATCTTTGATAAAACAAAGACTCTTATTAACACAAGTCCCGGATAACCGTACATGCAAAATGCATTCTCAAACAACCTTTACCAATCTTAATACACGAAATATAACATGTATACCACTCGTTTCCCCCAGGTAATTCTACGCTCATAAGCTACTGGTCCGATCTTTCCAAAGATCATAAATAGACCTACAAAACTCTACATCAGCTCTTCCATTTACCAAAACATACCACCTGTTACTATGGGTGAAACTCCCTTTAGTCCGTACCCCAAACTACTTAAAGTTTCCAATTTCCTTGCAAAGGGACCTATGACGGTCTTTCACATACCCATTAGTTCTTCCAGTCCAAATCAACCTACGATCTATACACATCCTCAAAAGGGTGGTTATCTCAGTTAGACCAATCCCTTACTCCCTATGGCATATCACACCTATAACTCCTCATCCATTCGATTATCGATACTAATCCTCCCAAACAATCAGTATAGATCAGTGCCATTTCTTTTTCCAATCTCGACCTATTTTATTCTTGCTTCGCTCCTATACACACTTCCTTCTTTTCCTCAGCTCATACCATACATCACGATGTGATGCTTCCCATCATTTCTTCCCTTGCCATAACCCTTCATAAGGCATTCCATACATATTAGGCTAACTTTTACGCAGCACCCTCTATTCCATCACATTCGTACGCAATCCTTCCAACTTTTCAACTACGTGGCTTCTCATTCCTCTTGAAATATGAGATGAATTAGTCAGTCTATCGACTATCACCCAACTCTCGTCACCTTCCCCAATTTCGTCCTTACATCCCCCTTTCTAAGCTACTCCTATCTATGTAGGAAGTATAGTCTACGTCCTTTTTCTCCACATGATTGTCCAAGCCACGCAACATACATGTTGACGCGTTCTCTGCTTTAGACAACTCAACTCGTGCCACCTACATCTTTCATCCAAACCATCCTAGTACGTCATCCATATAGTTCAAGTTCTTCTCAGCTTCACTTCATTCTTCTTATTCTATGTCTCATCAACTATGCCTGCCTTTCCCAGACGGTACTTGGCCTTGCAATTTTTCTTTCGTCAATTAACTCCACCCATCACTTTTGACAAATGTTCAATCAAGATGATTGAATATGTGTTGGAGACGTTCATGATCCGTATAGATCATTCTCCACGTCTCGTAAACCAAATACCTCTAGCATTCTAGGCAGATATACAATCCAGCTCCACTAACTAAGTCCATCCAGTTCTTCCAAATCTTCAGTTCCTGCAACGTATAAGCGATCGCCTTTCTTTGTTTTCCTCGTACGCGTCCAAATCCTTGCTCCACGTATCGTCATGCTTCTCGAATTCATCCAGTCCTTCCGATAATGCCAAGATCGTCTCATTATCCAATCCACCTCTTTAGCCTCCAAAATGCTTCCTCATCCTTCTCAGATTTGAGTAGATCAAGATTTCGTCGATGCTCCCGATGACAACTCGTTTATTCACGTTCATGCACACTTGGTTCATTGACACCATGAAAACCGCTAGTGCTTTGGCGAAGCCAAATGCATAACCGTAAACCCAAAGCGTTCATACAACATCCTTAGCAGTTTCAACTATGTCCTCCTTGCACCCTCTCTCAGCGGCAATACGAATAAATTCTTACCTCGTTCTACTTGTAAAATTCTACACGCATTTTAAAAGACCAATGCTTCCTCTCATCAGACCACTCAACCGCTTTCCACATCCAATCTACTACTAAGAAACTCAACTTTTACCTTGCATCCATTGCAATTTCTAACAGCTCTTGTTTTTAAATCACTCCATCAACGATTTGCCTTGGAAAGACACTAACTGCAACTCCTCTTACTTCTCCTACTTGCTCTATTTATAGTTCTACCTCAAAATAATAGGCAAACCTACTAAATTTCAGGAAGTTTTTTGAAAACATACATGCCTTACGAACAATATCCCCTTCCAACACTCTCTATGGCACGTTACTTGTGCTGGTATCCCACAAATCTCTATTCATGTCCTTGGTACTCCTAAGAGACCTCATGACCACGTTAGTTCGTCTACGAACTTCTTTCCTCCCCACTAAGGGTATTTCGATCGTTCTCTCATGGTAACCTACTTAAGCGTGTAGGCGCGACCAAGTCTTTCATATGACTACCTCATGCTCCCGAACAATACAAACCAAAACTACCTCCTGAATCCATCAGATACGATCAACGAATCAAACCCACGGATAACTAACGACATTTCACGTGTACCAATTAAAAGAAATCAAAAACCACGAGACTCCAAAGAAAACTCAAACCCAAAGCATGTATCAATTCAAAATGACCCATGGCAACGAAAAATAATCCAAGAAACACCCAATGGCAACCAAAACATATTACGCCCCGCGACATATTATTTAAACCATGCAAAAGATCGACTTTTCCAAAGGATATATATATATATATATATATATATATATTTATTTTTATTTTTTTTTACCTCCCCACATCTATGTGACTCAAACAATCAACAAACAACCCTCTTGACAACTCAAAACTCGACTCAAAGACTAGGTATCCCGTGCATCCCAAATCATAAACTACTATTCAAAACTCAACCTTTAACCTGACACTTGTACAATAAGTCCGACCAATCCACTGACCTTCCATGACTATACTTTCTGAATATTTGAAAAGTACGTTCCGAGTACATAATTTTTGGCTTTTGAATCACTCAAAAAGTTCTAAAACAAACAAGTTATGACCAAAACAATTTTATATTAATGAAAGATAAAATTGTATGAGAAATCTTCATAAACTCAATTTAACCTTGTATTAATAATTATAAATGACGTGAATCGGTTAAACACAATTATATAAATTATGTAAGTAGAAAGAAATTTTACTTCGCTTTATTTTAAAGAAAGTCTTTTAGAATTTGAAATAAATAAGTGTTGATAAAAAAAGAGACTTATGTTACATCTTGTTTCAAACATGACTCCAACACCTTACCCCTATTTTACCGAATATAACCAACTATCTAACTCTATAGTAGATTTCCAAGTCCCCCTTAAGAAATGTAAGACTCAACGCAAAAGATTTCATTATCCCAAAAGAAATCTCAATTTATTTCAACAGACTTAAAACCAAGAACACCATTTTAAAACGTACACGTGAAATACGAAACTCAAAGAATACGCTACAAGACACAATTCAAAAGATTCAAAACGTCGTTGAAACTCCATCAAACTCCAGCTCCATAAAACACGGACAAACACAAGGTACGTTCAAGTTATAATAACTAGTGAACGACCATATACCATAACTTAACACATAGTAGTATATATACATCCACATATATATACCTATTAAATCACCCAAAACATACTCGTTACATACATGTCGGATCAACCAATCACGTCATACACTAGTTTTCCATACGAGAAATCACTATCTCACCGTGCCACAACAAGGCATAATGCCCACCTCCAAAACCAAACCATATCGTGTGACCCCAAAATCACACAACACAACTATAACACAAAAAGAACGATAGCCATATCATAGGCAGCCATCACATAAACCCATATATTATACGTATACCCAAATTCTACATCTCATCATATACAAGCATGTATTAACCCTCTTTCATGCAATCATACTTGAGAACCCATCGAAGTTGTGGTACTTGTATAACTATTTTGGCCACCATACTTATACAATTACCCTTTCCCCAATGCACTCCCTTCTATGATGACACTTATAAGAATCAATACAACATATAACACATAAATCTATCTACTCACATAAGCTCATAACCACATAACCAATAAGGTCCAAAACTCCATCTATAAAAATAACATGATAAAACTCTTGGAATATAGAAATCCATAGTCTAGCTAAAACAGCCTAGACTAAATCCAAAACGAAAACATAATCAGTTATAAGTCATGTCGCCCATAAGAGTGGAAATGGCTTAGAAACCTTCATATCCACCTACTCCTACTAACTCGAACCACCACATGATTCTTATGGAACATGACTTAAACATCAAAAGACAAAAAAAACATACCTCAAGTACATAAAATAACCCAACAAAAGATAGAAACTACTATATACCAAATTATGTACTATAGTGTACAATATAAGCAAAATACGACAATGACTAGCGTGGATGATTATGGTTCAACCCGCACTACTCACAACCCGAAAAGAAAATAACATGTGGCTAAGTATGAACTTACTATGGTTCAATTCATACTAGTCAAAACATCATAATAAATAACATCCAAACACATCAATTTATATAAAACGCACACATACTCCTATGACGCCTATATGCAGGGACCCTTAAGCTATAGACTAGGCTACGCGACTAGGCAACCTAATTCTCTATAACCATTGTCTCTGATACCATTCTGTCACACCCCACCATGGCGGAATATGGGGCGCGACGTATGGATATCATCACAACAATAGCGTGTCTATAGAGATAACTAAATGATATAAGAAATGTCATAAATGGCGACACAAATGTCATGACAATATCTCAACATGTAGGAGTCTAGGTAAGTAGGTAACAGTCCTACCACTTACCCAAGACAAACAATAAACATAAACCAAACAAACATATAGGTGCCAACATGAATCACTTATCAAAAACATAAAAGTAAGCTAAGAAGGAACGGGGATCTCCTTCTATATGCAATCCTAAGGCATCCAAGTCTATCCACTTCTATCCTCAAGCTTAAACACATTCACACCTGAAAGAGACACTAAAACACGTCAACATTAAGTTGGTGAGAGTCATAGGTTTAGACTCCAACGCCAAAACAGTTATAAGCTGTGAATAACCACCATCAACAAAAGAACATATAGACAATGTGTTACAAATATGCATTAACAACTAACATTCAATATTAATCATACCAAACTAAAATCCAAGGCTCCTACCTTACCAAACAACATGGTATCAAAAGATGATCACACTATGTACCTATCCCAAGGCCACTACCTTGTCAAACCACAAGGCCACTACCTTGTCAAACCACAAGAACTGAGACGGCACGTGTCCCCTGATCCAAATCATACACAATCAAGAATCACATAGCAGTTAATCACATAATGTACACACAAGTCCATCACAACCATAAAAACATTCACAGCAACAATTTATAAATAACTCAACACAGTGTCTCTTCCATCCTATCTGGAAGTCAAAATCAATAGTAAACATGGGACTATGAAACTCACCTGATTGCTTCTTCACAAGTCCTCGCACTTAGCAACGAGCTAACAAACCAGAAACACACAATCAATACCCGAACCAACCACCAAGATGGCTCATCAACCTATGATGGACATCTAGCCTATTCCCATATAATTACCTCATTGTTAAGTTCTAATCACCCCATTACCCTTCCTTAACAAGTCCCTAACTTGGTTAAGTTTAATAGCTATCCCGTTCATAATTTTACACAAAACACTCCCAGTTTTAGGTCTCAAAACTTTAAGTCAAACGTCCACTTAAATATACCCATGGTTTCTGTAAAAGGAATATTCACACTTTTATACATGTTAGTTAAAACCTCCCACTTGCCCTAACCTTAAAGCTACTGTTAAGGCCCCGATATATGTGTATATATTGCTACCTATCCAGAATTCACTGATTTTAAACGTATGAAAAGTTCATTACCATTAGAGGGTCTTACCCTAAACCACAATCTTAGCCCAAGTGCGGATACTCACTACAATATATAAACCATCTCTCATGTTCATGAGAAGATCCCAATGCAACCCTAAGTACCCCAAACAACCCAAAACTTAAAAAGAAAACAGGCTGATTACAAAACTATTTTGACCTCCGACTGTTGTAACCTGTTTTTGACCCACTTCCCGACCTCCAATTTAGTTCTAGTTTCTTGAATTGGAAAGCCACTTAAATTACCTTTTCAGGGATACTTGGATCGCAAATTAAGAGTTTGTAGAACTCCCAATATGATCAAAACAATTGACTCAAAATTCTGCCCAGTTTTTAAAAACGGGTTTAATCAAATTAACCTAATTAATTAACCCTAACCCCACTAATCACAAGCCTTAAGTTATGTAATCATTATAACATCATTATTATAACATTAATATACTGTTTTTAAATTAAACCCTAACCTAAATCCATCATAAGATGATTAAGAAATCATTAAAACAATTAAATTGAAAAGGGATTTGAAGATTTACCTTTGATTTATGAAAACCCCAAAATTTTATGAAGAACCCTAATTTTATCCATTAAATTCGACCTAAGCTTGATCTCCAGGGGATTATGATGTGTTTTTAGTTAATAAAAGTCTTTATATAATTACCATACTAATCCTAGCCCAATACAATGTTTCCTTTTTCTCCTTTTTCCCTTTTTCCCTTTTTTTTCTTTTCCAACCGTCTATAACCATTCCATATCCATTAAATTTCGTTTTTTTTTTCTTTTTATTGTTTAATATTATGTTATTAACAATAACTTAATTTACCTTAATTTATTTCAGCTCCTAAAACCTCCAAAACCTCAAAACCGTAAAACTAGTCAGTTTTTACGCGTTTTATCGTAAAAGTCGTAAAATATACACTTTTAAAAAAAATCTCAAATTTTGAAATAAACTTTATAACTAAGTCCTAAATGACTTAAAACCATCCCGAAAAATATCCATATGACTAATTACCTCATCCGAGACCTCCAAATGCTAAACCGTAAATCGTAAAAATACGATTTTCTATAATACATATACGTATACTTAAAAGCACCAAATAACACCATAGTCACTACCATGTGAACTCATGAACATGAAATCATCACACATCGTTTCATTCACAAGGTACCCCGTACCGAAAACGATATCCAAACCACAATCTATACACACCAATAAGCACATAAACACGTAAAGACACGTAACTAGCACAAAATAAAACTAAGTGACGAACCTCAAAACCAGAGTTGTCACACTTCTCCTTCTTCAAAGGGTTCCAATTATGTACATTCGATATCACCTTCTTTTGCTGTACAAAAGTCTATTTTGGATTATTTTCGAAAAACTTGATAAAACACAAAAATATAATAAAATGTAAATATCCATAGAAAAACAAAATAAAAAATGGAAAAACTCTCTAAATACCAAAAATATTCTTTTCAACGTGTCTTTCAGTATCGATAATATGGACGTACCTAGAAATGTCGCTCAATAACGACACGGGGATGTACATAAAGCTCGAATGAAAGTTGTAAATATTTTTCAAAACATGCCATTTCAATGATTTATAATTACCTCAGATTGTGACTCGTATTTCAAAGAAAGGAAAGTTGATCACGATGATTACTTATCCTCAACAACGGGAAAATTAAATTTCTCGGTCATGAGCTATCGATAAAAACATTCAAAGTTTTTAAGCTCATGTAAACGACTTGTAGTTAAATGTTAGACTGTAACTCGAACTTCAAATAAAGGAAAGTATCTCTTTAACGATAAACTTATCCTAACAAACGGGTTAATGCAAACTATCACGGGTTGAACTTGTCACAAAACATTCAACGTTTTGAGCTCAACACAATGGCTTGTAATCACTTTCAGATTGCAACCCGGATCTATTTTCACGGGGGAGTGTACGCTTTTGTGCCCTTACCCTTAGCAAAAGAAGTTAAATCTTCTTACACTTGAGTGGATTCGTCAAGACATTCAAAGTCTATAAACCCAAGTTTATGCTTTAGAAAAACCTTTTCGCCAAAAAGAATTGATTTTTCAAAAAGCATTGAACACAATTTTTTCAAAAATTTCTCAATGATATTCAAAATCTTTCAAAAATTGTGTGTTCAACAACTCCTATCCTCAAAAGTTTAATGTGGATCATATCCTCGTAATGACAATTCCATTGGATCAATTTTGAGGGGGAGCTTTCCAAAATTCATGCTAAGTTTGACACATTTTTCTCCCAAAGATTTTCAAGACTATTTTTCACAATATATTTTAATCAAATTTGGTATCTCTAATATCAAAAGATTTTATATATTAGAGATAGGGGAGAAAATGTGATTAAAATGTGATTTAAAGACTCAATCACTCATGGTTACGATCAAATACCCACAACATCTTTAATTCACGACGTTATTGGTGTCAAAAGGGTGGTTAGGTTAAGTCCTATGATCCAACCAGAACCGGAGGGATCCTCCCAGGGACAATCCAATAGATTATCAGAAGTCCTTAGGAAAGATGGAGTAGAATGTGAACGTAGCTGAATGCCGACTAAGTACTGATGCTAGCACTGGAACAATCACAACAAGGTGTTAGTAATGATGTCTTGGTAAGCATTGAAGGGGTTGAAGAATGAAAAAGAAATGTAAGGATAAAGGGTCTAAAGAAAGAAGCCCTCCATACAACTTAGGCAGAAATCGGGTCAACACATCATGAAGACAACTCATCATGGACCCAGTGATGTGAAGCACAACCCTTTCCTAGCTACCCAGGCTTCTCTCAAAAGAAGTTTGTTTTATTGTCACGGAGATAAACACGACTTCTATTGACTTTCTCACTCTGAGATAGTTGATATTGAATAGGTGGCATCTGCTCCAGCCTCCGACCACTAAAAGTGCACAAATCGAGTCTAGAGCCAAGAGATCAATCAAATCTTGTTAGGACATACGGATGAAGATCAAGAGAGTCCTACGCTATATCCTTGCGATATTGCTAGAACACTCAGAGTGATACTACTTAGTATTCACAATGATGAGTGGAAATCCTTCCAGTGTTAACATCAAACAGCACTGCGGTAGGTCATGTGTAAGATTCTTTATAAATTAAACATATGTAAAACTAAAAATCAACAGTGGTTTGATTCTGAATTGATTCAAACTCGTTTCAGGTTTCTACGCAATATCTTTATGGTCTTGTTAGAACATTCAGAGTGATATTTATTAATTTTCACAGTGACGAATGGAAATCCTTCTAGCGTCAACATCAAACAGCGCTACGGTAGGTGACTTGTGAGAATCTTATGAATCAAACTTGTGTCAACTGGAAAGCAACAATGGTAAGATTCTTAATGAATCAAACTTGTTCCAGAAATTTGAATTGACAACTTTAATCAAGCGAATATTTATCCAATTGATTCACTCTTTATGTTCGCAGTCTTGCTTTGAGACGGTCAAGTAAAGAGAACGGCTAGTACAGCCACGAAACCCTGTCAAGGAGATTCTTAACTAAATCTACCTAATCACAGGTACGATATTTAATATCGTATAACGGTCTTCACCGACCGGAGGTAAAACGCTACCGATTTAGGACAAATGTCAAAGCCATTCAGTCCGTGTCTATGTTTTGTCTCGAGAAGGTGGCTTCACGGTGTACTCAGCAAAGTCAAAGATTCAAAACCACATATTCAT
Source organism: Glebionis coronaria (assembly GCA_025667525.1). Taxonomy (NCBI): domain Eukaryota; kingdom Viridiplantae; phylum Streptophyta; class Magnoliopsida; order Asterales; family Asteraceae; genus Glebionis; species Glebionis coronaria. The sequence goes on along the minus strand of CM046882.1, from coordinate 169,707,878 downwards.
GCCCAAAGACTTACTCAACAATGAATAGTGTGAGCATGTGGATAAAGACACAAGATCGCAAGATGGCAAAGACAAGTCAAGAATGATTTGAAGATCTCAAGATAAAAGACAAAGTCAAAAGACAATGACAAAGGCTCAAAGATCACAGCATGAAGGAACAAAACTACTGTTACACGTTCAAGATCCATTTATGACGAAATTCATAAATCTCCATTGGACTCCAAATATCGAAGAGGAATGACCTCACATTGGGGGAGATTGTTAGCCTCAAAATATTGAGTCAAACAAGAATGTTCGGTCATAGGTTTATATTGTAATATTTATTAGAACGTTGTAATAGATAGTTAAATAGTCGTGGTTCACGGGCTTGGAATTAAACTAATTAAAGTCCAAAAGACAAGCCTGGCCCAATATATAGCCCATTAAAGCCCACATGTGGGTGGACTATATATACTACACTCCTAGCATGTTAGGATGGTTGGTTGTTCATTTGATTCTTTCTCTAATCTAATATTCGCCAAGTTAATCATCTCTTCTCTCTAATTTCTCTCACTACTTTCTCTCTCTAGGAATCCATCTCTTTTCCATCTATTTTCTATCATTAATCATCATAATAATATGGGACAACACTATTTTAAGACGAAACGCTGCCCAATTTTTATTAATCATATTCCGACAGGTTCACCTTTATTCCGATACTTTGAACATTCCGACAGAGTTGATTTCTTGTATTCCGATACCTTGGATTCCGATACTAGACATTCAGATAGATTATTCCGATAGAATTAATTTACATTTATTCCGATGGTTATTCAGACAGCATTATTCCGATGGCTTTCATTTTCTATTATTCCGGTGGTTTTGTTTTCAGTACATTCCGATAGAATCCATTTTTACATTCCGATGGTTTAAGTTTTAAAGTTTTTAAGTTTTAAATTCATTACGTTTAATTTCCAAATATTGCACGCTTCTCGAAATCTCTGTTTTTACCAAGTGTTTTTCTAGTAATTTTTAGTTTAATTTTTAAAGCTTTATTTTTACTCAACGACATTTTCATATTTGCTTTTAGTTTAAAATAGATAATCAACCAAACCATTTATTTTTTCCACCAAGAACGATTGAGTCGCACTAATTAACGGTAATCAATTCGAAAAGATCGGATGATAACTTTTTATACTTGGAAATTCCTTGTATAAATTATACACTCACTCCGATCAAAGAAAACCCTCGTTTAAAACCCTAATTTTTCGAAAAAATTTCGATCAGTTGGGCATGTGACTGACGTTGGGCTCAAATGACAAGTTGTCCAGACAAATTTTATCCCTTAATGATAATTCGTTCATAATTTGTTCTAGTTAACGACATTCACAACACACAACACCAAAGCAAACAAAACACTTAACGCTAAAACGATCCGATATAAGATCCACTTTAACGACAACGGCTAGTTTTGGTTTTACAAAGACAAGTGATCACGAAGTGGATTTGGTATTCTTTATTTGAAGTTGAAGTAGGATTTCATGAAGACGTCTACTTATTTCATCATCGAGCCTTCCTTCTATTTTTTTACCCCTTTTCTTCAAACCCAATCTATCGATTGATGACTTGCTTGGGCGATAAAACTTATGTTTGAGACTTGAATTATCTAGTTTCCACTGTCAAGGGGTGGATGATCGACGACATGGATAACTATCATTTTTGGGTGTCATACGCAGTTGCTCGTGTGGATAACTTCAAGAGGTATAAGAGACTTGTTTCTGCACCGTTCTTCAATCGACATAAGTGCAAGCTTAAGTAACAAATTTGGGGGATTGTACTTCTGTTTCAAGTTTGGAATATCGGGTTTACTTCACATGTGGTCACAACAAATAGCCGAATGAATTCGAGGTTGGTAAGTTAGACACAGAGAGATGGAATCAGCAATCAATTCTCACGGGATATTCATGAGCCTCATAACGACAATGGTACTTCACAGTCTAAGCAAAAATATTTCAAAGTTTCTCAATGACTTTCAAAACTTTTCAAGACATTTGATTTAGACTAAGAACTTCTCGAGTATATGGACGTCCACGATAATGATGCTTCCGAGAGTTCGAAACCATCATGGGGGAAGATCCTGTACTTTGAAGTAATACGATCAACTTCCAGGGGGAAGTAGTGTACATGGAATGGTATCTACTTACTTTATATGATTTTTATGAAGTATTCTGCAGGCGTGAGAAGAATTGTTGTTGATTTCCTACATGTTACCCCAAACAGATTATCACCAAAACATAAACGACATGAAACAGTATAAAAGCAGTGTTATTTGGTGTGGTTCTTCTACAAATTTCCGCAGTGCACTTAAACCGATGAGCTAGAAGATTGTTCAAACTTCATCAAAGTGTCAGAATCTGGTTAAGATACAGATATTGGTTTGGGGGGAAGCTGATTCAGAAACTTCGTCAAAAAGAAGTCTATGAAGAAAGTTTTTTAATACATGCTGCATGAATTGGGGGGAAGTTAATCCAAATCATGCATATTACAATTGTTCCACAACAAGCAAAGACAAAGAGGATTCAAGCTGAGGTACAAGTTATGAAGACAAAAAGAATTAAAAGACATCCTCAACATTGGAAGCGCCTTGGAAGACTTTATTTTGTTGTATTTTTACTTATTAGGAACATTGTAAGTAATTCCGTATGTCTCCACATTGGGAGAAGATTGTTAGCCCTAAAATGTGAGCGCCATTTACGGAATTACATAAGATTCATATAGACAAAACACGGAGGGACTACTATTGCTAAGTTGTCAAAGTCACTCCTTGTCGAGCCTATATATACCCCTCCATACTTCCATGGAGGGGTGAGGATTCCCATTTGTTGTATTTTCATTCTCTCTCTAAAATACACACACTCCTTTCAAGTTTATCTTTCTCTCTCTAAAAATGTCTAAATACTTGTTTTATCCTCCCCGACCTCCGGATCACCCTCTTGTTAGCTTGAATCTTATATGTTAACATAATTAATTTACATGACTTAGGTTATATTATTAATAGATAATAATACATGTTTTAACCTAAGTATTTTTACCTTTATTTAATTAAATCATGTTATATTTAATTAAGTAATTTAATCTATAGTTTATTTAATTCACATGAAATAATTAATAAGCTATACTATTTAATTACATGACTTAGTATATTAATCAGTAAACACTTAAGCTTATATAATTAGCTTAATAATCCAGCTTATATCTAATTATGGAAACTTTCTATTTTTAGAAACTTATTTAATTAAGGCAGCTAATCTATTTATGGAAACTTTCTATTTTTAGAAACTTATCTGTTTTAAGCAACAAATCTATTTTTGGAAACTTTCTATTTTTGGAAACTTTCTATTTTTGGAAACTTTCTATTTTTTGGAAACTTTCTATTTTTAGAAACTTTCTATTTTAGGAAACCTGCTATTTTTAGAAAGTTACTTATTATTACACAACAAGTATAATAATACATGAAATACAAGAAATACTTAAGCAAAATAGACAGAATACATGATAAACACAGTATAAAGCCTTAGTCAGTAAAACATGACATGAACATATGAAACAAGCTAAGACATGATATTAAACCAGTTACGTACTCAGTAATCAGATACTTATACACGTATGTATTTATGTAGCATTAGTGACACCGAAGTAGGTCTCTCATCCGTTCGTCTTCTTCGTTCACTGGACACAAGGTACGGATTCTTCGTCCTTTCAGTATGGACATTCTTCCTTATTAGGATTTCCCCGTATGCCGCCAACTGTTTTCCCCAGTATATGTTTTATATGTTTTTGAATTGCTTATGTTTAATTAGAATACCTAAAGCCATATACATGCATGACCAGCTTCACCTAGTTATGGAGGTACCATAACCATAACACTGGAGGCACCAGTGTTATGACTCCGCCACGACGGAGTGATAGCTCGTGGCGTCCCTTCAGCTTTTGGCCATATTATTATTATCAAGTGGGGCGTATGGGTGCATCCTAGTTTACATGTTTTCAACAGATTATTCAGGTGAATGCGGTGTGTGCCTTGCATCCTTCACAAGGAGCTGATCCCTCCTACCTAAACCAGTATATTAAATTAGAGGCAGCCCCTCTAATTTACATGACGAGGTCACCCCTCCAAGTATTCATGCACGTTGATAATTCATGACCTATATTGGCTAATGGTAAATATGTTAAACAGTTTTTACAAGATAAACATAAGGCTTTTCAAACTATAAAACCAGTTTTAATAAGATATACCAGGTTATCCAGGACTTAGTCTTTTCCGCTGCTTCATGCTTATATGCTTATATTATTCATGCTTTACTTGTATATCCGTGCACTGAGCGTTATGCTCAGCCGTTTTCCTTTCATGTTCCCAAAACGACAGGTACTCAGGGACGCTCGTAGACTTTAAGCGTACGTGCATATGGATTGGAAGCTTCCTAGCCTTCTTTACTTTATGCATTTCTTTATACTTTGATACTCATTTCCATGGACATTGTTTAGTCCTTTCATTTACAGTACTTATGTTTGTGTGTGATGAGTTCTACTTTTGGGGTACCGATGTTTGATTCTGGTATTTCCTTTATGGTCATGTAATGTTTTATACATTTATCCTTGTATGCTTTGATGACACGCCATAATCGCGCGTGACATTCCATTTATCAAAATAGGGTGTTACAATTATGGTATCAGAGCAAAGGCTTCGACCTGTAGGCTCTTAAAACACGACCTGTGATTAGTGGGTAGTCACTATGGTCTTCCTAGAACTAACAGTCGGTTTTCATGCATTCATCATTTTCATGCATACATATATATGTCATTGTCGCAGGTTTATGACTAAGTAATGGTTGGTACAGGACTGGCCCTATTTAGTCGCATGTGTTTAATCGAAACTTCTAAATTTGGGATCGACCCATTGGCCTCCCCTCGCCATGTCTTTTGTTTTGAGTGAACTGACCATATGCGTTCACTCTCACGCATACAAAAGTTTTCATAAAACTGCATCATGCATTCATGTACTAGTTTTTGCTGCATAAATTTTTTCTCATGATTTATTGGTATAAATATTTTTCATGTATATAGTTTATGTTTTGATCAGTTTGATCATGTATTTTATGTTATACTGTCAGATGGTTCTCACACGCGAGCAGGAACAACTCAATGCAGCAATCCAAGCTGCAATGCAAGCTATGCTTCCTCAGATGAGGAACAAAATCAGGGCTGAGGTTCAGGCTGCCAACAACCAGCAGCAACACCCAGTACCTCCTCCTCCTCCTCCAGCAACATTGGTCACATGGATGGAGAGATTCAATAAGCTTCGCCCTCGAGCTTTCGAGAGAACAGATAGCCCCAGTGAAGCTGAAAGTTGGTTGGCTCACATTGAGAATATCTTCGATGCTATGGGTTGTGACCCCGTCTTCAAGTCGAGGTTGGCGTGCTACCGATTCGAAGGTGATGTACTATCATGGTGGATGGCACTGAAGCAGTCTGAGGGAGGTGATAATTGGGTGGTTGGTTTGACTTGGGCTTAGTTCAGGGATTTGGTGATGGGACAGTTCTTTCCCAAGGCTGAGCAAGACAAGCTGAAGAGGGAGTACCATGGGATCCGACAGAGAGCTGGGGAAAATAGCAACGAGTTCATGCAGCGCTTTCTTCACTTGGCTGGTTTCCTTGGTGCAGCAGCAGGTACTCCTGAAGAGCAAGCACACCACTTCAGGTGGGCTCTTCGTACATCGGTCGCAAACAACTTGGTGTGTGTTACGTTCAACACGGTAGCACAAGTGGTCGATGCATCACGTAAGCTGAAGATGCTGCAGGAAAGAGATGAGTTCGGGGAAGCAGAGAGACCCGATAAGAGGTAAACATTCGTATTCAAACGGTGACCAATCCGTATTCTTTCAGTATATGTCAATATTTCATCTTTTTAAATTGTATCCTCCAGGAAAAATACTGGGGACCGGTCTTAGCCGGCTACTCAACAACAGCCTAATCAACCCAAGGGAAACGGTCAGACTCACGACCGTTCTGCTACGGATAGGCGTGTCGGTAATGATAATTACCGTAACAACGCTGGACACTCCAACAGCAGCAGGTCCTTATACTTACTCATTCTCTTATGATTACATGTTATAATTCTTAATTCTGACACATTAACAAATCTTCTACCAGGAATCATGGTAACGGGAGGGACCAGAACCAGAGAGGTTCACAGCCTAACCATCCAGCTATCACTGGTATTTAATCTTACGATTATCCGCATTGTCCTTTGTACCTATTATCATGTCTCATGTATATTGTTTTAACAGGCTCTCAGCCAGTTAGGACACCTGCTGGAGGATATACTCATCTTCTTTGCTCTACTTGTCACCGTAGGCACCCAGGGCCATGTCGCCGCGACAGCGACGCATGCTACAAGTGTGGTCTTCCTGGACATCGCATGAAATATTGCCGCAAGGGCGAGATGGAAGGTACATCAGGACATGCTGATATCAAGCCGCCTCCTACTAGTGGACGCGTTTACACGACATCTCGCGATCAGGCCAACAAGTCTACAGGTACCATCACTGGAATCTTTTATATGTATGGTCAAGCTGCATGTGTTAATTTGATACGGGTGCTACACACTCGGTCATTTCTACTGTTTATGCCAAGAATGTTAGGATACTCCCCATGCCACTAGAGAATATACTGAGTATTTCCACGCCTTTTAGAGACTCTATACACATAACCCATGTATACAAGAGCCTTCCCCTAGAGTTTGATGACAAGATTCATCCTGTTGACGCACTTCCGCTAGACATGAATGATTTTGACATGATTTTGGGCATAGGTTGGCTATCCAAGCATCATGCTACCATAGACTGCCATTCATATCGAGTCATCTTCGGCGATGTTAATGCACCAGAGTACATTCACAACGGGTTCGTACCCGGAAGGTCTGTACAAATCATATCAACCCTACAAGCACGTGCATTACTTTCACATGGTTGTGAGGGTTATCTAGCTACTGTTCATGACAGGGATGCTGAATCCCCATCAATTTAGAATCAGCCGATAGTGTCAGAATTTCCAGATGTATTTCCAGAAGAACTTCCGGGCATACCACCTGCACGTGAAGTAGAATTTAATATCGAGCTCATCCCAGGAGCTGAGCCGATTTCCAAGGCTCCTTATCGCATGGATCCCATAGAGTTAAAGGAGATGAAGGATCAATTACAATAACTTATAGAACGAGGTTTTATTCGATCGAGCGCATCTCTATGGGGCGCATCGGTCTTATTCGTTAAGAAGAAGGACGGCAGTATGCGTCTTTGCATAGACTATCGCGAGCTCAACAAGATTACCATCAGGAATAGGTATCCACTACCACGTATAGATGATCTGTTTGACCAACTCCAAGGGGCCAAACATTTCTCCAAGATTGATCTAAGGTCGAGCTATCATCAACTACGGGTTAAGGAGCAGGACATCGCCAAGACTGCCTTCCGTACACGCTATGGCCACTACGAATTTGTAGTCATGCCATTTGGCCTTACCAATGCTCCAACAGTGTTCATGGATTTGATGAACAAAATCTTCCATGAACTTTTGGACAAGTTCGTCATTGTCTTCATTGACGACATCCTGATTTTCTCTAAGTCCAAGGAGGAACACGAAGACCATCTTCGTACAGTACTACAGATTCTTCGCCAGAAGCAGTTGTATGCTAAATTCTCCAAGTGTGAGTTTTGGTTAGACAATATGGCATTCTTAGGTCACGTTGTATCAGCAGAAGGAATCACGATGGATCCAGCGAAGGTTGAGGCTATTACCAAGTGGCCAAGGCCGACATCAGCGACTGAAGTCCGCAGTTTCCTAGGATTAGTTGGTTATTACCGTAGGTTCGTGGAGAACTTTTCCCGCTTAGCACTACCATTGACCAAACTGATGCGGAAAGGGGAGAAATTCGTCTGGACTAAAGAACGAGAAAAGAGCGTTGAAGACCTAAAGCAGAAGTTAGTATCTGTACCGATTCTTACTCTCCCATCTGGTACAGGTGGATTTCAGATCTACAGTGATGCATCGGGGAAGGGACTTGGCTGTGTTCTCATGCAACATGGAAAAGTGATCGCGTACGCTTCACGGCAGCTTAAGCCTTATGAGGAAAATTACCCTACGCATGACTTGGAACTTGCAGCAGTCGTGTTTGCATTGAAGATATGGAGGCACTACTTGTATGGAGAATCATGTGACATTTTCACGGACCACAAGAGCTTGAAGTATATCTTCACTCAGCGTGAATTGAACATGAGACAGAGGAGATGGTTAGAGCTGTTGAAGGATTATGACATTAATCTGCAGTATCATCCCGGCAAGGCGAATGTAGTGGCAGATGCACTTAACAGAAAGTCCGGAATGATAAACGACATTAAAATTGAGGAGGAAATTATAAGAGACTTGGAGCGACTAGACATAGAGATCATGGTACGTAGACAACACGGTTACTGGGCTAATCTTAGAGTGGAACCCGAGTTACTCTCTAAGATCAAGGAAGCTCAGAAAGATGATGGAGAAATCTGGGCGATAATTCAGAATTTGGAGAAGCAGACAGAATTTTGAGTAGATGCAGATGGTATCTTATGGCAGGGCGCGAGACTTTTTGTTCCTGATGACCAAGAACTCCGGGAAGCATTGTTAGCTGAGGCTCATAGCTCCCCATTCTCTATCCATCCTAGTTTGACCAAGATGTACCATGACATCAAGCAATACTTTGGTGGAGTGGTATGAAACAGGATGTTGATACTTACGTCTCCAAATGTCTTACCTGCCAGCAGGTTAAGATCGAGCATCAGCGGTCTGGCGGTCTTCTTCAACCGTTAGATATTCCAGAGTGGAAGTGGGACAAAATCACCATGGATTTTGTTACTGGTCTTCCGCTGACAAATAAGAAGCACGATGAAATTTGGGTTATCGTTGATCGACTTACCAAATCAGCTCATTTCTTACCGATCCGCAAGGAAGATTCGGTCAGTAAACTCGCCGATACTTATAGAAGGGAGATCATGAGACTTCACGGTGCTCCATCCAGCATCGTCTCAGACAGAGATCCTCGGTTCACTTCGCGATTTTGGCAAAGTCTACAGAAAGCTTGGGGTACAAAACTTAAGCTTAGCACGACTTTTCATCCTCAAACAGACGGGCAGTCAGAGCGAAGGATTCAGACATTGGAAGACATGTTGAGGTCATGTGCGTTGGAATGGACGGGTGATTGGGACGATTATATCTGTTTGGTGGAGTTTGTATACAACAACAGTTGACACACAAGCATCAAGTGTGCTCCATTCGAGATGTTGTATGGCAGAAAGTGTCGCGCCCCAATCTGCTGGGATCAGGTTGGTGAGCGAACACTTGAAGGACCAGAAATGATATAGTTGACTAATGAGAAGGTCGCAGTAGCTAAGCAGAAAATGCAAGAAGCACGGTCACGTCAGAAGAGTTATGTAGACAAGCATCGTAGGGACTTACATTTTAACGTAGGAGATCACGTTTTCCTTAAGATTTCGCCGGTACGTGGTGTTAGACGTTTTGGAATCAAAGGGAAGCTCAGTCCTCGATTCATCAGACCGTTTAATGTCATTGAACGAGTCGGTGAAGTATCTTACCGTTTAGCGTTACCTCCGCAGCTTTCTCATGTTCACGATGTGTTTCATGTGTCCTTACTCAGAGGGTACAAGTATCATCCCCTTCACATGGTTCAGTATCCACTAGAACAGATTCGTGAAGATCTCACTTTCATAGAAGAACCCGAACGAGTTCTTGACAGACAAGAACGAGTCATGAGAAGGAAGACGATTCCATTCGTCAAAATCCTTTGGAGGGATCATACCGAGCGAGAAGCCACTTGGGAAACAGAGGAGTCTATCCGGGCTTCTTACCCTCATTTCATATTTTGAATTCGGGTATGTTCTTCTTTTCTAGTTTACTTTATCTATAATTCGGGGACGAATTATTCTTTTTAGGGGGAAGAGTTGTAAAACCTACATGCTTTTACCATGAATAGTACCCTTACGATGGTACGTACATGATTAGAACTTTCCTTTATAGCATGTTTACGTTCCACGAACAAGAATTACAAGTATTACGTACGTATTATAACACGATAAGTATTTATTACGTATTAAGACACGATAATTATTTCAATAATAGTTATAATCACGAACATACGAACATGAAATCATGAACGTAAATAATCACGAGCTTAGTATTACGTATTTATGTATATTTATTACGATCATGAATAAATATAATAATACACGAACGATAACTATTTTAATCACGTAAAACACGAACACGAGAACACACTAAATATTAGACACGGAAAAACATTCGGGTTAACCCATGTGGGCCCCTTACCCGCGGACAAGACAAGAAAAAGGGCCAAGCCCATGTAATTTTACTAAAACAAGAATTTGGGAAAAGATTATTTTCATAATAACAAAATATTAGAAAACAAGAAAACCCAAAAATCTTTTTCTCTTCTCTTGTTCCTCTTTGGCCGCCGGGTACAAGCACACACCAAGGGTGTGTTGGTTGATTCTGGTGACTGTTTATTACAAGGGTGTTAGTGTGTTCGTTCTCCTTTGATTCACGTAATCGGTAAACCCTAAAACCCTTTTCTTTTATTGTTTTGATTAATTGATCACATGAAATCATGAGTTATTTAATAACAAGGTAATAATCATGTAATTAAACATGGGGGTAAAATAAATCAAGGTTAAGGGGTGTTTGTTTTTGCCGACGCAAGAAACCGAGCCCCAAGGGGGGTCTCGGCTTGTTTTGATTCGCACCAACCGAGACCTCAAGGTCTCGGTGTGGTGTCTTGTGTCTCGGCAGCAGGAGAAAAGGGAACCCCGACCTCGGTCGGGGTATGTTTTGGCTCGGGTGGGTCTCGGCTAAGGACAAGAACCACCACCGGCTTATGCCGGTGGCTAAATAAGGAAAGCAGGGGAAACCCTAGCCACGACAGCAAGGGGAACCACCGGCTAGCCGGTGGGAACTTTTGCTAGCCGACGGCTAGTCTTGACCAAGGGTTCGTTTGTGACCGGTTCACGGGGTTCATAAATACGGTTCACGACATGTTTAGATTAAAACACGGGTTTGGTTCATGGGTTGTTTTTACAAGGTTAATTATTTTTTTACAAGTTTATTTTTACAAGAATTAAATTAAATTAATTAAAACATGTACATGATTAATTTAATTTATACATGACTTAGGTTATTAATATTAGTATTAATACATGAATTTTAACCTAAGTAATTATCATTCTAATTAGACTATATAATTAATTATTAAAATCATGACTTATAATTAAATATTTTACATGACTTAGGTTATATTATTAATAGATAATAATACATGTTTTAACCTAAGTATTTTTTTACCTTTATTAATTAAATCATGTTATATTTAATTAAATACTTTAACCTATAGTTTATTTAATTCACATGAAATAATTAATAAACTATACTATTTAATTACATGACTTAGTATATTAATCAGTAAACACTTAAGCTTATATAATTAGCTTAATAATCCAGCTTATATCTGATTATGGAAACTTTCTATTTTTAGAAACTTATTTAATTAATGCAGCTAATCTATTTAGAAAACTTTCTATTTTTAGAAACTTATATATTTTAAGCAGTAAATCTATTTTTGGAAACTTTCTATTTTTGGAAACTTTCTATTTTTGGAAACTTTCTATTTTTAGAAACTTTCTATTTTAGGAAACCTGCTATTTTTAGAAAGTTACTTATTATTACACAACAGGTATAATAATACATGAAATACAAGAAATACTTTAGCAAAATAGACAGAATACATGATAAACATAGTATAAAGCCTTAGTCAGTAAAACATGACATGAACATATGAAACAAGCTAAGACATGATATAAAACCAGTTACGTACTCAGAAATCAGATACTTATACACGTATGTATTTATGTAGCATTAGTGATACCGAAGTAGGACTCTCATCCGTTCGTCTTCTTCGTTCACTGAACACAAGGTACAGATTCTCCGTCCTTTCAGTATGAGCATTCTTCGTTATTAGGATTTCCCCATATGCAGCCAACTGTTTTCCCCAATATATGTTTTATATGTTTTTGAATTGCTTATGTTTAATTAGAATACCTAAAGCCATATAACATGCATGACCAGTTTCACCTAGTTATAGAGGTACCATAACCATAACACTGGAGGCACCAGTGTTATGACTCCACCACGACGGAGTGATAGCTCGTGGCATCCCTTCATCTTTTGGCCATATTATTATTATCAGGTGGGGCGTATGGGTGCATCCTAGTTTACATGTTTTCAACAGATTATTCAGGTGAATGTGGTGTGTGCCTTGCATCCTTCACAAGGAGCTGATCCCTCCTAACCAAACCAGTATATTAAATTAGAGGCAGCCCCTCTAATTTGTATGACGAGGTCACCCCTCCAAGTATTTATGCACGTTGATAATTCATGACCTATATTGGCTAATGGTAAATATGTTAAACAGTTTTTACAAGATAAGCATAAGGCTTTTCAAACTATAAAACCAGTTTTAATAAGATATACCAGGTTATCCAGGACTTAGTCTTTTCCGCTGCTTCATGCTTATATGCTTATATTATTCATGCTTTACTTGTATATCCGTGCCCTGAGCGTTATGCTCAGCCGTTTTCCTTTCATGTTCCCAAAACAACAGGTACTCAGGGACGCTCGTAGACTTTAAGCGTACATGCATATGGATTGGAAGCTTCCTAGCCTTCTTTACTTTATGCATTTCTTTATACTTTGATACTCATTTCCATGGACATTGTTTAGTCCTTTCATTTACAATACTTATGTTTGTGTGTGATGAGTTCTACTTTTGGGGTACCGATGTTTGATTCTGGTATTTCCTTTATGGTCATGTAATGTTTTATACATTTATCCTTGTATGCTTTGATGACACGCCATAATCACGCATGACATTCCATTTATCAAAATGGGGTGTTACAATGTTGGTATATTCGGGCATAACAATGCATATATTTAATTAAACACACACATTACTTAGAATATTAATGATAATATACAATATAACCCTTATAACATACATTAAATAACTGATGTGCAGTTTTTAGGTTTTATATAACTAATTTACAGTGCTGTTCAGATTTTGTGGAGCAGTTTCATAGGTAAACCCGCAACCACACCGCATTTTGTGGTTTTATTTTTTCTTAAAAACGATCTACCGATTTTTTTATCGTGGTACTGTTTTGTGTTGGGTTTTTTTTTGCGATTTTGTGGTTTACGGTGTGGTTTCTACTCACCCTAGTTGAGTGACTACTATCACTCTGTGACTCATTTTCATTATTATGGTTGTGTACTACTCTTAATCACCCTTTTAAGATGTTGTACATCCATAGAGGTTAGTCCAACTTCCATATTAGTGACTAATATTTTTGGCCTACTTACATTAGCCTCTTGATCAATCTGTAATAATAGCCTATTGCCTTCTCTAAAATTAGCTCATCGTCATCAATCATATGATCCACTTTAGTCAAAACCGAGTTCTCAAAAAATGGATTGGTATCAAAAAAGAACTCAAGCTTGAAACCCTTGGGGTCATCCATCCGGCACCACTTGATATCTTTTAGATATTTGAGAGCTTCTACATCACGTTCAGAGATCTGACCACAACACCAAATTCAAAATCAGTTATAGTACCACATAGGTAAAAACCAAAAAACATAGCTAAATAAAAAATAGGCAAACCTACACTTACCCATAAGGAGACTCGAATATTTATAATCCCACAACTTCTTTAATTCAAAAAAATAAATATCTGAATCATTTTTGCAAGACAAATAAAATGTTGTTAGATCAAGCTTAACCAGTTTTGATTCATCCTCATAATGCTTCCGGTTTACCTAAAACCCGTTTTTAAATTTTGAAGCAAAAAATACAGTAACGATAAGCAAAAATAATAGCTTCCGAATCAAGTTTTTAATATGTAAGTTACTTAGTGTTTTGCATATCTAGTTATCCTCCACGTCTAATTGGATGAAACTTTAATATTTTAAAGATTGAAATCATAAGACGTTGATGAAAAACATACCAGTAAATGAAAAGATCTTGGTTGTGAAATTATGATTCACATGACAATCTATGTACATAAAATTTAATTCACACAACAAAGAATAAAACTTAATTAATAAATTTACATATCCAACAATCAAACACTAATATTACTTTGATTTGGAACAAAATTTATAATTTAGTTTTCATGTATACTCAAACAATCAATAGATTTACATAACAATCAAACACTAACACTAACACTAGTAGCAAAGGCTACTGTTGTCATGTATTTCAGGAATAAGGATTACATGTGTACGCATAGTTCATCAATTATTGTTTTGACTGTCTTAATTTAGGGTTTTGTGTATTTGTGCTAGCGAGGGAGAAGAAGCGGATGTGTGAAGAATTGGATAAACATGAATATTATTTATACTTTCCTAAATTCTATTTAAAGAACAATAGTTCCACGAATCACATCCGCTTATCTAAATTTATTTTTGTTTGATTTTTGACATGTATAATTTTTCTCATTTTTGATTAAATTGATTACACCTCAATATGCAAAATCTAATATACAGTTTTTTAATGCCAAATTTAGATATATTTAAGCTTCTTTAATTTAAAAAAAAATCATTAAAAAAATAATATTTTTTAAAATATATTACTTAATAAGAAAAGAACTGATTTTTTAGACGGATAAAATTCTCACTAAACATTTTACTTAGTTATTTTACTAAGTAAAAGATTATATTTAAGTTTATATAGTATACGATTGATAAAAAAGATAAACATTAATCAAAATAAAATAAAAAAAATAAAAATGATAATCTGATCTCATCGGTAATATGTCAATAACAATAAATTATTTCAATACACCACCAATATATATATCCACAACACAACAATATATATCCACAACACAACAATCATTGAGTTAAAATCTCTGTAACCATGGTTATAAATAGCGTGAAGCGTGGTGTGACGGCATGTTCAAGCTATACGCTTTAGCGGCTAAAACGAAGTTTTAGCGTTTTTAGAGCATGTCTTATAGCGGCACAACACATAAAAATATTTATTTCTTTTATCATATTTCAATATTATATTTACATTGAGTTCACAATAAGTGTTGTACATAATAATTAAAGTTAAAAAACTCTCATTACATGTAATAATATTCATATTTTGAAGTTGAATTCAAAAAATCACCGCAGCTCATGTCGTAGCACGCCTTAACCTATTGCGTTACGTGGAGGCCGCGCCTCAAGCTTTAGCGCGCCTTAAGACGAGCTATAGCGAACTATTTAGAACCATGCTGTAAACCATTAAATTAGCATACACCTATTCAATCAATCATAATCACTTATTTAAAAAAAACCCACTTCCCACAACTTTTTTAAAAATTAAATATCTCACAAACGGTAAATCGTCCAACGAAAAAAAATACACCATTGCAACGAGAATTAAATCATCTATCTTTCGAGGGGCACATGTATATACTTTCGACGAACTTTTTTTTCAATTTTTTTTCTTAAGTCATGTCTGAGGGGAATCATGTATGATTCGTCACGAATCATATATGATTTTCAGAAAATCATATATGATTCGTGATATGAATCATATATAATTTTCTGAAAATATATATATTTCGTGACGAATCATACATGATTCCTCTTAGACGTGATTTAGAAAAAATGTCGAAAAAAAAAATTCGTCGAAAGTATATATATGTGCCCTTCGATAGATAAATAATTTAATTCTCGTCGCGATAATATTTTTTGTTTTACGTAACGATGAACGATTTGCGAGATATTTAATTTTTAAAAAATGAGTTTTTTTTGTTATATGATAAAAATGAATAGTTATAATTGTCTATTAAATTATTTTAAATTAAGGTAATGATCTTTTTCCACATTAAACCAAACATCACAACATAACACATAAAAACATACGATACATCGAAACTCAAACGAGATTGACCCAAAAACAAAAAAAGTACATCGTCTTTCTTGTCTTGTAAAACCCTAAACCAAACATCCCCAAAAGATCAAATCTCGATTTATTCATCTCTAATCAACCCAATTAAACCCTATTTCCATCTTTTGGTCTCAATTTCTTCATTTTCATAAAAAGCCCCAACTTTTATCCATCTTTTGGTCTCAATTTTGAAAATCTTGATGAATCACAAAAGGGTTTTTTTTTTGGGTCTTTAATTGATCATATATCAAAAGGTTTTTTATTTTTGGTTCAAATTTTTGAAAATCTTTGAAAATTTTGGAAAATAAGAAACAGGTTTTTGATTTTTGATATAAATTTGTGAAATTTTGATGAAATACAAAAAGGGTGTTGAAGAGATGTAATGGCGGATCATTTTGTATCCGCCACGTCCAATTCGTTGTTGTTTTGAATAAATTTATTGATTTAAGGTTTAATGAGATTGGAAATTGTGATTGTGAATAATAATTAAAGAATGCTGAGTGTGCTGAGAGTGCATCTTCCGTCCGATATTCCCATTGTGGGTTGTGAACTTTCGCCTTATGTGCTTTTACGTCGTCCCGATCAGTCTGTGTTTACGGACGATGTGCCTGAGACGTCGCCTATTGAGGGACATTTTTTGAGATATAAGTGGTTAGTTAGTTATTAGTTTTTTGTTGGTAAAGGTTGTTGCTTTATGGTTATACAGTGTGTTATAGTTTGCCTATTGGATACGGTAGTAGTGAAGTATTGAAGTTTATCTGGTGACATCGTTGCTTGGTTTATCGTTTAGCTATCTAGTTTCTAGATAGAATCTAGTTCTATGACGTAGTGGGTTGATTTATGTGTTTGTAGCTTTCGGAAAGAATCTAGCTTGTATTGGGATGAAATGCATACTTGAGATCTAAATGTGAATAGGAAATCGAATGTGTGACGTCAAATAGTCTTTTTCACAATCTTTGGCGAAGAAACTAGGGTAGTTTTGTAATTGTACCGATATTCCAGTCGCTCGTATTCCTATAAGAATTTCTTCAAACTTGAATATTTTGACCTTAGGCAATCAAAAAGTCATAATTCTGATTACTTTTTGTGGAACACTTGCGACAATGTCTTTAAATCATCAAATGCGCATGTGAAGGTGTAGGGATATGACTTTATGTTGACTGTTCAGTTTTTTGTATTGTTATGACGCTATTGGCGATAGTTCTTGATGGTTATGTTAAATGGGATTTTAGTATTTGTGAAAACTATGAACATAGAGATTGAAGATTGTAGGCCTAGAGCATTGTGAAATTCGTATATCAGATTGAGTTAATGTACTAGTCTGACTAACCAAATGCAACAATAGGTTCATGTCAACACTGCAGAACATCTATAAACCAGAAATAGTAGTAGATATATCATTAGTGTGTTGTCTTGCGCAATGAGTCATTTGTCATGATAATAATAATAATGAATAGTTTACTATTCACGGCTACGAATACGTCTGGATATTGAATGATTCACCTTTTAATGAGTGAATGACCCTTTTATGGGTAGTTGAAACGTCGTACAATTTCTGTATTATTGTCCCTAGATTTCTTACTTCAATTGAACTTGTTGTGGTTTTCTACTCTCATTTCTAACCTAAATTCTTTTATAATTGAATTTATGTGATACTTCCTATAATATCATTATTTTTATGAGTGTGATTGCAATTTTTTTAGCAAAGCAAGCAAATCCAAATGCTATTTCTAGATGTACTAAAATTAAAGCGTCATATAAGTCCTTAGTTTCAAGCAAAAAAAATAAGCAATCTAAACCACCCTTCAAATGGCACTAAGTCGGGTATTCTCCAGTTTGGATTATGAGTTACCAATTGAGTTCCATACCAGTTGACCCGACTGATTATCGAACAATCAAAATGAGTTGCATATTTACTCATTTTTAACCAATGTCGAGAGTGTTCGCAATAATGGCGTCTTTGTTAATTCCATCTATAAGCTCTATACTTCCTTAAATAATCACTATTTGTAAACACTCATATAACTAATTTTGTGACTTATCACAATCCCATATTTAGGTACATCCAGTCATCCACACATTATCTCCTACAGCTTGTTTTATTCTTTTTGGTACCGCTGATTATCTATGTTTCCTATATATAAATATATATATAAGTCTAGCATTTGTCTTATTGCTTTAATTTATCACCTAAAATTAATACTTTGGGTTATCTTGCTTTATATGCCAGGTACCGTATACAAAGTGATAAGAAAGTTGCTATTTGCAGTATCCATCCATCCGAACAAGCTACGTTACAATGTTTAGGATGTGTAAAAGCCAAAATACCTCTTGCTAAAAGCTACCATTGCTCTCCGAAATGCTTTTCTGATGCATGGCAACACCACCGTGTTCTTCATGAACGTGCTGCTAGTGCTGTTAATGAAAATGGAAATGAAGAAGAAGAGATATTCGGAAGATTTAATAATAATAACAACAATAACAGCAATAATAATAACAATCAAAGCTTATCAAGCTCACAATCTCTTCCCAGCCTTGCAAATGCTACAACACCCTTATATCCTGCAGCTGTGACACAGAGGAACGGTGGTGAAACATGGTTTGAAGTTGGTCGTTCTAAAACCTACACACCAACAGCTGATGACATCGGTCATGTTCTCAAGTTCGAATGTGTGGTGGTTGATGTAGAAACGAAATCACCCGTTGGACACACGAACACGATATTGACATCACGTGTGATTCCGGCTCCATCCCCGAGTCCACGAAAATTGATCTCAGTTAGCAATTCTGATGTCATGGGGCATCTGGACTTAGATGGGCGTCTTTCATCTAACGGGACTTTTACTGTGCTCTCATATAATATTTTGGCGGATACATATGCTACGAGTGATTTATATGGTTATTGTCCGTCATGGGCGCTTTCTTGGCCTTACCGTAGACAGAATTTGTTACGGGAAATAGTTGGCTACCGAGCTGACATTGTTTGTCTTCAAGAGGTATATCTGCTGTGCGCATTGTCAAACTTAGAATGTTAGTATGACAATATCATCCGGCATTCTATTTGTTTAATTACCTTGGGGTCAAATTATCGAAGGATTAATAAATAATACTATTTGTTCACACCTTTTTGACCTAATTTGGGAGACTTCTATCCTCATAACTTTTTCCGCCTTTTTATTATTTACAAATATGTCATTTTTTGTCAGAAATTGTTGTATCAATAAACAACTGGTGATTTGATTATTACAAATTCAAGAAACTGAAGCACAACTGAATCCTATCTGTTACGCCTATTTTATGACGGCTGATCATTCAATGTTCAGAATTCAAATCTCATCATAACTATTAAGATGCACATTTTAACACCCCCTAATCTGATTTTGATTGCCTAAAAAGTTATGCTAACATTTACTTCTTCTCAGGTTCAAAGCGATCATTTCGACGAGTTTTTTGCTCCTGAGCTGGACAAACACGGCTATCAGGCTCTATATAAGAAGAAAACAGCAGAGGTATGTTCAAATCCCTTCATTTGTTTTATATGCTGTTATGATCCTTCATTATTAATTCTATTGATCGCCGTTTGCAGGTTTTTAATGGAACTATAATGACTATTGATGGGTGTGCCACATTCTTCCGCAGAGATAGATTTTCTCATGTCAAAAAATATGAGGTAGACATATGTTTTTAATATGAGGCAGACATATGAGTTAATCATTTTTTCTAACAGAACATGATGCTGAGCATGTAGGTTGAGTTTAATAAAGCTGCACAATCGTTAACTGATGCTTTGGTTCCTAGTGCTCAGAAGAAAACCGCTTTAAATCGGTTGGTCAAGGTATCTTGCGTATAGTTCTCTGCCTCGTAACTGCTGATCAAATGTTATGGTTCTGATGAAAAATTCATGGTGTGTAACAGGATAATGTTGCTCTAATTGTTGTTCTAGAAGCGAAGTTCAGTAACCATGGTGTTGATAATCCAGGAAAGAGACAACTTGTTTGTGTGGTAAGATATATCAATTTGTGTAGATGTTATACATTGAGGGTTTAAATGCCATTTATAATTAAAAACAGTAATAACTTCGATAAAATGTAAATCTATGAATAAAGTTTTTTTAGGAAACTATAATATTTGCGATTTTTAACTTGTTGACATGTTCAACTTACTATGTTTTTCTGTTAGCTAAATCTTATGATTTATTGGACCAATTTGAGATGAAAACAAAACCCAAGTCGACCCGTTGATAAGTAAAAAATTTGAAACTGTCCCCCTACATGTTGGCTTGGAATCTTGTATCACTTGTTAAAATTCATATATGTCTTGGATTTTCCGCAGTCTTGATGTTTCTTTTGTGTTTAGGCAAATACGCATGTGAATGTTCAACAAGATTTAAAGGATGTCAAACTATGGCAGGTTATATTCTCAGAAGCTCTTATCTCTTACCCTATGACTGACTAATTAGAAAAAGAAATAGGCATTATGCTTTTTTAAAAGTTCCTTGGTTGTTTGCTGCGATAATCCAGGTTCATACTTTGCTGAAAGGTTTGGAAAAGATAGCTATGAGTGCGGATATACCAATGTTAGTCTGTGGGGATTTTAATTCAGTTCCTGGAAGGTATGTGGTCTATTTCTCTACTCATCAAGAATTATAATGGTTATAATTACCCAGTTTATATAAAAAAAATCCATCTGTTTTATGGAAAGTAGATCATTTATTATTCAAATTTGATTACAGTGCTCCTCATGCACTTCTGGCGATCGGGAAAGTTGATCCAATGCATCCAGATTTAGCCGTAGACCCTCTTGGAATTCTGAGACCAGCCACTAAATTGACTCACACCCTGCCTTTGGTAACTCATCTATATATATTCAGTCATTTCTTAGTTTTCTTGCACATTCCTGATGGTTCTCTTGAGTTCGAATCTAATGATCATGGGTCTGTGTTTTGCAGGTTAGTGCATACTCGTCTTTTGCAAGAATTGGAGCAAATCATGGTTATGAGCAACAAAAAAGGAGAGTGGATCCTGCTACAAATGAACCTCTATTTACAAATTGCACTCGGGACTTCATTGGTACACTGGATTATATATTCTACTCGGGTATGTTTCCAAATTTAAACTACTAGCTGCCTTTTGTGTTATCCCACCTGAAACCTAAATAAGCGTTTATCATCTTTTTTCTGTCTAATGCTTCGATCTGTAAATTTATGAATTTACATGTATGGTGGTTACAGCGGACACCTTGACAGTGGAATCGTTGTTGGAATTACTGGAGGAGGATAGCTTGAGGAAAGATACGGCACTTCCTTCTCCTGAATGGTCATCTGATCACATTGCACTCTTGGCTGAATTTCGGTGCAAGCCTCGAATTAGACGTTGATCATTTTAGGTAAGTATCCGATCTCTTCAATTAGAGTTGTCAAAAGTGCTGGTCATAACAATTTAATACCAGACAAAACAAGCTGGGTTGGATCCACCAGCAAACTCGTCACAATTCATTTAGGCTTATGGTTAAATAGTTTGTTAAATATGATTGATACCATAAAAGTATTCAACTTTTTTAATAAAGTGATTTAGTAGGTTTTTTATATGATACCTGGCCTGTTTTGTGTTTAGTCAAGTCTTCTAGCTTAACTCGTTGGCGATGCATACATAACTGGATCGACTTGCTTTTAGGTAGTTGGGTTGGAAACCGTGACCTTTTAATGTTTATAACTGAGTTTTGATTACTTCCCATCTTCCCTTGATCGGGCACTTCTGGTAATTCGCCCTATGCTACTCCAGTGTGGCATGATAAATCTAAGAATTGATTACAGGTGGTGGGTTGATTGACGGGTCAAAAGAGGTTTTTGAGTACACAAAAAACGGGGTGGGGGCAAAAACTTAGTTATCCACTTTTTAGTAGTTCCGTAAATAATCAGTCAATACTCGATATGAATGCAGACATATATAATCCAAGTTTTATTTAATACAATTTGGATAATATATGGTTTGTTTGATTCATGTCCTTTTTAATCCAAATTAAGCCCCTGGTCATTTGTGGACTTTTTCATAACCTGATAGAGCTGAGTGGGGGAGGCGATACTAGTTTCTAGGTCAAATAGAGGCTTTACTTCAGGGCAAACACCTGTATAAAAGTGACTAATAAGCTATGAATTGACCCATTTATAGGCGATAGGGTCGAAATTGCTACCTTTAGGAAGAAATATATGTTGACCATATAAGTTTGATTCCAAATGTGCTTTGATTTCGTAATTACACACCATCTTACTGTTTTGTAAATCTGCAGGTTTGGTGGAAAACCGAAGATAGAAGTAAAGAGAAAGCAATGATGGACAAAAGTCAGGAACTGTAACAGTAGATCGATGGAGCGCCATCTGTTGGGATGATCCATTCTGTATCATGCTACTACCCTTTGTCCTATACAAGTCTTATTTATTTTTAGTTTCTAACTTTCTTTTTCATAGAAAGATAATTTAAAACGATATCAGAGGTTTTCAATATAATAGCCATGAGTATATGTTTCTTTATTTGATTGCCTCTCGTCATTAGATTTCTGTGATATAAAGGTTATTACTTGACTGACATTGCTAAAGCTAATCCCTAAAACTTGTAGGAACTTTTTTAATGTGTTATGAATGCATTGTTACAAGTAGTGGCTAGAGTAAAATAAGTAAAAAGGCTCATATTCCATTACTTTATAAATATAAAAAGCTCATAAAGAACAAGGTCCCTGAAAATTCCATTACTTTTGTCCTTACATTTGGCTTTATTGGTCGAAATCCATTACATTTGGGCATGATCTGCTTCATTTCAGTATTATAGCCCATAAGAAACAAGGTCACTGAAAATTGGTGATAAACACATACTGTAGCTAGTAATAAGTAAAGTAAAGTAACACCCAATATCGTCTTTCACGGGTTATGGGTCCCAAAGATAGAGAGACTGGTTCCGGTTTTATCAAAGATAGAGAGACTTGTTCCGGTTCTATCAAAAGATAGAAAAGGATCTCCGGCGTTGCAAGGAGTGTAGCTAGTAATAAGTGATCTCTAAAGTATAAGATTTTTCTACATTCTAATGTTGTAAGGTGAACTATGAGATTATGCTTTCAGCAACTAATAATCACAAATGGGGACCATAAAAGAATCGCACAAATTATAATCCCTTGCCCAGCCTTCCCGAAACTTGCAAATACTGTCCCCATTAGCGACACTGATAGAACCGGAACAAGTCTCTTTATCTTTGATAAAACCGGAACCAGTCTCTCTATCTTTGGGACCCATAACCCGTGGAAGACGATATTGGGTGTTACTTTACTTTACTTATTACTAGCTACACAGTATGTGTTTATCACCAATTTCCAGTGACCTTGTTTCTTATGAGCTATACTGAAATGAAGCAGATCATGCCCAAATGTAATGGATTTTGACCTATAAAGCCAAATGTCAAAAGAAATAGCCTCAGTTTTTCTCACAAATCGATAATTTTTACTTAACACTCTGAAATGTCCTTGAAGAATTACTGTTACAAATGCTCACAAACCAATCACTGTGATGTCTAAACACATACAAAACTTTGAAATTTAAACAAATGGGGGATCTATTATACAGCATCTACTTCTGGGATCTTGATATCAACGATACGCTTTCATAATTGGTTCTAGCATAATTCAAACTAGGTTTTCTAGATAAAGCTCAAACGGGACTTGTGGAGATTTGCTTAGGGAGCTTGAGACTCTGGGCCTGCTGGTCTTGAATTGTAAAGTGGCTGCAAAGCCTTGACAACAATCGTCATATTTGGTCTGAAATCGGCCTCGTATTGAACACATAATGCTGCAACTGCTGCCATCTGAGTATGGAGAAAAACCATAAACAATTAGAAAATGTAATGAAAGTGGCGATTTTGACCCTTGTAAACTCGAAAAACCTTGGTTTAGGTTACGTTTTATCTTTAACATGCTAAATACACAAAACAGACGGCTAGCGTAAAAAATCGAGGGTCAAATACTCCGAACGTGTCAAAAGTTCATTTTAGTGTCGTTCATAAATAGTTGGACCGTGTATTGAAATAATATACTAACTGGTATTGTCATATTCGGAACGTCAGTAATTTCTAAAGAAAATCTTACACCTTTGGGATAGAAAGTGTTCCGTGTCAGCATAACCCAACCGGTTCTGTTTTGACCAGTACAACAATTACCCGTCTAGTAGTTATGAAATGTACCTTAGCAACTGCCTTTGGAGGATAGTCATTATTTAACTTTGGATCAATACATTGCTTTACTTTGTCCTCACTTAATCTTGGAGTTGCCTGGAGAAAGCATAACATAAGCACATTGTGAGCACACATACAATGTGTCCGAAATGAGGAATACATAGAATGTATACTTTATCTGTCACAAAATTAAATGGAATGAGGATGTAAAAAAGGTTATCAGTAGCAAGACATACCCAAGTAACGAGACTCTGTTGTCCTTTGGGCATTGTGTGATCAACAGGTTTCCTTCCGGTCAGAAGTTCTAAAAGAACAACACCGAAACTATAAACATCACTCTTCTGAGTTATCTGCCCTGTCATTGCATACCTGAATCAAAACATGATAAGATACACATGAATCGTCTTTTAATGACTGTAATCAATGATCATGAGAAACAAATTCGATATAGGGGACAACAAGTCAATAAGTCACGGGTCAATCCATACAGACCCTACCTGTTTTGACCCACCTTAGTTTTCCTAGTTGGGCCAAAGGCGATAGATACCATTTATATAATTTATCAGAAATAAATAGTAAAATACTACAAATAGTGAGCAAGCACTCAGTGTACGTCGTAAATAGCCTTGAAGCAAAACCACGGCAACTCTAGGTCCCAAATTTGTAACTATTTGCTCACAAACATGTCCGATTTGGGGTTTGAGCTGTGTTCTAACTAGAACGTGTCAAATTTCTAAATTAGCTAACATGGGAATGTGTCAAACTGGTTATAAAATCAACCAAAGTGTAACACCACTGGCGTATCTTTCGACTTCTACTAGAAAGTATGAAAACCTACAGAGCTTCATTTGTTGTATATAGTAGATAATTAGATGAGTATTACTTACTCTGGAGCATGGTAGCCAAAAGTTCCTAACACTCTAGTCGAATGCAATCGAGCTGCAGTATCAGAAGACTGATTGCTCAAATTGAAATCAGCTATCTTGGTTTGAAAATCATCAAACAATAAGACATTGCTAGAACGAACATCGCGATGGACAATTGAAGGCTGAACCTTTTCATGTAGAAACTCAAGACCTTTTGCTGCGCCATACGCAATTTTAACTCTCTCTGTCCAGCTGAGAACTGGACCAGGTTCCGCCCCTTGCACACCCTTTCTTCCTTTAAATACAGAGAAAAAGACACCAAGTTCATCATAAAATTTGAGACCAGAAATACAAAATGAATTGTGAACGGTGAAAGGGTTTTTCTTCTGTACCATGTAATACATCATGCAACGAACCCATGGTTGCATATTGATACAGCAAGATGCGATTGTTTGCTTCCAAGCAATAACCAAGCAACTCAACAAAATGTTCATTCTTAAGCCTCGAAACCATGGATAACTGCATAATATTCACAAATGGTGGAGCATGTATATTAGTACTGATTGATGATGTCACTCTTTGTTGAGAACTCTTAACCAAAGATAAACAACACTGCTTAGGGATGTCATTCCCTTTCGAAAGTTTTATAAAATCTCAGATTATCAGAATCAGATAGAGACTCGACTATAATTAAACAAGCTTTGAGATATAGTGTTTGGATGTGCTTTTGCTGTTTATAATTCTGATATAAGTTGTATCAAGTGTTTGAAGAATGCTGATCGTTTAAGAAATAGTAACACAATACGTAAAATGATCCAAAAGGAGAAAGGATATTCACATATTCTACACAATAAGACCCTACAATCCAAGACTCATAATAGACTCATTCATGTTTCAAATCAGTTTCGAATATTGTGTGATTAAATCAAGACAATTCACACCTGTGACCCAAATTCGTGATCGGGCTCATTTGAAGAGCTAGTATCAAACTTCTTTACTGCTGCTTCTTCTCCACTACTTAACTTCCCGTAAAAAACACGACCATAAGAACCTTCACCAACTAAAGCCTTTGTACCAAAATTACCCGTCATCCTATTTAACTCATTCAACGTAAATGCTGGTTTATCAACCTGCAAGGGCTTTTGTGGACCTCCATTTCTTGCAGCTCCTGAACTCCTCGGCTCTCCTCTATTACTCCCTAGAACACATAACTTTAAAAAGTCAAACGCCACATAATTCGGTCATGTCATCAAAAACCCTTACAATAACCTTAACTATTTGGTCTGCAAATGATAAAATATGGAGCTTATTATTACCTCCATGAGGCGGTCCACGAGGTGGCGCTGTAGCAATGTTGTTCGAA
The DNA here is from genome assembly GCA_025667525.1 of Glebionis coronaria. Lineage (NCBI taxonomy): Eukaryota > Viridiplantae > Streptophyta > Magnoliopsida > Asterales > Asteraceae > Glebionis > Glebionis coronaria. The sequence continues at coordinate 169,681,347 of CM046882.1, read as the reverse complement.
GGTGTACCACCATAAGCATCCTCTTCGCCACCTCCACAACAAGACATCCTCTAAATAAAACTCACGCAAACGGGCAATATATGTTATCTAATCAACAAACCATACACCACTTTTTTCTATGATTTCACCTAAACAAAAAATTCCTGCATAACCCAAAATTTAACAAATTAATCTAATTGCATTTGCAACACATATGTTTCCACCAATAACATATCGATATAATGGAAGATTTTCGACAATCGTAAACCCTTTGAAGCGTTCAAGACGAAAAACACATTAAATGTACATGAACATACCTGAAAATTCAAAATTTAACGCCAAGAATCAAGATTTTCGACGGGAGGAGAGGATCAAAGCAAATTTGTTTATAAATATTTGGGATTTTTTTTGGTGTGATTAATTTCTCTCTCCTCACAGTGGCAAGATTGAGGAAAGAAAGAAAAATGAAAAACACAAAGATTTTTTTCTTGGGGGGGTTGGCGGGAAAAGCGGTTAATGTTTTTTTCTGAAGTGTGTTGACAAAAGAAACACTTATATATTTATATATGTGTGTGTGTGTTAATGGGCTTCATGGTTTGCACGTTGATAAGAATAATACTTGTAATGATTTCAGATGATTATGGGTTGGTTGTCGGATCCATCATTCTAATACTATATTGTTGACATAGGTTTTTATGTGAGTGTGTAACAAGAGGTTTAAAAGAATTTGGGCCTACAACTTTTCCCCACTAAGAAGCACAAAAAGAAAAAAAACACCATAGTCTCTTGCATGCACAAGCTCGCTGTTTATATTCCATTCTGTTAGAGATACTTTTATTTTAATGGGAATAATGTTAGCAAGACAATAACAACGTAACTACTACTAACTAACTAACTAGGTGCATGTATTCAGGATTTCAAGGGGTGCAAATTTTGTTCCTTAAAATGTTTTGAATTTGAAAAAAAAAAAAAAACCCCTCAGGTGGTGTTTGGTTGACTATTTTTAAATTATGGAAATTGAATATGCTAGAATTAATATTTACTTGAAAAATTAAAATTCTATCATTTAAAAGACTTTTGCCTGTTTGATTGCAAATTTTTGAATTATCAAAACTACATTGTGCATATTATCAGACTTCTAGTGCATATTATCATTGGTATTCATATAATTTATTAGTAAAGTATTTGTTAGATTCAATTTATTCATTGTTATAACCGAAAATAATCAACATTTTAAACAGAAAACCGCAAAAGCCACAATTATTATATAAGTCACAAGTAATGTTCGGTGCGGTTAAAAACCGCAAAACCGCAGAAACCGCAAAAAACCCGCAAAACTGAAATCGCGGTTTTTGGTTCGGTGCGGTTTCTATCAATATAAAAACCGCGAGTGCGGTTGCGGTTCGGTTTTAGTCAAAAACCGCACCAAACCGAACCATGCTCAGCCCTAATTATGAGACCTAACATATTTGGAAGTATGTGAATATAATATAATTTTTTTTATTGTGGGACCTTGTATTAAATTATTATAGTTACTTTTAAAAATTTGGAATTATTCGTTTGTTTATTTGTTAATGGGACCAGACATTTCACTTGTATCTATAGCAAATTAAAATGACTGTCATGTTGAGGGAAATTTAATTTGCTCACTTTGACTCATTTATAGAATATTTAAATTCCTTATTGTTACAACCAAACAAGATATTTTGGGTAAATTAAAATGAAAATTGCTTAGAATTTCTCCAAATTACTTGAACCAAACAGCCCCTCGGAGTAAAGCTGTTGCAAATATGCCCCCGAACATCTTATTTTCTTGTGAAAACACTCCTAAGACGTTAAAAAATTTACTTCCCCCTCCCCCCGTTAACCCCGTTATCTCCCTCACATGCCACGCACGTGAGGACATTTTTTTGTCATTTCCATTAGTCCCTATCGCGTCAGCCCATCCCCCACCTTTCGTTTCGTGCTAAACTCGTCCCCGAAACCTTTTTCCCGGTTAAAAATTTGCTTTGAGATCTGAATTTGCAATTTAAACTATTCATCATTTATGTTATATACATCATCTCATTTTCTTCCCTCAATATGTATCTCACAAGAAGAACAATAATAAAAAAATGGATAAGTTTTGGTCAAATCGCTCTCGCGGTATCACCATCCCTGATTTGGGTCTCCTTTATGGTAAGCTTCGGTCTCATTTAAGTCTTCTATATGGCAAGCTAAGTTTGGATATTCTCATATTCTTATGTACATTGCCTAGTTAATGATTATGCATGTTTCTTTTTTATTTTTGTTGTACAAAATCGAATCAAAACTTCTTTACTGTGCAAATTCATTACAATGGTGAATTTACCTCACTACCAGGAAGAATATATCATTTTTGTAACACCCCATTTTGATAAATGGAATATCACAGGATAATTATAGCATGTTATCAAAGCATACAAGGTAAATGTCTAAAACATTAAATGACCATAAAAGAATCCAGAAACAAACATCGGATCCACATAAGCTCCACACATGAAATGCATAAGTATAGAATGTAAGGAAAGGACTAAACAATGACCAGTACAGCAAAAGTATGTAAATGCATTAAAGAATGAACGGAAGCTGGCGCCTCATTCCATGCACGTACTCTTGGATTCCTAGCTTTGCCCTTTAGTACATGTCGTATTGGGACATGGAAAGAGAAATACGGCTGAGCAATACTCTCATTGTGTGGATATATATATAACATAGAATGTAAAGCATAAACATAAGCATGTAATGAATGGAAATGAATAGCATAGCAGCGGAATATTTATATGTCCTGGAAAACCTAGTTTAAGTTCATAAAACTGATTTATATTTCTGAAAAGACTTATGTTTAGTTTATCTTGAAAATCTGTATTTTAAATATGCCGAGAGCCCATATAGGTCATGTTATATCCACGTGTATGAATACTTGGAGGGGTGACCTCGTCATGCAATTAGAGGGGCTGCCTCTAATTGATATATAAAATGAGTGGAGGGATCAGCTCCTGTAACGAATGCAAGGCACACACCACAGTTACCATGAAATCATACTACTTGTCCTAGGATGCACCCATTCTCCCCACATGATAATAATAATACTGGCCAAAACTGTAAAGGGACGCTGCAAGCAATCACTCTCACCGCATAAGAGTCATAACACCGTGCCTCCAGTGCTATGGTTATGGAACCCCCATAACTAGGTGAAACTGGCATGCATGTATATAACTCAGGCAATCTAAAATAATCATACATATACTGATGTGTTTAAGACACTTAAACTACTAGGAAAAACAGATGGCTGCAAACGGGAAATCCTAATATAGGAAGAAAGATGTCCTTACTAAAGGACGAAATATCCGTACCTTATGTCCAGTAAATGAAGACGAAAACGAACGTAGATGATCACTCCGACTTCACAATAGCTACATAATAAAGGGACATGAATAATAGTCGATCTTACTTATACATACTTGTTATTTACTTGACATATTCATACTTATTATACTTGTTCTTGTCTTGTCTTGTTAGCCTCAAAATATTGAGTCAAACAAGAATGTTCGGTCATAGGTTTCTATTGTAATATTTATTAGAACGTTGTAATAAGTAGTTATTTAGTCGTGGTTCACGGGCTTGGATTTAAACTAATTAAAGTCCAAAAGACAAGCCCGGCCCAATATATAGTCCATTAAAGCCCGCATGTGGGTGGACTATATATACTACCCTCCTAGCATGTTAGGAGGGTGGATGGTCATTTGTATTTCTCACTTCTCTCTAATCTAATCTCACCAAGTTCACACACTTCTCTCTACTTTCTCTCTCTACTTTCTCTCTCTAAAATTCTTCTCATATCTACCTTTCTTTCATAAGTTCGTGTATTAGAAGATCATATATTAGGGACAACAATTGGTATCAATCGCCACGGGGTAGATTTGTTATTGGTTGTTCTTCTTATATTTGATTCGTGTGATTTCTTCCATAAATCAACTCGAATTCAAATTTTTTTGTGGTTTTCGTGTTCTTTATCTTGCTACAAATCATCTATATACTTGTTCTAGAGATTTGGTTGTTTTGGTTTGGTAAAAATCACGAATTTGTTGCCTAAAAGTTGCTAATTTGTTGCCTAAAAGTTGCCAAAAACCGTTGCCTAAAAAGTTGGAAGAAAAAGCACCATTATTGCGACAGCTTGAATTTAGGAAAGGAGAGTACGATTTCGATCGCAATAACCCTAGGGTTTTACTTTGCGATCAGTATTGCGATAGCCCCTTATTCCGATCTGCACATTCCGATCGTTATTGCGATCTGGATTGCGACGGATTTAAGGCAAATCTTGAAACGTTACTCTGCCCACATTGCGACAGCCACATTCCGATCTGGGATTTCGATACGTAGACATTGCGATCTGAACATTCTGATCTGGGATTTCGATAGGTACACATTGCGATCTGAACATTCCGATCTGGAGGATTCTGACAGGTGCACATTGCGATCTAAAGGACATTCTGATCTAAGAAACATTCCGATGGGTATTCCGATGGCACATTCCGATGGACATTCCGATGACATGTTTAGCTAAATTTTGTTTGATTATTTTTTAGATTTAGCCACCATCTAGACTAGTTTCGGAACGTAGTTTACACGAAGATCAAAAAAAAAAAAAAAAAAGTTAAAATTTTTCCGTCAAGTAAATTCAAATTTTTTCCATACTAGTTTTAGGACATTTCTAGCTCGATTTCAAATTTTGGCGATTACAAAATTTTTGGACTACCGTTTTAGTCGGACTGGAGAATTTATTGTCGGCCTGGAGAAAAATTGCAATTTTCGGAATTTAAACCACAACAACAATCACAACAAATCTACTTAAGATCCATATTCACTTCATCATTTCAGAGAATATTGAGATGGATTCTACTGCCGAATATCGTGTGACGAACAACAACATAATGGTGGCGGGTAACAAAGAGAGACCACCAATGCTTGTATCTGGACGGTATGCTCAATGGCAATCACGTTTCATACGATATCTTGATACAAGACCTAATGGTGATGCCCTGAGGAAATGTATTACTCATGGACCATATATATTTAAGAAGATCTCAGTTCCTCCAAGAGCAGCCACAGATACTACTGATCCAATACCTGCAAGTGAACGTGATGAAACAAGAGCTGATCTCACACCTGAAAATTGTGCTTGGCATGATGCGGAGAAGGAAGCCATCTATATGGTTTTAAGTGGGATTGGAGATGATATTTACTCCACGGTTGATGCATGCCCGACAGCACATGAAATGTGGACTGCTATTGAACGCTTGCAACAAGGAGAATCACTCAACAAACAAGATGTCAAAACAAACTTGTTTTGGAATTTTGGCAAGTTTACTTCAAGGGATGGAGAATCAATTGACTCTTACTACTCCAGGTTTTATAAGATGATGAATGACATGACAAGAAATAACCTGCAAGTCTCCACCATGCAAGTTAATGTCCAATTTCTTCAACAACTTCAACCCGAGTGGACACGATTCGTCACTTTGGTGAAACAACAAGAAAAGTTAGACGAGGTCTCATATCATCGACTTCTTGAAGCAATTTCAGAATGAAGCAAATGAAATTCGAGCTGAACGTGTTGCCAAGACGGCTAATCCACTTGCTTTAGTGACTACCACTCAACATGTTCAAGATCCTCACTCTCGTGCTCCTAAGCCATACTCCAATACATCATCTTCACCACGATATTCCACATCATGTAAGTCTTCATCTTCCACAAAATCTCGAGGTAAAGCGCCAAGAGCACCATCACCACCATCTGAGTCCTCATCTGAAGAAGATAGTGATGAAGACCAAGCTCAAAAGAACCGAGAGATGAAACAACAAATTGCTTTCATAATGAAGACTTACAAGAAAATCTACAAACCCACCAACAACAATCTTCGCACATCATCTAACACCAAGAACCGATATGTTGAGAGTCCTCCAAGGTATGACACACGTCGACGTGGTGAAAGTCCTTCTAGGTATGATCGACATAATCCAACACATGTTGAGGGTTCTGCAAGATATGATCGACAAACTGCAAAGTATGATACTCAGAGGATTGCTGCTGCTACTGGGAATAGGGAAACGGTTGGAAGTCAAGTGGTTCAGCAGGGCGGGATTCAATGTTTTAATTGCCAAGGTTATGGGCATATGGCAAAGGAATGCAGGAAGCCGAAAAGGGTTAGAGACTCCAGCTATCACAAGGAAAAGATGCTGCTATGCAAGAAGATGGAAGCAGGGGTTAAATTGTCAGCTGAGGAAGGAGCAATGCTTGATGATACTGATGATGAAGATTCTGATCAAGAGCTTGATGCACATTACTCGTACATGGCAAAGGTTGAAGAAGTTCTCAAAGTCACTGAAGATGACAATGGTCCTATATTTGACACTGAGCCAATCGATAAGGTACACACTACTGATGAATATAATGTGTTTGGTGATATTCCTGAGCATAGTGATCTACCCAATGCCATTAATGACACGTGTATGATGGAAACGGTTGATAGCAATACCACACCCGATTCATCAGACATGTGCAATAATGAGTCTGAGGATGATCAACATGCAAATGAATATGATGAAGAGGAACGTATTGCGCTTGCTAATTTAATTGCTACTTTACAAAAGGATGTCACTGAAAATAAAAAGAGTCAAAAGCAATTAAAGAAGGCAAACGCTACGCTCACTCAAAGCTTTGAAGAATGCAAAGCTGCTCTTATCAAATCTACTGAGATGACTGAAACCTATAGAGATGAGCTCCTTCAGAAAACCAAAGAGCTTGAGGGGTATAAGGGAAGTGCGTTAAAAAGTCAAAAGGACGATTTTGAAAACAAATATAATACAACTCTTGAGTTATTAGCTAAAGAGAAGCGTCAATATAATGTTTTCTTAATGGATGAACGTCAAAAAACGTACCTTGCCAATACCAAAGTTAATGAACTTGAACAAAAGCTCTCTATGACCACTACCGATTCTGCTAAAATTCTAGAGGATAAGAAACAAGAGGTAGATGCGTTAAAACAAGACTTCAAAAGTAGATATGATAAAGAAACCGAAAAAGTTACAAAACTAGAAGCACAAGTCGACTTTTTGAAGAACGTTGTTTATAAAACGCATGATTCTATTCAATCCGTAAGAATGCTAGCACCTCCATCGATGTTTAAGGGTCAAGCTAGCTTTGCAAGTCCTGAGTACCTTGCCAAAGCTCAAGCTGCGAACCCGCATCTTTATCTTGATGAGACTGAAAGGACAGATCTTGATTGCATACCTGTTAGTGCCAATAGTGAAGAGACTGCCCTTTGGGATGCCGATAGTCAACCACTTGTTAATAAGGAGTTTGTGAAACCTTATAATTATGCTTATGAGAATAGTCTTTATGGCCTGTTCAACAAACAAACTCAGAAAACTCGTGAGGAAGTGTTCTTAGAATGCAAACAAAAGAGAATTCAATGGAAGAAAGCATTTGCCCCTAAGAAATCTAATGTTTACAAATACATAAACTACCTCCCTCTAGATGAATCTAAAAGCAAGAGTAGGAAAACATTAGGTATTCTTAAACACCACATAGATAATGTTAAATCTATTGTTGAAAGAGACTGGGCAAAACGTGAAAATGCTGAGTGGACACGTCCGATTCCTCACGATATTACCTTGCTTGTTAAAGAACTCTTAATTCCAAACACAGCGTTGATTAAAGAAACTGTTCTTCAACTTGAGGAGTTCATTCGGACTGAAATGTTTGATGATTTAAAATATGTTGAATCTATTGAGAAACACATTGATGATCTTCAAATGGAGAAGTCTGATTTCTCAGATGAATATGATTTACTCTTGCAAGAATGCGTTTCTAAAGATGTTATGTGTGCTTATTTTACATCTTGTGCTGATATTGATGAATATTCTGAAGTTGCATGCCAATATCTTGATAAGATCAAAGAATGTGAACGTCTTGAAATTGAGCTTTCGAAACGAAAAGAAAATGTTGACAAAAAGGCTTTTGAGTTACTTCAACACAAAACTGATTTCCTTCAAAAACATTGTCATTCACTTGAACTTGCTTTGCAAAAAGATGTTGGTCGTTTTCCACATGATAATAAATTGCAAGAAAAACTTTCCCAAACATTTCGAGAAATGAATGAACAGAATTTGGAAATTAAAGGGTTGAAAGCTCAACTACAAGACAGGGACAGAGCGATAGCTGAGTTGCAGAAACTCATTGCTAAAATGGGTGGGAAAATTGTGGAACCTAGCATTAAGAAAAATGTTGTTAGACAACCCAATGCCTCTAAAGAGAATAGATCCTCTATCTTGGGAAAACCATCTGCTTTATCTAATTCCTCGTTTGCAAAACCTGTGTTTGCCCCCAAGATGGATGGAAAGGAAAGGTTACCACAAACTCAACCCATAAGGAATCCTGTAGCACCAAGCGTTAAGCACAATAATGTGATTAAACCAGGGATGTATAGAATGCCCACTAAGCCCACAAACAAAGATACTCACTCGCCTCAGACTTCTAGAAACACTAATATTCGTGTGTCTTCTACTACAGGAATAGTCTCCACTACTAGTGTTAGCCGGCCTCAGCTTAAGAGCACTCAAGCGAATGATAAGGTCTGGAAACACAAGAATCAAGGGAAGATGAAGCAAGTAGAAGAACACCCTAGGAATTTGAATGTTTTTAAGAATAAAAAGTCTGTTATCGCATGTAATGACGATCTGAATACTGTGAATGATTTGAATGCTATGAATGTGAAATTTGTTTGTGTCAAATGTGGCAAGTGTGCTAATGCTAATCATTCTACGTGTGCTATAAATAAAGTCAAAGGCGTAGGTACTAGAACTAAGAAGCAAGTTGCAATGCCTATTAGAGCTAGTAAACCCAAACGCAAAGTGAACCATTCTGGTGCAACCCCCACTAAGAAAAGTAATGCATCAGACTCCACCACTAAGAATCCTAGAAGCAAAATTAAGGAATTATATGAGTCTGCCAGTAAGTCTTGGAAATGGTGGTTTGCTAATCAATGTCCTCCCGGATATAAATGGATGCCTAAAGTTAGGACAGAAAATGTGAAAACGAGTGTTAGTTTGCCTTTAAATGTTGATAAGGACACTAATGATTCTACTATCACAACTACTGTGGTATCCAATTTAGCAAATGCTCCATCGTGTTCTAACTCTTCTGCAGATGATACAAATAATTCTCTTCATAATGGACTCCGGATGCACGAAGCACATGACGGGGAATCTCAAGCTTCTAATTAACTTCGTGGAGAAGTTCCTAGGTACGGTCCGATTCGGAAATGATCAATTTGCACCGATCCTAGGATATGGAGATTTGGTTCAGGGGAATATTACGATTAAAAGGGTATACTACGTCGAAGGGCTCAATCACAATCTTTTCTCGGTTGGTCAATTCTGTGATGCGGATTTGGAAGTTGCTTTTAGAAAGAAGACATGTTTTGTTCGTGATTATGATGGGAATGACTTACTTACCGGTACACGGGGTACTGACCTTTACACAATTTCACTTCAAGACACAACTTCATCAACTCCAATTTGCTTCATGGCTAAAGCTTCAACGACTCAGGCATGGTTATGGCATCAACGTCTTTCTCATCTCAACTTTGATACCATTAACTTGCTTTCCAAGAAAGATATTGTGAGAGGCCTTCCAAGCTTGAAATTCATCAAAGATCATCTTTGTTCTTCTTGTGAACTTTGTAAAGCTAAACGAAGTAGCTTCAAAACAAAGACCACACCAAGCTCTAAAGGACGGTTAGATCTTCTTCACATGGATCTGTGTGGTCCCATGCGTGTTCAGAGTATCAATGGCAAGAAATATATTCTAGTAATAGTCGATGATTACTCAAGGTACACATGGACTCATTTCTTGAGATCCAAAGATGAAACTCCCGACGTTCTCATCAGCTTCCTTAAATTGATACAACGTGGTCTTCAAGCTCAAGTTAAAGTGGTTCGTACTGACAGAGGTACAGAATTTTTGAAATCTAATCTGAGAAAGTATTTTGAAGCCGAAGGGATTGAACATGAAACATCTATTGCTCGAACACCCGAACAAAACGGCGTTGTTGAAAGATGAAACCGTACTTTGGTTGAAGCTGCTCGAACATTATTATCCGCTTCAAAACTTCCACTATACTTTTGGGCCGAAGCCGTGTCAACCGCATGCTACACACAAAACCGCTCCTTAATTATCCCAAGACACGAAAAGACACCATATCACATAATTCATGATCGTAAACCTTCACTCAAACACCTTCATGTTTTTGGATGTATTTGTTACATTATACGAGATGGTGAAAATTTGGATAAGATGAAAGAAAAAGGTGATGCATGTATTCTTGTGGGATATGCAACTCAGTCTAAGGGATATAGAGTGTTCAACAAAAGAACAAAATTGATTGTCGAGACAATTCACATCCGATTTGATGAATCTCAAGAAATGGCACTTGAACAAAACAGTTTAAGTCCCGATCCACAACGACAAACGACTTCCGTTCAAAACCGCACGGAACTCGGAACTCAAGACCACAGCAATGAACCGTCAAGTTCAACGCTGGTTCCAGAAAATGTTCCTAGAGCTGATATGACAGTCGATACGACAATTGAAGAGTTGGAAATGTTATATGGACCAATGTATGATGAATATTTCACGGGGGAGAAACAAGTTGTATCGAAGTCTTCCGCTGTCACTCATGATATGAATGATGATTCCGATCATCGTCAACAACCGGATACCACTTCATCTACTTCAACACGGGTTGCAGCAGATTTACCTCCTCAGAATATTACTTCAACAATCGATCCTACAACATCCACAACTACTGTCATTGCTCCAGAGAACATAAATCAAGCAGACAATGCATTATCTGATGAAGACGAATTTATCAACCCATTCGGTACACCGGTACACGAAACTGGAGAGTCTTCTACTCGCCATGTTGATCCGTCAAATATGCATACTTTCTATCAACGACATCCTTCAACACATCATTGGACCCGAGATCATCCTCTGGTTCACGTAATTGGAAACCCTTCACAGCCCGTTCGCACAAGACGACAGCTTAACACCGATGCTGATGTTTGTATGTTCGCACTCGCCGTGAGTTCAGCGGAACCGAAAAACATCAAAGAAGCATTAGCTGATCATGCTTGGATTGAATCGATGACGGATGAACTTCAACAATTTGAAAGACTTAAAGTCTGGGAACTTGTTGACAGACCATCCGATGTAACACCATTAAATCTTCGATGGATCTGGAAAAACAAGATGGATGAAGAGAACACGATCATTAAGAACAAAGCTAGGCTAGTGGCTAAGGGGTATGGACAGAAAGAGGGTATTGATTTCGAAGAATCATTTGCCCCAGTAGCTCGTATGGAAGCGGTCAGGATTTTTCTTGCTTATGCGGCACATAAGGGATTCATTGTCTATCAGATGGACGTAAAGACGGCGTTTCTTAACGGTCCTTTGAAAGAAGAAGTCTATGTCACGCAGCCAGAAGGATTTGTCAATCCTCATTATCCTGACAAGGTGTATCGTCTCCACAAAGCACTTTATGGACTCAAGCAAGCTCCAAGGGCGTGGTACGACGAGCTCTCGAAATTTCTGGTATCCAAAGGTTTCTCAAAAGGTTCCATTGATCTAACTTTGTTCACTTATAAATATGGGGATGACATTCTGCTTGTGCAAATTTATGTTGATGACATTATTTTCGGGTCTACAAACCCAAAACTTTCAAAATGGTTTGAAAAAGTGATGCACAGCAGATTTGAAATGTCTATGATGGGAGAACTAAAATTCTTTCTAGGAATTCAAGTTCACCAATCCCCAAGTGGTATCTTCATTAACCAAGCTAAGTATTGTCAAGAGATAATAAAAAAGCATGGTATGACATCATGTGACCCCGTTGGGACACCATTATCAACCACATCCCTAAATGCTGATTTGGAGGGATTACCCATAGATCAAACGAGATATCGTTCCATGATCGGGTCCCTCATGTACCTGACAGCAAGCAGACCTGATATACATCATGCTACATGCTATTGTGCACGATATCAAGCACGACCCACTGAAAAGCACCTCAAGGAGGTTAAACGGATCTTTCGGTACCTTAAGAATACCATTCACATGGGACTCTGGTATCCGAGGGAAACCGGTTTCTTTCTAACGGCCTATTAAGATTCTGATCATGCAGGGTGTCTTGATACACGTAAAAGTACTTCTGGTGGTGCACAATTTCTAGGTCAAGACAAGCTTGTGGGATGGTCTTCCAAGAAGCAGGATTGCACGTCACTGTCATCAGCCGAAGCGGAGTATGTGTCTCTATCTACGTGTTGTGCTCAAGTTCTTTGGATGAGAACACAACTCACGGATTATGGCTTCCATTTTGATAAAGTACCTATGTACTGTGACTCAAAATCGGCCATAGCCATCTCCTGCAATCCGGTTCAGCATTCCCGCACGAAGCACATTGATGTCAGATATCACTTCATTAAGGAACAAGTTGAAAAGGGTATTGTTGAGTTATACTTTGTTGGAACTGATTACCAATTAGCTGACTTGTTTATAAAAGCTCTTTCGAAAGAGAGGTTTGCGTATCTAGTTAGGCAAATTGGTATGAGATGTTTGACTCCAGCAGAACTGGAGGTTCTGGCAAAGAAGCCTGCTTGATTCATCTATCAAACATCTACCTGTAAATATTAATGAAAAAGAAAATACAAAATTAAAAAATCTTTGAAAATCTAAAAAATATTCTTCTCGACATGTCTTTCAGTATCGATAATATGGACGTACCTAGAAATGTCGCTCAATAACGACACGGGTGTGTACATAAAGCTCGAATGAAAGTCGTAAATGTTTTTCAAAACATGTCATTTCTATTTTTTTTCAAAAGGAAATTGTCTATTTTGGACAATATTTCCAACAACGGGTAGAGCAATCTATCACGGGTTGAGCTTGTCACAAAACATTCAACGTTTTGAGCTCAACTCAATGGCTTGTAATCACTTTCAGATTGCAACACGGATCAATATTCACGGGGGAGTGTACGATTTCGTGCTCTTACCCTTAGCAAAAGAAGTTAAATCTTCTTACACTTGAGTGGATTCGTCAAGACATTCAAAGTCTATGAACTCAAGTTTATGCTTTAGAAAAACCTTTCGACAAAAAGAATTGATTTTTCAAAAAGCGTTGAACACAATTTTTTCAAGAATTTTTCAATGATATTCAAAATCTTTCAAAAATTGTGTGTTCAACAACTCCCATCCTCAAAAAGTGAAATGTGGATCATATCCTCACAATGACAACTCAATTGGATCAATTTTTGAGGGGGAGCATTTCAACTTCATGCATAGATTGACACATCTTTCTCCCGAAGATTTTCAAGACTATTTTTCAAAATATATTTTAATCAAATTTGGTATCTCTAATATCAAAAGATTTTATATATTAGAGATAGGGGGAGAAAATGTGATTAAAATGTGATCTAATATAAGACTCAAGCACTTTAACTCTTACCTACATGTGCGAAACACTTTCGATTATCGATGCACATGTGAAGGGGGAGCATTTCTAAAACGACAAAACTAGCAAGGTGTTAAATGTTTTTCAAACACTTTGTTAGAATTTAAAGTGGTTTTCATGGTTACGATCAAATACCCACAACATCTTTAATTCACGACGTTATTGGTGTCAAAAGGGTGGATAGGTTTAAGTCCTATGATCCAACCAGAACCGGAGGGATCTTCCCAGGGACAATCCAATAGATTATTAGAAGTCCTTAGGAAAGATGGAGTAGAATGTGAACGTAGCTGAATGCCGACTAAGTACTGATGCTAGCACTGGAACAATCACAACAAGGTGCTAGTAATGATGTCTTGGTAAGCATTGAAGGGGTTGAAGAATGAAAAAGAAATGTAAGGATAAAGGGGGTAAAGAAAGAAGCCCTCCATACAACTTAGGCAGAAACCGGGTCAACTCATCATGAAGACAAACTCATCATGGACCCAGTGATGTGAAGCACAACCCTTTCCTAGCTACTCAGGCTTCTCTCAAAAGAAGTTTGTTTTATTGTCACGGAGATCAACACGACTTCTATTGACTTTCTCACTCCGAGATTGTTGATATTGAATAGGTGGCATCTGCTCCAGCCTCCGACCACTAAAAGTGCACAAATCGAGTCTAGAGCCAAGAGATCAATCAAATCTCGTTAGGACACACGGATGAAGATCAAGAGAGTCCTACGCTATATCCTTGTGATATTGCTAGAACACTCAGAGTGATACTACTTAGTATTCACAATGATGAGTGGAAATCCTTCCAGTGTTAACATCAAACAGCACCGCGGTAGGTCATATGCAAGATTCTTTATGAATTGAACATATGTAAAACTGAAAAGCAACAGTGGTTTGATTCTGAATTGATTCAAACTCGTTTCAGGTTTCTACGCAATATCTTTATGGTCTTGCCAGAACATTCAGAGTGATATTTATTAATATTCACAGTGACGAATGGAAATCCTTCTAGCGTCAACATTAAACAGCGCTACGGTAGGTAACTTGTGAGATTCTTATGAATCAAACTTGTGTCAACTGGAAAGCAACAATGGTAAGATTCTTTATGAATCAAACTTGTTCCAGGAACTTGAATTGACGACTTTAATCAAGCGGATATTTATCCAATTGATTCACTCTTTATGTTCGCAGTCTTGCTTTGAGACGGTCGAGTAAAGAGAACGGCTAGTACTGCCGCGAAACCCTATCAAGGAGATTCTTAATTGAATCTACCTGATCACAGGTACGATATTTAATATCGTATAACGGTCTTCACCGACCGGAGGTAAAACGCTACCGATTTAGGACGAATGTCAAAGCCATTCTGTCCGTGTCTATGTTTTGTCTCGAGAAGGTGGCGTCACGGTGTACTCAGCAAAGTCAAAGATTCACAACCACATATTCATGCCCAAAGACTTATCCAACAATTGATAGTGTGAGCATGTGGATAAAGACACAAGATCACAAGATGGCAAAGACAAGTCAAGAATGATTTGAAGATCTCAAGACTTAAAGACAAAGTCGAAAGACAACGACAAAGGCTCAAAGATCACAGCATGAAGGAGCAAAACTACTGTTACACGTTCAAGACTCATTTATGACGAAATTCATAAATCTCCATTGGAATCTAAATATCAAAGAGGAATGACCTCACATTGGGGGAGATTGTTAGCCTCAAAATATTGAGTCAAACAAGAATGTTCGGTCATAGGTTTCTATTGTAATATTTATTAGAACGTTGTAATAAGTAGTTATTTAGTCGTGGTTCACGGGCTTGGATTTAAACTAATTAAAGTCCAAAAGACAAGCCCGACCCAATATATAGTCCATTAAAGCCCGCATGTGGGTGGAATATATATACTACCCTCCTAGCATGTTAGGAGGGTGGATGGTCATTTGTATTTCTCACTTCTCTCTAATCTAATCTCACCAAGTTCACACACTTCTCTCTACTTTCTCTCTCTACTTTCTCTCTCTAAAATTCTTCTCATATCTACCTTTCTTTCATAAGTTCGTGTATTAGAAGATCATATATTAGGGACAACATGTCTTAATATATCATGTTTTAATCATGTGTTTCTTATAGTTTCATGTGTTTTCGATTCATGTGTTTCATGTTTTAAGTGTTATTATATTTTTTATAACATAATGAGTAACTATCTAAAAATAGGAGGTTTCTATATATAGTAACTTTCCAAAAATAGCAGGTTTCTAATAACTATGTTTTCACTTAGTTATGAAAGATTCGTTGTTCTAGTCTTTTCAAATTGATTACTAGTAGAAAGTGCGACTCAGTCGTTCTTGGTGGAAAATAAAATGGTTTGGTTATCTATTTTAAACTAAAAGCAAATATAAAAATGTCGTTGAGTAAAAATAAAAGCTTTAAAAATTAAACTAAAAATTACTAGAAAAACACTTGGTAAAAATAGAGATTTCGGGAAGCGTGCAATTTATGGAAATTAAAACGTAATGAACTTAAAACTTGAAAACTTTGTAAATATAAACTAAGACAAAACTTGTTTAAAATAATTCTAAGTGATAATGCGAGAAAAGTTAAATTCGAAAACTAAGATAAATAAGACAAAAACCAAAGTTAGATCACAATACGATCGTAACTTAGATCACAAGATGGATCGTGGTCCCTGATCGCAGTGGTGGATCGCACTCAAGAAGTGAGGGATCGCACTGCTGGATCGTGACTTGGATCGCACCCACTGATCGCAACTACGATCGCAACAAGTGGATTGTGGTCTTTGATCGTAACAACAAGGATCGCAGTCAATGCGATCGTACCAAGGGATCGTGACACGATCGCACCCACAGATCGCAACAAGTGATCGTGGTGTGGATCGTAGCCAATGAAAGAAGTATGGATCGCAGTCAATGCGATCGTATCCAGGAGATCGTACCCAAGGGATCGTGACAGGTAAAACTCTTACAATATTGCGATGGATACAAAAGGTAACAAAGCTGAACCAAATAAGCTGTTAATCCAATAAGCATTTACCAACTCTTAGCCAAGACTAAATAAGCACAAATTCGAAAACTTTTAAAATCTGAAATAGCAAACTTTATGAATCAAACTTTTAAAAACACTAAACTTTTAAGAAAACTTAAAAACCAATAAGCTAAATACGAAATAAGCCAAAAAGCATAACAATCCTTAAGCTTAATCGTATAAGAACTTATATAGGAATAAAAAGATGAACTTTTTAGTCACATAAACATCAAAATCAAACACGAATCAAGAACATTTCGGATCAAAAATAAACCAAAATCAAGAAAGGTAGAAGAAGATTAAAGATTAAAAGCTTAAACTTGAACTTTTGATTAATGAATTTCAAATACAAGGATTAAATAAAGCTTAAACTTGAAAGAAAAGATGAAGAAAAGATGAAAACTTAGTGAGAGAAAGTTAAAACTTTCTCTCTCTAAAAACTAAAGAAAGGAAAAATGAAAAATGCTAAAAATTAACTAACTAACACCCTCCTAATGTGTCATTAGGAGGGTTGATATGAGTGTATTTACTCATATCAATAGTAACTTAAAACAATGAAATATTGCACATAATGTATCAAATATGCCTTGGATATGCTTGTTTCTTGTTTTCATGTGTGTAGGTACCAAGTTCGCGAAAACCGATGAAAACCGACACGAGATTGATGAAAAAGATCGAGGAAGCCAAAATCGAGCTCGATTTAGAGGATTTAATATTTAAATAAGTGATTCAGGCCAAGTGGGACCCACAAATGCTTATTGGGCCTGAAAAGCCTAATATTGATTAAACATGTTTACATTGATGGGATTGGGCCAAGGAAAGCCCAAGAAAAATCCACTTGTTAAATAATGATCGGATTGAGTTTTGGGCCTCAAGCCCAAATGGAAGAAACAAAGGGACGACTGATGGGCCTAGGGTTTTCAGTAAAAGTTTATAAAAACGTTCCTCACATCACATAAAACACAAATCGCTTTATTTTATTTCCCTCACACGTCAATCTTTCATCCACTCGTTTTTTCCGTCCATTTAATAAATTCTAACCGACCCACTCACCAAATATCTTCCATATATATTTAATAAAACCGTTTCACCCACCCACATTAACCCACATACACATTATTTTTATCCTCTCGTTATTTCCTATGTAATGTCTTCTTCCCCACTTCACAAACCCCAAAACCAGTAACAATTAGTTACTGTGTTCAAACCCTAAATCACAAAAAGTTTATCTTTATTTGGGGCTTTTTATTTATTCTTTTAATTCACATCAAAGAGAATAAAACCCCCCAATTTATAGGAAGAGAAGGAATGGTGAGAAAAGGATACGTGGCTGATTTTAATTGGTGTTAACACATCATTCTTTCCAATCCACCAATCAGGGGCCAAGAAAGAAGCACAACTAGCATACGGATGCCACGTTGGCGATCCGTGTGCTAGATTGAATCATCACAGCCTTCCGATCAAAGAAAGAGAGAGAAGATTAAAGATCAATGATCCAGAATCAAAAGGGATATTCCCTAGAATATGCGAATATTCGCTCAAGGAAGCCCTTGGGGGGGGGGGGGGGGGGCTATAAATACCCCCAATTTATCCTGTATTTTTCATCCTTCTTTTACTTTTATTGTTATTCTGTCAAAATAGTTGTAGAATTAGTTCTTGTATTTTTCTTTAAATCTTGTAATTTCTTTTGAAGATTAATAAAAGATTAGTTTAATTCTTCACAAAAGTGTCTCGTTCTATTACTGTTTTAAGTTTTTATGAATAAATTTTATTTACTGTTTTACATGATAACAATTGAGATGTTAGATTTAAACTAATTGATAGTTTAAGTTTGATATTATAAGTAAAAACTGGATAAAATATTTTTCCTACTGGAAAATATTCATAAAAAAGTGGTGGTTCATTTTGGTGACATTCGATGGTGTTGGTGGTTCGAGAGGTAAATGGTGATGGTGGTGGTTCGGTTCGTTTAGACTGCTCAGCGCAGGTCTACTGCCCAACGGTTATCCCATAAGGTGTTATTCTCTTTTCATTTTATGTTTTATTTCTTTCTAGTTTAATTAAATCTGTTCTTTAATTTGACTGTGATGCTGATAATATGATGTTTTATTATATGACGTTATAAGATTACACGTTTGAAAGATTTAATTGTTTTATTCAGTTAGTTTAATTAAATATGCATGAGTAGCTATATGTTTTGATATTTACTGTTGGATTTACAAGTTTTAGATATTTTGAGGATAAGTTTCAGAAATCTGTTCTAGTTGATTTTAGATTGATTTTTACTGAATCATTATCTGCTTAGTTAAATTTGCAAGTTCTTATTCAGACGTTTCATTGTCACTGCTTGAATTAGCTTTAATGGATTTGTTTTAATGGAAAGTGTAGTCTGAATTTTACTTTTAAGTAACTGATAAATTTCTGATGAGTTATTTGGTAGTAAGATTTGCTGATTTATGAAGCTTATGAGATTTATTTGGTCAATTGAGATTTCGTATAGTTTATTTAGAATTGGTGATGATTTTAGTGGGTAAACTGATAAATTTTATTAGTTATTAAGTTTGCTGTTGAACTTAGTTTTGCCGTTTTGCTTAATGTTTTAATTTTTGAAGGTCAACTGCTTATAATTTCTCACTAGTTTGGAATGATCAGTAGTTTTACTTTGCTGAATATTGATTGAGTAAAATTCAGTTTGAATTTGGATTTGTTTTGCTGATTTATCTGCTTAATTGGAATTTTGATTTTGAATGCTGAATCTTGCTTCTTAATCCTGCATTATTGTTCATGTAAAATAGCTTATCAGATTCTTTAATCTGATAAGACCCAAAAAGCTGTTGTCCTCACAGCTTAAGCTTATAAGCTTGTCAAAAAGTCTTTCCTAAGACTTTCTTTCATAACTGCCAAAAAGATTAATTCGCAAAAATCTGTCACTTATGGGGCTCGAACTGGAGACCACCCCTTCACTTGTCATACGTGATAACCACCAGGGCACCATGCCTTTTTAGTTCTACTTTCAATAGTTTTATTAATATAGGAGGATTGTTTGGCAGATTTTAATCAAAGTATTTTTAAATTTAAGTTACGTATTAAGTTAGTTTTCCTAATTCTTATTTCTTTAAAAGTAAATTCTAGTTTAATTAATATAAGTAGAAACAAAATTATAAATAATATAAAATAAATAAAAAATGTTTTTATTTAAAAAGTTTAATTAGTTTATTTTTAATTAAATAGATTTTAATAATTTTAGATTGATATAAAAATAGTTTTTAAATAAATCTATTTTAAGTGAATTTTTAATATAGCTTATTAGTTTTAAAAGGAAATTAGTTTAAAAGTTGTTTTAATTAAATAGATTTATTTCTAATAGATTATTAAATAGATTAAATTTTAAAGATTTTTAATTAGTTTATTTTTTTTAATAGTGTTAATTTTTTAAGTAGTTAATTGTTTGTAGATTTTTAAAATTAGCTGGGTTTACGATTCATGCACTTTAGGATAAATCTTAATAGCTTATAATTGGTAGATTTTAATTGTAGCTTAAAAACTGAAAACCAATTCAAATCGATTGTCCAAATCAAAGCAAAACGTCTCAAATTCATAAGATCTTCGTGTACAACGAACTTGATTCACTCACGTGTTTAATTGAATTCGTCATTGGTATTATTAGACTATTACTTTTTCCTAAAGGTAATTTTCTAGTTTACCCTATAACGTATCTAATTATCACTATACTATCCACGACACATCAAAAATTTTGGCGCCGCTGCCGGGGATCTTGTGTACGATTCGTCTTTGTGGAGATTTGTTGATCGTTGATTTGAAGACCCTTTCCGTCCTCGGAAAGTTTTGTTATTTTTCTATTATATAGTATGTATCGGTTTTCTCGTTTTTTGTGAATAATATATTGTATTACGTAGAACAATAATTTTACATATCTTTCAAATAAGCCTTAGTTGGGATTTCATCACCTAGCTATTGTATTCGAATCCAAAACAAAAATAAAGGCAAAATAGATAAATACTAATAATAAGTTTGAACTCGATTTATACAAACTATAAGGTGGGTATAAGGCGACGTGCTATAAAAGGCCGTCTAAGGAAAAAGGTTTTTAAGTGCTTTGTGCCACCTCGTTTCCCCGCTTGCTTGTGCGTATATTGAGAGGGACAACCTATTATTGGTTTGTCGACTCAAGTAGTAATAAATCTTATTTTTTGTAATTTACTTATTGAACCTTGAGACGTTTAGGTTTTCACCTATCGTTTCAAAGTCGACCGAGGGTAATTTACTTCCATAGTAGTTATCCTTATTCCTTGTTTTTTATCGATCATTATTGATTGAGCAATACCAAATAAAATACCAAAAATAATCTTCTTCTTGTCTAATTTCTTTTCTTCAATCCTCTAAATTCTCGTCTTTGTAGTGTATGCAATTACGTTCTTCTCGTCTTGTGATTGATTTTAATAGGCTTGAAAATATTCCTCGTAGAAATAGAAATCGTCAACAACGAATAGTGGAACCCGAGCTTCCACCTATTGTTGTAGAGATGGCCGATAACCGAACAATGGAGGAATTGCTCCGTGCACCCACCGAAGGGTATGGGGAAGCAATCGTTGTGCCGGCTATTTTGGCGGATCATTTTGAGATTAAGACGGGTCTTTTATCGCTCATTCGTGCCGACCAATTTCGTGGCAATGAGGCCGATAGCCCGCATTCTCACATACGGAATTTTAATCGAATTACCTCGACTCTCAAGTTTAGAGATGTGCTTCATATGACAAAGTCATGCAAGTTGAAACCACTAGTGTTGAGACTTTTGTACCACCATTACCATGTGCTTCATATGACTTTGGATTAGCATGGGGGGACGACACCGTGTTATCCTTTCCTTTCTCCACCGAGGACGAGGTATTCGATCCCGGAATCGTTGATTTAGGGAAATCTCGGCCTTTCACCGATGTAATAATTGAAAGATTTTTCGATCATATTGGTGCGAGTTTATCTCGTGGAGCATGCTACATCCATACGATTGTTTGTGACTACCATCTCTTTTTAGAGATTTGTGTTGGAGTTTTATCCTTTCGTTTGTCATCCGACAACGAGGATGAGATCTCTGACCCCGGCATCGCGCTTTATCATGGATTTTATCCTATTATGCTGGTTTTCACCACTTTCCCTATGGACCAATGAATGCGGGGATCGAGTCGAGCTCATGACTCGGTTAACAAAAACGAGTACTTTCTATCTTCTTTCTATTTTCTTACAATAATAAGGCTTGATCTTTCAAGCTCGTGCTCGTGTTTTGTTGTGTTGTGATCTTAGGTACGACCCTAATATTTGAAGACTCTCGTGTTCGGTTTTTGCCGGTCCACTTGATCTTTCATTCTTTGAATGCCAAAAAGGGGCACACTTTCTATCCCTTGATTTTTATCGACTAACGTTTTATCTTGAGGCATAATTAATAAACGGCTTATAGATGTGCGTTCTCTTTCCATGCTAGGAATTTGCATTAGACTCTTCGTGTCTTAGCAAGGGGGTGTGACTCTTGAGCTAAGAAACATTGAGGACAATGTTTGGTTTTAGCATGGGGGAGTCAATCGATATAATCGCTTGTAATTGCTTTTGTCGTGTCCAAACGTATTGTTTTTCTCATTTTTCAATAAAATTTTAAATTTTTAGTGTCATTTTCAAGTTTTAATAAAGAAAATAAGTGTTTTTTTTACACGAATGTAAGCTTTCAATAAGAATAGTTTTTGACTCGACTCGGTTTTTAACCTTAGCTTTTCCTTAACGTATTTGAATTAAGTTTTGCTAGGCTATTATATAGGGACCTTTAAAACGCGAAAGTCTTAATTCATACGAGTTAAGAACAAGAACTTTTCGCAAGCTCCTATAATTGATCCTAGAAAGTCGTCTATCAAGGGAACTTTAAAATGCAAATTCTAAAACTTGCAGAAGTATAAGAAGATGCAAGATCCTATAGATGACTTGAAAACCCAAAACTTTGATTTAATAGGCTAAGTATCCGTTGATTTCACATTCTTGGAATTTTACAATATGGAGAACAAGAGATGATAGAGCCAATTATAAGTTTGGTATTCTTTCGGGAATTTATGTGAGTTAATTATGAGCCTATTCTCCCATCGCTTGTTAATAAATTTAATTGCAATAAATAATGTTGAACGATTTGAAAAGTTACTTAGCTTCTAGCCCAAGATCGTTTAAAAGTTGCTCGGTATGGATTAGAGTTCATAGCCAAGGCATAACTTATTGAAGCGGGATGCGAAGATTGGCAAGTCCAAAAAGGTCCTAACAAGACATGAGGGCTATGTTTTATTGCTAAAGATCTCAAGTGATGTGAAGATTCATTTATCAAAAATCAATATGAAGGATCGAGACACACGACAAAAAGCAAATACTCCCAAAAAGTCATGGAGAAGTCTATCCAAAAAGACCAAAATAAGGTATGAGGATAAATGAAGCCAAGTCCAAAAAGGAGGCGGATCGTTGTAAATCAAAATCCCAAATAAAGATTGGAGAAAAATGAAGAAGTTGTGGTCCAAGTATGAATCTCTCAAAACTTCAAGTGAAGAAATTCCTATATGAAGAGAAGACCATTATTTCATGAACGTCTCTCAAGGTTGGAAGTATAAAGTCGCTGCCAAATATCGGTCCGAGAAAGGTCTCAAATCGCGAAACAAGTTATGCCAAGATATGAACTTTATGAAGTCCCGAGAAGCAGTTTTAAAAGATTTTGTCCTTTAGCTAACTATTGATTAAATGGTTCACTTTATTTTCAACTTAATAAATTATCGAAATAAGTCAACAATGCATCCTCGTGATCATTCAAGACAATAATAAAATATAAGAGAAACAATTAGGAATAAGGGAGTCTAAGTAAATAATTGGCCCACATGAGTTCGTGTTAGTCTACCAACTTATAATAACAATGATCTTGTTTTTGAACTTGGCATGGAAAAGTGAAAAGTCGAGGACGATGAATCCATTTGAGTTTTATGATCCTTAAAGTTATTTTATGTCTTTACAAAATAAAATGTCAAAAGTTGAATAATTGTATAGCTATAGTTTTATTTTATCATTGCGTGAGGACACGGCAATTGCTTAGCATGGGGGAATTTGATATGAGTGTATTTACTCATATCAATAGTAGCTTAAAACAATGAAATATTGCACATAATGTATCAAATATGCCTTGGATATGCTTGTTTCTTGTTTTCATGTGTGTAGGTACCAAGTTCGGGAAAACCGATGAAAACCGATGAAAACCGACACGAGATTGATGAAAAAGATCGAGGAAGCCAAAATCGAGCTCGATTTAGAGGATTTAATATTTAAATAAGTGATTCGGGCCAAGTGGGACCCACAAATGCTTATTGGGCCTGAAAAGCCCAATATTGATTAAACATGTTTACATTGATGGGATTGGGCCAAGGAAAGCCCAAGAAAAGTCCACTTGTTAAATAATGATCGGATTGAGTTTTGGGCCTCAAGCCCAAATGGAAGAAACAAAGGGACGACTGATGGGCCTAGGGTTTTCAGTAAAAGTTTATAAAAACGTTCCTCACATCACATAAAACACAAATCGCTTTATTTTATTTCCCTCACACGTCAATCTTTCATCCACTCGTTTTTTCCGTCCATTTAATAAATTCTAACCGACCCATATATATTTAATAAAACCGTTTCACCCACCCACATTAACCCCCACACACATTATTTTTATCCACTCGTTATTTCCTATGTAATGTCTTCTTCCCCACTTCACAAACCCAAAAACCAGTAACAATTAGTTACTGTGTTCAAACCCTAAATCACAAAAAGTTTATCTTTATTTGGGGCTTTTTATTTATTCTTTTAATTCACATCAAAGAGAATAAAACCCCCCAATTTATAGGAAGAGAAGGAATGGTGAGAAAAGGATACGTGGCTGATTTTAATTGGTGTTAACACATCATTCTTTCCAATCCACCAATCAGGGGCCAAGAAAGAAGCACAACTAGCACACGGATGCCACGTTGGCGATCCGTGTGCTAGATTGAATCATCACAGCCTTCCGATCAAAGAAAGAGAGAGAAGATTGAAGATCAATGATCCAGAATCAAAAGGGATATTCCCTAGAATATGCGAATATTCACTTAAGGAAGCCCTTGGGGGGGGGGGGGGGGCTATAAATGCCCCCAATTTATCCTGTATTTTTCATCCTTCTTTTACTTTTATTGTTATTCTGTCAAAATAGTTGTAGAATTAGTTCTTGTATTTTTCTTTAAATCTTGTAATTTCTTTTGAAGATTAATAAAAGATTAGTTTAATTCTTCACAAAAGTGTCTCGTTCTATTACTGTTTTAAGTTTTTATGAATAAATTTTATTTACTATTTTACATGATAACAATTGAGATGTTAGATTTAAACTAATTGATAGTTTAAGTTTGATATTATAAGTAAAAACTGGATAAAATGTTTTTCCTACTGGAAAATATTCATAAAAAAGTGGTGGTTCGTTTTGGTGACATTCGATGGTGTTGGTGGTTCGAGAGGTAAATGGTGATGGTGGTGGTTCGGTTCGTTTAGACTGCTCAGCGCAGGTCTACTGCCCAACGGTTATCCCATAAGGTGTTATTCTCTTTTCATTTTATGTTTTATTTCTTTCTAGTTTAACTAAATCTGTTCTTTAATTTGACTGTGATGCTGATAATATGATGTTTTATTATATGACGTTATAAGATTAAACGTTTGAAAGATTTAATTATTTTATTCAGTTAGTTTAATTAAATCTGCATGAGTAGCTATATGTTTTGATATTTACTGTTGGATTTACAAGTTTTAGATATTTTGAGGATAAGTTTCAGAAATCTGTTCTAGTTGATTTTAGATTGATTTTTACTGAATCATTATCTGCTTAGTTGAATTTGCAAGTTCTTATTCAGACGTTTCATTGTCACTGCTTGAATTAGCTTTAATGGATTTGTTTTAATGGAAAGTGTAGTCTGAATTTTACTTTTAAGTAACTGATAAATTTCTGATGAGTTATTTGGTAGTAAGATTTGCTGATTTATGAATCTTATGAGATTTATTTGGTCAATTGAGATTTCGTATAGTTTATTTAGAATTGGTGATGATTTTAGTGGGTAAACTGATAAATTTTATTAGTTATTAAGTTTGCTGTTGAACTTAGTTTTGCCGTTTTGCTTAATGTTTTAATTTTTGAAGGTCAACTGCTTATAATTTCTCACTAGTTTGGAATGATCAGTAGTTTTACTTTGCTGAATATTGATTGAGTAAAATTCAGTTTGAATTTGGATTTGTTTTGCTGATTTATCTGCTTAATTGAAATTTTGATTTTGAATGCTGAATCTTGTTTCTTAATCCTGCATTATTGTTCATGTAAAATAGCTTATCAGATTCTTTAATCTGATAAGACCCAAAAAGCTGTTGTCCTCACAGCTTAAGCTTATAAGCTTGTCAAAAAGTCTTTCCTAAGACTTTCTTTCATAACTGCCAAAAAGATTAATTCGCAAAAATCTGTCACTTATGGGGCTCGAACTGGAGACCACCCCTTCACTTGTCATACGTGATAACCACCATGGCACCATGCCTTTTTAGTTCTACTTTCAGTAGTTTTATTAATATAGGAGGATTGTTTGGCAGATTTTAATCAAAGTATTTTTAAATTTAAGTTACGTATTAAGTTAGTTTTCCTAATTCTTATTTCTTTAAAAGTAAATTCTAGTTTAATTAATATAAGTAGAAACAAAATTATAAATAATATAAAATAAATAAAAAAATGTTTTTATTTAAAAAGTTTAATTAGTTTATTTTTAATTGAATAGATTTTAACAATTTTAGATTGATATAAAAATAGTTTTTAAATAAATCGATTTTAAGTGAATTTTTAATATAGCTTATTAGTTTTAAAAGGAAATTAGTTTAAAGTTGTTTTAATTAAATAGATTTATTTCTAATAGATTATTAAATAGATTAAATTTTAAAGATTTTTAATTAGTTTTTTTTATTAGTGTTAATTTTTTAAGTAGTTAATTGTTTGTAGATTTTTAAAATTAGCGGGGTTTACGATTCATGCACTTTAGGATAAATCTTAATAGCTTAAAATTGGTAGATTTTAATTGTAGCT
This sequence comes from Glebionis coronaria, assembly GCA_025667525.1. NCBI lineage: Eukaryota > Viridiplantae > Streptophyta > Magnoliopsida > Asterales > Asteraceae > Glebionis > Glebionis coronaria. The sequence goes on along the minus strand of CM046882.1, from coordinate 169,654,600 downwards.
TAAAAACCGAAAACCAATTCAAATCGATTGTCCAAATCAAAGCAAAACGTCTCAAATTCATAAGATCTTCGTGTACAACGAACTTGATTCACTCACGTGTTTAATTGAATTCGTCATTGGTATTATTAGACTATTACTTTTTCCTAAAGGTAATTTTCTAGTTTACCCTATAACGTATCTAATTATCACTATACTATCCACGACACATCAAGGGTATATATAGGAGATGGGGAGGTGCATGTGTTGCTTCCTTTCTCTTTCTTTTCGTCTCGACTCGATTTAAATTCTTTGTCTTTCTCGACGTCGTCTCGGGATTTGTTGATATAAATTGAACTTGTCTTATAATTTTCTTCTTCTATTAGACTTGAGTTCTTCGACTTCATTAAACTTCAGTCTTTAGACTTTTTCTTTGATAAATCTTCAGAATAGGCCTTAGACTTCCGTTCTTTTTGCACTCTCGATCTTTTGACTTTGTCTTTTGTCTTTTTCTTCGATAAAAGCTCGTGATAGCCCATGTTTTCTTCCTTTTTCATCTTTTGGTCCTAAAACACAATAAAAACACAAACCACGCATAATTCCGACATTTATGACATAAAATACACGTTTTGGTCATGTTATTATTGGAAATAAGTGGTAAAAGGATAAGTTTTTTTACACTTATTAAATCCCCTACACTTGACCATTGCAATGCCCTTATGCAATGCATCAATTTCAAAGCACAGATTGCATTTCTCATCATAAATAACCCACCTTGGCCTTTATTAAATACTAAACTTTAAGGAAACTAAAAAGATAAAAATATGTACAAAACAAGTAAAGAAATCAAAGACTTACCTTGGGGTTTTGGTGTCATGAATGTTTATCATCATCTAGTTTCACGTTCCCCATACCAAGCTTAAAAACGAGATCATTGTTATTATAAGTTAGCAAACTTACACGAACTCATATGGCCCAATTATTTACTTAGACTCCCTTATTCCTAGGTGTATCTCTTATATTTTATGATTGTCTTGAATGATCACGAGGATGCATTGTTCGACTTATTTCGATAGTTTATTTAGGCTGAAAATAAAGTGGGACGATTTAAGCAATAGTTAGCTAAAGGACAAAATCTTTTAAAACTGCTTCTCGGGACCTCTTAAAGTTCATATCTTGGCATAACTCGCTTCACGATTTGAGACCTTTCTCGGACCGATATTTGTCAGCGACTTCATACTTCGAATCTTGAGAGACGTTCATGAAATAATGGTCTCCCTTCACAATAGGAATTTCTTCACTTGAAGTTTCAAGAGATTCTTCATACTTGGACCACGACTTCTTCATTTTTCTCCAATCTTTATTTGGGATTTTGATATACAACGATCCGCCTCCTTTTAGGACTTGGATCTATTAATCCTCATACCTTGTTAGGGCCTTTTTGGATAGACTTCTCCATGATCTTTACGGGAGTATTTGCTTTTCGTCGTGTGTCTCGATCCTTCATATTGATTATTGATAAATGATTATTCACAACACTTCGGATCTTTAGAAACAAAATGTAGCCCTCATGCCTTGTTAGGGCCTTTTTGGACTCGCCAATCTTCGCATCCCGCTTCAATAAGTTATGCCTTGGCTATGAACTCTAATTAATATCGAGCAACTTTTAAACGATCTTGTGCTAGAAGCTAAGTAACTTTTCAAATCGTACAACCTTATCTATTGCAAATATATTTATTAACAAGCGACGGGAGAAAAAGCTTATAATCAACTCACACAAATTCACGAAAGAATACCAAACTTATAATTGACTCTATCATCTCTCGTTCTCCATAATTTAAAATCTCAAGGAATGAAACTCGTGGATGCTTAGCCTATTAAATCAAAGTTTTGGGTTTTCAAGTCATCTATAGGATCTTACAAATTCTTAGACTTTTTCAAGTTTAGAATTCGCATTTTAAAGTTCCATTGATAAACGAATCTCTAGGATCAATTATAGGAACTTGCGAAAAGTTCTTGTTCTTAAGCCGTGAGAGTTAAGACTTTCGCGTTTTAAAGTTCTATATAAAAGCCTAGCAAAACTTGACTTAAACACGTTAAGGATACTAGCTAGAGTAAACTTAGATAAGTAAACTCGGGTTGAGTCAAAATATTCACGACTTTGAAAAATTTAAAACCACTTTATTGAAAATTTTATTCTAGCAAAGAAAGTAAATAACGATAACAAAGGAAAATACTACTAAACTACTAGGCCAAAATAGATTCAAATTTTTGAAAAATGTCGAAAAATTAAATTTTCTGGTTAAAATGACAACAACTTAATAGAAAAGCCCACTTACTTCGATAGAAGTCCCCCTACACTTGATGTAAACATTGTCCTTAATGTTTAAGCATGTGGGAGTAAACTCCTCTACACTTAGGACATTGTGCACTTTGTTTAAATCTTGTTAAGGAAAGGACAACTATAGTGATTTTAATGTGAACATATAAGATATGAAATATTGAATCACGATAGTTTAGGATAGAACCAGGAAGACGGGTAAACGGGATCACGGTTCGTCAAAAGTCATCGAGAATGGATCTTTGAAGCTTTAATCCCTGCACATTAGAAGAAACAAGACAAAAAAACACATACAGGGCTCCCCCTACACTTATTATGAAAACGGTAAAGGATAGATCAACGGGTTGCCTCCCGAGAAGCGCTTGTTTTTGTTAACCGAGTCACGAGCCTGACTCGACCTAGAAATAATTCAAGGGAAACGTGGTGAGGGATGGAATCATCTCATGAGAGATGTCCTCACCAAAGTACAGCTTCACTCGCTGGCCATTCACTTTAAAATTAGGCCCATTAGACTGAGAAAGCTCAATGGTGCCATAGGGGAAGACTTTGGCGACGGTGAATGGACCAGACCAACGGCTCTTTAGCTTGCCCGAGAAGATCTTCAACCGAGAGTTAAAGAGTAAAACTTGATCACTAACGTGGAACTCTCGGTTCTTAATCCTTGCATCATGGATGATCTTGGTCTTCTCCTTGTAGATCAATGAGTTCTCAGAAGCTTCATTCCTTAGTTCATTTAGCTCATTGAGTTGAATCTTCCGAAGATCGCCGGCTTTGTTGATGTCAAAATTGGCCCACTTCAAGGCCCAGTACGCCTTATGTTCCAGCTCAATAGGGAGGTGGCATGCCTTCCCGTACACAAGATGATATGGAGTGCAACCATTCGGAGTCTTATATGCGGTATGGAAAGCCCACAAAGCATCATCTAACTTATCGGCCCACGAGGCACGATGCTCTCCCACAATACGCTCAAGAATTCTCTTCAGTCCACGGCTAGATATCTCGGCTTGACCATTTGTTTGAGGATGATAAGCGGTGGAAAGACGGTGATTGACACCGTACTTAGCCATGACTCTAGAAAATTGATCATTGCAAAAATGAGTCCCGCGGTCACTGATTATAGCACGAGGAACACCGAATTGAGCAAAAAGCTGCTTCAAAAAGTTCACAACCACCCTCGCATCGTTCGTAGGGAGAGCCTTAGCTTCAACCCATTTGGAGACGTAGTCAAAGGCTACGAGGATGTACTTGTTCCCTTTAGATGATGGAAATGGCCCTATAAAGTCGATACCCCATACATCAAAGATTTCACATTCTTGTATGAAAATTTGAGGCATCTCATCTTTATGTGTGATCTTGCCTTGTCTTTGGCAAGCATCACAATGTTTAACCATTTCATGAGCGTCATGATAATTGGTGGGCCAATAAAATCCAGAGTCGAAAACTTTCTTCTCGGTGTAATTGGGACCAAAGTGCCCACCGGTGGGTCCTTTACGGCAAGCTTCAAGGATTAGTAAAGCTGCCGGCCCATCAACACACCGACAAATGACAAGATCCGTACATTGTTTGAAAAGGTAAGGGTCATCCCAAAAATAGTGTTCAATGTCTTTAAAGAACTTTTTCTTTTGTTGAGACGTTAACCTTTCCTTGAGAATTCCACCTGCTAAGTAGTTTGCAATGTCCGCAAACCACGGGGTGTCATCAAGATTGGAATTGATAGACATTAAGGCCTCAAGGGGAAAAGAGTCATTGATCTCTTGATTCAGATGATCCCCTTGATAAGGATCCTCAAGTCTACTTAGATGATCCGCAACTAGGTTTTCGGCTCCCTTCTTGTCACGAATTTCAATTTTAAATTCTTGAAGGAGCAAAACCTAGCGAAGAATTCTTGGCTTAGAATCTTGCTTAGTCAACAAGTACTTCAACGAGGAATGATCGGTGTATACGATTGTGGTGGAAAGGACAAGATAGGGGTGGAACTTCTCAAAAGCATACACTACAGCTAAAAGCTCTTTTTCGGTAGTGGTATAATGTAATTGAGCCCCCGTCATTGTATTGCTAGCATAATGGATTGGTTGGAAGTGTTTGTTCACTCTTTGGCCCAAAACCGCTCCAATAGCAAAGTCGCTAGCATCACACATCAATTCAAAAGGTAGCTCCGAATTAGGGGTAACCAAGACCGGTGCCTTAGTTAGCTTGTCCTTAAGAAGATTGAAGGATTCAAGACACTCTTTAGAAAAGATGAAAGGAGTATCTTTTTCCAGGAGGTGGGTCATCGGACGAGCGATTTTAGAAAAATCTTGAATGAATCGACGATAGAAGCCCGCATGACCAAGGAAACTTCTCACACCCTTCACGGTTGAAGGTGGAGGCAATTTAGCAATAACATCGACTTTAGCACGGTCGACTTCAAGACCGGCTTTAGAGATTTTATGTCCAAGAACAATGCCTTCTTTTACCATGAAATGACATTTTTCCAAATTAAGAACGAGACGAGTGTCTTCACACCGTTGGAGCATACGTTCTAAATTGGCAAGGCAATGAGAGAAAGAATCACCATAGACCGAGAAATCATCCATGAAGACTTCCATAGTTTCTTCAACTATGTCATGGAAGATAGCCATCATACACCTTTGGAAAGTCCCGGGAGCATTGCATATGCCGAAAGGCATTCTTTTGTAAGCAAATGTTCCATAAGGACAAGTGAATGTGGTTTTCTCTTGGTCTTTAGGATTGATGGAATTTGAAAATACCCGGAGAAACCGTATAAGAAGAAATAATAATCATTACCCGCTAAACGCTCGAGCATTTGATCCATGAAAGGAAGAGGAAAATGATCCTTGCGGGTGGCATCATTGAGCTTGCGATAGTCTATGCAAACTCGCCAACCCGTGACAAGTCGAGTAGGAATCAACTCGTTGTTTTCATTGGGAACAACGGTTATTCCGCCTTTCTTAGGCACACAATGGACGGGACTAACCCATGGCGACTCCGAAATAGGGTAAATCATTCCGGCATCTAGAAGTTTGATGACTTCTTTCTTGATGACGTCATGAATTCTAGGATTAACCCTTCTTTGGCTTTGGATTGCGGGTTTAAAGTCATCTTCCATGAGAATTTTATGAGGACAAAAGTTCCGATCAATTCCGCGGATATCGGAAATTTTCCAAGCAATTGCTTTCTTATGATTCTTCAGCACATCGATGAGTCGAGATTTTTCTTCTTCTTTCAAATCCTTAGCGATGATGACGGGTAACTTCTTATTGTCTTCAAGGAACACGTATTCGAGATGAGACGGTAGATACTTAAGCTCTAAATTCGGAGGATTTTCGATGGAAGGCATAGTTAAATTAGGATCATCGATAGAGATTTCCTTAGGAGACGGTGGAGAAATATGGTCCTCATTGAGAAGTTTCTCAATGGTACGAATGTCTTCATCCCAATTGGAGGGAGAATAGTCATATTGTAAGTCCACATCTCCCAACGTTGCTTCAAATTCTTTCAAAAGGAAATCACTTTCTCCAAATGGAGTTAGCAATGGAGCAATAGAGTCAACGGTCTCAACAATGGGTAGAGAAGAAGAACCACTTTTACAAGCATCTTTGAAATGTTCTTCACCAGCCTCATCAAGAACGTCAATGAAATTAACGCTCTCGTTTTCAGAAGGCTGCTTAGAAAGTTTACCCATGTTGAAGACGATTTTATCGTCACCAACTCTCATGATTAATTCGCCCGCGGCAACATCAATGAGAGTGCGACCGGTCCTCAAGAATGGACGTACAACGATTAATGGAACACGGGGTCCATCTCGCAGTCAACGACAACAAAATCCGCCGAAAAGGTGAATTTTTCGACACCGACGAAGACATCTTCGGCTATCCCCACCGGATAAGCAACCGTACGGTTAGCTAATTCCAATGTCATTCGTGTGGGGACTAGCTCGGGTAGAGACAATTGTTTCCAAACGCTTAATGGCATTAAGTTTATACTAGCACCTAGATCGGCTAGGGCCATACAATTCTCTACCCCGGGGAAGTTGCAAGGAATGAGAAAATGACCCGGATCACCAAGTTTGGTTTGTAATTTCCTTAAGAGCAATGCGGAGCAATTCTCATTAAGTTGGGTCTGATTGATATCAAGAAGTTTCTCCTTATCACTGAGAAGATCTTTAAATATTTTAGCATACTTCGTCATGTGAGCGAGAGCCTCGGCAAAGGAGATGTTGAAATTCAGTTGTTTAAACATTTTAAGAAAGTTAGAAACCTGAATATCATCCTTGTTCTTCAACTTCTCTTTCCTCAACCTTGAGGGATAAGGTATATTGGGTTGAGATGAAGGCTTTGGTATGGAATTCTCGCTCACATCCTTGGGTGGTGGAGGGGTGGAAGTAGAAGGTGGAGGAATTGGGGAAATAGAAGGTGGAGGAATTGGAGAAGGGGGCTAGTTTTCCTTTGTCACAATCACCGGTGTAGGTGAAGGAAGCTCGGGTTCCTTTAAACCTTTTCCACTGCGAGTGGTGATTACTTTCATCTCCCCTCTGGGATTAGCAACGGTGTTACTCGGAAGAGAACCCGAACCAGAGGCTTGATTACTTTGGAAGAAACCAGCCATCATATCCCTTAAGTCATTTGTTTGACTGCTCAAAGAGTTTCACATATCGAATCGAAGATCATTCCCTTGTTTTACCATATCTCCTTTCAAGCTAGCTATTTGCCGCTGAAGATTCTGCACTATTGCGTCATTAGTCCTCATGTAAGTTTCAACCTCGTGATTAAATGCGGTAGGTTGGTTGGGAGGAAGAGCATGGTAGGCAGGTGGTTGATAAGCGGGTTGTTGGTGAATTTGATTGTTTCCTTGAGGTGGATATGGGTTTCTTTGGGTTTGATATTGATTTGGAGCTCGTGGTGGGTTTTGATTGTTGCGATTGAGGTTGTTTGGGTTTTGAGGTGGAAAACCGAGTGGTGAAAGAAAGTTGTTTGAACGATAACTGAGCAAATTGCGGTCACCTTGAGGACGTGCTTGATAGCCTCCCGTAGAAAAGTTACCGTTGGCGGCATACACATTTTCCGGATTGTCATGAGTCGAAGGACAATCGGTGTATGAATGAGATCCCCCGCATATTTCACATGACTGACTCATAGCATTAACTTGTGCATTGATAGCTTTGGTATTGTTTGCGGTTTGGAGAGCAAGTGTTTCAACAAGCGAAGTAAGCTTATCAATTCTCTTGTCTCTCTCATTAGTGCTAGCACTAGCCACGTTAGTCCGAACACTCTTGGCTTGCACTCTAGACTTATTCTCAACAATGTCCCATGCGGCATTAGAAGACTTAACCAAAATGTTACCCCCGAGGCACTATTTAGTGAATCTTGGTCATTCATGCTTAAACCATTGTAAAAAGTATTAATTTGATGTACTTTTGTGAAACCATGTTGTGGACACTTTCTTAAAAGTTCCTTAAAACGGCCCCAAGATTCACTAAATGTCTCACCGTACTTTTGTTCAAAGGTAATGATTTCATTCCGCAAAGCGGTAGTACGTGAGGGTGGGAAAAAGTAGTTTATGAATTTAGTCTCTAAATCCGTCCACGTAAGAATTCTTTGTGGCGGTTCCTTATCAAGATAATGGCGGGCTTGTCCCTCTAAGGAGAAAGGAAAAAGTTGCAAGTGAATCACTTCTTGTGAAACCCCATTATACTTAACCGTATTAGTGAGTTGAAGAAACCTTTTTATATGGTCATGAGGATCATCAAGTGTACGCCCCAAGAATGGTTGAGCAGAGACCATTTGAATGAAGCCGGATTTGAGCTCAAAGTTGTTGGCTCCAATCTCGGGTATGACAATAGCATCGGTGTTGCCCTCAACTTGTGATTGCAAAAGCTCGATCATTGTTTGATTGTCCATGGTGACAATAGGTAGAGTAATGACTTCGGCTTGAGCTGCTTTCTTCTTACGAGCACGAGTACGCATACACACCTACAAAAGGAAGAGAAAAATAGACAAGAAATATTTTTTGTTTTTTTATGTTTTTCTATTTTTTGAGTGAAAATTTTTAATTTTTATGGATTTTTGAAAATTTTTAAGCAAGGAAAATAACGTTCAAAAGTGAACGGATCCCAAAATCCAACGCGTCTCTCACTAAAAACCGTTAATCTTAAAGAAAAGAGCCGGCAGCGGCGCCATTTAATAACTATGTTTTCACTTAGTTATGAAAGATTCGTTGTTCTAGTCTTTTCGAATTGATTACTAGTAGAAAGTACGACTCAGTCGTTCTTGGTGGAAAATAAAATGGTTTGGTTATCTATTTTAAACTAAAAGCAAATATAAAAATGTCGTTGAGTAAAAATAAAAGCTTTAAAAATTAAACTAAAAATTACTAGAAAAACACTTGGTAAAAACAAAGATTTCGGAAAGCGTGCAATTTATGGAAATTAAAACGTAATGAATTTAAAACTTGAAAACTTTGTAAAAATAAACTAAGACAAAACTTGTTTAAAATAATTCTAAGTGAAAATGCGGGAAAAGTTAAATTCGAAAACTAAGATAAATAAGACAAAAACCAAAGTTAGATCGCAATACGATCGTAACTTAGATCGCAAGATGGATCGTGGTCCCTGATCGCAGTGGTGGATCGCACTCAAGAAGTGAGGGATCACACTGTTGGATATTGACTCGGATCGCACCCACTGATCGCAACCACGATCGCAACAAGTGGATCGTGGTCTTTGATCGTAACAACAAGGATCGTAGTCAATGCGATCGTACCAAGGGATCATGACACGATCGCACCCACAGATCGCAACAAGTGATCGTGATGTGGATCGCAGCCAATGAAAGAAGTATGGATCACAGTCAATGCGATCGTTTCCAGGAGATCGTACCTAAGGGATCGTGACAAGTAAAACCCTTACAATATTGCGATGGATACAAAAGGTATCAAAGCTGAACCGAATAAGCTGTTAATCCAATAAGCATTTACCAACTCTTAGCCAAGACTAAATAAGCACAAATTCGAAAACTTTTAAAATCTAAAATAGCAAACTTTATGAATCAAACTTTTAAAAACACTAAACTTTTAAGAAAACTTAAAAACCAATAAGCTAAATACGAAATAAGCCAAAAAGCATAACAAGCCTTAAGCTTAATCGCATAAGAACTTATATAGGAATAAAAAGATGAACTTTTTAGTCACATAAACATTAAAATCAAACACGAATCAAGAACACTTCGGATCAAAGATAAACCAAAATCAAGAAAGGTAGAAGAAGATTAAAGATTAAAAGCTTAAACTTGAAATTTTGATTAATGAATTCCAAATACAAGGATGAAATAAAGCTTAAACTTGAAAGAAAAGATGAAGAAAAGATGAAAACTTAGTGAGAGAAAGTTAAAACTTTCTCTCTCTAAAAACTAAAGAAAGGAAAAATGAAAAATGCTAAAAATTAACTAACTAACACCCTCCTAATGAGTCATTAGGAGAGTATATATAGGAGATGGGGAGGTGCATGTGTTGCTTCCTTTCTCTTCTTTTTCGTCTCGACTCGATTTAAATTCTTTGTCTTTCTCAACGTCGTCTCGGGATTTGTTGATATAAACTGAACTTGTCTTATAATTTTCTTCTTCTATTAGACTTGAGTTCTTTGACTTCATTAAACTTCCGTCTTTAGACTTTTTCTTCGATAAATCTTCAGAATAGGCCTTAGACTTCCGTTCTTTTTGCACTCTCGATCTTTTGACTTTGTCTTTTGTCTTTTTCTTCGATAAAAGCTCGTGATTGCCCATGTTTTCTTCCTTTTTCATCTTTTGGTCTTAAAACACAATAAAAAACACAAACCACGCATAATTCCGACATTTACGACATAAAATACACGTTTTGGTCATGTTATTATTGGAAATAAGTGGTAAAAGGATAAGTGTTTTCACACTTATTAGTTTCCATATATAGTAACTTCCCAAAAATAGTAAGTTTCCTTAAATAGTAAGTTTCTAAAAATAGAAAGTTTCCATAATTAGTAAGTTTCCAAAAATAGAAAGTTTCCATATTTAGCATGTTTCTATAAATAGTATGTTACCATATTTAAAGTATCACCATAAATAGCATGTTACCAAATATAGTATATTTCCATAAATATCATACACTATATTTTTGTCATGTTTCCATAAATAATATAATTCCATAATTAATTATACGTATATTTTATATCATGTATTCTTATATTATAAAGTTTAATAATTTATTAATACTTAGCTTATTATTAATTAATAATATCATGTCATGTTATTATAAGTTTATTATTAATTAATAATATTACATAGTTCATGTTATTAAACTTTATCATAAAAGATATTAATTAATTTAACCTAAGTTTTATTTAATTAAACCTATGTTCATAAATAATTAAATCAATTAATCATTATCGCCTAATTTTATTAAAATAAATGTACATACATATTTATCATGAATTATTTAAATAAACATAACATAAGTTTTATTTTAATTAAACCAAAATCAATTAGTAACTAAATTGATTAAAAGATAACATAAATTAATTTACATGTCGGTTTAATTACGTGTTTCTGAAAAGTTAAGTTCCCGAGCCCCATCCCGAGACCCAACAACCGAGCACCACAACCCGAGGGCCATGGCCTCGCTGCCGTGACTCAACCCGAGCCACAACACACTCACCTTGAGTCCAAAATGGGTTTTACAACTCTTCCCCTCTAAACGAACAATTCGTCCTCGAATTAGAGATAAGATAAGCTGACAAAATGCTAAACGCTAAAATGACATATAAGCTGGAAAGACGTGTAAGATGAAATGACATACCCGAGTCAAAACTGGAAATGAGGGTAAGAAGTCCGGATAGACTTCTCTATTTCCCAAGTGGCTTCCTGCTCGGTATGATCCCTCTAGAGGATTTTAACGAATAGAATCGTCTTTATCCTCATGACTCGTTCTTGGCGATAGAAAACTTTCTCGGGTTCCTCGATGTATGAAAGATCCTCTCGAATTTGCTCGAATGGATACGTAGCCATATGCAATGGATGGTAGTTGTGACCTCTGAGTAAGGATACATGGAATACATCATGCACATGAGATAGCCGAAGAGGTAAAGCTAGACGATATGATACTTCACCGACACGTTCAAGGATTTCAAATGGTCTGATGAAGCGTGGACTGAGCTTGCCCTTGAGTCCAAAATGCTTAACACCACGTGCTGGTGATACTTTAAGGAAAACATGGTCGCCGTGTTGATCCCAAACTTAGATCGATTAAGCTTTGTGTATACGAGATTAGATCAAGTACTACACGTAGAGAAACCTTTGCTTATGAGTAAAGTAACAAAGTGTTATGCGGAATTAACACTTGATCTAAAACACAAAGATGTTAAACAAACTTTCACTTGTATTAGAATAATCTTGTTGATTACAATGAAAGGTTTAACTTGCGAATACTATGAAAACTGATATATGACTTTAACCTAAAAGACCTTCTTTTATAGAACAAGAAGTCTTGTACAATAAGCTACGAATCAACTATTCTAGGTAAAGATAATAATAGAAAATACAATGTTGTGCTTATCTTTACCATACATAAATAAAGAAACAAATAAACAAAAGATATTCCATCAGTGTCAATCTTCAAGGCTGTCAGCGTTGACTTCTTTAATGTCAACGCTTGGCTGTCAGCGTCCAATGTCTTCTTATCAGCGTTGACATTCTTCTTATCAGCGTCTAGTGAACTGACCCATATTTTATTCCCAACAATCCTCCCCTAAACTTGATATCCATTCCAATGATCAAGTTTCTGAATAAACACTTAAGGCTTAGGAGGAATCTTGCAAAAACTTCTTATGTTGGTGATAAACATATCTGATCAAGTCTTTGGCCACGTCACTAGTATAATCAATCTCCAAGGGTGTCTCTAGCATCTTCTCCAATACTTCTTTGGACAAGAAATAGTCAGCATCCACAAGTAAATACTCTGAAAACTTTATAGAGCTCATATGAAATACACCACAAGTAGAATATAGCCTCCAATGAAGATTACTGAGATCTTCTTCAAGATCCTTCCATATAGCAGGATCTGCTTCTCTTGGACCACACAAAGTCATAAATGTGTTCCAAAGTCTTATTCCATTTGCTGAAGTAGGTGCTTCAGCAGTATACTTGGCCTCTATTAATCTCCATAGATGCACCAAGTCTTCCCTGTCTATGCTTGCAAATATAGAAATAACTGAAGTGAAAGTATGTACCTCCTTTCCAAATCTGCCAATCTTCCAAAATCCACACTCATCTTCATCAAAACTGATAATTGGATTTCTGTCATCTAGAGGTACTACATTTACCAAATCTGAAGCTTCCAATGGAGAAAGCTTGAGATGCTTCCTTATAACACCTTCAGTTGGAAAATACACATCCATGTCTTTAGGAAATTGGAAAGGATCTCCTTTCTTCACTGGTCTTTGAGCAATCCTTATTTCCTTTTGAATCTGCATCTCCTCTGCAAGCTCTTGTTTTCTTTCTTCTGAAAGAAACTGGTAGACATTCTGTTCTTGCACCTTCCTCCAAATAGGATGTGCCCTATACTCTAGCTCCTCAAAAGATAAGGCCAGCAACTTCTTTGATGTCCAATTAGGCTGATGACATCTAAGCAACTTATAGTACAACTGCCTTCTATCTCTTTTGAGCCATGTCTTGACCTCTTGTGCATTTAACCTCATAATCACCTTTATGTCATCTTGTACCCTAAGAAGAACTTCCAACCCCCAAATTTGATCTGATAAACTCATACCTGGGTTGTCCATTACCTTGTCTTCCCAAGCATGGTACATTCTGGTGATTTCTGGTAGGTCCCAATCAATCTGATTCTTCAACTCACTCAACCTTTCCTTTGCTAGCTCATCCCCATATTCAAGCCTTTCTGGATCTTCAATAATTTGAATACTTGAATCTGAGCTATCACCTTCTTTATCATCACCACTTTCTTCCTCACTCTCAGAAACAACAAATGGTGATCTTCTACTCCTCTTCAAATCTCTTTCCACAAGTTGTGCAGCCAACTGTTCATCAAATGCTATTTGTGCTGCATCTTTCTTTGGAACATCTTCTTCAATCAAAATACCTTTACCTTTGTCTTTTGGATCAATAATTGGTAAAGTAGAAGAAGAAACCTGTGTGGACACATCTTTGATGATTGTTAATGGCTGGAATACATCAACACCACCTGCAACTTTGTCAGCGTCCAAGTTGCTCCTATCAGCGCCACGATTACCTTTATCAGCGCTGGATGTGTCAGCGTCCAAACCTGTATCAGCGCCCAATGTTTCTTTGAAAGATCCTTCCAAGTTCTTTGGTGTCACCTTGGATGTATCAACAACTGGGTGCTTCTTCAAGTTGGTGAGAGCTTCAGCAATCTGCAAAGATTCACTAAATTGTGAACTCTTTTCTGAACTCTTCTCACTAGCTGTGTGAATCAACTCATCCTCCTCATCCTCTTTATCCTCCCCTTTGGAAGATTCCTCCATTAGACTCCTGCTACTTGGATTCTCCAAAACAGTTACTCTCTCCCTCAAAACTTGGAGTTCTCGTCCCTGTTTGTTGACAGTTTGTACAAGACTGACATTTTGCTTTTGCAAGCTAATGACAGCCGCCGTTAATTCAATTATTGTCATAGGTTCCAATCTGCCCTCAGCTAGAATGGGGATTTGACCTCCCAAAATAGAATCATGGGGCATGGATGAGGTCTTAATGATGTTGGGACTGTCTTGACCAGCTTCTAAGCCTGTGTCAATAGCCCCAGCCTCACCCATTTCACCAGCCACACTTGTGGAGGTGGTTCTCTCTGCTACAAGGCTAGGATCACTAGAGGAGAACACTCCAGTAACCCTTTGGCGTTTAGTCAACCTAGATTGTAATGGGGTGGAAGATGAAGTAGATTGTATGGGTGTTGGTTGATTAAGGGGTGTTTGGGATTGTTCAGGGATCGTATCAGTGTTGGGATTGGCTGTGTCAGCGCCCACATTTTGAGTGTCAGCGCTGGGTTGGTCAATGTCCATGTTGTCTGGTGAAGGTGATGGTTCATGAATAGGCTCAAGTTGGGGTTCAGGGTCTGGTTGTGGTTGTGCAGCCTGAATTACTTCAAGCATTGGTTGGGTAAGAGGTATGGATTCATTGGTGGAGCTCATTTTAGCAAAAATGGTTTTCTGTTGTTTAGAGATCTCATAAAAAGTGTCATGATCCCTAGAACAATATTCTTGTAAATCAAAGACCATTTGCAAAAATCTAGGGTAAGCCAAAGTTATTTTACTTCCCTTGTTTTTACACATCCCTTCAAAAATCATTTTTGAAAAATTATACTTAAGCCCACGTGTGATACAAACCAAAGCACTTGCTATTGACCTGTTTATTTCATTAAAAGAAGTACATTTTGGACTTAAGCATTGTAAAAGGACATGTATCAAATATTTCCAGTCAGAGGGAAATTCCTGCTTATGATATTTATTTAAAGTGACATCAGCAGGAATAGGATAACCCAATTCCCTAAGACCCTGTTCTATTGTTGCTATGGCAAGAGTAGTCACACCATCAGCGTCATCAAGACGCAAAGCTTGGCGAACCAAGGCTTCAGTGACCACCCATGTTCTTCCATGAACAGTAGATGTTAATGTGGTCACTCCATTAGTTGTTGTGGAACTTACATTGTTCCAAAACTGTCTAATGTGTGCGACAGGGACTAATGGTGTATGAGAAAGTGCATACCTCAATGAAGATGCATTTAAAAATGCCACCATCTGTGAATACTGAGGAAACAAAGCATCATCAGCAGTCAAGTAAGCTACCATATTGTGTTGGCTCTTGAACTCCAATGTTAAATTCTTTGAGTTGAATTTTGGTGCCATGATTGAAAGTTGTTTTAGGTTATGTGATATGAAAAATCTAGGAGAAAAAGTGTTAGACAAGAAAATATGAATACCCAGAATAAAAAGATTAGCCAAATTTATAGGAGAGATGCATGATGTTGATTGGTCAAAAATGAGGCGGTTATATTCAAAAAGTAATGATGAAAATCTTGAATCAAATATAACTTATCTCATGCATTAATTAAAAGTAACTTCTCCCCAAAATTACGGCCAAAGATTAGTCAAAAATAACAACTGGGTAGGGCCCACTAGGTGTCAACGGTCAAAAATAGCCCATCAGCGCCCAACGGCTATATTTTCTTGTCAGCGTTTGCCTAAAGCCTTGTCAGCGTCACGATTGGACGTAACAGCGTTTGGAGAAAAACTTGTCAGCGTCTAAAAAGTAAAAATAAAAATATTTAAAAAGAAAAAGACCTTAACAAAGTAATTTATCCTAAGGGAAATATCTTACAAGTTGATAATAATTACTGGGCGGCAAGCACTGTCCATTTATGCACACTTGCTTAAGCAAGATAGACACAAATGACCTCTAGTGTCCCTTGCTAACCAAAATAGTTACCAACAAAGTTATTTCATAAAATTCTTTGTAACTCCCAGGTAAACCCATAACCAAAGTATTCCCAAGTCTCCCATCAGACCACAACCAATTCTAGGCCAAAAATGTCTTGGCAGCATGCATAGTTTATCAACTTTGCATGCTACAGTGCCTCATGGTTTAGTAAAACTAACCCATACTCACCTGTGGACACAATCTAGAATTGTGATAAGAGTATCATATGGATACCCAAAAATCCTAAGGGTTCCTTAACCTCCCCTGAAACTATGATACATGAGTTCTCAAAATATAAATGAACATCAAAAATTTATGTCAAGATAGGAATATAAATATTCCAACCATCATCCATAAACAAAACATGTCCAAATGGCTCTTCAAAGATCCATAAGCAACTCTGTATCCAATGGCATAAAGCTACCATTACCTGCACATTTAGATGAAAACCACAAAACTAACATTTGTTGCTGACAGCGCCCCGACAACACTTATCAGCGTTGAAGGAACTCTTGTTAGCGTTAGACAATAATATCTCCAACAACGGCAAAATAACACTTGACAGCGTTACATTTACCTTTGTCAGTGTTAGAAAAATAATGTGGAAATCTAAATCATCACAAAGACCAATAACAATGCATTATCCTGTACATACTTTTACAAAAATGTTCCAAAACACATATTAAGTGAGATTAACCATTCCAATATTTGTTACCAAATATTGAAATCTTCCAGCATCAAAAGGTTTAGTTAATAAATCAGCCACATTGTCCTCTGTGTCTACCCTATCTGGTTGTATTAAACCTTTCTCAAAGCAATCTCTTATAAAATGATGTCTAATTTCTATGTGTTTGGTTTTAGAATGATGTACAGGATTTTTAATAATGCATAAAGTACTGTTATTGTCTACAAAAATCTTGGTATGCATAAAATTATACCCATAATCCAACAGCTGGTTCTGAATCCATAAGACTTGTCCACAACAAGCAGCTGCAGCCACATATTCTGCTTCAGTTGTAGAGTTTGCCACCACTGTTTGTTTCTTGCATTGCCAAGATATTAATCTGCTCCCAAGGAATTGGCATCCACCAGTTGTGGATTTCCTATCAAACTTGTCACCACCATAATCACTGTCTGAATATGCAATAAGATCCAAGGGAGAATCTTTTGGGTACCATAATCCAAGATCTGGATAACACCTTAGGTATCTAAAAATTCTCTTCACAGCAAAAAGGTGACATTCTTTGGGAGTCACTTGATGGCGTGCACATGCACACACAGCAAACATGATGTCAGGTCTTGAGGCTGTAAGATACATCAATGATCCAATCATTGATCTATAGTGCCTAACATCCACATCCTTTCCAGCTCCAATTTTTCCCCAAGGGTGTTGCCTATCCATAGGAGTGGAAGCCTCCTTCTCATGTGGAGAAAAACCATATTTCTTCAAGATTTCAGCTACATACTTGTCTTGGGAGATGAAGATACCATCTTCTTTCTGCTGAACTTGTAAACCTAGAAAGAAGTTCATCTCACCCATTGCACTCATCTTGAATTTATCTGTCATGAGCTTGGAAAATTCCTCACTCATTTTTGGATCAGTAGACCCAAAAATGATGTCATCAACATAGACCTGCACAAGCAACACATGTTTTCCTTTCTTCTTTGTGAATAGTGTCTGATCTATGGTGCCCCTTTTGAAACCATTTTCCACCAAGTAGGTGGACAATGTACCATACCATGCTCTTGGGGCTTGATGAAGTCCATACATTGCTTTCTTCACTCTATAAACCTTGTCTGGATTTTCAGGATCTTCAAAACCAGGAGGTTGCATGACATATACTTCCTCAACAATTGTCCCATAGAGGAAAGCACTCTTCACATCCATTTGGTAAACAGTAAAATTCATACAAGAGGCATAAGCTAGAAAAATTCTTATAGCTTCAATTCTTGCAACTGGTGCAAAAACTTCTTCATAATCAATTCCTTCCTCTTGTGTATATCCCTGAGCTACCAAACGTGCCTTGTTTCTGACCACAATACCTCTTTCATCTTTCTTGTTCCTTAGAACCCATCTTGTCCCAATTGGTCTCACATATCTAGGACAATCAACCAGCTCCCAAACATCCTGCATAGCAAATTGGTGAAGCTCATCCTGCATTGCTTCCACCCAACTTGGTTCTTTGAGAGCATCAAAAATCTTCTTGGGTTCTTCCTGTGACAGAAAACAGGCAAACAAACATGCTTGTACAAGAGGGGTATCAACCTTCTTGTGTATATTGGCAATAAATCCACCAAGACCTTGATGGGATCTTCTTGTCTGAACTGGAGCCATAACATCACCAATGATCTGAGATGTGGGGTGATCCTTTGCTATGGAAGTGAGAACTCCTCCTTCAATAAGTTTGGTGTCCTCAATTTCACGCTCCATGTTGCCAATATCTTCTTCATCTAACTCTGTTTGATCAACATGAATCTCTTCATGGACATTAGAAGGTCCACCTTGTTCAAAATGTGAAGAGAAAAGATGTGCAAAGGTGTTGTCAAATTCTGATCCTTGTTTGTCAGCGTTAGGGCTAACAACGCTTGAACTGCTTGTGTCAGCGTCTGATCCATCAGCGTCTGAAATGCTCTTGTCAGCGCTTGATTTCCCTTTGTCAGCGCCTGAAGAAGTATGCACGTTTGTATTTGGTGGTATTTGAAAACCACCATTATCTTTTCTAGCAGCAGCAGCAGCAGCATAATACTCATCTGTCCATATAGGAAGTGTAACATATTCTTGTGTGGGAGATGATTCAACTGCTGGTGGTCCATCCTCCTTAGCAACCTGTATACCTGAAACATTACCAATTCTCTTTTCCAAAACACTTGAAGTTACCTTCACAATGTCTGGATCAGTAACAGGCATATAATTCAAAGCTCTAGATAAAGGTTCTAAGTCAAACAACCAATTTGGACCACTTTCAGGATCACTAGGTTTACTTTCTAAAAACCTAACATGTACCTTTTCAAGTATACGTTTTTCCTTTTTAATGTAAACCCTATATCCTTTGCTCTGCACTGAATAACCCATGAAGTAGCCTTCATCACCTTTTGAATCAAATTTACCTAGGGCCTCACTAGTTTCTAGAACAACTACATGACATCCAAAAGGCTTGAGGAAGCCAATATTTGGCTTCCTTCCCCAAAGTAATTCATAAGGTGTTTTATTATGTATCTTGTTGACCAATGCCCTATTTTGAACATAACAAGCTGTGTTAACAGCTTCAGCCCAAAAGGCTATAGGAAAGTGGGCATCAGCCAACATGGTTCTGGCTGCTTCAATAAGGGTCCTATTCTTCCTTTCAGCAACCCCATTTTGCTGTGGGGTTCTAGCTATGCTAAACTGCCTAGTAATCCCTTTCTTGGCACAAAAATCATCTAACAACTGATTTCTAAACTCACCCCCATTGTCACTTCTAATAATTTTGACCTCATTACCATTCTTCTTTTCTATCTGGGTAATGAAATTAATCAGACTTTGGGCAGTTTCACTTTTCTTGGCTAAAAAGAAAGTCCATGTAAACCTGGAATAATCATCAGTGATAACAAAACAATATGATTTTCCCTTCAAACTTTCTATATTAGTTGGACCAAAGAGGTCCATATGCAATAAGTGAAGTGGTTTAGAACAAGAGTGCACCTGTTTAGACCTGAATGAGACCTTGTGCTGCTTGCCCTTAAGACATGCAACACAAGAGTGGTCATTGTGGAAAGCCTTTTCAGGCAAACCATCAACTAAACCAAGCCTCACAAGTCTATTGATATTCTTAAAATTTATGTGCCCTAATCTCCTGTGCCAAAGATTACTTTCATCTACTGAGGCTTTAGCATACAGACATGACATTTTATTATTTACCTTAATTCCATTAAGATTCACATTATATATGTCTTTATGCCTTGGTGTTCTAAAATCTATGTATTTTTCTTCAGGTAGCTTATAATCTTTGCTTAACACCAAGCACTCAGTATCTGTGAAAAGAACCTTATTTTTGTTATCACACACTTGTGATACACTAAACAAATTATAATCCAGTTCTTTTACCAAGAAGACATTCTCAAACCGTAGATTGTTGGTGACAAGGGTTCCTTTTCCAGTAATGGTGCCGTAGCCCCCTCCAAAGTATACCTTATCACCATCTTGAATAGGAGAGAAATTGGTCAGATAGTCTTCCTTTCCTGTCATGTGCCTTGAGCATCCACTATCCCAGTATCCATAATCATTGATCTTCTTCTGAATGCCCTGCACATAAAGAAAACACATTAGTTTTCTTTGGGAACCCAAGCCTTGGAAGACTTGGATTCATTTGGTTGTTCAACAAGAACAGACTTGGTTCTTATAACAACCCCATTTTCATTCCTGTTTGAATGAAATTCCCAGTTAACCCCAATTGGTGTTGACAATGCCTTTGAAATATAATGAAACCTGTTGCATGTCATAGAAATACCAGTAGAATTAGGGTTTTGGTCTTGTTTTGGTCTCCATGTTAAGCTAGTAGAAGCTTTAGACCTATTTCCCTGTGGTTGCAAATACCTAGGTTTAGCAGTGTGTCTGTCAGCGCTGAAATTTCTCTTGTCAGCGCCACGATTGCTCGTATCAGCGTTGAACCTAGGGTTTGCTACAGGAACCCATTGCCTATTTAACCAAGTGTTTGACTTTTGAAAAGGTCTTAGGCCTTGTGTGTTAGACCCTCTAGAAAAGAATGGGGCTGGTCTAACAACTTGTGAACTTTTGTTCACAAAGGTATTGGGTCTGACAGTGTTTGACCTATGTTGACTTTTGTCAGCGCTGAAATGGTTCCTATCAGCGTTGACATTGGAAACGTTGACACATCTGTAAGCCAAATGTGAGAAGCTACCACATGTGTAACAAGCTTTTCTAGACATAGTCTTAGGTCTAGAAGCAAAGAAGCCTGTTCCATGATCACTAACTTGGCTTTTTGGTGACCTAGTATTCCTATACATCTATGCATACTTAACACTAGGTTTTCTAACATATTGTGGGCCAAGGTCAACAACTTTGCCAGTGGTAGGGTGTGTGATCTTAATAGGTTTACGATCAATGGACTCATCAATTGGTATCATGTTTGGTGTGGGCTCATTTGGACTTTCACACAATAACCCTCCCTTTACAAACAAGGTGTGGTTAGCTTTCTTCCACTCATCTAGGTCAGTCAGCTTTTGCTTGTATTCCTCAACTGGGGAAGTCACTCTAGGTGGAGGAATGAATTCCTCCTCTTGACATTCTGGCAAGCCAGTCCAAGATAAGTCCTTTGATTGGACACCATAGAAATCCCCAGCTGGTGGTGAGACAACAGTATAATTATTCATCCCAATCCCACTCATATCCTTAGAGTCTCTTTGTTTACTAACACACTCTCCTAGGGATTGTGTGGCCTTATCAAATCTCTGGATTTTAAGACTCACATTATCTTTATTTTTGTTAGCCTCCTCTAACTGAGCTATCAAATCAAGATTAACCCTATTTACTATATCTTGAACATCTTTACTCTGGTGTAACTCATGTTTTAAGATATTTATTTGATCCTTTAAATCAAACTCCATTTTTTTATACTCAGCTACTGTCTTTTCTGTTTGGGTAAGAGCAATTTGATAATTAGATACTTTGCATCTTTCAGTACTTGCCTCATCTAATAATTTAACTATCTCTTGTTTTAATTTTTCAGTATTTAAACGACAACCCTTAGAACAGAAAGCATCATCATATACCTCATTATCTGATGAAGAGGAGGAGTGTGCCATGAGAGCATATTCAACATGCTCTTCTTTAACTTCAGCAACCAAAGCTCTGTCCTCTTCCTCATTCTTAGCCATCCAGCTCCAATCCCATTCTCCAACACCATCAATTTGTTGAACAGCAACCATGGCCTTGGGATCTGGGCTCTTAATCATTTGGCTTGAAGGCTTCCCAGCATCAGATCTTCTTGGAGATCTACATTCCCTCATAAAGTGCCCCATCCTATGACAGTTGTAGCACTCAACTTTGGACTTGTCAAATCCAGCAACATCCTTAGCATTAAAGGTCATCTTCTTCTTGAACCTTTTATTGAACCTGTTTGCTCTTAAACTTACAAGAGCCATAGTCCACTTGATGTCCATCTCTTCCAATTGTTCATCACTTATCTGCTCAAGATCTTCATATGTGATTCTTGAATCACTGGGCAAAGAAGCAATGAATGCACACACAGTATCTAGATCAAAACCAGCAGGTTTAATTCTATCAGCGCCATGATTGTGTGTGTCAGCGCTTGAGTACAAAGCGTTGACAGGATATGATCCAGCGCTGACAGACTGACATCCAGCGCTGACACCTTGAGACCCAGGGGCTGAATGTCCATAGAAGTTCATGGAATCAAATTGGCCTTCACTTTGTGAGAAGAAGGCCATGTTGCTGCTGGAAGATTTATTATCACTTTCCAATTGCCATTCATTCTCCAACAGTCTTAACTTGTTGAAGATGTCATCAAACCTGGAAGTCTTGTGGGTATTATTGACAAGAATAGATCTTGTCTCAATCTTCCATACATCACCAAGGCTTTTGAGAAAAGTAGCATTCAATTCAGGATCATCAATCTGTTTTCCCATGAAGGAAAGTTGGCTTGTGATATCAAGAAGTCTACTTCTCACACTGCTGAGATTCTCATTAGGTTGAGCTTTAAAGACAGCATACTCATGCAATAGTTGCTTCTTCTTTTCTTCTTTTGTGTCAGCATTGCCACCATGTGCTACTTCAAGAGCTTCCCAAAGCTCTTTTGCAGACTCAAAGCGTTTGTACTTGTGCTGATTCTCATGACCTAGAGCATGTTTCAAGATGTTCAAGATTTTCATGTCCACCCTCTTCTTGGCTATGTCTTCAACAGCTACAGCTCTCCCATCTTCAGGCTTTTCCACCTTATCAGATTCAGGACAATTAGGAACAACTGTCCTTGTGGCAATTGCAGCAGTAATCTTTGCTGCTTTATCGAATGTGTTCCCATATTCGATAATCTCCCAAAGAGTGTAGTCATGAATAGCTATATATTGCTCAAAATTGGACTTCCAAAGCTCAAAGTTCCTGGCATCAAACATGGGAATTTTGATACTAGGGTTTGAGAAGTTGTTTTGAAGCAAAGAAGCAGGTTGATCTGTGCCAGACATGATGTTTTTAGGGTTTTGAGAATTTAGGGTTTTTAGGGTTTGGTGTTTTAGGGTTCTTGCGTTACTTAAAGATCAAAAGTTTCTCAACAAGCTCTGATACCACTTGTTGATCCCAAACTTAGATCGATTAAGCTTTGTGTATACGAGATTAGATCAAGTACTACACGTGGAGAAACCTTTGCTTATGAGTAAAGTAACAAAGTGTTATGCGGAATTAACACTTGATCTAAAACACAAAGATGTTAAACAAACTTTCACTTGTATTAGAATAATCTTGTTGATTACAATGAAAGGTTTAACTTGCGAATACTATGAAAACTGATATATGACTTTAACCTAAAAGACCTTCTTTTATAGAACAAGAAGTCTTGTACAATAAGCTACGAATCAACTATTCTAGGTAAAGATAATAATAGAAAATACAATGTTGTGCTTATCTTTACCATACATAAATAAAGAAACAAATAAACAAAAGATATTCCATCAGTGTCAATCTTCAAGGCTGTCAGCGTTGACTTCTTCAATGTCAACGCTTGGCTGTCAGCGTCCAATGTCTTCTTATCAGCGTTGACATTCTTCTTATCAGCGTCTAGTGAACTGACCCATATTTTATTCCCAACACGCCGATATTAAACGATAGATGTAACACCCCTAATTTCGAGTCATAGCAACGGAAGGGTCATTGGGTGTTACTAACATGATTCATGCTCATAATCATAGAAAACGGCTCAAAACGAGTCGTTTTAATAAAACATCCATTCATTCATTATTTATAAGATAAAACAGTTCACACATGGTCCCAAATAGTTTTAAAGTTTACACAACATAACAAACGATAAAAGTTTCTTTGAATGGACATAGTTTAGAAAAGCGGGCCAAAACATTTCAAATATGCAAGCTATACGAAACCGCCTTCCTTTGAGTGCCTTCTTCATGGACCTAAGATAAAACATGCTATAAAGTCAACAAATATGCTGAGTGAATCTATAGAGTTTAAATTAAACAAACGAACAGAAGTATACCGAATAAACCTTCCATGGTTAACAATTATGTTGATCGGACATAATTATCGTCGTTATTACATAAGCCTCATGACATCGAACGTTAACATATATTTATTTCAGCCCACCACACACCTAGCCAAGTGCGTATATTTCTCTTATACAAATGCATCCGATGTTTCATTACTAGTGTTTCATTACACCACGCGATAGCAAATCGCAATCGGATTGGGTGTCACCCCGATAGATCTATCCATAGTATTAGCGTTCATTCGATTAACAATTCATGATTCCATGGGTCTTTGAGGCTATAAGCTAACTTATGTAAATAACTTTCATCTAAGCATACAATCGGGTCCCTTGTGTTCTATTTTAAAAACAAGCATGTTATCCCCTCGCGGGTTTTTAAAATCCTTTACAAGATAGAATAAAAACGAGGCTATAGACTCACCTTGGCACGAGAGTGATAATGAGACGATCGCTGACGATAAGTGATGCCCGTCAAACACGAAAACCGCAACCTACCAAATAAGGCGCGCTCGTTAATAATTGACTCAAGTATAAATCATACTTAAATAATACAAAACTTAAAATTACAAAACCATGACAATCCCGAAAAATTAACAATACAAGTGATACTTCTATACCCTTTTACATGTTCACTTTATTAAACTATACCCTCGATAAAAATTTGCCGGCACATACCAAATGTACAAGCTCATTTACCTTACTTAAACAACTCCGTTTTTTGACGAAACCTGGTGACAAACTCACACATAACCTGATTAAGGCTCTGTTTAAATCCCATCCAAAAATATTACTCCTAAGGCCTTCTTCCCGACACATCTTTGAGTTACACAAACCGGACAGTTTTACGCCTTCAACTCATAAAACCATTTTGACTTCTCTAAACAATTCCGTTTACAAAATCGACACTCGGGTTTGAAAATGGACTCACAACCTGAAGTTTAGAGACTTAAAACAGCCCTTGACTCTTTTTAAAACTCATTCTATAGTCCCCGAGATTCGATCCAAATATCGACAACAACTTCAAATTGTGCCGATACTCGTCTCCCGGTACACGAATAATCAAACTATTGTAACTTCGTAGTCGTTTGGAGTTAGAAGCTCTAATTTATATTAAATCGAAGCTAATGAAATTATCTACAACACTATCTGATTATTTTAACAATAACTCAACATTAAAACACCCAAAATCTGCCTCAAACTCACTGTCCTAAATCACCTATCTAAAACTCATACAAAATCACATTTTTAGCCAATTCTAACCACTTTTCTACTCATCCTAATCTCCTAGCATCAATATTTATCAATCCTAACACTTGTATAATTTATAAAAATAAAAAACTAAAATCAAAAATAATTTTTCTTCAACAAAAGAATATGATCTACACATGATCATCACTAGATAAACACATGCATGATCATCTAAAATTCACACCAACACTAGTTCATAACAAAAATCAAAAACTTGTTGCATGTTGGAAATTTTTGTATAGATATGATCACCTTTTAAAAACTAAGATGGGACTTGTTTTATTTTTGGAAGATTCAAAGTAGAATTCAAGAAATTTTGATGGGTATGGTGTTTATGGTTCACGGCTAGGGAGGAAGAAAAAGGGGAGAGAAGTTTTGATTTTGCTAAACAAGTTTCTATGTGTAATAAAGTTAGGTAAGAGTTTATATAGTGGGGTTAGTTGAGGGTAGTTTTTGCCAATTAGGTATTCTTGTGGACTAAAAAGCATTAAGTAATTTAATGGGTAGAAAATGACTGTTAGTCAAATTTGAAAATATTTATGGGACTCGGGTTTCGTAAAAATACTTTTCAAAAGTTAAAACGCTTCTTAAAAAATCCAGTAATATAACTTCGACACGACTTAAAACGTAATTAAATCGAAAACATCGAAAATATTAAATATCGAGACAATCGATAATAAAATGTACATTTTTGGGCATCCGTTGGTATCGCGATCATTAGTAGTTCTCGTCACTCGTTAAACGTAAAGAACGAGAAATAAAGATAATACAATAAATCATTCATATGATAATTTGAGAATATAATATCGATACCTAACGTATTCCTTGCCGGTTTTTAACTAAACGACATTCTTACGCTAAGTTTCAAGCCATAACCTTCTTGGTTAGCCAATAATTTAAAATTCTCATTAAAGTAAACACATAATGCGTAATAGTCGAGATTAGAATAACGAACTGAAATTGATGGATTGTCACATCATCCCCACCAAAATAGGATCTTCGCCCTCGAAGATCAACTTGCGTTCTTGCCCGATCACTTGTTGAAATCAAAGAGGTGAGGGTATTTCTTCCACATTTTGTCTTCTCTTTCCAAAGTATACTCCGGTCCTCTCCGAGAGTTCCATCGAACTTTGACACTAGGTATTCGGCTTTGCTTTAGTTGCTTGACCTCGCGATCCATGATCTCGATTGGTTCTTCAATAAAGTGAAACCTTTCATCAACCTTAACTTTGTCCCACGGTATAACGAGTTCTTCATCGGATAAACACTTCTTCAAATTTGATACATGAAAAGTGTTATGAATTCCATACAGTTCTTGTGGTAGTTCAAGTTGGTATGCCACAGGACCTACTATTGATATAATCTTGAATGGTCCGATATAACGAGGACTCAACTTCCCATGTTTTCCAAATCGTACAACACCTTTCCATGGTGATACCTTTAGCATTACCTTATCTCCCACATTTAACTCCAATGGTTTTCTTCTCACATCCGCATAACTCTTCTGTCGGGTTCGTGCAGACAACAACCTATTCTTGATTTGCACAATCATATCCGCCGTCTCTCTAATCATTTCGGGTCCAGTGAGTTGAGCATCACCAACCTCACTCTAGCTCACGGGTGATCTACATTTTCTCCCATAAAGTGCTTCAAAAGGTGCAGCTTTAATACTCGCGTGATAACTGTTATTGTACGAGAATTCGGCCAAAGGTAAGTGCTTATCCCAGCTACTTCCAAAGTCTATCACACAAGCGCGCAACATATCCTCTAAAGTTTGAATAGTTCTTTCGATTTTCCCATCGGTTTGTGGATGATAGGCTGTGCTCATATCCAAATTGGTTCCTAACGATTTTTGAAGAGGTCTCCGTAATCCAGAAGCAAAACGACTGTCTCTATCAGAAATGATTGAAATAGGAACACCATGCTTACACACGATTTCCTTCAGATAAAGGTCGGCGAGTTTCTCCATAACATCTCGATGATTGGAATAAAATGAGCGGATTTAGTTAAATGATCGACAATAACCCAGATTGCGTCGAACCTAGACAGTGTCCTTGGGAGTTTTCTGATGAAGTCCATCGTAATTCGCTCCCATTTCCATATTGGAACTTCTGGTTGGACAAGTAATCCTGACGGCTTCTAATATTCAGCTTTCACTTTTGCACACGTTAAGCATTTCACGACGTAAGTTGCAATATCAGCTTTCATATTTGGCCACCAGTATAACTTTTTCAAGCCTTGGTACATTTTGTCCGATCCAGGATGAATAGAATACTTGGACTTATGAGATTCTAGCATGATCAAGTCTCTCAGTCCACCATAGAATGGTAACCAGATTCGACCCCTTAAACACTTGACACCATCGGCTCGCGTCTCAAATGTTTCACCATCTCCTCTAAATCTTTCGGTTGCAATATTTTCCCTCTTACACACTTCGATTTGTGCGTTTCGAATCTGCTCAGGTAAGTTATTATGAACTGTCACCACCAAAGCACGCACTCGAATCGGTTTCTCCCTTTACTTTCGACTTAATGCATCAGCTACCAAATTCGTCTTTACTGGATGATAACAAATTACGCAGTCGTAATCACTCAAGAGTTCAACCCATCGACGTTGCCTCAAATTCAGCTCCTTTTGATCCAATATGTATTTTAGGCTTTTGTGATCAGTGAATACTGTACACTTCGTGCCATACAGATAATGTCTTCAAATTCACAGAGCAAAAACCACAACGCCCAATTCCAAGTCATGGGTAGTGTAGTTCTCCTCATTCTTTCTTAATTGTCTAGAGGCATATGCGATCACCTTTTCACGTTGCATGAGAACAGCACCGTATCCTTGAAGAGATGCATCACAATAAACAACAAAGGCTTCACTTCCTTCAGGTAACGATAAGATCGGCGCACTACAGAGTTTCATCTTCAGGGTTAGGAAAGCTTCTTCTTTGTCATCGCCCCATACATACGATTTATTCTTCTGAGTCAGCTTAGTTAATGGTTTCGATATCAAAGAGAATCCTTCAATAAACCTTCGGTAATATCTATCCAAACCTAGAAATTGTCGTACTTCAGTTGGAGTAGTGGGAGTAATCCAATTCTTGATGGCTTCGATCTTCGTAGGATCAACATGTACCCCACTTTTATCAATCACATGTCCGAGAAATTGTACGGAACTAAGCTAAAAATCACACTTTGAGAATTTAGCGTACAACTTTTCGTTCTTTAACAAGTTCAAGATAATCCTTAAGTGTTCGGCATGCTCTTCATTGCTCTTAGAGTAGATTAGGATATTATTGATGAAAACAATCGCGCATTTATCAAGATACGACTTACAAATGTGATTCATTAAGTCTAGGAATACAACATGTGCGTTAGTCAAACCAAAAGGCATAACCCGGAACTCATAATGACCATAACGAGTTCTAAACTCCGTAATAGGAATATCTTCCTCGCGTACACGAAGTTGATGGTAACCAGAACGAAGATTAATCTTGGAGAAAACACGAGAACCATGAAGCTGATCAAACAGATCATCAATTCTTGGAAGCGGATAACGATTCTTGATCGTTAGCTTATTCAGCTCTCGGTAATTGATACACATACGGAACGAACCATCTTTCCTCTTAACGAATAAAACAGGAGGTCCTGAAGGTGACAAACTCGGTCGTATAAAACCTTTATAAGATAGTTCTTGCAACTACACAGATAACTCCTTTAGCTCGGATGGTGCTAAACGATATGGCGCACATGCCACGGGTGCAACACCAGGAATTAGATCAATTTGGAATTTTACTTGCCTTGGAGGCGAAAGTCTCGGAAAATCTTCCGGAAACACTTCAGGATAGTAACGAATGACTGGAACATTTTCAACATGTTTCTCCTTCGGTTCCTTCTCCGATATTTGAGCTAGGAATAACTCACAACCTCTTTCGATATAATTACGAGCTTTAATGCACGAAACGATTTTCAGTTGAGAATTAGTTTTATCACCTTCGATAACTAAGGTCTTGTTATCCAGGGGAATCCTAACTTTCTTTTCTCCACACAAAATAGACGCATTATACTTGGACAGCCAATCCATTCCAATAATAATATCAAAACTTCCCAATTCGACGATCATCAAGTCTTTTTTTAAAATACGGTTCAAAAGATTAATAGAACATCCTAAGAGCGCACTATTGGTACTTACTAATTTACCATCAGCTAGTTCTACTTCATAACTCGCGTCTAATTCGACCGGTTTGATATCAACTAAGGTACTAAAACTTGTAGACATAAAGCTTCTGTCGGCACCAGAATCAAATAATGTTGTTGTGTAACGGTTATTCAGTAAAAACGTACCAGTAACAACTTTAGGGTTTTGCTTAGCATCAACATAACCCATCTGATAAGCTTTTTCATGATTATTTCCACCACGTGCATTCTTCTGCGGCTCAGGGTATTGATTCCTCATGTGTCCTTTACCTTGACAATTAAAACACGTCACTCCTTTCTTTCCTGGTCCCCAACACTCTTCAGTCGTGTGACCTAACTTGTTACACTTCCAGCACTTAGAACATTTACTAGTATGAGGCCTTTTGCAGCGTTTGTTGGGTCTAAAAGTTGATGTGGCAGAAACTCAAAATGAAGAAACATCAAGATGTTTGTTTAAGACACGCTGACATGTGAAAGCTAGACGCTGACACATGTATTCTAGACGTTGACAAACATCAAGCGCTGATGGAATTCTATTATGGACGCATATTCAGTATATTGGTTAAATATTCAGGATATGGTTTAATTAAATAGAAGATTTACATGTTTATTCATTTTTATCTCTTGTAAACCCTATTCCTTACACTATAAAAGGAACCAAGGGTATTAGGTTTTATTATAACTATCATTCACAATGTAATCCTACAGCAAATTCGTGTGTCTAGGCGTGTGATTTAATGTATACACGCCTAGAGATTATTTGTTTAATAATATTAATGAAAGTAACGTTTGGAGAAATTCATCTTGTCCATAACACCTTGTTATAATCAATGTTCTAATTCTGCTATGTTTATCATATGAACGTTGATTATCCTAGTAAGCTTAGTCGATCCGTGAATTATGGTTTCATCAATTGGTATCAGAGCGGGTGGCTCTCGATGCTAGGATCAACAAGGTGTTCATTCATAATGAAAAAGAAGAAAAACCCGTATTAGGGTTTTTATGCAGTTTTTGTGTGCGCAACAGTAGTACGAAGGGCATAACTTTTTATTGAACCATTGGATCGCCACGAAATTTTTGTGTGTGTGTTCTACACATATATATCTAAATATCCACTGGAGGGATTGTCAAGATCTATCCCCAAGAAAAAGTTATTAAGCGTCGAGAAGTCAGCAGTGTTCAATAAAAAGTTGGATCATCGTGAAATTTGAACTGTAGGTTAATCGGCGATCCAACGGTTCAATAAAAAGTTATGCCCTTCATATTCAGTACATTGGTTAAATATTCAGTATATGGTTTAATTAAATAGAGGGTTTACATGTTTATTCATTCTTATCTCTTGTAAACCCTATTCCTTACACTATAAAAGGAACCAAGGGTATTAGGTTTTATTATAACTATCATTCACAATGTAATCCTACAGCAAATTCGTGTGTCTAGGCGTGGGATTTAATGTATACACGCCTAGAAATTATTTGTTTAATAATATTAATGAAAGTAACGTTTGGAGAAATTCAACTTGTCCATAACACCTTGTTATAATCAATGTTCTAATTCCGCTATGTTTATCATATGAACGTTGATTATCCTAGTAAGCTTAGTCGATCCGTGAATTATGGTTTCATCAATTGGCATCAGAGCGGGTGGCTCTCGATGCTAGGATCAACAAGGTGTTCGTTCATAATGAAAAAGAAGAAAAACCCGTATTAGGGTTTTTATGCAGTTTTTGTGTGCGCAGCAGTAGTAAGAAGGGCATAACTTTTTATTGAACCGTTGGATCGCCACGAAATTTTTGTGTGTGTGTTCTACACATATATATCTAAATATCCACTGGGGGGATTGTCTATCCCCAAGAAAAAGTTATTAAGCGTCGAGAAGTCAGCAGTGTTCATATGCTATTTTTTGTGAACAGTAATAGTAAAAACGCGATTTCTCCTTCGTTAATCATTGGATCATCGTGAAATTTGAACTGTAGGTTCTTGGCTCTCATGAAGAAGATATTCGATGTCAAAGTTCGCTGCAGAATATGATTTTCAATTATGTTTTTTACATAAAATCATGATTTAGGGTTTGTAAAACCCTAGATCGATTAGTCGCTGATGTGTGTTTTCTAGACGCTGATAGAAGTAGGTGTCAGTGGATGTCATTGACGCTGACAAAGCATGGTTGAGACGCTGATGGCCAGGCGCTGACACACATAAAGATGGCGCTGACAGAAAAAATTAGTGTTGTCCGAGATATTTTGTCTAAAGCGCTGACAAGTGTTGCCTGATATTGGACAACACATGCTGTATGGTTCTTGGACAACAAGGGATCTTGGATAACGAAGGAAATGCTGCTGTTTGGAAAATTGGTTAGGTTTTGGCACACAAAACGAGGAGGTTACACACACAGGTACATGGGATCACTGTTATTATTCAAAATATCATTATGATATTTATGGCTCGGATATTTTTATTAGAAGACGTATATGATTAAGGGGAAGAATTCTTATGGTAAATTTGATGCTTGATGTTAGCCTCAAAATATTGAGTCAAATAAGAATGCTCGGTCATATGTTTATTATGTATCGTAAATTAGAACGTTGTAATAGGTAGTAGATTAGTCGTGTAGTACGGGCTTAACTTTAAGCTAAGGTTCATTCATAAGTAACCAAAGCCCAAAAGGAAAGCCCGGCCCATGATCCTATAGCCCATTAAGCTACATGTAAGCAAAGGCTATATAAACGCTTTTTAGCATGTTAGGAAGGGTGTTGGTTCATTTCATTTTCTTCTAATCTAATATTTCACAAGTTTCTCCAACCATTTCTCTCTACTTTCTCTCACTACTTTCTCTCTCTAAAATTCATCTCATATCTACCTTTATTTCTACATAAATTCGTATTATATCATCATATATTAGGGACAACAATTGGTATCAATCGCCATGGGGTAGTTTTGTGATTGGTTGTTGTGTTTTCACTTGATTTATTTGATTTGATCCGTATTTCTTCCACGAATTCAAGATTTTTTTTGTGTTTGTTTGTGATTTCAAGTCGTATACCTTCTTCAATAGTGTTGTAATGATTTTGGTATCTTGGTTTTGGTTAAAAACACAAACTTTGTTGGATCAAACGTTCAAAAATTCTTGGTTTTTCATCATTCCGAAATTCTAGCAAAGGTATCCATCGGAAAGTACAAGTGTTTGTGATTTGATCGCAATAACCTTTTGGTTCTACTTTGCGATCACTGGATTCTGCTACCTTATTCCGACGAGACATTCTGATCGTACATTGCGATCTGGGATTCCGACGGTTTCAAGGGATTTTTGAGTCGTTACTCTGCCAAATTTGTTTCAGCCATATTCCGACCTGAACATTCCGACGGTACATTGCGATCTCGGATTTCGACAGGTATACATTGCGATCTAAGCATTCAGCCAGAAGGACATTCCGATCTAAACATTCCGACAGTGCATTGCGATCTAAGCCATATTCCGATCTAAACATTCCGACAGTGCATTGCGATCTAAGCATTCCGACAGCCAACATTCCGATGGCACATTCCGATGACATGTTTAGCTAAATTTTGTTTGAGTATTTTTTAGACTTAGCCACCATCTAGACTAGTTTAGGAATATCGTTTACACGAAGTTAAAATTTTTCCGTCAAGTAAATTAAAATTTTTTCCATACTAGTTTTAGGACATTTCTAGCTCAATTTCAAAATTTGGCGATACAAAATTTTTTGGTCTACCGTTTTGTCGGACTGAGGAATTTAATGTCGGACTGAGAAAAAAATAGCGTTTTTCGGAATTTCAACAACAACTCAATCACATCATATCTACTTAAGATCCATATTCACTTCATCATTTCAGAGAATTTTGAGATGGATTCTACTGCAGAATACCGTGTGACGAATAACAACATAATGGTGGCGGGTAACAAAGAGAGACCACCAATGCTTGTGGCCGGTCGATATGCTCAATGGTAATCACGTTTTCTTCGTTATCTTGATACAAGACCTAATGGTGATGCATTGAGGCAATGTATTAACAATGAACCATATGTTTTCTCCGATATCACTGTTCCTCATACACCAGCCACTGACACTACCACAGAAGTACCCGCAACCACAAGAAAAGAAACGTTATCTGATCTTACACCAGAGAAGCGTGCTTGGTATGATGCAGAAAAAGAAGCGATCTATATGATTCTAAGTGGAATTGGAGATGGT
This sequence comes from Glebionis coronaria, assembly GCA_025667525.1. Taxonomy (NCBI): domain Eukaryota; kingdom Viridiplantae; phylum Streptophyta; class Magnoliopsida; order Asterales; family Asteraceae; genus Glebionis; species Glebionis coronaria. The sequence goes on along the minus strand of CM046882.1, from coordinate 169,620,932 downwards.
ATTTATTCCACGGTTGATGCATGCCCTACGGCACAAGAAATGTGGACGGCTATTGAAAGCTTGCAACAAGGAGAATCACTCAACAAGCAAGATGTTAAAACTAACTTGTTTTGGAATTTTGGTAAGTTTACTGCATTGGATGGAGAATCAATTGAGTCTTATTATTCACGATTCTACAAGATGATGAACGACATGACAAGAAACAACCTGGAGGTCTCCACCATGCAAGTCAATGTGCAATTTCTTCAGCAACTTCAACCAGAGTGGACACGTTTTGTTACTTTGGTGAAACAACAGAAGTAGTTAGACAAGGTAAACTATCACACTCTCTTTGATATCTTGAAACAATTTCAGCATGAGGCAAATGAAATTCGAGCTGAACGAGTTGCAAAGACGGCTAATCCACTTGCTCTAGTGTCTACCACTCAAGATCATTGATGTCGTACTCCAAAGTCATATTCCATTCAATCATCCTCCCCACGATATTCCACATCATCCAAATCTTCATTATCCACAAGATCACGCGGCAAAGAACCAAGAGCACCATCACCACCATCTGAGTCATCATCTGAAGAGGATAGTGATGAAGATCAAGCTCAGAAGAATCGGGAAATGAAACAACAAATTGCTTTCATTATGAAGACTTACAAGAAAATCTTCAAACCCACAAACAACAATCTTCGAACATCATCCAACACAAAGAACCAATATGTTGAGAACCCTTCAAGGTATGACACACGTCGGCGTGGTGAAAGTCCTTCTAGGTATGATTGACATAATCCAACACATGTTGAGGGTTCTGCAAGGTATGATCGACAAACTGCCAAGTATGATACTCAAAGGATTGCTGCTGCTACTGGGAATAGGGAAAATGTTGGAACGTAAGTGGTTCAACAAAGTGGGATTCAGTGTTATAATTGCCAAGGTTATGGGCATATGGCAAAGGAATGCAGAAAGCCGAAACGGGTTAGGGACTCTAGCTATCATAAAGAGAAGATGTTGTTATGCAAGAAGATGGAAGCAGGGGTCAAATTGTCGGCTGAGGAAGGAGCAATGCTTGATGATACTGATGATGAAGCCTCCGACCAAGAATTAGAAGCACATTACTCGTACATGGCAAAGGTTGACGAAGTTCTCAACGTCACTGAAGATGACAATGGACCTATCTTTGACACTGAGCCACTCGATCAGGTACACACCACTGATGAATATAATGTGTTTGGTGATAATCATGAGCATAGTGAGCTACCCAATGCCATTAATGACACATGTATGACGGAAAAGGTTGATAGCAATACCACACCCGATTCATCAGACATGTGCAATAATGAGTTTGATGATGATCAACATGCAAATGAGTATGATGATGAGGAGCGTGTCGCGCTTGATAATTTAGTTTCTAGTTTACAAAAAGATGTCAATGAAACTAGAAAAAGTCAAAAGCAATTAAAGAAGGCAAATGCAGCGCTCACTCAAAATTTTGAAGAATGCAAAGCCGCACTAATTACATCTAGTGAGACCATTGAACATTATAAAGATGAGCTTCTTCAGAAAACCAAAGAACTTGAGGGGTACAAGGGTAGTGCGTTAAAAAGTCAAAAGGACGATCTTGAAAAGAAATACAACGAAACTGTTGAGTTATTAACCAAAGAGAAACGTCAATTTAATGTTTTGTTAATGGATGAACGTCAAAAAACGTACCTTGCTACCACCAAAGTCGAACTTGAACAACGGGTTTCGATGGATAACACCGAGTCTGCTAAAATTCTTGATGTTAAGAAACAAGAGGTTGAAACGTTAAAACAAGATTTCAAAAGTCGACATGAAAAAGATACTGAAAAAGTAACGGAACTAGAAAAACAAGTCGAATTTTTGAAGAAAGTTGTTTATAAAACGCATGACTCTATTCAAACCGTAAGAATGTTAGCACCTCCGTCCATGTTTAAGGGTCAAGCTAGCTTTGCAAGTCCTGATTATCTTGCCCAAGCTCAAGCTGCGAACCCGCGCATTTATATGGATGAGTCCGAATGGACCGATCCTGAATATCCTCTTGGTTATGATGAGACATCCCTTTGGGAAGAGGAGAGTAGATCACCGGTCAATAAAGAGTTTGTGAAACCATATAATTATGCTTATGAGAATAGTCTATATGGTCTTTTCACTACACAAAAACAAAAGTCTCGTGAGGAATTGTTTTTAGAATGCAAACAAAGAAGAATTCAATGGAAGAAAGCTTTTGCTACTAAGAAAAAAACGTTTCTAAGTTCATCAACTACTTGCCTCTTGATGCTTCTAAAAGCAAGAGTAGGCAGACATTTGGTTTTCTACAACATTACATTGATAATATTAAATCTATTGTTGATAATGAATGGAAACAACGAGAAAATGACGAGTGGAAAAAACCAATTCCTCAAGATATAACTGTTCTTATCAAACAAATCTTAATACCGAACACGACCACATTAAAAGAAAATATGCTTGAATTTGAAAGATTAATTCGGTTTGAAATGTTTGATGACTTATAATATGTTGAGTCTATTGAGAAAGAAATTGACGATCTTTAAATGGACAAGTCCGTTTTTTCAGATGAGTATGATTTACTCTTAGAAGAATGTCTCTCCAAAGATATTTTGTGTGTTAATCTTCAATCTTGTGCTGATATCGATGAATATTCTGATGTTGCATGCAAATATCTTGATAAAATCAAAGAATGTGAGCGTCTTGAACTTGAGCTTTCGAAATGTAAAGAAAATGTTGATAAAAAGGATTTTGAGTTACTTCAACACAAAACTGATTTCCTTAAAAAACATTGTCATTCTCTTGAACTTGCTTTGCAAAAAGACGTTGGTAGTTTTCCACATGATAATAACTTACAAGAAAAACTTTCCACAACGTTTCGAGAAATGAATGAGCTGAATTTGGAAATTAAAGGGTTGAAAGCTCAGTTACAAGACAGGGAAAAAGCGATAGCAGAGTTGCAGAAACTCGTTGCTAAGATGGGTGGGAAAGTTGTGGAACCTAGCATTAAGAAACCTGTTGTTAGACAACCCAATGCCTCTAAAGTGAATAGATCCTCTATCTTGGGAAAACCATCTGCTTTATCAAATTCCTCGTTTGCAAAACCTGTGTTTTCCCCCAAGATGGATGGAAAGGAAAGCTTACCACAGAATCAACCCATAAGAAATGTCATAGCACCAAGCGTTAAGCACAATAATGTGATTAAACCAGGGATGTATAGATTGGCCACTAAACCTACACAAAACAAAGAAAGTCAATCACCTCAGACTTCTAGAAACACTAATAGACGTGTGTCTTTTACTACAGGAGTAATCCCCACTGATAGTGTTAATTGGCCTCAGCTTAAGAGCACTCGCATGAATGAAAAGGTTTGGAAAAACAAAAGTCAAGGGAAGATGAAGACAGTAGAAGACCACCCTAGGATTTTCAATGTTTCTAAGAATAAAACGTCTGTAATCGTGTGTAATGACGATTTGACTGATTCGACTTTGAATTCTTTGAATGTTAAGTTTGTTTGTGTGAAATGTGGAAAGTGTGCTAATGCTAATCATGCTATGTGTGTTTCGAATAATGTCAAAGGCGTAGATACTAGAACTAAGAAGCAAACTGCGATGCCTATTAGTGCTAGAAAACCCAAACGTAAAGTGAACCATTCTGGTGCAACCCCCACTAAGAAACGTAATGCATCAGACTCCACCACTAAGAACCCTAGAAGAAAAATTAAGGAATTATATGAGTCTGCTAGCAAGTCTTGGAAATGGTGGTTTGCTAATCAATGTCCTCCAGGATATAAATGGATGCCGAAAGCTAGGACAGAAAATGTGAAAACGAGTGTTCGTTTGCCTTTAAATGTTCATAAGGACACTAATGATTCTACTATCACAACTACTGTGGTATCCAATTTAGCAAATGCTCCATCGTGTTCTAACTCTTCTGCAGGTGATACAAATAATTCTCTTCATACTGGACTCCGGAGGCACGAAGCACATGACGGGGAATCTCAAGCTTCTAATTAACTTCGTGGAGAAGTTCCTGGGTACGGTCCGATTCGGAAATGATCAATTTGCACCGATCCTAGGATATGGAGATTTGGTTCAGGGGAATATTACAATCAAAAGGGTATACTACGTCGAAGGGCTCAATCACAATCTTTTCTCGGTTGGTCAATTCTGTGATGCGGATTTGGAGGTTGCTTTCAGAAAGAAGACATGTTTTGTTCGTGATTATGATGGGAATAACTTACTTACCGGTACACGGGGTACTGATCTTTACACAATTTCACTTCAAGACACAACTTCATCAACTCCAATTTGCTTCATGGCTAAAGCTTCAACGACTCAGGCATGGTTATGGCATCAACGTTTATCTCATCTTAATTTTGATACCATCAACTTGCTTTCCAAGAAAGATACTGTGAGAGGCCTTCCAAGTTTGAAATTCATCAAAGATCATCTTTGTTCTTCTTTTGAGATTTGTAAAGCTAAACGAAGTAGCTTCAAAACAAAGACCACACCATGCTCTAAAGGACGGTTAGATCTTCTCCATATGGATCTATGTGGTCCCATGCGTGTTCAAAGTATCAATGGGAAGAAATATATTCTGGTAATTGTCGATGATTACTCAAGGTACACATGGACTCACTTCTTGAGGTCCATGGATGAAACACCCGAAGTTCTCATCAGCTTTCTTAAACTGATACAACGTGGTCTTCAAGCTCAAGTCAAAGTGGTTCGTACTGACAGAGGTACAGAATTTTTGAATTCAAAACTGAGAAACTATTTTGAAGCCGAAGGAATTAAACATGAAACATCTATTGCTCGAACACCCGAACAAAACGACGTTGTTGAAAGACGAAACCGTACTTTAGTTGAGGATGCTCGAACATTATTATCCGCTTCAAAACTTCCACTATACTTTTGGGCCAAAGCCGTGTCAACTGCATGCTACACACAAAAACGCTCCTTAATTATCCCAAGACACGCAAAGACACCATATCACATAATTCATGATCGAAAACCTTCACTCAAACACCTTCACGTTTTTGGATGTACGTGCTACATTATTCGAGAAGGTGAAAATCTAGACAAGATGAAAGAGAAAGGTGATGCATGCATTCTAGTGGGATATGCAACTCAGTCTAAGGGATATAGAGTGTACAACAAGAGAACAAAATCGATAGTCGAGACTATTCATGTCAGATTTGATGAATTACAAGAAATGGCACTTGAACAAAACAGTTTAAGTCCCGATCCACAACGACAAAAGACTTCTGTGCACAACCGCACGGAACTCGGAACTCAAGACCACAACAATGAACCGTCAAGTTCAAAGCTGGTTCCTGAAAATGTACATAGAGCAGATATGACAGTGGACACGACACTTAAAGAGTTGGAAATGTTATATGGACCAATGTATGATGAATATTTCACGGGGGAGAAACAAGTTGTATCGAAGTCTTCCGCTGTCACTCATGATAAGAATGATGATACCGATCATCGTCAACAACATGATACAACTTCATCTACTTCAACACCGGTTGCTGCATATTTACCTCCTCATAATATCACATCAACAACCGCTCCTACAGCATCAACAACTACTGTCATTGCTCCAGAGAACACAAATCAAGCAGACAATGCATTATCTGACGAAGACGAATTTATCAACCCATTCGGTACACCGGTACACGAAACTGGAGAGTCTTCTACTCTCCATGTTGATCCATCAAATATGCATACGTTTTATCAACGACATCCTTCAACACATCATTGGACCCGAGATCATCCTTTGGTTTACGTAACTGGAAACCCTTCACAGCCCGTTCGTACAAGACGACAGCTTAACACCGATGGCGATGTTTGTATGTTCACACTCGCCGTGAGTTCAGCTGAACTGAAAAACATCAAAGAAGCCATGGCTGATCATGCTTGGATTGAATCGATGACGGATGAACTTCAACAACTTGAAAGACTTAAAGTCTGGGAACTTGTTGACAGACCATACAATGTAATACCATTAAATCTTCGATGAATCTGGAAAAACAAGATGGATGAAGAGAACACGATCATCAAGAATAAATCTAGGCTAGTGGCTAAAGCGTATGGACATAAAGAGGGTATTGATTTTGAAGAATCATTTGCACCAGTAGCTCGTATGGAAGCGGTCAGGATTTTTCTTGCTTATGATGCATATAAGGGATTCATTGTCTATCAAATGGACGTCAAGACGGCGTTTCTTAACTTTCCTTTGAAGGAAGAAGTCTATGTCACACAGCCGGAAGGATTCGTCAATCCTCATTATCCTGACAGGGTGTATCGTCTCCACAAAGCACTTTATGGACTCAAGCAAGCTCCAAGGGCGTGGTACGACGAGCTCTGGAAATTTCTGGTCTCTAAAGGTTTCTCAAAAGGTTCCATTGATCTAACTCTGTTCACTTATAAATATGGGGATGACATTTTGCTTGTGCAGATTTATGTTGATGACATTATTTTCGGGTGTACAAACCCAAAACTTTCAAAATGGTTTGAAAAAGTAATGCACAGCAGATTTGAAATGTCTATTATGGGCGAATAAAATTCTTTCTTGGAATTCAAGTTCACCAATCCCCTAGTGGTATCTTCATTAACCAAGCTAAGTATTGTCAATAGATAATCACAAAGCATGGTATGACATCATGTGACCCCGCTGGGACACCATTATCAACCAAATCCCTAGATGCTGATTCGGAGGGATTACCCATAGATCAAATGAGATATCATTCCATGATAGGGTCCCTCATGTACTTGACAGCAAGCAGACTTGATATTCATCATGCTACATGCTATTGTGAACGATATCAAGCACGACCCACTGAAAAGCACCTCAAGGAGGTTAAACGGATCTTTCGGTACCTTAAGAATACCATTCACATGGGACTCTGGTATCCGAGGGAAACCGGTTTCTTTCTAACGGCCTATTCAGATTCTGATCATGCAAGGTGTCTTGATACACGAAAAAGTACTTCTGGTGGTGCACAATTTCTAGGTCAAGATAAGCTTGTGGGATGGTCTTCCAAGAAGCAGGATTGCACATCTTTATCATCAGCCGAAGTGGAGTATGTATCTCTATCTGCGTGTTGTGCTCAAGTTCTTTGGATGAGAACACAACTCACGGATTATGGCTTCCACTTTGACAAAGTACCTATGTATTGTGACTTAAAGTCTGCGATAGCCATCTCCTGCAATCCGGTACAGCATTCCCGCACGAAGCACATTGATGTCAGATATCACTTCATTAAGGAACAAGTTGAAAAGGGTATTGTTGAATTATACTTTGTTGGAACTGATTACCAATTAGCTGACTTGTTTACAAAAGCTCTTTCGAAAGAGAGGTTTACGTATCTAGTTAGGCAAATTGGTATGAGATGTTTGACTCCAGCAGAACTGGAGGTTCTGGCAAAGAAGCCTGCTTGATTCATCTATCAAACATCTACTTGTAAATATTAATGAAAAAAGCAAATACAAAATTAAAAAATCTTTGATAATCCAAAAATATTCTTCTCGACATGTCTTTCAGTATCGATAATATGGACGTGCCTAGAAATGTCGCTCAATAACGACACGGGTGTGTACATAAAGCTCGAATGAAAGTTGTAAATATTTTTCAAAACATGTCATTTCTATCTTTTAAAAAGGAAATTATCTCTTTTGGGCAATATTTCCAACAACGGGTAGAGCAATCTATCTTGGGTTGAGCTTGTCACAAAACATTCCACGTTTTGAGCTCAACACAATGGCTTGTAATCACTTTCAGATTGCAACCCGGATCAATATTCACGGGCGAGTGTACGATTTAGTGCGCTTACCCTCAATAAAAGAAGAGAAATCTTCTTACACTTGAGTGGATTCTTCAAGACATTCAAAGTCTATGAACTCAAGTTTATGCTTTAGAAAAACCTCTTCGACAAAAAGAAATAGGATTTTTCAAAAAACGTTGAACATAATTTTTTCAAGAATTTTTCAATGATTATTCAAAATCTTTCAAAAATTGTGTGTTCAACAACTCTCATCCTCAAAAAGAGAAATGTGGATCACATCCTCACAATGACAATTCAATTGGATCAATTTTTGAGGGGGAGCATTTTAACTTCATGCAAAAGATTAACACATCTTTCTCCTGGATATTTTCACGACTATTTTTCAAAATATATTTTAATCAAATTTGGTATCTCTAATATCAAACTATTTTATATATTAGAGATAGGGGGAGAAAATGTGATTAAAATGTGATCTTATATAAGACTCAAGCACATTAACTCTTACCTACATGTGCGAAACACTTTCAATTATCGATGCACATGTGAAGGGGGAGCATTTCTGAAACGACAAAACTAGCAAGGTGTTAAATGTTTTTCAAACACTTTGTTAGAATTTAAAGTAGTTTTCATGGTTACGATCAAATACCTACAATATCTTTAATTCACGACGTTATTGGTGTCAAATGGGTGGTTAGGTTTAAGTCCTATGATCCAACCAGAACCGGAGGGATCTTCCCAGGGACAATCCAATAGATTATTAGAAGTCCTTAGGAAAGATGGAGTAGAATGTAAACGTAGCTGAATGCCGACTAAGTACTGATGATAGCACTGGAACAATCACTACAAGGTGCTATTAATGATGTCTTGGTAAGCATTGAAGGGGTTGAAGAATGAAAAAGAATTGTAAGGATAAAGGGTGTAAAGAAAGAAGCCCTCCATACAACTTAGGCAGAAACCGGGTCAACACATCATGAAGACAACTCATCATGGACCCAGTGATGTGAAGCACAACCCTTCCCTAGCTACTCAGGCTTCTCTCAAAAGAAGTTTGTTTTATTGTCACGGAGATTAACACAACTTCTATTGACTTTCTCACTCCGAGATAGTTGATACTGAATAGGTGGCATCTGCTCCAGCCTCCGACCACTAAAAGTGCACAAATAGAGTCTAGAGCCAAGAGATCAATCAAATCTGGTTAGGACACACGGATGAAGATCAAGAGAGTCCTACGCTATATCCTTATGATATTGCTAGAACACTCAGAGTGATACTACTTAGTATTCACAATGATGAGTGGAAATCCTTCTAGTGTTAACATCAAACAGCACTGCGGTAGGTCATATGCAAGATTCTTTATGAATTAAACATGTGTAAAACTGAAAAGCAATAGCGGTTTGATTCTGAATTGATTCAAACTTGTTTCAGGTTTCTACGCAATATCTTTATGGTCTTGCCAGAACATTCAGAGTGATATTCATTAATAATCACAGTGACGAATGGAAATCCTTCTAGCGTCAACATCAAACAGTGCTACGGTAGGTGACTTATGAGATTCTTATGAATCAAGCTTGTGTCAACTGGAAAGAAACAATGGTAAGATTCTTTATGAATCACACTTGTTCCAGGAATTTGAATTGACGATTTTAATCAAGCGGATATTTATCCAATTGATTCACTCTTTATGTTCACAATCTTGCTTTGAGACGGTCGAGTAAAGAGAACGGCTAGTACAGCCGCGAAACCCTGTCAAGGAGATTCTTAATTGAATCTACCTGATCACAGGTACGATATAAAATATCGTATAACGGTCTTCACCGACCGGAGGTAAAACGCTACCGATTTAGGACGAATGTCAAAGCCATTCAGTCCGTGTCTATGTTTTGTCTCGAGAAGGTGGCGTCACGGTGTACTCAGCAAAGTCCAAGATTCAAAACCACATACTCATGCCAAAAGACATATTCAACAATTAATAGTGTGAGCATGTGGATGACGATACAAGATCGCAAGATGGCAAAGACAAGTCAAGGATGATTTGAAGATCTCAAGATCAAAAAGGACAAAGTCGAAAGACAACGACAAAGGCTCAAAGATCACAACATGAAGAAACAAGACTACAATTACACGTTCAAGACTCATTTATGGCGAGATTAGTAATCTCTACAAATTTCCTAAATGACCAAGGTTTATGACCTCTCATTGGGGGAGATTGTTAGCCTCAAATTATTGAGTCAAACAAGAATGTTCGGTCATATGTTTATTATGTATCATAAATTAGAACGTTGTAATAGGTAGTAGATTAGTCGTGTACAACAGGCTTAACTTTAAGCTAAGGTTCATTTGTAAGTAACCAAAGCCCAAAAGGAAAGCCCGGCCCATGGTCCTATAGCCCATTAAGCTACATGTAAGCAAAGGCTATATAAACCCTTTTTAGCATGTTTGGAAGGGTGTTGGTTCGTTTCATTTTCTTCTAATCTATTATTTCACAAGTTTCTCCAACCATTTCTCTCTACTTTCTCTCACTGCTTTCTCTCTCTAAAATTCATCTCATATCTACCTATATTTCTACATAAATTCGTATTATATCATCATATATTAGGGACAACACTTGAAGTAAATTTTCGCGAGTTTGTGTTTTATCATATCTTTAAATCGTGTGGATAGCTCCCCATTGGTTTGAATGTAACTTGTTCGTGCTTTAATGGTTAGTGACGAAGACTTGTCAAATCTAGCAATTAGATACCTTGCTATCACTTGAAGGAGTTACATTATCGTGCTCATTGTCTCACAAAAGGATGAGGATTTTGACAATGGGATCGAGGTCTACTTATATTTCCCTATCAGTATAAGTTCAACGTCACGTGAATAATACAAGACATGGAACATAGGTTTGGGTTATTCTACTTCTACATCAACATTATTGTATTTATTTTTCTTTAAGGTCATTACACAGAGCCTACACTTGGAGAATCTTCGATTGCATACATTGTTTCCTTCCCTATTTGATGTGACAAAAATGGGAAGATATACATGCTACACTTGAGGGGAAGAAATTTGAAGATGATGTACCACTTACAAGAGATACACAAAGAGTTTTGCCGACATAAACTAGGGGAAGATTGTTGGGTCTAAAATTTGATGTGGCAGAAACTCAAAATGAAGAAACATCAAGATGTTTGTTTAAGAGACGCTGACATGTGAAAGCTAGACGCTGACACATGTATTTTAGACGCTGACAAACATCAAGCGCTGATGGAATTCTATTATGAACGCATACTCAGTATATTGGTTAAATATTCAGGATATGGTTTATTTAAATAGAAGATTTACATGTTTATTCATTCTTATCTCTTGTAAACCCTATTCCTTACACTATAAAAGGAACGAAGGATATTAGGTTTTATTATAACTATCATTCATAATGTAATCCTACAACAAATTCGTGTGTCTAGACGTGGGATTTAATGTATACACGCCTAGAGATTATTTGTTTTAATAATATTAATGAAAGTAACGTTTGGAGAAATTCATCTTGTCCATAACACCTTGTTATAATCAATGTTCTAATTCCGCTATGTTTATCATATGAACGTTGATTATCCTAGTAAGCTTAATCGAAGTGAATTATGGTTTCATCAGGTTGACATCGGGTTCCCTTATCATTAGGTGCAATTTTAGTCATTGCATTTGCATTACCCCTCCTTCAGTTTTGGTTCCTATTGTGAGATCGACGGTTATCACCTCGATCATCACTTTCCACTTCAGCCTTTCTTTTATTACTTTCAGAAACACCATCAGCCTTATCTTTGATAATCTGCCCCATTAGTTGATAGGCCATTCGAACAGCTTCATCAATATTGGCAGGTTTAGATGAGGTCACATCTCTACGGATGTTAGCAGGTAAGCCTCAAATATACTGCTCCACCTTCAAATATTCTTGGTTCACTTTGTAACATCCCAATTTGATAAGTGGATCGTTACGCGTAATTATGGCGTGTCATCAAAGCATGCAAGGTAATATGTACTAAAACATACATGACCATAGGGAAAACCGGAATCAAACATCGATTCCCAAATATAAGCCCAAAACATAATAAAGTAAATGATATGCACAAAGACTACACAAGCATAAATATGAAGGCAAAAGGAGAAGAAGTCTATGGCAGCTTCCATCCTATGCACGTCCTCCGAATGCTCGAGTCTTGGGTACCTGCCGTTTTGGGACATGGAAAGGAAAGTAACGGCTGAGCATAACGCTCAGTGCACGAATATACAAGCATGAAATGAATAATATAAGCATGAATAACATATAGCAGCGGAAATGTATATGTCCTAGAAAACCTGGTTATATATTAGTAAAACTGGTTTTATAGTTTGAAAAGCCTTATGTTTATCTTGTAAAAACTGTTTAACATATTTTACTATTAGCCAATATAGGTCATGAAATATCAACGTGCATGAATACTTGGAGGGGTGACCTCGTCATGCAAATTAGAGGGGCTGCCTCTAATTTAATATACTGGTTTGGGTAGGAGGGATCAGCTCCTTGTGAAGGATGCAAGGTACACACCACATTCACACTGAGTAATCTGCTGAAAACATGTAACTAGGATGCACCCATACGCCCCACATAATGAATATAATAATATGGCCAAAAGCTAAAGGGACGCCATGAGCAATCACTCCGCCGTGGGGAAGTCATAACACCAGTGCCTCTAGTGTTATGGTTATGCTACCTCCCTAACTAGGTGAAACTGGTCATGCATGTATACGGCTTTAGGTATTCTAATTAAACATAAGAAATCAAATATATAACATATACTAGGGAAAACAGTTGGCTGCATACGGGAAAATCCTAATAAGGAAAGAATATCCATACTGAAAGGACGGAGAATCCGTACCTTGTGTCCAGTGAACGAAGAAGACGAATGGAAGAGAGTCCTTCTTCGATCTCACTAATGCTACATACATAGGATACATGTATAAGTATTCTTATTACTGAGTACGTAACTGGTTTTATATCATGTTTTAGCTTGTTTTATATGTTCATGTCTTTTACTGATTTTAACGTCATACTGTGTTTATCGTGTATTTTGTATATTCTGATTAAGTATTACTTGTATTTCTTGTATTATTATACTTGTTGTGTAATAATAAGTAACTTTCTAAAAATAGCAGGTTTCCAAAAATAGAAAGTTTCCAAAAATAGAAAGTTTCCAAAAATAGAAAGTTTCCAAAAATAGATTTACTGCTTAAAGTAGATAAGTTTTTAAAAATAGAAAGTTTCCAAAAATAGATTAGCTGCTTAAAATAAATAAGTTTCTAAAAAATAGAAAGTTTCCATAAATAGAATTAAGCTGGGTTAATAAGCTAATTAATATAAGCTTAGTTTTACTGATTAATTATACTAAGTAATGCGATTAATAGTATAGTTTATTACTTATAACATGTAAATTAAATAAACTATAAGTTATATATGATTTAATTAAATATAACATGATTTAATTAAATTTAGTGTATAAAATACTTAGGTTAAAACATGTATTAATATTTATATTAATATAACCTAAGTCATGATAATTAATTAATTATATCCCATGTTTTAATTATTAATTAATTATTATAGTCTGCATTACATAAATAAATACTTAGGTTAAAATCTTATATTATCAAATAATAATAATAACCCTAAGTCCATGCTTATTAATTAATTATCTGTCATGTTTAATAATTAATTAATACTATCATGTAAAATAAATAATTTTATACTTAGGTTAAAAACATGTATAATTACATAATAATAATTAACCTAAGTTCATGTTTTAATTAAATTAATTATATAAAATACCAATTTAATTTAATTAACTTGTAAAAATCATGTACTTGTAAGATTAAGTAAACTTGTAAAAAAAATAATCATGGATCAAACCGTGTGTTATTAATTTATTTAGACGTGTCGCGAACCGAACTCGTGAAAACCCGTGAGTGTATATATAAATGCTGAACCAAACAGCCCTTTAACAGCTATATACTCAAAGCCAAACGCCCCCTTAACAGATTATAAACCTAAAACCAAACAACCCTTTAACTGTCAGTTCCCCCTGGCAGTTCTAGGTTCCCCCTGCTTGTTATAATTTCCCACCAAGACCTGGGTGGTCTCGGTTCCCACTGCTAGCACAATCACACCATTGGCCGTAGCCAGTGGTTTCCCCTGCTTGCTCGCTGGACGCCACTGTTAGCACAAACCCAGCCAAAACCCTAATAGGGTTGCGGTTGGTGGTCAAAAATCACCAACGAGAGTCTCTTGACTCTCGGTTTGTGTGCCAAACCACCACAACGACACCAAAACGAACCCCCTTTTATTTTTAACTTCTTATTAACATGTTTTAATTTCTTAAGGATTCGAAATAAATGATCAATTAATAAAAGAAAACATAAAATCAAGAATTAGGGTTTCTTACTTGTTTAGGGTTTAGAACGGATTAAACAGTGACCACCTCTACTATTCTTGGATCGATCTACTGCTCTTCCCTCTTGTTTTGGTTCGTGTGTCGACGGCAGAAAGGAACAAGGAAGTGTCGGCATGTTTTATTTTGGTTTTAGGGTTTTCTGTTAGTGGTGTTTGTGTCGACTGAAAGAAAAACAAAGCCCCCACCCTCCTTTTCTTTATAACCGGCCTAGGACTCCCTTGGGCCTAGAGCTCATGTGTTCATCTTGTCTTCTTGTCTAACGGCCCAAATCCAACGCCTTTACTTTTTATTTAAACCGCGTCTTATTAAACGATACGCTTAGTTGTGTTTTAAATTGTCGTGAATTTTCCCCTGATTATATTTATACGTTAAACGTAACTATTTCGTACGTGATTATTTGTCGTGTTAAATTAATATACGTAGTAATAATAATAGTCGTGTTAAGTATTCGTGTTCACGTGTTATGTAATTATTAATTATTCATGTTATTTTAATTACTTGTACGTACGACATTTATCGTATTAATAATTACGTAAGTACATAATTATCTGTTCGTGATTTCATGTTCATGATTTTATGTTCGTGATTATAATTATTATTGTTTAATAATTATCGTATAACAATACGTACGTAATCATTATCATGTAATAACACGTACGTAATTCTTGTAATTAATATTCGTGAAATGTAACATGCTATAAAGGAAAGTTTTAATCCTGTACGTAGGATCATGAGTGTACTGTTCATGGTAAAAGCATGCGGGTTTTACAACTCTTCCCCCCTAAAAGAATAATTCGTCCCCGAATTATAGATATCGTAACTGGAAGCATAACATACCCGAATCGAACTGAGAGGGTATGTCAGATAAAATGATCTGAATGTGACATGGTATAAAGGAACGTGGAACATGACATGTCTTGAAGGGACATGGAACGTGACGTGACTGAAATGACATATCTAATTGATAAAAGAAAAACGGATAAGAAGTCCGGATGAACTTGTCCGTTTCCAAGTGGCTTCTCTCTTGGAATGGTTCCTTCACAAGATCTTGACACAATTGATAATCTTAGTCCTCCTGACCTTGACTTGAAAACACGAAAAGTTCATGGTTATCAACGTACGATAGATCCCCTGAATTCGATCGAGGGAAAAAAGGATTAACGTGCAAGAGTAACTGAAACGTTATGGTGCAAAACAATCTAACTTAACTGATAAATAGCAACGATGCGCGAGACATAAAGAAACGTAGTACGTGAAAATTTTGAACGTGATACGTGAAAATTTTTGAACGTGATACGTGGAGACATGGTGAGTGTAGTATGAGCAACATATCGTGATCAATGATACGTGTAACATATCGTGATCGTGTAATGAACATGACATATGAAACATATCGTGAACATGGAACATAACTGCGGTTTAACTAAACGCTTACAAGGCGAGACGTGGAATATGACGTAAAACGTCTATATGAGGGTAGAGAGTTATACCAAACTTGAGCCTGGTCTCTCAAGTTCTTGCAAAACTTCCCAGAACGAAGATGAACGTATACTCGTAAGCCAAGATACGATTCATGAACGTAATAGTGTCATGAACGTGAGCGTGAAAGTAAGTCGTGAAATTAGAACAAGGAGCACAAATGCGAACCTTTGTATAGGCCGATAGCTGAGGAATTACCAAGTGATTGGATGAGCCTTGGCTGGAACATGTCCGAGTAATCTGTTGGTTCTGAAATCCTTGCGGATGTAAGGATTCTGCAGACTTGATCAAACTGTTGGCAATAACCCAGATAGCGTCTTGCTTCTTCTGAGTTTGCATTAATCTGGTAACCAAAATCCATGGAGATCTTGTCCCATTTCTGTTTACAACATCTGCTGGTGGCGAAACATCTAAGTCTGTTGGTGTTCTATCTTATCCTGTTGGTATGTCAGGTACTTAGATATGAACATAACTATATCCTGCTTCGTAGAAACTTGATACATAGAAATTTGCGGAACTATAAATCTCCGAAATTAGACTTTTCTTAGCGTAGGATTTTCTTTGAACTCCTGCGTAGTGTAGGGTTCTTATCTTTACGCATAAGCTGAGTCATGTTACGATTAACCGTGAGAATCCATGTGATTCAGTGTGTCACTGTAATCAACCAAAGTTTAGATTAGAAAATTTCAGGGTGAAATTTTTCTTGTCATAGAATTTGCGACATAGTACAAATATGGTCTTCCTGTTCTTCTCTAGACTTTAGAGAAGGTTAGGTTGTCATAGATGAAAACACTGATAAATTTGTTTAGGTGTTCACGGAAAATCAATTTATTAAGTCCATAATGTTGCTGGAGCATTCATGAGGCTAATACAAAATCATGAATCTAGCATGACCGAGTCGTGTACGAATAGCAGTCATGGAAATGTTCTGCTCTTTCACTCCTCACTGTTGGCAGCATGATCATGAGTTGCTTGGACGTGTTGTCAATACGTGGAGGAGAATAACGGTTATAGATGGTGATTTGTTTAAATCGACGGTAGTCGACACATAATCTCATGGTACCGTCCTTCTCCTTGTAGGTTCTTCTGGAAAGTATGGGAAGATTTTGGAATAATCAACTGGTTATGCGTAAAAGGACTTCAGTGGTCGTGTCTTGATTGACAGCTAGAAATTTTAGCAGTCGTGGCTAACAAGCACATGCTTGGAAAGCATAGATAATTTGTACATATTTTCCTGATGGAAAACCATGCTGAGTGTATTCAGGAGCCTGAACATTACTGTACATAATTATGAATCGTAGCTTGGTGTGCTGTTCGTAGTCCAAAATTAGGATGAAATTCAACTCGTATCTGTCCGAGGTAATGCGTTAGCAGCTTGGATCTTATCATTAGGGTGAAGGAAATCCTTCGTATACATGGGGAATACGAATGGCGCCCTTCATGGTCATGAATATATGAACTATGGTGAAAGAATGAAAGTGTCATCGAGCAAACGTGATTGATCTTATTGATATGCCGGTGCTGGTACTGAAATTCTTGTGGCCTAATTAATACATGGCATCACAAAATGGATATACCCTTTAGAGGGTACCCTGAATTTCTTAGGGATGTTACAGAATTGGACGTGAGTCATGTGTCCTGACTCGTGTCTCGGGAAAGTAAGCATGACATGTGTCTCGACTGGTGTCTTGACATGTGTCTTCAGAAAGTATACGTGAGACATGTGTCTTGGCTGAGGTCTTGACATGTGTCTCGAGGTGTGAAACAAATAGAACTGCAAATATTAGGTTTTTTATGCCAGACTTGGCGGATCGGTTGGATTACTGATCCTTTGTATTTCTGATCACGTCCGTGGCCGGAGCCTCGGTTGCGAATGCCAAGATAGTTGCTGTCATAGTAGTGGTTACTATGGTCTTGTCTGTTAGTTCCATGATGGTCATTCTCATGACTCTGATTCATGTAACTATTCAGCTGAGTGGCTGGCTGATACCGGTCTTCACTCATATGACTGAAACGACAACTGAATGACGTGTGACATGTAACTAAGAATTAGGGACAATGATTGATGGAAATCTTCTGGTGGTGAAGCATCTTCTCGTCCAATTGCTTTTCTCTGATGCCTTTGTCTTTGTCTTGTGGGATCTCCAGGTTGTGAATAGCATCCGCTTCTCGTAGCGCTTCCAAACATCAGCAACATCAACCGTTAGTAACGTCTCCAAGCTATGAGCGGCATCAACAATTTGTAGAGTATCAACAAGTGGAAATACGCACATGGGATAAGGTACATGGAGTACACATGGAATGCACATGAAATGATCAGTATGGGGTCGATCATCTGACATGATTTTAAAGGAAAATAACCGGTTTAAAGGAAAATAACTGGTTAAACGGTTAGAAAGACCATCATGATAACCTGGCAATGCCAGTATATACCTCATTCTGGTTGCATAGAGAAACGCTAACGTGTGGTGAAACGAATTTCAACGATGATTTTCCTTAAAGCATGATTAATGAAAACCAACCATGACTATCATGAAAGCAAAATTTACACGAATTCCAACAGTGTCTTGCATGAAGGCAAAAACAACAAAAGAGTCGTAAGACATAGTCACGTGAAGACGAAGTCGTCATGAAGAAACATGGAACACCAAACATGAAGGACTGTATAATATAATCAGCATGAAACTTAGTTTAACCATGACAGTCTGAAAACATACTTGACATATAAACATAGTAACTTATAAGGGAACATAAAAAAAAATAAAAAAAAATAATGCCAATAAATCATGAGAAAAATTTATGCATGAATGCATGTTGTAGTTTATAAAAACCTTTATTTGTGCGAGGGGACGCCTATGGGTCGGTCCCAAAACAAAAGACATGGCGAGGGGACGCCTATGGGTCGGTCCAAAAGTTAAAATTTTCGATAAAAGCACACGCGACTAAATAGGGCCAGTCCTGTACCAACCATTACTTAGTCATAATTCCTACAACAATGATACATGAAACATAAATAAGTGAAAATCATCTGTCAAAACTTATCCGAAATTTTTTTATGTGACCAATTATGAACTACTGGGGTTCAGTCCACATAGTCACAGTTTACGAGGAGCGTCATGCATGAAACAATGACACATAACTAAATATGAATGACGGTTGTCCATCCATATTAGTAAAACAATATCGATGAAAACATCAAGGTTAAAACATCAAGGTGCTAAAAACATCATGGTTAAAACAACAATGTGCTGAAAACATCAATTCGTGGAATAACAAGCGTTGGCTTAGGAAGCTCCTGGTGACTACCCACTAGTCACAGGTCAAGTTTTAGAGACTACAGGTTGAAGCCTTGGCTCTGATACCATAATTGTAACACCCCACTTTGATAAGTGGACCGTTACGCGTGATTATGGCGTGTCATCAAAGCATGCAAGGTAATATGTACTAAAACATACATGACCATAGGGAAAACCGAAATCAAACATCGGTTCCCAAATATAAGCCCAAAACATAATAAAGTAAATGATATGCACAAAGACTACACATGCATAAATATGAAGGCAAAAGGAGAAGAAGTCTACGGCAGCTTCCATCCTATGCACGTCCTCCGAATGCTCGAGTCTTGGGTACCTGTCGTTTTGGGACATGGAAAGGAAAGTAACGGCTGAGCATAACGCTCAGTGCATGGATATACAAGCATGAAATGAATAATATAAGCATGAATAACAAATAGCTGCGGAAATGTATATGTCCTAGAAAACCTGGTTATATATTCGTAAAACTGGTTTATAGTTTGAAAATCCTTATGTTTATCTTGTAAAAACTGTTTAACATATTTTACCATTAGCCAATATAGGTCATGAAATATCAGCGTGCATGAATACTTGGAGGAGTGACCTCGTCATGCAAATTAGAGGGGCTGCCTCTAATTTAATATACTAGTTTGGGTAGGAGGGATCAGCTCCTTGTGAAGGATGCAAGGCACACACCACATTCACACTAAGTAATTTGCTGAAAACATGTAACTAGGATGCACCCATACGCCCCACATGATAAATATAATAATATGGCCAAAAGCTGAAGGGACGCCACGAGCAATCAATCCGCCGTGGGGAAGTCATAACACCAGTGCCTCTAGTGTTATGGTTATGGTACCTCTATAACTAGGTGAAATTGGTCATGCATGTATACGGCTTTAGGTATTCTAATTAAACATAAGCAATCAAACATATAAACATATACTAGGGAAAACAGTTGGCTATATACGGGAAAATCCTAATAAGGAAAGAATGTCCATACTGAAAGGACGGAGAATCCGTACCTTGTGTCCAGTGAACGAAGAAGACAAATGGAAGAGAGTCCTACTTCGATCTCACTAATGCTACATACATAGGATACATGTATAAGTATTCTGATTACTGAGTACGTAACTGGTTTTATATCACGTTTTAGCTTGTTTTATATGTTCATGTCTTGTTTTACTGATTTTAACGTCATACTGTGTTTATCGTGTATTTTGTATATTCTGATTAAGTATTACTTGTATTTCTTGTATTATTATACTTGTTGTGTAATAATAAGTAACTTTCTAAAAATAGCAGGTTTCCAAAAATAGAAAGTTTCCAAAAATAGAAAGTTTCCAAAAACAGAAAGTTTCCAAAAATAGATTTACTGCTTAAAATAGATAAGTTTCTAAAATTATAAAGTTTCCATAAATAGATTAGCTGCTTAAAATAAATAAGTTTTTAAAAAAATAGAAAGTTTCCATAAATAGAATTAAGCTGGGTTAATAAGCTAATTAATATAAGCTTAGTTTTACTGATTAATTATACTAAGTCATGCGATTAATAGTATAGTTTATTACTTATAACATGTAAACTAAATAAACTATTAAATATAACATGATTTAATTAAATTTAGTGTATAAAATACTTAGGTTAAAACATGTATTAATATGTATATTAATATAACCTAAGTCATGATAATTAATTAATTATATCCCATGTTTTAATTATTAATTAATTATTATAGTCTATATTACATAAATAAATACTTAGGTTAAAATCATGTATTATCAAATAATAATAATAACCCTAAGTCCATGCTTATTAATTAATTATCTGTCATGTTTAATAATTAATTAATACTATCATGTAAAATAAATAATTTTATACTTAGGTTAAAAACATGTATAATTACATAATAATAATTAACCTAAGTTCATGTTTTAATTAAATTAATTATATAAAATACCAAATTAATTTAATTAACTTGTAAAATTATGTACTTGTAAGATTAAATAAACTTGTAAAAAAAATAATCATGGATCAAACCGTCTGTTTTTAATTTATTTAGACGTGTCACGAACCGAACCCGTGAAAACCCGTGTGTGTATATATAAATACCGAACCAAACAACCCCTTAACTCAAAGCCAAACGCACCCTTAACTGATTATAAACCCAAAACCAAACAACCCTTTAACTGCCAGTTCCCCCTGGCAGTTCTGGGTTCCCCCTGCTTGTTATAATTTCCCACCGAGACCTGGGTGGTCTCGGTTCCCACTGCTAGCACAATCACACCACTGGCCGTAGCCAGTGGTTTCCCCTGCTTGCTCGCTGGACGCCACTGTTAGCACAAACCCAGCCAAAACCCTAATAGGGTTGCGGCTGGCGGTCAGAAATCACCATCGAGAGTATCTTGATTCTCGATTTGTGTGCCAAACCACCACAGGGACACCAAAACGAACCCCCTTTTATTTTTAACTTCTTATTAACATGTTTTAATTTCTTAAGGATTCGAAATAAATGATCAATTAATAAAAGAAAACATAAAATCAAGAATTAAGGTTTCTTACTTGTTTAGGGTTTAGAACGGATTAAACAATGACCACCTCTACTATTCTTGGATCGATCTACTGCTCTTCCCTCTTGTTTTGGTTCGTGTGTCGACGACAGAAAGGAACAAGGAAGTGTCGGCATGTTTTATTTTGGTTTTAGGGTTTTCTGTTGGTGGTGTTTGTGTCGACTCAAAGAAAAATAAAGCCCCCACCCTCCTTTTCTTTATAACCGGCCTAGGTCTCCCTTGGGCCTAGAGCCCATGTGTTCATCTTGTCTTCTTGTCTAAACGGCCCAAATCCAACGCCTTTACTTTTTATTTAAACCGCGTCTTATTAAACGATATGCTTAGTCGTGTTTTAAACTGTCGTGAATTTTCCCCTGATTATATTTATACGTTAAACGTAACTATTTCGTACGTGATTACTTGTCGTGTTAAATTAATATACGTAGTAATAATAATAGTCGTGTTAAGTATTCGTGTTCACGTGCTACGTAATTATTAATTATTCATGTTATTTTAATTACTTGTACGTACGACATTTATCGTATTAATAATTACGTAAGTACATAATTATCTGTTCGTGATTTCATGTTCATGATTTTTTGTTCGTGATTATAATTATTATTGTTTAATAATTATCGTATAATAATACGTACGTAATCATTATCGTGTAATAACACGTACGCAATTCTTGTAATTAATATTCGTGAAACGTAACATGCTATAAAGGAAAGTTTTAATCCTGTACGTACGATCATGAGTGTACTGTTCATGGTAAAAGCATGCGGGTTTTACACACTTTTTTTAGGCAAAGCAGAGCAAGTTCGTGGAATCTGTTAGTGTATCCATCGATATCAGTACCCTTCAGTCTCAGCTGATACAGTTCCTGTTCTAACCTTTGAATAACACTTCTTGGACAGAATTCCTCGGTCATCCACCTTCTCAGTTTAACCCAAGGTGTAGCATAAACAACATCCATCCCTACTGATGCCATTCTTCCATTCCACCAAGTTAATGCTCGCCCTTGAAGAGTAGCAGAAACAAACATCACCTTGTCTCCTTCCTCACTTCCACTAAATCGAAACACGGATTCCAATCTTTCAAACCACGGCATTAACCTAACATCACCTTCAGTACCCTTAAAAGTCTGAGGTTTGCATTTCATGAATGAGGTGTAAGTACATTTCTTGTGTTTAGGAATCACTGGTCTATCAGCATCACCATTTCCAGCACTAGTATTGTCAACTCCAGTATTGCCAGCTCCAGTATTGCCAGCCCTAGTATTGCCAGCTCAAAGTATTGCCAGCCCTAGTATTGCCAGCTCCAGTATTGCCAGCCCCAGTATTGCCAGCCTCAGTATTGCCAGCTCCACCCGATCCACCAGATCCACCAGCTCCACCGGATCCACCAGCTCTACCGGATCCATCAGCTCCATTATTCATATTTGCCAAAAATGCATTCATAGAGACCTCAAATTGATCAGCTACTATAGCGCGTAACTGCGCCTCAGTCATTTGTTTTGGCGGCATGGTCCTGTTTGTAGAATGATGGTAATCTATGATCTATCAAGAGGGTTGTTGTTTCTAGAGAGAGAAAGTAGAGATAGATGTGAGAAAATGTAAAATGTATTATGTGTGAAAATGAAACAACCAACACCCCTTTCCATGGTGGAAAGGGGTTTATATACCCAAGTCCCTTAGTGGACTTGGGTCTCCGGCCCATGAACATGCTCATGGGTCGGGCTAACATAAACTATAATTAAACTACACTACAAGCTCTTAACTATATTGTTGGAGTGACCGAGACTTTCTAAATATGAAAAACGTATTTCCAACAATCTCCCCCAAAGGGAGGTCACTCCAAATGACAAAGTCCTAATCTAGCATGTTAGATCTTCGTTCTCGTGCTCGTAGTCCACTTTCTCTTTTCTTTTTTTTCTTTACTTCATTCTTGTGAATATGTGTTGATTATCATCATCTTTTGGCTTAGAACATGTTCTTTTGGCCTTTCACGTGCAGTCTTGTCCTTCTTGTGATGTTCGCCTCTTCGTGACTACATGTCCCACATACATATCCTTTGTTGAATTCTTCAAAGTTTCAGAGTTGATACAGCGGAAGACTTTTAGGTCAGACTTTCTTGAATTTGCTGAAATATTTGATGCAGAAGGAATAAGTATGTGAGGACGACTTCAGCTGGTACACCGCAACACCGCCGTCTTCAAATGCAGCAGCATAATAAGACACGAATTAAATGGCTTTGACATTTTATTCTGATTCGGTAGCATTTTACCTCGGTCGATGAAGATCGTTGGACGATAATAAATATCTGTACTTGTGACAGGTAGCTCTAATTAAAGATCTCCTTGACAAGATTTTGCGGGTAAACCCGTTCTCTTTATTCGACCGTCCAAAGCTGACTGCGAACATAAAGAGTGAATCACTTCGATAAGAAATATCCTTATGATTGAAGCCGTCAATTCATGAATCCTGGAACAAGTGAATTTCAATTAAGATTTTCACCATCGTTGCTTTCCAGTTGTCACGAGCTTGATTCTGATAGAATCTTGCTTGTCACCTACCGCAGTGCTGTTTGATGTTGACACTGGAAGAATTTCCACTCTTCACTGTGAATACTAAAGAGTGTCACTATGAGTGTTCTGGCAAGATCACTTAGATTTTGCGTAGAGGCCCTGGAACAAGTTTAATCTCAATTAAGAGTCAAACCATTGTTTCTTTCCAGTTATCACAAGATTAGTTCTTAAAGAACCATACGTGTTACCTACCATGAGCTTGTTTGATGTTGGCTCAAGCCGGATTTCCATCTTCATTGTAATACTTTCGTATCACTCAGATGTTCTGGTAATATTACAAGAATAATGCGTAGGACTCATAAAAATCTTTCTTGTTTTTAAAATTGTGTCCTAATGAGAATATTGATGATCTCGTGGCTCTAGACTCAATAGTGCGTTTTGTTTTGGTGATCGGAGGCTGGAGAGGATTGCCACCTTTTCAATATCAATTTATTCGGAGTGAATAAACCAATTGCTAACGTGTTGAACTCCATGACATTAAAACACATATCTTTTGAGAGATATTTGAGTTGGCTGGGAGGGGTTGTGCATCGCATCACTGAGTCCATGATACTTTCGTCTTCAAGATGAGTTGACCCGATTTCTGCCTAAGTTGTAAGGAGGGCTTTTTCTTTACACCCTTTTATCTTTACATTTCTTTTTCATTCTTCAACCCCTTCAACGCTTACCAATACATCATCACTAGCACCTTGTTGTGATTGTTCCAGTGCTAGCATCAGTACTTGGTCGGCATTCAGCTACGTTCACAATCCATTGCCCATCTTTCCTAAGGACTTCTATTTTGTAACTATGGAATTGTCCTTGGGAAGATTCCTCCGGTTCTGGAAGAATCATCGGACTAGTACCTAATCCTACCACCCTTTTGTCACCACAACCTCGTGAGTTAAGTGTGTTTTGGGTAAGTATTTGTCTCATGAAAATTCCTTAAAATCACTGAGGTACTTGTGATATACATATCAAGATATTTTATACCTTCAGTGTTTTTTGACACCAAAAATGCTCCCCCTTAACATATGCATAGCATATATCAAGTTGGATTTTCTATTTAGTCTTTTTCATTTTTAGCCACGTATAATTAAAGTCTCCTTAATCCCATTTTCTCCCCTTGTCCAAAATGTTAATCACTAATATTTTGGATATTAATGGATTAACCGGTCTTTGGGTAACAAAATTAAATTGGTTGATGGCCATAGAATATATTAATGCTCCCCTTCAATTTAATGAGGGTTAGTTGTAGTGTTTGAGTACAATATATTTTGAAAGATTTAGAATCTCAGGAGAAATTCTTGAAAAATATCATACTTTCACACTACAACAAGACACAAAAGCCTAATGTACATATTATATATATACATATTCACAAGTGAGTGTATGGAGGTGACCTGATTGTAGTACGATCACCACTTTTAAATGGATCGTTCCATAAGCCTGTGGTGAGCTCTATACGGTCTGCCACCCACAAATCGTTCGATACTGCGGATCAACCGTCTATCCCTTAACTTCTCCTAAATCTTCTGGATGGTGTAGTTGGCACTCCTTTTAAACCTGCCTACCCCATCATACTTTACTTCTGGAAGGCCTTGACCTGAGTTGAGCATCAACAGCTTGTCACGTACATGCTTGAGAGTACCATCGCTGAATTTGTGGAGTTCTGATAATCGCATGTATTGCTTGACCTCTGCTTCATTCAGGTAGAATATGCCCATCTCTGGTTGGAGTGTACCCATATATGGCTTCTTGTCTTGGTGAAAACAACTCATGGGCGTTGTATGAGGTCGTTTCAGATTTAGCCTAGATTGATAACTCTCTACACCAAGTTGTAAGTCTTCAACCCTATGCTTGATCACAACTCTTCGAGTATATTGGCGAATGTTGGAACTTAGGGCAATGACTTCGTCAGGTTCTAAGTGAGGTACATTGCCTTGAGCCAGGATAAGTAGAAAATATTTAATATCTTCAAGTCATAGGAATTGAAGATCCCCTCCACTTACACTATAAATCTTACCGTCTTCTCGCTTGAATCTGATATCTTTCAAGTACGAATACCCGAATATATGCAGAAAACTAACTCCCTATATGCTAGTGATTCGACAGTTTGAAATTATGAGTGTACCTGATTTGTTATGATTATAGAAGTAATAAGCCGACCTCTTCTTGCCCTGCCAATGTGAGATACCTATTCCGCATATTGATCATATTCCTTGACAAGCTTTTTGCTCCATAGGTCTGGAAACTTATCTTCAATCCAAGGAACATCCTCCAGTTTTACTGCCTTGCCCATTGTTAATGATGTAGCATACATGTTCGTGCTGTTTTCTAAGTAATCCAAATCACGGTTGACAAAGTACTACATTGGAAGGTGCTTGGCTGCGGTAATAACCAAAGCTGTTAGTGGGAGAAGTACTGGAGCTTGTTCACCTGACGCTGTTGATTTGATTGCTTTCAAGCTTATTGTAATGATATTCTCCCTTATTTTTGGCAATCTGCATGGAAGCCTAAAAGTTCTTGTATTTAATCGTCGTTTGAAGTGTATTTGTATCCATGGTAGGTACTCCATATTTGTCCATCAGGAATCCAGAGAAGTCGATTGGATTATTGAGGAATAGAGATTGTACGCAGTTGCTGCCTGTGTAAGCCATGGCTGCTCTTGAACAGTCTCGTCAATATTGAATGTGTCAGCAAACTCAGGATCTGGTTGATTTATGTTTTCAATATCCATATCGATGTAATGTTGAGGTGGAGAGTGATGTATCACAGATGGTATCGGTTCGCCTTCTTGCATAGGTTCGTGTTCTACAAGTGCTGTTAATGAGACAGTAGTAGGAACCGGTTCAGAAGACATACATGTGTCTGTGTGATGCTAAATAGGTGTAGGAGGTGGAAAGTGATGTTCCACAGACGGTGTCGGTTCGTCTTCCATCATTGGTTCGTCTTCGAGCACTGGTTCTACAGGTTCTTCTTGTGATAAATTAGTAAGAACCGGTTCAGTTGACTTACCTGTGTGTTTTGATGAAGATTCTCTGGAGATGAATTTGCCATGGAGTTTCTTTTGACGGTTTTCTCTATTGCCATCATCACTAGTTAGTGATATGCATGGTGAATCCTCCATGTTGCTGTCATTGGTTTCATCAATCTCGTCATCGTCTTTGTTTTCACTCTCGTTTTGTTCTTTATCACCAACTTTTTCTTTTGTACCTGCATCACTTTCTTCCTCATCTTCATCACCTTTCTCGGATTCCTCAGATTCTTCGCCATCAGTACTATCACCCTTACCCTCATCACCATTCCCTTTTTCCTTACCCTTACCAATCCCATTACCGTCTTCATTATCATCATCGTCATCCCCATCACTATCCTCATCCTCGTCTTCCCTGTCATCCTCATCCTCATCCTCATCCTCGTCATCATCCTCTTCTTCCACATTCTTATCAGAATGTTCTTCCTCCTCCTCATCCTCTTCTTCCTCATCTTCTTCCTCATCTTCAGGGTCCCAACGTTTCCTTTTCTTTGAAGATTGGGGAACTTTAGTGTCTTCCAATGGTGATGTATTAGAAGCTTATAGTATTGCTTTAGCAAGAGCTCTTTGCAATTTGTGTTGAGCTTTTGTTTTTGGTGACTCGATCTTGGTTAATCGAGTCTCCAAAGTCTGCATTAACTCTAGGTCAGTAAGGCCTTTAGTTAATAGTGCTGGAAGCTCCTGATGTACACATGACCTAACTTCACTCTGAATGATGTTAGTCATAGTATCATTGATGGAGTCGATGAAGGCATTGTTTTCTTTGTCACATGCTTCCTTTTCGGCAATGAACTCCTTATGTTGCTATTGAAGTTTTAAGACGCCGACGTATGTATCGTCAAGTTTGGAGTACTCACGTTTTTGTTCTCTGACGGCTTTTGTAGCAGGCTTAGTGATACATGATGTCAGAAGTGCAATCTGTTTTGCCTGATCTTCCAATTGTTTTTGGAAGTGCTGAATAAGTAGATCATTGATTGTGAGAAATGGATTGGAAGTGGATGGTACTTGTTGTACTGTTGTTGATGGAGGTGTTATCGCAAGTGTTAGAGGGGTTGTGGATGATATAAGTTGTTGGGTGGTGGTTTGTACAGGTTGTTTGAGGATAGGTGGCGGTGTTGGTATAATTACTTGGGCGGTGGTTGGTAGTGGTTGTGGGATGATCGGTGGCGGTGTTGGGATAGTCGTTTGGGCGGTGGTTGGTACTGGTTGTGGGATAATCGGTGGCGGTGATACTGGTTGTAAGGGTTCGTTTGTGGGTTCAATCAGGGGGACGGTTGTCACGACAGTGCTGAATACTGGTGGTGGAGGAGGTGTTTGTTGTTGGTTAGAAAACACTATCAGATGAGCGTCTTCTGATGCTATCATTGCTGAAGGAGTAGGAAGTGGTTTTCTAAGGTTGACGTCCTTGTACATGAACGTTTCCATATCTTCTCCTCCACCTCCTAAAGATTGGTCTTCATAATTATAGTTGATATAATCATCTACGATAT
Organism: Glebionis coronaria; assembly: GCA_025667525.1. Classification (NCBI taxonomy): domain Eukaryota; kingdom Viridiplantae; phylum Streptophyta; class Magnoliopsida; order Asterales; family Asteraceae; genus Glebionis; species Glebionis coronaria. Next base: position 169,592,238 of record CM046882.1, on the reverse strand, counting down.
CATCATCTTGGTTTGTTTGGTCTGTGGTTCTTTCCTCTAGTCTGAAATATTGTTCTTCTTCATCATTTGAGTTGTCTGGATCTTTAAAAGCGTCCAGGGCTAATTCTGCAAGAGTTTTTGATCCAGAACCACTACCTGTTTTCTTAGCCAGTGCCTCCATCCTGCTTTTCCAACGTGCTATTCTCATATGTTTTTCTTCAGACATTAATGCTATAGAATCTTCTTCTTTTGCATCTTCATCACGAAGTTGCTCTTTCCCTTTAGTCTTTCCTTTGGCGTTGGGTGAAGAAGTCTTTTGGCGCTTGACAATAGTCTTTTTCCTTTTACCCTTTTGCTTTTTAGATGGATCTTCGTTTGATCTTTAATCTTTGCTTCAATATCCTTAAGCATTTGTTTTTAAGGTTCACTGTCCTTGATCCCTTCCTTGATTATTGCATCGGGCACTAGAGCTGGACGCAGTGAGTACTTAGTAGAATAATTGTCTTCACCCATATGATCCAACACGTAGTCTTGATCTGATGTATGCTAGAAGAAATTCCCACGCTTGTCAATAGATGTGACACTCTTCATAAAATGGTCGATGATAAGTTTTGTGAACCGTGGAAATGGAAGATGCATCGACTTTTTCTTGTTGCCGGTGAACTGGTAGCAGAATTCTTCCCAAAGTAGTAGAGCATAATCCACTTTAGATGTAGTGTAGAGACCCCAAAATACATGAGCCTGAGGGGGTCTCATTTGGTCAAATCCACGAGCCTTTGAAGTGAGGCACTTAGTGATAATATTGACGATTGCTTTCCACGGTTGCCCGATATGTGAAGTTGAAAAATGAGATAGATTATGAATGTCACCCTCATAGTTCAGATCTCTAATTACTCTAAGCATTTCATCTATGTTTGGGTTAGGCACATACTTTTCTCCTTTTGCTAACCTAGGGAACTTGAACAATTTCCTGAATTGAGTTAAATCGAGAGTCAATTTCTGCTTGTTGATCTTGAAGGTGATAGACCTCTTAGATAATTGTTCTACCGGTGAGATCGATGCTGATAGATGTACAAACACGTCGTTTAGGAAAACAACGTATAAATGCGGCAAGTATTAAACTCGACGATTTAGGAAAACCGACAAGTCGAATAAATGTGGGTTCGTTCTCGAAGGAGGTGTGTGTATTAAGTGTGCCAATATATAAAATCAAAGTTTGGACTAGTGACGTTTTTGGGTTAAGAAAAGAAGGAAAAATAAGACGGATTACGCTAAAAATTACCCTACGACGTAAAACGACCGAAATCGTAAAACTCGACGAAAAACAACAATGCCCTAAAAATTACCAAAAGATTCCCAAAAATCAATAAAAATATAAGAATTACAAATCTGAATACTAGAAAGTCTAAAACCTTTTAATAATTTTAAATTAAATTTTAAAGTTAATAAAAAACCTCAAAATTAAATAACATTAAAAATAAGTCAAAATGAAAATCTTAATGATTGTAAACCTCAAACTATTTAAATAAAACCTAAAAACAATTTTTGCAAAATTTTAAACTAAATTAAACTATTTTTAAACTCTTTTATAAAAAACGTCTATAAAAATAATCATAGAAAATAATTTAATAATGAGAAAAATAAAATTTTAAAACTGAAAAGTCCTAATTACTATGATAAACAAAGGAAAAACAAGAAGAGAGAAAAAAGCTAAATGAATAAGCTTAAAACAGCTTAATTATAAGCTGTTTACTTTGGAAAAGCCAAAATAATAAACCCCTTAAATGTAAACCAAATGCAACCCTTGGCAGTAAAAGACCCAACGGCGCACTGGTTATGTTGTTGGTGTGTGAGAGATGGCGCATGTTCGAGTCCTGGCCAGTCTCTTTTTGTAAAATTATTTTTTTTTCTTTTTCTTTTGATCCAAACACAAACTGGTGATTATACTACTCCAAAAACACAAATAAAACTGGACTTAAACTAGATTCAAGCTAAAACAAGTGAAAAACGTGACTGGAAAAGTGAATAAGTTGCTATAGTAAAGAAGAAAGAAAACCACAAGGACTGGTATCTTCATTGATGAAGATGTGAACTAAAAGTGGTCGTTTTGTGTTGACTGCTAGGTTTGTGATGGACAATGGGGCACCCCCACAACCAGTCGGGTTGTGGGGAGTCAATTATAAAAGAAAAACACCACTAGCACACAAGAATCAAACACACTTGCCCAAAATCAGTCACTAACATAGCTAGTGTAGGTCTGATGAACTATTTCTGATGCAATTGGCACCCAAACAGATTTCAAACCTATAAAAACTAGTTCAAACACAAACTAAACTATGCTTGACTAATTAAAAGTCCTATATTAACCTACCTTCTAACAATATACAAGATTTAAGAGCACAGTTTACACCAGAACAAGTAAAAAAGGTGACTTACTGATTTTAAGCTATTTGAACACTTAAAATGTTTAAAACCTATTAAATACTAAAAGCAATGACTGAAAATTACTAACAACTGATATTTCAAGTGTGTTTAGGCAGCTTTCAAACCAACAACTTATCAAACATGTAGCTAAAAACCTAGACCCAAACACCCCTTCATTTACCGAAAACCAAAAAATTAACAAGCTAATTTCATACAAACTCAAAATAAGCTGATTAAATCTACTTCTAACATGCATACATTCCTAAAGAGACATATTCAAACCAGAAAAACAACTTATGAACAAGTTTCGCATAAAATCACATAGATCACATTAAAACTCAAAAAATTACACCAATGGGGTTCAAGCCACTACCTAGCTGAATGCCTTCCAAAGGGTGATTTGGGAGCTTGTTGTATGAGCTTATGAATAGTAGAGAGTGGCTGCTGATGGAATCCACAATGGACCCAAGCCAAAATATATCTTCAAACCCAAAGAATGGAAATGGATGGAAGGAGAGCTTTCTTGATACCTGCACACAAACACAAGACCAATCCAAGAAAGAAATATAGGTTCAAATAAGCACCCTATAAGCTGTTTGTCAAGTAGCTTATGGGGTAGCTTAGTTGAACAGTAAGCTAACCAGAAAGTTTGTAAAAACCAAATATTTGGTCACAACCTTTTGTAAACACTTTTTATCCAACAAAAAGATAACAAAAACCAAACTCTTGTAATTAGTTTTGGTTGTCACGTCCACTAATCCAAGAGTTCGGTATTTTGGTTCCAAAAATATTTCAAGAAAACATTTGGATTTTCTGAAAATCTTTGTGAAGAAGAAAACTTTTGAAATCCTTTGAACTAATATTGAAAAATCATAAACCTTTAAACTAAGAAAGCTAATAAAGGGAACACAACACTTGCAAAGATTTTTAAAATTAAACTGTGACTATTCATAAAATTAAAATTTTACAAATGTTGGAACAAAGGAAAAAGGGTACAAGCCACCCCCTTTTATACTGCTCAACAGAATACTCTAGAACATGAAATAAAATAATGCTAACATAAACCCTAATGAGCTAAAAATCCGAATATGCCCTTTGAATGTTGCTGAAATTTGGTCTTCAATGGTTTCTTGTGACTTGAGAGTGATGGCCAGCTTGTTGAGATGATCTTGTGCGTCCATTTGTGCTTTGGGAGCAAGCAATTCATCCAACCATTGATTATGTCCCCTTTTGGGGTTTTGAGGATAGTGACGGTTTACAGGGGACACATGGGGGACCAATGGGTGATGTGAGATTCGTTTTGTGAGTGGGTTTAGGATTAGTGAATGGTTAATCAACGATATGGAAAGATAGGGACAAAACCCCTTTGGTTTATGAGTAATTCGAACTGGGGTTTTCCTAGGATTTAAGGGGATTAGGGGTGATAAACAGTTAAGGTTTAATCATGTTTGAGGGTGTTTAATTTTAAAAACTATGTTTAGAGGGAAAAGTGAAATAACTGATTAATCCGTTATTAAAATTGTGGTGGAGTGTGATGTGGAGAAGAGGTGAAATATGAATGGTGGGGTGAGTTGAGTGGGGCACGTGGAGTGTTGGGAGTGGATGGTGAAGGTTTGGTTGTCTGCCCCATTTTGGCCCCCCAATTCCCATAAACTTGCTACTTCACATTAAACAGCATCAAAACCCATTTCCTTTGTTAGCTAAGTTTTCAAATTCCCATTTTGGCCACAAACTTTTTACAAAAATGTTCACAAGGACTTATTATGCAATGTTTGCATTCTTCAAGGACCATAAATGTAATATCTCATCATTTTAGGGACCCAAGTATAAAATTGAGGATTTACAAGGGTTTAAAATGACAAGTCTTCTAAAGTTGAGGGACCAATCTTGCCAAATCTTCAAACTTCAAGGACTTGAATGGAAAATCATTGTTCGGGTCCGGTTCCTTGTGCGGCTTTGTTTCCCGTGTTTGGTTTTGCTTGATTCCTTTGATCTTTTGGTGAATTCACGATATTCGTACCTAAAATACACAATGAACAAACATAAGCATGTATTTGGGTATTTTGATGATATTTTTAGCATTGTAAGCCCGATTTGGATGATGAGACTATGTATAAATACAGTCTCATCACTCCCCCATACTAAACCATTGCCGTGTCCCCACGCAATGCTAGAATTAAGTATCTTAGCACTTCCAAAATTCATTTTATGATGACATTTATTGAAGACATAAATTTAAATAAACTACTACACGTGTTTTAGACATAATGTATTGTTTTCATCACGATAAAGTGACTTTTAGGATCATAGAACAAGAACACGTGAAGACCTCATAGAGATAAGTTCGTCATCCTCGATTTTCACCCAATTCCATGCTAAGCGTGTAACGAGATCATTGTTATTATAAGTTAGCAACACGATCACATCTCATGAGTGTTAATTACGAACCTAAACTCCCTTATTCCTATTTGGTATCTCTTATATTTTATTTTTGTCTTAATGATCACGAGGATACATCATTGACTTATGCGTGAATAGAGATTAAGTCTAAAAATAGAGTTTTAACGGTGTAACCAAAATCATCGAATTAATAATTCATCCTAATAGACAACGATGTCAAAAAATTAAGTCAACAAGAAGGATCGATAAACACGGTTTTATAACGGTTTTGAACATGAGACTTATTACCAAGACTTTTATACGCCCCCAAACGAAAGGGCCTTATTATCATAGGTTTACCTCCATCTTTTATTCAACTCCGCCATGGATCTTTTATTATGACTTCGGTCTTGCTTTGCCTTTTATTATCCGCCTCATCGGTGGTTTTATTAGCCAAAGACGTATATCCTAACACTAAAGCGAATTTTGGATCTTTAGAGCTTCAAAGATTAAGGCTTGATTCACTTTCAATTTGGACATAGATTTTTCGGCCTTGTGAGCTTTAAGTTTATGCTTAATTTAGGTGAGCACTTGAAATCTTATTATTAGGCGAAGCTTTTGATTATTCGGGTGCCAATACTTCAAAACCGTGACGCTGGCGATACCTTAATGTTTTCCCAATTTAATTACATGGAAGCTACTAAAATAAATTAGAAACCAACAATAGTGACTAAACCGCTAAATCAATATTTATTAACAATTTATTATCAAAAGCGTGGGGAGACTAAGCTAATAATTACTACACATGAGATCATGACCATTACGAGACTTATAAATAACTCTATCATTTCTCGCCCTCATTTAAGAGACTTAGCCTAAAAAGTTAAGGAATCGAAGCTAAGTGCTCAACACGCACGGCCGAGTCAAAAATTACTCTTATTCTCACCATCGGAAAACCTACATTCGTATCTTAAACACTTATGAAAAACTAGAAAAATTTTAAAATTTGGCCATTTCTAGCCTTATTTTGCATAAAACAATAACAAAAAGATGAATATTGGATTGCGTGGTGACATGAGCAAGGTGAAGTATCTACTCACCCCCCATACTAAAACTAAACATTTTCCTCAATGTTTCGAGTCTAGGGGTGTAAACACCCCCATACTAGAGACGAAGTCGGATGCTTAATCTCGAGCATGGAAAGGGTAAAACGAATAACCAAAAAGCCATTTATGAATTATGCTAATAAGATAAACGTTAGAACATAAAAGGATATCATCGGATATCGGAATCTCCAAAGGCAACGATCAAAGCTCGAGTGATCTGTAAAACGAACACGAGAGGCTTCAATGATGACGATGAACCTAATGAATCACAATCACAAACAACCACGAAACAAAGGTTGGAAGAGCACAAGTTCCCTCGTTACGTTAACTAAGAAAGCGATAATATTTACAAGGATAAGCATGAGAATCCCCACCGAGGCACCTTGTTTTTGATAACCGAGTCAAAAGCTTGACTCGAATCCCCATAAATGTGATCATTTAGGGATAATCATGGTATGGTCATTTTTAGTGGGGCTTACATGATAAACAATGCCCAAAAGCAACTGGTATTAAGGACTAAGTCCTTTGATGATGCAAAATACCGGGATCGAAGATGGCGTCCTCGTTTTCATGGGATAAACGAACCAACGCCACTTCAACAAGTGCTAGAACCCCAAAGGGGTAGAAGAAAAGAGATGAGAAGTAGAAAGATGGGGCAATGGGTAAGTCAGACTTATGAGCTACTCGAGGTAGACTCACACCAAGCGAATAGATAAGTTTTCCATTTATTGCATCGGTGGAAGACCGAGATTTCCCTTTACAAGCAATTCCGGGATCGTAAATCTCGTCCTTGGTGGAGAAATGTGAGGGAACATAAGGGGCTTCCCCCACACTAGATCCACACCACCCATCGTCAAAAGGAGTAGACGAGGTGGTAGCACTCATAAAACGCGGTGATGACGGAGTTAAACTTGTAGAAAAATCTTTTAAAACATTTTTAAAATCTTTCCCTTTTTCATCGTTTAAAAACTCTTTATGAAAACCCGATTTGATAATGTCGAAAATATTTGGCGTGTCAAATTCAAAATTAGTCGCGCTAAAAATCCTTACATTTAAGTCACGGTTAGGGGGTGGTGGATTGTATAAATTCTCAAAACGTCGATCAACAAAGAACACCGTCCCCTCGGGGTCAACATACTCATCATCCTCATGAACGTCGATCTCATCGATTTCTTCATCAAAGATAGGCTTGTCAAACCAAGGTTTGTCATTCCCCTCCTTGAGTATCTTAGAAACTCTCTCGAAAAGATCACGATCAAGCACGAAACCATCATCCATTTGTGGGGATTGTTGATAAGTTAAATCCTCACGGATGTGGTAAACGTAATTCTCATTTGAGGAGTGTTGATTAGGTAACTCCTCGAGAATTGGATTTTTGGTCACATGAGTTGGTTCGTCATCGAAAATAAGACATTCCAACTCATTTAGTTCATCCTCGATTTTGGAAAGATCGGCCTCACTCGTAGGTGGAAGTGGAGGCAAAAGAGCTAGCTCTCGTTCAATGATTTCCTCAATCTCGGGATCAAACTCGTAATCATCGTACTTCACGTGTTTCTTTTTAGGAGAATCAAAAATTGCATGTGGATTTCGAAGTATGTGATCAATCTCGGCAAAATCGCCATCGTCATCGTCAAAGAAAGAGTCGATGTGAGCACTCACAACCATTGTCTTACAAGTCGATAAAACCTTTAGCCTCAACGGGTGTTGGGCTAGGCAAAGGAGGCACTTCGATGGACTTAGAAGTTGAAGGCTCAAAGACGTGGTCCTTCGAAGGTGGTGAAGACGAGTCTATTTTGGTCATTGTCGTGATGGCACTAACGTCGCCCTTCGGAATTGGTGTTTCACTTGTTTCATCGAATTCATCCCAAAGTGAATTTTCATCCATAAATTTACACATACCCTTTTGAATTAGGTACACGTATTCTTTATCATTAAAATCCTCATCTTTAAAACCGTTCTTCTTAATTTTTTCAAAACACGCATTAAGCCTCATTCTTTCCGCTAATGTGTACATTTTGAAATCATTAGGTTTAGAAACATTAGGTTTTGAAACCTCGGTTTTTTCATTATCATAAGACACTTGCGATTTACTCGTGAAAAAGTCCATTTTGTCATCACCATATCTCATAGTAAGTCTCCCCTCGTGAACGTCGATTACGGTTCGAGCCGTCGATAAAAATGGTCGTCCTAAAATAATGGGACATTTAGGGTCACACTCGTAATCGGATATAACGAAATCCGCGGGAAAAATAAACTTTCCAATCCTAACATAGACATCCTCGGCTATTCCAATTGGTATTAATGGTGTACAATTTTCTAGCTCGATTGTCCTGTTTGTGGGGGTAAGTCTAGGCAATCTCATTAATTTCCAAAGAGAATGAGGCGTGAGATTGATGCTAGCACCTAAATCGGCAAGGGCTAAACATCCCTCAATCTCGGAAAAATCACAAGGTAGTAGAAATTGGCCCGGATCCTCTTCCTTTCTAGGCATATGCCTTTTGGGTTTTTTAAGAAGGATCGATGCACAAGTTTCTTCAAGGGTTACTTTCGTAAGGTCGATAAAACTCTCTTTTTGAACCGTGGATGGAATTTGAGGTACACGAGGGTGTGAACTCTTTTCCTTGGTCGCCACGTTCACCCCATCGACTTTAGAACAATAAGACGTCTTAGAAGTCGAGGGTTGAGAAGAAGGAACAACTCGAAATCCTTCAAGGTTAGGGGTAATCACACGACCTTTCTCACGAGACGAGGCGGCTTTACATTGTTCCTTCGGATTTGCTACGGTGTCACTAGGTAACGAACTCGATGAAGCACCCGAGGACTTGTTCATAATGGCCGAAAACATCTTTTTAATGTCAATTTGTCCTTGCTCAATCTTCGTGTTTTGCAATTTCAAAGTATTTGTAAAGTCATTTTTCAAAGTACCAATTTCTCCCTCTAATCGTCTCATATTAGCCTCATTCGTTTTCATGTAATTTTGAAAATCGTTTGACGAACTATTTTGATTAGAATTAAAGTTACCTTTGTTTTGATTACTTCTTTGAAAATTTCCTTGATTCCCACTTGAAAAATTGTTTCCTTGATTGTTGTTGTTTGAAAAATTCGAGTTTTGATTATTGTCTCGATTTTGCCAATTCAAATTCCGACCTTGATTATAACCTTGATTTTGATTCGAAAAATTTCCTTGTTGAAAATTGTTTCGATTTGATAATTGTTGCCTTGATTATAATTGCCTTGTTGTGATGGACCCGCGTTATTTTGATTTTGAAAATTGTTGTTTCCATTTAACGCACTCACATTCGACGTTTGACCATCTGTAGCCGCACACTCGTAATAATTATGAGGTCCACCACAAAACGTACACGAAACCTCAACCGCTTTCACCGTAGAGGGGGCGTCTTTCTTTTGCATCTCAACGAGAAAAGACGTAAACACATTCGTCAACTTATCGACTTTCGCATCAACCCTCTTAATGTCGCGATTAGAACTACTAACATTGGCGATATTGGCAACACTCGGTGCGTTGCGAAGTTGGTAAACATTGGATCGGTTTTCGATAATTATCAATGCATCTTTCGGAGTCTTACACAAAAAGTTGCCACCGGCGGCGGAATTCAACGAATATTGTTCTTGAAAATTAAGACCGTTGTAAAACGTATCGATTTGGTGCAACTCGGAAAACCATGGTGAGGACATTGCCTAAGCAATTCCTTAAAACGATCCCACGCGTCTCTAAAAGATTCATTCTGTTTTTGCTCAAATTTCGTAATTTCATTTTTGAAAAACATTGTCTTAGACGGTGGGAAAAAATAATTAACGAACTTGAAAAAGATATCCTTCCACGTAGTTATCGAATTAGGTGGCTCTTTCTCGTACCAATCCTTGGCGGCACCATCGAGCGAGTACGGAAAAAGCATAAGCTTGACGACATCGGTGTCGACGTTCTTAAACTTGCTCGTGGCTAAAAGACGATCAAAATTCCGAATATGGTCGTGAGGATTATCGGCTTCAAGACCTCGAAACTTCGTAGTTTGAATCAACGAAAGCATTCCGCTCTTAATCTCAAAATTCTCCGCTTCGATAGCGGGAATTACGATCGCGTCCCCATATCCCTTGGTGGGTGCTTGGAGCAATTCCATCATCGAACGATTGTCGACCATCTCCTCTACGGTTTCTTCAACAACGATATTAGGAACGTCGGTTTCTAAATCTCGTCTACGTCGTTGATTCCTTCGATTACGATTGCGTCGATTTGAAGCGTCGCTAGAATTAGAATAATCCTTCGATCGAGTGCGCATGCACTAAGAGTAGAATTGGTGGTAGCAAAGAAGATTCTTTTTGCGGGTTTTCGATTTTTCAATTTTTTTTGGTTTTTGATTATTTTTTAGTTTTTTTGGATTTTGGTGTATTACGTAGACACAAATCTACAAATCTCCCCTCGAATCGATTTCTCGATTAAAGGAGCCTCAAAGAATGAATCCGATCACATGGAGTGAACGCCTTCGATGACTTTAGAACGTTGGTGGAACACCAAAACGTTCAAGAGGGTTTAATCTTGAAAACAAGCAAATATATATGATACATAGATAATACTTGGGCGGAAAACCCTCGATTAGCCCTCTTTCTCAAAACACGCACAAGCAAGCGGGGGAAACGAGGCGACGCTAAGCACTTAAGAGCCTTTTTCCCTTAGGTCGTGAAATACAACCGCCTTATACCCACCTTATAGTTTGTGTTAATCGAAATTAAGCCTCACGAAAGTATTTATCTATTTTGCCTTTAAACTTTTGCTTTAGATTCGAATACAATGATCGAGTGATAAAATCCCGAATCAAGGTTGCGTTTTCACACTTTTGGAGTACTTGTATATTTATTTTTCTACGTAGTACAATATAGTAATATATTCACAATAAAAACGAAAACGATAATGGGATATCTACAATATAGTAAAATGATTGTTGTGTGTTTAGTTTAGGAAAACTAAACACGATTTATTTGGATATTATAGTATAATAAGGAAAAATAACAAAAATGAGTATGTACGATATTTACGCTTTCCAAAATTTGAAAAGTAAAAACGCACTACTCACACAAACACGATACTAATAATGGCACACTAAAAACACCTCCCAGGCAGCGGCGTCAAAAATGATAGATGTAGAAACACGTCGTTTAGGAAAACAACGTATAAATGCGGCAAGTAGTAAACTCGATGATTTAGGAAAACCGACAAGTCAAATAAATGCGGGTTCGTTCTCGAAGGAGGTGTGTGTATTAAGTGTGCCAATATATAAAATCAAAGTTTGGATTAGTGACGTTTTTGGGTTAAGAAAAGAAGGAAAAATAAGACGGATTACGCTAAAAATTACCCTACGATGTAAAACGATCGAAATCGTAAAACTCGACGAAAAACAAAAATGCCCTAAAAATTACCAAAAAATTCCCAAAAATCAATAAAAATATAAGAATTACAAATTTGAAAACTAGAAAGTCTAAAACCTTTTTAATAATTTTAAATTAGTTTTTAAAGTTAATAGAAAACCTCAAAATTAAATAAAATTAAAAATAAGTCAAAATGAAAATCTTAATGATTGTAAACCTCAAACTATTTAAATAAAACCTAAAAAATATTTTTGAAAAATTTTAAACTAAATTAAACTATTTTTAAACTATTTTATAAAAAACGTCTATAAAAATAATCATAGAAAATAATTTAATAATGGGAAAAATAAAAATTTAAAACTTAAAAGTCCTAATTACTATGACAAACAAAGGAAAAATAAGAAGAGAGAAAAAAGCTAAATGAATAAGCTTAAAACAACTTAATTATAAGCTGTTTACTTTGGAAAAGCCAAAACAATAAACCCCTTAAATGTAAACCAAATGCAACCCTTGGCAGTAAAAGACCCAAGGGCGCACTGGTTATGTTGTTGGTGTGTGAGAGAGATGGCGCAGGTTCGAGTCCTGGCCAGTCTCTTTTTGTAAAAATATTTTTTTTTCATTTTCTTTTGATCCAAACACAAACTGGTGATTATACTACTTCAAAAACACAAACAAAACTGGACTTAAACTAGATTCAAGCTAAAACAAGTGAAAAACGTGCCTGGAAAAGTGAATAAGTTGCTATAGTAAAGAAGAAAGAAAACCACAAGGACTGGTATCTCCATTGATGAAGATGTGAACTAAAAGTGGTCGTTTTGTGTTCACTGCTAGGTTTTTGATGGACAATGGGGCACCCCCACAACCAGTTAGGTTGTGGGGAGTCAATTATACAAGAAAAAACCACTAGCACACAAGAATCAAACACACATGCCCAAAATCTGTCACTGACATAGCTAGTGTAGGTCTGATGAACTATTTCTGATGCAATTGGCACCCAAACAGATTTCAAACCTATAAAAACTAGTTCAAACACAAACCAAACTATGCTTGACTAATTAAAAGTCCTATATTAACCTACCTTCTAACAATATACAAGATTTAAGGGCACAGTTTACACTAGAACAAGTAAAAAAGGCGACTTACCGATTTTAAGCTATTTGAACACTTAAAATGTTTAAAACCTATTAAATACTAAAAGCAATGACTGAAAATTACTAACAACTGATATTTCAAGTGTGTTTAGGCAGCTTTCAAACCAACAGCTTATCAAACATGTAGCTAAAAACCTAGACCCAAACACCCCTTCATTTACTGAAAACCAAAAAATTAACAAGTTAATTTCATACAAACTCAAAATAAGCTGATTAAATCTACTTCTAACATGCATACATTCCTAAAGAGACACATTCAAACCAGAAAAACAACCTATGAACAAGTTTCTCACAAAATCACATAAATCACATTAAAACTCAAAAAATTACACCAATGAGGTTCAAGCCATTACCTAGCTGAATGCCTTCCAAAGGGTGATTTGGGAGCTTGTTGTATGAGCTTATGAATAGTAGAGAGTGGCTGCTGAAGGAATCCACAATGGACCCAAGCCAAAATATATCTTCAAACTAAAAGAATGGAAATGGATGGAAGGAGAGCTTTCTTGATACCTGCACACAAACACAAGACCAATCCGAGATACAAATATAGGTTCAAATAAGCACCCTATAAGCTGTTTGTCAAGCAGCTTATGGGGTAGCTTAGTTGACCAGTAAGCTAACCAGAAAGTTTGTAAAAACCAAATATTTGGTCACAACCTTTTGTAAACACTTTTTATCCAACAAAAAGATAACAAAAACCAAACTCTTGTAATTAGTTTTGGTTGTCACGTCCACTAATCCAAGAGTTTGGTATTTTGGTTCCAAAAATAGTTCAAGAAAATATTTGGATTTTCTGAAAATCTTTGTGAAGAAGAAAACTTTTGCAATCCTTTGAACTAATATTGAAAAATCATAAAACTTCAAACTAAGAAAGCTAATAAAGGGAACACAACACTTGCAAAGATTTTTAAAATTAAACTATGGCTATTCATAAAATTAAAATTTTACAAATGTTGGAACAAAGGAAAAAGGGTACAAGCCACCCCTTTTTATACTGCTAAACAGAATACTCTAGAACATGAAATAAAATAATGCTAACATAAACCCTAATGAGCTAAAATTCCGAATATGCCCTTTGAATGTTGACTGAAATTTGGTCTTCAATGGTTTCTTGTGACTTGAGAGTGATGGCCAACTTGTTGAGATGATCTTGGGCGTCCATTTGTGCTTTGGGAGCAAACAATTCATCCAACCGTTGATTATGTCCCTTTTTGGGGTTTTGAGGATAGTGACCAATGGGTGATGTGAGATTCATTTTGTGAGTGGGTTTAGGATTACTGAATGGTTAATCAACGATCTGGATAGATAGGGACAAAACCCCTTTGGTTTATGATTAATTCGAACTGAGGTTTTCCTAGGGTTTAAGGGGATTAGGGGTGATTAACAGTTAAGGTTTAATCATGTTTGTGGGTGTTTAATTTTAAAAACTTTGTTTAGAGGGAAAAGTGAAATAACTGATTAATCAGTTATTAAAATTGTGGTAGAGTGTGACGTGGAGAAGAGGTGAAATCTGATTGGTGGGGTGAGTTGAGTGGGGCACGTGGAGTGTTGGGAGTGGATGGTGAAGGTTTGGTTGTCTGCCCCATTTTGGCCCCCCAGTTCCTATAAATTTGCTACTTCACATTAAGCAGCATCAAAACCCATTTCCTTTGTTAGCTAAGTTTTCAAATTCCCATTATGGCCACAAACTTTTTACAAAAGTGTTCACAAGGACTTATTATGCAATGTTTGCATTCTTCAAGGACCATAAATGTAATATCTCATCATTTTAGGGACCCAAGTGTAAAATTGAGGATTTACAAGGGTTTAAAATGACAAGTCTTCCAAAGTTGAGGGACCAATCTTGCCAAATCTTCAAACTTCAAGGACTTGAATGGAAAATCATTGTTCGGGTCCGGTTCCTTGTGCGGCTTCGTTTCCTGTGTTCGTTTTTGCTTGATTCCTTTGATCTTTTGGTGAATTCATGATATCCGTACCTAAAATACACATCGAACAAACACAAGCATATATTTGGGTATTTTGATGATATTTTTAGCATTTTAAGCCCGATTTGGACGATGAGACTATGTATAAATACAGTCTCATCAGATGCTGTGCCCCAAAACTCGTGAATATAAACTTCGGGAACTGATGCAGTGGCTCTAAGGGCGTCCTTTATCGGTGACATGTCTAGGATATCCATTGCGACTTTGAAAGCTGCAAAATTTGGATCAAAGTCGTCTTTTAGACGAGAATTCTTCTTTGTAGGTGGTAGTCTGGCACTGAGTGGAACTAGTGCGAGGTCTAGTTGTTGTTGTTGTTCTTTGGTGATTGACATGGTTCCTGCTTAAGATAACACATACACAAATGATATATATAAACATATACATCACATTATCCATGAAAATCCGTAGCATGGTGATTATAACACAACAAATGTCATCACATATTGTTAAACACATTAAGATAATACAGACAACGTTCATATGAAATACAATCATACATTGAGAATAAAACCTAAAGGCATGGTAGTATAGCACAAACATTTTATTCTAGGGACATAACGACCTAGCTTTAGTTCCTTGAGGATTTGGGTTTCCTGGTTATCATTACCACTACTTCTGTGGGAGAACTAGTAGAAAGATGACGATGAAGTTCAACAACCACTTCAACAGGCCTAAGTATTACTACAATCTCAGTTGGTGTAACCAACATCTTAGTAGAGTTTGGCAAGACCTCAACCTCAGTAGGTGTTGCCAAAACCTCAACCTCAGTGGGTATTGGCAAAACCTCAACCTCAGTAGGTTTGAATTTAGTTGTTGCTTCCATTGCCTGAGAACAAAACACAATACATGGAATAAATAATTTTATCTCTTTTGTTTATAGAAATATCAACTTATAAAATAAGAAGAATTTTTGTAATAAGAAACCTTTCAAGTTTTCTTATGAGAAAAAATTAATTAACTCCAATCAAACTTGTGTTCATATAAATGGCCCTAATTCTAAAGACCTATCGGAATGAATCCATCGGAATGACTCCATCGGAATGACTCCATCTAAATGACTCCATCAGAATGACTCCATCGAAATCACCCATCAGAATTACCCATCGGAATCACCCATCAGAATCATCCATCGGAATCATCCATCAGAATCCCCCATCGGAATCCCCCATCAGAATCACCCATCGGAATCCCCATCAGAATCCCCATCGGATTCACCCATCAGAATCTGGGACGGATATAACTAGGAAACTTTTTAACTTCCGATTTCGAGACATATGCTATGTTTTAAGCAAAACGGTTCAAGTCCTATGTTTAGACATGCTAGAACAACATTTCCCCCTATCAATTGCACCTTTTAAGCATAAAGAAAATCAAAACCCTAAACTGTTAATCGAGACTTAGGTCTCATTTGTAATGATAAGCAATAGATAATCATGGAAATAACATGTCTGTGATGAATACCTAGATGTTATAACAGCAGATTAGCACACAAACAATGTTGGAAGACCTTTAACAATGGTTGCAAAGGGGAGTTGTGATGTGTTTGAGACGAAATGAATAAACAGGGGGGAGTTTGACTAAAGTCAATCTAAATATCACATCGCAAGATTTGCACTTTTGGTCCTATTGGTTGCAAGAATTTGCGATTTGGCCCCTCCAATGTGTAAGTTTGTGCATTAAAACTTGTATAAACAAGTTAACTTACAAACGCACTACCCCGTAAACTTTTATCATTCATACTAACACGATCACAACAACTAGCGTTCTTAACTTAATGAAGTCAAGCATGTGAGTTATTTCCTAAGGTCAATTCAATTGCCACACAAGGCACACATAGAGCAAATTTTCTGAAAAACCATTTGAAGACCAATTTGAAAACCAAGATGAAAAGATTTTTTGTCCCCCTTAAACTTTGACCCGTGTTCTAACTAAAGAGCTGTAGTCATTGTTTAAGGAGTCAAACACTGATGAAGACATTTTCATAAAGTAATTTTTGAAACGATTCTGGTGGCAATAATATTTCTCTTATTTAAAAAAAATAAGTGCATTGAGGCGTACCCATATTTGTGTTAGACCAAGTTATAAAGTAAACTTGATCCCTTACAAGGGTGAAATTGAGTATATTGAAGTTCGTTTTCTCTCAATTCTTGACAAATTGAAAGTCCTAAAAATCTCAAGTCTTTAATTGTTCTTGTTTGTTAGGGTATTTGGAAATTCTATGTCTATTTCAATCAACAAGTAAAAAAATAAAAAAATATTAAACCTACGTATCCGTAAAACACTTTGCAAATACCAATTAATATTCACAAACGTTCAAAATAAAAATTCATAAAAGTAAATGTGATAAAAATGTAAGCTAAATGAAAGTAAAGGACTGGAATGTAAAAGGACCAAAAGTGTAAAATCCAACAAACTTGTAACAAATTTAACAAACTTAACAAACTGCCCAACCAATTTTATCAAAAACTGAAAGTTTAGGGACTAACAACTTGCAAAACCTAAAAAGTAGTAAACTTAGCCATGAATTGAAACAGTTACAGATCAAAAGGACTAAAGTGCAATTAACTTGTATTATTTATCAAAAAGGGTACAACCAAATGAATAAGCTCGTTAGAGCTTAATAATGGACCAAATAAGCTCTAACTTGTTTTAAAATGCTTAAAATGGAAAAATAGCTAGGTATGTAAAAGGAATCTACTTAAAAGCTATTGAAACTCAAATTAGCTTATTCAAATAAGCCAAGAATAAGCAAACTGAAAATCCAGACATCCACAACTTGATTTTAATGATCAATCTTGTCAAACAGCTTACAAGGAGTATGGAATGTCTTTCCAATTTGAAAATGATTCACTGAATAATCCAGAATTTGAAATTAAGCTCAAAAGTGCTTATTTGACCAAACGTTGATCAGTTTCTTAAAAAAGCTAAAAACTTCAAAAATCACTCAAGACATGTTTTTGACAAGATCTGTGAAAGAATATTGATACATTTATGAAGTGGAAATGAATATCTAAGAAAATAGTCCAGCTTTCATTACAGAAACTTGCATTTGGTCTCTAGCTTATTAAAAAGCTGATTTCTAACTAGACAATTGATACTGTAGATTTTCCTTTTATAAAGTTGTTCTATGGATGTTATGCTACAACTAGAAACTGATTTCAAGAAAAATGATCAAGACATGAAAGTATGCAAGTGATTTGAATAGAGCTAGTTTTCTGATGAAAATGATGACAAAACTTGACCCATACTTTTTTCAAACCAATTGCCTTTTTGACTTGTATTTTGACCTCAAAACTAAACACAAATGTTACCATTGGTTTACTAAATGTAACTGAGCAAGTATAACAAGTTTTGATAAATTTTAATCACAAGTGCTCACAAATCCAAACACCACTTATCAAGACTGCTAAGAACTTTTACAAAGCAATTTTGAGTAAAAGAGTAATTCAAGCTATGACTGCCATCAAGACTTGTTTAATGAGTGAAATGAAGAGTAATTGAACTAAATTCAGACTTGTTCACACACTAAATCACAAAATGCACTCAAAGACCTTTGACTGATGAAAATGGAAGCTGAAATCAAGTAAATGCAGACTTAAGGTACAAGACTACTCAAATGTTATCAATCCAACAAAATTACACTATCATCAAACTATACACATGATCATGGTAGCAGGTAATGTTTACTCTAGGAATAAAGCATGCAATATAATTCAGGGGAACAAAAATCAGAAATAGGACACCTTTTAGCTTGAAGCCTCCATTGATGGAGTAGAGGAGTGCTGTACTCTCTAAAACCACTTCCTTCAACCTAATTCAGCTACAATCAACTACCAAATCACCTCCATTAGCTATTTCTGAACCAAATCAACAAGATCTGCTACTACACTTCTAGAAGAACTGGCATGAACTGGCAAAACGGAAATGAACATGGCAAGCTTCAAAAACAACCCAGAAGCACTTCATTGATCAGTTATGATCAATGAAATCACAAGAGATCAATAGTAATGCAGGATTGAGTAGAGTAAATGAAGATGAGAATATGAAATGAATATTTTTTTTGTGCTTTTATCGATTTAGGAGGGAAAAGAGGTTACAACAGCTTAACTAGCTATCTAACAAACTCTTAAGTTTGTGTCAAACACTTAAGTAACTGAATGTAGAAACAAATTTGAGAGGAAAAACTAAAAGTGTGTGTTTTTTCACACTTAACTACACAATCAAATGAAAGGCCTAGCTGCTATTTATAGAGGTTTGATGACAAGTTGTTGGGGTAGTCGACGTGTCCTAACCAATAGGAGAATGCCAAGTGGCTTCTTATGGTGAATTGTAGATTCTTCATTAAGAACACAAAAGGGATTTTTAAATCCGTTGATCTTCATTCTAATTAAGTTGTGTAGTCGGATTTGTCTTCTCCTTTAGAGTATTTTTCATGTATAAAGTTCTTCCTAAAATGCCTTGTAGCTCCAATTCGATTCTAGGTTATTTGCTTGTTTAAGATACCACATGTCATGATTTTATTGGCTCCTAGTGTAGCACACGAATCATTATCCAAAAATGGATAAAAGGATTATTGCATGGCTTGTTTTTATTGGTTGAAAGGTGTAGTGCGCTTCACTGTTCTTAGATTCGGTTATTAAATGAGAGAGTGAGCTGGCAAGTTAGCTAGCAATCCGCACCCTTAATTTCTTGCATTTTGATTGGTGGAAAGGAGTGTGACACGGATCAAGACCAAAGTATAAGTAACTTTGTCATTTTCAGTCCCTAACTTTAGCAAATTATTCAAATGAGCTCTTTTCTTCATTCGAATGGCAAGTTTGGTCCTTTGACTTGCATTCTTGTTCATTTGAGCCCATTTACTTGTTTGACTTGAAGTTTGATCAAGTTTGACTTTAATCTTGACTTTTTCAAAGTTTGCATTTAAGTCCCTCAACTTTTGAGTATTGTCAAGATAGGTCCTTCATCTTCAAATGGCTTGTCATCTTTGATCCTTCTCTTGTATTTTCATCATAAATGAGCTTGATTTCCTTTTGTTTGCTTGAAATTGTATCCTTGTTACCTATTTAAGCACAAACACAAAACATACCACATAATACTGCTTTATAGCACAAAAGTTAGGTATTTTCTATGTGTTTTAGGGTGATTTGTTGATTAATTGATATGAGATTTTGTTCATATCAAATCCCCTACACTTGAACATTGCTATAACCTCATGCAATGCTATATTTTAAAGCATAAATTTACATATTCCTCATAATTAACCCACCTTGGCCAATATGGAATGTTTTTACACTACTCTACACTATATGATGCATGATTTTGATTTTGTATAATGCAATAAAAAGAAAGAAATTCTATTTATATGTTTTTGATTTTTCATAAATGGTTTTGATGGAAAAACTCATAAAGAAATCAATGACTTAAATTAGGGCTTTGGTACCATGGACACTTATCACCCTCAAGTTTCACTTTCCCCATACCAAGCTTAAAAATGGGATCATTGCATTCACAAGTAAAAAGTGCATCAACTTATTCATGAAATTTAAATGTGGAACCGGTTATTATTTGAGGAAATTGCTTGAAGGCAAATTTGTAATTATTTGAAGCGTGAAATATAAGAAATGTAAAAAAAAAAAAAAAAAAGGAAGTACGATTTTAATCCTAAGTAATCCTCTCATCCATTACTTGAAAAACCGCTCGTAATTAATACAAGTCCGACTCAATAATAATAAGTCATTCGCCTTATGTGTAAAATCCTCATGTCATGCATTAATAAGTAGCTACACACTCGCTAAAGAAAGAAAAATAAAACTCACGCAATAGTTTATATCCGCCGCCTTTTTGGGACTTTGGATCTTCAATCCTGCAACCCGTCAAGGTTATTGGATTGGAGCAACTATCAAATCCCCGCAACCCATCAAGGTAATATTGGAATCTAATAGTTACTATAATTAACACTTCACTGCCCCTCTTGGGAGTCTTGTATAATTATTTTATTTTATTTTATTTTTATTTTTCTCTTTTTTTTTCTAGCCACTCATTTTTTTTATAAGTCGCTCTTATTTTTCTTTATTCCTCACAAAGAAAGTTGAAAAGAATAAAAGGAAAAACACCCGCTAAGTATTAAGCATGACATAAGTCTAGTACACATAAAACGTTCTAACTTAGAATCTTAAGACGTACTTATACCAACCATGAATGATTAGTCAAAAATGCAAAAGAGACTACAAACCAATTAAAACCGTTCTTGATTATTTATTAACATATATACATGCGAAAAAATAGAGGTAAAAAAGAGAAGGGCTTAGCCACAAGTACTTATCATGAAGTTTATCTAGCCCTTTTATACTTGCTTCAACTCTATCATTTCCCATTCTCCACAAATTTAAAATTTCAAATAATGAGAGTCGTGGATGCTTAGCCTAATAGACCAATGAAGGACTACATAGTTAAGGATACTAGCTAGAGAATGCTTGGATAAGCAAACTCGGGTTGAGTCAAAGTATCCATGGCGGGCCTAGTATGTCAAAGATATCTAAACTTGATAAACCATAACCTTTATTATATTTTTCTATTTTTTATATATTTTTGATGAAAAATAAAAGATATACAATGCAATGTGTTATGCAAATGATGATTGATGCAAAAATTATGAATGCATATTTTTGGTGGCCAAAGTAGATCAAAAATTTGAAAAAAGTTTGAAAAATTAATTTTCCGAATTAACATGAAGGTCAATGACAAAGTCTAGGTAAGGTCACTTCGATAGAAGACCCCCCTACACTTAAGCTAAACATTGTCCTCAATGTTTAAGAGCATGGAAGTATAAACTTCCCCTACACTTATGACAATGAATAGACTTTTCTTAACCCAAGCTAAGGAAAGATCAACTATAGTGAATTCATTTTTTAAGCACAATGTGTCTATGAAAAATCACAATAGTAACAAAGTGAACTGGATACAAGAGCCTCCTCCATAAGCTCCAAAGCACGTGATGAGTGAGCAACCCTACAAACAACATGAAGACAAAAGGAAGGTCTCCCCTACACTTCTCATCAACTCTATATCCTTATTTCTAACCTACAACACTCGAAGTCTAAAAACTCTAAACCTAGTTATTCAAGCTTGATTTAAGGAGTCTCTAGCTCGACTCATCCCACACTTAAAAGTGTCTAAATCCTATCATAGAGAGTAAAATTTTTTCCCTTTTACAGAAAAATCTCCATGATGAGGTAAAGCAAGTTTTCAATTATCAAAACTCCATAAATATCCCCCGGATCAAATACATAATTACCATCCCACTTATAACACAATTCAACAACTAACTTTCCAAGCAATGGTGAAAATAGTGAGGTATTGTTCTCCAAAATGGTTTCCCATATGTTCTTCAAAAGGTGATAAGGTGATACTCTCAAATCTCTCACAAGTTTTCCTTTTATTACATCAGGTACTGAGATGGTTTAGCAAGCTCTATGCCAGGATCAAAAATCCGTTCCTTGATGGGAAAACAACAAGTGTTGGTTGCCTTAGAAGATTATACCTTGTAGGTCACATGGTGAGAGAAAGGTTGTGGAGTAGTGGGTATCAACAAGCTCTTGGAAGGAACCATGATGACTTGTTTTCCTTTATCATTTTGAAAGGTTGAGGTGGACAAGGAAGAAGGTAAAGGATCTTCATGCAATAGAGATTCTAGAAAGAGTATGTCCCCCTCCTCATCAATATATCCAAGAGTGTACTCAAAAGGTATACCAACCTCTAAAAACTCATCACTCTCATCCATTATAGAATCCTCCTCATCACCATAAACATCATAGATTGGTCTATCAAAGATTGGTGATTCCTCAAAACAAAAGGAAGTGTGACAATCAAAGAATGGAGAGTCACAAGTAGAGAGATCATCATCACTAGAATCATCATATGTTGGTGTATCACAAAGAAGAGATTCTTCATCACTAAAATCCTCATTGGTGTCTTCATCATGGTGGAAAAGTGGGTTATCATATGTGGTTTCAAAGAGAGGATTGGAATGGATCACAAAATCACCAAAGTTAAGCTATTGAGGTTCATGAAAATCCAAGGACGAGGTAATGGAAGCAATAGTCTCAACATAAGGTAGATCATAATATCCACTTGAGCAAGCTTCATAAAAATATTCATCACAAACTTCATCAAGGATATCATCGTGAGTTTCTTCCACATTAACAACATCAATATGCTTCATCGTTTCGGGCTCATTAGATTTCTTTGACAAGTTTCCCATGTTAAACACAACTCTCTCATCTCCTACCCTCATTGTAAGTTCTCCTTCCACCACATCTATAAGAGTCCGACCCGTTCTCAAAAATGGCCTACCAACAATCAAAGGAACTCTCGGATCCATATCATAATCAACCACCACAAAGTCCACGGGGAAGGTAAATCTATCAACCCCAACAAAAACATCTTCCGCAACTCCCACCGGATAAGCTATAGTACGGTTGGCCAACTCAAGAGTCATATTAGTAGGAGTGAGCTCAGGAAGTGAAAGTCTTTTCCAAACCGATAATGGCATGAGATTTATGCTTGCCCCTAAATCCGCTAATGCCATGCAATTTTCCACCCCCGGGAAATTGCAAGGAATCAAAAACCTCCCCGGATCTCCAAGCTTAGTAGGCAACTTCTTAAGCAAAACCGCGGGTCAATTTTCATTTAAGGAAGCATTAGGACAATTTCTCCTTGTTAGAAAGTAAGTCCTTGATCATCTTAGCAAACTTAGGCATATTGGCTAAGGCTTCCGCAAATGAGATGTTTATGTTAAGTTTCTTGAACATCCTCAAAAAGTTTGAGACTTGTATATCATCCTTGTTCTTAAGCTTTTCCTTTCTCAATCTTGATGGGTAAGGGAGACTTAGTTTTGGTTGTGGTTGAGTGGTTGATGAAGGATTTTCTTTGTTGGGTTCTTCATTGATAAGTGTGGAAGTTAAAGGAGTAGGAGGTGTAGGTGTTGAAGTTGTAGAACTTGAGGATGGTGAATTTGATGTAGAAGGCTTATCACAAGATGGAATCATAGTAGGCTTTACCAAAGTAGGTTTGGGTGGTGAAGGATCATGAGTTGTCTTGCCACTTCTTGTTGTGATAGCATTGACATTAGCCCTCGGGTTTTTTTTATGTGTTAGAAGGTAAAGCCCCTTGTGGTCTTTGATTAAATGACATCAAAATCCTCTTGCTATTCTCCTCAGTTATAAGTCTCATTTGCTCTTGCATTCTTTTTTCACTTTCACGAATTCTCCTCTCAACATACTCATTATTATCATGTGGCCCATATCCTTGATTTTGAACTTGAGGGTATCCTTGATTTGGGAAGGGTGGGAGTGGTGGGTTAAATCCTTGATTAGGTGGATGAAAGGTATTTCCTTGATTATGAAAGTTGTTGGGTGCTTTATAATTGTTCCCTTGGTTCCTTTGTAACAATGAGGGGGATTGGGTTGAGTATGGGTGGGTGGATGGGGTGGGAATCCTGGTGGAGCAAGGTAGTTTTGAGACTTGTAAGAAAGGTTGTTTTGATTGATGTTGGGTTTGAAATGTTCTCTATGTTCTTCTTGGTAAGCATACCACTCAACTTGATAGCCTTGAACTTTATCATATTGTTGATAGGAATGGGGACCTCCACAAGTCTCACATGAAAGAGCAATAGCATGCACATCATTGGTGGAATTGTTCGAGGAAAGGACCTTAAGGGTTTGGATTAATTCTTGATTTGACTTAAGATTAATGTCTTGATTCCTTTCCATTATTTTGAGTATCTCTTGGTGACTCTTGAGGAATTGGTTATCACAAGGTGTTTGAGAACTATCTTGCACAACATGAACCCTTTCATCAAATTGTGTGTTAGTTTGCACCATTGATTTGGTCTCAATAATGTCCCAAGCGTCTTGAATGGATTTAGAAAGAACATTTCCACCCGCGGAAGAGTTGAGTGAATCTTGGTGATGAGGTCTTAATCCATTATAGAAAGTATTGATTTGGTGAACTTCATTGAATCCATGATTTGGGCATTTTCTCAATAACTCCTTAAACTCCTCCCAAGCATCACTAAAGGTTTGACTAGGTTTTTGTTGAAATCCTATAATTAAGTTTCTTAAATCTATGGTCTTAGATGGGGGAAAGAACTTGTTCAAAAACTTCTTAGTGAAATTATCCCAAGTAGTAATGCTCTCGGGTGGTTGTGTATCTAACCAATACTTGGCATTGCCCTCTAGTGAAAATTGTATCAATATCAACTTAATGGCATCATGGGGAACTCCATTGTACTTAATGGTGTTGCAAAGAGCAAGAAACTTCGTAAGGTGATCATGTGGATTTATATTTCCCCAAAAATGGTGTGTTTGAAACCAAGTTAATCATAGATGTCTTAAGCTCAAAGGTGTTTGCGGGAATCTCGGGTATCTTAATAACATCGACATATCCTTGCACATTGGATTGCAAGTGATCCATCAAAGGTCGAGTGTCAACGCCGGCTATGGCTTCTTGTTGTGTGTGGATCAAAGCACGATTCTCGGGATCGGCTTGATAGACGGTTGTGTTTTTACTCTTTCTCTTTTTCTTCCTTTTGGGAGGAAGGGGTTTGATAGGTGTGAAAATACCCATCCTTTTACCACTTAATTATAATAATAGCCAAGCCAAAACTTGTATTTTATGTCATAAATGTCAGAATTATGCGTGGTTTGTATTTTTGTTGTGATTTAGGAGCAAAATGTGAAAAGGGAAGAAAACATGGGCTTTCACGGGCTTTTATCGAAGAAAACGAGAAAAGACGAAGTCAAAAGATCAAGAGTGCAAAAAGAACGGAAGTCCAAGGCCTATTCTGAAGATTTATCGAAGAAAAAGTCTAAAGACGGAAGTTTAATGAAGTCGAAGAACCAAGTCTAATTAAAGAAGAAAATTATAAGACGAGTTCAAATTATATCGACAAATCCCGAGACGACGTGGAGAAAGACAAAGAATTTAAATCGAGTCGAGACAAGAAGAAAGAAGGAAGAAAGCACCAACATTTTACTTCTCCTATAAATACCCTCCTAATGTGTCATTAGGAGGTGGTTAGTTAGTTTAGATTAGGAGTAGTGTGGATTTACTTTCTCTGTCTAGTTTTCACTTTCTCTCTCTAGATTAATATGTAGAATCTTTAATCTTTATGTTTTAATTGTTGAATCATATACTTTTAATCAAGCTTTTCAGTTAATCATTCTCATTCTTCCTTTCTTTATTATTTATCTTATGTTGATTTAGATGATCATGTAGTTGCTTAATCTTGATGTTTATTGATTTATTGATGCATTTGGTTGATTATGTTTATGGGTTTTTATGTGTTTGATTTTGATAGCTTATGGTGTTTGATGCTTATTGTTTGATTTTGCTTATTTTTGATTAAATGTTTTTATTAGTTTATTTTATTAAAAGTTGATTTTTAATTGTTAGATTTATTAGTGTTTTTCAAGTTTTAATTTGTGGTTGAATTAGCTTTTCTTAAAAGTGTTTAAGATTAAGTTTTAGTTATTTGCTTATTTGATTTTTGCTTATTTTAGCTTATTTTCTTATTTTTAGATTTTTTGTTATCTGTTTATCTTTATTTCAATATCTTCGGATTAAGGTTTTAACATTCCGAAGATTTCCTTTTTTCTGAATTTAGTTTTCTCTGAATTACTTGTTTTTTCTGAAAATCCTTGTTTCTCTGAAAAAGTTTATTATTCCGAAGATTTCTCTGAATTTGTCATTTTTTCCGAAATTATTGATTTTCCTATTTTCCAACTTTTCCCATTTTCCAACTTTTCCCATTTTTCCCACTTTTCCCATTTTTCCAACTTTTCCCCTTTTTCCAACTTTTCCCATTTTTCTAACTTTTCCCATTTTTCCAACTTTTTCCATTTTTCCAACTTTTCCCATTTTTCCAACTTTTCCCAATTTTCCAACTTTTCCAACTTTTCCCATTTTTCCCACTTTTCCCATTTTCCAACTTTTCGCAGTTTTCCCACTTTTCCCATTTTCCAACTTTTCCCAATTTTCCCACTTTTCCCATTTTCCAACTTTTCCCAATTTTCCCACTTTTCCCACTTTTCCCATTTTCCAACTTTTCCCAATTTTCCCACTTTTCCCATTTTTCCCATTTTCTGAAAAAAGTGAAAGTTCTGAAAAAAGAATTTATTCTGAAGAGCACTGTACCTATTCCGAAATTTTTCATGAATTTGACATGCCAGCTTGCCTAGTTCCATTTTTTCGCGCCAAAAAGTGAGCATCTAGCTTGCCTGCTTGAGCTAGTTGCTTGCGTGCTTGTTTTATAATTAGTATTGTTCGTAATTGTTTACTTTTATCTGAAAGTTGTTCCGATTTTAATTCTGATAGTCACGTATTTTTAGTTATATTTTTGTCAATTTTTAGTATTAGTATTTTTTTCCAAAAGTTTAAGTTTTATCTTTTATTTAGTACCCGCTTTAGCTTTTGTCTCGTTTAGTTTTAAAGTACCATATTAGTTTTATTCTCTCCTTTTTCATTAAGTAAACTTTATTTTCGAGTCGATAGTTAATTTCGTCTTTTAGTTTTATTTTTATTAATTGTTTTGTTTTAATTTACGTTTTATTATTTTTATTGTTTCATTATTATAGTTAATTGTTTTTAGCTTATTTTTATTACTATTCGCATTTACTTTTTACTTAGAAATGGATAATCAAAACTTTCTTTTTGGTAACCAAAAACGACTGAGTCATACTTTTAACCGGTAATCAATTCGAATTGAATCGAGACGAACAAATTTTCATACTTGGCAAAAACCTTGTATTAAATGGACGGTGGTGTTTTTACTCTTTCTCTTTTTCTTCCTTTTGGGAGGAAGGGGTTGTATACCAAATGGTATTTGTGCACGCCCGCGGGTGAGCATGCAACTCAAATCAAGGAGTGAGAGAGAAGCTCTCGTTCGACTTTGAAGAAGAAGGGATTATCCTCTTCGAGATTCAATATGAAATATCCACAAGAAAGTATAATATACGTAAGTACTACTTGGGTGCAAGACCCCCAATCAAGCCTTCCTTCTTCGTGTAGGTGGTCTAAGTTCCTATGACCGAGTCTTTCTGGCCCCTGTGAACATCTTTTCTTAATGTATTAAAGAGGGCCTCTCTAACCGGTGAAGGTGGGTGTCCACTAACGGCCATTCCTGGCTCGGCTCCGATAACGCAATTCCGGGAGGAGTTGGTAGTTGGGCACTGGATCCCTTCGGACCTGGAGCCCCGAAAAAAAATAGTAGCACGAAAAACAGGGCTTTTTAACGACCCAACATTTTTTGATGAAAATCAAATAAATGAGATACGGGTCGACCTTTTTCACGAAAGATAAAGACGGAGAGAGCAAGTTGTCCTCAGACATTCTGTCTTTTTGGTTAGGTAGCGCGAAGCACTTAAGTACCTATTAACCCTTAGATGGCATTTTATAGCACATCACCTTTCTATTCACTTTGTAGTTTGTTTACTTCGAATTCTTGCCTATTGGAAGTATTTATCTATTCTTGCTTAATTAAATTTGATCGACACACGTGTCAAGGACCGGAACGCTCCCTAACACGGTGTATTGCAAAAGAAATACTTATGGAGATATGTGTATTGATTGTTCGTATACGTATACGTATTTACATATAATAATCTAGAGAATTTTTTTTTATTTATTGGGTTTTTTAAAGAAAATACTATATGTACGTAAAAACCGAGGAAATCCAATAATATATATTTTTGGTTGCAATCTCTTAGGAAAAAGATTGTTTTTTGAATTTTTTTTTAATTATTTTTTTGGTCAATTCTTTAGGAAAAGAATTGTTTTTGTTATTTTTTAGTTTTTATATTTTTATATTTTTGATTTTTTTTTATGTTTTTTGATTTATGATACGTAAAAATAACGTTCACGGGATGAACGGATCCCAAAAGCCAATGAAAACCGTCAATCAATAGTCTCTCGTAATGTCATGAACCGGCAGCGACGCCATTTGAAATTGAGTATATTGAAATTCGTTTTCTCTCGATTCTTGAAAATTGAAAGTCCTAAAAATCTCAAGTCTTTAATTGTTCTTAGTTGTTAGGGTATTTGGAAATTCTATGTCTATTTCAATCAACAAGTAAAAAAAAATATTAAACCAACGTATCCGTAAAACACTTTGCAAATACCAATTAATATTCACAAAAGTTCAAAATAAAATTCATAAAAGTAAATGTGATAAAAATGTAAGCTAAATGAAAGTAAAGGACTGGAATGTAAATTTCAGAAAGTAAAAGGACCAAAAGTGTAAAATCCAACAAACTTGTAACAAATTTAACAAACTTAACAAACTGCCTAACCAATTTTATCAAAAACTGAAAGTTTAGGGACTAACAACCTGCAAAACCTAAAAACTAGTAAAATTAGCCATGAATTGAAACAGTTACAAATCAAAAGGACTAAAGTGCAATTAACTTGTATTATTTATCAAAAACGGGCACAACCAAATGAATAAGCTCGTTAGAGCTTAATAATGGACCAAATAAACTCTAACTTGTTTTAATATGCTTAAAATGGAACTAGGTATGCAAAAGGAATTTGCTTAAAAGCTATTGAAACTCAAATTAGCTTATTCAAATAAGCCAAGAATAAGCAAACTAAAAATCCAGACATCCACAACTTGATTTTAATGATCAATCTTGTCAAACAGCTTACAACGAGTATGGAATGTCTTTCCAATTTGAAAATGCTTCACTGAATAATCCAGAATTTGAAATTAATCTCAAAAGTGCTTATTTGACCAAACGTTGACCACTTTTTTGAAAAAGTTGAAAACTTCAAAAATCACTCAAGACATGTTTTTGACAAGATATGTGAAAGAAAATTGATACATTTATGTAGTGGAAATGAAGATCTAAGAAAATAGTCCAACTTTCGTTACAAAAACTTGCATTTGGTCTCTAGCTTATTAAAAAGCTGATTTCTAACTGGACAATTGATACTGTAGAATTTCCTTTTATAAACTTGTTCTATGGATGTTATGCTACAACTAGAAACTGATTTCAAGAAAAATGACCAAGACATGAAAGTATGCAAGTGATTTGAATAGAGCTAATTTTCTGATGAAAATGATGACGAAACTTGACCCATACTTTTTTCAAACCAATTTCCTTTTTGACTTGTATTTTGACCTCAAAACTAAACACAAATGTTACCATTGGTTTACTAAATGTAACTGAGCATGTATAACAATTTTTGACAAATTTTAATCACAAGTGCTCACAAATCCAAACACCACTTAACAAGACTGCTAAGAACTTTCACAAAGCAATTTTGAGTAAAAGAGTAAATCAAGCTATGACTGCTATCAAGACTTGTTTAATGAGTGAAATGAAGAGTAATTGAACTAAATTTAGACTTATTCACACATTAAATCACAAAATGCACCCAAAGACCTTTGACTGATGAAAATGGAAGCTGAAATCAAGTAAATGCAGACTTAAGGTACAAGACTACTCAAATGTTACCAATCCAACAAAATTACACTATCATCAAACTATACACATGATCATGGAAGCAGGTAATGTTTACTCTAGGAATTAAGCATGCAATACAATTCAGGGGAACAAAAATAAAAAATATGACACCTTCTAGCTTGAAGCCTCTATTGATGGAGTAGAGGAGTGTTGTACTCTCTAAAACCACTTCCTTCAACCCAATTCAGCTACAATCAACTACCAAATCACCTCCATTAGCTATTTCTGAACCAAATGAACATGATCTGCTACTAAACTGCTACAAGAACTGGCATGAACTGGCAAAACTGAAATGAACATGGCAAGCTTCCAAAACAACTCAAAAGCACTTCGTTGATCAGTTATGATCAATGAAATCACAAGAGATCAATAGTAATGCAGGATTGAGTAGAGTAAATGAAGATGAGAATATGAAATGAATAATTTTTTTGTGCTTTTATTGATTTAGGAGGGAAAAGAGGTTACAACAGCTTAACTAACTATCTAACAAACTCTTAAGTGTGTGTCAAACACTTAAGAGTTGTTATCTAACTGAATGTAGAAACTGATTTGAGAGGAAAAACTAAAAGTGTGTGTTTTTTCACACATAACTACAAAATCAAATGAAAGGCCTAGCTGCTATTTATAGAGGTTTGATGACAAGTTATTGGGGTAGTCGACGTGTCATGACCAATAGGAGAATGCCAGGTGGCTTCTTCTAGTGAATTGCAGATTCTTCATTAAGAGCACAAAAGGGGTTTTCAAATCCGTTCATCTTCAGTCTAATTAAGTTGTGTAGTCGGATTCGTCTTCTCCTTTAGAGTCTTTTTCATGTATAGAGTTCTTCCTAAAATACCTTGTAGCTCAAGTTCGATCCTGGGTTATTTGCTTGTTGAAGATGCCACGTTTCATGATTTTATTGGCTCCTAGTGTAGCACACGGATCATTATCCAAAAATGGATAAAAGGATTATTGCATGGCTTTTTTTTATTGGTTGAAAGGTGTAGTGCGCTTCATTATTCTTAGATTCAGTTATTAAATGAGAGAGTGACCTGGCAAGTTAGCTGGCAATCCACACCCTTAATTTCTTGCATTTTGATTTGTGGAAAGGAGTGTGACACGGATCAAGACCAAAGTATAAGTAACTTTGTCATTTTCAGTCCCTAACTTTACCAGATTATTCAAATGAGCCATTTTCTTCATTCCAATGGCAAGTTTGGTCCTTTGACTTGCATTCTTGTTCATTTGATCCCATTGACTTGTTTGACTTGAAGTTTGACCAAGTTTGACTTTAATCTTGACTTTTCCAAAGTTTGCATTTAAGTCCCTCAACTTTTAAGTATTGTCAAGATAGGTCCTTCATCTTCAAATGGCTTGTCATCTTTGATCATTCTCTTGTCTTTTCATCATAAATGATCTTGATTTCCTCTTGTTTGCTTGAAATTGTATCCTTGTTACATATTTAAGCATAAACACAAAACATACAACATAATACTGCTTTATAGCACAAAAGTTAGGTATTTTCTATGTGTTTTAGGGTGATTTGTTGATTAATCGATATGAAATTTTGCTCATATCAAAGGGTTTAAAGTAAACTTTGCCCGAGAAAACTAATTCCTGTTGTGAGCCAACGTTTTCAAAAGAAAAACGTGACTTTAATGCGAAAAGTGGTATGCATTCAGAAATAACTACAATCCATTTGGGCATGTTTTAAAATATGTACTAATTTCATACGGACTCTATTTATGGCGCCGTGTCAATATTAATCGACATTTCTAAGGCCGTAAATATTACCGTACTAAAAGACATGCCCGATTTAAAATGAAAAATATTTTTGGATTTTCTTGATTTTATATTTTTTTTATAGTTTTTGTAGGTTTTATATTTTTGTATTTTTCTTTTGATGGTTTATATATATACAATAATATACATGCTCACGATTAAAAGGATACTTTAGAATAGTTTACCACCACGATTCTGCAGATTCTACTGCCAACTCCTTAAGAGTCGCCGGAGAAAATGATTTCATACCCCGAATTTCGATCAAAAACTAGATACGTCCTCAATCTAAGGCCTTTGTGAATATATCCGCCAGCTGATACTCAGTGTTGACATTATACAGCTCGATCACTCCATTTTCCACTTGCTCTTTGATAAAGTGGTAGCGTATGTCAATGTGCATCACCCGGGAGTGTTGAACGTAGTTGCAGCAAAGGGAAATGGCGCTTTTGTTGTCACAGTACCTCGGAATTTTGTTGAACCCAAGACCGTAGTCAGTTAATTGTGATCTCATCCATAGAACTTGAGCACAACAACCGGACATAGCAATGTATTTAGCCTCTATACTTGATATCGCAACGCTTTTCTGCCTTTTGGATGCCCAACTAATCAATCTATCTCTAAGAAGTTGCACACTTCCAGAAGTGCCACGTCTAATATCTTGACACCCAGCATAATCCGCATCTGCATATGATATTAGTGCAATAGAGGAATCCTTCGGATACCAAAGACCACGATGAAGGGTTCCTTTGAGATAATGAAAGATCATTTTCACAACATGTAAGTGCTTTTCGGTAGGCCGAGCCTGATACCGGGCACACATAGATATAGCAAATTCCAAATCAGGCCTGCTAGTAGTTAGATAGAGAAGGGTGCCGATCATTCCATGGTAAATTTTAGGATCGACAACAATCCCATCCCCATCCTCATCTAATTTGGATCTCTCCATCATTGGAGTATCCACGGGGTCACAGTTTCAAAATGACACTTTTTCAAAGATTCAAGAGCATTTTTGGATTGATTAATGAAGATGCCTCTGGGATTTTGAGAAATTTGCAACCCTAATAAAAATTAAATTTTTCCTATCATCGACATCTTAAAGAGTGTGGACATGATTTTCTCAAAATGGTCAGACAATCTTTGAGTAGTGGCAACGAATATTATATCGTCAACATAAATTTGTACCAGTATCATGTCGTTGTCCTCCTTGAGAATGAACAATGTCGGGTCCACTTTGCCTTTGGAGAAGCCTTCCGAGATGAGATAAGACGATAGGAGATCATACCACGCACGTGGAGCTTGTTTCAACCCATAAAGAGCCTTCTTGAGCTTGTACACATGATTAGGATACTCCGAGTTGACGAATCCATTCAGCTGGCTTACGTAGACATCTTCCCTGAATTCATGATGAGATGGCATTTATACATGTTCTCATCGTTCTTTTCAGGCTTTAAATGCATAAAATGTCATAAATATACCATATATATGCTTGTGTTTATTTACTTGTGTACTTTAGGTATGGATATCGTGAAAAAGACAAAAGATCACAAGAAACAAGGAAAAACAAACACGAGAAACAAAGCCGCACAATGAACCGGGCCCTAGTTTGTGATTTCTCAAAGAAAAGACCATGAAGAATTGAAGATGTTCAAGAATGATCCCTCATCAAAGAATAAATGACACTTAATACCCTTTTATATTGATAATTACAAGTTTGGTCCCTTAAGTTTGTCAAAATGACAAAAAGGTCCCTCAACTTTGAAGATTTGGCAAATTTAGTCCCTCAAGATTAAAGAAATGTCAAAAATGGTCCTCCATAAAGTCAAACATACTATGAAGACCTTCAAAGTTCAAGAATGTCCATGATCAATCCTTCAAATATCCAAAAATGTTCAAAACAAGTCCTTATAACCTTTGATACAAAGTTTAGTGGCAAAAGTGTGAAAAGGGAAAGTTATTTAACAAAGGGAAGTCGTTTTGGTAGCTAAAATTATTGTTATACACATTTCACCAAAGAACAAGGACCAAATGTGTACACTGAAACTTTCAAATACACAAACACGCGCCAAATACTTACCACCCCCTTTTTCATATCAAAAAGTGTTACTATTCACCATATGAACCTAGTTACCACCTTACTTAAAACAAAGGGTAAATACAAATTACCCTAACCCAAAGCTAATTCACCCTCACATGAATGATTCCCACACTTAACATCCCACACCACTCCACTCATGGTCCCCACCCATTCTCACCTCAACCAATGAATGAACAACTTAACCTCCAAGGAATGCCACGTGGCTCAATCAACAGCCCACACCTCATGCTTGCTCCATACGCACAAAAGGAACAATCAAGGTCAAATGGGACAGCTCACAACACCAGAAACGTCTAGAAGACTCAAGGAAATTTTAGAGAATTTGTAGCTAGGTTTTTCATTGTAATCTCAGCCTCAAAGGCCTATATAAGGACTCCTCAACATGTGAGAGAGCCTTGGTTCCAGTTTTTCTCTTAAACATTGTAATTCCTTTTTAAAATTTATAAAAGTTTGGTATTTTGAAATATTGTAATTCCTTTTTATGTTTTTGAAAGTTGGTGTTGTTTAAGAGTGAAGCTGAGTTCCATTTTATGTTTTGAAGGTGTTTTGATCTTTGGATTGAAGCACGTTTGGTTTTGAAATAGTTTTCAAGTTTTGAAAAGTTTCAAATCCTTGTTTCTGTTTGGTTATTTTGACTGTACTAACCCCGAACCAAAATCCTAAAGCTCTTGCAAGCTTGTTGACATCAATCTTGTGAAGGGATTTAAGCCCTTGGATAGGCTGTTTGTTGATTTGTGTTGGAGATCTATTGATTCAAGGTCTTGGTTCTACTTTGAACCATCAACAAACCTCTTTCTTTGTTCAAGGACCTTGGTCACTCTCTATCTATTGAGAGTGGTCCAAGGAGCATTGCTGATGCTTCTAGGAAGTTGTGGAGGATAGGTATTGATTTCTTTAAGTTTCTCCTAAAAAATATTTGGTTTGAATCTGCTATGGGTTGATGCTATGTGATTTTGTGTTCTTGTGTTTGTGACTGAAAGTTTTTGGTTTACTTTTGCTTAGTGTCATGATGAGATGGCATTTATACATGATCTCATCGTTCTTTTCGGGCTTTAAATGCATAAAAATGTCATAAAATACCATATATATGCTTGTGTTTGTTTACTTGTGTATTTTAGGTATGGATATCGTGAAAAAGACAAAAGATCACAAGTTACAAGGAAAAACGGACACGAGAAACGAAGCCGTACAAAGAACCGGGCCCTAATCATGGAATTCTCAACAAATACCCTTGAAGACTTGAAGACAAACAAGATTGATCCTCAATTATTGAAGAAATGACACTTAAAACCCTTGTATATTAATAATTACAAGTTTGGTCCCTTAAAGTTTGTCAAAATTACACAAAAGGTCCTTCAACTTTGAAGAAATGGCAAGATTAGTCCTTCAACAAATCAAAATTGCCAATAATGGTCCCACATGAAGTCAAAGAAACAATGAAGACCTTTGAAGATCAAGAATGTCCAAGATCAGCCCTTGAAATATCTCAAAATGGCAAAAATAACCCTTGAAATCCTTTTTCCAAAGTTTGGTGCCAAAAGTGACAAGTGGTGAAAGATATTATAAAGGGAAATACGTTTTTTAGGATGAAAGACTTTGTTTACCAAAAATCCCAAAGAACAAGGACCATTCTTGTGCACTGAAACATTCAAACTTCAAAAATGCGCCAAACAACTTCCAATCCCCCAAAATCGGATCAAAAGGTATTACTGTAGCAGTCAAGAACCCAGATTTTACTCCACTTAAAACAAAGGGTAAAATGAAATTACCCTTACCCACACTTGATTCACACGCCTAAAAACCTATCCCAACCTTAAAACCCTCACTCCCACTCACCAAGAGAGCCCACCACCAAAACCGTTTCACCATCATGTGACAACTTCCTCACCAAGGCTTGCCACGTGTCAAGATCAACAGCCCACATCATTTGCTTCATCACAAAGCTATTTTAAACGGTTTGGATGCATTTTGGACAGCTCACACCAAGAAAACGTCTAGAAGACCAAGGGCATTATAGAGAAATCACATCTAGGGTTTATGAATAGTGTTTAGCCAGGCATTTGCCTATAAAAGGAGACCTCAACATGTGAGAGTCCCTTTGTTCCAGATTTTAGCTTTTAATCTTTGTAATTCCTTTTTATGAAATAAAGTTTGAATTTCTTAAAATTTTGAGTTCTAATCTGTTATTTATAAAAGTTTGGTGTTTGAGAAGCTAAAATCTGAGTTCCATTATCTTGTTTGAAGGTTTTTGAGGCAAGGTTTTAAGTGATAAAGCTTGTGCATCAAAAATCAGAAAGTTGGCATTATTTTTGATCTCACCTTGTGGTTTGTTCTTCTTAGCAGATTGGAAGCTGGTACTTGTTTTGCTAGTACCTCAGCTCAAACAATCCAGGGCCTGGATGTAGGTCTTGGAGGTTTGCATCTTCTTCCCTTTTCATTTTCTCTTTAAGTTTCTGATTATTTGGTGAATTTGCATGTTTATGGTTGAATCTGTGTTATTGTGGTTGATTATTGTTGATTTGGTTTGGTTTGATGTTATTGAGGTGTTAGTGATCTGATTTGTGGGTTGAATCTTCATAAGCCTTTGAAAATTTGTGAAATCAAGTTTTAAAAGGGTGTTTGGGATTACTGCATAAGTTTGGATTGAGGCTTGTTAAGTGTTTGTTTGTTGTATGCAAGTATTGGTATCTGTTATTTGGGTGCATATGTTCATCTGTTTGCAGGTTTTGTGGGTTTGAACACATTGATTCATAGATTGGCTATAAAATCTTTATAACTTGGTAAAATTGGCTAGGATTTTGAGGACACCTAGATCTAGGCTTAGGCTAGGGCTAACAAGTGCTAAATCATAGTTAATCACACCAGGGAAGAAGGATTTGAGGCTTGAAATTGGATTAAGTGTCAAGTATATCAGCAAAACTTGTCTGCATACTGTTCTTTGTTCATCAGAAACATTTTGTGCTTTGATCTTGCTGATTTCTTTGATTCAGTGTTTGATTCTTGTTGCTTTGTGTTTATTGTTAGTTTATATAGCTTTTGTATGCATCTGGTTAAGTTTGGTTGGCTTATTCTGCTTAAATCTGCTTATTAAGTGCTTAACTGCTTATTTGCATATCTGGAGCATATCTGTGGACTGTTTGGCTTATTGTGGCTTATTGTGTGGATCATTTTGTGATTTTATTGTTGCTATTGACTCCTTGTGATTCACTGATCACAAGGGTGCCTTTGTTTCCAAATGAATCAAACCAGAACTCTCATATAAGCTTGGTCAAATAGTCAAAGCAGTGGGAACTCCTTTCCCCTGCTGGTTGCCACTGATAGTGCAATTTTGGTGTCAGCTTATCAATAAGCTATAATAGCTTATTCCAACCTGCAACAACTTTGTTTTTGTAATAGGTGCTCATATTTTGACCCATTTGTTCATACTGGAGCATTTGGATGGTTGACTTTTAGGTTTGACTAGAAAACCAACTCCTTTGACTTTTACATAAGTTCATTTGTGCTTATTCTGGCTTATTGGTTGTGCTTATTGGATTTTTGTTGATTGATATTGCTTATTGAGTCCATTTGAAAGCTTTTGCAAGTTGAATCAAGTCCTGAGGTGCATTATTTCTCAAAAACGACTATTTTGTCGTTTTGTGGATTTTTGCTTTTCTATTTTCTGGCTTATTGAGTGTGCTTATTAGAAATTTCTTTTGACAGATCTCTTAAGCATCCTAAAAGAGGGTTGTGTGTCAAATTAGAGCTTATGGCATTAGCTTATGGCTTAATGGGCTGAAAAGCCCAATAAGAATAAGCTTTGTGTTCAATAAGCAGTGATAAGCACATTTTCAGCTTTTGGGCCTTTAAAGTTTTGTTCTTAGAATTAAATTTTAAGTCAGATAGGGCTTTTCTAAGTCAATTGGGCAAAGTTTGACTTTTTGGGCCCAAAAGCCCATTTAGGTTGACTGTTTTTGGATTTGGCCCATTTGAGGGCCCATTAGGGGTATTTTGGTAATTTCACTTTGATTTTATGATTATTTAGGTTAAAATAAGCTAGTTTGCAAGTTTTTAGAATTTTTTATAATTTTTGGATTTTTAATATTATTGTATTATTATTTTATTATTATTTTTAAAAATTCAGATTTTCCAACTTTTTACATTTTTCTTAGGTTTAATACATTAAAATAGGAATTTAGCAACTTTTAGAATAATTTTATCTCTTTTAGATTAATTTTTATAATTATTTTAAGTTTTAATAGTTTTTAAATCATTTTAAATAGTTTTTATTAGTTCTAAAATTTCTAAAAGTAGTTTTTAATCTTTTTAGGTCATTTTAGAGTTTTACCAATTAAAAAATCTTTATTTGGGCTTTTTGATAATTTATTTGATTTTTAGGGATTTAATTAGCATTTAAAAATTGAATATTTAATTATTTAAAAGGTTTGAAAAAGTTTTGATCATTGGTAAACTCTTAGTTTATTATTTTTGATTTTTGGTAAATTTTTGGTAATTTTTAGAATTTATTTTTATTTTTGTGATTTTTAAGGTTCTACGTTTTACTTTCTAATAGTGATTTTTCTTGGTAATTTTTATTTTTACGTCTTCGTCAATTTCTTTTCTCATCCCCTTCTAAACCAATCATTAATTACAAATATTTAACAAATTTCTCACACACATATACCTCCTTGGGAAACGAACTTTCACACCATTAAGGGTCATTAGCACTTGATTTTTCCTAAAATCATTTGTTTGATACTTACCACTTTTACGCCTTTTTCCTAAAGGGTGTAATTTTACCACAATCACTTTGGCGCCGCTGCCGGGGAGGTGTGTCGTGATTAATTTGCATTGTTTTTTTAATATTAACCATATAGTATTTGTATTAGTAGAACTCTACTAATACGTATTATCGGTTTTCTTGGTTTTTTTGTACAAATATTATTACTATATTGTATTAAGTATCACAATAAATTTACAATATCTCCAAAAGTTTGAAAACACAACCTTAATTGGGATTTCATCACTCAATTATTGTATTCGAATCTCAAACAAAAAGAAAAAGGCAAAAATAGATAAATACTTTCGTGAAGCTCGATTTTGAAAGATACAAACTATAAGGTGGGTATAAGGCGGGTATTATAAAATATACCCTAAGGAAAAAGGCTCTTAAGTGCTTCGCGCCGCCTCGTTTCCCCGCTTGCTTGTGAGTATTTTGAGATTGAAGGCTAATCAAGGGTTTTGCCGCCCAAAGTATTATTACGTATAGTATATTTGCTTGGTTTCTTTGTGATTAAACCCTCTTGAACAATTTGGTTTTCACCAAAGTTCTAAATTCATTCGAAGGCGTTCACTCCACGTGATCGTTTTCATTCCTTTGAGGCTTCTTTAATCAAGAGTTTGATTCGAGGAGAGATTTTGTAGATTGTTGTCTACGAAGATACACCAAAATCCAAAAAATTAAATATCATCAAAAACACAAAAAAAATTGAAAATTCACAAAACACCCAAAAAGAATCTTCTTTGCTCACCTCCCATTCTTCGTGAAGTTTATGTTCACTCGTAATCAAGCAAAACGAGCTCGTAAACGACTTCAAAAGCAAGCCAATCAAGAGACGTTGATTGTTGAAGAACCTCCAATTGTTGAACCTATTGTAGAACAAGAAGTCGTCATGGCTAATCGTACTATGATGGAGTTGCTACAAGCACCCATCGAGGGTTTTGGAGAGGCTATTGTGATTCCCGCCATTCTTGCGGAGAATTTTGAAATTAAGACGGGTTTAATGTCGATGTTGCAAGCAAATAAGTTTAGAGGTCACGAGAAAGACAACCCGCATTACCACATTAGGAATTTTAACCGTCTCACCGCCACTAGCAAGTTTAAGGATGTTCCATATGACGCCATTAAGATGATGTTGTTTCCATACTCGTTGGATGGACCCGCTAAAATTTGGCTCGAGAAAGAACCGCCAAATTTGATTTTGACATGGGCCGATCTCGTTTCTAAGTTTGTGAACAAGTTTTTTCCACCATCTAAAACAACACACTTAAAAAATGAGATTTCACGATTTGTGCAAAGAAATAATGAAAGTTTTTCAATGGCATGGGAACGCTTTAAAGAGATGTTACATGAATGTCCACACCATGATTTTACGGAATTGCATCAACTGGATACTTTTTATAATGGGCTTAATGATCATGAACGAGATTATTTGAATGCCGCCGCGGGTGGTAATTTTTTGTGCACGACGACAAATGAGGCTTTACAAATCATTGAAAATAGATCTAAGGTTTATAACCCTCGTAACACACCGAGTGTTGCCAATATGGGTTCGTCATCTTCGTCACAATCGTCTCGTAGCATTAACGCCTTACATGATGAAGCTAATGAGGAAAATCGGTTTTTTGATAGATTTGCTAATCTTATGTCCCATTGGAAGGCTCAAGAAGCTTCCAATTCCGCTTCGGTTAAAGCGGTTGCTAAGAGTTGTTTATCTTGTGGGGGAGCTCATGATCTTTCCGAGTGCATTACCGCGGATGGTAACACTTCGAGTGCTTATGTAGCAACGGGAACTTACTACCAAAACGGTCAAGGTTCCCGCCAAAATCAAGCTCCACCCAATCAAAGTGATAACAATTATCGAAACAACAACCAAGGTAATTACCAAGGCAACACACGTAACTACAACAAGGGGAATTATCAAAGTGGGAATGGACAAATTTCTAATCAAAATCAAAACCGTGATTTTCAAAACACTACACAAGGTTTTCAAAATGCTCACACTAAAAATTTGCAAGGAGAATTTTTGGATTATGCAAAAGCAAATGATGCTAAATTTGTAACATGCAACGTGAGATGATTAGCTTAAGATTCGAGTTGAAAAACGAGCTAAAAAATGAACTATCTAATGAACTTAAAACTCATGTAAACAAAATGGAAGGAAATGTCCAACGTCTTCAACAAAATCAACAAAAGATGGAATTAGGACAACATGAGATTAAGCAAGAGTTATTAAAAGCGGATGCTAGGCAATCAAAATTTGAGGACCGAATGGCTAAGATGTTTGAAGCAATCATGTGTAAACCCTCTTCCTCGGGTGGTCTTCCTAGTGACACCATTGCAAACCCGAAGGGAGAAATGAAAGTTATTACTACACGAAGTGGTAAAGCTTTCAAGGAACCAATCTCTCGTCCAAGTACTTCTATGGAGAAGGAAATCGAGAAAGAACCCGAGGTGATGGTCGAAAAGGAGCACATTACAATCCCACGAAGTACCGCTCATACCACACCTACGGTTGAACCAATACCAATTGTGGAACCCGAGTTTCCAAGGCCGTTGCCTAATGACCAACCCACACCACCTTTACCCTACCCTTCGAGACGAAACAAAGAGAAAATGCAAGAACGTAACAAACAACAAATCGAACTTTTTATAAAAATGTTTCAACAAGTGCATTTTGATGTGAGTTTAGCCGACGCGTTGTTATATATGCCTCGTTTCGCTTCCACTTTTAAAAGTATG
This sequence comes from Glebionis coronaria, assembly GCA_025667525.1. Taxonomy (NCBI): domain Eukaryota; kingdom Viridiplantae; phylum Streptophyta; class Magnoliopsida; order Asterales; family Asteraceae; genus Glebionis; species Glebionis coronaria. The sequence continues at coordinate 169,550,951 of CM046882.1, read as the reverse complement.
ATGAGCGATAAGGAAAAGCTTTCAAAGCTTGCTAATTGTTCTTCGGTTTATCTTAACCGCATACCGGAAAAAGTTGGTGATCCCGGAAAGTTTCTCATTCCTTGTGACATACAAGATATGAAAGAATGCCTCGCCTTGGCCGATCTTGGTGCAAGCATTAATTTGATGCCATTTTCCATTTGGAAATCGCTTTCGCTTCCGGCTCTCATTCCTTCGAACATGTCCATCGAGATGGCCGATCATTCTACGATTATGGCATGTGGAGTAGCCGAAGATGTTTTCGTGAAAGTGGGGAAGTTCTACTATCCCGTTGATTTTATAGTAGTTGACATCCCCGCGGATCCTCAAGTTCCTCTAATTCTAGGTCGTTCATTTTTAGATACTTCGAGATCGCTTATCGATGTTCATGCGAGAACTATCACTTTGAGATTCAACGAATAGGAACTTGTTATAAACGCTACTCAAGATTCGAAACCTTCTCATGTTTATGCAATCGCTACCATCAATCACATTGACATCGTTGATGTGGTTTGCGATGAGTTTTCACAAGAAGTGTTAGGTTTTTCCGATAGCTCGTCAAGTGGCAATCCCACTATTTTGGATCCGATTCTTGCTAATTCTACACCAAATCTCACTCCATTCCAAGGAGGCGATCTCACTTCAAATGAAATCGACAATGAAGATGAGGTGTTGATTAGTGATGATACTTCTATTCCACCATTTCTTTCGCCGATGGAAGTTATGAGTATTGAACCAAAATCTTCAATCAAGGAACCACCTATCCTTGAATTGAAAGATCTTCCTTCTCACCTTGAATACGCATTCTTGGAAGGTGATGACAAGTTGCCAGTTATTATTGCAAAAGGTCTTGCTAATAATGAAAAAACCGAGCTCTTGAAAGTTCTTAAGGCTCATAAAGGGGCAATTGCGTGGAAAATATCCGACATTAAGGGTATTGACCCAAAATTTTTTACTCACAAGATTTTAATGGAGGAGGACTACAAATCCGCAATTCAAAGTCAAAGAAGGGTGAATCCCAAAATTCACAATGTCATTAAAAAGGAGGTCCTTAAACTCCTTGACGCGGGAATGATTTATCCTATATCCGATAGCCCATGGGTGAGCCCAATCCATTGTGTCCCTAAAAAGGGAGGAATGACCGTTGTGCCTAATGAAAACAACGAGTTAATTCCCACTCGTGTTGTGACCGGTTGGAGGGTGTGTATTGACTACCGAAAGTTAAACGACGCCACTCGTAAAGACCACTTTCCTTTGCCCTTCATGGATCAAATGTTGGAGCGACTTGCGGGAAATGAATTCTATTGCTTTTTAGATGGTTTTTCCGGTTACTTTCAAATCCCTATCGACCCTCGTGATCAAGAGAAGACTACGTTTACGTGTCCTTATGGAACGTTCGCTTATCGTAGGATGCCTTTCGGACTTTGTAATGCACCCTGTACGTTTCAACGGTGTATGATGGCAATTTTTCACGATATGATCGAGAAGTCGATGGAAGTGTTTATGGATGACTTCTCGGTGTTTGGTAATTCGTTCACGTCATGTTTATCCAATCTCGAACAAATGTTAAAACGTTGTGCAGAAACCAATCTTGTGCTTAATTGGGAAAAATGTCATTTCATGTGTAAACAAGGAATCGTCTTAGGACATAAGGTGTCGAAGGCGGGGATTGAGGTCGATAAAGCTAAGGTAGACGTCATCGCCAAGTTACCTCATCCCAAAACCGTTAAGGGAGTTAGGAGTTTCCTAGGCCACGCGGGCTTTTATTGTCGTTTCATCAAGGACTTTTCGAAAATTTCTCGTCCTATGACACACCTTCTCGAGAAGGATGCTCCTTTTAACTTTAATGAGGATTGTGTTAAGGCTTTCAAAACTCTCAAAAGGAAACTTACCGAAGCTCCCATTCTTGTTGCTCCTAATTGGGAATTACCCTTTGAAATCATGTGCGATGCAAGTGATTATGCTATAGGGGCCGTCTTAGGGCAACGTTATGACAAGCATTTCCGTCCTATCCACTATGCTAGTAAGACGATGACCGAGGCTCAATTAAAGTACACCACAACGGAAAAGGAATTCCTTGCCGTGGTTTATGCTTTTGAGAAATTCCGACCTTATCTCGTCTTGACTAAAAGCATCGTGTATACCGACCATTCGGCTATCAAGTATCTCTTAGCTAAGCAAGATGCTAAGCCGAGATTGCTTCGTTGGATGCTCCTCCTCCAAGAATTTGATGTCACCGTACTTGACAAAAAAGGAGCTGAGAATCTAGCGGTCGATCATCTCTCTCGTCTAGAAGATCCTCACAAAGATGTTTTCGAGAACAAGGAAATTACCGAAACATTTCCTCTTGAGACTCTCGGTGTAGTGAATTCTAAAGACACCACCCCATGGTTTGCCGACATTGAAAATTACCATGCGGGCAATTTCATAATCAAGGGTATGACGACACAACAAAAACGAAAATTCTTTCGTGACGTCAAGTTCTATTTTTGGGACGACCCTTATCTCTTTCGGATTTGTGCGGATCAACTCGTTCGACGTTGTGTGTTTGGTGTCGAAGCTTCTAATATCCTTAGAGCTTGTCACGAGGGACCCACGGGTGGTCACCACGGTGCTAATCTCACGGCTAAGAAAGTGTTCGATGCCGGTTTCTTTTGGCCTTCTATCTATCGTGATGCACACGCACTTGTGAAGTCGTGTGATTCGTGCCAACGTCAAGGAAAATCGTCTCAACGTGATGAAATGCCGCAAAACATAATTCAAGTGTGTGAGATTTTCGACATATGGGGAATAGACTTTATGGGGCCGTTCCCATCGTCTCATGGCAACAAATATATCCTCGTCGCGGTGGACTACCTTTCTAAGTTGGTGGAAGCTAAGGCTTTGCCTACTAATGATGCTCGTGTGGTAGTGAAGTTTTTGAAGCAACTATTCTCTCGGTTCGGAACCCCTCGTGCTATTATAAGCGATCGTGGAACCCATTTTTGTAATGACCAATTCGAAAAGGTTCTAAAGAAATATGGAGTTACTCATCGTCTTTCTACGGCTTATCACCCGCAAACGAGTGGGCAAGTCGAGGTTTCAAACCGAGCTTTGAAGAGAATTTTAGAGAGGTCAATTGGAGAAAACCGTGCTTCATGGTCCGACAAACTCGATGACGCTTTATGGGCCTTTAGGACCGCTTATAAGACACCTATCGGTTGCACTCCTTATAAGTTAGTCTATCGGAAAAATTGTCATTTGCCCATTGAGTTGGAGCACAAGGCATATTGGGCCCTTAAGCATGCAAATTTTGACTTAAAGACCGCGGGAGAACACCGGAAAATACAATTGAATGAATTGGATGAATTAAGAGATAATGCTTATGAAAATTCATTAATTTTTAAAGAAAAGAATAAAAAGTTTCATGATTCAAAGATTAAAAACCGGGTTTTTAACGTTGGTGATCAAGTGTTGCTTTTTAACTCTCGTCTTAAGATATTTTCCGGGAAATTGAAATCTCGTTGGTCGGGTCCGTTCACCATTACACAAGTGTTTCCATATGGGACCATTGAGCTAGCTCAAGATGATGGTCCTAATTTCAAGGTGAATGGACATAGGCTTAAGCACTACTTTGGTGGGGAAATTCCTTCAATGGTTGCCCTCGACCAAGTCACCTTCCCCAATAATAATTAGCATTGAGGGGATCGAGTCGAGCTCATGACTCGGTAATCAAAAACGAGGTGCCTCGTGGGGGAGATCCCATGCTTATCTTTTTTGCTCACTATTCACTAATAAGGGGACTTGTACCCTTTCAACTCGTTGTCTCGTGGTTGTTTGTGATTGTGTGATCTAGATCATCATCATCTACGATTGAAGACTCTCGTGTTCGTTTACGTAAGCCTCCATCGTTCGTTTGAAGAAGTTTTTCACGAATCCATGACATATCCTTTATTGTTCTAACAATTATCTTTTAGCATACTTAATAAACGGCTTTAGATATATTGTCGATCACCCTTTCCATGCTAGATCCTAAGCATTCAACTCTTCGTCTCTAGTATGGGGGTGCTCCACCTTTAGACTCGAAACATTGAGGACAATGTTTACTTTTAGTATGGGGGGTGAATAGGTACTTGCTTTGCTACGCCCTCACGCTTTCCAATTTTCAATGTTTTGTTTTGCTAATAAGGCTAAAAATGGCCAAATTTTAAAATTTTTCTTAGTTTTCATAAGTGTTTTAAGACACGAATGTATATTTTCCGATGGGTAGAATAAGAGTTAATTTTTGACTTGATGGGCATTTGGAGCCATTTACATTCCTTAACCCGCTCAATTCAAGTTTTGCTAGACTTTTATATAGGGAGCTTTAAAACGCGAAAGTCTTAATTCATACGGATTAAGAACAAGAACTTTTCGCAAGTTCCTATAATTGATTCTAGAAAGTCAGTTATCAAAGGAACTATAAAATGCATTCTCTAAACTTGAAAAAGTCCAAGAAAGTGCAAGATCTTATAGGTGGCTTGAAAACCCAAAACTTTGATTTGATATAGTCTTAATGAAAGCTAATCTAAATTTGGCTTAATTTTGACTTGCATGGCTAAGTATTCACGAGTCTCTTTAATTAGAGGTCTTTATATAGTGAAGAACGAGAAATGATAGAGTTAGACAAGTGATCATGTTAAACGTAGAACATGAAAGTGTTCTTTCAAAAACTCATATATTTTTAATTGTGGCTTTTTCTTCCCATAAGACAATGCATTAGGAATAAATCATAATTGCAATAAGTAAGGTCGTACGATTTGAAAGGTTACTTAGCCTCTAGCGCAAGATCGTTTAAAAGTTGCTCGGGGTTGAATAGAGTTCATAGCCAAGGCATAACTTATTGAAGCGGGACGCGAAGATTGGCGATTATCCAAAAAGGCCCTAACAAGGCATGAGGAGCTCTATTTTTGCTAAAGATCCAAAGATGATGTGAAGTATCATTATTCCTAAATCAATATGAAGGATCGAGACACACGACGAGAAGCAATTACTCCCCTAAAGATCATGGAGAAAGTCTATCCAAAAAGACCCTAACAAGGTATGAGGATAAATATATCCAAGTCCGAAAAGGAGGCGGATCGTTGTATATGAAAATCCAAAGTAAAGATTGAAGAAAAATGATGAAGTCGTGGTCCAATATGAAGAATCTCTCAAAAACGTCAAGTGAAGAAATTCCAAATATATGAAGAGAAGACCATAATTTCGAGAACGTCTTCCCAAGATTTGAAGTATGAAGTACATGCCAAAAATTGGTCCGAGAAAGGTCTCAAATCGTGAAACGAGTTATGCCAAGATATGAACTTAAGGAGATACACGAGAAGCCGTTTTAAAAGATTTTGTCCTTCGGCTAACTATTGATCAAATCGTGCTACTTTGCTTTCGGACTAATAACTACTCAAATAAGTCAATATGAATCACTTGTGATCCATGACAAATAGATAAAAAATGCTAGTAACCCATTTCTTTTATAATAACTAGGATTGCGGGGAGAAAAAGTATTACACAATTTGGACGTATGAGTAGTGTTAGCATTGTGACTTGTACCAACAATGATCTTGTTTTTGCACTTAGCATGGAATGTATGACAATCAAGGATGACGAAGTTTACTCTAAGGGACATTTACTTGTTTCTATTCTTTGACCCTAAAAGTCACTTTTTGTGATGAAAATCATATGTTATGTCTTTACACATCATCGTAGTGTGTTGCAAGTATTTTACTCTTCAATAAAGGTTAATAAAATTGAACTTTGGTGATGCTTAGATACTTTATTCTAGCATTGCGTGAGGGCACGACAATGGTTTAGTATGGGGGAGTGATGAGATGGCATTTATACATGATCTCATCGTTCTTTTCGGGCTTTAAATGCATAAAAATGTCATAAAATACCATATATATGCTTGTGTTTGTTTACTTGTGTATTTTAGGTATGGATATCGTGAAAAAGACAAAATATCACAAGTTACAAGGAAAAACGGACACGAGAAACGAAGCCGTACAAAGAACCGGGCCCTAATCATGGAATTCTAAACAAATACCCTTGAAGACGTGAAGACAAACAAGATTGATCCTCAATTATTGAAGAAATGACACTTAAAACCCTTGTATATTAATAATTACAAGTTTGGTCCCTTAAAGTTTGTCAAAATTACACAAAAGGTCCTTCAACTTTGAATAAATGGCAAGATTAGTCCTTCAACAATTCAAAATTGCCAATAATGGTCCCTCATGAAGTCAAAGAAACAATGAAGACCTTTGAAGATCAAGAATGTCCAAGATCAGCCCTTGAAATATCTCAAAATGGCAAAAATAACCCTTGAAATCCTTTTTCCAAAGTTTGGTGCCAAAAGTGACAAGTGGTGAAAGATATTATAAAGGGAAATACGTTTTTTAGGCTGAAAGACTTTGTTTACCAAAAATCCCAAAGAACAAGGACCATTCTTGTGCACTGAAACATTCAAACTTCAAAAATGCGCCAAACAACTTCCAATCCCCCAAAATCGGATCAAAAGGTATTACTGTAGTAGTCAAGAACCCAGATTTTACTCCACTTAAAACAAAGGGTAAAATGAAATTACCCTTACCCACACTTGATTCACACGCCTAAAAACCTATCCCAACCTTAAAACCCTCACTCCCACTCACCAAGAGACCCCACCACCAAAACCGTTTCACCATCATGTGACAACTTCCTCACCAAGGCTTGCCACGTGTCAAGATCAACAGCCCACATCATTTGCTTCATCACAAAGCTATTTTAAACGGTTTGGACGCATTTTGGACAGCTCACACCAAGAAAACGTCTAGAAGACCAAGGGCATTATAGAGAAATCACATCTAGGGTTTATGAATAGTGTTTAGCCAGGCATTTGCCTATAAAAGGAGACCTCAACATGTGAGAGTCCCTTTGTTCCAGATTTTAGCTTTTAATCTTTGTAATTCCTTTTTATGAAATAAAGTTTGAATTTCTTAAAATTTTGAGTTCTAATCTGTTATTTATAAAAGTTTGGTGTTTGAGAAGCTAAAATCTGAGTTCCATTATCTTGTTTGAAGGTTTTTGAGGCAAGGTTTTAAGTGATAAAGCTTGTGCATCAAAAATCAGAAAGTTGGCATTATTTTTGATCTCACCTTGTGTTTTGTTCTTCTTAGCAGCTTGGAAGCTGGTACTTGTTTTGCTAGTACCTCAGCTCAAACAATCCAGGGCCTGGATGTAGGTCTTGGAGGTTTGCATCTTCTTCCCTTTTCATTTTCTCTTTAAGTTTCTGATTATTTGGTGAATTTGCATGTTTATGGTTGAATCTGTGTTATTGTGGTTGATTATTGTTGATTTGGTTTGGTTTGATGTTATTGAGGTGTTAGTGATCTGATTTGTGGGTTGAATCTTCATAAGCCTTTGAAAATTTGTGAAATCAAGTTTTAAAAGGGTGTTTGGGATTACTGCATAAGTTTGGATTGAGGCTTGTTAAGTGTTTGTTTGTTGTATGCAAGTATTGGTATCTGTTATTTGGGTGCATATGTTCATCTGTTTGCAGGTTTTGTGGGTTTGAACACATTGATTCATAGATTGGCTATAAAATCTTCATAACTTGGTAAAATTGGCTAGGATTTTGAGGACACCTAGATCTAGGCTTAGGCTAGGGCTAAAAAGTGCTAAATCATAGTTAATCACACCAGGGAAGAAGGATTTGAGGCTTGAAATTGGATTAAGTGTCAAGTATATCAGCAAAACTTGTCTACATACTGTTCTTTGTTCATCAGAAACATTTTGTGCTTTGATCTTGCTGATTTCTTTGATTCAGTGTTTGATTCTTGTTGCTTTGTGTTTATTGTTAGTTTATATAGCTTGTGTATGCATCTGGTTAAGTTTGGTTGGCTTATTCTGCTTAAATCTGCTTATTAAGTGCTTAACTGCTTATTTGCATATCTGGAGCATATCTGTGGACTGTTTGGCTTATTGTGGCTTATTGTGTGGATCATTTTGTGATTTTATTGTTGCTATTGACTCCTTGTGATTCACTGATCACAAGGGTGCCTTTGTTTCCAATTGAATCAAACCAGAACTCTCAAATAAGCTTGGTCAAATAGTCAAAGCAGTGGGAACTCCTTTCCCCTGCTGGTTGCCACTGATAGTGCAATTTTGGTGTCAGCTTATCAATAAGCTATAATAGCTTATTCCAACCTGCAACAACTTTGTTTTTGTAATAGGTGCTCATATTTTGACCCATTTGTTCATACTGGAGCATTTGGGTGGTTGACTTTTAGGTTTGACTAGAAAACCAACTCCTTTGACTTTTACATAAGTTCATTTGTGCTTATTCTGGCTATTGGTTGTGCTTATTGGATTTTTGTTGATTGATATTGCTTATTGAGTCCATTTGAAAGCTTTTGCAAGTTGAATCAAGTCCTGAGGTGCATTATTTCTCAAAAACGACTATTTTGTCGTTTTGTGGATTTTTACTTTTCTATTTTCTGGCTTATTGAGTGTGCTTATTGGAAATTTCTTTTGACAGATCTCTTAAGCATCCTAAAAGAGGGTTGTGTGTCAAATTAGAGCTTATGGCATTATCTTATGGCTTAATGGGCTGAAAAGCCCAATAAGAATAAGCTTTGTGTTCAATAAGCTGTGATAAGCACATTTTCAGCTTTTGGGCCTTTAGAGTTTTGTTCATAGAATTAAATTTTAAGTCAGATAGAGCTTTTACAAGTCAATTGGGCCAAGTTTGACTTTTTGGGCCCAAAAGCCCATTTAGGTTGACTGTTTTTGGATTTGGCCCATTTGAGGGCCCATTAGGGGAATTTTGGTAATTTCACTTTGATTTTCTGATTATTTAGGTTAAAATAAGCTAGTTTGCAAGTTTTTAGAATTTTTTATAATTTTTGGATTTTTAATATTATTTTATTATTATTTTTAAAAATTCAGATTTTCCAACTTCTTACATTTTTCTTAGGTTTAATACATTAAAATAGGAATTTAGCAACTTTTAGAATAATTTTATCTCTTTTAGATTAATTATTATAATTATTTTAAGTTTTAATAGTTTTAAAATCATTTTAAATAGTTTTTATTAGTTCTAAAATTTCTAAAAATAGTTTTTAATCTTTTTAGGTCATTTTAGAGTTTTACTAATTAAAAAATATTTATTTGGGCTTTTTGATAATTTATTTGATTTTTAGGGCTTTAATTAGCATTTAAAAATTGAATATTTAATTATTTAAAAGGTTTGAAAAAGTTTTGATCATTGGTAAACTCTTAGTTTATTATTTTTGATTTTTGGTGAATTTTTGGTAATTTTTAGAATTTATTTTTATTTTTGTGATTTTTAAGGTTCTACGTTTTAACTTTCTAATAGTGATTTTTCTTGGTAATTTTTATTTTTACGTCTTCGTCAATTTCTTTTCTCATCCCCTTCTAAACCAATCATTAATTACAAACATTTAACAAATTTCTCACACACATATACCTCCTTGGGAAACGAACTTTCACACCATTAAGGGTCATTAGCACTTGATTTTTCCTAAAATCATTTGTTTGATACTTACCGCTTTTACGCCTTTTTCCTAAAGGGTGTAATTTTACCACAATCATGTCACCTAGTTGAGATATTAGGATCATAAAATCAGTAGGTTGTTTGTGGAATTAAGAAGTTTGTTTGAAAAAGGGCTAAAACAAGTCTGTTTGGATTTTGGGATCAAAAGGCCTTGTGGCCTTGTGCCCTTGGTTCTTGGGGTTTTTCTACACTAAACAAGCTATTTGTCACCTGTTTTGGTCATTGGTTAAATCTTATAAGGTTTGGAAAAGAATTTGCAAGTTTTGGAAAAATCTGATAAAATTGGTTTGAAATTGGTGAAACACATCAGCAAGGATAAAATCTTTGTTTGTTGGATTGAGAGTCTGATTTTTGGTTTGGGAAGAGTTTTTGTGATAAGCTATCTGTGCTATATATGTTGTTGAATTTGGTGGCTTATTGAGTGAGTTATAGCTTATAGAATTGGCTGAAGTGGTCATTTGCATCAGTAAAGTGACCACCTCATTTGTGCTTTTCATTTGATTGTTTAGTGCTTGCCCTGCTATTTGGTTGCTTGACTCTTGTTACTTTGCTGCTTGTGAACTTATCTTGCTATTTGGATTGCCTGTTTGAGTGTTTATAAGCCAACTGTATTATTGGCCAAATTTGTACCAAAACTGAAATCATTTGGCTAACTAGCCTCTTGATTCACAAGGATTCAGCCTTGATTCCTTCACAAAAGTTGCTCATAACAAACTCATAAACAAGTCCTGTCAATTTGGTTAACTTTGGATCACTTTGACTTTTGGTCAAATAAGCTCTAATTGGCTTATTTATCAGTTCTGCTTATTGGTACATGCAACAACTTAGTTTTTGTTATAGGTGTCATTTTTCTCAGCTTATTATCACATTTGAGAGGTTTCAGGTCATTTGGTTAAGCTTTTGCTAGAAAACTAGCTTATTTGGCTTTTTCAGCCAGCTTATTTGCTTTTACAGCTTATTCTACTTAACTTTTTGTGATTTTTCTTTTTGAGTATTCTTAGTTAAGCTATTTGTGAGCTTTTGCAAAAAGAATCAGCTTTTGAAACCCTCTAGAACTCAAACCCGACTATTTTTTCATTTTGTGAAAAAGTTCTTTTCAATATTTTGGCTCATTACTTAAGTTTTTTCAAAATTTCTTTTTGCAAAAAGCTTTCGAATCTCAATAGAAGGTTGTGTGTATAAGCAGAGCTTATGGCATTAGCTTATATCTTAATGGGCTTATTGACCCATTAAGAATAAGCTGTTGGTTATTTAAGCTGTGATAAACTCATTTTCAGCTATTGGGCCTTTAGACTTTTGTGCTTAAAATTGAATTTTGAGTAAGATTGGTGAACTTGGGCTTATTTGGTTGAGTTTGAAATTGATTGGGCTAAAAAGCCCATTAAGCTTGGTGTTTTTGTTTTAAGCCCATTTGGGGGCCCAATAGGGGTATTTTGGTAATTTTACTTTCATTTTCTGTTTAATTAGGTTAAAATAAACTAGTTTGCAAGTTTTTAGAAATTTTTATAATTTTTGAATTTTTAATATTATTTTAATATATAATTTTAGTTTTTAATCATTTTAAATAGTTTTAAAAATTTGGAAAAATACTGTTTAGTTTAATTAAGTCATTTTAGAGTTTTACAAATTGAAAAATCTTTATTTGGGTTTTTTTTATTAATTAATTTGATTTTTAGGGCTTTAATTAGCATTAAAAAATTAATATTTAATTAAATAAAAGGTTTGAAAAAGTTTTGATTATTTGTAAACCCTAATTGGATTTTTTAGGAATTTTTGGTAATGTTTTGGGAATTTTTAGAATAAATTTTTATTTTGTCTATTTTTACGATTTTACGTTTTATCGTCATAGTTTAATTTTATCATATCCGTCATCCTCTTTTCTCATCTTTTCTTTCTCAAATACTAATCCAAAATCATTACAAGTTATTTACACACAATAAACCTCCTTGGGAAACGAACTTAATTTGGGTCATTAGCATTTAATTTATTCCTAATGCATTGATCTTATGGGAGAAAAAGGCATAATTAAAAACATATGAGTTTTTGAAAGAACATTTTCATGTTCTACGTTTAGCATGATCACTTGTCTCACTCTATCACTTCTCGTTCTTCACTATTTAAAGACCTCTAATTAAAGAGACTCGTGAATACTAAGCCATGCAAGTCAAAGTTAAGCCAAATTTGGATTAGCTTCATTAAGACTATATTAAGTCGAAGTTTTGGGTTTTCAAGCCACCTGTAGGATCTTGCACTTTCTTAGACCTTTTCAAGTTTAGAGAATGCATTCTAAAGTTCCCTTAATAATTGACTTTCTATGATCAATTATAGGAACTTGCGAAAAGTTCTTGTTCTTAACCCGTATGAGCTAAGACTTTTGCGTTTTAAAGTTCCCTATATAAAAGTCTAGCAAAACTTGATTCAAGCGGGTTAAGGAATGTAAAGGGCTCCAAATGTCCATCAAGTCAAAAATTAACTCTTATTTTATCCATCAGAAAATATACATTCGTGTCTTAAAAACACTTATGAAAACTAAGAAAATTTTTAAGATTTGGTCATTTTTAGCCTTATTTGCAATAAAACAAAACGACGAAAGTTGGAAAACGTGAGGGCGTAGCAAGGCAAGTATCTATTCACCCCCCATACTAAAATTAAACATTGTCCTCAATGTTTCGAGTCTAAAGGTGGAGCACCCCATACTAGAGACAAAGAGTCGAATGCTTAGGATCTAGCACGGAAAGGGTGATCAACAATATATCTAAAGCCGTTTATGAATTATGCTAAAAGATAAATGTTAGAACAAAGGGGATATGTCATGGATTCGTGAAAAACTCTTCAAGCAAACGATCGAGGCTCACGTAAACGAACACGAGAGTCTTTAATCGTGGCGATGATGATGATCTAGATAACACATTCACAAACAACCACGAGACAACGAGTTGGAAGGGCACAAATCCCCTCTCATTAACTACATTAGAAAGCGATAATATGTACATAGATAGGCATGGGATCTCCCCCATGAGGCACCTCGTTTTTTTATTATCGAGTCATGAGCTGGACTCGATCCCCTCGATGCTAATTATCATTGGGGAAGGTGACTTGGTCGAGGTCGTCCAAAGAAGGGACTTCCCCACCGAAGTAGTGCTTAAGCCTATGTCCATTCACCTTGAAATTAGGGCCATCATTTTGAGCTAGCTCGATGGTCCCATAAGGAAACACTTGTTTTATGGTGAACGGACCCGACCAACGGGATTTTAATTTCCCGGAAAATATCTTCAAACGAGAGTTAAAAAGTAACACTTGATCACAAATGTTAAAAACCCGGTTTCTAATCTTTGAATCATGAAACTTTTTAGTCTTTTCCTTAAAAATTAATGAATTTTCATAAGAATTATCTCTTAATTCATCCAATTAATTAAGTTATATTTTCCGGTGATCTCCCGCGGTCTTCAAGTCATAATTGGCATGCTTTAGGGCCCAATATGCTTTGTGTTCCAATTCAATAGGCAAGTGGCAGTTCTTTCCATAAACCAACTTATAAGGAGTAAAACCGATAGGTGTCTTATAAGCGGTGCGAAAGGCCCATAAAGCATCATCGAGTTTGTCGGACCATGAAGCACGGTTTTCTCCAATCGACCTCTCTGAAATCCTCTTTAAAGCTCGGTTTGAAACCTCAACTTGCCCACTCGTTTGCGGGAGATAAGCCGTAGAAAGGCGATGTGTAACCCCATATTTCTTTAGAACCTTTTCGAATTGGTCATTACAAAAACGGGTTCCACGATCGCTTATAATAGCACGAGGGGTTCCAAACCGAGAGAATAGTTGCTTCAAAAAATTCACTACCACACGAGCATCATTCGTAGACAAAGCCTTAGCTTTAACCCACTTAGATAGGTAGTCGACGATGACGAGGATATAGTTGTTTCCATGAGACGATGGGAACGGCTCCATAAAATCAATGCCCCAAACGTCAAAAATCTCACACACTTGAATTATATTTTGCGGCATTTCATCATTTTGAGAGGATTTTCCTTGACGTTGGCAAGAATCACACGACTTCACAAGTTCGTGTGCATCGCGATAGATCGTGGGCCAAAAGAAGCCAACATCGAACACTTTCTTAGCCGTGAGATTAACACCGTGGTGACCACCCGTGGGTCCCTCGTGACAAGCTCTAAGGATGTTAGAAGCTTCAGTACCAAAGACACAACGTCGAACGAGTTGATCCGCACAAACCCGAAAGAGATAAGGGTCGTCCCAAAAATAGAACTTGACGTCACGAAAGAATTTTCTCTTTTGTTGTGTCGTCATACCCTTGATTATGAAGTTGCACGCATGGTAATTTGCAATATCGTCAAACCATGGGATGTCATCCTTAGAATTCACTACACCGAGAGTCTCGAGAGGAAATGTTTCAGTGATTTCCTTGTTCTCGAACTCATTCTCGTGAGGATCTTCTAAACAAGAGAGATGATCGACCGCTAGATTCTCGGCTCCTTTTTTTGTCAAGTATGGTGACATCAAAGTCTTGTAGGAGGAGAACGCAACAGAGCAATCTCGGCTTAGCATCAAGCTTAGAGAAGAGGTACTTGATAGCCGAATGATCCGTATACACGATGCTTTTTGTCAAGACGAGATAAGGTCGGAACTTCTCAAAATTATACACCACGGCAAGTAGTTCTTTTTCCGTTGTAGTGTATTTCATTTGAGCCTCGGTCATCGTCTTTCTAGCATAATGGATAGGTCGAAAGTTCTTTTCATGACGTTTCCCTAAGACGACCCTAATTGCATAATCACTTGCATCGCACATGATTTCAAAGGGTAATTCCCAATTAGGAGCAAAAAGAATGGGAGCTTCGGTAAGTTTCCTCTTAAGAGTTTCGAAAGCTCGAACACAATCCTCAATGAAGTTAAAAGGAGCATCCTTCTCGAGAAGGTGTGTCATAGGTCTAGTTATTTTTGAAAAGTCTTTGATAAAACGACGATAAAAGCCCGCGTGGCCTAGGAAACTCCTAACTCCCTTAACGGTTTTGTGATGAGGTAATTTAGAGATGACATCTATCTTAGCTTTATATACCTCAATCCCCGCTTCCGAGACCTTGTGCCCTAAGACGATTACTTGTTTACACATAAAAATGAAATTTTTACCAATTAAGCACAAGGTTGGTTTCTTCACAACGTTTTAACATTTTCTCGAGATAGGATAAACACGACGTGAATGAATCACCAAACACAGAAAAGTCATCCATGAATACTTCCATCGACTTCTCGATCATATCATGAAAAATAGCCATCATGCACCGTTGAAACGTTCCCGATGCATTACAAAGTCCGAATGGCATTCTACGATAAGCAAATGTTCCATATGGACACGTAAACGTAGTTTTCTCTTGATCACGCGGGTCGATAGGGATTTGAAAGTAACCGGAAAAACCATCTAAAAAGCAATAGAAGTCATTTCCCGCAAGTCGCTCCAACATTTGATCCGTGAAGGGCAAGGGAAAGTGGTCTTTGCGAGCGGCGTCATTTAACTTTCGATAGTCAATACACACCCTCCAACCGGTCACAATACGAGTGGGAATTAACTCGTTGTTTTAATTAGGCACAACGGTCATTCCTCCCTTCTTAGAGACACAATGGATTGGGCTCACCCATGGGCTATCGGAGATAGGATAAATCATTCCCGCGTCAAGAAGTTTCAAGACCTCTTTTTTTATGACATCGTGAATTTTGAGGTGTACCCTTTTTTGATTTTGAATTGCGGGTTTGTAGTCCTCCTCCATTAAAATCTTGTGAGTACAAAATTTTAGGTCAATACCCTTAATGTCGGAAATTTTCCACGCAATTGCCCCTTTACGAGCTTTAAGAATTGTCAATAGTGCGGCTTTTTCATCATTGGAAAGATCTTTCACAACAATAACCGGCAACTTGTCATCACCTTCCAAGAATGTGTATTCAAGGTGAGATGGAAGATCTTTCAATTCAAGGATTGGCGGTTCCTCGATGGATGATTTTTGTTCAACACTCATAACTTCCATCGGCGGAAGAAATGGTGGAATGAGAGTATCATTACCATTAATCACCTCATCTTCATTGTTGATTTCATTCAATATAAAATCACCTCCTTGGAATGGAGTGAGATTTGGTGTAGAATTAGCAAGAATCGGATCCATAATAGTCGGATTGCCACTTGACGAACTATCGGAAAAACCTAACATTTCTTGTGAAAACTCATCGCTAACTACATCAACTAAGTCAATGTGGTTGATGGTAGCAATTGCATAAACATGAGAAGGTGTAGAGTTTTGAGTAGCATTTATAACAAGTTCCTCCTCGTTGAATCACAAAGTGATTTTTCTAGCATGAACATCAATGATCGATTTCGAGGTATCTAAAAATGGACGACCCAAAATTAGAGGAACTTGAGGATCCATGGGGATGTCTACTTCGATGACATCGACAGGATAGTAGAACTTCCCCACTTTCACGAAAACGTCTTTGGCTACTCCACATGCGAGAATCGTAGAATGATCGGCCATCTTGATTGACATTTTCGATGGATCAAGAGCCGGAAGCGATTACCCCATGGAAAAATGCATCAAATTAAGGCTCGCGCCAAGATCGGCGAAGGCGAGGCATCCTTCCATTTCTTGAATACCACAAGGAATGAGAAACTTCCCGGGGTCACCAACTTTTTCCGGTATTCGGTTAAGATAAATCGAAGAACAATTAGATAGCCTAGAAAGCTTATCCTTATCGTTCATCATACCTTTAAAAGTGGAAGTGAAACGAGGCATGTATAACAACGCGTCAGCTAAACTCACATTAAAATGCACTTGTTGAACCATTTTGATAAAAAGCTCAATTTGTTGTTTATTACGTTCTTGCAACTTCTCCTTGTTTCCTCTCGATGGGTAAGGTAAGGGTGGTGTGGGTTGGGGAATAGGCATCAGCCTTGGAATCTCGGGTTCCACCATTGGTATTGGTTCAACCGTAGGTGTGGTTTGAGTGGTACTTCATGGGCTTGTAAAATGATCCTTTTCGACCATCACCTCGGGTTCTTTCTTGATTTCCTTCTCCGTAGAAGTACTAGGACGAGAGATTGGTTCCTTGAAAGTTTTACCACTACGAGTAGTAATAACCTTCATTTCTCCCTTCGGGTTTGCAATGGTATCACTAGGAAGACCACCCGAGGAAGAGGGTGTACACATTATAGCTTCAAACATACTAGCCATTCGATCTTCGAATTTAGATTGCCTTTTATCCGCTTTTAAAAATTCTTTCTTAATCTCATGTTGACCTTGTTCCATATTTTGTTGATTTTGTTGAAGACGTTGAACATTTCCTTCAATTTTATTAGCATGAGTTTTGAATTCATTAGCAAGTTTTTTTTAAGCTCGTTTTTCAACTCGCATCTTAAGGTAATCATCTCACGTTGCATGTTATCAAACTTAGCATCATTTGCCTTAGCATAATCCAAAAATTCTCCTTGAAGATTTTTACTGTGAGTATTTTGAAAACCTTGTGTAGTATTTTGAAAATCACGGTTTTGGTTTTGGTTTTGCATTTGCCCATTGTTCCCACTTTGGTAATTACCCTTGTTATAGTTACGTTGATTGCCTTGATAACCACCACTTTGATTGTTGTTTCGATAGTTGTTAGCATTTTGATTTTGGGGAGCTTGATTTGGGTGGGAACCTTGGCCGTTTTGGTTGTAAGTTCCTGTTGCTACGTAAGCACTCGAAGTGTTACCACCAACGGTAATGTACTCGGAAAAATCATGATCTCCACCACAAGATATACAACTCTTTTCAACCGCTTTAACCGATGCAGAATTCAAAGCATCTTGTGCTTTCCAATGAGTCATAAGCGTCGAAAATCTATCGAAAACCGATTCTCCTCATTTGCTTCATCATGTAAGGCATTTATGTTACGAGACGAAGACGATGAACCCATAGTGGCAACACTCGGTGTGTTACGAGGGTTATAAACCTTAGATCTATTCTCGATAATCTTTAAAGCTTCATCGGTCGTTTTGCACAAAAAATTACCACCCGCGACGACATTCAAATAGTCTCATTCATGATCGTTAAGCCCATTATAAAAAGTATCAATTTGATGCAACTCGAAAAAATCATGGTGAGGACATTCATGTAACATTTCCTTAAACCGTTCCCATGCTATTGAAAAACTTTCATTAGATCTTTGCGTAAACCTTGAAATCTCATTTTTCAAATGTGTCGTTTTAGATGGTGGGAAAAATACAAACTTAGAGACGAGATCACCCCATGTCAAAATCGAATTTGGCGGTTCTTTCTCGAGCCAAATTTTTGCTGGTCCATCTAACAAGTATGGAAACAACATCATCTTAATGGCACCATGTGGAACATCCTTAAACTTGCTTGTTGCGATGAGACGATTGAAATTCCTTATGTGATAATGCGGGTTGTCTTTTTCATGTCCGCGAAACTTGTTTGCTTGTAGCATCGACATTAAACCCGTCTTAATCTCGAAATTGTCCGCAAGGATAGCGAGAATCACAATAGATTCTCCAAAACCCTCGGTGGGTGCTTGAAGCAACTACATCATAGTACGATTAGCCATGGTGACTATTAGTTCTACAACGGGTTCGACAATTGCAGGTTCTTCTTCAATCAAAGGATCTTGATTTCCTTCCTTTTGATGATGTTTGCGAGCTCGTTTTGCTTGAATACGAGTTTGCATAAATGTGACGTAGAACGTGGAGGTGGGCAAAGAAGATTCTTTTGGGATTTTTGTGAATTTTCAATTTTTTGTGTTTTTGATTGTTTTTTTTTTTGGATTTTGTGTGTATTATGTAGACAACAATCTACCAAATCTCTCCTCGAATCAAACTCTTGATTAAAGGAGCCTCAAAGAATGAAAATGATCACGTGGAGTGAACGCCTTCGATTGACTTTATAACTTTGGTGAAAACCAAATTGTTCAAGAGGGTTTAATCACAAAGAAACCAAGCAAATATATATGATACGTAATAATACTTTGGTCGGCAAAACCCTCGATTAGCCTTCAAGATCAAATACTCACAAGTGAACAGGGGAATGAGGTGGCGCAAAGCACTTAAGTACCTAACTTCCCTTTAACGGCCTTTTATACCTTAAAGTTTGATTTTTCAAAATCGAGCTAATAGAAAGTATTTATCTATTTTTTCCTTTTTCTTTTTGTTTGAGATTCGAATACAATAATTAGGAGATCAAAACCCAATTAAGGTTGTGCTTTCACACTTTTGAAGATATTTTGGATTAATTGTGATACATATACAATATAGTAATAATATTTCACAAGGAAAAACGAAAAACCGATAATACGTGTTAATAGATTTCTATTTAACACAAAACTATTTATGGTTAGATATTAAAATCAAGATGGTTCAAATTAATCACGACCATTCTCCCCGGCAGCGGCGCCAAAATGATTGTAGGTATTTTACACACTTTTTGGAAAAAGGCGTAAATGCGGTAAGTATTAAGCAAATGATTTTTGGAAAAATCAAGCACTAATAACCCAATGGTGTTTTTAATTGTGGCTTTTTCTCCCATAAGATCAATGCATTAGGAATAAATTAAATGCTAATGACCCAAATTAAGTTCGTTTCCCAAGGAGGTTTATTGTGTGTGAATAACTTGTAATGATTTTGGATTAATATTTGAGAAAGAAAAGATGAGAAAAGAGGATGACGGATATGATAAAATTAAACTACGACGATAAAACTTAAAATCTTAAAAATAGACAAAATAAAAATTTATTCTAAAAATTCCTAAAAAATTACTAAAAAATTACCAAAAATTCCTAAAAAATCCAATTAAGGTTTACAAATAATCATAACTTTTTCAAACCTTTTATTTATTTAAATATTAATTTTTTAATGATAATTAAAACCCTAAAAATCTAATTAATTAATAAAAAGCCCAAATAAAGATTTTTCAATTTGTAAAACTCTAAAATGACTTAATTAAACTAAACAGTATTTTTCCAAATTTTTAAAACTATTAAAACTATTTAAAATGATTAAAAACTAAAATTAAATATTAAAGTAATATAAAAAATTCAAAAATCATAAAAATTTCTAAAAACTTGCAAACTAGTTTATTTTAACCTAACTAAACAGAAATTGAAATTGAAATTGAAATTGAAATTACCAAAATACCCCTATTGGGCTTAAAACAAAAACAACAAGCTTAATGGGTTTTTTAGCCCAATAAAATTCAAACTCAACCAAATAAGCCCATATTCACCAGTCTTACTCAAAATTTAATTTTAAGCACAAAAGTCTAAGACCCAACAACTGAAAATGAGCTTATCACAACTTAAATAGCCAACAGCTTATTCTTACTGGGCAAATAAGCCCATTAAGCTATAAGCTAATTCCATAAGCTCTGCTTAAACACACAACGTTCTATTGAGATTCTAAACCTTTTTTCAAAAAGAAATTTTGAAAAAGCTCAAGTAATAAGACAGAATCTTGAAAAGACTTTTTCACAAAATGACAAAATAGTCGGGTTTGAGTTCTAAAGGGTTTCAAAAGCTGATTCTTTTTGCAAAAGCTCACAAATAGCTTAACTAAGAATAATCAAAATTAAAAATCACAAAAAGTCAAGTAGAATAAGCTGTAGAAGCAAATAAGCTGGATAAAAAAGCCAAATAAGCTAGTTTTCTAGCAAAAGCTTAACCAAATGACCTGAAACCTCTCAAATGTGATAATAAGCTGAGAAAAATGACACTTATAACAAAAACTAAGCTGTTTCATGTACCAATAAGCAGAACTGATAAATAAGCCAATTAGAGCTTATTTGACCAAAAGTCAAAGTGATCTAAAGTTAACCAAATTTCCAGGACTTGTTTATGAGCTTGTTATGAGCAACTTTTGTGAAGGAATCAAGGCTGAATCCTTGTGAATCAAGAGTCCAGTTAGCCAAATGATTACAGTTTTGGTACAAATTTGGCCAATAAGCCAGTTGGCTTATAAGCACTCAAACAGGCAATCCAAATAGCAAGATAAGTTCACAAGCAGCAAAGTAACAAGATTCAAGCAACCAAATAGTAGGGCAAGCACTAAACAATCAAATGCAAAGCACAAATGAGGTGGTCACTTTGCTGATGCAAATGACTACTTCAGCCAACTTCTATAAGCTATAACTCACTCAATAAGCCACCAAATTCAACAAACAGATATAGCCCAGATAGATTATCACAAAAACTCTTCCCAAACCAAAAATCAGACTCTCAATCCAACAAACAAAGATTTTATCCTTGCTGATGTGTTTAACCAATTTCAAACCAATTTTATCATATTTTTCCAAAACTTGCAATCTCTTTTCCAAACCTTATAAGATTTAACCAATGACCAAAACAGGTGACAAATAGCTTGTTTAGTGTAGAAAAACCCAAGAACCAAGGGCACAAGGCCACAAGGCCTTTTGATCCCAAAATCCAAACAAACTTGTTTTAGCCCTTTTTCAAACAAACTTCTTAATTACACAAACAACCTACTGATTTTATGATCCTAATATCTCAACTAGGTGACACTAAGAAAAAGTAAACCAAAAACTTGCAGTCACAAACACAAGAACACAAAACCACATAGCATCAACCCATAGCAGATTCAAACCAAATATTTTTTAGGGGAAACTTAAAGAAATCAATACCTATCCTCCACAACTTCCTAGGAGGATCAACAATGCTCCTTGGACCACTCGCAATAGATAGAAAGTGACCAAGGTCATTGAACAAAGAAAGAGGTCTGTTGATGGTTCAAAGTAGAACCAAGACCTTGAATCCATAGATCTCTAACACAAATAAGCAAACAGCCTATCCAAGGGCTTAAATCCCTTCACAAGCTTGGTGTCAACAAGCTTGCAAGAGCTTTAGGCTTTTTGTCATTTTGACAAACTTAAGGGACCAAGCTTGTAATTATCAATATACAAGGTTATTAAGTGTCATTTATTCTTTGATTAGGGATCATTCTTGAACATCTTCAATTCTTCAAGGTCTTTTCTTTGAGAAATCACAAACTAGGGCCCGGTTCATTATGCGGCTTCGTTTCTCGTGTTCGTTTTTCCTTGTTTCTTGTGATCTTTTGTCTTTTTCACAATATCCATACCTAAAATACACAAGTAAACAAACACAAGCATATATATGGTATATTTATGACATTTTGTGCATTTAAAGCCCGAAAAGAACGATGAGATCATGTATAAATGCCATCTCATCACTCCCCCATACTAAACCATTACCGTGCCCTCACGCAATGCTAGAATAAAGTATCTAAGCATCTCCAAAATTAAATTTTATTAACCTTTATTGAAAAGTAAACTTGCTACAATACTACGAAGAGGTGTTAAAGACATAATGTATGATTTTCATCACGAACGTGACTTTTAGGGTCAATGAATAAAAACAAGTGAATGTCTCAAAGAGTAAAGTTCGTCATCCTTGATTTTCATACATTCCATGCTAAGTGCAAGAACGAGATCATTGTTGGTACAAGTCACAATACTAACACTACTCATACGTCCAAATTGTGTAATACTTTTTCTCCCCGCAATCCTAATAATTATGAAAGAAAAGGTATCTAGAATAGTTTTAACTATTTGTCATGGATCACAAGTGATTCATATTGACTTATTTGAGTAATTATTAGTCCGAAAATAAAGTAGCACGATTTAATCGATAGTTAGCTAAAGGACAAAATGTTTTAAAACGGCTTCTCGTAATATCCTTAAGTTCATATCTTGACATAACTCGTTTCACGATTTGAGACCTTTCTCGGACCGATATTTGGCATGTATTTCATACTTTGAATCTTCGGAAGACGTTCTTGAAATAATGGTCTTCTTTTCATATTTTGGAATTTCTTCACTTGACGTTTTTGAGAGATTCTTCATACTTGGACCACGACTTCATCATGTTTCTTCAATCTTTATTTTGGATTTTGATATACAACGATCCACCTCCTTTTAGGACTTGGATGTATTTATGTTGGAAATACGTTTTTACGTATTTAGGAAGGATCGGTCACTCCAATGATATATTCAAGTATTGGGCTCGTGATCTAATATGTAAACATATAGCCCACCAAAGCCCACATGTAGGGTGGGCTATATATACCCCCTCCTAGCATGTTAGGAGGGGTTGAGCACTTCATTATTCAATTTATCATTTCCATCTTTCTCCCATTCTCTCTTTTCTCTCTCTCTCTACCTTTCTCTCTCTAGTTCTTCCTACTCCATCTCTTCAATAGATAATCAAACACTTGCTAAATTCTAAGAAAGATATGGACCTACAATTAGTATCAAGAGCTTTGGTTGATTCTTCGGATTTGCGTGTTTTTATCTATTGATTTGGTGGTAAAAATTTCTTCTTTCATAATTTTTTGTCTCATTTATTTCTTACTTTGGCATATGTTTATCATGTTAAGTTTTAAGGGGTTTTCATACTATAAATTTCTCTTTTTAAAGTTCACAACTTTTGTCTTTATCAAAATTTTGGTCTCGTCTTGTCTCATATCAGTATCAAATATTTTTCTCATTTCAAGATTGTGTCTCAAACTGGTATAATATTTTCTTATCCATTTTTGTCTTTATCAACCATTAATCAACTTTTGTCAACTTTTAGTATTTTAAACTCTATCTAGTATATCAGTTTTATTGTCTTCATCAAGAATCCAGGTTTGTACATTGCGATCTATACTCCATTAGAAAGCATCCAGGTTTGTACATTACGATCGCAATAACCCTATGGTTCTACTTTGCGATCAACTTATTCCGATATCTCCTTATTTTGATCGGGACTGCGATCGGGACTGCGATCGGGACTGCGATCGGGACTACGATCGTGACTACGATCGGGACTACGATCGAGACTACGATCGGGACTACTATCGGGACTAAGATCGGACTCACGACTCGACTTACGATCGGACTCAAAAGAGACTCACAATCAAGACTCGACTGGCATTGCGATAGTCTCGACTGACTCGGTAAACCAAACAGACTAGACTCCTACACATTTGACTCCAAAACAACACTCGACTTACTCACACAAGACGTGACTCGACTCGATCTAAAACAATCCTCAGACAACATCAACAGACCAACACCATCTAAATACAATCACACCCAAACACAACCGACTCTAAACACATCTGACTCGATCTCAGACTCGATCACAACCAACCTCAACCGACTCTAAATACAAACACACACTCGAAACAGACTCTCGAATCCACCCACAAGACTCGAACAACAGAAACATAAATCCGTCTCAACACCATCAACTTCTACCAAATCAGATCAAAATATCATTATTTATACACGACTCAAATCTATACTTTAGGACTCGAATCAAAACTTACATCTAGATCTCAGATTTAGTAATGCATGTCACCGATTTTCTCAGATTTATACCAAAACACCATCATCGATCTATGAGAAGCTATGCTTCTTGATTAATATACGAAATTAAATAAAGATCTATAACAAACTTGTTATGATCATTATTTTGTTTCGATTTTTTTAATCAAAAATCGACATGCAGTTAATTGTACCTACCTGAGACCCCCAATACGGAGACCTTGCTGCTGCAGCTTCTTATATGTGGTGATTTGTTCTATATCGAATCATCTAGGGTAGTAATTGATTTGAATCATTTGATAAGAGATATAGTGATATGATTAATTGTTTATGATATTTGGTTCGTTTAATTAAGATTTAGATGAGATAGAGTAGTTTGTTAGATAATATGGATAGAAGATAAGGGGGGCGGAGGTTGCATGATCTGTGTTTTGATGGAGTGAAAAGGGGGCGGAGGAAAATAAAAGTGAGATTAGGTAAATATGACCTAAAGATTAGGGTTATGGCTTTTTATATCTCCTGATTTAACTTAGGTGGACTGAGTATTGTTAGTATTGAAACACGTGGCCCATTTGATATTTTTGCAAATCTAAAGTTTGATTTTGCAATTGTATTCAACCTATACACGTGGGCTTATACACATTTAATCTTCAAACACTCAACGAGTTATCAAGTGAACTTACTTTGATGTTCTATTTCTCAATTTTAAAAAGGGTTCGTGAGTTATCAAGTGAACATGTCGTGACAAATGTGAACATGGGCCGAAAGTTAGCTTTAAGTTAAACTAATGATAAATCTTATCATTTTGAGGTTTATGCTTAATTTTTCGTGACCCTGTTGAGACAATCTAACGAGACAATGTGACGAGAAAAATTACATTTTACTGAACAAGGACTTAAACAGTTTTAGAATTCTTTCGTTGGTGTTGTCAAATCCCGCGAGTTTCAATTTCTTGGTTTCTTCACGAATTGAAAAATCCCGAAAAACAACCACAACCACAATTATCTTTCATTGAACTATCAATGGATTCGTTGAATTCAAAATTTCAAGAGGGATACTTGCATCACATGCAAGACAATGATAGAGAAAGTGGTATAACTTCATTTCGAATTCTTCAGTCTCATCTTGTGAACATTTCATGGCTTCAAGGAGGGAGCGAATTTGTGACACTCTTTAGTCAAGATCGTCATATATTCATGGAATCCATATTCCTCAACTTGAACCAACTAGCTGATCAATTTCATAAAGAAGAATTTAATCACTCTGCATTGGCACTTGCATATAAGGCTCTTGTGACACAACTCACGCCTTTCCTCCATTTCAATATTGTCAAGTATGAAAGTTTAGTGATTTGCCAGTCATTTCTTCGAGACACACATACTGAGCTTCAAGTTTTCCGTGGTACACTATTGAAACTCATGACATCGGTCTCGTCTTTGATTTATGAAAGATCTCGACTTCAGCAAGCGTGTGATAATGGAGTGCAAGATTCTACGATGCAAGAGCAAAATGGTCACATGACTAACGAATTGGAGGCTGTTAAGATTGCAAGGACATGGAATCAGCAGTTAAGCATGTCATCAGCAACACGTCAGGGAATGTTACAGACATCTCTTATGATGCCACCATACCCGTTTATGATGAAGAACCTACAAATATGGTACAATGTAACGTTGTATACGATGTCTATGCTGATGAACTACCGCATGTTGAGCATTTCGAACCTAATTATGACAAACATGGGATGGAAAAGGGTGATAGTTTTACCACTTTAGATTCATCCGATGTGTGTCATAATGGGGGAGAGATTGTTCAGAATGCTATAGTTCATCATGATACATGCTTTATGACTGCTTCATTTACTGCTTATGATTCCAAGGTTAAAAAGCTTGAAACGATTGTAGCTCAACAATCTAAAGAACTTGAGGATGCCAAACTTGAATTTTTGAAACAAATGAACAAATTTGAAACATACTTTGAAAAACTTGAAAAGTCAAATGTTGTTCTTGAACGAAAATTGGATCAAACAGTTCTAGATTCTAAAGCTGAAAAGGATAATTTTTTGAAACAAATTAAGTTGCTTGAATCTAAGTTGGCATCCCAAGATGAAGTGCTCAAAGAAAATGAGACTTTAAGGGCTCAAGTACAAGAAAAGGTCTTTGCAATTGCGGCTCTGAAAAACGAGTTGAGGAAAACTAAAGAACTAGTGTGGACACTAAGCTTGAAAAACCATCAATCTTGGAGAAACCGCCTCAAATTCAGTCCATTAGACAACCGACTGCATTTAAATTCGAGCGACCACAATCCTCGAGACCACGGTTTGCCTCCCGAGTTGATATCGTTCATATTTCTAGAACAGTCACTCCACCAACTAGGCCCAATATGACTAAATCAGATTTTGCAAGACCTAATCACATGATTGCCTCTAGTCTCCCTAGACATAGTCCAAAGAAGACGTCTCGAACTAGTTTAAATGACGTTCATGATAACTCGATTTTACTCAGGTTAAAAAGATTCTTTGTCGTGTGTCTCTTCGAATTGAAAAACTTGTGTTTAATGTGTGACTCTATTGTTTTTGGTGGAACAAAGATGTGTCGTTGTAGTGTTTAAAATAAAAGGTGCAAAGCAATTAAAGTAAAGGTGCTCTTAAAGTAAATCTAAGTCTAATTAAAATAATGTGCAAGTATTTAAAACGTGACTGAAATTAAAGGGCACTAAAGTAAATAACGCAAACTTAAATCTATCTAAGGCAAACTTAAAACGCAACTAAAACTTAAACTAAGGCAAGGCTAAAATAAAGCTAAGACAAATAATTTTAAAGTGCAATTAAATAAAAGGCAGGAAAAATAAAGTTTGAAAATAAAAATCAAAGACAAAAGCTAATAAGAACCTGAATACAGCTCATTCGGAATTATCCTTCGTTTGGAACAATCACTCGTCCGGAATGTCACCTTCAGTTGGAATGATTCTTCTTCGCTTGGAATATTACCAAAATCCTTGATCCGAAACAAATTGATCTGAATATGTCACTTATCCAAAACAATCCTTCGTTCGGAACTTTACTGATTCGGAACTTCTAAAATTTGCCTTGATTCGGAACTTTTTGGTCACCCTTGATTCGGAAGATTCCGAATGAAGCCTCCTTGATTCGGAAGTTTCAGACTTCCGAATGAACACTTCTTGATCCGGAACTTGCCCTTGATTCGGAACTTACCCTTCGTTCGGAAGTTTCGTTCGGAAGTTCGTCCGAAACTTCGTTCGGAAGTTGGTTCGGAACTTTCGTTCGGAAGTTCGTTCGGAAGTTTTGTGTTGATCCGGAACTTTTGAGTTCCGAATGAATCTCCTTGACCCGGAACTTTTGAGTTCCGAATGAAGTAAATTGACCGGGAACTTTTAAGTTCCGAATGAACAAAAGTTTGACTCGGAAGTTCTCCTTCGTCCGGAACTTTGAATGTTCCGGATGAACAGTCTTGGCTCGGAACTTTTTACCTGGAAAGATCAGAAACAAGAACAAACTTTCCCGAAGAACAAGGGATCAAAGAAAACAGCAGATCTAATAACAAATTAACCAAAATAAAAACACACGATTTAAATAAACTAATGACGAATCAACAGTAACATAAACAAACAATTTAAAACAAGAAATCAAACAACTTTAACCACAATAATCAAAAACCACTTGGATCAAAATAAAAGCATGAACATGAACATAAACATAAACACATAAATCAAAGATTAAGAAAGGTAGATAAGAGATTGACAAGATAAAGTAAAGATTGACAATAATTAAATGAAAACTTACTTGAAATTAAATGAATTTAAGGTGCAAGACAAGGTATTTAAATTTGACAAGAAAAGTAAATGACAAGGTAAGTAAATGGTGGAAGAGCTAATTGTCACACTTAGCCAACAAGAAATAAACTTAACTAGTCCTAATCTATATATATGGGAGGATTAGAAAGCTTCCTCCCCTCCTTCATTTATTGTTAATTGCAAGATTAAGCCCTTAAGCATATAGTCTTCATTATTTGCACCATTAGTCCTTTTTCCTTCTAATCTTCTTTAAACTTGGACTATAATGACTTGTGGCTTGGGATTTCTTTTGAACTCGTCTTTAAATTCTTCAATAAAATAGACTTGAATTCTTCGACTTTTGATAAACTTCCGTCTTTTGACTTTTTCTTCGATAAATCTTCAGAATTGGTCGTGGACTTCCGTTCTTTTTGCACTCTTTACTTCTTGACTCCGTCTTTCATCTTTTTCTTCAATAAAAGTCCGTAAATGCCCGTGAATTCCCGTTTTTTCTCCACTTTTCACCT
Source organism: Glebionis coronaria (assembly GCA_025667525.1). NCBI lineage: Eukaryota > Viridiplantae > Streptophyta > Magnoliopsida > Asterales > Asteraceae > Glebionis > Glebionis coronaria. The sequence goes on along the minus strand of CM046882.1, from coordinate 169,522,659 downwards.
TTTCGTCCTAAATCACAACAAAAACACAAACCACGCATAATTCTGACATAAAAGACGTAAAATACACGTTTTGGTCCGATTATTATTGTAATTAAGTGGTAGAAAAGATGGGTGTTTACACACCTATCAAATCCCCTACACTTGACCATTGCAATGTCCTCATGCAATGCATTAGTTACAAAGCAAGATTACACTTTTCATCATAATCAATCCACGTTGGCCTTTATTAAAGAAATAGAAAATTAAAAACATACAAAATAAAGAAATCAAAAGCATACTTTGGGTTTTGAAAATGTTATGAATAATCATCATCCTCAAGTTTTCACTTTCTCCAAACCAAGCTTAAAAACGAGATCATTGTTATTATAAGTTAGTAAACTAACACGAACTCATGTGGGCCAATTACTCACTTAGACTCCCTTATTCCTAGGGGTATCTCTTATATTTTATTATTTGTCTTGAATGATCACGAGGATGCATTTTTGACTATTTCGATAGTTATTAAGTCTGAAAATAAAGTGAACGATTTAATCAATAGTTAGCTAAAGGACAAAATCTTTTAAAACTGCTTCTCGGTACCTCATAAAGTTCATATCTTGGCATAACTCGCTTCGCGATTTGAGACCTTTCTCGGACCGATATTTGGCAGCGACTTCATACTTCAAACCTTGAGAGACGTTCATGAAATTATGGTCTTCTCTTCATATAGGAATTTCTTCACTTGAAGTTTTGAGAGATTCATACTTGGACCACGACTTCTTCATTTTTCTCCAATCTTTATTTTGGACTTTGATATACAACGATCCGCCTCCTTTTATGACTTGGATCTATTTATCCTCATACCTTGTTAGGGTCTTTTCGGATACACTTCTCCATGACTTTTGGGGAGTTTTGCTTTACGTCGTGTGTCTCGATCCTTCATATTGATTTTCGATAAATGATTCTTCACATCACTTTGGATCTTTAGCAACAAAACATAGCCCTCATGCCTTGTTAGGGCCTTTTCGGACTCGCCAATCTTCGCATCTCGCTTCAATAAGTTATGCCTTGGCTATGAACTCTAATCCATACCGAGCAACTTTTAAACGATCTTGGGCTAGAAGCTAAGTAACTTTTCAAATCGTACAACCTTATTTATTAGCAGATAAATTATTAGCAAGCGATGGGAGAATAGGCTCATAATTAACTCACATAAATTCACGAAAGAATACCGAACTTATAATTGGCTCTATCATCTCTCGTTCTCCACAGTTTAAAATCTCAAGTAATGAGACTCGTGGATACTTAGCCTATTAAATCAAAGTTTTGGGTTTTCGAGTCGTCTATAGGATCTTGCAAATTCTTAGACTTTTTCAAGTTTAGAAATCGAATCTTAAAGTTCCCTTGATAAACGACTCTCTAGGATCAATTATAGGAACTTGCGAAAAGTTCTTGTTCTTAACCCGTGAGAGTTAAGACTTTCGCGTTTTATAGCTCCCTATATAAAAGCCTAGCAAAACTTGACTTAAACATGTTAAGGATACTAGCTAGAGTAAACTCGGATTGAGTCAAAAGATTCACAACGTTTGAAAATTAAAACCACTTATTAAACATTTATTCTAATAAGGAAAGAAAATAACTATACAAAGGGAAAAACTAATAGGCCAAAATAGATCAAAAATTTTGAAAAAATGTCGAAAAATTGATTTTCCGGTTAAAATGAGGACAAATACAAGGAAAAGACCACTTAACTTCGATAGAAGTCCCCCTACACTTAAGATAAACATTGTCCTTAATGTTTAAGCATATGGGAGTAAACTCCCCTACACTTAGGACATTGTGCACTTTGTTTAAATCTCGCTAAGGAAAGGACGACTAAAGAGATTCCTATTTTAATATTGAGAAAATATAAAATAGTGAATCGAAAAGAGTTTAGGATAGAACCGGGAAGAAGTGGACACGGAATCACGGGTCGTCAAGAATCATCAAGAGTGGATCATTGAAGCTCGAATCCCTGATTAAGAAGTGAGGAGAGGAAATAGCAAACCAAAGGGTCCCCCTACACTTATGATAGAGAAAGCGAAAAGATAGATGCATGGGTTGCCTCCCAAGAAGCGCTTGGTTTTTGTTAACCGAGTCGTGAGCCTGACTCGACCTTGATCATCAACGGAAGAAGCATGAAACATATCCACCAGGATCAAAGACATAGTTTTCATCCATCAATAAGCACGAGCTTAAGGCGAACAAGGCAAGCCAAATAAGAGTAGGCAAGGTTCCCTTAAGCAGTGATGGAGCACGGTGGAAGCAAGGGTGAAGTGGAAGTATGTCTTCAAAATGTCCAAAGATTTTTCCTTTTATTTCATCATGTGGATACTGAGATGGCTTAAAGACTTCAATACCAGGGTCGAACACCTTTTCCTTTAGGGGAAAATAGCACTCAGGCTCAGCCGAGTGTGAAGAAGATCCGCAAAGAAGCATAACCTCGTCCTCAGAAGGGGGACAAAGAGGTGTCAAATCATATGTGCAACGGATATTGGTGTCAACCGGTTTCTTCTCCTTTGACAGAATGTTCTTCAAATCCAAAGTAGGATCAAAACGATAATCTTCAAAGTCATAAGGAGGAGCATCACTCTCATGAGGGAAGTAAGTGTTGAGAAATTCAGAGAAATCTTCCTCAAATGAGTAATCGTCCATAGTAGGATCGAGTGATGGCGGAGGATCTTCATCATGTGAAGAATCGCTCGAAAGAGTATCAGCCTCATCAAAATCATCGAAAGTGGGCAGCTCGGGATACTCAGAAGTACAGTCAAAATCATCCGAATCTGAGCTAGAATCATCATCATCATAAGCATCGAAGACCGGTGGAGAATCATAAATGGGAAAAGCTTCCAAAGTGGGGTGAGAATCATCCACATCATCATTAAAGAGTGGATTATCGATGGAAGAATCGAACAGAGGATTGTCATAGACAACAAAGTCATCGAGCACATTAATCATATTCACTGATTCTCGGCTTCCAAAGGATTTTCCTGTAAGCTTCCCCATTTTAAAAACTTTTGAATCATCCCCGACTCGTAAGATTAACTCACCTTCGGCCACATCTACTAAAGCACGTCCGGTTCTCAAGAATGGCCGACCAAGTATTAACGGAATACGAGGGTCCATTTCATAATCAACTACGACAAAGTCGACCCGGAAAGTAAATGTGCCAACTTTGATGAACACGTCTTCGGCTATACCAACGGGGTAAGCGAGAGTGCGATTTTCAAGTTCGAGAGTCATCTTTGTTGGAATGAGGTCGGGTAATGATAGTGTTTTCCAAACACTCAATGGCATCAAATTAATACTAGCCCCGAGATCAGCAAGGGTAGTAAATTCTTCAGTTTTGTTGAACACGCAAGGCAACACAAAACGACCGAGATCTCCAAGCTTTTCCGGTAATTCTTTAAGAATAACTGCTGAGCAGTTTTCATTTAAGCGTGTGTTGGCGAGTTCAATCAGCTTCTCCTTCTTGCTAAGCAATTCCTTGAATGCTTAGACAAATTTCGGCATGTGGCAAAGTGCTTCAACAAGGCTAATGTTGATGGTCATTTTAGATAGCATATCCACATATTTCGATACTTGACAGTAATTCTTGGTTAGCTCGTTGGTCTTGCCTATGCGAGAAGGGTATGGAATTCTGGGTTGATAGGGAGACGGTGAAGGTGTAGTTGGTGAAGGTTGAGATGTTGAAGGGTCCTTCCGAGATACATCGTCATGACGAGGCGGAGACGGTAATGGTGTACTAATACTAGGTGTAGGAGGAGTAGGGATACATGGTGGTGGAGGAGGTGTAGACGATGGGGGTGGGATTGGTGGTCCTACGATGGTGACTCCACTACGGGTAGTAATAGCACTCACATTAGCTCGCGGATTGGTGACGGTGTTTGAAGGTAGAGAACCCGAAGAAGAAGGTTGAGCTTCGGGCAAGAAACTAGCCAACAGATTCTTTAATTCAGTCGTTTGAGTGCTGAAGGAGGATTGAATATTATCACGAACCTCGGTTCTAATGTCATTTCCTTGCTTCAAGATATCTCCTTTCAAATTGATTATTTAGCTCTGTAGATTCTTGATTTGCTCAACTTGAGTTCTCATGATGGCGTCAACATCGGGATTAATGGGTGGGTGTTGTTGGGTGGGTGGTTGATAAGGGTTAGAAGCTCTTGGTGGGATTTGGTTGCTCCTATTGTAGTTGTTGGCGGGGTTTTGGTTTTGAGGAGAAAAACCGGGTGAAAGGTAGTTGTTGGAACGGTAGCTCAGCAGATTTCTATCCCCTTGTTGTCTAGCTTGGTAATTTTCCGGTGAATAATTACCATAAGCTGCATACACATTTTCCGGATTTCCTTGTGTCGAAGGAAAATCGGTGTATGAGTGAGGACCGCCAACTATTTCACAAGGATTAGCAACCGCTTTAACTTGTTGTTGTTGTTGGTTTGAAGCGAGAAGCGTAATACTTTTGCTCATTTCAGCCATCATGCGGGTGAGTTCGGTCATCTCAGGGTTTGCTGAGGTAGAGGAAACATTGACTCTCGGGTTGTTCCTAGAAGAAGCAGAGGAATCCCAGTTTTTATGGTGAGTAGTCATGTTCTCAATAAGCTCTCTACACTCCTCGGGTCTCCTTTTCATGAATGTGCCACCGGCGGCTGCATTGATCGTATCACGATCTCGAAAAGTCAATCCGTTGTAGAAAGTATCAATCAATGTGACGGGAAGCATGTTGTGGTTTGGACAACGGTCGATCAAGACATTATATCTCTCCCAAGCGTCAAAAAGAGATTCATCAGGATCTTTCATGAAACCGCTGATCTGATTGCGAAGGCTTGTGACCATGGATGGTGGAAAGTAGCGCGATAGAAAGCGTTGAGTCATGTCATCCCAAGTGTGAATAGAATTCTTCGGGAGACGATCAAACCATTTCTCGGCATGATGCGATAAAGTATGTGGGAAGAGTTGTAGGCGAAGTACATCCATTGTGGCACCAGGCAACTTCATGCTTTGGGTGATTGTAATGAACTTGTCGAGGTGTTTGTTGGCATCATCATCAGGCAATCCTCTAAATGGGTTTGTTTGTACTTGCTGAATCATGTGGTGCTTCAACGAAAACTCAGGAGCGTTGATTTGCATCGGCGCAATCGGTCCTCCTCGTCCAAACATGGTTGGTTGACAAAGTTCCTCCATGGTCCGAAGATCGGGCTGTGGAAGAGCATTGTTGTTATTATTATTATTTAGGTGCGGTGGAATGTTGTTGTTGACACCTGACATATCTAAATCTTCTTGAGGCTCGGGCTCTTGAAGTTAGAAGATCTAGTACGCATGCACCTGAAAATGCAAAAGAAAACAAAACCAAACACAAAGACAATATATATACACAATAAAGCTAAAATCTTTTTGGATTTTTGAAATTTTTAATTTTTATGTATTTTTCAATTTTTTAATTTTTATGATTTTTTGAATTTTTAGGCAAGAAAAATAACGCTCACAAGTGAACGGATCCCAAAAAGCAACGTGTCTCTCACAGAAAACCGTCAATCTTAACGAAAAGAGCCGGCAGCGGCGCCATTTGAGAACTCAATTTTACTCAGGTTAAAAAGATTCTTTGTCGTGTGTCTCTTCGAATTGAAAAACTTGTGTTTAATGTGTGACTCTATTGTTTTTGGTGGAACAAAGATGTGTCGTTGTAGTGTTTAAAATAAAAGGTGCAAAGCAATTAAAGTAAAGGTGCTCTTAAAGTAAATCTAAGTCTAATTAAAATAATGTGCAAGTATTTAAAGCGTGACTGAAATTAAAGGGCACTAAAGTAAATAACGCAAACTTAAATCTATCTAAGGCAAACTTAAAACGCAACTAAAACTTAAACTAAGGCAAGGCTAAAATAAAGCTAAGACAAATAATTTTAAAGTGCAATTAAATAAAAGGCAGGAAAAATAAAGTTTGAAAATAAAAATCAAAGACAAAAGCTAATAAGAACCTGAATACAACTCATTCGGAATTATCCTTCGTTTGGAACAATCACTCGTCCGGAATGTCACCTTCAGTTGGAATGATTCTTCTTCGCTTGGAATATTACCAAAATCCTTGATCCGGAACAAATTGATCTGAATATGTCACTTATCCAAAACAATCCTTCGTTCGGAACTTTACTGATTCGGAACTTCTAAAATTTGCCTTGATTCGGAACTTTTTGGTCACCCTTGATTCGGAAGATTCCGAATGAAGCCTCCTTGATTCGGAAGTTTCAGACTTCCGAATGAACACTTCTTGATCCGGAACTTTCCCTTGATTCGGAACTTACCCTTCTTTCGGAACTTCGTTCGGAAGTTTCGTTCGGAAGTTCGTCCGGAAGTTCGTTCGGAAGTTCGTTCGGAACTTTCGTTCGGAACTTCGTTCTGAAGTTCGTTCGGAAGTTTTGTGTTGATCCGGAACTTTTGAGTTCCGAATGAATCTCCTTGACCCGGAACTTTTGAGTTCCGAATGAAGTAAATTGACCCGGAACTTTTAAGTTCCGAATGAACAAAAGTTTGACTCGGAAGTTCTCCTTCGTCCGGAACTTTGAATGTTCCGGATGAACAGTCTTGGCTCGGAACTTTTTACCTGGAAAGATCAGAAGCAAGAACAAACTTTCCCGAAGAACAAGGGATCAAAGAAAACAGCAGATCTAACAACAAATTAACCAAAATAAAAACACACGATTTAAATAAACTAATGACGAATCAACAGTAACATAAACAAACAATTTAAAACAAGAAATCAAACAACTTTAACCACAATAATCAAAAACCACTTGGATCAAAATAAAAGCATGAACATGAACATAAACATAAACACATAAAATCAAAGATTAAGAAAGGTAGATAAGAGATTGACAAGATAAAGTAAAGATTGACAATAATTAAATGAAAACTTACTTGAAATTAAATGAATTTAAGGTGGAAGACAATGTATTTAAATTTGACAAGAAAAGTAAATTACAAGGTAAGTAAATGGTGGAAGAGCTAATTGTCACACTTAGCCAACAAGAAATAAACTTAACTAGTCCTAATCTATATATAGGGGAGGATTAGGAAGCTTCCTCCCCTCCTTCATTTCTTGTTAATTGCAAGATTAAGCCCTTAAGCATATAGTCTTCATTAATTGCACCATTAGTCCATTTTCCTTCTAATCTTCTTTAAACTTGGACTATAATGACTTGTGGCTTGGGATTTCTTTTGAACTCGTCTTTAAATTTTTCAATAAAATAGACTTGAATTCTTCGGCTTTTGATAAACTTCCGTCTTTTGACTTTTTCTTCGATAAATCTTCAGAATTGGTCGTGGACTTCCATTATTTTTGCACTCTTTACTTCTTGACTCCGTCTTTCATCTTTTTCTTCAATAAAAGTCCGTAAATGCCCGTGAATTCCCGTGTTTTCTCCACTTTTCACCTTTTCGTCCTAAATCACAACAAAAACACAAACCACGCATAATTCCAACATAAAAGACGTAAAATACACGTTTTGGTCTGGTTATTATTGTAATTAAGTGGTAGAAAAGATGGGTGTTTACATACCTATCAGTTCACCACAAGCTTGGTCCAAGGGAAACTATTCAAAAGACACAAGTAAGAGTTAGGAATTTCAAACCTAGTGAGATGCCTTCTAGATTACCCAACACTGCTAACCGTAGCATGTCATATCCTAGTAGCATCAATCATCACCTAGAAATTCTAAAACTTACTCGGATATTATATATGCTACTTGTAAAACATATAGGAAATTACTTAATGAGGTGAACTCCCGTGCTAGACTTAAATACCAGTGGGTTGCTAAAATCAAACCCATTGGTAAAATGTGGCACCCCACTGGTAGAACTTTCACTCTTGTAGGAAACGAGTTCCCTTTAACTAGGTTAGTCTCCGATTCTACTAAGACTACTAGGGAGGAAATTGAAAAGGATGATACATCACTTAAGCCTGAACTTAAGGTTTTCTATAAAAGGAAACGTTTGCCAACTAAGATAAGTGAATCATCTCCTCAGGTCACCTTTAGCATAAGAAATGAAAACTGTGAATCCCCGAATGGTTCTAAGATAGATATCGCTAACCCACATAAAAGAATACAAACTTCTAATGAGAATGCAGGTACCAAAGTCTACGTTCAACAAGAACACAGCGGTCCAATCGTTGTATACCATTCAATTAAGGACACTCTCAGAGTTTGGTTGCTGAAGAAGCTGATATCTAAGAAACAAGTGTCTCAGGGGATTTGCAGTTAAGCTTACAGTGCACAAAGGACTTATAGTCAGATCACAGACTGTAACTCGTTCATCAAAGAAAGGAAAGTTTATCGCCGATGATAAACTTATCCTTACAACGAGAAATTAATTTTTCTCGAGCATGAGCTCATATAAAAAACATTCCAAGTTTTTAAGCTCATGCACAATGGCTCCTCGTTAAATATAGACGATGACCCGGACTTCAGAGAAAGGGAAGTTTATCTACGTAACGATAACTTACCCTCAAAACGAGAAATTAAGTTTTCTCGGACACGATCTTATCCTAAAACCATTCAAAGGTTTTAAGCTCGTGTATATGGTTCATCATTAAATATCAGATGATGACCCGATTTTCAAATAAAGGAAAGTTTATCACCGATGATAAACTTATCCTCAAAAACGAGAAATTAAATTTTCTGGACACGAGCTTACTTTAAAACTATTCAACGGTTTTAACCTTGTGTAAAATGGCTCATAGTTAAATCACAGTCTGTGACCCGATCTTCAAATAAAGGAAGGTTTATCGCCGATGAAAAACTTATCCTCAAAAACGAGAAATTAAATTTTCTCAGACACGAGCTAACATTAAAATTATTCAAAGATTTTAAGCTCGTGTAAATGGCATATAATCACATTTTAGATTATACCCCGGACTTCAAAGAAAGGAAAGTTTATCGTCGATGATAAACTTATCCTTACAACGAGAAATTAATTTTTCTCGGGCATGAGCTAATATTAAAAACGTTCGAAGTTTTTTAAGCTCATGCATAATGACTTACAGTTAAATATCAGACTGTAACTCGGACTTCAATGTTAAGAAAACTTATCTTTAATGATAACTTATTGTAACACCCCAAAATTTCGGGTCATAGCAGCGGAAGGGTCATTGGGTGTTACTGTCATGGTTCAACCTCAATATCATAGAAAACGCCTTAAAATGAGTCGTTTTGTTAAAAGATACATCCATTCAAAATTTTAAAGATAAAACAGTTCACACACGGTCCTAAATAGTTTTAAAGTTTACACAACCAACCAAAAGATAAAGTTTCTTAGAATGGACATAGTTTAGAAAAGCGGGCCAAAACATTTTAATTAAGCAAGCTACATGAAACCGCCTCCCTTGAGTGCCTTCTTCATGGACCTGAGATAAAACATGCCATAAAGTCAACAAAATGTTGAGTGAATCTATAGAGTTTAAAATTTAATAAACGAACACAAGTATTCTGAATAAACCTTCCGTGGTTGACAATCATGTGGATCAGACATAATTATCGTTGTTATTTCATAAGTCTCGTGAAATTGAACGTTAACATATATTATTTCAGCCCAACACACCTAGCCAACTGCGTATATTTCTCTTATACAATTGCGTCCGATGTTTCATTACTGGTGCATCACAACACCACGCGATAGCTAGTCGCGACCGGACTGGGTGTCACCCAGATAGATCTATCCATAGTATTAGCGTTCCTTTCGATTAACAATTCACGATTCATGGGTCTTTTCAGGCTAAACAAACTTGTATAACAACTTTCATCTAAGCATGCAATCGGGTCCTTTGTGTTCAATTTTTAAAAGAAAGAGGGTTTACCACAACTTCTCGTTGTACCCTTCATTTATAATAAATGCTTTTCCAATAATAAGGGTTTCCACAACTTCTCGTTGTACCCCTTTTATTTTAATAAAACAAGCATGTTATCCCCCTCGCGGATTTTATAAAATAAGTAAACATGTTAAAGCGAGGCTATGACTCACCTTGGTACGATAGTAGTAATGTGACGATTGCCGACGATTTGTGATGCCCGTTAAACACGAAGACCGCAACCTACCAAATAAGGCGCGTTCGTTAATAAACGACTCAAGTATAAATAATACTTAAATAATACGAAACTCAATTTCATATAACCACGAAAATCCAGAAAAATTTAAAAACATAAGTGTACTTCTATACCCTTTTTATTCAACACTATCCTTTTAAACACTTGCACTCTCGACATTGACCCGTCATAAGACGCCAAGTCAACGAAAGTCAAACCATCATTTTATTTATCTCGGACCAGTAACTAAGTCATTTATATAATGAGTTAACACTTTAGTAAGTCACCATGTCCAATAGTGAATACTCAACTCACGCCATACAAGTATTGAACTACGTGTCCAAAATAACAATCAGCATGTACACTCCAAATGTACACACCAATCTAACCTATCTAGACTTGTCCGATTTTGACGAAACTTGGTGACAAACTCACACATAATATGAATAAGACTCAGTTTAAATTTCATTCAAAAATATTACTTCTAAGACCTTCTGCCCGACACACCTTCGTGTTACAAAAACCGGACAGTTTTACGCCTTTGACTTGTAAAACCATTTCGACTTATCTAAACAATTCCGTTTGCAAAACCGACACTCGGGTTTAAAAATAGACTCATGACCTGAGGTTTAGAAACTTATAACAGCCCTTGAACATTTTTAAAACTCATTCTATAGTCCCCGATATTCGATCCAAATATCGACAACAATTTTCGGATTGTGCCGATACCCGTCTCCCGGTACACAAATACTAAAAGTAGCATAACTTTTCGCTCGTAATGAGTTAGAAGCTCTACTTTAGCTCAAATCGAAGCTAACGAAATTCTCTACGACTCTATCTTATTAGTATACCAAGTTTATTACAGTAAGGATTTCAAAAATAGCCTTAAAGTTACTGCCTAAAATTGACCATGTAAAAATCATACCAAAACAAATTTTCAACCCATTCCAACAATTCCTATGGTCCTAATATCATCCTAATATCATACTAACACATCTAACTAACTCATAACACCCTCAAATTTAATCTCACAAAAATTAAATAAATAAAAACCTTACATGCAACAACAACCCACTACTAATATAATAATATTAACAACATTCATCACCATAAAAATGGATCAAACAGGATGTTCTTCATTAAAAATTGAAAATAAAAATTAAGTGGATGCATGTGGGAAAAATTTATACCAATAGGAAGCTCTTTGAATTTCAAAGATGGGTCTTGTCTTAGATTCTTTTGATTCAAAGTAAAAATTGAACAAATTTGATGAATGTATATGGGGGTGGACGGCTAGAATATGAACAAGAGAGAGAGATGAGATTTTTTTTTGTTAAAATGAATATTTAAATAAAGATGGTTAGTGGAAAATGTTTAAATAGTCCAAAGGTAGGGTAGTTTTTGTCATAAATGCATTCTTTTGGTCCAAAAATGCAAGTAAATAGTTTACAAGGTAGAAAATGTAAATTGTACAATTTAAAAATATTTACGGGGCTCGGGTTTCATAAAAATACTTTTCGAAAGTTAAAACGCTTCATAAAAATAATAATAAAGCTTCGACACGACTTAAAACGCAATTAAATCGAAAACGTCGAAAATATACAATATCGAGACATTCGATAATAAAACGTAAATTTTTGGGCATCCGTCGGTATCGCGATCACTAATAGTTATCGTCATTCGTTAAAACGTAAAATACGAGAAATAAAGATTAAATATAATAAAAATCATTTTTATGATTATTTGAGAATATAATATCGATACCTAACATATTCCTTATCGGTTTTCATCTAATCGACATTTTTACGCTAGTTTCAAGTCATAACCTTCTCGGTTAGTCGATAATTTAAAATTCTCATTAAAGCAAACACGTAATACGTAATAGTCGAGATTAAAATAACGACCTGAAATTGACGGATTGTCACATCATCCCCACCAAATTAGGATCTTCGCCCTCGAAGATCAACTTGCGTTCTTGCCCGATCGCTTGTTAAAGTCAAAGAGATGAGGGTAATTCTTCCACATTTGGTCTTCTGGTTCCCAAGTAAACTCCGGTCCTCTTCGAGAGTTCCATCGAACTTTGACAATAGGTATTCGACTTTGCTTCAGTTGCTTGACCTCACGATCCATGATCTCGATTGGTTCTTCGACAAAGTGCAACTTTTTATCAACCTTAACCTCGTCTAACGGTATAACGAGTTCTTCATCGGATAAACACTTCTTCAGATTCGACACATGAAAAGTGTTATGAATCCCATACAGCTCTTGTGGTAGTTCAAGTTGGTATGCCACGGGTCCCACTCTAGATGTAATCTTGAATGGTCCGATATAACGAGGACTCAACTTCCCACGTTTTCCAAATCGTACAACACCTTTCCATGGTGATACCTTTAGCATAACCTTATCTCCCACGTTAAACTCCAATGGTTTTCTTCTCACATCCGCATAACTCTTCTGTCGGCTTCGAGCAGACAACAACCTATTCTTGATTTGCACAATCATATCCGTCGTCTCCCTAATCAAATCTGGTCCAGTGAGTTGGGCATCTCCAACCTCACTCCAGCTAACGGGTGATCTACATTTTCTCCCATACAGTGCTTCAAAAGGTGCAGCTTTAATACTCGCGTGATAACTGTTATTGTACGAGAATTCTGCCAAATGTAAGTGCTTATCCCAGCTACTTCCAAAGTCTATCACACAAGCACGTAGCATATCCTCCAAAGTTTGGATTGTTCTTTCGCTTTGCCCATCAGTTTGAGGATGATAGGTTGTGCTCATATCCAAATTGGTTCCTAATGACTTTTGAAGTGATCTCCAAAATCCAGAAGCAAAACGACTATCTCTATCAGAAATGATTGAAATAGGAACACCATGCTTGCACACGATTTCCTTCAGATAAATATCGGCGAGTTTCTCCAAACCGAACCTCTCGTTGATTGGAATAAAATGAGCGGATTTAGTTAAACGATCGATAATAACCCAAATTGCATAGAACCCAGACGGTGTCCTTGGGAGTTTTGTGATGAAGTCCATCGTAATTCGCTCCCATTTCCAGACTGGAATTTCAGGTTGGACAAGTAATCCTGACGGCTTCTGATATTCAGCTTTCACTTTTGCACATGTTAAGCATTTCGCGACGTATGTTGCAATATTAGCTTTCATATTCGGCCACCAGTATAACTTTTTCAAGTCTTGGTACATTTTGTCCGATCCAGGATGAATAGAGTACTTGGACTTATGAGATTCTAACATAATCAAGTCTCTCAGTCCACCATATAATGGTAACCAAATTCGACCTCTCAAACATTTGATACCATCGGCTTGCGTCTCAAATGTTTCACCGTCTCCTCTAAATCTTTCGGCTGCAATATTTTCCTTCTTGCACGCTTCGACTTGTGCGTTTCGAATCTGCTCAGGTAAGTCATTATGAACTGTCACTACCAAAGCACGCACTCGAATCGGTTTCTCCCTTTCCTTTCGACTTAACGCGTCAGCTACCACGTTCGCCTTTCCTGGATGATAACGAATTTCGCAGTCGTAATCACTCAAGAGTTCAACCCATCGACGTTGCCTCATATTCAGCTCCTTTTGATCCAGTATGTATTGTAGGCTTTTATGATCAGTGAATATTGTACACTTCGTACCATACAGATAATGTCTCCAAAGTCGCAGAGCAAAAACCACAGCGCCCAATTCCAAGTCATGGGTAGTGTAGTTCTCCTCATTCTTCCTTAATTGTATAGAGGCATATGCGATCACCTTTTCACGTTGCATGAGAACAGCACCGTATCCTCGAAGAGATGCATCGCAATATACAACAAAGTCTTCACTTCCTTCAGGTAACGATAAGATCGGCGCACTACAAAGTTTCATCTTCAAGGTGTGGAAAGCTTCTTCTTCATCATCGCCCCACACATACGGTTTATTCTTCTGAGTCAGCTTAGTTAATGGCTTTGATATCAAAGAGAATCCTTCAATAAACCTTCGGTAATAACCAGCCAAACCTAGAAATTGTCGCACTTCAGTTGGAGTAGTCGGAGCACTCCAATTCTTGATGGCTTCGATCTTTGCAGGATCAACATGTACTCCACTTTTATCAATCACATGTCTGAGAAATTGTACAGAATTAAGCCAAAAATCACACTTCGAGAATTTAGCGTACAACTTTTCGTTCTTTAACAAGTTCAAGATAATCCTTAAGTGTTCGGCATGCTCTTTATTGCTCTTGGAGTAGATTAGAATATCATCTATGAAAACGATCACGAATTTATCAAGATACGGCTTACAAATGCGATTCATTAAATCCATGAATACACCAGGTGCATTAGTCAAACCAAAAGGCATAACCAGAAACTCATAATGACCATAACGAGTTCTAAACGCCGTAATAGGAATATCTTCCTCACGTATGCGAAGTTGATGGTAACCAGAACGAAGATCAATCTTGGAGAAAACACGAGAACCTTGAAGTTGATCAAATAAATCATCAATTCTTGGAAGCGGATAACGATTCTTGATCGTCAGCTTATTCAGCTCTCGGTAATCAATACACATACGAAACGAACCATCTTTCTTCTTAACGAATAAGACAGGAGCTCCCCAAGGTGACGAACTCGGTCGTATAAAACCTTTATCAGATAGCTCTTGCAATTGCATAGATAACTCCTTCAGCTCGGATGGGGCTAAACGATATGGCGCACGAGCCACGGGTGCAGCACCAGGAATTAGGTCAATTTGGAATTCTACTTGCCTTGGAGGAGGAAGTCCAGGCAAATCTTCCGGAAACACTTCAGGAAAGTCACGGATAACAAGTACATCTTCAGCACGTTTCTCCTTCGATTCCTTCTCCACTACTTTAGCTAGGAATAACTCACAACCTCTTTCGATATACTTACGAGCCTTAATGCACGAAACGATTTTCAGTCGTGAATTACGTTGATCACCTTCGATAACCATGGTCTTGTCATCTAAGGGAATCCTAACTTTCTTTTCTCCACACAAGATAGAAGCGTTATACTTGGATAACCAATCCATTCCGATAATAATATCAAAACTTCCCAATTCGACAATCATCAAGTCTATCTTGAAAATACGGTTCAAGAGATTAAGAGAACATCCTAGGAGCGCACGATTGGTACTCACTAATTTACCATCAGCTAGTTCTACCTCATAACTCGCGTCTAATTCGATCGGTTTCATATCAATTAAGGTACTAAAACTTGTAGACACAAAGCTTTTGTCCGCACCAAAATCAAATAAAGCTGTAGCATAACGGTTGTTCAGTAAAAACGTACCAGTGACAACTTTTGGGTTTTGCTTCGCTTCGACTTCACCCAACTGATAAGCGTTTCCCTGGTTATCTCCACCACGTGCATTCTTTGGAGGTTGAGGGCATTGGTTCCTCATGTGACCTTTACCTTGGCAGTTAAAACACGTCACTCCCTTCTTTCCGGGTCCCCAACAGTCTTCAGTCTTGTGACCTAACTTGTTGCACTTCCCACACTTAGCACACTCACCAGTATGAGACTTCTTGCAGCATTGACATCTGGTTCCCTTATCAGCAGAGGTAGTTTCAGTCATCGCATTAACATTACCCCTCCTTCGGTTTTGATTCCTGCTGTGAGATTGACGGTTATCACCACGATCATCACTATCATTGTCAGCTCTTCTTTTGTTACCTTCAGAAACACCATCAGCCTTGTCTTGGATGATTTGACCCATTAGTTGGTAGGCCATACGAACAGCTTCATCAATATTGGCAGGTTTAGATGAGGTCACATCACCACGGATGTTGGTAGGTAAGCCTCGAATATACTGCTCTACCTTCAAGTATTCTAGGTTAACTTTGTTTGGACAAAGTAGAGCAAGTTCATGGAATCTGTTTGTGTATCCATCGATGTCAGTACCCTTTAGTCTCAGCTGATATAGTTCCTGTTCTAACCTCTGAATAACACTCCTTGGACAGAATTCCTCAGTCATCCACCTTCTTACTTCAACCCAAGGTGTAGCATAAGCAGCATCCATACCCATTGATGCCATTCTTCCATTCCACCAGGTTAATGCTCGCCCTTGAAGAGTAGCAGAGGCAAACATCACCTTATCTCCTTCCTCACTTCCACTAAATCGAAACACGGATTCCAATTTCTCAAACCATTGCATTAACCAAATAGCACCTTCAGTACCCTTAAAAGTTGGAGGTTTGCATTTCATGAATGAGGTATAATTGCACTTCTTGTTTTCAGGAATCACTGGTCTATCAGCATTACCAGTTCCAGCACCAGCATTGCCAGCTCCCGTATTATCGGCTCTAGTGTTACCAGCTCCAGTAGTGCCAGTTCCAGTGTTGCCAGCTCCAGTATCGCCAGCTCCACCAGATCCATCAGCTCCACCGGATCCACCAGCTCTACCAGACCCACCAGATCCACCAGCTCCACCAGATCCACCGGCTCCATTATTCAAATTTGCCATAAATGCGTTCATAGAGACCTGGAATTGATCAGCTACTATAGCACGTAACTGAGTCTCAGTCAACTGTTTTGGCAGCATGATCCTGTTACACAATTCACATCAAAATGAGTATTCATTCAACGCTTGTGATAACAAAACATGAATAACATAAAATAAGAATAGATAGATGAAAAGAACAAGAATGTATGATAGAATAAAGAATAGAATTTAGACAAGGAATGAAGATTCACGAGGAATGAGTCAAAAGACAGGGATTTCTATTGTGACAATCAGCGTCGTTTGTAAATCACGTATTAGTATTATAATAATCAAATAATAAACATTAATAAATAAATTTATTTTCATTATGCTTTAAGCATAATTAATAATTAAATATGTATAACATATATATACTTTTCTTATTCTCGTCCATTGGCAACTCGGAGGTTTCGCTTGCAGATGTTATAGTCAAAAGATTTCAAAATTTTATTTTTGGAAAATCTTTTCATTCTCTATAACTTGAGCTCTGATGCCAATCTGTAACACCCCAAAATTTCGGGTGATAGCAGCGGAAAGGTCATTGGGTGTTACTGTCATGGTTCAACTTCAATATCATAGAAAACGCCTCAAAATGAGTCGTTTTGTTAAAACATACATCCATTCAACATTTTAAAGATAAAACAGTTCACACACGGTCCTAAATAGTTTTAAAGTTTACACAACCAACCAAAAGATAAAAGTTTCTTAGAATGGACATAGTTTAGAAAAGCGGGCCAAAACATTTTAATTAAGCAAGCTACATGAAACCGCCTCCCTTGAGTGCCTTCTTCATGGACCTGAGATAAAACATGTTATAAAGTCAACAAAATGTTGAGTGAATCTATAGAGTTTAAAATTTAATAAACGAACACAAGTATTCTGAATAAACCTTCCGTGGTTGACAATCATGTGGATCAGACATAATTATCGTTGTTATTTCATAAGTCTCGTGAAATTGAACGTTAACATATATTATTTCAGCCCAACACACCTAGCCAAGTGCGTATATTTCTCTTATACAATTGCATCCGATGTTTCATTACTGGTGCATCACAACACCACGCGATAGCTAGTCGCGACCGGACTGGGTGTCACCCCGATAGATCTATCCATAGTATTAGCGTTCCTTTCGATTAACAATTCACGATTCATGGGTCTTTTCAGGCTAAACAAACTTGTATAACAACTTTCATCTAAGCATGCAATCGGGTCCTTTGTGTTCAATTTTTAAAAGAAAGAGGGTTTACCACAACTTCTCGTTGTACCCTTCATTTATAATAAATGCTTTTCCAATAATAAGGGTTTCCACAACTTCTCGTTGTACCCCTTTTATTTTAATAAAACAAGCATGTTATCCCCCTTGCGGGTTTTATAAAATAAGTAAACATGTTAAAGCGAGGCTATAGACTCACCTTGGTACGATAGTAGTAATGTGACGATTGCCGACGATTTGTGATGCCCGTTAAACACGAAGACCGCAACCTACCAAATAAGGCGCGTTCATTAATAAACGACTCAAGTATAAATAATACTTAAATAATACGAAACTCAATTTCATATAACCACGAAAATCCCGAAAAATTTAAAAATATAAGTGTACTTCTATACCCTTTTTATTCAACACTATCCTTTTAAACACTTGCACTCTCGACATTGACCCGTCATAAGACGCCAAGTCAACGCAAGTCAAACCATCATTTTATTTCTCTCGGACCAGTAACTAAGTCATTTATATAATGACTTAACACTTGAGTAAGTCACCATGTCCAATAGTGAATACTCAACTCACGCCATACAAGTATTGAACTACGTGTCCAAAATAACAATCAGCATGTACACTCCAAATGTACACACCAATCTAACCTATCTAGACTTGTCCGATTTCGACGAAACTTGGTGACAAACTCACACATAATATGACTAAGACTCAATTTAAATTTCATTCAAAAATATTACTACTAAGACCTTCTGCCCGACACACCTTCGTGTTACAAAAACCGGACAGTTTTACGCCTTTGACTTGTAAAACCATTTCAACTTATCTAAACAATTTCGTTTGCAAAACCGACACTCTGGTTTGAAAATAGACTCATGACCTGAGGTTTATCAACTTATAACAGCCCTTGAACATTTTTAAAACTCATTCTATAGTCCCCGAT
Source organism: Glebionis coronaria (assembly GCA_025667525.1). NCBI lineage: Eukaryota > Viridiplantae > Streptophyta > Magnoliopsida > Asterales > Asteraceae > Glebionis > Glebionis coronaria. The sequence continues at coordinate 169,503,930 of CM046882.1, read as the reverse complement.
ATTCGATCCAAATATCGACAACAATTTTCGGATTGTGCCGATACCCGTCTCCCGGTACACAAATACTAAAAGTAGCATAACTTTTCGCTCGTAATGAGTTAGAAGCTCTACTTTAGCTCAAATCGAAGCTGAAAGAATTCTCTACAACTCTATCTTATTAGTTTACCTAGTTTATTACAGTAAGTATTTCAAAAATAGCCTTAAAGTTACTGCCTAAAATTGACCATGTAAAAATCATACCAAAAGAAACTTTCAACCCATTCCAACAATTCCTATGGTCCTAATATCATCCTAATATCATACTAACACATCTAACTAACTCATAACACCCTCAAATTTAATCTCACAAAAATTAAATTAATAAAAACGTTACATGCAACAACAACCCACTACTAATATAATAATATTAACAACATCCATCACCATAAAAATGGATCAAACATGATGTTCTTCATCAAAAATTGAAAATAAAAATTAAGTTGATGCATGTGGGAAAAATTTATACCAATAGGAAGCTCTTTAAATTTCCAAGATGGGTCTTGTCTTAGATTCTTTTGATTCAAAGTAAAAATTGAACAAATTTGATGAATGTATATGGGGGGGGGGGGGTGGACGGCTAGAATATGAACAAGAGAGAGAGAGATGAGATTTTTTTTTGTTAAAATGAATATTTAAATAAAGATGGTTAGTGGAAATGTTTAAATAGTCCAAAGGTAGGGTAGTTTTTGTCATAAATGCATTCTTTTGGTCCAAAAATACAAGTAAATAGTTTACAAGGTAGAAAATGTAAATTGTACAATTTAAAAATATTTACGGGGCTCGGGTTTCGTAAAAATACTTTTCGAAAGTTAAAACGCTTCGTAAAAATAATAATAAAGCTTCGACACGACTTAAAACGCAATTAAATCGAAAACGTCGAAAATATACAATATCGAGACAATCGATAATAAAACGTAATTTTTTGGGCATCCGTCGGTATCACGATCACTAATAGTTATCGTCATTCGTTAAAACGTAAAATACGAGAAATAAAGTTTAAATATAATAAAAATCATTTTTATGATTATTTGAGAATATAATATCGATACCTAACATATTCCTTGTCGATTTTCATCTAATTGACATTTTTACGCTAGTTTCAAGTCATAACCTTCTCGGTTAGTCGATAATTTAAAATTCTCATTAAAGCAAACACGTAATACGTAATAGTCGAGATTAAAATAACGACCTGAAATTGACAGATTGCCACACTTATCCTCTTAACGGGAAATTCATTTTTCTCGGTCATGAGCTTGTATTAAAACATTCCAAGTTTTAAGCTCAGAAAGGAAAGTCCATCTTTTAAATAAGATAACTTTTCCTCATAACGGGAAATTCATCTTTCTCGGTCATGAGCTTTACATTAAAACATTCAAAGTTTTTCAAGCTCATGAAAACGACTCCCAAGTAAATGTCAACTTAGGACTCGTTCTTCAGTTAAAAGTAAAGTTTATCGCCGATGGTAACTTATCCTTAACAACGGAAAGTTTACCACTTCTCGGACTTGAGCTTGTATTTGTAAGATATTAAACATCTTAAGCTCAAGTAATTGGTTTTCAAAACATTGAACACAATTTTCTAGAATTTCTCAAAATGTTTTTCTAAATCTTTCAAAATTGTGTGTTCAAAAAATGTTTTGCTGAAAAGAGCATGTCTTCTGGAATCTATAATATTTACGATACTAGAAATGTCATTCAATAATGACACGGGGTTGTAAATAAAGTTCGAGCAGAAGTTCAAATCTTTTAAAACATGCTCAAAATGGCTTGCTATTATTTTCGATAGTAACCTACTTTTCATACTCAAGTCAAGCATTTCAACGGAAAGCTTTGACTCAACAACGAGAATTAATTTTCTCGGGCATGGTTTACTTTATAACCATGTAAGGGATTGTTTTTACGTAATAAGCTTTGACTTCATCATTTTTCTTCAATCTTTATTTTGGATTTTGATATACAATGATTCACCTCCTTTTAGGACTTGGATGTATTTATCCTTATACCTTGTTAGGGTCTTTTTGGATAGACTTTCTCCATGATCTTTAGGGGAGTAATTGCTTTTCGTCGGGTGTCTCGATCCTTCATATTGATTTTGGAACAATGATTCTTCACATCATCTTGGATCTTTAGCAACAAAATAGAGCTCCTCATGCCTTGTTAGGGCCTTTTTAGAACTTCACCAATCTTCGCGTCCCGCTTCAATAAGTTATGCCTTGGCTATGAACTCTATTCAACCACGAGAAACTTTTAAACGATCTTGGGCTAGAAGCTAAGTAACCTTTCAAATCGTACGACCTTACTTATTGCAATTAATTTATTCCTAATGCATTGATCTTATGGGATAAAAAGACACAATTAAAAACATATGAGTTTTTGAAAGAACATTTTCATGTTCTACGTTTAGCATGATCACTTGTCTAACTCTATCACTTCTCGTTCTTCACTATTTAAAGACCTCTAATTAAAGAGACTCGTGAATACCTGGGGTACTTTTGTGTTTAGCCATTTTTTTTTGTTTTTTCAAAATTTATTCATTTTCCCTTGTTAATTTAGTTAAAATAGAACTTTTAGAAAAGAAATTTTATTTTTCTTATTTTTCTTATTATTTTTTATCATTATTTTAGTTAAAAATTAGTTTTTAGCCTTTAAAAAATAGAAAAAATAGTTTTTAAAAATCTAGGAAAAATACTTTTTAGCTTTTAATTAATATAAGTAAGATATTAGCTTGATAAAATATAATTTTGGACTTTTTGTTGATTATATTTAATTTCAGGGCTTTAATTAGCATTTAAAATTAAATATTTAATTAATAATAAGTTTTAAAATTTATTTATTGAATTTTTATTCTTATTTATATTATTGTAGACTTAATTTCGATTTTTAATTTATTTTTAGATCAAAATTTTAATTTCGTCACGTTTTACGTTTTACGTATACGTTTAATTCTAGTCGTAGTCTAATATAAATTAATTAAAAAGGTTTTACAAAATTTGGTTTTCACTTTTGTTTTAATTAGACTTTTTTAACTTAGATTTAAAATTTGGTGATTTTAGTTGAGTTTAATTTTTCGTCGAATTTTACCACCTCGCGTTTTTTACGTCGTAGTGTAATTTTTAGCGTAATTCGTCTCCATTTTGTTTTCTTTCTTTCTTTCCAAAAACGTAATCACTTGACTAAATAACGTCTATAATTGTTGGCTAAACACCATACCTCCTCGAGAACGAATTCGATTGTTGGTATTTGCGTTTTTTCAAAAACGTAATTACTAATACTTACCAACGACTTTTTGTTGCTTTGTTTTTCACTAAAAATAAAGTATATACAAAAATTACTACATATCATTTTGGTGACACCGCCGGGGAGAATGGTCGTGATTAATTTGAACCATTTTGTTTTTAATATGTAACCATAAATAGTATTTGTGTTAAATAGAAATCTATTAACACGTATTATCGGTTTTTCGTTTTTTCTTGTGAAATATTATTACTATATTGTATATGTATCACAATTAATCCAAAATATCTCCAAAAGTGTGAAAGCACAACCTTAATTCGGATTTGATCTCTTAATTATTGTATTCGAGTCTCAAACAAAAAGAAAAAGGCAAAAATAGATAAATACTTTCTATTAGCTCAATTTTGAAAAATACGAACTTTAAGGTGAATAGATAGGCAACGTGCTATAAAAGGCCGTTAAAGGGAAGTTAGGTACTTAAGTGCTTCGCGCCACCTCATTCCCCCCGTTCAATTGTGAGTATTTGATCTTGAAGGCTTAATACAAGAGATTTTGTATATAAAAAGTTATCGTCTCGTCTCGATTCAAATTGACTATGGTTGATCGTGTGACTCAGTTGTTCTTGCTAGAAAATAAAGAAATATGATTATCTATATTAAACTAAAGTAAAACTGAAAATGAAAATATCGTTGAGTAAAAATGGAAGCTTTAAAATTTAAACTAAAAATTAAGACTTAAAAAATAAATGACGAGAAATTAAAATTTTTTAAGTAAATTTGAAAACTTTATAAAAATGCAAACTTGAAATAAATCTAAGATAAAACAATTAAAATAACACTTAAGAAAATTGGCGAGAAAAATAACAATTAAAAATAAGTCGGGAAACTAAAACTGGATCTAAATCGGAATGTCTAAATCTTAACCTAATTCGGAATGTGTGTTCAACACACAATCCGGAATCCAAGAAATCACCTTAATCCAGAATGCAAGTTTGTCACTCAATCCGGAATCCAAGTTTGGACCTAATCCGGAATCTGGAATTCATACACAATTCGGGATCCATGTACTTAAGGTAATTCGAAATGTAGAACCAGCACTCGGTTCGGAATATGGTAATTCTAGACCTAATCCGGAATCCGTATATTGGACTCAATCCGGAATCCACCACTTCAGACCTAATTCGGAAAGGAGTTTAAGGAGCTAATCCAGAACAATAGTTAACAAGTAATTCGGAATCCAGGGTTTAGCACTTAATCCAGAATGTATCTCCTTGACATAATCCGGAATCTGACACTCACACACAAGTCGGAATAATTGTTCTACACGTAATTCGGGAAAATGAATCTACACCTAATTCGGGATATGAGACTTGTACTTAATTCGGGAAAAAGGGGTTTAGGAACCCGGATTAATAACAAATAAGCTAAAAAGGAAAATAAGCTAAAAACTAATAAGCACTTATCTAAAAATTAACCAAATCAACTTTAAAAAAAGAAAATAAGCTAAAATTTAAAAACTTTTAAAAACACTAAATAATCTAAAAATTTAAAATCAACTTTTTATAAAACAACTTTTAAAACACTTAATTCAAATTAAGCAAAATAACACAATAAGCACTAAACACAATAAGCTATAAAAATCAAACACATGAAAATCAATAAGCACAATCAAACAAACACATCAATAAAGCAATAAGTATAAAGATTAAGCAAACTACATGATTATCAAAATTAAACAAGATTAAAAATAAAGAAAGGTAGAATGAGAATGATTTATGAAAATCTTGATTAAGATTAAGATTAAAGATTCAATACAAGATTAATGAAAAAGCTTAAAACATGAAAGAAAAGCTAGAGAGAGGAAGTAATATTAAGCTACTCCTAATTACCTTACAAAATTAAAACTAAAATCTACTATTTAAATACTCCCCTTAAATGGAGTGTTTAAGGACTATATATAGGAGGAGGAAAATGTTTGATGCTTTCTTCTTTCTTCTCGACTTTTCGACTTTTAAATTCTTCGTCTTTCTCGACGTTGTCTCGGGATTTGTCGATATAAATTGAACTCGTCTTATAATTTTCTTCTTTTATTAGACTTGGTTCTTCGACTTCATTAAACTTCCGTCTTTAGACTTTTTCTTCGATAAATCTTCAGAAGAGGCCTTGGACTTCCGTTCTTTTTGCACTCTTGATCTTTTGACTTCGTCTTTTGTCCTTTTCTTCGATAAAAGCCCGTGAAAGCCCATGTTATCTTCCCTGTTCACATTTTGGTCCTAAATCACAACAAAAATAAAAACCACGCATAATTCCGACTTTTACGACATTAAATTCACGTTTAGGCTTGGTTATTATTATAATTAAGTGGTACAAGGATGAGTGTTTACACACCTATCAAATCTCCTACACTTGACCATTGCAATGCCCTCATGCAATGCATTAATTACAAAGCAAGATTCACATTTTCCATCATAATTAACCCACCTTAGCCTTTATTAAACACAAGAAATTAATGAAACTAAAAATATAGAAAATTACAAAATACTTGAAGGGAGAAAAAGTAAAGAGATCAAAGACTTACATTAGGGCTTTGGATGTCATGAATGTTTATCACCCTCAAGTTTCACATTCCCCATATCAAGCTTAAAAACGAGATCATTGTTATTATAAGTTACCAAGCTAACACAAACTCATGTGGCTCATTTATTCGCTTAGACTCCCTTATTCCTAGGTGTATCACTTATATTTTATCGTTGTTTTGAATGATCACGAGGATGCATTGTTGACTTATTTCGATAGTTATTTAGGCTGAAAATAAAGTAGGACGATTTAATCAATAGTTAGCTAAAGGTCAAAATCTTTTAAAACTGCTTATCGATACCTCATAAAGTTCATATCTTGGCATAACTCGCTTCACGATTTGAGATCTTTCTCGGATCGATATTTGGCATTGACTTCATACTTCAAATCTTGAGAGACGTTCATGAAATAATGGTCTTCTCTTCTTAATCGGAATTTCTTCACTTGAAGTTTTGAGAGATTCTTCATACTTGGACCATGACTTCTTCATTTTTCTCCAATGTTTATTTGGGATTTTGATATATAACGATCCGCCTCCTTTTAGGACTTGGATCTATTTATCCTCATACCTTGCTAGGGTCTTTTCGGATAGACTTCTCCATGATCTTTAGGGGAGTATTTTCTTTTCGTCGTGTGTCTTGATCCTTCATATTGATTTTTGATAAATGATTCTTCACATCACTTTGGATCTTTCGCAAAAAAATGTAGCCCTCATGCCTTGTTAGGGCCTTTTCGGACTCGCCAATCTTTGCATCCCGCTTCAATAAGTTATGCCTTGGCTATGAACTCTAATTAATACCGAGCAACTTTTAAACGATCTTGTGCTAGAAGCTAAGTTACTTTTCAAATCGCACGACCTTATTTATTGCAATTATATTTATTATCAAGTGATGGGAGAAGAAGCTCATAATTAACTCACATAAATTCATGAAAGAATACCAAACTTATAATTGACTCTATCATCTCTCGTTCTCCACAATTTAAAATCTCAAGGAATGAGACTCGTGGATGCTTAGCCAATTAAATTAAAGTTTCGGGTTTTCAAGTCATCTATAGGATGTTGCAACTTCTTAGACTTTTTCAAGTTTAGAATTCGCATTTTAAAGTTCCCTTGATAAACGACTTTCTAGGATCAATTATAGGAACTTGCGAAAAGTTCTTGTTCTTAACTCGTACGAGTTAAGACTTTCGCGTTTTAAAGTTCCCTATATAAAAGCCTAGCAAAACTTGATTTAAACACGTTAAGGATACTAGCTAGAGTAAACTTGGATAAGTAAACTCGGGTTAAGTCAAAAGATTCACGTAATATATCAAAGACATCTAAACTTATTAAAACCATTTTATTAAAATTTATTCTAATGAAAGAGAATTAACGATAACAAAGGAAAATACTAATAGGCCAAAATAGATCAAAAATTTTGAAAAATGTCGAAAAATCAATTTTCCGGTTAAAATGAGGACAAATAGAAGGAAAAGCCCACTTAACTTCGATAGAAGTCCCACTACACTTAATATAAACATTGTCCTCAATGTTTAAGCATGTGGGAGTAAAATCCCCTACACTTAGGACAATGTGCACGTTGTTTAAATCTTGCTAAGGAAGAGACAACTAAAGTGATTCCTATTTTAATATTGAAGAATATAAAATAGTGAATCAAAAGAGTTTAGGATAGAACCGGGAAGACGGGTACACGGAATCACGGATCGTCAAAAGTCATCAAGAATGGATCTTTGATAGCTCGAATCCCTGCATATGATAAGAAAGAAAACAACAAATACATACGAGGGTCTCCCTTCACTTATTATAAAAACGGATAAAAAGGATAGATACTCGGGTTGCCTCCCGAGAAGTGCTTGTTTTTGTTCACCGAGTCGTGAGCCTGACTCGACCTTGATTAGAATGGTAAGAACCTTGAAAAACATCCACCAGGGTCATATAAATGGTTTTCGTCCAACAAATAGCACAAGCTTAAGGTGAACAAGACAAGCCAAAGAAGAGTAGGCGAGGTTCCCTCAAGCAGTTGTTGAGCACGGTGGTAGAAAGTGTGATGAAGTGAAAGCATAGCTCCATAATTTCCAAAAGTCTTTCCTTTTATTTCATCAGATGGATACTGAGATGGCTTAAAAATTACGATACCCAAATCGAACACCTTTTCCTTTAGGGGAAAATAAGACTCAGGCTTAGTAGAATTTGAAGAAGATCCGCTCATAAATCACACAATCTCATCCGACGAAGGTGGATAGAGAGGTGTCAAAACATAAGTACTGTGGATGTCGGTGTCTTCCGGTTTCTTCTCCTTTGCAACAGGTTTCTTAATATCCGAAGGAGGATAAATACCAAAATCAAAGTCCAAAGGAGGAGAATCATGCTCATTGGGGAAGTATGTATTGAGAAAAGTAGCAAAATGTTCCTCAAATGAGTAGTCATCCAAAGTAGGATCAAGCATTGCTGGTGGAGGATCTTCATCAAAAATAGGAGCAAGGTGATCATGTGAAGAATCACTCGAAAGAGTATCAACATCATCAAAATCATCATAAGTTGGCATGTCTTTATACTCTGAAACAAAATCATCATAATCATCCCCATCGGAACTAGAATCATCATCATAATCATCATAGATCGGTGGAGAATCATAAATTGGTGGGAGATTCAAATTGGATAGAGAATCATCAGAATCATCCACATCTTCTTGGAAAAGTGGATTATCATAGCAAGAATCGAAAAGAGGATTATCATATACAACAAAATCATCAAGCTTTATACTTTCCAAAGTAGTAGTAAGCTCTTCTTGAAGCACATTAATCATTTTAACTGATTCTTTTCCATTTGATTTACTTGTAATCTTCCCCATCTTAAAAACATGGGCATCATTCCCCACCATTAGAATGAGTTCACCTTCGGCAACATCGACTAAAGTTTTTCCGGTTCTCAAGAATGGCCGTCCAAGTATTAACGGAATACGAGGGTCCATTTCATAATCAACAACAACACAATCGACCGGAAAAGTGAAGGTACCAACTTTAACGAAAACATCTTCGGCAATACCAACGGGGTAAGCGAGAGTTTGATTTGCTAGCTCAAGAGTCATATTTGTAGGTGTAAGGTCGGGTAATGATAAATTTTTCCAAACACTTAACGGCATCAAATTAATACTTGCCCCGAGATCGGCTAAGGCAATAAATTCTTCAACTTTGTTAAAAATGTAAGGTAGCACAAACCGACCGGGATCTCCAAGTTTTTCAGGAAGTTCTTTAAGAAGGAATGTAGAACAGTTCTCATTCAATCGAGTGTTAATAAACTCATCCATCTTTTCCTTCTTATTAAGCAATTCCTTGAATGCTTTCACAAATTTCGGCATTTGGACAAGTGCTTCAACGAGGCTAATGTTAAAGTTCATTTGTGTAATCATCTTCAAAAAGGAAGTAACTTGAGCATCCTGTTTAGTGAGAAATTTGCACTTGTATAACCGAGAAGGATAAGGGATATTGGCTTTAGGTGGTGTAGGTGTAGAAGATGAAGGTTGAGATGTTGAAGGTTGAGAAGTAGAAGGTTTAGAGGTGGAAGGTGGGGTTGGTGAAGGGTTTTTCTTGGGTACTTCTTCCATAAGAGGTGGAGACGGTAATGTAGAACTAATACTCGGAGTGGAAGTAGGAGGGATAATTGGAGGTGGAGGAGGTGTAGTTGGAGTAACTTGGGGAGGGATAGAAGGTCCTACTAGAGTTGCTCCACTACGTGTAGTAATAGCACTCACATTAGCTATAGGGTTTGTTTCGGTTGTAGAAGGAAGAGCACCTTGGGGACGAAGGGTTTGAAACATTTGAACGAATTTCCTATCCGTGGATTCTTGCATTTCCTTCATGGTTTTCTCATGTCGGTTAACTTTTGTAGAATCAAGTCCATGTGCGGATGAGGTAAATTGATCCCTTGTTGTTGAAAACCTTGGTTTGGGTATTGGTTATATGGTTGAAAACCTTGAACATTGAAACCTTGGTTTTGAAAGCCTTGGTTTTGCATTGGATAAGCTCCTTGATTTGCATTGTAGCCCCTCACATTAGCAATTTGTTGAGCATTTGCTCTTGGTGGCCCTTGGTTGTTATGGGTGGGTGGGTGAGGTCTTTGTTGAAAACCGGGTTGAGCCAAGTAATTTGTCGAGTTGTAAGACAAGTGATTAACATCGACATTAGGCTTGAAATGAACTCTCTCGGTGTTGTTGTAAGCATACACTTCCCCGTGAGATTGATCATAAGCTTTATCACAATTAGCATAAGAGTATGGCCCACAACAAGTTTCACAAGTAATATTTAGAGCATGGGCATGTTGATTAGGAGGGTGATCTCTTAGAACAAGTTGCTTTACAGCTGAAGTAAGTTCCATAAGATGATTGGTCAACTCACTCTCACTGGCACTAGCCATAGTAGCCCTAACACTCTTAGTTTGGACTTTGGCCTTTTTTTCAATAATTGCCCAAGCTTCATTCATAGTTTTGACAAGAATATTACCCCTCAAATCACTATTTAGTTAATCTTGGTCACTCAAATTTAATCCATTATAAAAAGTATTAATTTGATGTACATTTGTAAAACCATGTTGTGGACACTTTCTTAAAAGTTCCTTAAAACGATCCCAAGATTCACTAAACGTCTCACCGTACTTTTGTTCAAAGTTGATAATGTCATTCCGATAAGCGGTAGTACGTGAGGGTGGGATAAAGTAATTGATAAACTTTGTCTCAAGGTCCGTCCATGTGACAGTACTCTGGGGTGGTTCCTTATCAAGCCAAGTCCGGGCTTGTCCCTCAAGGGAGAAAGAAAAGAGGAGCAAACAAATTGCCTCTTGTGAAACCCCATTGTATTTAGCAGTATTGGATAAGTGTACGAACCATTTATGTGATCGTGTGGATCATCATGAGTGCGGCCTAAGAAAGGTGTTGTGGAAACCATTTGAATGAAACCGGACTTGAGCTCGAAGTTGTTGGCGTCAATAGCCGGCACCACAATCGCATCATCGTTGCCTTCGACGTGTGATTGCAAGAGCTCGATCATTGGATGGTTCTCGATTGTGTTGACAACGAGAGGCTCTACAACAGGAGGATCAATAGTAGCGGCTTCAATGGACTTCCTTTTGCGTGAACGAGTACGCATACACCTACAAAAGAAAAACAATAGAAAAGAAAATAGAAGAAATAAAGTTAACGTGAAAAGAAAATATTTTTGGTGCAAAATCTTTGAAAAAGATATGCTTTTTATGATTTTTTAAATGTTTTAGAATTTTTGAAGTTTTCAATTTTTATGGATTTTTGAAAAATTTTTGTTGGGAATTATTTGTTAAGTGTCAATGTAACACCCCCACAATTGCTATGCGCAGCGGAACTACAACAATGGGTGCTACACAGTATTCATTGCACACAAGATATATCAAACGACGCTAAAAAGACGTCAACTTAAAACTTGAAATTTAAAATTGTTAGATGATACATGTCCACAGTTTTTCCAACCCCAATTTGGTACACAGAGTTTAGCGTTTTCGGTCCCCATGAATCTCAACCCAAAAACTTCAGTTTTACAACAACATAACATTTAAACTTAAAATGTTTAAGTAGAAAAAGGAGGGAAAAACAATCGGACTCCAAGCCGTACACACAACATCCATCCCATGCATGCTCCATCCTACACCTCAGCGGTTACCTGAAACACATGCCAAAATTTTGGTCAACGAAAACGTTGAGTGGAATTCATAGGTTTTACAATCCATTTGAACGTATATATAATAAAAACCATTCGTGATCATTTATAGTCTTGTCGATCAAACAAACTATAATCAGGATACTGACAATTGTGTTTAAGCTCATGACACTAATCCGTTAACTCAATCACCCGCGTAATAAATACCGGCGTGATTCAGATGAAACCAGTCGGTAGTTCGAGGGATGATCACTGACGATGTTACGGATGCCCGGTTAAATCAACACCTATCACAAATAACGCGTAATGAGTAATCTCATTTAAATACTTTACGGTACTGTATAAAATACATATATACTAATCACTTAGGACAAGTATAACTCACGCCAAAAACAAAAACAACAAGCATCACTCATTTTATTCCATTCGTTCTCATTACTTATGTTGTTCATTTTTACTCATTCTCGCCGGTACTCGACTAAAGTACGGGCTGTTTTACCTTATTTAACCACACTTATAAAATTTGACAAAATTTCCAAAAATCCTATAAGACCTGTAGATAACATGTTTTTATGCCCAATAAAAGTTTTTACTTTTACGACCCGTTACGCAACTCTTTTCCACGACTACATTTTACGGGCTGAAATTGCGCTTCGACCAATTTTGACCTCTTTGACCTATATGAAAAATACCTTTGACTTCGTTGACTCCTAAGTCAACATATAGACCCATTTACACAGGTTTGGGACCAAATTTTGACCCTCGACCATTTACCAATTTATACTTGTGACCCTCGGGATTTGACTAAAACTTTGCACAAATTCGGATTATGAAAGTCCTCGTCTCCCGGTACTCGATCTTTAAAATGTCATAACTTTTAGCTCGTTTTGAGTCACGGGCTCTACCTTATACCAAATTAAAGCTAGGAAGACCCTCTATAACTACATTTAGTTTTCAAGACCTGGAAAAAAAATAATTTTTGTGAAATGGACCTAATGTTTCTGCCTAAAAATGACCATACCAAAAACGCACTTAGACTCGATTCCAAGCCTTCTAACCACCACTAAACATCATCCTAAGCCTTCCCAAACATATCCTAACACCAAATTTCAGTCCTACCCCTATTGATCAACCAATCTCAAAATCAAAAATTCAAAGAAATGTACATGCAACTAATTAAACCTATGTAAAACATCCTAAAACAATGAACCAAACACAATAATAACATTCAAAATCAACAACCACCATGGCTCCCCAAACACCCCCATTGCCGTGGGGTTTGGGTGACCCAATCACCACAACCAAATTGATTTTGGTGGGTTTTCTTGGTGTTTATGCATCCATTACTCATAAAATCAACATGCATTAGCACATTTAGCCACAAAAACGAATTTGGATCATTTTGAAAAATCTTGGAAAATTTTTGTTAGTGCATGTGGGATTTGAGCACATGAAAATGTGGGGAATGACCAAATTAGATGTGGTCTAACCTTGGTTTTTAGGAAAATCAAGTGGAAAAAGATTTTTGGTGGATTTCTTGGTGTGTTGGGGGTGTCCGTCGGCTTTAGAGAGAAAGGAGGGAGAGAGAGTTTGATTTTTGGTGAAAGTTGTGTATGTGTTTGTGTTTGTGTGATTTTTGCCCTTTTTGGTGGGTTGGGAGGGGCCTTTTTGCAATTTTTAACTTCTTTTGGCCTCAAAGGGAAAACGTCCTCAAAACTTTGCGGGTTCGACCCATTTGTCAATTTTGAAAATTTTACGGGAGTCGGAAATCTTCCCGAACGCTCCAAAATATTTTTGGGATACTTTAAATGTACTCGGAAGGCTATAAAACTCACCCGACTCAACTTAACACGAACCGTAAATAAAATTCTCGAAAAATTACATTATTGATAAATCGTCAAAAATTATATAAAATTGGGCATCCCTCGGGATCGTAATCGTCATCGTCCTTCTTAAAACGTCTATCGTAAAAATTATAACCTCGAACATCGGCTTTAACCAAAATACTTATAAGTATAGAAATTAAAATTTATTAAAAATTTCAAAAATTAGCGTAATTCAGGGTATCGTTAATGACCTCGATTCTAGGGTGTCACATCCACCCCTCCTTAAAGAGAGCGACGTCCCGGCGCTCGCCTCTTCTTGCACTCACATTTCGTCTTACTGGAACAGATGAGGATACCTTTCCTTGAAAAAGTCCTCACGTTCCCAGGTGTATTCCGGTCCACGCTTAGAATTCCATCGGACCTTCACGATAGGAATCCTACTACGCTTCAACCGCTTGACCTCCCGGTCCATAATTTCCACAGGTTCTTCCACAAAGTGCATTTTGTCGTCTAGTCGAATCTCGTCCAAAGGAATCACCAATTCCTTATCCGCCAAACTCTTCTTCAGGTTCGATACGTGAAACGTGTCATGAATAGCACTAAGCTCGGTCGGCAATTCTAACTTGTACGCTACTGGTCCAATTCGTTCAACGATCTTAAACGGTCCAATATACCTCGGACTCAACTTTCCTTTCTTTCCAAAACGAATTACACCCTTCCACGACGATACCTTGAGCATAACCATATCTCCAACTGCAAACTCCAACGGTTTCCTTCGGTTATCGGCATAACTCTTCTGTCGGCTTCTCGCAGCAAGTAGTCGGTTCTTGATCTGCACGATCTTCTCTGTCGTTTCTAAAACCATTTCGGGTCCAGTCAATTGACTTTCCCCTACTTCACTCCAACACACAGGCGATCTACACTTCCTTCCATACAATGCTTCGAACGGTGCCGCTTTGATACTCGCATGATAACTATTATTGTACGAAAATTCCACCAGAGGCAAGTGGCGTTCCCAACTTCCTCCAAAATCAATTACGCATGCTCGGAGCATGTCCTCCATCGTTTGAATCGTTCGTTCACTCTGGCCGTCAGTCTCCGGGTGATAAGCCGTGCTTAAACTCAGTTCAGTGCCCATCGCACGTTGAAGCGATTTCCAAAATTCCGACGTAAATCTACTATCGCGATCCGAAATGATCGATAACGGCACTCCATGTCTACAGACGATCTCCTTCACGTACACGCTGGCGAGTTTTTCCATGCTGTCCGTCTTCTTCATAGGTAAGAAATGAGCAGATTTCGTCAACCTATCCACAATTACCCATATCATATCGCATCCACTAGGAGTCCTAGGTAAACCCGTCACGAAATCCATTGCGATTTTCTCCCATTTCCATTCTGGGATCTCCGGTTGTACCAACAATCCAGATGGTTTCTTATGTTCTGCCTGAACCTTCGCGCAAGTCAAACACTTACTAACGTAACGAGCAATATCTGCCTTCATATTTGGCCACCAATAGACTTTCTTCAGGTCGTGGTACATCTTATCCGATCCAGGATGTATCGAATACTTCGACTTATGCGACTCATTCATAACCAATTCTCGAACTCCAGGCTTTCCTTCCTCAGATGAACACAATGGTAACCAAATCCGATTCTCAAAATATCTTAGTCCGTCTGACCTAATCACGAAAAGAGGTTTCAACATTCGTCCCAAGTTTTCGGCTTCAACATTCCCTTTCATTAATCCTTTCTCCTGAGCCTTCAGTATGGTTTCGGTTAAGTCAACGCTCTCAGTCATCACTAAAGCTCTAACCCTCAAAGGTTTCTCCCGTTCCTTCCTACTTAGTGCATCCGCTACAACATTCGCCTTTCCAGGGTGGTAGCGAATTTCACAGTCGTAATCACTTAGTAGTTCAACCCATCGTCTTTGTCGCATATTCAACTCCTTTTGATCTAAAATGTGCTGCAAACTCTTGTGATCAGTGAATACAACACACTTTGTCCCATACAGATAGTGTCTCCACAGCTTTAACGCAAAAACTACCGCTCCTAATTCCAAATCGTGCGTCGTGTAGTTCTCCTCATTTTTCCTCAGTTGCCTCGACGCGTAAGCTATCACCTTTTCACGTTGCATTAATACCGCTCCATAACCCTTACGAGACGCATCACAATACACTACGAAGTCTTCGGTTCCTTCAGGCAATGATAAAATCGGTGCGGAACATAACTTATCCTTGAGCGTTTCGAAAGCAAGCTCTTCCTCATTTCCCCATTCGTACACCCTATTCTTTTCGGTAAGTCGCGTCAATGGTTTTGCAATCAACGAAAATCCTTCGATAAACCTTCTATAATACCCCGCTAAACCCAAAAATTGTCGAACTTCAGTCGGCGTCGTCGGTGCTGACCATTCCCTGATCGCTACGATCTTAGCAGGATCTACACGAACTCCCTCACTATCAATCACATGACCTAGAAACTGCACTGATTCCAACCAAAACTCACACTTAGAGAATTTTGCATACAGCTTCTCCTTTCTTAACAACTCCAAAATCTTTCTCAGGTGCTTCTCGTGCTCCTCCCTACTCTTAGAGTAAATAAGTATATCGTCGATGAAAACAATAACAAACTTATCTAGATACGGCTTGCACACGCGATTCATAAGATCCATGAATACAGCAGGCGCGTTCGTCAACCCAAACGGCATCACTCGAAATTCAAAGTGTCCATACCGCGTACGAAAGGCAGTTACAGGAATATCCTCCTCTCTTACACGCAGTTGATGATACCCTGATCATAAATCGATCTTTGAGTATACACTGGAACCTTGCAATTGATCAAATAAATCGTCAATCCTCGGCAATGGGTACCGATTCTTAACCGTCAGCTTATTGAGTTCCCTATAGTCGATACACATCCTAAACGAACCATCCTTCTTCTTTACGAACAACACTTGCGCTCCCCAAGGTGATGAGCTCGGCCTAATAAATCCTTTGTCCATCAATTCCTTCAATTGATCCGCTAACTCCTTTAACTCAGATGGTGCTAAGCGATAAGGTGCACGTGCAACCGGCGCAGCTCCTGGCACTAAATCAATTCGAAACTCGACCTCACGGTTAGGCGGTAAACCTGGCAACTCGTCTGGAAAAACGTCCGGATACTCGCAAATAACTGGTACCTCTTCGATCCTCGCCTCTACATCACCATCGCTCGAAACTTGTGCCAAAAACACATCGCATCCGCTCTCTACGTACTTCATCATTTTCAAACACGAAATCACCTTCAAACGAGAAGTGCATTCGTCTCCCTTTACCGTCAAAACCCTATTCCTCAGCGGAATCTGAACCAATCTCTCACCACAGACGATCGTAGCACTATGCGCCATTAGCCAATCCATTCCCACAATCACGTCAAACGATCCTAGCTCTATAGGCATCAAGTCGATTTTAAAAGCGTAATTTCCTAACTTCAAGGTACACCCTTTCAGTATAGAATTCGTACTAACAATTTTTCCATCGGCTAACTCAACGTTATAACTAGTCGTTAATAACACCGGTTCTCTATCAATATGACGACTAAATCTAACGTCTACAAAACTCTTGTCAGAGCCAGAATCAAACAAAACACTAGCATAACAAGCGTCTAGCAAAAACGTACCGGTAACCACATTGGGACCCTGTGGTTTATCAGCAGTTCCCACTTGATACACAGCTGCCGCATTATTACCTCCCCGCCTGTTTCCTGCCTTTGGGCAATTCGCTTGCACATGACCCCTTTCTCCACAACTATAACATCCCCTCATCCTAATAGCATTAGCCCCAGTGGCTACTCCTCTCGTTCGACAACCAGAAGTCCTATGACCTGCCTTTCCACACTTGCCGCATGCCGGCGGGCAATTTCCAACATGATACAAATTGCACTTACCACAATGGGGATTCACTTTCACACCTCTAGGGTTCGTCACTGCCCTCATCCCTTCGTTCCTTCTCTGATTAAACTGCTGATTACGGTTCGGCCCATGGTTGTTTCGATTTCCACCTCGGTTCTGGCCTTGGGATTGATTACTTTGTGCTGCTTCCCATTTCCTTTTGTTGCCTTCAGCAATGTAGTTCTGCTTGTCCTGAAGCTTGACGTCCATCAAAGCGTGAGCCATTTGAACCGCTTCATCAAACGTTCCAGGTTTTGACGAAGTTGTTTCACCTTTGATATTGCTAGATAAACCCTTAATATACTGCTTCATTTTCTTGGCATCATTGGCAAATATGTCTGGACACAAAAGACTTAACTCATTGAATCTCCTGGTGTAAGCAGCTATATCGTTATTCTTCAAGGTCAAGTGCCTCAATTCGTCCTCCAATTGCCCCAATTCCTCCTCTGGGCAAAACTTCTTAGTCAACAAAGCTTTGGTCGCATTCCACGTCCTTGCATTCGCTACAGCCAATCCAACCGTAGCTACCTGGGTATTCCACCAACTTAACGCATCATCAAGAAACGTAGCTGCTGCAAACTTTACTTTATCCACTTCTGCACAACCACTGATTTCAAACGTACTTTCAACCTTCTCCAACCATCGTCTAAGTTCTAAAGCTCCACCCGTTCCACGGAACTGCGTGGGACCGCACTTCATAAAGCTAGAATAGGTACACACTCTCGGGGCTTGCTGTCTCCCCGCGTTCCTTCCCTGGTCCTGATTTCTCCCAGCTCGGTCCGCTTCCAACGCATTTGCTATAGCTTCCTGAATCATGGTGTTAACACGATCGGCAGTCAACTTTGGAGGCATGGTGTTATCGAATATCTCTTTCTGCAAGACAAGGAAAATAGAAAAACAATGTAAGTATTCATATCAAGTTTCCCAGACATAAAATACATACAACGACACATCACTACGGAGTTACTAATATTCATCAATTCACACCATAAAAGATCAAATTTAAGACATATCACAGATCATGAAAGGTAACATAGATTGTATTGATAATTAACCAAAATCGTGACAAGTATTGCCACTACAATCGTTCACCATAAAACATCAAGTACTTGAGTTTCTCGTCATAATACCATCATACAAAGGTCTAAAATAGTTCTATTACAATGATCAAAGAAAATACAAAACAAGTAACTAGGCATGTGGTGATCCACACGGCCTCTTGGATGGCGGCTCGTCGTCGTCTTCCTCGGTTTCCTCATCACTAACGTCCTCATCCACATCATGCACTTTTCTTTTTCCATTCTCATCTGGCCCACATTCTGTTTCCTTTTTCGTCCCTGATGTGGATCCACACTCAATCGCTACCTGACTTCCCACCGTAATACAAGCACCTCTAGTAGGCGGCTGAATCATGAAGTCATTCGCCTCCATCTCCAAATCGTCCACGAATCTCCAATCCGGGGGCAATGAATCCCTCACACGATGCTCCCAACTCTGCATCCTCGACAACCTCATCTGATCCTCCCTAACACGGTCAAGACTAGCACTTAAATTTGCAACCATTGATTTTAAACTGTTGATGTCACTTTTGTTCACATTCCCGTCATACTCAATTCTTGCCGTCCTTTCCAACAGTCTTTGGTGTTCCCTTTCAGTCTTATCAAACTTCTTAATCACCCTAGTCTCAACTACAAACCGCTCATACATCAACCTTTCCATCCTCCCCAAACGACCTGCGGGATCCCAGTAGTGTCTCGGTCTCGGAAAGTAGACCCTTGCAATATTCTCATGAATCGATGGCGACTTGGATGACTTGCTGGACTCTCCACTGCTCCCATTACTTACTCTAACCAATCCTGGCACGGTTCTCAAATAATCCTTACAATTGTCCATTGGGCGATTAAAGGGTTGCTGCTCATAACGACCGGTCGGTGGTACCTCATAACCCTTTGGTGAATTCGGAGACTGAAACAAATCGGGTTCGGTCTGGCCTACGGCATCCTCGGGAATGCCATCATCCATTAGCTCCTCGGGCTCTTCTTCGGAATCCTCACTCTCGTCACTACTCATGCTGAAATTATCCACCTCACTTTCGCCATTGTCGTTTTCCGTCCCTATTTCGTCTTTTGGAGCGATCCATCCATTATTATTGTCCGGCGGGTTCGGAGGAAACGGTCCCCCTTCGCGACCTACGACGTATTCGTTTCCATTATCGTTGGGCGGTACCTCGGCCATTCCTGCAATAACAGCGAATTTCGGAGGGTACATAAGTAATTATACAATAATTATAAATATATGCATGCAAATGCAATGCAAAGGTGGTACATATGCCCGAAATGTAATAATATGATGCTCATGCATGATTAATACAAAAATTACAATGTCGGATATTTCACGTAAAATTCAACGTCTACATATAGTAATTCCATACTTACGTAATAATTACCCACTTATATACTTTACTCAAAAGTATACGTCAAATGCCATAAATACAACAATAAATCTTACCGGAGCCATGCAGGATAGTTGTGTGTGCTTGGACCCTTTCTTACGACACCAAAAGTTATAGTTTAGGACTTTCAAAAACGACCTAGTTCTCTATAACTCGTGGCTCTGATACCAATCTGTAACACCCCCACAATTGCTATGCGCAGCGGAACTACAACAATGGGTGCTACACAGTATTCATTGCACACAAGATATATCAAACGACGCTAAAAAGACGTCAACTTAAAACTTGAAATTTAAAATTGTTAGATGATACATGTCCACAGTTTTTCCAACCCCAATTTGGTACACAGAGTTTAGCGTTTTCGGTCCCCATGAATCTCAACCCAAAAACTTCAGTTTTACAACAACATAACATTTAAACTTAAAATGTTTAAGTAGAAAAAGGAGGGAAAAACAAGCGGACTCCAAGCCGTACACACAACATCCATCCCATGCATGCTCCATCCTACACCTCAGCGGTTACCTGAAACACATGCCAAAATTTTGGTCAACGAAAACGTTGAGTGGAATTCATAGGTTTTACAATCTATTTGAACGTATATATAATAAAAACCATTCGTGATCATTTATAGTCTTGTCGATCAAACAAACTATAATCAGGATACTGACAATTGTGTTTAAGCTCATGACACTAATCCGTTAACTCAATCACCCGCGTAATAAATACCGGCGTGATTCAGATGAAACCAGTGCCCCTTCTAAAGGCATCAGTTGCAATTATACCTTATTTCTCATACAAAATAATCTACCGCAGAACTTACTATAAGTACAGCTTCTCGGCTAGCATTGGGTCGTTAACCCCGTAGTACTACAAATTGCATAAGCGGCTATTTCCCCCTACTCGAGGACAGGACAATAGTTAATAGTTCATGATTTTAGGGACTTTTGCAACTTTGGTACTCAACACAATTTCTAAGGCAACTTTCGGGTCTAACAATCATTCATGATATACGTTCCTTTTAAAAACTAGCATGCATTTCCCTCCCGGGTAAAACTATTTGAAATAAGTATAAGCGAGGCTATAAATTCACACCTTATATCTTAAGTAGTCGGTAGTTCGAGGGATGATCACTGACGATGTTACGGATGCCCGGTTAAATCAACACCTATCACAAATAACGCGTAATGAGTAATCTCATTTAAATACTTTACGGTACTGTATAAAATACATATATACTAGTCACTTAGGACAAGTATAACTCACGCCAAAAACAAAAACAACAAGCATCACTCATTTTATTCCATTCGTTCTCATTACTTATGTTGTTCATTTTTACTCATTCTCGCCGGTACTCGACTAAAGTACGGGCTGTTTTACCTTATTTAACCACACTTATAAAATTTGACAAAATTTCCAAAAATCCTATAAGACCTGTAGATAACATGTTTTTAAGCCCAATAAAAGTTTTTACTTTTACGACCCGTTACGCAACTCTTTTCCACGACTACATTTTACGGGCTGAAATTGCGCTTCGACCAATTTTGACCTCTTTGACCTATATGAAAAATACCTTTGACTTCGTTGACTCCTAAGTCAACATATAGACCCATTTACACAGGTTTGGGACCAAATTTTGACCCTCGACCATTTACCAATTTATACTTGTGACCCTCGGGATTTGACTAAAACTTTGCACAAATTCGGATTATGAAAGTCCTCGTCTCCCGGTACTCGATCTTTAAAATGTCATAACTTTTAACTCGTTTTGAGTCACGGGCTCTACCTTATACCAAATTAAAGCTAGTAAGACCCTCTATAACTACATTTAGTTTTCAAGACCTGGAAAAAAAATAATTTTTATGAAATGGACCTAATGTTTCTGCCTAAAAATGACCATACCAAAAACGCACTTAGACTCGATTCCAAGCCTTCTAACCACCACTAAACATCATCCTAAGCCTTCCCAAACATATCCTAACACCAAATTTCAGTCCTACCCCTATTGATCAACCAATCTCAAAATCAAAAATTCAAAGAAATGTACATGCAACTAATTAAACCTATGTAAAACATCCTAAAACAATGAACCAAACACAATAATAACATTCAAAATCAACAACCACCATGGCTCCCCAAACACCCCCATTGCCGTGGGGTTTGGGTGACCCAATCACCACAACCAAATTGATTTTGGTGGGTTTTCTTAGTGTTTATGCATCCATTACTCATAAAATCAACATGCATTAGCACATTTAGCCACAAAAACGAATTTGGATCATTTTGAAAAATCTTGGAAAATTTTTGTTAGTGCATGTGGGATTTGAGCACATGAAAATGTGGGGAATGACCAAATTAGATGTGGTCTAACCTTGGTTTTTAGGAAAATCAAGTGGAAAAAGATTTTTGGTGGATTTCTTGGTGTGTTGGGGGTGTCCGTCAGCTTTAGAGAGAAAGGAGGGAGAGAGAGTTTGATTTTTGGTGAAAGTTGTGTATGTGTTTGTGTTTGTGTGATTTTTGCCCTTTTTGGTGGGTTGGGAGGGGCCTTTTTGCAATTTTTAACTTCTTTTGGCCTCAAAGGGAAAACGTCCTCAAAACTTTGCGGGTTCGACCCATTTGTCAATTTTGAAAATTTTACGGGAGTCGGAAATCTTCCCGAACGCTCCAAAATATTTTTGGGATACTTTAAATGTACTCGGAAGGCTATAAAACTCACCCGACTCAACTTAACACGAACCGTAAATAAAATTCTCGAAAAATTACATTATTGATAAATCGTCAAAAATTATATAAAATTGGGCATCCCTCGGGATCGTAATCGTCATCGTCCTTCTTAAAACGTCTATCGTAAAAATTATAACCTCGAACATCGGCTTTAACCAAAATACTTATAAGTATAGAAATTAAAATTTATTAAAAATTTCAAAAATTAGCGTAATTCAGGGTATCGTTAATGACCTCGATTCTAGGGTGTCACAGTCAAGTACCGTTAGTGTGTTTGAAGTACTGTTAGTTTTATGTAAGTACCGTTAGTGTTAACGCGGGACATAGTAAGTACTGCTACTTATAAAGTAAGTACTGCTATGATGATTAGGATGAATATATCTTTGTATAAGATATGTCTAGTTATAGTTAGAGTATATCTTATGTGATATACCTAAATTATTAGAATATTGATAATATATCGTCTGTGATATAGTTATCTTTATAGAATATTCTAAGGTTTCTAGGGTTCCTTACTCTATAAAAGGAACATAGGTACACTGTCTTTCATGCACCTCATACAAGTCGATTAATAAGAGAATCGAATAGTTAAAAGTAATTCTGTTCTTCTGTGCTTTATAAGTTAGATTCCGCATAACTTATTTAGTGTTTAGTAAGAGTGCTCAAACTATTATACTAATTCTTAACAGAATATAGATCCAACCAAAGGGATCAACAAGTGGTATCAGAGCTTGTTGAGAAACTCTGAAAAAGAAGAACACGAACCCATACACTCCACACATACAAAATCTCAATGTCTCAACCAGATGGTGTTAATGCTCACTTGGATGATGTTCAGAACACTGATCCTGTTCTACCTCAAGGAAAACCACAAGTTGTGCATCCTGCACCAACACAAGGTGCTCAAGTCGTGAATGATGTAGCTACCTCTACACCAACACCTTCTCATACTCTGTCTGCTGTTAAACTCCTAGTTCTTAAAGGTGACAATTATGAGACTTGGGCTATGCAGATGGAATATTACTTGAATCACACAGATCATACTGTGTGGCAAGTTATCAAGAATGGGAATACACCAAAGAAGCTACACTGGTTGCCAGACGATACATGCTATGTTCTACCTGCTGTGACTGCTGATGAGGTACAAGCAGAGATCAGAGAAAGAAAAGCCAGAACTGCTTTGGCTATGGCTCTTTCTGAAGACATTCTACCAAGATTTCATCATTATAAAGATGCCAAAGCTATGTGGGATGCTATAAAACTTAGATTTAGAGGCAATGACAAATCTAAGAAAATCAAGAAGATTGTTCTTAAGCAAGAATTTGATAACTTCTCAATTACCAGTATGGAGGGAATCCATGGTGGATATGGAAGGTTCAGCAAGTTGCTTATTCAGTTAGCAATTTATGGACAAGTAATCCCTAATGAAGAAGCTAATCTAAAATTCTTAAGAAGTGTTCCACCAGAGTGGAAAGCAATGGCTATGCAGTTCATCACAAGAGATGATTTGGAAACAATTCCATTTGATCATCTCTACAACAATCTTAGAGCATATGAGATGGATGTGAAAGGCACTGAAGTAAAGACAAAAACTACTTCAAAGTCTAATTTTGCTTTTGTGTCAGATGGGAACAACGGTATTTACTTTCAAAATACCGCTAATGGATCTAGCAGCGGTACTTACTTCACAAATACCGCTGGAGGACTTACAAGCAATACTTACCCACAAAGTATTGAAAGCAGTCCTATGATCTCTCAAAATCCACATGGAAGGTCTTCACCATTGTTTAGTGACAGTGATGCCTTCTCATTCTTTGCTAGACAAGACAACATGCCAAGATTAACTCTCAATGACTTGTTCCAAATAGATGATGCTGATGTTGAAGAGATGGATCTTAAATGGCAAGCTGCAATGGTGTCAGTAAGATCTAATAGCTTCTTTAAGAAGACTAGAAGAAAAATGACTGTTTATCCTAATGAGCCATTGGGATATGACAAGTCTAAAGTTGAATGCTATAACTGTGGAAGGAATGGACACCTTGCAAGAGAATGCAATAGAGATAAAGCTGAGACAAGCAATCTGAAGTCCAAGAACAGCAATAGAACCAGTCCAAGAATAACTGAAAGCTTTCCAAGAGGAAACAGCAGGAGTCCTAAAGGAACCAAAGCATTGGTTACTGTAGATGGAGTGGTGAATTGGGAATAAGAGGAAGAAGAAGAAGAGCTTGGATTAATGGCCCTCTCTCATGAAGATACTGAGGTACACCCTTGTTCTAAAGATTGTATTCTTAAATTTAATAGTGTAAAAGTAGAACTAGAGGAACAGTATCAAAAGGTTAACACATGCACTGTAGAAGTAGAGGCTTTCAAACAGGGTGTTGTTAAACTTTAAGATAATATAGTTTTTTATAAAAAGGCTCAACAAAACTATGAAGAGAAAATTAGGATTTTGACTCTTCAAATGAGGGAAAAAGATGTGGAAATAAAAGCTTTTGAAAGATAAATTTTAAAAATAAATACTGAAAATGAAGCTTTAAAAACCAGTCTTTGTAAAGAGAGGGAAGTAATTAGTCAATGGAAACAATCCTCTAAGGGATTGGGAAAATTGATTAATTCACAAATGGGGTATTATGATAAAACAGGCCTAGGATATATTGAGGATCAACCTGGGATAACCTTAACTAACAAGGATTTATCAAAAGGGATTTTTGATAGTTCTGGTGAGGTAGATGATACACCTGAAAATGATAGATATGCTGAAGGAATGAAGGCAGTTCCTCCACCAGTATCTGGAATTTTCATGCCCCCTTGTAATGATACAAGTATAGAGTTAGAAGATCCTAAGATTAATAATGTCTTTAACTCTAGTACTGTGTCTCAAGAAAATACTAATGTGACCAAGAATATTGTTTATCCACCTCTAATGAATAACTTTGTTTCTGAGGAATCTAAGACTAGTTCTGCTCCCAAGCAGGTAAAAAATCCTAGCAAGATATTGGAAAACAATAAACAAACTAAAAACAAAAGGGCTGGGCTAGGTTTTGAAAAAATAAAGTCAAAACAACCTTTTGGATCTTCTTTAAGAAGAAAAGGATGTTATGTTTGTGGTAGTCTAAGTCATTTTATCAAAGACTGTACATTACATGAAGATAAAATTGTGAAACAGAAGGCTACACAAAGGGTCATGAAAAATAGTAATGAAAAAAATGCACAGGGTAATAGGAAACAGAAACTTAAAGATGTCAATCCTAAGTTTGATCATGCAAGGGTAGTTAAACAGGTTAAAAATAATCCTACCAAAAGTTTTGTTCCTAGGGCAGTACTTATGAAGCAAGGACTTGTATCCTTAAAGTCTGGCCAACCAAGTACCAGCAAGCCAAAACCTACAAGTACTGCTAGACCAAACTCAAGTACTGTTGGTTTAAAGTCTGTAAAACCAATGTTCTCCAAGACTTCTAAGAAGGTTTTTGAAAAAGTTAAAGCACCTAGAAGTAAGGACAAGAACAAATCAGTACAAATGTGGGTTCCTAAAAGAGATATACCATGTGTTAAAGCAAGTACCGCTAAGGCAGTACTTAAGTCAAAGAAGTCAAAGCACATAGAGTCACCCTATGAATTTGACTACATAAATGAAACCATGAAGTATAAGAGTAAAAGTAGCATTACTGGGAATGCTTAAGTACAAACTCTAAAATTTGTAGGTCCCACAAGATCCGAGCCAAATATGGCTTGGGTCCCTGCTAAAAACTAATAAGTTTTATTTGTGTGCAGGGGCATGTCATTGATGAATTAAAAGATAAAGGAATTGTAGATAGTGGATTCTCAAGACACATGACAGGGAACAAAGATTTTCTTGCTGAATTTGAAGAATTCAGAGGAGGTCCAGTAGCCTTTGGGGGTAGCAAAGGTAGAATCACTGACAAAGGGAAAATCAACACAAGAAAGTTGGAATTTGAAGATGTCTTCTTTGTGAAAGAATTGAATGAGTTCAATCTCTTTTCAGTATCACAAATGTGTGATAAGAAGAACAAGGTGCTATTCACAGACAAAGACTGCTTGGTGTTGTCCAAAGACTTTGAGATGCCCAAGGAATCTCAAATACTGCTTAAAGTACCCACGCAAGAAAATATGTACACCTTTAATCTTCATACTATTAATCCAACATGTGGTATTACATGTTTGCTAGCTAAGGCTTCTTTAGATGAGTCAAATCTATGGCATAGAAGATTAGGTCATGTGAATTTTAAGAATCTTAATAGATTGGTAAAAGGGAATTTGGTTAGAGGTCTACCTAACAAACCTTTTCAAAATGATTTCACATGTGCTGCTTGTCAAAAAGGAAAACAACATAGAGCCTCTTGTAAGACCAAGACTGTAAATACTGTGACAAAACCTTTGCATCTCTTACATATGGATTTATTTGGTCCAGTTTTTATAAGAAGCATTAGCCATAAGACCTTTTGTCTAGTCATAACTGATGATTATAGTAGATTCAGTTGGGTTTTCTTTTTAGCCCTTAAAAGTGAAACAAGTGAATTACTAAAGGATTTTATCACTTTAGTTGAAAAGCAGTTCACTAAACAGGTTTTAATCATTAGGACTAATAATGGAACAGAATTTAAGAATGCTGATTTTGATGAATTCTGTAGGTCTAATGGAATTAATAGGCAATTTAGTAATCCTAGAACTCCTCAACAGAATGGAGTAGCTGAAAGGAAGAATAGGACATTAATTGAGGCTGCTAGAACTATGATGGCTGATTCACTTTTGCCAAATACCTTTTGGGCTGAAGCAATCAATATTGCATGTTATGTGTTAAATAGAGTTCTAGTAACTAAACCTCAAAACAAAACACCTTATGAACTTTTGACTAATGTAAAGCCTAACATAAGTCATTTAAAACCTTTTGGGTGTCATGTGTCCATACTAAATACTCTTGATTACTTGGGAAAGTTTGATGGAAAGTCTGACCCAGGATATCTTGTAGGATATTCATTGCAAAGTAAAGCATATAGGGTTTACAATTTGGCAACTAAGAAAGTTGAAGAAAATGCTCATGTCAATTTCTTAGAAAATAAATCCAATGTTCCAGGAATAGGTTATGCTTGGATGTTTGATTTAGATTATCTAACTAACTCTATGGATTACTACTCTTTGCACAAAGATTGGCAAACTAACAATACAGGTGAGGAGTCAAGTGCAACTACTGCAGGTACTCAAGAAGATGTTTCTTCATCAAATGAAGATGTTCACATCTATGTGCCAAATATGCCTACTGTTACTCCCATGTCTGCAACTCCCAAGAAGCAAACCATGCCATCAAATGATGATCCAGCCTCCCAGGAACTTCAGAGGCTTCAAGATCAAGAAAAGAATGCTACATCTGCTAATAAGCATTCAGGAGAAGAATCTTTTGAGTCACAACACTCAACAGTACATACTATACCTAGCGGTACTTCATCTGCAAGTACTGCTAAGTCAAAATCTGCTAGATCTGCTGACTCACTAGAAGAGATTTTGCAAGCATTGGACGATGAAGACTTATATGCCAGTCCAGCTGAAGGAATATTCTCTAAAGCTTCCTATGATGAGCAGGGTGCAGTAACTGATTTCAACTATTTGGAAACTGAAATTCCAGTCAGTTCTATTCCCACTCATAAAGTCAACAACAACCATCCTACTACTCAGATTATTGGTGATCCAAAATCTGCTGTATAAACCAGAAGACAACTGCAAACCAATATTGAAACTCATGCACTAGTGAGTTATGTCAAACAACAACAGAGAACAAATCATAAAGATACTCATCATTGTTTGTTTGTCTGTTTCTTATCTCAAGTAGAGCCCAAAAATATCTCTCAGGCTCTTGATGAAGAAAGTTGGGTGGATGCCATGCAAGAAGAATTAACACAATTTGAGCTAAAAAAAGGTTTGGATTCTTGTGGATCTTCCATCAGGAAAAAGAGTAATTGGTACAAGATGGGTCTTCAGAAACAAGAAGGATGAAAGAGGGGTTGTTGTGAGGAACAAGGAAAGACTTGTTGCTCAAGGCTACAGATAGTAAGAAGGGATAGACTATGATGAGGTTTTTGCACCAGTGGCAAGGATAGAAGCCATTAGGTTATTTTTGTCCTTTACATCATATATGAGATTTATAGTCTATCAAATGGATGTGAAAAGTGCCTTTCTATATGGTACTATTTCAGAGGAGGTATATGTCTCACAACCTCCAGGTTTTGTAGATCCTAAATTCTCCAATAGAGTCTACAAAGTTATCAAAGCACTTTATGGTCTGCATCAAGCTCCAAGAGCATGGTATGCAACTTTATCCAACTTTCTGCTAGAACATGGATATAGGAGAGGAACCATTGACAAAACTCTGTTCATCAAGAAAAATGCCAAAGACATTATTCTAGTTCATGTCTATGTTGATGACATCATTTTTGGTTCTACTAAGAAGACATGGTGTGAAGAGTTTGAAGCTTTGATGAAAGGAAGATTTCAAATGAGTTCTATAGGAGAATTAACTTTCTTTTTAGGACTACAAGTCAAACAAAGGAAAGATGGAATATTTATCAGCCAAGATAAATATGTTGCTGAAATCTTAAAGAAATTTTCATGTATGGATACAAGGAGTACAAGCACACCTTTTAAAGCTAAGAAATCTTTATCAAAAGATGAACATGGAGAGGATGTTGACATTCATCACTATAGGTCAATGATTGGTTCATTGATGTATCTTACTGCTTCAAGACCAGATATAATGTTTGATGTGTGTGCATGTTCAAGATTCCAAGTTCATCCAAAGGTGTCACATCTATATGATGTGAATAAGATTTTTAAATATCTTAAAAGACAACCTAATTTTGGATTATGGTATCCTAGAGACTCCACCTTTGAATTGGAAGCTTACTCAGATAGTGACTATGCTGGAGCAAATCATGATAGGAAATCTACAACAGGAGGTTGTCAATTCCTAGGCAGAAGACTCATATCATGGCAGTGTAAGAAGCAAACCATTGTTGCTACTTCTACAACTGAAGCTGAATATGTAGCTGCTGCTCATTGCTGTGGACAAGTACTTTGGATTCAAAATAAATTGTTGGACTATGGGTTCAATTTCATGAACACCAAGATTTACATTGATAATGAAAGTACTATATGCATTGTCAAGAATCCAGTATTTCACTCCAAGACTAAGCATATTGAAATAAGACATCACTTTATAAGAGATGCTTATGAAAAAAAGCTTATTCAAGTCTTGAAGATTCATACAGACAACAATGTAGCTGATTTGTTGACCAAGGCATTTGATGCAAAGAGATTCGAATTCCTAGTGACACACATTGGTATGCTCAACCAATAACATGCTGCATATGTTGAGGGGAGGTAATAGCTGTACAAGTTTTATATAAATTTTATTGTATAGTCTATGCTTTGTGTTTTTGATGTTATTGCAGGTTTATAGAAAAAGATAAAAGAAGTTACATGTCTAGTGGAAAGCATGAACTGGTCAAAATTGTGAGGTACCGTTGTCACTCCAAGTACCGCTAGCACAAAACCAAGTACCGCTTATGTTCCATGTACAGCTACATGTCCGTTGTACCGTTAAGGGTCTCTTTTGTAAATTTTGCGGTTTCTTCGCGCTTGGGTTTGTTATTTACTTAAATACTTACCCCAATTACACAATTGAGTCACCTAATCTTTTATTTTTCTCTCTTGATTCTATAACCCTCTCTTTAATCTTTCGATCATAAAAAATACTAATGGTTTCCTTACAAGTAATCTCTAAGCATAATGTAGTTGCGAATCTTGCTACGAATGATGAATCACTTGGTTTCCACGAGATGCTTGGTTTCCTTTCTCGAAGTCATATTCGCTTCGCACTCATTGTAAGTCCGGTTGTCTCTATAGCCATTGTTGAACAATTTTGGGATACTGCTGTTTTAGGTACTCGTTTTGATCAAGCTTGCATTAAGGCTAAGGTAAATCATAGGAATATATATGTCACTGAGGTATTGCTAAGAGCAAGTTTGAGACTTAATGATGAAAATGGACTTAGTATGCTTAATAATACAGATATTCATGATGGCCTTGCAGTCATGGGCTATGGGGGTGGTAGGGAAAGTCTTACTTTCTTTAAAGCATTATTTTCACCTCAATGGAAATTGCTTTTTCATGCTATTATTCACTGTTTAAGTTAAAAAAGTACATCTTTTGATCAAATACCTGCTGCATTGGCACCTGCTGGTATTTGTCTAGCAAATAACACGGTTTTTAGTTTTTCAAAATTAATTTTTGAAGGCATGACTAGGAATTTGGAAGGGACTAAGAAGTTTTTAATGTATCCTAGATTCATTCAGGCTTTAGTTAGTGAAGAAATACCTAACCTACCAGCATTAACTGATATATGGGATGTTCCTTCATTCACAAAGAGAACTTTCTCTTTCTTGAAAAAACAAGGCAATGCCTTTTCAGGAACTGTAACACTATTGTTTGCTCATATGTTAGCCCAACCTGCCAATCAAGAAGGTGAGGAACCTAGCAATGCTAGTGATTCTCAGAAAACTCCTTCTCAACAGAGCTCTCAGTCTCTAGAAGATTCACAATCTTCTTCTCAGAATGTTGGTATTCTACCAAACACTGATGAGATGATCCACACACCTGCTGCTTCTATTGCTGCTAGTGGTTCACCACAAGCACAAGCACCAGAGGTGGTGGATGTTGCAAATTTAATTTCTTTGTATATAAGTTTGTCCCAACAGGTACAGGTATTGCAGAAAGATAAGCTTGTCCAAGACAAGAAAACTGCTGAATTGGAAGCTAGCCTACTCAAGTTAAGGAACAAAGTGTCATCTTGGATGAGGCAATATAGATCTGTTCAGACATCTGCAATCAGGAAGCAAAGGTTCAGGAACCTCAAGAAAAGGCAACTGAATGCAACCAAACAGGAGAGGAATATTGAAGAACAGGGAAGGAATAATGAAGAACAACCACCTTCTTCTGATAATCAAACAAGGATCTCTGGAAATGACATTAATTTTGAATTGGATGAAGATGTCATGGGGACTTTTAAAGATGGAACTGGTTTAGAGACTGGTGTGGATGAACCTTCAGACATGGAGATTCAACAGCAAGACCCACAACCTACTCCAGAGGAACCACAAGTTCAAGAACAAGTTCAAGAACAAGTTCAAGAAAAATTGGTAAATCAACCAGAGGAGCCACAAGTTGAAGAAACATTGGCAACTCAGCTAGAACCATCAGTTCAATCACCGCCTAAAGCTAATTGGAGTGCTTTCTATGAGAAGTTGGATGAAATTTCTAATCAGTTTCCTGATCCATCACCACAAAGCAATAAGTCAGAAAAGACTGAAGAAGTGCAAGTTGATATGATGGCTTCTATGGAAGATAAAGCATCTGGGGATACATAAGTGATTGAAGAAACAAGTGTGTCAAATACTGGTGAAGTCAACTTTGTTGAAGATCCAAGTACTGCTAAGCCAACTGCAAGTACTGCTGACATTGTTGAAGATCCAAGTACTGCTAAGTCAATTGCAAGTACTGCTAAGCCAATTGCAAGTACCGCTGGTGATCATCCTTCACTGGAAAGTCAAAGTTCATTTGGATAAAATGAGATTTTAGCCAAATTGTTGCTTGATCTAAAGAAGAATTTAGTTGAGAAGACTAAACAAGCAGAAGTGGAGAAAAAGACACAACAAGAAGTTCTTGCCTCAAAGGATCAAATTCAAGGTAAGAAAGTACAAGCTTCACACCCTACAAAAGGTATAGTCATTCAACAGTTAGCAAATGAAGAAGTAGCTGCCAAACTGAAGAAGAAGCTACCTAAGATAAATCCAAAGGATAAGGGGAAGAAGCAATTATTGTCAGAATCTGAAGATGAAAGTGATTCAAATGATGATATAAACAAAGTCATGTACAGATTTAATCAAATTGACCATGATGAGGAATTTGCTTATAGAATGCAAGCACAAATTCGTGAAGATGAATTGCAGGAAGAGCTTGCAGCAAAGCAAAATTTGTTAGAAGCTAAAAGGATACAGTAAGAATGGAACATACAAGAGTATGACAAGATTCAAGCTGAAATACATGCAAGTGAGCTTCTTGCAAACTCATTGATAGCTGAAGAAAAAGATGCATATGATGAAGAAGAAAAATCAAGATTGATTGATGATTTGGTAAAGGAGCAACAAAGTTCTTTGCTGAAAAGAGAAAGAAAGAAAAGATTAAGACTCCAACTACTATGCAGATTAGAAATCAAATGATGAAATTTCTAAAGAAAGTAAAAGGATTTACTCATATTCAGCTGGTCAAAAAAACTTTTGAAGAAATCAAGACTTTGTAAGTTCATAAGGTATTTTGTTTTAAGGCTTAGTCACTAAGACTCTATTTAGAAAATGAAGTCTAGCTCAGTTGGATGGATGCATTTGGTTATAGTCTCCATGTGGGGAAGGTCAGGGGTTCGACTCCTGTCATTCCCCATGTGGGGGATTTTCCTAGAATCGGTAGCCGGGTTTGAATCCCATCGCAATGCCTTGAAGCCCCTTAATGGTAAACTGGATGGCTAGCATGGGGGTTGATATTCTCTTCGTGAGATGATTAAAACTCGGGTCGAGAGACTTGCTTGGTGCCTCGGTGGCACGCAACATACTCCGCTGCACCAAACTACCGTTAAAAAAACTAAGACTCTATTTAACACATAACATGCAGTGTTGATTGCTTCTGCCCAAAAGGTATTTGGCAACAGAGAATCAACCAACATAGTTCTAGCAGTCTCAATTAGTGTCCTATTCTTCCTTTCAGCTACTCCATTTTGTTGTGGAGTCCTAGGATTACTAAATTTTCTCTTAATGCCTTTAGACCTACATAATTCATCAAATTCAAGATTCTTGAATTCTGTCCCATTATCTGTCCTAATGATTAAAACTTGTTTAGTGAACTGCTTTTCAACTAAAGTAATGAAATCCTTAAGTAATTCATTGGTTTCACTCTTAAGAGCTAAAAAGAAAACCCAACTGAATCTACTATAATCATCAGTTGTGACCAGACAGAAGGTCTTATGACTAATGCTTCTTATAGAAACTGGACCCATCAAATCCATATGCAAGAGTTGCAAAGGTTTTGTCACAGTATTGACAGTCTTGGTCTTACAAGAGGCTCTATGTTGTTTACCTTTTTGAGAAGCAGCACATGTGAAATCATTTTGAAAAGATTTGTTAGGTAACCCTCTAACCAAATTCCTATTCACTAATATGTTAAGATTCTTGAAATTCACATGACCTAACCTTCTATGCCATAAATTAGATCATCATAAGAGGTCTTAGCTAGCAAACATCTAATACCACCTGTTGGAGTAATAGTATGAAGATTAAAGGTCTTGCCTAGGGTACTTTAAGCAGTACTTGAGATTCTTTAGGCATCTCAAAGTCTTTAGACAGCACCAAGCAGTCTTTGTCTGTGAACAGCAGCACCTTGTTCTTCTTATCACACATTTGTGATACAAAAAAGAGATTGAACTCATTCAATTATTTCACAAAGAATACATCTTCAAATTACAACTTCCCTGTATTGATTTTCCCTTTGCCAGTAATTCTACCTTTGCTACCTCCAAAGGCTACTAGTCCTCCTCTGAATTCGAAAAATTCAACAAGAAAATATTTTTTTCCTGTCATGTGTCTTGAGCATCCACTATCTACTATACCTTTGTCTTTCATTTCATCAATTAGATGCCCCTGCACATACACAAAACTTATTAGTTTTTAAAAGGGACCCAAGCCACATTTGGCTCGGATCTTGTGGGACCTACACACTTAAGAGTCTGTTAAGAAGCATTCCCAGTAATGCTGCTCTTGCTCTTATACTTCATGGTTTCAGTTATGTAGTCAAAGACATAGGGTGACTCTATGTGTTTAGACTTCTTTGCCTTAAGTACTAGAAGTACTTGCTTTAACACATGATTTTTCTCTTTTAGGTACCCACATTTGCACTGGTTTATTATTAGCCTTACTTCTAGATGTTTAGATTTTTCAATAACATTCTTAGAAGTCTTAGAGAACTATAGTTTGACAGACTTTGAACCAACAATACTTAAGTTTGGTATAGCAGTACTTTTAGGTCTAGACTTTGTATGAGCAAAGTAAGAGGACTTAATTGAATTTTGTTGAGATTGGATCTGAAGTAGACAAGAAAGCTGTTGAAGAATTCAAGAAACGTCTACAACAACAAAGACAATTTGGTAGTACTCCTAGAATTGAGCCAAGTACTGCTGAACCTACAAGTACATCTCCACCTATCAAGACCACTTATGTGAGGAAGAATAGAAATGAGAAAGTAAGTTCAAGGAAGGAAGAGACTGCTCAAAGGATGAATACAGGAGTTAAAACTCAAGGAATTGCTCAGACTGAAAATGTACAAGCAATACATACACAATCAACAATACATACAACAGTACATACTGAGGAAACGGTACATACAAGCTTGGAAGAGGGTTCAACAGAACTTGAAGGAATTTCCAAGAGTGTTAAAAGGAAAAGATCAACAAAGCTAAAGAAGAAAGCTAAGAGAGCTAAAACTACAGCAGAAGATAGTGATGGTGATGAGAGCTTAAGGAAGTACTTGAAGATTGTGAACTTTGAAGATCAATGTTTTGATACAGAGATTTTTGGAAAAAGAGCATCCATTGTTAAGTAGATTTACTCTACAGATCAAGGACTTGAAGCTCATGGGATTCAGAGATCTGATGGCACAAAAAGGATATTCAGACTTTTGGAAGATATCCTTCACATACTTGACAAACAAGATATCCAAGATCTTGTAAGGTTAGTTGAAGATGCCAGTGCAGGTAAAACTGAAGTATCACTATTATATAGGGAGTTTATCTTTATGTATGAGCCACACAAATGTGATCAAGAAATGTTGAAGGAATTAGAGAATAAGGTTCCTAGTTACTGGAGATATTACAGGTTATGTGGATTGCATATTTTAGATGTAGATGATGTTACATATTATATGCTGCAAGAGAAGACTTATCCCTTCAAAACTAAATTGTTGGAAAGGATGTTAGAACAACAATTAGAGGTTACAGAAGAATCTGCTGATGCTTTAGAGTTGATCAGAATGGTTAAACAACAAATCAAGGATTTGAAAGATGAGGAAGAAGCTGAGAAAGAATCTTAAGTGTTTGACTTTCAGTCACACTTCATAAATGGTTCTCAGTTCACCATGTCTAACACACATAAGAACTGGCTAGTCCATAAGCAAACGGTTTGTGGTAAAGACTTATCAAATCCGTTGAAAGCTGATAGTTTGCTAAAAACTATATGGTTCTAACTCACCTTGTTTCGAGACAAAGAGTTAGCTAGTCCTAGACAAACGGTACTAGGTAAAGACTTCATCAAATCCGTTGATGGTTGACAATTTACCAAAAATTGTAAGGTTTTAATTACACCTTATTCTTTGTGAATAAAGTATTGGCTATTCCAGAGTGTACGACTAACTAGTAAAGAATTTATCAAATCCGTTGATAGCTGGTGATTTGCTAAAAATCATGAAGCCAATACAGATTGGTGTTTTGTTGTTAACTGTTTTATTTCAGGTATGAAGATTGCAGACAAAGAAGTATTAAAAAAAATATAATACTTATAAGGTTTTGTTATCATCAAATCAAGTGGAAGATTTATGATCAAGAGTTCAAGGATTAAACTCTAGAAGACAAATACTGATGCTGCAAAGATGAATGAATGTTTAGAAGACACAAGAAGATCATAGTTTGAAGACAAAGATGATGCTCATAATGTTTGAAGATTATCTTATCAGAAGAAGATCTACATATGAAGTGTTTGGCTACATAAAGTTGGATGAAAATACAAATTACCAAGTTCAATCCAAGGATGAAGGA
This sequence comes from Glebionis coronaria, assembly GCA_025667525.1. NCBI lineage: Eukaryota > Viridiplantae > Streptophyta > Magnoliopsida > Asterales > Asteraceae > Glebionis > Glebionis coronaria. The sequence continues at coordinate 169,467,555 of CM046882.1, read as the reverse complement.
AATACTGAAGACATGTATTTCTAATACATCCAGTACAAAAGAAACAAGAAGACAACAAGTTATCATTTCTTGTTTAGGGGAGGATTGTTGGGAATTATTTGTTAAGTGTTAAGTACCGTTAGTGTATTTGAAGGACTGTTAGTGTTATGTAAGTACCGTTAGTGTTAACGCGGTACATAGTAAGTACTGCTACTTATAAAGTAAGTACTGCTATGATGATTAGGACGAATATATCTTTGTATAAGATATGTCATAGTTATAGTTAGAGTATATCTTATGTGATATACCTAAATAGTTAGAATATTGATAATATATCGTCTGTGATATAGTTATCTTTATAGAATATTCTAAGGTTTCTAGAGTTCCTTACTCTATAAAAGGAACATAGGTACAATGTCTTTCATGTACCTCATACAAGTCGATTAATAAGAGAATCAAATAGTTAAAAGTAATTCTGTTCTTCTATGCTTTATAAGTTAGATTCCGCATAACTTATTTAGTGTTTAGTAAGAGTGCTCAAAGTGTTTTAGTTTGATTACAAACTATTATACTAATTCTTAACAGAATATAGATCCAACCAAAGGGATCAACAATTTTGAAAATTTGATAAGAAAAATAACGTTCAAAGGTGAACGGATCCCAAAATCCAACGCGCCTCTCACAAAAAACCGTTAATCTTCACGAAAAGAGTTGGCAACGGTACCATTTAATATAAGAGATTTTGTATATAAAAAGTTATTGTCTTGTCTCGATTCGAATTGACTATGGTTGATCGTGTGACTCAGTTGTTCTTGGTGGAAAATAAAGAAATATGATTATCTATTTTAAACTAAAAGTAAAATGAAAATGTAAATGTCGTTGAGTAAAAGTGGAAGCTTTAAAATTTAAACTAAAATTTAAGACTTAAAAAATAAATGACGAGAAATTAAAACTTTTAAAAGTAAATTTGAAAACTTTATAAAAATGCAAACTTGAAATAAATCTAAGATAAAACAATTAAAATAACACTTAAGAAAATTTGCGGGAAAAATAACAATTTAAAAATAAGTCGGGAAACTAAAACTGGATCTAAGTCGGAATGTCTAAATCTTAACCTAATTTGAAATGTGTGTTCAACACACAATCCGGAATCCAAGAATTCACCTTAATCCGGAAAGTTTGTCACTCAATTCGGAATCCAAGTTTGGACCTAATCCGGAATCTAGAATTCATACACAATTCGGGATCCACGTACTTAAGGTAATTCGAAATGTAGAACCAATACTCAGTTTGGAATATGGTAATTCTAGACCTAATCCAGAATCCGTATCTTGGACTCAATTCGAAATCCACCACTTCAGACCTAATTCGGAAAGGAGTTTAAGGAGCTAATCCGGAATAATATTTAACAAGTAATTCGGAATCCAGGGTTTATCACTTAACCCGGAATGTATCTCCTTGACATAAACCGGAATCTGACACTCACACACAAGTAGGAATAATTGTCCTACACGTAATTCGGGAAAATGAATCTACACCTAATTCGGGATATGAGACTTGTACTTAATTCGGGAAAAAGGGGTTTAGGAACCCGGATTAAAAACAAATAAGCTAAAAAGGAAAATAAGCTAAAAAATAATAAGCACTTATCTAAAAACTTAACCAAATCAACTTTAAAAAAAGCAAATAAGCTAAAATTTAAAAAACTTTTAGAAACACTAAATAATCTAAAAGTTTAAAATCAACTTTTTATAAAATAACTTTTAAAACACTTAATTAAAATTAAGCAACATAACACAATAAGCACTAAACACAATAAGCTATAAAAATCAAAAACATGAAAATCAATAAGCACAATCAAACAAACACATCCATAAAGCAATTAGTATAAAGATTAAGCAAACTACATGATTATTAAAATTAAACAAGATTAAAATAAAGAAAGATAGAATGAGAATGATTTATGAAAAGCTTGATTAAGATTAAGATTAATGATTCAATACACGATTAATGAAAAAGCTTAAAACATGAAATAAAAGCTACAGAGAGGAAGTAATATGAAGCTACTCCTAATAACCTTACAAAATTAAAACTAAAATCTACTAATTAACTACTCCCCTTAAATGGGGTATTTAAGGACTATATATAGGAGGAGGAAAATGTTTGATGCTTTGTTCTTTCTTATCGACTTTTCGTCTTTTAAATTCTTCGTCTTTCTTTGACTTTGTCTCGGGATTTATCGATATAAATTGAACTCGTCTTATAATTTTCTTCTTTTATTAGACTTGGTTCTTCGACTTCATTAAACTTCCGTCTTTAGACTTTTTCTTCGATAAATCTTCAGAATAGGCCTTGGACTTCCGTTCTTTTTTCACTCTTGAGTTTTGACTTCGTCTTTTGTATTTTTATTCGAATAAAGCCCGTGAAAGCCCATGTTTTCTTCCCTTTTCACATTTTGGTCTTAAATCACAACAAAAACAAAAACCACGCATAATTCTGACTTTTACGACATTAAATACACGTTTAGGCTTGGTTATTATTATAAATAAGTGGTAAAAGGATGGGTGTTTTCACACCTATCAAGGCTAATTGAGGGTTTTGCCGCCCAAAGTATTATTACGTATCATATATATTTTCTTGGTTTCTTGGTGATTAAACCCTCTTGAACAATTTGGTTTTCACAAAAGTTCTAAAGTCAATCAAAGGCGTTCACTCCACGTGATCGTTTTCATTCTTTGAGGCTCCTTTAATCAAGAGTTTGATTCGAGGAGAGATTTGGTAGATTGTTGTCTACATAATACACACAAAATCCAAAAAAAAATAAAAACAATCAAAAACACAAAAAAATTAAAAATTCACAAAAACCCTAAAAGAATCTTCTTTGCTCACCTCCACGTTCTACGTCACGTTTATGCAAACTCGTAATCAAGCAAAACGAGCTCGCAAATATCGTAAAAAGGAAGGAAATCAAGATCCTTTGATTGAAGAAGAACCTCCAATTGTCGAACCCGTTGTAGAACCAATAGTCACCATGGATAATCGTACTATGATGGAGTTGCTTCAAGCACGTAACGAGGGTTTTGGAGAAGCTATTGTGATTCCCGCTATCCTTGTAGAGAATTTGGAGATCAAGACGGGTTTAAGGTCGATGCTACAAGCAAACAAGTTTCGCGGACATGAAAAAGACAACATGCATTATCACATATGGAATTTAAATCGTCTCACCGCAACAAGCAAGTTTAAGGATGTTCCACATGACACCATTAAAATGATGTTGTTTCCATACTCGTTAGATGGACCGGCAAAAATTTGGCTCGAGAAAGAACCGCCAAATTCGATTTTGTCATGGGGTGATCTCGTCTCTAAGTTTGTGAACCAATTTTTCCCACAATCTAAAACGACACATTTGAAAAATGATATTTTAAGGTTTACGCAAAGATCTAATGAAAGTTTTCCAATGGCATGGGAACGATTTAAGGAAATCTTACACGAATGTCCTCACCATGATTTTTCCAAATTGCATCAAATTGATACTTTTTATAATGGGCTTAACGATCATGAACGAGACTATTTGAATGCCGCCGCAGGTGGTAATTTTTTGTGCAAAACGACCGATGAAGCTTTAAAGATTATCAAGAATAGATCTAAGGTTTATAACCCTCGTAACACACCGAGTGTTGCCACTATGGGTTCATCATCATCGTCTCGTAACATGAATGCCTTACATGATGAAGCAAATGAGGAGAATCGATTTTCGAAAGATTTTCGACGCTTATGACTCATTGGAAAGCACAAGATGCTTTGAATTCCGCATCGGTTAAAGTGGTTGAAAAGAGTTGTATATCTTGTGGTGGAGCTCATGAGTTTTCCGAGTACATTACCGTCGGTGGTAACACTTCGAGTGCTTATGTAGCAACGGGAACTTACAACCAAAACGACCAAGGTTCCTACCCAAATCAAGCTCCCCAAACTCAAAATGTTAACAACTATCGAAACAACAATCAAAGTGGTGGTTATCAAGGCAATCAACGTAACTATAACAAGGGTAATTAGCAAAGTGGGAACAATGGGCAAGTGCAAAACCAAAGCCAAAACCGTGATTTTCAAAATACTACACAAGGTTTTCAAAATGCTCACACTAAAAATCTTCAAGGAGAATTTTTGGATTATGCTAAGGCAAATAATGCTATGTTTGATAACATGCAATGTGAGATGATTAACTTAAGATCCGAGTTGAAAAACGAGCTTAAAAACAAACTTGCTAATGTATTGAAAACTCATGCTAATAAAATGGAAGGAAATGTTCAACGTCTTCAACAAAATCAACAAAAGATGGAACAAGGTCAACATGAGATTAAGCAAGAATTGTTAAAGGCGGATAAAAGACAATCTAAATTTGAAGATCAAATGTCTAGTATGTTTGAAGCTATCATGTGTAAACCCTGTTCCTCGGGTGGTCTTCCTAGTGATACCATTGCAAACCCGAAGGGAGAAATGAAGGTTACTACTACTCGTAGTGGTAAAACTTTCAAGGAACCAATATCTCATCCTAGTACTTCTATGGAGATAGAAATCGAGAAAGAACCCGAGGTGATGGTCGAAAAGGAGCATTTTACAAGCCCACGAAGTACCACTCATACCACACCTACGGTTGAACCCATACCAATTATGGAACCCACGATTCCAAGGCCGATGCCTATTCCCCAACCCACACCACCCTTACCTTACCCATCGAGACGAAACAAAGAGAAGTTGCAAGAACGTAATAAACAACAAATTGAGCTTTTTATCAGGATATTTCAACAAATGCATTTTAATGCGAGTTTAGCCGACGCGTTGTTATACATGCCTCGTTTCGCTTTCACTTTTAAAGGTATGATGAATGATAAGGAGAAGCTTTCTAAGCTATCTATTTGTTCTTCGGTTTATCTTAACCGAATACCGGAAAAAGTTGGTGACTGTTGATCCCTTTGATTGGACCTATATTTTGTTAAGAACTAGTATAATAGTTTGTAATCAAACTAAAACACTTTGAGAACTCTTACTCAAACTAAATAAGTTATGCGGAATCTAACTTATAAAGCACAGAAGAACAGAATTACTTTTAACTATTCGATTCTCTTATTAATCAACTTGAATGAGGTACATGAATGACATTGTACTTATGTTCCTTTTATAGAGTAAGGAATCCTAGAAACCTTAGAATATTCTATAAAGATAACTATATCACAGACAATTATTATCAATATTCTAACTATTTAAGTATATCACATAAGATATACTCTAACTATAACTATGACATATCTTATACAAAGATATATTCGTCCCAATCAATATAGCAGTACTTACTTTATAAGTAGCAGTACTTACTATGTACCGCGTTAACACTAGCGGTACTTGCATAATACTAACAGTACTTAAATTACACTGACGGTACTTGACACTTAACAAATAATTCCTAACAATCCTCCCCTAAACAAGAATGATAACTTGTTGTCTTCTTGTTTCTCTTGTACTTTAGAATACATGTCTTCAGTCTTTCCTTCATCCTTGGATTGAACTTGGTAATTTGTATTTGTATCCAACTGAATGTAGCCAAACACTTCAATGTAGATATTCTTCTGATAAGATAATCTTCAAACAACATGAATATCATCTTTGTCTTCAAACTATGATCTTCTTGTGTTTTGTAAACATTCATTATCTTTGCAACATTAGTAATTGTCTTCTTGAGTTAAATTTATGAACTCTGAATCATGAACTTTAGTCTTGATTTGATAAGACGAAACCTTCTAAGTATTTTCCTTCGTGAATACTTCTTTGCTTGCAATCTTCATACCTGAAATAAAACAGTTAACAAAAAAACCACTGTATTGGCTTCATGATTTTTAGCAAATCACCAGCTATCAACGGATTCGATATATTCTTTACCAGTTATCCGTACACTCTAGAATAGCCAATACTTTATTCATGAAGAATAAGGTGTACTGATAACCCTACAATTTTTGGTAAATTGTCAACCATCAACGGATTTGATGAAGTCTTTACCTAGTACCGTTTGTCTAGGACTAGCCAACTCTTTGTCTCGAAACAAGGTGAGTCAGAACCATATAGTTTTTAGCAAACTACCAGCTTTCAACGGATTTGAGAAGTCTTTACCACAAACCGTTTGCTTATGGACTAGCTAGTTCTTATGTGTGTTAGACATGGTGAACTAAGAACCATTTGTGAAGTGTGACTGAAAGTCAAACACTTAAGGATCATTCTCAGCTTCTTGATCATATTTCAAAACCTTGATTTGTTGTTTAACCATTATGATCAACTCCAAAGCATCAACAGATTCTTCTATAACTTCCAATTGTTGTTCCAACATTCTTTCCAACAATCTTCTTTTGAGTGGGTAACTCTTCTCTTGCAGCATATAGTATGTAACATCATCTATATCTAAAATATGTAATCCACATGACCTATAATATCTCCAGTAACTGGGAACCTGATTCTCTAATACCTTCAGCATTTCTTGATCACAGTTGTGTGGTTCATACATGAAGAGAAATTCCCTATATAATAGTGATACTTCAGTTTTACCTACACTGGCTTCTTGAACTAACTTGAAAAGGTCCTGAATATCTTGTCTGTCAAGAATGTGAAGAATATCCTCCAAAAGTCTGAATATCCTTGTTGTGCCATAATTTCTTTGAATTCCATGAGCTTCAAGTCCTTGATCCATAGAGTATATCCATCTAGCAATAGATGATATCTTTCCAAAAATCTATGTATCAATACATTGATCTTCAATTTTACTATCTTCATGTACTTCTTCAAGCTCTCATCATCATCATTATCTTCTACTGTTGACTTAGGCCTCTTGGCTTTCTTCTTTCTCTTTGTTGTTCTTTTTCTTTTAACGCCCTTGGAGGTTCCCTCAAATTCTGTTGAACCCTCTTCCAAGTTTGTATGTGCCGTCTCTTCAGTATGTATTGTTGACTGTGTATGTACTGCTTGTATATTTTCAGTCTGTGCAATATCATGAGCTTTATCTCCTTCATTCATTCTTTGAGCAATCTCTTCCTCCTTTGAACTTACCTTCCCCTTTCTATTCGTCCTCACATAAGTGGTCTTGATAGTTGGAGATGTAGTTGTAGATTCATCAGTACTTGGCTCAATTCTAGGAGTGCTTCCAAATTGTCTTTGTTGTTGCAGATGTCTTCTATGTCTTTCAACAGCCATTCTATCTGCTTCAGATCCAATCTCAACAAAATTCAATTCAGTTCTCTTATTTTGCTCATACAAAGTCCTGATTTCTTCAAAAATTTTCTTGACCAGCTGAATATAAGTGAAACCCTTAACCTTTTTGAGAAAGTTCATCATTTAGTTCCTAATCTGCATAGTAGTTGGAGGCTTAATCTTTTCTCTTCTTCTCTTTTCAGCAAAGAACCTTTGTTGCTCCCTTACCGGATCATCAATCATCTTTGATTTTTCTTCTTCAACATAAGCATCTCTCTCTTCAGCTATCAATGAGTCTGCAAGAAGCTCACTTGCATGTAATTCATCTTGAATCCTATCATACTCTTGTATGTTCCATTCTTGTTGTAATCTCTTAGCTTCTAGCAAATTCTGCTTAGCTTCAAGTTCTTCTTGTAAGTCTTTTTCACGAATCTGAGCTTGCATTCTAAGATCATATTCCTCATCATGGTCCAATTGATTAAATCTGTACATGACTTTGCTTATATCTTCATCTGAATCACTTTCATTTTCAGATTCTGATAGTATTTGCTTCTTCCCCTTATCCTTTGGATTAATCTTAGGTAGCTTTTTCTTCAGCTTGGAAGGTCTTTCCTCATCAGCTTGCTGTTGAATAACTATACCTTTAGTAGGGTGTGAAGCTTGAACTTTCTTACCTTTAGTTTGATCCTTTTTGGAAAGAACTTCTTGTTGTGTCTTCTTCTCTGCCTCTGCTTATTTTGTTTTCTCAGCTGAATTCTTCTTTCTTAAGTCAAGCAGTAATTGGGCTAAAGTCTCATCCTCTCCAAAAGGAGTTTGACTTTTTAGTGAAGGTTCATCACCAACGGTACATGCAATCGACTTAGTTGGCTTAGCAGTACTTGGGTCTTCAACAATGTCAGCAGTACTTGCAGTCAGCTTATTTGGCTTAGCAGTACTAGGATCTTCAACAATGTTGACTTCACCAGTATTAGACACACTTGTTTCTTCAATCACTTGTGTATCTCCAGATACCCTTTCTTCCACTGAATCTATCCTTTCAACTTGCACCTCTGCAGTCTTGTCAGATCCATTGCTCATTCTTGATCTGGACAGTACTTGCAAAGACTATTTCCTGTGAAACCATATTTGTCTTTGTGGTGGTCGAGTTGAAGATACAGGAAATTGAATGTTAATTTCCTCCAACTTCTCATAGAAAGTACTCCAATTCACTTGAAGTGGTGATTGAGGTGTTGGTGTTGGCTGAGTTACCATCATTTCTTCAACTTGTGGCTCCTCATGAGTAGGCTGTGGTTCTTCCTGTTGAAACTCCATATTTGTAGGTTCATCCACACTAGTATCTAAACCAGTTCAATCTTTATAATTCCCCATGACATCTTCATCCAGCTCAAAATTGATGTCATTTCCAGAGATCCTTGTTCGATTATCAGAAAAAGGTGGTTGTTCTCCATAATTCCTCTCCTGTTTGGTTGCATTCAGTTACATTTTCTTGTGGTTTCCGAATCTTTGCTTTTTGATTGCAGCCTTCTGAATAGATCTATTTTGCCTCATCCAAGGTGATACCTTCTTCCTCAACTTGATTAGGCTAGCTTCTAATTAAACAATTTTCTTGTCTTGAACAAGTTTTGCTTTCTACAACACCTGTACCTGTTGGGATAAACTAGTATACAAAGCAGTCAAATTTTCAACATCCACCACCTCTGGTGCTTGTGCTGGTTTGAACCACTAACAGCAATAGAAGCAGCAGGTGTATGGATTATCTCATCATTGTTTGGTGGAGCACCAACATTGTGAGAAGAAGATTGTGAATCTTCTAGGGAATGGGAACTCTTATGAGAAGGAGTTTGCTGAGAAGCACTAGCATTGCTAGGTTCCTCACCTTCTTGTTTGGCAGGTTGGGCTAACATATGAGCAAACAATGGTGTAACTATTCCAGTAAAGGCATTGCCTTGTTTGGTCAAGAAAGAGAAAGTTCTCTTTGTGAATGTAGGAACATCCCATGTATCAGTTAACTCTGGTAGGTTAGGTATTTGGTCACTAACTAAAGTCTGAATGAATCTAGGATACATTAAAAACTTTTTAGTTCTTTCCAAATTCCTAGTCATGCCTTCAAAAATTAATCTTGAAAAATTAAAAACCCTGTTATTTGCTAGACAAATACCAGCTGATGTCTATGCAACAGGTATTTGATCAAAAGATGTACTTTTAGATCTTAAACAGTGAAGAATAACATGAAAAAACAATTTCCATTGAGGTGAAAATAAAGCTTTAAAGAAAGTAAGACTTTCCCTACCACCCTCATAGCCCATGGCTGCAAGGCCATCATGAATCTCTATGTTATTAAGCATACTAAGTCCATTTTCATCATTTAATCTCAAACTTGCCCTTAGCAGTACCTCAGTTACATATATATTTCTATGATTCACCCTAGCCTTAATGCAAGGTTAATCAAACCAAGTACCTAACACAGCAGTGTTCCAAAATTGTTCAACAATAGAAATAGAGACAATGGGACTTACAGTGAGTGCAAAACGAACATGAATTCGAGATAAGAAACCAAGAATCTCATGGAATCCAAGAGATTCATCATTCATAGCAAGATTCACAACCAAATTATTCTTAGAGATCACTTGTAAAGCAGCCAGTATTTTTGATGATCGAAAAATTAGAGAGAAGGTTATAGAATCAAGAGATAAAAATAAAAGATTAGGTGAATCAGTTGTGAAATTGGAGTAAGTATTTAAGTAAATAACAAACCCAAGCGCGAAGAAACCGCCAAATTTACAAAAGAGACCCTTAATGGTACAACGGACATGTAGCGGTACATGGAACATACTCGGGACTTGAATTTGTGCTAGCAGTACTTGGAGTTATAACGATACCTCACAATTTTGACCAGTTCATGTATTCCACTATCATAATTTCCTCTTTTATCTTTTTCTATCAACCTTCAATCACATCAAAAACACAAAACATAGACTATACAGTAAAAATTAGTATAAAAATTTATAAAGTATTACCTCCCCTCAACATATGCAGCAGTCTATTGGTTGAGCATACTAATATGTGTCACCAAGAATTCAAACCTCTTTGCATCAAATGCCTTGGCTAACAAATCAGCTACATTGTTGTCTGTATGAATCTTCAAGACTTGAATAATCTTCTTGTCATAGGCATCTTTTATAAAGTGATGTCTTATTTCAATATGCTTGGTCTTGGAGTGAAATACTGGATTCTTGACAATACATATAGTACTTTCTTTATCAATGTAAATGTTGGTGTTCATGAAGTTAAACCCATATTCTAACAATTGATTCTGAATCCGAAGTACTTGTCCACAGCAATGAGCAGCAGCCACATATTCAGCTTCAGTTGTAGAAGTTGCACCAATGGTTTGCTTCTTACACTGCCATGATATGAGTCTTCTTCCTAGGAATTGACAACCTCCTGTTGTGGATTTCCTATCATGATTAGCTCTAGCATATTCACTGTCTGAGTAAGCTTCCAATTCAAAGGTGGAATCTCTAGGATACCATAATCCTAAATTGGGTTAACTTTTAAGATACTTAAAAATATTCTTCACAACATGTAGATGTGACACCTTTGGATTGACTTGGAACCTTGAACAGGCACACACAGAAAACATAATATCTGGACTTGAAGCAGTAAGATACATCAATGAACCAAACATTGATCTGTATAGATGAATATCAACATTTTCTCCATGTTCATCTTTTGATAAAGACTTCTTAGCTTCAAAAGGTGTGCTTGTACTCCTTGTATCCATACATGAAAATTTCTTCAAGATTTCAGCAACATACTTATCTTGGCTGATAAATATTCCATCTTTCCTTTGATTGACTTGCAGTCCCAAAAAGAAAGTTAGTTCTCCCATGGAACTCATCTGAAATCTTCCTTTAATCTTCCTTTCATCAAAGCCTCAAACTCTTCACACCATGAGTTCTTGGTAGAACCAAAAATGATGTCATCAACATAGACTTGAACTAGAATAATATCTTTAGCATTCTTCTTGATGAACAGAGTTTTGTCAATAGTCCCTCTCCTATTTCCATGCTCTAACAGAAAATTGGATAAAGTTGCATACCAGGCTCTAGGAACTTGATACAGACCATAAAGTACTTTGATAACCTTGTAAACTCTATTGGGGAATTTAGGATCTACAAAACCTGGAGGTTGTGAGACATATACCTCCTCCGAAATAGTACCATAAAGAAAGGCAATTTTCACGTCCATTTGATAGACTATAAAACTCATATATGATGCAAAGGCCAAAAATAACCTAATGGCTTCTATCCTTGCCACTAGTACAAAAACCTCATCATAGTCTATCCCTTCTTCCTGTCTATAGCCTTAAGCAACAAGTCTTGCCTTGTTCCTCACAACAACTCCTCTTTCATCCTTCTTGTTTCTGAAAACCCATCTAGTACAAATTACTCTCTTACCTGAGGGAAGATCCATAAGAATCCAAAATTTTTGTAGCTAAAATTGTGTTAATTCTTCTTGCATGGCATCTACCCAACTTTCTTCATCAAGAGCCTGAGAAATGTTTTTAGGCTCTACTTGTGATAAGAAACAGGCAAACAAATAATGCTGAGTATCTTTATGATTTGTTCTCTGATGTTGGTTGACATAACTCACAAGTGCATAAGTTTTAGTATTGGTTTGAAGTTGTCTTCTGGTTTGTACAACAGACTTGGGATCTACAATAATCTGTGTAGTAGGATGGTTGTTGTTGACTTTATGAGTGGGAATGAACTGACTGGAATTCCTGTTTCCAAATTGTTGAAATCAGTTACTGCACTCTGCTCATCATAGGAAGCTTTGGAGAAGATTCCTTCAGCTGGACTAGCATACACGTCTTCATCGTCCATAGCTTGTAAAATCTCTTCTAATGAATCAACAGACTTAGCAGATTTTGACTTAGCAGTACTTGCAGATGAAGTACCGCTAGGTGTAGTATGTACTGCTGGGTGTTGTGACTCAAAAGATTCTTCTCCTGAATGCTTATTAGCAGATGTAGCATTCTTTTCTTGATCTTCAAGCCTCTGAAGCTCTTGGGAGGCTTGATCATCTTTTGATGGCATGGTTTGCTTCTTGAGTAGCGGACATGGGAGTAACAGTAGGCATATTGGGCACATAGATATGAACATCATCATCTGATGAAGAAACTTCTTCTTTAGTACCTGTATTAGTTGCACCACACTCCTCACCTGCATTGTTAGTTTGACAATCCTTTTACACATAATAGTAATCCATGGAGTTAGTTAGATAATCTAAATCAAACATCCAAGCATAACCTATTCCTGGGACATTGGGTTTACTTTCTAAGAAATTAACATGGGCATTTTCTTTATCCTTTTTAGATGCCAAATTATAAACCCTATATGCTTTACTTTGCAAAGAATATCCTACAAGATATCCTGGATCAGACTTTCCATCAAACTTTCACAAATGATCAAGAGTATTTAGTATAGACACATGACACCCAAAAGGTCTAAAATGACTTATGGTAGGCTTACCACCAGTCAAAAGTTCATAAGGTATTTTGTTTTAAGGCTTAGTCACTAAGACTCTATTTAGCAAATGAAGTCTAGCTCAGTTGGATGGATGCATTTGGTTATAGTCTCCATGTGGGGAAGGTCAGGGGTTCGACTCCTGTCATTCCCCGTGTGGGGGATTTTCCTAGAATCGGTAGCCGGGTTTGAATCCCATCGCAATGCCTTGAAGCCCCTTAATGGTAAACTGGATGGCTAGCATGGGGGTTGATATTCTCTTCGTGAGATGATTAAAACTAGGGTTGAGAGACTTGCTTGGTGCCTCGGTGGCACGCAAGATACTCCGCTGCACCAAACTACCGTTAAAAAAAACTAAGACTCTATTTAACACATAACATGCAGTGTTGATTGCTTCTGCCCAAAAGGTATTTGGCAACAGAGAATCAACCAACATAGTTCTAGCAGTCTCAATTAGTGTCCTATTCTTCCTTTCAGCTACTCCATTTTGTTGTGGAGTCCTAGGATTACTAAATTGTCTCTTAATGCCTTTAGACCTACAGAATTCATCAAATTCAAGATTCTTGAATTCTGTCCCATTATCTGTCCTAATGATTAAAACTTGTTTAGTGAACTGCTTTTCAACTAAAGTAATGAAATCCTTAAGTAATTCATTGGTTTCACTCTTAAGAGCTAAAAAGAAAACCCAACTGAATCTACTATAATCATCAGTTGTGACCAGACAGAAGGTCTTATGACTAATGCTTCTTATAGAAACTGGACCCAACAAATCCATATGCAAGAGTTGCAAAGGTTTTGTCACAGTATTGACAGTCTTGGTCTTACAAGAGGCTCTATGTTGTTTACCTTTTTGAGAAGCAGCACATGTGAAATCATTTTGAAAAGATTTGTTAGGTAACCCTCTAACCAAATTCCTATTCACTAATATGTTAAGATTCTTGAAATTCACATGACCTAACCTTCTATGCCATAAATTAGATCATCATAAGAGGTCTTAGCTAGCAAACATGTAATACCACCTGTTGGAGTAATAGTATGAAGATTAAAGGTCTTGCCTAGGGTACTTTAAGCAGTACTTGAGATTCTTTAGGCATCTCAAAGTCTTTAGACAGCACCAAGCAGTCTTTTTCTGTGAACAACAACACCTTGTTCTTCTTATCACACATTTGTGATACAAAAAAGAGATTGAACTCATTCAATTATTTCATAAAGAATACATCTTCAAATTCCAACTTCCCTGTATTGATTTTCCCTTTATCAGTAATTCTACCTTTGCTACCTCCAAAGGCTACTGGTCCTCCTCTGAATTCTTTAAATTCAACAAGAAAATATTTTTTTCCTGTCATGTGTCTTGAGCATCCACTATCTACTATACCTTTGTCTTTCAATTCATCAATTAGATGCCCCTGCACATACACAAAACTTATTAGTTTTTAAAAGGGACCCAAGCCACATTTGGCTCGGATCTTGTGGGACCTACACACTTAAGAGTCTGTTAAGAAGCATTCCCAGTAATGCTGCTCTTGCTCTTATACTTCATGGTTTCAGTTATGTAGTCAAAGACATAGGGTGACTCTATGTGTTTAGACTTCTTTGCCTTGAGTACTAGAAGTACTTGCTTTAACACATGATTTTTCTCTTTTAGGTACCCACATTTGCACTGGTTTATTATTAGCCTTACTTCTAGATGTTTAGATTTTTCAATAACATTCTTAGAAGTCTTAGAGAACTTTAGTTTGACAGACTTTGAACCAACAATACTTAAGTTTGTTTTTATGTAAGTTAATCATTAATAAATGATAAACTTTTATCGAAAAGTTTAACGACATAAATATATATATCGAAAAAGGGATCCTAGATATAAATATATATCCCTAAATGGATCATAGTATTTATTTATAAATACTTGCCAATAAGGTATACGTAATAACGTATACTAAAATTGTAATCTCAGAAGTAACTAGAACCTGAGGTCACGCGAAGTCATGTGCACCGACTCTTTGAAAAATAAAAACTGACATTTATAGTTTAGGTTTTTAAAATAAAGACCTAGTTCTCTATAGCTCATGGCTCTCGTACCAATCTTTAACACCCCCAAATTTACACGCAGCGGAATATATTTTTGGGTTCTAAACAATGGTATAAAAACACACAATTTATAAAGAACGACTCGAAAAGAGACCTTTCAAATTTATCGTTCCTAAAACATTCATCTGAGTAGCGTAGTCCCAAGTAATCGTTACCAAAAGATAAGTTAAAACAACATATTAGTTTTTTTTTAAATAGAACGATAAATAAATCAAAGAGTTTGAACAACATAGTAGTGCACAACTTCATTCCCGTGACCTCCAAGCTTCCACTTCATGATTACCTGAAATACATGTGAGTAAAACAATCATCAAAAATGTCGAGTGAAATCTATAGGTTTATGTAATCAATTTGAACACAAGTAAAGATTATAAGTTTGTGGCATGATTAACAAGCATCAAATAATAATTTGCATCAACAATAATAATTGTATATAGCATAAATTGCAATAAGCTCATGGAACCGAGCCCTTAGACACTCCGTTAGGTCTAATAAGACAAGAGATTTATTAATTGTCGTTACCTTTAGATTATTGGTACATTGCCGTATACCTGACTTCTCAATACAATATGTTCAAACAGTGCGGAGGTCGGGCCTAAGCTTCTGTGACAAGTCCACACAATCTGAATCGGGGCGGCTTCCCCCATAGATCTATTAATTGTACTAGCGGCTAGCCCATCATAAGATAGTTAACGGTCCATAATTGAGGCTTTAACAATGGCAATCACTTAATGCAATTTAAAGGAAACCTCGGGTCCGTTCAAAGAGGGACAAGCATACTATAAAAATCTTGTGTTCTAAGTTTATAAAACATGTATTCCCCCTCGCGGGTTTTAAAAATATTTGAATGAGCTCAAACGAGGCTATAGACTCACCTTAGCCAATAGTGGTAATGAGACGATCGCCGACGATAGATGATGCCTTTCAAACACGAGAACCGCAACCTATCAAATAAGGTGCGTTCATTAATAATAGACTCGAGAAATAAACCATACATAAGAATATAAAACTCGACTCATAAAATCACGACAAACTCGAGAGAAAATGATATAAATAACTTCATTATACTCTACTACACATTTACTTAACCATTTTATACTTTTAACAAAGTCCGCCGATACATACTACATGTACTAGCTTATTTACCCCTTTTAAACTTGTCAACCGCTTATGAAATGACTCGATAAACTAACTTACTATATATAGAAAGTCCTCATACAAGTTTATCAAATGAAATTACTTCTATAGTCCTTTACCCGACTCATTTTCAAACTACAAAATCTGGACAGATTTACGTTAATTTTTCATACAACCGTTTTAACTTATTTCAACAACTCCGTTTACAAAACTGACACTCGGGTTTTAAAGTAAACTCAACCTATAAAATAAACACCTCATTATCAGTAGGTTACATATTTCAAAACTTCCATTTAGATTCCCCGAGATTCGATCCAAATATCGACAACAACTATTTGTAGTGCCGATACTCGTCTCACGGTACACGATCATTCAAAACATCATAACTTCGCGCTCGTTTGGAGCTAGAAGCTCCACCTTATATCAAATCGAAGCTAATAAAATTATCTACAACCCTAGGCTATAAGTTAAGCCATTTTCAAAACATAAAAATTTGGATTTTACTGTTTACTTACTGTTATAAAATGACTATTAAAAACTTGTATAAAATCACCTTTTTGATCAAAACCAACCATAGAAATGATCATTTCTATACCCTATCATCATCATATATGAACCATAACATCTAAATCATCATAAAATTTAAAACCTTTGAATCAAAATGAAGTTTTTAACAAAGTTTTTAGCAAGAACACCATAGATCATGCCAAGAACACCATGCATGATCATGGTTTCTACCTACCAACATCAAGAAAATAAAAATTGCCTTGCATGTGTAAAATTATTACACCAATATGATCCTTGATCAATTCTAAGAATGGGTCTAGCTTTGGTTTAGCTCAAATCATCCTCAAACTCAAGATAAATTGAAAATTGTATGTGTTTGTGAGGGTGGGTGAAGTTTCGGCTTAATAGAGAGAGAAAGAAGAAGATGGTGAAATTTTTTGAGTGGAATAATGTGTTGTGTGTGTTTGATTTGGCTTTTTATATAGTGGTGGAGGGACCTTGGTTGCAATTTGGCAATAATTGTGGCTAAAAATGAAAATAGTTAGCTAAAAAGCGGGAAATAACTATTAGTCAATTTTTAAAATGTTTACGGGACTCGGGTTTCTTAAAAATAATTAAAAGTTTAAACGCACACGAAAAATGATAATATAGCGACTCGAACGATATCGTCGAAAATATTAAATATCGAAACGATCGATAATAAAATATAAAATTCTGGCATCCGTCGGTATCGCGATCGTTGGTAGTCCTCGTTACTCGTCAAAATATTAAAATATAATATTTAATATCGGTTTCAACTTAAACCGTTAAACATAATAATATTTAACGTTATAAAATACTTCAAAATAATTGAAAATAGAATTAAATTATGACCTTATTTTTACGGGTTTTACATCCTCACCACCTTAAGGGAGCGACGTCCCGGCGCTCAACTCTCCTCACGAGTTGTTCACCATCCGAGAGGATGACGACATTCCTTAATAAGAATTCCTCACGTTCCCACGTGTATTTCGATCCACGATCTCCACTGGTTCTTTTACAAAACGCAACTTTTCGTCAAGTTGTATATCACCAAAAAGGAATAAATAAATTCTTATCCACAAGTCACCCGTCAAGCTCGACACATGAAAATTTTATGAATCACACGAAGCTCATTCGACGACAAGAATAGATGACAGGATTTTCGGGTAAGTCGAGTTAAAAGGAAGGTTGCCAATTAAAGGATAGCCACTGGCCGGATAGCCATGGACACACATCAAAAAGAACTAACAAGAAAAACATTTTCGTCATCGGAGGGTGCTCACACGCGGGTCCCTACTCAAAAGATAATACAAAGACGCCATCTCACTTTCGCCAACGCGCATTCAAAGACTCAATAAACATCATCGTTGAAAGCCAAAAAGATATTACATAATATGTGTTCTACATGATTGGACGTCATCAGATGATGTCGTCTCAAGTTCTCACAACTTACGATCATTTGACTAGATCACACAACATATAAGTACATAAAAGAAAAGATCGAACATAAACATCGAGTATAGATCTCCACCGTTAATCATCGAGAAAACCTTGAACGAACCCTTGATAATAACCACTTGATCTCAAGGGTCTTTCCACTTGCGGTGTCGGCTTCAACATACTCCTCGAGGTTGTAACGAATTTATTAACTCCATTCATTAAGAGATTCGGTCCTCAATTATTCCACAAGTACACGCATAAATCCTGGTGTCACTTATATTTCTTCTTATACACTGCTTCCCGAGATTCATTTTAAACTCAGAATAAAATAGTGATCTTCAATACGAGGAACATAATCGAGATAAAAATGAATTCAATAAATGCATAAATGGACAAGATGTGGTAAAATGATTTAAGGTTGAAGATCGACGAGGGATCTCGACTCAAGTAACCGTAAAACATAATAATTCACAATACTAGAAAAATAAGAGTGAATAATGAATTAAATATTAATATTAAAATAACGTTTGTCACAATTATCCGTCCCAGATTTGGTATTACCTTAAAACTCAGTTGAGGTACCTTCTTGATAAGGATGATATATTAAAAATAGAAGTTAAATAGCTTCATAATTTATTTTGGTCGTCTTAAGAAGCTTCGAAAGAATGACATGAATTTATTAATTAAACTCATACTGATGGTTACGATTTAGAAAATATAATTTCCAAATTAAATCATTATTAGGAATATAAATTAAACCGGTAATTTCATTACATTAAAAGTAATGTATGATAAGTTAATTAGTTCAAAAGATATAGCATAATTTCATTATAAACATTAGTTCTAATTATACAAAAGGTGATGTATAAATTTGACCTTTACTTGTGATAGTTATTTCGATAATTGAAAATCATTGGAAAATGTATAAAAGTTCCATAAGAATTTTATATACGTTGTAGAAATACATAAAGGTGTTTATTATTTCAAAATAAACATAGGATATATTCGGGTTTCAAAATGTGACAACATAACAAACGAATACGAATGGAAAATAATTGTCAACAATTAGTACGAAATCAACGGTACAAAAGGGGACGAAACAAATGTCGTGTGAATTCTTAAAGAGAATAATAAAATAAAGGCATTGATAGCAAGACAATAAGAAATAATAGATTAACAAGTTGTCAATTTTGTTAGTGCGGTCGATGGTTCACCCACATCAGCTCGTTAACTTAGTGGCGGTCGATACACGATCGGAAATAAGATCCATACAAAATTTTTAATAAAAGAAAATTCCTAATAATCACTTGTAATTAAAACAAATCAAATGAACGATATTAGTGTTTAAAGAGAGAAGTCAAAGCACGGTTCACGAGAGTGGATTTCGAGACAAACGAGAGTGACGGACGTCATCCCGGATATACGGAAATCACTCTAGTGATAATTCATTATTCACGTGCGGAGACATTCCAAAGATCTATAAAATCGCATAAAGAACATTGGACGAGAAGGAAGGATAAAAAATCGAGACTTCCAAGTCGTTTATCAACAGTAAGTAATTAGACGAACGGTCAAAAGAAATAAGTTATAAGACAAAATGAAGTAACAAGTGGAAAAACGATCGTCGAGTAAAAACGTATTAGTAAGCGCGAAATTCGTTCAAGAAAAGGTAAGAAAACGTATGCGGATGCATAGAAATTGCGCCACTTGCATAAAATATAAAGGTTTTCAAACTTCTTTTCACTTTATTTCATTTTATTTATCTTTATCATAAATACAAGTAAAAAGTTCTTTATTATCAAGATTTTTAAGTGGACTACTATTCAGCCTGGCATGGCTCCTTCTAAATTAGACATAGGTGATCAGGCCATGTATAATTTAGGAATAGCAATGCAGTGCTCAGTTTCGTCGGAAAGTATTACGTTTCTTATGTCTATATAAACCATGCCATTTGAAAAATGGAATTTAAAAATAGTTTATAAATTTATAGGATACAAGTAATTTGCGAGATACTCAATAAGCAACTTTTAATGTTACGAAAATTATTTTATAAGACCAAAGTAAAAACAATTGGTGAAAATAATCGTAAAACAATATCAGATTTATTTATAAGGTGACATTTTGATGAAGTGTATAATAACCAAAGGTTTGCAAAAAGTTGCAAATAGTAGCTCATAAAACAACGACTGAAATGGATACAAGTTGTTAAGGTTTCAAAAGGTTGTAAGATTTAGACGAAAACGCCATGAGACATGTGATTAGAATGTCGAAGAAGAATGTGAAGGCAAAACTTCAAAACTCAACCCAAATCAGTGGAAGATTAGAAGAAATAAAAAAAATAACAAAATAACATCGAATGACAAATGAGTCATATATATAAAAAGAATAAATCAATCCATATGTGTATTCTATGTAAGAGACTCGACACAACATGCTTTTTATGAATGTATATTATTCATTTTCAAATTACACCATTAATCTGGTAATTGCTAATCCTGTAGTGTTTCTATTTTTAAACATTTTCACATGCAACTAGTATTCGTTAGTTGAAAAATAATATTTGTTAAAATTTTACGATCTCAAATGAAATCAAAACTGCTTAGAAACGTTTAAAACTCATGTTCTGAATTTTCTATCAGATTTAACCTTTAATATGAGCCGATTAATTGACCCGATAAACGACATCTCCAAGACTCGGATTCTAAAGCATTTTGATGCAAAACGACGTTTCAGACGATTTTCTAGTTTTACCCGAGACCTGAAACCCAATACAAAATGACCAAAATACCCCTGCAAGTTCTGTGCAGGTTTGACTATTTTATTTTAAAAACGTAGGTTTTACTTTTAAGTTTTGACCTGTTTATACACCCCCTACAGTTTCTCCATTAAATATATTTTTCGATACTTCCTAACGACTATATATATATACACATGTCTTGTGGATTTTACAACAATGAGAAATAAATCTCATAATGAGCATCGTAAAAATATAGCATAATGAATGACAGAAGATGTTTCAAGGTATCCAACACGAAATTTAGGAAGCAAAACGGTGAATGACGTTCATAATTTAAGTTTCAAGGTGCAGAGTAGGCAAATCTCCTTGGTGCCACGATTGTCCAAAAACACAAAACATAACAAGAAAAGAATGGAACATTAACGTGTTACACTGCGGAAGCAAGAAGGTTAATGAAAGAGGATATTACAAGTTTATAGATGTAAAATCGTATTCCAATCTAGCGCCATAATCTAGACCATGATTTATAAAATGACGATGACGTTGCCGAGATATAAGCGAACAATACACTTCAGAGTCGATACATATAAATGTCGATGAATTAAATCTTCGCATGCCATGTAAAACGGTGATAAAAATCAACAACATATTAAGAAAACCATGATATTATTCAACACGGTTATAGGAAGTGTTTCAAAATGTGTGACTCACACGATAGCGGTTAGTCTTTTCTAGGGACACATTGAGCTACACAATGGTCTAGAGATTACGTTTCAAGACGTCCAAGCACAAACAGCCGGAAGACGATTTGGATATCTATATAGATATCTCAAAGGGTTAAACAATGAAAGTAATACGCGTAGATGCAGGTATGTAAGGTCATAATATAAATTTTTGCAATAAAAGAAATTTAAATACTTCAAAAATAAATACAGAAAGATCTTGAAATTTCATTGTATTTATGTAAGTTAATCATTAGTAAATTATAAATTTTTATCGAAAAGTTTAACGACATAAATATATATATCGAAAAAGGGATCCTAGATATAAATATATATCCATAAATGGATCATAGTATTTATTTATAAATACTTTCCAATAAGGTATACGTAATAACGTATACTAAAATTGTAATCTCAGAAGTAACTAGAACCTGAAGTCACGCGAAGTCATGTGCACCGACTCTTTGAAAAATAAAAACTGACATTTATAGTTTAGGTTTTTAAAATAAAGACCTAGTTCTCAATAACTCATGGCTCTCGTACCAATCTTTAACACCCCCAAATTTACACGCAGCGGAATATATTTTTGGGTGCTAAACAATGGTATAAAAACACACAATTTATAAAGAACGACTCGAAAAGAGACGTTTCAAATTTATCGTTCCTAAAACATTCATCTGAGTAGCGTAGTCCCAAGTAATCGTTACCAAAAGATAAGTTAAAACAACATATTTTTTTTAAAAATAGAACGATAAATAAATCAAAGAGTTTGAACAACATAGTAGTGCACAACTTCATTCCCGTGACCTCCAAGCTTCCACTTCATGATTACCTGAAATACATGTGAGTAAAACAATCAGCAAAAATGTCGAGTGAAATCTATAGGTTTATGTAATCAATTTGAACACAAGTAAAGATTATAAGTTTGTGGCATGATTAACAAGCATCAAATAATAATTTGCATCAACAATAATAATTGTATATAGCATAAATTGCAATAAGCTCATGGAACCGAGCCCTTAGACACTCCGTTAAGTCTAATAAGACACTCCCTTAGACACTCCAGATTATTGGTACATTGCCGTATACCTGACTTCTCAATACAGTATGTTCAAACAGTGCGGAGGTCGGGCCTAAGCTTCTGTGACAAGTCCACACAAACTGAACCGGGGCGGCTTCCCCCATAGATCTATTAATTTTACTAGCGGCTAGCCCATCATAAGATAGTTAACGGTCCATAATTGAGGCTTTAACAATGGCAATCACTTAATGCAATTTAAAGGAAACCTCGGGTCCATTCAAAGAGGGACAAGCATACCATAAAAATCTTGTGTTCTAAGTTTATAAAACATGTATTCCCCCTCGCGGGTTTTAAAAATATTTGAATGAGCTCAAACGAGGCTATAGACTCACCTTAGCCAATAGTGGTAATGAGACGATCGCCGACGATAGATGATGCCTTTCAAACACGAGAACCGCAACCTATCAAATAAGGTGCGTTCATTAATAATAGACTCGAGAAATAAACCATACATAAGAATATAAAACTCGAATCATAAAATCACGACAAACTCGAGAGAAAATGATATAAATAACTTCATTATACTCTACTACACATTTACTTAACCATTTTATACTTTTAACAAAGTCCGCCGGTACATACTACATGTACTAGCTTATTTACCCCTTTTAAACTTGTCAACCGCTTATGAAATGACTCGATAAACTAACTTACTATATATAGAAAGTCCTCCTAGAAGTTTATCAAATGAAATTACTTTTATAGTCCTTTACCCGACTCATTTTCAAACTACAAAATCCGGACAGATTTACGTTAATTTTTCATACAACCGTTTTAACTTATTTAAACAACTCCGTTTACAAAACTGACACTCGGGTTTTAAAGTAAACTCAACCTATAAAATAAACACCTCATTATCAGTAGGTTACATATTTCAAAACTTCCATTTAGAGTCCCCGAGATTCGATCCAAATATCGACAACAACTATTTGTAGTGCCGATACTCGTCTCACGGTACACGATCATTAAAAACATCATAACTTCGCGGTCGTTTGGAGCTAGAAGCTCTACCTTATATCAAATAGAAGCTAATAAAATTATCTACAACCCTAGGCTATAAGTTAAGCCATTTTCAAAACATAAAAATTCGGATTTTACTGTTTACTTACTGTTATAAAATGACTATTAAAAACTTGTATAAAATCACCTTTTTGATCAAAACCAACCATAGAAATGATCATTTCTATACCCTATCATCATCATATATGAACCATAACATCTAAATCATCATAAAGTTTAAAACCTTTGAATCAAAATGAAGTTTTTAACAAAGTTTTTAGCAAGAATACCATGGATCATGCCAAGAACACCATGCATGATCATGGTTTCTACCTACCAACATCAAGAAAATAAAAATTGCCTTGCATGTGTAAAATTCTTACACCAATATGATCCTTGATCAATTCTAAGAATGGTTCTAGCTTTGGTTTAGCTCAAATCATCCTCAAACTCAAGATAAATTGAAAATTGTATGTGTTTGTGAGGGTGGGTGAAGTTTCGGCTTAATAGAGAGAGATAGAAGAAGATGGTGAATTTTTTTTTAGTGGAAGAATGTGTTGTGTATGTTTGATATTTCTATTTATATAGTGGTGGAGGGACCTTGGTTGCAATTTGGCAATAATTGTGGCTAAAAATGAAAATAGTTTGCTAAAAAGCGGAAAATAACTATTAGTCAATTTTCAAAATGTTTACGGGACTCGGGTTACTTAAAAATAATTAAAAGTTTAAACGCACACGAAAAATGATAATATAACGACTCGATACGTAATTAAAACGATATCGTCGAAAATATTAAATATCGAAACGATCGATAATAAAATATGAAATTTTGGCACCCGTCGGTATCGCGATCATTAGTAGTCCTCGTTACTCGTCAAAATATTAAAATATAATATTTAATATCGGTTTCAACTTAAACCGTTAAATATAATAATATTTAACGTTATAAAATACTTCAAAATAATTGAAAATAGAATTAAATTATGACCTTATTTTTACGGGTCTTACAGATAACTTGCCACACTGTGTGATCTGTGTGATTCAAGTAATGTTCCATCTGCATAGCCCATGTCTCATAATTGTCACCTTTGAGCACTGGGAGTTTGACAGCAGACAGAGTATGATAAGGTTTTGTAGTTGTAGAAGTAGCTACAACATTCACGGCTTGAACACCTTGTGCTGGTGCAGGATCTACAACTTGTGGTTGTCCCTGTAACACCCCACTTGATAAGTGAACCGTTACGCGTAATTATGGCGTGTCATCAAAGCATGCAAGGTAATATGTACTAAACATACATGACCATAGGGAAAACCGGAATCAAACATCGGTTCCCAAACATAAGCCCAAAACATAAATAAAGTAAGTGAACAATAGGAAGACTTAAACAAGCATAGATATATGAAGGCATGAGGAGAAGAAGTCTAAGGTAGCTCCCATCCTATGCGTGTCCTCCAAATGCTCCAGTCTAACTTTAGGTACCTGCCGTTTTGGGACATGGAAAGGAAAGTAACGGCTGAGCATAACGCTCAGTACATAGATATACAACATAGTATGAATGGCTGAAACATAACTCCTGGAAAACCTGGAACATGTTCATAAAACTGGTTTTATAGTTTGAAAAGCCTTATGTTTATCTTATAAAAACTGTTTAACATGTTAACCATTAAGCCAATATAGGTCATGAAATAACAACGTGCATGAATACTTGGAGGGGTGACCTCCTCATGCAAATTAGAGGGGCTGCCTCTAATTTAATATACTGGTTTGGGTAGGAGGGATCAGCTTCTTGTGAAGGATGCAAGGCACACACCACATTCACACTAAATAATCTGCTAAAAACATGTAAACTAGGATGCACCCATACGTCCCACCTGATAATATAATAAATGGCCAAAAGCTGAAAGGGACGCCACGAGCTATCACTCCGCCGTGGTGAAGTCATAACACTGGTGCCTCCAGTGTTATGGTTATGGTACCTCCATAACTAGGTGAAACTGGTCATGCATGTATATGGCTTTAGGTATTCAAATTAAACATAAGCAATTCAAAAACATATAAAACATATACTGGAAAAACAGTTGGCTGCATACGGGGAATCCTAATAAGGAAAGAATGTCCATACTGAAAGGACGGAGAATCCGTACCTTATGTCCAGTGAACGAAGAAGACGAACGGAAGAGAGTCCTACTTAGGTATCACTAATGCTACATAAATACATACGTGTATAATTATCTGATTACTGAGTATGTAACTGGTTTTATATCATGTCTTAGCTTGTTTTATATGTTCATGTCATGTTTTACTGATTTAAGCGTTATACTGTGTTTATCATATATTATGTCTATTCTGATTAAGTATTACTTCTATTTCATGTATTATTATACTTGTTTTGTAATAATAAGTAACTTTCTAAAAATAGAAGGTTTCCTAAATTAGAAAGTTTCCAAAAATAGAAAGTTACCGAAAATAGAAAGTTTCCAAAAATAGAAAGTTTCCAAAAGTAGAAAGTTTCCAAAAATAGAAAGTTTCCAAAAATAGATTTACTTCTTAAAATAGATAAGTTTCTAAAAATAGAAAGTTTCCATAAATAGATTAGCTGCCTTAATTAAATAAGTTTCTAAAAATAGAAAGTTTCCATAATTAGATATAAGCTGGATAATTAAGCTAATTATATAAGCTTAAGTGTTTTCTGATTAATATTCTAAGTCATGTGATTATATAGTATAGTTTATTAATTATTTCATGTGAATTAAATAAACTATAGGTTAAAGTATTTAATTAAATATAACATGATTTAATTAAATAAAGGTAAAGTAAATACTTAGGTTAAAACATGTATTATTATCCATTAATAATATAACCTAAGTCATGTAAACTAATTAATTATAGTCATGGTTTTAATAATTAATTAATTATATAGTCTAATTAAATGATAAATAATTAGGTTAAAATTCATGTATTAATAATAAAGTTAATAACCTAAGTCATGTAAATTAAATTAATCATGTTCATGCTTTTAATTAATTTATTTAAATCTTGTAAAAATAATATAACTTGTAAAAATATTAAACCTTGAAAAATAACTCATGAACCGGACCGTGTTTTAAATCTAAACATGTGTGAACCGGACCCGTGTTTAACCCATGAACAGGACCCAAAACACCACCATACCCCGACCTAGGTCGGGGTTTCCCTTTCCTTGCTGCGGCCATGACACCACCACCACCAAACCGAGACCATGTGGTCTCGGTGGTGTGAATAAACCCAAGCCGAGACCCCCCTTGGGGCTCGGTTAGGCGTCGGCCACAACAAACACCCCCTAAATCATCATATTGATTATACCCCATGATTAATACAACATGTTTACATTTGTTTTTAATTAGTTTATTAAAAACATTCATGATTTTATGTGATTAATAAATCAAAACATAAAAGAAAAGATGTTAGGGTTTATACCGATCACGTGAAATCAAGAGGATGAACACACTAACGATCCTTGCAATAAATCTCGCACCAAAATCAAACCGATCACACCCCTTTGGTGATGTAAACCCGGCGGCCAAAAGAGAACAAAAGGAAGAACTAGGGTTTTTCTTGTTTTTCTAACTTTTGAGATTATGAAACATGTTTTCCCAAAATTCCTAGTTAGTAAAATTTGCATGGGCTTGGCCCATGTTCCTTGTTTTAGCCGTGGGTAGGGGCCCCACATGGGGTAACCCGAACATTTACCGTGTCTAAAATATAAGTGTGTTCTCGTGTTCGTAATTTACGTGATTTAATTAGTTATCGATCGTGACTTAATATATTTATTCGTGATCGTAATAAATATACATACATACGTAATATTAGCTCGTGATTAATTTACGTTCATGATTTCATGTTCGTATGTTCGTGATTATAATTATTATTAAAATAATTATCGTGTTATAATACGTAAAAATACTTATCGTGTTATAACACGTACGTAATAGTTGTAATTATTGTACGTGAAACGTAAACGTGCTATAAAAGGAAAGTTCTAATCATGTACATACTATCTTAAGGGTAATATTCAGGGTAAAATCATGCGGTTTTTACAACTCTTCCCCCCTAAAAGAATAATTAGTCCCCGAATTATAGATAAGTAACTAAAAGAGAAACATACCCGAATCAAATTGAGAGGGTATGTGAGATAAATGGACGTGCAGGTGACATGGTAGAAGGAACATGGAACGTGACATGTCTTGAAAGGACATGGAACGTGACGTGACTGAAAGGACATATCCAACTGATAAGAGAAAAACGGATAAGAAGTCCGGATGAACTTGTCCGTTCCCACATGGCTTCCCTCCTGGAACGGTTCCTTCACAAGATCTTGCCACAATGATAATCTTGGTCCTCCTGACCTTGACTTGAAAACACGCAAAGTTCATTGTCATCTACGTAAGATAGATCCCCTGAATTTGATCGAGCGAATAAGAATTAACGTGCAAGGATAACTGAAACGTTATGGTGTAAAACAATCTAACTTAACTAATAATTAGCAACGATGCGTGCGACAATTAAAACGTAGTACGTGAAAATTTTTGAACGTGATACGTGAAAAAAATTTGAACGTGATACGTGAAAAATTTTGAACGTGATACGTGAAAAATTTTGAACGCGATACTTGAAAATTTTTGAACGTGATACGTGGAGATATGGTGAGGGTAATATGAGCAAACATATCGTGATCCATGATACGTGTAACATCGTGAACGTGATATGAGGAATGTGGAATGAACATGACATGTGAAACATATCGTGAACATGGAATACAACTGCGGTAATGCCAAATGCTACAATGTGAGACTTGGAATGTGACGTGAAACATCTATCTGAGGATAGGGAGTTATACTAAGCTTGAGTATGATCTCTCCAGTTCTTGCAAAACTTCCCAGAACGAAGATGAACGTAAAATCGTAAGACAAGATATGATCATGAACGTGAATAGTGTCATGAACGTGAGCGTGAAAGCAAATCGTGGAATTAGAACAAGGACGTGGACGTAACTAAGGAGCACAAATGCAAATCTTTGTCTGACCCGATAGCTGACGGATTATCAAGTGATCGGATGAGCCTTGGCGTGGAATGTGTCCGACCAATCTGTTGGTTCTGAAATCCGTACGGATGTAAGGATTCTGCAGAGTTGATCAAAATGTTGTTAATAACCCAGATAGCATCTTGTTTCTTCTGAGTTTGCGTTAATCTGGTAACCAAAATCCGTGGAGATCTTGTCCCATTTCTATTCACAATTTCAGATGATGGAAGAACATCCTAGTCTGTTGGTGTTCTATCTTAACCTGTTGGTATGTCCGGTACTTAGATATGAACGTAACTGTATCTTGCTTCGTAAAAACTTGATACATAGAAGTTTGCGAAACTCTGAGTGTCTGAAATTAGACCTTTCTTAGCGTATGATTTTATTGGAACCCCTAACGTAGTGTAGGGTTCTCACCTTTATGCATAAGCTGAGTCGTGGTAAGATTAACCGTGATAATCCATGCAATTCAGCGTGTCACTATAATCAACCAGAATTTAGATTGGAAAATTTCAGGGTGAAATTTCTCCTGTCGTAGAATTTGCAACATAGTGCAAATATGGTCTTCCTTCTCTTCTATAGACTTAGAGAAGGTTAGGTTGTCATAGATGAAAATACTGATGAATTTGTTTATAAGTTCATGGAAACTCAATTTATTAAGTTCATAATGCTGTTGGAGCATTTATGAGACTAATACAGAATCATGAATTAGCATGACCAAGTCGTGTACGAATAGCAGTCATGGACATGTCCTGCTCTTTCACTCGTCACTGTAGGCATCATGATTATGAATCCGAAGTGCTTAACACCCTAAATGAATCCGATCTTGTCAATACGTGGAGGAGAGTAACGGTATGAATGGTGATTTGTTTAAATCGACGGTAGCCGACACATAATCTCATGGTACCGTCCTTCTCCTTGAAGGTTCTTCTGGAATGTATGGAAATATTTTTGAATAATCAACTGGCTATGCGTAAAAGGACTTCAGTAGTCGTGGCTTACTGACAGCTAGAAAATTTTAGCGACCATGGCTAACAACGCACATGCTTGTAAGCATAGGTAATTTGTACAGATTTTCCTGATGGAAAATCAAGCTGAATGTATTTAGGAGCCTGAACATCACTGTACCTAATCATGATTCGTAGCATGGCGTGTTGTTCATAGTCCATATTTAGGATTAAATTCAACTCGCATCTGTCCGAGGTAATGCATTCGCAGCTTGGATCTTATCATTAGGCTGAAGTAAAACCTTCGTGTACATGGGGAATATGAATGGCGCCCTATATGGTCATAAATATATAAAATATGGGTGCAAGAAATGTAAGTGTCATTGAGAAAACGTGACGGATATCACTGACATGCCGGCGATGGTACTGAAATTCTTGTGGCCTGATTAATATATGGCACAACAAAATGGATATACCCTTTGGAGGGTACCCTGACTTTCTTAGGGATGTTCCAGAATTTGACGTGAGTCATGTGTCTTGACTCGTGCCTTGGAAATATAAGCATGACATGTGTCATGACTGGTGTCTTGACATGCGTCTTCGGAAAGTATACATGAGACATGTGTCTTGACTGATGTCTTGACATGTGTCTCGAGATGTGAAACAAATAGAACTACTGTTAAACGCGGAATTAGTCATGATTTTAGTGTTTTATCCCTTCATTTTTGGTTTAATAAATAGCAAAACGTGTATTTTTAGTGCATTTATCGTTTATATGTGTTATTTATCATTGTAGGTACGAATATTAAAGAAAAGGAGCAAAAACGAAGAAAAAGTCCAAAAACGAGCACGAGAAATGGAAAGAGCACGGAAAATCGAGTTTGACGGTGCATTCATGTTTTATTGGGCCGACCCGACACCATTTAAATGGGTCGAACCGACCCATTAATATATCTTCATCCCACACACAGACACAACACAACAACTGCAGCCCAAAATGATTTATTTAGCTGCAAGCCCAGCAGCAATGGACTCTAGGCCCACCAACAGTGGGACAAGGACACAACAGGCCCAAAAGAGAGGGATTGATCAAATTGCTTATATGGGACGCAATTTTCATCTTTTAAGGGGGAGTGGCGTAGAGGAGAAGCAGCATATATTCTTTTCATTATCTGTTCTTTTTTTTGGGGGCGAGAGTTTAAGATGTAAAATAAAAACATTCCAATTTTATTCCATCCTCACCTTTGGTAATTCAGTCCCTGCGTTTTATTTAGGTAGAGTAGTATCTCTTATTTTTTTACTGTCTTTCTAAATCTACCTTCCATCTTTATATATATTGCTCCTGCGTTTTTTTTGGATTAGTATTAGATTTAGATGATTATCAATCGCAGCTTCATTTTTATCTATATTACTTGTCCCTGTCTTAATTTTTATATTATCCAGATTTAATTTTGAGCAAATAAGCAGATTTTTCATGATCCATTTTTAAGACAATCTTATCTTCAGTTATTGTACCTGCGTTTTCATTTTATATTTTTGGAATATATCTGATTTTACTGAAAGGGAGTTACGCAACATTCATTTCAATGGAGGAAAATCTTTATTTCTTTTAGTGAAGGTGTATTTGACGCAACATAAAAACTTTCCAAATAATCCTCCTTTTTTTACCTACGTTTGAATATATCAATTGTAGGATAGCTGTAAAAATAAACATTCCATATCGAGATCCTCACATGGTCCCTGCGTTTATTTTTCTTAGCAGATAGGTAGAATAGAAAAAGTCTACACATAACATTCCATTTTGATATCTTATCCTCACTTCTTGCTTTCTCCCCTGCGTTCTTTTTTTTTAAATAGATAGTTAGATAATTTAGGATCCTCACTTTAATTGTTTAAAGATAAGTAGTAAAGTAGTTTTCCCCTGCGTCTTGTTGTTTTTAAGTAGTAGAACACAACACTTTAGATTAATAAGAAATAGGCTGCGTTAGTTTTGTTGTTCACATTTAAATTCATATATATATATATATATATATATATATATATACTAGACGAGTACCCGCGCATAGCGGCGGAAATTGTCTAGCAACAGATAATTAACACGATGCGATATTGTGGTAAGTGTTTCGGTGACGTTCAAAATATAACGTCAAAAGATTAAACTTTTATTGCAAAGCGTTGTAACATGTTATAATTCAAAATATCTTATAAGTTTGTTTCAATTGGATGAAAGGGTGCCATTTGTTTAATTAACCAAAGTTTATATCTTTTTTAATGAATAAGATTTGCATGTAGTAGTTTTTAGTGGGACCCACATTTTTCAAGAATTCAACATTTTCAACTTTCAACCAAATGGATACACCCTTTATAATGTAATATAAATATACATTAGTGGGACCAACATTTTTCCAGTATTCAACATTTTCAACTTTCAACCAAAGGATACACCATTTATAATATAATATAGATATAGATTAGTAGGACCCACATTTTTCAACCATTCAACATTTTCAACTTTCAACCAAATGGATACACCCTTTATAATGTAGTATAGATATCGATTAGTGGGACCCACATTTTTCAACCATTCAACATTTTTAACTTTCAACCAAAGGGCTACACCCTTTATAATGTAGTATAGATATAGATTAGTGGGACCCATATTTTTCAACCATTCAACATTTTCAACTTTAAACCAAAGGGATACACCCTTTATAATGTAGTATAGATATAGATATAGATTAGTGTGACCCACATTTTTCAACCATTCAACATTTTCAACTTTTAACCAAATGGATACACCCTTTATAATGTAGTATAGATATAGATTAGTGGGACCCACATTTTTCAACCATTCAACATTTTCAACTTTCAACCAAAGGGATACACCCTTTATAATGTAGTATAGATATAGATTAGTGGGACCCATTTTTTTCAACCATTCAACATTTTCAACTTTCAACCAAAGGGATACACCCTTTATAATGTAGTATAGATATAGATATAGATTAGTGGGACCCACATTTTTTAACCATTCAACATTTTTAACTTTCAACCAAAAGGATACACCCTTTATAATGTAGTATAGACATAGATTAGTGGGACCCACATTTTTCAACCATTCAACATTTTCAACTTTCAACCAAAGGGATACACCCTTTATAATGTAGTATAGATATAGATTAGTGGGACCCACATTTTTCAACCATTCAATATTTTCAACTTTCAATCAAAGTGATACACACTTTATAATGTAGTATAGATATAGATTAGTGGGACCCACATTTTTCAACCATTCAACATTTTCAACTTTCAACCAAAGGGATACACCCTTTATAATGTAGTATAAATATAGATTAGTGGGACCCATATTTTTGAACCATTCAACATTTTCAACTTTCAACTAAAGGGATACACCCTTTATAATGTAGTATAGATAAATTAGTGGGACCTACATTTTTCAACCATTCAACATTTTCAACTTTTAACCAAAGGGATACACCGTTTATAATGTAGTATAAATATAGATTAGTGGGACCCACATTTTCAACCATTCAACATTTTCAACTTTCAGCGAAAAGGATATAATGTAGTATAGATATAGATTAATGGGACCTACATTTTTCAACCATTCAACATTTTCAACTTTCAACCAAAGGGATACACCCTTTATAATGTAGTATAGATATAGATTAGTGGGACCTACATTTCTCAACCATTCAACATTTTCAACTTTCAACCAAAGGGATACACCCTTTATAATGTAGTATAGATATAGATTAGTGGGACCCATATTTTTCAGCCATTCAATATTTTCAACTTTCAACCAAAAGGATACACCCTTTATAATGTAGCATAGATATATATTAGTGGGACCCGCATTTTTCAACCATTCAACATTTTCAACTTTCAACCAAAGGGATACACCCTTTATAATGTAGTATAGATATAGATTAGTGGGACCTACATTTTTCAACCATTCAACATTTTTAACTTTCAACCAAAGGGATACACCCTTTATAATGTAGTATAGATATAGATTAGTGGAACCCACATTTTTCAACCATTCAACATTTTTAACTTTCAACCAAAGGGATACACCCTTTATAATGTAGTATAGATATAGATTAGTGGGACCCATATTTTTCAACTATTCAACATTTTCAACTTTCAACCAAAGGGATACACCCTTTATAATGTAGTATAGATATAGATTAGTGGGACCCACATTTTTCAACCATTTAACATTTTTAACTTTCAACCAAATGGATACACCCTTTATAATGTAGTATAGATATATATTAGTGGGACCCACATTTTTCAACCATTCAACATTTTCAACTTTCAACCAAAGGGATACACCTTTTATAATGTAGTATAGATATATATATATATATATATATATATATATATATATATATATATATATATATATATATATATATATATATATATATATATATATATATATATATATATATATATATATATAGTATGAAAAATGTTTTAATTTGTTTCTAAATATTTTTATTTAGTTAAATTATTCTCGATTTAAATATGAAATAGTTTTTTATATAAATTTTTTATAATGTCTTTTAGCTTAATTGTCGTTAACCGTTTGTTGTTTTGTGATTCTCGGCGTTTTCTTCAACATTACATTCGGTTCTTCATTTTGGTATCCACTCCATCTCTCTCGTATTCTCGTTTAAATATTTTATTGTCATTCTTGTTTATTAACAGTTTGCTTGATCGTTTGTTGGTATCTTTAGCTTAATATTTGTAGCATAGTTATCTCTTTTTATATCGTTTAATATGTTGTTATTAATATTATTAGTTTAATTATAAAAATCAAAATCTCTTTTATTCGAGCTTCAAACTTTAGAGATAAACGCGGATTTCCATTCACACTTCGCCGGAACTACGATAACCTTTGGGTGTACGAAAACGACTCAATCAAATGGCGCCACTGCCGGCTCTGTGTGTAGCGATATTGCCGTTGTGTTTTTAGTTGGTGACTTGAAGATCCTTTCGCTTTGAAAGTTTATATTCGTTTTTTTATACATATAATAAAGAATTTTAAAAAATCCATAAAAATATATATTAAAAAAAAAGATATATATATATATATATATATATATATATATATATATATATATATATATATATATATATATATATATATATATATATATATATATATATATATATATATCTATATATATATATATATATATATATATATATATATATATATATATATATATATATATATATATATATGTATTCTTATATTATCTTATTTTCTTTATTACTATATATATCATTTAAAAAAATCAAAAAAATATCTTCTTTCAACTTAGTTTTTCTATTAGCTATATATTATATATGATATATAGTTTTATATAGTATATTATATTATAATAGTTTCTTTTTATTATTTTATTATTAAATAAAAAAATAAAAAAATAAAAGTTTTAAAAAATATTCTTCTTTATCTTCTATCGTGTTTAATCCTTTTTCTCAACCCTTAATTCTTCATGGATTCGTATTGTATTGGGTGTGGGAGACCATCTTCTGGTAGTCAATCTTGTCATTGGTGTTCATGCGAGCGGTGCGGTATGGATATCCCTAATTATGAATTTGGACATTCTTCATTTTGCAATTCGAACAATTCATACTTCACCTCTAATGACACTATCTCACCCTCTCCCATATATGACGATACGTATCCACAACAAGACCGGGTTTTTCTCAATACCCGTGTTGCAATCATTGTGGGGGGCCCTCACGATACTTCTTATTGTCAGCCGATGAATTATTATGAGCAAAATCCGTGTTATAATTCTTTTCAACTGATGATTTATGATGGACCACATCCGTGCTATGATTCTGGTTTTCATAATTTTGAGCCCCCACAATACACCCTCGGTCATCAACCTTCTTTGAATCCGAATGATGAAACACAAGCCCTTCTTTTGAAACTTGAAGAAGCCCTAGTTCAACTAAAAGAAACATGGGAGGAGGAAAAGCGACAGCGACAAAAGCAAGTATCTAATCTTAGTGCTTATAACTCTACGCCTCGTGTCATTCCTTATTGTTATGATGATGACTAGGATAATATTTACGATCTCAATCCATCATGTGAGACTACCACTCCTATTCTCGATTCTTCTGCTACGGAGACCGATGCCTCTCTCATCATGGGGGATGAGGGTCTTATCACTATTCCTTGTGATGAGATTCTTATTCCAATCCAAAGTAATCCTACGACTGCTTCCGATAGTGATAGTGAGTGTGAATCTCTTTCCAGTGATGATTCATTACCTCCCACCGACATCTTGGGAGATGATTCTTTGGCTTTCTCTAATCCTCTTTTTGATCTCGATGATGATTTTACTTCTAGTGATGACGAGTCACTATCCGATGAAGATGTTATGAAGGAAAATTTCAAGATTTATTCGAACCCTTTATTTGATTTTGATGACGCCTACATCTCTAGTAAGGTGAATCCTCTCTTTGAAGAGGGGATTGGGGACATTGATAGCTCTGACTCTCTTGCTATTGATGAGTATTATTTGTTAGCCATGCCACCTCCCATCATAAATGAGGTGGAGAGATTTGACCCTACCTTCCGTTTGATTCGGTCTGGAGAGGTGACGCGGGTGGTAGATATTTCTTCTGATATTTCTCATATTATGTTGCCACCCTGTCCTACCGCGTGCACGCCCAAGCGGGTGATGTATTGCTTTTACTCTCCTCATTTCATACCGGGAAATGAGGATGAGTGTTTTGATCCTGGAGGAGACGTTGATGTTGCTATTACTAGTGATGTTTTACCGGTTATTCCATCAACTCTTGCTTTGAGTTTCTATCAAGCGTCATCTGGTGACACTTTGATATCTTTTTCTCCCACCCTCCCGCCCTTGGCGAAGACGAGTACTCTTAAGGATCACCTTTATACCTATTTCTCGTATGTTATAAGAATCCTTCTGCTTTTCTTCACATATATTGTGGATTCTTCTTCTTTATTCTCATCCGGTAATGAGGATAAGATTAATGAGGATAAGATTTTTGACCCTGGCATATCTGTTTTGAGCCAGTGGTGATTCTCTTGCTCCCTCATGGACCATTTAATTCGGGTTCGAGTCAGGCTCGTGACTCAGTTAACAAAAACAAGCGCTTCTCGGGAGGCAACCCGATGATTTATCTATTTTTATCTATTTCTAACATAAGTGTAGGGGTGTGCTTCTCTCCATGTGTGCTTGTTGGTATTTGTTTTTGTGTGCAGGGTTCCCTAGGATCGAGAAGACTTTCAGAGTGTTGATGTTGTTGTTTTCCATCATCTTCTTCATTTAGTCACCGATCGATCTTCATGTTTATATCAGGGAAGTACTCAGTTCTGATCATTTTCTATATATCTGATGTTGTTCTCCTTCTTACACTTGAAATTCTAGCATTAGCCTTTTGTGTTCTTAAGTGTAGGGGTGACACCTTATCACTTTCGAACATTGAGGCCAATGTTCGGTTCTAAGTGTAGGGGGTTTATATCATATTGATCATATTCGTGCCTACTTGTTTGCCCTCTTGCATCCTATTTTGATCAAATGTGTTTTTGTGTTTTTTATTTTATTAAAAAAATAATAAAATGTTTTTGACAGTGCGTGATTGACTTGTCCCGTAGGCTAGAACAAAGGAGATCCTGACTCTGCCTGAGTGTTGATCTGGCTGCTCCCTTAACTTTTAGACTAAGCTTTTAGGAATTGTGAAAATAAAAATGCTAAACGTGGAGTAGTTGGTTCTCTTTAGAGCTTATATGAGTAACCTATGGCTTTTTCCTCCTATATTATAACTAGATTAGATAAGTGTGTTTTTTTCAAGCCTTTGAACGTTAAAAATTGTGTTGTTATGCAAAAATAAATTCTTATGCAATTTTGATATAGAGTCCTAGTTCAACTTTTTATTTAAATTTGAGTGAAAGCATACTTTCTTAAATTTGAAATAATGTTGCGTGAATAAATATGTTGAAAAAAAAGGGAAAAAATATATAAAAAAAAGAAAATCAAAAAAAAGAGAGAAAAAAAAGTGTTCAATAGCGTTAGAAGAGTCGCGTGAATGAATAAGTGTTTTTTGTTGTTTTAATTATAATTGTGAGAAACTTGCTTTTTCTTAAATTTAAATCTGAAGTTGAACTAGAATTCGTCAATTATATATAAGAGTTTAGGCGGTAATAGAGAATGTAGAAGTCAAAGGTCCCGTGAGCTGCGATACTATTCTCGAGGGTGTAAAAACTTAGCCTCCTAAGCTTTGCTAAAGGACAAGCTGAGACGAAAGTCGCTGCATGGAGTGATCTCTCCTTTGAATCTTCATTCTCTAATTACCGTCGTTGTTTTTCATCTAAATGTCTTTTATTAGCTTAGCGGTGATTTCAAGATCTTTGATTTCAAAATCCCGCCAATCCCGGTACTATTCTCCGTGGGGTGTCAAAAGCCCGGGCACTTAACCGATTAGGTTGGGACGTTCCGAGAAGAAAGCCGCTACATGGGAAAGGCCATTTTTGAATCTCAAATCTCGTCATTTTCGGTGAGTCTAATATTCCACTTAGATGCTTAGCAACCATAACAAATGTGGATTTGAACGATCAAAAATTTGAAAATAAACACACTTGCCTAGTCTTTTATAGTTATAGGAGTAAAAAGTTATGTTTACATAGGTTACTAGTATAAGTAGTGTTAGCATTTTGCCAAAACGTTTGCACAAGGAATCTTAGCTTTGTTGGGAGTAATAAAAAGAGGATGACGATATTTATTCCCTGGAGACACCCAGTTTGCGTGTTTCCCGTTCTATGATCCTTATACCTTGAATAAAAAGTCGAGCATGGCGGGTCACAATGAATAAAGTGGTTTTAAAATGTATTTGGATTTAACGTTTGTGATAATATTTGCTTGGGGGCAAGCAACGTTTTAAGTGTAGGGGTGTGTTAAACGCGGAATTAGTCATGATTTTAGTGTTATATCCCTTCATTTTTGGTTTAATAAATAGTAAAACGTGTATTTTTAGTGCATTTATCGTTTATATGTGTTATTTATTATTGTAGGTACGAATATTAAAGAAAAGGAGCAAAAACGAAGAAAAAGTCAAAAAACGAGAACGAGAAATGGAAAAAGCACGGAAAATCAAGTTTGACGGTGCATTAATGTTTTATTGGGCTGGCCCGACACCATTTAAATGGGTCGAACCGACCCATTAATATATCTTCAGCCCGCACACAGACACAACACAACAACTGCAGCCCAAAATGATTTATTTAGCTGCAAGCCCAACAACATTGGACTCTAGGCCCACCAGCAGTGGGATAAGGACACAACAGGCCCAAAAGAGAGGGATTGATCAGATTGCTTATATGGACGCAGTTTTCATCTTTTAAGGGGGAGTAGCGTAGAGGAGAAGCAACATATATTTTTTTCATTATCTGTTCTTTTTTTTTGGGGCGAGAGTTTAAGATGTAAAATAAAAACATTCCAGTTTTATTCCATCCCCACTTTTGGTACTTCAGTCCCTACGTTTTGTTTAGGTAGAGTAGTATCTCTTATTTTTTTACTGTCTTTCTAAATCTACCGTCCATCTTTATATATATTGCTCCTGCGTTTTTTTTAGGATTAGTATTAGATTTAGATGATTATCAATCGCAGCTTCATTTTTATCTATATTACTTGTCCCTGTCTTAATATTTATATTATCCAGATTCAATTTTGAGCAAAATAAGCAGATTTTTCATGATTCCATTTTTAAGACAATCTTATCTTCAGTTATTGTACCTGCGTTTTCATTTTATATTTTTGGAATAGATCTGATTTTACTGAAATGGAGTTACGCAACATTCATTTCAATGGAGGAAAATCTTTATATCTTTTAGTGAAGGTGTATTTGACGCAGCATAAAAACTTTCCAAATAATCCTCATTTCTTTTACATGCGTTTGAATATATCAGTTGTAGGATAGCTGTAAAAATAAACATTCCATATCGAGATCCTCACATGGTCCCTGCGTTTATTTTTCTTAGCAGATAGTTAGAATAGAAAAAGTCCACACATAACATTCCATTTTGATATCTTATCCTCACTTCTTGCTTTCTCCCCTGCGTTCTTTTTTTTTCTTTTAAAATAGATAGTTAGATAATTTTGGATCCTCACTTTAATTGTTTAAAGATAAGTAGTAAAGTAGTTTTCCCCTGCGTCTTGTTTTTTTTAAGTAGTAGAACACAATACTTTAGATTAATAAGAAATAGGCTGCGTTAGTTTTATTGTTCACATTTATATAAATATATATATATATATATATATATATATATATATATATATATATATATATATATATATATATATATATATATATATATATATATATATATATATATATATATATATATATATATATATATATATATATATATATATATATATATATATATATATATATATATATATATATATATATATATATATATATATATATATATATATATATATATATATATATATATAGAAATAGTATGAAAAATGTTTTAATTTGTTTCTCAATATTTTTATTTAGTTAAATTATTTTCGATTTAAATATGAAATAGTTTTTTTTATATAAATTTTTTATAATGTCTTTTAGCTTAATTGTCATTAACCGTTTGTTGTTTTGTGATTCTCGGCGTTTTCTTCAAAATTACATTCGGTTCTTCATTTTGGTATCCACTCCATCTCTCTCGTATTCTCGTTTAAATATTTTATTGTCATTCTTTTTTATTAACCGTTTGCTTGATCCCGTAGTTCAATTAAGATTTCCTTCTTGCCTTATTTAGTTTATTATCGTTTGTTGGTATCTTTAGCTTAATATTCGTAGCATAGTTATCGCTTTTTATATCGTTTAATATGTTGTTATTAATATTATTAGTTTAATTATAAAAATCAAAATCTCTTTTATTCGAGCATCAAACTTTAGAGATAAACGCGGATTTCCATTCACACTTTGCCGGAACTACGATAACCTTCGGGTGTACGAAAACAAATCAATCAACTACAATATTAGGTTATTGCCAAAATTGGCGAATCGGTTGGACTACTGATCCGTTGTATTTCTGATCACATCCACGGCCGGAGCTTCGGTTGCGATTTATTGGATAGTTGCTGTCATAGTAGTGGTTACTATCGTCTTGTCTGTCAGTTACATAACGGTTATTCTTGATGAGACTGCTTTTATACATAGTCTCATCGTCCAAAAGGGCTTTAAATGCATTAAATATCATGAAATTAGCCAAATATATGTTTGTGTTTGTTGCTTGTGTATTTTAGGTACGGATATTGAGAAAATGAAAAAAGATCACAAGAATCATACAAAAACGAACACGGGAAACGAAGCCGCACATTGAACCAAGCCCTAATGAAGAATTTCCCAAGACAAACCCTTGAATATTTGAAGATTATGCAAGAAGGGTCCTCCAATATTGAATAATTGACACTTTATACCCTTGTATCTTCATAATTACAAGATTGGTCCCTAAAGTTTGTCAATATTGCAAAAAGGGCCCTCCACTTTGAAGAATTGGCAATTTTAGTCCCTCAACAAAACTAAATTGTCAATATTAATCCTCCTCAAAGTCAAACATACCATGAAGGACTTCAAGTTACAAGAAATTACAAGTTTGGTCCTTTAAAATTGTCAAAATTACCAAAAGGACCCTTGACTTTGAAGAAATGGCAAAAATGGTCCCTCATTAATCATGACTTGGCAATTTCAGTCCTCCAAGAAGTCAACAAGACAAGTCAAGACCATTATCTATGAAGAAAATGCCAAATCAGTCCTTCAAGAATCAAGAAATGGCAAGAAATACCCCTGAAATCACTTTACAAAACTTTTTGGGGCAAACGTATGAAGTTTAAAACTTCAATAACAAAGAAAACAAAGTTTGGGCTGTTTATTTACAAAGTGAAAGGAATTTGAAAGACAAGGGGCTAATCTTGGCAGACAACATATCTTACCTAGACCAACCACCATGTGACACGTGCCCCACTACCTGAAATCAACCAATCACACTTCACCAATTCTTCACCTCACCAATCCACTAATCCGGTTTATTTATTAATAAACCTTGGCGCCTAAACACATTTTTATACATAATCCTAACCAAAAACAGATTAAAAAACCTGTTCTTCATGTTCATAATCCTAATTGGGCATTTCATGTTTACCAAAAATTAGCCCCTAAATCTTTCCAGATTTATGATTAAGCATGTTTTAATCATAACCCCACTTTCAAAAAGCTTGCCACATCACCACCTTGGACACATGATTCCCCTGATTTTTCACCTTTGAGAAAGAAGCCAAAACTTGGACAGTCATCCAACGTTCCACAACATTGCTTGGAAGTTAAGCTCATTGTGAGCCCTTGGATACATTCCAACACATGCCAGCTCCACAACAAAACAAGAATTCGTCACATGATCAAGATAACTTCAAAACCCACAAGGGGCATTTTGGGACTTCTACTACATTAGGGTTCACGTTTTTTAGCTTTCACTAGTTCATTGTACGCCTATAAAAGGCATAAGACTCATTACATTTCAGTTTGCTCTTGAATTTTCCTTTGTTCAAAGTTCTGTAAATCTCATATTCTATGAATGAAATGTGTTTGAATCTTTGAAGAAAACTCAAGTGCCATTGTTATTTCCTGCTTAATATTGTTTATTGTTTGCTAAAACCTGAATCTCAAAACGTTTTTACAAGGAGTGTGCAAAAGTTTGCACATTTTCCTATAGCTTGATATTTTGCTAAGTTTCTTGGTACACCTTGGAATTCTTGGGCTATAAAGCTGATCATAGCATCATCATATTCTGATATCAAGGTGTTGTGAAGCTTATAACTTGGGGATAATCAAGTGTGGGGTACAAGAGTTGCATTAATCAAGGCTTGGTCACTTTTTTGATTTTTATAATTTGCTTCTAACTTTGTTGAATCTTAGCAGGCTTTATTATGGAAGCTTGTGCTTGTTCTTGCTAGCACATAAGCTCAAAATTCGTGGGTGTGGATGTACATCCATGAGGTTTGCACCATCTTACCCAAACTCTGCTTTATATCTTGATTTTTGGTGAATTTGTGTGTTGCTTGTGTTCTTGCTAATTTTGTGGTCTAATCTTGTTCAAACTGCATATTATACTTGTTAATGTGTTTGATTTGGCTTGGGTGGTCTTGAAATACACTTATACTTGTTTAAATCTCCTTTGAAAAAGATAAGGGGTGTTTGGGATTATCTGTTTAAGATTATTGAGTGTTATTGTGTTGTTGAAAGTTATTGTTTATGCTTGTTGTCTATTATTGGCTTGGTTGAGTACTAGTTTCTGCAAGTTATTGGTCTTAAACCTTTGAATCAAACATTGTGCTATATCTAATTGATTTTGACGGTTTTTGACCTAAAATTTTGGTAATATCTAGAATATATGCATACTTAGGGTTAAAAGTTGTTAAATCATTGATAATACAACATATGTGATAGATCTGAGTGTTTGAATTTGGCTTGTTGGTCAAATACATCAGCAAAGTAAAAATCTGCTTGTGTTAGTGTTCATCAGTAA
Organism: Glebionis coronaria; assembly: GCA_025667525.1. Classification (NCBI taxonomy): domain Eukaryota; kingdom Viridiplantae; phylum Streptophyta; class Magnoliopsida; order Asterales; family Asteraceae; genus Glebionis; species Glebionis coronaria. Next base: position 169,424,470 of record CM046882.1, on the reverse strand, counting down.
CTTTTTGTGCTTGAATGTTGATCTAGACTTTGAATCATTGCATGAAACCTGTTTAAACTTGTTCATTTAAGTTTATTATAGCTTGTGTATGCATTTGGTGATGTTTGGTTGGCTGAATTGTGCTATAAGTGCTTATTGAACCATAACTGCTTATTTGTTCATGTCTGGTGCATGTCTGATGCTTAAATGAATTAACTGTACTAATTGGCTGATCGTGATTGTGATTCTTTGTTGTTATTGACTCCTTATGATCCACAGATCATTTGGGTGCCTTTGTGTAACTTGAATCCACAAAAAAGTCACTAAAGACAAATAGTCAAACAAGTCAAGTAGTGGAAAAAGTTTCCACTGCTCAGACACCAAAACTAGCCCCTGCTAGTGTAATTTTTCAGTTAGCTTATTGATAAGCCATATTTTCTTATCCAGACCTACAACAACTTACTTTTTGTGATTAATCTTCCTCATTTGACCCATTTGTTTGAACTGGAGCTTATCAGAATTTGACTTTGACTTTTTGCTAGAAAACTCATAAAGTTGACTTTTAAAGAAGTGCTTATTTGCTTATTCCAGCTTATTGAGTGAACTTATTTGAAAACTTTTTGTTGATTAAGCTTAGTTAAGTCATTTAAAAGCTTTTGAAACTTGAATCAGCTCTTGGGGTGGCCTAGAACTCGAAACGATTATTTTGTCGTTTTATGAAGATAGCTTATTGCTTTTTCAGGCTTATTTCTTGTGCTTATTTCAAATTTCTTTTTACAGAACTCTTAGGTAACTCAAAAGAATCTTGTGTGTCTAATTTGAGCTTATGGCATCAGCTTATAGCTTAATGGGCAAAAAAAGCCCATTAAGAATAAGCTGCTTTGAAATAAGCTAGCTTATACTCATATTCAGCTTTTGGGCCTTTAGAGTTTTGTGTTTAAAATCAAATTTTGAGTCAGATAGGAGCTTTTGGGCCATTTTTATAAACATTTTTCTTATTGGGCTTATTTTGGCCCAATAAGGGTCTGTTTTGGACTTTGGGCCATTTGAAGGCCCATTAGGGGTATTTTTGTAATTTCAACTTCATTTCTGTGTTAATTAGGTTAAATTAAGCTAGTTTGCAACTTTTTAGATTTTTTTATAAATTTTGGATTTTTGATATTATTTTATTATTAAAAATTAAAATTTAGATTTTTCAAGTTTTTATATTTTGTGTAGTTCAAATACATTAAATTAGGAATTTTACAGTTTTTAGAATAATTTTATTGTCCTAAGATTAATTTTTATAATTATTTTAAGTTTAAATAGTTTTTAATTGTTTTTAAATAGTTTTTATTGAATTTAAAATTTTCAAAAATAGTTTTAAATTAAGTTAGGTCATTTTAGAGGTTTACAATTGAAAAAATCTCATTTTGGGCTTTTTGTTAATTAAATTGATTTTTAGGGCTTTAATTAGCATTAAAAAATTAATATTTTAATTAAATAAAAGGTTTGAGTGATTTCTGATTTTTTTGAAAACTCTAATTTCATTATTTAGGATTTATTGCAATTTTCTAGGAATTTTTAGAGTAAATTTTATTTTGCTACTTTTTACAGTTTTACGTGTACGACTTTATCGTCTTAGTTTAATTCGTCATCGTAACCGTCATTCTCTTCTTATCTCATTTCTATTTTCTTTTCTCGTAATCATAATCACATCATTAATCATCTCTCTACACAACACACAAGCCTCCTTGAGAACGATCCCCACTTTGGGTCATAACTTGTGGTTTTCCTAAATCATTTGTTAATACTTTCCCTAATTACGCTCTTTTTCCTAAAAGACGTAAATTTTACAACTATCATTTTGGCGCTGCTGCCGGGGAGGCGTGTTGTGTTTTGATTTGGCAATTGTCGTTTTTATATATAGCCATAATATCTATTTGTATTAGTAGCACTCTACTAATACGTATTATCGGTTTTTCGTTTTTTGTGTGAATATTATTAATATATTGTATACGTAGAACAATAAATTCACAAGTACACCAAAAGTGTGAAAACACAACCTTGACTTGGGAGGTCATTACCCAATCATTGTATTCGAATCTCAAACAAGAAAGAAAAGGCAAAAATAGATAAATAATTTCGTGAAGCTCGATTTTGAAAAATACGCTTTTTGAGTGAGTTCTACACCTGGGACTTATAAACTGATTACGAGCCTAGTATGGGATAGGTTCGTATCAATTGGTATCAGAGCTATCCCTACCTTACGAGGTTCCAACACTCGGAGTGGTGGCCTATGGAGTGGTGACTTGGACCCAAAGGGAGTGCCAACCGTGACCAACATAGCCGTGACCAACGAGCTCGGAGTGGTGGCCTATGGAGTGGTGGCTTGGACCCAAAGGGGGTGCCAACCATGACCAACATAGCCGTGACCAACGAGGACGTTGGTTCTTCAAAGGGTGGGGTAGTGTTATGATCCCACATCGGCCAAGTATGGGAATGGTTGATGGTTTATAATGTCCAGGTGTCCCCTCCTCAAACAAGCTAGCTTTTTGAGTGAGTTCTACACCTGGGACTTATAAACCGATTACAAGCCTAGTATGGGATAGGTTCGTATCAATTGGTATTATAAAATATACCCTAAGGAAAAAGGCTCTTAAGTGCTTCGCGCCGCCTCGTTTCCCCGCTTGCTTGTGAGTATTTTGAGATTGAAAGCTAATCGAGGGTTTTGCCGCCCAAAGTATTATTAAGTATCATATATACTCTCTTGGTTTCATTGATTAAACCCTCTTGAACGTTTTGGTGTTCCACCAACGTTCTAAAGTCATCGAAGGCGTTCACTTCACATGATCGTTTTCATTCCTTGAGGCTTCTTTAATCAAGAGATTTGATTAAGGAGGAGATTTGTAGATTTGGTCTACTTAATACAATCACAAAAATCCAAAAAAAGTAAAAACAATCAAAAACCACAAAAAATTGGAAAAATACAAAACACCAAAAAGAATCTTCTTTGCTTATCCCCTCGTTGTACGTGACGTTTATGAAAACCCGCAACCAAGCAAGACGTGCACGTAAACGAAGAAACCGAAAGGAGTCAACACCTACTCCTAATCTTTCTAGTGAGGAGTCTCCAATTGAAGAACCTATCATAAGAGAAGAACCAACCATGGAGAATCGAGCTATGATGGAGTTACTTCAAGCACCCACCGAGGGTTATGGAGAGGCTATTGTAATTCCCGCTATCCTTGCGGAGAATTTTGAAGTGAAAACGGGTTTGTTGTCGATGATCCAAAACAACAAATTCCGTGGTGATGAAAAGGACAACCCGCACAACCATATCCGCCAATTCAATCGTCTTACCGCCACTTGCAAATTTAAGGATGTTGCTAATGACTCGATTAAGATGATTCTTTTTCCGTATTCCTTAGCAGGGCCCGCTAAAATTTGGTTAGAGAAAGAGCCACCCAATTCTATATTGACGTGGACGGATCTCGTTTCAAAATTTGTGTCCTCGTCACGGTTTCTCCGACTTGGAATAGGTTTAAGGAAATGTTACATGAGTGTCCTCATCACGGTTTCTCCGACTTGCATCAAATTGACACGTTTTACAATGGACTTAATGATCATGAAATGGATTATCTAAATGCCGCCGCGGGTGGTAATTTTTTGTGTAAAACGGTTGAGGAAGCTTTGGTGATAATTGAGACTAGATCTAAGGTGTATAGTCCTCGTAGCACGTCGAGTGTTCGTAAGGCTTCGTCTTCGGCTTCACCTTCTTTGTCTAATACCATCGATGCTTGCCAAATTTAGGCGAACTTGGAAAACAAGATCTTTGATAAGCTTAAAGGAATTCTGATTGAATTCAAAGTTGGAGAACAAAGTGCTCCCGCTACGGCCAAAGCGGTTGAGGCTTCATGTATGTATTGTGGTGGAGGTCATGATTTCTTCGAGTGCATTACCAACGGTGGTAACACTTCGAGTGCCTACACGGCCACGGGAACTTACAACCAAAACGGTCAAGTTACCCGCTCTAATCAATTGACTCCACCAAGTTTTGCTTCAAATCAAAATTCTAACAACAACTATCAAAACAATCAAGTTGGTTTCAAAAAAAATTACAACAAAGGAAACTATGGTAATCAAGGGGCTAATAATCAAGTTTCAAACAAAAATCAAAGTGATTTTCAAAACAACAACAAGAGTTTGCAAACTTTGAAAGATCTTCCAAATGAATTTGTTGAATACGCTAATGGGAACGGTGCTAGGTTTGACAACATTCAAAGAGAAATCATTAGCCTAAGATCCGAGTTTAAGAACGACTTGAAGAAAGAGTTAAAAAATGAGTTAGCAAATGAGCTTAAAATCCATACAAACAAAATGGAAGGAAATGTAACTAGGTTACAACAAAACCAAAAAAAAATGGAACAAGGGCAACATGAAATTAAGCAAGAAATGATTAAGGCCGAGAAGAGGCAATCCATGTTTGAGGACAAAATTTCATCTATGTTTGAGGCAATTATGTGCAAACTTTCTTCGAGTAGTCTTCCTAGCAAAACCATATCGAACCCTAAGGGAGAGATGAAAGTAATTACCACACGTAGTGGTAAGACACTTAAGGAACCGACTCCTCAACCAATTGCTCCTACGGAGGATGCAATTGAGTAAGAACCCGAGGTGGTGGTTGAAAAGGAGCATGTCCAAATCCCACGAAGTACCACTCATGCCACACCTACGGTTGACCCATTACCACATTTGGAACCCGAGATTCCAAAGGCTATGCCTATGCCTCAACCCACACCACCTTTGCCCTATCCATCGAGACTTAGAAAGGAGAAACGTCAAGAGCGCGACAATTACCAATTTGAGCTTTTTATGAAAATGTTTCGTGATTTGCACTTTAATGTGAGTTCTGCTGATGCTTTGGTCATGATGCCTCGATTTGCCGCTAACTTTAAGAGTATGTTGAACAACAAGGAGAAATTGCAACAATTGTCTAGTTGTTCATCGGTTTATCTTAATCGCATACCTCAAAAAGTCGGTGATCCCGGTAAATTCTTGATCCCTTGTGCAATCCAAGATATGGAAGAATGCTATGCCTTGGCCGATCTTGGTGCTAGCATTAACTTGATGCCACTTGCAATCTTCAAGTCGCTCAATCTTCCTAATCTTACTCCTTCACTAATGTCTATCGAGTTGGCCGACCATTCCATGATTCCCGCATGTGGATTGGCGGAAGACGTTTTTTGTGAAAGTGGGAAAGTTCTATTATCCGGTAGACTTTATCATTGTCGATATTCCCACGGATCCTCAAGTTCCTCTCATTTTAGGTCGTTCGTTTTTAGATACGTCTATGGCTTTGATTGATGTTCATGCTAGAAAGATCACCTTACGTTTCAACGACGAGGAACTTGTTATAAACGCAACTCAAAATTCTCAAATTTCTCATGTTTATTCCGTTGCAACCATAAACCTCGTTGATATGATTGACGTTGTTTGAGAGAAATTTCACAAGAAGTTTTAGGTTTTGGTGTGATGAAATTAGTGGCAATCCCACTATGTTAGATCCCATTCTTGATAACTCGACACCAACCTTCACTCCATTTGAAGCTGGTGGTTTTACGTTGGAAGAATTCGATGTTCCACGTACTTATGACGAAGACCTCAACAATGATGAGGACTTCTCGATTATCAAGGATTTTCTCAACGATTTCCCATTTCCTCCACCCGAGGAGGTTATGAGTATCGTGTCCAAATCTTCAATTGAGGAACCACCTATCCTCGAGTTGAAAGATTTACCTCCTCATCTCGAATATGTCTTTTTGGAGGAGGACGACAAGTTGTCAGTTATTATTTCAAAAGAACTTTCAAATGATGAAAAAACCGCACTTGTCGATGTTCTAAAGGATCACAAAGGGGCAATTGCGTGGAAGTTATCCGACATTAAGGGGATCGATCCAAAAGTTTGTACCCACAAAATCTTAATGGATGAGGATTACAAGCCCGCAATCCAATGTCAAAGGAGGGTGAACCCAAAAATTCATGACGTCATCAATAAAGGAGGTCCTAAAACTCCATGACGCGGTAATGATTTACCCTATTTTTGATAGCCCTTGGGTGAGTTCTATTCATTGTGTCCCTAAAAAGGGAGGAATGACCGTTGTGCCAAACGATGCCAACGAGTTAATTCCCACTAGACTCGTGACCGGATGGAGAGTGTGCATTGACTATCGTAAGTTGAATGACGCCACTCGAAAAAACCATTTTCCCTTGCCCTTCATTGACCAAATGTTGGAGCGTCTTGCGGGGAACGATTTCTATTGCTTTTTAGATGGTTTTTCCAGTTACTTCCAAATTCCCATCGATCCTCGTGATCAAGAAAAAACTACGTTTACGTGTCCATATGGAACGTTTGCCTATCGTAGAATGCCATTCGGACTTTGCAATGCACCGGGAACCTTTCAAAGGTGCATGATGGCTATTTTTCATGACTTGATCGAGAAGATGATGGAAGTCTTCATGGATGACTTTTTCGGGTTTGGTTGTTCGTTCACTTCGTGTTTGTCGAATCTTGAGAGAATGTTGAAGCGTTGTGAGGAAACCAACCTTGTGCTTAATTGGGAAAAATGTCATTTTATGGTTAAAAGTGGAATCGTCTTAGGGCACAAGGTTTCAAAAGCGGGGATTGAGGTAAATCAAGCTAAGGTAGACGTCATCGCAAAATTACCTCATCCCAAAACCGTTAAGGGAGTTAGAAGTTTCCTAGGCCACGCGGGCTTTTATCGTCGATTCATCAAGGATTTTTCAAAAATCTCTCGACCTATTACACATCTCCTTGAAAAAGATGTACGTTTTGTCTTTGACGAAGATTGTGTATGAGCCTTTGAAATCCTTAAGAGGAAACTTACCGAAGCTCCCATTCTTGTTGCTCCCAATTGGAACCTCCCCTTTGAGCTCATGTGTGATGCTAGTGAGTACGCTATTGGGGCCGAATTGGGGCAACGTCAGGAAAAGCACTTCTTGCCCATTCACTATGCTAGCAAGACGATGACCGAGGCTCAACTAAAATACACTACAACGGAGAAGGAATTCCTTGCCGTGGTGTATGCATTTGAGAAATTCCGACCTTATCTCGTCTTGACTAAATGCATAGTGTATACGGATCATTCGGCTATCAAGTATCTTATGGCTAAACAAGATGCTAAGCCAAGATTACTTCGTTGGATTCTCCTCCTTCAAGAATTAGATCACAAAATCGTTGACAAAAGAGAGCCGAGAATCTAGCGGTCGATCATCTTTCTCGTTTGGAAGATCCTCACCAAAGTGTTTACGAGCCCAAGGAAATCACCGAAACGTTTCCGCTCGAGACACTTGGTGTAGTGAATTCCAAGCTTGATTCTTCTACCCCATGGTTTGCGGACATCACAAATTACCATGCGGGCAACTTCATCATTAAGGGTATGACGACTCAAGAAAAACGAAAATTCTTTCGTGACGTCAAGTTCTATTTTTGGAACAACCCTTACTTGTTTCGAACTTGTTCGGATCAAATTATTCGACGTTGTGTCTTTGGTACCGAAGCTTCTAACATCCTCAGAGCTTGTCACGAGGGACCCACGGATGGTGACCACGGTGCTAATCTCACGGCTAAGAAGGTCTTTGATGCCGGTTTCTTTTGGCCTACTATCTACCGAGATGCACATAAGCTTGTGAAGTCGTGTGACTCTTGCCAATGACAAGGAAAAGCCTCACAAAAAGATGAAATGCCACAAAATATCATCCAAGTGTGTGAGATCTTTGACGTTTGGGGCATCGACTTTATGGGGCCGTTCCTATCATCTCGTTGTAATAAGTACATTCTTGTCGCGGTTGACTACCTATCCAAGTGGGTGGAAGCTAAGGCTTTGCCCACCAATGATGCTCGTGTGGTAGTAAAGTTTTTGAAAAGCTTGTTTTCTCGGTTTGGAACCCCTCGTGCGATCATAAGCGATCGTGGAACCCATTTTTGTAACGACCAATTCGAAAGGGCCCTTAGAAAATATGGGGTTAAACATTGGCTTTCTACGGCTTATCACCCACAAACGAGTGGGCAAGTCGAGGTTTCAAACCAAGCTTTGAAGAGGATCTTGGAGAGATCGATTAGGGAAAACCGACAATCTTGGTCGGATAAGTTGGAAGATGCTTTATGGGCCTTTAGGACCGCTCATAAGACGCCCATCGGGTGCACTCCTTATAAGCTAGTGTATGGGAAGAATTGTGACTTGCCAATTGAATTGGAACACAGGGCTTATTGGGCCCTAAAGCATTGTAATGATTACATGGAGACCGCGAGAAAACACCGGAAAATGCAATTAAATGAATTGGATGAATTAAGGGATATTACTTATGAAAATTCATTAATTTATAAAGAAAAGACTAAAAAGTTGCATGATTCAAAAATTAAAAACCGGGTTTTTAACATTGGGGATCAAGTTTTGCTTTTTAATTCTCGTTTGAAAATCTTTTCCGGTAAGTTGAAATCCCGTTGGTCCGGTCCATTCACCGTGACTCAAGTATTTCCATATGGGACCATCGAACTAGCTCAAAATGATGGCCCCAATTTCAAGGTGAATGGACATAGGTTGAAGCACTACTTTGGTGGGGAAGTTCCATCCTTGAACTACCTCGACCAAATCACCTTCCCCAATGATAATTAGTATTGAGGGGATCGAGTCGAGCTCATGACTCGGTAATCAAAAATGAGGTGCCTCGTGGGGGAGTCCCATGCTTATCCGATGTACATATTATCGCTTTCTAATATAGTAACGTATGGGGATTTGTGCACTTCCAACCTTTGTTTCGTAGTTGTTTGTGAATTCTGTTTTTTAGATGATCATGATCTTCATGATTGGAGCCTCTCGTGTTTGTTTTATGGGAGAACTCGATCGTTTGCTTTGAAGACTTTCTCAATATCCATGATATATCCTTTGATGTTCTAACCTTAGGTTTATAGTACACTTCATAAACGGCTTTAAATTTAACGGTTACACCCTTTCCATGCTAGATTAGGCATTCGACTACGTCTCTAGTATGGGGGTGTTTTGCACCCCTAGACTCGAAACATTGAGGAAAATGTTTAACTTTAGTATGGGGGGGTGAATAGATACTTGCCTTACCAAACCTTCACGCTTTCCAAAGGTTATCTTTTTGTTTATCGTGTTGTTGCAAAATAAGGCTAAAAATGGCCAAATTTAAAATTTTTTCTCATGTTTTATAAGTGTTTGAAGACACGAATGTAGGTTTTCCGATGGCGAGAATAAGAGTAATTTTTTACTCGACCGTGCGTGTTGAGCACTTAGCTTTGATTCCTTAACTTCACATTAGGCCAAGTCTCTTAAGTGAGGACGAGAAATGATAGAGTTAATTACAAGTTACTATGCTAAACGTAGAGTACTCGCATTCTTTCAAAAACTCATGTGTTCTCGTTGTTTGCTTATTCTCCCTTCGCTTGTAAATATTTTTTGCTTAATAAATATTGACTTAGCGGTTTAGTCTTGATTGTTGGGTTTCTAGTCTTTTCTAATAGTTTCCGTGTAATTAAATTGGGAAGACATTAAGGTATCGCCAGCGTCACGGTTTTGAAGTATTGGCACTCGAATAATCGAAAGCTTCACCCAATAATAAGATTTCAAGTGCTCACCTAAATCAAGCAAACAATTTGAAGCTCACAAGGCTGAAAAATCTATGCAAAATTGAAAGTGAATCAAGCCTTAATCTTTGAAGCTTTAAAGATCCAAAATTCGCCTTAGCGTGAGGATATACGTCTTTGGCTAATAAAACCACCGATGAGGTGGATAATAAAAGGAAAGGCAAGACCGAAGTCATAATAAAAGCTTCATGGCGAAGTTGAATAAAATATGGAGGTAAACCTATGATAATAAGGTCCTTCCGTTAGGGGGCGTATAAAAGTCTTGGTAATAAGTCTCATGTTTAGATCCGTTATAAAACCGTGTTTATCGATCCTTCTTGTTGACTTAATTATTTGACATCGTTGTCTATTAGGAGGTGTTATTGATTGATGGTCTTGGTTACACCGTTAGGACTCTATTTTTAGACCTAAATCTCTATTATCGCATAAGTCAAACAATGTATCCTCGTGAAACATTAAAGACAAAATAAAATATAAGCGATACAACTTAGGATAATGGGAGGATAAGTACGTGATTAGGGCATATGAGTAGTGTTAGCATTACTAACTTATAATGACAATGATCTCATTGCACGCTTGGCATGGAATTGGGGTGAAAATCGAGGACGATGAAATTATTTCTAACGAAGCATCCACGTGTTCTTATTCTATGAACGTAAACGTCCCATTTTGTGATGAAAATCATACATTATGTCTAGAACGCAAGTGTAGCTAGTTTATCATTCAATAAATGTGAATAAAAATGAATTTTGGAGGTGCTACGATACTTTATTCTAGCATTGCGTGAGGGCACGACAATGGTTTAGTATGGGGGAGTGATGAGACTGCTTTTATACATAGTCTTATCGTCCAAAAAGCGCTTTAAATGCATTACATATCATGAAATTGGCCAAATATATGCTTGTGTTTGTTGCTTGTGTATTTTAGGTACGAATATTGAGAAAATGACAAAAGATTACAAGAATCATACAAAAACGAACACGGGAAACGAAGCCGCACAACCAAGCCCTAATGAAAAATTTCCCAAGACAAACCCTTGAAGATTTGAAGATTATGCAAGAAGGGTCCTCCAATATTGAAGAAATGACACTTTATACCCTTGTATCTTCATAATTACAAGATTGGTCCCTAAAGTTTGTCAATATTGCAAAAAGGGCCCTCCACTTTGAAGAATTGGCAATTTTAGTCCCTCAACAAAACTAAGTTATCAATATTAATCCTCCTCAAAGTTAAACATACCATGAAGGACTTCAAGTTACAAGAAATTACAAGTTTGGTCCTTTAAAATTGTCAAAATTACCAAAAGGACCGTTGACTTTGAAGAAACGGCAAAAATGGTCCCTCATTAATCATGACTTGGCAATTTTAGTCCTCTAATAAGTCAACAAGACAAGTCAATACCATTATCTATGAAGAAAATGCCAAATTAGTCCTTCAAGAATCAAGAAATGGCAAGAAATACCCCTGAAATCACTTTACAAAACTTTTTGGGGCAAAAGTGTGAAGTTTGAAACTTCAATAACGAAGAAAACGGAGTTTGGGTTGTTTATTTACAAAGTGAAAGGAATTTGAAAGACAAGGGGCTAATCTTGGCAAACAGCATATCGTACCTAGACCAACCACCATGTGACACGTGCCCCCACTACCTGAAATCAACCAATCACACTTCACCAATTCTCCACCTCACCAATCCACTAATCCGGTTTATTTATTAATAAACCTTGGCGCCTAAACACGTTTTTAAACATAATCCTAACCAAAAACAGATTAAAAACCTGTTCTTCATGTTCATAATCCTAATTGGGCATTTCATGTTTACCAAAAATTAGCCCCTAAATCTTTCCAGATTTATGATTAAGCATGTTTTAATCATAACCACACTTTCAAAAAGCTTGCCACATCACCACCTTGGACACATGATTCCCCTGCTTTTTCACCTTTGAGTAAGAACCAAAAACTTGGACAGTCATCCAACGTTCCACAACATTGCTTGGAAGTTAAGCTCATTGTGAGCCCTTGGATACATTCCAACACATGCCAGCTCCACAACAAAACAAGAATTCGTCACATGATCAAGATAACTTTAAAACCCTCAAGGGGCCTTTTAGGACTTCTACTGCATTAGGGTTCACGTTTTTCAGCTTTCACTAGTTCATTGTACGCCTATAAAAGGCATAGGACTCATTACATTTCAGTTTGCTCTTGAATTTTCCTTTGTTCAAAGTTCTGTAAATCTCATATTCTATGAATGAAATGTGTTTGAATCTTTGAAGAAAACTCAAGTGCCATTGTTATTTCCTGCTTAATATTGTTTATTGTTTGCTAAAACCTGAATCTCAAAATGTTTTTACAAGGAGTGTGCAAAAGTTTGCACATTTTCCTATAGCTTGATATTTTGCTAAGTTTCTTGGTACACCTTGGAATTCTTGGGCTATAAAGCTGATCATAGCATCATGATATTGTGATATCAAGGTGTTGTGAAGCTTATAACTTGGGGATAATCAAGTGTGGGGTACAAGAGTTGCATTAATCAAGGCTTGGTCACTTTTCTGATTTTTATAATTTGCTTCTAACTTTGTTGAATCTTAGTAGGATTTATTGTGGACGCTTGTGCTTGTTCTTGCTAGCACATAAGCTCAAAATTCGTGGGTGTGGATGTACATCTATGAGGTTTACACCATCTTACCCAAAATCTACATAAAATCTTGATTTTTGGTGAATTTGTGTGTTGCTTGTGTTCTTGCTGATTTTGTGGTCTAATCTTGCTCAATACTGCATATTATACTTGTTAATGTGTTTGATTGGGCTTGGGTGGTCTTGAAATACACTTATACTTGTTTAAATCTCATTTGAAAAAGATAAAGGGTGTTCGAGATTATCTGTTTAAGATCATTGAGTGTTATTGTGTTGTTGAAAGTTATTGTTTATGCTTGTTATCTGTTATTGGCTTGGTTGAGTACTGGTTTCTGCAAGTTATTGGTCTTAAACCTTTGAATCAAACATTGTGCTATATCTCATTGATTTTGACTGTTTTTGACCTGTGATTTTGGTAATATCTAGAATATATTCATGCTTAGGGTTAAAAGTTGTTAAATCATTGATAATACAACATATGTGATAGATCTGTGTGTTTGAATTTGGCTTGTTGGTCAAATACATCAGCAAAGTAAAAATCTGCTTGTGTTAGTGTTCATCCGTAACTTTTTGTGCTTGAATCTTGATCTAGACTTTGAATCATTGCATGAAACCTGTTTAAACTTGTTCATTTAAGTTTATTATAGCTTTTGTATGCATTTGGTGAAGTTTGGCTGGCTGAATTGTGCTATAAGTGCTTATTGAACCATAACTGCTTATTTGTTCATGTCTGGTGCATGTCTGATGCTTAAATGAATTAACTGTACAAATTGGCTGATTGTGATTGTGATTTCTTTGTTGTTATTGACTCTTTATGATCCACTGATCATTTGGGTGCCTTTTTGTAACATGAATCCACAAAAAAGTCACTAAAGACAAATAGTCAAACAAGTCAAGCAGTGGAAAAAAGTTTCCACTGCTCAGACACCAAAACTAGCCCCTGCTAGTGTAATTTTTCAGTTAGCTTATTAATAAGCCAAATTGGCTTATCCAGACCTGCAACAACTTACGTTTTGTGATCAATCATCCTCATTTGACCCATTTGTTTGAACTTGAGCTTATCAGACTTTGACTTTGACTTTTTGCTAGAAAACTAATAAAGTTGACTTTTAAAGAAGTGCTTATTTGCTTATTCCAGCTTATTGAGTGAACTTATTTGAAAACTTTTTGTTGATTAAGCTTAGTTAAGTCATTTAAAAGCTTTTGAAACTTGAATCAGCTCTTGGGGTGGCCTAGAACTCGAAAACGACTATTTTGTCATTTTGTGAAGATAGCTTATTGCTTTTTCAGGCTTATTCCTTGTGCTTATTTCAAATTTATTTTTACAGAACTCTTAGGTAACTCAAAAGAAGCTTGTGTGTCTAATTTGAGCTTATGGCATCAGCTTATAGCTTAATGGGCCAAAAAGCCCATTAAGAATACGCTGCTTTGAAATAAGCTAGCTTATACTCATTTTCAGCTTTTGGGCCTTTAAAGTTTTGTGATTAAAATCAAATTTTTAGTCAGATAGGAGCTTTTGGGCCATTTTTATAAACATTTTTCTTATTGGGCTTATTTTGGCCCAATAAGGGTCTGTTTTAGACTTTGGCTCATTTGAAGGCCCATTAGGGGTATTTTTGTAATTTCAACTTCATTTCTGTGTTAATTAGGTTAAATTAAGCTAGTTTGCAACTTTTTAGAATTTTTTATAAATTTTAGATTTTTAATATTATTTTATTATTAAAAATTAAAAATTAGATTTTTCAAGTTTTTATATTTTTCTTAGGTTAAATACATTAAATTAGGAATTTTACAATTTTTAGAATAATTTTTATGTCCTTAGATTAATTTTTATAATTATTTTAAGTTTAAATAGTTTTAATTGTTTTTAAATAGTTTTTATTAAATTTAAAATTTTCAAAAATAGTTTTAAATTAAGTTAGGCCATTTTAGAGGTTTACAATTGAAAAAATCTCATTTTGGGCTTTTTGTTAATTAAATTGATTTTTAGGGCTTTAATAAGCATTAAAAAATTAATATTTAATTAAATAAAAGGTTTGAGTGATTTTTGATTTTTTTTTGTAAACTCTAATTACATTATTTAGGATTTATTACAATTTTCTAGGAATTTTTAGGGTAAATTTTTAATTTTGCTACTTTTTACGGTTTTAGGTGTACGACTTTATCGTCTTAGTTTAATTCGTCATCGTAACCGTCATTCTCTTCTTATCTCATTTCTATTTTCTTTTCTCATAATCATAATCACATCATTAATCATCTCTCTACATAACACACAAGCCTCCTTGAGAACGATCCCCACTTTGGGTCATAACTTGTGGTTTTCCTAAATCATTTGTTAATACTTGCCCTAATTACGCTCTTTTTCCTAAAAGACGTAAATTTAACAACTATAGATTCTCATGACTGTGATTCATGTAACTATTCAGTTGAGTGGCCGGCTGATACCGGTCTTCACTCATATGACTGAAACGACAACTAAATGACGTGTGACATGTAACTAAGAATTTGGGATAGTGATTGATGGAACTCGTCTGGTGGTGAAGCATCTTCTCGTCCAATTTCTTTGCTCTGACGCCTTTGTCTTCGTCTTGTAGGATCTCCAGGTTGAGAACAGCATCCGCATCTCGTAGCGCCTCCAAACATCAGCAGCATCAACCTTTAGTAACATCTCTAAGCTATGAGCGGCATCAACAATTTGTAGATTATCAGCAAGTGGAAATACGTACATGGGATAAGGTACATGGAGTACACATGGAATGCACATGAAATGATCAGTATGGGGTCGATCATCGTACATGATTTTAAAGGAAAATAACCGGTTAAACGGTTAGAAAGACCATCATGAAAACATGGCAATGCCAGTATATACCTCATTCTGGTTGCATAGAGGAAGGCTAACGTGTGGTTAAACGAATTTCAACGATGATTTTCCTGAAAGCATGATTAATGAAAACCAACCATGACTATCATGAAAGTAAAATTTACATGAATTCCAACAGTGTCTTGCATGAAAGCAAAAACAACAAAAGAGACGTATGACATAGTCATGTGAAGACGAAGTCATCATGAAGAAACATGGAACAACCCAACATAAAGGAGTGTATAATATAATCAGCCTGAAACTGAAGTTAACCATGATAGTATAAAAACATACTTGACATAAAAACATAGTCACTTAAGAGGGGACATGAAAAAAAATTTATGCTTATAAATCATGAGAAAATTTTTTATGCATGAAAACAGTGCATGAATACATGATGCAGTTTATAAAAACCTTTATATGCGCGAGGGGACGCCTATGGGTCGGTCCCAAAACAAAAGACATGGCGAGGGGATGCCTATGGGTCGGTCCCAAAGTTAAAAGTTTCGATAAATGCACATGCGACTAAATATGGCTAGTCATGTACCAACCATTACTTAGTTATAATCCCTGCAACAATGATACATGAAACATAAATAAAAGAAACTTATCTGTCAAAACTTATCAGAAATTTTTTTTATGTGACTAATTATGAACTACTGGGGTTCAGTCCACATAGTCACAGTTCACGAGGAACGTCATGCACGAAACAATGACAAATAACTAAATATGAATGACGGTTGTCCATCCATATTAGTAAAACAATATCGATGAAAACATCAAGGTTAAACATCAAGGTGCTGAAAACATCATGGTTAAAACAACAATGCGCTGAACACATCGATACGTGGAAGAACAAGTGTTAGCTTAGGAAGCTCCTGCTGACTACCCACTAGTCACATGTCAAGTTTTAGAGCCTACAGGTCGAAGCCTTAGCTCTGATACAACAATTGTAACACCCCACTTGATAAGTGGACCGTTAGGCGTAATTATGGCGTGTCATCAAAGCATGCGAGGTAATATGTACTAAACATACATGACCATAGGGAAAACCAGAATCAAACACCGGTTCCCAAACATAAGCCCAAAACATAAATAAAGTAAGTGAACAAAAGGAAGACTTAAACAAGCATAAATATATGAAGGCATGAGGAGAAGAAGTCTAAGGTAGCTCCCATCCTATGTGTGTCCTCCAAATGCTCCAGTCTAACTTTAGGTACCTGCCGTTTTGGGACATGGAAAGGAAAGTAACGGCTGAGCATAACGCTCAGTGCACGGATATACAACATAGTATGAATGGCTGAAACATAAGTAAGACTAATAGCAGCGGAAATGTATAAGTCCTGGAAAACCTGGAACATGTTCATAAAACTGGTTTTATAATTTGAAAAGCCTTATGTTTATCTTATAAAAACTATTTAACATGTTAACCATTAAGCCAATATAGGTCATGAAATATCAACGTGCATAAATACTTGGAGGGATGACCTCGTCATGCAAATTAGAGGGGCTGCCTCTAATTTAATATACTGGTTTGGGTAGGAGGGATCAACTCCTTGTGAAGGATGTGTGACAACCCAAAACCGAGGTCATTGCTTAATCTTATTTTACGATTATTTTTTAAATTTTTGGATGAGTTTGAACGATATTTATTTTTGGAGGTTTAAGTTTAAACCGATGTTTGAAGATCTATATTTAATATTTATTAAGTATAAGGAGTATTAGCAAGCGTGATGTCGATGGATGCCAAATATTTTACGTCTTATTGTCGGTTGTTTGATTTTTATTATTTTTGAGGTTTTATTTTAAATGACGTGTTAAGTCGAGTCGAGAGTCGATATTATTATTTTTGAGGTACGTTTTAAATTTTTAAAAGTATCTTTATGAAACCCGAGCCCCGTAAATATTTTGAAATATGACTAATAGTTATTTCCCGCTTTTTAGCTAACTATTTACATTTTTAGCCACAACTTTTACTAAATTACAACTAGGTCCCTTGAGCACTATATATAAGATTTTTTTTTAAACATATCATAATTCCACTCAAATTTTTTTTAATCTCTCTCTCTTTTTTTTTCTTCTTGTTGCCGTGAACCCCCCACCACCCAAAACCACCCTTTGATCAATTTTTACTCCAAAATCACAATGATTTGAGCTAAACCAAGGATAGACCCACTCTTATAATTGCATAAGGATCATATTGGTGTAAGAATTTCTTACATGCAAGAACATTTTTTTTCTTGATGTTGGTAGGTAGGAGCTATGATCATGCATGGCATTATTATGATGATCCATGGTGATTCTTGCTAAAAATCTTGTTAAAAAATTCATTTTCATCTAAAGATTTTTATTTTGATTATGATTTTGATGTTATGGTTGATGTATGATGATATTAGGGTATAGTAATGATCATTTTCATGGTTGGTTTTTATCAAAAAGTTGATTTTGTACAAGATTTTTATAGTCATTTTATAACAGTAAGTAAAGTGTAAAATCCGAATTTTTACGTTTTGAAAATGGCTTAAATTATAGCCTAGGGTTGTATATAATTTTCTTAGCTTCGATTTGATATAAGGTAGAGCTTCTAGCTCCAAAGTTATGATGTTTTGAATGATCGTGTACCGGGAGACGAGTATCGGCACTACAAGTAGTTGTTGTCGATATTTGGATCGAATCTCGGGGACTCTAAATAGATGTTTTGAAAAATGTAACCTACTTATAATGAGGTGTTTACTTATTAGGTTGAGTTTACTTTAAAATCCGAGTGTCGGTTTTGTAAACGGAGTCATTTAAAGAAGTTAAAACGGTTGTATGAAAAATTAACGTAAATCTGACCGGATTTTGTAGTTTGAAAATGAGTTGGGTAAAGTACTTTAAAAGTAATTTCATTTGATAAACTTGTAGGAGGACTTTCTATATATAGTAAGTTAGTTTATCGAGTCGTTTCATAAACGGTTTACGAGTTTAAAAGGGGTAAATAAGCTAGTACATGTAGTATGTACCCGCGGACTTTGTTAAAAGTGTAAAATGGTTAAGTAAGTGTGTAATAAAGTATAATGAAGTTATTTATATCATTTTCTCTCGAGTTTATCGTGACTTTATGAGTTTGAGTTTGATGTTGTTATTTATGATTTATTTCTCGAGTCATTATTAATGAACGCGCCTTATTTGATAGGTAGCGGTTCTCGTTTTTCAAAGGCATCCATTATCGTCGACGATCATCTCGCTAGATCTCTTATACTAAGGTGAGTCTGTAGCCTCGCTTTCTACTCGTTTTAATGGTTCTAATAACCGCGAGGGGGATACATGCAATTTGAAAATAAATGAACACAAGTCATGAGTAATTGTTGGACCCGAATGTTGCCTAAAGTTGATTTCATTGTATTGAGTAACTTGTTGCTAAAGACCCTAAATTCATGAGCCGTTAACTATCTTCTGACTTGATGTTGTGAGTCAGGAATAGCCGCTTATTCTAATGATAGTACTATTGGGTTGACCACTGATGAGATATTGAATATCATCAAAATTCCCATATATATGCTTGTGTTTGTTGCTTGTGTATTTTAGGTACGGATATTGAGAAAATGACAAAAGATCACAAGAATCATACGAAAACGAACACGGGAAACGAAGCCGTACAATGAACCAAGCCCTAATGAAGACTTTCCCAAGATCAACCCTTGAAGATTTGAAGAATTATGAAGAAGGGTCCTCCAATATGGAAGAATTGACACTTTATACCTTTGTATCCTCATAATTATAAGTTTGGTCCCTAAAGTTTGTCAAAATTACAAAAAGGGCCCTCCACTTTGAAGGATTGGCAAGTTTAGCCCCTCAACAAAGCTAAATTGTCAACCAATATCCTCCACAAAGTCAAATATATCATGAATTCCTTCAAAGTACAAGAAATTACAAGTTTGGTCCTTTGAAAATCCTAAAATTACAAAAAGGACCCTTGACTTTCAACATTTGGCAAAAATGATCCCTCATCAAACAAGACTTGGCAATTTCAGTCCTCTAAAATGCTCAACATACAAGTCAAGACCATTATCCATCATCAAAATGCCAAATCAGCCCTTGAAGAATTCAAAAATGGCAAGAAATACCCCTGAAAATACTTAGGAAAAGTATTTGGGGCAAAAGTGTGAAAAGTGAAAGTTTAAATACAAAGGGAATCAGGTTTTTGGGTTTAATTTACAAAGTGAAAGAAGAAAGGAAGGTGAAGGACCAAAGCTGCCAAGACAAGATACTTACCAAGGCCAGTGAGGGGGTGACACGTGCCCCACTCACTCTCTCCACCAATGGAATCCCACCATTCCTCCATGTCATTTCCCACTTACACCGGTTTAAACTAATCTTTGATTAGTTTATTATTTGGCGCTTAACACCATTTTTAAACCCAAAAACAAATCAAAACATGGACTGTTCATCATATGAACACAATTAGGGACTTCTTAATTACTTGTGAATAAACCCTAAAAACCTCCAGAATCTTGATTAGTAGTCTCCTAATCACAACCCAACCCTTAAACTTGGCACCCCACCAACCCACATGCTACATGGGGCCTCCCCTGCTACACACAAAGGGGATACTACCAAAACAAGCCAGAAAATCAACCATCCAGATACAAGCTTACATTTTAAGCTTTGTTTGAGCCCTTAGATCAAATTCCAACAGCTATCTACTCCACAAACGTCCAAGAATCAGTCACATGAAGCCAAGAAGTTCAAATCCTCAAGGGCATTTTTGGGCTTCTACAAGCTAGGGTTTTTAGTTTTTAGCTTATGCAGACCATGTACACCCTCTATATAAAGTGTATAGGGTCCAACATTCACGTTTGCTTTTGGTTTTTCCTTTGTTCAAGCACTTGTAAATCCATTTTCAGTTTTATGAATTTGAGTTAAGTGTTTTGAAGAAAGACCAAGTGCCATCTTATTACTGCTTGTTTATGTTTATTGCTTACTGAATTTGAAGTTTAAAACCTGTTTTCAAAAGAGGAGTGTGCGAAAGTTTGCACATTTTCTCATTTTCTTGATATTTTGCTAAGTTCTTGTTTCTATCTTGGAATTCTTGGGTTATAGGGTTGATCATAGCATCCTAATTGTGTTGATTAAGGTGTGGTGAGGCTTATAACTTTGGGATAATCAAGTGTGGGGTAACAAGGTTGCATTAATCAAGATTTTCCAAGTTTCTGATTTTTATACTTGTGCTTCTAACCTTGTTGATTCTTAGCAGTGGTGTTATTGGAAGCTTGTACTTGTTCTTGCTAGTACATAAGCTCATAAATTCGTGGGTGTGGATGTACATCCATGAGGTTTGCATACTCAATCCTAAAATCTGCTTAAATTCATGATTTTTGGTGATATTTGTATGTGGCTTGTGTTCTTGTGAATTTTGTGGCTTAAATCTGCTTGAATCTGTTAATCTTACTTGTTATTGTATTAATTGATGCTTGGGTGGCCTTAAATCTCACTTTGCCTTTGAAAAATTTAATTTTTAAAAGATTAAGGGGTGTTTGGGTCTATCTATTTGAGATTGTAACTTGTTATTGTGTTGTGGAAAGTTTGAGTTTGTGTTCTATATTTGATATATGCTTGGTTGAGAGTGTTTTACTGCAAGTTTTTGGGTTTTAAGCCTTGAATCAAACAATCTGCTATATAATCTTTGTTACTGCCTGTTTTGACCTAGGATTTTGGGAACACTTAGTGTGTATGCATGCTTAGGGATAAAAGTGGTTTAAACAAAGTTATTGTAACCTGTTTGAAAGATTTGAGGTGTTGAATCTGGCTTATTGGTCAAATACATCAGCAAAGTAGAAAACTGCATGTGTTAGTGTTCATCAGTAACATTCATTGGCTTGAATCTTGCTTAATTCTTTGAATCATTGCATGAAACCTGTTTAGACTTGCTTATTGGAGTTTATAATAGCTTGTGTATGCATTTGGTTGAATTTGACTGGCTGATTTGTGCTAAAACTGCTCATAAGTGCTTAACTGCTTAAGTGTTCATGTCTGTATCATATCTGGTAATTGATTGATTAAACTGTATCAATTGGGTGTTTGTGATTGTGATATTTTTATTGTTATTGACTCCTTTTGATCCAAAGATCATTTGGGTGCCTTTGTGTAATCTGAATCTCTAAAAAAGTCACTAA
This sequence comes from Glebionis coronaria, assembly GCA_025667525.1. Taxonomy (NCBI): domain Eukaryota; kingdom Viridiplantae; phylum Streptophyta; class Magnoliopsida; order Asterales; family Asteraceae; genus Glebionis; species Glebionis coronaria. The sequence goes on along the minus strand of CM046882.1, from coordinate 169,403,175 downwards.
AGACAAAAAGTCAAACAAGTCAAGCAGTGGAAAAAGTTTCCACTGCTCAACACTCAAAACTAGCCCCTGCTAGTGTAAAATTGAACTCAGCTTATCAATAAGCTATTCTAGCTTATCCATACTTGCAACAACTTATTTTTTGTGATAGGTCTTTATTATTTGACCCATTTAAGTAGACTTTAACTTATTGGACTTTGACTTTTTACTAGAAAACCAACTTATTTGACTTTTACATAAGTGCTTATTTGCTTTTTCCAGCTTATTGAGTCAACTTATTTGAAAACTCTTTGTTGATTTTGCTTAATTAAGACATTTAGAAGCTATAGAAACTTGAATCAGCACTTGGGGTGGCCTAGAACTCAAAAACGACTATTTTGTCGTTTTCTGTAGATTGCTTATTGCATTTTCAGGCTTATTCCTTGGGCTTATTTAAAATTTCTTTTTGCAGAAGTCTTAGTTAGGTCAAAAGAGGCTTGTGTGTTAAATTTTAGCTTATGGCATTGGCTTATAGCTTAATGGGCCAAAAAGCCCATTAAGAATAAGCTGCTTGGTATAAGCTAGCTTATTTCACACTTTCAGCTTTTGGGCCTTTGGAAAAAGTTGTTTAAAGTCAAATTTTGAGTCAACTTGTGCTTTTTGGGCTTATTTTGAACACTTTTTATTATTGGGCCCAAATTTGGCCCAATAGTGTACTGTTTTGGGTTTAGCCCATTTTCTAGGCCCATTAAGGGTATTTAGGTAATTTCACCTTCATTTCTGAGTTAGTTAGGTTAAATTAAGCTAGTTTGCAAGTTTTTAGAATTTTTTTATGATTTTTGGATTTTTAATACTATTTTAATATTATTTTATTATTAAAAATTAAAAGTCTGATTTTCCAAGTTTTTATATTTTTCCTAGGTTCTAAACACTTAATTAGGAATTTTGCAACTTTCCAAATATTTTTAGAGTCTTTTAATTATTTTCTAGAATTAATTTAAGTTTTAATTGATTTTAGTAGTTTTTAATTGTGTAAAAATAGTTTTTAGTGATTTTAAAATTTTGAAAAATACTTTTTAGCTTAATTAGGATATTTTTGAGGTTTACAAACTTTAAAATCTTGTTTGGGCCATTTTGATAATTAATTGTGATTTTTAGGGCTTTAATTAGCATTAAAAAGTCATTATCTAATTAATTAAAAGGTTTTGGCAAGTTTGGATTTTTTGTAAACTCTTAGAATATTATTTTGGATTTTTGGTAATTTTTATGAATTTTTAGGGTAAAAATTTAATTTTGTTGCTTTTTACGGTTTTACGTGTACACCTTTTTCGTCTTAGCTTAATCCGTCTTTGTAACCGTCATTCTCTTCTAATCTCATTTCTATTTTTCTTTCTCAAAAGTATAATCACAAATCTAATCCAAATCATTACACACATAACACACTAGCCTCCTTGAGAACGATCCCCACTTAGGGTCATTAATACACGGTTTTCCTAAATCGTCGTATTCATTACTTGCCCTAATTGCCTTCCTTTTCCTAAAGGGGTAATTTTACAACTATCATTTTGGCTGGTGAATAGATACTTTCCTTGCCAAACCTTCACGCTTTCCAAAGTTTATCTTTTTGTTTATCATTTTGTTGCAAAATAAGGCTAAAAATGGCCAAATTTTAAAATTTTTCTCATGTTTTATAAGTGTTTGAAGACACGAATGTAGATTTTCCGATGGCGAGAATAGGAGTAATTTTTGACTCGACCGTGCGTGTTGAGCACTTAGCTTTGGTTCCTTAACTACACATTAGGCTAAGTCTCTTAAATGAGGACGAGAAATGATAGGGTTAATTATAAGTTACTATGCTAAATGTAGAGTACTCGTATTCTTTTAGAAACTCACGTGTTCTCGTTGTTTGCTTATTATCCCTTCGCATGTAAATATTTTTTGCTTAATAAATATTGACTTAGCGGTTTAGTTGGGATTGTTGGGTATCTAGTCTTTTCTAGTAGCTTCCGTGTAATTAAATTGGGAAGACATTAAGGTATCGCCAACGTCACGGTTTTGGAGCATTGGCACCCTAATAATCAAAAGCTTCACCCAATAATAAGATTTCAAGTGCTCACCTAAATCAAGCAAACAATTTGAAGCCCCACAAGGCCGAAAAATCTATGCAAAATTGAAAGTGAATCAAGCCTTAATCTTCGAAGCTATAAAGATCCAAAATTCGCCATAGCGTGAGGATATACGTCTTTGGCTAATAAAACTACCGATGAGGTGGATAATAATAGGCAAGGCAAGACCGAAGTCATAATAAAAGCTTCATGGCGAAGTTGAATAAAAGATGGAGGTAAACCAAAGATAATAAGGCCCTTCCGTTAGGGGGCGTATAAAAGTCTTGGTAATAAGTCTCATGTTCAAAACGGTTATAAAACCGTGTTTATCGATTCTTCTTGTCAACTTAATTTTTTGACATCGTTGTCTATTAGGAGGGGTTATTGATTTGATGGTCTTGGTTACACCGTTAGGACTCTATCTTTAGACCTAAATCTCTATTATCGCATAAGTCAAACAATGTTTCCTCGTGAAACATTCAAGACAATATAAAATATAAGAGATACAACTTAGGAATAATGGGAGGATAAGTACGTGATTAGGGCATATGAGTAGTGTTAGCATTACTAACTTATAATGACAATGATCTCGTTGCACGCTTGGCATGGAATTGGGGTGAAAATCGAGGACGATGATATTATTTCTAACGAAGCATTCACGTGTTCTTATTCTATGAACCTAAACGTCCCATTTTGCGATGAAAATCATACATTATGTCTAAAACGCAAGTAGTAGTAGCAATAGTAGTAGTGTAGCTAGTTTATCCTTCAATAAAGTGAATAAAAATGAATTTTGGAGATGCTACGATACTTAATTCTAGCATTGCGTGAGGGCACGACAATGGTTTAGTATGGGGGAGTGATGAGACTACTTTTATACATAGTCTCATCTTCCAAATAGGGCATAAAATGCATTAAATATCATCAAAATACCCATATATATGCTTGTGTTTGTTGCTTGTGTATTTTAGGTACGAATATTGAGAAAATGACAAAAGATCACAAGAATCATACAAAAACGAACACGGGAAACGAAGCCGCACAATGAACCAAGCCCTAATGAAGACTTTCCCAAGATCAACCCTTGAAGATTTGAAGAATTATGAAGAAGGGTCCTCCAATATGGAAGAATTGACACTTTATACCTTTGTATCCTCATAATTACAAGTTTGGTCCCTAAAGTTTGTCATAATTACAAAAGGGCCCTCCACTTTCAAGAATTGGCAAGTTTAGCCCCTCAACAAAGCTAAATTGTCAACCAATATCCTCCACAAAGTCAAATATATCATGAAGTCATTTAAAGTACAAGAAATTACAAGTTTGATCCTTTGAAAATCCCAAAATTACAAAAAGGACCCTTGACTTTCAACATTTGATAAAAATGGTCCCTCATCAAACAAGACTTGGCAATTTCAGTCCTCCAAAATGCTCAACATACAATTCAAGACCATTAAGTAGACTTTAACTTATTGGACGTTGACTTTTTACTAGAAAACCAACTTATTTGACTTTTACATAAGTGCTTATTTGCTTTTTCCAGCTTATTGAGTCAACTTATTTAAAAACTCTTTGTTGATTTTGCTTAATTAAGACATTTAGAAGCTATAGAAACTTGAATCAGCACTTGGGGTGGCCTAGAACTCAAAAACGACTATTTTGTCGTTTTCTGTAGATTGCTTATTGCATTTTCAGGCTTATTCCTTGGGCTTATTTCAAATTTCTTTTTGCAGAAGTCTTAGTTAGGTCAAAAGAAGCGTGTGTGTTAAATTTTAGCTTATGGCATTGGCTTATAGCTTAATGGGCCAAAAAGCCCATTAAGAATAAGCTGCTTGGTATAAGCTAGCTTATTTCACACTTTCAGCTTTTGGGCCTTTGGAAAAAGTTGTTTAAAATCAAATTTTGAGTCAACCTGTGCTTTTTGGGCTTATTTTGAACACTTATTATTATTGGGCCCAAATTTGGCCCAATAGTGTACTGTTTTGGGTTTAGCCCATTTACTAGGCCCATTAAGGGTATTTAGGTAATTTCACCTTCATTTCTGAGTTATTTAGGTTAAATTAAGCTAGTTTGCAAGTTTTTAGAATTTTTTATGATTTTTTGATTTTTAATATTATTTTTATATTATTTTATTATTAAAAATTAAAAGTCTGATTTTCCAAGTGTTTATATTTTTCCTAGGTCCTAAACACTTAATTAGGAATTTTGCAACTTTCCAAATATTTTTAGAGTCTTTTAATTATTTTCTAGAATTAATTTAAGTTTTAATTGATTTTAGTAGTTTTTAATTGTTTAAAAATAGTTTTTAGTGATTTTAAAATTTTGAAAAATACTTTTTAGCTTAAATAGTATATTTTTGAGGTTTACAAACTTTAAAATCTTGTTTAGGACTTTATGATAATTAATTGTGATTTTTAGGGCTTTAATTAGCATTAAAAAGTCATTATCTAATTAATTAAAAGGTTTTGGCAAGTTTGGATTTTTTGTAAACTCTTAGAATATTATTGTGGATTTTTGGAAATTTTTAGGAATTTTTAGGGTAAAAATTTAATTTTGGTGCTTTTTACGGTTTTACGTGTACACCTTTTTCGTCTTAGCTTAATCCGTCTTTGTAACCGTCATTCTCTTCTAATCTCATTTCTATTTTTCTTTCTCAAAAGTATAATCACAAATCTAATCCAAATCATTACACACATAACACACTAGCCTCCTTGAGAACGATCCCCACTTAGGGTCATTAATACACGGTTTTCCTAAATCGTCGTATTCATTACTTGCCCTAATTGCCTTCCTTTTCCTAAAGGGGTAATTTTACAACTATCATTTTGGCTGGTGAATAGATACTTGCCTTGCCAAACCTTCACGCTTTCCAAAGTTTATCTTTTTGTTTATCATTTTGTTGCAAAATAAGGCTTAAAATGGCCAAATTTTAAAATTTTTCTCATGTTTTATAAGTGTTTGAAGACACGAATGTAGATTTTCCGATGGCGAGAATAAGAGTAATTTTTGACTCGACCGTGCGTGTTGAGCACTTAGCTTTTGTTCCTTAACTACACATTAGGCTAAGTCTCTTAAATGAGGACGAGAAATGATAGGGTTAATTATAAGCTACTATGCTAAATGTAGAGTACTCGTATTCTTTCAAAAACTCACGTGTTTTCGTTGTTTGTTTATTCTCCTTTCGCATGTAAATATTTTTTGCTTAATAAATATTTACTTAGCGGTTTAGTTGGGATTGTTGGGTTTCTAGTCTTTTCTAGTAGCTTCCGTGTAATTAAATTGGGAAGACATTAAGGTATCGCCAGCGTCACGGTTTTGAAGTATTGGCACCCTAATAATCAAAAGCTTCACCCAATAATAAGATTTCAAGTGCTCACCTAAATCAACCAAACAATTTGAAGCCCCACAAGGCCGAAAAATCTATGCAAATTTGAAAGTGAATCAAGCCTTAATCTTCGAAGCTTTAAAGATCCAAAAGTCGCCTTAGCGTGAAGATAGACGTCTTTGGCTAATAAAACTACCGATGAGGTGGATAATAAAAGGCAAGGCAAGACCGAAGTCATAATAAAAGCTTCATGGCGAAGTTGAATAAAAGATGGAGGTAAACCAAAGATAATAAGGCCCTTCCGTTAGGGGGCGTATAAAAGTCTTGGTAATAAGTCTCATGTTCAAAACCGTTATAAAACCGTGTTTATCGATTCTTCTTGTCAACTTAATTTTTTGACATCGTTGTCTATTAGGAGGGGTTATTGATTTGATGGTCTTGGTTACACCGTTAGGACTCTATTTTTAGACCTAAATCTATATTATCGCATAAGTCAAACAATGTATCCTCGTGAAACATTCAAGACAATATAAAATATAAGAGATACAACTTAGGAATAATGGGAGGATAAGTACGTGATTAGGGCATATGAGTAGTGTTAGCATTACTAACTTATAATGACAATGATCTCGTTGCACGCTTGGCATGGAATTGGGGTGAAAATCGAGGACGATGAAATTATTTCTAACGAAGCATTCACGTGTTCTTATTCTATGAACCTAAACGTCCCATTTTGCGATGAAAATCATACATTATGTCTAAAACGCAAGTAGTAGTAGCAATAGTAGTAGTGTAGCTAGTTTATCCTTCAATAAAGTGAATAAAAATGAATTTTGGAGATGCTACGATACTTAATTCTAGCATTGCGTGAGGGCACGACAATGGTTTAGTATGGGGGAGTGATGAGACTGCTTTTATACATAGTTTCATCATCAAAATACCAATATATATGCTTGTGTTTGTTGCTTGTGTATTTTAGGTACGGATATTGAGAAAATGACAAAAGATCACAAGAATCATACAAAAACGAACACGAGAAACGAAGCCGCACAATGAACCAAGCCCTAATGAAGACTTTCCCAAGATCAACCCTTGAAGATTTGAAGAATTATGAAGAATGGTCCTCCAATATGGAAGAATTGACACTTTATACCTTTGTATCCTCATAATTACAAGTTTGGTCCCTAAAGTTTGTCAAAATTACAAAAAGGGCCCTCCACTTTGAAGAATTGGCAAGTTTAGCCCCTCAACAAAGCTAAATTGTCAACCAATATCCTCCACAGAGTCAAATATATCATGAAGTCCTTCAAAGTACAAGAAATTACAAGTTTGGTCCTTTGAAAATCCCAAAATTACAAAAAGGACCCTTGACTTTCAACATTTGGCAAAAATGGTCCCTCATCAAACAAGACTTGGCAATTTCAGTCCTCCAAAATGCTCAACATACAATTCAAGACCATTATCCATCATCAAAATGCCAAATCAGCCCTTGAAGAATTCAAAAGTGGCAAGAAATACCCCTGAAAATACTTTGGAAAAGTATTTGGGGCAAAAGTGTGAAAAGTGAAAGTTTAAATACAAAGGGAATCAGGTTTTTGGGTTTAATTTACAAAGTGAAAGAAGAAAGGAAGGTGAAGGACCAAAGCTGCCAAGACAAGATACTTACCTAGGCCAGTGAGGGGGTGACACGTGCCCCACTCACTCTCTCCACCAATGGAATCCCACCATTCCTCCATGTCATTTCCCACTTACACTGGTTTAAACTAATCTTTGATTAGTTTATTATTTGGCGCTTAACACCATTTTTAAACCCAAAACAAATCCAAACATGGACTGTTCATCATATGAACACAATTAGGGACTTCTTAATTACTTGTGAATAAACCCTAAAAACCTCCAGAATCTTGATTAGTAGTCTCCTAATCACAACCCAACCCTTAAACTTGGCACCCCACCAACCCACATGCTGCATGGGGCCTCCCCTGCTACACACAAATGGGATACTGCCAAAACAAGCCAGAAAATCAACCATCCAGATACAAGCTTACATTTTAAGCTTTGTTTGAGCCCTTAGATCAAATTCCTACAGCTATCTACTCCACAAACGTCCAAGAATCAGTCAAATGAAGCCAAGAAGTTCAAATCCTCAAGGGCATTTTTGGGCTTCTACAAGCTATGGTTTTTAGTTTTTAGCTTATGCAGACCATGTACACCCTCTATATAAAGGGTATAGGGTCCAACATTCACGTTTGCTTTTGGTTTTTCCTTTGTTCAAGCACTTGTAAATCCCTTTTCAGTTTTATGAATTTGAGTTAAGTGTTTTGAAGAAAGACCAAGTGCCATCTTATTACTGCTTGTTTATGTTTATTGCTTACTGAATTTGAAGTTTAAAACTTGTTTTCAAAAGAGGAGTGTGCAAAAGTTTGCACATTTTCTCATTTTCTTGATATTTTGCTAAGTTCTTGTTTCTATCTTGGAATTCTTGGGTTATAGGGCTGATCATAGCATACTAATTGTGTTGATTAAGGTGTGGTGAGGCTTATAACTTGGGGAAAATCAAGTGTGGGGTAACAAGGTTGCATTAATCAAGATTTTCCAAGTTTCTGATTTTTATACTTGTGCTTCTAACCTTGTTGATTCTTAGCAGTGGTGTTATTGGAAGCTTGTACTTGTTCTTGCTAGTACATAAGCTCATAAATTCGTGGGTGTGGATGTACATCCATGAGGTTTGCATACTCAATCCTAAAATCTGCTTAAGTTCATGATTTTTGGTGATATTTGTATGTGGCTTGTGTTCTTGTGAATTTTGTGGCTTAAATCTGCTTGAATCTGTTAATCTTACTTGTTATTGTATTAATTGATGCTTGGGTGGCCTTAAATCTCACTTTGCCTTTGAAAAATTTAATTTTGAAAAGATTAAGGGGTGTTTGGGTCTATCTGTTTGAGATTGTAACTTGTTATTGTGTTGTGGAAAGTTTGAGTTTGTGTTCTATATCTGATATATGCTTGGTTGAGAGTGTTTTACTGCAAGTTTTTGGGTTTGAAGCCTTGAATCAAACAATCTGCTATATAATCTTTGTTACTGCCTGTTTTGACCTAGGATTTTGGGAACACTTAGTGTGTATGCATGCTTAGGGCTAAAAGTGGTTTAAACAAAGTTATTTAACCTGTTTGAAAGATTTGAGGTGTTGAATCTGGCTTATTGGTCAAATACATCAGCAAAGTAGAAAACTGCATGTGTTAGTGTTCATCAGTAACATTCATTGGCTTGAATCTTGCTTAATTCTTTGAATCATTGCATGAAACCTGTTTAGACTTGCTTATTGGAGTTTATAATAACTTGTGTATGCATTTGGTTGAATTTGACTGGCTGATTTGTGCTAAAACTGCTCATAAGTGCTTAACTGCTTAAGTGTTCATATCTGTATCATATCTGGTGATTGATTGATTAAACTGTATCAATTGGGTGTTTGTGATTGTGATATTTTGATTGTTATTGACTCCTTTTGATCCAAAGATCGTTTGAGTGCCTTTGTGTAATCCGAATCTCCAAAAAAGTCACTAAAGACAAAAAGTCAAACAAGTCAAGCAGTGGAAAAAGTTTCCACTGCTCAACACTCAAAACTAGCCCCTGCTAGTGTAAAATTGAAAGGCTTATCAATAAGCTATTCTAGCTTATCCAAACTTTCAACAACTTATTTTTTGTGATAGGTCTTCATTATTTGACCCATTGAAGTAGACTTTAGCTTATTGGACTTTGACTTTGACTTTTTACTAGAAAACCAACTTATTTGACTTTTACATAAGTGCTTATTTGCTTTTTCCAGCTTATTGAGTCAACTTATTTGAAAACTCTTTGTTGATTTTGCTTAATTAAGACATTTAGAAGCTATAGAAACTTGAATCAGCACTTGGGGTGGCCTAGAACTCAAAAACGACTATTTTGTCGTTTTCTGTAGATTGCTTATTGCATTTTCAGGCTTATTCCTTGGGCTTATTTCAAATTTCTTTTTGCAGAAGTCTTAGTTAGGTCAAAAGAAGCTTGTGTGTTAAATTTTAGCTTATGGCATTGGCTTATAGCTTAATGGGCCAAAAAGCCCATTAAGAATAAGCTGCTTGGTATAAGCTAGCTTATTTCACACTTTCAGCTTTTGGGCCTTTGAAAAAAGTTGTTTAAAATCAAATATTGAGTCAACCTGTGCTTTTTGGGCTTATTTTGAACACTTTTTATTATTGGGCCCAAATTTGACCCAATAGTGTACTGTTTTGGGTTTAGCCCATTTTCTAGGCCCATTAAGGGTATTTAGGTAATTTCACCTTTATTTCTGAGTTATTTAGGTTAAATTAAGCTAGTTTTCATGTTTTTAGAATTTTTTATGATTTTTGGATTTTTAATATTATTTTAATATTATTTTATTATTAAAAATTAAAAGTCTGATTTTCCAAGTTTTTATATTTTTCCTAGGTCCTAAACACTTAATTAGGAATTTTGCAACTTTCCAAATATTTTTAGAGTCTTTTAATTATTTTCTAGAATTAATTTAAGTTTTAATTGATTTTAGTAGTTTTTAATTGTTAAAAAATAGTTTTTAGTGATTTTAAAATTTTGAAAAATACTTTTTAGCTTAATTAGGATATTTTTGAGGTTTACAAACTTTAAAATCTTGTTTGGGACTTTTTGATAATTAATTGTGATTTTTAGGGCTTTAATTAGCATTAAAAAGTCATTATCTAATTAATTAAAAGGTTTTGGCAAGTTTGGATTTTTGTAAACTCTTAGAATATTATTTTGGATTTTTGGTAATTTTTAGGAATTTTTTGGGTAAAAATTTAATTTTGGTGCTTTTTACGGTTTTACGTGTACACCTTTTTCGTCTTAGCTTAATCTGTCTTTGTAACCGTCATTCTCTTCTAATCTCATTTCTATTTTTCTTTCTCAAAAGTATAATCACAAATCTAATCCAAATCATTACACACATAACACACTAGCCTCCTTGAGACGATCCCCACTTAGGGTCATTAATACACGGTTTTCCTAAATCGTCGTATTCATTACTTGCCCTAATTGCCTTCCTTTTCCTAAAGGGGTAATTTACAACTATCATTTTGGCGCCGCTGCCGGGGAGGCGTGGTGTGTTTTGATTGTAATTGTTGTTTTCATATACTAACCATAAATAGTATTTGTATTAGTAGCACTCTACTAATACGTATTATCGGTTTTTGTTTTTTTGTGAATACTATTACTATAGTGTATACGTAGAACAATAAATTCACAAGTACTCCAAATACATGAGAAATCACAACCTTGACTTGGGAGGTCATTACCCAATCATTGTATTCGAATCTCAAACCAAAGAAAAAGGCAAAAATAGATAAATACTTTCGTGAAGCTCAATCTTGAAAAATACAAACTATAAGGTGGGTATAAGGCGGATATTATAAAATATATCCTAAGGAAAAAGGATTTTAAGTGCTTCGCGCCGCCTCGTTTCCCCGCTTGCTTGTGAGTATTTGATTTTGAGAGCTAATCGAGGGTTTTGCCGCCCAAAGTATTACTAAGTATCATATATATTTTCTTGGTTTCCATTGATTAAACCCTCTTGAACGTTTTGGTGTTCCACCAACGTTCTAAAGTCATCGAAGGCGTTCACTTCACGTGATCGTTTTCATTCCTTGAGGCCTCTTTAATCGAGAGATTTGATTAAGGAGGAGATTTGTATATTTGTGTCTACTTAATACATTCACCAAGTTCCAAAAAGGTTAATACAATCAAAAACCACAAAAAAATTGAAAAATACAAAACACCAAAAAGAATATTCTTTGCTCGTCCCCTCGTTGTATGTGACGTTTATGCTAACTCGTAATCAAGCAAGACGTGCACGTAAACGAAAGAACAAAACTCCCACTCCCAATCTTTCTAGTGAGGAGTCTCCTATTGACGAACCCATTGTAAGAGAAGCACCAACCATGGCGAATCGAACTATGATGGAGTTACTTCAAGCACCCACCGAGGGTTATGGAGAGGCTATTGTGATTCCCGCTATCCTTGCGGAGAATTTTGAGGTGAAAACGGGTTTGTTGTCGATGATCCAAAACAACAAATTCCGTGGTGATGAGAAGGACAATCCACACAACCACATCCACCAATTCAATCGTCTTACCCCCACTTGCAAGTTTAAAGATGTCTCGAATGACTCATATAAGATGATGCTTTTTCCGTATTCCTTAGGATGTCTCCATAGAGTGAAAGATTTGACATGAGAGCTTCCTTGGCGGTATTGAGATCATCACAGTCAGAATCGTATGCATAAAGATCATCACATTGATATGCGGCATTGTTCGTGATGGCTGCTGTGAATCCGTCAGTGTCCGCAACTCCTGGGTCTGCGAGAAATGATAACTCTTCTTCATCGATCTCACGTCCTTGGGCTTGAGCATTAACTAAATAGATCTTCTCCTGAAACCATGTGCTATCCCTTTTCCTCTTTGGCTGCTTACACTCTCGAGCCATGTGCCCTTCCCCTTTGCAGTTATAACATATGATCATATTTATTTTTCCAGTGTTATTACCCCTTGTAGCAGCAGTGTTAGATGGACGTGCACCAATATTAGATGAGTTTGGTCTCCCCTGAAGTGGTTGCACCATAACTCTGCCATCTTGAATTTTATCTTGTTTTCGAGAGTTAGAAGAGTTCCCCAACTGATTGTTTGTTGGAGATGGTCCTCTGTAACCTCGTTTGTTCAACGCTTGAGTGATGTAAGCAGACATTTGAGCAAGTATATCTATAGGATTATCCCCTTTTCTAATCTAAGGGACTAGGATCTCATCATCACAATAGAATACTAGTGCTGGTTGAGCTACAAACTGATTTGAAGGAGCACTAACATTTTGTGAGTAATGGGGTTGAGGAGCCTCATGTTGTTGATAGGTGATGGCAGGGTTTTTTGGAGGTTGATAATGTGAATATGGTTGTCAAGCATAAGGTAAATGATGTGAGTCTCATTGTGATGATGTTGCTGGTTGCTTGTATTGTTGCTGATAACATGTAGGCGGTTGTGGCAAGATCGAATATTGTGGAAAGCTTGGAGTTTGATACAATGGTTGATAGGAAGATTGGTGTCCCAAAGCAAACAGAGAGTTGTGATATGACAACGTTGGATGATTTGCCATTAATGCCAATGGTTCTTGATAAGATCCCTGAGAGATGCGTTTTTGGATCACGTGCTTCTCGTGTTGCTGCAAGAAAGCATAGAGTTGATCTAAATTTGACTTGTTCAAATCTCGAATCATTTTAACATCGGTGACATATTGACTCCACTCTTGGGGTAACGTGTTCAAGAACTTGGTGTTTAGTTGAAACTGAGCAATCCTTAGATTATACACGTTCATATCATTCATCAAAGTGGTGAAACGCTAGTAGTAGTCATGAAGTGTTTCCCTGGAATGTATGTGAATCTATCAAACAAGTCATACAATTGACATTCTCGTTCCTGCTTAGTTAGTAAAGTCCCTTGTAACAAAATAGTTAAGTGATCCCAAAGATCCTTTGCCACTATGTGTTCACTTACCATTCGATAGATATCGGGTGGAAGAGCTTGAAGTATTGTCTGAACGACCCTTTCATCTGCATCAGCAATGAGTTTGTTAGCATCCGGTAACTCATGATACAACCTTGGCCGCGTCACATTGTTGACAGTAACTTCTCCCCAATCGAGTGGACCTTTTTCAATGGATTGAAGCATATGTCTACCATTGGGTTTACCCATGATGTAAGTTTTCATGCGACCTTGCCATGCTTTAAATAAGTCTTTGATGAGCAACGGTGGGAGAGTATCGGTACCCGAAATGATTGAAATATCGGTAAGCGATGTCATTGTAGGCATAAATGAATGAGGATTCATTTTTTGAACACTTGATGGAAAAAAGATTATCATTTGATCGAGCAATGAAATAAGGTTGTGAAATTTGTTGTGAGTTGATGTAAAATCTTCCAAAAAAATTACAAAGTCCAAAACTTGATCTAATTCGGAATGAAAATCAAGGACCTAGTTCGGAAAATCTATGTGTCAGTGACCTAGTTCGGAATGTGAATCAAGGACCTAGTTCAGAATCTGTGTGTCAATGATCTAGTTTGGAATGTGAATCAAGGACCTAGTTCGGAATCTGTGTGTCAATGATCTAGTTCGGAATGTGAATCAAGGACCTAGTTCAGAATCTGTTAAACAATGACCTAATTCGGAATATGAGGTACTTGATCTAAGTCAGAATCTGTGAAGTTCTGAGCTAATTCGGAAATGTGAAACCTTTACCTAATCGGGAATATGTATATCCTTGAACTAAGTCGGAATATGTGTATCCTTGAACTAATTCGGAATCCAAACCTGGTATTAATTCGGAATATACAATCGTGCAACTAGTTCGGAATATGTAGCCTGCTGTTAGTTCGGAATATGATATCCACACTCAATCCGGAATATTGCAAAACCCTTGTAATCCGACTTGTAAAACCCTGTTTTCCCGAATAAGAAATTTTTTTGTACCTTTTGATTTTACCCAAAATTTAAGCCAAATATTCCAACTTTTTTTATTAAAATCACCAATATGAATATCACAAATTCCTACCACAACTATGTAGGCAATTTGCAAGAAAGATTTTGTGATGAAAAACATAAAAAATTTGAAAACACGGATATATCTTGATTAAAAGAGTATAAAAACTAAAAACTAACACAACAAAAACCTTATATCATCCCATGGCTCTTAATACCAATTGTAGAAGTATGATAATCTTTGATTTATCAAGAGGGTTGTTGTTTCTAGTGAGAGAAAGTAGAGAGAGAGATGAGAGAAAAATGTAAAAGTGATATTGATAAAATGAAACAACCAACACCCCTTTCCATGGTAGAAAGGGGTTTATATACCAAGTCCCTTAGTGGAATTGGGCTTCCGGCCCATGAACATGCTCATGGGTCGGGCTAACGTAAATAACAATTAAACATATACTACGAGCCTATAACTATATTGTTGGAGTGACCGAGACTTTATTAATACGAAAAACATATTTCCAACAATTTTCAAACTGAACAAGATCTTTGTATTTCTTGGTGGTCACAAAGATATCACCCACACCAGGTTGAACCAGATTGGCTCTCTTATTCAGTTCCAGAATTGGATCTTGATCCTCCAGTGAGATTTGGTTGCTGATGTTCAGATGCTGACCAAACCTTTCATGATTTCTCACAAAGTGATCAATTCTTGTGCGAACCTCTTACCATCACTTGGATTTTTTCTTTTCAATGATTCTGCTCATCTCTAGCCATTCAGTATAGGAGAGCTCCTTCCCTTGGAAGTCATCTATGATCTCATCAGATCCATCCGCCCTATAGAACTTCAGATTGATATCTCCTTTGTAGGTCATCATATCAACGTTTGTGATTTCTGAGAGACATCTTCCGTTCAACCTTGCTATACAAAACTTTTCGTATAACATATTTTTCTTGAAGAGGCCTTCAACCTCAGATTTTCCAATTCTTTCATATAAGCTCATCTTCAGATCCTTGAGCTTTTCTTCATCTTGAAGCTTGTGTAATTTATCAAGTTATTCTTGCGTGGCCAGCCCAGACTTGATAATTCTTTCATCTAATGTGGATTCACCTTTGCTTTTGGGTTTGATGGGAGGTGGCCCATTTTCAGATGATTCAGTGCTGGTGGTAAGACCATCAATGTGAGTGTCCTTTGCTAAAGACTCCCCCCTTAGGCTTAGCTGGACTGTCTTCACTAAAGGGATATATATACACAAAAGGTTGTTTTTGGGCCTTCTTCTGTGCATGTTTCTTAAAGAGCTGTTGAATAGTGATTTTCTCACCCTCAGCAGAAGATTGCCCCAGAACTTTTGATGAACCCTGATAACTAGGTTTTTGCCTAGTAAGAAAATTATCGTTCTAGTGGTCTAATCGAATTGATCTAGGTTAACTATGCGACTCAGCTGTTCTTTGGTGGAAACAAAAGTTGTGTCGTTGTAGTATATTAAAAATGCAAAGACGTAAATGTAAATGACGTAAAAGTAAAATGGCGTTTAAAATAAAATGGCGTTATAATAAAGGGTGAAATTATTCCCCGGCAGCGGCGCCATTTTAATGTGTAGATTTTACTAGGTTGAAAAAGTTCGTTTTCTCGGTATCTTCTCGAATTGATTTCCGGTTCAAAGTGCGACTCAGTTGTTGTTGGTAAAAATAATATTTTTGGTTGTTGTAAAATAAATTGCAAAACGTTAAAGTAAATGACGATAATTTAAAAATAAAACTAACTAAAAGATAATCGTGCAATATTTAAAACTCTTAAAAGTAAATAAATTTGATGACAAATATTAAAGCTTGACGAAACATTAATTTGACAAAGTAATAAAAATGAAAACTTAAAATAATTCAAACTTAAAAATAAATCTAAGACAAGAAATTAAAACAAACCAACTCTATCGGAATCCTCCGATCGGAAAAACGATCTGAATGTTGTCACCATCGGAATGTTGTCACGACAAAACCATCGGAATAACAACTCTCAGATCGGAACACACCATCGGAATCTCCTGTCGGAATGCTAGATCGGAATACAAGAAAAAGAAATCTATCGGAATACTGAAAAGACAAACCATCGGAATGAGTAAATACAAAAGCTATCGGAATGTTTAAAAAAAGAAACCATCGGAATACTATGAAAACTAAAACCATCGGAATAACATAAAGTGAAATCCATCGGAAAGTGGCTATCCAAAATTGGGCAGCATTCCGTCGCAATACAACCCTAAACCCCGTCGCAATCCAGATCGCAATGTGCGATCGGAATGCTGATCGGAATAAGGGGGAATTACCCAAGCTATCGCAAAGTAGAACCCCCTTTGGGTTATTGCGATGCAAAGAAACCGTCGGAATGTGTAAACCTTAATATTTCGATGGAACACAAAAATAATCTGAAAATGCAAATAAGCTAAAGTTCAATAAGCACTATCAATAAGCACACTAAACCGAAACTTGAACAACTTAATAAGCCTAAATTTGAAAGCTTTTAAAAGACGAAATTCATAAACTTTATAAAAATACAAAATAAGAAAACAAAATAAGCAAACTTTTTAAAAATATAAAAACTTTTTAGAAAACTTTAAAATCAAATAAGCTAAACATAAAATAAGCCAATAAGATTGTCAAACTTATAGCTTAATTCGTATAAAAGCTTAGATGGAAATCGAAAGACAAACTTTTTAATCAAATAAGCAATGGGATTAAGCAAAATATTGCTTAATCCGAATTTGCAACAAGCCAAAAACAAGAAAAGTAGGATGAGAATGATGAAGAAAAACTTGATCAAAGGTAAATAAAGATTAAAGCAACAAAATTAAGAACACTTACTTGGAATTAAAATGAATTAAAGTGCAAGACAAGTATTTAAAATGACATGAAAAGTAAATATTGCAAGAAATGAAAAATGGAAGAACTAGTGTCACCTAGCCAACCACAACAAATGAAGGGAAACTAAACTATATATAGGGGAGATTAGGGAGGAGCTTAGGAAGCTTCCTCCCTTCTTTCTTCTTTTCCTTAATTGCAAGCTTAAGTCCTTAATCTTCTTAAATCTTGGACTTTAATGACTTTTTTTCTTGGGATTTCTTTAAACTCGTCTTGAATTTTCTTCATAAATAAGACTCGAGTTCTTCGGCTTTTAGTAAACTTCCGTCTTTTGACTTTTCCTTCGATAAATCTTCAGAATAGGTCTTGGACTTCCGTTCTTTTCGCACTCTTGATCTTTCGACTTCGTCTTTCGTCTTTTTCTTCGATAAAAGCCCGTGAAATCCCGTGTTTTCTCCACTTTTCACCTTTTCGTCCTAAATCACAACAAAAACACAAACCACGCATAATTCCGACATAAATGACATAAAATACACGTTTTGCCTCGGTTATTATTGTAATTAAGTGGTAAAAAGGATGGGTGTTTTCACACCTATCAAATCCCCTACACTTAACCATTGCAATGTCCTCATGCAATGCATTAGTTACAAAGCAAGTTTACATTTTTCGTTATAATTAATCCATGTTGGCCTTTATTAAAGAGATAGAAAATTATAAACATACAAAGTAAAGAAATCAAAAACATACATTTGGGTTTTGGAAATGTCATGAATGATCATCATCCTCAAGTTTTCACTTTCTCCAAACCAAGCTTAAAAACGAGATCATTGTTATTATAAGTTAGCAAACTATCACGAACTCATGTGGGCCAATTATTCACTTAGACTCCCTTATTCCTAGTTGTATCTCTTATATTTTATTATTGTCTTGAATGATCACGAGGATGCATTGTTGACTTATTTCGATAGTTATTTAGTCCGAAATTAAAGTGAACGATTTAATCAATAGTTAGCTAAAAGGACAAAATCTTTTAAAACTGCTTCTCGGGACCTCATAAAGTTCATATCTTGGCATAACTCGTTTCGCGATTTGAGACCTTTCTCGGACCGATATTTGGCAGCGACTTCATACTTCAAACCTCGAGAGACGTTCATGAAATTATGGTCTTCTCTTCATAATGGAATTTCTTCACTTGAAGTTTTGAGAGATTCATACTTGGACCACGACTTCTTCATTTTTTCTCCAATCATTATTTTGGACTTTGATATACAACGATCCGCCTCCTTTTTGGACTTGGATCTATTTATCCTCATACCTTGTTAGGGCCTTTTCGGATATACTTCTCCATGACTTTTGGGGAGTTTTTGCTTTTCGTCGTGTGTCTCGATCCTTCATATTGATTTTTGATAAATGATTCTTCACATCACTTTGGATCTTTAGCAACAAAATATAGCCCTCATGCCTTGTTAGGACCTTTTTGGACTCTCCAATCTTCGCATCCCGCTTCAATAAATTATGCCTTGGCTATGAACTCTAATCCATACCGAGCAACTATTAAACGATCTTGGGCTAGAAGCTAAGTAACTTTTCAAATCGTACAACCTTATTTATTGCAGATAAATTTATTAGCAAGTGATGGGAGAATAGGCTTATAATTAACTCACATAAATTCACGAAAGAATACCGAACTTATAATTGGCTCTATCATTTCTCGTTCTCCACAGTTTAAAATCTCAAGGAATGAGACTCGTGGATGCTTAGCCTATTAAATCAAAGTTTTTGGTTTTCGAGTCGCCTATAGGATCTTGCAAACTCTTAGACTTTTTCAAGTTTTAGAAATCGCATTTTAAAGTTCCCTTGATAAACGAATCTCTATGATCAATAATAGGAACTTGCGAAAAGTTCTTGTTCTTAACCCGTGAGAGTTAAGACTTTCGCGTTTTATAGCTCCCTGTATAAAAGCCTAGCAAAACTTGACTTAAACACGTTAAGGATACTAGCTAGAGCAAACTTAGATAAGTAAACTCGGGTTGAGTCAAAAGATTCACAACGTTTAAAAATTAAAACCACTTTATTAAACATTTATTCTAGTAAGGAAAGAAAATAACTATATAACGGTAAAAACTAATAGGCCAAAATAGATCAAAAATTTTGAAAAATGTCGAAAAATTGATTTTCCGGTTAAAATGAGGACAAATACAAGGAAAAGACCACTTAACTTCGATAGAAGTCCCCCCTACACTTAACATAAACATTATCCTCAATGTTTAAGCATGTGGGAGTAAACTCCCCTACACTTAGGACATTGTGCACGTTGTTTAAATCTTGCTAAGGAAGAGACAACTAAAGAGATTCCTATTTTAATATTGGAAAATATAAAATAGTGAATCAAAAAGAGATTAGGATAGAACCGGGAAAATGGGAACACGGAATCACGGATCGTCAAGAATCATCAAGAGTGGATCATTGAGGCTCTAATCCCTGCACATGATAAGAAAGAAAGCAAGAAACACCACGGGGCTCCCCTACACTTATGGTGAAAATAGATAGATAATTGTGTTGCCTCCCAAAAAGCGCTTGTTTATATTAACCGAGTCACGAGCCTGACTCGTCCCCGAATTAAATGGTCCATGGGGAAGCCTCGAATGTAATACCGGGATCAAAGACCTTGTCCTCGTTCCCGGTTGACATCAACAAAGGAGAGGCGGGGGGATAAGTCTTGAATGGGAGAAAAACCCTTTCAACATACGAAAAGTATGTGAAATCAAGATCCACGGGAGGTGGGTTGGGTAAAGTAAGCACATTTTCCTCCCCCAAAGACAATGGATGCTGAGCAAACGGCAAAGCCGTAATGGTATCAATCATAGCATAATCAATGTCACCTCCCGGGTCAAAGCACTCATCCTCCGTGATGGTCTCTAACGAAGTAGAGGAAAGGTGCTCGGGAGGGGAACTTGGGACAATGCGTTCTTACAGAAAATTATCAAAAATAATATCCCCCTCCATGTCATCGTCATCAATACCTGGAGGTATGGAGTGAATGTAGATTTCTTCTAGCAATGGGTCATTATCTTCAACGGGAGGAAGAGATGGAGGCGAAGACTCGGAGAGAGGAGGAGAAGTCAACTCTTCGATTTGAGCAATAAGAAGGTGAACTTTCCGTAATCTATCGCGAAGAAGCACGTCTTCTACCTCATCCACAAGATCATGTTCATCGGTGAACTTCTAGTAAGCCGGAGAGAATAAATCGTCATCGCCCGCATCTCCCGGTGGAGATTGAGAAATTTCAAAAGGGAAATTCTCATAGCAGAGAGAAGAATCGTCATCACTAGGATCGATCTCTTCCGTAAGAGCAACGTCGTCCTCAGGCTCCATAGCAGGTAAGTCACAAACCTCATCATCCAATAATTTGTCGAGACCAACATCACTAAGCTCACTCAACGAATCTAGATCCTTAGACGCAATAGGAACATCGAGAGTAGGAGTAGCAACTTCAGAAGATTGGTTGAAAGTGTAGACATCATCGTCGTCGTCATCATCATAATAGATGGGACGAGTCCAGTTAGGAGTGACGTAGTCGGCTAACTCTTCTTTGATAACCTCCACATCTTTAAGAAGCTCATGCAGCAACTTTTGTTGTTCATCTCCCTGAGTATGTTCAATTTCACCAATTCTATCCCACGCTGTAATTAAACATTTTGGTGTAGAAAAGAAGGGAAAACGACTAAATTGGCTCAAAAAGGTGTCAGTGGTTTTCAAGGTTTCGTCCACATCAAGCAAAGGTTGCTTTTCCGGATACAAGTCAGCTCGAAGTTGAGCTATACTTTCTAGAATGCCATTCAAGGTAGTGAGTTGTTGATCAAGACTAATTTGCTGAGAGGATTGATGATTGAGGGTGTGATGTGGGGGCTCAAAGTTATAGACACTAGGATGATAGCACGGTACTTTCTCAAAGACTTGCGATGGATCACAAAAAGAAGCATCGTGAGGGCCCCCACAAATATAGCACCATGGATATGGAGAGAAACTGGGTGCTTCTTGTGGATAGCTATTACCATTGTCATAATTGTAACCCGGTTCTTGCTCGTGACCATACGGGTATCGAACCGGGCACGAAACATGCCAATGAGAATTGCTTCCACAACAGATGCACGGGGGAACAGGAGGAGGTGGGTTCAAAAAGGACGAATTAGTCGAGTTGCACAAAGGACAAAATCCGAATTGGAATTGTGTATTGTCGATATCGTTTCCGCACCGCTCACATGTACATCATTGACATGAGTCGTTCCCGTACAACCGTCTCCCACACCCGACGCAACGGACATAAAAATCCATAAAGAAAGATAGATAAGCAAGAAGAATATTTTTGGTGCAAAACTTTGAAAAATAAATGCTTTTTATGATTTTTCAAATGTTTTTGGGATTTTTGAAAATTTTTGACACGAAAAATAACGTTCACAAGTGAACGGATCCCAAAAGCCAACGCGTCTCTCACAAAAAACCGTAAATCCTCACGAAAAGAGCCGGCAGCGGCGCCATTTGATAACTAGGTTTTTGCCTAGTAAGAAAATTATCGTTCTAGTGGTCTAATCGAATTGATCTAGGTTAACTATGCGACTTAGCTGTTCTTTGGTGGAAACAAAAGTTGTGTCGTTGTAGTATATTAAAAATGCAAAGACGTAAATGTAAATGACGTAAAAGTAAAATGGCGTTTAAAATAAAATGGCGTTATAATAAAGGGTGCAATTATTCCCCGGCAGCGGCGCCATTTTAATGTGTAGATTTTACTAGGTTGAAAAAGTTCGTTTTCTCGGTATCTTCTCGAATTGATTTCCGGTTCAAAGTGCGACTCAGTTGTTGTTGGTAAAAATAATATTTTTGGTTGTTGTAAAATAAATTGCAAAACATTAAAGTAAATGACGATAATTTAAAAATAAAACTAACTAAAAGATAATCATACAATATTTAAAACTCTTAAAAGTAAATTAATTAAATGACAAATATTAAAGCTTGACGAAACATTAATTTGACAAAGTAATAAAAATGAAAACTTAAAATAATTCAAACTTAAAAATAAATCTAAGACAAGAAATTAAAACAAATCAACTCTATCGGAATCCTCCGATCGGAAAAACGATCTGAATGTTGTCACCATCGGAATGTTGTCACGACAAAACCATCGGAATAACAACTCTCAGATCGGAACACACCATCGGAATCTCCTGTCGGAATGCTAGATCGGAATACAAGAAAAAGAAATCTATCGGAATACTGAAAAGACAAACCATCGGAATGAGTAAATACAAAAGCTATCGGAATGTTTAAAAAAAGAAACCATCGGAATACTATGAAAACTAAAACCATCGGAATAACATAAAGTGAAATCCATCGGAAAGTGGCTATCCAAAATTGGGCAGCATTCCGTCGCAATACAACCCTAAACCCCGTCGCAATCCAGATCGCAATGTGCGATCGGAATGCTGATCGGAATAAGGGGGAATTACCCAAGCTATCGCAAAGTAGAACCCCCTTTGGGTTATTGCGATGCAAAGAAACCGTCGGAATGTGTAAACCTCAATATTTCGATGGAACACAAAAATAATCCGAAAATGCAAATAAGCTAAAGTTCAATAAGCACTATCAATAAGCACACTAAACTAAAACTTGAACAACTTAATAAGCCTAAATTTGAAAGCTTTTAAAAGAAGAAATTCATAAACTTTATAAAAATACAAAATAAGAAAAAAAAATAAGCAAACTTTTTAAAAATATAAAAACTTTTTAGAAAACTTTAAAATCAAATAAGCTAAAAACAAAATAAGCCAATAAGATTGTCAAACTTATAGCTTAATTCGTATAAAAGCTTAGATGGAAATCGAAAGACAAACTTTTTAATCAAATAAGCAATGGGATTAAGCAAAAGATTGCTTAATCCGAATTTGCAACAAGCCAAAAACAAGAAAAGTAGGATGAGAATGATGAAGAAAAACTTGATCAACGGTAAATAAAAATTAAAGCAACAAAATTAAGAACACTTACTTGGAATTAAAATGAATTAAAGTGCAAGACAAGTATTTAAAATGACATGAAAAGTAAATTTTGCAAGAAATGAAAATTGGAAGAACTAGTGTCACCTAGCGAACCACAACAAATGAAAGGAAACTAAACTATATATAGGGGAGATTAGGGAGGAGCTTAGGAAGCTTCCTCCCTTCTTTCTTCTTTTCCTTAATTGCAAGCTTAAGTCCTTAATCTTCTTAAATCTTGGACTTTAATGACTTTTTTTCTTGGGATTTCTTTAAACTCGTCTTGAATTTTCTTCATAAATAAGACTCGAGTTCTTCGGCTTTTAGTAAACTTCTGTCTTTTGACTTTTTCTTCGATAAATCTTCAGAATAGGTCTTGGAATTCCGTTCTTTTCGCAATCTTGATCTTTCGACTTCGTCTTTCGTCTTTTTCTTCGATAAAAGCCTGTGAAATCCCGTGTTTTCTCCACTTTTCACCTTTTCGTCCTAAATCACAACAAAAACACAAACCACGCATAATTCCGACATAAATGACATAAAATACATGTTTTGGCTCGGTTATTATTGTAGTTAAGTGGTAAAAAGGATGGGTGTTTTCACACCTATCAAACCCCCAATAGGTAAGCATGCACATAGAGAGTCTAAGGTGGATGATACCTTGGTCAACATTGCTGGAACATTAGCTAGAGCATTCAGTTTCTGCTGAACGTCATCATATAAGTTCAACTTTTGTTTTTCCAACAGACCCACCCTATCCTTGATCTTTGATACTGTATCACATAGCTCATTAAGCTGAGTAGGAATCGGCTTGAATTCAACAGGGAGCTCAAAGGATGCAGTATTAATGGAATCCATGAGGGAGATGATCTCTTGCTTGATATAAGTGGTATTGGCCACGTCCTTCACTAATGACTTCAGTGTAGTGAGAATTGCATCTCTGATCTATTCAGCAGTGGGAGGAACTGGTCTTACTTTAAGAGTAACCAGTTCAACATCAGCAATAACCTTTTCCTCCTTTAGCTTGGTCACCTATGATTGTAGAACCAACACCTGATTTGTCAGTTCATTTACCTTAACGGTTCTGGGGGATGGAGTCTTGGGAGTTTGATCAGCAATGTCATGTTCAGATTCACTATCATCCAGGTTTATTGGAGCTCTTTAACATAGCCCCAACTCCTTTTCCAAGTCATCAGCAAACATGCTGAATATAAATGTAGGCAAGTGTCCCCCCTTGGCACCAGTGGAGAGAGGCACTTCCTTCATTGTCTGCTGATCGCCACCTTCAGCGTGCTGGTTAGTTTCAAGTCCTTCACCATCAAGGTTGGTTTTACCTGATGGATCCTGAGAAAGAGTCCCTGATGAGTTCAGATCAATGATAATGTGTTTGGTTTCTTCAATAGGACCTTGTTGTGCGAGAACTATATCATGAGAAACAAAAGAGCCAGGGTCAGCGCCAGCTGTTGTATTTGCTGACGCATCATGCCCTGATGCATACTCAGAGTGACAAATGATAGAGATTGGCAATGAAATTCGAGATGCATTCCGATTTAAATTGCTTACTGATGCTGACTCCACTCTATTGACCTGAGGGTGCACTCTATCTTCACCCTTCTCTCCAAAAGAGGTTAAGAGATGGGTTACCTTCAGGGCCTCTTGATGCATGCCACCTTCAGTAGAGACTAATGGTGGCGGCTGGCTTGGGTTCTGGTCCTTGGCTGAGGACTTTTGTTTCATCAAAGCTTGGCTTTTGGGATCATCAGAATGCTTCTTTGATGAAGATTTTGTGGGGTGCCTCCTTTGCTTAGACCCACGTCTACACTTAAGAGTATTCACAGACGTGCTCTTTTGACGTGGTCCAGAAGAAGCTCCAGACTTTGTGCTTGTTAGATCCCCTTCTCCAGTTGGAGGAGTGTCTTGTGGAGCTTTAAACACTAATGGAGCATTTGCTGAGTAAATGTCCAGTATGGGCTGTTTGAAAGGAGGTTTAGTTGTGCTGACTGGAATGTTTCAGCGATTGGTGTCAAAGATTTGAAAAACTAGTTTAACTCCTTCATTCCTAGAATACTCTTCACCAAATTGGTCAGCAAAAATGAGGGATAAAAATCTGGTGTAGACCACATTTTTTTCCCTAGTTTTCTTCTCCATTTTTCCATGGAGATCTTCAAAGATTAATTTTCCAAAATCAGCTTTTATGCCCTTTGCCAGACAATACAAAATCAGGGCATCCTTTTGGTTGATTTGATCAAGCCCACCAGTTTTCCCACCCACACACTTAATTAAAATGGAAATCAAAATTTTCCATTTAGGTGGTAAACAACTTCTCTTCAACCCCCATTTATCACCAATCTCTTCAGTGTATCCAATTTTTTAAAAAATAATTTGACAACAAAGAGATAATTGGGAACAGCCTCATATTCACTAGAGTCCTCCAAACAGTTTAACCCTAAAACCCTTCTAAACAGCTTTAAACTTATTTTCCCATGGATACCTAAAGTTGTAGACACAAACTGAATAGATTTCTTGTTCTTTAACCCTTGTGCTGTGAACCAAAATTCTTTTAACACATTTTGAAACATAACCCCTGGATCCTTGAACAAGGCATCACGAATCACACATTTGGATAAAAAGTTTAGTACTTGCTTTCTAGGTTCAGATGTTAGGGTTTCTGGTTTGATCAAGGTGATGTTGTTAGGTTTAAAGAATATGTCCTCGATGGGATAGTTTACATGGATGGAAGGATTGAGGGTGATCTCAGTCTCTTGTGGTTGTGAAGAAGATTCAGCAGCCATTGATGTTTGTTGTGAGTGTTTTCTTTTGAAAGAGAGAGTTGTGTGTGTTTTTTTAAAGTTTTTGTCTTCAAAAGATATATGTAAACACTTTTTAAACTAATTTGTCAAAGTTTGTAAAACATTTGAAAAGGGAATGAAACTTTTAGGGTTTCTTTTGAACAAATGGCACAAACTCTCTCATTAATGCTCTGAAAAAAGTGATGATTTTTTGTTGCTTTGAACAGTGAAACGCCTCATTGTGTCAGAAAGTTGTTGACTGTGATATGGACGCTTGATATTTCCTAAATAAACAATTGACAACTTTTGAAAGAATGTTTTGTATTTATTCTAAAGAAATTTAATGCTATTTATTCCATTGAGTCACATGATTTATTTGTTTTAAATGCTGTTGCTCAGATATGCTGAAGCTGATGGCAATACTTGTGAGCTTTAGTGCGCCAGATGAGGTGACAAAACCTCATATACATGTTCACATAAGTGAACAAGACATATGACATTGCACGCTCCGCTACTCTGGCCTAGCTACTCAGTTTTATTTAAAATTTGTTCAGCATTGCTGAAGGAACCTTTTGATGACTGGTGATTATTTTTTCACCTTCAGTGAATCAGATAAGGCGACAAAATATCATATACACGATCACACGAAGTGAAATAGACACATGACATTGCACACTCCTTTAATTAAAAAATGCTACTAAACAATAATCAAATTCTTTTATGAAATGCTGAACCTTCAAGTTTCTCCAGTGAATGCTGAAGGTTCAGGTTTTGTATCATCAATGTTCAGCATACCAAGCTCCATTGTCAATCTTTTGAAAGTTGGTTCATCCAATGGTTTGGTGAAGATATCAGCCAATTGGTATTGAGTGGGGATGAAATGTAATTCAATGTCCCCTTTCACAATGTGATCTCTGATAAAGTGATATATGATATCAATGTGTTTTGTTCTTGAGTGGACGACTGGATTATTGGATATTGCAATAGCACTAGTGTTATCACAAAAGATTGGTACCTTTTCATATTCTATGTCATAATCAGCCAGTTGGCTTTTCATCCAAAGAACATTGGCACAACATCCATCAGCTGCCACATATTCAGCTTCTGGTGAAGACATGGCAACTGTTTGTTGCTTTTTAGCACTCCAACACACAAGTTTGCCACCTAGCAATTGGCAAGCACCAGAAGTGCTTTTTCTGTCCAAATTGCATCCAGCATAGTCAGAATCTGAATACCCCTTTAGATCAAATCCTGAGGATTTGGGGTACCAAAGACCTAGACTCGGTGTACCTTTTAGGTATCTGAAGATTCTCTTTATAGTAGTAAGGTGTGATTCCTTTGGATCTGCTTGGTATCTTGCACAAAGGCATGTAGAGAATTGAATGTCAGGCCTGCTTACATTTAAGTACATGAGTGACCCAATCATACCTCTATACTGAGTCTCATTGATTGATTGTCCATTGAGATCAGGTCCTAAGTTGTTAGGGGTTACTATTGGAGTCTTTATTGAAGCACAATTGATATCATACTTCTTCAGCAGATCCTTGACATATTTTTCTTGATTCATAGAGATACCTTGGTCAGATTGTTTAATCTGAAGACCAAGGATGTATGTGAGTTCTCCCATCATACTCATCTCAAACTTGCTGGTCATAAGCTTGGCAAATTGTTTGCAAAGTTTCAAGCTTGTAGAACCAAAGATTATGTCATCCACATAAATTTGTACCATAATGGTGTCAGTTTTTGATTTATAGATAAACAAGGTGCTATCTATTTTTTCTCAGACAATTATGTCCAATGAGAAATGTTGAGAGAATTTCATACCATGCTCTTGGAGCTTGCTTCAGTCCATACAAAGCTTTGTAAAGCTTGTAGACATGATTTGGGTATTTACTACTCTCAAAGCCAGGAGGCTGAGTAACATAAACTTATTCTTTTAGGTCACCATTTAGGAATACACTTTTGACATCCATTTGGTAGATGATGAAGTTCATGTAAGTGGCAAATGCAAGGAAGATTCGTATGGCTTCCATACATACAACTGGAGCAAATGTTTGATCAAAATTAACACCAGGCTCTTGATTGAATCCTTGAGCCACCAGCCTAGCTTTATTTTTGGTCACTGCATTGGTTTCATCTCTTTTGAGCTTGTAAACCCATTTGGTGCCAGTGGTTGATTTACCATATGGAAGAGGAACCAATTTCCATACTTTGTTTCTTTCAAATTGATTGAGTTCCTCTTGCATGGCATGCACCCATCAAGGGTGTGTGAGTGCTTCAGATTCCTTTGTAGGTTCAGTTTCTGAGAGAAAATTTGCATAGAGGCATTCTCTAGATGAAGTAGCACTCAGTTTCTTTGCCATAGATCTAGTGTCTCTACCTTCAACAGGATTACCTATTATGTTCACCAGCTATATGTGACTATTTTGAGTCTAAGATTTTTGTGGAGCTGGAGAATAGGTACTGGTATCATGATTAGAGCTAGAGCTTGGAAGTCCATGACATGGACTTGGACTTGGAATGTCTTTAGTGTCTACTGAAGGATATTCAGTAGACAAAAGTTCAATCATTGGAGGGCTTCCTTCTTGGTCAGAAGCAACATGTCCAAGACCTAATTCCCTAGAGATGATAGGAGAGCTTTGAGCAAGAGGCTCAGATTGTTCCTCAACAGCTGCATATGGTTGATCATTTTGATCATGTGTGTCAGCATGCTGATTGTTTTGACATTGCCATTTTGGTCATTTGTATTGCCTTGCTAATCATGTTGATCATTTTGAGATTGAACATTATTTGATTAACAGCCATCAGTATGTGATACTGAAGGATTTCCTTTTGTAGGACTTGTCATATCTTTAAATGGATCAATATGAGTGACTGATTTACTTGTTTGATATTTTTGAGAAGGCTCATAGTGATGAAATTTATCAGATGGATAATTGTGAGATTCATGTATATGAAGTTCATCATCTGATGGATTTGTAAAAGTGAGAGCATCAGAACTTTAATTGAATGTGATGTGATAGGTTCTTCAATACATTGTCTTCTTGTGTTGAAGACTCTGTATGCTTTAGATGCTAGGGAGTATCTAAGAAAGTAACCATCATCAGATTTTTCATCAAACTTTCCAAGGTGATCCTTGTGATTGTGAATGAATACTGGACACCCAAACACATGTAAGAATGAGATGTTTGGAATTCTCCCCCTGAAGACTTCATAGAGAGTCTTCATGTGTCTCTTCACAATGATGGATCTATTTTGAGTGTAGCAAGCAGTGGCTACAACATTAGTCCAAAAATGCTTAGAGAGAGCAGATCCAGCAAGCATTGTTCTTGCTGCTTCAATCAAAGTTTTATTCCTTCTTTCAGCCACACCATTTTGTTTAGGTGTGTAAGGAGATGAGAAATTTTGGGAAATTCCTTTGTCATCACAGAATTTGATCTGTGAGTGATTTCTGAATTTAGTGCCATTGTCAGTTCTGAGTTATTTGACATGAGTGTCATTTTGATTTTCAACTCTTTTGATGAATGACATGATGGCATCTGGTGCATGGCTTTTCTTTGTCAAAAAATATACCCAGGTGTACCTAGAGTACTCATCAACAATGACAAGTGTATATTTTTCATGACAAATAGCCCTAGGTGATACCGGGCCAAATAAGTCCATGTGAAGTAAATGAAGACTTTCTTTGATTGAGAAAGTTTGCTTTGTTTTGAAACTGGCTCTATGGTGCTTCCCTTTTTCACATGTTGAGCATGGTTTGTCCTTAGAGTAGACAAGTGAAGGAAGACCAATAACAAGAATTTGTTTTGCCAGCAGAGTTATTGTTTTGAAATTGAGATGTGAGAGCCTCTTATGCCAAAGCCAATTGGTAATATTGGAGGCTTTAGAAAAGAAGCATGTCTCCTTAGTAGAGTTCATGTTCATGACATAAACATCTTTGGCTCTTGGATCAATCATCACAATTTCATGATTAGAGTTGAATATTTTACCTTTTTTGTCATCAAACAACACAAGATACTTTGCATCACAAAGTTGACTTATGCTGATGAGGTTGTGCTTCAATCCATTTATATATGCTACCCTTGAGAAAACTATACCATTGCATTTTACTGAACCAAATCCTTTAGTAGTAGCAGATGAGTTATCACCAAAAACAACTTTGGGACCTTGTTCCTCCTTATACCTGTGCAGATAACTTTTGGTGCCAGTCATATGCCTTGAGCAACCACTATCTAGGTACCAAATAGGTTTCCCGAGATCACACTGCACAAGTTAAGGAAATGGTCAGTTTTGCTTTGAAACCCACCTTTGTTGGGTTGGGGTTTTAGATCTAGAAGGTGTTCTAGATCTAAAGGGTCCTCTTGTAGAGGGTATGTGTCATTGCTTAGAAGAAGAAGAGGTCTGAATAGCTTTAGCTTTCTTAGCCTAGAGGGCTTCACCTCTTCTGAACCACTCTATATGGTTGTGATCATATGTAGTGTGGACATCGCTTCCACAAGTCTCACAACATTTGGTAATAGATTTTGGGTTTCTTGGTTTAATACCTCTTTTGAGTGAGATGATACGATTATGTTCATGAGTGTCATGGTCATAACTTCCACAAATATTACAAACAGGGTAATAGTGGCAGTCATCTGTGTGATGATTACCCATACCACAATGAATGCATGGTGGGAAAGGCATATTTCGCCTGGAATGAGATGCTTCAGTTTTGTGAGCATCAGCACTTGTTTTGGCCAGCATATACTGAGTGTTTTCATAAGTGCGATGATCAGTCCTTTCACATTTGGTACAATAAATCACTTTTAGGCAAGTTTTAGTGAGATGGTTGTTTAGACCACATAAATCTCAAGCCTTTTTAAATTGTGTCTTGTACTTGAAATGAGGAGAATCTAAAGGTTCATCTCTGAATCGTGTTGGTGTTTACTGCTGCCTGAGTTGCAATTTAAGATCATTGATCTCTTGCATGACAAGAGACATTCTCTCATCTTCCTTAGATCTAGCATTCTTTAGTTTATTTGTTGAAACTGAAGAGGTAGTTCCCATATATGAGCCTTCAGCAGGAGCTAAAGAGTTATTTGAAGTGTCAATTTTGACATGTTTGGAAGAACTACCTTTGTGTGTAGTGTGTGACTTGATGATAGACTGGATAGTATTAGGTCTAGTAGAGGGTTCAGCACCAGCAAGCTTCTCTAAAGGAGGAAGTGGGGTACTTACTTCATTCTCTATATCATCATCTGAGTCATCCTCAGTAATTGAGGACTCAACTGGTGCTGAAGTGTCAACACTTGCTTGAAACTCAGGAAGAAGGATTCGTCCAGTGTCATGATTGGGTAAATTCTCTTCACCTGACCTTTCAATGTCAGGGATCGAGTTACCATCCTCATTTGAGGCTTTGAAAAAGACAATAGATTTGGTGCTAGAGAATCCTTTAACACCAAGCATTTTTCTCTTTTGAGCAGGTATTTGTTCACTTATGCATTGATTTACCCTATTATAGTTTAATATATTTTGCTTCTTTTAGTTCCACTCTAAGGGAGTTATTTTCCTCCAAAATTTCTTTTTTCAATTTTTGAAAAGTAAGAATATCAAGTTTAGCTTCTTTTAGCTCTATTTGCTTACTTTCAAAATCTTCAAGTTGTAGAACAAGTTTATGAAAATTTTCAAGTAAATTGTTTCTTTGCTCTTCAACAAATTTTAGATCAATGCATAAGTAATCAAAGACAAATTTAATGTCATCTTTATCTTCTAATTCAAGAAGAGTTTGTACCTTTTTGATTGTGACATTGACCCATTCACCATTTCTGGCACTCTCTCTAGTCACAACATTTGAATTTGCTCTTTCATCATCAGCAAGTGCCATCAGCACTTTTACATTCACCATTTCATCATCATCTGAAGAAACATATTCTTCATCCCATTCATAGGCTTCAACAACAAGCCCTTTGTTCTTTTTTTTCTTGGGAGTCTTGGATGAGGAGCTTTCAGTACTCATTAAGGCTAATCTTGCCTTGATTTCTCTATATTTGGCCTCAAAGTCTTTAGTTGGTCTGAGTTCAATCCTGTTTTGCTGAAATGGAGTAGAAGCAATTTGTTTTGGTTGACATGATGATTGAGCAGATGGTTTGATTGAGCTGGTGAGGAATATGAAGGGAGAGATGTTTTTGAATAACAATCCCTAGCATAGTGACCAGTCTTCCCACATTTGTAGCAATCAGTATCAACTGAAGCTTTTGTGGAGCTCGAGAACTTGCCTCCTTTCTTGAAGAACCTTCTAGACTTGGCCAGAAGTGCTCTTTCATGAAATTCCTCTTTGAGGTCATTCAGATATACCTCACTAGATCTCGTATCTTCCTCATCATCAGGGCTATCTTGGTAGTCTTGAATGACAGCCTCACTGAAGAAGGCTGTGGACAAGGGTGTACCAATGGTGAATGCTTTACTCTTGCTTGAGCCTTCATAAATCCTATCAACTAGGTTTTATTCATATTTAAGTTTCCCAAAAAGAGAGGCTAGATCACAATCTTTGATGTGATTAGCATTTCTTAAACTTTGGCAGAAACTGAGCCACTTTTTTGGCAATGCATTAACAAAAACTGTGTTGATTTCAAGTTTTGAAAGCTCAACACCATCATTCACAAGTTCATTCATCAGTGCTTTGTATCTGGGAATGTCTTTGTGAGGGTTTGCCCTTCTTTGTGCTTGAAGGTGTTGTATTGAAGCTTTAAATCCATGATTCTGGTTTCTTTTACATCAGAGGGTCCCTCATGGTAAAGAATAAGGTCCCCCCCATGTTGCTTTGGCTATTTTACAATTTACAACAAAATTCATTTGGTCATCTGGGAGTACAGACATGATGAGACTTTTGAGACGCTGATCTAGGTTAGCAGCTTTTCTCTCATCAGCAGTCCATTGTACTTCAGGTTTTTTATTGTCCCTGACCATGGGAAAAAAGGACCATTTTCAATGATTCCAAGGAATTGAGGTTCAATTCCAACCATATGGACAAGAAACCTCTTCTTCCAATTTGTAAAGTTGGCTACCTCTAGTACAGGAGCAACATTGAGTTGGCCACCCCTATATTCTAGGGTTTGTGGTATAACTTGAGACATTTTGGATCTTGATTTGAAAACTTTTAAATGAGCAGTTTAATAAAATAAGAGTTTAACTAATCAAACTGCTCTGATACCACTTGTTAGTCCCTAGTAATTCGTTATTACTTATTAACTTAAGTAATAACTCTTTACTTCGACTCAAGTGTGTTGTTTTAACAATAGATAAGAACTATGAAAGATTAAAATAACAATACCAATATACTTTTCAACGTATAGACTTTTATTAGAATCAAATAAAGAATCTATAACCCACTTTGTTTGCGGAATAACAAAGTTGTTGAATGACAATGGGTTTTGATCTCCTCTACTTAAACGTCTAACCAAAGTTAATGTCTAAGCTCCAATCTAAACATTCATATGCATCTTGGCTATATGGTTTAGTTGGTATCGAGAGAGAAAGGTTTTCTAGAGTTTAAGCTCTTGTATTGGTTAACATTTTCTCTCTCAATGTATACTCCTTTTATACGCAGTGTCAATTAGGGTTTGCATTTTGCATGTTTCAATGCATGGGTTTATCCAGTGGGTGGTTGATGCCCATGTTGGATAAACAGTACAAAGTACATATTAAACTAATCTAGAAAAGATAAAGATTGTACTTATATCTAAGTATACAAGCAACCTACTTTGAATTAAAGTTATCTTTTCTCGCCTAATGCAAACCATCAGAATACTGAAGGATCTTCAGTATCCTAGAGGAGATCAACATCATTCAGTTTGGTATTGTCAAACCAAACTGAACTGAAAGCCCTTCTTCAGTCCTTGTTCTTCAGCAACTAGACCGCCTAGTATTTGAAGCGAAGATTCGGTTGTCTTCTAAGTTCACTAGAAGGGGAGTGCTGAACTTTCTTCAGCTATAAAGTCTTTAATAGGAACTTTGTTCCTCTGGTCAGCCTTCAGCAGACTCGCCTTACTGTTGAGCATGAAACACTTAGGGGGATTTTATATTCAAATCCTAGAGTTGATTCAAGGTCAGTAAATAATGACCCAACAAAGGGAAAACATTGTTTGGGGATGAGGAGGACAATAGCACAGATGATGATGATACTGATTATGAGGATGATGATGATTACATTGTAGATGAAGATACATTTTTAGAAGAAGTGAATGTAGACATGGCTGATTATCACTTTTACATAGATACATATGTAGAGTGGGTTAGGCATGATAAGGAGGTACAAATGGTTGCTGATTTAGATCCCAGTAAGGTAAATGCAATTGATAATGACTAATTTGATAGTGGAACAGATTCAGAAGATGATGTGATTGAGCATATTAGGAGAAAGAAGCTTAGAGAGATAAAAAAGCAAATGAAAGTGAACATAACATCGTCCTCAAGCATTTTTTTCTATGTTGGCCAAACTTTTTCAAGTGCAGCTAAAGTAAAAGAAAGAGTGGGACTTCATTCTATTGAAACTAGAAGGAATCTGTGGTTGGCAAAGAATGATAAACAGAGAATTAGAGCAAAGTGCAATGGAAAAAACCTTGTGTTTTTACTACAGGGTGAAGGGCCTAGTAACAGTGAAGATGTTGGGCCTAATAAGAAAAGGGCTAAAGGTATAACAGATATGGGGGCAAGTGAGCAAGTAGGGTCTAATAAGAAAGGGGCCAGTGAGAAAGTAGGGTCTAATAAGAAAGGGTCTAAAACAGGTGGTAGAGGAAGGCCCAAACAACTTGTACCAGATGAATGTCCATGGGCTTTGTAGGTTACTAAGGTTAAAAACTCTAAATCATGGGAAGTTAGGACATATAATAATGTAGATACCTGCTTGCAAACAAGTAAAGTCAGTGCTTATACTTCTAAGTTTTTGAGTAAAGGCATCATTGACCAAGTTGAGAAAAACCCACATATACCCTTAAGAGCTCTCTAAGATGAGTTGCAAAAGAAGTTTGAGCTAGGTGTGTCTATTCAAAAGTCAGGTAGAGCTAAAACAACAGCTGTTAATCAAGTCAAAGGAGATTATAAGAACCAATATACCATGTTGAGAGGTTACTGTCTAGAATTAAGAAGGGCTAATCCAGACACCACAGTAAGGATTGAAGTTGAAAGAGATGCAACTACTGATGATAATACAAGAATTTTCAAGAGGATATATGTTTGTTTAGGCCCTTTAAAGAAAGGTTTCAGATCTTGTGGTAGAGAGTTGTTGGGATTAGATGGTGCATTAATAAAGGGACCATATCCAGGGCAACTACTCACTGCTATTGGGTTAGATGGAAACAATGGCATTTTCCACTTGCATATGCCATTGTTGAGAAAGAAACAACATGTTCTTGGACATGGTTTTTAGAATGCCTAGGTGATGATCTTGGATTGATAAAGGAATCAAATTTCACTTTATCAGTGATAGACAAAAGGTAATTTTTCTTTTTCCTACATTTGACTTTTTATTCTATACTTGGTCTCTAACATTGTAAATCACTAAAATTTGTCTTTTTCTACAGGGTTTATCTATTGCTATAGCAAATCTTTTTCCTTGTGTAGAGCATAGATATTTCCTTAGGCATATCCATGAAAACATGAAAAAACAATGGAGTGGACTAGCTTATAAAGAGCTATTGTGGAGATGTGCTTCTACAACAACTGTTCCATATTTTAATAAGGCAATGGAAGCATTGAAAGAGTTTAACAAAGAAGCTTTTGAATGGCTGGCTAAAATATCAGCTCACAGTTGGGCTACATCACATTTCTCAAGTAAAATACCATTTTGTTTAATTTGTAGTTAAACAGCCACTTATTACTCCCCCATTATAATGATAACAGGTAGAGCTAGATCAGACATCTTGTTGAACAATCTGTGTGAGTGTTTCAATGGTAAGATTTTAGATGCTAGGGATGTAACAATAATCACAGCCTTAGAATACATTAGAGAGTACTTAATGAGAAGGATGGTCAATGTTTTAGCTGTGATTAAAAAGTCAGATGGACCACTTACCCCTGCTGCAACTAAGTTATTGGGTATAGCAATTAAAAGGGAAAATAGGTATAGAGTTGGGTACAATGGGGGTGAAGAGTATAAGGTTAAGAGCACATATGGTACTCAGAGTGTGGTTAATGTAGTTAAAAAGGTATGTAGTTGTAGGAAGTGGGAGTTAACAGGGATCCCTTGTGCACATGCTATAGCAACCAACTTCAACATGTCACTTAATAGACATCATGTGAATATCCAAAAATAATGGGTGGATAAGTGTTATTGGTTAGCTACTTGGGAAAAGACATACAGTGACACTCTAGGTTGTTTGAATGGTAAGGTCATGTGGCAGAAGTCACAAATTCCTACAACACTCACCCCACCAAAGCATAATACTCTAGTTGGTAGGCCAAGGAAAAATAGGAGAAAAACAAGGGATGAGAAAGCTCAAATGGTGAAGGATGGAAGGTTGTCAGGGGCCTATAAGACAGTGACATGTGTAAAATGTGGAAATCAAGGCCACAACAAAAGGTCTTGCAAAGGTCAAAAGGACCCAAATACTACAACATGATCAAGTGCAGCAGGATCAAGTGCACCTGCAACAAGATCAAGATCAAGTGCACCTGCTGTAACAGGATCAAGATCAAGTGCACCTGCTGCAACAGGCTCAAGATCAAGTACACCTACAACAGCAAAGAAGAAAAGACCATTTATGCAACAGGATCAAGTGCACCTACAAAGAAGAACCATGCTACAAAGTCCAACAAGAACTGATGCCATGTTTTTTTAAGCAATGTTTGTAATCTGAACAAGTATCATTTATGTTCTAGTACTTTAGTCATCTGATCTATGTTTGTAATCTGAACAGGTTTCATTAATGCTTCAATGATTTAGTGCTTTTGTTAACTTGTTGTGTTTCATGTATGCTTCATCTGAACCATGTAAACAAATAACATACTAAACTTGAAGTCCATTCCATTAGCCAAAAGTAATTGACCACAACATCATCTGTGGTCAATTTGATGTTCAAGGATTACATAACAAGAAAGTATATGAAAATAACACAATACATGAAAAAACTAAGAACCATGAAGACAACATCCAACCATCAAGACCACAAGCATCAAACCTTGATGATCCAATAGGAGGAAGTGCTCTTAGCCTTGATGATCCTTCACAAACCTTATCAACATTTGTCCACTCAGCATCACCACTTGGACAAAAGACAACCCCACTACTAGTGTCACTCAACTCAATCACCACTTTTTTAGACATTTTTTTTATATCAGATAGGGTTAGAAAGATAGAAATGGTGATGGAGAAGTGATGTGTGTGGCGTTGGTATTTATAAGCCAGTAGATGAGGGGGCGGGTTGGGTATTTACTCATAACCATTCAATACCCTCAACCCCTCAACTACTTATCTGCAAAACACACAGAGTTAGTAAATGAGTCTACAAATGTAAAAAAACCTTAGTAAATGAACAAGACAAAACATGATCTTCTAGAAGAGATGGAAAATATTTTTCATTCATAACCCCAAAATCCATCTTACATTATCAGATTAGCCTTTACATTACTAAGTTTTTGATAGAATCTTCATGCCTATTTCTAGCCCTAAGCAACCCAGGTATGATATGAACAGCGCGAGGACACATTGGTGAATCAACCCAATCAATCTACCTACATGTTGGTCCTTGGAATTCACAATCATAGAAACGACGACCTGGATGACGATCTGTCCAAGAAGTCTTGATTGTAGCAATGCAACCACATGAGCAGAAAACCATGTCTTGATTTTGATTTTAGGGTTTTGATTTTAGGTGTGAAGGTGTTGTATGATCGTGTGTGTGTAATGGATTAGGTCTGGGTGTTATAAATGCATGGGGTAGATAGTAAAGGACCAAAAACCCCTCCCCTTTTTCCAGTTAACAAGCAAAATTAACTCCCATCCAAGATAGGGACAATTTTTGATTCACGTTGTACAGGATAGGGACGATTGGTGCACTTAATTTGAAATAGGGATGAGACTTGATTTTCAGTGTAAACGATAGGGACTATTCTTGATATTTTTTCTTAGTTTTAATTGCTTGTTTACAATAAGGGGAAACTAATTACCCTAATTAGACAGTATACAGTGAAGCCTATAAAACAAACTGAGAAAAGTAATCAAGTAAAGGTAAGCGTGGTTACAGTGTACTACATATACAAGTGTACAACCGCTACTCCTAAAAATCCCTATTCAAATGTCAGTACAAATAGATCATCTTGGTCAAATAAGCTACCAAGTAGCTATGACCTGACCCATCAAGATTAGCCAGCATAAAGTGTAAAGTAACGAAACCAAAGGAGTGTAAAACGAGGCATGAGTGTTCACCTTTATCACCAATGGTGTGTAGTAGTGGTATTAAACTAAGAGCAACTGTAATGGTCACTTGAACAAAGGATTTTACTATTTGGCCAAGTCATTTTTATGACTTTTTCCATTGCAGTAAACACTTGATGAATAACTTGACAAAAGAAAGCTTGGTGTATACCAAGCGTTTGACACCATATTCCACAAGCTGTTCTCATTTAATGAAGAGCCACAAAAAGCTTTCAAACAACTTTTATGCATTATAGGCTATTTGTAGAAATGACTTTTTCAAAAGCAAAATTTATGAAAAATTAATGAAAAAAGCTATTATAGCTTTTTAGCAATGCATATGCTCTAATGTCATCCGAGAAATGCGTGATGGGTATTTTTTTCAGCAGTGTAAATGAAAAAGTGTGACTAGTGACATGACGAAGGTTTAGGGTGCATTTCTTTAACCTTTGAACAACACACAAACACATTTATATGAACACCAATTGTACAATTGACGGGGCCGTTGTGAATGTAAGAAACCACACAAGAACAATGAACAAGGAATTCTATTTAATCCTTAAAAGGTGTCTAACCGGGACTTCAAAAAAACACACTCTCTTTTCTTAATAACTTATCATAAACTGCGTCTAAACCTAAACGTATTACAATGATTTATAGTCGATATGAATCTTAAAAAGAACGGTAAATATCTCAACTATATTTAGAACAAGAAAATAAAATAACTGTTAGCGTCTAAATTATTCTTTGACAACAATAACATAAATAATATTTTGAAAATAATAGATCACGACAATTATGAGTTATCGTATTTACCCTCCAGTATCTTCGAACTATTCAAACACATGTCACATGTTAACCGAAGAACCGTTGGCTAAGCTATAGGAGTTGGATCTTGAACATGCCATGCATGATTCTCCCCCTCTTGGAAAAGACTCGTCCTCGAGTCTTTTCTTTCCAAGTCTCGAACTCTAAAACTTTCTAACCCCCTTTTTTCCTTAACACGGATTCTCTATTGAGAATAACGTTTCATCATATCAACCACTCGATAAGTCACCAAGGTGAAGTGACATCATCCTCACTCACGTGACCGTTGCCTCAATGGGCTTTTGGAATCCGTCTTAAAGTTCCTTCACTTGTTTAAGGAGGTCTTCATTCTCTACAAGACGTGCTCCTTGTTGGTTAGTTGTGTTGTTGCCTCGCCCGGTGAATCAACGAGCCATATAACCAAATAGTTGATCACGTCCACATAATTGTGAGATCAATAGGCCACTGTATCAAAAACTTTTGCATAAAAAATAGAAACTTTGAGCAGGTATATCTCTCTGTCAAGAACTCCAATCGAAAATCCGAACGGTGAGATCATAGATCTATGTGTCTTGAACATCCTGCAAAAAATCATTGAGATCCAACGTTTAACGAATGTGTTTCGTCTGTTTTCTCACAGTTGTGCGAAAATAACGAGCAAAAACAAATTTTTTTGTTTCTCGCAATCTGGCTTCATTAAATTGTGTGATTTCTTCTCCGAACGAGGCTCTGATACCATATGATGGCGGGACTATTATGAATGTAAGAAATCACACAAGAATAATGAACAAGGAATTCCATAAACCCTCAAAATTGTGCCCAACCGGGACTTCAAGAGAAAACACGTCTTTTTTTAATAACTCATCATAAACTGCCTCTAAACATAAACCTAAACCTATTACAATGATTTATAGTGGATATGAATCTTAAAAAGAAAGCTAAGTATCCCGACTATATTTAAAATAAGAAAATAAAATAACTCTTAGAAGTCTAAATTATTCTTTGACAAAAATAACATAAATAATAATTTGAAAGTGGTAGATCACGACAATTTGAGTTGTCGTATTTACCCTCTAATCTCTTCGAACTATTTAAACACGTGTCACATGTTAACCGAAGAACCACAACTAAGCTAGAGGAGTTGGATCTTGAACATTCCTGAATGGTGAGAAAGAACAACGCATTAATTTGTTATATACCGTAAAAGTTTGACAAGAGATAAGGTGTAATCATAGACAAGAAATTTTACCATGTATCTTTTTATGTGTGGGTTCTAAATTCTGAATCAGTCATTGGATGCTGGGATAATGTATGTGATTGTATGAAATACGTACTCGGTGGTATTTCAAAAGTAGTTTCCAGCAAACTTGAATGTATATGGAACATAATCGTCATGGATTTTTTTACATGATATGATAATTTGAAACTTTTTAATAGAATGTGACGGTGTGATCATTGGTTATATACGTTAATACAGTTTAGTGGGTTGATTTGATTTTATGGTTTGTAATTATGAAAGGTAAGTAATTGAATCGCTCATCGCCTCATCTAAGAGCATCTCTAATGGCTCAAGAAACTAATAGCTTTTCACTATTTCTTAAAGTCTTTGGAAGATGTTTTTAGCATTGCATGTAAAACTTTTTCAAAAGCTTTTTAGAAAAGCTTGACAAACCTCAAGTCATTTGTTCAGTCCTAACTATTTAATGTAGTGTGCATTGAATGCCATAAATGCTTCAAGTCTTTGAAGACTTGAAGAGTTGTGGATTTTCTAAGGTACATGTTTGTATCGTCTAAAAGCATGAATTTTGATAATTCTGAAACAAAAAGAGTAGATGATTGGTAGAATCTCAATATGAAAAAAATATAAAAAATAACCAGTTTCAAAAGCTATTATAACCAAACATAAAAAACAGAATATATATGTGAGTTCATACTGATTTCTAACATCAAAAGGAATTGAGAGACTTATGTACAAATGGTCATATTATTGAGCAGAACTTTAGATGAGTAGCTTTGATGAGACTGCTTTTGTACATAGTCTCATCGTCCAAATAGGGCTTAAAATGCATTAAATATCATCAAAATACCCATATATATGCTTGTGTTTGTTGCTTGTGTATTTTAGGAACAGATATTGAGAAAATGACAAAAGATCACAAGAATCATGCAAAAACAAACA
Source organism: Glebionis coronaria (assembly GCA_025667525.1). Classification (NCBI taxonomy): domain Eukaryota; kingdom Viridiplantae; phylum Streptophyta; class Magnoliopsida; order Asterales; family Asteraceae; genus Glebionis; species Glebionis coronaria. The sequence goes on along the minus strand of CM046882.1, from coordinate 169,362,186 downwards.
CGGGAAACGAAGCCGCACAATGAACCAAGCCCTAATGAAGACTTTCCCAAGAAAAACCCTTGAAGATTTGAAGAATTATGAAGAAGGGTCCTCCAATATGGAAGAATTGACACTTTATACCCTTGTATCTTCATAATTACAAGTTTGGACCCTAAAGTTTGTCAAAATTACAAAAAGGGCCCTCCACTTTGAAGAATTGACAAGTTTAGCCCCTCAACAAAGATAAATTGTCAACCATTATCCTCCACAAAGTCAAATACATCATGAAGTCTTTCAAAGTACAAGTAATTACAAGTTTGGTCCTTTGAAAATCCCAAAATTACAAAAAGGACCCTTAACTTTCAACATTTGGCAAGAATGGTCCCTCAATCATTATGACTTGGCAATTTCAGTCCTCCAAAATGCCAATCATACAAGTCAAGACCATTACCATTGAAGAAATTACCAAATCAGCCCTTCAAGAATCCAAAATTGGCAAGAAATACCCTTGAAATCATTTTACAAAAGTTTTTGGGGCAAAAGTGTGAAAACTGAAAGTTTGATTACAAAGGAAATTCAGTTTTGGGGTTTAAATCTGCAAATGACAAGAAAAGGGAAGAAAGAGGGTTAAATGTGGCCAGACAACATAGTTACCTAGACCACTCCCATAGCGCGACCTGTCCCACTCACACCCCTGAACCAATAGCATCCTTCCATTCCTCCACCAAAACAATCCACTCACCCCGGTTTATACTTAATTAATCCTTGGCGCCTAAACACCTTTTTAAACACTAATCACCCCTAAAATGGATTGAAACCAAGTTCTTCATGTTCATAAACCAAATTGGGCATTTGCTAATTACCAACAATTAAACCCTAATATGGTGCAGATTTATGATTAAGGGTCTTGTTAACACATCCAAAACCTTAAACATGACACCCCACCAACCCACATGCTACATGGGACCTCCCCTGCTACAACCTCATGCATACTGCCAAAATGAAGACAGTCATCCAACGTCCCACATTGTGGCTTACTTTCTAAGCTTCATACAAACCCTTTGATCACATTTTCACATGCCAACTCATGAAAACGTCCAAGGAAACATCACATGAGTCCAAGGTTTACAAATTCAACAAGGGCATATTTGGAAGATCAAGCACTTAGGGTTCACGTTTTTATTCAGTAACTTAGTGATAGGTGTGTAAACACCCATCCTTTTTACCACTTAACTACAATAATAACCGAACCAAAACGTGTATTTTATGTCATAAATGTCGGAATTATGCGTGGTTTGTATTTTTGTTGTGATTTAGGACGCAAAATGTGAAAAGGGGAGAAAACACGGGCATTCACGGGCTTTTATCAAGAAAAAGATAAAAGACGAAGTCAAGAAATCAAGAGTGCAAAAAGAACGGAAGTCCAAGACCAATTATGAAGATTTATCAAAGAAAAAGTCAAAAGACGGAAGTTTACTAGAAGCCGAATAACTCAAGTCTTATTTATGAAGAAATTTTAAGACGAGTTTAAAGAAATCCCGAGACAAAGTCATTAAAGTCGAAGAACTAAGAAGATTAAGGACTTAATGATGCAATTAAAGAAAGAAGAAAGAGGGGATGAAGCTTCCTCTAAGCACCTCCCTAATCCTCCTATAAATAGTCTTCATTTTCCTTTCATTTGTTTTTGTTGGCTAATAGTGAGAATTAGTTCTTCCATTTTAATTACTTGCTCTTTAATTACATGTCATTTACTTAATTGTCTTGCACCTTAAATTCATTTAATTTCAAGTAAGTTTCCTTTTAATTATTGTCAATCTTTACTTTTATTGTTCATCTCCTATCTACCTTTCTTGTTAATCTTTGATCTTTATGCTTTATGTTCATGTTCATGTTTTTGAGTTTTTTTTAAATTGATTAAGTGGGTTTTGATTATTGTGGTTATTATTGTTAGTTTTATTGATTTGGTTTGTTTTGATTATCATTAGTTGATCATTTGTGGTTAGTCTTGCTTAATCTTTTGGTTTGATTTGATTGATCTAGATTAGATTCGTGTTTTTTGTTCTTCCCGTGTTCTTCGTTGTTACTGTTGTTTGCCCAGGTATTCCGAATCAAAGCATTTGTTCCGAATAAAGGTGGTGTTGTGATTCTTCCGAACAAATCAAATATTCAGGATAGGTGACATATTCCGGATAAAGCTTTTATTCCGGATCAAGCCAAACATTCCGGATCATGGTGTTTATTCGAAATAATTTATTATTCCGGATCAAGCCAAACATTCTGGATCAGGGAACTCATTCGGAACATTCCAGATCAGTGCTACATTCCGAACCAGCTGACATTCCGGATCAACATAACATTCCGAATCAAAGGTTTTCATTCGGAATATCTTATATTCCGAGTGAAGGTGCTCATTCGGAACATGCCGAGTGAAGGAGTTTATTCGGAACATTCTAGATCAAGACAGCATTCCGAATCAAGGCACACATTCCGGATCAAGGGGTATTCATTCGGAATATTCCGAATGAAGGCTTTATTGTGATTATTCCGAGTGAAGATTTTATTCCGAATGAGTGTTTTATTTTGATTATTCCGAACGAAGAAGAATTATTCCGAGTGAAGGTGACATTCCGGACGAGTAATTATTCCGAGTGAGGTATTTTCAGGTTATTTTAAGTTACTGTTTTTAAGTTTTAATTTTTGATTTTTTAAGCTTTACTTTTCCCGCCTTTTTCCTTAGTCGCACTTTAAGTTTACTTACCTTAGATTTATTTTAAGCCTTGCCTTAGTTTAAGTTTTAGTTGCGTTTTAAGTTTGCCATTAGGATAGTTTTAAGTTTGCGTCATTTACTTTAATTGCTATTTACTTTTCGTCACGCTTTTAAATTCTTGTCATTTATTTTAAATTAGATTTAGATTTACTTTAAAGTTTTTGCACCTTTAATTTTACTACAACGACAAAACATTTGTTTCTACCAAAGACAGTTGAGTCGCACTTAAAACCAGTTATCAATTTGATTAGACAGGAACAACGAACTTTAATTTTTATACGGGCAAAAGCCTTGTATCAAATGGCGCCGCTGCCGGCTCTTTTCGTAAAGATTAACGGTTTTTTATGAGAGACGCGTTGGCTTTTGGGATCCGTTCAATCGTGAACGTTATTTTTCGTGTAAAAAATTTTCAAAAATCCCAAAAATATTTAAAAAATCATAAAAAGCATCTCTTTTTCAAAGTTTTGCACCAAAAATATTCTTCTTGCTTATCTATTTTTCTTTATGGATTCTTATGTCCATTGCGTCGGGTGTGGGAGACGATTATACGGGAACGACTCATGTCAATGGTGTACATGTGAGCGGTGCGGAAACGATATCGACAATACCCAATTCGGATTTTGTCCTTTGTGCAACTCGACTAATTCGTCCTTTTCTAATCCACCTCTATTCCCCCTTGCATCTATTGTGGAAGCAATTATCATTGGCATGTTTCGTGTCCGGTTTGATACCCGTATGGTCACGGGCAAGAACCGGATTACAATTCTGACAATGGAAATAGCTATCCACAAAACTCACCAGGTTTTTCTCCATACCCGTGGTGCTATATTTGTGGGGGCCCTCACGATGCTTCTTCTTGTGATCCGTCGAAGGTCTTTGAGAAAGTTCCGTGCTATCATCCCAGTGTGTATAACTTTGAGCCCCCACATCACACCTTCAATCATCAATCCTCTCAGCAAATTAGTCTTGACCAACAACTCACTTCTTTGAACCATGTTCTAGAAAGTTTAACTCAAATCCGAGCTGACTTGCATCAGGAAAGGCAACCTTTGCTTGATGGCGATGAAATCTTGAAATCCACCAACACCTTTTTGAGCCAATTTGGTCGTTTTCCCTTCTTTTCTACACCAAAATGTTTAATTACAGCGTGGGATAGAATTGGTTTAATTGAACATACTCGGGGAGATGAACAAAAAAAATTGCTTCATGAGGTTCTTAAAGATGTGGAGGTTATCAAGGAAGAGTTAGCCGACTATGTCACTCCTAATTGGAATGGTCCCGTCTATTATGATGATGATGACGACGATGATGTCTACGCTCTCGACCCATCTACTGAAGTTGCTACTCCTACTCTCGATATTCCTAATGCGTCTAAGGATGATGATTCATTGAGTGAGATTAGTGATTTTGGTCTCGATAAATTCTTTGATGATGAGGTGTGTGATATACCGACTACTATGGAGCTTGAGGACGACGTTGCTCTTACAGAGGAGGTCGATCCCGATGATACCGATTTTTCTCCGCGCTATGAGAATTTCACTTTTGAAAATTTTCAATCTCCACCGGGAGATGCGGGCGATGACGATTTATTCTCTCCGGCTTACGAGAAGTTCACCGATGAACTTGCTCTTGAAGATGAGGTGAAAGACGTGATTCTCCGCGACAGATTACAGAAAGTGCATCTTCTTATTGCTCAAATCGAAGAGTTGACTTCTCCTCCTCTTTCCGAGTCTTTACCTCCATCCATTCCTCCCGTTGAAGATAATGACCCATTGCTGGAAGAAATCGACATTCACTCAGTACCTCCGGGTATTGATGATGATGACACCGAGGGGGATATTATTTTTGATAATTTGTAGCAAGAAAGTATTGTCCTAAGTCCCCCTCCCGAGCACCTTTCATCCTCCTCTTTAGCCACTATTACGGAGGATGAGTGCTTTGACCCGGGAGGTGACATTCACTATTTCATGATTGATAACATTACGACTTTGCCGAGTGCTCAACATCCATTGTCGTTAGGGTATGACAATGTGCTTACTTTACCCACCCCACCTCCCGTGGATCTCGATTTCACATACTTTTCGTATGTTGAAAGAACCTTTCTCCCATTCAAGACTTATCCCCCCGCATCTCCTTTGTTGATGTCAACCGGGAACGAGGACAAGGTCTTTGATCCCGGTATTACATGCGAGGCTTACCCATGGACCATTTAATTTGGGGACGAGTCAGGCTCGTGACACGGTTAATATAAACAAGCGCTTTTTGGGAGGCAACCCAGTTATCTATCTATCTTTACCTGTTTTCACCATAAGTGTATGGGGGAGCCCCGTTGGTGTTTCTTGTTTTCTTTCTTATCATGTGCACGGATTAGAGCTTCAAAGACACACTCTTGATGACTTTTGACGAACCGTGATTCCGTGTTCCCGTCTTCCTGGTTCTATCCTAAACTCTTTTCGATTCACTATTTTATATTTTCCAATATTTAAATAGGAATCTCTTTAGTTGTCTCTTCTTTAGCGAGATTTAAACAAAGTGCATAATGTCCTAAGTGTAGGGGAATTTACTCCCACATGCTTAAACATTGAGGACAATGTTTATATCAAGTGTAGGGGGGACTTCTATCGAAGTTAAGGGGCCTTTTCCTTGTATTTGTCCTCCTTTTTAACCGGAAAATTAATTTTTCGACAATTTTCAAAATTTTTGATCTATTTTGGCCTATTAGTTTTTCCTTTGTATAGTTATTTTATTTTCTTTGCTAGAATAAATTTTAAATAAAGTGGTTTTAATTTTCAAACGTTGTGAATCTTTTGACTCAACCCGAGTTTACTTATCTAAGTTTACTCTAGCTAGTATCCTTAACGTGTTTAAGTCAAGTTTTGCTAGGCTTTTATATAGGGAGCTATAAAACGCGAAAGTCTTAACTCTCACGGGTTAAGAACAAGAACTTTTCGCAAGTTCCTATAATTGATCCTAGAGAGTCGTTTATCAAGGGAACTTTAAAATACGATTTCTAAACTTGAAAAAGTCTAAGAGTTTGCAAGATCCTATAGATGACTTGAAAACCCAAAACTTTGATTTAAGAGGCTAAGCATCCACGAGTCTCATTCTTTGAGATTTTAAACTGTGGAGAACGAGAGATGATAGAGTCAATTATAAGTTTGGTATTCTTTCGTGAATTTATGTGAGTTAATTATAAGCCTATTCTCCCATCGCTTGCTAATAATTTTATCTGCAATAAATAAGGTTGTACGATTTGAAAAGTTACTTAGCTTCTAGCCCAAGATCGTTTTTTAAAGTTTCTCGGTATGGATTAGAGTTCATAGCCAAGGCATAACTTATTGAAGCGGGATGCGAAGATTGGCGAGTCCGAAAAGGCCCTAACAAGGCATGAGGGCTACATTTTGTTGCTAAAGATCCAAAAGTGATTTGAAGAATCATTTTTCAAAAATCAATATGAAGGATCGAGACACACGACGAAAAGCAAATACTCCCCAAAAGATCATGGAGAAGTCTATCCAAAAAGGCCCTAACAAGGTATGAGGATAAATAGATCCAAGTCCTAAAAGGAGGCGGATCGTTGTATATCAAAGTCCAAAGTAATGATTGGAGAAAAATGAAGAAGTCGTGGTCCAAATATGAAGAATCTCTCAAAACTTCAAGTGAAGAAATTCCTATTATGAAGAGAAGACCATTATTTCATGAACGTCTCTCAAGATTTGAAGTATGAAGTCGCTGCCAAATATCGGTCCGAGAAAGGTCTCAAATCGCGAAACGAGTTATGCCAAGATATGAACTTTATGAGGTCCCGAGAAGCAATTTTAAAAGATTTTGTCCTTTAGCTAACTATTGATTAAATCGTCCCACTTTATTTTCAGCCTAAATAACTATCAAAATAAGTCAACAATGCATCCTCGTGATCATTTAAGACAACAATAAAATATAAGAGATACACCTAGGAATAAGGGAGTCTAAGTAAATAATTGGCCCACATGAGTTCGTGATAGTTTGCTAACTTATAATAACAATGATCTCGTTTTTAAGCTTGGTTTGGAGAATGTGAAAACTTGAGGATGATGATCATTCATGACATTTTCAAAACCCTAAGGTATGTTTTTTATTTCTTTACTTACTTTCTTCCTTTGAATGTTTATAATTTTCTATCTCTTTTATAAAGGCCAACATGGATTGATTATGATGGAAAATGTAAAACGTGCTTTGTAACTAATGCATTGCATGAGGACATTGCAATGGTCAAGTGTAGGGGATTTGATAGGTGTGTAAACACCCATCCTTTTACCACTTAACTACAATAATAACCGAGCCAAAACGTGTATTTTATGTGGTAAATGTCGAAATTATGCGTGGTTTGTGTTTTTGTTGTGATTTAGGACGAAAATGTGAAAAGGGGAGAAAACACGGGCATTCACGGGCTTTTATCAAGAAAAAGACAAAAGACGAAGTCAAGAAATCAAGAGTGCAATAATAACCGAGCCAAAACGTGTATTTTATGTGGTTAGTCTTGCTTAATCTTTTGGTTTGATTTGATTAATCTAGATTAGATTCGTGTTTTTTGTTCTTCCCGTGTTCTTCGCTGTTACTGTTGTTTGCCCAGGTATTCCGAATCAAAGCATTTGTTCCGAATCAAGGTGGTGTTGTGATTGTTCCGAACAAAGCAAATATTCAGGATATGTGACATATTCTGGATAAAGCTTTTATTCCAGATCAGGCCAAACATTCCGGATCAGTGGTGTTTATTCGGAATAATTTATTATTTCGGATCAAGACAAACATTCCGGATCAGGGAACTCATTCGGAACATTTCGGATCAGTGCTACATTCCGAACCAGCTGACATTCCGGATCAACATCACATTCCGAATCAAAGGTGTTCATTCGGAATATCTTATATTCCGAGTGATGGTGCTCATTCAGAACATTCCGAGTGAAGGAATTTATTCGGAACATTCCGGATCAAGACAGCATTCCGAATCAAGGCACACATTCCGGATCAAGGGGTATTCATTCGGAATATTCCGAATGAAGGCTTTATTGTGATTATTCCGAGTGAAGCTTTTATTCCGAATGAGTGTTTTATTTTGATTATTCCGAACGAAGAAGAATTATTCCGAGTGAAGGTGACATTCCGGACGAGTAATTATTCCGAGTGAGGTATTTTCAGGTTATTTTAAGTTACTGTTTTTAAGTTTTAATTTTTGATTTTTAAGCTTTACTTTTCCCGCCTTTTTCCTTAGTCACACTTTAAGTTTACTTGCCTTAGATTTATTTTAAGCCTTGCCTTAGTTTAAGTTTTAGTTGCGTTTTAAGTTTGCCTTTAGGATAGTTTTAAGTTTGCGTCATTTACATTAATTGCTATTTACTTTTCGTCACGCTTTTAAATTCTTGTCATTTATTTTAAATTAGATTTAGATTTACTTTAAAGTTTTTGCACCTTTAATTTTGCTACAACGACAAAACCTTTGTTTCCACCAAAGACAGCTGAGTCGCACTTAAAACCAGTTATCAGTTCGATTAGACAGGAACAACGAACTTTAATTTTTATACGGGCAAAACCCTTGCATCACTTAGTCTCATTGTAGCCTATATAAAGGCATAGGGCTGCAACATTTACATTTGCTTTTGGTTTTTTCTTGTTCAACAACTTGTAAATCCTCTTTTCCAGTTTAATGAAATTGTGTTAAGTGTGTTGAAGAAAGACCAAGTGCCACTTATTTTTATGTTTGTTTATGTTATTTGTCCATGAATTTGAATCTCAAAACCTGTTTTTAAGGAGAGTGCAAAAGTTTGCATTTTTCCTTCAAGCTTGATATTTTGCTAAGTTCTTGTTTCAACCTTGGAATTCTTGGGTTATAGGGCTGATCATAGCATCCTAATTATGATATTAAGGTGTGGTGAGGCTTATAACTTGGGGATAATCAAGTGTGGGGTAACAAGGTTGCATCAATCAAGGATTTTTAAGTTTCTGTTTTGATAATTGTGCCTCTAACCTTGTTGAATCTTAGCAGGGTTGTTTGTGGAAGCTTGTGCTTGTTCTAGCTAGCACATAAGCTCATAAATTCGTGGGTGTGGATGTACATCCATGAGTTTGTCTTAAATCCTTGAAAATCTGATAAATATTGGAATTTTTGTGGATTTGTGCTCTATTGGTGTTCTTGTTGATTTCTTGGCTTGGATCTGCTTAGTCTTGCATGATAATGTTGTTTATATGCTAGATTGATCATTGGGTTAACTAAATCACAGTTTTTCTTGTTTAAAATTTGGTTTGAAAAGATAAAGGGGTGTTTGGGACTACCTGTTTAAGCTTGAATCTTGTTATTATGTTGTTAGAAGGTGTTGTTTGTGTTTGTTATCTGTCATACACTTGTTTGAGAGTATTTTGCTGCAAGTTATTGGACTTAAACCACCTAATCAAACAATCTGCTATAACTTGTTGATTATAACTGTTTTTGACCTAAGAATTTGGGAAAACCTAGAGTTTATGCATGCTTAGGGTTAAAAGCATTTAAAACATCATTATTATAACTTGTTTGTGAGATTTGAGGTGTTGAATCTGGCTTGTGTGTCAAATACATCAGCAAAGTGAAATCTGTTTGTGTTTAGTGTTCATCAGTAACATTCATAAGCTTGAATCTTGATTTAGGCTTATATCCATTGCATGAAAACTGTTTAGACTTGTTTATTGGAGTATAGAATAACTTGTGTATGCATTTGGTTGAATTTGGTTGGCTGATTATTGCTAAAACTGCTTATAAGTGCTCAACTGCTTATTGTGCTAAGTCTGTGCTAGATCTGGTGCTTTATTGATTAAACTGTATCAATTAGGTGATTGTGGTTGTGATATTTTGATTGTTATTGACTCCTTTTGATCCAAAGATCATTTGGGTGCCTTTGTGTAATCTGAATCTCCAAAAAGTTCACTAAAGACAAAAAGTCAAACAAGTCAAGCAGTGGAAAAAGTTTCCACTACTCAACACCCAAAACTAGCCCCTGCTAGTGTTATTTTGAACTCAGCTTATCAATAAGCTGTTTTAGCTTATCCAGACCTGCAACAACTTATTTTTTGTGATAGATCTTCATTATTTGACCCATTTGATTAGACTGGAGCTTATTGGACTTTGACTTTTTGCTAGAAAACCAACTTATTTGACTTTTACATAAGTGCTTATTTGCTTTTTCCAGCTTATTGAGTCAGCTTATTTGAAAACTCTTTGTTGATTTTGCTTAATTAAGTCATTTGAAAGCTTTAGAAACTTGAATCAGCTCTTGGGGTGGCCTAGAACTCAAAAATAACACTAGATTGCTTTAAGACTATTTTGTCGTTTTTTGTAGATTGCTTATTGCATTTTCAGGCTTATTCCTTGGGCTTATTTCAAATTTCTTTTTACAGAAGTCTTATTTAGGACAAAAGAAGCTTGTATGTCTAATTTGAGCTTATGGCATTGGCTTATAGCTTAATGGGCTAAAAAACCCATTAAGAATAAGCTGTTTGGTATAAGCTAGCTTATTTCATACTTTCAGCTTTTGGGCCTTTGGAAAAAGTTGTTTAAAATCAAATTTTGAGTCAAGTAGTGCTTTTTGGGCTTATTTGGGCCACTTTTTTATATTGGGCTTAAATTTGGCCCAATAGTGATCTGTTTTGGGTTTAGCCCATTTTCTAGGCCCATTAAGGGTATTTAGGTAATTTAAAGTTCATTTCTGAGTTATTTAGGTTAAATTAAGCTAGTTTGCAACTTTTTAGAATTTCTTATGATTTTTGGATTTTTAATAATATTTTAATATTATTTTATTGTTAAAAATTAAAAGTCTGATTTTCTAAGTTTTTATATTTTTCCAAGATTGTAGACACTTAATTAGGAATTTTGCAACTTTCCAAATATTTTTAGAGTCTTTTAATTATTTTCTAGAATTAACTTAAGTTTTATTAGTTTTTAATTGTTTAAAAATAGTTTTTAGTGGTTTTAAAGTTTTGAAAATACTTTGTAGCTTAATTAGGTTATTTTAAAGGTTTACAAACATTAAGATCTTGTTTTGGACTTTTTAATAGTTAATTTTGATTTTTAGGGCTTTAATTAGCATTAAAAAGTCATTATTTAATTAATTAAAAGGTTTTGGCAAGTTTGGATTTTTTGTAAACTCTTAGAATATTTTTGGGGATTTTTAGTGATTTTTAGGAATTTTTAGGGTAAAATTTTAATTTTGGTGCTTTTTACGGTTTTACATGTACACCTTTTTCGTCTTAGTTTAATTCGACATCGTAACCGTCATTCTCTTCTTATCCAATTTCTATTTTTCTTTCTCACAAATATAATCACAAAGATAATCCAAATCATTACACTCATAACACACTAGCCTCCTTGAGAACGATCCCTATTTTGGGTCATTTGTACACGGTTTTCCTAAATCGTCGTACTTAATCCTTGCCACTTTTGGTACTCTTTTCCTAAAGGGTATACAAAAATACTACATCAATTTTGGCACTGCTGCCGGGGAGGCGTGTTGTGTTTTGATTTGGAATTGTTGTTTTTATATACTAACCAAAATAGTATTTGTATTAGTAGCACTCTACTAATACGTATTATCGGTTTTTGTTTTTTGTGTGAATACTATTACTATAGTGTATACGTAGAACAATAAATTCACAAGTACTCCAAATACGTGAGAAATCACAACCTTGACTTGGGAGGTCATTACCCAATCATTGTATTCGAATCTCAAACCAAAGAAAAAGGCAAAAATAGATAAATACTTTCGTGAAGCTCAATCTTGAAAAATACAAACTATAAGGTGGGTATAAGGCGGATATTATAAAATATATCCTAAGGAAAAAGGCTCTTAAGTTCTTCGCGCCGCCTCATTTCCCCGCTTGCTTGTGAGTATTTGATTTTGAGAGCTAATCGAGGGTTTTGCCGCCCAAAGTATTACTAAGTATCATATATATTTTCTTGGTTTCATTGATTAAACCCTCTTGAACGTTTTGGTGTTCCACCAACGTTCTAAAGTCATCGAAGGCGTTCACTTCACGTGATCGTTTTCATCCTTGAGGCTTCTTTAATCAAGAGATTTGATTAAGGAGGAGATTTGTAGATTTGTGTCTACTTAATACATTCACCAAAATCCAAAAAGGTTAATACAATCAAAAACCACAAAAAAATTGAAAAATACAAAACACCAAAAAGAATCTTCTTTGCTTATCCCTTCGTTGTACGTGACGTTTATGCTAACTCGTAATCAAGAAAGACGTGCACGTAAACGAAAGAACAAAACTCTCACTCCCAATCTTTCTAGTGAGGAGCCTCCTATTGACGAACCCATTGTAAGAGAAGCACCAACCATGGCGAATCGAACTATGATGGAGTTACTTCAAGCACCCACCGAGGGTTATGGAGAGGCTATTGTGATTCCCGTTATCCTTGCGGAGAATTTTGAGGTGAAAACGGGTTTGTTGTCGATGATCCAAAACAACAAATTCCGTGGTGATGAGAAGGACAATCCACACAACCATATCCGCCAATTCAATCGTCTTACCGCCACTTGCAAGTTTAAGGATGTCTCGAATGACTCGATTAAGATGATGCTTTTTCCGTATTCCTTAGCGGGCCCCGCTAAAATTTGGTTAGAGAAAGAGCCACCCAATTCTATATTGACGTGGAAGGATCTCGTGTCTAAGTTTGTGAACCAATTTTTTCCGCCCTCTAAGACTAAGCATTTGAAAAACGAGATTTCAAAGTTTTCACAAGAGTTTAATGAAAGTTTTTCAACGGCTTGGAATAGGTTTAAGGAAATGTTACATGAATGTCCTCATCACGGTTTTTCCGACTTGCATCAAATTGACACGTTTTACAATGGACTTAATGATCATGAAAGGGATTATTTAAATGCCGCCGCGGGTGGTAATTTTTTGTGTAAAACGGTTGAGGAAGCTTTGTTGATAATTGATAATAGATCTAAGGTGTATAGTCCTCGTAGCACTTCTAGTGTTCGCAAGGCTTCGTCTTCGGCTTCACCTTCTTTGTCTACTACCATCGATACTTGCCAAATTGAGGCGAACTTGGAGAACAAGATTTTTGATAAGCTAAAAGGACTTTTGATTGAATTTAAAGTTGGTGAACCAAGTGCTCCCGCTACGGCTAAAGTGGTTGAGGTTTCGTGCATGTATTGTGGTGGAGGTCATGATTTCTCCGAGTGCATTACCAACGGTGGTAACACTTCGAGTGCCTACGCGGCCACGGGAAATTACAACCAAAACGGTCAAGTTACCCGCTCTAATCAATTGACTCCACCGGGTTTTGGTTTAAATCAAAATGCTAACAACAACTATCGCAACTATCAAGTTGGTTTCGAAAACAACTTCAACAAGGGAAACTATGGTAATCAAGGGGCTAATAATCAAGTTTCAAACAAAAATCAAAATGATTTTCAAAACAACAACAAAGGTTTTCAAACTTTGAAAGATCTTCCAAATGAATTTGTTGAATACACTAATGGGAATGATGCTAGGTTTGACAATATTCAAAGAGAAATCATTAGCCTAAGATCCGAGTTTAAGAACGACTTGAAGAAAGAGTTGAAAAATGAGTTAGCTAATGAACTTAAGATCCATACCAACAAGATGGAAGGAACCGTAACTAGGTTACAACAAAATCAACAAAAAATGGAACAAGGGCAACATGAGATAAAACAAGAAATGGTTAAAGCCGAGAAGAGGCAATCCAAGTTTGAAGATAAAATCTCATCTATGTTTGAGGCAATTATGTGTAAACCGTCTTCGAGTGGTCTTCCTAGCAACACCGTATCAAACCCTAAGGGTGAGATGAAAGTGATTACCACACGTAGTGGTAAGACACTTAAGGAACCGACTCCTCAACCAATTGCTCCTATGGAGGAAGCAATTGAGGAAGAACCCGAGGTGGTGGTCCAAAAGGAGCATGTCCCAATCCCACGAAGTACCGCTCATGCCACACCTACGGTCGACCCATTACTAATATTGGAACCTGAGATTCCAAAGGCTATGCCTATGCCTCAGCCCACACCACCCTTGCCCTATCCATCGAGACTAAGGAAGGAGAAACGTCAAGAGCGCGACAATTATCAATTTGAGCTTTTTATGAAAATGTTTCGTGATTTGCACTTTAATGTGAGTTTCACCGATGCTTTGGTCATGATGCCTCGATTCGCCGCTAACTTTAAGAGTATGTTGAACAACAAGGAGAAATTGCACCAATTGTCTAGTTGTTCGTCGGTTTATCTTAATCGCATACCTCAAAAAGTCAGTGATCAAGGTAAATTTTTGATCCCTTGTGCAATCCAAGCTATGGAGGAATGCTTCGCCTTGGCCGATCTTGGTGCAAGCATTAACTTGATGCCACTTGCAATCTTCAAGTCGCTCAATCTTCCTAATCTTACTCCTTCACTAATGTCTATCGAGTTGGCCGACCATTCCACGATTCCCGCATGTGGATTGGCAGAAGACGTTTTTGTGAAAGTGGGGAAGTTCTACTATCCCGTAGACTTTATCGTTGTTGATATCCCCACGGATCCTCAAGTTCCTCTCATTTTAGGTCGTTCGTTTTTAGATACGTCTATGGCTTTGATTGATGTTCATGCTAGAAAGATCACCTTACGTTTCAACGACGAGGAACTTGTTATAAACGCAACTCAAAAATCTCAAATTTCTCATGTTTATTCCGTTGCAACCATAAACCTCGTTGATATGATTGACTTGGGTTGCGAGGAATTTTCACAAGAAGTTCTAGGTTTTGGTGATGAAGAAACTAGTGGCAATCCCACTATGTTAGATCCAATTCTTGATAATTCGACACCAACCTTCACTCCATTTGAAGGTGGTGGTTTTACATTGGAAGAATTCGATGTTCCATGTACTTGTAAAGAAGACCTCGACAACGATGAGGACTTCTCGATCATCAAGGATTTTCTCAACGATTTCCCATTTCCTCCACCCGAGGAGGTTATGAGTATCGAGCCCAAATCTTCACTTGAGGAACCACCTATCCTCGAGTTGAAAGATTTACCTCCTCATCTCGAATATGTCTATTTGGAGGAGGGCGACAAGTTGCCGGTTATTATTGCGAAGGAACTTTCGAATGATGAAAAAACTGCACTTGTCGATGTTCTAAAGGATCGCAAAGGGGAATTGCGTGGAAGTTATCCGACATTAAGGGAATCGATCCCAAGTTTTGTACTCACAAAATCTTAATGGAGGAGGATTACAAGCCCGCAATCCAATGTCAAAGGAGGGTGAACCCCAAAATTCACGACGTCATCAAAAAGGAAGTCCTTAAACTCCTTGACGCGGGAATGATTTACCCTATTTCCGATAGCCCTTGGGTGAGTCCTATTCATTGTGTCCCTAAAAAGGGAGGAATGACCGTTGTGCCAAACGATGCCAACGAGTTAATTCCCACTAGACTCGTGACCGGATGGAGAGTGTGCATTGACTATCGTAAGTTGAATGAAGCCACTCGAAAAGACCATTTTCCCTTGCCCTTCATGGACCAAATGTTGGAGCGTCTTACGGGAAACGATTTCTATTGCTTTTTAGATGGTTTTTCCGGTTACTTCCAAATTCCCATCGATCCTCGTGATCAAGAAAAAACTACGTTTACGTGTCCATATGTAACGTTTGCCTATCGTAGAATGCCAATCGGACTTTGCAATGCACCGGGAACCTTTCAAAGGTGCATGATGGCTATTTTTCATGACATCATCGAGAAGACGATGGAAGTCTTCATGGATGACTTTTCCGTGTTTGGTAATTCGTTCACTTTGTGTTTGTCGAATCTAGCGAGAATGTTGAAACGTTGTGAGGAAACCAACCTTGTGCTCAATTGGGAAAAGTGTCATTTTATGGTTAAGAGTGGAATCGTCTTAGGGCACAAGGTCTCGAAAGCGGGGATTGAGGTAGATTAAGCTATGGTAGACGTCATCGCCAAATTACCTCATCCCAAAACCGTTAAGGGAGTTAGGAGTTTCCTAGGCCACACGGGCTTTTATCGTCGATTCATCAAGGATTTTTCAAAGATCTCTCGACCCATTGCACATCTTCTTGAAAAAGAGGCACGTTTTGTCTTTGACGAAGATTGTGTACGAGCCTTTGAAATCGTTAAGAGGAAACTTACCGAAGCTCCCATTCTTGTTGCTCCCAATTGGAACCTCCCCTTTGAGCTCATGTGTGATGCTAGTGATTACGCTATTGGGGCCGTATTGGGGCAACGTCATGAAAAGCACTTCTTTCCTATTCACTATGCTAGCAAGACGATGACCGAGGCTCAACTCAAATACACTATAACGGAGAAGGAGTTCCTTGCCGTGGTGTATGCATTTGAGAAATTTCGACCTTATCTCGTCTTGACGAAATGCATAGTGTATACGGATCATTCGGCTATCAAGTATCTCATGGCTAAACAAGATGCAAAGCCGAGATTACTTCGTTGGATTCTCCTCCTTTAAGAATTTGATCACAAAATTGTTGACAAAAAAGGAGCCGAGAATCTAGCGGCCGATCATCTTTCTCGTTTGGAAGATCCTCACCAAAGTGTTTACGAGCCCAAGGAAATCACCGAAACATTTCCGCTTGAGACACTTGGTGTAGTGAAATCCAAGCTTGATTCTTCCACCCCATGGTTTGCGGACCTTGCAAATTACCATGCGGGTAACTTCATCATCAAGGGTATGACGACTCAAGAAAAACGGAAATTCTTTCGTGACGTCAAGTTCTACTTTTGGAACGACCCTTAGTTGTTTCGAACTTGTGCGGATCAAATCATCCGACGTTGTGTATTTGGAACCGAAGCTTCTAACATCCTTAGAGCTTGACATGAGGGACCCACGGGTGGTCACCACGGTGCTAATCTCACGGCTAAGAAGGTGTTTGATGCCGGCTTCTTTTGGCCTACTATTTACCGAGATGCACAAGATCTTGTGAAGTCATGTGACTCATGCCAACGACAAGGAAAAGCCTCACAAAAAGATGAAATGCCACAAACCATCATCCAAGTGTGTGAGATCTTTGACGTTTGGGGTATAGACTTTATGGGGCCATTCCCATCATCTCGTGGTAATAAGTACATCCTCGTCGCGGTTGACTACCTATCTAAGTGAGTGGAAGCTAAGGCTTTGCCCACCAATGATGCTCGTGTGGTAGTCAAGTTTTTGAAAAGCTTGTTTTCTCGGTTTGGAACCCCTCGTGCGATCATAAGCGATCGTGGAACCCATTTTTGTAACGACCAATTCGAAAGGGTCCTAAGGAAATATGGGGTTACACATCGGCTTTTTACGGCTTATCACCCACAAACGAGTGGGCAAGTCGAGGTTTCAAACCGAGCTTTGAAGAGGATCTTGGAGAGATCCATTGGGGAAAACCGACAATCTTGGTCGGATAAGTTGGACGATGCTTTATGGGCCTTTAGGACCGCTCATAAGACGCCCATTGGGTGCACTCCCTATAAGCTGATGTATGGAAAAAATTTTCATTTTCCAATCGAATTGGAACACAAGGCTTATTGGGCCCTAAAGCATTGTAATGATGATATGGAGACCGGGGGAAAACACCGGAAAATGCAATTAAATGAATTGGATGAATTGAGGGACATTGCTTATGAAAATTCATTGATTTATAAAGAAAAAACTAAAAAGTTACATGATTCTAAAATTAAAAACCGGGTTTTTAACATTGGGGATCAAGTTTTGCTTTTTAATTCTCGCTTGAAAATCTTTTCCGGTAAGTTGAAATCCCGTTGGTCCGGTCCATTCACCATGACTCAAGTATTTCCATATGGGACCATCGAGCTAGCTCAAAATGATGGCCCCAACTTCAAGGTGAATGGACATAGGTTGAAGCACTACTTTGGCGGGGAAGTTCCATCCTTGAACTACCTCGACCAAGTCACCTTCCCCAATGATAATTAGTATTGAGGGGATCGAGTCGAGCTCATGACTTGGTAATCCAAAACGAGGTGCCTCGTGGGGGAGTCCCATGCTTATCCTATGTATATATTATCGCTTTCTAATGTAGTTAACGTGTGGGGATTTGTGCCCTTCCAACCTTTGTTCCGTGGTTGTTTGTAAATTGTGGACTTTAGATGATCATGATCTTCACGATTGGAGCCTCTCGTGTTCGTTTTATGGGAGCACTCGATCGTTTGCTTTGAAGACTTTCTCAATATACATGATATATCCTTTTGATGTTCTAACCTTAGTTTTTTTAGCACACTTCATAAACGGCTTTAAATTTAACGGTTACACCCTTTCCATGCTAGATTAGGCATTCGACTACGTCTCTAGTATGGGGGTGTTTGCACCCCTAGACTCGAAACATTGAGGACAATGTTTAAATTTAGTATGCGGGGTGAATAGATACTTGCCTTGCCAAACCTTCACGCTTTCCAAAGTTTATCTTTTTGTTTATCGTTTTGTTGCAAAATAAGGCTAAAAATGGCCAAATTTTAAATTTTTTCTCATGTTTATAAGTGTTTGAAGACACGAATGTAGGTTTTCCGATGGCGAGAATAAGAGTAATTTTTGACTCGACCGTGCGTGTTGAGCACTTAGCTTTGTTTCCTTAACTTCACATTAGGCTAAGTCTCTTAAATGAGGACGAGAAATGATAGTGTTAATTATAAGTTACTATGCTAAACGTAGAGTACTGGTATTCTTTCAAAAACTCATGTGTTCTCGTTGTTTGCTTATTCTCCCTTCGCATGTAAATATTTTTTGCTTAATAAATATTGACTTAGCGGTTTAGTTGGGATTGTTGGGTTTCTAGTCTTTTCTTGTAGCTTCTGTGTAATTAAATTGGGAAGACATTAAGGTATCGTCAGCGTCACGGTTTTGAAGTATTGGCACCCGAATAATCAAAAGCTTCACCCAATAATAAGATTTCAAGTGCTCACCTAAATCAAGCAAACAATTTGAAGCCCCACAAGGCCGAAAAATCTATGCAAAATTGAAAGTGAATAAAGCCTTAATCTTCGAAGCTTTAAAGATCCAAAATTCGCCTTAGCGTGAGGATATACGTCTTTGGCTAATAAAACTACCGACGAGGTGGATAATAAAAGGCAAGGCAAGACCGAAGTCATAATAAAAGCTTCATGGTGAAGTTGAATAAAAGATGGAGGTAAACCAAAGATAATAAGGCCCTTCCGTTAGGGGGCGTATAAAAGTCTTGGTAATAAGTCTCATGTTCAAAACCGTTATAAAACCGTGTTTATCGATTCTTCTTGTTGACTTAATTTTTTAACATCGTTGTCTATTGGGAGGGGTTATTGATTTGATGGTCTTGGTTACACCGTTAGGACTCTATTTTTAGACCTATATCTCTATTATCGCATAAGTCAAACAATGTATCCTCGTGAAACATTCAAGACAATATAAAATATAAGAGATACAACTTAGGAATAATGGGAGGATAAGTACGTGATTAGGGCATATGAGTAGTGTTAGCATTACTAACTTATAATGACAATGATCTCTTTGCACGCTTGGCATGGAATTGGGGTGAAAATTGAGGACCATGAAATTATTTCTAACGAAGCATTCACGTGTTCTTATTCTATGAACATAAACGTCCCATTTTGCGATGAAAATCATACATTATGTCTAAAACGCAAGTAGTAGCAATAGTAGTAGTGTAGCTAGTTTATAGATCAATAAAGTGAATAAAAATGAATTTTTGAGGTGCTACGATACTTTATTCTAGCATTGCGTGAGGGCACGACAATGGTTTAGTATAGGGAGTGATGAGACTGCTTTTATACATAGTCTCATCGTCCAAATAGGGCTTAAAATGCATTAAATATCATCAAAATACCCATATATATGCTTGTTTTTGTTGCTTGTGTATTTTAGGTACGGATATTGAGAAAATGACAAAAGATCACAAGAATCATGCAAAAACGAACACGGGAAACGAAGCCGCACAATGAACCAAGCCCTAATGAAGACTTTCCCAAGAAAAATCCTTGAAGATTTGAAGAATTATGAAGAAGGGTCCTCCAATATGGAAGAATTGACACTTTATACCCTTGTATCTTCATAATTACAAGTTTGGTCCCTAAAGTTTGTCAAAATTACAAAAAGGGCCCTCCACTTTGAAGAATTGACAAGTTTAGCCCCTTCAACAAAGCTAAATTGTCAACCATTATCCTCCACAAAGTCAAATACATCATGAAGTCTTTCAAAGTATAAGAAATTACAAGTTTGGTCCTTTGAAAATCCCAAAATTACAAAAAGGACCCTTAACTTTCAACATTTGGCAAGAATGGTCCCTCAATCATTATGACTTGGCAATTTCAGTCCTCCAAAATGCCAATCATACAAGTCAAGACCATTACCATTAAAGAAATTACCAAATCAGCCCTTCAAGAATCCAAAATTGGTAAGAAATACCCCTGAAATCATTTTACAAAAGTTTTTGGGGGCAAAAGTGTGAAAACTGAAAGTTTGATTGCAAAGGAAATTCAGTTTTCGGGTTTAAATCTGCAAATGACAAGAAAAGGGAAGAAAGAGGGTTAAATGTGGCTAGACAACATAGTTACCTAGACCGCTCCCATGGCGCCACCTGTCCCACTCACACCCCTCAACCAATAGCATCCTTCCATCCCTCCACCTAAGCAATCTACTCACCCCGGTTTATACTTAATTAATCCTTGGCGACTAACACCTTTTTAAACACTAATCACCCCTAAACGGATTGAAACCAAGTTCTTCATGTTCATAAACCAAATTGGGCATTTGCTAATTACCAACAATTAAACCCCAATATGGTGCAGATTTATGATTAAGGGTCTTGTTAACACATCCCAAACCTTAAACATGACACCCCACCAACCCACATGCTACATGGGACCTCCCTTGCTACAACCTCATGCATACTGCCAAAATGAAGACAGTCATCCAACGTCCCACATTGTGGCTTACTTTCTAAGCTTCATACAAACCCTTTGATCACATTTCCACATGCCAACTCATGCAAACGTCCAAGGAAACATCACATGAGTCCAAGTTTTTCAAATTCTACAAGGGCATATTTGGAAGATCAAGCACTTAGGGTTCACGTTTTTATTCGGTAACTTAGTCTCATTGTAGCCGATATAAAGGCATAGGGCTGCAACATTTACATTTGCTTTTGGTTTTTCCTTGTTCAACAACTTGTAAATCCTCTTTTCAGTTTAATGAAATTGTGTTAAGTGTGTTGAAGAAAGACCAAGTGCCACTTATTTTTATGCTTGTTTATGTTATTTGTTCACTGAATTTGAATCTCAAAACCTGTTTTTAAGGAGAGTGCAAAAGTTTGCATTTTTCCTTCAAGCTTGATATTTTGCTAAGTTCTTGTTTCAACCTTGGAATTCTTGGGTTATAGGGCTGATCATAGCATCCTAATTGTGATATTAAGGTGTGGTGAGGCTTATAACTTAGGGATAATCAAGTGTGGGGTAACAAGGTTGCATCAATTAGGCTTTTTAAGTTTCTGTTTTGATAATTGTGCCTCTAACCTTGTTGAATTTTAGCAGGGTTGTTTGTGGAAGCTTGTGATTGTTCTAGCTAGCACATAAGCTCATAAATTCGTGGGTGTGGATGTACATCCATGAGGTTTGTCTTAAATCCTTGAAAATCTGATAAATATTGGAATTTTTGTGGATTTGTGCTCTATTGGTGTTATTGTTGATTTCTTGGCTTGAATCTGCTTAGTCTTGCATGATAATGTTGTTTATATGCTAGATTGATCATTGGGTTAACTGAATCACACTTTTTCTTGTTTAAAATTTGGTTTGAAAAGATAAAGGGGTGTTTGGGACTACCTGTTTAAGCTTGAATCTTGTTATTATGTTGTTAGAAGGTGTTGTTTGTGTTTGTTATCTGTCATACACTTGTTTGAGAGTATTTTGCTGCAAGTTATTGGACTTAAACCACCTAATCAAACAATCTGCTATAACTTGTTGATTATAGCTGTTTTTGACCTAAGAATTTGGGAAAACCTATAGTTTATGCATGCTTAGGGTTAAAAGCTGTTAAAACATTATTATTATAACCTGTTTTTGAGATTTGAGGTGTTGAATCTGGCTTGTGTGTCAAATACATCAGCAAAGTGAAATCAGCTTGTGTTTAGTGTTCATCAGTAACATTCATAAGCTTGAATCTTGATTTAGGCTTATATCCATTGCATGAAAATTGTTTAGACTTGTTTATTTGAGTTTATAATAGCTTGTGTATGCATTTGGTTGAATTTGGTTGGCTGATTATTGCTAAAACTGCCTATAAGTGCTCAACTGCTTATTGTGATAAGTCTGTGCTAGATCTGGTGCTTTATTGATTAAACTGTATCAATTGGGTGATTGTGGTTGTGATATTTTGATTGTTATTGACTCCTTTTGATCCAAAGATCATTTGGGTGCCTTTGTGTAATCTGAATCTCCAAAAAGTTCACTAAAGACAAAAAGTCAAACAAGTCAAGCAGTGGAAAAAGTTTCCACTGCTCAACACCCAAAACTAGCCCCTGCTAGTGTTATTTTGAACTCAGCTTATCAATAAGCTGTTTTAGCTTATCCAGACCTGTAACAACTTATTTTTTGTGATAGATCTTCATTATTTGACCCATTTGATTAGACTGGAGCTTATTGGACTTTGACTTCGACTTTTTGCTAGAAAACCAACTTATTTGACTTTTACATAAGTGCTTATTTGCTTTTTCCAGCTTATTGAGTCAGCTTATTTGAAAACTCTTTGTTGATTTTGCTTAATTAAGTCATTTGAAAGCTTTAGAAACTTGAATCAGCTATTGGGGTGGCCTAGAACTCAAAAACAACTATTTGTCGTTTTATGTAGATTGCTTATTGCATTTTCAGGCTTATTCCTTGGGCTTATTTAAAATTTCTTTTTACAGAAGTCTTATTTAGTACAAAAGAAGCTTGTGTGTCTAATTTGAGCTTATGTCATTGGCTTATAGCTTAATGGGCCAAAAAGCCCATTAAGAATAAGCTGTTTGGTATAAGCTAGCTTATTTCACACTTTCAGCTTTTGGGCCTTTGGAAAAAGTTGTTTAAAATCAAATTTTGAGTCAAGTAGTGCTTTTCGGGCTTATTTGGGCCACTTTTTTTATATTGGGCTTAAATTTGGCCCAATAGTGATCTGTTTTGGGTTTAGCCCATTTTCTAGGCCCATTAAGGGTATTTAGGTAATTTCAAGTTCATTTCTGAGTTATTTAGGTTAAATTAAGCTAGTTTGCAACTTTTTAGAATTTTTTTTGATTTTTGGATTTTTAATAATATTTTAATATTATTTTATTGTTAAAAATTAAAAGTCTGATTTTCTAAGTTTTATATTTTTCCAAGATTGTAGACACTTAATTAGGAATTTTGTAACTTTCCAAATATTTTTAGAGTCTTTTAATTATTTTCTAGAATTAACTTAAGTTTTATTAGTTTTTAATAGTTTTTAATTGTTTAGAAATAGTTTTTAGTGGTTTTAAAATTTTGAAAAATACTTTTTAGCTTAATTAGGTTATTTTAAAGGTTTACAAACTTTAAAATCTTGTTTTGGACTTTTTAATAGTTAATTTTGATTTTTAGGGCTTTAATTAGCATTAAAAAGTCATTATTTAATTAATTAAAAGGTTTTGGCAAGTTTGGATTTTTTGTAAACTCTTAGAATATTTTTGTGGATTTTAGTGATTTTTAGGAATTTTTAGGGTAAAATTTTAATTTTGGTGCTTTTTACGGTTTTACATGTACACCTTTTTTGTCTTAGTTTAATTCGACATCGTAACCGTCATTCTCTTCTTATCCCATTTCTATTTTTCTTTCTCACAAATATAATCACAAAGATAATCCAAATCATTACACTCATAACACACTAGCCTCCTTGAGAACGATACACATTTTGGGTCATTTGTACACGGTTTTCCTAAATCGTCGTACTTAATCCTTGCCACTTTTGGTACTCTCTTCCTAAAGGGTATACAAAAATAATACATCAAGCTCAAATGGAAAATTTCGTATAAAACACTTTATCACTGAATGGTGGGGAAATTTCCATTTGTTTTGGCAAAACAATTAATATATATATAAAAATTAAAGTCAATCTTCAACAAAATTGAGGATCGAAAATATTACATTGGAGATGGATACTTGTGAAACTCTAAAATGTGAGATTTTGTGCGATAATACAAGATAAGCTACAAACAAGATTATAAGGTGGACAAGCTGCCATATGATACACATGACACATCGATTTTAATTGAAATCATCCTTTGTGCTTGAAACTTGAGCATGATCAAAGGTAGAGGAGATATTTCATTGGAAAAACATTGATTAATCATTCTGAGGATGTTGGCGACAAGCTGATACTTAAAATGTTTCTTGCAGCTCATCTAAAGTTCAGCAACGGCACAGTCTTTGGTCTCTCCAATTTATTCACTGAATGGTGGGACCAGGTTTGTGTTTAATGAAATTTTCAAGACTATATCTCACACAATCTTGAATACGTGTATGCTACCGATATGGCTTTTTATTTGTTCTAGAAATGATAACTTGTAACCTGGTTAATGAAATACAATGGTATAATTATGGCTAAGCTGATATAGTTAAGTTAGGTAGTGCATATAACACCTAATGTACATGTTTGTTTCAATTGAAAACATAAGTTTATGATGATTTTAAATCATAAAGAGAAGGCTATGGGTGAAAAATAAAAGAAATATTAACACAGTTACAATTACAAGACACACCATGTATCAGTAACACCTTGGTGCATGGCTTCAAAAAGAAGTACTCCGTATATAGATACAATGCAACATTTAACTTCCAAAGAATATCCAACATCAAAAGGGATATGAGATCCCCTCATATTTAGTCATTCTAATATAATAACATAACAAATTAACTTGATAGATATCAAAGACATTGAGCTTGGTATTGCCAATCGACTTTCTATGCAAACAACAATCTTCTCCGATCAGTAATAGTACCGTTTTTTTAGAACAGCAAATGTTAGGCTTAAGGCTTAGATTTGCAACTTTTCTTTATAATTACATGCCTAGTTCTATCATCCTATAACATCATAAGCAACACATATGAATGGTAAAGGCCGGGCTCCCCTTTACAAGAATATATTATATGCTCTTGTCTCAAGTCAGTGTCCCAACTGACTTTCAGTGCATATCGCTTTTCTATATCCATTTGAATAAGCTGTGTCGCCGTTTGAAATAGCTTTAAGATTTTTTTCTTGAAAGCTCCATCATTTTTAGGTTCCTATATTACAATACAAGTGCCATCAGAATCGTAACTGTGTAATTTTATATATTGAAAAAATATGATAATTAATGTATAAGTTAATAACAGCCATGATTACATCAAAATAAGCAAATCTATCTAATCATCAGAGAAAGATTATTTGATAGTTAAAGAAAAAAAATACTCAGAACAAACATCTCAATGGGTAATGAGAGCATTTGTTGTAAATTAATACTAATAGTAAAAAAAAACTTACAAACTCATTTATGAAAGTAAGCTAAATCAGATTGAAAACAGAAAACCCCAACAAGGGAGGTGGATGATGACAAATTATCAACATCGTCATTCGATTACTACTATACAATCTCGTGAACTTTGTTCTTTTGCTTTTGTAGTTTTAGATGGTGGCTTTAAATGTGTAAATTGGAAGTAAAAAAGAAGAGTAAAAAAATATAATGGATCTACAACAAAGATCACCAACTGAGAAATTATTGTGGTAAAAGAAAGGCTTGAAACGGTTGTAGCCACCGAATTAAGGCTTGAAATATTTGGAGTTGTAAGTATGTGTTTTTGACTCGTGAGACGTGAAAATAGAGATATAAATAGAGGAAACCATTGGTTTTCAACAATTGTGTACCGACTCCTCATTGGAAGTTTGGAACTCTAAATTTATTAAATGATGCCTTTCTAAAAAGTATCTACTCCCGTTGAAACTCCAAATTCACTAAAAAGTTTAAAAATAACCCCACCTAGAGTTAGAAGTTTAGTTGCGATCAAATTTCGACGGTCTATTTGTAGCGGCGTGTTTGTTAAAATGAGCGGCGGCGAAGGGCGGAGTCAAAAAATCCAGTTTAAAGGGTTAAAGTTTATATTTTTTTATAAATTATATTACACAATAGTTGTTAAGATGGTCTAATTTAAAAGAATAACTCAAAATATTTTAAAAATTAACACTATAATATTTTCACTAGGGGTCACATGACTTTTGTGACCCCCTTCCCTTCACCCCTGGCGGTAGCAGTGAGTAGTAGTGAATTGTAAATATGAGTAGTTTTTATAGCTTGTCGCTTTTTTGTTAATGCTTCTTAAGAAAGCATTAGAGAAAACAACTTTCTTAAAAAATAACATTGGCCATCTGTTTTTTGCCAAACAATCAATAAAATTTAAAACGCCTATCACTCTTTTTGTCAAACAAACACTAAAAATCAAAATGTTTTTTTCACCGCTCACCATCCTAAAAAGCTCTACCATCGCTTCGTGTCAAACATACCTCAAATCTTAAAGAATTATGCATTTAGGCTAGACGGAGTGGTGGAGTAAAACCCACTTTCCACCATCGTCACTTCAGATTTCTCTTTCGTCTCACCATCTCACCAAAACTCACATTTTCACTATACTAAGGAAAAAACCCCACCTCAACTCACTCATGACTCATTTTTTTCATTATCATTTTATTTAATTAATTATTTTTCAATAAAGTGTAACAAACTCACCATCCAAAAACTTCTGGCTACCTTTTAAACATCCTAACAATGACGATATTTAAACTTCCTTCTAAACTCGGCTTCATAGTCCTCAATTGCTTGAAACTTGAGCATGCTCATAGTGCTTTTAAACATCCTATCAATGACGATTTTAATTGAAATCGTCCTTGGTTCTGGAAACTTGAGCATGCTCAAAGGTATAGGAGATATTTCATTGGAAAAACATTGATTAATCATTCTGAGGATGTTGGGGACAAGATAATACTTGAAATGTTTCTTGTAGCTCATCTAAAGTTTTGCAACGGCACAGTCTTTGGTCTCTCCCATTTATCCACTGAATGGTGGGACCAGGTTTGTGTTTAATGAAATTTTCAAGACTATATCTCACACAAGCTTGAATACATATATACTACCGATATAGCTCTTTTCTTGTTCTTGAAATGATAACTTGCAACCTGGTTAATGAAATACAATGGTGTAATCATGGCTAAGATGAAATAGATAAGTTAGGTAGTGCATATAACACCTAATGTACATGTTTGTTTCAGTTGAAAACATAAGTTTGTGATGATTTTGAATCATAAAGAGAAGGCGATGGGTGAATAATAAAAGAAGTACTAACACAGTTACAATTACAAGACACACCATGTATAAATAACACCTTGGTGCATGGCTTCAATAAGAAGTACTCCGTATATAGATACAATACAACATTTAAGTTCCAAATAATATCCAACATCAAAAGGGATATGAGATCCCCTCATATTTACTCATTCTAACATAATAACATA
This sequence comes from Glebionis coronaria, assembly GCA_025667525.1. Classification (NCBI taxonomy): domain Eukaryota; kingdom Viridiplantae; phylum Streptophyta; class Magnoliopsida; order Asterales; family Asteraceae; genus Glebionis; species Glebionis coronaria. The sequence continues at coordinate 169,334,904 of CM046882.1, read as the reverse complement.
ATATATCAACTGGATAGATATCAAAGACAATGAGCTTGGTATTGGGAATCGACTTTCTATGCAAAGAGCAATCTTCTCCGATCAGTAATAGTACCATTTTTTTAGAACGGCAAATGTTAGGCTTAAGGCTTAGATTTGCAACTTTTCTTTATAATTACTTGCCTAGTTCTATCATCCTATAACATCATAAGAAACACATATGAATTGTAAAGGCCGGGATCCCCTTTACAAGAATATAATATATGCTCTTGTCTCAAGTCAGTGTCCCAAGTGACTTTCAGTGCATATCACTTTTCTATATCTATTTGAATAAGCTGTGTCGCCGTTTCGAATACCTTTAGGATTTTTTTATTAAAAGCTCCATCTTTTTTAGGTCTCTATATTACAAAACAAGTGCCATCAGTATCGTAATTGTGTAATTTTATATATTGAAAAAATATGATAATTAATGTGTAAGTTAATAACAGCCAGGATTACATCAAAATAAGCAAATCTATCTAATCATCAGAGAAAAATTATTTGATAATTAAAGAAAACAAATACTCAGAACAATCATCTAAATGGGTAATGAGAGCATTTATAGTAAATTAATACTGTAGTATAAAAAATTTACAAACTCATTTATGAATGTAACCTAAATCACATTGAAAATGGAAAGCCCCAACAAGGGTCCCATTGATATGCCGAGGTGGATGATGACAAATTATCAACATCGTCATTCGATTACAACTATACAATGTCGTGAGCTTTGTTCTTTTGCTTTTGTAGTTTTAGATGGTGGCTTATGTGTAAATTGGAAGTAAAAAAAAGAAGAGTAAAAAATATAATGGATCTACAACAAAGATCACCAATTGAGATATTATTGTGGTGAAAGAAAGGCTTGAAACGATTGTAGCCACCGAATTATGGCTTGAAATATTTGGAGTTGTAAGTATGTGTTTTTGACTCGTGAGGCGTGAAAATAGAGATATAAATAGAGGAAACCATTGGTTTTCAACAATTATGTACCTACTCCTCATTGGAAGTTTGGAACTTCAAATTCATTAAATGATGCTTTCTAAAAAGTATCTACTCCCGTTGAAACTCCAAATTCACTAAAAAGTTTAAAAATAGCCCCGCCTAGAGTGAGAAATTTAGTTGCGATCAAATTTCGACGGTCTATTTGTAGCGTTATGTTTGTTAAAATGAGCGGCGGCGAAGGGCGGAGTCAAAAAATCCAGTTTAAAGGATTAAATTTTATAATTTTTATAAATTATATTACACAATAGTTGTTAAGATGGTCACCTAAAAAAAACTCATAAATTTTAAAAAAATTTCACTAGGGGTTACATGACCTTTGTGACCCCCTTCCCTCCACCCCTAGTGGTAGCAGTGAGTAGTAGTGAATTGTAACTGTGAGTTTTTATAGCTTGTCATTTTTTTGTTAGTGCTTCTTAAGAAAGCATTAGAGAAAACAATTTTCTTAAAAAATAGCATTGGCCATCGGTTTTTTGTCAAACAATCAATAAAGTTTAAAACGCACATCACTCTTTTTGTTAAACAAACACTAAAAATTAAAATATTTTTTCCACCTCACCGTCCTAAAAAGCTCTACCGTTGCTTTGTGTCAAACATACCTCAAATCATAAAGAATTATGCATTTAGGCTAGAGGGAGTGGTGGAGTAAAACCCACTTTCCACCATTGTCACTTTAGATTTCTCTTTCGTCTCACCATCTCACCAAAAACTCACATTTTCACAATACTAAGAAAAAAACCCCACCACAACTCACTCATGCCTCATTTTTTTCAATATCATTTAAATTAATTTATAATTCTTAAATTAAAGTTTTTATTCTTAAAATAAAGAGTTTTTTATTCTTAAAATAAAGAGTAAAATGAAGATATCATAGATGTGGTATTTCATACTTGCATATTGAGTAACTGGTGTTTCGAAAGTGCAGACGGCCTACTTGGTCTAACACCCCATTTTAGTAAATAGAATGTCATGCGTGATTATGGCGTGTCATCAAAGCATACAAGGTAAATGTCTTAAAAATATTAAATGACCATGAAAGGAAATACCGGAAACAAACATCGGTATCCCAAGTATAAGCTCATCACACACAAACATAAGTACTGTAAAGGAAAAGGACTAAACAATGTTCAAAGAAATAAGTAGCAAAATGTATGATGAAATGCATAAAGTAGAGAAGGCTAGATAGCTTCCAATCCATATGCACATACACTTAAAGTATATGAGCGCCCTTGAGTACCTTCCATTCGGGAACATGAAAGGAAAATGGCTGAGCATAATGCTCAGTGCACGGATATACCAATATAGCATGGAATAACATAAGCATAAAGACTAATAGCAGCGGAAAAGTATAAGTCCTAAGTAACCTAGAATCATGTTCATAAAACTGGTTATATAGTTTGAAAAGACTTATGTTTCTATGTAAAATATGTATTAATTAGCCAATAGCCCATATAGGTCATGAGGTTCCACCGTGCATGAATACTTGGAGGGGAGACCTCGTGTAACACCCCCAAATTTATACAACTCAATATAGCGGAAGACTCGTTGGTGTTACGGGATAGCACATTACTCACATCATAGACAACGCTTAAAAATCGCGTCGTTTAATAGTAAAGCATTTCCATTCATAAATATCAAAGTTACATAGGTCCCAAGTCATTATATTTTACACAGGTTTTACAAAGTATTTGAATGGAAAATATTGTTTAAGTGCGGGCCATGAATTCTTGTCGTCTTCCCGAGAATTACCTTCAAGTACCTTAGATAAAACATGTTAAAAGAAAAGGTCAGCGATAACGCCGAGTGAATATAACTTTGGTATAAAATTATTACCAAAAATCATTTCGTACAAATCTTTGTAATAGGCCATAGAATAGCCAAAATCATTTTATACAAATCTTTATCAAAATCATAATATAGGCATTTGCCTTAAAAATCATTATACGAGCCAATGTCGTAAAAACATCATACAATACGTTTTACAATGTTGTATAGATTAAATAAAAACCGTTATATGAATATGGTTATGAAAACAAAAACACGAAGATAATATCAGTAGTATGACCCTGTATTGCTAGTCAGGCAATACATCGTAATTCGAAGCGTCTAATAGTTTTTCAATAGTTTGGATTATTATAAGCCGCATGACATTGTTACCTTACTAAACCAACAACGGGTAGCTAACCCGATACCAATTTTGCCCATCTAAAGTAGCGTGTCGTCACAAAGGTCACGCTATGGAAATCTTCTCATACATAAATTTGCTTACCAATCAGTGTGGCACGACGGGGATCAACCGTCAAGGCGCGAACTGGGGTGATCGTCCCCAAATAGTACTATTAAATGCATAAGCGTCTACCAAATCCCGGTAGTTCACAATTCATGCTAATGAGACTTTTACTGACATAACCTAACTTTAATAATCCATTTAATTTCATCTATCGAGTCCTTTAATCATTTATCGGGTCATACAATCGGGTCATTCAATCTTTCGGGTCCAAATCAATAAACAAACAATCGGGACAAATGGTGTCCTATTTAATAAAAACTAACATGTTATCTCCCTCGCGGGTTTATAAAACATTTATAAAAACATTTAAAAGAGTGCGAGGCTATGAACTCACATTGATGTGGGAAGGCGGGTTATCGGCAATTCGGACGTACGGTACGTGCTTCAATCACGGAAACCTAGACAAATAATACTCGTCTTAGACTCATGTCCAATGACTTTATAAAAATAACAATTATGTATACATATGATGATTATATATATATGATGATCAAGTGGGTTTACATATTCTCGTTTACTCATTTTAGTGTTATATGTCGATAACTTTTATACTAGTTTTCTCGTTTTACCTATTTACGTGTTTTAAGTCCAATAAACTTATTACAAGTTCTTTAACTTGTTTTAACCCATTTTATACCTATATTAACAGTATATATACTTCCCATGTTGGGCCCAAATGGGTTAAGCCCAATAATAAGTTTATAAGTGTTTTAGTCCATTTTTGTTGTATTATTAGTCCAATAACGTTAATTTAGTCCGTTAATGTCCGTATGTTATATAGTTCGGGTTTTATCGGTTTTTACTTGTTATATATGTTTATATATCAGTATATGAGTTTTATAAAAGTTTACATTAGACGGGTCCAACCGTCTAAGTTTTATTTAACAAAAACGTTAATTTTACGGTAATAGCCGAAAAAGTCGTAAAAATCATGTTTATAGTTTTATAACTTATAAAACATAACAAGTTACCATTTTTATAAAATGTACACTTATTTATCATTGTACATATTTATATAAATAAAATTCATGAGTTAGTGGGTTTTAACTTTACATTTTATACAATATAATTTTGAGTGCTTATATAATAGTATTATACTTTAATTTCCAAAAATCTGATTTTTATCTTCACTTTCACCAAAACTGCCATATCTAGAGTTCTATATGGAGATAGGAGCTCAAATTTTTATCACATAAACTAAATGATATGTGTTCCATTCAACTCTTCTATAGCTACTGTTGAATCATCATCTAAGTATTTTCTAAAAATCGTCCAAAACAGTGAACTCAGATTTGTACCTTAAACTTGTTTTGATCATATCTCACTCATTACAATGATTTCATTGCATGGCCAATTCTCACATGTGTACAAGACCAATAGCTTACTGTAAATACATTAATCTATGCCATTTTTATCAGTTCATCATTTGATTCTTTACTGTTTTATACAGCCAACAAATTTAAACAAGATTTACCTATTTTACATGTAGTTTATCCATTTTTTTAAGCATGTTTATCAACACCAAATCCCCACACAATACTTTTAATCATCATTCATCATCATATACATATTCATAAGTAAAATAAATACAAGATTACATAATAAAAAATAACAAGAAGATGAGGAGAACAATCTTCATACCACCATGATGATGTAGATTGATCAAAACATGGATTTTAATGGAGAAACTTGTGATGCACCAAGACCATCTTCAAGACCACCAACCTTCATGAACTCCTTGTGGAAAATCAGTCCCAAGACACCATGAATACTCCTCCTTGGATGTTATAAGCACCACCAATCAATAGGGTTTCAAAAGGGCTTCAACATGTGTGTAAATAACATGAGATTTTACGGTAGAATCAAGATCAAGTTGGGTGTTTTTGGGTGAGATATGGACGGCCAAAATGGAGAGAATGAGAGAGTTTGTAGTTGTTTCGCATGTTGTGAATGAGAGGAAATGGTTTTGCTAGTGGTTTTGATGTATGAAAGCTTAAAGTGTAAGCTTTGCTTACACTTGTTAAATAACAAGTTAAATAAATGACACCTTATGGTGTGTTGGCTTGTTATGGCCGGTTTGAGTGGGGGTGGGACAAGTGTCCCACTTGTCTCATCCCCATTTATTTACGGGTACTCCTCGATTCTAGTTTCTTCGATTTGCGTGCCCTCGGGTCGTTTTACGAAAAACGTTTTTATAAATTATGAATCAACGGCACAAAAAATCTAATAAAAATTGTCTCATCAAAAACGGAGTTCGAAAACGTAAATACGTAATCCTATGGTTTCCGGTTTAGTCGTAAAGGACGTTAAAATAAAATCGTAAGTCCTAATCTCTTCTCGTAAATTTGTGAGTTTATGAACCAACACAAATTTAAAACTCCAAAATAATATTCATGGACAAATTTATTTTCTGAAATGTCGGACTGCCACCAAAGACGGTGTATGTAAACGTAAGCACGTAACGTTGAATCCTCCGGTTTAGACGTAGTCGACGCTACTTCAAGACGTAAATCCAAATTTCTTCCCAAAAATAAGTGAGTTCATATTGTAACATTAAAATAATGTTTTTAAATAATATTCGAGAATAAAATATCGACCATAAATTGACGGATTGTCACAGCATTTACCCCTAAACAGGATCTTTGTCCTCAAAGATCATCTTACCTTACTACTCGCTTCTTATAGAGTTAAAGCCATGTGGGGATTTCCTCCAAATTCGGTATGTTCTCACAAGTGCAATTCATTACAATACGCGAGTTTCATCAAACTTAACTACGGGAATAAGATCAGGCTAATTGTTGACTTACTTTCTCTATCCATGATGTTCACGGGTTTCTGATGAATGCAACTTTTCGCCGATCTAAGCTTTACTAAGGAACAATCAGATTTTAACTTGATAGATATTTATCAAGTTCGATTTACAAAACATAATTCACGCAGTCCTTGAAGTCCTAGGGTAGATCCAGCTTATATGCCTTTCAAACCAATCTTTTACATCATCTCAATGGTCCCATACAACGGGGACTTATATCCCATGATTTTTCAGATCATGAATTCATTTTTTCAAGGTTAAAAATTATGGCATAACTTTGCTACCCATTTGGCACTTCAAGATCTACATTTCAGATATGAGCTTAAACTCATATCCTTTTATCAACAAATAACCCTAAAACATGAAGCAAAATACCAATTTATCTTGCAAAAACAGTGTTATGTGGTATGTTTGTGTTTGTGTACACTTGTGTAGGTAAAAGGATACATTTTCAAGCAAACAAAGAAAAATCAAGCTTAAATGGATGAAAAAGACAAAGAAGGATCAAAAGTGACAAGACTTTGAAGTATAAGGACCTATTTTGTACAAGTTGTTAAAGTTGAAGGACTAAAAGTGCAAATATTGTAAAAGTCAAGATTCAAGTCAAACTTGGTCAACTCTCAAGTCAACTCAATCAAAGGACCATTTTGTTCAAGAATGAAAGTTGAAGGACCAAATATGTCAAAAGAATGAAGCTGCTAGCTCAAAACAACAATCTGCTAAATCAAGGGACTAATTCTGCCAACATTTGAAAGTTATTCAAAGTTTAATCCATGTGTACAAGAATCAACCAATGAGAAGAGAGAAAAGTGAGCACACGGATCACCAACTCATAAACATTTAATTCCCACTCAGCCGCCATGCATTTAATACCCAATCTCAACAGTATGATCCGTGTGATCAATTTTTAGCCAATCACATGTTGACACGTGGCATCTTCTTCATCAGAAATTTTCACCAGGATCGCGTTTGAGCTACAAGCCATTTCATGAAAAGATTTCAACACCAAAATTGATCATTTTGAAGAGAAGAACACAATGGTGCAAATCAATTAACATGAAGATCAATAATAAAGAAAAACCCAAATCCTTGTTCATACCTGCAAATGCAATTATGCATAATTGTCCACGTGGAAAGCTGGGATTGGTCCTGACACGTCACCAACCCCAACAACCATCTTCCTCACGTCTATAAATAGATGGATAGGACTTCATTTGTAACTTGTAGCTTAATTTTGTAAAAACACATAGTTTCTTAATTCCTTTCCCATTCCTCCATTTTTACCCTAGCTACTCAAGAGTCTGACAAACTCTTGAGTTAGTTAGTTAGTTACTTACCTTCCAACAACTTTGTAACCGTTTTTCATTGAATAAAATTCAAATTTCCCATTTCCCGCCAAAACTGTTCTTCATATTACTGTTCATACCTGCTGTTATTGGATACTTGAGTTGCTGTTTTGTGTTTGTTATGATCATAGATTGATCATAACTGACCTTGAAGGAGTTTGTTAGCTGTTCTAGAAGAATTCAGTTCATTCCATTGATTTTTGAATATTTCAAGCAGTTTGATGATGACTGTTGATTGTTAGCTGTTCTTGTTGATTGATAGTTGTCCTAGTGATAAGGTGGTGGTTATCACTAGGCTAAGAGAGCTCAACGCTCCTCTTCTTCTCAGTGGTTTACTCCAATAGGTTTTAAAGCTCTTGTTTCAATTCCTCTCAATAAGTCAAATGCATGATTTCTTTTCATAGTGTAATCTTGATGGCTGCATGATAAAAAGCTGTTTTGAGTTGCTGATTGTTTGATTGTTGATCACTTATAGCTTAATTCTTGTTTACTTGTTCTTAGTTTTGGATTAAGCTTAGTCTTAGCTCATTTTTCAGTAAAATTTGGTTCTTGCATCTTGAAAGGTCATAGATGTTCTTAATGCTCACTTTCAGTCTTAAATCATAGCATTTGGAGTATAAAGTTTGGTAATCATAAGCATTTGATTCAGTTAAAACCAGTTCTTAAAAAGTCTTTGTAAAAAGTTTGTAATATCAGTAAAAGGAGTGTTTGGGATTAGCCTAAAAAGAGTTTTCAAGAATTGAGATTTGACTTGTTAGAGTTCATTTGCAGTTAAAAGGTGGTTATCAAGTGTTTCAAGTCATTTACAAGTCAAAAAGATAGTCAAACAGGCAAATGGCATCAAAAAATGTTTGGGTCTTTCTTATGCAGATTTGCCATTTAGAACTTGTCATTTTCATTTGTTCAGTTCTCATTCAATACTTGATGAAATTGTACCAAATTTGTTCTCATTTTTAGCTTATATCATATAGAATCAGATTCCAAAAGCATTCAATACAGTTTTCATTAATCAGATAGAAATAAGCATAATTCAGATAAGCAAACTTAAGTCAAGTTTCTGTAACTTGAAACTAGAAATTTGTATCTCCTTATTCTCTTCATTAACATGGCCATTTTTCTTCACAAATCTACTAAAAACATTGAGTTACTTGATTTTTGAAAGTTTCAGCTTTTTGAAAAATAAGCTGGTCAACGCTTGGTCAACATAAGCCCATTTTCAGCTTAATTCAGATTCTCAGCTTATTTCTTGATGAAAAATGTTCTAGTTTGATTTCCCGTTCATTAATTGAGTTGCTTAATCAGTTTCAATAAGAAAATCAAGTTGTGACGGTTTAGATTTTGCTATAGCTTATTTTGAGCTTATTGATAAGTTGTCATTTGCTTATTTCTCAACTTTAGCCAATTTCCTTTTACACACGTAGCTTATTTTGGATTTAAATCATTTTGCAACTTGTTTCATTGAATTTGGTTGAGTAATAAGCTCAAACGAGCTTATTTTCATCTTATACCCGTTTTTGGCTTAAATAGTTTTTGAAATTGCTATTTGGTCCCTTATGTTTTAAGCAGTTTGTTTACTTGGCTAAACTTCCAAGTTTTTAGGGTTTGCATTTGTTAAGACCTTGTAGTTTTGGAAGTTGCTAATTTCAGTTAGCAAGTTGTTAGTTTGTTACATTTTTGGTTAGTTGGTTATAAGTTTTGCATATTTGATCCTTGTAGTTAACTGTTTTACACTTTTAGTCCCTAGAATTGTTAGAATTTACATTTCAAGCATTTATCTTTCCTAAAATTTACCTTTTCAGTCCTTTAAGTTTCATATTTTACAATTTGAATTTTACTTGAATAAAAACTTGGTATTTGCAAATTGTTTTACATATAAGTAGGTAATAATTTTCCGTTTTGCAAGACTTTGTTGAATTAGCAAATAGAATATCCAAACAAGCTTAACAACCAAAAACAGTTAAAAACCCGATATTGGTTGGACTTTCCATTAGCAAGAACTAAGAAAAAACGAACTGCATTATACTCAATTTCAAATGGCGCCGCTGCCGGTTCTTTGACTACACGAGAGACTATCGATTGACGGTTTTCATTGGCTTTTGGGATCCGTTCACTTGTGAACGTTATTTTTACGTATCATAAATCAAAAACAAATAAAAAATCAAAAATATATAAAAATATATAAAAAAAACTAAAAAAATTAACAAAACAATTCTTTTCCTAAAGAATTGACCAAAAAAATAAAAAAAAATCCAAAAAGCAATCTTTTTCCTAAGAGATTGCAAACAAAAATATATATTATTGGATTCTCTCGGTTTTTATGTACATATAGTATTTTCTCTTAAAAAACTCATAAATACAAAAATATTTTCCATATATTATTATAAGTAAATACGTATACGTATAAGAACAATCAATCTACATATTCTCCATAAGTATTGCCGAGGCAATACACCGTGTTGAGGGGCGTTCCGGTCCTTGACACGTGTATCGATCAAACAAAATAAAGCAAGAATAGATAAATACTCTCAATAAGCAACAATTCGAAGAATACGAACATTTAAGTGAATAGAAAGGTGATGTGCTATAAAATGCCATCTAAGGGTCAATAGGTACTTAAGTGCTTCGCGCCACCTAACCCCCCGTTCACTTGTAAGTATTCTAAGAAGGAAGGCTTCATTGAGGGTCTTGCACCCAAGTAGTACATAAGTATATTGTTATTTTCTTGTGGATATTTAATATTGAAACTCGAAGAGGATAATCCATTTCTCTTCAAAGTCACACGAGAGCTTCTCTCTCATTCCTCGTATTGAGTTGCATGCTCACTCGCGGGCGTGCACAAATACCGATTGGTGTACAACCTCTTCCTCCGAAAAGGAAGAAAAAGAGAAAGAGTAAGACCACCATCGTCCACCAAGCCGATCACGAGAATCGTGCTTTGACCCCACCACAAGAAACCATGGCTATTGATAATCGCTCTTTGTATGAACGTATGCAAACCAACATTCATGGATATGCTAGTGCCATTAAGATTCCCGACTTTCCCGCAAACACATTTGAGCTACATACATCTATGATCAATATGGTTTCACAATCACCTTTCTTTGGTAACAAGAATGAGGATCCTCATGCTCACCTTAAGAGATTCCTTTCTCTTTGCAATACCATTAAGCATAATGGGGTTCCACATGAGGTGATTAGGTTGATGTTAGTGTCATTTTCCTTAGAGGGATTTGCTAAGCATTGGTTAGACACCCAACCACCCGATAGTATCACCACATGGGATGGTTTCACCACTAAGTTTTTGAACAAGTTCTTTCCTCCACATAAGACTATGGCTTTGAGGACTTTAATTATGGGCTTTCAACAAAAACCTAGTCAATCCTTTAGTGATGCTTGGGAAGAGTATAGTGAGTTATTGAGGCGATGCCCTAATCATGGATTGTATCAAGTTCACCAAATCAATCTCTTCTATAATGGCCTTAAATCTCACCACCAAGATTCACTCAATGCTTCCGCGGGAGGGAATATTCTTCTTAAGACCTACCAAGAGGCTTTGGACATCATTGAGACTAAAGCAATGGTTCAAACAAACAATCCATTTGAAGAAAAGGTTCATGTTATCCAAAACAATTCTCAAACTCCTTGTGATAACCAACTCCTCAAGTTTCAAGAAGAGATTTTTCAAAGGATGGATAGTCATAATGAGAAGAATTTGCAAGTACAACTAGAATTGCTTCAAGCTTTTAAGAACATGTCATTGAACAATTCCTCAAATAATGCGAATGCCATCACCATTTCTTGTGTTACTTGTGGAGGTCCCCATTCTTATGAACAATGTGATAAGGTGCAAGGGTATCAAGGAGAATGCTATGCTTACCAAGAGGAACATCGTGAACACTTCAAGCCTAATATCAATCCAAATAACCTTTCTTACAAATCTCAAAACTACCTTACTCCACCTGGATTCCCACCCCAACCACCCACCCAAATTCAACAAAATCCTCCTCAAATTTTACCAAGGAATCAAGGGCAAAGACCACCATACCAAGGAAATAACTACAAGGCACCCAATCAATTTCAACCTCAAGCAAATACCTTTTATCCACCAAATCAAGGATTTAACTCCCAACCTTTACCTTTCCAACCTCAAGGTTTTCAAGGTCATGTGACACAAGAGTATAACACAATGGATCTCTTGCAAAAAATGAATCAAGAGAATGAAAGGAAGTTTCAAGCTATGGAGAAGAAATTGAATGACCAAATCAATAGGGTTTTAGTGGCAATAAATCAAAGACCACAAGGGGCTTTACCTTCTAACACACAAACAAACCCTAGGGCCAATGTCAATGCTATTACAACAAGGAGTGGAACAACAACAAAGGATCCTTCACCTCCTAAACCTACTATTGTTCAACCCACTTGTGCTCCTACTTGTGACAAGCCTTCTACTTCTACTCCACCTCCTCAAAATGATCCTATTCACTCAAACACACCTTCTCAACCACCTCATACTTCTCCTTTACCTTCCACACTTCCCAATGAAGAAGCTAACAAAGACAAATCTTCCACAACAACACCTATTCCACCTACACCAAAACCTACTCTTCCATACCCTTCAAGGTTGAAAAAGGACAAGTTAAAGAACAAGGATGACATCCAAGTCTCCAATTTCTTAAGGATGTTTAAGCAACTCAACATCAATATATCCTTTGCGGAAGCTCTTGCTTATATGCCAAAGTTTGCTAAGATGTTCAAGGATTTGCTCTCAAACAAAGAAAAATTGGTTGATTTGCCCAACACATCCCTTAATGAAAATTGTTCCGCGGTGTTACTTAAAACCTTACCAACAAAACTTGGAGATCCGGGGCGCTTCTTGATACCTTGTAATTTTCCCGTTGTTGAAAATTGCATGGCTTTGACGGATCTAGGGGCGAGCATAAACCTCATGCCTTTATCGGTTTGGAAACAACTATCTCTTCCCGAGCTCACTCCCACTAGGATGACTCTTGAACTAGCCAACCGAACCATAGCTCACCCCGTAGGTATAGCGGAAGATGTGTTTGTAGGTGTGGATAAGTTTACCTTTCCGGCCGACTTTGTAGTGGTTGATTATGACATGGATTCTAGAGTGCCTTTGATTGTTGGTAGACCGTTTTTGAGAACGGGTCGTACCTTGATAGATGTGGCGGAAGGAGAATTAATTATGAGAGTAGAAGATGAGAGAGTGGTGTTTAAGCTAGGGAAAATTTGTGATAGAAAAGAGGTTAAGGAGTCTAGACCTTGTGAGACTATTAACATTGTGGATGTGCTAGATGAAGTGTGTAATGAACACTTTCATGATGCTTGTAAGAGTGCTAGTGATGAGATACCCCATGTTAAAACCGTGGCCTCAATTGCTCCCTCTTTAACACCTTTTGGAGAGAGTGATTTCCTCTTGGAGGAATTTGAGTCCAACTTTCTTGGTGATGATGATTCTCCCATTAATTGGGAAGAAGATATTCTTACAATCCAAAAGTTGCTCAATGAGGACCCTATTCCTTCTCCTATTCCACAAGAGATTACCATTGAGGAACCTTCCATAGTAAAACCTTCCATAGAGAGTCCACCTCCCATTGAACTTAAGGACCTTCCATCCCATTTAGAATATGCTTTCTTAGAAGGAAAAGACCAATTACCGGTGATTATTGCTAAAGAGTTGAAAGAGGATGAGAAAGAGCAACTTATTGAAGTTCTTAAGAAACATAAGAAAGCTTTAGCATGGAAAATATCCGACATAAGGGGAATTGATCCACATTTTTGTACACACAAAATCCTTATGGAGGATGACTATAAACCCGCCATTCAAAACCAAAGGAGAGTTAACCCAAAAATCCATGAGGTTATTAAGAAAGAAGTGATTAAACTCTTAGATGCGGGTATGATTTACCCCATTTCCGACTCTCCATGGGTTAGCCCGGTTCATTGTGTTCCAAAGAAGGGTGGAATCACCGTGGTGCCTAATGAGAACAATGAGCTTATTCCCACTAGACTTGTGACCGGTTGGAGAGTTTGCATTGATTATAGAAAACTCAATGAGGCAACTAGGAAAGACCATTTCCCGCTTCCTTTTATGGATCAAATGCTTGAACGCTTAGCGGGAAATGAGTACTATTGTTTTCTTGATGGCTTTTCGGGTTATTTCCAAATACCCATTGACCCTAAGGATCAAGAAAAGACCACATTCACTTGTCCCTACGGTACATTTGCTTACAAGAGGATGCCTTTTGGCTTATGTAATGCACCTGGGACGTTTCAAAGGCGCATGATGGCGATTTTGCATGACATGATAGAGCAAACCATGGAGGTTTTTATGGATGACTTTTCCGTATTTGGAAATTCATTCCGCTCATGTCTCACCAATCTTGAGAGAATGCTTAAGCGTTGTGAGGAAACACGTTTGGTGCTTAATTGGGAGAAATGTCACTTTATGGTGAAAGAGGGGATTGTTTTAGGATACAAGATATCCAATAAGGGATTAGAAGTTGATCGAGCTAAAATTGATGTGATTGCTAAGCTTCCCCCACCCACCTCGGTTAAAGGTGTGAGGAGTTTCTTAGGTCATGTGGGATTTTATAGGCGCTTTATACAAGATTTTTCTAAGATAGCTAGACCGATGACTCACCTCTTAAAGAAAGAGGCTCCTTTCATTTTTAACCAAGATTGTTTAGACTCTTTTGAGACTCTTAAGGAAAAATTGACTAAGGCTCCCGTTTTGGTTTCTCTAAATTGGGAATTACCTTTTGAGCTTATGCGTGACGCTAGTGATTATGCGGTGGGGGCCGTCTTAGGACAAAGAGTTAATAAGCATTTTCAACCTATACACTATGCGAGTAAAACCATGACCGGTGCACAACTTCATTACACTACCACGGAAAAAGAGTTGCTTGCTATAGTATATGCTTTTGAGAAGTTTAGACCATATCTTGTGCTTTCCAAAACCATAGTGTATACGGATCATTCCGATCTCAAGTATCTTATGACAAAACAAGATGCTAAGCCTAGGCTTTTGAGATGGGTTTTGTTGCTTCAAGAGTCTAAGATAGAGATTCGTGATAAGAAAGGGGCCGAGAATTTAGCGGCGGATCATTTGAGTAGACTTGAGCATCCTTTTCAAGGAGATTTCCCACACCAAGAAATCAATGAATCCTTTCCATTAGAGGAGCTCATGTCTATCTCTTCCCAAGAGGATGCCACACCTTGGTTTGCGGATATCGCAAACTATCTTGTGGGCAATGTGCTTATTGAGGGTCTTACTTATCAACAAAAGAAAAAGTTTCTTAAGGAAGTTAAGTATTACTTTTGGGATGATCCATATCTTTTTAGGCAATGTGCGGACCAAATCATTAGACGGTGTGTAGATGGGCCCGGGGCATTTAAGATCTTAGAGGCGTGTCATAAAGGACCTACGGGTGGACATTTTGGGCCTAACTACACCGCCAAGAAAGTCTTTGATTCGGGTTACTATTGGCCTTCCATTTACAAAGATGCCCAAGAAATGGTGAAATTTTGTGATGTTTGTCAAAGACAAGGAAAAATTACACAACGTGATGAGATGCCACAAAATTTTATCCAAGAGTGTGAGATATTTGATGTATGGGGAATTGATTTCATGGGACCTTTTCCATCCTCTAAGGGAAACAAGTGTATACTTGTGGCGGTGGATTATGTGTCCAAATGGGTGGAGGCTAAAGCCTTACCCACCAATGATGCTAGAGTGGTTGTAAAGTTTTTGAAACAATTGTTTGCTAGATTTGGTGTACCTCGGGCCATCATAAGTGATCGTGGTACGCACTTTTGTAATGATCAATTCACGAGAGTTATGAAGAAATATGGAGTGAATCATAGACTTTCTACCGCGTATCACCCTCAAACAAATGGTCAAACCGAGGTCACAAATCGTGGTTTAAAAAGAATTTTAGAGAGAACGGTGGGTGAGCATCGAGCTTCTTGGTCGGATAAGCTTGATGATGCTTTGTGGGCGTTTAGGACGGCTTTTAAAACACCAATTGGTTGTACGCCTTATAGGCTTGTCTATGGAAAAGCGTGCCACCTCCCATTTGAGTTAGAACATAAGGCATCTTGGGCTCTCAAGTGGGATAACTTTGATTTAAACCAAGCCGGTTCACATAGGAAAGATCAACTTAATGAGATGGATGAGTTGAGAGCCAATGCCTATGAGAATTCTTTGCTTTACAAGGAAAAGACTAAGAAATTGCATGATGCCAAGATCAAGAATCGTGAATTCAAAGTTGGAGAGCCGGTTCTCCTCTTTAACTCAAGATTAAAGCTTTTTGCGGGCAAGCTTAAGTCGAGATGGTCCGGTCCATTCACTATTGCTCAAGTGTTTCCATATGGAACTCTTGAGTTGTCCCAACCCGATGGTCCAAATTTTAAAGTGAATGGTCACCGTGTTAAACATTACTTTGGGGAGGACATTTCCGTTGAAATGGTCCACGAGGTCCCCATTTTCCCCATGAATTAATTCATTGAGGGACGAGTCGAGCTAGAGACTCATTAACTCAAGCATCGTATAACTAGGTTTAGAGTGTTGTAGGTTAGAAATAAAGGTATAGACTTGGAGATAAGTGTAGGGGAGACCTTCTTTTGTCTTCATGATTGTTTGTAGGGTTGCTCACTCATCTCATGCTTTGGAGCTTATGGAGGAGGCCCTTGTATCCGGTTCACTTCGTTACTTTAGTGATTTTTCATTGACACCTTGTGCTTAAACATTGATTTCACTAATAGTTGTCCTTTCCTTAACTTGGGTTAAGCAAAGCCTATTCATTGTCATAAGTGTAGGGGAAGTTTTTATACTTCCATGCTCTTAAACATTGAGGACAAGGTTTAGCTTAAGTGTAGGGGGTCTTCTATCGAAGTGACCTTACCTAGAACTTGTCATTGTCTTGCATGATAACATGGAAAATTGAATTTTCAACATTTTTCAAATTTTTGATCTACTTTGGCCAACAAAAATATGCATTCATAATTTTTGCATCAATCTTGTTTGCATAACACATTTGCATTGTATATGTTTCTTCTTTTGTTTTTCATAAAAATATATAAAAAGAAAAAAAATATAATAAAACATGGTTTTAACAAGTTTAGACTTCTTTGACATATTAGGCCCGCCATGGATATTTTGACTCAACCCGAGTTTGCTTATTTTCGCATTCTCTAGCTAGTATCCTTAACCATGTAGTCCTTCATTGGTCTATTAGGCTAAGCATCCACCAATTTCATTATTTTGAAATTTTAAATTTGTGGAGAATGGGAAATGATAGAGTTGAAGCAAGTATAAAAGGGCTAGATAGACTTCATGGCAATTACTTGTGGCTAAACCCTTCTCTTCTTTGCCTCTAATTTCTTCGCATGTATATAATTGTTAATAAATAATCAAGTACGGTTTTAATTGGTTTGTAATCTCTTATGCATTTTTGGCTAATCATTTATGGTTGATATGAGTACGTCTTAAGATTCTAAGTTAGCATGTTTTATGTGTACTAGACTTGTGTCATGCTCCATACTTAGCGGGTGTTTTTCCTTTTCTTCTTTTCAAATTTCTTTGTGAGGAATAAAGAAAAATAAGAGCGGCTTATGAAAAAAAATGAGTGGCTAGAAAAAAAAAAGAAAAGAAAAAGAAAGAAAAAGAAAAAAAAAATAATGCAAGACTCCCAAGAGGGGCAGTGTGGTGTTAATTATAGTGACTATTGAGTTCC
Source organism: Glebionis coronaria (assembly GCA_025667525.1). NCBI lineage: Eukaryota > Viridiplantae > Streptophyta > Magnoliopsida > Asterales > Asteraceae > Glebionis > Glebionis coronaria. The sequence continues at coordinate 169,317,684 of CM046882.1, read as the reverse complement.
AATATTACCTTGACGGGTTGCGGGGATTCAATAGATTGCTCCAATCCAATATTACCTTGACGGGTTACGGGGTTGAAGATCCAAAGTCTCAAAAAGATGGCGGATGTAAATTATTGCGTGAGTTTTATTTTCCTTTCCTTAGCGAGTGTGTAGCTACTTATGAAAGCATGACATGAGGATTTTACACATAAGGCGAATGACTTATTACTCCTAAAACGGACTTATATTTATTGTGAGCGGTTTTTCAAGTAATGGATGAGAGGATTACTTAGGATTAAAACCGTGCTTCCTTATTTTTGGATTTTACATTTCTTATACTTCTCACTTGAATAATGACAAATTTGCCCACAAGCAATTTGCTCAAATAATAACCGGTTCCACGTTTAATTGTCATGAATAAGTTGATGCACTTTTTACTTGTGAATGCAATGATTCCATTTTTAAGCTTGGTATGGGGAAAGTGAAACTTGAGGGTGATAAATGTCCATGGTACCCAAGCCCTAATCTAAGCCATTGAATTCTTTATGAGTTATTTCCATCAAAACCATTTCAAGAAAAATTAAAAAGATATAGATAAAATTGTATTTTGTTCATTGCATTATTAAAAGTCAAAATCATGCATCATTTAGTTTAGTGTAGTGTAGATGCATCTCATATGGCCAAGGTGGATTAATTATGATGGAAATGTAAATTTGAGCTTTAATATATAATATTGCATGAGGACATGACAATGTTCAAGTGTAGGGGAATTTGATATGAGCTTAAACTCATATCCTTTTATCAACAAATAACCCTAAAACATGAAGCAAAATACCAATTTATCTTGCAAAAACAGTGTTATGTGGTATGTTTGTGTTTGTGAACACTTGTGTAGGTAAAAGGATACATTTTCAAGCAAACAAAGAAAAATCAAGCTCAAATGGATGAAAAAGACAAAGAAGGATCAAAAGTGACAAGACTTTGAAGTATAAGGACCTATTTTGTACAAGTTGTTAAAGTTGAAGGACTAAAAGTGAAAATATTGTGAAAGTCAAGATTCAAGTCAAACTTGGTCAACTCTCAAGTCAACTCAGTCAAAGGACCATTTTGTTCAAGAATGAAAGTTGAAGGACCAAATATGTCAAAAGAATGAAGCTGCTAGCTCAAAACAACAATCTGCTAAATCAAGGGACTAATTCTGCCAACATTTGAAAGTTATTCAAAGTTTAATCCATGTGTACAAGAATCAACCAATGAGAAGAGAGAAAAGTGAGCACACGGATCACCAACTCATAAACATTTAATTCCCACTCAGCCGCCATGCATTTAATACCCAATCTCAACAGTATGATCCGTGTGATCAATTTTTAGCCAATCACATGTTGACACGTGGCATCTTCTTCATCAGAAATTTTCACCAGGATCGCGTTTGAGCTACAAGCCATTTCATGAAAAGATTTCAACACCAAAATTGATCATTTTGAAGAGACGAACACAATGGTGCAAATCAATTAACATGAAGATCAATAATAAAGAAAAACCCAAATCCTTGTTCATACCTGCAAATGCAATTATGCATAATTGTCCACGTGGAAAGTTGGGATTGGTCCTGACACGTCACCAACCCCAACAACCATCTTCCTCACGTCTATAAATAGATGGATAGGACTTCATTTGTAACTTGTAGCTTAATTTTGTAAAAACACATAGTTTCTTAATTCCTTTCCCTTTCCTCTATTTTTACCCTAGCTACTCAAGAGTCTGACAAACTCTTGAGTTAGTTAGTTATTTACTTACCTTCCAACAACTTTGTAACCGTTTTTCATTGAAAAAAATTCAAATTTCCCATTTCCCGCCAAAACTGTTCTTCATATTACTGTTCATACCTGCTGTTATTGGATACTTGAGTTGCTGTTTTGTGTTTGTTATGATCATAGATTGATCATAACTGACCTTGAAGGAGTTTGTTAGCTGTTCTAGAAGAATTCAGTTCATTCCATTGATTTTTGAAGATTTCAAGCAGTTTGATGATGACTGTTGATTGTTAGCTGTTCTTGTTGATTGATAGTTGTCCTAGTGATAAGGTGGTGGTTATCACTAGGCTAAGAGAGCTCAGCGCTCCTCTTCTTCTCAGTGGTTTACTCCAATAGGTTTTAAAGCTCTTGTTTCAATTCCTCTCAATAAGTCAAATGCATGATTTCTTTTCATAGTGTAATCTTGATGGCTGCATGATAAAAGTTGTTTTGAGTTGCTGATTGTTTGATTGTTGATCACTTATAGCTTAATTCTTGTTTACTTGTTCTTTGTTTTGGATTAAGCTTAGTCTTATCTCATTTTTCAGTAAAATTTGGTTCTTGCATCTTGAAAGGTCATAGCTGTTCTTAATGCTCACTTTCAGTCTTAAATCATAGCATTTGGAGTATAAAGTTTGGTAATCATAAGCATTTGATTCAGTTAAAACCAGTTTTAAAAAGTCTTTGTAAAAAGTTTGTAATATCAGTAAAAGGAGTGTTTGGGATTAGCCTAAAAAGAGTTTTCAAGAATTGAGATTTGACTTGTTAGAGTTCATTTGCAGTTAAAAGGTGGTTATCAAGTGTTTCAAGTCATTTACAAGTCAAAAAGATAGTCAAACAGGAAAATGGCATCAAAAAATGTTTGGGTCTTTCTTATGCAGATTTGCCATTTAGAACTTGTCATTTTCATTTGATCAGTTCTCATTCAATACTTGATGAAATTGTACCAAATTTGTTCTCATTTGTAGCTTATATCATATAGAATCAGATTCCAAAAGCATTCAATACAGTTTTCATTAATCAGATAGAAATAAGCATAATTCAGATAAGCAAACTTAAGTCAAGTTTCTGTAACTTGAAACTGGAAATTTGTATCTCCTTATTCTCTTCATTAACATGGCCATTTTTCTTCACAAATCTACTAAAAACATTGAGTTACTTGATTTTTGAAAGTTTCAGCTTTTTGAAAAATAAGCTGGTCAACGCTTGGTCAACATAAGCCCATTTTCAGCTTAATTCAGATTCTCAGCTTATTTCTTGATGAAAAATGTTCTAGTTTGATTTCCCGTTCATTAATTGAGTTGCTTAATCAGTTTCAATAAGAAAATCAAGTTGTGACGGGTTAGATTTTGCTATAGCTTATTTTGAGCTTATTGATAAGTTGTCATTTGCTTATTTCTCAACTTTAGCTAATTTCCTTTTACACACGTAGCTTATTTTGGATTTAAATCATTTTGCAACTTGTTTCATTGAATTTGGTTGAGTAATAAGCTCAAACGAGCTTATTTTCATCTTATACCCGTTTTTGGCTTAAATAGTTTTTGAAATTGCTATTTGGTCCCTTATGTTTTAAGCAGTTTGTTTACTTGGCTAAACTTCCAAGTTTTTAGGGTTTGCATTTGTTAAGACCTTGTAGTTTTGGAAGTTGCTAATTTCAGTTAGCAAGTTGTTAGTTTGTTACATTTTTGGTTAGTTGGTTATAAGTTTTGCATATTTGATCCTTGTAGTTAACTGTTTTACACTTTTAGTCCCTAGAATTGTTAGAATTTACATTTCAAGCATTTATCTTTCCTAAAATTTACATTTTCAGTCCTTTAAGTTTCATATTTTACAATTTGAATTTTACTTGAATAAAAACTTGGTATTTGCAAATTGTTTTACATATAAGTAGGTAATAATTTTCCGTTTTGCAAGACTTTGTTGAATTAGCAAATATAATATCCAAACAAGCTTAACAACCAAAAACAGTTAAAAACCCGATATTGGTTGGACTTTCCATTAGCAAGAACTGAGAAAAAACGAACTGCATTATACTCAATTTCAATTTCATATTCACATAACCTCTTGCCCACTACCAGCTGTCAATAATCAGATCCTAATTTCAACAACCATTTCAGGTTTCGCGGGTCGGGTATTCTGTAAGGTTAGGTTCGCCATCATAGGAAACCTTAAACCTAAAAGACATGTCCAACTCACAATGGGTGTATGTCGGATGTCTTTATCTCAACTCTTGCTTACAGATTATCTAAGATTTAGATCCTAACAAGATTCGATCTCAATCCTAACAAGATGATTATCAATGATAATCTTTCCAAAGGAAAACGATTATACGGTCTATTACCAAAGGTCAATCATTCAAACATAAAACAGCACTTATATTACTTTGTATCGTTACTTTACCTCGTCCCTTCGATTTGGGGTGGTATATAGTACTCTCATCAAGGTTCGTTCTCAATGATTTCTGAGCAAATCTCTAGAAATTCGATGCGAAGCCAGGATCTTGATAAAGATGTTCGATACAGGCACACTATGTTTACATAACTCTTTTGCATTTATCATTAACGGGAATGATATTAGCAAATTTGGTCAGTCTGTCGACGATGACCCAAATCGAATCAAATTCAGATGATGACCTTTGCAATAGCTAAACGTTTACTAATGTATGAGGCGATGTCTGCCTTCATAATTGCCATTAGTACAACTTCTTCAGACAAAGATACTTTTAGTCAAAAATGACATACATATAATACTTATACTTACAAATTCCAACATAACTATATCTCACAATCCTCTATTTTTAGGCAACCACGAGTGGCCTTTTATAAATTTAACGCCATCGGCTTCTCAATCTTAATGATTCATATTAGTCGTGAATCCCTTTTTATTATCTATATTATCCTTTTTACAAACATTGTTTATTTTTATATCGTTCGCCAATTTATTTTGCACCTTCATTATTAAAGAACATGTCCTAACTGGTTCTTTATCTTTTATACATAATGCATCGGTATCTATATTCACTTCTCATGATGATATAATTTTCATGTCCACAATTCACTCAGATATTCTTTCTATATTATGCGTCAGTAATTACGTTCACTTTCTCCTGATGAAATAAATATCATAACTGTATTTATTCAAAATTCTTTCTTCATATCTTCTATGTTTCAGTTTCGTCTCAACTATCATTTTTATCAGTTTTTCTCAATCCGGCGTCTAAAGCGTCGATAATTATTATATGTAAATTAACAATAATTATTTAATTTTTATGAAACGTAAACGTTAAAAGTTTAAATTTCTTAGTTCGACCAATTATATAAAATATTCAAAATAAATTTGAATCTAATTAATTAGATTTTTGTTGATTTATCGAAAATATTTAATAAAATTCGTAAATGTTCGAAAAACCTTTGTTTATACTTTGGTCAAAGTTTTCTTAGTTTGAAAAGCGTAAATTATCGTTTCAAATTTCAAATCATGGTTCAAATGGTTTCCGCAATCCCTTTTAGGTTATCTTGAGGTATACAAAAACATTTACCCCTAAACAGAAGTTTAGTTAAATGTTTTGGTTATAAGGAAATAATCCCTCAAAAGTTCTTTGTTAAAACATTTGTCAAAACACACTTGCACTTTCTCTTTTGGTAAAGCCAAAGTCTTAAAAGGGCTCTTAATTTTTAAAGAGTCAATATATTCCATTATCTTATTAATCACATGGTCAAATCATGTAAAGGATTTAGTCTTTAATCTCATGTTAATTATTCAAGGTACATGTTTTCATTGTTCGGCCAATTCAGAGCAATCTATAATTAATTATTAACTTCATTCTTATTCTTATAAACAAACAAATAAATGGTCCTTAATGATCACGAGCATAAATTTATCAAATTACAGCCTACACACGTGATTCACCAAATTATGAATGCTACATGTGCATTGATGAATCCAAACGTCACCACGTGAAACTCATAATGTTCATTACAAGTACCGGATGTAGTGATTGGAATACATAATCTTTTCCGCAGATGCGAAGTTGATGATAACCATGCCGTGGATCAAATCTTTAAAACATACGCTAGAACCTTGTAAATGATCAAACAAATCTTCCATTTCGAGTTATGGATATCGTTTTCGATTGTCAATTTACTCAGTCACAGTAATCTATAAATATAAGGAATGATAACACCATAGCTCTTCATGATGACAGGCTTGGTATAATGAAATCTTTCTCCGACAACTCTCTCAGTTGTACGGTAATTCCTTTAATTCAGATGGTGCTGACGTACAATGCACAAGCCACGGGTGCAGCACCGGGAATATAATCAATACCAATTTCAACTTGCCTTAATGGCAAAAGTCTAGGTAATTTATCAACAATTACTTACTAAAGTTTCAGATAACATAAACATCTTTTAATAAGTTCATATTAGGTTCTTCTAGATTACAATATCTATGACTAATTCACAACCATTCACAGTAAAATTTCAAGTCTAAATACAGGATATGGTCATCCATCAAGAATTATTTAGATTACTTTTAATAATCAACATCTTATCATTTAGGGGAATTCAATTCGAGTCCCCATTAATTAAGACAATGTCGTCATGTCATAATCAATCAATCCATTCTACTGGCACTATCAACTTTTCAGTTTTATTGCCGTCGATAAGATGTGAACTTCTCAAAAGACTAATAATAGTTCATAATTCTTCACAAGTTCAAGGATATATGGAGACATAACTAACCTTAAAAGAGTAAGGTCAACGTATAATCTATGCGAGAAAATTTCAAATCAGATACAGATGAAAACATTTAACGAATATGAATATATCCCATGTTTTCATAATTTGAGTACGCATTCGAAAGCTCCTCGGATCGTTACCCAGGTCATTCAAATGAAACCAAATCAAAAGAAATGATAGGAATGTCGATACATCCAGTCGGGTATCAACACTCGGTAATCAGATGCTTTTCCTAAGAATCTCACTACGGGAGAATTGGACAAGAAAGAATTGTCAATTGTCAAATAAGACAATTTCCACAGATGAGTAAATTCGACTCAGAAGAATGAATACTACAGGCACATATGTAGGTGTCCCTAACACTATGTCCCTATTTTGCACTTCTTGCAGATCTCATTAATTTTAATCTTTCACAATCTTCAAAGAAAATTTAGTGCTTATTCATTAGTTTTACGGTGACTACTAATCAGTCTAGCATAGTCCATTCCAAATTGTATGTAGGCGCGCAACTATATACAATTTCAAGATTAACGATGCAATACTCAGTTCGTCAAAATTTTATCATCATGTTTATAATAAAAACATTTTCATGCTTAATTCTTAAATAAGAATCAAGAATAAATTTACAAAGATTTTCTTTATTATGAAAACAATTAAGTTTTCCCAACGTGTTTTACAAACAACTTCATCTCGATAACAATCACTTATAAATCTTACTTTGAATAATCCTTATTGTGATGAAAATTAAATTTTCTCAAAGGATACCGTTTTAACTTTATAAAAACAATGTGTGATCTGCAAAAGAGTGATGAAGAGTTGTTTACCAAGAATTTAACTACAATATGATAGGAAATGAGCTTTAGCCAAATAATCATGAGGTTCATGACCTTGATGGCACTCAAAAAGAATAATTCACAACGTAACTCAATTCAAAATGAGTACTTGTTCAATGGTTGCATCACTAATGCGAACATTAGGATGAAGCAATAAAGGATAGATAACATCGATACATGTAGAATTTAGCGATCAAAGGTAGTCTTTTCATTAATCACAAACAAGTTAAAATTGTACCGTAACACATTACGTGTCACTATGTCATACAATTCTCAGAACTCATCCTACCAACTGATATCTCAGTTAAGTTAGGGATTATTTTTAAAAGATACCACAATGAATACTAATCTACAAGAGTCATTAGGTGTTCCACATGTCCCAGAAGATCCATCGGTCTCAATTCAGAAGAAGATTTCTTCAATTTATTTCTTGGACACTGGGCATCCTCGTTAGTGGACAATGGCCTAGGAACAACCCTTAACACAACTAACAATCATTTAAAACCTCATAATTCAATCAAAGAACTTAACGACTTCCTCTTAACAATCTCATATTCCATACAAGTTAAATTTTACTTTATTCAAGTTTTAACCAATTTACACTCAATTCAATATCCTACCTCATTATCCAATACTTCAACCTTATTCTTCGGCCTTGTAAAGGCAATAAAAGCTCAATATGATCAATACTTAATTTCCAATCCTATAGCTCTTTCAACAACAATTATCAAATGAGTCACTAGTATGGGATGACTCACACATTGAATTATACTTCTCGGAAAGGTACTAGTGGCATGAGGCTTTTGGGTAATGGTTCCAATAACAGCCTCAAGTGCAACATTCACCCTTTCGATTTCAATTTAAGAATTGGATGACAACGAATCAGATGACACCTTTCCAGGTGGTAACGTCTTGTCAAACTCCACTCTATAAGGAAAGATCGCCATGACATCGACATCAGATTTAATCTCGCCAATTCTTTTTCAATATTACAATCAACTAATATCTACATTTCTACGAATATCAACCATTTGTTGGGATCATGAATATCCACAACTTGGTTTAGATCTAAGATAGCTAGAATTCCTACGAGAATAGCTTCGATTAATTTACTAGGGGATTTAGGGTACATTGTGACAATCTACGTCGTATAAATACCTCGTATAAATATCAGAATAATCATCAAACAATCATGTAATAAAATTACATCATATATATATATATATATATATATATATATATATATATATATATATATATATATATATATATATATATATATATATATATATATATCATCAAACAATCATGTAATAAAATTACATCATATATATATATATATATATATATATATATATATATATATATATATATATATATATATAATCCAGGTTATATATATATTGAAATAACACTTCTCAGTCTGGCCTTGTCGGTAACTCGAGAATTCTTCGGCACCGTTATAGTCAAAAGATTTTTAGACATTTTTAGAAAAATGTTTATAGTTAAAAGATTTTGAAATGTTTTGTTCAAAACCTTGGTTTTAAAAATCTTTCGTTCTCTATAACGAGAGCTCTGGTACCAAACTGTAACACCCCCAAATTTATACAACTCAATATAGCGGAAGACTCGTTGGTGTTACGGGATAGCACATTACTCACATCATAGACAACGCTTAAAAATCGCGTCGTTTAATAGTAAAGCATTTCCATTCATAAATATCAAAGTTACATAGGTCCCAAGTCATTATATTTTACACATGTTTTACAAAGTATTTGAATGGAAAATATTGTTTAAGTGCGGGCCATGAATTCTTGTCGTCTTCCCGAGAATTACCTTCAAGTACCTTAGATAAAACTTGTTAAAAGAACAGGTCAGCGATAACGCCGAGTGAATTCATAGAGTTTAATAAATTCCATCAATATAACTTTGGTATAAAATTATTACCAAAAATCATTTCGTACAAATCTTTGTAATAGGCCATAGAATAGCCAAAATCATTTTATACAAATCTTTATCAAAATCATAATATAGGCATTTGCCTTAAAAATCATTATACGAGCCAATGTCGTAAAAACATCATACAATATGTTTTACAATGTTGTATATATTAAATAAAAACCGTTATATGAATATGGTTATGAAAACCAAAACACGAACATAATATCAGTAGTATGACCCTGTATTGCTAGTCAGGCAATACATCGTAATTCGAAGCGTCTAATAGTTTTTCGTTAGTTTGGATTATTATAAGCCGCATGACATTGTTACCTTACTAAACCAACAACGGGTAGCTAACCCGATACCAATTTTGCCCATCTAAAGTAGCGTGTCGTCACAAAGTTCACGCTATGGAAATCTTCTCATACATAAATTCGCTTACCAATCAGTGTGGCACGACGGGGATCAACCGTCAAGGCGCGAACTGGGGTGATCGTCCCCAAATAGTACTATTAAATGCATAAGCGTCTACCAAATCCCGGTAGTTCACAATTCATGCTAATGGGACTTTTAGTGACATAACCTAACTTTAATAATCCATTTAATTTCATCTATCGGGTCCTTTAATCATTTATCGGGTCATACAATCGGGTCATTCAATCTTTCGGGTCCAAATCAATAAACAAACAATCGGGACAAATGGTGTCCTATTTAATAAAAACTAACATGTTATCTCCCTCGTGGGTTTATAAAACATTTATAAAAATATTTAAAAGAGTGCGAGGCTATGAACTCACGTTGATGTGGGAAGGCGGGTTATCGGCAATTCGGACGTACGGTACGTGCTTCAATCATGGAAACCTAGACAAATAATACTCGTCTTAGACTCATGTCCAATGACTTTATAAAAATAACAATTATGTATACATATGATGATTATATATATATGATGATCAAGTGGGTTTACATATTCTCGTTTACTCATTTTAGTGTTATATGTCGATAACTTTTATACTAGTTTTCTCGTTTTACCTATTTACGTGTTTTAAGTCCAATAAACTTATTACAAGTTCTTTAACTTGTTTTAACCCATTTTATACCTATATTATCAGTATATATACTTCCCATGTTGGGCCCAAATGGGTTAAGCCCAATAATAAGTTTATAAGTGTTTTAGTCCATTTTTGTTGTATTATTAGTCAAATAACGTTAATTTAGTCCGTTAATGTCCGTATGTTATATAGTTCGGGTTTTATCGGTTTTTACTTGTTATATATGTTTATATATCAGTATATGAGTTTTATAAAATTTTACATTAGACGGGTCCAACCGTCTAAGTTTTATTTAACAAAAACGTTAATTTTACGGTAATAGCCGAAAAAGTCGTAAAAATCATGTTTATAGTTTTATAACTTATAAAACATAACAAGTTACCATTTTTATAAAATGTACACTTATTTATCATTGTACATATTTATATAAATAAAATTCATGAGTTAGTGGGTTTTAACTTTACATTTTATACAATATAATTTTGAGTGCTTATATAATAGTATTATACTTTAATTTCCAAAAATCTGATTTTTATCTTCACTTTCACCAAAATTGCCATATCTAGAGTTCTATATGGAGATAGAAGCTCAAATTTTTATCACGTAAACTACATGATATGTGTTCCATTTAACTCTCCTATATCTACTGTTGAATCATCCTCTAAGTATTTTCTAAAAATCGTCCAAAATAGTGAACTCAGATTTGTACCTTAAACTTGTTTTGATCATATCTCACTCATTACAATGATTCCATTGCATGGCCAATTCTCACATGTGTACAAGACCCATAGCTTACTGTAAATCCATTAATCTATGCCATTTTTATCAGTTCATCATTTGATTCTTTACTGTTTTATATAGCCAACAAATTTAAACAAGATTTACCCATTTTACATGTAGTTTATCCATTTTTTTAAGCATATTTATCAACACCAAATCCCCACACAATACTTTTAATCATCATTCATCATCATATACATATACATAAGTAAAATAAATACAAGATTACATAATCAAAAATAACAAGAAGATGAGGAGAACAATCTTTATACCACGATGATGATGTAGATTGATCAAAACATGGATTTTAATGGAGAAACTTGTGATGCACCAAGACCATCTTCAAGACCACCAACCTTCATGAACTCCTTGTGGAAAATCAGTCCCAAGACACCATGAATACTCCTCCTTGGATGTTATAAGCACCACCAATCAATAGGGTTTCAAAAGGGCTTCAACATGTGTGTAAATAACATAAGATCTTATGGTAGAATCAAGATCAAGTTGGGTGTTTTTGGGTGAGATATGGACGGCCAAAATGGAGAGGATGAGAGAGTTTGTGGTTGTTTTGCATGTTGTGAATGAGAGGAAATGGTTTTGCTAGTGGTTTTGATGTATGAAAGCTTAAAGTGTAAGCTTTGCTTACACTTGTTAAATAACAAGTTAAATAAATGACACCTTATGGTGTGTTGGCTTGTTATGGCCGGTTTGAGTGGGGGTGGGACAAGTGTCCCACTTGTCTCATCCCCATTTATTTACGGGTACTCCTCGATTCTAGTTTCCTCGATTTGCGTGCCCTCGGGTCGTTTTACGAAAAACGTTTTTATAAATTATGAATCAACGGCACAAAAAGAATCTAATAAAAATTGTCTCATCAAAAACGGAGTTCGAAAACGTAAATACGTAATCCTATGGTTTCCGGTTTAGTCGTAAAGGACGTTAAAATAAAATCGTAAGTCCTAATCTCTTCTCGTAAATTTGTGAGTTTATGAACCAACACAAATTTAAAACTCCAAAATAATATTCATGGACAAATTTATTTTCTGAAATGTCGGACTGCCACCAAAGACGGTGTATGTAAACGTAAGCACGTAACGTTGAATCCTCCGGTTTAGACGTAGTCGACGCTACTTCAAGACGTAAATCCAAATTTCTTCCCAAAAATAAGTGAGTTCATATTGTAACATTAAAATAATGTTTTTAAATAATATTCGAGAATAAAATATCGACCATAAATTGACGGATTGTCACACCTCGTCATGCAGTTAGAGGGGTTGCCTCTAATTAATTAGTCTGGGTAAGAGGGATCAACTCCTAGTGAAGGATGCAAGGCACACATCGCAATCACTCTGATAATACTGGTAAAACATGTAACTAGGATGCACCTATACGCCCCACATGATAATATAATATAATGGCCAAAACTGAAAAGGGACGCCACGAGAAATCACTTCACCGTGGGGAAGTCATAAAACTAGTGCCTCCAGCGTTATGGTTATGGTACCTCTATAAGTAGGTGACACTGGTCATGCATGTATATGGCTTAGGATCTTAACTAACATAAGTAATCAAACATATAAAACAATACTGGGAAAACAGTTGGATGCAAACGGGGAATCCTAATAAGGAAAGAATGTTTATACTGAAGGGACGGGAAATCCGTACCTTATGTCTAGTGAACGAAGAAGACGAAAGAATGAAAGTCCTACTTCGATCTCACTAATGCTACAAAAAACAGGGAACATGTATAAGTATTCTGTTTACTGAGTATGTAACTGATTATATCATGTCTTAGCTTGTTTTATATGTTCTTGTCTTGTTTTACTGATTTTAAGGTTATGTTGTGTTTATCAAGTATTCTATGTATTCTGTTTAAGTATTACTTGTATTTCTTGTATTATTATACTTGTTGTGTAATAATAAGTAACTTTCTATAAATAGCAGGTTCCCTTAAATAGAAAGTTTCCAAAAATAGAAAGTTTTTAAAAATAGATTAACTTCTTAAAATAGACCAGTTTCTAAAAATAGAAAGTTTCCAAAATAGTAAGTTTCTGAATTAGAAAGTTTCCATATTTAAAAATAAGCTGGATTAATATGCTAATAATATAAGCTTAAGTTTATTGGTTAAATAGCATAAGTCATGTGATTATAGTATAGTTTATTAATAATATCATGTTAATTAAATAAACTATAGGTTATATGATTTAATTAAATATAAGCATGATTCAATTAAATTAAGGTGTATAAAATACTTAGGTTAAACATGTATTAATATTATATCTATTATAACCTAAGTTATGTTTATTAATTAATTATATTCCATGTCAAAACAATTAATTAATACTATAGTCTAAATTAAATAAATAAATACTTAGGTTAAAACATGTATTATTTCATAAACAATAATTAAACTAAGTCCATGTTAAATTAAATTAATTATAAGTCATGTTATTACATAATTTAATCTCTTGTTAAATAATATAACTTGTTAAAAATCATACTTGTAAAATTTAGTCATGAACCGACCCATGAATTTTAATTTAGACACATGTGAACCAGACCGGAAACCCCATGAACCGGACCAACCAAACACACCCTTAACAGTGGCGAACCGACTCGGCCTGTTGCCACTGCTTGTGTAAGCACACCACCGGCTATAGCCGGTGGTTTCCTCTCGGATAGCCGCTGACCACAACGAGTTTCCCACCGGCTGTGTGCCGGTGGTTCCCCCTACTGCAGCCCTCGGTTCCCCCTGCTGCAGCCCTCGGTTCCCCCTGCTAGACCAAAACCGCCACCGGCTGTGTGCCGGTGGTGGTGGCTGCAGCTGCCGAGACCTCCAAACAAACCAAACGGTACCCCGATATAAGTCGGGGTCCCTTGGTTCTTGCTGCCGAGACCACACAGCCCCCACACCGAGACATGGGTCTCGGTTGGTTGTGATTCGAGGACCACCGAGAGCTTCGGCTCTTGGTTCCTTGCGTCGGCCGAACCAAACCAACCCACAAACCCTCCTTTTATTTAATCCATGATTATCTAACATGTTTTTAATTACTTGTTTTTATATGATCACATGTTTCATGTTTTAATTAAATAAAAGAATCAAAAGAAAAAGGATTACGGATTACCGAATACGTGTAACGAATGGAGGTTAATAACACGAACACAATGCTTGAATTAATGAACTAAAATCAAAATCAAACACCCTTGTGGTGTTCCTTTAGGCCGGCAGGAATAGAACAAAGGATGCTAGGGTTTTGTAAATTTTATAAAAACTCTATTAATGAAAAATGTGTTAACCCTTATTTGTTTACTTAGTAAAATTAACATGGGCTTGGCCCTCCCTTTCCTTGGTGTCCACGGCATATGGGGCCCACATGGGAAAACCCAAAGTTTTCCCTTGTCTATTATTTTACGTGTTCGTATGTTCGTGTTATGTTATACTTAATTATTCGTGTTATAAATAAATGCTTGTACGTAACGGTATTAACCGTATTATATAAAATAAGTACGTAATTACATGTTCGTGATTTTTACATTCATGATTTCATGTTCGTGATTATAATTATCATTGTTAATAATTATCGTGTACTATCACAAACTTAATACTTATCGTGTAATAATACGTACATAACTTCTGTAATTAATAATCGTGACACCTGTTCATGCTATAAAAGGAAAGTTTTTATATGTACATACGTTTACTAAGTGTACTGTTCATGGTAAAAGCATGCGGGTTTTACAACTCTTCCCCCTAAAAAGAATAATTCGTCCCCGAATTATAGATAAAGTAAACTGAAAGACGAAAATACCCGAATTCAAAATTTGAAATGAGGGTAAGAAGCCCAGATAGAATCCTCTGCTTCTCAAGTGGCTTCCCGCTCGGTATGATCCCTCCAAAGGATTTTGACGAATGGAATCGTCTTCTTCCTCATTGATCGTTCTTGTCTGTCAAAAACTCGCTCGGGTTCCTCTATGAAGGTAAGATCTTCACGAATCTGTTCTAGTAGATACTAAACCATGTGAAGGGGATGATAATTGTACCCTCTAAGTAAGGACACATGGAAAATGTCATGAACGTGGGAAAGCTGCGGAGGTAATGCTAAGCGATAAGATACTTCACCGACTCGCTCGATGATATCAAACGGTCTGATGAATCGAGGACTGAGTTTCCCTTTGATTCCAAAACTTCCAACACCACGTGCCGGTGATACCTTAAGAAAGACATGATCCTAGACGATGAAATGTAAGTCCCTACGATGCTTGTCGGCATAACTCTTCTGACGTGCGCGAGCTTCTTGTAATTTCTTCTTAGCTACAGCAACCTTCTCGTTGGTCAACTCTATCATCTCCGGTCCTTCAAGTGTTCGCTCACCAACCTGATCCCTACAGATTGGGGCGCGACACTTCCTGCCATACCACATCTCGAACGATGCACACTTAATGCTGGCGTGCCAACTGTTGTTGTATATAAACTCTAGTAAACAGATATAATCGTCCCAGTCTCCCGTCCACTCCAATGCACATGATCGAAGCGTGTCTTCTAATGTATGGATAGTTCGCTCCGATTGTCCGTCTGTTTGAGGATGAAAAGCCGTGCTAACCTTAAGTTTTGTACCCCAAGCTTTCTGCAGACTTCTCCAAAATCGCGAAGTGAACCGAGGATCTCTGTCCGAGACGATACTGGATGGAGCACCATGAAGTCTCATGATCTCCTTCGTGTAAGTATCGGTGAGTTTGCTGACCGGATAATCCTTGCGGATCGGTAAGAAATGAGCTGACTTAGTACGTCGATCAACGATAACCCAAATCGCATCATGCCTCCTCTTTATCCGCGGAAGACCGGTAACAAAATCCATGGTGATCTTGTCCCACTTCCACTCTGGAATGTCTAACGGTTGCAATAGACCACTAGACCGCTGATGCTTGATCCTAACCTGTTGGCAGGTAAAACATTTGGGGACATAAGTAGCACCATCCTGTTTCATACCACTCCACCAAAAGTACTGCTTGATGTCGTGTACATCTTGGTCGAACCAGGATGAATGGAGAATGGGGAGCTATGAGCTTTAACCAATAACGCCTCCCTGAGTGTGAGATCATCAGGAACACAAAGTCTGGTGCCCTGCCATAAGATACCGTCGTCATCTAACCAAAACTTCATCTGCTGATCCAAGTTCTGAATGATCGCCCAAATTTCACCATCATCCTTCTAAGCTTCCTTGATCCTAGAGAGCAATTCAGGTTCTATTATAAGATTAGCCCAGTAACCATGTTGTCCACGTACCATGATCTCAATGTCTAGTTGCTCCAAGTCTCTTATAATCTCTTCCTCAATCTTAATGCCGTTGATCATACCGGACTTCCTACTAAGTAAATCTGCCACTACATTCGCCTTGCCGGGATGATACTGCAGATTAATGTCATAATCCTTCAACAGCTCTAACCATCTTCTCTGTCTCATGTTCAGTTCACGTTGAGTGAAGATGTATTTCAGGCTCTTATGATCTATGAAGATATCACATGATTCTCCATACAAGTAGTGCCTCCATATCTTCAATGCAAACACGACTGCTGTAAGTTCCAAGTCATGCGTAGTGTAGTTCTCCTCATCAGGCTTAAGCTGCCGTGAAGCGTACGCGATCACTTTCCCATGTTGCATGAGAACACAGCCGAGTCCCTTCCCTGAAGCATCACTATAGATTTGAAACTCACATGTACCAGATGGGAGAGTAAGAGTCGGTGCAGATACTAGCTTGTACTTTAGGTCTTCAAAGCCTGGTGCCCTGCCATAAGATACCGTCGTCATCTAACCAAAACTCCGTCCGCTGATCCAAGTTCTGAATGATCGCCCAAATTTCACCATCATCCTTCTAAGCTTACTTGATCCTAGAGATCAATTCAGGTTCTATTATAAGATTAGCCCAGTAACCATGTTGTCCACGTACCATGATCTCAATGTCTATTTGCTCCAAGTCTCTTATAATCTCTTACTCAATCTTAATGTCGTTGATCATACCGAACTTCCTACTAAGTGAACCTGCCACTACATTCGCCTTGCCGGGATGATACTGCAGATTAATGTCATAATCCTTCAACAGCTCTAACCATCTTCTCTATCTCATGTTCAGTTCACGTTGAGTGAAGATGTATTTCAGGCTCTTGTGATCTAGAAGATATCACATGATTCTCCATACATGTAGTGCCTCCATATCTTCAATGCAAACACGACTGCTGTAAGTTCCAAGTCATGCGTAGGGTAGTTCTCCTCATAAGGCTTAAGCTACCGTGAAGCGTACGCGATAACTTTCCCATGTTGCATGAGAACACAGCCGAGTCCCTTCCCTGAAGCATCACTGTAGATTTGAAACTCACCTGTACCAGATGGGAGAGTAAGAGTCGATACAAATACTAGCTTCTGCTTTAGGTCTTCAAAGCTCTTCTCTCTTTCTTCAGTCCAGACGAATTTCTCCCCTTTCCGCATCAGTTTGGTCAATGGCAGTGCTAGATGGGAAAATTTCTCTACAAACCTACGATAGTAACCAGCTAAGCCTAGGAATCTGCGAATTTCAGTTGTTGATGTCAGTCTTGACCACTCGGTAATAGCCTCAACCTTTGCTGGGTCGATGGTTATTCCTTCTGCTGACATAATGTGGCCTAGGAAAGCCACCTTGTCTAACCATAACTCACACTTGGATAATTTAGCATACAACTGCTTCTGGCGTACTATCTGTAGTATAATACGAAGATGGTCTTCGTGTTCCTCCTTTGACTTAGAGAAAATCAGAGTGTCGTCAATGAAGACAATGACGAACTTGTCCATGAACTCATGGAAGATACGGTTCATCAGATCCATGAAAACAGTTGGAGCATTGGTAAGGCCAAATGGCATGACTACGAATTCGTAGTGCCCATAGCGTGTACGGAAAGCAGTCTTAGCGATGTCCTTCTCTTTAGCCCGTAACTGATGATAGCCCAACATCAGATCAATCTTGGAGAAATGTTTGGCCACTTGGAGTTGCTCAAACAAGTCATCAATGCGTGGCAACGGATATCTATTCCTGATGGTGATCTTGTTAAGCTCATGATAATCTATGCATAGACGCATGATGCCGTCCTTCTTCTTTACGAACAGAACAGGTACGTCCCATGGAGAAGCACTAGGTCGAATGAAACCACGTTCCAACTATTCCTGCAGTTGTTCCTTTAACTCCTTCAGCTCTATTGGAGCCATGCGGTAAGGAGCCTTAGAAATTGGCTCAGCTCCTAGGATGAGGTCAATATTAAACTCCACTTCACGAGCAGGTGGTATGCCCGAAAGTTCTTCTAGAAACACGTCTGGGAATTCTGACACGATCGGCTGATTCTGGATAGATGGAGATTCAGCCTCCAGATCATGAGCAGTAGCAAGATAGCCCTCACAACCATGTGACAGTAGTGCACGTGCTTGTAAGGTTGAAATTATTTGTACAGACCTTCCGGGTACGAAACCATTGTGAATGTACTCTAGTGCATTTACATCACCGAAGATGACCCAATATGAATGTCAGTCAATGGTGGCGTGATGTTTGGATAGCCAGTCCATGCCAAATATCATGTCAAAATCGCACATATCCAATGGAAGTGCGTCAACAGGACGAATCTTGTCGTCAAACTCTAGGGGAAGGCTCTTGTACCCATGGGTTATGCGTACAGAGTCTCTTAAAGGCGTGGAAATGTTTAATACATTCTCTAATGGCATAGGGGATATCCTAACATTCTTGGCATAAGCAGTAGAAATAACCGAGTGAGTAGCACCCGTGTCAAATAAAACACATGCAACTTGACCATACCTATACAAGATTCCAGTGATGGTACCTGTAGACTTGTTGGCCTGATTACGAGAGGTCGTGTACACCTGCCCAGTAGTAGGAGGTGGCTTGGACTCGGCATGACCAGATGTGCCCTCTATCTCCCCCTTACGACAGTCCTTCATGCGATGACCAGTCAGTCCACACTTGAAACAAGCATCATTGTCACGGCGACATGGCCCTGGGTGCCTACGATTGCAGGTAGTGTAGAGAGGGTGAGTATACCCTCCAACAGGTGCCCATGCTGGCTAGGAGCGTGTCCAGAAAAGTACACATAAGACATGGTTTATGGGTACAAAAAGGACAATGTAGAAAATCGTAAGACATAATACCAGTGATAGCTGTACGGTTAGGCTGTGAACCTCTGCGGTCCTGCTCCCTTTCGTTACCATGATTTCTGGTAGAAGATGCTAAAGTGTCAGAATTATAAATCATAAACATGTAACATAAGAAATGAGTGAGTTTTAGGACCTACTGCTGTTGGAGTTTCCAGCGTTGTTATGGTAATTATCATTACCGCCACACCTATCCATAGCAGAACGGTCTTGGGTCTGACCAGTAGGCTGTTGCTGAGTAGCCGGTTGAGACCGGTCCCTAGTCTTCTGCCTGAAAGATGCAGTTTAAAGAGAAAGATAAATATTGGATAGTACTGAATGAATTGAAATGGTCACCGCTGAGTGATGAACAAATACCTCTTCTCGGGTCTCTCTGCTTCACCGAATTCCTCTCTCTCCTGCAGCATCTATAGCTTAAGTGCTGCATCGGCAACTTGTGCCACCGTGTTAAAGGTAGCACACACCAAGTTATTGGCGACCGATGTACGAAGAGCCCAACGAAAGTGGTATGCTTGCTCTTCGACAGTACCTGCTGTTGCGCCAAGAAAACCAGGCTAACGAAGAAAGCGCCGCATGAACTCATTGTTGTTCTCCCCAGCTCACTGCCTGATCCTATGGTACTCCCTCTTCAAATTTTCTTGCTCTGCCTTGTGGAAGAACTGTCCCATCACTAACTCCCTAAACTGAGCCAAAATCAAGCTGGCCACCCAATTGTCACCTCCCTCAGACTGCTTCACTACCTTCCACCATCCCAGTACGTCACCTTCGAACTTGTAACAGGCCAACCTCGACTTAAAGACGGGGTAGCAGCCCATTGCATCAAATATCTTCTCGATATGAGCTAACCAACTTTCAACCTCACTAGGCTGTTAGTTCGATCGAAGGATCGAGGACGTTGCTTATTGAATCTCTCCAGCTATGTGACCAGTGTTGCTGGAGGAAGAGGAGGAGTATTAGGATGCTGGTGCTGGTGCTGATTGTTGGCAGCTTGCACCTCGGCCCTGATTTAGTTCCTCAGCTGAGGAAGCATGGCCTGCATAGAAGCTTGAACTGCTGCATTGAGTTGTTCATGCTCGCGTATGAGAACCATCTGACAGTATAAAACAAAATGCATGATTAAACAGATAAAACATAATATACATACATGAAAACAAAATTATGACAATAAATCGTGAGAAAAATTTTATGCATGAAAACGGTGTATGAATGCATGATGCAGTTTATAAAAACATTTATATGCGCAAGGGTAAACGCGTGTGGTCAGTTGAACCAAAACAAAAGACATATGGAGGGGAAGCCTATGGGTCAGTCCCAAAGTTAAAAGTTTCGATAAAAGCACATTCGACTAAATAGGGCCAGTCCTGTACCAACCATTACTTAGTTATAAACCTACGACAATGACATATGATATAAATGCATGAAAATCGACTGTCAGTTCTAGGAAGACCATAGTGACTACCCACTAATCACATGTCATGTTTTGAGAGCCTACAGGTCGATGCCTTGGCTTTGATACCATAACTGTAACACCCATTTTGGTAAATGGAATGTCACGCATGATTATGGCGTGTAATCAAAGCATACAAGGTAAATGTCTTAAAAACATTAAATGACCATGAAAGGGAATACCGGAAACAAACATCGGTACCCCAAGTATAAGTTCATCACACATAAACATAAGTACTGTAAAGGAAAAGGACTAAACAATGTCCGAAGAAATAAGTAGCAAAATGTATGATGAAATGCATAAAGTAGAGAAGGCTAGATAGCTTCCAATCCATATGCACGTACGCTTAAAGTCTATGAGCACCATTGAGTACCTACCGTTTAGGAACATGAAAGAAAAACGGCTGAGCATAACGCTCATTGCACAGATATACCAGTATAGCATGGAATAACATAAGCATAAAGACTAATAGCAGCGGAAAAGTATAAGTCCTAAGTAACCTGGAATCATGTTCATAAAACTGGTTTTATAGTTTGAAAAGACTTACGTTTCTATGTAAAATCTGTATTAATTAGCCAATAGCCTATATAGGTCATGAGGTTCCACCGTGCATGAATACTTGGAGGGGAGACCTCGCCATGAAATTAGAGGGGCTGCCTCTAATTAATTAGTTTGTGTAGGAGGGATCAACTCCTAGTGAAGGATGCAAGGCACACATCGCAACCACTCTGATAATACTGGTAAAACATGTAACTAGGATGCACCCATACGCCCCATATGATAATATAATATAATGGTCAAAACTGAAAAGGGACGCTACGAGCAATCACTTCGCCGTGGGGAAGTCATAACACTGGTGCCTCCAGTGTTATGGTTATGGTACCTCCATAACAAGGGTGACACTGGTCATGCATGTATATGGCTTAGGCTCTTAACTAACATAAGTAATCAAACATATAAAACAATACTGGGAAAAAGTTGGCTGCAAACGAGGAATTCTAATAAGGAAAGAATGTCCATACTGAAGGGACGGGAAATCCGTACCTTATGTCCAGTGAACGAAGAAGACAAAAGAATGAAAGGCCTACTTCGATCTCACTAATGCTACACAAAATAGGGACATGTATAAGTATTCTGTTTACTGAGTACGTAAGTGATTATATCATGTCTTAGCTTGTTTTATATGTACTTGTCTTGTTTAATTGATTTTAAGGTTATGCTGTGTTTATCAAGTATTCTATGTATTCTGTTTGAGTATTACTTGTATTTCTTGTATTACTATACTTGTTGTGTAATAATAAGTAACTTTCTAAAAATAGCAGGTTTCCTAAAAGAGAAAGTTTCCAAAAATAGAAAGTTTCCTAAAATAGATTAACTTCTTAAAATAGATCAGATTCTAAAAATAGAAAGTTTCCAAAAATAATAAGTTTCCTGAATTAGAAAGTTTCCATATTTAGAAATAAGCTGGATTAATAAGCTAATAATATAAGCTTAAGTTTACTAGTTAAATAACATAAGTCATGTGATTATAGTATAGTTTATTAATAATATCATGCTAATTAAATAAACTATAGGTTATATGATTTAATTAAATATAAGCATGATTTAATTAAATTAAGGTGTATAAAATACTTAGATTAAACATGTATTAATATTATATCAATTATAACCTTATTCATGTTTATTAATTAATTATATTCCATGTCTAAATAATTAATTAATATTATAGTCTAAATTAAATAAATAAATACTTAGGTTAAAACATGTATTATTTCATAAATAATAATTAAACTAAGTCAATGTTAAATCAAATTAATTATAAGTCATGTTATTAATTAATTTTATCTCTTGGTAAATAATATAACTTGTAAAAATTCATACTTGTAAAATTTAGTCATGAACCGGACCCGTGACTTTTAATTTAGACACATGTGAACCGGACCAGAAACCCCATGAACCGGACCAACCAAACACACCCTTAATAGTGGCGAACCGGCTCAACCGGTTGCCACTGCTTGTGTAACCACACCACTGGCTGCAGCCGGTGGTTTCCTCTCGGCTAGCCGCTGACCACAACGAGTTTCCCACCGGCTGTGTGCCGGTGGTTCCCACTGCTGCAGCCCTCGGTTCCCCCTGCTAGACCAAAACCGCCACCGGCTGTGTGCCGGTGGTGGTGGCTGCTGCTGCCGAGACCCTCAAACAAACCAAACGGTACCCCGACATAAGTCGAGGTCCCTTGGTTCCTGCTGCCGAGACCACACAGCCCCCACACCGTGACATGGGTCTTGGTTGGTGGTGATTCGAGGACCACCGAGAGCTTCGGCTCTCGGTTCCTTGCGTCGACCGAACCAAACCACCCCACAAACCCTCCTTTTATTTAATCCATGATTATCTAACATGTTTTTAATTACTTGTTTTTATATGATCACATGTTTCATGTTTTAACTAAATAAAAGAATCAAAAGAAAAAGGATTACGGATTACCGAATGCGTGTAACGAATGGAGGTTAATAACACGAACACAATGCTTGAGTTAATCAACCAAAATCAAAATCAAACACCCTTTTGGTGTTCCTTTAGGCCGACGGCAATAGAGACAAAGCAGGCTAGGATTTTGCAAATTTTATAAAAAATCTTTTATTGAAAAATGTGTTAACCCTTATTTTTTTACTTATTAATATTAACATGGGCTTGGCCCTCCCTTTCCTTGGTGTCCATGGCATATGGGGCCCACATGGGAAAACCCGAAGTTTTCCCGTGTCTAATATTTTTACGTGTTCGCATGTTCGTGTTTTCGTGTTATGTTATACTTAATTATTCGTGTTATAAATAAATACTTGTACGTAACGATATTAATCGTATTATATAAAATAAGTACGTAATTACATGTTCGTGATTTTTACGTTCATGATTTCATGTTCGTGATTATAATTATTATTGTTAATAATTATCATGTACTATCACGTACTTAATACTTATCGTGTAATAATACGTACATAACTTCTGTAAATAATAATCGTGACACGTGTTCATGATATAAAAGGAAAGTTTTTATATGTATGTGCGTTTACTAAGTGTACTGTTCATGGTAAAAGCATGCGGGTTTTACACTTGGTCTACGTGTTTTGTATCATTTGATACTTTGACTTAACGATTGTTAAAAGTTGAGCATTGACCAGCTTTGCTATAGAGGATTTTTTGTCATTTTCTTTGTCTTCTTCTCTAATGCACCAAATAACATCAAAACTACAAATCACATGATTCGAATTAAAGGCGGAAAATAACAAGAATGAATCGATTATTCGAGAAAATTTTATAAGCTGAATATGTTCATACAGGTGTTGAGTGGTTACAATCCGAACAATGTTCTACTGGTGGTGACATGTATAGGAAGCCACAAAAGACTGCTCAAGCTGGAGATGAATATCAGACGCAAATACCATCTTTGATGAAAAAAATGACCCATGCAAAGACTGATGTTCAAAACCACTTAGAGTATCTTTCAATTCCTACCACTTTGATTCATAATCACCGTCAAAACAAAGAAGAAACATTAATGGGAATTACAACAAACGGTAGATATGGTATAATTAGTTTAGGAATAACTAATGGTTTATTGTGGTTTCTTTTTCTTAGTGTTTTGGGGATGATGACAAAGTAAAAGACAAAAAAACCTCTAACAACATTCGTAATCAGTAAAATTTTAATAATTGTTAAGTCAAAAATGATACAAAAAACGAAGACAAGGTAGGCTGCCTGCACTTTCGGAACACGGGTTACTAAATTTGCTAATTTGAAATACCACAGGTATGATATCTACATTTTACCAAAAAGATACATTGGTAAATATAAAACTTAAACCTACGAAATTAAAAATGACAAACGTACAAAATTAAAAACTTAAACTAAAATTCCAAATTCCACAACTCCCTTATATACGTCTTGAGTTGTTCATGGCATGCACGTACAGTCCCACTCAATTTATCATAGTGACCAAGATAGAGTTTCGTGTCTTTTTATTTTTCATGATATTCCTCCATTTTTAGCTGTCGAGCATGATTTTCAAATTCTGCTTGACGACATTCCAGCTCATTCTTTTTATCTCTAAAAATGATTGTCGTTCGTCTCCGCCCAGATTCATCATCTCGGATACCATTATATTTGTCAATTCTTCGTCATTCGAACTTGTCGAACCCGATGCTTTGTTCGCTTTCTTCTTCACAACTTTCCCTTTTATCCTTGTCGATTGGTCCTTGGACTTCCTGCTCCTCATCGTCGCTAATATTTTGATTTATTTTGGCGTCTTCAGACTCTGCTAACCTCTTGTTGCCACTTCTACCTTGATATTTTTCAAAAAAGTCTAACAAACTTACCATCCAAAAACTTCTGACTACCTTTTAAACATCCTAACAATGACGATATTTAAACTTCATACTAAACTCGGCTTCATACTCCTCAATTTCTTGAAACTTGAGCATGCTCATAGTGCTTTTAAACATCCTAACAATGACGATTTTAATTGAAATCATCCTTGGTGCTTGAAACTTGAGCATGCTCAAAGGTAGAGGAGATACTTCATTGGAAAAACATTGATTAATCATTCTGAGGATGTTGGCGACAAGATGATACTTGAAATGTTTCTTGCATCTCATCTAAAGTTCTGCAACTGCACAGTCTTTGGTCTCTCCCATTTATTCACTGAATGGTGGGACCAGGTTTGTGTTTAATGAAATTTTCAAGACTATATCTCACACAAGCGTGAATAGATATATGCTGTCGATATGGCTTTTTTCTTGTTCTTGAAATGATAACTTGCAACCTGGTTAATGAAATACAATGGTGTAATCATGGCTAAGCTGATATAGTTAAGTTAGGTGATAGGTATGTAAACACCCATCCTTTTTACCACTTAATTACAATAATAACCGGACCAAAACGTGTATTTTATGTCGTAAATGTCGAAATTATGTGTGGTTTGTGTTTTTGTTGTGATTTAGGACGAAAATGTGGAAAAGGGAGAAAACATGGGCATTCACGGGCTTTTATCAAAGAAAAAAGACGAAAGACAAAGTCAAGAAATAAAGAGTGCAAAAAGAACGGAAGTCCAAGACCAATTCTGAATATTTATCGAAGAAAAAGTCAAAAGACGGAAGTTTACTAAAAGCCGAAGAACTCAAGTCTAATTTATTGAGGAATTACAAGACGAGTTTAAAGAAATCCCGAGACAAAGTCGTTAAAGTCAAAAGATTAAGAAGACAAGGACTTAATCATGCAATTAAGAAAAGAAGAAAGAGGGGAAGAAGCTTCCTAAGCACCTCCCTAATCTCCACTATAAATAGATTATTAGTGTTTTCATTTCATTTTGTTGGCTAAGTGTGACAATTAGTCTTCCACCATTTAATTACTTGTTCTTTAATTACATGTCAATTAAATACTTGTCATGCACCTTTAATTCATTTAAATTCCGAGTAAGTGTTCTTCATTTTGTTGCTTTAATCTTTATTTACTTTTGATCAAGTTTCTTTTATCATTCTCCTTCTACTTTTCTTCTTTTTGGTTCATTTCAAATTCGGATTAAGCAAGTTTTTTGCTTAATCTCTTTGCTTATTTTACTAAAAAGTTTATCTTTTTACTTTTATCTAAGTTTTTGTATGAGATAAGCTATAAGTTTGACAATCTTATTGGCTTGTTTCATACTTAGCTTATTTGATTTTCTTAGTTTTCTAAAACGTTCTTCTTTCTAAAAGTTTGCTTATTGAGTTACTTATTTCGTGTTTTGGAAAAGTCTTTAAATTTGTTGCTTATTGTCTCGTCTTATTATAGTTTTTGGTTTAGTTTTTGAAATTTGCTTATTGCTAAAGTGCTTATTTAGTTTTGCTTATTTCCTCTTTGGATTCCATTCCCATCTTAGAAGGGTTTTTCCCTTGGTACGATCCAATTGGATTCGATCGCATAGACTGCGATCTTTTGTTCTTCCCTGGTACGATCCACGCCCACGATCACTCATTGCGATCTGGGGTGCGATCGGGTCTCTCCTCCTTGCTACGATCGCATTGAGTGCGATCTGATTTGTTACGATCAGGCTACGATCCTGACCACGATCCACTTGTTGCGATCGTGGTTGCGATCGGGAGTACGATCACCACTACCCATCGTACTGATGAGTACGATCCGATCCCTTTGTTTCCATCGCATTGAGTGCGATCGGGGGATACGATCACCAAGTGCGATCTAGGCTGCGATCAAGCTGCGATCCAGGGTACGATCCAACCAAATTAGTTGGTTGCGATCGTAGTGTGATCGGACTCGTTTTCTTGTTTTGTTTTTGTTTTATTTTAGATTTTGCTTTCTCGTTTTTTTTACTTGATTTATTTATTAAAAAGTTTACATTTTTATTACGCTGTCAAATTTAACTTTCGTCACGCTTTTATTTTAAGTCATTTAAATAATTTAGCTTTAAATAGTTTTAACTTTGCACCATTTACGTTTAAATTAGATCTAGATTTATTTTACAACCATTTACTTTAAAGTTTTGCACTTTTAATATACTACAACGACACAACTATTTGTTTCACCAAAGAACGACTGAGTCACATAGTTAACCAGGATCAATTCGATTAGACCACCACAACAAACTTTAATTTTTACATGGGCAAAACTCATGTATCAAATGGCGCCGCTGCCGGCTCTTTTCGTAAAGATTAACGGTTTTCTGTGAGAGACGCGTTGCTTTTTGGGATCCGTTCATTCGTGAGCGTTATTTTCTTGCTCAAAAATTTCAAAAACCCATAAAAATTAAAAAATTGTAAAAAATCCATAAAAACTAAATATTTTTCAAAAATCCAAAAAGATTTTTTTTTTATTATGTATATATATTCTCTTTGTGTTTGGTATTGTTTTCTTTTGCCTTTGTAGGTGTATGTGTACTAGATCTTCTACTTATCAAGAGCCCGAGACTCCAGAAGATTTAGGTATGGCAGGTGTGAACAACACCAATTATCCACCGCACCTCAACAATAACAACAACAATGTTCTTCCACAGCCCGATCTTCGGACAATGGAGGAGCTTTGTCAACCTACCATGTTTGGACGAGGAGGACCGATTGCGCCGATGCAAATCACGGCTCCGGAGTTTTCGTTGAAGCACCACATGATTCAGCAAGTGCAAACAAATCCTTTTCGAGGAATGCCTGATGATGATGACAACAAACACCTCGACAAATTCATTACAATCACTCAAAGCATGAAGTTGCCCGGTGCCACAATGGATGTTCTACGCTTTCAACTCTTTCCACATACTTTATCACACCACGCCGAGAAATGGTTTGATCGTCTCCCGAAGAATTCCATTCATACTTGGGATGACATGACTCAACGCTTTTTGTCGCGCTACTTTCCACCATCCATGGTCACGAGCCTTCGCAATCAAATCAGCGGTTTCATGCAAGAACCCGATGAATCTCTCTTTGATGCTTGGGAAAGATATAATGTCTTGATCGATCGTTGTCCAAACCACAACATGCTTCCAGTCACATTGATTGATACTTTCTACAACGGTTTAACTTTTCGAGATCGTGATACGATTAATGCAGCCGCCGGTGGCACATTTATGAAAAGGAGAGCCGAGGAGTGTAGAGAGCTTATTGAAAACATGACTACTCATCACAAAAACTGGGATTTCTCCGATTCTTCAAGGAACAACCCGAGAGTCAATGTTTCTTCTACTTCAGCAAAACCCGACATGACCGAATTCACCCGCATGATGGCCGAAATGAACAAAAATATCTTGCTTCTCGCTACAAACCAACAACAAGATAAAGCGGTTGCTAATCATTATGAGACATGCGGCGGTACTCACTCATACACTGATTGTCCTTCTACTCAAGGAAATCCGGAAAACGTATATGCGGCTTATGGTAATTATTCACCGGAAAATTACCAAGCCCGACCTCAAGGGGATAGTGTTAGCCCTATATTTTATATAGTCGAACAAGAATGTAATAGGTCATCTTAGTCATTAGTGGTCTTGTATTGTAATAGGTTAGTCGGGTTAACCGGGCTTGGACTTTAACCTAATATTGTCTAAGTTAGGGGCGTAAGCCCAAGCAAAGCCAAGCCCGACCCAAGGAAACAAAGCCCACGGCCCAAAAGGCCAAGGGTATATAAACCCTCTTCTATGTGTGGAAGAGGGTGTTGGTTACCATTTTATTTCTCTCTCTAAAAGTGTTTAACCTTCCAAATTCTCTCTTGTTTCTCTCTCTACTTTCTTCTCTTTCTCTCTCTAAATATCTCTTCTAAATCTTGTGTTATGGATTGAATGGGAACAACATTTGGTATCAAGAGCCTATAGTGGATAGGTGATTGAAGATTCGTGTGGTGTGTTCTTGATTTTTCGTGGTCATTTTGATCTATATATCACGTCTAAAAAATTTTTCTTGTGTTTTTTATGGTTTTTTCTTGATACAAATCTTCTACATAGTTGTGGTAGAGATTTGGTATAGTTACTTTGGCTAAAAAAACAAAAATTTTGGGTGTTTTGATCATTTTTTGGCTTAAAATCATGAATTGGTTGAGTTTTGTCCGAGAAAAGTGGGAATTTTCCGATCAGGTCATCGGAAAAGGGTTTATAGGACATTCCGATCAGTATAATCAGAATAGGGTTTAGGGATTCCGATTTTGGGTACATTCCGATCAGTCATTCCGATCGGACATTCCAATTTGGTCATTCCGATTGGACATTCCGACTGGACATTCCGACTGGACATTCCGATTTGGTCATTCCGATTGGTCATTCCGATTGATCATTCCGATTTGGTCATTCCGATTGGACATTCCGATAGGGTTTATTCCGACAAGGGTATTCCGATCAAGGACATTCCGACAAGGTTATTCCGATGGACATTCCGATGGATATTTTTTTTGAGTAATTTTTAGACTTAGCCACTATCTAGACTAGGTTCGGAACATCGTTTCCAAAAAAAAAAAAAAAATTTGGCGGGAAAACCATAGAAAAATTTATTTTTTCTTAGACCATTTTTAGGCCATTTAAACTTCAATTTCAAATTTTGGCGATGCGAAAAAATTTTCGATGAAAAATTCAAATTTTCGGACCAAAATTCAAATTTTTAGGCCAAATTTCAAAATTTTTAGGTTTTATTTTTCGTTAAAATTTTCACTTTTCAAATTTTTTCCTTACTAGTTTTTGCCTATTTCTAACCCGATTTCAAAATTTGGTGATTCAAAATTTTTTCGGCTTACCGTTTTGTCGGACTGAGGAATTTATTGTCGGACTAAGAAAAAATTGGAATTTTCGGAATTTCAACCACAATCAAATCACAACACATCCACTAAGATCCGTAATCCATACACATCATATCTTCTTCGAGACATCCGTTCATGGACATCTTCGTGGATTCAACAACAACAACGTCCATGGCTGAGATGAATAAAGAGAAGATGCAGAATCCAAAGGTTCAAACAAACATTGAGACTCCAATCAGTAAACCTACTAACAAGGATTCTACAACCAAAACCGTTCATGCAATCAAATACAAGTTGTCGAAAGCAAAAGAAAGATGCATGGAACACTTTAAGTTGCTTCTGTCACACCTTCAGATTCTTTCTAGAGAAGACCTAACAGGTACTCGTATTGAAATTGGATTCAAACGTGTATTCGTTCTACTATTTGGTCAAGATGTTGTGACATTCATCAAAACGATGCTATTTAATATGGACCATCTTCAACTTGAACTTAACAAAGATGATCTTCACGAGACTCTATCAATGGACATCCTTTTATCTCTCAACCTTCAGTTCTAGCAATTCATTGACTCAAGTGGCTTATCCAAAAACGATCGAGATTTCACAAGCACATACTTTACCAAATATACTCTCGTAGATCTTCAAGCATTCAAAGAGACACTTCTTCAACACATGAGTAATATAAAGAAGTCAGTTGCTGAAAGAACACGTCATCAAAGGCAATTGGAAAGAAGGGTGAATCAAAGACTGATGCAGATGAAAGAGAGCACTGTCGATATAGATCAAGCATTGGATGCTTCTTCGGTTGATACAGAAAGCAGCAGGTCAGAATCAGAAACTCATCATACCAGCACAAGCTCAGGGAAAGATACATAAGTCGTTGTTACAGCTATCAGCCCCACATGTGACAATGAGCCAATGGCTGAGGTACCATTAAATACTGATTCTAAGACTCACGAGCTCGAAACTCTCTTAGCTCAAAATACAAAAGATTTTGAGGATGCCAAACTCGAATTTTCAAAGAAAAATGACAAATTTGAAGTTTATTTTGAAAAACTTGAAAAAGCAAATGTTGTTCTTGAACAAAAATTGGATCGTAAGATTAAAGATTTCAACGCGGAAAAAGAACATTTTTTGAAACAAATAAATTTGTTAGAATCAAAGTTGGCTTCTCAAAATCCAAGTCCTCCGCCTGCTTCATTAAGTGAAATATCTGTACAACCTATCGACACTGTAGAAAGTAATGACGCGAATGCTGATAACGACATATTTGATAATATGAACATTAAGTTAGAACAACGTGTCGCTCAATTGCTTCTACAAAATGAGAAATTAAAAGCTCAGATTCAGGAAAAGGTTTTTGCACTAACTACAGTAAAGAATGAATTAAGGAAGTTAAAAGGAAATAGTGTGGATACTAACTTTTCCAAACAGTCTGACTTGGGGAAACCTCTCTCTCAACCAATCAGACCACGTTCAGTTGCTAGACAACCGAATGCGTTTAAGTCTGAACGACCTAAAACGTCGAACCCGAGGTTTGCCTCCCAAGCTGACACACATAGCAATTTGCCAAAACCAGTCACTCCACAAACTAGACCCTCCTTAAGCCAGACTGCATCTGCTAAACCCGATCACATGAATGCTTCAAGCAACTCTAGATCTAGCTCCAAGAACATGCCAAGGCGTAGTTCAAATGACGCGGGTCACAAAAGCTATCTAGAGGATGCTAAAAACAAGACACAAGCAAGAGATAGGACCAAACCACAACCTAGGAGCGTGAATCACACATCTAGGAATTCTAGACCCTTCTATGATGTGCACAATTCTGCAAACCCTAGGAACTCTAGAGCCTTCTCAGATGCTAAGCACTATGTTTGCACGAAATGTAACAAATGCGTGTTTAATGCCATTCATGATGATTGTATCACTAAAGTCCTGAACAAGGTGAACCAAAAAGCTAGACCACCTCAGAGACGAAACCCTAAAGGAAATAGGTTTTCTCCAACTAAGTCTTCCGCTGTGCATGAGAAAACTATGTCTCCTCAACCTTGTCTTAGGTGGATACCAACGGGTAGAACCTTCAAAACAATAGGTCTTAGGTGGGTTCCTACTGGAAAGATATTTCCCTCTAGCTCGACAAAGGTTCAAGGTGAACCCCCATATGGTTCTCATCAAGATATCGCTAACCCACATGTAAGCATACAAACTACTGATGTAAGTGCAGATAATAAAGTAAAGTTTCAACAAGAACACAACGGTTTTCCATATACATACCGTTCAACAAAAGACACTCTCAGAGTTTGGTTGCTGAAGAAGCAGAGAAGCAAGCATCTCAGGGGTTTCACAATTAAGCTTCCATAATGACTTACAGTCACACATCAGACTGTAACTCGAACGTCAAAGAAAGGGAACTCTATCTCTTCAACGATAAGTTACCCTCGAAACGAGAAATTCATATTTCTCGGTCACGAGCTTCTCTTAAAACTATTCAAAAGTTTTAAGCTCGTGTAAAAGGCTTATAGTCAAATTACAGATTGTAACCCGGGCTCATATAACAGGAAAGTTCATCCCGAGTATGACTTATCCTCAAAACGAGAAATTCGATTTTTCTCGGACACGAGC
Source organism: Glebionis coronaria (assembly GCA_025667525.1). Lineage (NCBI taxonomy): Eukaryota > Viridiplantae > Streptophyta > Magnoliopsida > Asterales > Asteraceae > Glebionis > Glebionis coronaria. The sequence continues at coordinate 169,285,055 of CM046882.1, read as the reverse complement.
TTACATTAAAACTATTCAAAAGTTTTAAGCTCGTGTAAATGACTTCTAAGCGCATCACAGATTAGGACTCGAACCTTAACTAAGGAAAGTTTATCTCGGACGATAACTTATCCTTCTCAACGAGAAATTCATATTTCTCGGTCATGAGCTTCTCATAAAAACATTCAAAGTTTTTGAGTTCATGAAAAACGATTTCTAAGTAAATGTCAACTTAGAACTCGAACTTCAACTTAAGGAAAGTTTATCACGGATGATAACTTATCCTTCACAACGGGAAATTTATTTTTCTCGGTCATGAGCTAGTCACAAAACAATCAAAGTTTTGAGCTCATGAAAAACGGACCCGAACGGGGAGTGTACGTTTCAGTGCGCTTTCCCTAAGCAATAGAAGAGAAGTCTTCTATCCTGATTATTTTAAAACCGTTGAACACAATTTTTCAAGAATTTCTCAAAAGGTTTTTCTAAATCTTTCAAAATTGTGTGTTCAACACTCCCTCCCTCATAATAGGTTTTTATATCTAAAAATGTCATATGTTATTTTGATCAATTTTTGAGGGGGAGCGTTTTAAAATCAAGCCTTCAATGTTGTTGGGTACATCTCCAAAATTGTCATATTTTATGTATCCAACACATTCCGAAAATGATATGAAATTGTCAAATGTAATATATTATATCGGAAAAGGCATCTCAACTCCGTACCTCAACATATTTTGTGGTGTCGTTTTTCTAAAATATTGTCAAATTTCGTCTCAAGACACACATATATTGTTGAGGGGAGCGACCCGACTGAAAATTTTCCATGATTCATGCGTGCACACATGTTTCTCTCCCGTCGATTTTTCGAAAAATGTCATATTTTAATCAATTGGTATCTCTAATATTATATTTTTATATTAGAGATAGGGGGAGAAAATGTGATTAAAATGTAATATATCGCAACATGTGATCTTAAAGACTCAAGTGCAACTCTTTCCTTCACATGCCAAACTATTTCGTATATCGATGCATGTGTGTAGGGGGAGCTTTTCGAAAAGATAAAACTTTCAAAGTGTTAGAAGTTTTGATTTTTATCAAGCACTTTGAATGGTTTCAATGGTTTTTATGGTTACGATCTTTACCCAAAACAACCTACTATCCACGACGGAATGATGGAGTCAAAAGGTGGTTTAGGATAGGAAACAAAGTCCTATGATCCAACCAGAACCGGAGGGATCTACCCAAGGACACTCCATAGCTAGAAATAGTTGTCCTTAGGAAAGATGGAGTGAAATGAAGCTGAATGCGGACCAATTACTTAAGTTAGAACTAGAACAATCACAACAAGGTGCTAATGATGATGTATTGGTAAGCATTGAAGGAGTTGAATATTCTGTGCAACTTAGGTAGAAACCGGGTTAACACATCTTTTGAAGACAAGTGTCATGGACCCAGTGATGCGACGCACAACCCTTCCCCAGCCATTCGAGTTTTTCTCAAAAGAAACTTGTCTCATTGTCACGGAGATCAACACGTATCTATTGACTTTCTCACTCTGAGTCAGTTAATATTGAAAAGGTGGCAGTATGCTCCAGCCTCCGATTACCAAAATGCACTTATTGAGTCTAGAGCCAAACGAGACCAATTTATCATCTCATTAGGACACAATCGAGTCCTACGCATTATCCTTGTGATATTGCCAGAACATCTGAGTGATACGATTCACAATGAAGATGGAAATCCTGCTTGAGCCAACATCAAACAAGCTCATGGTAGGTAACTTGTGCGATTCTACACGAATCAAACTTGTGAGAACTGGAAAGCAACTAAGTTTGGATTCTTAATTGATTCAAACTTGATTCCAGGTTTCTTCGCAAAATCCATGTGATCTTGCCAGAACATTCAGAGTGACACTCATTAGTGTTCACAGTGACGAATGGAAATCCTTCCAGTGTCAACATCAAACAGCACTGCGGTAGGTAACTCGCAAGATTCTCTATGAATCAAGCTTGTGACAAACTGGAAAGCAACAATGGTGCGATTCTTTTAGAATCAAACTTGTTCTAGGAAATCTGAATTGACGACTCTAATCAGACGGATAATTTATCCTTATGATTCACTCTTTACGTTCGCAGTCTGCTTTGAGACGGTCGAGTAAAGAGAACTGGCTACTACCGCCGGGAAATCCTGTCAAGGAGGTTCTTAATCGAATCTACTTGATCACATGTACGGTATTTAATACCGTTTAACGGTCTTCACCGACCGGAGGTAAAACGCTACCGAGTTAGGATGAAATGTTCAAAGCCATTTTACCCGTGTCTATATATGTTGCTGCATATCAAGAAGGTGGCGTAGCTGTGATACCGATGTCGATTCAGAAGTCACAAGAGCACAAGATGGCGATAATCAAGATACCTAAGAATGTAAGAATGTAATAGGTCATCTTAGTCACAAGGAGTACAGATGAAGATCTCAAGCACTCAAAGTCAAATGACATAGGCTCAAGATAAAGATCACGAAAGCATGAAGGAACAAAGCTGTTACAAACAAGATCAAGACCAAGATACAAGACCAAAGCAGGAAGATATCCTCTACAAGAATGTATTCACTCAATCATCTTATGCTTTTTAAGCTTTTTAAGATGACCGATACATTGGGGGAGATTGTTAGCCCTATATTTTATATAGTCGAACAAGAATGTAATAGGTCATCTTAGTCATTAGTGGTCTTGTATTGTAATAGGTTAGTCGGGTTAACCGGGCTTGGACTTTAAGCTAATATTGTCTAAGTTAGGGGCATAAGCCCAAGTAAAGCCAAGCCAGGCCCAAGGAAACAAAGCCCACGGCCCAAAAGGCCAAGGGTATATAAACCCTCTTCTATGTGTGGAAGAGGGTGTTGGTTACCATTTTATTTCTCTCTCTAAAAGTGTTTAACCTTCCAAATTCTCTCTTGTTTCTCTCTCTACTTTCTTCTCTTTCTCTCTCTAAATATCTCTTGTAAATCTTATGTTGGGGATTGAATGGGAACAACAGATAGAAATTTGCTAAGTTATCGATCAAACAACTACCTTTCACCTGGTTTTTCTCCTCAAAACCAAAACCCCAACAACAACTACAATAGAAGCAACCAAATCCCACCTAGAGCTTCTAACCCTTATCACCCACCCGCTCAACAAGCCCCACCCATCAATCAAGATGTTGAATCCTTAATGAGAACCCAAGGAGAGCAAATCAAGAATCTGCAGAGCCAAATAATCAATTTGAAAGGAGATATCACCAAGCAAGGGAATGACATTAGATCTGAGCTTCGAGATAATATACAATCCTCCTTCAGCAATCAAACGAATGATTTGAAGAATATGCTGGTAGTTTCTTGCCCACCACTCAACCCTCTACTTCGAGTTCTCTACCTGTAACACCCCATTTTGGAAATGGAAATATCACAGTAATTATGGCGTGTCATCAAAGCATACAAGGTAAAATGTCTAAACATTACTTGACCATATAAAGGAAAATACCGGAATCAAACATCGGTAGTCCAAAAGTAAAGCTCATCACACACAAACATAGTATAGTAAGGAATAAGGACGAAACAATGTCCAAAGCATAAGTATCATAAAGAAAAGAAAGGCATAATGTAAAGAAGACTAGACAGCTTCCAGTCCATATGCACGTACTCTTAGTGTCTACGAGCATCCCTGAGTACTTGCCATTTTGGGAACATAGAAAAGGAAAACGGCTGAGCAATACGCTCAGTGCATGGATGTACAATAAAGCATGAATAGGATAAGCATATAACATAATAACAGCGGAAGAAACTAAGTCCCGAGTAACCTGGTTAAGTCTTAGTAAAACTGGTTTTATAGTTTGAAAGTCTTATGTTTATCTTATAAAAACTGTTTATCATATTTTACCATTAGCCAATATAGGTCATGAATATCCACCGTGCATGAATAATTGGAGGGGTGACCTCATCATGCAAATTAGAGGGGCTGCCTCTAATTTAATATACTGGTTAATGGGTAGGAGGGATCAGCTCCTTGTGAAGGATGCAAGGCACACACGACATTCACCATGTAATACTGAATAAAACGTGTAACTAGGATGCACCCATACGCCCCACATGATAAATATAAATAAATGGCCAAAAGCTGAAGGGATGCCACGATCAATCACTCCGCCGTGGTGAAGTCATAACACCAGTGCCTCTAATGTTATGGTTATGGTACCTCCATAACTAGGTGAAACTGGTCATGCATGTATATGGCTATAGGTAACCATATTTAAACATAAGCAATCAAACTCATACTTATACTACGGGAAAACAGTTGGCTGCATACGGGGAAATCCTAATAAGGAAAGAATGTCCTTACTGAAAGGACGGGAATCCGTACCTTATGTCTAGTGAACGAGAATGATGAACTGCGAGAATCCTATTTTCGAAACACTAGTGCTACATAAATACGTACATGAAATAAGTATCTGCTTACTAAATACATAGCTGGTTTTACGTCATGTCTTAGCTTATTGTATGTGTTCTTACTATGTTCTACTGTTTAAAGCCTTAATCTGTGTTAAACCTTATATTCTGTTCATTCTGATTAAGTATTTCTGATATTTCATGTGTTATTATACTTACTGTATAATCATAAGTAACTTTCCAAAAATAGCAGGTTTCCTAAAATAGAAAGTTTCCAAAAATAGAAAGTTACCAAAAATAGAAAGTTTCCAAAAATAGAAAGTTTCCAAAAATAAAAAGTTACCAAAAATAGAAAGTTTCCAAAAATAGAAAGTTTCCAAAAATATAAAGTTTTCAAAAATAGAAAGTTTCCAAAAATAGATTTACTGCTTAAAATAGATAAGTTTCTAAAAATAGAAAGTTTCCATAAATAGATTAGCTGTCTTAATTAAATAAGTTTCCATAAATAGATTAGCTGCCTTAAATAAATAAGTTTCTAAAAATAGCTGGTTTCCATAATTAAAATAGCTGCCTTATTTAATTAAGTTTCTAAAAATAGAAAGTTTCCATAATTAGAAATAAGCTGTTTAAATAAGCTAAGTAAATAAGCCTAAGTATTTTCATGATTATTTTCTAAGTCATATGATATATTGTATAGTTTAATAATTATTTCATGTAATTTAATTAAACTATAGGTTATAATATTTAATTAAACTATGACATGTTTTTAATCAAATATAATAAATACTTAGGTTAAAATATGTGTTATTAAATATTAATAATATAACCTAAGTCATGTTAATTAATTAATTATCTCCATGGTTTTTAAATTAATTAATTAATTATAAGTCTTAATAATATAAATACTTAGGTTAAAATAATTTCATGCTTATTAATAATTATAAAACCTAAGTCATGTTATTAAATTAATTACATCTTTATTAATTTAATTCTTAACATAAGTTCATAACATAAAAAAACTAACATAACCACGATCCGGATCTAAGCTTAAAAACATGAACCGGACATGAATCGACACCGTACCCCGACCCAAATCGGGGTACCCCCTTGCTGCCGTGGGACCCACACGCACCAACCAAGACCAAAGGTCTTGGTGGCGGTCGGCTAAAACAAACCGAAACCCCCCTTGGGGTCGGTTGCATCCTGCGGCCCAAAAACAAACACCCCTTAATCGACCCTCTGATTTATTTAATGATCAAAACATGTTAGATCTATGTTTAATTAATGTGTTTTTATAAAAACATCACGTGTTCATAATTAAAAAGATTCATTAAAAGAAAAGGTTTAAAAAGGTTTTACCGTATTCGTGGATCAAGAGGGTGAAGAACAAACACGAACAAACAATAAAACTTCAAGATCCAAGATCAATGGATCACCTTGTATGGTGATCTATAGGTGGCGGCACAAAGAGGAGGAAGAAGAGAGATTTTAGGTTTTTCTTGAAATCTTCTGTAAAAGTGATTTTGAGTAGTAAAAATCTATTTAACCCCCTATTAGTAAAATTGGTAATAAGCTTGGCCCATTACCCTTGTTTGGCCGTGGGTAGGGACCCCTCCCATGGGGTTCTCGTACCTCATTTCGTGTCTTGTTATTTAGTACTCGTTTATGTTTAATTATGTTCGTGTTTTAAATGTTCTCGTTACGTAAATACCATACTCTAATATATTAAATTACGCTCGTATTAAATATATATACGTAATTAATAATAGTTCGTGTTTTAATTACGTTCGTGATTTCGTGATCGTATGTTCGTGATTAATTATCGCTAAATAATTATTACGTGATCGTGCATATAAAATACTTATCGTGTTCTAACACGTACGTAATACGTAAACCCCTAACACGTAATCGTAATCATGCTATATTAGGAAAGTTTTTAACTAGTACGTACGATCCTAAGGGTACTATGCATGGTAAAAGCATGCGGGTTTTACAACTCTTCCCCCCCTAAAAAGAATAATTCGTCCCCGAATTATAGATAAAGTAAACTGGAAAAGAAGAACATACCCGAATTCAAAATATGAAATGAGGGTAAGAAGTCCGGATAGACTCCTCCGTTTCCCAAGTGGCTTCCCGCTCGATATGATCCCTCCATAGAATTTTGACGAATGAAATCGTCTTCTTTCTCATGACTCGTTCTTGCCTGTCAAGAACTCGTTCGGGTTCTTCTATAAAAGTGAGATCTTCACGTATCTGTTCTAGTGGATACTGAACCATGTGAAGGGGATGATATCGGTACCCTCTGAGTAAGGACACATGAAACATATTGTGCACATGCGAAAGCTGCGGAGGTAACGCCAATTGGTAAGATACTTCACCGACTCGTTTAATGATATCAAACGGTCCGATGAAACGAGGACTGAGCTTCCCTTTAATCCCGAAGCGTCTAACACCACGTGCCGGTGAAACCTTAAGGAAGACGTGATCTCCTATATTAAAGTGTAAATCCCTACGATGCGTGTCGGCGTAACTCTTTTGACGTGACCGTGCCTCCTGAATTTTCTGCCTAGCTACTGCGATCTTCTCATTTGTCATTTCTATGATTTCTGGTCCTTCGAGTGTTCGCTCGCCAACCTGATCCCAGCAGATTGGGGCGCGACACTTTCTGCCATACAACATCTAAAATGGAGCACACTTGATACTTGCGTGCCAGCTGTTGTTGTACGCAAACTCCACCAAACAGATGTATTCGTCCCAATCACCCGTCCATTCCAGCGCACATGACCTCAACATATCCTCCAATGTCTGAATGGTTTGCTCCGACTGTCCGTCCGTTTGAGGATGAAAAGCCGTGCTAAGCTTAAGTTGTGTACCCCAAGCTTTCTGCAGACTTTTCCAAAAGCGCAAAGTGAATCGAGGATCTCTGTCTGAGACGATGCTGGATGGTGCACCGTGGAGTCTCATGATCTCTCGTCTATACGTATCTGCGAGTTTACTTACCGGATCTTCCTTGCGGATCGGTAAGAAATGAGCTGATTTGGTAAGTCGATCAACGATAACCCAAATTGCATCGTGCTTCCTTTTGGTAGGCGGAAGACCAGTAACAAAATCCATGGTGATTTTGTCCCACTTCCACTCTTGAATATCTAACGGTTGAAGGAGACCACCAGATCGCTGATGCTCGATCTTAACCTGCTGGCAGGTAAGACATTTGGAGACGTAAGTGGCCACATCCTGTTTCATACCACTCCACCAAAAGTACTGCTTGATGTCATGGTACATTTTAGTTGAACCAGGATGTATCGAGGATGGGGAGCTATGAGCTTCTGCTAGCAAAGCTTCCCGGAGTTCTTGGTCGTCAGGAACACAAAGTCTAGTGCCCTGCCATACGATACCGTCTGCATCTACTCTGAATTCTGTCTGCTTCTCCAAATTCTGAACTATCGCCCATAATTCTCTGTCATCCTTCTGAGCTTCCTTGATCTTAGATAGTAACTCGGGTTCTACTCTAAGATTAGCCCAGTAACCGTGTTGTCCACGTACCATGATCTCGATGTCTAGTCTCTCCAAGTCTCTTATGATTTCCTCTTCGATTCTAATGCTGTTGATCATTCCGGACTTCCTCCTAAGGGCATCTGCTACTACATTTGCCTTTCCGGGATGATACTGTAGATTAATGTCATAATCCTTCAACAGCTCTAACCATCTCCTCTGCCTCATGTTTAATTCACGCTGAGTGAAGATATACTTCAAGCTCTTGTGGTCCGTGAAAATGTCACATGATTCTCCATATAAGTAGTGTCTCTATATCTTCAATGCAAACACGACTGCAGCAAGTTCCATATCATACGTGGGGTAATTCTCTTCATAAGGCTTAAGCTGCCGTGAAGCGTACGCGATCACTTTCCCATGTTGCATGAGAACACAGCCAAGTCCCTTCCCCGATGCATCGCTGTAGATTTGAAATCCACCCGTACCAGATGGTAGAGTAAGAATAGGTGCAGATAATAGCTTCTGCTTCAGGTCTTCAAAGCTCTTCTCTCGATCTTCAGTCCAGACGAATTTCTCCCCTTTCCGCATCAGTTTGGTCAATGGTAGTGCTAGGCGGGAAAAGTTCTCCACGAACCTACGGTAATAGCCAGCTAAGCCTAAGAAACTGCAGACTTCCGTCGCTGATGTCGGCCTTGGCCACTTAGTGATGGCCTCAACCTTCGCTGGATCCATAGTGATTCCTTCTGCTGATACAATGTGACCTAAGAATGACACATTGTCTAACCAGAACTCACACTTGGAGAATTTAGCATACAGCTGCTTCTGGCGAAGAATCTGTAGTACTGTACGAAGATGGTCTTTGTGTTCCTCCTTGGACTTTGAGAAAATAAAGATGTTGATACAGTGATTTTGTATGGGGTTCAGATAATTCTCGGAATCCTCTCGAATTGATCTCAGCTCTAAGTGGAATGATTGTTCTTGGTGACAAAAAGGAGTTTGGTTTTCTATACTATTAAAAAAGGAAATGAATAAAGTAAATAAATACTTAAACTTAAAACAATTAAAAATTAAGACTTGAATTAAAAATTTAAATCAAACAGTAAATGAAAAATACCCTAACAGAAATTACCCTATTCGGAAAACAAGCACTATGCGGAAAACATCCTTCTATTCGGAATAAAATGCAACTCGGAATAAAATCACTTATACGGAAAATAAAGTTCAATTCGGAAAAAGGAGATCTATGCGGAAAAACATCTTATGCGGAAAAATTGCCTACTCGGAAAAACAAGTCTATTCGGAAAAATGGCCCTATTCGGAAAAACAAGGCCTATGCGGAAAAATAGCTATTCGGAATAATCGAGTCTATGCGGAAAAATAAGTCTATTCGGAATATATAAAATTTTCCGAGTAAGGAAATGAAAATCTTGCTATGCGGAATAAATTATTCCGAGTAAAGGAAATGGAAATGGCCCTATTTGGAATATCCAAAATTCCGAATAAGGGAGATATAAAATCAGCTAATCGGAAAGTTCTTGGAAATGAAGAACAGTAGCAGACGCTAAAACTGGGGTCACGAAATTTAATCCAAATCGACTTAAATACTCAAAAAGGTTTTACCAAACTAACCAATAATCATTTAAATACCATAAGTAACAAATCCCAACAATAAAACTACTAAATCAACAACTTTTTAAGATCAAACTTGAATCAAATAAAAAACTTAAGAACTTGCAATAGAAGATGATGAAGAACAAGATGAATAGAAAGATTGGATTGAAAGATTAATGTAAAAGTAAACAAGAGTAAGGATTGAAACTTACAAGATTGAAGGAAAAATTAAAAATCACCAAACACCCTAATGGTGTTGGTGATGGAACGAACATAAGAAACTGGGAAAAGAAAAATGAAAGCTAACTCCCTAAAATGTGAAGGGAGAAACTATATATAGTCCTAGTGGTTGGTTAGTGAGTGGGCATTCTCCCTTTCCTCTTGTCTTCTCGTCTTTTCAGAAAAGTTGACGTTTTCGATTCTGATTCGGGATTTGTCGTCGATTAAATTCAACTCGTCTTTTAATTTCTTCGTTAAATAGACTTGAGTTTCTTCGACATATGTAAATCTTCCATCTTTGGTCCTTTTCTTCGATAAATCTTCGAATAGGCCCATTGACTTCAAATCTTTTGCATCTCTTGGACAATAGACTTCGTCTTTAGTCTTTTTCCTTGATAAAACCCGTGCAATCCCATGTTTTCTTTAATATTCATCCGGTTGGCTCTGAAAACACAATAAACACAAAAACCACGCATAATTCCAAACAAATGATATTAAATACGTGTTTTGGTCTCGTTTTAGCCCGAATTAAGTGGTAAAAGGATGGGTGTTTACGCACCTATCAAATCCCCTACACTTAACCATTGCCATGCCCTCATGCAATGCTTAGCGATAAAGCAATTTTACACTTTTCTCATAATCAATCAACCTTGGCCTTATTCGAATACTAATAAACAAAAATTAAAACTTTAAAGGAAACAAAAGGATAGAAAATCATTTTCACTTGAAAATAGCTACATGGAAATAACTTGTAAAGAGATCAAGGACTTGCATTAGGGCTTTGGTGCTGCGAAGATTTATCACCCTCAAGTTTCACGTTCCCCAAACTAAGCTTAAAAACGAGATCATTGTTATTATAAGTTAGTAAATCAAACACTCACACACATGGCTTAATTAAATGCTTAAACCCCCTTATTCCTAGGTGTATCTCTTATATTTTATTTTTGTCTTAGAATGATCATGAAGATGCATTTTTGGACTTATTTCGATAGTTTATTTAGGCTGAAAGCAAAGTAGGACATTTGATCAATAGTTAGCTAGAGGACAAAATCTCTTAAAACTGCTTCTCGGGATATCAAAAAGTTCATATCGTGGCATAACTTGGTTCACGATTTGAGACCTTTCTCGGGCCGATATTTGGCATGTACTTCATACTTCATAGCTTCAGAGACGTTCTTGAGATAATGGTCTTCTCATCATAATAGAATTTCTTCACTTTGGAGACTTTTGAGGGGTACTCCAACTTTGATGACCACGACTTCATGATTATTTCTTCAATCTCTATTTGGGATTTTGAGATACAACGATCCGCCTCCTTTTTGGACTTGGATCTATTTATCCTCATACCTTGTTAGGGTCTTTTCGGATAGACTTCTCCATGATCTTTATGGGAGTTGATTGCTTTTCCTCGTGAGTCTTGATCCTTCATATTGATTTTGGGAATAATGCTTTTCACATCACTTTGGATCTTCAGCAATAAAATTGAATCCTCATGCCTTGTTAGGGCCTTTTCGGACTCGCCAATCTTCGCGCCCCGCTTCATAAGTTATGCCTTGTCTATGAACTCTTATCATTACCGAGCAACTTTTAAACGATCTTGGGCTAGAAGCTATGTAACTTTTCAAATCGTACGACCTTACTTATTGAAGATAAATTATTAGCAAGTGATGGGAGAATAGGCAAATAATTACACCAAGTGAGCTTGTGCAAGAATACCGACTTATAATTGACTCTATCATTTCTCGTCCTCCACAATTTAAAATCTCAAGTAATGAGACTCGTGGATACTTAGCCTAATAAATCAATTAAGGTCTACATGGTTAAGGATACTAGCTAGAATAAACTTGGATAAGTCTATTCGGGTTGAGTCAAAATAAACGCAACGGGCCTAATATGTCAAAGATTTCAAAACTAGCTACACCACTTTATTAATATTTTTGACTTTATTGCGGGATATATACATATGAAAGTAACGAGGGAAAATTTAAAAATTACGACTAAATGGCCAAAGTTAATTAAAAATAGGATTTTCTGGTTAAATGAAGGCATTTTCATGGAAAAGTCCACTTAAAACTTCGATAGAAGTCCCCCTACACTTAAGATAAACATTGTCCTCAATGTTTAAGCATGTGGGAAAGTCTCCCCTACACTTATGACATTGTGCACGTTGGTTAACTCAAGTTAAGGAAGAAACGACTAAAGTTTCAAATGTGATTATGAAGAAAATTGAATCACGATAGTTGAGAGATAGAACCGGATTTCGGATAACACGGGAGCACGGTTCTTCAAAGATTCCAAGATTGCAGTTATCCCTGTAATCACATCACCACACAAATACAAACGACCAAAATAGGTTCTCCCCTACACTTAGGGGGTTAAAGGGATAGATACTCGGGCTGCCTCCCGAGGAGCGCTTGTTTTTGATAACCGAGTCACGAGCCTGACTCGACCGAAAATTAGTTCATGGGGAACGTGGTGAGGGATGGAATCACCTCCTGAGAGGTGTCCTCACCAAAGTACAACTTCACTCGTTGGCCATTCACCTTAAAATTCGGTCCATCAGGTTGAGCGAGCTCGAGAGTACCATATGGAAAAATTTGGGCAATGGTGAATGGGCCGGACCAACGAGATTTGAGCTTGCCCGAAAAGATTTTCAACCGAGAGTTAAAAAGTAAGACTTTGTCTCCAACATGGAACTCTCGGTTTTTGATCTTGGAGTCGTGAATGAGCTTAGTTCGTTCCTTATAGATCAAAGAATTTTCATAAGCCTCATTCCAAAGTTCATTGAGCTCATTGAGTTGAAGCTTCCTATGATCACCGGCTTTGATGATATCGAAGTTAGCCCACTTCAAGGCCCAGTAAGCCTTGTGCTCCAACTCAATGGGGAGGTGGCACGCTTTCCCGTACACAAGACGATAAGGCGTACAGCCGATCGGGGTCTTGTAAGCAGTACGGAAAGCCCACAAAGTATCATCAAGTTTATCAGCCCATGAGGCACGATGCTCTCCCACGGTTCTTTCCAGAATTCGCTTAAGTCCTCGGTTTGATATTTCAGCCTGGCCATTAGTTTGTGGGTGGTAGGCTGTGGAAAGACGATTATTTACACCGTACTTAGCCATGACTCTTGCCAATTGGTCATTGCAGAAATGAGTCCCACGATCACTAATAATGGCACGAGGCACACCAAATCTAGCGAATAAGGCTTTCAAAAAGTTACAAACCACCCTTGCGTCATTAGTAGGTAAAGCTTTGGCTTCAACCCACTTTGAGACGTAGTCAACGGCTACAAGGATGTATTTGTTTCCTTTAGATGAAGGGAATGGCCCCATAAAGTCGATACCCCAAACATCAAAGATTTCACAATCTTGAATGAAATTCTGAGGCATCTCGTCTTTATGTGTGATCTTACCTTGTTTCTGGCAAGCATCACATTTTTTAACCATGTCGTGAGCGTCACGATATATGGAGGGCCAATAAAATCCCGAGTCAAACACTTTTTTGGCGGTGTAGTTGGGACCAAAGTGACCACCGGTGGGTCCTTTGTGGCAAGCATCAAGGATTTCAGACGCTGCCGGTCCATCAACACATCGGCGGATAATCAGGTCGGCACATTGTTTGAATAGGTAAGGGTCGTCCCAAAAGTAAGTCTTAATGTCGGTGAAGAACTTTTTCTTTTGTTGGGACGTCAACCCTTCCTTAAGAATTCCACCCGCCAAGTAGTTTGCAAAGTCCGCAAACCACGGGGTTTCATTCGACTTCGATTTTATAGACATTAAGGTCTCCAAGGGAAAAGAATCATTGATTTCTTTGTTCGGATGATCCCCTTGGTAAGGATCCTTAAGTCTGCTAAGATGATCCGCGGCTAGGTTTTCTGCTCCTTTTTTATCGCGAATTTCGATTTTAAATTCCTGGAGCAGCAAAACCCAGCGAAGAAGTCTTGGTTTGGAATCTTGCTTTGTCAACAAGTACTTCAACGCGGAATGATCGGTATACACGATAGTGGTGGAAAGGACAAGATAGGGGCTAAATTTTTCAAAAGCATAGACAACAGCTAAAAGCTCTTTTTCGGTTGTCGTATAATGCAATTGTGCCCCCGTCATTGTCTTGCTAGCGTAATGATTTGGTTGGAAGTGTTTGTTCACTCTTTGTCCCAGAACCGCTCCAATAGCAAAATCACTAGCATCGCACATCAACTGAAAGGGCAGCTCCCAATTAGGGGTAACCAAGACGGGTGCCTTAGTTAGCTTATCCTTAAGCGAGTTGAAGGCTTCAAGACACTCTTTGGAGAAGATAAAAGGAGTATCTTTTTCCAAGAGGTGGGTCATCGGGCGAGCGATTTGAGAAAAATCTTTGATGAATCGACGGTAGAAGCCCGCATGACCCAAAAAACTTCTCACACCCTTCACGGTTGAAGGTGGAGGCAACTTAGCGATAACATCGACTTTAGCACGGTCTACTTCAAGACCGGCTTTGGAAATTTTATGTCCTAGCACGATGCCTTCTTTTACCATAAAATGGCATTTTTCCCAATTTAGAACAAGGCGAGTGTCTTCGCACCTCTTTAGCATACGTTCCAAATTGGCAAGGCAAGAAGAGAAGGAATCCCCGAAGACTGAGAAATCATCCATGAAGACTTCCATGGTTTGTTCAACCATGTCATGGAAGATCGCTAACATGCACCTTTGAAAAGTCCCGGGCGCATTACATAAGCCAAAAGGCATTCTTTTGTAAGCAAATGTGCCATAGGGACAAGTGAATGTCGTTTTCTCTTGATCTTGGGGATCGATGGGTATTTGGAAATAACCCGAGAAACCATCAAGAAAGCAGTAATATTCATTACCCGCTAATCGTTCAAGCATTTGGTCCATAAAAGGTAGAGGGAAATGATCCTTTCTCGTGGCATCATTGAGTTTGCGGTAGTCTATACAAACTCTCCACCCAGTAACGAGACGAGTGGGAATCAACTCGTTGTGTTCATTGGGAACAACGGTTATTCCGCCCTTCTTGGGCACACAATGGATTGGACTAACCCATGGTGAATCCGAAATAGGGTAAATCATACCCGCATCAAGAAGTTTGATAACCTCTGTTTTGATGACTTCATGTATCTTTGGATTCACCCTTCGTTGGCTTTGAATTGTGGGCTAAAAGTCGTCCTCCATGAGAATTTTGTGTGTGCAGAAGTGAGGATCAATTCCACGAATATCCGAAATCTTCCAAGCAATAGCGTTCTTATGAGCTTTCAGCACGGCAACGAGGCGAGTCTTCTCTTCATCTTTCAAATCCGTCGCAATAATGACGGGCGACTTCTTGTTGTCGTCAAGGAACACGTACTCGAGATGTGGCGGCAACTCCTTAAGTTCCAAATCCGGAGGATTTTCGACGGGAGGCGTTTTCAAAGTCGGAGTATCGATAGCAATGACCGTGGGAGATGTAGGCGAAGGATTGTCTTCGTTGAGAAGATTGTCAAAGAAATTCATGTCTTCATCCCCATCGATAGGAGAATCATTAGTAGCTAAATTCGCATCTCCCATGGTATCTTCAAGATTGTTCCAAAATAAATCACTATCTCCAAATAGAGACAACGATGAATCAATGGAGGACACGGTCTCAACAATGGGAAGAGAGGTAGGAATACTTTTGCAAGCATCATTAAAGCGTTCTTCACAAGTCTCATCGAGAACGTCGATACAATTAACACTCTCATATGAATAAGGTTGTTTGGACAACTTTCCCATGTTGAAGACTACTTTATCGTCACCCACTCTCATGATAAGCTCACCGGCTTCAACATCAATGAGAGTGCGACCGGTCCTCAAGAATGGACGACCAACAATGAGTGGCACACGGGGGTCCATCTCGTAGTCGACGACAACAAAATCGGCAGGAAAGGTGAATTTGTCGACTCCTACAATGACGTCTTCAGCTATCCCCACTGGATAAGCAACCGTACGGTTGGCCAATTCCAAAGTCATTTTGGTGGGGACTAGCTCTAGGAGAGATAATTGCTTCCAAACACTTAGAGGCATGAGATTAATACTGGCACCTAAATCGGCTAGGGCCATGCAATTCTCTACTCCCGGGAAATTGCAAGGGATAAGAAAACGACGCGGATCACCAAGCTTGGTTGGCAATTTCCTTAAGAGCATTGCAGAGCAATTCTCATTAAGTTGGGTGTTGGCAATATCGAGGAGCTTTTCCTTGTCGCTCAGAAGATCTTTAAACATTTTTGCATACTTGGGCATGTGAGCGAGAGCCTCAACGAAGGAGATATTGAAATTCAGTTGTTTGAACATTTTAAGGAAATTCGAAACCTGAATCTCGTCCTTACTTTTGAGCTTCTCTTTCCTCAACCTGGAAGGATAAGGTATATTGGAAGAAGAGGAAGGCTTTGGAAGAATAGGATCACTCACATCCTTGGGTGGAGGAGGGGTAGAAGGAAGAGGTGGAGAAATTGGGGAAGGAGAAGGATGAGGTATAGGAGCAGGTGACTCGTTCTCCTTAGTCACAACCACCGGTGGAGGTATAGGAAGCTCGGGTTCCTTGGTACCTTTGCCACTTCGAGTGGTGATTGCTTTCATCTCCCCTCTTGGGTTCGCAACGGTGTTACTCGGAAGAGTACCCGAAGAAGAGGGTTGATTACCATTGAAGAAACTAGCCATCATGTTCCTCAGATCATTAGTTTGGGTATCCAACGTGTTTCTCATGTCGGCTCTCAAATCATTTCCTTGCTTTACCAAGTCTGCCTTCAAGTTTCGCACTTCCTGTTGGAGATTTTCCACAATCACATCATTGGTCCTCATGTAGGTTGCAACCTCTTGGTGTAATGCAGTGGTGGTTTGGTTGGGAGGAGCATTGTATGTGGGTGGTTGATAAGCAGGTTGTTGGTAAACTTGGTTGTTACGTTGAGGTGGTTGTTGCTGCTTGTGAGGAGGTATGTATGGTTGTCGAGGTTGTTGTTGTTGTTGAGGAGGGCGATTAAGGTTTTGTTGTTGGTTTGGGTTGTTTGTGGGAAAACCAGGTGGGGAAAGATAATTGTTAGAGCGGTAGCTTAGCAAATTACGGTCACCTTGAGGTCTAGCTTGATAAGCAGGTTGTTGATAGGTGCCATAAGCTGCATTCACGTTCTCAGCAGGGTAGTCTTGGGTGGCGGTACAAGTGGTGTACGAGTGAGGACCACCGCATATCTCACAAGGTTGGCTGACAGCGTTCACTTGAGCGTTTTTAGCGTTGTTGCTGTTGTTGCTGCTGACGGTGTGGGTGACAAGCGATTCAAGAAGCATAGTGATTTTGTCCAAACGCTTGTCGCTATCACTTGTGCTAGCACTAGCGACATTGGTCCGAACACTCTTGGTTTGCACACGAGATTTATTCTCAATGATGTCCCCGGCAGCGGCGCCATTTGATACAGTGATTTTGTATGGGGTTCAGATAATTCTCGGAATCCTCTCGAATTGATCTCAGCTCTAAGTGGAATGATTGTTCTTGGTGACAAAAAGGAGTTTGGTTTTCTATTCTATTAAAAAGGGAAATGAATAAAGTAAATAAAGACTTAAACTTAAAACAATTAAAAAGTAAGACTTGAATTAAAATTTTAAATCAAACAGTAAATGAAAAATACCCTAACAGAAATTACCCTATTCGGAAAACAAGCACTATGCGGAAAACATCCTTCTATTCGGAATAAAATGCAACTCGGAATAAAATCACTTATACAGAAAATAAAGTTCAATTCGGAAAAAGGAGATCTATGCGGAAAAACATCTTATGCGGAAAAATTGCCTACTCGGAAAAACAAGTCTATTCGGAAAAATGGCCCTATTCGGAAAAACAAGGCCTATGCGGAAAAATAGCTATTCGGAATAATCGAGTCTATGCGGAAAAATAAGTCTATTCGGAATATATAAAATATTCCGAGTAAGGAAATGAAAATCTTGCTATGCGGAATAAATTATTCCGAGTAAAGGAAATGGAAACAGCCCTATTCGGAATATCCAAAATTCCGATTAAGGGAGATATAAAATCAGCTAATCGGAAAGTTCCTGGAAATGAAGAACAGTAGCAGACGCAAAAACAGGGGTCACGAATTTTAATCCAAATCGACTTAAATACTCAAAAAGGTTTTACCAAACTAACCAATAATCATTTAAATACCATAAGTAACAAATCCCAACAATAAAAATACTAAATCAACAACTTTTTAAGATCAAACTTGAATCAAATAAAAAACTTAAGAACTTGCAATAGAAGATGATGAAGAACAAGATGAATAGAAAGATTGGATTGAAAGATTAATGTGAAAGTAAACAAGAGTAATGATTGAAACTTACAAGATTGAAGGAAAAATTAAAAATCACCAAACACCCTAATGGTGTTGGTGATGGAACGAACCTAAGAAACTGGGAAAAGAAAGATGAAAGCTAACTCCCTAAAATGTGAAGGGAGAAACTATATATAGTCCTAGTGGTTGGTTAGTGAGTGGGCTTTCTCCCTTTCCTCTTGTCTTCTCGTCTTTTCAGAAAAGTTGACGTTTTCGATTCTGATTCGAGATTTGTCGTCGATTAAATTCAACTCGTCTTTTAATTTCTTCGTTAAATAGACTTGAGTTTCTTCGACATATGTAAATCTTCCATCTTTGGTCCTTTTCTTCGATAAATCTTCGAATAGGCCCATTGACTTCAAATCTTTTGCATCTCTTGGACAATAGACTTCGTCTTTAGTCTTTTTCCTTGATAAAACCCGTGCAATCCCATGTTTTCTTTAATATTCATCCGGTTGGCTCTGAAAACACAATAAACACAAAAACCACGCATAATTCCAAACAAATGATATTAAATACGTTTTTTGGTCTCGTTTTAGCCCGAATTAAGTGGTAAAAGGATGGGTGTTTACACACCTATCAAATCCCCTACACATAACCATTTCTATGCCCTCATGCAATGCTTAGCGATAAAGCAATTTTACACTTTTCTCATAATCAATCAACCTTGGCCTTATTCGAATACTACTAAACAAAAATTAAAACTTTAAAGGAAACAAAAGGATAGAAAATCATTTTCACTTGAAAATAGCTACATGGAAATAACTTGTAAAGAGATCAAGGACTTACATTAGGGCTTTGGTGCTGCGAAGATTTATCACCCTCAAGTTTCACGTTCCCCAAACTAAGCTTAAAAACGAGATCATTGTTATTATAAGTTAGTAAATCAAACACTCACACACATGGCTTAATTAAATGCTTAAACCCCCTTATTCCTAGGTGTATCTCTTATATTTTATTTTTGTCTTAGAATGATCATGAAGATGCATTTTTGGACTTATTTCGATAGTTTATTTAGGCTGAAAGCAAAGTAGGACGATTTGATCAGTAGTTAGCTAAAGGACAAAATCTCTTAAAACTGCTTCTCGGGATATCAAAAAGTTCATATCTTGGCATAACTTGGTTCACGATTTGAGACCTTTCTCGGGCCGATATTTGGCATGTACTTCATACTTCATATCTTCAGAGACGTTCTTGAGATAATGGTCTTCTCATCATAATAGAATTTCTTCACTTTGGAGACTTTTGAGGGGTACTCCAACTTTGTTGACCACGACTTCATGATTATTTCTTCAATCTCTATTTGGGATTTTGAGATACAACGATCCACCTCCTTTTCGGACTTGGATCTATTTATCCTCATACCTTGTTAGGGTCTTTTCGGATAGACTTCTCCATGATCTTTATGGGAGTTGATTGCTTTTCGTCGTGAGTCTTGATCCTTCATATTGATTTTGGGAATAATGCTTTTCACATCACTTTGGATCTTCAGCAATAAAATTGAATCCTCATGCCTTGTTAGGGCCTTTTCGGACTCGCCAATCTTCGCGCCCCGCTTCATAAGTTATGCCTTGGCTATGAACTCTTATCATTACCGAGCAACTTTTAAACGATCTTGGGCTAGAAGCTAAGTAACTTTTCAAATCGTACGACCTTACTTATTGCAGATAAATTATTAGCAAGTGATGGGAGAATAGGCAAATAATTACACCAAGTGAGCTTGTGCAAGAATACCGACTTATAATTGACTCTATCATTTCTCGTCCTCCACAATTTAAAATCTCAAGTAATGAGACTCGTGGATACTTAGCCTAATAAACCAATTATGGTCTACATGGTTAAGGATACTAGCTAGAATAAACTTGGATAAGTCTATTCGGGTTGAGTCAAAATAAACGCAACGGGCCTAATATGTCAAAGATTTCAAAACTAGCTACACCACTTTATTAATATTTTTGACTTTATTGCGGGATATATACATATGAAAGCAACGATAAAAATTTAAAAATTACAACTAAATGGCCAAAGTTAATAAAAAATTTGAAAAATGTTAAAAAATATGATTTTCCGGTTAAATGAAGGCATTTTCATGGAAAAGTCCACTTAAAACTTCGATAGAAGTCCCCCCTACACTTAAGATAAACATTGTCCTCAATGTTTAAGCATGTGGGAAAAGTCTCCCCTACACTTATGACATTGTGCACGTTGGTTAACTCAAGTTAAGGATGGGACGACTAAAGTGATCAATTTCAAATATGAGTATGAAGAAAATTGAATCACGATAGTTGAGAGATAGAACCGGATTTCAGATAACACGGGAGCACGGTTCTTCAAAGAATTCCAAGATTGCAGTTATACCTGTAATCACATCACCACACAAACACAAACGACCAAAATAGGTCCTCCCCTACACTTAGGGGATTAAAAGGGTTAGATACTCGGGCTGCCTCCCGAGGAGCGCTTGTTTTTGATAACCGAGTCACGAGCCTGACTCGACCCAAAATTAGTTTATGGGGAACGTGGTGAGGGATGGAATCACCTCCTGAGAGGTGTCCTTACCAAAGTACAACTTCACTCGTTGGCCATTCACCTTAAAATTAGGTCCATTAGGTTGAGCGAGCTCGAGAGTACCATATGGAAAAATTTGGGCAATGGTGAATAGGCCGGACCAACGAGATTTGAGCTTTCCCGAGAAGATTTTCAACCGAGAGTTAAAAAGTAAGACTTTGTCTCCAACATGGAACTCTCGGTTTTTGATCTTGGAGTCGTGAATGAGCTTAGTCCTTTCCTTATAGATTAAAGAATTTTCATAAGCCTCATTACGGAGTTCATTGAGCTCATTGAGTTGGATCTTGCGTAGGTCACCGGCTTTGTTAATATCAAAATTAGCCAACTTCAAAGCCCAGTAAGCCTTGTGCTCCAACTCAATGGGGAGGTGGCACGCTTTCCCGTACACAAGACGATAAGGCGTACAGCCGATCGGGGTCTTGTAAGCAGTACGGAAAGCCCACAAAGCATCATCGAGTTTATCAGCCCATGCGGCACGATGCTCTCCCATGGTTCTTTCTAGAATTCGCTTAAGTCCTCGGTTGGATATATCAGCCTGGCCATTAGTTTGTGGGTGGTAGGCTGTGGAAAGGCGATGGTTTACACCGTACTTAGCCATGACTCTAGCAAATTGGTCATTGCAGAAATGAGTCCCACGATCACTAATAATGGCACGAGGCACACCGAATCTAGCGAATAAAGCTTTCAAAAAGTTACAAACCACCCTTGCGTCATTAGTAGGTAAAGCTTTGGCTTCAACCCACTTTGAAACGTAGTCAACGGCTACAAGGATGTATTTGTTTCCTTTAGATGAAGGGAATGGCCCCATAAAGTCGATACCCCAAACATCAAAGATTTCACACTCTTGAATGAAATTCTGAGGCATCTCGTCTTTATGTGTGGTCTTTCCTTGTTTCTGGCAAGCATCACATTTTTTAACCATATCGTGAGCATCACGATAAATGGAGGGCCAATAAAATCCCGAATCAAACACTTTTTTGGCGGTGTAGTTAGGACCAAAGTGACCACCGGTGGGTCCTTTGTGGCAAGCATCAAGGATTTCCGAAGCTGCCGGTCCATCAACACATCGACGGATAATCAGGTCGGCACATTGTCTGAATAGGTAAGGGTCGTCCCAAAAGTAAGTCTTAATGTCGGTGAAGAACTTTTTCTTTTGTTGGGACGTCAACCCTTCCTTGAGAATTCCACCCGCCAAGTAGTTTGCAAAGTCCGCAAACCACGGGGTTTCATTCGACTTCGAGTTTATAGACATTAAGGTCTCCAAGGGAAAAGAATCATTTATTTCTTTGTTCGGATGATCCCCTTGCTAAGGATCCTCAAGTCTGCTAAGATGATCCGCGGCTAGGTTTTCTGCTCCTTTTTTATCGCGAATTTCGATTTTAAATTCCTGGAGCAGCAAAACCCAGCGAAGAAGTCTTGGTTTGGAATCTTGCTTTGTCAACAAGTACTTCAGCGCGGAATGATCGGTATACACGATGGTGGTGGAAAGGACAAGATAGGGGCGGAATTTTTCAAAAGCATAGACAACAGCTAAAAGCTCTTTTTCGGTTATCGTATAATGCAGTTGTGCCCCCGTCATTGTCTTGCTAGCGTAATGGATTGGTTGGAAGTGTTTGTTCACTCTTTGTCCCAGAACCGCTCCAATAGCAAAATCACTAGCATCGCACATCAACTCAAAGGGCAGCTCCCAATTAGGGGTAACCAAGACGGGTGCCTTAGTTAGCTTATCCTTAAGCGAGTTGAAGGCTTCAAGACACTCTTTGGAGAAGATAAAAGGAGTATCTTTTTCCAAGAGGTGGGTCATCGGGCGAGCGATTTGAGAAAAATCTTTGATGAATCGACGGTAGAAGCCCGCATGACCCAGAAAACTTCTCACACCCTTCACGGTTGAAGGTGGAGGCAACTTAGCGATAACATCGACTTTAGCACGGTCTACTTCAAGACCGGATTTGGAAATTTTATGTCCTAGCACGATGCCTTCTTTTACCATAAAATGGCATTTTTCCCAATTTAGAACAAGGCGAGTGTCTTCGCACCTCTTTAGCATACGTTCCAAATTGGTAAGGCAAGAAGAGAAGGAATCCCCGAAGACTGAGAAATCATCCATGAAGACTTCCATGGTTTGTTCAACCATGTCATGGAAGATCGCTAACATGCACCTTTGAAAAGTCCCGGGCGCATTACATAAGCCAAAAGGCATTCTTTTGTAAGCAAATGTGCCATAGGGACAAGTGAATGTCGTCTTCTCTTGATCTTGGGGATCGATGGGTATTTGGAAATAACCCGAGAAACCATCAAGAAAGCAGTAATATTCATTACCCGCTAATCGTTCAAGCATTTGGTCCATAAAAGGTAGAGGGAAATGATCCTTTCTCGTGGCATCATTGAGTTTGCGGTAGTCTATACAAACTCTCCACCCAGTAACGAGACGAGTGGGAATCAACTCGTTGTGTTCATTAGGAACAACGGTTATTCCGCCCTTCTTGGGCACACAATGGATTGGACTAACCCATGGTGAATCCGAAACAGGGTAAATCATACCCGCATCAAGAAGTTTGATAACCTCTGTTTTGATGACTTCATGTATCTTTGGATTCACCCTTCGTTGGCTTTGAAATGTGGGCTTAAAGTCGTCCTCCATGAGAATTTTGTGTGTGCAGAAGTGAGGATCAATTCCACGAATATCCGAAATCTTCCAAGCAATAGCGTTCTTATGAGCTTTCAGCACGCCAACGAGGCGAGTCTTCTCTTCATCTTTCAAATCCGTCGCAATAATGACGGGCGACTTCTTGTTGTCGTCAAGGAACACGTACTCGAGATATGGCGGCAACTCCTTAAGTTCCAAATCCGGAGTATTTTCGACGGGAGGCGTTTTCAAAGTCGGAGTATCGATAGCAATGACCGTGGGAGATGGAGGCGAAGGATTGTCTTCGTTGAGAAGATTGTCAAAGAAATTCATGTCTTCATCCCAATCGATAGGAGAATCATTAGTAGCTAAATTCGCATCTCCCATGGTATCTTCAAGATTGTTCCAAAATAAATCACTATCTCCAAATACAGACAACGATGAATCAATGGAGGACACGGTCTCAACATTGGGAAGAGAGGTAGGAATAATTTTGCAAGCATCATTAAAGCGTTCTTCACAAGCCTCATCGAGAACGTCGATACAATTAACACTCTCATATGAATAAGGTTGTTTGGACAACTTTCCCATGTTGAAGACTACTTTATCGTCACCCACTCTCATGATAAGCTCACCGGCTTCAACATCAATGAGAGTGCGACCGGTCCTCAAGAATGGACGACCAACAATGAGTGGCACACGGGGGTCCATCTCGTAGTCGACGACAACAAAATCGGCAGGAAAGGTGAATTTGTCGACTCCTACAATGACGTCTTCAGCTATCCCCACTGGATAAGCAACCGTACGGTTGGCCAATTCCAAAGTCATTTTGGTGGGGACTAGCTCTGGGAGAGATAATTGCTTCCAAACACTTAGAGGCATGAGATTAATACTGGCACCTAGATCGGCTAGGGCCATGCAATTCTCTACTCCCGGGAAATTGCAAGGGATAAGAAAACGACCCGGATCACCAAGCTTGGTTGGCAATTTCCTTAAGAGCACTGCAGAGCAATTCTCATTAAGTTGGGTGTTGGCAATATCGAGGAGCTTTTCATTGTCGCTCAGAAGATCTTTAAACATTTTTGCATACTTGGGCATGTGAGCGAGAGCCTCAGCGAAGGAGATATTGAAATTCAGTTGTTTGAACATTTTAAGGAAATTCGAAACCTGAATATCGTCCTTGCTTTTGAGCTTCTCTTTCCTGAACCTGGAAGGATAAGGTATATTGGAAGAAGAGGAAGGCTTTGGAAGAATAGGATCACTCACATCCTTGGGTGGAGGAGGGGTAGAAGGAAGAGGTGGAGAAATTGGGGAAGGAGAAGGATGAGGTATAGGAGCAGGTGACTCGTTCTCCTTAGTCACAACCACCGATGGAGGTATAGGAAGCTCGGGTTCCTTGGTACCTTTGCCACTTCGAGTGGTGATTGCTTTCATCTCCCCTCTTGGGTTCGCAACGGTGTTACTCGGAAGAGTACCCGAAGAAGAGGGTTGATTACCATTGAAGAAACTAGCCATCATGTTCCTTAGATCATTAGTTTGGGTATCCAACATGTTTCTCATGTCGGCTCTCAAATCATTTCCTTGCTTTACCAAGTCTGCCTTCAAGTTTCGCACTTCCTGTTGGAGATTTTCCACAATCACATCATTGGTCCTCATGTAGGTTGCAACCTCTTGGTGTAATGCAGTGGTGGTTTGGTTGGGAGGAGCATTGTATGTGGGTGGTTGATAAGCAGGTTGTTGGTAAACTTGGTTGTTACGTTGAGGTGGTTGTTGCTGCTTGTGAGGAGGTATGTATGGTTGTCGAGGTTGTTGTTGTTGTTGAGGAGGGCGATTAAGGTTTTGTTGTTGGTTTGGGTTGTTTGTGGGAAAACCAGGTGGGGAAAGATAATTGTTAGAGCGGTAGCTTAGCAAATTACGGTCACCTTGAGGTCTAGCTTGATAAGCAGGTTGTTGATAGGTGCCATAAGCTGCATTCACGTTCTCAGCAGGGTTGTCTTGGGTGGCGGTACAAGTGGTGTACGAGTGAGGACCACCGCATATCTCACAAGGTTGGCTGACAGCATTCACTTGAGCGTTTTTAGCGTTGTTGCTGTTGTTGCTGCTGACGGTGTGGGTGACAAGCGATTCAAGAAGCGTAGTGATTTTGTCCAATCGCTTGTCGCTGTCACTTGTGCTAGCACTAGCGACATTGGTCCGAACACTCTTGGTTTGCACACGAGATTTATTCTCAATGATGTCCCAAGCAGCATTGGAAGTCTTAGCCAAAAGATTACCCCCCGAGGCACTGTTCAGTGAATCTTGGTCACTCATGCTTAAACCATTGTAAAATGTATTAATTTGATGTACTTTGGTAAAACCATGTTGTGGGCATTTTCTTAAAAGATCTTTAAAACGATCCCAAGATTCACTGAACGACTCATCGTACTTTTGTTCAAAATTTATGATTTCATTCCGCAAAGCGGTAGTACGAGAGGGTGGAAAAAAGTAGTTGATAAACTTAGTTTCCAAATCCGTCCACGAGAGAATACTCTGTGGCGGTTCCTTAGCAAGCCAATGCCGGGCTTGTCCCTCTAAAGAAAAGGGAAAAAGTTGTAACCTTATAACTTCTTGTGGAACACCATTGAACTTGACCGTGTTGGTGAGTTGCAAGAATCTCTTAATATGGTCATGTGGGTCATCAATGGTACGTCCCAAGAATGGTTGAGCGGAGACCATCTGGATAAAGCCTGATTTTAGCTCAAAATTGTTGGCGGCAATTGGAGGTATGACAATTGGATCCATGTTGCCATCGACATGAGCTTGCAGCAATTCAATCATCGGGCGATTATCCGGAAGGGGCTCATTGTTGTTGTTATTATTCATGTTGTTGAAAGGCGGGTTGTTGTTGTTATTATTGTTTGGAGGTGGTACACCGGCCATGTCTAAGTGATCGAGAGGCTCGGGCTCTTGATATGACGTGGATCGAGTGCGCATACACCTGCAAAAGAACGAACAAAGAAAAACAAAGCAAAAATATTTTTGGTTTTTAATTTTTTAATTTTTTTGTATTTTTGAAAATTTTATATTTTTTAGGATTTTTTTTAAAATTTTTATGAAAAAGTAACGTTCACGGGGAACGGATCCCAAAATCCAAGTTCTCACAAAAAACTTTTGATCTTAACGAGAAGAGCCGGCAACGGCGCCATTTGATACAAGCATTTTGCTAGGGTTCAGATTACACTCGATATCCTCTCGAATTGATCTCAGCTCTAAGTGGAATGATTGTTCTTGGTGACAAAAAGGAGTTTGGTTTTCTATTCTATTAAAAAGGGAAATGAATAAAGTAAATAAAGACTTAAACTTAAAACAATTAAAAAGTAAGACTTGAATTAAAAATTTAAATCAAACAGTAAATGAAAAATACCCTAACAGAAATTACCCTATTCGGAAAACAAGCACTATGCGGAAAACATCCTTCTATTCGGAATAAAATGCAACACGGAATAAAATCACTTATACGGAAAATAAAGTTCAATTCGGAAAAAGGAGATCTATGCGGAAAAACATCTTATGCGGAAAAATTGCCTACTCGGAAAAACAAGTCTATTCGGAAAAATGGCCCTATTCGGAAAAACAAGGCCTATGCGGAAAAATAGCTATTCGGAATAATCGAGTCTATGCGGAAAAATAAGTCTATTCGGAATATATAAAATATTCCGAGTAAGGAAATGAAAATCTTGCTATGCGGAATAAATTATTCCGAGTAAAGGAAATGGAAACAGCCCTATTCGGAATATCCAAAATTCCGAATAAGGGAGATATAAAATCAGCTAATCGGAAAGTTCCTGGAAATGAAGAACAGTAGCAGACGCTCAAACAGGGGTCACGAATTTTAATCCAAATCGACTTAAATACTCAAAAAGGTTTTACCAAACTAACCAATAATCATTTAAATACCATAAGTAACAAATCCCAACAATAAAAATACTAAATCAACAACTTTTTAAGATCAAACTTGAATCAAAAAAAAAACTTAAGAACTTGCAATAGAAGATGATGAAGAACAAGATGAATAGAAAGATTGGATTGAAAGATTAATGTGAAAGTAAACAAGAGTAATGATTGAAACTTACAAGATTGAAGGAAAAATTAAAAATCACCAAACACCCTAATGGTGTTGGTGATGGAACGAACCTAAGAAATTGGGAAAAGAAAAATGAAAGCTAACTCCCTAAAATGTGAAGGGAGAAACTATATATAGTCCTAGTGGTTGGTTAGTGAGTGGGCTTTCTCCCTTTCCTCTTGTCTTCTCGTCTTTTCAGAAAAGTTGACGTTTTCGATTCTGATTCGGGATTTGTCGTCGATTAAATTCAACTCGTCTTTTAATTTCTTCGTTAAATAGACTTGAGTTTCTTCGACATATGTAAATCTTCCATCTTTGGTCCTTTTCTTCGATAAATCTTCGAATAGGCCCATTGACTTCAAATCTTTTGCATCTCTTGGACAATAGACTTCGTCTTTAGTCTTTTTCCTTGATAAAACCCGTGCAATCCCATGTTTTCTTTAATATTCATCCGGTTGGCTCTGAAAACACAATAAACACAAAAACCACGCATAATTCCAAACAAATGATATTAAATACGTGTTTTGGTCTCGTTTTAGCCCGAATTAAGTGGTAAAAGGATGGGTGTTTACACACCTATCAGATGTCATCGATGAAACAATGACGAATTTGTCCAGAAATTCATGGAAGATTCTGTTCATCAGATCCATGAACACTGCTGGAGCATTTGTCAGGCCAAATGGCATAACTACAAACTCGTAGTGGCCATAACGAGTACGAAAGGCAGTCTTAGCAATATCCTGCTCCTTGACTCGTAACTGGTGATAGCCTGACCTAAGATCTATCTTGGAGAAGTGTTTGGCCCCTTGGAGTTGGTCAAACATATCGTCAATGCGTGTCAATGGATACCTATTCCGAATAGTAATCTTGTTGAGCTCGCGATAGTCTATGCAAAGACGCATACTGTCGTCCTTCTTCTTAACAAACAAGACCGGTGCGCCCCATGGAGATGCGCTCGGTCGAATGAAACCTCGTTCGAGAAGTTCTTGCAGTTGATCCTTTAGCTCCTTCAGCTCTATGGGAGCCATGCGATAAGGAGCCTTGGAGATTGGTTCAGCTCCTGGAACCAGTTCGATACTGAATTCCACTTCTCGTGCAGGTGGTATGCCCGGAAGTTCTGCTGGAAACACATCTTTGAATTCCGACACTATTGGTTGATCCTGAATCGATGGAGATTCAGCATCCATGTCGTGAATCGTAGCTAGATAACCCTCGCAGCCATGTGACAGTAGTGCACGCGCTTGTAGGGTGGATATGACTTGCACAGACCGTCCGGGTATGAACCCGTTATGAATATACTCTGGTGCATTGACATCACCGAAGATAACTCGATATGAATGGCAGTCTATGGTAGCATGATACTTGGATAGCCAATCCATGACCAAAATCATGTCGAAGTCATTCATGTCCAGCGGAAGTGCGTCGACAGGTCGAACCTTATCATCAAATTCTAGGGGCAGACTCTTGTATACATGGGTGATTAATACAGAGTCCCTCAAAGGCGTGAAATAGTAAGCCTATTTTCTAGTGGCAAGGGAGGCATCCTAATGTTCTTAGCATAAGCAGTAGAAATAAGCGAGTGAGTAGCACCCGAATCGAAAAGAACACATACAGCGCGACCATACATATACAAGATTTCAGTGATGGTACCTGTAGACTTGTTGTCCTGGTCTTGAGATGTCGTGTAGATACGCCCAGCAGTAGGAGGCGGCTTGGTATCAACATGTCCCGATGTACCCTCCATCTCGCCCTTACGGCAATCCTTCATAATATGGCCAGGAAGACCACACTTGAAGCACGCATCAGTATTACGGCGACATGGTCCTGGGTGCCTACGGTGGCAAGTAGAGCAAAGAGGATGAGTGTATCCTCCAACAGGTGCTCTGGCTGGCTGAGGACCTGATAAAACATTTTACATGAGACATAATAGTTGGGTACAAAGGACGAAGCGGATAATCGTAAGATTGAATACCAGTGATAGCTGGACGGCTAGGCTGCGAACCTCTCTGGTTCTGGTCCCTACCGTTTCCATGGTTCCTGGTAGAAGTTTGCTTAAAGTGTCAGAATATGAGTCATAACATAAAACATAAGGAATTTCGTAAGTATTTGGACCTGCTGTTGCTGGATTGCCCGACGTTGTTACGGTAATTATCATTACCGCCACGCCTATCCGTAGCAGATCGGTCATTAGTCTGACCGTTTCCCTTGGGCTGATGAGCCTGCTGCTGAGTAGCCGACTGAGACCGGTCCCCAGTTTTCTGCCTGGAAGATACATTTAAAGAGATGAATAATTGACATATGGGACGTATACGGATTGGCCACCGCTTGAATACGAAGGTTTACCTCTTGTCGGGTCTTTCAGCTTCCCCGAACTCATCCCTCTCCTGCAGCATCTCCAGTTTCCATGTTGCATCGGCCACTTGTGCTACAGTATTGAACGTAGCACACACCAGATTGACCGATGTGCGAAGAGCCCATCTGAAGTGATGTGCCTGCTCTTCCGGAGTACATGCTGCCGCGCCAAGGAAACCAGCCAAGCGAAGAAAGCGCTGCATAAACTCGTTGCTATTCTCCCCAGCTCTCTGACGGATCCCATGGTACTCTCTCTTGAGCTTGTCCTGCTCAGCCTTGGGAAAGAACTGCTCCATCACCCGGTCCTTGAACTGAGCCCAAGTCAAACCAGCAACCCACTCATCACCACCATCAGATTGCATCAAAGCTAACCACCAGTTGAGTACATCGCCTTCGAACCGATAACATGCCAACCTCGCCTTGTATGCGGGGTCACAGCCCATAGCGTTGAAGATCTTCTTGATGTGAGCCAACCAGCTTTCAGCATCGCTGGGGCTATCTGTCTTCTCAAAAGCTCGAGGGCGGAGCTTGTTGAATCTCTCCAGCCATACTGCTAATGTCACTGGAGGAGGAGGAGGAGGTGGTTGATTGTGCTGCTGCTGATTGTTGGCAGCTTGAACTTCAGCCCGGATGTCATTCCTCAGTTGAGGAAGCAAGGCTTGCATGGCAGGCTGAATTGCAACATTGAGCTGCTCCTGTTCGGGTGTGAGAACCATCTGACAGTATAACATAAAACATATGATTAAACAGTTCAAAACATAAAATATAAAATATATAGATGAAAAAATATTTTATACTAAAAATTTCACGAGAAAAATATTATGCAAGAAAATTTTGTGTATGAATGCATGATGCAGTTTTATGAAAACTTTGTATGCTCGAGAGTGAACGCCTCTGGTCAGTTCACTCAAAACAAAAGACATATCGAGGGGACGCCTATGGGTCGGTCCCAAATCTAAAAGTTTCGATAAAACACATGCGACTAAATAGGGCCAGTCCTGTACCAACCATTACTTAGTCAAAAACCCTGTAACAATGACATATATACGTATGCTTGAAATGATGAATGCATGAAAACAACTGTCAGTTCTAGGAAGACCGTAGTGACTACCCACTAATCACAGGTCATATTTGAGAGCCTACAGGTCGAAGCCTTGGCTCTGATACCATAATTGTAACACCCCATTTTGGAAACGGAAATATCACAGTAATTATGGCGTGTCATCAAAGCATACAAGGTAAAATGTCTAAACATTACTTGACCATATAAAGGAAAATACCGGAATCAAACATCGGTAGTCCAAAAGTAAAGCTCATCACACACAAACATAGTATAGTAAGGAATAAGGACGAAATAATGTCCAAAGCATAAGTATCATAAAGAAAAGAAAGGCATAATGTAAAGAAGACTAGACAGCTTCCAGTCCATATGCACGTACTCTTAGTGTCTACGAGCGTCCCTGAGTACCTGCCGTTTTGGGAACATAGAAAAGGAAAACGGATGAGCAATACGCTCAGTGCACGGATGTACAATAAAGCATGAATAAGATAAGCATATAACATAATAACAGCGGAAGAAACTAAGTCCCGAGTAACCTGGTTAAGTCTTAGTAAAACTGGTTTTATAGTTTGAAAGTCTTATGTTTATCTTATAAAAACTGTTTATCATAAATTACCATTAGCCAATATAGGTCATGAATATCCACCGTGCATGAATTGGAGGGGTGACCTCATCATGCAAATTAGAGGGGCTGCCTCTAATTTAATATACTGGTTAATGGGTAGGAGGGATCAGCTCCTTGTGAAGGATGCAAGGCACACACCACATTCACCATGTAATACTGAATAAAACGTGTAACTAGGATGCACCCATACGCCCCACATGATAAATATAAATAAATGGCCAAAACTGAAGGGACGCCACGAGCAATCACTCCGCCATGGTGAAGTCATAACACCAGTGCCTCTAATGTTATGGTTATGGTACCTCCATAACTAGGTGAAACTGGTCATGCATGTATATGGCTATAGGTAATCATATTTAAACATAAGCAATGAAACTCATACTTATACTACGGGAAAACAGTTGGCTGCATACGGGGAAATCCTAATAAGGAAATAATGTCCTTACTGAAAGGACGAGAATCCGTACCTTATGTCCAGTGAACGAGAACGATGAACTGCGAGAATCCTACTTCCGAAACACTAGTGCTACATAAATACGTACATGAAATAAGTATCTGCTTACTAAATACATAGCTGGTTTTACGTCATGTCTTAGCTTATTGTATGTGTTCTTACTATGTTCTACTGTTTAAAGCCTTAAATTGTGTTAAACCTTATATTCTGTTCATTCTGATTAAGTATTTCTGATATTTCATGTGTTATTATACTTACTGTGTAATAATAAGTAACTTTCCAAAAATAGCAGGTTTCCTAAAATAGAAAGTTTCCAAAAATAGAAAGCTACCAAAAATAGAAAGTTTCCAAAAATAGAAAGTTTCCAAAAATAGAAAGTTTCCAAAAATAGAAAGTTTCCAAAAATAGATTTACTGCTTAAAATAGATAAGTTTCTAAAAATAGAAAGTTTCCATAAATAGATTAGCTGCCTTAATTAAATAAGTTTCCATAAATATATTAGCCGCCTTAAATAAATAAGTTTCTAAAAATAGATGGTTTCCATAAATAAAATAGCTGCCTTATTTAATTAAGTTTCTAAAAATAGAAAGTTTCCATAATTAGAAATAAGCTGGTTAAATAAGCTAAGTAAATAAGCCTAAGTATTTTCATGATTATTTTCTAAGTCATATGATATATTGTATAGTTTAATAATTATTTCATGTAATTTAATTAAACTATAGGTTATAATATTTAATTAAAGTATGACATGTTTTTAATCAAATATAATAAATACTTAGGTTAAAATATATGTTATTAAATATTAATAATATAACCTAAGTCATGTTAATTAATTAATTATCTCCATGGTTTTTAAATTAATTAATTAATTATAAGTCTTAATAATATAAATACTTAGGTTAAAATAATTTCATGATTATTAATAATTAATTAACCTAAGTCATGTTATTAAATTAATTACATCTTTATTAATTTAATTCTTAACATAAGTTCATAACATAAAAAAACTAACATAACCACGATCCGGATCTAAGCTTAAAAACATGAACCAGACATGAATCGACACCGTACCCCGACCCAAATCGGGGTACCCCCTTGCTGCCGTGGGACCCACACGCACCAACCAAGACCAAAGGTCTTGGTGGTGGTCGGCTAAAACAAACCGAAACCCCCCTTGGGGTCGGTTGCATCCTGCGGCCCAAAAACAAACACCCCTTAATCGACCCTCTGATTTAATTAATGATCAAAACATGTTAGATCTATGTTTAATTAATGTGTTTTTATAAAAACATCACGTGTTCATAATTAATAAAAAGACTAATTAAAAGAAAAGGTTTAAAAAGGTTTTACCGTATTCGTGGATCAAGAGGGTGAAGAACAAACACGAACAAACAATAAAACTTCAAGATCCAAGATCAATGGATCATCTTGTATGGTGATCTATAGGTGGCGGCACAAAGAGGAGGAAGAAGAGAGATTTTAGGTTTTTCTTGAAATCTTCTGTAAAAGTGATTTTGAGTAGTAAAAATCTATTTAACCCCCTATTAGTAAAATTGGTAATGATCTTGGCCCATTACCCTTGTTTGGCCGCGGGTAGGGACCCCTCCCATGGGGTTCCCGTACCTCGTTTCGTGTCTTGTTATTTAGTACTCGTTTATGTTTAATTATGTTCGTGTTTTAAATGTTCTCGTTAAGTAAATACCATACTCTAATATATTAAATTACGCTCGTATTAAATATATATACGTAATTAATAATAGTTCGTGTTTTAATTACGTTCGTGATTTCGTGATCGTATGTTCGTGATTAATTATCGCTAAATAATTATTACGTGATCGTGCATATAAAATACTTATCGTGTTCTAACACGTACGTAATACGTAAACTCCTAACACGTAATCGTAATCATGCTATATTAGGAAAGTTTTTAACTAGTACGTACGATCCTAAGGGTACTATGCATGGTGAAATCATGTGGGTTTTACACTACCTTCAAACACCGTCACCAACCTGCGAGCGAATGTGAGTGCTATTACTACCCGTAGTGGAGTTACTTTAGTAGGACCACCTATCCCACCCCCATCATCTACACCTCCTCCACCACCATTTATCCCTACTCCTCCCACACCTAGTATTAGTACACCATTACCGTCTCCGCCTCGTCATGACGATGTACCCAAGAAGAACCCTTCAACATCTCAACCTTCACCTTCTACTCCTCTACCACCCAACCCCAGCATTCCTTACCCTTCTCGACTCAACAAGGCTAGAATTTTGACTAAGAATGACATTCAAGTCTCTCACCTTTTGGAAAAGGTTGCCGGCATGAAGATCACCTTTACCCTTGTTGAAGCTCTTGCACAAATGCCACAATTTGTCAAGATGTTTAAGGAATTGCTTAGCAAGAAGGAGAAGATGGACGAGTTTGTTAATACTCGATTGAATGAAAATTGTTCTGCCGTCCTTCTTAAAGAACTTCCGGAAAAACTTGGAGATCCCGGTCGTTTTGTGTTGCCTTGCATTTTTAACAAAACCGAAGAATTTACTGCCCTAGCTGATCTCGGGGCCAGTATAAATCTGATGCCTTTAAGTGTTTGGACAACACTATCATTACCCGACCTTACTCCAACAAAGATGACTCTTGAGCTTGCAAATCGTACTCTCGCTTACCCCGTTGGTATTGCCGAAGATGTGTTCATTAAAGTTGGCACCTTCACTTTTCCGGTCGACTTTGTTGTTGTTGATTATGAAATAGACCCTCGTATTCCTTTAATACTTGGACGGCCATTCTTGAGAACCGGAAGAGCTTTAGTTGATGTTGCCGAAGGTGAATTAATTTTAAGGGTCGGGAATGAACAACAAGTGTTCAAAATGGGGAAGCTTACAAGCAAAACCTATAGAAGAGAATCCGTGAATATGATTAATGTGCTTGATGATTTTGTCATCTACAACAATCCTCTATTCGAGTCTTGCAATGATAATCCACTGTTTCAAGATGATGTAGATGATTCTCTCTCCAATTTGGAACCTTCACCCATTTATGATTCTCCACCGATCTTTGATGCTTATGATGATGATTCTAGCTCAGATACGGATGATTATGATGATTTTACTTCCGAGTATCCCGACATGCCCACTTATGATGATTTTGATGAGGCCGATACTCTTTCGAGTGATTCTTCAGATGATGAAGATCCTCCGCCATCACTTGATCCTACTTTGGATGACTACTCATTTGAGGAAGACTTCTCTACTTTTCTCAATACCTACTTCCCTCATAAGAGTGATGCTTCTCCTTTAGACTTTGATGATTATGGTCTTGATCCTATTTTGGATTTGAAGAAAATTCTTTCAAAGGAGAAGCAACCGGACGACACCAACATCCGCAGCACGTATGATTTAACACCTCTTTGTCCACCTTCTGAGGACGAGGTTGTGCATTTTCTTCGCGGATCATCTTCAAATTCCGCTGAGCCTGAGTGCTATTTTCCCCTAAAGGAAAAGGTGTTCGACCCCGGTATCGATATTCTTCAGCCATCTCAGTATCCGTCTGATGGAATAAAAGGAAAAATCTTTGGAACTTTTGAAGATATGCTTGCACCACTTCACCCTTGCTACCACCGTGCTCCATCTTTGCTTAAGGTAACCTTGCCTACTCTTCTTTGGCTTGCCTTGTTTGCCTTAAGCTTGTGCTATTTGATGGATGAAAACTATGTCTTTGATCCCGGTGGATATGTTTCATGCTTCTTCCTATGCTAATCAAGGTCGAGTCAGGCTCACGACTCGGTGAACAAAAATCAAGCGCTTCTTGGGAGGCAACCCATGTATCTATCTTTTAGCTTTCTTTATCCTAAGTGTAGGGGAGACCCGTTGGTGTTTGCTATATCCTCTCTTCTACTATTCAGGGATTCGAGCGCTCAATGATCCACTCTTGATGATTCTTGACGACCCGTGATTCCGTGTTCCCATGTTCCCGGTTCTATCCTAAACTCTTTTCGATTCCCTATTTTATATTTCTCAATATTAAAATAGGAATCTCGTTAGTTGTCTTTTCCTTAGCTAGATTTAAACAAAGTGCACAATGTCCTAAGTGTAGGGGAGTTTACTCCCACATGCTTAAACATTGAGGACAATGTTTATATTAAGTGTAGGGGGACTTCAATCGAAGTTAAGTGGCCTTTTCCTTGTATTTGTCCTCATTTTAACCGGAAAATCAATTTTTCGACATTTTTCAAAATTTTTGATCTATTTTAGCCTATTAGTTTTTCCCTTTGTATAGTTATTTTTCCTTCTTTGCTAGAATAAAATTTTAATAAAGTGGTTTTAATTTTCAAACGTTGTGAATCTTTTGACTCAACCCGAGTTTACTTGTCTAAGTTTACTCTAGCTAGTATTCTTAACGTGTTTAAGTCAAGTTTTGCTAGGCATTTATATAGGGAGCTATAAAACGCGAAAGTCTTAACTCTCATGGGTTAAGAACAAGAACTTTACGCAAGTTCCTATATCGATCCTAGAGAGTCGTTTATCAAGGGAACTTTAAAATGCGATTTCTAAACATGAAAAAGTCTAAGAATTTGCAAGATCCTATAGGCGACTCGAAAACCCAAAACTTTGATTTAATAGGCTAAGCATCCACGAGTCTCATTCCTTGAGATTTTAAACCGTGGAGAAAGAGAGATGATAGAGTCAGTTATAAGTTTGGTATTCTTTCGTGAATTTATGTGAGTTAATTATATGCCTATTCTCCCATCTCCTGCTAATAAATTTATCTGCAATAAATAAGGTTGTACAATTTGAAAAGTTACTTAGCTTCTAGCCCAAGATCGTTTAAAAGTTGCTCGGTATGGATTAGAGTTCATAGCCAAGGCATAACTTATTGAAGCGGGATGCGAAGATTGACGAGTCCAAAAAGGCCCTAACAACGCATGAGGGCTACATTTTGTTGCTAAAGATCCAAAGTGATGTGAAGAATCATTTATCGAAAATCAATATGAATGATCGAGACACACGACGAAAAGCAAGAACTCCCCAAAAGATCATGGAGAAGTCTATCCAAAAAGGCCCTAACAAGGTATGAGGATAAATAGATCCAAGTCCAAAAAGGAGGCGGATCGTTGTATATCAAAGTCCAAAATAAAGATTGGAGAAAAATGAAGAAGTCGTGGTCCAAATATGAAGAATCTCTCAAAACTTCAAGTGAAGAAATTCCTATTATGAAGAGAAGACCATTATTTCATGAACGTCTCTCAAGATTTGAAGTATGAAGTCGCTGCCAAATATCGGTCTGAGAAAGGTCTCAAATCGCGAAGCGAGTTATGCCAAGATATGAACTTTTTGAGGTCCCGAGAAGCAGTTTTAAAAGATTTTGTCCTTTAGCTAACTATTGATTAAATCGTCCCACTTTATTTTCAGCCTAATAAACTATCGAAATAAGTCAACAATGCATCCTCGCGATCATTCAAGACAATAATAAAATATAAGAGATACACCTAGGAATAAGGGAGTCTAAGTAAATAATTGGCCCACATGAGTTCGTGTTAGTTTGCTAACTTATAATAACAATGATCTCGTTTTTAAGCTTGGTTTGGAGAAAGTGAAAACTTGAGGATGATGATCATTCATGACATTTCCAAAACCCGAAGGTATGTTTTTGATTTCTTTACTTTGAATGTTTATAATTTTCTATATCTTTAATAAAGGCCAATATGGATTGATTGTGATGAAAAGTGTAATCGTGCTTTGTAACTAATGCATTGCATGAGGACATTGCAATGGTCAAGTGTAGGGGATTTGATAGGTGTGTAAACACCCATCCTTTTTACCACTTAATTACAATAATAACCGGACCAAAACGTGTATTTTATGTCGTAAATGTCGGAATTATGCGTGGTTTGTGTTTTTGTTGTGATTTAGGATGAAAATGTGGAAAAGGGAGAAAACACGGGCATTCATGGGCTTTTATCGAAGAAAAAAG
Source organism: Glebionis coronaria (assembly GCA_025667525.1). Classification (NCBI taxonomy): domain Eukaryota; kingdom Viridiplantae; phylum Streptophyta; class Magnoliopsida; order Asterales; family Asteraceae; genus Glebionis; species Glebionis coronaria. Next base: position 169,247,257 of record CM046882.1, on the reverse strand, counting down.
ACGAAAGACGAAGTCAAGAAATCAAGAGTGCAAAAAGAACAGAAGTCCAAGACCAATTCTGAAGATTTATCGAAGAAAAAGTCAAAAGACGGAAGTTTACTAAAAGCCGAAGAACTCAAGTCTAATTTATTGAAGAATTACAAGACGAGTTTAAAGAAATCCCGAGACAAAGTCGTTAAAGTCAAAAGATTAAGAAGACAAGGACTTAATCATGCAATTAAGGAAAGAAGAAAGAGGGGAGGAAGCTTCCTAAGCACCTCCCTAATCTCCCCTATAAATAGATCATTAGTGTTTTTATTTCATTTTGTTGGCTAAGTGTGACAATTAGTCTTCCACAATTTAATTACTTGTTCTTTAATTACATGTCAATTAAATACTTGTCTTGCACCTTTAATTCATTTAAATTCCAAGTAAGTGTTCTTCATTTTGTTTCTTTAATCTTTATTTACTTTTGATCAAGTTTCTTTTATCATTCTCCTTCTACTTTTCTTCTTTTTGGTTCATTTCAAATTCGGATTAAGCAAGTTTTTTGCTTTATGTCTTTGCTTATTTTACTAAAAAGTTTATCTTTTTACTTTTATCTAAGTTTTTGTATGAGATAAGCTATAAGTTTGACAATCTTATTGGCTTGTTTCATACTTAGCTTATTTGATTTTCTTATTTTCTAAAAATTTCTTCTTTCTAAAAGTTTGCTTATTGAGTTACTTATTTCGTGTTTTGTAAGTCTTTAAATTTGTTGCTTATTGTCTCGTCTTATTATAGTTTTTGGATTAGTTTTTGAAAATTGCTTATTGCTAAAGTGCTTATTTAGTTTTGCTTATTTCCTCTTTGGATGCCATTCCCATCTTAGAAGGGTTTTTCCCTTGGTACGATCCAATTGGCTTCGATCGCATAGACTGCGATCTTTTGTTCTTCCCTGGTACGATCCACGCCCACGATCACTCATTGCGATCTGAGGTGCGATCGGGTCTCTCCTCCTTGCTACGATCGCATTGAGTACGATCTGATTTGTTACGATCAGGCTACAATCCTGACCACGATCCACTTGTTGCGATCGTGGTTGAGATCGGGAGTACGATCACCCCTACCCATCGTACTGCTGAGTATGATCCGATCCCTTTGTTTCCATCGCATTGAGTGCGATCGGGGGCTACGATCACCAAGTGCGATCTAGGCTGCGATCAAGCTGCGATCCAGGGTACGATCCAACCAAATTAGTTGGTTGCGATCGTAGTGTGATCGGACTCGTTTTCTTGTTTTGTTTTTGTTTTATTTTAGATTTTGCTTTCCGTTTTTTTTACTTGATTTATTTTTTAAAAAATTTACATTTTTATTACGTTGTCAAATTTAATTTTCGTCACGGTTTTATTTTAAGTCATTTAAATAATTTAGCTTTAAATAGTTTTAACTTTGCACCATTTACGTTTAAATTAGATCTAGATTTATTTTACAGCCATTTACTTTAAAGTTTTGCACTTTGAATATACTACAACGACACAACTATTTGTTTCACCAAAGAACGACTGAGTCACATAGTTAACCAGGATCAATTCGATTAGACCACCACAACGAACTTTAATTTTTACATGGGCAAAACTCATGTATCATTAGGTAGTGCATATAACACCTAATGTACATGTTTTTTTCAATTGAAAACATAAGTTTGTGATAATTTTGAATCATAAAGAGAAGGCGATGGGTGAAAAATAGAAGAAACACTAACACAGTTACAATTACAAGACACACCATGTATCAATAACACCTTGGTGCATGGCTTCAAAAAGAAGTAATCCGTATATAGACACAATACAACATTTAAGTTCCAAAGAATATCCAACATCAAAAGGGATATGAGATCCCCTCATATTTAGTCATTCTAACGTAATAACATAACATATCAACTGTATAGATATCAAATACATTGAGATTGGTATCGCCAATCGACTTTCTATGCAAAGAGCAATCTTCTCCGATCAGTAATAGTACCATTTTTTTAACGGAAAATGTTAGGCTTAAGGCTTAGATTTGTAACTTTTCTTTATTATTACTTGCCTAGTTCTCTCATCCTATAACATCATAAGCAACACATATGAATGGTAAAGACCGGGCTCCCCTTTACAAGAATATATTATATGCTCTTGTCTCAAGTCAGTGTCCCAACTGACTTTCAGCGCATATCGCTTTTCTATATCTATTTGAAAGTTGCGTCACCGTTTCAAATACCTTTAGGATTTTTTCTTGAAAGCTCCATCTTTTTTAGGTTCCTATATTACAAAACAAGTGCCATCAGAATCGTAACTGTGTAATTTTATATATTGAAAAACTATGATAATTAATGTGTAAGTTAATAACAGTCACAATTACATCAAAATAAGCAAATCTATCTAATCATCAGAGAAAACTTATTTGATATTTAAAGAAAAAAAATACTCATAACCATCATCTGAATGGGTAATGAGAGCATTTTTTGTAAATTAATAATGTAGTAAAAAAAACTTACAAACTCATTTATGAAAGTAAGTTAAATCAGATTGAAAACGAAAAACCCCAACAAGGGTGCCATTGATATGCCGAGGTGGATGATGACAAATTATCAACATCATCATTCGATGACTACTATACAATCACGTGAACTTTGTTCTTTTGCTTTTGTAGTTTTAGATGGTGGCTTTAAATGTGTAAACTGCAAGTAAAAAAAGAAGAGAAAAAATATAATGGATTTACAACAAAGATCACCAACTGAGAAATTATTGTGGTGAAAGAAAGGCTTGAAATGGTTGTAGTCACCGAATTAAGGCTTGAAATATTTGGAGTTGTAAGTATGTGTTTTTGACTTGTGAGGCGTGAAAATTTTAACATCCCCAAATTACATTGCGTAGCGGAAATACACAATTGGGTGCTATTCTCAACTTCATTACACAATACACTTTATATGACCATAAAACAATATATTTTGGAATATAATAAGAAAATAATTTAAATCAATGTCTAAAACCTTCAATCCCAAGTAAAATCAGTTTAAAAATATATCAGAGTAGCGTTTAGATTCCCCAAATATCTTAACCAATCGACAAACCTTTTACAAAAATATTGGACCATATGATATAAATTTATGACAAGCGGGAAAGAAATCTGTTTTAGACCAAATTAATACAAAAGCAATCCCGTAATCCTTCTCCAACAAGCTCCATGATGGTTGTAAAATTACGTCTTTTAGGAAAAAGAGCGTAAAAATAGGGCAAGTGTGCACGACGATTTAGGAAAACCGTGTGTGAATGACCCTAAGTGAGTTCGTTCTCGAGGAGGCTAGTGCGTTGTGTATTGAATTGATATTGATTTGTGATTATATGATTGAGAAAGAAATGGGATTAGAAGAGAAAAACGGTTACAAAGATGAATTAAACTACGACGAAAAAGGCGAACACGTAAAATCGTAAATAGTGCCAAAATTAAAATTTTAACCTAAAAATTCCTAAAAATTACTAAAAATCCCCAATAATATTCTAAGAGTTTACAAAAAATCCAAACTTGCTAAAACCTTTTAATTAATTAGATAATGACTTTTTAATGCTAATTAAAGCCCTAAAAATCACAATTAAATATTAAAAAGCCCTAAACAAGATCTAATAGTTTGTAAACCTCAAAGATTACCTAATTAAGCTAAAAACTATTTTTAAAAATTTTAAAACCAAATTAAACTATTTTTAAACACTTAAAAACTATTAAAATCAATTAAGTCTCAAATTAATTCTAGAAATTAAATGAAAAGTCTTAAAAATATTTGGAAAGTGACAAAACTCCTAATTAAGTGTCCTTAACCTAGGAAAAATGTAAAAACTAAAAAAATAAAACTTCAATTTTTAATAATAAAATAATATTAAAAAAAAAAAAATCAAAGTTCACTAAATAATTCTAAAAAATTACCAAGAATATAGAATAATGTAACTAAAACAAAAATGCAATCCAAATTTTCTGAAACCTATTTAATAATTTTATATTGAATTTTAAAGTTAGCTAAAAACCCTAAAATCCTATAAAATCAAAAATAAGCTAAATTGAAAACCTAAATAGCTGTAAACCTCAAAAATATGATTAAAAACCTAAAAATTATTTTTTCAGATTTTTAATATACCTTTTACTATTTTTTATGACTTTTTAAAATTAAAACTTAAAATAATCCTAATAAATTAATTAATAATGGGAAAAATATACTTTTTGCTCAGATTAGTCAAAAACCCTAATATAAACCTAAGAAAAATGCTAAACAGAAAAAAGCTTAAAGGAATAAGCTTGAAACAGCTTATTTAAAAGCTGTTAAGTAAATAAGCCACCGAACAAGTACACCTTAAATAGATAATGAAATGAAACTTAAACGTAAAAAACCATCCGGATCACTGGTAAACACGTTACTCCTCCAAACGGGAGGTCGCGTGTTCGAGCCCAGGCCAGGTGAGTTTTTGCTATTTTTTTTTTTTTTTACTTTTAAAACTCAAACCAAGTACTTAATTAACTCTAAAACACACTTAAAATCCAAAAACAAGCTATAATCAAGCTGCTAGAAACCAAAACGTACCCAGATTTGTATAAATTTCTGATGAACACAAGGTGAAATCTTCACAAGTGAAAAGTATCAAGAGGACTTGATTTGTTGGCGTTTTGATGATGTTTGATGGACAAATGGGGCACCCTTATACTCTTTGGAGTATAAGGAGTCAAGCAAATGCACAAAACCAACAAGTAAAACACAATATCAAGCACAAATTCACCCAAATGTTACTAAAAAAAGTTATGCACAGGTCTGAGAGTGTTTAGCTGATAAACTTGGCACCAAAATGATTTTCAATGGCTAATATCTATCATACAAACTCTCCAAATGACATATGAGCAATCACAAACCCTCAAGCAACCTTAAATCTAACAAATATAATGAATTAGAGGCACAAATTTCCACAATTTCAGTCACAAAAGCAGTTTACTGGATTTTTGCTATGTTTCTCAAATTTTAACATGCAATTTGTTTTAAAACTCTTCCAAAATGAAATACAACCAGCATACAACCTATATATCACCTAAGAAGTATTCTTAGACAGGTTTTAACTCATAAATTTGTCACAAATTCTGCTTAAAACACAAATCCAAACACCCCTTTAAGTTCTTGAAATCAAATTTTTTCTAACCAAATCACATCAAATCTATACCAAACTGATTTTAAACCTTCTAAACATGCATAACAATCATCAATAAAGCAATATCAAACCATATTAACAACACTTAACACTTTTCATGCACAATCACACAAATCACATAAAATTTTAGAAAACTGAAAATGGAAAAGAGAAACAAGGAGCTACCTTAAGGGTCCTACATCCAGGACCCTTAGTGGTTGAAAACCACCTCCCTATAGGCTGGGGCCTATGCTGAACACTTGGGCTTATGAAATGCAAAAATACTTGGTGCCAAAAAGAATGAAAAGAACTGAATAAGAAAGGGGACTTCTTGCCTTCTTGTTTTCCTGCACAATCACCACTAAACAAGGAAAAGAACAAGTAAAGTGAGCTGGTCACAAAGCAAATAAGCTATAAGCCAGCTTATTAGTTAAGCTGCCTATGGCTTATTTGACTAAAAATAAAAAAACGGATTTTTTCTTGATTTTCTTAAAACTTGAGTAACAAATATATCAACAAGGCTTTACCCCTCACTTAAGCTTGATAATCAACAAGATTATCAGGCTTATGTGATCAGCTTAAAGCACTTGGACCCAATGCTTAAATACTTAACACTTTGATCACCAAACAGAAACTTAAAAGAGAACTTGAGCTTTGGAAAAATTAAAATTGCAAGAATGTAAAAGAGGTTCTTTGCTTCTCATCAACAACACTTAAACCATTTCATTAACAAAAGAGGATTTACAAGCTTGTGACAAAACGGAGAAAAAAGAACAGAAAAAAGCTAAGTCCTATCATGCCTTTATATAGAGGCTACAACTGTTCTAGAAGTGAATAGAAGCTAAAAACCCTAATGTGTAAACTTCCTGTAATGCCCTTGAAGATTCTTCAGCATATGGCATTTTTTGAATTTTGTCAAGAACACCATGTGAATTTCTTGGCTTGTAGCTAAGATGCCAGTTGTGAAAAATGATCTTGGCCGTTTGTAGACTCCTTTGGGAGCACGAAATTGTTGTGAGTTGTAGATTTTCTGCTGTGAATTTGTCTTGGAGCCAAAGTGTGGGTCAGGGGAGGTTTGGAGAGTCACATGGGTGAGAGTGATGGGTAATTTGGGGGTTGGGTTTGGTTTATGTGATGGTAAATTAGCAATCTGGAAGGTTATAGCCATAACCCCTTTGTTTTAGTCATTGTTCTTCCTGGGGATTAGCTAGGGTTTATATTGGTTTAGGGAGTGTTTAATTTGAAAAAAGGGATTAAGTATTTAAAATGTGTGTTTGCCACCAAAATTCAAACCGGGTTTAAGTTAATTAAATAAAGGGGTGAGTGGATTTGTGACGCGGAGGGGGGGAAGTATCTGATTGGTTGGTTGTTTAAGGTTGGTGATGTGGCAGTTTGTGAGTGGGTGGATGGACTTAGGTTGTTTGGGCAGATTAGGTCCCTCACTTTTACTTCTTCTTTCACTTTGTATTAAATGGCAATAAACTCCAATTCCTTTGTAAATCAACTTTGGCAGATTGACACTTTTGGCACAAGTACTTTTATAAACTTGAAACAAGGACTAAACATGTAGTTTCTTCATTCTTCAAGGACTGTTATTGACATGTCTTCATACTTCAAGGCTTTGACTTGTTTGTTGACTTCTTGGAGGACCAATATTGACAATTTAGATTTGTTGAGGGACTAAATTTGCCAATTCTTCAAAGTTAAGGGTCCTTTTTTTAATTTTGACAAACTTTAGGGACCAAACTTGTAATTATGAAGATACAAGGGTATAAAGTGTCAATTCTTCATAATTGGAGGACCCTTCTTCATAATTTTTCAAATCTTCAAGGGTTTTCTTGGAAAATTCTTCATTAGGGCTTGGTTCATCGTGCGGCTTCGTTTCCCGTGTTCGTTTTTGCATGATTCTTGTGATCTTTTGTCATTTTCTCAATATCCGTACCTAAAATACACAAGCAACAAACACAAGCATATATTTGGGTATTTTGATGATATTTAATGCATTTTAAGCCCAATTTGGACGATGAGACTATGTATAAAAGCAGTCTCATCACTCCCCCATACTAAACCATTGCCGTGCCCTCACGCAATGCTAGAATAAAGTATCATAGCACTCCAAAATTCATTTTTATTCACTTTATTGGAATGATAAACTAGCTATACTACTACTATTACTACTACTTGTGCTTTAGACATAATGTATGATTTTCATCGCACAATGGGACGTTTAGGTTCATAGAATAAGAACACGTGAATGCTTCGTTAGAAATAATTTCATCGTCCTCGATTTTCACCCTAATTCTATGCCAAGCGTGCAACGAGATCATTGTCATTATAAGTTAGTAATGCTAACACTACTCATATGCCCTAATCACGTACTTATCCTCCCATTATTCCTAAGTTGTATCTCTTATATTTTATTTTGTCTTGAATGTTTCACGAGGATACATTGTTTGACTTATGCGATAATAGAGATTTAGGTCTAAAAATAGAGTCCTAACGGTGTAACTAAGACCATCAAATCAATAACCCCTCCTAATAGACAACGATGTTAAAAAATTAATTTGACAAAAAGAATCGATAAACACGGTTTTATAACGGTTTTGAACATGAGACTTATTACCAAGACTTTTATACGCCCCCTAACGGAAGGGCCTTATTATCTTTGGTTTACCTCCATCTTTTATTCAACTTCGCCATGAAGCTTTTATTATGACTTCGGTCTTGCCTTGCCTTTTATTATCCGCCTCATCGGTGGTTTTATTAGCCAAAGATGTATATCCTCACGCTAAAGCGAATTTTGGATCTTTAAAGCTTCGAAGATTAAGGCTTGATTCACTTTCAATTTTTGCATAGATTTTAGGCCTTGTGGGGCTTCAAATTGTTTGCTTAATTTAGGTGAGCACTTGAAATCTTATTATTGGGTGAAGCTTTCGATTATTCGGGTGCCAATACTTCAGGACCGTGACGCTGGCGATACCTTAATGTCTTCCCAATTTAATTTACACAGAAGCTACTAGAAAAGACTAGAAACCCAACAATCCTAACTAAACCGCTAAGTCAATATTTATTAAGCAAAAAATATTTACATGCGAAGGGAGAATAAGCAAACAACGAGAACAAATGAGTTTTTGAAAGAATACGAGTATTCTACGTTTAGCATAGTAACTTATAATTAACTCTATCATTTCCCGTCCTCATTTAAGAGACTTAGCCTAATGTGAAGTTAAGGAATCAAAGCTAAGTGCTCAACACGCACGGTCGAGTCAAAAATTACTCTTATTCTCGCCATCGGAAAACCTACATTCGTGTCTTCAAACACTTATAAAACATGAGAAAAATTTAAAATTTGGCCATTTTTAGCCTTATTTTGCAACAAAAACGATAAACAAAAAGATAAACTTTGGAAAGCGTGATGGTTTGGCAAGGCAAGTATCTATTCACTCCCCCATACTAAAGTTAAACATTGTCCTCAATGTTTCGAGTCTAGGGGTGCAAACACCCCCATACTAAAGACGTAGTCGAATGCCTAATCTAGCATGGAAAGGGTGTAACCAATAAATTAATAGCCGTTTATGAAGTGTGCTAAAAACCTAAGGTTAGAACAATCAAGGATATATCATGGATATTGAGAAATGTCTCCAAAGCAAACGATCGAGTGCTCCCATAAAACGAACACGAGAGGCTCCAATCGTGAAGATCATGATCTAAAAACCACAATGCACAAACAACCACGAAACAAAGGTTGGAAGGGCACAAATCCCCACACGTAAGCTACATTAGAAAGCGATAATATGTACATAGGATAAGCATGGGACTCCCCCACGAGGCACCTCGTTTTTGATTACCGAGTCATGAGCTCGACTCGATCCCCTCAATACTAATTATCATTGGGGAAGGTGACTTGGTCGAGGTAGTTCAAGGATGGAACTTCCCCACCAAAGTAGTGCTTCAACCTATGTCCATTCACCTTGAAGTTAGGACCATCATTTTGAGCTAGCTCGATGGTCCCATACGGAAATACTTGAATCACGGTGAATGGACCGGACCAACGGGATTTCAACTTACCGGAAAAGATTTTCAATCTTGAATTAAAAAGTAAAACTTGATCCCCAATGTTAAAAACCCGGTTTTTAATTTTTGAATCATGCAACTTTTTAGTTTTCTCTTTATAACTCAATGAATTTTCATAAGCAATATCCCTCAATTCATCCAATTCATTTAATTGCATTTTCCGGTGTTTTCCCGCGGTCTCCATATCATCATTACAATGCTTTAGGGCCCAATAAGCCTTGTGTTCTCATTCGATAGGCAAATGACAATTCTTTCCATACACAAGCTTATAGGGAGTGCACCCAATGGGTGTCTTATGAGCGGTCCTAAAGGCCCATAAAGCATTGTCTAACTTATCCGACCAAGATTGTCGGTTTTCTCCTACGGACCTCTCCAAGATCCTCTTCAACGCTCGGTTTGAAACCTCGACTTGCCCACTCGTTTGTGGGTGATAAGCCGTAGAAAGACGATGTGTAACCCCATATTTCCTTAGAACCCTTTCAAATTGGTCGTTACAAAAATGGGTTCCACGATCGCTTATGATAGCACGAGGGGTTCCAAACCGAGAAAACAATTGCTTCAAAAACTTGACTACCACACGAGCATCATTGGTGGGCAAAGCCTTGGCCTCCACCCACTTAGAAAGGTAGTCAACCGCAACGAGAATGTACTTATTACCACGAGATGATGGGAACGGCCCCATAAAGTCTATGCCCCAAACGTCAAAGATCTCACACACTTGGATGATATTTTGTGGCATTTCATCTTTTTGTGAGGCTTTTCCTTGTCGTTGTCATGCATCACACGACTTCACAAGATCTTGTGCATCTCGGTAAATAGTAGGCCAAAAGAAGCCGGCATCAAACACCTTTTTAGCCGTGAGATTAGCACCGTGGTGACCACCCGTGGGTCCCTCATGGCAAGCTCTAAGGATGTTAGAAGCTTCGGTGCCAAATACACAACGTCGGATGATTTGATCCGCACAAGTTCGAAACAAGTAAGGGTCGTTCCAAAAGTAGAACTTGACGTCACGAAAGAATTTTCGTTTTTCTTGAGTCGTCATACCCTTAACGATGAAGTTACCCGCATGGTAATTTGCAAAATCCGCAAACCATGGGGTAGAAGAATCAAGCTTAGAATTCACTACACCAAGTGTCTCGAGTGGAAATGTTTCGGTGATTTCCTTGGGCTCGTAAACACTTTGGTGAGGATCTTCCAAACGAGAGAGATGATCGGCCGCTAGATTCTCGGCTCCTTTTTTGTCAACGATGGCGTGATCAAATTCTTGAAGGAGGAGAATCCAACGAAGTAATCTAGGCTTAGCATCTTGCTTTGCCATGAGATACTTAATAGCCGAATGGTCCGTATACACTATGCATTTCGTCAAGACGAGATAAGGTCGGAATTTCTCAAATGCATACACCACGGCAAGGAACTCCTTTTCCGTTGTAGTGTATTTAAGTTGAGCCTCGGTCATCGTCTTGCTAGCATAGTGAATAGGCAAGAAGTGCTTATCATGGCGTTGCCCCAAAACGGCCCCTATAGCGTAATCACTAGCATCACACATGAGCTCGAAGGGGAGGTTCCAATTGGGAGCAACAAGAATGGGAGCTTCGGTTAGTTTCCTCTTAAGGATCTCAAAGGCTCGTACACAATCTTCGTCAAAGACAAAACGTGCCTCTTTTTCAAGAAGATGTGTAATGGGTCGATAAATCTTTGAAAAATCCTTGATGAATCGACGATAAAAGCCCGCGTGGCCTAGGAAACTCCTAACTCCCTTGACGGTTTTGGGATGAGGCAATTTGGCGATGACGTCTATCTTAGCTTGATCTACCTCAATCCCCGCTTTCGAGACCTTGTGCCCTAAGACGATTCCACTCTTAACCATAAAATGACATTTTTCCCAATTGAGCACAAGGTTGGTTTCCTCACAACGTTTTAACATTCTCTCTAGGTTCGACAAACACGAAGTGAAAGAATCACCAAACACGGAAAAGTCATCCATGAAGACTTCCATCGTCTTCTCGATCATATCATGAAAAATAGCCATCATGCATCGTTGAAAAGTTCCCGGTGCATTACAAAGTCCGAATGGCATTCTACGATAGGCAAACGTTCCATATGGACACGTAAACGTAGTTTTTTCTTGATCACGAGGGTCGATGGGAATTTGGAAGTAACCGGAAAAACCATCTAAAAAGCAATAGAAATCGTTTCCCGCAAGACGCTCCAACATTTGGTCCATGAAGGGCAAGGGAAAATGGTCTTTTCGAGTGGCTTCATTCAACTTACGATAGTCAATGCACACTCTCCATCTGGTCACGAGTCTAGTGGGAATCAACTCGTTGGCATCGTTTGGCACAACGGTCATCCCTCCCTTTTTAGGGACACAATGAATAGGACTCACCCAAGGGCTATCGGAAATAGGGTAAATCATTCCCGCGTCAAGGAGTTTAAGGACCTCCTTTTTGATGACGTCGTGAATTTTGGGGTTCACCCTCCTTTGACTTTGGATTGTGGGCTTGAAATCCTCCTCCATTAAGATTTTGTGGGTACAAAACTTGGGATCGATTCCCTTAATGTCGGATAACTTCCACGCAATCGCCCCTTTGTGATCCTTAAGAACATCGAGAAGTGCGGTTTTCTCATCATTCGAAAGATCCTTCGCAATAATAACCGGCAACTTGTCGTCCTCCTCCAAATAGACATATTCGAGGTGAGGAGGTAAATCTTTCAACTCGAGGATAGGTGGTTCCTCAAGTGAATATTTAGGCTCGATACTCATAACCTCCTCGGGTGGAGGAAATGGGAAATCGTTGAGAAAATCCTTGATAATCGAGAAGTCCTCATCGTTGTCAAGGTCTTCGTCACAAGTACGTGGAACATTACATTCTTCCAACGTAAAACCACCACCTTCAAAAGGAGTGAAGGTTGATGTCGAATTATCAAGAATTGGATCTAACATAGTGGGATTGCCACTAGTTTCTTCATCACCAAACCCTAAAACTTCTTGTGAAAATTCCTCGTAAACTACGTCGATCATATCAACGAGGTTTATGGTAGCAACGGAATAAACATGAGAAAGTTGAGAATTTTGAGTTGCGTTTATAACAAGTTCCTCGTCGTTGAAACGTAAGGTGATCTTTCTAGCATGCACATCAATTAAAGCCATAGACGTATCTAAAAACGAACGACCTAAAATAAGAGGAACTTGAGGATCCGTGGGGATATCAACAACGATAAAGTCTACGGGATAGTAGAACTTCCCCACTTTCACAAAAACGTCTTCCGCCAAACCACATGCGAGAATCGTGGAATGGTCGGCCAACTCAATAGACATTCGTGAAGGAGTAAGATTAGGAAGATTGAGCGACTTGAAGATTGCAAGTGGCATCAAGTTAATGCTAGCACCAAGATCGGCCAAGGCATAGCATTCTTCCATATCTTGAATTGCACAAGGGATCAAAAATTTACCGGGATCACCGACTTTTTGAAGTATGCGATTAAGATAAACCGACGAACAACTAGACATTTGGTGCAATTTCTCCTTGTTGTTCAACATACTCTTAAAGTTAGCGGCAAATCGAGGCATCATGACCAAAGCATCGGCGAAACTCACATTAAGGTGAAACTCACGAAACATTTTCATAAAAAGCTCAAATTGGTAGTTGTCGCGCTCTTGTCGTTTCTCCTTCCTAAGTCTCGATGGGTAAGGCAAGGGTGGTGTGGGTTGGGACATAGGCATAGTCTTTGGAATCTCGGGTTCCAATGTTGGTAAATGGTCGACCGTAGGTGTGGCATGAGCGGTACTTTGTGGGCTTGAAATATGCTCCTTTTCGACCACCACCTCGGGTTCTTCCTCATTTTCCTCCACCGTTGGAGTAATTGGTTGAGGAGTCGGTTCTTTAAGTGTCTTACCACTACGTGTGGTAATCACTTTCATCTCTCCCTTCGGGTTTGAAACGGTGTTACTAGGTAGACCATTCGAAGTAGAGGCTTTGTTTCCCATTACGGCTTCTAAAATGGCATTAAGCTTAGCATCTTGACTATTAAACTTCAAATCTTGACTAGCGGCTTTTTGGTCAATTCTTTGTTCAAGCCTAGCATGACTTTGTTCAATCTTATTGTTTTGACCTCTAATTTGATTCGCAAAATCATTTTTCAACTCATTTCTCATGTTAAGGTTTTCTTTCACAAAATTAGCCAACTCCTTGGTGTTTTTAGCCGTGTCCCTAGCTTGACTAGCCAATTGCTCTTTTATGTTTTCCAAAATCTTATCATTTGTCGTGGCGTAATTCAAAAAGTCCATTGGAAGTTCTTTAGTATAAACATTTTGAAGACCTTGACTCGTGTTTTGAAAATTACGGTTTTGATTTTGATTTTGCAATTGGCTACTAGTTCCTTGATTCCCATAGTTGTTATTACCCTTGAAATTGTTCCTTTGATTGCTTTGGTAACCAACTTGATTGTTTCGATAATTGTTAGCATTTTGATTTGGTGGAAAACCCGGTGGAGTCAATTGATTAGTGCGAGGAACTTGACCGTTTTGGTTATAAGTTCCCGCGGCCGCGAAGGCACTCAAAGTGTTACCACCGTTGGTAATGCACTCGGAATAATCGTGAGCTCCACCACAATACATACAAGAAACCTCAACCGCTTTAATCGTAGCGGGAGCGGGTTGTTCACCAACTTTAAACTCAATTAACAATCCTTTCAACTTATCAAAAATTTTGTTCTCCAAATTAGCCTCGATTTGACAAGCATCAATGGTGTGCGACAATGAAGGCGAAGGCGAAGGCGAAGACGAAGCCTTACGAACACTCGACGTGCTACGAGGACTATACACCTTAGACCTATTCTCAATGATTAACAAGGCTTCCTAGACCGTCTTACACAAAAAATTACCACCCGCGGCGGCATTAAGATAATCACGCTCATGATCGTTCAAGCCATTGTAAAACGTGTCAATTTGATGCAAGTCGGAAAAACCATGATGAGGACATTCGTGCAACATTTCCTTAAACCTATTCCAAGCCGTTGAAAAACTCTCATTATACTCTTGTGAAAACTTTGAAATCTCGTTTTTCAAGTGCGTAGTCTTAGAGGGCGGAAAAAATTGGTTCACGAATTTTGAAACGAGATCCTTCCACGTCAATATAGAATTGGGTGGCTCTTTCTCTAACCAAATTTTTGCGGGCCCCGCTAAGGAATACAAAAAAAGCATCATCTTAATCGAGTCATTTGAGATGTCCTTAAACTTGCAAGTGGCGGTGAGACGATTAAATTGGCGAATGTGGTTATGAGGGTTGTCCTTTTCGTCACCTCGAAACTTGTTGTTTTGAATCATGGACAACAAACCCGTCTTAACCTCAAAATTCTCCACAAGGATAGCGGGAATCACAATCGCTTCTCCATAACCCTCGGTGGGTGCTTGAAGCAACTCCATCATAGTTCGATTAGCCATGGGTGCTTCTTTCACTATAATGGGTTCGTCAATAGGAGACTCCTCACTAGTAGGAGTGATTGATTTGTTTCTTCGTTTACGAGCACGTCTTGCTTTAGAGCGAGTTTGCATAAACGTCACGTACAACGAGAAGGCGAGCAAAGAAGATTCTTTTTGGTGTTTTTACTTTTTCAATTTTTTTGTGGTTTTTGATTGTTTTTACTTTTTTTTGGATTTTTGGAATGTATTAGGTAGACACAAATCTACAAATCTCCTCCTTAATCAAATCTCTCGATTAAAGAAGCCTCAAGGAATGAAAACGATCACGTGAAGTGAACGCCTTTGATGACTTTAGAACGATGGTGGAACACCAAATCGTTCAAGAGGGTTTAATCAAATGAAACCAAGAAAATATATATGATACTTAGTAATACTTTGGGCGGCAAAACCCTCGATTAGCTTTCAAAATCAAAATACGCTCAAGCAAGCGGAGGAAACGAGGCGGCGCGAAGCACTTAAGAGCCTTTTTCCTTTAGGTCGTGAAATACAACCGCCTTATACCCACCTTATAGTTTGTATTTCTCAAAATCGAGCTTCACGAAAGTATTTATCTATTTTTGTCTTTTTCTTTGGTTTGAGATTCGAATACAATGATTGGGTAATGACCTCCCAAGTCAAGGTTGTGATTTCTCACGTATTTGGAGTACTTGTAAATTTATTGTTCTACGTATACGATATAGTAATAGTATTCACAAAAAACGAAAAACCGATAATACGTATTAGTAGAGTGCTACTAATACAATTAGCTATTTATGGCTATATAAAAACAACAATTGTTCAACCAAAACACAACACGCCTCCCCGGCAGCGGCGCCAAAATGATGGTTGTAAAATTACGTCTTTTAGGAAAAAGAGCGTAAAAATAGGGCAAGTGTGCACGACGATTTAGGAAAACCGTGTGTGAATGACCCTAAGTGAGTTCGTTCTCGAGGAGGCTAGTGCGTTGTGTATTGAATTGATATTGATTTGTGATTATATGATTGAGAAAGAAATGGGATTAGAAGAGAAAAACGGTTACAAAGACGAATTAAACTACGACGAAAAAGGTGAACACGTAAAATCGTAAATAGTGCCAAAATTAAAATTTTAACCTAAAAATTACTAAAAATCCCCAATAATATTCTAAGAGTTTACAAAAAATCCAAACTTGCTAAAACCTTTTAATTAATTAGATAATGACTTTTTAATGCTAATTAAAGCCCTAAAAATCACAATTAAATATTAAAAAGCCCTAAACAAGATCTAATAGTTTGTAAACCTAAAAAATGACCTAATTAAGCTAAAACCTATTTTTAAAAATTTTAAAACCAAATTAAACTATTTTTAAACACTTAAAAACTATTAAAATCAATTAAATCTTAAATTAATTCTAGAAATTAAATGAAAAGTCTTAAAAATATTTGGAAAGTGACGAAACTCCTAATTAAGTGTCCTTAACCTAGGAAAAATGTAAAAACTAAAAAAAATAAAACTTCAGTTTTTAATAATAAAATAATATTAAAATAATAAAAAAAATCAAAGTTCACTAAATAATTTTAAAAAATTACCAAAAATCTAGAATAATGTAACTAAAACAAAAATGCAATCCAAATTTTCTGAAACCTATTTAATAATTTTATATTGAATTTTAAAGTTAGATAAAAACCCTAAAATCCTATAAAATCAAAAATAAGCTAAATTGAAAACCTAAATAGCTGTAAACCTCAAAAATATGATTAAAAACCTAAAAATTATTTTTTCAGATTTTTAATTTACCTTTTACTATTTTTTATGACTTTTTAAAATTAAAACTTAAAATAATCCTAATAAATTAATTAATATTGGGAAAAATATACTTTTTGCTCAGAAAAGTCAAAAACCCTAATATAAACCTAAGAAAAATGCTAAACAGAAAAAAGCTTAAAGGAATAAGCTTGAAACAGCTTATTTAAAAGCTGTTAAGTAAATAAGCCACCAAACAAGTACACCTTAAATAGATAATGAAATGAAACTTAAACGTAAAAAACCATCCGGATCACTGGTAAACACGTTACTCCTCCAAACGGGAGGTCGCGTGTTCGAGCCCAGGCCAGGTGAGTTTTTGCTATTTATTTTCTTTTTTTTTTACTTTTAAAGCTCAAACCAAGTACTTAATTAACTCTAAAACACACTTAAAATCCAAAAACAAGCTATAATCAAGCTGCTAGAAACCAAAACGTACCCATATTTGTATAAATTTCTGATGAACACAAGGTGAAATCTTCACAAGTGAAAAGTATCAAGAGGACTTGATTTGTTGGCGTTTTAATGATGTTTGATGGACAAATGGGGCACCCTTATACTCTTTGGAGTATAAGGAGTCAAGCAAATGCAAAAAACCAACAACTAAAACACAATATCAATCACAAATTCACCCAAATGTTACTGAAAAAAGTTATGCACAGGTCTGAGAGTGTTTAGCTGATAAACTTGGCACCAAAATGATTTTCAATGGCTAATATCTATCATACAAACTCTCCAAATGACATATGAGCAATCACAAACCCTCAAGCAACCTTAAATCTAACAAATATAATGAATTAGAGGCACAAATTTCCACAATTTCAGTCACAAAAGCAGTTTACTGGATTTTTGCTATGTTTCTCAAATTTTAACATGCAATTTGTTTTAAAACTCTTCCAAAATGAAATACAACCAGCATACAACCTATATATCACCTAAGAAGTATTCTTAGACGGGTTTTAACTCATAAATTTGTCACAAATTCTGCTTAAAACACAAATCCAAACACCCCTTTATGTTCTTGAAATCAAATTTTTTCTAACCAAATCACATCAAATCTATACCAAACTGATTTTAAACCTTCTAAACATGCATAACAATCATCAATAAAGCAATATCAAACCATATTAAAAACACTTAATACTTTTCATGCACAATCACACAAATCACATAAAATTTTAGAAAACTGAAAATGGAAAAGAGAAACAAGGAGCTACCTTAAGGGTCCTACATCCAGGACCCTTAGTGGTTGAAAAACCACCTCCCTATAGGCTGGGGCCTATGCTGAACACTTGGGCTTATGAAATGCAAAAATACTTGGTGCCAAAAAGAATGAAAAGAACTGAATAAGAAAGGGGACTTCTTGCCTTCTTGTTTTCCTGCACAATCACCACTAAACCAGGAAAAGAACAGGTAAAGTGAGCTGGTCACAAAGCAAATAAGCTATAAGCCAGCTTATTAGTTAAGCTGCCTATGGCTTATTTGACTGAAAATAAAAAAAAACGGATTTTTTCTTGATTTTCTTAAAACTTGAGTAACAAATATATCAACAAGATTATCAGGCTTATGTGATCAGCTTAAAGCACTTGGACCCAATGCTTAAATACTTAACACTTTTGTCACCAAACAGAAACTTAAAAGAGAACTTGAGCTTTGGAAAAATTAAAATTGCAAGAATGTAAAAGAGGTTCTTTGCTTCTCATCAACAACACTTAACCCATTTCATTAACAAAAGAGGATTTACAAGCTTGTGACAAAACGGAGAAAAAAGAACAGAAAAAATCTAAGTCCTATCATGCCTTTATATAGAGGCTACAACTGTTCTAGAAGTGAATAGAAGCTAAAAACCCTAATGTGTAAACTTCCTGTAATGCCCTTGAAGATTCTTCAGCATATGCCATTTTTTGAATTTTGTCAAGAACACCATGTGAATTTCTTGGCTTGTAGCTAAGATGCCAGTTGTGAAAAATGATCTTGGCCGTTTGTAGACTCCTTTGGGAGCATGAAATTGTTGTGAGTTGTAGATTTTCTGCTGTGAATTTGTCTTGGAGCCAAAGTGTGGGTCAGGGGAGGTTTGGAGAGTCACATGGGTGAGAGTGATGGATAATTTGGGGGTTGGGTTTGGTTTATGTGATGGTAAATTAGCAATCTGGAAGGTTATAGCCATAACCCCTTTGTTTTAGTCATTGTTCTTCCTGGGGATTAGCTAGGGTTTATATTGGTTTAGGGAGTGTTTAATCTGAAAAAAAGGGATTAAGTATTTAAAATGTGTGTTTGCCACCAAAATTCAAACCGGGTTTAAGTTAATTAAATAAAGGGGTGAGTGGATTTGTGACGTGGAGGGGGGGAAGTATCTGATTGGTTGGTTGTTTAAGGTTGGTGATGTGGCAGTTTGTGAGTGGGTGGATGGACTTAGGTTGTCTGGGCAGATTAGGTCCCTCACTTTTACTTCTTCTTTCACTTTGTATTAAATGGCAATAAACTCTAATTCCTTTGTAAATCAACTTTGGCAGATTGACACTTTTGGCACAAGTACTTTTATAAACTTAAAACAAGGACTAAACATGTAGTTTCTTCATTCTTCAAGGACTATTTTTGACATGTCTTCATACTTCAAGGCTTTGACTTGTTTGTTGACTTTATGGAGGACCAATATTGACAATTTAGATTAGTTGAGGGACTAAATTTGCCAATTCTTCAAAGTTAAGGGTCCTTTTTGTAATTTTGACAAACTTTAGGGACCAAACTTGTAATTATGAAGATACAAGGGTATAAAGTGTCAATTCTTCTTAATTGGAGGACCCTTCTTCATAATTCTTCAAATCTTCAAGGGTTTTCTTGGAAAATTCTTTATTAGGGCTTGGTTCATCGTGCAGCTTCGTTTCCCGTGTTCGTTTTTGCATGATTCTTGTGATCTTTTGTCATTTTCTCAATATCCGTACCTAAAATACACAAGCAACAAACACAAGCATATATTTGGGTATTTTGATGATATTTAATGCATTTTAAGCCCTATTTAGACGATGAGACTATGTATAAAAGCAGTCTCATCACTCCACAATTCAACAACTTCAAGTACCTGAAATACATGCTTAAAATCATCAACACAACGGTTGAGCAAGTCTATAGGTTTAACAAAACATATTTGAACACATTATAAAAATCAATCACAATTGTTTAATAGCATTGTGGCCATACAATCTATTAATCAGGCATTTCATCTTATAGCAGTAGCTAATGAATTATATTAAGCTCATGACACCGACCCCTTAACTTAGTCACCCACGCCAAATGCCAGCATGACTATAAGAATTCCAGTGCCCCACCTAGGGTATCAATTGCAAGTATACCACATTCTCATTCTCGTAAAATTATCCTTCCCAGAGGTTACTCAGCGTAAAGCCCTGGTCTCAGATAGGGTCGTCAGCCCAATAGTACTATTATTAGAATAAGCGGCTATTCCAAACTCACAACATCAAGTCAGAAGATAGTTAACGGCTCATGAATTTAGGGACTTTTTCAATTTAGGTACTTATAGAATTCAAATCAACAAATACAACATTCGGGTCCAACAATTACCCATGACATGTGTTAATTTTACTTCAAATAGAATGTATCCCCCTCGCGGGTTTTAAAATCATTAAAACAAGTAGAAAGCGAGGCTATAGACTCAACTGAAGTATTAACAGTAGTATGACGACTTTCAACGATCGATGATGCCCGGCGAATACGAAATTCACAATCTATCAAAATAAAACGCGTGCCTTTAATAATACATCCAAGTAATATTTCATACTTAATAAAAGGAAATAAATATCTCAAAGTCAAAATCAAACTCACACCATACTCAATTTAATAATTCCTTCTTACGTACACTTTTATATTTTTATTCTTTCAACAAATGTCGATATATATATATATTAATTGTCCAAACTGTTTTTCTTACTTAAACACGTCAATAGCTTACGATACTAATCAGAAACTTCACTTACTATATATAGAAAGACCTCCCAAAAGTTGGTTAAATTATTTTACTTTTAAAGTTCCCT
Organism: Glebionis coronaria; assembly: GCA_025667525.1. Lineage (NCBI taxonomy): Eukaryota > Viridiplantae > Streptophyta > Magnoliopsida > Asterales > Asteraceae > Glebionis > Glebionis coronaria. Next base: position 169,226,726 of record CM046882.1, on the reverse strand, counting down.
GCCCGACTCATCTTCGAACTACAAAAACTGGACAGTTTTACGTCAACAACTCATATAGTCTTTTTAACCTATATAAATGACTCCGTTTACAAAACCGACACTCATCTTTGAAAATAGACTTAAAATCATAATGTTTATCACTTTACATCAGTCCTTGACCCATTTTAAAATCCTTTTTATAGTCACCGAGATTCGATCCAAATATCGACAACAATTATATATTGTGCCGATACCCGTCTCCGGGTACACGAATAATCAAACTATCATAAGTTTTCGCTCGTTTGGAGCTAGAAGCTCTACTTTATACCAAATCGAAGCTTATGAAATCCTCTACAACAATATCTAGTTAGTTCATATGATACTCAAACTTGTATTTTCAAAATTTAATTTTAGCTTCTGGTCAAAATTATATACTTAAAAACCACTCAAAATCATATTTTTACCCCATTTTAACATCATTTTTACAACTATAATCATCTAAATATTACTACTTTCAATCCTAACATACTATATCATCCTAGATGATCAAATCAAATAAAATCCAACTCAAAATTTTAACATGCAACAACTTAATATAATATATAATACCATAAACACCTACATACAACACATATTCAAGATCAAAACACAAGATTTTCATCAAAAATGGGTTTTTATAAAAAGTTCATGCATGTATGAAATTTTCATACCAAAATGATGAGAATCAAATGATAAAGATGGGTCTTCAATTGGTTTTAATAGATTCAAGCTCAAAATTAAAAATCAAGGTGTGTTTGTGTGCTTGGGGGTGACGGTAACAAGAGAGGGAGAGGAGGGAGAGAGAGTTTTTGGTGAGTGGAGTTATTTGTGTGTGTGTTTGTGTTATAAAATTCAATTTATATGGGGAAAGTTTAGGGTAGTTTTTGACAATTGTGATTCTTATGGACCAAAATGCAGTTACTTGTTTAAAAAGTGGGAAATGACTATTAGTCACTTTCGAAAGTATTTACGGGTCTCGGGTTTCATAAAAATACTTCTCAAAACTTAAAACGCACACAAGATATGATATTATATAGTCCCGGAACGACTTAATACGACATTAAAAATAAAAACTGTAGAAACTAGAAGGGGGGGTTGAATAGTTTCTAGTTCATTTTCAAAATATTTCGGCTCAATCTACTGCATGTGGTTCCTTATCTCTGCCCACGGTTCCTTATTGATAAGGAACCGCCGACAGTGGACGTAGCAACATTGTTAATTTGAAACCTTAACAATCCTTTGTATCAAATTCCTTATCAATCTTGACTAGATGTGAGATGTGTTTGATTGAGAGATAAATACTACAAGTAAGAAAACACACAAGCACATCAAATCAAGAGTACATCAAGCAATAGTCTAAACACTAAGCACACACGTACTAAGCACAAGCTTTTCCGCAACTAGGATGTTTAGACTAAGTGATGTACACTTGACCATAATCTAAACATGAAGCACACACGTACTTAGCCATAGCTTTTCCGCAACTTAGATGTTTAGATTATGTGATGCACACAAAGACACACAACACAAGTAAGCAATTATAAATACATCTACAAAGGTAAAGACATAAATGTAAATGAAAGTACCGACACGATGATTTATAGTGGTTCGGTCATGAAGCTCCTCTTCGCCCTACTCCACTCCTCGAGTACACCTTACTCGAGAGTTACTTCACTAGTCAACAAACTCCTTAAGGTGGAGAAACCATACACAACGTCGCTTATCCAATTTCTGACTCTAAGCTAAAAGTCGAGTCCTAATCTTAGGTAGGACCAATCTACACAACGTCGCCCACTTCACCATTTAACGACACAAGGCTAGATGTCGAGTTCTAATCGAAAGCTAGAACCAATCTTCACGACTCTTCACGTTGAAGCTAAGCGTGAGAACTTCACACAACACAACTATTAATCACTTTAAAGCTAAGTGAGAACTCACAAGACACAACCACATCACTTTATAGTTTAGTGAGAACTACCTAGACACAACCACATCACTTTAGAGTTTAGTGAGAACTACCAAGACACAACCTAATCTACCCACTAGTTATGTTTTATGGCCCAACATAACAAACCTTGTGTTTTATGGCCTAAACACATAAACCATATAGATCTAAGCACACAACACTTAGATCTATAACTCTAACACTATATCCAAGTACTAACAAGACTTGGATCTACACAACTAACACCTAATCCAAGGATACCCATCACTTGGATATTCTACCCTTACAAACACATCCAAGTGTACCCAACACTTGGATCTTCTACATATACATAGTAGGAAGACTAAAAACATAACTTAGATCTATAGAAGGAAAGATCTTCATCATATAGTGAACCCAACACATCATGGTAATGATAGTGTTCTTCTCTTTGCACTTGTGAGGATGAGGAGATTCAAGATTGAATCACATCTTAAACAAGATTAATCAAAACTAACTAATCAAGGATCTAAGATGGTTTTTGAAAGAAACTGTGCAAAAAGGGTTGAAAGAAAAGCTGGAAATGATCCACTATTTATAGGGCAACATTGCAACGGTCAAAAATACCCGCGGTTCCTTATCTCCACCCGCGGTACCTTATCAATAAGGAACCGCGGGTTCCTTTAAGGAACCTCCGCGTCGGAGTCCGTGCAAATTTGTCCTTTAGTGGGGATATGCCATCTGGGGTAGTTTACACCCTCAAAGGATATTCCTTTGGCATATGGAATATGCCAAATTCAAATTTCCATTTTCTTTTTAATAAAACATTTTCTTAAAAATAAAGTTAATTAAAATCTTTTGTCACATTTGATTAAATGTGAGTTTTAAGAAAATATTAATCCTTGATCACTTAGTTAGGTTAATGACATGTTTGTACATACCTTGAGTGATTCATGCCGAATGCGATCTTGGAGGTGTCGAGAGAAGTATAGAAATGTATTCTTGAGTGATTACGAGAACCTTAACATTTTACATAATGTGTTACGAATTATACGTTTGTCATCAACAAAACACAAAGAGATTATATCGACAAAGCATCGTAATGTTTGCACTAACAATCTCCCCCTTTTTTATGATGACAAACAAGTAAACCGCAACACATATTAAAATGCACAAGTTACTAGTTTACACTTACTTATCCCCCTTTTGTCGAATCAAAAAGGTAGTGAACGTCTTGAAGAAGAGAAGAATCGACGTCACGAGAGCTTGCATCCGAAAGGTAGTCTTCATATTAAGAAGAGGAGGATCGACTTCGAGAGAACATGCATCCAAAAATCTAATCATCCATTATGGTTGTCGTTTGAGAGGCAAGAATCCAAACTATAAACCCATCATCCAACGATATTGAGCTTGCGTCATCCTAGTGAAGTCTTCAATCACCATAGGTTAACCAACTCTAAGCATAATAATATGCTTATCTACGAGTGTCCAAAATGCATTACTTGCGAGATGTTCGATGAATGCAATTTGAGTGAGTCAACGATCGCAAAGGTAATGACTTGAACTCTTGCAAATGCTCCCCCTTGATATGAGCTCCCCCTTGCTTGAGGTACCAACAAAGCAAGAATAGTGACGAGCTACAAAAATGGGTTAGAATTATCCTACAAAACAAGGTTAGTAGACAAGAGCATATATAAAAAGAGATGTCACCCAAACGGGGATGATAAACAAGTCGTTTGCACAAAAAATGACAAGCAAAGAAGTGTGCATGCGATGCTATCAATCCAAAAACAAATCAAAGGAGAGGATCTTGACAAGATCAATTCACAATTGTTGGAATAGAGATAAAAAAAGAAACATCCATACCAATTGTAATGATAATATGTCAAAGGGTAAAAAGCTTAGAATTTTTGGAATCACCCAAGAAAATTCAAGATTTAACCCTCAACTCTCAAAAAAACAAGGAGAGGATTTTGAGGAAATCAATTCAGAATTGTTGGAGTAGAGGTAGAAAACATCCAAGAATTTGAAGATATCATCTCAAGGTGTTAAAAACTTAGAATTTATGGAATCACCCATACCAATTGTAAATTTTAACCGCAATCAACTCTCAAAAAGAGGAACAAAAATATCTCAACCTAGAGACATTTTTGACCAAAAAAATAAAGGAAAACCAAAAGCGGATAAATCGACGCTCTAAGAAATACACGGGATATAGGACATTATAGGCAACAATGCGTATGAATGTCGACACCAAATGGTGTTTAGCATACGATAAACTACATGATCAAAGTTTCGTAGTTCTTCTCAATCATTAAGAATGTTCAAAGAACAATTACATGATAAGGAAAGGGTAAGGCTCGACTCATATTAGTTTAGAAAGACAAAAAAATTCGACTTAGAAGAGCATGATTAAAATAAACCAAGAGAAACTCAATCAAAGAAGTTAAGGATAACTTCACAAATTCATTCATGAATACTATACCTTAGAAGATGATAGTGAAATCTCGATAGAAAATGAGAGAAGAAACTCAAAAGAAGCTCAAGAAGACATGAAAGAGTTAGTACAAAATCTAACACATAATCAAGTAAGCACATAGGATAATTCATGCAATGCTTAATGAAGTCTACAATAAACCAATGTAGAGAAGGTGCGCAATTAACACATATGGCATGCAAGAACCATGATTACTTAAAAAGAGAAGACCAAGTAAAACATGTTAGCACGTAGCATTTAAGAACATGCATGAGTTAGACACATCTAAGAGATATTATATCGGAATTGCTTGACAAAGACAAAGCCTTTATAATAAGCTTGCATTCATTAACTAATCAATTAAGCATATAGCATACGGATAAGCAAGAAGATATATAAGCAAGTAGCATACAAGCAAGTCATCTAAGACGGGAAAGCCTTACCTCTTACGAGATAGAAAGAACCTCAGAGAACGGAAAGAGCCAACGTCGTAAAAGCAAAGGCAGAAAAGCCTAGGTATAGGGCTCCGCTCGGCTAAATGGGCTCAATGATCTCTTTCTTCGCTTCCTCAATTATTGGGATGGGGAATTTCTCTTTAATGGTAATGGCATTGAGTGCTCGATAATCCACGCAAAATTTCCAGGTATTCTTTTGTTTCACCAGCAACACTGGAGAGGCATAAGAACTCACACTTGCCCTGATAATACCACTTAACAGCATCTCCTTGACCTGTTTTTCTATTAGCTTGACTAATATACTAAGATGATAGCTAGAGACTAGAGATGAGAGTGCAGGATCTAGATTTGTAACAAATATTCTACTTTGCTTATGCAAATTGTTATGTACCAAAACCAAAGAATATCGTCGATGAGATACAAAAAAAGAGGATCCTACTTCGCTCATGCACCGTCTTTTAACCCTCCTACCGCTGGTAAAGCTAGCAGTCTAATAAAATTTCTGCATGTTAAGACAGCACACTAGTACATTTTCATTGACCACTGAGACCAACCCCCAAGCCCGGTCTTTGAACTAATAAAGATGGCATTCTAGGTTTGTCTTCTGTCTCCGTAATAAATGGTCCATTTATTGATGGGCGAACGACGGGGATTGAACCCGCGCGTGGTGGATTCACAATCCACTGCCTTGATCCACTTGGCTACATCCGCCCCTACCCCCGCACAGGTTTCAGTCTCTATCTACGATCAGACCCTTTCTGAACTCCCCTATGACCGCTATCAAAGAGAAGCTTTTTCTTATACTATAGTTGCAAGTCTATTGTTCTCTTTCCGAATTAGGTGAAACAAAGCTTCAAACAAAGAGGTTGGGCTGTTTTCATGGATTATATGAGGAAATTTGTACTGGTTTTTTTCGATGACATCTTGATTTACAGTGACAGCCTAGATAGCCACTTGCAACACTTGAGGATAGTGTTTGAAACTTTAAATCCATCATTGGCTAAACAATCATTTGGTTATGCCATTTTGGGCTTTGCTCTAACCGAAGCTATTGCATCATTTGCCCCAATGATGGCCTTTCTGATCTCATCCGTAGAGGGGGAGGTCATAAGCGTCTATACCGCAAAATAGATTTTCGACGGAATGAAAAAGACATATATGGTAGAATCGTCTGTTCATCCACGAGCTACTCTAAATTCGATCAAAGGAGTTACGGAAAGCATTTAGACAGATGAAAGTATTTCAACTACTGAAAAGCATTTGGTACTAAGTTTCCTCCTCCTTTTTTAGTAACAAAATGAATCAGAAGTAGGACCAAACTGAGAGTTAGCAGCATAAACAAAGAGGGCCCTTGACATAAGTAAATCATTAGTGATAGGGTTGGGACGATAGACCTAGTGCTTCCCTACATTGGACGTATGTTTCGCGGTTAAACCTTATTCTATTGTTGACCAATCATGGCCTTATTTTGAGTCTCCCTCTCTTTGTCTTCTTCTCGCCGCTTTTCTCGTCCATCCTGCCCTGCGCCGCTTACAGATTCAGTTTCGAATCCAGTTTGTGACAACCACAAAGCCTTTAATCATAGAATATCTCGGGACCCCCGCTGGTAAGGGGCTCTGGCAGCTGCACTTACGATATTTCGAGTTGGATGAACAGATCGCTCCTAAAAGCAGCCGTGTGATCTTATATACGATACCACCAGACGCGCCCCAGCTTCAAGCGAGCTCACCCTATGGACCTTGCTGAACTAGATTCCCTGCTAGCGAGAGCGGCTTAGAAAGATAAAATAGCACAAACAAGGGTTGTTTGAAAATGAACAGATAAGCTAACCCACTACTGATTTTCTGCCTACTTGCAATGCAACTACTCCTGAGAAAGACTCAAACTGAACTAGTTGAAGCTAAGCGCCTGCCTATTCTATTAGTCAAGCTTGGAGAACATAGTACTAGGACTTACTAGATGAAAGACCTTGATTTGTGAAGGGCTTAAAAGTTAGGTAGCTGCTCTATCTATCGGATCTTTTCTAAGAGGTTAGGTAGGTGGGAGCGAGAACGAGAAATAGGCGATGGACCATCCTTGCTGCTACGTACGTTGACCTTGACTTGACAGATTCATCCAATTGAACCCAAACTCAAAGGAGGACCACAAGCTCGGGGCTCGACGAAAGAGAAAGTCTCGACATTAAGAAAATGGGATTAGCTGTGAAAGAAAGAGCCCGGCATTCATTTTTTCATGAATATTCATAGCTGAGTCTACTAAAAGAGGGACCAGCTCATCGTAGTACACTTTTGCAGCCTTTCCAGTTCTTTATCCTTCACATTTCTTTTCGGCTCGAGGGGAGAGAATAGAAGCAAGCATTTCCCGTTCAGTCGGTAATGAATCAATACGCGGGGCTACTCTCTTCCATGGGAAAGGCAAGTATTGGCTCATATTGGTTGGGTTTGCTCTTTCCGTAGGCGACTTTCCAGAAGATCCTCAAGGTAGATATGCTTTTCTTCTCAGAAATGCAAGGAAAGAGTTCACGCCGCAGCAAGTTGATTAGCTAACAACTTCCAGCGGCCTCGCTTCCACTCAAGGATCTCTCTCACCAGAGGCAGTCAGAGCTTCACTATACCAGTCAAGCAGTGATAGCTCTACAGTATACCCTTATTCATCTATTTGACTCCCTGAGACACCATTTCGTTCGACCTTTCCTTGTTAGGCGACTTTCTGCTCTCTTCTATGTTAGTGGATAAGCGCAATAAACAAGCTTGTCGGCGAGACTAGACTCGTGACGAAGAGCTCAAGAGAGAAGAAGTACACCCGCCGATGCCTTTTATATGACGGTGCGGAAACGCACTCTTCGCACAACAAATCTACTTTGAAGTTGACTTATTCGCTCGGCCAATCGTCGGAATGTGTACGAGATACCATAAGGGCCCAATATCTCAATAGCACCTTTGTCTAAAGCTTCGAATGAAACTTCATATCCGAAACGCAGGAACGACCTTTTGGTATGTATTGCCCCCTAACTATAGATCAGATCCAGCAGACGAGAAAGAAAATTCCGCACTGCTGCTGAGTCGTCGGACTTATCCACCAAGGGATTCGTGGAATTTCTGCGGATTGCGTTGGGGGAAATCTACCAAAGCATCTAGATATCACAAATCAAGCTACATGTAATGTAAATCTCCAAGAAGATTCATAATTCTTATTAGTTTAAGAAAAGGACTCAAAATAAGAGAAAAGAAAGAAACATAATAACAACAAGATCCAAGACTCAAAGAAAAAACATGTTGAAACACATGAAAGGAAATACAAGAGAACAAAGATCATACAAAGATGTATATATAAAAAAAACTAAAACTTAAGCATAATTTTAATCTTAGTTACACTAGAATCTTAAGATTTGCTTAAATTAGATGTCTTAGCAATAAGCAATCCACATGCTTAAATGAAAGACAAGGGTGGTGGCGGAATTTGGTGGGGTGAAAGGGGAAGTCACCAAGGGTTCAACAAAGTCATTCACAATGGGAATGCTTCGGATGGGTTGAGGTTGGGTAGTCACATCCAAGAGAGTACTTGGAGTGAAGGGTGAGGTTAGCTCATTCATTCTAGATTGGAATGAAGAGGAGGTAGAACCATGTGAATGGTTGGTACCATGGGTTGAGGTAGTCTTGCATGGAGTAAGAGGTGGTGAGGGTGATGAAGAGATGAGAATTGGAACAATCTCATTCTTGGGTGTGTGAAAGGGTGAAGAGTTAAGTTTGGGTAACTTAATCTTAATTTTGAGGTGCCTCTTTGAAGAGGAGGTTTGTGACAAATAAATGTCAAGGTTATGAAAGGGAGAGTTAGGCATTGTGGATGTGTGAGAATGAAATCTCAAGGTTGGGGAGGTGTGAGAAACATGGCTAACAAGGTGGGTTTAAAGGGGTGAGGGGATGATCCAAACTAGTAAAGGGTTAAAAAGGGAAAGCCCAAGATATTTTGGGAGTGATCAAAGGTTTGAAACAAAGATTCCAAAGGGTGTTGGAACAATTGGGAAGTTTTAGAAAACCCAAATTTGAGAGCTTCTGCCCGCGGTTCTTTATCTTCACCGGCGGTTCCATATTGATATGGAGCCGCGCTCTATTTAAAGAACCGTCTACAGAGGCTAGGTTTAGGTGGTGAAGGAGGATTTTCCAATTCAGCAAATCCTAATGTTCTAGTCTAACTTATCATAAAGTCATGCTTAAGAGCAATAAAAACTATAACACACACAAAGGAAAGACACATAGGTTCAATTAGCACGTAAGAAGAAAGCTAAGAAAAACCTAATGGCTACAAAATAAAAAGACTCCTAATGACATACAAAGTTCATCATAGTAAACTATCATTAGTCATATATAGGAAGAGCCATTCAGCCAATTTAGAGAATGAGTATGAGACTATCACTAGAGGTGCTCAATTAAGGCTAAACACGACCATTTTTGCGAGTTATACACCAACTCAACTTCCCACGTGGAAGTAATTCAACCGTTAGGTCGAATTAAGATCCTAGTGCATAAATTCTCTAGTAGTCATTCTCAAGTTAGACAAAATTTAATTCTAACATTTGCCTAATAAAGATTAGCAAGGATGAAACTTGCATGGCCACACAATGCATGACATAATGAGGGTTAAGAATGCGCCATTGCATATCTTGACAAAAGAGTCTAGTTAAGGTTAAATACCTTAATAGATCTTGGGGCCAATAACAATGAATTGTACAAACCAAGTTTACAAAATTTGTTAGAACACTCTTGATTGGTCTTTCGGATATGACACATTTATAAATTGCATAGCAATGTAAATTACTTGAGTATATCGGATGAAACATCCAAGTTATCAAACCGACTCTATTGTGCATTATAAGTAATTATTAAACAAAATATGTCTAACAATTTGAACAAGTAGATTCAATATAACACCATCAACACAAGTGTGAGTTATGATCCGATGTATATTATTAATAAACCACATTCATGTCTACACTAAAAAACATGTCAATTAGATTCGATAATGATACCAATCATAGTTTGAATAATGCATTGATATTTAATCGAAATCTTTCTTGATTCCCACAAACACTCTTTTAAGAGAAAATAGCTAAGATTTTCAAAGGGTGTTTCATGTTTTATAGTGAGACATTTATCTACTTGAACTAATAACACAATGATCGAGTAAGACGACCCAAATCAATAGATTTGATAAGCTCCCAAAGCTTTCAAACCTAAGAGTGTTAATAAACATAACAAGGTGTACATGATGTTTAAATAACATATATAAACCTAGAGATGTTGATCCTATATGCAATGCACAAATAATGTTGCAACCAAAATGCAAGAAATCTAGCATACATCCTAATAAGGAAGAACTAGATACTAACAAATACCAAGCAAGGCACAAGAGACTAGACATATAAGCAATACTACTACAAATAGCAAGGAACACTTAATAATGTCTACATATAATAATAACACACAAAGAAACACACACAAACAATTAGCTTAGCACATAAAAGCATTCGTCCATGTTTTGAGTGTTAGATATACCAACGTATACATAGCTTGATCTTATTTGAAAATAGTTTTCGACACATTTCAAAATTTAATTAAGTTCAACACTTTATAAATATATCAGTTTACAATGATATATCACCAAGAGATGTCTAACTTAAAAGAGTAAAACACAAGTTTTACGACAAACCGACGCTCAATACTTTGGACAAAGTATGGAACTTAGAAACCATCCAAATTTTAAAGTTTGAATAAAGGTTTGGAAGCATTTTTAATTGAAAGAAAATTCAATTACGTTCGAAATGACGGGTGGCACGACTTCTACGGATTTACGGTTGATTTTATATGATTTTTCAAAGTTTTCAAAAATCTGAGTCAGACTGACTGCGGTTCCTTATTGATAAGGATCCGCGGGGAACAATAAAGAACCGCGGCCAGAGGACAAATAATGAGTTTTTGGCCAAAATCATTTGGTAACTTTTTGGAAGGACTTAGGACTCTAAAAAATCATTTTAGACACATAGAACTCGTATTTTAGAGTTAATTATGACACAAAAGATTTTTATACTTCCAAACATGAAAAGATTTAATTCAAGCTATTATACAAAGTTTATTTAACACCAAAACTTGTACGAATGAAACAACGAAACACATTTCATAAGTAATCACTCTTCATGAACAATTTGATAAAAAGATCGTCTCTATTTTTAAAAACCGTTTTCATTTTAAAAACCATTTGTTTTGAAAAAAGAGAGCAAAGATCGATCCAAGCTTTAAAGTACAATATACTTCAAAGATCTTGAGTAACCTCGCTCTGATACCAATTGTAGAAACTAGAAGGGGGGGTTGAATAGTTTCTAGTTCATTTTCAAAACATTTCGGCTCAATCTACTGCCTGCGGTTCCTTATCTCTGCCCGCGGTTCCTTATTGATAAGGAACCGCCGGTCCAATAACGAACCACCGACAGTGGACGTAGCAACATTGTTAATTTGAAACCTTAACAATCCTTTGTATCAAATTCCTTATCAGTCTTGACTAGATATGAGATGTGTTTGATTGAGAGATAAATACTACAAGTAAGAAAACACACAAGCACATCAAATCAAGAGTACATCAAGCAATAGTCTAAACACTAAGCACACACGTACTAAGCACAAGCTTTTCCGCAACTAGGATGTTTAGACTAAGTGATGTACACTTGACCATAATCTAAACATGAAGCACACACGCACTTAGCCATAGCTTTTCCGCAACTTAGATGTTTAGATTATGTGATGCACACAAAGACACACAACACAAGTAAGCAATTATAAATACATCTACAAAGGTAAAGACATAAATGTAAATGAAAGTACCGACACGATGATTTATAGTGGTTCGGTCACGAAGCTCCTCTTCGCCCTACTCCACTCCTCGAGTACACCTTACTCGAGAGTTACTTCACTAGTCAACAAACTCCTTAAGGTGGAGAAACCATACACAACGTCGCTTATCCAATTTCCGACTCTAAGCTAAAAGTCGAGTCCTAATCTTAGGTAGGACCAATCTACACAACGTCGCCCACTTCCCCATTTAACGACACAAGGCTAGATGTCGAGTTCTAATCGAAAGCTAGAACCAATCTTCACGACTCTTCATTTTGAAGCTAAGTGAGAACTTCACACAACACAACTACTAATCACTTTAAAGCTAAGTGAGAACTCACAAGACACAACCACATCACTTTATAGTTTAGTGAGAACTACCTAGACACAACCACATCACTTTAGAGTTTAGTGAGAACTACCAAGACACAACCTAATCTACCCACTAGTTATGTTTTATGGCCCAACATAACAAACCTTGTGTTTTATGGCCTAAACACATAAACCATATAGATCTAAGCACACAACACTTAGATCTATAACTCTAACACTATATCCAAGTACTAACAAGACTTGGATCTACACAACTAACACCTAATCCAAGGATACCCATCACTTGGATATTCTACCCTTACAAACACATCCAAGTGTACCCAACACTTGGATCTTCTACATATACATAGTAGGAAGACTAAAAACATAACTTAGATCTATAGAAGGAAAGATCTTCATCATGTAGTGAACCCAACACACCATGGTAATGATAGTGTTCTTCTCTTTGCACTTGTGAGGATGAGGAGATTGAAGATTGAATCACATCTTAAACAAGATTAATCAAAACTAACTAATCAATGATCTAAGATGGTTTTTGAAAGAAACTGTGCAAAAAGGGTTGAAAGAAAAGCTGGAAATGATCCACTATTTATAGGGCAACATTGCAACGGTTAAAAAGACCCGCGGTTCCTTATCTCCACCCGCGGTACCTTATCAATAAGGAACCGCGAGTTCCTTTAAGGAACCTCCGCGTCGGAGTCCGTGCAAATTTGTACTTTAGTGGGGATATGCCATCTGGGGTAGTTTATACCCTCAAAGGATATTCCTTTGGCATATGGAATATGCCAAATTCAAATTTCCATTTTCTTTTTAATAAAACATTTTCTTAAAAATAAAGTTAATTAAAATCTTTTGTCACATTTGATTAAATGTGAGTTTTAAGAAAATATTAATCCTTGATCACTTAGTTAGGTTAATGACATGTTTGTACATACCTTGAGTGATTCATGCCGAATGCGATCTTGGAGGTGTCGAGAGAAGTATACAAATGTATTCTTGAGTGATTACGAGTACCTTAACATTTTACATAATGTGTTACGAATTATACGTTTGTCATCAACAAAACACAAAGAGATTATATCGACAAAGCATCGTAATGTTTGCACTAACAAAAACGTCAAAATATTAAACATAGACATGTCTAAAATAAAAGGTAAAATTTCGGGCATCCGTTAATATCGTCATTACTAATAATCCTCGTAACTCGTCAAAATGTAAAAAATATAACTTTCAACATTCGTTCAAATCAAATCACCAATTGTTATGACAATCAACCTCGTCAAAAGTATCAAAAATATACGTAAAAATATAATTAAATAATGACCACGGGTTTGGATTGTCACATCCTACCCTCCTAAAAGAGAGCGACGTCCCGGCGCTCAACCCGCCTCACACTCGCACTTCCTCACTTCTAGAATCAACGTGACCTCTTATCCTCAAGAGATACTCACGTCTTTCACACCAGTTCAACTCAATTCTTATGATATCACCATACAACCGAATATTTCTACATTTCAACTTCCAAATTTCACCTTCCAACATGATAATATTCCTTCATCATTCATACTCCTTTTGCATCACTTTCTTTGTTTCATTCCTGCTTCAATACTCTGATAACTTGACCCACGATTATGTAAGTTCTCAAGTTAAGATGTGCAATTATCATCACATAAATATTTTATCTTTACTAGGTTTAATTAGTCCTCATAGTGAAATATTAAAGATATCATCATCCCAAGTTTCAATCACATCAACACAAATTCAATTTCCATCGTTCAAATCATCCTTTCACTTTGTCCGTTTTCACTAGATTTCTATTGATGATGGAATCTTTTTCCGAAAATACGCAATATTCCTTCTTGACTCAATTCTTCTCATTTTCTGTAAAGATCTCTAAAACTTAAAAGTCAATCTTAGTCTCTGGGTTACATATATTATGTTCAAACCTTATTCAATGCTCATTCCTTCCTACAGTGATTTCAAACATTCAAAAATATTAACAATATGTCCCGAGGTTACACTTAAACTAAACACAATGATATTATCAATAACTCTGACCAGTCAGTTATATACCTCCTATGCTCATCTTCCACTTTCATTCATTCTAACAATCACTACACTGAATTAATGTACCTTCCATAGTACATCATTACATCTTCCTCATATCATATATTTTAGACAACTCCGTTAGTCTCCGATATTCAAATATGACCGTTATACACTTCCTGATATCGTAATACATCTGATTCCAACCAGACAGTATCAATACTTCAACTTGTGAAATTCCTTTAATACTACATGCGACACTCTCATCACTCTTAGAATAATTGAATTCTCTTTGATTGAAAAATTCATTCACCACTAGTCCTTGCATTCTAAACACATTCTCTGATCTAATTGAAGGAGAATTAGATAATCACGATAATTGTTTTTGTTCCACAAAAACATACATCTCAACTCTCTCATCTCTACTACCATTATATTTCAAAATTTCCGACAATCTGTTGATATTCTTTCCTTGGTATTCCTTTTCCATTAGTTTATCAATTAAATTCTAACTTTCCTTCTATTCTATCCATTCTGCTTGTTTTTACCAATATTCTAAAATCTCAAGACTCAAGAGTCAATTCTCAATTACTTTAGAAATTTTATAAACCCTTTTTCCTTCTCCTCCTTACTAAATACTCACTAGTTGATAGTGAATGTATCCGCGCTCATCCTCCATAATCTGGAACACACTTCGTAATACATAACTATAACATATCTCATCTATAATTTACTGATTATTATTTTCTAGTCATCATTAGGTAATCCTTAACTCCTTTCTTTTGAAATTCCCGAATGGCATTTATAAGTAAGTCCTCATTATTCTTATTTTCTACATACTTGATTCCATACAAGTAATACTTTACAATCCCAAAATAAATACCACATCGTCGAAACTCATGATCATATAAATCCCATTATATCCATTTATTCAAGTCAACACACTACTATTACTTCCCTTTCCACTTGATATTACCAAAATATCATCACTGCAGCTCTATAATTCCTTCAGATTCCTCCAATACTAACTATACAGGCACAGAACTTCAATCTATCCTCAGCGTTAATAAACAACTTCCTCAACTACGAAAATCAGATCTCAAAACTACAACTTAGATGCATGAGTGGATTTCACACATTTAGTTCTTCTTTGTCAGCTTTATCGATGGTTCAACAATCAGTGAAAACCTATCGATAAACCTCCGATAATACTCAGCTTACACAAAGGAATTGACAAGCTGCAGTTGGTTTCGTCGGTATTGACAAGACCTAAATCGTTTCAATCTAGTCAAGACTTTCACGATCACTTAAGCCATAGATCGCACATTCTAAAACGTCTATATTAACTCCAGCTAAAATTCATATCCAAAGAATTTCACACACCATTTCTCTTTCCCTAACAATTTTTCCAATTTTTATTAAATACTTTCCTTTCCTTCCTTAATATCCATCAAATAAAACATCAATCATCAGTAATGGATACCGATTTCTGGTACTCAGTTTGTTCAATCTAATAGCAATCATCTTATCCCCAAAACAGCCAACTTCTTTCCTTACTTCCATTATTACTTTTTTGATGACTTACCCTTCCAGTCAAATCAGATTATCCTTATTGTCTCATCTACCAACCCTTACAATTGATCATATTACCATCCTCAACTTCCTGACAATGCCATATAACAAAATATGCAATCAGATTACATAACTCCCATCACTAAGCTAACACAAAGGTTCTTCTTCCCAAGACGACAGTGAACTCTACGATTCCGCACAACAATCACAAAATACCCTTAAATACTAACTCATCTTCTCATTCCCTTCCGACTACTACTGGTAAAGCGCACAGGAAATTTGATCTATTACTGTTTCCTCCTACATACCTTCTCATCATTGACCAATAAAATCTTCAAATAGAAATTCCACTAATTACTTCCTGAAATCAGTGCTTAATGCTCAACAACATTTCAAATCAATCCTTCGCAAAATTCCAATTTTATTCTTTCCACCTTTAGTTATCATATCCTATGCCGTTCATCCTTATCCCGGTTAACTTTCTCACAACTCTAGTTCAGTAAATTGTGCGATACCTCTTAATTCCATAAGTTCAGAAAAATATCCCTTTAATATATATATATATATATATATATATATATATATATATATATATAATATATACTAGTTACCTAACCCGCCCAACGGGCGGGTTTGTTTCTTGGGCAATTTCATATTTCACTCAACTTTTAAAATAAATTTCAAAAATACCCAGTCATGCTTAAAAATCAT
This sequence comes from Glebionis coronaria, assembly GCA_025667525.1. Taxonomy (NCBI): domain Eukaryota; kingdom Viridiplantae; phylum Streptophyta; class Magnoliopsida; order Asterales; family Asteraceae; genus Glebionis; species Glebionis coronaria. The sequence continues at coordinate 169,210,310 of CM046882.1, read as the reverse complement.
TATACATTGTGTATTTAATAGTTTCACTTTGGGTATATGTGAAATTAATATTGAAAATAGGGTGATATATGAAATGACTCATTGTTTCGTTGATATTTTTTTAGAAGTACGTTTGTGTATCAAACAAATTTAAGTGGGAATCGTTTTTGTTAAAAAAACTTAAACGAATATATTTATTGATATTTTAGTGCTTCGTCTACCCAACGAACTTGTTTAGTCCCATGTAAATTGTTCGTTTTAAAGTCCGTTTTACTAATATGAGGGGTTTTTTGTTATTTTTTTATAAAAGTATGTTCGTGTAATATTTTTTTACTGTGTGACTTGTTTTCGCTAATTTTCGGGTTCCGTCACTGATGGCCATGATATTTTGTTTAAGTCATTTTATCAATTTTGTACTATTTATGAAAAGTATTACAATATACAGTAATAAGTTTTGCGTACCATTTTAACATACCACATAATACTATATCTTCATAACAGTATATATTTGTGTCTAAATTATAACACTATCGATTGTGTATTTGCTTGCTACAGGTTTTATAGTTAAATTCAATGTCTACTCAACGTTGCTTGCATGGAAATATCACATTATGACATATAGAATTTTAGATGATGAAAAGTGGGTGGTTCTTCGGTTCCGGAATCGAGAACCGCGGTACCAAACCGAGAATCAAAATTTAAAATATTGAGGAACCGAGAACCGAACCGCGGTTCCAAAATTCGGTTCGGGTTGGGTCGGTTCCGGTTCGGTTCTCGGTCCATATGCTCACCCCTTAATAGTCTGTTCTTTATGCTCTTGTAGTTCAAGGACCATGAGTCCAAAACATTTCTGCTCGTGGGCTGTATCCCAGGCTCATAGTTGTTTTTCAAGAAAAGATTATTCATGAAATGTATATAGCGAGTGGAGTTATTTAACAAATCTGTGAGTGGCATACAAGCTAGCTTCAAGAACATGTGTGAAGATCATTTGGGCAAACTTATACAATCAAGCAGACATTCAGGATTAGGTGCATATCATAGTCTCATGAATATACATGTCCTAAAAACTAAGTATTGGAAGAAACTAATATGATTTTTTCAACTTTTAGTGCCAGGAGAGACAGTTTGATCAATGCTAAGGAATCCATACATTGCCTCTTTTCTTGATAGACACTTATATACCTATGTTCAACTGGTAATATTGAAGATGAGTAGGTTTGGTAGTTCAATTGTCGTTACCAAATATGAAATATATAATTTCCTCAGCTTGTAGTTTAATATAAATTATATAGGGGAACACGTAAAAAGTATTCAGGTTTCGATGTTTTAGTTGCAGGCCAACCTTATCATTCCATATTTTGTGTAAGTCGTTATGTGTATACTTTTCCTTGCATATTTCAAACATAGTACTTCTTCTCACCCAAGTAATTATCTAGACAAATGCATATGTTATATTAAGGAAGAAATGGAAAAAAATTCAAAAACAGGATTGTGGTATATGTATGATTCACAAGTTCAAAAAATATATAAAGTAAATCAAGTCAAGATATGATCAAGTCAAGTAGATATACTTAGTCTCTAACGTTGCGAAGTAAACACTTTTCAGCTTCATATCATAGCCCTTGGTGAATCAACAGGTGAGCATGAGCTTAGGGTCATCACTACATACCTTGGCGAAGCTTAAGCAGAAGTTGTTGTATAGGATGGAAATCCATTCATTTGACAGTGGACCCTTGATTTAGTGTCATCGCTACCCCTGATTTAGTGTCATCACTACAGCCCTTGGCAGATCAGCAGGTGAGCTTAAGGGTATAAACTTCACCTGCTAAGAACGTCAAAGATACTAAAATGTGTGTGAACTTATTTTACCTTATGTCTTGCCGCAGAAGGACGTCTGGTTCCAGGTTTAACAGCAGTCAAACACCCCTTTTTGCAGCAGAAATCATGTTTTGCAGCAGAAGGGTGCTTGGTTCTTGGTTTAACAGCAGCTAAACACCCTTTTTGTAGCAGAATGGGAGTTTGGCTCCTGGCTTAACAGCAGCCAAACACCCCTTTTGCAGCAGAAGGGGTGGCATAGAGTATTTTGTTTCACACCTCTCTATAGCAGCTCTACCCTCTATGTGCATCTTTGTGGTTGTTTGACACACTGGGACATAATAGATATACAATATAGAACAATATACTTAAGCGACATGTATTTTTAACTTGTTACGTACTTCTGCTTTAGTTCATCATGCTTCAATCACGCCACCCATGGTCACACCTTGTCCAACTTGCAAGTGAAATCATAGTCTTCAAATTTGTTTTATATAATACAAATACTCCAAATTATCATCTATAATTGTGCATAAATTTTAGTTATTTTGTAGTCCTATAGTAAAAGATTACATAAAAACTAATTGCCTAAGCGAAGAGGAACTACCTATTTACAAATCTTTATTTGGAATCCAAAGACACACGAGGAAACATCTCACAACTTGCAAATTTTAATAATCTGGACAAAATATTACATATTCAAAACAACATTCAGTAACTACTACACCTATAAACAGTAAAAGCACATCTACTTATGTGATTATATAGAGTTTTTGGGTCGCTGTTGTAAGGGGGTGTTTGAAAATGAGCAAGATCAAAGACGTGTCTTCATTTTTTACTTTACATCCATACAGAAATAGTAATATTGTTTTCTATATGTCCCTAATCTAATACTCCGTATCGTATTATCCCACCTGTACTTTTCTACTTTAGAAAATTATTTTTAGTACCTCGCTCCGTGCCTAGAAACATGTCACAACCATTGACAGGGTCCAACTATAAATCGTGGTTCCTATCATGTTATCTATGGACCAAGCATGCAGTCTGCATATATACTAAACTTTGTTCCTTTTTATCCCATATAGTAACATCGTCCTGAGAATTAACAAAGTAGATTAGATATAGATTAGATCAAGATTACTATGAATATACTACGTTTCCAGTCTTTCCAGTCCCTGCATAAGATTTTCATCTCCTCAATTGAGCCTAATGTGAGTGATTGTTGATCAAGTCACTTACCCGTGGGGAACAAAATTTCACGGTACGTCTATTGATAACCTGTACGAAGATCATGATGCTAGTCTGTATAAGGATAAATCTCTTTGAAAACGTCCAACGTTTACATCATCGTTAATTACTTAATCACCAGCATCTATTAAATTCTTCTGTCGAAACCACTTCTTGCAAACCAGTATCTGACATAAAGAAACCGAGTGATTTACAACACTATATTCTACTTTTAATAATCTTATTTAAGTTCAAAGCTATGATAAGTATGATTCAAAATTAAATTCAAATGTGGTGGATTCAATGACTATACATGTCATACGTGTGTGTCTCTAAAGTAGCAACCTTTCATATGTGATAATATTACATGACTTTAAATATGTTTCTCGATCAAGAACAACATTGGTAGGCTAGTATAACAATTCAAACCTATATATTATCAGATGATTACTGAAACATTCAAAGACACCTTCAGTGTAAGGAAACACATAATCCATTTGAGTGGATTACTCATTGCTCAAACATCTCTAACTACACCTAATCGCCTAAAAATGTGGCACCCCTTTATCTATTCTTTGTTCGAGAAAAAAAGACAATGTTGAATTGTAATACAAGACTAATAAGCTAAAAGAAACATGACCTAAAAGAGATCCCAGTGTTTCAATTCACATAGTTTCTACGAAGGATTGCTGGTCATTTTTATATTACAGATAAAAAACCAACCTTCATTCAGACCAACAGTTTTAGAGCCCGTAACCTTGTCGCCAAATTTCACATCAAAATATTTCCTCTCGTAATGTGAATTAAAGAACTCCAAAACCCATTCTGAAGAGATCACCAATCATCTTTTTCACATTGGCATAATCCTATTGAAGAATTCCTGCAATAACATCGTTAGAGATACATAATTACAGAATGAATTTGAAAAAAATGAGACACCACTAACCCGTAAAGCAGACTTGAATTTTGTTGTGCCACTTCTTCGGCATCATAAACATATGAGACCAAAAGGCAGCAGGGAAACAATATACCTGCACCAAAGATACAATGTTGGACATAGAAGACTTGTACCTCTTCTGTCCCGTGGCCAAAAACGATTACCGGGTATAGAGTATCAAATACGACCGACGAATCTACATGTTCATAATTGTATAGCTTACCTAAGAAACGCATGTGAGCAATTCGGTGTTAATGCATCCCATATTCATTTATCTCCAATCCTAGACAAAACCACTAAAACACACACTAAAGGCATCGTCATCGGGATGACGTTGTCCCTTAATACCGAGGATAATAAGTTAAAACTTTATCCATATAGTATTCAAACAAAATTCTTTGAGAAACATATGTATTTTAATTCAGTCAGTTCAACCTGTGCATATGATTTCTGTTCGTGATTTATTAACTAACTATGCAAATTCAGCAATAGCAACAACTACTTTCCATGACATACGATTTTCAATGGCTGCAATTGAATATTATATAATTAACTTGTTACCTTCTATAACATGACATCATAATAAATGAATCCACAAATCTGTTAAGACTATAATAAACTAAGAACTAAATAACACATGGAACATTTATCGTGAACTTTTTTTTCGTTCCTACACCCTTGGAACCGCCATAACCTCCATTTTTTGTAACTGTTGCAAGCGAATCCCTGTAAACCTCCATAAACTACAAAACTTTGAGAACCAACATAACCTCCAACACCTTTATAACTGTTACTTGACAGAGACGGAACTTCTAGAATTACAATTAAAATCACGATTCAATTGACATTTAGGTGTCTCATAGAAACCAAAAATATAGATGCGAATTTAAGAGACTATGAAAAAGAATAATTCTATACGAAATTGTTCGAAGGCTAGCAAGAAAGATCACTGATCACATGAATTCATTACGTTTCAAGAACCTGGGATGTCATTCCAGCAATGAATAAACTAAAAGTACCAAATTCATAAGTTACTAACTACATCATGATGACTGATTAAGGTATCCAGTTAAATTCTAGCTAGCTTGGCAAAAGGACGCCTACTTGCTGAGCTCGAGTTCATATGCACTCACTAATTTCTTCCCTATATACATAAAATATAGGCACCGTAATAACCACATGTGGATCCTATCATATACTATTACATCGTACGGAACAATAGAAATGCACAAATATATAGACTTTTTACCTTAATGTTATAAGAAAAAGAAAAACATACACTGGAAGCTCATTACGTGATTTCTACCGAGCAACTATCACTGTTCCTTTTTGTGAAAATTGATGGTTGCTTAGGTTTCCACAACGCACCCTCAATCCCTAGGACCAGAACCACTTATGATATATATGGCATGTATTCAGGACTTTGTTGAACACATAACAACCCCAATTTAATTGAACTTAAAAGTTCAAATGGATTGCTTGATTCGGCTAATGTTTTATCAAAGGCGTAGATATACTAAGATAGAATAACAGAAATAATAGTGTGTAATGAAGAGGTGTGATTCCGACACCTGAAATCAGAAAGTTTATGTTCCACTCTTTTTGTTGAGTTTTAATTGTATATCTCTTGAATTTTAGTTACAGGTGCCGAAATGGGTTAGGTTATGGATCAAAATAGGTTCGAGTGAAATGGGTAACTATGAGAGTGGGTCACATACTTATATAATCACATGAAACTTTTATGATCATTGTGATTCTGTTTATCAGACTCATATGGACTTATGTTCAATGTTTTCTATGAATATCTGATAAATTTAAAACAACGCAGCCTGAACATCAAATAGAAATCTAATTATACACTACCAATTATACACTTCTATAGTAAGGGTCTAAACAACTAATTTTTGGCATATGCATTCACACATAAATCTAAAAAATAAACAAACCTCCATGTTAATCAGTCACAAAAACATAAATTATACTAAAAAACTAACATTATATGTCTAAATTAAGTTGAGTAATAATAAAAAATAAACAAACCTCCATTCGTTTGGTAATTGTTGGAAGACAAACCCTAGGAACCTCCAAAACCTACAGAACTTCGAGTAAAACAAAAACTCTGCTTCTTGAAGGAGACGCCGACGACTTTTGGTTAGACATGTTGTTGGTTTTTCTGGTTGTAAAAGTATTCATGATTATTACAATTGAAAACACCGATTCAAAATTTAGGGTTAATATGAATTACGATTGAAAACCCCGAATCAATTGAATATCGATTAGAAAAAAATATTGAATTGAATTACGATTCGATTGAATTGGGGTTGGAATAGATTATATGTTGAGGATAACAGATTTAACTGTATATAATAAAAGTTAAGGTGGTCTGGAATAGACTCGATGTGTTGAGGATTTGGTAAAGAAGCCTTTCTTTCCTCTGGAAAATAAAAAGATACCAAACAAACACTTTTCTAACTTTGGCAATGAATAAAATCTAACAAATAGTTAACTGTCGACACTAAAGTTTCCAGTTTAAAATGTCGACATACATAAAATCGGATATAACGTGCCACGTCATCCTTTATAAATTATCCTAGTCAGCATTATCTCAATCATAGTTAGCCCCATATATATATATATATATATATATATATATATATATATATATATATATATATATATATATATATATATATATATATATATATATATATATATATAGTTATTAACAATCCTTCCATCGGTTAATTTCTCATTTCAACCAATCGCTAATTCTTGTTGACTTCTCGTCCTTAGGTCAACTAAAATCTAACATCTTCAAATCTCAATATATCCTCAATAACACCTTCAAAATTTCAATACACCATCAATAACACCTTCAGAATTTCAATATATCCTCAATAACACCTTTAGAGTTTCATCGGGTATATTCTTCGAACAATATGCTAACTCCATGATTATCAACTAAGAATAAGCAAATTACAACATCTGAATCTCAATTCTTATTAGCATTTCCAAAATATAGGCTGTGATAGTAACAACATTCCTTTCATATTGATTTTCCATTACCTGATTAATTCCTTTATTCAATCTCCTTTACCGATTTCATTACCACAGAAATACCAATTCCTACCTTCAGCAACCCGACCTCCAGCTAGTTCGTACTTACGACAAGTAAATAGATAATTGCTTAAGTGGTATAAAATATATGTGGTCTACACATCATACTTCCTCCTGCTTACCGATTTATTGTAACCGCTTGAATACCATCTTTTCTTATCTTGGATTGTTAAATTCCAAGTTTACCTTTTGTTAGAGGAAATAAATTTCCTATTCCTTACTGTCATTCGAAACAATAACCTTCCTTTACCTTTTTCTGCCACACTTAATTTCGAATCTGAATCAATCTTTAAATTACTATCTCTTTTCGTCTAGTTGAACATTCCCAAATGACTATTAATATATCAAAACATCCATCAGTTACTCGAACTTGTCCATATAGTTGTACATTTCCAATTACCATTAGTATTCATATGACATTCTTCACCGCATCTCTTCTCATTACTAGGAATCTAACATACAGACATCCTTTTAAATCTTGCAGAATAGCAGCAGCATCTTCAACTAGAACAACAACATCTTCAACTGGAACAGCAGCAACTTAGATGCATGAGTGGATTTCACACATTTAGTTCTTCTTTGTCAGCTTTATCAATGGTTCAACAATCAGTGAAAACCTCTTGATAAACCTCCGATAATACTCAGCTTACACAAAGGAATTGACAAGCTTCAATCGGTTTCGTCGGTATTGACAAGCCCTAAATCGTTTCAATCTAGTCAAGACTTTCACGATCACTTAAGCCATAGATCGCACATTCTAAAACGTCTATATTAACTCCAGCTAAAAATCATATCCAAAGAATTTCACACACCATTTCTCTTTCCCTAACAATTTTTCCAATTTTTATTAAATACTTTCCTTTCCTTCCTTAATATCCATCAAATAAAACATCAATCATCAGTAATGGATACCCATTTTTGGTACTCAATTTGTTCAATCTAATAGCAATCATCTTATCCCCAAAACAGCCAGCTTCTTTCCTTACTTCCATTATTACTTTTCTGATGACTTACCCTTCCAGTCAAATCAGATTATCCTTATTGTCTCATCTGCCAACCCTTACAATTGATCATATTACCATCCTCAACTTCCTGACAATGCCATATAACAAAATATGCAATCATATTACATAACTCCCATCACTAAGCTAACACAAAGGTTCTTCTTCCCAAGACGACAGTGAACTCTACGATTCCACAGAACAATCACAAAATACCCTTAAATACTAACTCATCTTCTCATTCCCTTCCGACTACTACTGGTAAAGCGCACAGGAAATTTGATCTATTACTATTTCCTCTTACATACCTTCTCATCATTGACCAATAAAATCTTCAAATAGAAATTCCACTGATTACTTCCTGAAATCAGTGCTTAATGCTCAACAACATTTCAAATCAATCCTTCGCAAAATTCCAATTGTATTCTTTCCACCTTTAGTTATCATATCCTATGTCGTTCATCCTTATCCCGGTTAACTTTCTCACAACCCTAGTTCAGTTAATTGTGCGATACCTCTTAATTCCATAAGTTCAGAAAAATAGCCCCTTAACATATATATTTATATATATACATATATATATATATATATATATATATATATATATATATATATATATATATATATATATATATATATATATATATATATATATAATATATATATATATATATATATATATATATATATATATATATATATATATATATATATATATATATATATATATATATATATATATATATATAATATAGATATATATATATATATATATATATATATATATATATATATATATAGATATATATATATATATATATATATATATATATATATATATATATATATATATATATATATATATATATATATATATATATATATATATATATATATATATATATATATATATATATATATATATATATATATATATATATATATATATTATATATATATATATATATATAAATATATATGTATATATATATATATATATATAGTTATAGTTATTAGCAATCCTTCGATCAGTTAATTTCTCATTTCAACCAATCGCTAATTCTTGTTGATTTCTCGTCCTTAGGTCAACTAAAATCGAACATCTTCAAATCTCAATATATCCTCAATAACACCTTCAAAATTTCAATACACCATCAATAACACCTTCAGAATTTCAATATATCCTCAATAACACCTTCAGAGTTTCATCGGGTATATTCTTCGAACAATATGCTAACTCCATGATTATCAACTAAGAATAAGCAAATTAAAACATCTGAATCTCAATTCTTATTAACATTTCCAAAATATAGGCTGTGATAGTAGCAACATTCCTTTCATATTGATTTTCCATTATCTGAATAATTCCTTTATTCAATCTCCTTTACCGAAATGAAAACATTTCATTACCACAGAAATACCAATTCCTACCTTCAGCAACTCGACCTCCAGCTAGTCCGTACTTACGACAAGTAAATAGATAATTGCTTAAGTGGTATAAAATATATGTGGTCTACACATCATACTTCCTCCTGCTTACCGATTTATAGTAACCGCTTGAATACCATCTTTTCTTATCTTGGATTGTTAACTTTCAAGTTTACCTTTTGTTAAAGGAATTAAATTTCCTATTCCTTACTATCATTCGCAACAATAACATTCCTTTATGATAGGTGTGTAAACACCCATCTTTTCAACCACTTAATTACAATAATAACCGGACCAAAACGTGTATTTTATGTCTTTTATGTCGGAATTATGCGTGGTTTATGTTTTTGTTGTGATTTAGGATGAAAAGGTGAAAAGTGGAGAAAACACGGACATTCACGGGCATTTACGGACTTTTATTGAAGAAAAAGGATGAAAGACGAAGTCAAGAAGTCAAGAGTGCAAAAAGAACGGAAGTCCACGACCAATTCTGAAGATTTATCGAAGAAAAAGTCAAAAGACGGAAGTTTATCAAAAGTCGAAGAATTCAAGTCTATTTTATTGAAGAATTTAAAGACGAGTTCAAAGAAATCCCGAAGCCAAAAGTCCCTTAAGTCCAAGTTTAAAGAAGATTAGAAGAAAAGGACTAATGACGCAATTAATGAAGATTAATTAAAGGAAGGACTTAAGCTTGCAATTAAGAGAAAAGGAAAGAGGGGAGGAAGCTTCCTAATCCTCCCCTATAAATAGTCATTAGATGTAAACATTTCATTTTGTTGGCTAATTGTGACAATTAGTCTTCCACCATTTAAATACCTTGTCATTTACTTTCCTTGTCAAATTTAAATACCTTGTCTTGCACCTTAAATTCATTTAATTTCAAGTAAGTTTTCATTTAATTATTGTCAATCTTTACTTTATCTTGTCAATCTCTTATCTACCTTTCTTAATCTTTGATTTATGTGTTTATGTTTATGTTCATGTTCATGCTTTTATTTTGATCCAAGTGGTTTTTGATTATTTGGTAAAAGTTGTTAAATTTCGTGTTTTAAATTGTTCGTTTATGTTACTGTTGATTTGTTACTATTTTTATTGAATTGTTTGTGTTTGATTTGGGTTAGTTTTTGTTTAGATCTGCTGTTACTGTATCTCCTTGTTCTTCGGGAGTGTTTGCTTTGTTTCTGATCTTTCCAGGAAAAGTTCCGAACCAAGAAGGAGGGAAAGTGCTCATTCGGAACTTCCAAAGTTCCGAATCAAGGTTTCATCCGGAAGATTTTTGGGTCAGCAAAACTTCCGAGTCAAGCTGTTCATCCGGAACATTCAAAGTTCCGGACGAAGGAAAACTTCCGACTCAAGAACCATTCATTCGGAACTTCCAAAGTTCCGAACCAGAAAAGCTTCATTCGGAACTTAAAATTTCCGGATCAAGCACTGTTCATTCGGAACTTAAAAGTTCCGGATTAGTGGGTATTCATTCGGAAGTCTCCAAAGTTCCGAACCAAGAGTTGTTCATTCGGAACTTAAAAGTTCCGAATAAACTTCCGGATCAAGGGGCAACTTCCGACTCAAGAGGTGTTCATTCGGAAGTTCTAAACTTCCGAATCAAGGGGCTTCACTCGGAAACTTCCGAATCAAGGGTGACAAAATACTTCCGAATCAAGGCAAGATTTAGAGTTCCGAACGAAGGATTGTTTTGGATAAGTGACATATTCAGATCAATTTGTTCCGGATCAAGGATTTTGGTAATATTCCAAGTGAAGAAGAATCATTTCAACCGAAGGTGACATTTAGGACGAGTGATTGTTCCAAACGAAGGATAATTCCGAATGAGCTGTATTCAGGTTCTTATTAGCTTTTATCTTTGATTTTTATTTTCAAGCTTTATTTTTTCCTACCTTTTATTTAATTGTACTTTAAGATTATTTGCCTTAGTTTTATTTTAGACTTGCCTTAGTTTTAGTCGCACTTTAAGTTTGCCTTAGATAGATTTATGTTTACGTCATTTACTTTAGTGCCCTTTAATTTCAGTCTCGCTTTTAAATACTTGCACTTTTATTTTAATTAGACTTAGATTTACTTTAAGAGCACCTTTACTTTAAAAATCTTTGCACCTTTTAATTTTAAACACTACAACGACACATCTTTGTTCCACCAAAAACAATAGAGTCACATAGAGTGCCTAGATCAATTCGATTAGACAGGACTAGAACGATAATTTTTATACTCGGGCAAAAGCCTTGTATCAAATGGCGCCGCTGCCGGCTCTTTTCGTTAAGATCAATAGTTTTCTGTGAGAGACACGTTGCTTTTTGGGATCCGCTCACTTGTGAACGTTATTTTTCTTGCCTAAAAAATTCAAAAAATCATAAAAATTAAAAAATTCAAAAAACCATAAAAATTAAAAATTTCAAAAATCCAAAAAGATTTTATCTTTATTGTGTATATATATTGTCTTTGTGTTTGGTTTCTTTTTTTTTGCATTTTCAGGTGTATGCGTACTAGATCTTCTAATTATCAAGAGCCCGAGCCTCAAGAAGATTTAGATATGGCAGGTGTTAACAACAACAACATTCCACCGAACCTCAATAATAATAATAACAACAATGCTCTTCCACAGCCTGATCTTCGGACCATGGAGGAACTTTGTCAACCAACCATGTTTGGACGAGGAGGACCGATTGCGCCGATGCAAATCAACACTCCTGAGTTTTCGTTGAAGCACCACATGATTCAGCAAGTGCAAACAAACCCATTTAGTGGATTGCCTGATGATGATGCCAACAAACACCTCGACAAGTTCATTACAATCACCCAAAGCATGAAGTTGCCTGGGGCCACAATGGATGTTCTCCGCCTACAACTCTTTCCACATACTTTATCGCATCATGCCGAGAAATGGTTTGATCATCTCCCGAAGAATTCTATTCACACTTGGGATGACATGACTCAACGCTTTTTATCGCGCTACTTTCCACCATCCATGGTCACTAGCCTTCGCAATCAGATCAGCGGTTTCATGCAAGATCCCGATGAATCTCTTTTTGACGCTTGGGAGAGACATAATGTCTTAATCGATAGATGTCCAAACCACAACATGCTCCCTGTGACCTTAATAGATACTTTCTACAACGGTTTGACTTTTCGAGATCGTGATACGATCAATGCAGCCGCCGGGGGCACATTCATGAAAAGGAGACCCGAGGAGTGTAGAGAGTTAATAGAGAACATGACTACTCACCACAAGAACTGGGATTCCTCTGGTTCTTCTAGGAACAACACGAGAGTCAATGTTTCCTCTACCTCAGCAACCCCTGAGATGACCGAACTCACCCGCATGATGGCCGAAATGAGCAAAAGTATTACGCTTCTCGCTTCAAACCAACAACAACAACAAGTTAAAGCGGTTGCTAATCCTTGTGAAACATGTGGCGGTCCTCACTCATACACCGATTGTCCTTTGACACAAGGAAATCCGGAAAATGTGTATGCTGCTTACGGTAATTATTCACCGGAAAATTACCAAGCTAGACAACAAGGGGATAGAAATCTGCTGAGCTACCGTTCCAACAACTACCTTTCACCAGGTTTTTCTCCTCAAAACCAAAATCCCGCCAACAACTACAATAGAAGCAACCAAATCCCACCTCGTGCTTCTAACCCTTATCAACCACCCACCCAACAACACCCACCCATTAATCCCGATGTTGACACCATCATGAGAACTCAAGGTGAGCAAATCAAGAATCTATAGAGCCAAATAATCAATTTGAAAGGAGATATCTTGAAGCAAGGCAATGACATCAGAACCGAGGTTCGTGATAATCTTCAATCCTCCTTCATCACTCAAACAACTGAATTAAAGAATCTGTTGGCTAGTTTCTTGCCCGAAGCTCAACCTTCTTCTTCTTCGGGTTCTCTACCTTCAAACACCGTCACAAATCCGCGAGCTAATGTGAGTGCTATAACTACGCGTAGTAGAATTACCATTGTCGATCCACCTATCCCACCACCATCATCTACACCTCCTCCACCACCATGTATCCCTACTCCACCTACACCTAGTGTTAGTACACCATTACCGTCTCCGCCTCGTCATGACGATGTATCTCGGAAGGACACTTCAACATCACAACCTTTACAACCACACCTTCACCGTCTCCCTATCAACCCAGAATCCCATACCCTTCTCGCATAGGCAAGATCAACGAGCTAACCAAGAATGACTGTCAAGTATCGAAATATGTGGATATGCTATCTAAAATGACCATCAACATTAGCCTTGTTGAAGCACTTTGCCACATGCCGAAATTTGTCAAAGCATTCAAGGAATTGCTTAGCAAGAAGGAGAAGCTGATTGAACTCGCCAACACACGCTTAAATGAAAACTGCTCTGCAGTTCTTCTTAGAGAACTTCCGGAAAAGCTTGGAGATCCCGGTCGTTTGGTGTTGCCTTGCGTGTTCAACAAAACCGAAGAATTTACTGCCCTTGCTGATCTCGGGTCTAGTATTAATTTGATGCCACTGAGTGTTTGGAAAACACTATCATTGCCCGACCTCATTCCAACAAAGATGACTCTAGAACTTGCAAAGCTCACTCTCGCTTACCCCGTTGGTATAGCCGAAGACGTGTTTATCAAAGTTGGCACATTTACTTTCCCGGTCGATTTTGTCGTAGTTGATTATGAAATGGACCCTCGTATTCCTCTAATACTTAGTCGGCCATTTTTGAGAACCGGACGAGCTTTAGTGGATGTGGCCGAAGGTGAGTTAATCTTACGAGTCGGGGATGATTCAAAAGTTTTTAAAATGGGGAAGCCTACAGGAAAATCCTTTGGAGGCCGAGAATCAGTGAATATGATAAATGTGCTCGATGACTTTACCGTCTATGACAATCCTCTATTCGAGTCTTCCACTGCTAATCCACTCTTTGAAGATAATGTGGATGATTCTCACTCTACTTTGGACGCTTCTCCCATTTATGATTCTCAACCGGTCTTCGATGCTTACGATGATGATGATTCTAGCTCAGATTCAGATGATTTTGATTGTACTTCTGAGTATCCCGAGCTGCCCACTTTCGATGATTTTGATGAGGCCGATACTCTCTCGAGCGATTCTTCACATGATGAAGATCCTCCGCCATCACTCGATCCTACTTTGGACGATTATTCATTTGAGGAAGATTTCTCTGAATTTCTCAACACATACTTCCCTCATGAGAGTGATGCTCCTCCTTTGGACTTTGAAGATTATCGTCTTGATCCTACTTTGGATTTGAAAAGCATTTTGTCCAAGGAGAAGAAACCGATCGACACCGAAATCCGTTGCACATATGATTTGACACCTCTTTGTCCCCCTTCTGAGGACGAGGTTGTGCTTCTTTGCGGATCTTCTTCACACTCGGCTGAGCCTGAGTGCTATTTTCCCCTAAAGGAAAAGGTGTTCGACCCCGGTATTGGAATCTTTAAGCCATCTCAGTATCCACCTGATGAAATAAAAGGAAAAATCTTTGGACATTTTGAAGACATGCTTGCACTTCACCCTTGCTTCCACCGTGCTCCATCGCTGCTTAAGGGAACCCTGCCACTTCTTCTTTGGCTTGCCTTGTTCGCCTTAAGCTCTTTCTTATTGATGGATGAAAACTATGTCTTTGATCCTGGTGGATATGTTACATGCTTCTTCCGTTGATGATCAAGGTCGAGTCAGGCTCACGACTCGGTTAACAAAAACCAAGCGCTTCTTGGGAGGCAACCCATGCATCTATCTTTCCGCTTTCTTTACCATAAGTGTAGGGGGGACCCTTTGGTTTGCTATTTCCTCTCCTCACTTCTTAATCAGGGATTCGAGCTTCAATGCTCCACTCTTGATGATTCTTGACGACCCGTGATTCCGTGTTCTACTTCTTCCCGGTTCTATCCTAAACTCTTTTCGATTCACTATTTTATATTTTCTCAATATTAAAATAGGAATCTCTTTAGTTGTCTTTTCCTTAACGAAATTTAAACAATGTGCACAATGTCCTAAGTGTAGGGGAGTTTACTCCCATATGCTTAAACATTGAGGACAATGCTTATCTTAAGTGTAGGGGGGACTTCTATCGAAGTTAAGTGGTCTTTTCCTTGTATTTGTCCTCATTTTAACCGGAAAATCAATTTTTCGACATTTTTCAAAATTTTTGATCTATTTTGGCCTATTAGTTTTTCCTTTGTATAGTTATTTTCTTTCCTTATTAGAATAAATGTTTAATAAGTGGTTTTTATTTTTCAAACATTGTGAATCTTTTGACTCAACCCGAGTTTACTCTAGCTAGTATCCTTAACGTTTTTAAGTCAAGTTTTGCTAGGCTTTTATATAGGGAGCTATAAAACGCGAAAGTCTTAACTCTCACGGGTTAAGAACAAGAACTTTTCGCAAGTTCCTATAATTGATCCTATAGAGTCGTTTATCAAGGGAACTTTAAAATGCGATTTCTAAACTTGAAAAAGTCCAAGAATTTGCAAGATCCTATAGGCGACTCGAAAACCCAAAACTTTGATTTAATAGGCTAAGCATCCACGAGTCTCATTACTTGAGATTTTAAACTGTGGAGAACGAGAGATGATAGAGCCAATTATAAGTTCGGTATTCTTTCGTGAATTTATGTGAGTTAATTATAAGCCTATTCTCCCAGCGCTTGCTAATAAATTTATCTGCTAATAAATAAGGTTGTACAATTTGAAAAGTTACTTAGCTTCTAGCCCAGATCGTTTAAAAGTTGCTCGGTATGGATTAGAGTTCATAGCCAAGGCATAACTTATTGAAGCGGACGCGAAGATTGTCGAGTCCGAAAAGGCCCTAACAAGGCATGAGGGCTATATTTTGTTGCTAAAGATCCAAATTGATGTGAAGAATCATTTATCGAAAATCAATATGAAGGATCGAGACACACGACGTAAAGCAAAACTCCCCAAAAGTCATGGAGAAGTGTATCCGAAAAGACCCTAACAAGGTATGAGGATAAATAGATTCAAGTCATAAAAGGAGGCGGATCGTTGTATATCAAAATCCAAAATAAAGATTAGAGAAAAATGAAGAAGTCGTGGTCCAAGTATGAATCTCTCAAAACTTCAAAGTGAAGAATTCCTATTATGAAGAGAAGACCATTATTTCATGAACGTCTCTCAAGATTTGAAGTATGAAGTCGCTGCCAAATATCGGTCCGAGAAAGGTCTCAAATCGCGATGCGAGTTATGCCAAGATATGAACTTTATGAGGTCCCGAGAAGCAGTTTTAAAAGATTTGGTCCTTTAGCTAACTATTGATTAAATCGTTCACTTTATTTTCAGACTAAATAACTATCGAAATAAGTCAAACAATGCATCCTCGTGATCATTCAAGACAACAATAAAATATAAGAGATACCCCTAGGAATAAGGGAGTCTAAGTAAATAATTGGCCCACATGAGTTCGTGTTAGTCTACTAACTTATAATAACAATGATCTCGTTTTTAAGCTTGGTTTGGAGAAAGTGAAAACTTGAGGATGATGATTATTCATGACATTTCCAAAACCCAAGGTATGCTTTTGATTTCTTTATTTTGTATGATTTTAATTTTCTATCTCTTTAATAAAGGCCAACGTGGATTAATTATGATGAAAAATGTAATCTTGCTTTGTAACTAATGCATTGCATGAGGACATTGCAATGGTCAAGTGTAGGGGATTTGATAGGTGTGTAAACACCCATCTTTTCCACCACTTAATTACAATAATAACCGGACCAAAACGTGTATTTTATGTCTTTTATGTCTGAATTATGCGTGGTTTGTGTTTTTGTTGTGATTTAGGATGAAAAGGTGAAAAGTGGAGAAAACACGGACATTCACGGGCATTTACGGACTTTTAATGAAGAAAAAGGATGAAAGACGAAGTCAAGAAGTCAAGAGTGCAAAAAGAACGGAAGTCCACGACCAATTCTGAAGATTTATCGAAGAAAAAGTCAAAAGACGGAAGTTTATCAAAAGTCGAAGAATTCAAGTCTATTTTATTGAAGAATTTAAAGACGAGTTCAAAGAAATCCCGAAGCCAAAAGTCCCTTAAGTCCAAGTTTAAAGAAGATTAGAAGAAAAGAACTAATGACGCAATTAATGAAGATTAATTAAAGGAAGGACTTAAGCTTGCAATTAAGAGAAAAGGAAAGAGGGGAGGAAGCTTCCTAATCCTCCCCTATAAATAGTCATTAGATGTAAACATTTCATTTTGTTGGCTAATTGTGACAATTAGTCTTCCACCATTTAAATACCTTGTCATTTACTTTCCTTGTCAAATTTAAATACCTTGTCTTGCACCTTAAATTCATTTAATTTCAAGTAAGTTTTCATTTAATTATTGTCAATCTTTACTTTATCTTGTCAATCTCTTATCTACCTTTCTTAATCTTTGATTTATGTGTTTATGTTTATGTTCATGTTCATGCTTTTATTTTGATCCAAGTGGTTTTTGATTATTTTGGTAAAAGTTGTTAAATTTCGTGTTTTAAATTGTTCGTTTATGTTACTGTTGATTCGTTACTATTTTTATTGAATTGTTTGTGTTTGATTTGGGTTAGTTTTTGTTTAGATCTGCTGTTACTGTATCTCCTTGTTCTTCGGGAGTGTTTGCTTTGTTTCTGATCTTTCCAGGAAAAGTTCCGAACCAAGAAGGAGGGAAAGTGCTCATTCGGAACTTCCAAAGTTCCGAATCAAGGTTTCATCCGGAAGATTTTTGGGTCAGCAAAACTTCCGAGTCAAGCTGTTCATCCGGAACATTCAAAGTTCCGGACGAAGGAAAACTTCCGACTCAAGAACCATTCATTCGGAACTTCCAAAGTTCCGAACCAGAAAAGCTTCATTTGGAACTTAAAAGTTCCGGATCAAGCACTGTTCATTCGGAACTTAAAAGTTCCGGATCAGTGGGTATTTATTCGGAAGTCTCCAAAGTTCCGAACCAAGAGTTGTTCATTCGGAACTTAAAAGTTCCGAATAAACTTCCGGATCAAGGGGCAACTTCCGACTCAAGAGGTGTTCATTCGGAAGTTCTAAACTTCCGAATCAAGGGGCTTCACTCGGAAACTTCTGAATCAAGGGTGACAAAATACTTCCGAATCAAGGCAAGATTTAGAGTTCCGAATCAGTAAAGTTCCGAACGAAGGATTGTTTTGGATAAGTGACATATTCAGATCAATTTGTTCCGGATCAAGGATTTTGGTAATATTCCAAGTGAAGAAGAATCATTTCAACCGAAGGTGACATTTAGGACGAGTGATTGTTCCAAACGAAGGATAATTCCGAATGAGCTGTATTCAGGTTCTTATTAGCTTTTATCTTTGATTTTTATTTTCAAGCTTTATTTTTTCCTGCCTTTTATTTAATTGTACTTTAAGATTATTTGCCTTAGTTTTATTTTAGACTTGCCTTAGTTTTAGTCGCAATAGATTTAAGTTTACGTCATTTACTTTAGTGCCCTTTAATTTCATTCTCGCTTTTAAATACTTGCACTTTTATTTTAATTAGACCTATATTTACTTTAAGAGCACCTTTACTTTAAAAATCTTTGCACCTTTTAATTTTAAACACTACAACGACACATCTTTGTTCCACCAAAAACAATAGAGTCACATAGAGTGCCTAGATCAATTCGATTAGACAGGACTAGAACGATAATTTTTATACTCGGGCAAAAGCCTTGTATCACTTTACCTTTTTCTGCCACACTTAATTTCGAATCTGAATCAATCTTTAAATTACTATCTCTTTTCGTCTAGTTGAACATTCCCAAATGACTATTGATATATCAAAACATCCATCAGTTACTCGAACTTGTCCATATAGTTGTACATTTCCAATTACCATTAGTATTTATATGACATTCTTCACCGCATCTCTTCTCATTACTAGGAATCTAACATACATACATCCTTTTAAATCTTGCAGAATAGCAGCAGCATCTTCAACTGGAACAACATCATCTTCAACTGGAACATCAGCATCTTCAGTCTCAGCACCTCGTCTCCTCGCAGCATTATCAGCTTCAAAAAATCTAACAACTATTTCCATAATCCTATAATCTACCCTATAGGTTGTTAACTCTGGAGACATATTTCAAGAAACTCAGTCACTAGAATCCCCACTAATGACCGAAACATATCTCACTCAACTCTTTCTACTGTTATCATATATGAAAAAAAAACATGATAAGTATACACATCGAGATAGAAAGAAGGATCTTTTCATCAAGATATATCATGAATACTACATGCGCCAACAACACAATACTACCTCAATTCCACAATCATTTCACAAAAGAGAAGATAACAAAGACACATAAAGATACTAAAGCGTAATAGTAAATTTCATCCATAAATCCGAGAAAATCGCAACAAAATCTTGTCACTACAGTCACTTACCCTTATCATCCTAAACAATCAATAATAATCCATCACAATACTACCTCCCAACATCTAAATAATCCAAATACAACACAACAATACGTAAACTGAAATACAACAAAGATCTATCACTCCATCACTCTATAGGATGTGGCACATCACTTTCTCCAACTTGGCTCGTCTCTGCTTCATCTTCATCTGGTCCTAACTTGCAGCACCTCCATTTTGGATCAAAGCACGGCGGCTCCTCAAATCCATACCTCAAATGCTCTCCTTGGCACGACGGATCTATCATATAGTGAGAATCATCCTACATCTCACTATCCTGGAACTTCCAATGAGGTCCAAGATACGGCCCAAGGTGAGCTACATATTCACTTAACCTGCGAAGCCTATCTCTCTCTTCCTGATATTTCTTAAAATCAGTTCCATAACTTCTCACTTCAGCTCTAAGCTCAGGTCTTCCAACTTCACTCTCAGTCTTAGAATTATCACTTTCAGATTCTACAAAATTTTTCTTATCATCCGTATCATCCTCATAATCTAACCATCCACCTAAATTCTTATGATTACATCCTCGCTGACATTGCATACCCCGTTGACCTACAACATATCCCCGCCTATTGTTGTTAATTGGTATGTCAGATATTTTCTACAATTACAATAAATTCAAAGGTACATAAGGTCATTATTCAAAAATATATATATGCAATGCATAACTATGCAAATGAAAATGATTTACGTATGCCAAATATATATATATATGCAATGCAATGCAATGCAAATGATAATTATACAATACTCATAAAAATGAAATTATGATGAAAGCACTCCACATCCTTTCATTAATACCAATACCTTATCGTAGTATTTACTTAATAAATACTCGGGAATTCAGAACAGTTTTGTGGGATACATCTATAATAACAAAGCATAACAAGAATAAATAATCTTACAGGAGCCTTGCAGAGAAGTTGCGTTGCTTTTATAAAATAATTTTGACACAAAAATTATAGTTTAGGACATTTTCAAAAATCGACCTAATTCGCTATTGCTAAAAAGCTCTAGTTACCAATCTTTAACACCCCCAAATTACATTACGAAGCGGAAATACACAATTGGGTGCTATTCTCAACTTCATTTCACAATACACTTTATATGACCTTAAAACAGTATATTTAGGAATATAATAAGGAAATAATTTAAACCAATGTCTTAAACCTTCAATCCCAAGTAAATCAGTTTAAAAATATAACAGAGTAGCGTTTAGGTTCCCCAAAGATCTTAACCAATCGACAAACCTTTTACCAAAATACTGGACCATATGCTATAAATTAATGACAAACGGGAAGGAAATCTGTTTTAGACCAAATTAATACAAAAGCAATCCCGCAATCCTTCTCAACGTAAAGCCCTGGTCTCAGATAGGGTCGTCAGCCCAATAGTACTATCATTAGAATAAGCGACTATTCCCAACTCACAACATCAAGTCAGAAGATAGTTAACGGCTCATGAATTTAGGGACTTTTGCAATTTAGGTACTTATACAATTCAAATCAACAAAGGCAACAAAGGCAACATTCGGGTCCAACAATTACTCATGATATGTGTTCATTTTACTTCAAATAGCATGTATCCCCCTCGCCGGTTTTAAAATCATTAAAACAAGTAGAAAGCGAGGCTATAGACTTACCAGAAGTATTAACAGTAGTATGACGACTTTCAACGATCGATGATGCCCGACGAACACGATATTTACAATCTATCAAAATAAAACGCGTGCCTTTAATAATACATCCAAGTAATATTTCATACTTAATAAAATGAAATAAATATCTCAAATTCAAAATCAAACTCACACCATACTCAATTTAATAATTCCTTCTTACGTACATTTTAATATTTTTATTCTTTCAACAACTCTCGATATATATATTAATTGTCCAAAATGTTTTCCTTACTTAAACACGTCAATACCTTACGATACTAATCAGAAACTTAACTTACTATATATAGAAAGACCTCCCAAAAGTTGGTTAAAATATTTTACTTTTAAAGTTCCCTGTCTGACTCATCTTCGAACTACAAAAACCGGACAGTTTTACGTCAACAACTCATATAGTCTTTTTAACCTATATAAATGACTCAGTTTACAAAACCGAAACTCATCTTTGAAAATAGAATTAACATCATAATATTTATCACTTTACATCAGTCCTTGACCCATTTTAAAATCCTTTTTATAGTCCCCGGGATTCGATCCAAATATCGACAACAATTATATATTGTGCCGATACCCGTCTCCCGGTACGCGAATAATCAAACTGTCATAACTTTTCGCTCGTTTGGAGCTAGAAGCTCTACTTTATACCAAATCGAAGCTTATAAAATCCTCTACAACAATATCTAGTTAGTTCATATCATACTCAAACTTATATTTTTCAAAAATTAACTTAGCTGCTGGTCAAAATTATATACTTAAAAACCACTCAAAATCATATTTTTACCCCATTTTAACATCATTTTTACAACTATAATCATCTAAATATTACTACTTTCAATCCTAACATACTATATCATCCTAGATGATAAAATCAAATAAAACTCAATTCAAAATTTTAACATGCAATGATAGGTGTGAAAACACCCATCCTTTTACCACTTATTTCTGGCTAAAACAAGACCAAAACACGTGTTTAATATCATTTGTTTGGAATTATGTGTGGTTTTTGTGTTTATTGTGTTTTCAGAGTCATCCGGATAAATATTAAAGAAAACATGGGATTGCACGGGTTTTATCGAAGAAAAAGACTCAAGACGAAGTCTATTGTCCAAAGAGATGCAAAAGATTTGAAGTCATTGCGCCTATTTGAAGATTTATCGAAGAAAAGGCCAAAGATGGAAGATTCATATATGTCGAAGAACTCGAGTCTATTAAACAAAAGATTATAAGACGAGTTGGAATTATTCACCGACACTTCGCAAAATCCAAAGTCGGAAACGTTTATTTAAAGAAACGTAAAGACTAAAGAAGAAAAGAAGCCCGATACCAAAGCCCATATCACACGCCTATATAAAGATTCCACTTCACAATTTTAGAGGGCCTTAGTCTTTAGCTTAGTTTTTAGTTTTCATTTTTTCTCTAGTTTTAGAGAGAGAAAGTTCCCAACTTTCTCTCACTAAATTTTTCCTTGTTTTCATCTTTCAAATTTTAAGCTTTTCATGAATCTTTGTATTTTAAGTTTCTTAATTAAAAGGTTAAGTTTAAGTTTGTGTTCTTTAATCACTTCCTACTTTTCTTGGTTTCATTTTGCCTTTAATCCGAAAGCTACAATCCTCACGGTTTGGTTTCGTTTCATGTTCAAGTAGTTAAAAGATCACTCTTTTTACCACTTTTTAAGCTTTTAATTGGTTTAGGCTATAAGCTCTTTATGCTTATTAGCTTACTTCATGCTTTAGCTTTTTACTTTTCGGATTTCATCAATGTTTTAGTCATTCAAAAGTTTTGTTTATAAATTTTATGATTTTACGTTTTAAAAAATTGTCAAATTTAATCTTTTTGAAGTGTTTAAGTCTCGGTTAAAATAGCTTAATGTTCGTGCATATTGAAGTTTTAGCTTTTCACCATTTTCGGATTAGTTTTGTATTTCATCGCAATATAAGGGTTATATATATTCCGACGGACTTCCTGCTTTTGATCGCAATAACCCAAGAGGGTTTTACTTTGCGATCGGGTGTCATTTCCCCTTATTCCGATCTGGGATTGCGATCGCATATTCCGACGGGATTTAAGGTCCTTTTTGAATCGAAACTCTGCCCATTTTTAGTTTACATCATTCCGGTCTGACTTTCCGATCTGACTCATTCCGATAGATGCACTTTGCGATAGACCATATTCCGATGGATCTTCACTTGAAACATTCCGATGGATAATTTTTGAGTATTCCGATGGTGATGATTGTGACATTCCGACAGCTTTGCATTTCTTATATTCCGATGCACTAAGTTTTAAAGTCTTATAAAGTTTTAAGTTTTAATTTTGTTAAGTTTTCAAAGTATTTTTCTAATATTCTCTTTACGTTTTCAAGCATTTATTTTTAACTCATCAATTTAGTTTAATCTTTCAAAGCTTATAATCTACTCACGTCACTTACATTTATTTGCTATTATTTTAAATTAGATAAACAAACCAAACCACCTTTTTTATTAACAAAGAACAAATCATTCCATTTTTAGCTGTGATCAATTTGAGAGGATACCGAGAATTAAATCTGAACCCAATGAAAACGCATGTATCAAATGCTCGAGCATCTAGCTGGTAATGATTATTACTGCTTTTTAGACGGTTTCTCCGGGTATTTTCAAATTCCCATCGATCCCAAAGACCAAGAAAAGACCACATTCACTTGTCCCTACGGAACATTTGCTTACAAACGCATGCCTTTTGGTTTATGTAATGCTCCTGGGACGTTCCAAAGGTGTATGATGGCTATCTTCCATGACATGGTGGAAGACACTATGGAAGTATTCATGGATGATTTCTCGCTTTATGGCGATTCTTTCTCTGCTTGCCTTGCCAATTTAGAACGTATGCTTAAGCGGTGTGAAGACACTCGCCTTGTTCTTAATTGGGAAAAATGCCATTTCATGGTAAAAGAGGGCATCGTGCTAGGACATAAGATCTCCAAAGCCGGTCTCGAAGTAGACCGTGCTAAAGTCGATGTTATCGCTAAGTTACCTCCACCTTCAACCGTGAAGGGTGTGAGAAGTTTCCTCGGTCATGCGGGCTTCTACCGTCGATTCATCAAAGATTTTTCTCAAATCGCTCGCCCGATGACCCACCTCTTGGAAAAAGACACTTCTTTTATTTTTTCCAAAGAGTGTCTTAAAGCCTTCAACTTGCTTAAGGATAAGCTAACTAAGGTACCCGTCTTGGTTACCCCTAATTGGGAGCTGCCTTTCGAGTTGATGTGCGATGCTAGTGACTATGCTATTGGAGCGGTTCTGGGACAAAGTGTGAACAAACACTTCCAACCGATCCATTACGCTAGCAAGACAATGACGGGGGCACAATTGCATTACACGACAACCGAAAAAGAGCTTTTAGCTGTTGTCTATGCTTTTGAAAAGTTCCGCCCCTATCTTGTCCTTTCCACCACAATAGTTTACACCGATCATTCCGCGTTGAAGTACTTGTTGACTAAGCAAGATTCCAAACCAAGGCTTCTCCGTTGGGTTTTGCTTCTCCAAGAATTTAAAATCGAAATTCGCGATAAAAAAGGAGCTGAAAACCTATCCGCGGATCATCTCAGTAGACTTGAGGATCCTTACCAAGGGGATCATCCGAACAAAGAAATCAATGATTCTTTTCCCTTGGAGACCTTAATGTCTATCAACTCGACTTCTGATGAAACCCCGTGGTTTGCGGACATTGCAAACTACTTGGCGGGTGGAATTCTCGTTGACGGGTTAACATCCCAGCAAAAGAAAAAGTTCCTCAAAGACATTAAGACTTACTTTTGGGATGACCCGTATCTATTCAAACAATGTGCTGATTTGATAATTCGCCGATGTGTTGATGGACCGGCAGTTCTAGAAATCCTTGACGCTTGCCACAAAGGACCCACCGGTGGTCACTTTGGTCCCAACTACACCGCTAAAAAAGTGTTTGACTCGGGATTTTATTGGCCCACCATCTATCGTGACGCTTACGAGATGGTTAAACGATGTGATGCTTGCCAAAAACAAGGCAAGATCACACATAAAGATGAGATGCCTCAAAATTTCATACAAGAATGTGAAATCTTTGATGTTTGGGGTATCGACTTTATGGGGCCATTCCCTTCATCTAAAGGAAACAAATACATCCTTGTAGCCGTTGACTACGTTTCTAAGTGGGTTGAAGCCAAAGCTTTACCTACTAATGACGCAAGGGTGGTTTGTAACTTTTTGAAGTTGCTATTCGCTAGATTCAGTGTGCCTCGTGCCATTATTAGTGATCGCGGGACTCATTTTCGCAATGACCAATTTGCTAGAGTCATGGCTAAGTACGGTGTAAATCATCGTCTTTCCACCGCCTACCACCCACAAACTAATGGCCAGGCTGAAATCTCCAACCGAGGACTAAAGAGAATTCTTGAAAGAACCGTGGGAGAGCATCGTACCTCATGGGCTGATAAACTTGATGATGCTTTGTGGGCTTTTCGTACCGCATACAAGACTCCGATTGGTTGTACACCATATCGTCTCGTGTATGGGAAAGCATGCCACCTCCCCATTGAGTTGGAGCACAAGGCTTACTGGGCCTTGAAGTGGATAATTTTGATATCAACAAAGCCGGTGACCTACGCAAGTTCTAACTCAATGAGCTGAATGAACTCCGTAATGAGGCTTATGAAAATTATTTGATCTATAAGGAAAAGACTAAGCTCATTCACGACTCTAAGATTAAGAACCGAGAGTACCAAGTTAGAGACCAACTTTTACTCTTCAACTCTCGGTTGAAAATCTTTTCGGGGAAGCTGAAATCTCGTTTGTCCGGCCCATTCACCATTGCGCAAATTTTTCCATATGGTACTCTCGAGCTTGCTCAACCTAATGGACCTAATTTTAAGGTGAATGGCCAACGAGTGAAGTTGTACTTTGGTGAGGACATCTCTCATGAGATGATTCCATCCCTCACCACGTTCCCCATGAACTAATTTTGGGTCGAGTCAGGCTCGTAACTCGGTTATAAAAAACAAGCGCTCCTCGGGAGGCAGCCTGTGTATCTATCCTTTTATGTTTTAACCTCCTAAGTGTAGGGGGACCTATATAGGTGTTTGTATTTGTGTGGTGATGTGATTACAGGGATGAATGCACTTTTGGAACCTTTGAAGAACCGTGCTTCCGTGTTATCCAAAATCCAGTTCTATCTCTCAACTATCATGATTCAATTTTCTTCATACTAACATTTGGAAATTGATCACTTTAGTCGTCTCTTCCTTAGCTTGATTTAACCAACGTGCACAATGTCATAAGTGTAGGGGAGCCTTTTCCCACATGCTTAAACATTGAGGACAATGTTTATCTTTAGTGTAGGGGGACTTCTATTGAAGTGTTAAGTGGACTTCTCCATGAAAATGCCTTCATTTAACCAGAAAATCATCTTTTTCAACATTTTTCAAAATTTTAATTAACTTTGGCCATATAGTCGTAATTTTTAAATTTTTTATCGTTGCTTTCATATGTATATATTCCACAATAAAGTCAAAAATATTAATAAAGTGGTGTAGCTAGTTTTGAAGTCTTTGACATATTAGGCCTGTTGCGGTTATTTTGACTCAACCCGAATAGACTTATCTAAGTTTATTCTAGCTAGTATCCTTAACCATGTAGACCTTAATTGGTTTATTAGTCTAAGCATCCACGAGTCTCATTACTTTAGATTTTAAATTGTGGAAAACGAGAAATGATAGAGTCAATTATAAGTCGGTATTCTTGCACAAGCTCACTTGGTGTAATTATTTGCCTATTCTCCCATCACTTGCTAATAAATTATCTGCAATAAGTAAGGTCGTACGATTTGAAAAGTTACTTAGCTTCTAGCCCAAGATCGTTTAAAAGTTGCTCGGTAATGATAAGAGTTCATAGCCAAGGCATAACTTATGAAGCGGGGGGCGAAGATTGGCGAGTCCGAAAAGGCCCTAACAAGGCATGAGGATTCCATTTTATTGCTGATGATCCAAAGTGATGTGAAAAGCATTATTCCCAAGATCAATATGAAGGATCAAGACTCACGAAGAAAAGCAATCAACTCCCATAAAGATCATGGAGAAGTCTATCCGAAAAGACCCTAACAAGGTATGAGGATAAATAGATCCAAGTCTGAAAAGGAGGCGGATCGTTGTATCTCAAAATCCCAATTAGAGATTAAAGAAATAATCATGAAGTCATGGTCAACAAAGTTGGAGTACCCCTCAAAAGTCTCCAAGTGAAGAAACTCTATTTACGATGAGAAGACCGTTATCTCAAGAACGTCTCTCAAGATATGAAGTATGAAGTACATGCCAAATATCGGCCCGAGAAAGGTCTCAAATCGTGAACCGAGTTATGCCAAGATATGAACTTTTTGATATCCCGAGAAGCAGTTTTAAGAGATTTTGTCCTTTAGCTAACTATTGATCAAATCGTCCTACTTTGCTTTCAGCCTAAATAAACTATCGAAATAAGTCCAAAAATGCTTCTTCACGATCATTCTAAGACAAAAATAAAATATAAGAGATACACCTAGGAATAAGGGAGTTTAAGCATTTAATTAAGCCATGTGTGTGAGTGTTTGAATTGCTAACTTATAATAACAATGATCTCGTTTTTAAGCTTAGTTTGGGGAACGTGAAACTTGAGGGTGATAAATCTTCGCAGCACCGAAGCCCTAATGTAAGTCCTTGATCTCTTTGCAAGTTATTTCCATCCTTTTGTTTACTTTAAAGCTTTAGTTTCTCTTAGTACTTTAATTTTTGTTTAGTAAGTATTTTAATAAAGGACAAGGTTGATTGATTATGAGGAAAGTGTAAATTTGCTTTATCACTAAGCATTGCATGAGGGCATGGCAATGGTTAAGTGTAGGGGATTTGATAGGTGTGAAAACACCCATCCTTTTACCACTTATTTCTGGCTAAAACAAGACCAAAACACGTGTTTAATATCATTTGTTTGGAATTATGCGTGGTTTTTGTGTTTATTGTGTTTTCAAAGCCCATTCACAAGCCCATATCACACCAGGACTTCTATCGAAGTTTTAAGTGGACTTCTCCATGAAAATACCTTCATTTAACCAGAAAATCATCTTTTTCAACATTTTTCAAATTTTTAATTAACTTTGGCCATATAGTCGTAATTTTTAAATTTTTTATCGTTGCTTTCATATGTATATATTCCACAATAAAGTCAAAAATATTAATAAAGTTGTGTAGCTAGTTTTGAAGTCTTTGACATATTAGGCCCGTTGCGATTATTTTGACTCAACCCGAATAGACTTATCTAAGTTTATTCTAGCTAGTATCCTTAACCATGTAGACCTTAATTGGTTTATTAGGCTAAGCATCCACGAGTCTCATTACTTGAGATTTTAAATTGTGGAGAACGAGAAATGATAGAGTCAATTATAAGTCGGTATTCTTGCACAAGCTCACTTGGTGTAATTATTTGCCTATTCTCCCATCACTTGCTAATAAATTATCTGCAATAAGTAAGGTCGTACGATTTGAAAAGTTACTTAGCTTCTAGCCCAAGATCGTTTAAAAGTTGCTCGGTAATGATAAGAGTTCATAGCCAAGGCATAACTTATGAAGCGGGGCGCGAAGATTGGCGAGTCCGAAAAGGCCCTAACAAGGCATGAGGATTCCATTTTATTGCTGAAGATCCAAAGTGATGTGAAAAGCATTATTCCCAAGATCAATATGAAGGATCAAGACTCACGACGAAAAGCAATCAACTCCCATAAAGATCATGGAGAAGTCTATCCGAAAAGACCCTAACAAGGTATGAGGATAAATAGATCCAAGTCTGAAAAGGAGGCGGATCGTTGTATCTCAAAATCCCAATTAGAGATTGAAGAAATAATCATGAAGTCGTGGTCAACAAAGTTGGAGTACCCCTCAAAAGTCTCCAAGTGAAGAAACTCTATTTACGATGAGAAGACCATTATCTCAAGAACGTCTCTCAAGATATGAAGTATGAAGTACATGCCAAATATCGGCCCGAGAAAGGTCTCAAATCGTGAACCGAGTTATGCCAAGATATGAACTTTTTGATATCCCGAGAAGCAGTTTTAAGAGATTTTGTCCTTTAGCTAACTATTGATCAAATCGTCCAACTTTGCTTTCAGCCTAAATAAACTATCGAAATAAGTCCAAAAATGCTTCTTCATGATCATTCTAAGACAAAAATAAAATATAAGAGATACACCTAGGAATAAGGGAGTTTAAGCATTTAATTAAGCCATGTGTGTGAGTGTTTGAATTGCTAACTTATAATAACAATGATCTCGTTTTTAAGCTTAGTTTGGGGAACGTGAAACTTGAGGGTGATAAATCTTCGCAGCACCGAAGCCCTAATGTAAGTCCTTGATCTCTTTGCAAGTTATTTCCATCCTTTTGTTTACTTTAAAGCTTTAGTTTCTCTTAGTACTTTAATTTTTGTTTAGTAAGTATTTTAATAAAGGCCAAGGTTGATTGATTATGAGGAAAGTGTAAATTTGCTTTATCACTAAGCATTGCATGAGGGCATGGCAATGGTTAAGTGTAGGGGATTTGATAGGTGTGAAAACACCCATCCTTTTACCACTTATTTCTGGCTAAAACAAGACCAAAACACGTGTTTAATATCATTTGTTTGGAATTATGCGTGGTTTTTGTGTTTATTGTGTTTTCAGAGTCATCCGGATAAATATTGAAGAAAACATGGGATTGCACGGGTTTTATCGAAGAAAAAGACTCAAGACAAAGTCTATTGTCCAAAGAGATGCAAAAGATTTGAAGTCATTGCGCCTATTTGAAGATTTATCGAAGAAAAGTCCAAAGATGGAAGATTCATATATGTCGAAGAACTCAAGTCTATTAAACAAAAGATTATAAGACGAGTTGGAATTATTCACCGACACTTCGCAAAATCCAAAGTCGGAAACGTTTATTTAAAGAAACGTAAAGACTAAAGAAGAAAAGAAGCCCGATACCAAAGCCCATATCACACGCCTATATAAAGATTCCACTTCAGAATTTTAGAGGGCCTTAGTCTTTAGCTTAGTTTTTAGTTTTCATTTTTTCTCTAGTTTTAGAGAGAGAAAGTTCCCAACTTTCTCTCACTAAATTTTTCCTTGTTTTCATCTTTCAAATTTTAAGCTTTTCATGAATCTTTGTATTTTAAGTTTCTTAATTAAAAGTTTAAGTTTAAGTTTGTGTTCTTTAATCTCTTCCTACTTTTCTTGGTTTCATTTTGCCTTTAATCCGAAAGCTACAATCCTCACGGTTTGGTTTCGTTTCATGTTCAAGTAGTTAAAAGATCACTCTTTTTACCACTTTTTAAGCTTTTAATTGGTTTAGGCTATAAGCTCTTTATACTTATTAGCTTACTTCATGCTTTAGCTTTTTACTTTTCGGATTTCATCAAAGTTTTAGTCATTCAAAAGTTTTGTTTATAAAGTTTATGATTTTACGTTTTCAAAAGTTGTCAAATTTAATCTTTTTGAAGTGTTTAAGTCTCGGTTAAAATAGCTTATTGTTCGTGCTTATTGAAGTTTTAGCTTTTCACCATTTTCGGATTAGTTTTGCATTTCATCGCAATATAAGGGTTATATATATTCCGACGGACTTCCTGCTTTTGATCGCAATAACCCAAGAGGGTTTTACTTTTCGATCGGGTGTCATTTCCCCTTATTCCGATCTGGGATTGCGATCGCATATTGCGATCGCATATTCCGACGGGATTTAAGGTCCTTTTTGAATCGAAACTCTGCCCATTTT
This sequence comes from Glebionis coronaria, assembly GCA_025667525.1. Lineage (NCBI taxonomy): Eukaryota > Viridiplantae > Streptophyta > Magnoliopsida > Asterales > Asteraceae > Glebionis > Glebionis coronaria. The sequence goes on along the minus strand of CM046882.1, from coordinate 169,178,900 downwards.
TAGTTTTCATCATTCCGATCTGACTTTCCGATCTGACTCATTCCGATAGATGCACTTTGCGATAGACCATATTCCGATGGATCTTCACATGAAACATTCCGATGGATAATTTTTTGAGTATTCCGATGGTGATGATTGTGACATTCCGACAGCTTTGCATTTCTTATATTCCGATGCACTAAGTTTTAAAGTCTTATAAACTTTTAAGTTTTAATTTAGTTAAGTTTTCAAAGTATTTTTCTAATATTCTCTTTACGTTTTCAAGCATTTATTTTTAACTCGTCAATTTAGTTTAATCTTTCAAAGCTTATAATCTACTCACGTCACTTACATTTATTTGCTATTATTTTAAATTAGATAAACAAACCAAACCACCTTTTTTATTAACCAAGAACAAATCATTCCACTTTTAGCTGTGATCAATTCGAGAGGATACCGAGAATTAAATCTGAACCTAATGAAAACGCATGTATCATGCAACAACTTAAAATAATATATAACACCATAAACACCTACATACAACACATATTCAAGATCAAAACACAAGATTTTCATCAAAAATAGATTTTTATAAAAAGTTCATGCATGTGTGAAATTTTCATACCAAAATGATGAGAATCAAAAGATAAAGATGGGTCTTCAATTGGTTTTAATGGATTCAAGCTGAAAATTAAAAATCAAAGGGTGTTTGTGTGCTTGGGGGGTGACGGAAACAAGAGTGGGAGAGGAGGAGAGAGAGTTTTTGGTGAGTGGAGTGATTTGTGTGTGTGTTTTTGTTATAAAATTCAATTTATATGGGGAAAGTTTAGGGTAGTTTTTGCCAATTGTGATTCTTGTGGACCAAAATGGAATTACTTGTTTAAAAAGCGGGAAATGACTATTAGTCACTTTAAAAAATATTTACGGGTCTCGGGTTTCATAAAAATACTTCTCAAAACTTAAAACGCACACAAAATATGATATTATATATTCCCGACACGACTTAATACGACATTAAAAATAAAAACGTCAAAATATTAAACATCGACAAGTCTAGAATAAAACGTAAAATTCCGGGAATCCGTTGATATCGTCATTACTAATAATCCTCGTAACTCGTCAAAACGTAAAAGTATAACTTTCAACATTCGTCCAAATCAAATCACCAATCGTTATAACAATCAACCTCGTCAAAAATTTCAAAAATATACGTAAAAATATAATTAAATAATGACCATGGATTTGGGTTGTCACAAAAATAGAGATATAAATGGAGGAAACCATTGGTTTTCAACAATTGTGTACCTACTCCTCATTGAAAGTTTGGAACTCCAAATTCAATAAATGATGCCTTTCTAAAAAGTATCTACTCCCGTTGAAACTCCAAATTCGATAAAAAGTTTTAAAATAGACCCACCTAGAGTCAGAAGTTTAGTTGCGATCAAATTTAGACGGTCTATTTGTAGCGTTGGGTTTGTTAAAATGAGCGGTGGTGAAGGGCGGAGTCAGAAATTTATAGCAAAGGGTAGATATGGTATATTAGTTTAGGAACAACTAATGGTTTATTGTGGTTCCTTTTTCTTAGTGTCTTGGGGATGATGGCAAAGTAAAAGACAAAAAAAACGTCTAACAACATTGCTAATCAATATAGTTTTAATAATCGTTAAGTCAAAGTACCAAAATGATACAAAAACGAAGACCAGGTACGCTGCCAGCAGTTTCAGAACACGGGTTACTAAACTTGCAAATATGAAATACCACATGTATGATATCTACATTTTACAAAAAAGATACATGGGTAAATAAAAAAATTAAACCTACGAAATTAAAAATGACAAACGTACAAAATTAAAAACTTAATCTAAAATTCCAAATTCCACATCTCCCTTATATCTGTCTTGAGTTGTTCATGGTATGCCCGTGTAGTCCCACTCAATTTATCATATTGAGCAAGATAGAAATTCGTGTCTTTTCATTTTTCATGATATTCCTCCATTTTTAGCTGTCGAGCATGATTTTCAGATTCTGCTTCACGACATTCCAGCTCATTTTTTTTATCTCTAAAAATGCTAGTCGTTCGTCTCTTCCCATATTCATCATCTCGGATACCATTATATTTGTCAATTCTTCGTCATTCGAACTTGTCAAGCCCGATGCTTTGTTCGCTTTCTTCTTCACAACTTTTACTTTATCCCTGTCGATTGGTCGTTGGACTTCCTGCGCCTCATCATCGCCAATATTTTGATATATTATGGCGTCTTCAGACTCTGCTGACCTCTTGCTGCCGCTGCTACATTGAGATTTTTCAAAAAAAGTCTAACAAACTCACCATCCAAAAACTTTAGACTACCTTTTAAACATCCTAACAATGACGATATTTAAACTTCATTCTAAATTCGGCTTCATAGTCCTCAATTGCTTGAAACTTGAGCATGCTCATAGTGCTTTTAAACATCATAACAATGACGATTTTAATAGAAATCATCATTGGTGCTTGAAACTTGAGCATGCTCAAAGGTAGAGGAGATATTTCATTGGAAAAATATTGATTATTCATTTTGAGGATGTTGTTGACAAGATGATACTTGAAATGTTTCTTGTAGCTCATCTAAAGTTCTGCAACGGCACAGTCTTTGGTCTCTCCCATTTATTCACTTAATGGTGGGACCAGGTTTGTGTTAAATGAAATTTTCAAGACTATATCTTACACATGCTTGAATACATATATGCTGCTGATATGGTTATTTTCTTGTTCTTGAAATGATAACTTGCAACCTGGTTAATGAAATACAATGGTGTAATCATGGATAAGCTGATATAGTTAAGTTAGGTAGTGCATATAACATCTAATGTACATGTTTGTTTCAATTAAAAACATAAGTTTGTGATGATTTTGAATCATAAAGAGAAAGCGATGGGTGAAAAATAAAAGAAATACTCACACAGTTACAATTACAAGACACACCATGTATCAATAACACCTTGGTGCATGGCTTCAAAAAGAATTACTCCGTATATAGATACAATACAACATTTAAGTTCCAAAGAATATCCAACATCAAAAGGGATATGAGATCCCCTCATATTTAGTCATTCTAACATAATAACATAACATATCAACTGGATAGATATCAAATACATTGAGCTTGGTATTGCCAATCGACTTTCTATGCAAAGAGAAATTTTCTCCGATCAGTAATAGTACCATTTTTTTAGAACGACAAATGTTAGGCTTAAGGCTTAGATTTGCAATTTTTCTTTATAATTAGTTGCCTAGTTCTATCATCTTTTAACATCATAAGCAACATATATGAATGGTAAAGGCCGGGCTCCCCTTTACAAGAATATATTATATGCTCTTGTCTCAAGTCAGTGTCCCAACTGACTTTCAGTGCATATCGCTTTTCTATATCTATTTGAATAAGTTGCGTTGCCGTTTCAAATAGCCTTAGGATTTTTTCTTAAATGCTCCATCTTTTTTAATTTCCTATATTACAAAACAAGTGCCATCAGAATCGTAACTGTGTAATTTTATATAATGAAATAATATGATAATTAATGTGTAAGTTAATAATAGCCAAGATTACATCAAAATAAGCAAATCTATCTAATCATCAAAGAAAAAATAGTTGAAATTTAAAGAAAAAATACTCAGAACAAACATCTGAATGGATAATGAGAGCATTTGTTGTAAATTAATACTATAGTAAAAAAAACTTACAAACTCATTTATGAAAGTAAGCTAAATCGGATTGAAAATGGAATACCCCAACAAGGGTGCCATTGATATGCCGTGGTGGATGATGAAAAATTATTGGAAGTCTCTAAAACTACCTTGAAACGATTAAGAAATATAATTAACACAATTAAATACTTTTCAAATGTAGTACTTTATTATTGTATAATAAGTACTACATGTAACGAAGACAGGCACGGTTGTTCGTTCTCTGAGTTCTAAACAGTTAATGTGTATAATCTAACAAAGTGAAAAACATTAACTCTAACCTACATATCCTATTTATAGTGGTACGAGGTTGACTTGATAACTGGTTGATGGTGACTACACAAAACAAACAATGTGAGACATCTGTCAAAAGATGATCTTCTATTCTTGGTAGTCTGCCACAACGCACAGAGCTAACATAGTTTCCCTTTTCTTTATACCTTGTACTTTAGGCTCCATAACTTCCCGCCTAAACACTTAGGTATGTCCAAAGTGTACTGAGTGTTAACAGGGTATTGCCACCCCTGTTAACACTCAACCACTCAGAGTCCCTGATACATCTTGGCTGTTATCTATCACAGCTAATGAGTATGTATTCAAGTATTCTTCGACTTCATTGACAATGTCTCTGATATGGACTCCTCTATGGTTGCTCACAGAGACTTAGAACACTGTGAGTCTTGGATTACTTTCCAGTCACCTAGGCACAGGCAACTTTATATCAAATAGCTTAATTTAAGTTTAAATCTATGACTAAGAGAAATTTAACAAACTTAGATTCCCAAAAATCTCCCCCTATTTAAGCATAAATACAGCTAGATCTATATGAGTTATACTAAGTGAGATAACAATTTCTTCTTACACATAACAGATCTAAAAACAACTTCATAATTTATTAATACTTTAAAAAAGTTACAAGTACAATACATAAGTGAAACAATATATGAGTGTAAACGTTAAGCTGTGAATACTTCAGTAATCATCATTCTGGTTTTTCTCTTCAACTTTAGCTATATCTGTTCTAGTATCTAATTCAGCCTTTAAAGCTTGGGCAAATACCTTGGAATACTCTGTGTTGATTTTAAGCACTTTCTGAAACACAAGAAGCTGAATAGTTGATGCAAGTCCCAACTCATCTTCCCTTTAGAACACATATTGGCATCCCCTGTTCATGTAGGCCATACCATTTTCAGGCTCAGTGTAAGTCTGAACATCAATAGGACCTACAATCCCATTTGGAAGAATCAGGTTCCTGTGCATCCCATCCACTTGGATATCATCCGTCACAAAGGTTTCTTGGAGTAATTGAATCATCCTTTTCCTTTTCTTCTTAGCCTTTTGATGAGATGGCATTTATACATGATCTCATCATTCTTTTCGGGCTTTAAATGCATAAAAGGTCATCAAAATACCATATATATGCTTGTGTTTGTTTACTTGTGTACTTTAGGTATGGATATCGTGAAAAAGACAAAAAGATAACAAGAAACAAGGAAAAACAAACACGAGAAACAAAGCCGCACAATGAACCGGGCCCTAGTTTATGATTTATCAAAGAAAAACTCTTGAAGACTTGAAGATGTACAAGATTGTTCCCTCATTTATGAAGAAACGACACTTAATACCCTTGTATATTCATAATTACAAGTTTGGTCCCTTAAGTTTGTCAAAATGATAAAAAGGTGCTTCAACTTTGAAGATATGACATGTTTAGTCCCTCAATAAATCTAAATTGTCAACAATAGTCGCTCATGAAGTCAGAGATCAAAGAAGACCCTTGAAGTTCAAGAAAATTAAACATTTAGTCCTTTTTAAATGGATTAAATATCAAAAGGGCCATTTGTGTAATTAGACCAAAGTTATTAAAGCCCTAAAACCCTTTTCCTAAACTTTTTATGGCCAAAGTATAAATTCTGAAACTTCATTTGCAAAGGAAGTCGTTTATTTGGGCTAAAATTCTTATTATGCAAACTTTGCCAAAGACCGAGTGGTACTATTGTCATTCTCAAAGTTTAAAAAGCCACAAACATGCGCCAAACACTTCTTTCCCCTAATTTCGGATCAAAATAGTTACTGTTCACCATTCATCCACCCAGTTTTACCTTCCACTTAAACAAAGGTAAATTGAAATTACCCATACCCACGCTTGATTCACCTCACCCTAAACTCATCCCACACCAAAAATCCCAAATCCTACTACCCAACTGACCCCACCATTCCAACCGTTAGCCAATGGAATGTCAACTTCCTCTCCAAGAAGTCCTATGTGGAAAGATCAACGTTTTAAGGTTACTACTTGGACCCCAAGCACAAAATAAACGACCAAGATCAAATTTGACAACTCATCGACAACAAACACGTCTAGAAGCTCAAGGGCATATTTGAGATTTCATAGCTAGGGTTTCTCATGTATCTTAGCATCTAGAATCGTCTATGTTAGTCTATAAAAGGAGCCTCAACATGTGAGTAGCCCTTTGTTCCAGATTTTAGCTAAATCCTTGTAATTCCTTTTTATGAAATAAAAGTTGGATTTTCTGAAAATTGTGATTTCCTTTTATTTTTTTATAAAAGTTTGGTGTTTGATTAGCTAAAGTTTGAGTTCCATTATCTGTTTGTTGGTTTTTGAAGAAAGGTTTTATGGTTTAAAACCCTTGTTTTAAAAAAATCAGCTTTCATTATTTATTGTTCATCATTGTGATTGTTGAATCTTAGCAGGTACAAGGAAGCTAGTGCTTGTTTAGCTAGCACCTAATCTCACACATCCCAAAGCATGGATGTATGTTTTGGAGGTACACATCTCTAAACCCTATTCATTTTTCTAATTTTTTCATGTTATATGATGAATTTGATTTTTTTCTGTGAATCTGTGATATTGTGGTTGAATCTTGTTTATTTGAGGTTGTTTGTTGTTACTAAGTTGATTTGGACTTGATTTGTGGGTTAAATCTAACAATCCTTTGAAAAAAAATTTAAATCAGTGATCAAAGGGGTGTTTGGGTTAACTACATGAGCTAAGTTTGGGTTGATTTGAGTAGGAGTTGGTTGTGCTTTGTGTTTGTGCTTGTTATTCTTGTGTTATTGGATACTTATCTGCAAGTTTTGAGGTTCTAATCACATAAATCCAACTAGAGGCCATACAATCTAAAATACTTGTTGTTGTTGACTGAAATTTTGGGGACACCTAGATCTAAGGGTAGACTAGGGTTAAAAAGTGATAAATCTAAGTTAATACAACCAGGGTAAAGGATTTAAGGTGTTGAAATTGGATTTGTGGTCAATTAGATCAGCAAAAGGGTTTTGTGTTCTTAGTTTGTTCATCAGTAACCTGTTTGGGCTTTGATTTGTCTCTAATCATTGAATCAGTTTTAAAACAAGTTTATTTGTGCTTATTGGAGTTTATTATAGCTTGTGTATGCATCTGGTTCATTTTGGTTGGCTTATTCATGCTTAAACTGCTTATTTCTTCATAATCTACTTATTTCCTAGTCTATGTCATATCTGGTGACTGTTTGCTTATTTAGTGCTTATTGGCTGAGTGGATTTGTGATTTCTTGCTTGATATTGACTCCTTACAACTTACTGGTTGTAAGGTTACCCTTGTTATCCATCGAATCCATGTAAATCTCTTAGAAATCTAAGGTCAAATAGTCAAAGAAGTAGGAACTCCTTTCCCCTGCTGCTAGCCACTACTAGTGTTATTTTTGTTTTTGCTTATCAATAAGATGTTCCAGCTTATTTTAACCTGCAAAAACTTTAGTTTTGTAATAGGTGCTCATCATTTAACCTATTTGTTCATTCTGGAGCATTTGGGTGGTTGACTTTAAGCTTTGACTAAAAAACCAACTCCATTGACTTTTACATAAGTGCTTGTCAGCTTATTCTACTTATTTGGCTTGGCTTATTGAATTTTTCTTGACTGATTTATCTTATTTAAGTCATTTAGAGTCTTTTGCAAGTTGAATCAAGGTCTGAGGTGGTCTAGAACTCTAAGTCGACTATTTTGTCTTTTAGTGAATTTTTTTCTTTGCTTATTTCTGGCTTATTGAGTGTGCTTTTTGAAAATTTCTTTTCACAGATCTCTTAGTGTTAGCCCTAAATTGTGAGCGCCATTTATGGAATTACATTAGTTTCATATGGGAAATACATGGAGGGACTACTTTTGTTAAGTTGTCAAAGTCACTCCATGTCTAGCCTATATATACCCCTCCATACTTCCATGGTGGGGTGAGGATTCCCATTATTGTGTATTTCACTTTCTCTCTCTAAATACACACACTCCTTTCACTCTTTACTTTCTCTCTCTAAAAATGTCTAAACACTTGTTTTATCCTCCCCGACCTCCGGATCATCCTCTTGTTAGCTTGAATCTTATGGTTAACAATTGGTATCAGAGCTAACTGGGGGTGTTTCGTATTTTTGTTCGTGTTTGTGATGGTTGATTCGTGTTCGTGGCGGATTCTATATCAATTCTTGGTTCCATGTTTATCTGTAATCTATTGATTCATGATCCACTTTTATCCGTTTCATCAGTATTGATTTTTTGTGGTTTTCTCATTTCATCAATATTGATTTTTGTGGTTTTCTTGGAAAATCCGTCATATTGCGGAATCATAAGCTGACCATATTGCGGAATCATGCGTGGAGTGCGATTGCGGAATCTTGTGTTTCTACGGATTTCGGAATCTTGTGATTCTTAGGATTACGGAATCTTGGGATTTTGTGAATTGCGGAATTATGTGATTCCATTGATTGCGGAATCATGTCATTTATGCTATTGCGGAATCATGTGACTCTAGTGATGGCGGAATCATGTCAGTCACGATATTGCGGAATCATATGATTCTCTATATTGCGGAATTATGTGATTCGTGATATTACGGAGTCATACTCGCCTACGGATTGCGGAATTATGTGATTGCGAAATCATATGTTCTGATTGCGGAATTATGTGATTACGAAATCATATGTTCTGTATTGCGGAATCATGTCATTGCGAAATCATGGGTTATGTGTCATTGCGGATATATGGTATGTTTCGATCTAAAGTGCTTCAACGACAAAGAAAATTCTAGGTTTTAAACCTAATATTTTCGAAATCATATGTTTTGTGATTGCGAAATCATATGTTCTGTATTGCGGAATATTTTCGACTACCTCACCGCGGAGGTCGATCCGCGCATCAGTGGGGCATATGACTGACGTTGGGGCTTAAACGACAAGTTATCTAGACAAATTTTGTCCTTAATGACTGTTCCTTCATAATTTGTCCTAGTTAACGACATTCTCAACACACAACACCAAAGCAAACAAAACACTTAATGCTAAAATGATCCGATATAAGATTCACTTTAACGACAACGGCTAGTTTTGATTCTACAAAGACAAGTGATCACGAAGTGAATTTGGTATTCTTTATTTGAAGTTGATGTAGGATTTCATGAAGGCGTCTACTTATTTCATCATCGACACTTCCTTCTATTTTTCTACCCCTTTTCTTCAAACCCAGTCTATCGATTGATGACTTTCTTGGGCGATAAAACTTATGATTGAGACTTGAATTATCTAGTTTCCACTGTCAAGGGGTGGATGGTCGACGACATGGATTACTATCATTTTTGGGACCCTTGTTGCAGTTCTCAGTGTCACACGCAGTTGCTCGTGTGGATAACTTCAAGAGATGTTAGAGACTTGTTTCTGCACCGTTCTTCAAGCGACATAAGTGCAAGCTTAAGTAACAAATTTGGGGGATTGTACTTCAGTTTCAAGTTTGGAATATCGGGTTTACTTCACATGTGGTCATAACAAATAGCCGAATGAATTCGAGGTTAGTTAGTTAGACAGAGAGAGATAGAATCAGCAATCAATTCTCACAGGATATTTATGAGCTTCACAACGACAATGGTACTTCATAGGCTAAGCAAAAATTTTCAAAGTTCCTCAATGACTTTCAAAACTTTTCAAGACATTTGCTTAGGACTAAGAACTTCTCAAGTATATGGACGTCCACGATAATGATGATTCCGAGAGTTCGAAACCCATCATGGGGGAATATCGTGTACTTTGAAGTAATCGGATCAACTTCCAGGGGGAAGAAGTGTACATGGAATGGTATCTACTTACTTCATATGATTTTTATGAAGTATTCTACAGGCATGAGAAGAATTGTTTCTGATTTCCTGCATGTTACCCCAAATAGATTATCACCAAAACATAAACGACATGAAACAGTATAAAAGTAGTGTTATTTGGTGTGGTTCTTCTACAAATTTCCGCTGTGCACTTAAACCGATGAGCTAGAAGATTGTTCAAACTACATCAAAGTGTCAGAATCTGCTTATGATACAGATATTGGTTTGGGGGGAAGCTGATTCCGAAACTTCGTAAAAAAGAAGTCTATGAAGAAAGTTTTTTAAATAGATGCTGCATGAATGGGGGGAAGTTAATCCAAATCATGCATATTACAATTGTTCCACAACAAGCAAAGACAAAGAGGATTCAAGCTGAGGTACAAGTTATGAAGACAAGAAGAATTAAAAGACATCCTCAGCATTGGAAGCGCCTTGGAAGACTTTATTTTGTTGTATTTTTACTTGTTAGGAACATTGTAAGTAATTCCGTATGTCTCCACATTGGGGGAAGATTGTTAGCCCTAAAATATGAGCGCCATTTACGGAATTACATTAGTTTCATATGGGCAAAACATGGAGGGACTACTTTTGCTAAGTTGTCAAAGTCACTCCATGTCTAGCCTATATATACCCATCCATACTTCCATGGAAGGGTGAGGATTCCCATTATTGTGTATTTCACTTTCTCTCTCTAAATACACACACTCCTTTCAAGCTTTACTTTCTCTCTCTAAAAATGTCTAAACACTTGTTTTATCCTCCCCGACCTCCTGATCATCCTCTTGTTAGCTTGAATCTTAGGGCATCTCAAAAGAAGGTTGTGTGTCAAATTAGAGCTTATGGCATTGGCTTATAGCTTAATGGGCCAAAAAGCCCATTAAGAATAAGTTGTTGTTCAATTAAGCTGTGATAAGCTCACATTCAGCTTTTGGGCCTTCAGACTTTTGTGTTTAGAATTGAATTTTAAGATAGACTGGTGATTTTCAGCTTATATGGTTAAGTTTGAACTTTTTGGGCCAAAAAGCCCATTTCATTTGGACTGTTTTTGTTTTTAGCCCATTTGGGAGCCCATTAGGGGTATTTTGCTAAATTCACTTTCATTTTATGTTTATTTAGGTTAAAATAAACTAGTTTGCAAGTTTTTAGAAATTTTTATAGTTTTGGATTTGTAATATTATTTTAATATTATTTTATTATTAAATTTCATTTTTAATATTTTGCAACTTTTAGATTTTTCTTAGGTCAAATACATTAAGTTAGTATTTTTAGAACTCTTAGATTAATTTTCTCATCATTTTATAAACTTTTAGAATTATTTTAATATTTTTATAGTTTTTAATCATTTAAAAATAGTTTTCCTTAGTTTAAAATTTCATAAAAATAGTTTTTAGTCTTATTTAGTCATTTTAGAGTTTACAAAGTAAAAAATCTTTATTTGGGCTTTTTATTAATTATTTGGATTTTTAGGGCTTTAATTAGCATATAAAAATTAATATTTAATTAATTAAAAGGTTTGAAAAAGTTTGATCATTTGTAAACTCTTAGTTTATTTTTAGCTATTTTTGGTAATTTTTTGGGAATTTTTATATTTAATTTTTATTTTGTCACTTTTTACGGTTTTTTTCGTTTTGTCGTCGTAGTGTAATTTAACGTATCCGTCATTCTCTTTTCTCATCTTTTCTTTCTTTCAATACTAGTCTCAAACATTTAACAAGTTTTTCACACACATATACCTCCTTGGGAAACGAACTTATTTGGGTCATTAGTGCTTAATTTTCCTAAATCATCACTTAATACTTACCGCTCATATACACTCTTTTGTTTTCCTAAACAAGAGACGTATTTTACCACAATCATTTTGGCGTCGCTGCCGGGGAGGTGTGTCGTGATTGATTTGTTCATTTTGTTTTTAATATCTAACCATAAATAGTATTTGTATTAGTAGAACTCTACTAATACGTATTATCGATTTTTTCGTTTTTTGTGAAATATTATTATTACTATATTGTATAAGTATCACAACAAATCAAAATATCCCCAAAAGTGTGAAAACACAACCTTAATTGGGATTTGATCTCCTAATTATTGTATTCGAATCTCAAACAAAAAGAAAAAGGCAAAAATTGATAAATACTTTCGTGAAGCTCGATTTTGAAAAATGCAAACTATAAGGTGGGTATAAGGCGGGTGTTATAAAATACACCCTAAAGAAAAAGGCTCTTAAGTGCGTCGCGCCGTCTCGTTTCTCCGCTTGCTTGTGAGTATTTTGAGATTGAAGGCTAATCGAGGGTTTTGCCGCCCAAAGTATTATTACATATCATATATATGTGCTTGGTTCTTTGTGATTAAACCCTCTTGAATAATTTGGTTTTCACCAAAATTCTAAAGTCAATCGAAGGCGTTCACTCTACGTGATCGTTTTCATTCTTTTGAAGCTTCTTTAATCAAGAGTTTGATTCGAGGAGAGATTTGGTAGATTGTTGTCTACGAATACACACAAAATCCAAAAAAATTAAAAACAATCAAAAACACAAAAAAATTGAAAATTCACAAAACACCCAAAAGAATCTTCTTTGCTAACCTCCACATTCTACATCAAGTTTATGCTAACTCGTAATGAAGCAAAACGAGCTCGCAAACGTCGTCAAAACCAAGAAAATTTGACTGAAGAAGAAAATCCAATTGTCGAACCCGTTGTAGAACCAATACTCGCCATGGCTAATCGTACTATGATGGAGTTGCTTCAAGCACGCACCGAGGGTTTTGGAGAAGCTATTGTGAGTCCCGCCATCCTTGCGGAGAATTTCGAGATTAAGACGTGTTTAATGTCGATGTTACAAGCAAACATGTTTCAAGGTCATGAGAAAGACAACGCGCATTATCACATAAGGAATTTCAATCGTCTCACCGCAACAAGCAAGTTTAAGGATGTTCCGCATGACGCCATTAAGATGATGTTGTTTCATACTCGTTGGATGGACCCACAAAAATTTGGCTCGAGAAAGAACCGCCAAATTCGATTTTGACATGGGGTGATCTCGTTTCTAAGTTTGTGAACCAATTTTTTCCACTATCTAAGACAACACATTTGAAAAATGAGATTTTAAGGTTTACAAAACGTAATAGTGAAAGTTTTTTAATGGCATGGGAACGATTTAAGGAAATGTTACATGAATGTCCACACCATGATTTTTCGGAATTGCATCAAATTGATACTTTTTATAATGAGCTTAATTATCATGAACGAGATTGTTTAAATGCCGCCGCGGGTGGTAATTGTTTGTGCAAAACGACCGATGAATCTTTAAAGATTATCGAGTATAGATCTAAGGTTTATAACCCTCGTAACACACCGAGTATTGCCAACATGGGTTCATCGTCATCGTCATCGTCTTGTATCATGAATGCCTTACATGATGAAGCTAATGAGGAAAATCGGTTTTTCGATAGATTTTTTACGCTTATGACACATTGGAAAGCACAAGTTGCTTTGAATTCCGCATCGGTTAAAGCGGTTGAAAAGAGTTGTTTATCTTGTGGTGGAGCTCATGATCTTTCTGAGTGCATTACCGCCGGTGGTAACACTTCGAGTGCTTACGTAGCAACCGAAACTTACATCCAAAACAGCCAAGGTTCCCGCCCAAATCAAGCTCCCCAAAATCAAAATGCTAACAACTATCGAAACAACAATCAAAATGGTGGTTATTAAGGCAATTTACGTAACTACAACAAAGGGAATTACCAAAGTGGGAACAATGGGCAAGTTTCAAATCAAAACCAAAACCGTGATTTTCAAAACACTACACAAGGTTTTCAAAATGCTTACACTAAAAATCTTGTTAGCCTAAAAATATTGAGTGAAACAAGAATGCTCGGTCATAGGTTATTATTGTAACATTAATTAAAACGTTGTAATAGGTAGTAAATTAGTCATGGTTTACGGGCTTGGATTTAAACTAATTAAAGTCCCAAAGATAAGCCCGACCCAATATATAGCCCATTAAAGCCCCATGTGGGTGGACTATATATACTCCCCTCCTAGCATGTTAGGAGGGTTGGTTGTTCATTTTATTCTCACTTCTCAATCTAATATTCACCAAGTTAATCATCTCCTTCTCTCTACTTTCTCTCACTACTTTCTCTCTCTAGGAATCCATCTCTTTTCATCTATTTTATATCTTTAATCATCTAAATATATGGGACAACATTTGGTATCAATCGCCATGGGGTAGATACGTGATTGGTTTTGATTTTCCTATTGTGTTCGTGAGTTTTTCTTCATATTAAAGCTCGAATCATCAAATTTTTTGTGTTTTTATGGTGTTAGTGAGTATATAAATCATCTATATAGGCGTGGTAGTGATTTGGGTTACTTAGTTCGGTTAAAAACACGAAATTTTGTGGTGTTTGGCTTGAATTTTTTGTGTGAAATCACGTTTTTCGTAAGAGTACACCTTTGTTCCTATTTTTAGGAATATCTGGTCTAAATTCGCAACTTTCATCTTAATTGCGAAATTGATTACACTGGCTATTGCGGAATTGTTCTTACTAGTGTATTGCGAAATCATTGTATAATTCCGGAATTCTCCCTGTTGCGAAATCTGAGCCTATTGCGAAATCTTTCACTGATTGCGGATTCTGCCTATTGTGAAATCCTTGCATTATTGCGGATTATGCCTATTGCGAAATCTTTTAATTGCGGAATTACAACCATGGCGGAATTATTTTACTAATTGAGGAATTGCGGATTTGTACCTTAAAGGAATTACGAAATTGAATTTGTTGGATAATTGCGGAATTAGAGTGCATTGCAGAATTGTGTCTAAACTTATTGCGGAATCTTGCACTTTTAAAGAATTGCGGAATATTGAATCTTAGAATCTTAGGAGATTGCGGAATTAATCCACTATTGCGGAATTATTCACAACATTGCGAATTCTTCAATTATTTTCAAAATTTTTTGTTTTATAATTGTTGGTTTCTTGTGAAAACTATTTTTAGGGGATTTTAACATTTTTTCTCGACAACGCCAATCACAACACATCTACTTAAGATCCATTTTCACTTCATCGATTTCAAGTCTCTAGATATGGAGTCTACTCAAGAGTATCATGTCACAAACAACAATATCATGGTGGCGGGTAACAAAAAGAGACCACCAATGCTTGTGTCTGGTCGGTATGCTCAATGGCAATCACGTTTCATACGATACCTTGATACAAGACCTAATGGTGATGCCTTGAGGAAATGTATTAATCATGGACCATATATATTCAAGAAGATCTCAATTCCTCCAAGAGAAGCCACATATACTACTGATCCAATACCCGCAAGTGAACGTGATGAAACAAGAGCTGATTTAACACCTGAAAATTGTGCTTGGCATGATGCGGAGAAGGAAGCCATCTATATGGTTTTAAGTGGGATTGGAGATAATATTTACTCCACGGTTGATGCATGCCCTACAACACATGAAATGTGGACTTCTATTGAACGCTTGCAACAAGGAGAATCACTCAACATACAAGATGTCAAAACAAACTTGTTTTGGAATTTTGGCAAGTTTACTTCAAGGGATGTAGAATCAATTGACTCTTACTACTCCAGGTTTTATAAGATGATGAATGACATGACAAGAAATAATCTGCAGGTCTCCAACATGCAAGTCAATGTTCAGTTTCTACAACAACTTCAACCCGAGTGGACACGGTTCGTCACTTTAGTGAAACAACAAGAAAAGTTAGACGAGGTCTCATATCATCGACTCTTTGATATCTTGAAGAAATTCCAGAATGAAGAAAATGAGATTCGAGCTGAACGTGTTGCAAAGACGGCTAATCCACTTGCTTTGGTGACTACCACTCAACATGTTCAATACCATCACTCTCGTACTCCTAAGCCATACTCCACTACATCATCCTAGAAGTCTTCATCATCCACAAGATCACGAGGTAAAGTTCCAAGAGCACCATCACCACCATCTGAGTCATCATCTGAAGAAGATAGTGATGAAGACCAGGCTCAAAAGAATCGAGAGATGAAACAACAAATTGCTTTCATAATGAAGACTTACAAGAAAATCTACAAACCCACCAACAAAAATCTTCGAACATCATCTAACACAAAGAAACAATATATTGAGAGTCCTCCAAGGTATGACACACGTCGACGTGGTGAAAGTCCTTCTAGGTATGATCGACATAATCCAACGCATGTTGAGGGTTCTGCAAGGTATGATTGACAAACTGCCAAGTATGATACTCAGAGGATTGCTGCTGCTACTGGGAGTAGGGAAACTGTTGGAAGTCAAATGGTTCAGCAGAGTGGGATTCAATGTTTAATTGCCAAGGTTATGGGCATATGGCAAAGGAATGCAGGAAGCCGAAAAGTGTTAGAGACTCCAGCTATCACAAGGAAAAGATGTTTCTATGCAAGAAGATGGAAGCATGGGTTAAATTATCAGCTGAGGAAGGAGCAATGCTTGATGACAATGATGATGAAGATTCTGATCAAGAACTCGATGCACATTACTCGTACATGGCAAAGGTTGAAGAAGTTCTCAAAGTCACTGAAAATGACAATGGTCCTATCTTTGACACTGAGCCAATTGATAAGGTACACAATCTTGATGAATATAATCTGTTTGGTGATATTCATGAGCATAGTGATCTACCCAATGCCATTAATGACACGTGTATGATGGAAACGGTTGATAGCAATACCACACCCGATTCATCAGACATGTGCAATAATGAGTCTGCGGATGATCAACATGCAAATGAATATGATGAAGAGGAACGTATTACGCTTGCTAATTTAATTGCCACTTTACAAAAATATGTCACTGAAAATAAAAAGAGTCAAAAGCAATTAAAGAAGGCAAACACTACGCTCACTCAAAATTTGGAAGAATGCAAAGCCGCTCTAATAAAATAGAGTGAGATGACTGAAAGCTTTAGAGATGAGCTCCTTCAGAAAACCAAAGAGCTTGAGGGGTACAAGGGTAGTACGTTAAAAAGTCAAAAAGACGATTTTGAAAACAAATATAATACAATTCTTGAGTTATTAACCAAAGAGAAGCGTCAATATAATGTTTTCTTAATGGATGAACGTCAAAAAACGTACCCTGCCAATACCAAAGTTAATGAACTTGAACAAAAGCTCTCTATGACCACTAACGATTATGCTAAAATTCTTGAGGTTAAGAAACAAGAGGTAGATGCGTTAAAACAAGACTTCAAAAGTAGATATGATAAAGAAACTGAAAAAGTAACGAAACTAGAAGAACAAGTCGAATTTTTGAAGAAAGTTGTTTATAAAACGCATGATTCTATTCAAACCGTAAGAATGCTAGCACCTCCGTCGATGTTTAAGGGTCAAGCTAGCTTTGCAAGTCCTGAGTACCTTGCCAAAGCTCAAGCTGCGAACCCGTGTCTTTATCTTGATGAGACTAAAAGGACCGATCTTGATTGCATGCCTGTAAGTGTCGATAGTGAAGAGACTGCCCTTTGGGATGATGATAGTCGACCACTTGTCAATAAAGAGTTTGTGAAACCATATAATTATGCTTATATGATAAGTCTTTATGGCCTTTTCAACAAACAAACTCAGAAAACACGTGAGGAAGTGTTCTTAGAATGCAAACAAAAGAGAATTCAATGGAAGAAAGCTTTTGCCACTAAGAAAACTAACGTTTACAAATATATAAACTACCTTCCTCTAGATGAGTCCAAAAGCAAGAGTAGGAAAACATTAGGTATTGTTAAACACCACATAGATAATTTTAAATCTATTGTTGAAAGAGATTGGGCAAAACGTGAAAATGATGAGTGGCAACGCCCGATTCCTCAAGATATTACCTTGCTTGTGAAAGAACTCTTAATTCCAAACACGGTGTTGATTAAAGAAACTGTTCTTCAACTTGAGGAGTACATTCGGACTGAAATGTTTGATGATTTAAAATATGTTGAGTCTCTTGAGAAACACATTGATGATCTTCAAATGGAAAAGTCTGATTTTTCAGATGAATATGATTTACTCTTGCAAGAATGCGTTTCTAAAGAAGTTATGTGTGCTTATTTTACATCTTGTGCTTATATTGATGAATATTCTGATGTTGCATGCAAATATCTTGATACGATCAAAGAATGTGAGCGTCTTGAAATTGAGCTTTCGAAATGTAAAGAAAATGTTGATAAAAAGGCTTTTGAGTTACTTCAACACAAAACTGATTTCCTTGAAAAACATTGTCATTCTATTGAACTTGCTTTGCAAAAAGACGTTGGTAGCTTTCCACATGATAATAACTTGTAAGAAAAACTTTCCAAAGCATTTCGAGAAATGAATGAACAGAATTTGGAAATTAAAGGGTTGAAAGCTCAGTTACAAGACAGGGACAGAGCGATAGCAGAGATGCAGAAACTCGTTGCTAAAATGGGTGGGAAAGTTATGGAACCTAAAGTTGTGAAACCTGTTGTTCGACAACCCAATGCCTACAAGGATCCAAAGCCGTCTATCATAGGAAAACCGACTCCGTTCTCCAATTCCTCTCATATGAAATCTAGGTTACCCCCTAAGACTGATGTGCAACCAAGTGTTCCAAAACCATCCATATCACCATATGTTCCTCCATTTAGAAAGCACACTGTTGCTAAACCCAACCATGTGAATGCACCTAGCACTTCTAGGACTCCACCAAAACGTATGACATTCACGTCCACAAAGGAATCTATAGGTTCAAATGACCTCGTTCATACCCACAACCTAGAGGATGCGAAACAAAAAGGGAAGATTCAGAAAGACAAACCCGTGTATGAAAAACCTAGTTCACCAAATCCCGTTAGAGTTCCACACACTCCTAATGGTAGTCAACCAAAACCTAGGATCCCTCTTCAGCAATCTAGGAATTGGAAACCATCCATGAATAGTCGTGTTTCAAACACTATGCCTGAACGATTTGGAAAACAAAGGAATACAGATCGTGAATCCCAAATTCCCTGTATGTCCCATATGCTAAAAGGGCATTCACAATGGAAATCATGACCATTGCATTCTGTAATACCTTTATGAGGTCAAATCTCGTTCCTTTGGACGGAGATCGAATACAGAATCCCATAAGACAACAAGGAGATACAAACCCGTCGCAAAGAAAAGCAATAACAACAAATCTAAAACATGGATTAGAAAAAGGACATAGTTTCTCTCCAAAGAAGTCTTCCGTTGTACAAGAGAAAGCTACTCCTAAATCTAGTCTTCAGTGGAAACCAACGGGTCGAATCTTCACGGAAGTTGGTCTTAAGTGGATTCCAATAGAGAAGAGTGATGACACCTGCTCCAGCACTAATGCTACTGTTCTACACGCTGACAAGGAATTTGTTACTCCTAATTCTAGTATTTGTGCAAACTCTTCTTCTGTGATTGCAGGTACCTCAGCGGATTCTAAACCCACTTCTCCTTCTTCAAAGGGTTCCAATTCTGTACATTCGATATCATCTCATTCTGATGTACAAAAGTCTATTTTGGATTATTTTCGAAAAACTTGAGAAAATACAAAAAATAAAATAAAATGTAAATTTCCATAGAAAAACAAAATAAAAAATAAAAAAACTTTCAAAATACCAAAAATATTCTTCTCGACATGTCTTTCAGTATCGATAATATGGACGTACCTAGAAATGTCGCTCAATAACGACACGGGTGTGTACATAAAGCTCGAATGAAAGTTGTAAATATTTTTCAAAACATGTCATTTCAATGATTTACAATTACCTGAGATTGTGACTCGTACTTCCAAGAAAGGAAAGTTGATCACGAATGATAACTTATCCTTAACAACGGGAAAATAAATTTTCTCGGTAATGAGCTCTCATTAAAAACATTCAAAGTTTTTTAAGATCATGTAAACGACTTACAGTTAAATGTTAGACTGTAACTCGTACTTCAAATAAAGGAAAGTATATCTTTAAAGATAAACTTATCCTAACAAACGGGTAAAGCAATCTATCACGGGTTGAGCTTGTCACAAAACATTCAACGTTTTAAGCTCAACACAATGGCTTGTAATCACTTTCAGATTGCAACCCGGAACTAAACGGTGGAGTGTACGCTTTTGTGCTCTTACCCTTAGCAAAAGAAGTTAAATCTTCTTACACTTAAGTGGATTCGTCAAGACATTCAAAGTCTATGAACTCAAGTTTATGCTTTAGAAAAACCTTTTCGTAAAAAAGAATTGACTTTTCAAAAAGCGTTGAACACAATTTTTTCAAGAATTTCTAAATGATATTCAAAATCTTTCAAAAATTGTGTGTTCAACAACTCCTATCCTCAAAAGTTTAATGTGGATCAAATCCTCGTAATGACAATTCCATTGGATCAATTTTTAAGGGGGAGTGTTCCAAAATTCATGCTAAGTTTGACACATCTTTCTCCCGAAGATTTTCAAGACTATTTTTCAAAATATATTTTAATCAAATTTGGTATCTCTAATATCAAAAGATTTTATATATTAGAGATAGAGGGAGAAAATGTGATTAAAATGTGATCTAATGACTCAAGCACTCATGGTTTCGATCAAATACCCACAACATCTTTAATTCACGACGTTATTGGTGTCAAAAGGGTGGTTAGGTTTAAGTCTTATAATCCAACCAGAACCAGAGGGATCTTCCCAGGGACAATCCAATAGATTATTAGAAGTCCTTAGGAAAGATGGAGTAGAATGTGATCGAAGCTGAATGCCGACTAAGTACTGATGATAGCACTGGAACAATTATAATAAGGTGCTATTAATGATGTCTTAGTAAGCATTGAAGGGGTTGAAGAATGAAAAATAAATGTAAGGATAAAGGGTCTAAAGAAAGAAGCCCTCCATACAACTTAGGCAGAAACCGGGTAAACTCATCATGAAGACAAACTCATCATGGACCCAGTGATGTGAAGCACAACCCTTTCCTAGCTACTCAGACTTCTCTCAAAAGAAGTTTGTTTTATTGTCACGGAGATCAACATGACTTCTATTGACTTTCTCACTCTGAGAAAGTTGATATTGAATAGGTGGCATCTGCTCCAGCCTCCGAACACTAAAAGTGCACAAATCGAGTGTAGAGCCAAGAGATCAATCAAATCTCGTTAGGACACACGGATGAAGATAAAGAGAGTCCTACGCTATATCCTTGCGATATTGCTAGAACATTCAGAGTGATACTACTTAGTATTCACAATGATGAGTGGAAATCCTTCCAGTGTTAACATCAAACAGCACTGCGGTAGGTCATGTGTAAGACTCTTTATGAATTGAACATATGTAAAACTGAAAAGCAACAGTGGTTTGATTCTGAATTGATTTAAACTTGTTTCAGGTTTCTACGCAATATCTTTATGGTCTTGACATAACATTCAAAGTGATATTCATTAATATTCACAGTGACGAATGGAAATCCTTCTAGCATCAACATTAAACAGCGCTACGGTAGGTGACTTGTGAGATTCTTATGAATCAAACTTGTGTCAACTGGAAAGCAACAATGGTAAGATTCTTAAAGAATCAAACTTGTTCTAGGAATTTGAATTGACGACTTTAATCAAGCGGATATTTATCCAATTAATTCACTCTATATGTTCGCAGTCTTGCTTTGAGACGGTCGAGTAAAGAGAACGGCTAGTACAGCCGTGAAACCCTGTCAAGGAGATTCATAATTGAATCTGCCTAATCACAGGTACGGTATTTAATATCGTATAACGGTCTTCACCGACCGGAGGTAAAACGCTACCGATTTAGGACGAATGTCAAAGCCATTCAGTCCGTGTCTATGTTTTGTCTCGAGAAGGTGGCGTCGCGGTGTACTCAGCAAAGTCAAAGATTCAAAACCACATACTCATGCCGAAAGACTTATTCAACAATTAATAGTGTGAGCATGTGGATAAAGACACAAGATCGCAAGATGGTAAAGACAAGTTAAGAATGATTTGAAGATCTCAAGATAAAAGACAAAGTCGAAAGACAACGACAAAGGCTCAAAGATCACAGCATGAAGGAACAACACTACTATTACACGTTCAAGACTCACTTATGACGAGATTTGTAATCTTCATTGATCTTCAAATATCGAAGAGGAATGACCTCACATTGGGGGAGATTCTTAGCCTCAAAATATTGAGTCAAACAAGAATGCTCGTCATAGGTTATTATTGTAACATTAATTAGAACGTTGTAATAGGTAGTAAATTAGTCGTGGTTTACGGGCTTGGATTTAAACTAATTAAAGTCCAAAAGACAAGCCCGACCCAATATATAGCCCATTAAAGCCCGCATGTGGGTGGACTATATATACTCCCCTCCTAGCATGTTAGGAGGGTTGGTTGTTCATTTTATTCTCACTTCTCAATCTAATATTCACCAAGTTAATCATCTCATTCTCTCTACTTTCTCTCACTACTTTCTCTCTCTAGGAATCCATCTCTTTTCATCTATTTTCTATCTTTAATCATCTAAATATATGGGACAACAAATCTTAATGGAGAATTTTTGTATTATGCAAAAGCAAACGATGCTAAGTTTGATAACATGCAACTTGAGATGATTAGCTTAAGATCCTAGTGGAAAAACGAGCTTTAAAACGAACTTGCTAATGAATTGAAAACTCATGCTAATAAAATGGAAGGAAACGTTCAACATCTTCAACAAAATCAACAAAAGATGGAACAAGGTCAACATGAGATTAAGAAAGAGTTGTTAAAAGCGGATTTAAGGCAATCGAAATATGAAGACCGAATGGCAAAAATGTTTGAAGCAATCATGTGTAAACCCTCTTCCTTGGGTGGTCTTCCTAGTGATACCATTGCAAACCCGAAGGGAGAAATGAAGGTTATTACTACTCGTAGTGGTAAAACTTTCAAGGAACCAATCTCTCGTCCTAGTACTTCCACATAGAAGGAAATCGAGAAAGAGCCCGAGGTGATGGTCGAAAAGGATCATATCACAAGCCCATGATGTACCGCTCATACCACACCTACGGTTGAACCAATACCAATTATGGAACCCAAGATTCCAAGGCCGTTGCCTATGCCCCAACCCACACCACCCTTACTGTGACAATCCGTCAATTTATGGCTGATATATTATTCTCAATTATTATTTAAAAAACATTATTTTAATGATATATTATGAACTCACTTATTTTTGGGAAGAAATTTGGATTTACGTCTTGAAGTAGCATCGACTACGTCTAAACCGGAGGATTCTACGTTACGTGCTTACGTTTACATACACCGTCTTTGGTGACAGTCCGACATTTCAGAAAATAAATTTATCCGTGAATATTATTTTGGAATTTTAAATTTGTGTTGGTTCATAAACTCACAAATTTACGAGAAAAGATTAGGACTTACGATTATAATTTAACGTCCTTTACGACTAAACCGGAAACCTTAGGATTACGTATTTATGTTTTCGAACTCCGTTTTTTATGAGACAATTTTTATTAGATTCATTTTGTGCCGTTGATTCATAATTTATAAAAAACATTTTTTGTAAAACGACCCGAGGGCACGCAAATCGAGGAAACTAGAATCGAGGAGTACCCGTAAAATATTGGGGATGAGACAAGATTAAACTTGCCCCACCCCCACAAATAAACGGCCAAAATAAGCCACCCAACTCCCTTGGTGGCAAAGTTTCACACTTCATATGGACACTTGTCCATACAACTTTACCAAAACAACTTAAGCTACAAAACTACTAGCATAAACCATTTCTCTCACAACTCAACATGCAAACCACTCTATTTTCTCTCTTTTTCTTCCTCTTGGCCGTCCAAACTCAACAACAAACACCCTATTTGATCAATTTTAACCATACAATCTTGTGTTATTCATACACATGATGAAGGACTCTTGAAGCTCTATTGATTGGTGGTCATTTTAACATCCAAGAAGAAGTTTTGTTGGTGTCTTGGGGCTGATTTTCCACAAGATGTTCATGAAGATAGGTGATCTTGAAGTTGATATTGGTATATCACAAGTTTTTCCATCCAAATCCAAGCCTTGTTCATCAACCTCACATTTTCATCACTATGGTGGTATAAGGATCATCCTTCCTATCCTTCTTGTTATTTTGATTATGTAATCTTGTATTTTCTTTTACTTATGTATATGTATATGATGATGAATGATGATTAAAAATATTGTGTGGGGATTTGGTGTTGATAGATTTTATAAACATGGGTAAAAAGATGGAAAACCACATGTAAAATTGTTAAAATCTTGCTAAATATGATGGCTGTAAAAACAGTAAGTAACCAAATGATAAACTGATAAAATGGCATAGTGGAATCAATTTACAGTAAGTATTAGGTTTTATACACATGTGAGAGTTGGCCAGACAATGGAATCATAAAAATGAGTGAGATATGATCAAAACAAGTTTAGAGTGCAAATCTACCTACATTGTTTTGGACGAATTTATTAAAATATTTAGAGGTTGATTCATCAGGAATAAAATGAAGCACATATCATGTAGTTTCTGTGATAAAAATTTGAGGTCCTATCTCATTATAGAACTCTAGATATGGACATTTTAGTGAACTTAAAATTTAGGACTGATTTTGTGAAATTAAAGTTTAATATTATTATATAAGCACTCAAATAAATATAGTATAAAATGTGAATTAAAACCCACTAACTTATATATTTCATTTATATACATATGCATAAGGATAAATAAATGGACATTATATAAAAATGGTAGTTTGGTAAGTTTTATAAGTTATAAAAACTATAAACATGATTTTTACGTCTTTTCGGCTAGTATCGTAAAATTAACGTTTTTCGTCAATTAAAACCTAGGCGATTGTGCCCGTCTAATGTAAACTTTTTAAAAAGTCATATTCTGATATATAAGTACTTAATACAAGTAAAAACCGATAAAACCCGAACTATATAACATATGGACATTAACGGGCTAAGTTAGCATTATTGGACTATTAATCCAACTAAATGCGCTAAACAGTTATAAATTTACTTATTGGGCTTAACCCACTTGGGCCCAACGTGTAAATTATAATACTGATAAAGAAAGTGAAAAATGGACTAATATAAAGTATTGGGCTTGTAATAGGCTTATTGGGCCTAAAACATGTAAATAGGTAAAACTAGTAAACTAGTATAAAAGTTATCAACACATAACACTAAAATGAGTAAATGAGAATGTATAAACCCACTTGATCATCATCATATGTATAAAATCATCATATGTATACATGATTGTTATTTTTATAAAGTCATTGGACAAGAGTCCAAGACAAGTATTATTTGTCTAGGTTTCCATGATTGAAGCACGTACCGTACATCCGAATTGCCGATAATCCGCTTTCCCACATCAACGTGAGTTCATAGCCTCGCACTCTTTTAAATCTTTTTATGAAATGTTTTATAAACCCGTGAGGGAGATAACATGTTAGTTTTTATGAAATAGGACACTAGTTGTCTCGATTGCTTGTTTATTGAGTTGGACCCGAATGATTGTATGACCCGATGAATGATTTTATGACCCGGTAGATGAAAGGAAATGGATTATTAAAGTTAGGTAATGTCACTAAAAGTACCATTAGCATGAATTGTGAACTACCGGGATTTGGTAGACGCTTATGCATATAATAGTACTATTTGGGGACGATCACCCCAGTTCGCGCCTTGATGGTTGATCCCTGTCGTGCCACATTGATTAGTAAGCGAATTTATGTATGAGAAGATTTACACAAGCGTGATTATTGTGACGACACGCTAATTTAGATGGGCAAATTGACTTTCGGGTTAGCTACCCGTTGTTTGTTGTAGTAAGGTAACAATGTCATGCGGCTTATAATAATCCAAATAACGAAATACTGCTATACGCAATGAATTACAATGAATTGCCTAACTAGCAATACGGGGTCTTATTATTGATTTTATGTTCGTGTTTTTGTTTTACATAACCATATTCATATAACGGTTTTTATTTAACTTTATATAACGTTATAAAACGTATTGTATGATGTTTTTACGACTTTGGTTCGTATAATGATTTTGAAGGCAAAAGCCTATATTATGATTTTTGATAAGGATTTGTATAAAATGACTTTGGCTATTTTATGGCCTATTACAATGATTTGTACAAAAATGATTTTCGGTAATAATTATATACCGATGATATATTAATGGTTTTATTGAACTCTATGAATTCACTCGGCGTTATCGCTGACCTTTTCTTTTAACATGTTTTATCTCAGGTACTTGAAGGTAATTCTGGGAAGACGACAAGAATTCATGGCCCGCACTTAAATAACAATTTCCATTCAAATGCTTTGTAAAATTTGTATGAAATAATATGACTTGGGACCTATGTAAACTTGATATTTATGAATGGAAATGCTTTATTATTAAACGACGCAATTTTTAAGCGTTGTCTATGATGTGAGTAATGTGCTATCCCGTAACACCAACGAGTCTTCCGCTGTATTGAATTGTATAAATTTGAGGGTGTTACAGTTTGGTACCAGAGCTCTCGTTATAGAGAACGAAAGATTTTTAAAACTAAGGTTTTGAATAAAACATTTCAAAATCTTTTAACTATAAACATTTTTCTAAAAATGTCTAAAAATCTTTTGACTATAACGGTGCCAAAGAATTCCCGAGTTACCGACAAGGCCAGACTGAGAAGTGTTATTTTAATATATATATATAACTTGGGTTATATATATATGATATAATTTTATTACATGATTGTTTGATGATTATTTTGATATTTATACGAGGTATTTATACGACGTAGATTGTCACAAGGAACCCTAAATCCCCTAGTAAATTAATTGAAGCTATTCTCGTAGGAATTATAGCTATCCTAGATCTAAACCAAGTTGTGGATATTTATAATCTCAACAAAATGGTTGATATTCGTAGAAATGTTGATATTAGTTGATTGTGATATTAAAGAAGAATTGGCGAGATTAAATATGATATCGATGTCATGACGATCTTTCCTTATAGAGTGGAGTTTGACAAAACGTTACCACCTAGAAAGATGTCATCTGATTCGTTGTCATCCAATCCTTAAATTGAAATCGAAAGGGTGAATGTTGCACTTGAGGCTGTCATTAGAACCATTACCCAAAAGCCTCATGCCACTAGTACCTTTCCGAGAAGTCTAATTGAATGTGTGAGTCGTTTCATACTAGTGACTCATTTGATAACTATTGTTGTAAGAGCTATAGGATTGGAAATTAAGTGTTGATCATATCGAGCTTTTATTGCCCTTTTAAGGTTTATGAATAAGGTTGAAAGTACTAGAAAATGAGGTAGGATATCGAATTGAGTATAAAATTGGTTAAAACTTGAATAAAGTAAAATTTAACATGTATGGAATATGAGATTGATAAGAGGAAGTCGTTAAGTCCTGTGATTGAATTATAAGGTTTTAAATGATTGTTAGTTTGTGTTAAGGGTTGTTCCTAGGCCATTGTCCACTTACGAGGATGCCTATTGTCCAAGAAATAAATTGAAGAAATCTTCTTCTGAATTGGGACCGATGGATCTTTCGGGACATGTGGAACACCTAATGACTCTTGTAGATTAGTATTCATTGTGGTATCTTTTAAAAATAATCCCTAACTTAACTGTGACATCAGTTGGTAGGATGAGTTCTTGGAATTGTATGACATAGTGTCACGTAATGTGTTACGGTACAATTTAGACTTGTTTGTGATTAATGAAAAGACTAACTTTGATTGCTAAATTCTACATGTATCGATGTTATCTATCTTTTATTACTTCATCCTAATGTTCGCATTAGTGATGCAACCATTGAACAAGTACTCATCTCGATTTGAGTTAAGTTGTGAATTATTCTTTTTGAGTGCCATCGAGGTCATGAACCTCATGATTAAGTGGCTAAGCTCATTTCTTGATATATAGTAGTTAGTTCTTGGTGAACAACTCTTGATCACTCTTTTGCAGATCACTCGTTGTTTTATAAGTTAAAAAGGTATTCCTTGAGAATAATTGGATTTTCATCACTATACGGGTTATTTAAAGTGAGATTTATAAATAATCATTATCGAAGTAAAGTTGTTTATAAAACGCTTTGGAAACTTAATTGTTTTCATAACAAAGAAAATCTCTGTAAATTTATTCTTGATTCTTATTTAAGAATTAAGCATGAAAATGTTTTTATTATAAACATGATGATAAAATTTTGACGAACTGAGTATTGTATCGTTAAACTTGAAATTGTATATAGTTGCGCGCCTACATACAATTTGGAATGGACCATGCAAGGCTGATTAGAAGTCACCATATAAACTGATTAATAAACACTACATTTTCTTTAAAGATTGTGAAAGATTAAATTTTATAAGATCTGCAAGAACTGAAAGATAGGGACATAGTGTTAGGGACACCTACATATGTGCCTGTAGCATCTATTCTTTTGAGTCGAATTTACTCATCTGTGGAAATTGTCTTATTTGACAATTGACAATTCTTTCTTGTCCAATTCTCCCGTAGTGAGAATCTTAGGAAAAATATCTGATTACCGAGTGTTGATAACCGACTGGATGTATCGACGTTCCTATCATTCCTTTTGATTTGGTTTCATATGAATGACCTGGGTAACGATCCGAGGAGCTTTCGAATGCGTACTCAAATTATGAAAACATGGGATATATTCATATTCGTTAAATGTTTTCGTCTGTATCTGATTTGAAATTCTCTCGCGTAGATTATGCGTTGACCTTACCCTTTTAAGGATAGTTATGTCTCCAGCTATCCTTGAATTTGTGAAGGATTATGAGTTATTATTAGTCTTTTGAGAAGTTCACATCTTATCAACGGTAATGAAACTGGAAAGTTGATAGTGCCAGTAGAATAGATTGATTGATTATGACATGATGACATTGTCTTAATTGATGGGAACTCAAGTAGAATTCCCCTAAAAGATAAGATGTTGATTATCAAAAGTTATTTAAATAATTCTTGATGGATGACCATATCCTGCATTTAGACTTCAAATTATACCGTGAATGGTTGTGATTAGTCATAGATATTATAATCTAGAAAGAACCTAATATGAATTTATTAAAAAGATGTTTCTATTATCTGAAACATTAGAAGGTATTTATTGGTGAATTACCTAGACTTTCGCCATTAAGGCAAGTTGAATTTGGTATTGATTATATTCCCGGTGCTACACCTGTGACATGTGCACTGTACGTCAGCACCATCTAAATTAAAAGAATTACCGTACAAATTAGAGAGTTGTCGGAGAAAGCTTTTATTCTACCGAGCTTGTCATCATGAAGAGCTATGGTGTTATCATTCCTTATATTTATTTGTTTATTACCATGAACTAGGTAAAATGACGATTAAAATCTATATCCACTACCCAAGATGATAGATTCTTCGATCATTTACAAGGTTCTAGCGTATGTTCTAAAAATTTGATCCACGGCATGGTTATCATCAACTTCGCGTCCACGAAAAAGATCATCTATTCCAATCACTACATCCAGAACTTGTAATGAACATTATAAGTTTCACGTAATATCGTTTGGATTGACAATGCACATGTAGTATTCATAAATTTGGTGAATAATGTGTGTAGACTGTAATTTGATAAATTCATGCTCGTGATCATTAAGAACCATCTGTTTGTTTATAAGAATAAGAATGAGTTAATAATTATTAATAGATTGCCCTGAAATGGCCGAACAACGAAAACCTGTACCTTGAATATTTAAAATGGGATCTAAGACTTAATCCTTTACATTATTTGACCGTTTGATTAATAAGATAATGAAATTTATATTGACTCTTCAAAAATTTAGAGCCCTTTTAAGACTTTGGGTTTTACCAAAAAGAAAATGGAAATATGTTTTTGACAAATGCTTTAACAAAGGATTTTTAACGGATTCTTCCCTTATACCCAGAACATTTAACTAAACTCCTGTTTAGGGGTAAATGTTTGTGTATACCTCAAGACAACCTAAGAGGGATTGAGGAAACCGTTAAACCATGACTTAAAATTTGAAACGACAATTTTTGCTTTTAAACTAAGAAAATTTTTACCAAAGAATAAACGAAGGTTTTTCGAACATTTACGGATCTTACTAATTATTTCAGATAAATCAACAAAAATTGCGTTAATTAAATTCAAATTTATTTTGAACATTTTTATATAATTGGACAAACTGAGAAAATTTTAAAAATTTTTGCGTTTACGTTTCATAAAAATTAAATATTTATTATTTAATTACTTGTAGTAATTATCGACGCTTTAAACGCCGGATTGAGCAAAACGATAAAAATGATAGTTGAGACGAAACTAAAACTTAGAAAATATGAAGAAAGAATTTTTGAGTGAATTATGGTCATGATAATTATTTAATCCAGAAAGGTGAATGTTAATACTGACTCATTATAGAGAAAGGATAAAGAATCAATTAGGATGTGTTCCTTAGTAATGACTGTAACACCCAATTTTGGAAATGGAAATATCACAGTAATTATGGCGTGTCATCAAAGAATACAAGGTAAAATGTCTAAACATTACTTGACCATAAAAAGGAAAATACCGGAATCAAACATCGGTATCCAAAAATAAAGCTCATCACACACAAACATAGTATAACAAAGGAAAAGGACTAAACAATGTCCAAAGCATAAGTATCATAAGAAAGGAAATGCATAATGTAAAGAAGGCTAGACAGCTTCCAGTCCATATGCACGTACTCTTAGTGTCTACGAGCGTCCCTGAGTACCTGCCGTTTTGGGAACATAGAAAAGGAAAACGGCTGAGCAAATACGCTCAGTGCACGGATGTACAATAAAGCATGAATAGAATAAGCATATAACATAATAACAGTGGAAGAAAACTAAGTCCCGAGTAACCTGGTTAAGTCTTAATAAAACTGGTTTTATAGTTTGAAAGTCTTATGTTTATCTTATAAAAACTGTTTGTCATATTTTACCATTAGCCAATATAGGTCATGAAAATCCATCGTGCATGAATAATTAGAGGGGTGACCTCATCATGCAAATTAGAGGGGCTGCCTCTAATTTAATATACTGGTTTATGGGTAGGAGGGATCAGCTCCTTGTGAAGGATGCAAGGCACACACCACATTCACCATGTAATCCTAAATAAAACATGTAACTAGGATGCACCCATACGCCCACATGATAAATATAAATAAATGGCCAAAAGCTGAGGGACGCCACGAGCAATCACTCCGCCGTGGTGAAGTCATAACATCAGTGCCTCTAATGTTATGGTTATGGTACCTCCATAACTAGGTGAAACTGGTCATGCATGTATATGGCTATAGGTAATCTTAATTAAACATAAGCAATCAAACACGTAACTTATACTACGGGAAAACAGTTGGCTGCATACGGGGAATCCTAATAAGGAAAGAATGTCCATACTGAAAGGACGGGAATCCGTACCTTATGTCCAGTGAACGAGAAAGACGAACTGCGAGAATCCTACTTCCGAATCACTAGTGCTACATAAATACGTACATTAATAAGTAAATGCTTACTAAATACATAGCTGGTTTTATGTCATGTCTTAGCTTATTTTATGTGTTCTTACTATGTTTTACTGTTTTAAAGCCTTAAACTGTATTAAATCTTATATTCTATTTAATCTGATTAAGTATTTCTGGTATTTCATGTGTTATTATACTTACTGTGTAATAATAAGTAACTTTCCAAAAATAGCAGGTTTCCTAAAATAGAAAGTTTCCAAAAATAGAAAGTTTCCAAAAATAGAAAGTTTCCAAAAATAGAAAGTTTCCAAAAATAGAAAGTTACCAAAAATAGAAAGTTTCCAAAAAATAGAAAGTTTCCAAAAATAGAAAGTTTCTAAAAATAGAAAGTTTCCAAAAATAGAAAGTTTCCAAAAATAGATTTACTGCTTAAAATAGACAAGTTTCTAAAAATAAAAAGTTTCCATAAACAGATTAGCTGCCTTAAATAAATAAGTTTCCATAAATAGATTAGCTGCCTGAAATAAATAAGTTTCTAAAAATAGTTGGTTTCCATAAATAGATTAGCTTCCTTATTTAATTAAGTTTCTAAAAATAGAAAGTTTCCATAATTAGAAATAAGCTGGTTAAATAAGCTAAGTATATAAGCCTAAGTGTTTTTCATGATTATTTTCTAAGTCATATGGTATAATGTATAGTTTAATAATTATTTCATGTAATTTAATTAAACTATAGGTTATAATATTTAATTAAAGTATATCATGTTTTTAATTAAATAAGTTAAATACTTAGGTTAAAATATGTATTATTATATGTTAATAATATAACCTAAGTCATGTTAATTAATTAATTATATCCATGGTTTTTAAAATAATTAATTAATTATAAGTCTTAAAAATATAAATACTTAGGTTAAAATAATTTCATGATCATTAATAATTAAATAACCTAAGTCATGTTATTAAATTAATCACATCATTTTATTAATTTAATTTTAACATAAGTTCATAAACATAAAAAACTAACATACACCATGAACCGGATCTAGGCTAAAAACATGAACCGGACATGAATCGACACCGTACCCCGAACCAACTCGGGGTACCCCGTGTTTCCCCTTGCTGCCGTGGGACCCACACGCACCAACCAAGACCATATGGTCTTGGTGGTGGTCGGCTTGGCAAGCCGAGACCCCTTTTGGGTTCGGTGAAGCCGGCGGCCAAAGCAAACACCCCTTAAAAACAACCCTTTGATTTAATTTAACACCAAAACATGTTAGATCTATGATTAATTATTATGTTTTTATAAAAAAAACATCACATGTTCATAATTAAAAAAAAGATTAAATTAAAAGAAAAGGTTTAAAAAGGTTTTACCGAATTAGTGGATCAAGAGAACGAAGAACAAACACGATCAATCACCAAATCTTCAAGATCAAAGATCAAAAATCACCTTGTATGGTGTTCTTAGGGTGGTGGCACAAAGAGACAAAAGGGGATGAGGTTTTAGGTTTTTCTTAAAATCTTCTATAAAGTTATTTTGTGTAGTGTAAAAAGTAAATAACCCCTTTAGTAAATCTGACAAATGGGCTTGGCCCATTTGTCCTTGTTTGGCCGCGGGTAGGGACCCCACATAGGGTTCCCGTACCTTTTTCCGTGTCTCGTTATTTAGTTACTCGTTTGTGATTATTTATGTTCGTGTTCTAAATGTTCTCGTTACGTAAATACCGTGATCCAGTATATTTAACTACGCTCGTAATAAACATATATACGTAATTAATAATAGTTCGTGTTTTAATTACGTTCATGATTTCATGATCGCATGTTCGTGATTAATTATTGTTAAATAGTTATTACGTGATCGTGCATATAAAATACTTATCATGTTCTAACACGTACGTAATACGTAAACTCCTAACACGTAATCGTAATCATGCTATATTAGGAAAGTTTTAACTAGTACGTACGATCCTAAGGGTACTATGCATGGTAAAAGCATGCGGGTTTTACAACTCTTCCCCCTAAAAAGAATAATTCGTCCCCGAATTATAGATAAAGTAAACTGGAAAAGAAGAACATACCCGAATTCAAAATATGAAATGAGGGTAAGAAGCCCGGATAGACTCCTCCGTTTCCCAAGTGGCTTCCCGCTCGGTATGATCCCTCCATAGAATTTTGACGAATGGAATCGTCTTCTTTCTCATGACTCGTTCTTGTCTGTCAAGAACTCGTTCGGGTTCTTCTATAAAAGTGAGATCTTCACGTATCTGTTCCAGTGGATACTGAACCATGTGAAGGGGATGATACTGGTACCCTCTGAGTAAGGACACATGAAACACATTGTGCACATGCGAAAGTTGCGGAGGTAACGCCAATCGGTAAGATACTTCACCGACTCGTTCAATGATATCAAACGGTCCGATGAAACGAGGACTGAGCTTCCCTTTAATCCCGAAGCGTCTAACACCACATGCCGGCGAAACCGTATGGAAGACGTGATCTCCTACGTTAAAGTGTAAATCCCTACGATGCTTATCGGCGTAACTCTTCTGACGTAACCATGCCTCCTGAATCTTCTGCTTAGCTACTGCGATCTTCTCATTTGTCATCTCTATGATTTCCGGTCCTTCGAGTGTTCGCTCTCCAACCTGATCCCAGCATATTGGGGCGCGACACTTTCTGCCATACAACATCTCAAATGGGGCACATGTGATGCTTGCGTGCCAGCTGTTGTTGTATGCAAACTCCACCAAACAGATGTACTCGTCCCAATCACCCGTCCATTCCAACGCACATGACCTCAACATATCCTCCAATGTCTGAATGGTTCGCTCCGACTATCCGTCCGTTTGAGGATGAAAAGCCATGCTAAGCTTAAGTTGTGTACCCCAAGCTTTCTGCAGACTTTTCCAAAAGCGCGAAGTGAATCGAGGATCTCTGTCTGAGACGATGCTGATTGGTGCGACATGGAGTCTCATGATCTCTCGTCTATACATATCTGCGAGTTTACTTACCGGATCTTCCTTGCGGATCGGTAAGAAATGAGCCGATTTGGTAAGTCGATCAACGATAACCCAAATTGCATCGTGCTTCCTTTTGGTAGGCGGAAGACCGGTAACAAAATCCATGGTGATTTTGTCCCACTTCCACTCTGGAATATCTAACGGTTGAAGGAGACTGCCAGATCGCTGATGCTCGATCTTAACCTGCTGGCAGGTAAGACATTTGGAGACGTAAGTGGCCACATCCTGTTTCATACCACACCACCAAAAGTACTGCTTGATGTCATGGTACATCTTAGTCGAACCAGGATGTATCGAGAATGGGGAGCTATGAGCTTCAGCTAACAAAGCTTCCCGGAGTTCTTGGTCATCAGGGACACAAAGTCTCGTGCCCTGCCATACGATACCATCTGCATCTACTCTGAATTCTGTCTGCTTCTCCAAATTCTGTACTATCGCCCAGATTTCTCCGTCATCCTTCTGAGCTTCCTTGATCTTAGATAGTAACTCGGGTTCTACTCTAAGATTAGCCCAGTAACCGTGTTGTCCACGTACCATGATCTTGATGTCTAGTCGCTTCAAGTCTCTGATGACTTCCTCTTCGATTTTAATGCCGTTGTTCATTCCGGATTTCCTGCTAAGAGAATCTGCTACTACATTTGCCTTTCCGGGATGATACTGTAGATTAATATCATAATTCTTCAACAGATCTAACCATCTCCTCTGCCTCATGTTCAATTCATGCTGAGTGAAGATATACTTCAAGCTCTTGTGGTCCGTGAAAATGTCACATGATTCTCCATATAAGTAGTGTCTCCATATCTTCAATGCAAACACGACTGCAGCAAGTTCCAGATCGTGCGTGGGGTAATTTTCTTCATAAGGCTTAAGCTGCCGTGAAGCGTACGCGATCACTTTCCCATGTTGCATGAGAACACAGCCAAGTCCCTTCCCTGATGCATCGCTGTAGATTTGAAATCCACCCGTACCAGATGGTAGAGTAAGAATAGGTGCAGATACTAGCTTCTGCTTCAGGTCTTCAAATCTCTTCTCTCGATCTTCAGTCCAGACGAATTTCTCCCCTTTCCGCATCAGTTTGGTCAATGGTAGTGCTAGGCGGGAAAAGTTCTCTACGAACCTACGGTAATAGCCAGCTAAGCCTAAGAAACTGCGGACTTCCGTCGCTGATGTCGGCCTTGGCCACTTTGTAATGGCCTCAACCTTCGCTGGATCCATAGTGATTCCTTCTGCTGATACAATGTGACCTAAGAATGCCACCTTGTTTAACCAGAACTCACACTTGGAGAATTTAGCATACAGCTGCTTCTGGCGAAGAATCTGTAGTACTGTACGAGGATGGTCTTCGTGTTCCTCCTTGGATTTCGAGAAAATCAGGATGTCATCGATAAAGACAATCACGAACTTGTCCTGAAATTCATGGAAGATTTTGTTCATCAAATCCATGAACACTGCTGGAGCATTTTTCAGGCCAAATGGCATAGCTACAAACTCGTAGTGGCCATAACGAGTACGAAAGGTAGTCTTAGCTATATCCTGCTCCTTGACCCGTAGTTGATGATAGCCTGACCTAAGATCAATCTTGGAGAAGTGTTTGGCCCCTTGGAGTTGTTCAAAACAGATCGTCAATGCGTGGCAGTGGATATCTATTCCGAATGGTAATCTTGTTCAGCTCGCGATAGTCTATGCAAAGTCGCATACTGTCGTCCTTCTTCTTAACAAACAAAACCGGTGCGCCCCATGGAGATGCGCTCGGTCGAATGAAACCTCGTTCAAGAAGTTCTTGTAGTTGATCCTTCAGCTCCTTCAGCTCTATGGGAGCCATGCGATAAGGAGCCTTGGAGATTGGTTCAGCTCCTGGAATTAGCTCGATACTGAATTCCACTTCTCGTGCAGGTGGTATGCCCGGAAGTTCTGCTAGAAACACGTCTTGGAATTCCGACACTATTGGTTGATCCTGAATCGATGGAGATTCAGCATCCATGTCGTGAACCGTAGCTAGATAACCCTCGCAGCCATGTGACAATAGTGCACGCGCTTGCAGGGTGGATATGACTTGTACAGACCGTCCGGGTATGAACCCATTATGAATGTACTCTGGTGCATTGACATCACCGAAGATAACTCGATATGAATGGCAGTCTATGGTAGCATGATACTTGGATAGCCAATCCATGCCCAAAATCATGTCGAAGTCATTCATGTCCAGCGGAAGTGCGTCGACAGGTCGAACCTTATCATCAAATTCTAGGGGAAGACTCTTGTATACATGGGTGATTAATACAGAGTCCCTCAAAGGCGTGGAAATAGTAAGCCTATTTTCTAGTGGCAAGGGAGGCATCCTAATGTTCTTTGCATAAGCAGTAGAAATAACCGAGTGAGTAGCACCCGTATCGAAAAGAACACATGCAGCACGACCATACATATACAAGATTCCAGTGATGGTACCTGTAGACTTGTTGGCCTGGTCCCGAGATGTCGTGTAGACACGCCCGGCAGTAGGAGGCGGCTTGGTATCAGCATGTCCTGATGTACCCTCCATCTCGCCCTTACGGCAATCCTTCATAATATGGACAGGAAGACCACACTTGAAACACGCATTAGTATTACGGCGACATGGTCCTGGGTGCCTACGGTGGCAAGTAGAGCAAAGAGGATGAGTGTATCCTCCAGCAGGTGCTCTGGCTGGCTGGGAACCTGATAAAACATTTTACATAAGACATGGTAATTGGGTACAAAGGACAAAGTGGATAATCGTAAGATTGAATACCAGTGATAGCTGGACGGCTAGGCTGCGAACCTCTCTGGTTCTGGTCCCTACCGTTTCCATGGTTCCTGGTAGAAGTTGATAAAGTGTCAGAATATGAGTTTTACAATAAAACATAAGGAATTTCGTAAGAATTAGGACCTGCTGTTATTGGAGTGCGCAGCGTTGTTATGGTAATTGTCATTACCGCCACGCCGATCCGTAGCAGAATGGTCGTTAGTCTGACCGTTTCCCTTGGGCTGATGAGGCTGCTGCTGAGTAGCCGGCTGAGACCGGTCCCCAGTTTTCTGCCTGGAAGATACAGTTAAAGAGATGAATAATTGACATATGGAAAGTATACGGATTGGTCACCGCTTGAATACGAATGTTTTACCTCTTGTCGGGTCTTTCAGCTTCCTCGAACTCATCCCTCTCCTGCAGCATCTCCAGTTTTCGTGCTGCATCGGCCACTTGTGCTACAGTGTTGAACGTAGCACACACCAGATTGTTTGCGACCAATGTGCGAAGAGCCCATCTGAAGTGATGTGCTCTTCAGGAGTACCTGCTGCCGCACCAAGGAAACCAGCCAAGCGAAGAAAGCGCTGCATAAACTCGTTGCTATTCTCCCCAGCTCTCTGTCGGATCCCATGGTACTCTCTCTTGAGCTTGTCCTGCTCAGCCTTGGGAAAGAACTGCTCCATCACCCTGTCCTTGAACTGAGCCCAAGTCAAACTAGCAACCCACTCATCACCACCTTCAGATTGCATCAATGCTAACCACCAGTTGAGTACATCGCCTTCGATTAGATAGCATGCCAACCTCGCCTTGTATGCGGGGTCACAGCCCATAGCGTTGAAAATCTTCTCGATGTGAGCCAACCAGCTTTCAGCATCGTTGGGGCTATCTGTCTTCTCAAAAGCTCGAGGGTGGAGCTTGTTGAATATCTCCAGCCATACTGCTAATGTCACTGGAGGAGGAGGAGGAGGTGGCTGATTGTGCTGCTGATTGTTGGCAGCCTGGACTTCAGCCCGAATGTCATTCCTCAGTTGAGGAAGCAAGGCTTGCATGGCAGCCTGAATTGCAGCATTGAGCTGCTCCTGTTCGCGTGTGAGAACCATCTGACATTATAACATAAAGGATAATGATTAAACAGTTCAAAAAATAAAATATAAATATATACATGAAAAAATTTTATACTAAAATTTCACGAGAAAAATTTTATGCAAGAAAATTTTGTCTATGAATGTATGATGCAGTTTTATGAAAACTTTTGTATGCTCGAGAGTGAACGCCTCTGGTCAGTTCACCCAAAACAAAGACATTGTGAGGGGACGCCTATGGGTCGGTCCCAAATCTAAAAGTTTCGATAAAACACATGCGACTAAATAGGGCCAGTCCTGTACCAACCATTACTAAGTCAAAAACCCTGCAACAATGACATGTATATGTATGCTTAAAAATGATGAATGCATGAAAACAACTGTCAGTTCTAGGAAGACCGTAGTGACTACCCACTAATCACAGGTCATATTTGAGAGCCTACAGGTCGAAAACTTGGCTCTGATACCATAATTTTAACACCCCATTTTGGAAATGGAAATATCACAGTAATTATGGCGTGTCATCAAAGCATACAAGGTAAAATGTCTAAACATTACTTGACCATAAAAAGGAAAATATCGGAATCAAACATCGGTAGTCCAAAAGTAAAGCTCATCACACACAAACATAGTATAACAAAGGAAAAGGACTAAACAATGTCCAAAGCATAAGTATCATAAGAAAGGAAATGCATAATGTAAAGAAGGCTAGACAGCTTCCAGTCCATATGCACGTACTCTTAGTGTCTACGAGCGTCCCTGAGTACCTGCCGTTTTGGGAACATAGAAAAGGAAAACGGCTAAGAAAATACGCTCAGTGCACGGATGTACAATAAAGCATGAATAGAATAAGCATATAACATAATAACAGCGGAAGAAAACTAAGTCCCGAGTAACCTGGTTATGTCTTAATAAAACTGGTTTTATAGTTTGAAAGTCTTATGTTTATCTTATAAAAACTGTTTGTCATATTTTACCATTAGCCAATATAGGTCATGAAAATCCACCGTGCATGAATAATTAGAGGGGTGACCTCATCATGCAAATTAGAGGGGCTGCCTCTAATTTAATATACTGGTTTATGGGTAGGAGGGATCAGCTCCTTGTGAAGGATGCAAGGCACACACCACATTCACCATGTAATCCTAAATAAAACATGTAACTAGGATGCACCCATACGCCCCACATGATAAATATAAATAAATGGCCAAAAGCTGAGGGACGCCACGAGCAATCACTCCGCCGTGGTGAAGTCATAACATCAGTGCCTCTAATGTTATGGTTATGGTACCTCCATAACTAGGTGAAACTGGTCATGCATGTATATGGCTATAGGTAATCTTAATTAAACATAAGCAATCAAACACGTAACTTATACTACGGGAAAACAGTTGGCTGCATACGGGGAATCCTAATAAGGAAAGAATGTCCATACTGAAAGGACGGGAATCCGTACCTTATGTCTAGTGAACGAGAAAGACGAACTGCGAGAATCCTACTTCCGAATCACTAGTGCTACATAAATACGTACCTGAATAAGTATCTGCTTACTAAATACATAGCTGGTTTTATGTCATGTCTTAGCTTATTTTATGTGTTCTTACTATGTTTTACTGTTTTAAAGCCTTAAACTGTATTAAATCTTACATTCTGTTTAATCTGATTAAGTATTTCTGGTATTTCATGTGTTATTATACTTACTGTGTAATAATAAGTAACTTTCCAAAAATAGCAGGTTTCTTAAAATAGAAAGTTTCCAAAAATAGAAAGTTTCCAAAAATAGAAAGTTTCCAAAAATAGAAAGTTACCAAAAATAGAAAGTTTTCAAAAATAGAAAGTTTCCAAAAATAGAAAGTTTCCAAAAATAGAAAGTTTCCAAAAATAGATTTACTGCTTAAAATAGATAAGTTTCTAAAAATAGAAAGTTTCCATAAATAGATTAGCTGCCTTAATTAAATAAGTTTCCATAAATAGATTAGCTGCCTGAAATAAATAAGTTTCTAAAAATAGTTGGTTTCCATAAATAGATTAGCTGCCTTATTTAATTAAGTTTCTAAATATAGAAAGTTTCCATAATTAGAAATAAGCTGGTTAAATAAGCTAAGTATATAAGCCTAAGTGTTTTTCATGATTATTTTTTAAGTCATATGGTATAATGTATAGTTTAATAATTATTTCATGTAATTTAATTAAACTATAGGTTATAATATTTAATTAAAGTATAACATGTTTTTAATTAAATAAGTTAAATACTTAGGTTAAAATATGTATTATTATATATTAATAATATAACCTAAGTCATGTTAATTGATTAATTATATCCATGGTTTTTAAAATAATTAATTAATTATAAGTCTTAAAAATATAAATACTTAGGTTAAAATAATTTCATAATGATTAATAATTAAATAACCTAAGTCATGTTATTAAATTAATCACATCATTTTATTAATTTAATTTTAACATAAGTTCATAAACATAAAAAACTAACATACACCATGAACCAGATCTAGGCTAAAAAACATGAACCGGACATGAATCGACACCGTACCCCGAACCAACTCGGGGTACCCCGTGTTTCCCCTTGCTTCCGTGGGACCCACACGCACCAACCAAGACCATATGGTCTTGGTGGTGGTCGACTTGGCAAGCCGAGACCCCTTTTGGGTTCGGTGAAGCCGGCGGCCAAAGCAAACACCCCTTAAAAACAACCCTTTGATTTAATTTAACACCAAAACATGTTAGATCTATGATTAATTATTATGTTTTTATAAAAAAAAACATCACATGTTCATAATTAATAAAAGATTAAATTAAAAGAAAAGGTTTAAAAAGGTTTTACCGGATTTGTGGATCAAGAGAACGAAGAACAAACACGATCAATCACCAAATCTTCAAGATCAAAGATCAAAAATAACCTTGTATGGTGTTCTTAGGGTGGCGGCACAAAGAGACAAAAGGGGAGGAGGTTTTAGGTTTTTCTTAAAATCTTCTGTAAAGTTATTTTGTGTAGTGTAAAAAGTAAATAACCCCTTTAGTAAATTTGACAAATGGGCTTGGCCCATTTGTCCTTGTTTGGCCGCGGGTAGGGACCCCACATGGGGTTCCCGTACCTTTTTCCGTGTCTCGTTATTTAGTTACTCGTTTGTGATTATTTATGTTCGTGTTTTAAATGTTCTCGTTACGTAAATACCGTGATCCAATATATTTAATTACGCTCGTAATAAACATGTATACGTAATTAATAATAGTTCGTGTTTTAATTACGTTCATGATTTCATGATCGCATGTTCGTGATTAATTATTGTTAAATAATTATTACGTGATCGTGCATACAAAATACTTATCGTGTTATAACACGTACGTAATACGTAAACTCCTAACACGTAATCGTAATCATGCTATATTAGGAAAGTTTTAACTAGTACGTACGATCCTAAGGGTACTATGCATGGTAAAAGCATGTGGGTTTTACAATGACTGTGCAAAATAAATTGCCGAGCAATTAAAAATAGTTGATGCTTGTAAAAAGGATAATATTAATAAAAGGGGTCCGCGGCTAATGTGAACCATTAGAATTGAGAAGCCGATAGCGTTAAATGTATAAAAGGCCACTTGTGATTGCCTAAATATGGAGATTTAAAGATTTAGTTATGTTGGACTCTTACAAGGTTAAGTATTCTATTCATGCCATTTCTGATTTAATGTATCTTTAGCTGAAGAAGTTGTACTGATGGCAAATTATGAAGGCAGACATCGCCTCATACATTAGTAAACGTATAACTATTGCAAAGGTCATCATCTGAATTTGATTCGATTTGGGTCATCGTTGACAGACTGACCAAATCTACTAATATCATTCTCGTTATAGATTCTCGATGAAGAAATTGACTCTTTTGTATTTAAAGGAGTTGTGTAAACACAGTGTGCCTGTATCGATCATCTCTATCAAGATCCTCGCTTCGCATTGAATTTCTAGAGATTTGCTCAGAAGTCATTAGGAACGAACCTTGATGAGAGTACCGTTTACCACCCCAAATCAAAGGGACGAGGTAAAGTAACGATACAAAACACTAGAAGTGCTGTTTTATGCTTGAATGATTGACCTTTCGTAATAAACTGTATAATCGCTTTCCTTTGGAGAGATTATCATTGATAATTATCGTATTAGGATCGAGATCGAATCTAGTGAGGATAAATGTTAGAGCATCTGTAAGCAGGAGTTGGGATGAAGACACCCGACATACCCCCATTGTGAGTTGCACATGTATTTTAGGTTTAAGGTTTCCTATGATGGCGAACCTAACCTTACAAATTACCCGATCCATGAAACCTGAAATGATTATTGAAATTAGGATCTGATTATTGACTGCCGGTAGTGGGCAGGAGGTTATGTGAATATGAAATGTAGAT
The DNA here is from genome assembly GCA_025667525.1 of Glebionis coronaria. NCBI lineage: Eukaryota > Viridiplantae > Streptophyta > Magnoliopsida > Asterales > Asteraceae > Glebionis > Glebionis coronaria. Next base: position 169,136,273 of record CM046882.1, on the reverse strand, counting down.
CTTGAAGTGCCAGATGGGTGGCAAAGTTATGCCAAAAAATTTAACCATGGAAAAATGAATTGATGATCTGAAAGATCATGGGATATAAGTCCCCGTTGTATGGGACCATTGAGATAATATAAAGAATTGGTTTGAAAGGCATATAAGTTGGATCTACCCTAGGATTTCAAGAGCTGCGTGAATTACGTTTCGTATATCGAACTTGATAAATTGTCTATCAAGTGAGAATCTGATCACTTCTTGATGAAGTTTAGATCGGCGAAAAGTTGCATTCATCAAAAACCCATGAACATCATGGATAGAGAAAGTAAGTCAATATTAAGCCTGATCTTATTCCCGTAGTTATGTTTGATGAAACACGCGTATTGTAATGAATTACACTTGTGAGAAAAGACCGAATGTGGAGGAAATACCCAAATGGCTTTAACTCTATAAGAAGCGAGTAGTATGCTAAGATGATCTTTGAGGACAAAGATCCTGTTTAGGGGTAAATGCTGTGACAATCCGTCAATTTATGGTTGATATTTATTTCTCAATTATTATTTAAAAAAATTATTTTAATGTTATATTATGAACTCACTTATTTTTGGAAGAAATTTAGATTTACGTCTTGAAGTAGCATCGACTACATCTAAACCGGAGGATTCTATGTTACATGCTTATGTTTACATACACCGTCTTTGGTGACAGTCCGACATTTCAGAAAATAAATTTATCCGTGAATATTATTTTGGAATTTTAAATTTGTGTTGGTTCATAAACTCACAAATTTACGAGAAGAGATTAGGACTTACGATTATAATTTAACGTCCTTTACGACTAAACCGGAAACCTTAGGATTACGTATTTACGTTTTCGAACTCCATTTTTGATGAGACAATTTTTATTAGATTCGTTTTGGTGCCGTTGATTCATAATTTATAAAAACATTTTTCGTAAAACGACCCGAGGGCACGCAAATCGAGGAAACTAGAATCGAGGAATACCCGTAAAATATTGGGGATGAGACAAGATTAAACTTGCCCCACCCCCACAAATAAACGGCCAAAATAAGCCACCCAACTCCCTTGGTGGCAAAGTTTCACACTTCATATGGACACTTGTCCATACAACTTTACCAAAACAACTTAAGCTACAAAACTACTAGCATAAACCATTTCTCTCACAACTCAACATGCAAACCACTCTATTTTCTCTCTTTCTCTTCCTCTTGGCCGTCCAAACTCAACAACAAACACCCTATTTGATCAATTTTAACCATACAATCTTGTGTTATTCATACACATGATGAAGGACTCTTGAAGCTCTATTGATTGGTGGTCATTTTAACATCCAAGGAGAAGTTTTGTTGGTGTCTTGGGGCTGATTTTCCACAAGATGTTCATGAAGATAGGTGATCTTGAAGTTGATATTGGTATATCACAAGTTTTTCCATCCAAATCCAAGCCTTGTTCATCAACCTCACATTTTCATCACTATGGTGGTATAAGGATCATTCTTCCTATCCTTCTTGTTATTTTGATTATGTAATCTTGTATTTTCTTTTACTTATGTATATGTATACGATGATGAATGATGATTAAAAATATTGTGTGGGGATTTGGTGTTGATAGATTTGATAAACATGGGTAAAAAGATGGAAAACCACATGTAAAATGGTTAAAATCTTGCTAAATATGATGGCTGTATAAAAACAGTAAGTAACCAAATGATAAACTGATAAAATGGAATAGTGGAATCAATTTACAGTTAGTATTAGGTGTTATACACATGTGAGAGTTGGCCATACAATGGAATCATAAAAATGAGTGAGATATGATCAAAACAAGTTTAGAGTGCAAATCTGCCTACACTGTTTTGGACGAATTTATTAAAATATTTAGAGGTTTATTCATCAGTAGCTAAGGAATAAAATGAAGCACATATCATGTAGTTTCTGTGAAAAAAAATTGAGGTCCTATCTCATTATAGAACTCTAGATATGGACATTTTAGTGAACTTAAAATTTAGGACTGATTTTGTGAAATTAATGTTTAATATTATCATATAAGCACTCAAATAAATATAGTATAAAATGTGAATTAAAACCCACTAACTTATATATTTCATTTATATAAATATGCATAAGGATAAATAAATGGACATTATATAAAAATGGTAGTTTGGTAAGTTTTATAAGTTATAAAAACTATAAACATGATTTTTACGTCTTTTCGGCTAGTACCGTAAAATTAACATTTTTCGTCAATTAAAACTTAGACGATCGTACCCGTCTAATGTAAACTTTTTTAAAATTCATATACTGATATATAAGTACTTAATACAAGTAAAAACCGATAAAACCCGAACTATATAACATATAGACCTTAACGGGCTAAGTTAGCATTATTGGACTATTAATCCAACTAAATGGGCTAAACACTTATAAATTTACTTATTGGGCTTAACCCACTTCGGCCTAACATGTAAAGTATAATACTGATAATGAAAGTTTAAAATGGACTAATATAAATTATTGGGCTTGTAATAGGCTTATTGGGCCTAAAACATGTAAATAGGTAAAACTAGTAAACTAGTATAAAAGTTATCAACACATAACACTAAAATAAGTAAATGAGAATGTATAAACCCACTTGATCATCATCATATGTATAAAATCATCATATGTATACATGATTGTTATTTTTATAAAGTCATTGGACAACAGTCTAAGAGAAGTATTATTTGTCTAGGTTTCCGTGATTGAAGCACGTATCGTACATTCGAATTGCCGATAACCCGCTTTCCCACATCAACGTGAGTTCATTGCCTCGCACTCTTTTAAATGTTTTTATGAAATGTTTTATAAACCCGTGAGGGAGATAACATGTTAGTTTTTATGAAATAGGACACTAGTTGTCCCGATTGCTTGTTTATTGAGTTGGACTCGAATGATTGTATGACCCGATGAATGATTTTATGACCCGATAGATGAAAGGAAATGGATTATTAAAGTTAGGTAATGTCACTAAAAGTCTCATTAGCATGAATTGTGAACTACCGGGATTTGGTAGACGCTTATGCATATAATAGTACTATTTGGGGACGATCACCCCAGTTCGCGCCTTGACGGTTGATCCCCATCGTGCCACATTGATTAGTAAGCTAATTTATGTATGAGAAGTGTAGAAACTAGAAGAGGGGGTTGAATAGTTTCTAGTTCATTTTCAAAACATTTCGGCTCAATCCTTTGTCCGCGGTTCCTTATCTCTGCCCGCGGTTCCTTATTGATAAGGAACCGCCGGTCCAATAACGAACCGCCGACAGTGGACGTAGCAACATTGTTAATTTGAAACCTTAACAATCCTTTGTATCAAATTCCTTATCAATCTTGACTAGATGTGAGATGTGTTTGATTGAGAGATAAATACTACAAGTAAGAAAACACACAAGCACATCAAATCAAGAGTACATCAAGCAATAGTCTAAACACTAAGCACACACGTACTAAGCACAAGCTTTTCCGCAACTAGGATGTTTAGACTAAGTGATGTACACTTGACCATAATCTAAACATGAAGCACACACGTACTAAGCCATAGCTTTTCCGCAACTTAGATGTTTAGATTATGTGATGCACACAAAGACACACAACACAAGTATGCAACTATAAATACATCTACAAAGGTAAAGACATAAATGTAAAGGAAGTTACCGACACGATGATTTATAGTGGTTCGGTCACGAAGCGCCTCTTCGCCCTACTCCACTCCTCGAGTACACCTTACTTGAGAGTTACTTCACTAGTCAACAAACTCCTTAAGGTGGAGAAACCATACACAACGTCGCTTACACATTTCCGACACTAAGCAAGATGTCGAGTCCTAATCTTAGGTAGGACCAATCTACACAACGTTGCCTACTTCACCATTTAACGACACAAGGCTAGATGTCGAGTTCTAATCGAAAGCTAGAACCAATCTTCACGACTCTTCACTTTGAAGCTAAGTGAGAACTTCACACAACACAACTACTAGTCACTTTAAAGTTTAGTGAGAACTCACAAGACACAACCACATCACTGTATAGTTTAGTGAGAACTACCTAGACACAACCACATCACTTTAGAGTTTAGTGAGAACTACCAAGACACAACCTAATCTACCCACTAGTTATGTTTTATGGCCCAACATAACAAACCTTGTGTTTTATGGCCTTAACACATAAACCATATAGATCTAAGCACACAACACTTAGATCTATAACTCTAATACTATATCCAAGTACTAGCAAGACTTGGATCTACACAACTAACACCTAATCCAAGGATACCCATCACTTGGATATTCTACCCTTACAAACACATCCAAGTGTACCCATAACTTGGATCTTCTACATATACATAGAAGGAAGACAATAATCATGACTTGATCTAGAGAGATCTTCATCATGTTATGACTCTAGACACTAACACTTCACAAGGGTGAAAGTGTTCTTCTCATTGCTCTTGAGGAGGATGAGGAATGGGATGTTGGAAGGTTTTTTCGTGTTTTTTGTGCAAGTGAAATGGAAGAGAGGAGTCTTCTATTTATAGCTAAACCTTGCCTTGGAGAGCACCTTTTTACCCAATGGATAAAAGAGTGGACTACCCATTGGATAAAAGAGTGGACTACCCATTGGATAAAAGGATGCACCTTTTATTCTTGGAGCCCAAATTCAAAATTTGAATTTCGAATTTATTAGTTTCCCTCCATCTTCTAGAAGCTTCCAGAAATCTTGAGTTAGCCTAAACCGGCTTGACTGCCCGCGGTTCCATATCTTCCCGCGGTTCGATATCACTAAGGAACCGCGTGTTCTATAAGAGAACCGCGCGTCCTTCTTATCTTTCATGACGGATGTAATCTTCAAGGTGTCGAGATAAGTATACATAAGTATGCTTGAATGATTACGAGTACCTTACACATTTTACATTATGTATTGCGAGTTATACGTTTGTCATCACCAAAACATGAAGGGATCATCTTGATTAAACATCGTAATGTTTGCACTAACAATCTCCCCCTTTTTGATGATGACAAACAAGTAAACCGTAACGAATAGTAAAATGTGAAACGTACTCGTTTACACTTCCTTCTCCCCCTTTTGTCGAATCAAAAAGGTAGTCGTCATTTGAGGAAGAGTAGAATCCATATCATTTGAGGAAGATCACGCATCCAAAGGTAGTCGTCGTTTGTAGAAGAGAAGAATCAACTTTGAGATAGCTTTCATCCAAAAGATATTCGGTTGAGAGGCGAGAATCCGAACCATAATCCCATCATTCAAAGATATTGAGCTTGCGTCATCCTAGTGAAGTCTTCAATCACCATACGTTAACCACCTCCATGTCTTCAAGATCCCATAATTCATTACTTGCAAGATGTTCAATGAATGCAATTTAAGTGAGTGAACGATCGCAAATGTAATGAGTTGAACTCTTGAAAATGCTCCCCCTTGATATGAGCTCCCCCTTGCTTGAGGCACCAACAAAGCAAGAATAGTGACGAGCTACAAAAATGGGTTAGAAGTATCCTACAAAACAAGGTTAGTAGACAAGAGCATATATATAAAGAGCATATATTGTCGAGAGGACATACTCCGCTTTAATATCTTGGCAAAAATACCAAACTAAAGAGAGTATGACATGGACAATAAAAACAATTCCACATAGTCGAAAAGAGAGAAAGAAGGACTATGAAGAAAAGAAAAACAAGAGGATGATAAACAAGTTGTTTGCACAAACAGTGACAAGCATTGAAGAAAGAAGTGTGCACACGATGCTATCAATCCAAAAACAAGTCAAAAGAGAGGATCTTGACAAGATCAATTAACAATTGTTGGAATCACCCAATTGTAATGATAATATGTCAAAGGGTAAAAAGCTTAGAATTTTTGGAATCACCCAAGAAAATTCAAGATTTAACCCTTAACTCTAAAAAAAAAACAAGAAGAGGATTTTGAGGAAATCAATTCAAAATTGTTGGAGTAGAGGTAGAAAAGAAACATCCAAGAATTTGAAGATATCATCTCAAGGGGTTAAAAACTTAGAATTGATGGAATCACCCATACCAATTGTAAATTTTAACCGCAATCAACTCTTAAAAAGAGGAACAAAAATATCTCAACCTAGAGACATTTTTGACCAAAAAAAAAAAAAAAATAAAGGAAAACCAAAGGCGGATAAATCGACGCTTTAAGAAAAAAATGGGATATAGGATATTATAGGCAAAAATGCGTATGAATGTTGACACCAAATGGTGTTTAGCATACGATAAACTACATGCTCAAAGTTTCGTAGCTCTTCTCCATCATTGTGGATTTTCAAAGAACAATTACATGATGAGGAAAGGGTAAGGCTCGACTCAACTTAGTTTAGAAAGACTCGAATAAAGAGACTCGACTTAGAAGAGCATGATTAAAATGAATTGAGAGAGACTCAACAAAGAAGTTAAGGATAACTTCACAATTTGATTTATGAATACTATACCTTAGAAGGTGATAGTGAAATCTCGAAAGAAAATGAGAGAAGAAACTCAAAAGAAGCTCAAGAAGACATGAAGAGTTAGTACAAAATCAAACACATAATCAAGTAAGCACATAGGATAATTCATGCAATGCCTAATGAAGTCTACAATAAACCAATGTAGAGAAGGTGCGCAATTAACACATATGGCATGTAAGAAACATGATTACTTAAAAAGAGAAGACTAAGTAAAACAAGTTAGCACGTAGCATTTAAGGACATGCATGAGTTAGACACATCTAAGAGATATTATATCGGAATTGCTTGACAAAGGCAAAACCTTTATAATAAGCATGCATTTAATAACTAATCAATTAAGCATATAGCATACGGATAAGCAAGAAGATATATAAGCAAGTAGCATACAAGCAAGTCATCTATCTAGATATCATAAATCAAGCTACATGTAATGTAAATCTCCAAGAAGATTCCTAATTCTTATTAGTTTAAGAAAAGGACTCAAAATAAGAGAAAAGAAAGAAACAAAATAACAACAAGATCTAAGACTCAAAGAAAAAACATGTTGAAAAACATGAAAGGAAATACAAGAGAATAAAGATCATACAAAGATGTAAAAAAAAAACAAGCCTAAAACTTAAGCATAATTTTAATCTTAGTTACACTAGAATCCTAAGATTTGCTTAAATTAGATGTCTTAGCAATAAGCAATCCACATGCTTAAATGAAAGACAAAGGTGGTGGCGGAATTTGGTGGGGTGAAAGGTGAAGTCACCAAGGGTTCAACAAAGTCATTCACAATGGGAATCCTTTGGATGGGTGATGTGGGTGAGTTTGGAGGGGTAAAAGGTGAAGTCACCAAGGTATCAACAAAGTCATTCACAATGGGAATGCTTTGGATGGGTTAAGGTTGGGTAGTCACATCCAAGAGAGTACTTGGAGTGAAGGGTGAGGTTAGCTCATTCATTCTAGATTGGAATGAAGAGGAGGTAGAACCATGTGAATGGTTGGTACCATGGGTTGAGGTAGTCTTGCATGGTGCAAGAGGTGGTGAGGGTAATGAAGAGATGAGAATGGGCACAATCTCATTCTTAGGTGTGGAAAAAGGTGAAGAGTTAAGCTTGGTAACTTAATCTTAAATTTGAGGTGCCTCTTTGAAGAGGAGGTTTTGGGTGAATTGGAGGTTCTTGTAGAAACCATGGTAGTAATGGGTGGTTTAAGGGGTAAGGATGAATGGTTTCAGGTGTGAAGAACATGGCTAACAAGGTGGATTTAAAAGGGTGAGGGGATGATCCAAACAAGTGAAGGGTTAAAAAGGGAAAGCCCAAGATATTTTGGGAGTGTTCAAAGGTTTGAAACAAAGATTCCAAAGGGTGTTGGAACAATTGGGAAGTTTCAGAAAACCCGAATTTGAGAGCTTATGCCCGCGGTTCTTTATCTCCACCGGCGGTTCCATATTGATATGGAGCCGCGGTCTATTTAAAGAACCGCCTACAGAGGCTTGGTTAAGGTGGTGAGGCTTGGTTTAGGTGGTGAAGGAGGATTTTCCAATTAAGCAAATCCTAATGTTCTAGTCTAACTTATCGTAAAGTCATGCTTAAGAGCAATAAAAAATAGAACACACACAAAGGAAAGACACATAGGTTCAATTAGCACGTAAGAAGAAAGCTAAGAAAAACCTAATGGCTACAAAAGAAAAAGACTCCTAATGACATAAAAAGTTCATCAAAGTAAACTATCATTAGTCATATATAGGAAGAGCCATTTAGCCAATTTAGAGAATGAGTATGAGACTATCACTAGAGGTGCTCAATTAAGGCTAAACACGACCATTTTTACGAGTTATACACCAACTCAACTTCCCACGTGGAAGTAATTCAACCGTTAGGTCAAATTAAGATCCTAATGCATAAATTCTCTAGTAGTCATTCTCAAGTTAGACAAAATGTAATTCCAACATTTGCCTAATAAAGTTTAGCAAGGATGAAACTTGCATGGCGACACAATGCATGACCTAATGAGGGTTAAGAATGCACCATTGCATATCTTGACAAAAGAGTCTAGTTAAGGTTAATTAACTTAATAGATCTTGAGGCCAATAACATTGAATTGTACAAACCAAGTTTACACAATTTGTTAGAACACTCTTGATTGGTCTTTTGGAAATGACACATTTATAAATAGCATAGCAATGTAAATTACTTGAGTATTTCAGATGAAACATCCAAGTTATCAAACCGACTCTATTGTGCATTATAAGTAATTATTAAACAAAATATGTCTAACAATTTGAACAAGTAGATTCAATATAACACCATCAACACAAGTGTGAGTTATGATCCGATGTATATTATTAATAAACCACATTCATGTCTACACTAAAAAACATGTCAATTAGATTCGATAATGATACCAATCATAGTTTGAATAATGCATTGATATTTAATCGAAATCTTTCTTGATTCCCACAAACACTCTTTTAAGAGAAAATAGCTAAGATTTTCAAAGGGTGTTTCATGTTTTATAGTAAGACATTTATCTACTTGAACTAATAACACAATGATCGAGTAAGACGACCCAAATCAATAGATTTGATAAGCTCCCAAAGCTTTCAAACCTAAGAGTGTTAATAAACATAACGAGATGTACATGATGTTTATATAACATATATAAACCTAGAGATGTTGATCCTATATGCAATGCACAAATAATGTTGCAATCAAAATGCAAGAAATCTAGCATACATCCTAATTAGGAAAAACTAGATACTAACAAATACCAAGCAAGGCACAAGAGACTAGACATATAAGCAATACTACTACAAATAGCAAGGAACACTTAATAATGTCTACATATAATAATAACACACAAGGAAACATAGACAAACAATTAGTTTAACACATAAAACCGTTCGTCCATGTTTTGAGTGTTAGATACAACAAAGTATTCATAGCTTGATTTTATTTGAAAATAGTCTTTGACCCATTTAAAATTTAATTAAGTTTAACACTTTGTAAATATATCAATTTTCAAAGATATATCACCAAGAGATGTCCAACTTATAGAAAAGAGTAAAACACAAATTTAACGTTTGAATAAAGGTTTGGAAGTATTTTTAATTGAAAGAAAATTCAATTACGTTCGAAATAACGGGTGGCACGACTTCTACGGACTTACGGTTGATTTTATATGATTTTTCAAAATTTTCAAAAATCTAAGTCAGACTGACTGCGGTTCCTTATTGATAAGGATCCGCGGGGAACAATAAAGAACCGCGGTCAGAGGACAAAAAACGAGTTTTTGGCCAAAATCATTTGGTAACTTTTTGGAAGGACTTAGGACTCTAAAAAATCATTTTAGACACATAGAACTCGTATTTTAGAGTTAATTATGACACAAAAGATTTTTATACTTCCAAACATGAAAAGATTTAATTCAAGCTATTATACAAAGTTTATTTAACACCAAAACTTGTACGACTGAAACAACGAAACACATGTCATAAGTAACCACTCTTCATGAACAATTTGATACAAAGATCGTCTCTATTTTTAAAAACCGTTTTCATTTTTAAAAACCATTTGTTTTGAAAAAGAGAGTAAAGATCGATCCAAGCTTTAAAGTACAATATACTTCAAAGATCTTGAGTAACCTCGCTCTGATACCAATTGTAGAAACTAGAAGGGGGGGGGTTGAATAGTTTCTAGTTCATTTTCAAAACATTTCGGCTCAATCCACTGCCCGCGGTTCCTTATCTCTGCCCGTGGTTCCTTATTGATAAGGAACCGCCGGTCCAATAACGAACCGCCGACAGTGGACTTAGCAACATTGTTAATTTGAAACCTTAACAATCCTTTGTATCAAATTCCTTATCAATCTTGACTAGATGTGAGATGTGTTTGATTGAGAGATAAATACTACAAGTAAGAAAACACACAAGCACATCAAATCAAGAGTACATCAAGCAATAGTCTAAACACTAAGCACACACGTACTAAGCACAAGCTTTTCCGCAACTAGGATGTTTAGACTAAGTGATGTACACTTGACCATAATCTAAACATGAAGCACACACGTACTAAGCCATAGCTTTTCCGTAACTTAGATGTTTAGATTATGTGATGCATACAAAGACACACAACACAAGTATGCAACTATAAATACATCAACAAAGGTAAAGACATAAATGTAAAGAAGTTACCAACACAATGATTTATAGTGGTTCGGTTACAAAGCTCCTCTTCGCCCTACTCCACTCCTCGAGTACACCTTACTCGAGAGTTACTTCACTAGTCAACAAACTTCTTAAGGTGGAGAAACCATACACAACGTCGCTTACACATTTCCGACACTAAGCTAGATGTCGAGTCCTAATCTTAGGTAGGACCAATCTACACAACGTTGCATACTTCACCATTTAACGACACAAGGCTAGATGTCGAGTTCTAATTGAAAGCTAGAACCAATCTTCACGACTCTTCACTTTGAAGCTAAGTGAGAACTTCACACAACACAACTACTAGTCACTTTAAATTTAGTGAGAACTCACAAGACACAACCACATCACTTTATAGTTTAGTGAGAACTACCTAGACACAACCACATCACTTTAGAGTTTAGTGAGAACTACCAAGACACAACCTAATCTACCACTAGTTATGTTTTATGGCCCAACATAACAAACCTTGTGTTTTATGGCCTAAACACATAAACCATATAGATCTAAGCACACAACACTTAGATCTATAACTCTAATACTATATCCAAGTACTAACAAGACTTGGATCTACACAACTAACACCTAATCCAAGGATACCCATCACTTGGATATTCTACCCTTACAAACACATCCAAGTGTACCCACAACTTGGATCTTCTACATATACATAGTAGGAAGACAATAATCATGACTTGATCTAGAGAGATCTTCATCATGTTATGACTCTAGACACTAACACTTCACAAGGGTGAAAGTGTTCTTCTCATTGCTCTTGAGGAGGATGAGGAATGGGATGTTGGAAGGTTTTTTTGTGTTTTTTGTGCAAGTGAAATGGAAGAGAGGAGTCTTCTATTTATAGCTAAACCTTGCCTTGGAGAGCACCTTTTTACCCAATGGATAAAAGAGTGGACTAGCCATTGGAAAAAAGAGTGGACTACCCATTGGATAAAAGGATGCACCTTTTATTCTTGGAGCCCAAATTCAAAATTTGAATTTTGAATTTTTTAGTTTCCCTCCATCTTCTAGAAGCTTCCAGAAATCTTGAGTTAGCCTAAACCGGCTTGACTGCCCGCGGTTCCATATCTTCCCGCGGTTCGATATCATTAAGGAACCGCGTGTTCTATAAGAGAACCGCATGTCCTTCTTGTCTTTCATGACGAATGTAATCTTCAAGGTGTCGAGAGAAGTATACATAAGTATGCTTGAGTGATTACGAGTACCTTACACATTTTACATTATGTATTGCGAGTTATACGTTTGTCATCACCAAAACATGAAGGGATCATCTTGATTAAACATCGTAATGTTTGCACTAACAAGAAGATTTACACAAGCGTGATTATTGTGACGACACGCTAATTTAGATGGGCAAATTGAGTTTCGGGTTAGCTACCCGTTGTTTGTTGTAGTAAGGTAACAATGTCATGCGGCTTATAATAATCCAAATAACGAAATACTGCTATACGCACTGAATTACAATGAATTGCCTAACTAGCAATACGGGGTCTTATTATTGATTTTATGTTCGTGTTCTGGTTTTACATAACCATATTCATATAACGGTTTTTATCGTATAAAAAGTGAATGAAAACCCACTAACTTATATATTTCATTTATATAAATATGCATAAGGATAAATAAATGGACATTATATAAAAATGGTAGTTTGGTAAGTTTTATAAGTTATAAAAACTATAAACATGATTTTTACGTCTTTTCGGCTAGTACCGTAGAATTAACGTTTTTCGTCAATTAAAACTTAGACGATCGAACCCGTCTAATGTAAACTTTTTAAGAAGTCATATACTGATATATAGGTACTTAATACAAGTAAAAACCAATAAAACCCGAACTATATAACATATGGACATTAACGGGCTAAGTTAGCATTATTGGACTATTAATCCAACTAAATGGGCTAAACACTTTTAAATTTACTTATTGGGCTTAACCCACTTGGGCCCAACATGTAAAGTATAATACTGATAATGAAAGTGTAAAATGGACTAATATAAAGTATTGGGCTTGTAATAGGCTTATTGGACCTAAAACATGTAAATAGATAAAACTAGTAAACTAGTATAAAAGTTATCAACACATAACACTAAAAAGAGTAAATGAGAATGTATAAACCCACTTGATCATCATCATATGTATAAAATCATCATATGTATACATGATTGTTATTTTAATAAAGTCATTGGACAAGAGTCTAAGACAAGTATTATTTGTCTAGGTTTCCGTGATTGAAGCACGTACCGTACATCCGAATTGCCGATAACCCGCTTTCCCACATCAACGTGAGTTCATAGCCTCGCACTCTTTTAAATGTTTTTATGAAATGTTTTATAAACACGCGAGGGAGATAACATGTTAGTTTTTATGAAATAGGACACTAGTTGTCCCGATTGCTTGTTTATTGAGTTGGACCCGAGTGATTGTATGACCCGATGAATTATTTTATGACCCGATAGATGAAAGGAAATGGATTATTAAAGTTAGGTTATGTCACTAAAAGTCCCATTAGCATGAATTGTGAACTACCGGGATTTGGTAGACGCTTATGCATATAATAGTACTATTTGGGGACGATCACCCCAGTTCGCGCCTTGACGGTTGATCCCCGTCGTGCCATATTGATTGGTAAGCAAATTTATGCATGAGAAGATTTACACAAGCGTGATTATTGTGACGACACGCTAATTTAGATGGGCAAATTGAGTTTCGGGTTAGCTACCCGTTGTTTGTTGTAGTAAGGTAACAATGTCATGCGGCTTATAATAATCCAAATAACGAAATACTGCTATACGCACTGAATTACAATGAATTGCCTGACTAGCAATACCGGGTCTTATTATTGATTTTATGTTCGCGTTTTGGTTTTACATAACCATATTCATATAACGGTTTTTATTTAACTTTATACAACGTTATAAAACGTATTGTATGATGTTTTTACGACTTTGGTTCGTATAATGATTTTGAAGGCAAAAGCCTATATTATGATTTTTGATAAGGATTTGTATACAATGACTTTGGCTATTTTATGGCCTATTACAATGATTTGTACAAAAATGATTTTCGGTAATAATTATATACCGATGATATATTAATGGTTTTATTGAACTCTATGAATTCACTCGGCGTTATCGCTGACCTTTTCTTTTAACATGTTTTATCTCAGGTACTTGAAGGTAATTCTGGGAAGACGACAAGAATTCATGGCCCGAACTTAAATAACAATTTCCATTCAAATGCTTTGTAAAATTAATAACAAGATTTTTACTCGTTGAAAGTTCGTTCTCGGTATCTAATCGAATTGATTTCCGGTTAATTGTGTGAGATTAGTTGTTCTTGGTGAAACAAAGATTTTTGGTTTTGGAGAATAAATGAGTAAGACTTAATAATAAATGACGAGAAATTAAAACAGGTTAAAATGTAAACGATGCGATATTTAAAACTTTAAAAGTAAATGACGAGAAATGAAAGGACGTAAAATTAAAACTTAACAAAAAGTAAATGATGCAAATTAAAACTTAAACTAAAAGTAAAGCAAAAATAAAAATTCAAATAAAGCTTGAAATTAAAAGAAGAAAATTTAAAAATAAAAACAGAAAGAACCATGATTCGGAAGTTTCAAACTTCAAGATGAACAGGCTTCATTCGGAACTTTTGACTTCCGGATGAAGCTTGCTTCATTCGGAAGTTTTGGACTTCCGGATGAAGGTTGCTTCATTCGGAAGTTTTGGACTTTCGGATGAAGGTTGCTTCATTCGGAAGTTTTGGACTTCCGGATGAAGGCTCCTTCATTCGGAACTTTAAACTTCCGGATGAAGGATGTTCACTCGGAACTTCAGACTTCCGGATGAAGGTAGTTCACTCGGAACTTCAGACTTCCGGATGAAGCTACCTGGGAATGATGAAATACAGTAACTTCAGAAACTAATTAAACCGAAGAACAAGGAAGGTACAGTAACAACAATCGATCCACAAATTAATCAAAATCAAACAAAAGATTAAACCAAAACAACCAATAAGCATCAACTAACAATAATCAATCAAAACAAATCATCAAAACTAACAAACTTAACCAAATCAATCAAAACCCACTTGATCAAAATCATAAAAACTCAAGAACATGAACAATGATGAATAAGAACAAATTAAACAAGAAAGGTAGAAGGAGATTGGCTATAAGATAAAGATTAACAACAATTAAAGGTAAACTTACTTGGTATTAAAAGAAGATTTAAAGGTGCAATACATAAAGATTAAGATGCATAAATTTAAAGAACAAGAGAAATGAAAAAATGGGGAAGGGAGGCTTGTCAAGCCTCCAACAACTAAACATAAAAATGAAGGAGAACTATATATAGGGGAATTAGGGAGGAGCTTAGGAAGCTTCCTCCCTCTTTCTTCTTTCTCTTAATTGCACTCTTAAGTCCTTGATCTTCTTAATCTTTTGTTAAGTCTCTTAATACTTGGACTTTGTCTTGGGATTTCTTCAAACTCGTCTTGTATTCTTCAATAAATTAGACTTGAGTTCTTTGGCTTTTGGTAAACTTCCGTCTTTTGACTTTTTCTTCGATAAATCTTCAGAACTGGTCTTGGACTTCCGTTCTTTTTCCACTCTTGATCTTCGACTCCATCTTTTGTCTTTTTCTTCAATAAATGCCTGTGAAAGCCGTGTTTTCTCCATTTTTTCACCATCTCGACCATGAAACACAATAAAAACACAAACCACGCATAATTCTGCCATTTACGACATAAAATATACGTTTAGGTCCCGTTTTAATGTAATTAAGTGGTAGAAAAGATGGGTGTTTTCACACCTATCATATCCCCTACACTTAACCATTGCCATGCCCTCATTCAATGCTTAGTGATAAAGCAAGGTTTACACTTTCCATCATAATCAACCTACCTTGGCCTTTATTAAACAACTAAGGAAAATCAAAAAGATAGAAAATAACAAGATGCAACAAGGAAGAAACATGTAAAGAAATCTAAGACTTATATTAGGGCTTGTGTGTCATGAATGTTTATCACGCTCAAGTTTCACGTTCCCCATGCCAAGCTTAAAAACAAGATCATTGTTAGTACAAGTTAGCATCACAAACATTTACTCATGCGGTTCAATTAATCACTTAAACTCCCTTATTCCTATGGGTATCTCTTATGTTTTATTGATGTCTTGAATGATCAGGAGGATGCATTGTTGACTTATTTCGATAATTTATTTAGGCTGAAAGCAAAGTAGGACGATTTGATCAATAGTTAGCTAAAGGACAAAATCTCTTAAAACTGCTTCTCGGGATATCAAAAAGTTCATATCTTGGCATAACTCGGTTCACGATTTGAGACCTTTCTCGGACCGATATTTGGCATGTACTTCATACTTCATATCTTGAGAGACGTGCTTGAGGTAATGGTCTTCTCATCGTTCATAGAGTTTCTTCACTTGGAGACTTTTGAGGGGTACTCCAATTTTGTTGACCACGACTTCATGATTATTTCTTCAATCTCTAATTGGGATTTTGAGATACAACGATCCGCCTCCTTTTCGGACTTGGATCTATTTATCCTCATACCTTGTTAGGGTCTTTTCGGATAGACTTCTCCATCATCTTTATGGGAGTTGATTGCTTTTCGTCGTGAGTCTTGATCCTTCATATCGATTTTGGGAATAATGCTTTTCACATCACCTTGGATCTTCAGCAATAAAATTGAATCCTCATGCCTTGTTAGGGCCTTTTCGGACTCGCCAATCTTCGCGCCCCGCTTCATAAGTTATGCCTTGGCTATGAACTCTCGTCATTACCGAGCAACTTTTAAACGATCTTGGGCTAGAAGCTAAGTAACTTTTCAAATCGTACGACCTTACTTATTGCAGATAAATTATTAGCAAGTGATGGGAGAAAAAGATCATAATTAACTCACATAAGTTAATGAGAGAATACCAAACTTGTAACCAACTCTATCATTCCTCGTTCTCCACAATTTAAAATCTTAAGGAATGAGACTCGTGGATGCTTAGCCTAATAAACCAATTAAGGTCTACATGGTTAAGGATACTAGCTAGAGTGAACTTGGATAAGTAAACTCGGGTTGAGTCAAAATATTCACGATGGGCCTAATATGTCTAAGATATCTAAACTTGCTAAAACCATTTTTATTAAAATGCTAGAAAGTAACAAAAATAAAGGAGACTACAACTAGGCTAAAATAGATTAAAAATTTTGAAAAATGTCGAAAAATTGATTTTCCGGTTAAAATGAGGGCAAATACAAGGAAAAGACCACTTAACTTCGATAGAAGTCCCCCCTACACTTAATATAAACATTGTCCTCAATGTTTAAGCATGTGGGAGTAAACTCCTCTACACTTAGGACATTGTGCACTTTGTTTAAATCTCGTTAAGGGAAAGACAACTAAAGAGATTCCTATTTTAATATTGAGAAATATAAAATAGTGAATCGAAAAGAGTTTAGGATAGAAATGGGAAGAAGGGAACACGGAATCACGGTTCGGCAAAAGTCATCAAGAGTGTGTCTTTGAAGCTCTAATCCCTGCACATGATAAGAAAGAAAGCAAGAAACACCACGGGGCTCCCCCTACACTTATGGTGAAAATAGATAGATAATTGGGTTGCCTCCCAAAAAGTGCTTGTTTTTGTTGACGAGTCACGAGCCTGACTCGTCCCCGAATTAAATGGTCCATGGGGAAGCCTCGAATGTGATACCGGGATCAAAGACCTTGTCCTCGTTCCCGGTTGACATCAACAAAGGAGAGGTGGGGGGATAAGTCTTGAATGGGAGAAAAACCCTTTCTACATACGAGAAGTATGTGAATTCAAGATCCACGGGAGGTGGGTTGGGTATAGTAAGCACATTGTCATCCCCTAAAGACAATGGAGGCTGAGCATTCGGCAAAGCCGTGATGTTATCAATGATAGCATAATCAATGTCACCTCCCGGGTCAGAGCACTCATCCTCCGTGATAGTGGCTAAAAGGGAGGATGGAAGGTGCTCAGGAGGGGGACTTGGGTCAATATTTTCCTGCAGCAAATTATCAAAAATAATGTCCCCCTCCGTGTCAGAGTCATCAATACCTGAAGGGATGGAGTGGATATCGATTTCTTCCAGCAATGGGTCATTATCTTCAACGGGAGTAATAGATGGAGGTAAAGACTTGGAAGGAGAAGTCAACGCTTCGATTTGAGCAATAAGAAGGTGCACTTTCTGTAATCCATCACGAAGAAGCACGTCTTCCACCTCATCCACAAGATCATGTTCATCGGTGAACTGCTCGTAAACCGGAGAGAATAAATCGTCATCGTCTGCATCTCCCGGTGGAGATTGAGAAATTTCAAAAGTGAAATTCTCATAGCAGAGAGAAGAATCGTCATCACTAGGATCGACCTCTTCTGTAAGAGTAACGTCGTCCTCAGGCTCCATAGCAGGTAAGTCACAAACCTCATCATCCAATACTTTGTCGAGACCAACATCACTAAGCTCATGCAACGAATCTAGATCCTTAGACGCAGTAGGAACATCGAGAGTAGGAGCAGCCACTTTAGAAGATGAGTTGAAAGTGCATACAACATCATCGTCATCATCATCATAATAGTATTGACGCACAAGCGGTGGGGTGTAATCACTAAGATTAGATACTTGCTCTTGTTGCAGTCGCTTTTCCTCGTCCCTAAGTTCTTTAAGCAAAACCACGGCTTCTTGAAGTTGCAAAACAAAGGAGTGTGTTTCTTCATTCAAGGTAGTGAGTTGTGGGTCAAGATGAATTTGCGGAGAGGATTGATGATTGAGGGTGTGATGTCGGGGCTCATAGTGTTGAAAACCTGAATTATAGCAAGGTTGTGGCTCATAGTTGTTCATTGGTTGGGAATAATTAGAAACCGGGTTTGGTTCATAATAATCCATAGGTGAAGAAAACTGAGGACACGAATTTGGCTCATAACAATTCAGTGGTTGACAATAATAGGTATCGTGAGGACCCCCACAGTTGTTGCAAACCGGGTATGGAGAAAAATCAAGTGCGTCTTGTGGATAGCTATTATCATTGTCGTAATTGTACCCCGGTTCTTGCCCGTGACCATACAGGTATCGAACCGGGCACGAAACATGCCAATGAGAATCGCTTCCACAATAGATGCACGGGGGAACAGGAGGTAGGTTCAAAAAGTACGAATTAGTCGAGTTGCACAAAGGACAAAATCCGGATTGTGTGTAGTCGATATCGTTTCCGCACCGCTCACATGTACACCATTGACAAGAGTTGTTCCCAGATAATTGTTTCCTACACCGGACGCAATGGACATAAAAATCCATGAAGAAAGATAGATAAGCAAGAAGAATATTTTTGGTGCAAAACTTTGAAAAAGAAATGCTTTTTATGATTTGTCAAATGTTTTTGGATTTTTGAAAATTTTTGACAAGAAAAATAACGTTCACAAGTGAACGGATCCCAAAATCCAACGCGTCACTCACAAAAAACCATCGATCTTCACGAAAAGAGCCGGCAGCGGCGCCATTTTAATAACAAGATTTTTACTCGTTGAAAGTTCGTTCTCGGTATCTAATCGAATTGATTTCCGGTTAATTGTGTGAGATTAGTTGTTCTTGGTTAAACAAATATTTTTGGTTTTGGAGAATAAATGATTAAGACTTAATAATAAATGACGAGAAATTAAAACAGGTTAAAATGTAAACGGTGCGATATTTAAAACTTTAAAAGTAAATGACGAGAAATTAAAGGACGTAAAATTAAAACTTAACAAAAAGTAAATGATGCAAATTAAAACTTAAACTAAAAGTAAAGCAAAAATAAAAATTCAAATAAAGCTTGAAATTAAAAGAAGAAAATTTAAAAATAAAAACTGAAATAACCATGATTCGGAAGTTTCAAACTTCCGGATGAACAGGCTTCATTCGGAACTTTTGACTTCCGGATGAAGCTTGCTTCATTCGGAAGTTTTGGACTTCCGGATGAAGGTTGCTTCATTCGGAAGTTTTGGACTTCCGGATGAAGGTTGCTTCATTCGGAAGTTTTGGACTTCCGGATGAAGGCTCCTTCATTCGGAACTTTAAACTTCCGGATGAAGGATGTTCACTCGGAACTTCATACTTCCGGATGAAGGTAGTTCACTCGGAACTTCAGACTTCCGGATGAAGCTACCTGGGAATGATGAAATACAGTAACTTCAGAAACTAATCAAACCGAAGAACAAGGAAGGTACAGTAACAACAATCGATCCACAAATTAATCAAAATCAAACAAAAGATTAAACCAAAACAACCAATAAGCATCAACTAACAATAATCAATCAAAACAAATCATCAAAACTAACAAACTTAACCAAATCAATCAAAACCCACTTGATCAAAATCATAAAAACTCAAGAACATGAACAATGATGAATAAGAACAAATTAAACAAGAATGGTAGAAGGAGATTGGCTATAAGATAAAGATTAACAACAATTAAAGGTAAACTTACTTGGTATTAAAAGAAGATTTAAAGGTGCAATACATAAAGATTAAGATGCATAAATTTAAAGAACAAGAGAAATGAAAAAATGGGGAAGGGAGGCTTGTCAAGCCTCCAACAACTAAACATAAAAATGAAGGAGAACTATATATAGGGGAATTAGGGAGGAGCTTAGGAAGCTTCCTCCCTCTTTCTTCTTTCTCTTAATTGCACTCTTAAGTCCTTGATCTTCTTAATCTTTTGTTAAGTCTCTTAATACTTGGACTTTGTCTTGGGATTTCTTCAAACTCGTCTTGTATTCTTCAATAAATTAGACTTGAGTTCTTTGGCTTTTGGTAAACTTCCGTCTTTTGACTTTTTCTTCGATAAATCTTCAGAATTGGTCTTGGACTTCCGTTCTTTTTCCACTCTTGATCTTTCGACTCCATCTTTTGTCTTTTTCTTCAATAAATGCCCGTGAAAGTCGTGTTTTCTCCATTTTTTCACCATCTCGACCCTGAAACACAACAAAAACACAAACCACGCATAATTCCGCCATTTACGACATAAAATATACGTTTAGGTCCCGTTTTAATGTAATTAAGTGGTAGAAAAGATGGGTGTTTTCACACCTATCAAAAATTTGTATGAAATAATATGACTTGGGACCTATGTAAACTTGATATTTATGAATGGAAATGTTTTATTATTAAACGACGCGATTTTTAAGCGTTGTCTATGATGTGAGTAATGTGCTATCCCGTAACACCAACGAGTCTTCCGCTGTATTGAATTGTATAAATTTGAGGGTGTTACACTTACCTTACCCTTCGAGACGAAACAAAGAGAAAATGCAAGAACGTAACAAACAACAAATCGAGCTTTTTATAAAAATGTTTCAACAAGTGCATTTTAATGTGAGTTTAGCCGACGTGTTGTTATACATGCCTCATTTTACTTCCACTTTTATAAGTATGATGAACGATAAAGAGAAGCTCTCAAAGCTATCTAATTGTTCTTCGGTTTATCTAAATCAAATACCGGAAAAAGTTGGTGACCCTGGGAAGTTTCCATTCCTTGTGATATACAAGATATGAAAGAATGCCTCGCCTTGGCCGATCTTGGTGCAAGCATTAATTTGATGCCATTTTCCATTTGGAAATCGCTTTCGCTTCCGGCTCTTACTCCTTCGAACATGTCTATCGAGATGGCCGATCATTCTATGATTTTAGCATGTGGAGTAGCCGAGGATGTTTTCGTGAAAGTGGGGAAGTTCTACTATCCCGTTGATTTTATAGACACCTCGAGATCGCTTATCGATGTTCATGCAAGAACTATTACTTTGAGATTCAACGAAGAGGAATTTGTTATAAACGCTACTCAAAAGTATACACCTTCTCATGTTTATGCAATCGCTACCATCAATCACATTGACTTAGTCGATGTGGTTTGTGATGAGTTTTCACAAGAAGTGTTAGGTTTTCCGATAGTTCGTCAAGTGGCAATCCCACTATTTTGGATCCGATTCTTGCTAATTCTACACCAAATCTCACTCTATTCCAAGGAGGCGATTTTATTTCAAATGAAATCGACAATGAATATGAGGTGATTATTGGTAATGATCCTCTTATTCCACCATTTCTTCCGTCGATGGAAGTTATGAGTGTTGAACAAAAATCTTCAATCGAGGAACCGCCAATCCTTGAATTGAAAGATCTTCCATCTCACCTTGAATACGCATTCTCGGAAGGTAATGACAAGTTGCCGGTTATTATAGCAAAAGATCTTGCTAATGATGAAAAAACCACACTTTTGAAAGTTCTTAAAACTCATAAAGGGACAATTGCGTGGAAAATTTCCGACATTAAGGGTATTGACCCAAAATTTTTTACTCACAAGATTTTAATGGAGGAGGACTACAAACCCGCAATTCAAAGTCAAAGAAGGGTAAACCCCAAAATTCACGATGTCATAAAAAAGGAAGTCTTAAAACTTCTTGCATCGAGTACGTTTCAACGGTGTATGATGGATATTTTTCATTATATGATCGAGAAGTCGATGGAAGTATTCATGGATGACTTTTCGGTGTTTGGCAATCGTTCACGTCGTGTTTATCTAATCTCGAGAAAATGTTGAAACGTTGTGAAGAAACCAACCTTGTGCTTAATTGCGAAAAATGTCATTTTATGTGTAAACAAGGAATCGTCTTAGGTCACAAGGTCTCGAAGCGGGGATTGAGGTCGATAAAGCTAAGATAGACGTCATCGCCAAGTTACCTCATCCCAAAACCGTTAAGGAAGTTGGGAGTTTCCTAGGCCACGCGGGCTTTTATCTTCGTTTCATCAAAGACTTTTCGAAAATCTCTCGACCTATGACACACCTTCTCGAGAAGGATGCTCCTTTTAACTTCAATGAGGATTGTGTTAGAGCTTTCGAAACTCTTAAAAGGAAATTTACCGAAGCTCCCATTCTTGTTGCTCCTAATTGGGAATTACCCTTTGAAATCATGTGCGATGCAAGTGAGTATTCAATTGGGGCCATTTTAGGACAACGTTATGAAAAGCACTTCCGTCCTATTCATTATGCTAGCAAGACGATGACCGTATTTAAAGTACAACACAATGGAAAAGGAATTCCTTGCCGTGGTCTATGCTTTTGAGAAATTCTGACCTTATCTCGTCTTGACTAAAAGCATCGTGTATACGGACCATTCGGCTATCAAGTATCTCTTAGCTAAGCAAGATGCTAAGCCGAGATTGCTTTGTTGGATGCTCCTCCTCCAAGAATTTGATGTCACCATACTTGACAAAAAGGAGCCGATAATCTAGCCGCCGATCATCTCTCTCGTCTAGAAGATCCTCACAAAGATATTTTAATGAACTTATCGAAACATTTCCTCTTGAGACTCTCGGTGTAGTGAATTCTAAAGACACGACCCCACGGTTTGCCGACATTGCAAATTACCATGCGGGGAACTTCATAATCAAGGGTATGACGAAACAACAAAAGAGAAAATTCTTTAGTGACGTCAATTTCTATTTTTGGACGACCCTTATCTCTTTCGGGTTTGTGCGGATCAACTCGTTCGACGTTGTGTATTTGGTACCGAAGCTTCTAACATCCTTAGAGCTTGTCACGAGTGACCCACGGGTGGTCACCACGGTGCTAATCTCA
The DNA here is from genome assembly GCA_025667525.1 of Glebionis coronaria. Taxonomy (NCBI): domain Eukaryota; kingdom Viridiplantae; phylum Streptophyta; class Magnoliopsida; order Asterales; family Asteraceae; genus Glebionis; species Glebionis coronaria. The sequence continues at coordinate 169,112,901 of CM046882.1, read as the reverse complement.
CGGCTAAGAAAGTGTTCGATGCCGGCTTCTTTTGGCCTACGATCTATCGGGATGTACACGCACTTGTGAAGTCGTGTTATTCTTTCCAACGTCAAGGAAAATCGTCTCGACGTGATGAAATGCCACAAAACATAATTCAAGTGTGTGAGATTTTCGAAATTTGGGGCATTGACTTTATGGGGCCGTTCCCATCGTCTCATGGAAACAAGTATATCCTTGTCGCCGCCGACTACCTTTCAAAGTGGGTGGAAGCTAAGGCTTTGCATACGAATGATGCTCGTGTGGTAGTGAAGTTTTTGAAGCAACTATTCTCTCGGTTTGGAACCCCTCCTGCTATTATAAGCGATCGTGGAACCCATTTTCGTAATGACCAATTCGAGAAGGTTTTAAAGAAATATGGAGTTACTAATTATATTTCTACGGCTTATCACCCGCAAACGAGTGGGCAAGTCGAGGTTTCAAACCGAGCTTTGAAGAGGATTTTAGAGAGGTCGATTGGTGAAAACAGTGCTTCATGGTCCGAAAAACTCGATGACGCTTTATGGGCCTTTCGGACCGCTTATAAGATACCTATTGGTTGAACTCCTTATAAGTTGGTTTATGTAAAGAATTATCATTTGCCCATTGAATTGGAGCATAAGGCATATTGGGCCCTTAAGCATGCAAATTATGATTTGAAGACCGCGGGAGATCACCGGAAAATACAATTCAATGAATTGGATGAATTAAGAGACAATGGTTATGAAAATTTATTGATTTTTAAGGAAAAGACTAAAAAGTTTCATGATTCAATGATTAAAAAAGCGGGTTTTTAACGTTGGTGATCAAGTGTTACTTTTTAACTCTCGTTTGAAGATATTTTCCGGGAAATTGAAATCTCGTTGGTCGGGTCCTTTCACCATAACACAAGTGTTTCCTTATGGGACCATCGAGCTAGCTCAAAATGATGGTCCTAACTTCAAGGTGAATGGACATAGGATTAAGCACTACTTTGGTGGGGAAGTCCCTTCGTTAGACGACCTCGACCAAGTCACCTTCCCCAATGATAATTAGCATTAAGGGGATCGAGTCGAGCTCATGATTCATGTAGAAACTAGAAAAAGGGGGGGGGTTGAATAGTTTCTTATATTTACTTGTTAAAATGTGGTTTTCAAAAATCCTTTTTCAAAAACTTAGGCTTGAGGAAATATGTGAAATCTTCTTATGCACAATATGAACAATGATAGTGTAACTAAACTAATACTAACAAAAATATATGTTCAAAGAATAAAGAATGTAAAGAGTTAAGGTTAAAGAAAGATCAAACCAAACACCAAGGATTTATACTGGTACGACAACGAAGCTCACTCCTCGTTCCTACTCCACTCCTCGAGTACTCCTTACTCGAGAGTTCACTACACAACAAGCTCCTTATGGTGGAGAAAACCGTACACGTCGCTTAACCAATTTCCGACTCTAAGCTAAAAGTCGAGCCCTAATCGTAGCTAGGACCAATCTACACAACTATACTTAGTACATACACAACTTCCAAATAGACACAACTACTTGGATCTTCACAACTATGACACAACTACAAATGTATAAAATTAGATCTTCAATGGATCTTCGGTGGTGGACTCAACACTTCACAAGGATAGTGTTCTTCTCTTTGCACTTGGAGAGGAAGGGATGGAAGAACAAGATTCACTTCTTAAATAAGTAGTAATCAAACAAATGATCAAAGATTTGAGTGATTAAAGAAGAGTGTTTGAATCTGGAAATAGATGTGCAAAAGAGGTGAATTGAAAAGCTGAGAATGGTCCACTATTTATAGGACAAAGGGCCAACGGCTATATCTGCCCGTGGTACCTTATCTTAGCCCGCGGTACCTTATCGATAAGGAACCGCCTAGGAGCTAAGGTACCGCCGGACTAGATTCCGCTCCCTTTTTGTCCTTTAGTGGTGGAGGTCATATCTAGTTTAAAAAATATCCTGATAGAATATTCCTAACCAAATAAGAATATGCCATTTTCAAATTTTCAAATAATTAATTTAATAAAACATTTTCTTAAAAAGAAAGTTTAATAAAAACTTGTCACACTTAATAAAAAGTGAGTTTTAAGAAAAGATTAAATCACTTGATCACTTGATTAAGGTTAGTACTTGTTTATCCATACCTTAAGTGAAAATGGGTAAAATGAAAAATACTTGAACTCAAGAATTCGTTTTTCGTTGTTTTCGTAAATGCTTGTTTTTACATATTGTCGTAATCAAAACTAAGCGAGACCGAAAAATGCAAGTAATGTTTTTAGGCATTATTGCATTAACAATCTCCCCCTTTTTGATTCCGACAATACATAAACTCAATCACACAAAAAACAAGATTTTCGAAAACGAGTTTATTCATTTCTCCCCCTTTGTCGAAGCAAAAAGGTTTCACAAGTCGGTGTTGAAGAGACGGAATTTTGCAAAGACTCCTCCTTGGTGCTTACTCCCCCTAGCTTGGGGCACCGAGGAATCGAGATATGGTGACAAGCTACATAGAAGGGTTAGTTGAATAAAAGAAACAACCAACAAGATATAGCAATAGGTCACAAAATAAAATAGAAGAAAACAAAAAGACAAAGATCCAAGATAGGTTACTAAAAGAAAACATCATACAAAGATGTATGGAAAAGAAACAAGCCAAAAGCATAAATCTAATCCTAGTTATTCTAGAATTCTAAGATTTGCTTGAATTTGGTGTCTTGTGGATAAGCAACCAATGCTTATATGAAAGACAAGGTAATGGCGGAGGGTGGTGGTGGTGGCTTGTTGGAGATCTCATAATCATAGTGAAGAGGAGGCTTGATTAAGAGACTCTTGATGTAGCTCAACTCCTCATAGATGTGTGCCATAGCAAGATGTTGATATTGACAACAATGACAATATGTTCCATCGTGCATGACATTATCATGAGAAGGAGGAAGAACACTAAAGGGTGGTGGAAGAAGAAAAGATGTTCCACAATCAACATTCTTGGTAGGAGAGATGTGATTAAGAGTGTTCTTGGGTGGGTTTGGATTGTAATGGTTTTTGGGTGAGTTGGGATTGAAAGCAATTGGAGAAAATGGAGGAGATTCAAGGCTTTTATTGGGAGAGTAAGACATTTTGAGGTGTGAAGTATGGCAAAATGCTTATGATTTAAATAGGGAAGGCTTAGGGTATTTTTGGGGTGGTCAAAGGGTTTGAAACAAAGATTCTCAAAAATGTTGGAGCAAATCTGGAGTTTCAGACAAAAACCCGAAAAAGGAAGGCATTGTAGGCGGTTCCTTAGCAAGGCTGGCGGTACCTTATCAATAAGGTACCGCGGTTCACATATGGAACCGCCTGCAGAGGCAGTGTTTGGTGTTTGGAGGAATATTTTTCAGCAAATCTTATTTTTCTAGTCTAACTTATCATAGGGATATGCTAAAAAGCAAAGATAGACAAAGAAAACATATGCAAACTTACCAAATAGAGATCTGACCAAAATACATGGATTAAAAAATCGATGTAGGAGGTGTGTAAGACAAGACCTTAAGTCATGACACAATGATCCTCCATGATTCTATCTTGTTCTTGCTATGTTTGAGATAATCGTACATATGAATTATGTAAGCTCTAGATTAATAGCGAGAATCTATGAAAAATCATTTTTAGATTGAATTAACAATGTCAAACGAATTTCTCAACCATTTTCGAAAGAGACTTTGAGAATTTTGAAAAGGAGAAGAGAGGGTTTTTCAAAAAGAGTTTGGAAGACTCAATGACTCAAAGTGGTAAAAGAAAACACACAAAAATAAAGGAAATTAAGGAAGATGTTCCATTAATCCTAGACCTAGACGCAAGTAATTAAAAGGTTCCCTCTTAAGTGGCTAAGTGAAGATGTCGGCTAAGTTGTCCTCGGAGGGTACCTTCTCAATTGAAATGTTCCCATTTTGAATATTATCCCTAAGGAAATGGTGTCGAATTTCTATGTGTTTGGTTCGCGACTGTTGCACGGGATTCTTGCTAAGGTCTATAGCGCCTTTATTATCGCACATGATGGGCAAATCATCAAGAGAAATACCGTAATCAACAAGCGCTTGCTTCATCCATAGAGCTTGTTGGCATGCTTTTCCGGCACTCACATACTCGGCTTCCGTGGTGGATATTGCAAGAGCGGTTTGTTTCTTGGAGAACCAAGAAGTTAAACAACAACCCATGAAGGTACAAACTCCACTAGTGCTTTTTCGGTCCACATAGTCTCCCGCATGATCCGAGTCCGCGTAGACAATGGTTTCTACGCCGGTCCCTTTAGAATACCATAATCCTAAATGTATAGTGCCTTTAATGTATCGGAAGATACGCTTAACCGCTTCAAGGTGAGAGGTTTTGGGAGCCTCTTGGAAGCGAGCACAAAGGCAAACACTAAACATGATATCCGGTCGACTTGCCGTTAGGTATAACAAACTACCAATCATACCTCTATATTTGGTGTTGTCTACCGACTCACAATCATCATCTACGGTGAGTTTAGTATCCGAGGCCATAGGGGTCTTCATTGGTCTAGATTCTTCCTATCCAAATTTCTTTAGCATTTCTTTAGCGTACTTAGATTGACTAAAGAAAATACCATCGTCCATTTGTTTAATTTGGAGTCCTAAAAAGAAGTTAAGTTCTCCCATCATACTCATTTCAAACTCATCATGCATGATTTTGGCAAATTCATCACACAATTCTTGACAAGTTGATCCAAATATAATGTCATCAACATATATTTGTACGATTATGAGGTGAGGACCTTTCTTCTTTGTAAAGAGTGTATTGTCTACCATTCCCATGGTATACTCATGTTTAACAAGAAACGCTTTAAGTCTATCATACGAAGCTTTGGGTGCTTGTTTGAGTCCATAAAGTGCTTTCTTAAGCTTGTAAACATGATCCGGTTTCTCAAAATCAATGAAGCCGGGAGGTTGAGCCACATATACCTCCTCATTGATCAAACCGTTAAGAAACGCACTCTTTACATCCATTTGTTGAAGCTTAAAATCTAAGGCACAAGCGTAGGCTAAGAGGATTCTAATGGATTCTAATCTAGCTACCGGTGCATATGTCTCGTCATAATCAATCCCTTCTTGTTGATTATAGCCTTGAGCTACAAGTCTAGCCTTGTTACGAGACACAACGCCATCCTCATCTAACTTATTCCTAAATACCCATTTGGTTCCTATAATGGTAGAACTTCTAGGTGGAGGAACAAGTTCCCAAACATCATTGGCAACGAATTGATTCAATTCTTCTTGCATCGCAATGACCCAACTCTCATCCGTCAAAGCTTCTTTAACATTCTTTGGTTCAATCAAGGAGACAAAACAAAAGAAGTTGCTTTGGTTTTGGACTTGAGATCTTAGGGTCCTTTGATTTAAGTCACCAATGACATTATTGAGAGTATGATCCCTAGATTTCTTAATGTTTACTTCCTTTTCAACACTAAGGTCTTCAACTCCTATTTTTCTAACCTCTTTGGCTTTAACTACTTCTAATTCATCCAAGTCATCATCAACCAATGGTGGTGTCTTTGGTGAAGGAGGGGTTTCATCAAAGGTTACGTTGAGTGATTCTTCAATAACCCCTGAGGTTCTATTTAGGACTATGTAGGCTTTGCTAGTTTGGGAATAACCTAAAAGGATACCCTCGTAAGACTTTGGGTTAAACTTGGTAAGGTAGTCTTTGGTGTTGAGGATAAAGAACTTGCTTCCATAAACCCTAAAGTATTCCAATGAGCGTTTCTTACCTTTAAGAATCTCAGAGGGGGTCTTTCCTAGGAAAGGTCGAATAAGAATTCGGTTGAGAATATAAGTCGATGTGTCCATGGCATTGCACCAAAACTTTTGAGGCAAAGATTGCTCGTTTAACATCGTCCTACTCATCTCTTGGAGAGTCCTATTCTTCCTTTCAACTACCCAATTTGATTGTGGAGTGCGAGGAGCCGAGAAGTTATGGGTAATACCATGAGCTTCACAAAAGGCACCAAATTGCACTTCATTATCAAATTCCCTACCATGATCCGTCCTAATAGAGACAATTGGACATCCTAGTTGATTTTGAATTCTTCGACTAAAGATTTCGAAATGATCAAAAGCTTCATTCTTAGATGCCAAAAATCTAGTCCAAGTGAATCTAGAATAGTCATCAACTATAACTAGGGTATAAAGGTTACCTCCATGACTCCGTATGGCGGAAGGTCCAAAAAGATCCATATGTAGGAGCTCTAAGCACCGAGAGGTCGAAACCAAATTCTTGGCTTTGTGACTTGAGTGAACTTGCTTTCCAACTTTGCAAGCATCACAAAAGTGACTATCAAACTTAATTTTGGGGAGGTGTCTTACCAACTCCTTAGAGACTAAAGATTGAATTAAACGCATATTAGCCTGACCTAATCTCCTATGCCAAAGAGTAGAACTATCATCTATAGTCGCAAGACATATGTTGTCTTTTGACTTCTTATTAACCTTCATGACATAAAGCCCATGCTTTCTAACACCTTTTCCAATGACTTTTCCATCTTTTACGATTTCACTGTCATGTTCCGAAAAGATGACCTTACACTTATTATCACAAATTTGACCTATACGTAAAAGGTTAAACCCTAAGTTATCTATGTGCTCAACATCTTCAATGGTCATGGAGTCAAGAGAAACCGTACCTTTGCCAATGATATTACCACGTAGACTACTTGCAAATGTGACGTTACCTCCATCATATGCTTTGTAGTGCGAGAAAAAACTTCGATTACCCGTCATGTGTTTAGAACATCCACCATCCTTAATCCACTCGTCGGGCTCCAAATAAATTCCCAAGCATATCTAGGTAACAACACACAAGATCAAACATTTGGTCCCCAATATCTCATGGGTCCAAAATTGTTAGTTCCAAACATCTCTTGCATTTGGTTGGGATGCATGAATGAAGGAGGGGTTCCCCATGGAGAACAAAATGGAAGGATAGTAATTCATATAACCACTTTGTTGTTCGTTATTTCTCCTGGGTGTATTTGATCTAGGTTTAGAGTTATGATCATTTCTTCTAGGTGTTGGGGTTTTACTTCTAGATCGTGAATTGTTTTGATTATCTCTTCTAGGCGTTGTCGTTCTACTTCTAGGCTTAGACTCATTCCGTACTCTAGGTGGAGTAGAAGATGGTCTAGATAAACTTCTATTTCCCATGAGAGGTTTACTCAATGGCTTGTAGAACTTATCAATAGCATTGTCGTCAAGTATGGGTAATTTTACCTTATTAACAATAAGATGCTGTGGTTTTTCACCTGATTTTAACTTTTCAGAAAATTCATGATTTTCACAAAATTCATCTTCTGGTCGCGGTACCTTATCTATGGCGGCGGTTCCATAGTGATAAGGAACCGCCCCATACAATCTGGGACCGCGTACAGTGGGTGATTTTTTTGAAAATCTGACTTGTTTAGGTTCACTAGTTGAGGCTTCATTTGAGTTAAAACCTAGACCAAGTATTTCCTTAGAATGAACATGTTTGTTTAACATATCATCAAGAGCACTAGTACCTTTCATGAACTTTTCCAATTTAATGGAGGTGCTCTTGAGATCTTCATTTTCTATTCTAAGTTTCTTACAACTTAAGCAACCTAAATCCACTTCTTTATTTTTCTCAAGCATTGCCAATTTCTCCCTAAGTTCATTGATCTCATTTTCAAGCTTAGTTTTGGTTGATTTTAAGGTTTTATTCTTTTCTATGAATTTAAGACTAAGTTTGTGTAAACTATCATATTTGCCTTCAAATTCAATATCATCAAAAGTGGAGCTATCATAACTATAATATTCGGTTTCGAAATGTACCTCTTTAGAAGTGTGAGCCATAAGACATTTCTCCTCTTTGGGGTTGTCATCATCATCTTCACCGCTATCGCTCCAAGCGCCACTAACGAACGCCGTGTGGTTCTTATCGCGAGCAGGCTTTGGACAATCACCAATGAAGTGATTTGGATCACCACATCTAAAGCAATTCCTATCACCTTTTTTGTTCTTGGCAAACCGATTCTTTGAGAATGGTTTCTTGTCTTTGTTGGGTTGCCTAACGTGTTGACCTCGTCTCTTGAAGAACTTCTTGAAATCTCTCACCGCCAATGCATACTCCTCGTCATCGCTTTCCGAGGAACTATCATGGTCACTTTGTGCCTTCTTGGCTTTAAGTGCAAGAGATTTCCTTTCACTCTTGGTTTTCACTAATTTCAAGTCCTTCAAGATTATCATCTCATGAACCTTCAAGTTGCCTATGAGTTCATCGAGTGATAAAGTTGAGAGATCTTTCGATTCTTCAATCGCCGTGACTTTTGCTCTCCACTTTGGATGTAAAGCCCTTAGAAACTTCCTAACATTGTTCTTTCTAGAAAAACCTTCATCAAGTGCTTTTAGACTAGTAATAATGGTGTTAAACCTAGCAAATGCACTATCAATAGTTTCATCTTCTAAGATGACAAATTGTTCATATTGTTGGACAAGAAGATCGCTTTTGATTTCTTTGACTTGGCTATTACCTTGGTGGGTTACTAAACAAGTGTTCCAATATCTTTAGCGGTTTCACACATAAAAATTCTTTCATACTCTTTCTTAGGCAAAGCATTATAAATCACCATTTTAGCCTCATTATTTTCTGAAAGTTTCTTTTTAGTATCGTCATTAGCTTTGTCAAAAGTGACCAATTCTTTTGTTTTAGAAACTTCATTAAATTGATAGGGTAAAAAGTCACCATTGGTAATAACATGCCAAAGATCTAAATCTTTTGATTTCACATAAGTTTCAAATCTATTTTTCCAATAAATAAAACTATCGGTTTCAAAAAGTGGTGGTCTTTGCATAGATTGCCCTTCTAGGTATTTGTTGGAATCCATAGATCGATTCAAGTTTTTAAAATACAATATACTTTAAAAATTCTTGAGCAACCCGCGCTGATACCAATTGTAGAAACTAGAGGGGGGGGGGGGGTTGAAAGTTTCTTATATTTACTTGTTAAAATGTGGTCTTCAAAAATCCTTTTTCAAAAACTTAGGCTTGAGGAAATATGTGAAATCTTTTTATGCACAATATGAACAATGATTGTGTAACTAAACTAATACTAACAAAAATATATGCACAAAGAATAAATAATGTAAAGAGTTAAGGGTAAAGAAAGATCAAACCGAACGCCAAGGATTTATAGTGGTTCGGCAACGAAGCTCACTCCTCGTTCCTACTCCACTCCTCGAGTACTCCTTACTCGAGAGTTCACTACACAACAAGCTCCTTATGGTGGAGAAAACCGTACAATTCGCTTAACCAATTTACGACTCTAAGCTAAAAGTCGAGCCATAATCGTAGCTAGGACCAATCTACACAACTATACTTAGTACATACACAACTTCTAAATAGACACAACTACTTGGATCTTCACAACTATGACACAACTACAAATGTATAAAATTAGATCTTAAATGGATCTTTGGTGGTGGACTCAACACTTCACAAGGATAGTGTTCTTCTCTTTGCACTTGGAGAGGAAGGGATGGAAGAACAAGATTCACTTCTTAAACAAGTAGTAATCAAACAAATGATCAAAGATTTGAGTGATTAAAGAAGAGTGTTTGAATCTGGAAATAGATGTGCAAAAGAGGTGAATTGAAAAGCTGAGAATGGTCCACTATTTATAGGACAAAGGGCCAACGGCTATATCTGCCCGCGGTACCTTATCTTAGCCCGCGGTACCTTATCGATAAGGAACCGCCTAGGAGCTAAGGTACCGTTGGACTAGCCTCCGCTCCCTTTTTGTCCTTTAGTGGTGGAGGTCATATCTGGTTTAAAAAATATCCTGATAGAATATTCCTAACCAAATAAGAATATGCCATTTTCAAATTTTCAAATAATTAATTTAATAAAACATTTTTTAAAAAGAAAGTTAAATAAAAACTTGTCACACTTAATAAAAAGTGAGTTTTAAGAAAAGATTAAATCACTTGATCACTTGATTAAGGTTAGTACTTGTTTATCCATACCTTAAGTAAAAATGGGTAAAATAAAAAATACTTGAACTCAAGAATTCGTTTTTCGTTTTTTTCGTAAATGCTTGTTTTTACATATTGTCGTAATCAAAACTAAGCGAGACCGAAAAATGCAAGTAATGTTTTTAGGCATTATTGCATTAACAACTCGGTAATCAAAAACGAGGTGCCTCGTGGGGGAGATCCCATGCTTATCCATTGAATATATTATCGCTTTCTAATGTAGTTAATGAGAGGGGATTTGTGCCCTTCCAACTCGTTGTCTCGTGGTTGTTTGTGAATGTGTTATCTAGATCATCATCATCGCCACCATTGAAGACTTTCATGTTCGTTTACGTGAGCCTCGATCGTTTGTTTGAAGAGTTTTTCACGAATCCATGACATATCCTATAATGTTCTAACAATTATCTTTTAACATAATTCATAAACGGCTTTAGATATATTGTTGATCATCCTTTCCATGCTAGATCCTAAGCATTCAACTCTTCGTCTCTAGTATGGGGGTGATCCACCTTTAGACTCGAAACATTGAGGACAATGTTTAGTTTTAGTATGGGGGTGAATAGATACTTGCCTTTCTACACCCTCATGTTTTCCAACTTTCAACGTTTTGTTTTGTTTTGTTGCTAATAAGGCTAAAAATGGCCCAATTTTAAAATTTTTTGGTTTTCATAAGTGATTTTAAGAAACTAATGTATATTTTCCAATGGGTAGAATAAGAGTTAATTTTTGAGTTGATGGGCATTTGGAGCCCTTTACATTCCTTAACCCACTTGAAAAAAGTTTTGCTAGACTTTTATATAGGGAACTTTAAAACGTGAAAGTCTTAGCTCATTCGGGTTAAGAATAAGAACTTTTCGCAAGTTCCTATAACTGGTCCTAGAAAGTCACTTAGGAAGGGAACATTAAAATGCATTCTCTAAACTTGAAAAAGTCCAAGAAAGTACAAGATCCTATAGGTGGCTTGAAAACCCAAAACTTTGATTTGATATAGTCTTAATGAAAGCTAATCCAAATTTGACTTAATTTTGACATGCATGGCTAAGTATTCACGAGTCTCTTTAATTAGAGGTCTGTAAATAGTTAAGAACGAGAAGTGATAGAGTTAGACAAGTGATCATGCTAAACGTAGAACATGATAATGTTCTTTCAAAAACTCATACGTTTTTAATTGTGGCTTTTTATCCCATAAGATCAATGCTTAGGAATAAAATAATTGCAATAAGTAAGGTCGTACAATTTGAAAGGTTACTTAGCTTCTAGCACAAGATCGTTTAAAAGTTGCTCGGGGTTGAATAGAGTTCATATCCAAGGCATAGCTTATTGAAGCGGGATGCGAAGATTGGTGAAGATCCAAAAAGGCCCTAACAAGGCATGAGGAGCTCTATTTTGTTGCTAAAGATCCAAGATGATGTGAAGTATCATTATTCCAAAATCAATATGAAGGATCGAGACACACGACGAAAAGCAATTACTCGCCTAAAGATCATGGAGAAAGTCTATCCAAAAAGACCCTTACAAGGTATGAGGATAAATATATCCAAGTCTTAAAAGGAGGCGGATCGTTGTATATCAAAATCCAAAATAAAGACTGAATAAAAATGATGAAGTCGTGGTCCAAGTATGAAGAATCTCTCAAAAACGTCAAGTGAAGAAATTCCAAAATACGAAGAGAAGACCATATTTTCAAGAACGTCTTCCGAAGATTCGAAGTATGAAGTACATGCCAAATATCGGTCCGAGAAAGGTCTCAAATCGTGAAACGAGTTATGCCAAGATATGAACTTAAGGAGATACACGAGAAGCCGTTTTAAAAGATTTTGTCCTTCGTATAACTATCGATTAAATCGAGCTACTTTATTTTCGGACTAATAAATACTCAAATAAGTCAATATGAATCACTTATGATCCATGACAAATAGTTATAAATTTTTAGAAACCTTTCCTTTTCAAAATAACTAGGATTGCGGGGAGAAAAGTATTACACAATTTGAACGTATGAGTAGTATTAGCATTGTGACTTGTCCCAACAATGATCTCGTTTTTGCACTTAGCATGGAATGTATGACTATCAAGGATGACGAACTTTACTCTATGAGACATTCACTTGTTTCTATTCGTTGACCCTAAAAGTCACTTTTGTGATGAAAATCATACATTATGTCTTTACACATCTTTGTAGCATTGTTGCAAGTTTTTACGTTTCAATAAAGGGTAATAAAACTGAATTTTGGAGATGCTTAGATACTTTATTCTAGCATTGCGTGAGGGCACAACAATGGTTTAGTATGGGGGAGTGATGAGATGGCATTTATACATGATCTCATCATTCTTTTCGGGCTTTAAATGCATAAAATTTCATCAAAATACCATATATATGCTTGTGTTTGTTTACTAGTGTATTTTAGGTATGGATATCGTGAAAAAGACAAAAAAATAACAAGAAACAAGGAAAAACGAACACGAGAAACGAAGCTGCACAATGAACCAGGCCCTAGTTTGTGATTTATCAAAGAAAAACCCTTGAAGACTTGAAGATGTACAAGATTGATCCCTAATTTATAAAGAAATGACACTTAATACCCTTGTATATTCATAATTACAAGTTTGGTCCCTTAACTTTGTCAAAATGACAAAAAGGTCCTTCAACTTTGAAGATTTGGCAAGTTTATTTCCTCAACAAATCTAAATTGTCAACAATAGTCCCTCATGAAGTTGTAGATCAAAGAAGACCTTTAAAGTTCAAGAAAATTACACATTTAGTCCTTTCTAAATGGATTAAATATCAAAAGGGCCATTTGTGTAATTAGACCAAAGTTATTAAAGCCCTAAAACCCTTTTCCTAAACTTTTTATGGCCAAACTATAAATTCTGAAACTTCATTTGTAAAGGAAGTCGTTTATTTGGGCTGGAATTCTTGTTATGCAAACTTTGCCAAAGACTGAGGGGTACTATCGCCATTCTCAAAGTTTAAAAATCCACAAACACGCGCCAAACACTTCTTTCCCCTAATTTCGGATCAAAATAGTTACTGTTCACCATTCATCCACCCAGTTTTACCTTCCACTTAAACAAAGGTAAATTGAAATTACCAATACCCACGCATGATTCACCTCACCCCAAACTCATCCCACACAAAAATCCTAAATCCCACAACCCAAATGACCCCACCATTCAACGCGTTATCCAATGGAATGCCAACTTCCTCTCAAAGAAATCCTACGTGGCAAGATCAACGTTTTAAGGTTACTACTTGGTCCCCAAGCACAAAATGAATGACCAAGATCAAATTTGACAAGTCATCAACAACAAATGCGTCTAGAAGCTCAAGGGCAAATCTTAGATTTCATAGCTAGGGTTTCTCATGTATCTTTGCATCTAGAAACGTCTATGTTAGTCTATAAAAGGAGCCTCAACATGTGAGTAGCCCTTTGTTCCAGATTTTAGCTAAATCCTTGTAATTCCTTTTTATGAAATAAAAGTTGGATTTTCTGAAAATTGTGATTTCCTTTTATGTTTTTATAAAAGTTTGGTGTTTGATTAGCTAAAGTCTGAGTTCCATTATCTGTTTGTTGGTTTTTGAGGAAAGGTTTTATGGTTTTAAACCCTTGTTTTCAAAAAAATCAGTTTTCATTGTTTATTGTTCATCCTTGTGTTTGTTGAATCTTAGCAGGTACAAGGAAGCTGGTGCTTATTTAGCTAGCACCTAAGCTCACACATCCCACAGCATGGATGTATGTTTTGGAGGTGCACATCTCTAAACCCTTTTCATTTTTTTAAATTTCTCATGTTATATGATGAATCTGAGTTTTTGTCTGTGAATCTGTGATTTTGTGGTTGAATCTTGTTTATTTGAGGTTGTTTGTTGTTACTGAGTTGATTTGGACTTGATTTGTGGGTTAAATCTAACAATCCTTTGAAAAAATTGTCAAATCAGTGATCCAAGGGGTGTTTGGGTTAATTGTATAAGCTAAGTTTGGGTTGATTTGAGTAGGAGTTGGTTTGTGCTTTGTGTTTGTTCTTGTTATCCTTGTGTTATTCGATACTTATATGCAAGTATTGAGGTTCTAATCACATAAATCTAACTAGAGGCCATACAATCTGAAATACTTGTTGTTTTTGACTGAAACTATGGGGACGCCTAGATCTAAGGGCAGATTAGGGTTAACATGTGCAAAATCTAAGTTAATACAACCAGGGTAAGGGATTTAAGGTGTTGAAATTGGATTTGTGGTTATTTAGATCAGCAAAGGGTTTTGTGTTCTTAGTTTGTTCATCAATAACCTGTTTGGGCTTTGATTTGTCTCTAATCATTGAATCAGTGTTTAAAACAAGTTTATTTTTTCTTATTGGAGTTTATTATAGCTTGTGTATGCATCTGGTTCATTTTGGTTGGCTTATTCATGCTTAAACTGCTTATTTCTTCATAATTTGCTTATTTCCTAGTCTATATCATATCTAGTGACTGTTTGCTTATTCTGTGCTTATTGGCTGACTGGATTTGTGATTTCTTGCTTGATATTGACTCCTTACAACTCACTGGTTGTAAGGGTGCCCTTGTTATCCATTGAATCAAAGTAAATCTCTCAGAAATCCAAGGTCAAATAGTCAAAGCAGTGGGAACTCCTTTCCCCTGCTGCTAGCCACTGTTAGTGTTATTTTTGGGTTTGCTTATCAATATGTTGTTCTAACTTATTTTAACCTGCAACAACTTTAATTTTGTTATAGGTGCTCATCATTTGACCCATTTTTTCATTCTGGAGCATTTGGGTGGTTGACTTTAAGCTTTAACTAGAAAACTAACTCCATTGACTATTACATTACATAAGTGCTTATCAACTTATTCTGCTTATTTGGCTTGGCTTATTGAACGTTTCTTGATTGATTTGTCTTACTTAAGTCATTTAGAGTCTTTTGCAAGTTGAATCAAGGTCTGAGGTGGTTTAGAACTCTAAGTCGATTATTTTATCTTTTAGTGAATTTTAACTTTGCTTATTTCTGGCTTATTGAATGTGCTTTTTGAAAATTTCTTTTCATAAATCTATTAGGCATCTCAAAATAAGGTTGTGTGTAAAATTAGAGCTTATGGCATTGGCTTATAGCTTAATGGGCCAAAAAGCCCATTAAGAATAAGTTGTTGTTCAATTAAGCTGTGATAAGCTCACATTCAGCTTTTGGGCCTTCAGACTTTTGTGTTTAGAATTAAACTTTAAGCTAAACTGGTAATTTTCAGCTTATTTGCTTATGTTTGAACTTTTTAGGCCAAAAAGCCCATTTCATTTGGACTGTTTTTGTTTTTAGCCCATTTGGGGGCCCATTAGGGGTATTTTGGTAATTTCACTTTCATTTTCTGTTTATTTAGGTTGAAATAAACTAGTTTGCAAGTTTTAAATTTTTTTTATAATTTTTGGATTGTTAATATTACTTTAATATTAGTTTTTTATTAAATTTCATTTTTAATATTTCTGTAACTTTTATATTTTTCTTAGGTCAAATACATTAAGTTAGGATTTTTAAAACTCTCAGATTAATTTTCTCATCATTTTATAAATTTTTAGATTTATTTTAATATTTTAATAGTTTTTAATCATCTAAAAATAGTTTTCCTTTGTTTAATATTTCATAAAAATAGTTTTTAGTCTTATTTAGTCATTCTAGAGTTTTACAAAGTAAAAAATCTTTATATGGGCTTTTTATTAATTATTTGGTTTTTAGGGCTTTAATTAGCATTTAAAAATTATTATTTAGTTAATTAAAAGGTTTGAAAAAATTTTGATCATTTGTACACTCTTAGTTTATTTTTAGCTATTTTTGGTAATTTTTTGTGAATTTTTAGATTTAATTTTTATTTTGTCACTTTTTACGAGTTTTTTTTCGTTTTGTCTTCGTAGTGTAATTTAACGTATCCGTCATTCTCTTTTCTCATCTTTTCTTTCTTTCAATATTAATCTCAGATATTTAACAAGTTTTTAACACACATATACCTCCTTGGGAAACGAACTTATTTTGGTCATTAGTGCTTGATTTTCCTAATTCATCACTTAATACTTACCGCTCATACGCTCTTTTGTTTTCCTAAACAAGAGACGTATTTTACCACAATCACCTTTGTTGGTTCTAGTTCAAATAGCTGTGGGGGTGGATCAATTTTGAGTTTTTTAGCTGTTTCTTTCAGCCAGTTGAACTTAGCTTTCAGAGTCTTTAAGAGTAAGAAATTTGCATGTCCAATATTCTTTTTAGCTAAAGCTTCAAGTTCAAACCATTCAGACAGACCAAGAGTCTTAAGTTTGAAGTCCTCAAATATATCCATGTTGGCCACTTGATTATCTCTCCATATGATCATCTGTAGTGTATGAGTTGACTTCTTAACAGTGTATTTGAACTTGGTTATTTTCCCTGGTGCATATCTGTTATTAACGTAGGCATCATAGTCAGCTTTTACCTTTTTTAGAGCCTCTGTGCGTATAACTTCCATTTCTCTTAACCTTTTTTTTGTTCCTCTCTGAGTTGAGGAGACATGGCTTTTAGCTTGGCTTCATCCAGCTCTTTAGCCTTCTTGATTTCATTTAATCTTTTGAATTCAAGCGCTTGTTTTTCAATTTCTTCAACAGTTATTGGGTTTTCATTTGCAGCTTTAAAGGTTGAGAATTGAGATATTTCAGTAGTTGATCCTCCTATCTCTAACATCGCAACTATCTTCTTTAGTTTGGCGTATGAGTCTACCATAACTATTTCTTTCCCTTTCTTCGAGACAAAGGATTCTTCACTTGCTTTCTTCAACTCTTCAACATGTTTTAAGAATGCTAACTGAGCTTAGTCTTGTACAACTTTTGGTAGGGAGCTGACAGTGAATTAAAGTTTCTTAGCATTTGGTTCACCAGCATCCACAGCCTCAGTGGTGTTATCCAAAGACAGGGAATTTTATGAATCAACTACTTTGTTATCCTGTTGCTCCCCCTTACTTTCATCATCATCAGGTACAGTGATTGGTGTGATGACTTGGAGTGGAATGGGTGTAGGGATGATGTTTTTAGCTGTACCTGTGGTAGTGTTGACAGGTTCTAGTTTTAGTTAGTCAACTTTCTCCCCTCACGTTTAGCGTGTCTCTTGAGACGCTTGGCTGAACGTGACTGAAGGTACCTAGCAACCTGTTCAACAGATGTAGCCAATTTCTTTTGCCTGTTCCTTGATCCTCTGGCAATTCTTAGAAGCCTATTGGAATTGCGATTAACAGAGCGATCAACATGTCCAACCAAGTAGTGAGTGTGACGTTTTTTCCTGTTGCACACAACCTTAAATTCTTTGTGCATCACCAACTCGTGTGCTGAAAACATGTTAGGGACTTCTTTAATGGTAGTATCTTTAATGCGAGTGGATAAGTGGCTAAGTCCCTGAGAAACTCCTTTTCTTATGCCATCTTGGATAGGTTCAATGATAGCATCTTTTACAGCCTGTGAGATTATCTTGGAAAATTGGTTGTGAAAGTATGAATTTTAGACCCCATTCGATCCAACTTACGCGACAAGCGTGATGATAGGGATTTAAACCATGAATGTTCAGGCTTTCTTGCTCATAGTCATCTTCTTTTGGAAAAAGATCAAAGTTGGTTTGTTGTGGATGATCGAATAACAGAAAATCTATAGTGGGATCATACACAGCTGTTGGA
The DNA here is from genome assembly GCA_025667525.1 of Glebionis coronaria. NCBI lineage: Eukaryota > Viridiplantae > Streptophyta > Magnoliopsida > Asterales > Asteraceae > Glebionis > Glebionis coronaria. The sequence goes on along the minus strand of CM046882.1, from coordinate 169,095,187 downwards.
AGCTCGTTTGTGACAGATGTAGCAGAAATAGGAGTCACAACAGCTTCTTTTGGAGGAGGAGTTTGTTCTTCAGCTGGTGTGGGCACAACTGTGGCTTTGGGAGGTGACATAGAAGGTTGTTCATCTTCTACTTCATCGCCCTCCTCAATCATCCCCTCAGGGAGAATTTCATCATCTTACATAGATTCGGGCTCAGATAAGCTTTCAATGAAGGCAAGCACATCATCGTCAACATTTGGCATGGGCTCATATCCTTTGGGCTGATCCTGAATCAAATTATCAGCTCCTTCAGCTGTAGCCAGAGAGTCTACATTTGGCTATACAACCTCAGCCTTCAATTGGTGTAAGTTAGTAACAGGGAAATTGATAAGGGGAATGGTCACCAGTTCGCTATCCCAGAGATGCTAAGGATGATTATTCAGCCCCTCCAAAGGATAAATCCTTGGGATTCTTTTAAGTGAGAAAATAATGAGGTTCATGGTCGCCATTCGCTGCCCCTAGGAAAGCTGAGTGTGATTATTCAGCCCTCCAAAAGGATAAATCCTTTGGACTCTTTTCTCTATGAATTGTATATGGGTTAAGATCGCGTGTTACGCTGCCCCTAGGAAAGCTGAGGGTGATGATTCAGCTCCCACTGAAAGGATAAATCCTTTGGGATTCTTTTATTTGTGAAAAAGATGTAGTTAAAGATCGTCATATTACGCTGTCCCTAGGAAAGCTGAGGGTGATGATTCAGCTCCCCCTAAAAGTTAAACTTTTGGGATTCTTTTCTTGAGGGAACCTAGAGGCTGTGTGAAGTACATCTACTCTAGGTCGAGACATATATGTATTCAGGTTGTTTTTTGCCCGAATACTGTCTAGAGGGTGCAAGGTCATCAGGGGTGCTTTATAAACACAAATGAATCACTCCCTGGTGCAAAGACAGGGTGTACAGAAGTCTTAAAAGATTTTTAAGTGCATACACAAACTCCTATGGGTCGAGGATAACCCTAACTTCACCACTCTCACCTACAGACATTTGAGAGTGGCTGCTTATGGACCTCTAAAAATTATAAACTGATTACCTGTAAGATATCAACAGAATTTGGCTGGTTCCCTGTTGTCTTTGTTGAGTTAGAGATGCTAGACTCTTGTTGTTTATCAACCAATGTCTCTGTGTCCACAGAAGTCTCTAGAACAGAGGAAGGAGTGATGGTAGCAATCTTTTTTACCCTGACCTTAATAACAGTTTGGGTTTTGGAAGAAGAGGGGGTTTTCTTCTTCTTAGGTTGGTGGCCAGTTGTTGCCTTTGACAACGTGGTGTGTTGCCCAGAGGTCAAAGATGCTGACTTGCCAGATACACCAGGTGTAATCACCTTCTTATAGGAAGGGAGAAAGGGCTTCACAACAGATGGTTGTTTATTAGCAACATTCTTCATATGAGCAGTAGCTGGTACATCGTTGGCTCCCATCACCTTGTATATAGCTCCAATTATATAATATGGATTCATGGCTGTTATTGCAGAGTTGTGGTAGCTATCACCCAAAATACTTTCAAAGATAAGAGAAAGAAAGCTAACATAGCAGATGTTTTTCTCTATGACTTGGTTGGTTCCCTTCAGCTTTTCTACAAGGTTAGAGAATAGAATGCTTCCAACATCGACGTCTGTTCCCCATATCAGCCCATAAGAATTAGCTTGATGATTAAAGGCCATTTGGTCTTGAGATCCCTGCATACCACCCAGGGATTTAACTATGTGTATGAAAAGGACTCACCACATAGGGGGGAAAAACTTGATCTTCAGAGGAGATTTAGCGACCACTTCAGTAGGTGTGAGGGCTGGGTTAACATTAGAGACAGGGAAAATTTTGGCAAGGGCATCATTTACAGCCTTTTTATCAATAGATTTCAGGCATTCATCACCATGTCTTAGCCCAGCCACAAAGGAGAAGTCATCAACATAAAAGGCAAAGGGGTGTTCATTACATGAATGGTTGAAGGATATGGTGTTGTCATCAAGGACTTCAGCAGAATACCAGAATTCCCTAAGGTATTCTTGGTAGAAAACAGATGGGGATTTGGTAAATGCTTCGCTAACATCACAATTCTTCATAAAGTATACCAGATCCAAGTATGAGTCACTTGGAGCTTTGAGCCACCAAATAGAGTTGTTAGAGGCGAGGATGCTGTCGTTGATCTCGATAGTTACGTTAGAAGCCTTTGGTACTGGAAACGCCATGGATTCAAGGATTGTCAAGACGAAGATGGTGAGAGGGTTTAGAGAGAGGTTTTAGAGAAAGAGATGCAAATTGTGAATAATGAGAAAAGTGTTAGGTGAAAAACCTTGGGACAATATATATATATTCAAAATATGAAACAGTTATTCAACCACATGTATTTATAACTACAGGGATACTACTAGACAGAGAATTCATGACTCAGAATCAGCCTTATCCAATGAATGTTTGTTTGTTGAATTTCTTTCCCAAATTGAACCCAAGCGTATAGCTGAAGCCCTTGTTGAAGAAGGTTGGGTTGCTGCAATGCAGGAAGAAATCAATCAATTTAACAAGACTGGGTTGTTGAAGAAGGCTGGATTGCTGCAAAGCAAGGTTGGGTTGCTCTGATACCAATTGAAAGTCCTTAAACATAGCTTGAAACGATTAAGAAAGCTAATTAACACAAGTAAATACTTTTCAAACGTAGTACTTTATTATTGTATAACAAGTATTACATGTGTTATGGATAACACAGTTTGAGGACAATGTGTTGTGTAGACTTTGGACAAAATAAAGCTAACTCAAGAACACAGGCACAACTGTTCGTTCTCTGAGTTCTAAAGAGTTAATGTGTGTAATCTAACAAAGTGAACAACATTAACTCTAGTCTACATATCCTATTTATAGTGGTACGAGGTTGACTTGATAGTTAATGGTGACTACACAATATAGAAAATGTCATACATCTGTCAAAAGATGCTCTTCTATTCTTGGTAGTCTGCCACAACGCTTTAGGGAAACAGAGCGGTCATAGTTTCTCTTTTCTTCATACCTTGTACTTTAGGCTCCATAACTTCCCGCCTAAACACTTAGGTATGTCCAAAGTGTACTGAGTGTTAACAGGGTATTACCACCCCTATTAACACTCAACCACTCAGAGTCCCTGATACATCTTGGCTGTTATCCATCACAGCCAATGAGTATGTCTTCAAGTAATCTTCGACTTCCTTGATAATGTCTCAGACATGGACTCCTCTGTGGTTGCTCAGAGAGACTTAAAACTCTGTGAGTCATGGGTTACTTTCCTGTCACCTAGGCACATGCAAGTTTATATCAAACAACTTAATTTAATTTTAAATCTATGACTAAGGGAAATCTAACAAACTTAGATTCCCAACAATTATCAACATCGTCATTCGATTACTACTCTACAATCTCGTGAACTTTGTTCTTTTGCTTTTGTAGATTTAGATGGTGGCTATAATGTGTAAACTAGAAGTAAAAAAAGAAGAGTAAAAAATATAATGGATCTACAACAAAGATCACCAACTGAGAAATTATTGTGGTGAAAGAAAGGCTTGAAACGGTTGTAGCCAGCGAATTAAGGCTTGAAATATTTGGAGTTGTAAGTATGTGTTTTTGACTCGTGAGGCGTGAAAGTAGAGATATAAATAGAGGAAACCATTGGTTTTCAACAATTGTGTACCTACTCCTCATTGGAAGTTTGGAACTCCAAATTCATTAAATGATGCTTTTCTAAAAAGTATCTACTCCCGTTGAAACTCCAAATTTACTAATAAGTTTGAAAATAGCCCCACCTAGATTCAGAAGTTTAGTTGCGATCAAATTTTGACAGTCTATTTGTAGCGTTGTGTTTGTTAAAATTAGAGGCGGCGAAGGGCGGAGTCAAAAAATCCAGTTTAAAGGGGTAAAGTTTATATTTTTTATAAGTTATACTCCCTCCGTCCCATATTAAGTGTCCACTATTGAATATTCAAAGTCTTTATTACTAAACTTTGACCATAAATATTTGTATTTGTGTTATATACTATTTGACGAAAGTCATATAAATAGATTCGGTTTTCAAAAATATTTTCATTGATATAATTTTCATCAAGTATTATATAACAAAAATACAAATATTTATGGTCAAAGTTTAGTAACTAAGACTTGGAATATTCCATAGTGGACACTTAATATGGGACGGAGGGAGTATTACACAATAGTTGTTAAGATGGTCAAATTTAAAAAAAAACTCAAAAGTTTTTAAAATTTTACACTATAATATTTTCACTAGGGGTCACATGACCTTTGTGACCCCCTTCCCTCCACCCCTGGCGGTAGTAGTGAGTAGTAGTGAATTGTAACTGTGAGTAGTGTTTATAGCTTGTCTCTTTTTTGTTAATGCTTCTTAATAAAGCATTAAAGAAAACAACTTTCTTAAAAAATAGCACTGGCCATCGGTTTTTTGCCAAACAATCAATAAAATTTAAAACGCCCATCACTCTTTTTGTCAAACAAACACTAAAAATCAAAATGTTTTTTTCACCGCTCACCATCCTAAAAAGCTCTACCATCGCTTCGTGTCAAACATACCTCAAATCTTAAAGAATTATGCATTTAGGCTACAGGGAGTGGTGGAGTAAAACCCAATTTCCACCATCGTCATTTCAGATTTCTCTTTCGTCTCACCATCAAAAAATCACATTTTCACTATACTAAGGAGAAAAACCCCACTTCAACTCACGCATGCCTCGTTTCTTTCAATATCATTTTATTTAATTAATTATTCTTAAATTAAAGTTTTTTATTCTTAAAATAAAGAGTAAAATGCAGATATCATAGATGTGGTATTTCATACTTGCATATTTAGTAACTGGTGTTCCGAAAGTGCAGACGTCCTACTCGGTTTTCGTGTTTTGTATCATTTTGATACTTTGAATTAACGATTGTTAAAAGTTGAGCACTGACCAGCTTTGCTATAGAGGATTTTTTGTCCTTTTCTTTGTCTTCTTCTTTAAAACACCCAATAACATCAAATACTACAAATCACATGATTCGAATATTTTAAGGTTATCATGTTAGACTACAATACAACAAAGTCAAAGATATATATAAGCTTTTAATTAAAGGCGGAAAATAACAAGAATGAATCGATTATTCGAGAAAACTTTATTAACTGAATATGTTCATACATGTGTTGAATGGCTACAATCTGAACAATGTTCTGCTGGTGGTGACATGTGTGGAAAGCCACAAAATATTGCTCGAGTTGGAGATGAATATCATGCGCAAATACCATCTTTGATGAAAAAAATGACTCATGCAAAGACTGATGTTCAAAACCACTTAGAGTATCTGTCAATTCCTACCACTTTGATTCATAATGACCGTCAAAACAAATAAGAAACATTAATGGAAATTATAGCAAAGGGTTGATATGGTATATTAGTTTAGGAACAACTAATGGTTTATTGTGGTTCCTTTTTCTTAGTGTTTTGGGGATGATTACAAAGTAAAAGACAAAAAAACCTCTAAAAACATTGGTAATCAGTGATGTTTTAATAATCGTTAAGTCAAAGTACCAAAATGATACAAAAAACGAAGACCAGGTAGGCTGCCTGCACTTTCGGAACACGGGTTACTAAATTTGCAAATACGAAATACCACAGGTATGATATCTACATTTACAAAAAAGATAAATGGGTAAATAAAAAACTTAAACCTACAAAATTAAAAATGACAAACGTACAAAATTAGAAACTTAAACTAAAATTCCAAATTCCACATCTCCCTTATATCCGTCTTGAGATGTTCATGGTATGCTCATGCAGTCCCACTCAATTTATCACATTGAGCAAGATAGAGCTTCGTGTCTTTTCATTTTTCATGATATTCCCCCATTTTTAGCTGTCGCGCATGATTTTCAAATTCTTTTTCACGACATTCCAGCTCATTCTTTTTTATCTCTAAAAATGCTAGTCGTTCGTCTCCGCCCAGATTCATCATCTCGGATACCATTATATTTTTTAGTTCTTCGTTATTCGAACTTGTCGAGCCCGATGCTTTGTTCGCTTTCTTCTTCACAACTTTCGCTCTATCCCTGTCGATTGGTCGTTGGACTTCCTGCACCTCACCGTCACCAATATTTTGATTTATTTTGGCGTCTTCAGACTCTGCTGACCTCTTGCTACCACTGCTACCTTGATATTTTTTAGAAAAGTCTAACAAACTCACCATCCAAAAACTTCTGACTACCTTTTAAACATCATAAAAATGACAATATTTAAACTTCTTTCTGAACTCGGCTTCATAGTCCCCAATTTCCCTATTCGTGTAATACTCGTTGACAGCTCCACTCGCGACCAATATAAACATCACGTTGTTGTACACAATAGACAGACTTGTGGGCGTATCAACTTCCATTTCCCGTTAATGTTATCTTACGTCGTTTTACTATAGAGCCCTATTTTACTCTTCAAGTACTTTAAAACCTCATTCCTAAAACCTGCGGTATTCCTATCATTACCCTTCGCACTATTTTCAAAAACAAAAAAAAAACGTTACACAACTCTACTTCCTCCTTATATGTCCAACCCGTCTATCGACCAACGTTCGGATCCCATTAGGTTTTTCATCCTCCAGTGTTGGTTGTGAGGCTGAAACTTGAACATCAGGGGCGTCTTCTCGAACCTTCTCTAATTTACTTCCTTGAAAATAGCCCAAAAAAGAAGGCATGTGCAAGTATTCAGTTGGGAATACATGTATAAAAGAGGTGGGTAAGTCGACATGTGGTTGTGAATACGAACCACAAACGTAGTTATACGGGTTTGGATATGATTGTGAGCAAAGACATTGAAACTAGGGTGTTTAGGAGTATTGGGTAAAATCATATGGGGTTAGATATGGTTGGTTTGTGTATAATTCCCGCATCGGGTTCGGCATCGTGTTCAGGTACCATATGAGCGTCACTCATATCTATTCCATCTTGTATATATATGTATGGTTTCCTGCTACCATCAGCTTATTACTATTAAAAAAAGAATAAAAGATCCCCTAACCCTAAGCTGGTATCTTCTTTGGTTATATTCAAATATGGATCGTCATGAATTCCTGCATATCTATCTCATGGATTTGGGTGGTTGTGTGGTGAATAGAGGCTTTTAGTTTACTACTATTGTAGAGATTGGAAGATACACGCCCTAAATCATTTCTTAGCATAACCCCTTGATTTCACTCAAGCGGATGAGTGTGAGAATGATGAACCCTTTAAATCAAAAACACCAAAATCTAACTTTTTTGACTTGTTACTTCTTAGCTTTAGCGGTATAGATATGTATCCTTGCCAAACTTATGATTGAATACTAGTCACGGTCGTGCACTTGAGCAATTAGGATTACCACATAGATTAGTTGAGTGATTTGAGTGTTTCTCCAACTTTATGAGGTGCCTTGGTTGTGTGCTAATAATTTGATTAATCTTTATGCTTAATGAAAAATATCCTTTTTGGATACTATTTTCATCAGAACTCTTCAAGGTCTACATAAGGAAAAGTATGATTCAAGTGGAGGAATATTTGATGACATCAAATAATGACATATTTACATAATCATTTATTATGAGTAATTTACCTATTTGTTATTATTATTACAAAATATTCTTACTCAATTGAATATATTTAGTTTTTCAGTAATTACGAATTGAATGGTAAATAAAGGAGCATTATGGACCTTTATTTAAGATCTGAAGAACACTAAATTCTGAAGACATACGTCGTATGTTGCATACGGTGTATCTACGCAAGAATACACCATGAATACCACATTGAATCAAGATGTATATGCCATATTTGAAGACCCAATACGTCGTATTGGGATTCTACACATAATATTCTATAAGCCATCAAGACTTGAAGCCTACAGACTAAATCCCACATACGCCGCATCTAGAGGATGAATACGCCTTATGTAAGAATAAAGATGACTACAAAGAGCTATATTAAGTAAGAACGTGGTCCACACTCCAAGTTTAGTACATACGCCATATGTGACCCTCGAAATATGTCGTATCTTACCCTCATGTACGCCGTATGTACCTCGGCCCAATACAACTATATAAACAGAGCCAAAATTTTGAATTTCAAGTGTGCTTAACCCTAGAGTTGATTTGAAAACTCCAAAAAGCCAAATTTTTTACAATAGCCAAGAAGATCAAAGAGCTACACCATTCCATTAGTAGTATCTCGTAAACTCTTTACATTTGACTTTACGAATTATGTTTGTAATTCGTATAAAACTTGTGTGTAACACTCTCAAATTTCATATTGGTACAATGGAAGAGTCAATAGAGTGTTACGGGATAGCACAATAACTCAAATCATAGACAGCGCATAAAAATGGTTGTACAAGGTTTAACATACATTCAATCGAAATAAAAGTTTTAAGTGTACAACAGGTCCTCAAATTACACAGTCATAAAGTTTACAAACCATAGATCGAATGAATAATTTTTATTATGTGAGCCATCAGAGTCGATCTCCATCCAAATTACCTTCAAGCACCTGAGATAAAAATATACAAAAATTATATCAGCGAATGCCGAGTGAATTCATAGAGTTTAATAAAACCGTTATATAAAACAATCATCGAAATCAGAACACAAGTATAATATCAGAAGTAAGTCCTCGTATTGCTAGTCAGGCAATATATAAATCAAATCATACATCTTAAACCGTCCATGAGACCGCATTCTTAGTATTACCATTATTTGCATCGTATCATATCGGACATTTAGATTACATTGGATTATTATTAGCCGCATGAAATTGTTACCTTACTATCACAAACAACGGGCCGTGAACCCGACAAACAATTTTCCCATCTTTGTTAGCGTGTCGTCAAAAAAATCACGCTATGGAAATCTTCTGATACATAATTTCGCTTACCAATCAATGTGGCATGACGGGGATCAACCGTCAAGGCGCGAACTGGGGTGATCTTCCCCAAATAGTACTATCATATGCATAAGCGTCAACCAAATCCCGGTAGTTCACAATTCATGCTAATGGGACTTTAAGTGACATAACCTAACTACTAATAATCCATTTCATCTCATTTATTCGGTCATAGCATCATTCGGGTCCATATCATTAAGCATACCATCGGGAATACTTGTTTTCTATTTTTATCAAAAACTACCATGTTATCTCCCTCGCGGGTTTACAAAAATTTTTATAAAACATTTAAAAGAGTGCGAGGCTATGAACTCACGTTGATTATGAAAAGGCGGGTTATCGGTGACGGGCGTGCTTCGATCACGGAAACCTATATAAATAATACTCGGTCTCAGACTTTTGTCCAATGAATTTATAAAAATAATAGCTATGTATATATATGATGATTTTTGTAACAATCCGTCAATTTATGGTTGATATTTTATTCTCAAATATTATTTAAAAATATTATTTTAATGTTATATTATGAACTCACTTATTTTTGGGAAGTAATTTGAATTTACGTCTTGAAGTAGCATCGACTACGTCTAAACCGGAGGATTCAACGTTACGTGCTTACGTTTACATACACCATCTTTGGTGACAGTCTGACATTTCAGAAAATAAATTTATCCGCGAATATTATTTTGGAGTTTTAAATTTGTGTTAGCTCATAAACTCACAAATTTACGAGAAGAGATTAGGACTTACGATTTTAATTTAACGTCCTTTACCACCAAATCGGAAACCTTAGGATTTCGTATTTACTTTTTCGAACTCCGTTTTTGATGAGACAATTTTTATTAGATTCGTTTTGTGCCGTTGATTCATAATTTATAAAAACGTTTTTCGTAAAACGACCCGAGGACACGCAAATCGAGGAAACTAGAATCGAGGAATACCCGTAAATTAGTGGGATGGGACAAGTTTTACACTTGCCCACCCCACTAAGTGTGGCATCCAACATTAAGCCACCTCACCCCATGAGGTGTCCAAGCTTAACTAATAAGCTTCAACACATGTACTAGCCTAACATCTAAGCTAAAGTTACCTCAAAACCATCCAACACTAAACCATTATCTCACAAAACACACATGCAATACCACTCTCATTTATCTCCTACCTCTCTCTAAAATTCGTCCCAAAACCATCATCAAACACCCCTATTTGATCTATTTTATCCATAAAATCATGTGTTATTCATACACATGATGATGCTCCTTTGAAGCCTTGAAGATTGGAGGTGATTCTAACATCCAAGGAGGTGATTTGGTGATGTCCAAGGGCTGATTTCTCAATGAGTTTTCATGAAGATCAAGGGCTGATTTCACAAGGATTCTAAAAATACTTGGTGATCCTAGAAGTGATGTTGATATCTCATAAGATTGGTTACCCAAAACCAAGTCTTGTTCATCATCAATCCCATCTTTTCATCACTAATGGTGGTATAGAGATTGTTCTTCCTATCCTCTTATTATTTTGATTATGTAATCTTGTATTTCTTTTACTTATGTATATGTATATGATGATGAATGATGATTAAAAATGTTATGTGGGGATTTGGTGTTGACAGATTGGATAAACATGGGTAAAAAGATGGACAAGATACAGATTGGATAAACATGGTTAAAGAATAATACTATTATATAAGCACTCAAAAATTTAATAGTATAAAATATAAATTAAAACCCACTAACTTATGGATTCTATTTATATAAATATGTAAAAGGTTAAATAAGTGTATAAATTATAAAAATGGTAACTTGTTAAGTTTTATAGGTTATAAAACTATAAACATGATTTTTACGACTTTTTCGGCTATTATCGTAAAAATTAACGTTTTTGTTAAATAAAACTTAGATGGTTGGACCCGTCTAATGTAAACTTTTATAAAACTTATATACTGATATATAAACATGTATAACAAGTAAAAACCGATAAAACCCGAACTATAGGACATACGGACATTAACGAGCTAAGTAAACATATTGGACTAATAATTGGACTAAATAAGTTAGACCCTTATAAAAAGAACTTATTGGACTTAACCCATTTAGGCCCAACTTGTAAAGTGTATATACTGATAATATAGGTATAAAATGGATTAAAACAAGTTAAAGAACTTGTAATAAGTTTATTGGACTTAAAACACGTAAATAGGTAAAACTAGTAAACTGGTATAAACGTTATCGACATATAACACTAAAATGAGTAAACGAGAATATGTAAACCCACTTGATCATCATATATAAATAATCATCATACGTATACATAATTGTTATTTTTATAAAGTCATTAGACATGAGTCTAAGACGAGTATTATTTGTCTAGGTTTCCGTGATTGAAGCACGTACCGTACGTCCGAATTGCCGATAACCCGCCTTCCCACATCAATGTGAGTTCATAGCCTCGCACTCTTTTAAATGTTTTTATGAAATGTTTTATAAACCCGCGAGGGAGATAACATGTTAGTTTTTATAAAATAGGACACCATTTGTCCCGATTGTTTGTTTATTGATTTGGACCCGAATGATTGAATGACCCGATTGTATGACCCGATAAATGATTAAAGGACCCGATAGATGAAATCAAAAGGATTATTAAAGTTAGGTTATGTCACTAAAAGTCCCATTAGCATGAATTGTGAACTACCGGGATTTGGTAGACGCTTGTGCATATAATAGTACTATTTGGGGACGATCACCCCAGTTCGCGCCTTGACGGTTGATCCCCGTCGTGCCACATTGATTGGTAAGCGAATTTATGTATGAGAAGATTTCCATAGCGTGACCTTTGTGACGACACGCTACTTTAGATGGGCAAAATTGGTATCGGGTTAGCTACCCGTTGTTGGTTTAGTAAGGTAACAATGTCATGCGGCTTATAATAATCCAAAACTAACGAAATACTACTATACGCTCAGAATTACGACGTATTGCCTGACTAGCAATACAGGGTCATACTACTGATATTATGCTCGTGTTTTGGTTTTCATAACCATATTCATATAACGGTTTTTATTTGACTTTATACAACGTCATAAGACGTAGTATGATGTTTTTACGACATTGGCTCGTATAATGATTTTTAAGGCAATCGCCTATATTATGATTTTGATGAAGATTTGTATAAAATGACTTTGGCTATTTTATGGCCTATTAAAATGATTTGTGAAACACTGATTTTATATGGGTTCTAATTTCTCGGAGTCCTCTTGAATTGATCTCGGTCTTAAGTGGAATGATTGTTCTTGGTTACTAAATAAAAGGGTTTGGTTTGTTTATCTATTTTAAACTAACTAAAAGAAATCAAGTGTCGAAGAGTAAAATCAAAGGCTTAAATGATTACAGTGAAAAGACGAATTTAAAATTAAATGTTTGAAATCTTTAATTATTATCTTAGAAAAATAAATGGACATTCAATAAAAACTAACACTTGGAAACTTTGTGAAAAATAAGAACTAAATTGGAAAGTACTAAAAGAAAGTAAGAACGGAGTAAAGCAAAACAACTATATCGGAATAACCAAAAATGGGTGTAATCGGAATGTTATTTCGATCGATTGATCGGAATATGTTACAAAAAGGACCAATCGGAATGATCAAAAGCAAATCAATCGGAATGTTTGAATTAAGTTACAATCGGAATAAGCAGAAATCGTGCCAATCGGAATATCTATAACTTGCATCAATCGGAATATATGAAAATGGACCAATCGGAATATGGCAAGAATAAAGCAATCGGAATACACTAATACCCACCGTCGGAATATGAGACTATCACCAATCTGAATATCAAAACCCTTTCCCGATCGGTCGATCGGAATAAAAGGGGGGGGGGGGGGGGCTTCAGTCGGAAAACTCAATCGGAAAAGGGCTTTCCCTTTCCGAAATTGGTGCTAAACCGAGGCTAAAAGCAAGGAGATAAGCTTATTGAATAAGCTAAATCCCTAACAAACTCGAATCCAAAAGTAAGCTGATCAAATAAGCACTAAAAACACCTTATCTAAGCTTAAAATAAACAACTTTTAAATCAAATCAATAAAAGGATGAACTTTTTTATAAAACTTTAAAAAGTAAATAAAGCTAAAATCAACCAATAAGCCAAAAAGAACGAGGATCTTAAAGCTTATTTATGTAAAAACTTAAGGAAACATAAAAAGTAAACAACTTTTTAAGCACAAATCAAAGATGAACAACACGGATCATACGAGATTTGTACCAAAATCAATAAAAGTAAAAGAAAGGAAGGATGAGAGTAAAGATTAAAAGATAAAAACTTGAACTTGATTAATGAAAAAGTAATACAAATGTTGATCTTGAAAGAGAAAAAGATGAAAAGTAGTGAGAGAAAGTTTAGAACTTTCTCTCTCTAAAACTAGAAACTACCTAAAAGACTAAGTGTGTGAAAATTTGTGAAGTAAGGGCTTTATATAGGCGTGTGTATGGTGGTGACGGGCTTTTGGTTGGGCTTTGATTTGGGCTTCTTTTTCTTCTTTCTTCTTAAGTCTTCACGCATCTTTAAATAAACGTTTCCACTTTGGATTTGAGAAGTGTCGGTGAATTATTCCAACTCGTCTTATAATCTATTGTTTTATAGACTCGAGTTCTTCGACATATATGAATCTTCCATCTTTGGCTCTATTCTTCGATAAATCTTCAAATAGGCACAATGACTTCAAATCTTCTGCATCTCTTGGACAATAGACTTCGTCTTGAGTCTTTTTCCTCGATAAAACCCGTGCAATCCCATGTTTTCTTCAATATTCATCCGGTTGCCTCTGAAAACACAATAAACACAAAAACCACGCATAATTCCAAACAAATGATATTAAATACGTGTTTTGGTCTTGTTTTAGCCAGAATTAAGTGGTAAAACGATGGGTGTTTTCACACCTATCAAATCCCCTACACTTAACCATTGCCATGCCCTCATGCAATGCTTAGTGACAAAGCACATTTACACTTTTCTCATAATCAATCAACCTTGGCCTTATTAATATACTATTAAACGAAAATGAAAATACTAAGAGAAATTAAAATTTTTAGAATAAACAGAAGGATGGAAATAACTTGCAAAGAGATCGAGGACTTACATTAGGGCTTCGGTGCTGCGAAGATTTATCACCCTCAAGTTTCACGTTCCCCAAACTAAGCTTAAAAACGAGATCATTGTTATTATAAGTTAGCAATTCAAACACTTACACACATGGCTTAATTAAATGCTTAAACTCCCTTATTCCTAGGTGTATCTCTTATATTTTATTTTTGTCTTAGAATGATCATGAAGATGCATTTTTGGACTTATTTCGATAGTTTATTTAGGCTGAAAGCAAAGTAGGACGATTTGATCAATAGTTAGCTAAAGGACAAAATCTTTTAAAACTGCTTCTCGGGATATCAAAAAGTTCATATCTTGGCATAACTTGGTTCGCGATTTGAGACCTTTCTCGGGCCGATATTTGGCATGTACTTCATACTTCATATCTTGAGAGACGTTCTTGAGATAATGGTCTTCTCATCGTAATAGAGTTTCTTCACTTGGAGACTTTTGAGGGGTACTCCAACTTTTTTGACCACGACTTCATGATTATTCTTCAATCTCTAATTGGGATTTTGAGATACAACGATCCGCCTCCTTTTCGGACTTGGATCTATTTATCCTCATACCTTGTTAGGGTCTTTTCGGATAGACTTCTCCGTGATCTTTATGGGAGTTGATTGCTTTTCGTCGTGAGTCTTGATCCTTCATATTGATTTTGGGAATAATGCTTTTCACATCACTTTGGATCTTCAGCAATAAAATTGAATCCTCATGCCTTGTTAGGGCCTTTTCGGACTCGCCAATCTTTGCGCCCCGCTTCATAAGTTATGCCTTGGCTATGAACTCTTATCATTACCGAGCAACTTTTAAACGATCTTGGGCTAGAAGCTAAGTAACTTTTCAAATCGTAGGACCTTACTTATTGCAGATAAATTATTAGCAAGTGATGGGAGAAAAGGCAAATAATTACACCAAGTGAGCTTGCGCAAGAATACCGACTTATAATTGACTCTATCATTTCTCGTCCTCCACAATTTTAAATCTCAAGTAATGAGACTCGTGGACACTTAGCCTAATAAACCAATTAAGGTCTACATGGTTAAGGATACTAGCTAGAATAAACTTGGATAAGTCTATTCGGGTTGAGTCAAAATAAACGCAACGGGCCTAATATGTCAAAGATTTCAAAACTAGCTACACCACTTTATTAAAATTTTTGACTTTATTGCGGGATATATACATATGAAAGCAACGATAAAAATTTAAAAATTACGACTAAATGGCCAAAGTTAATTAAAAATTTGAAAAATGTTGAAAAAGATGATTTTCTGGTTAAATGAAGGCATTTTCATGGAAAAGTCCACTTAAAACTTCGATAGAAGTCCCCCTACACTTAAGATAAACATTGTCCTCAATGTTTAAGTATGTGGGAAAAGTCTCCCCTACACTTATGACATTGTGCTCGTTGGTTAACTCAAGTTAAGGAAGAGACGACTAAAGTGATCAAGTGAATATGAAGAAAATTGAATCACGATAGTTGAGAGATAGAACCGGATTTCGGATAGCACGGGAGCAGGGTTCTTCAAAGTTTCCAAGAGTGCACTTATCCCTGTAATCACATCACCACACAAATACAAACACCTATGTAGGTCCCCCTACACTTAGGAGGTTAACACATAAAAAGATAGATACTCGGGCTTCCTCCCGAGGAGCGCTTGTTTTTTATAACCGAGTCACGAGCCTGACTCGACCCAAAATTAGTTCATGGGGAACGTGGTGAGGGTTGGAATCATCTCCTGAGAGATGTCCTCACCAAAGTACAGCTTCAGACGCTGGCCATTCACCTTGAAATTGGGCCCATTTGGCTGACAAAGCTCAATGGTCCCATACGGAAAGACTTTGTCGACGGTGAATGGACCAGACAAGCGGCTCTTCAACTTGCCAGAGAAGATCTTCAACCGAGAGTTAAAAAGTAAGACTTGATCACCAACGTGGAACTCTCGGTTCTTGATTTTTGCGTCATGAAGGATCTTCGTCTTCTCTTTGTAGATCAGCGAGTTCTCATAAGCTTCATTCCTCAGTTCGTTGAGCTCGTTGAGTTGAATCTTGCGATGATCACCGGCTTTGTTGATGTCGAAGTTAGCCCACTTTAAGGCCCAGTGCGCCTTATGCTCCAGCTCGATGGGAAGGTGGCATGCTTTCCCGTACACAAGACAATAAGGTGTATAACCGATCGGGGTCTTGTAAGCAGTACGGAAAGCCCACAGAGCATCATCTAACTTATCGGCCCACGCGGCACGATGCTCTCCAACAGTACGCTCCAAAATTCGCTTCAATCCACGATTGGATATCTCGGCCTGCCCATTGGTTTGGGGATGATAAGCGGTGGAAAGACGGTGATTAACACCATTCTTAGCCATGACTCTTGCAAATTGATCGTTGCAAAAATGAGTCCCGCGGTCACTGATAATAGCACGAGGAACGCCGAATCTAGCGAACAGCGATTTCAAAAAGTTACAAACCACCCTTTCATCATTAGTAGGTAAAGCTTTGGCTTCAACCCACTTGGAGACGTAGTCAACGGCAACAAGGATGTATTTGTTTCCTTTAGATGAAGGGAATGGCCCAATAAAGTTGATACCCCAAACATCAAAGATTTCACACTCTTGAATGAAATTCTGAGGCATCTCGTCTTTATGTGTGATCGTGCCTTGTTTTTGGCAAGCATCACATTTTTTAACCATATCGTGAGCGTCACGATAAATGGAGGGCCAATAAAATCCCGAATCAAACACTTTTTTGGCTGTGTAGTTGGGACCAAAGTGACCACCGGTGGGTCCTTTGTGGCAAGCATCAAGGATTTCAGACGCTGCCGGTCCGTCAACACATCGGCGGATAATCAGGTCGGCACATTGTTTGAATAGGTAAGGGTCATCCCAAAAGTAATTCTTAATGTCGGTGAAAAACTTTTTCTTTTGTTGGGACGTCAACCCTTCCTTGAGAATTCCACCCGCCAAGTAGTTTGCGAAGTCCGCAAACCACGGGGTTTCATTCGACTTCGAGTTTATAGACATTAAGGTCTCCAATGGAAAAGAATCATTGATTTCTTTGTTCAGATGATCCCCTTGGTAAGGATCCTCAAGTCTGCTAAGATGGTCCGCGGCTAGGTTTTCTGCTCCTTTTTTATCGCGAATTTCGATTTTAAATTCCTGGAGCAGCAAAACCCAGCGAAGAAGTCTTGGTTTGGAATCTTGCTTTGTCAACAAGTACTTCAGCGCGGAATGGTCGGTATACACAATGGTGGTAGAAAGGACAAGATAGGGGCGGAATTTTTCAAAAGCATAGACAACAGCTAAAAGCTCTTTCTCGGTTGTCGTATAATGCAATTGTGCCCCAGTCATTGTCTTGCTAGCGTAATGGATCGGTTGGAAGTGTTTGTTCACTCTTTGTCCAAGAACCGCTCCAATAGCAAAATCACTAGCATCGCACATCAACTCGAAGGGAAGCTCCCAATTAGGGGTAACCAAGACGGGTGCCTTAGTTAGCTTATCCTTAAGCGAGTTGAAGGCTTCAAGACACTCAAGGAGTATCTTTTTCAAAGAGGTGGGTCATCGGGCGAGTGATTTGAGAAAAATCTTTGATGAATCGACGGTAGAAGCCCGCATGACCCAGAAAACTTCTCACACCCTTCACGGTTGAAGGTGGAGGCAACTTTGCGATAACATCGACTTTAGCACGGTCTACTTCAAGACCGGCTTTCGAGATCTTATGTCCAAGCACGATGCCTTCTTTTACCATAAAATGGCATTTTTCCCAATTCAGAACAAGGCGAGTGTCTTCGTACCGCTTTAGCATACGTTCCAAATTGGCAAGGCAAGAAGAGAAAGAATCCCCGAAGACCGAGAAATCATCCATGAAGACTTCCATGCTTTGTTCAACCATGTCATGGAAGATAGCTAAGATGCACCTTTGGAAACTCCCGGGCGCATTACATAAGCCAAAAGGCATTCTTTTGTAAGCAAATGTGCCATAGGGACAAGTAAATGTCGTCTTCTCTTGATCTTGGGGATCGATGGGTATTTGGAAATAACCCGAGAAACCATCAAGAAAGCAGTAATATTCATTATCGGCTAAACGTTCAAGCATTTGGTCCATAAAAGGTAGAGGGAAATGATCCTTTCTCGTGGCATCATTGAGTTTGCGGTAGTCTATACAAACTCTCCACCCGGTAACGAGACGAGTGGAAATCAACTCGTTGTGTTCATTGGGAACAACGGTTATTCCGCCCTTCTTGGGCACACAATGGATTGGACTAACCCATGGTGAATCCGAAATAGGGTAAATCATACCCGCATCAAGAAGTTTGATAACCTCTGTTTTGATGACTTCATGGATTTTTGGATTCACCCTTCGTTGGCTTTGAATTGTGGGCTTAAAGTCGTCCTCCATGAGAATTTTGTGCGTGCAGAAGTGAGGATCAATTCCACGAATATCAGAAATCTTCCAAGCAATAGCCTTCTTGTGAGCTTTCAGCACGGCAACGAGCCGAGTCTTCTCTGCATCTTTCAAATCCTTCGCAATAATGACGGGCGACTTCTTGTTTTCGTCAAGGAACACATACTCGAGATGGGGCGGCAACTCCTTAAGTTCTAAATCCGGAGGATTTTCGACGGGAGGCGTATTCGAAGTCGGAATATCGATAGCAATGACCGTGGGAGATGGAGGCGAAGGATTGTCTTCGTTGAGAAGATTCTCAAAGAAATTCATGTCTTCATCCCCATTGATAGGAGAATCATTAGTAGCTAAATTCACATCTCCCATGGTATCTTCAATATTGTTCCAAAATAAATCATTATCTCCAAATAGAGACAACGATGAATCAATAGAGGACACGGTCTCAACATTGGGAAGAGAGGTAGGAATACTTTTGCAAGCATCATTAAAGTGTTCTTCACAAGCCTCATCAAGAACGTCAGTACAATTAACGCTCTCATATGAATAAGGCTGTTTAGACAACTTTCCCATGTTGAAGACTACTTTATCGTCACCCACTCTCATGATAAGCTCACCGGCTTCAACATCAATGAGAGTGCGACCGGTCCTAAGGAATGGACGACCAACAATCAGTGGCACACGGGGGTCCATCTCGTAGTCGACGACAACAAAATCAGCAGGGAAAGTGAATTTGTCGACTCCTACAATGATGTCTTCGGCTATCCCCACTGGATAAGCAACCGTACGATTAGCTAATTCCAAAGTCATTTTGGTGGGGACTAGCTCTGGGAGAGATAATTGCGTCCAAACACTTAGAGGCATGAGATTAATACTGGCACCTAGATCGGCTAGGGCCATGCAATTCTCTACTCCCGGGAAATTGCAAGGGATAAGAAAACGACCCGGATCACCAAGCTTGGTTGGCAATTTCCTTAAGAGTACTGCAGAGCAATTCTCATTAAGTTGTGTGTTGGCAATATCGAGGAGCTTTTCCTTGTCGCTCAGAAGATCTTTAAACATTTTCGCGTATTTGGGCATGTGAGCGAGAGCCTCAGCGAAGGAGATATTGAAATTCAGTTGTTTGAACATTTTAAGGAAATTCGAAACCTGAATATCATCCTTGCTTTTGAGCTTCTCTTTCCTCAACCAAGATGGATAAGGTATATTGGATGAAGAGGAAGGCTTTAGGGGAATAGGATCACTCACAACCACGGGTGGAGGAGGGGTAGAAGGAAGAGGTGGAGAAATTGGGGAAGGAGAAGGATGAGGAATAGGAGCAGGTGACTTGTTCTCCTTAGTTACAACCACCGGTGGAGGTATAGGAAGCTCGGGTTCCTTGGTACCTTTACCACTGCGAGTGGTGATTGCTTTCATCTCCCCTCTTGGATTCGCAACGGTGTTACTCGGAAGAGTACCCGAAGAAGAGGGTTGATTACCTTGGAAAAAACTAGCCATCATGTTCCTCAGATCATTAGTTTGGCTATCCAACGTGTTTCTCATGTCGGCTCTCAAATCGTTTCCTTGCTTGACCAAGTCTGCTTTCAAATTGCGCACTTCCTCTTGGAGATTTCCCACTATCACATCATTGGTTCTCATGTAGGTTGCAACCTCTTGGTGTAATGCAGTGGTGATTTGGTTGGGAGGAGCATTGTATGCAGGTGGTTGGTAAGCAGGTTGTTGGTAGACTTGATTGTTACGTTGAGTTGGTTGTTGTTGCTTGTGAGGTGGGATGTATGGTTGTCGAGGTTGTTGTTGTTGTTGAGGAGGGCGATTAAGGTTTTGTTGTTGGTTTGGGTTGGTAGGAGGGAAACCAGGTGGTGAAAGATAGTTGTTGGATCGATAGCTAAGCAAGTTACGGTCACCTTGAGGTCTGGCTTGATAAGCAGGTTGAGGATAGGTGCCATATGCCGCATTCACATTCTCAGCAGGATAATCTTGGGTGGCTGTACAAGTTGTGTAAGAGTGAGGACCACCGCATATCTCACAAGGTTGGCTGACAGCGTTCACTTGAGCGTTTTTGGCGTTGTTGCTGTTGTTGTTGCTGACGGTGTGGGTAACAAGCGATTCAAGAAGCGTAGTGATTTTGTCCAATCGCTTGTCGCTGTCATTAGTACTAGCACTAGCGACATTGGTCCGAACACTCTTGGTTTGCACACGAGACTTATTCTCAATGATATCCCAAGCAGCATTGGAAGTCTTAGCCAATAGATTACCCCCCGAGGCACTGTTCAGTGAATCTTGGTTACTCATGCTTAAACCATTGTAAAAAGTATTAATTTGATGTACTTTGGTAAAACCATGTTGTGGGCGTTTTCTTAAAAGATCTTTAAAGCGATCCCAAGATTCACTGAATGACTCATCGTACTTTTGTTCAAAATTTATGATCTCATTCCGCAAAGCGGTAGTACGAGAGGGTGGAAAAAAGTAATTGATAAACTTTGTTTCCAAATCCGTCCACGAGAGAATACTCTGTGGCGGTTCCTTAGCAAGCCAATGTCGGGCTTGTCCTTCTAAAGAAAAGGGAAAAAGTTGTAACCTTATAACCTCTTGTGGAACACCATTGAATTTGACCGTGTTGGTGAGTTGTAAGAATCTCTTGATGTGGTCGTGTGGATCATCAATGGTTCGTCCCAAGAATGGTTGAGCGGAGACCATCTGGATATAGCCTGATTTTAGCTCGAAATTGTTGGCGGCAATTGGTGGTATAACAATTGGATCCGTGTTGCCATCTACATGAGCTTGCAGCAATTCAATCATCGGGCGATTATCCGGAAGGGGCTCATTGTGGTTGTTATTGTTCATGTTGTTGAAAGGTGGGTTGTTGTTGTTATTATTGTTTGGAGGTGGTACACCGGCCATGTCTAAGTGATCGAGAGGCTCGGGCTCTTGATAAGACGTGGATCGAGTGCGCATACACCTGCAAAAGAACGAACAAAGAAAAACAAAGCAAAAATATTTTTGGTTTTTATGTTTTTTAATGTTTTTGTATTTTTGAAAATTTTATATTTTTTAGGATTTTTTGAAATTTTTATGAAAAAGTAACATTCACGGGGAACGGATCCCAAAATCCAAGTTCTCACAAAAAACTTTTGATCTTAACGAGAAGAGCCGGCAGCGGCGCCATTTGAAACACTGATTTTATATGGGTTCTAATTTCTCGGAGTCCTCTCGAATTGATCTCGGTCTTAAGTGGAATGATTGTTCTTGGTTACTAAATAAAAGGGTTTGGTTTGTTTATCTATTTTAAACTAATTAAAAGAAATCAAGTGTCGAAGAGTAAAATCAAAGGCTTAAATGATTACAGTGAAAAGACGAATTTAAAATTAAATGTTTGAAATCTTTAATTATTATCTTAGAAAAATAAATGGACATTCAATAAAAACTAACACTTGGAAACTTTGTGAAAAATAAGAACTAAATTGGAAAGTACTAAAAGAAAGTAAGAACGGAGTAAAGCAAAACAACTATATCGGAATAACCAAAAATGGGTGTAATCGGAATGTTATTTCGATCGGTTGATCGGAATATGTTACAAAAAGGACCAATCGGAATGATCAAAAGCAAATCAATCAGAATGTTTGAATTAAGTTACAATCGGAATACGCAGAAATCGTGCCAATCGGAATATCTAAAACTTCCATCAATCGGAATATATGAAAATGGACCAATCGGAATATGGCAAGAATAAAGCAATCGGAAGACACTAATACCCACCGTCGGAATATGAGACTATCACCAATCTGAATATCAAAACCCTTTCCCGATCGGTCGATCGAAATAAAGGGGGGGGGGGCTTCGGTCGGAAAACTCAATCGGAAAAGGGCTTTCCCTTTCCGAAATTGGTGCTAAACCGAGGCTAAAAGCAAGGAGATAAGCTTATTGAATAAGCTAACTCCCTAACAAACTCGAATCCAAAAGTAAGCTGATCAAATAAGCAATAAAAACACCTTATCTAAGCTTAAAATAAACAACTTTTAAATCAAATCAATAAAAGGATGAACTTTTTTATAAAACTTTAAAAAGTAAATAAAGCTAAAATCAACCAATAAGCCAAAAAGAACGAGGATCTTAAAGCTTATTTATGTAAAAACTTAAGGAAACATAAAAAGTAAACAACTTTTTAAGCACAAATCATAGATGAACAACACGGATCATACGAGATTTGTACCAAAATTAATAAAAGTAAAAGAAAGGAAGGATGAGAGTAAAGATTAAAAGATAAAAACTTGAACTTGATTAATGAAAAAGTAATACAAATGTTGATCTTGAAAGAGAAAAAGATGAAAAGTAGTGAGAGAAAGTTTAGAACTTTCTCTCTCTAAAACTAGAAACTACCTAAAAGACTAAGTGTGTGAAAATTTGTGAAGTAAGGGCTTTATATAGGCGTGTGTATGGTGGTGATGGGCTTTTGATTGGGCTTTGATTTGGGCTTCTTTTTCTTCTTTCTTCTTAAGTCTTCACGCATCTTTAAATAAACGTTTCCACTTTGGATTTGAGAAGTGTCGGTGAATTATTCCAACTCGTCTTATAATCTATTGTTTTATAGACTCGAGTTCTTCGACATATATGAATCTTCCATCTTTGGCTCTATTCTTCGATAAATCTTCAAATAGGCACAATGACTTCAAATCTTCTGCATCTCTTGGACAATAGACTTCGTCTTGAGTCTTTTTCCTCGATAAAACCCGTGCAATCCCATGTTTTCTTCAATATTCATCCGGTTGCCTCTGAAAACACAATAAACATAAAAACCACGCATAATTCCAAACAAATGATATTAAATATGTGTTTTGGTCTTGTTTTAGCCAGAATTAAGTGGTAAAACGATGGGTGTTTTCACACCTATCAATTTGTACAAAATGATTTTCAGTAATAATTTTATACTGATATTATATTGATGGATTTTATTAAACTCTATGAATTCACTCGGCGTTATCGCTGACCTTTTCTTTTAACATGTTTTATCTCAGGTACTTGAAGGTAATTCTCGGGAAGACGACAAGAATTCATGGCCCGCACTTAAACAATATTTTCCATTCAAATATTTTGTAAAACTTTGTATGAAATGTAATGACTTAGGACCGATGTAACTTTGATATTTATGAATGGAAATGCTTTATTAATAAACAACGCGATTTTTATGCGTTGTCTATGATGTGAGTAATGTGCTATCCCGTAACACCAACTTGTCTTCCGCTGTATTGAGTTGTATAAATTTGGGGGTGTTACAGTTTGGTACCAGAGCTCTCGTTATAGAGAACGAAAGATTTTTAAAACCAAGGTTTTGAATAAAACATTTCAAAATCTTTTAACTATAAACATTTTTCTAAAAATGTCTAAAAATCTTTTGACTATAACGGTGCCGAAGAATTCCCGAGTTACCGACAAGGCCAAGACTGAGAAGTGTTATTTTAATATATATATATATAACTTGGATTATATATATGATGTAATTTTATTACATGATTGTTTGATGATTATTTTGATTTTTATACGAGGTATTTATACGACGTAGATTGTCACAAGTAACCCTAACTCCCCTAGTAAATTAATCGAAGCTATTATCGTAGGAATTCTAGCTATCCTAGATCTAAACCAAGTTGTGGATATTTATGATCCCAACAAATGGTTGATATTCATAGGAATGAAGATGTTAGTTGATTGTGATATTGAAGAAGAATTGGCGAGATTCAAACTGATATCAATGTTATGACGATCTTTCCTTATAGAGTGGAGTTTTACAAAACGTTACCACCAAGAAAAATGTCATCTGATTCGTTGTCATCCAATTCTTAAATTGAAATCGAAAGGGTGAATGTTGCACTTGAGGCTGTCATTGGAACCATTACCCAAAAGCCTCATGCCACTAATACCTTTCCGAGAAGTCTAATTGAATGTATGAGTCATCTCATACTAGAGACTCATTTGATAATTGTTGTTGTAAGAGTTATAGGATTGGAAATTAAGTGTTGATCATGTCGAGCTTTTATTGCCCTATTAAGGCATAAGAATAAAGTTAAAGTATTGGAGAATGAAGTAGGATATCGAATTGAGTATAAAATTGGTTGAAACTTGAATAAAGTAAAATTTAACTTCTATGGAATAAGAAATTGTTAAGAGAAAGTTGTTAAGTTCTGTGATTGAATTATAAGGATTTATTTGATTGTAGGTTTGTGCTAAGGGCTGTTCCTAGGCCATTGTCCACTGACGAGGATGCCCAGTGTCCAAGAAATAAATTGAAGAAATCTTCTTCTGAGTTGAGACCGATGGATCTTCTGGGACATGTGGAACACCTAATAACTCTTGTAGATTAGTATTCATTGTGGTATCTTTAAAAAATCCCTAACTTAACTGAGATATCAGTTGGTAGGATGAGTTCTGAGAATTGTATGACATAGTGAGGCGTAATGTGTTACGGTACAATTTTGACTTGTTTGTGATTAATGAAAAGACTACCTTTGATTGCTAAATCCTACATGTATCGATGCTATCTATCCTTTCTTGCTTCATCCTAATGTTCACATTAGTGATGCAACCATTGAACAAGTACTCATCTCGATTTGAGTTGCGTTGTGAATTATTCTTTTTGAGTGCCATCGAGATCATGAACCTCATGATTATTTGGCTAAGCTCATTTTCCATCATATTGTAGTTAGTTCTTGGTGAACAAGCTTTCATCACTCTTTTGCAGATCACTCATTGTCTTATAAGATAAAACAGTATCCTTTGAGAAAATTGAATTTTCATCACTATATGGATTATTCAAAGTGAGATTTATAAGTGATTGTTACCAAAATGAGGTTGTTTATAAAGTACCTTGGAAAACCTAATTGTTTTCATAATAAAGAAAATCTTTGTAAATATATTTTTGATTCTTATTTAAGAATTAAGCATGAAAATGTTTTTATTATAAACATGATGATAACATTTTGACGAACTGAGTATTGCATCGTTGATCTTGAAATTGTATATAGTTGCACGCCTACATACAATTTGGAATGGACCATGCAAGGCTGATTAGTAGTCACCATAAAACTAATGAATAAGCATTACATTTTCTTTGAAGATTGTGAAAGATTAAATTTTATGAGATCTGCAAGAAGTGAAAAATAAGGACATAGTGTTAGGGACACCTACATATGTGCCCGTACTATTTATTCTTCTGAGTTAAAATTTCTCATCTATGGAACTTGTCTTATTTGACAATTGATATTCCCTTCTTGTCCAATTCTCCCGTAGTGAGATTCTTAGGAAAAGTATCTGATTACCGAGTGTTGATACCCGACTGGATGTATCGACGTTCCTATCATTTCTGATGATTTGATTTCATTTGAATGACCTGGGTAACGATCCGAGGAGCCTTCGAATGCGTACTCAAAATTATGAAAACATGGGATATATTCATATTCGTTAAATGTTTTCGTCTGTATCTGATTTGAAATTCTCTCGCGTAGATTATGCGTTGACCTTACTCTTTTAATAGTAGTTGTGTCTCCATATATCCATGAATTTGCAAAGGATTATGAGTTATTATTAGTCTTTTGAGAAGTTCACATCTTATCGACGATAATGAAACTGGAAAGTTAGTAATGCCAGTAGAATGGATTGGTTGATAATGACATGACGACATTGTCTTAATTGATGGGAACTCGAATAGAATTTCCCCAAATGATAAGATGTTGATTATCAAAAGTGATCTAAATAATTCTTGGTGGATGACTATGTCCTACATTTAGACTTGAAATTAAACCATGAATGGTTGTGAATTAGTCATAGATATTATAATCTAGAAGAACCTAATATGAACTTTTTAAAAGATGTTTATATTATCTGAAACTTTAGGAGGTATTTGTTGGTGAATTACCTAGACTTTCGCCATTAAGGCAAGTTGAAATGGGTATTGATTATATTTCCGGTGCTGCACTTGTGGCTTGTGCAATGTACATCAGCACCATCTAAATTAAAGGAATTACCGTACAACTGAGAGGGTTGTCGGAGAAAGATTTTATCATACAAAATCTGTCATCATGAAGAGCTATGGTGATATCATTCCTTATATTTATAGATTACTATGAACTGAGTAAATTGACACTCGAAAACGATATCCATAACTCGAAATGGAAGATTTGTTCGATCATTTACAAGGTTCTAGCGTATGTTTTAAAGATTTGATCCACGGCATGGTTATTATCAACTTCGCATCTGCGAAGAAGATTATCTATTCCAATCATCACATCCCGAACTTGTGATGAACGTTATGAGTTTCACGTGATGTCGTTTGGATTGACAATGCACATGTAGTATTCATAATTATGATGAATCACGTGTGTAAGCTGTAATTTGATAAATTCATGCTCGTGATCATTAAGGACTATATGTTTGTTTATCAGAATAAGAATGAGTTAATAATTATTTATAGACTGCCCTGAATTGGCCGAACAGTGAAAACCTGAACCTTGAATAATTGATATGTGATTAAAGACTTAAACTCTTACATTATTTGACTATGTGATTAATAGATAATGGAATAAATTGACTCTTCAAAATTTAGAAGTCATTTAAGACCTTGAGTTATACTAAAAAGAAAGTGCAAATATATTTTGACAAATGTTTTAACAAAAGGATTTTAAGGGATTATTACCTTATACACAAACCATTTAACTAAACTTCTGTTTAGGGGTAAATGTTTGTGTATACCTCAAGATAACCTAAAAGGGATTGAGGAAACCATTGAAACCATGACTTAAAAATTGAAACGATAATTTACGCTTTTCAAACTAAGAAAATTTTGACCAGAGTATAACCAAAGATTTTTCGAACGTTAACGAATCCTATTAATTATTCTCGATAAATCAACAAAAATCGTGTTAATTAAATTCAAATTTATTTTTGAACATTTTATATAATTTGTCGAACTAAGAAATTTAAAACTTTTAACCTTTACGTTTCATAAAAATTAAATAATTATTGTTAATTTACATGTAATAATTATTGACGCTTTATACGACGGATTGAGTAAAACGGATAAAAATGATAGTTGAGACAAAACTAAAACTTAGAAAATAAAAAAAAAATTGAATAAATACGGTTATGATATTTATTTCATCAGGAAGGTGAACGTAATTACTGACGCATAATATAGAAAGAATATCTGGGTGAATTGTGGACATGATAATTATATCATCATGAGAAGTGAATATAGATACCGACGTATTATGTAGAAAATAATATATAAAGAACCAATTTGGATGTGTTCCTTAATAATGAAGGTGCAAAATAAATTGCCAAACAATGTAAAATATGAACGATATTTGTAAAAAGGATGATATAGATAATAAAAAGTGGTTCGCGGCTAATGTGAACCATTAGAATTGAGAAGCCGATAGCGTTAAATGTTTTAAAGGCCACTTGTGGTTGCCTAAATATGGAGATTGTGAGACATAGTTATGTAGGAATCTTGTAAGTATAAGTATTTTATTTATGTCATTTCTGACTAAAAGTATCTTTGTCTGAAGAAGTTGTACTGATGGCAATTATGAAGGCAGACATCGCCTCATACATTAGTAAACGTCTAGCTATTGCAAAGGTCATCATCTGAATTTGATTCGATTTGGGTCATCGTCGATAGACTGACCAAATCTGCCAATATCATTCCCGTTAATGATAAATGCAAAAGAGTTATGTAAACATAGTGTGCCTGTATCGAACATCTTTATCAAGATCCTCGCTTCGCATAGAAATTCTAGAGATTTGCTCAGAAATCATTGAGAACGAACCTTGATGAGAGTACTACGTACCACCCCAAATCGAAGGGACGAGGTAAAGTAACGATACAAAGCAATATAAGTGCTGTTTTATGTTTGAATGATTGACCTTTGGTAATAGACCGTATAATCGTTTTCCTTTGGAAAGATTATCATTGATAATCATCGTATTAGGATCGAGATCGAATCTTGTTAAGATTTAGAAATTAGAGCATCTGAGCAGGAGTTGAGATAAAGACACCCGACATACACCCATTGTGAGTTGGACATGTCTTTTAGGTTTAAGGTTTCCTATGATGGCGAACCTAACCTTACAAAATACCCGACCCGCGAGACCTGAAATGATTGGTGAAATTAGGATTTGATTATTGACTGCCGGTAGTGGGTAAGAGGTTATGTGAATATGAAATGTAGATCTTGAAGTGCCAAATGGGTAGCGAAGTTATGCCACAATTTTTAACCTTGGAAAAATGAATTCATGATCTGACAAATCATGGGATATAATTCCCCGTTGTATGGGACCATTGAGATGATGTAAAAGATTGGTTTGAAAGGCATATAAGCTGGATCTACCCTAGGACTTCAAGAGCTGCGTGAATTATGTTTCGTATATCGAACTTGATGGAATATCTATCAAGTGAAAATCTGAATTCTTCTTAATAAAGCTTATATCGGCGAAAAGTTGCATTCATCAAAAACCCGTGAACATCATGGATAGAGAAGGTAAGTCAACATTAAGCCTGATCTTATTCCCGTAGTTATGTTTGATGAAACTCGCGTATTCTAATAGGTTACACTTGTGAGAAAAGACCGAATGTGGAGGAAATACCCACATGGCTTTAACTCTATAAGAAGCGAGTAGTAAGATAATCTTTGAGGACAAAGATCCTGTTTAGGGGTAAATGCTATGACAACCGTCAATTTATGGTTGATATTTTATTCTCAAATATTATTTAAAAATATTATTTTAATGTTATATTATAAACTCACTTATTTTTGGGAAGTAATTTGAATTTACGTCTTGAAGTAGCATCGACTACGTCTAAACCGGAGGATTCAACGTTACGTGCTTACGTTTACATACACCATCTTTGGTGACAGTCTGACATTTCAGAAAATAAATTTATCTGTGAATATTATTTTGGAGTTTTAAATTTGTGTTAGTTCATAAACTCACAAATTTACGAGAAGAGATTAGGAGTTACGATTTTAATTTAACGTCCTTTACGACCAAACCGGAAACCTTAGGATTTCGTATTTACGTTTTCGAACTACGTTTTTGATGAGACAATTTTTATTAGATTCGTTTTGTGCCGTTGATTCATAATTTATAAAAACGTTTTTCGTAAAACGACCCGAGGACACGCAAATCGAGGAAACTAGAATCGAGGAATACCCGAAAATTAGTGGGATGAGACAAGTTTTACACTTGCCCACCCCACTAAGTGTGGCATCCAACATTAAGCCACCTCACCCCATGAGGTGTCCAAGCTTAACTAATAAGCTTCAACACATGTACTAGCCTAACATCTAAGCTAAAGTTACCTCAAAACCATCCAACACTAAACCATTATCTCAGAAAACACACATGCAATACCACTCTCATTTCTCTCCTCCCTCTCTCTAAAATTCGTTCCAAAACCATCATCAAACACCCCTATTTGATCAATTTTTAGCCATAAAATCATGTGTTATTCATACACATGATGATGCTCCTTTGAAGCCTTGAAGATTGGAGGTGATTCTAACATCCAAGGAGGTGATTTGGTGATGTCCAAGGGCTGATTTCTCAAGGAGTTTTCATGAAGATCAAGGGCTGATTTCACAAGGATTCTAAAAATACTTGGTGATCCTAGAAGTGATGTTGATATCTCATAAGATTGGTTACCCAAAACCAAGTCTTGTTCATCATCAATCCCATCTTTTCATCACTAATGGTGGTATAGAGATTGTTCTTCCTATCCTCTTATTATTTTGATTATGTAATCTTGTATTTATTTTACTTATGTATATGTATATGATGATGAATGATGATTAAAAATGTTATGTGGGGATTTGGTGTTGATAGATTGGATAAACATGGGTAAAAAGATGGACAAAATACATGTAAAATGGGTAAATCTTGTTTAGATTGTTGGCTGTATAAAACAGTAAAGGACCACATGTTAGACTGATAAAATGTAAAAGTAGAAGCAATATACAGTAAGTAATATGTCTTGTACACATGTGAGAGTTGGCCATGTAATGGAATCATTGTAATGAGTGAGATATGATCAAAACAAGTTTAAGATACAAATCTGAGTTTACTGTTTTGGACGATTTTTAGAAAATACTTAGAAGATGATTCAACAGTAGCTATAGAAGAGTTAAATGTAGCACATATCATTTAGTTTATGTGATAAAAATTTGAGCTTCTATCTCTATATAGAACTCTAGATATGGCAGTTTTGGTGAAAGTGAAGATAAAAATCAGATTTTGTAAATTAAAGAATAATACTATTATATAAGCACTCAAAAATTTAATAGTATAAAATATAAATTAAAGCCCACTAACTTATGGATTCTATTTATATAAATATGTAAAAGGTTAAATAAGTGTATAAATTATAAAAATGGTAACTTGTTAAGTTTTATAGGTTATAAAACTATAAACATGATTTTTACGACTTTTTCGGCTATTACCGTAAAAATTAACGTTTTTGTTAAATAAAACTTAGATGGATGGACCCGTCTAATGTAAACTTTTATAAAACTTATATACTGATATATAAACATGTATAACAAGTAAAAACCGATAAAACCCGAACTATAGGACACACGGACATTAACGAGCTAAGTAAACATATTGGACTAATAATTGGACTAAATAAGTTAGACCCTTATAAAAAGAACTTATTGGACTTAACCCATTTAGGCCCAACTTGTAAAGTGTATATACTGATAATATAGGTATAAAATGGATTAAAACAAGTTAAAGAACTTGTAATAAGTTTATTGGACTTAAAACACGTAAATAGATAAAACTAGTAAACTGGTATAAACGTTATCGACATATAACACTAAAATGAGTAAACGAGAATATGTAAACCCACTTGATCATCATATACAAATAATCATCATATGTATACATAATTGTTTTTTTATAAAGTCATTAGACATGAGTCTAAGACGAGTATTATTTTTCTAGGTTTCCGTGATTGAAGCACGTACCGTACGTCCGAATTGCCGATAACCCGCCTTCCCACATCAATGTGAGTTCATAGCCTCGCACTCTTTTAAATGTTTTTATGAAATGTTTTATAAACCCGCGAGGGAGATAACATGTTAGTTTTTATAAAATAGGACACCATTTGGCCCGATTGTTTGTTTATTGATTTGGACCCGAATGATTGAATGACCCGATTGTATGACCCGATAAATGATTAAAGGACCCGATAGATGAAATCAAAAGGATTATTAAAGTTAGGTTATGTCACTAAAAGTACCATTAGCATGAATTGTGAACTATCGGGATTTGGTAGACGCTTGTGCATATAATAGTACTATTTGGGGACGATCACCCCAGTTCGCGCCTTGACGGTTGATCCCCGTCGTGCCACATTGATTTGTAAGCGAATTTATGTATGAGAAGATTTCCATAGCGTGACCTTTGTGACGACACGTTACTTTAGATGGGCAAAATTGGTATCGGGTTAGCTACCCGTTGTTGGTTTAGTAAGGTAACAATGTCAGCGGCTTATAATAATCCAAAACTAACGAAATACTACTATACGCTCAGAATTACGACGTATTGCCTGACTAGCAATACAGGGTCATACTACTGATATTATGCTCGTGTTTTGGTTTTCATAACCATATTCATATAACGGTTTTTATTTGACTTTATACAACGTCATAAGACGTATTGTATGATGTTTTTACGACATTGGCTCGTATAATGATTTTTAAGGCAACCGCCTATATTATGATTTTGATGAAGATTTGTATAAAATGACTTTGGCTATTTTATGGCCTATTAAAATGATTTGTACAAAATGATTTTCAGTAATAATTTTATACTGATATTATATTTATTGATTTTATTAAACTCTATGAATTCACTCGGCGTTATCGCTGACCTTTTCTTTTAACATGTTTTATCTTAGGTACTTGAAGGTAATTCTCGGGAAGACGACAAGAATTCATAGCCCGCACTTAAACAATATTTTCCATTCAAATATTTTGTAAAACTTTGTATGAAATGTAATGACTTAGGACCGATGTAACTTTGATATTTATGAATGGAAATGCTTTATTAATAAACGACGCGATTTTTATGCGTTGTCTATGATGTGAGTAATGTGCTATCCCGTAACACCAACTAGTCTTCCGCTGTATTGAGTTGTATAAATTTGGGGGTGTTACAATTTTATAAGTATGATGATGATCAAGTGGGATTTTACATCTTTATTCAACATTATAGTGTTATGTGTTGGTAAATTTTTATACTAGTTTAACTTGTTTACATGTTAAGGCCCAATAAGCCAATGATAAGCCCATTACCTTATATTAGCCCATTTTATACTTTTAACATCAGCCTTATACTCACATGTTAGGCCCAAGTGGGTTAAGCCCAATGAGTAAGTCCATTAGTGTTTAGCCAAATTAGTTGGGTTAATAGTCCAATAAGGCTAATTTGGCCCGTTAATATCCATATATTGTAAAGCTCGGGTTTTATCGGTTTTTACTTGTAACATGTACTTATAAATCAGTATATGAGTTATAAAAAGTTTACATTAGACGGGTCCGACCGTCTAAGTTTTATTTGACGAAAACGTTAATCTTTCGATTTTAGCCGCAAAGACGTAAAACTTATGTTTATGGTTTTATAACTTATAAACTTATCAAATTGCCATTTTTATAAAAGTTACATTTATTTATTAAAGTACATACTTATTTATATCTAATATATAAGTTAGTGGGTTTTAGGTATACATTTTATATTACTTTTACTTGAGTGCTAATTTTATAATATATATATTTATTTTACAAATCTGATTATGAATTTCATTTTCACCATTTTTACCATATCTTGAGTTCTGCAAGGAGATAGAATCTCATTTTTCGGCAGCACAAACTACATGATATGTGCTACAATTAAATCCCGTTTAGCTACTGCTCAATCAACCTCTAAATGTCTCTAACAGTTCGTCCAAAAAAGACTATACAGATTTGAACTTCAATATTGTTTTGATCATATCTCACTCATTTTATGGATTCCATTGAGTGGCCAACTCTCGCATATCTACAAGTCACATACCTTACTGTATATTAATTTATCCAAGCCATTTTAACAATTTATCATAAGGTTCGTTACTGTTTTATACAATCTATTTTTTTAAGCATGATTTTAATATTTTTACATGTAGTTTTCAATCTTTTTAACCAAGTTTATCAACACATGATCCCCACAAAATATTTTTATCATCATATATCATCTTATACATATACATTAAGAAAGATACAAATTTACATTTACAAAATAACAAGGAAATGGGAAGGATGATCTTGTTACCAACCAAGATTATGAAAGTTAAGATTAAGGCTTGACTTTTGATGACAAAACTTGTGGTACACCAAAACCAACTTCAAGATCACCAATCTTTAAAAACTCCTTGTGGAAAATAAGCCCCAAGACACCAAGGAAACTTCTTTTTGGATGTTATAATCACCACCAATCAATAGAGCTTCAAAAGGACTTCATCATATGTATGAATAACATTGGATTTGTGGTTAAATCAAGATCAAATGGGGGTGTTTATAGGTGAAAGTAGACGGCAATGGTGGAGAGAGTGGGAGAGATATGTGTGTTTTGCATGGATGGAAATGAAGCTAGTGGTTTAACTTTGGTTGTTTTGAGGTGAAGATGGTTTGTAAGTAAACTAAGACAAGTGTCTTAGCTTACTATGTAAAGTTGACACCTCATAAGGGGTGTTAGCTTAAGCTTGGCCGTCCCATGTGGGGTGGGGCAAGTTTATTCTTGTATCATCCCCATTTATTTACGGGTACTCCTCGATTATAGTTTCCTCGATTTGCGTGCCCTCGGGTCGTTTTACGAAAAACGTTTTTATAGATTATGAATCAACGGCACAAAACGAATCTAATAAAAATTGTCTCATAAAAAACGGAGTTCAAAAACGTAATACGAAATCCTAGGGTTTCCGGTTTAGTCGTAAAGGACGTTAAATTATGCACGTAAGCCCAAATTTCAATCCGTAAATTGTGAGTTCATCAACCAACACAAAAATAAGTTTCAAAATACTACACGAGGAAATAATTTACTACCTGAAAATGTTAGATTTTCATAGCTTTTCCTCCTAAAAGGGATCCACGTCCTCGTGATCCATTTCATTTTGATGTCCATTTCTTATTGAAATCAAAGAGGTGTGGGTATTTCTTCCACATTTCATCCTCTCGTTCCCAAGTAAATTCTGGTCCATGCTTTAAATTCCATCAGATTTTGACGATAGGTATCCGACTTTGTTTCGGTTGCTTTAACTCACGATCCATAACCTCTACGGGTTCTTCGATAAAATGCAACTTCTCATCATTCAGACCTTATCCAATGAGATTTTCTCATCACTCACTGCTAAACAATTCTTCAGATTAGATACATGGAATGTATTGTGAACACCATGATGTTCTTGGGGTAACTCTAATTTATAAGCCACCAGACCTACTCTAGATAAAATCTTAAAGGGTCCAATATAGCGGGGATTCAATTTCCCTCGCTTTCCAAATCTTATGACGCCTTTTCATGGAGATACTTTCAACATTTCTCGGTCACCCACTTCAAACTCCATCGGTTTCCGCCGCACATCCGCGTAACTTTTCTGTCTACTTCGGGCAGTCAACAACCGGTTCTTAATCTGAACTATCATCTCCGTAGTCTCCCGGATCAATTCCGGTCCCGTGAGCTGGGTATCCCCAACTTCACTCCAACATACAAGAGATCTACACTTCCTACCATACAAAGCTTCAAACGGTGCAGCCTGATACTAGCATGATAACTATTGTTATACGAAAACTCTGCTAAAGGCAAATGTTAATCCCAATTCTTACCAAAATCTATCACACAAGCTCTCAACATATCTTCCAGTGTTTGTATCGTTCTTTCACTCTGTCCATCAGTCTAGGGGTGATAAGCAGTGCTCATGTCGAGATTCGTTCCCAAAGATCTTTGGAGAGATTTCCAAAAATTCGATGAGAATCTAGGATCTCGATCTAAAATGATCGATACAGGCACTCCATGCTTGCATACAACATTCTCAAGATAAATACGAGTCTGCTTCTTCAGTGAGAACTGCTCTTTAACCGGAATGAAGTGTGCTGATTTGGTCAGTCTGTCGACAATGACCCAAATCAAGTTGTTTCCAGATGATGGTCTAGGAAGCTTTGTGATAAAGTAAATCGTAATTTGCTCCCACTTCCAATCAGAAATCTTTGGTTGTTGAAGTAGTCTTGATGGCTTTTGATGTTCAACTTTGACTCTTGCACAAGTCAAGCATTGAAGAACATACATAGCAATATCAACTTTCATATTCGGCCACCAGTACAACTTCTTCAAATCATGATAAATTTTATCAGATCCAGGATGAATGGAATATTTAGATTTATGATATTCCAACATAATTAAATCTCTTAAGCCTTCAAACTTAGGTTTCCACATACGACCTCTTAAATATTTCACTCCATCAGCTCTAACCTCAAAAGGATCTTCTTCTCCTCGAAACCCTTCATTAACAAAATTTTCTTTCTTACAGGCTTCTATCTGCGCATTTCTAATTTGCTCAGGAAAATTATTGTGCACGGTCAAGACTAGAGAACGTACCCTGATAGGCTCTTTATGCTTTCTACTAAATGCATCGGCAACAACATTTGCTTTTCCTGGGTGAGATTTTATATCACAATCATAATCACTTAACAATTCTATCCATCTTCGTTGCCTCATGTTCAGTTCCTTTTGATCGAGAATATATTCTAGGCTTTTATGATCGGTGAATACCGTACACTTGGTGCCATACAGATAATGTCTCCACAACCTAAGAGCAAAGACTACAGCTCCTAACTCAAGATCATGAGTAGTATAATTCTTCTCATTTTTCCTTAATTGCCTAGAAGCATAAGCTATCACCTTTTCTCGCTGCATCAAAACAGCTCCATAACCTCTAAGAGATGCATCACAATATACTACAAAATCTTCACTTCCGTCGGGTAATGATAGAATTGGGGCACTACATAATTTTTTCTTCAATATCTGAAATGCTCCATCTTCTTCACTTCCCCAAACGAAAGGTTTATTTTTCTGAGTTAGCTTAGTCAGGGGTTTAGCTATTAAAGAAAATTCTTTAATGAATCGCCTATAATAGCCAGCCAGTCCTAAGAACTGTTGCACTGCCGTTGGCGTCATCGGTGCAGACCAATTCTTAATGGCTTCAACCTTTGCAGGATCAACATGAATCCCATCTTTGTTAATCACGTGACCAAGAAATTGCACAGAATCCAACCAAAAATCACATTTTGAAAACTTAGCATACAGCCTTTCATCCTTTAACAAACTCAATATAATCTTTAAATGTTCTCCATGTTCATCTTTATTCTTAGAATAGATTCGAATATCGTCAATAAACACGATCACAAATTTATCCAAGTAGGGTTTGCACACTCGGTTCATTAGATCCATTACGATCGCATGTGCGTTAGTTAACCAAATGGCATTACTTGAAATTCATAGTGTCCATAACGAGTTCTATATGGAGTTATTGGAATATCTTCTTCACGGACGCAAAGTTGGTGATATCCAGACCGCAAATCTATTTTAGAATACACACTAGATCCTAGTAGTTGATCGAAAAAATCATCAATCCTTGGTAAAGGATATCGATTTTTAATCGTCAACTTATTCAGTTCCCTATAATCAATGCACATACGGAAAGATCCATCCTTCTTCTTAACAAACAAGACTGGAGCTCCCTAAGGCGACGAGCTCGGTCGAATAAAACCATTATCAGACAACTCCTTAAGTTGTTTAGATAATTCCTTTAATTCAGAAGGTGCTAATCGGTAAGGCACACGTGCCACCAGTGCAACACCAGGAATTAAATCGATTCGAAACTCGACTTGCCTTATCGGCGGAAGTCCGGGTAAATCTTTAGGAAATACCTCTGGAAAATCATAGATAATAGGTACATCTTCTAATCGTTTCTCCGTAGACTCATTCTCGTCAATTGAGCTAAGAATAGCTCGCAACCGTTCCTGATGTACTTTTGGACTTTAATACATGAAACGATTTTCAAACGGGATTCACCTCGATTACCATAAATTACTAACGTCCTATTCCTAAGAGGAATCTTAACCTTCTTTTCTCCACATAAAATAGTTGCATTATTCAATGATAATCAATCCATACCAATAATAATATTAAAACTACCTAGTTCTATCAACATCAAATCAATCGGAAAGGAATAATTTAAGAGATTTAGAGAGCATCCTTTTAACAGCTTATCAGTTTTCACTAATTTACCATCAGCCAGTTCTACTTCGTAACTGGTAGTTATCTCAACAGGTTCAATGTCAATAAGGGCACTAAATTTAGTGGATACAAAGCTCCTATCAACACCCGAATCAAATAAAGCAACATCATAATGATTGTTGAGTAAAAACATACCAGTAACGACATTCAGATCCTCTTTCTTAACCTCAACCGTTCCAAGTTGATAAGCACCACCCTGGGGGTTTCTTCTAGGTCCAATCGCTTTCAACTTAGGGCAATCCAATTTCTTATGACCTTCTTTATTACAGTTGAAGCAAATAACTCCCCTCTTACACTTTTCAACTTTGTGTCCAAGCTTTCCGCAATTTCGGCACTTCCAGCAGTCGCCAGCAAGCCTCTTATTACCACACTTAGGACACTTTTCATCATTGCGCGGTGTGTTGTTGGAAAGAGAATTTTCATTTCCTTTTCTCTGGTTTTGACGGTGATTGAAATTCTTCCTATTATCACCTTGATCTCTGCGATCTCCATCACCCTTTCTTTTCTCACCAGTACGTGCTTCATCCTCCTTATCCTGAATTATTTGCCCAATGAGTTGGTAAGACATTCGAACAACATCATCAATTGTCAATGGTTTTGATGATGTCACGTCCCCTCGGATGTTCTTGGTCAACCCTTTAATATATTGTTCAATTCGGATCTCTTCGGGTTCCACCAATCGAGGACACATCAAGGCCAACTCATGGAATCGTTTTGTGTAGCTATCAACATCCACATCTTTCATTCTAAGATGAATCAACTCTTGTTCCAACCTAATGATCACACTACGGGGACAGAACTCTAGAGTCATCCACTTTTTAATTTCAGCCTAAGGAGTAGCATTAGCAACATCCATACCCATGAAAGCAATTAATAAGTGTGAAAACACTTATCCTTTCACCACTTAATTATAATAATAACAAAGCCAAAACGTGTATTTTATGTCGTAAATGTTGGTATTATGCGTGGTTTGTGTTTTTATTGTGTTTGTCGGAAATACGTTTTTACGTATTTAGGAAGATTCGGTCACTCCGACAATATATTAAGTAGTAGCTCGTAGTCTAGATATCTTTATTAAACAAACAAAGTCAAGCCTAGCCTACAACATGTGTAGGCCGGCCCAACATTGTAAGCCCAAGCCCATCACAAGGCTTGGGTATATAAACCCTCTCCTTTGATGGAGAGGGTGTGTGGTTTCATAATTTACACATAGTTCTCTTAACTTTCTCTCTCTAATAGTGTGAAATCCACCATCTCTTTCTCTCTCTAAAAACATAAGAAAGATTTACGTTTCTACAAATGGTATCAAGAGCTTGGGATGAAATATAGGTTGGTTTTCGTGTTGTGTATGCTTTCTTAAGCATAACGTAGGATTTTGAATTTTCTTTGCCGAATCATCAAAATTTTTCGTGTTTGTTGGTGTTCTATAGTCGAATACAGTCTTCAATCGTGTCGTAGTATCTTGGGTATCTTGGTTTTTTTGGCTAAAACTCAAGTTTTTTGGATCGAAAGTTGCAAAATTTCTTGGTTCTCATCATTCCGAAATTCTTGCAAGGTTTCCATCGGAAAGTACAACGTGAGGGTGGTCTGATCGCAATAACCTATTGGTTCCACTTTGCGATCATTGGAGTTAAACACCTTATTCTGACGTGACATTTTGATCTGACATTGCGATCTGGGATTCCGACGGCTTTAAGGATTCTTGTGACGTCACTCTGTCCATTTTATTTTAGCAACATTCCGATCTGGACATTCCGATCTGGATATTCCGATCTGGTCATTCCAATCTGGACATTAAGGTAGTGTGACATTCCGATCTGGACATTTAGATAGTGACATTCCGATAGTGACATTCCGATAGTGACATTCCGATAGAGACATTCCGATCTGGACATTAAGATTGTTTGACATTCCGATCTGGACTTTCCGATAGTGACATTCCGATCGTGTGTAATTTTGACTTGGAATTTTTTGCTTATCGAGAACATATTTTAGGGGATTTTAACATTGTTACTCGATTTTAACTCACAACAACACAAAAATACTTAACCTTATTTCATTGTTCGATCAACTTTGTAAATCTTAACTTATTGAAATGGAGTACACATCTCTTACGGATAAGTCCATCCTCTCGGGTACGGATAATCGTCCACCAATGTTGGAGAAGTCTATGTACGAGGATTGGACTTCCCGAATGGAACTTTACATGTTGAACAAAGAGAATGGACATCTCATTTGGGCATCGGTGCTCAATGGACCATTAGATTATGGTACAGTGACGGAAGGTACGACTACTCGTCCTCGCACAACGGGTGAGTTGACTGGAGATATGAAGATTCAAGAAAAATGTGATAAGTACGCTACTAACATCATTCTCCAAGCCCTTCCTCCAGATGTCTACAAACTCGTCAGCAAACATAAAGTTGCCAAAGAGTTATGGGATAGAATTCGGGTTCTAATGCAAGGCACCTCGTTAACTAAACAAGAACGAGAGTGTAAGCTTTATGATACTTTTGATAAGTTTGCCTATGTGCCAGGGGAGACACTCAATGATTACTATCTGAGATTTACCCTATTGTTGAATGAGCTTAATATCTATGGCATGGCAATCCCTACCTTTCAATTGAACACCAAGTATTTAAACACTCTTCCTCCAGAATGGAAAAAATACGTGACGGATATTAAGTTGGCTAAGGACTTGCATAACACCAATCTGGATCAACTTCAATCTTTTTTTCAACAACACGAATGCCATGTGATTGAGGCTCTGTTTTCTACACCTCAAGTTCATGATCCACTTACAATGTATGCTTCTTGATAACTGATTTTTCCCAGTTAAAATTAAAGTTCGTTGTGTTGGTCTCTTCGAATTGAAAAACTTGCGTTTAATGTGTGACTCAGTTGAACTTTGGTGAAACAAAGATGTGTCGTTGTAGTTTTGAAAATTAAAGGTGCAGAACAAATAAAGTAAAAGTGCAATTAAAGTTAATCTAAGTCTAATTAAAATAAATGGTGCAAGTAATTAAAAGCGAGACTAAAATTAAAGGGCAATAAAGTAAATAACGCAAACTTAAATCTAACTAAGGCAAACTTAAAACGTACCTAAAACTAAAACTTAAACTAAGGTAAATAAACTTAAAGTGCGAGTAAGGAAAAAGGCGGGAAAAATAAAGCTTAAAATGAAAAGGCAGAAAACTTAAAACTAAGATTTCCCTATCCGGAATAAACTCCTATTCGGAATAAATGCTATTCGGAATATCTGTCACCTATTCGGAAAGATTAGCCCTATTCGGAATATTTGTCTATTCGGAATGATTGACCCTATGCGGAATAAACCTCCTATGCGGAATAATCCTCTATTCGGAATAGCTGTCCCTATTCGGAATAAAGTTCTACTCGGAATATTTGGTCTATTCGGAAACTCCAGCCTATTCGGAATATGGGTCTTATGCGGAATGTCCTTGGTATTCGGAATAGCAGAAAATTCCGAATAAGCAATTTCTTCAAAACCCCTATGCGGAATAATACCTGTGTTCGGAATATAAAATATTCCGTATAGAGCACAATAATCCACACCTATTCGGAATGTTCTGGGCTCGAGTCTGGGAATGATCAGAAACAGTAAAACGAAGAACAAGGAAAAAGAGATAGCACGGATCTAAAATAAACTCAACCAAATCAACAAAAAGATTAAACCAAACTAATAACAAAACATCTAATGAACATAAACAATCAATCCAAAATAACAAATCAAACAATAAAGATTAAGATAATCAAAACCCACTTAAATAAATCAATCAAAATCAAGAACATAAACATAAACAATAACAATCAAAGACTAAGAAAGGAAGAATGAGATTAACAAGATAAAGATAAGGCTTGACAAGAATTAAAAAGAAAAACTTACTTGAATTAAATGGTAATTAAGGTGCAAGACAAGGTAATTAAATGACAAGTATTTAAATTGACAAGGTAATTAAAGGTGGAAGGACTAATTGTCACGATTAGCCAAAAAAACAAATGCTTAACAATCTAAACTATTTATAGGGGAGGATTAAGGAAGCTTCCTCCCCTCCTTCATTTCTTGTTAATTGCGGGATTAAGTCCCTCCTTCATTTAATCTTCATTAATTGCGTCATTAGTCCTTTTCTTCTAATCTTTCTTTTAAATTTGGACTTTAAGGACTTGTGGCTCGGGATATCTTTTGAACTCGTCTTTAATTTCTTCAATAAAATAGACTTGAGTTTCTCGACTTTTGATAAACTTCCGTCTTTTGACTTTTTCTTTGATAAATCTTCAGAATTGGTCTTGGACTTCCGTTCTTTTTCCACTCTTGACTTCTCGACTCCGTCTTTCATCCTTTTCTTCAATAAAAGTCAGTAAATGCCCGTGAATGTCCGTGTTTTCTCCACTTTTCACCTTTTCATCCTAAATCACAACAAAAACACAAACCACGCATAATTCCGACATAAAAGACATAAAATACACGTTTTGGTCCGGTTATTATTGTAATTAAGTGATAGAAAAGATGGGTGTTTACACACCTATCAAATCCCCTACACTTGACCATTGAAATGTCCTCATGCAATGCATTAGTTACAAAGCATGTTTACACTTTTCATCACAATCAATCCACGTTGGCCTTTATTAAAGAGATAGAAAATTATAAAAATGCAAAGCAAAGAAATTAAAAGCATACCTTGGGTTTTGAAAATGTCATGAATAATCATCATCCTCAAATTTTCACTTTCTCCAAACCAAGCTTAAAAACGAGATCATTGTTATTATAAGTTAGTAAACTAACACGAACTCATGTGGGCCAATTATTCACTTAGACTCCCTTATTCCTATGGGTATCTCTTATATTTTATTATTTGTCTTGAATGATCACGAAGATGCATTGTTTGACTTATTTCGATAATTATTAAGTCTGAAAATAAAGTGCACGATTTAATCAATAGTTAGCTAAAGGACCAAATCTTTTAAAACTGCTTCTCGGGATATCAAATAGTTCATATCTTGGCATAACTTGGTTCGCGATTTGAGACCTTTCTCGGGCCGATATTTGGCAGCGACTTCATACTTCAAATCTTGAGAGACGTTCATGAAATAATGGTCTTCTCTTCATAAATGGAATTTCTTCACTTGGAATTTTTTGAGAGATTCTTCATATATGGACCACGACTTCTTCATTTTTCTCCAATCTTTATTTTTGATTTTGATATTCAACGATCCGCCTCCTTTATTGACTTGGATCTATTTATCCTCATACCTTGTTAGGGTCTTTTCGGATACACTTCTCCATGACTTTTTGGGAGTTTTTGCTTTTCGTCGTGTGCCTCGATCCTTCATATTGATTTTCGATAAATGATTCTTCACATCACTTTTGGATCTTTAGCAACAAAACATAGCCCTCATGCCTTGTTAGGGCCTTTTCGGACTCGCCAATCTTCGCGCCCCGCTTCATAAGTTATGCCTTGGCTATGAACTCTCGTCATTACCGAGCAACTTTTAAACGATCTGGGGCTAGAAGCTAAGTAACTTTTCAAATCGTACAACCTTATTTATTAACAGATAAATTTATTAGCAAGCGATGGGAGAATAGGCTTATAATTAACTCACATAAATTCACGAAAGAATACCGAACATATAATTGGCTCTATCATCTCTCGTTCTCCACAGTTTAAAATCTCAAGTAATGAGATTCGTGGATGCTTAGCCTATTAAATCGAAGTTTTGGGTTTTCGAGTTGCCTATAGGATCTTGCAAATTCTTAGACTTTTTCAAGTTTAGAAATCGCATTTTAAAGTTCCCTTGATAAACGACTCTCTAGGATCATTTATAGGAACTTGTGAAAAGTTCTTGTTCTTAACCCGTGAGAGTTAAGACTTTCGCGTTTTATAGCTCCCTATATAAAAGCCTAGCAAAACTTGACTTAAACACGTTAAGGATACTAGCTAGAGTAAACTCGGATTGAGTCAAAAGATTCACAACGTTAGAAAATTAAAACCACTTATTAAACATTTATTCTATCAAAGAAAGAAAATAACTATACAAAAGGAAAAACTAATAGGCCAAAATAGATCAAAAAATTTTGAAAAATGTCGAAAAATTGATTTTCCGGTTAAAATGAGGACAAATACAAGGAAAAGACCACTTAACTTCGATAGAAGTCCCCCCTACACTTAAGATAAACATTGTCCTCAATGTTTAAGCATGTGGGAGTAAACTCCCCTACACTTAGGATATTGTGCACGTTGTTTAAATCTCGATAAGGAAAAGACAACTAAAGAGATTCCTATTTTAATATTGAGAAAATATAAAATAGTGAATCAAAAAGAGTTTAGGATAGAACCGGGAAGAAGTAGAACACGGAATCACGGGTCGTCAAGAATCATCAAAAGTGGATCATTGAAGCTCGAATCCCTGATTAAGAAGTGAGAGGAAATAGCAATCCAAAGGGTCCCCCCTACACTTATGGTAAAGAAAGCAAAAAGATAGATGCATGGGTTGCCTCCCAAGAAGCGCTTGGTTTTTGTTTACCGAGTCGTGAGCCTGACTCGACCTTGATCATCAACAGAAGTAGCATGAAACAAATCCACCAGGATCAAAGACATAGTTTTCATCCATCAATAAGCAAGAGCTTAAGGCGAACAAGGCAAGCCAAAGAAGAGTAGGCAAGGTTCCCTTAAGCAGCGATTGAGCACGGTGGAAGCAAGTATGGTGAGGTGCAAGCATGTCTTCAATTTTTCCAAAGATTTTTCCTTTTATTTCATCAGGTGGATACTGAGATGGCTTAAAGACTTCAATACTGGGGTCGAACACCTTTTCCGTTAAGGGAAAATAGCACTCAGGCTCAGCCGAGTGTGAAGATGATCCGCAAAGAAGCACAACCTCGTCCTCAGAATGGGGACAAAGAGGTGTCAAATCATACGTGCAACGGATTTCGGTGTCGACCGGTTTCTTCTCCTTTGACAAAATGCTCTTCAAATCTAAAGTAGGATTAAGA
Organism: Glebionis coronaria; assembly: GCA_025667525.1. Classification (NCBI taxonomy): domain Eukaryota; kingdom Viridiplantae; phylum Streptophyta; class Magnoliopsida; order Asterales; family Asteraceae; genus Glebionis; species Glebionis coronaria. The sequence goes on along the minus strand of CM046882.1, from coordinate 169,050,336 downwards.
CGATAATCTTCAAAGTCATAAGGAGGAGAATCACTCTCATGAGGGAAGTAAGTGTTAAGAAATTCAGAAAAATCTTCCTCAAATGAATAACCGTCCAAAGTAGGATCGAGTGATGGCGGAGGATCTTCATCATGTGAAGGATCGCTCGAGAGAGTATCAGCCTCATCGAAATCATCGAAAGTGGGCAGCTCGGGATACTCAGAAGTACAATCAAAATCATCCGAATCTGAGCTAGAGTCGTCATCATCATAAACATCAAAGACCGGTGGAGAATCATAAATGGGAGAAGCGTCCAAAGTAGAGTGAGAATCATCCACATTATCTTCAAAGAGTGGATTATCTGTGGAAGACTCGAATAGAGGATTATCGTAGACGGTAAAGTCATCGAGCACATTTATCATATTCACTAATTCTCGGCCTCCAAAGGATTTGCCTGTAAGCTTCCCCATTTTAAAAACTTTAGAATCATCCCCGACTCGTAGGATTAACTCACCTTCGGCCACATCTATTAAAGCACGTCCGGTTCTCAAGAATGGCCGACCAAGTATTAAAGGAATACGAGGGTCCATTTCATAATCAACTACGACAAAATCGACCGGGAAGGTAAATGTGCCAACTTTGATAAACACGTCTTCGGCTATACCAACGGGGTAAGCGAGAGTGCGGTTTGCAAGTTTGAGAGTCATCTTTGTTGGAATGAGGTCGGGCAATGATAGTGTTTTCCAAACAATCAGTGGCATCAAATTAATACTAGCCCCGAGATCAGCAAGGGCAGTAAATTCTTCAGTTTTGTTGAACACGCAAGGCAACACAAAACGACCGGGATCTCTAAGCTTTTCCGGAATTTCTCTAAGAAGAACTGCAGAGCAGTTTTCATTTAAGCGTGTGTTGGCGAGTTCAATCAGTTTCTCCTTCTTGCTAAGCAATTCCTTGAATGCTTTGACAAATTTCGGCATGTGGCAAAGTGCTTCAACAAGGCTAATGTTGATGGTCATTTTAGATAGCATATCCACATATTTCGATACTTGGCAGTCATTCTTGGTTAGATCATTGGTCTTGCCTATGCGAGAAGGGTATGGGATTCTAGGTTGATAAGGGTTAGGTGAAGGTGTAGGTGGTGAAGGTTGTGATGTTGAAGGGTCCTTCCGAGATACATCGTCATGAAGAGGCGGAGACGGTAATGGTGTACTATCACTAAGTGTAAGAGGAGTAGGGATATATGGTGGTTGAGGAAGTGTAGATGTTGGTGGTGAATCAGGTGGATTGACAATGGTAATTGAAGGCCTACTAATTCTAAGGATTTGGTAATAAATGGAATTAGATCTATGGATTTGGTGGAAGAGATGGGGAAGAAGGAGATTAGGTGTAGAGAGAGAAAGGAGAGGGAAGAAAAGTAGAGAGAGAAAGTGATTAGATTAATGATTATCGTTAATGAATGAATGACCAACCCCCTCCTAACATGCTAGGAGGGGTATATATATAGCCCACCCTACATGTGGGCTATATGGACTATACAATTACAAAGTGGATCACGAGCCTATTACATAATTGTCGTTGGAGCGACCGATCCTTCATAAATACGTAAAACGTATTTCCAACAATCTCCCCCTAAGGGAGGTCGCTCCAAGTTACAAAGTTCTAAATATTCTATAGCTCGTGATCAATGCTAATAATGATGTGACCGAGACTTTCTTTGGGAAAACATATTTCCAACAATCTCCCCCTAAGGGAGGTCACACCATTTTACAAAATCTTAAACCTAGCATCTATGCTTGAGTCTTCGATCTTGTTCTTGTGAATATGCTTGAAGTGATCTTTGACTTTAGTCTTGAGCATGTTTCCTTGCCTTGACCTTGTGCATTCATCACTTGTGAAATTTGCCTCTTCGTGACTTCATGTTCCACATACTTATACCTTTAAATTCTTGAAAGCTTCAGAGTTTGATACAGCGGAAGTCTTGACCTTCAGACTTTCTTGAATTTGTTGAAGTACTAAGTGTATGTAGTACAAGCATGTAGTGACGACTTCTTTTGGATTGTACACCGCAATGCCACCTTCTTGTTACGCTGCATAAGACAGTTAGCAACAAACAATATACACGGATGAAATGGCCTTGAACATTTCATTCTAATTCGGTAGCATTTTACCTCCGGTCGGTGAAGACCGTTGGACGATATTAAATATCGTACTTGTGGCAGGTAGTTTCAATGAAGAACCTCCTTGACAAGATTTCGCGGGTAAACCCGTTCTCTTTACTCGACCGTCCAAAGCTGACTGCGAACGTAAAGAGTGAATCATTTGGATAATATTATCCGCATGATTTGAAGCCGTCAATTCATGTTCCTGGAACAAGTGAAGTTCAATTAAGAACCGCACCATCGTTGCTTTCCAGTTGTCACTAGCTTGATTCATATAGAATCTTGCAAGTTACCTACCAAGTGCTGTTTGATGTTAACACTAGAAGGATTTCCACTCGTCACTGTGATCAATAAAGAGTCACTCTGAGTGTTCTGGCAAGATCATATGATAATGCGTAGAGGCCTGGAACGTGTTTAAATTCATTTAAGAATTAAACCACTGTTGCTTTCCAGTTATCACAAGTTTGATTCATAAAGAATCGCACAAGTCACCTACCATGAGCTTTTTGATATTCGCTCAAGAAGGATTTCCATCTTCATTGTAAATACTTTCGTATTACTCGGATGTTCAGGCAAGATCATGAAGATTTTGCGTAGGACTCTTAAGAACTTTCTTACTTTTCACAGTGTGTGAAGAAGCAAGGAATAATGAAAGTGTGTCCTAATGAGATATTTGATGATCTCAAATGGCTCTAGACTCGATCGTGCATTTTGGATTTTAGTGATCGGAGGCTGGAGAGGAGTGCCACCTTTTCAATACCAATTTATTCGGAGTGAATAAATCAATAGATAATGTGTTGTCTCCGTGTGATTAAAACAAATATCTTTTAAGAGATATCTGAGTTAGCTGGGATGGGTTGTGCCTTGCATCACTGGGTCCATGATGTCTATCTTCAATATCAAGAATCATTAGCAAAAATGATCTCAATAGCATATGAATTGACCCGGTTTCTGCCTAAGGTTGTAAGGAGGGCTTCTTTCTTTACATCCTTTATCTTTACAATTCTTTTTCATTCTTCAACCCCTTCAATGCTTACCAATACGTCATAACTAGCACCTTGTTGTGATTGTTCCAGTGCTAACTTAAGTACTTGGTCGGCATTCAGCTACGTTCACAATCTTTCTCCATCTTTCCTAAGGACTACTATTTCTAGCTATGGAATGTCCTTGGGAAGATTCCTCTGGTTCTAGAGAAATCATTGGACTTTAACCTATCCTACCATCCTTATGTCACCACAATCTTCATCGTCGTGAAATAAATGGGTTGCGGGTAAGTATAAATCACCATGAAATCCATTTTGAAGTGCAAATCCATTTTGCTCCCCCTTAACATATGCTACGATATTCGAAAACATTTCGCACATGTCGGGATGAGCTAACACGTTAAGTCAAACCATTTGTGATTAATCATTTCCCATATTAAATCACATTTTCTCCCCCATATTAAAAATATTAACCCAATCGATGTTTTTAATATCAATTGATTTAATAGCATTTTAAGAAAATTTGGGAAGAAAAATGCAAATCCAATTATCTTCATGATTTTAACAAGCTCCCCCTCAAATTAATGAGGGTGTACTTGAAACGTAAATTAAATACCTTTTAAACACAAGTGTAAGGTATTTATTACATGCAAAGATCATATATATGATAATGAATTCACAAGATTAGCAATGTACGAGGTTGGACCTGAATAATGGAGAACAGCATATGAAAGAAGCACATGGTTCTTGTTCACGAATGTTGGTCACCTCGTCACGTCCCCGAGAAAATTAATTCCCGTTGTTGAGTCAAAGCTTTCCGGTGAAATGCTTGACTTGATTATGAAAAGCGGGTTGCTATCTGAAATAATAGCAAACCATTTGGAGCATGTTTTAAAAGTTTGAACTTCTGCTCGAACTTTATTTACAACCCCGTGTCATTATTGAATGACATTTCTAGGTTCGTAAATATTATCGATTCCAGAAGACATGCTCTGTTTATCAAAACATTTTTGAACACACAATTTTGAAAGATTTAGAAAAACCTTTTGAGAAATTCTCGAAAAATTGTGTTCAAAGTTTTGAAAAACCAATTACTTGAGCTTAAGATGTTGAATATCTTATAAAACGAGCTCAAGTCCGAGAAGTTGTAAACTTCCCGTTGTTAAGGATAAGTTTATCATCGGCGATAAACTTTCCTTTTATCTGAAGAACGAGTCCTAAGCTGACATTTACTTAGAAGTCGTGTACACGAGCTTAAAACCTTTGAATGGTTTAAAATGTAAGCTCGTGTCCGAGAAAATTTACTTTCTCGTTGTAAGGATAAGTTTATCATCGGCGATAAACTTTCCTTTATTTGAAGCACGGGTTACCATCTGATATTTAATGATAAACCATGATGCATGAGCTTAAAAACTTGGAATGTTTTTGATATAAGCTCATGCCCGAGAAAAATGAATTTCTCGTTTTTAGGATAAGTTTATCATCGGCGATAAACTTTCCTTTCTTTGATGAGCGAGTTACAGTCTGTTATGTGACTGTAAGTCCTTGTGCAGCTTAACCATGAATCCCCTGAGACAGTTGTTTCTCTGATATCTGCTTCTTCGGCAACCAAACTCTAAGAGTGTCCTTAGTTGAACGGTACACAACGATTGGACCGCTTCGTTCTTTTGGAACATCAACTTTGGTACCTGCAATCTCATTAGGAATTTGCTTGCTTTGACATGGGTTAGCGATATCAATTATAGAAGCACGTGGGGGTTCACAGTTGGCTTTACTTGTGTCAGAGGTGGCCTGAGGGGATGATTCACTTGTCTTAGTTGGCAAACGTTTCCTTTTATAGAAAATCTTAAGTTCAGGCTTAAGTGATGTATCATCCTTTGCAATTTCCTCCCTAGTAGTCTTCGTAGAATCAGAGACTATCCTAGTTAAAGGGCACTCGTTTCCTACAAGAGTAAAAGTTCTACCAGTGGGGCGCCAAACTTTACCAAAGGGTTTGATTTTAGCTATCCACTGGGACTTAATTCGAGCACGGGAGTTCACCTCATCAAGTAATTTTTTGACACAAGCATCATGATTTGCCGTAAAGACACATTTTCTACATGTTTTACAAGTAGCATATTTAATGTCTGAATAATTCCTAGATGATTGATCGATGCTCCTAGAAGATGGCATGCTACGGTTAGCAGTGTTGGGTAATCTAGAAGGCATCTGACTAGGTTGGACATTGCTATCTCTTACATGTGTCTTTTCAATAGCTTCCCTTTGACCAGATTTGTGGCAAACGTCATTTGAACTGGTTCTAGACGTGGTCTTGATATTTTTAGGGAAACTAGAGGCAATCATATGATTTGGTCTTGCTAAAGCTGTAGTGATCACATTGGGCCTAGTTGCTGGAGTGACTGGTCTAATAAGATGAACCAAATCAACTTGGGAGGCAAACCGCGGTCTCGAGGATTGTGGTCGCTCGGATCTAAATGCAGTAGGTTGTCTGACAGTCGGTTGTCTGACGAACTGATTTGTAGGCGGTTTCCCCAAGATTGATGGTTTTTCAAGCTTAGTTTCCATACTAGGTCCTTTACTTTTCCTTAACTCGTTTTTCAACGCAGCTATAACAAAAACCTTTTCCTGTACTTGAGCCTTTAATGTTTCATTTTCTTTGAGCACGTTATCTTGGGATGCCAACTTAGATTCAAGCAGTTGAATTTGTTTCAAAAGATTATCCTTTTCAGCTTTAGAATCTAAAACAGTTTGATCCAATTTTCTTTCAAGAACAACGTTTGATTTTTCAAGTTTTTCAAAGTATGTTTCAAATTTGACCGTTTTCTTAGAAAATTCAAGTTTGGCATCCTCAAGATCTTTTGATTGTTGAGCTACAATTGTTTCGAGCTCTCTAATCTTGAAATCAGAAGCAATCAATGAAGCAGTTATAGGATAATTATCATGATGTTTAGCATTCTGAACAATCTCTCCCCCATTATGACTTACATCGGATGAATCAGAAGTGGTATTGCTATCACTCGTTTCCATCCCATGTTTGTCATAATTAGGTTCAGAATTCTCAATATGCGGCATATCATCAGCATATACATCATAAACCACATTACATTGTACCATGTTTGCAGGCTCTGCGTCATAAATGGGTAAGGTGTCATCAAGAGAAATCTCGTGAACATTCCCTGACGTGCCACTGGCATCATGTTGTCCTCCTGATTCTGTGCTCTTGGCATCGTTAGGCTCCAAGTTTTCAACCGTATGATCAGTTTTCTCTTGCATCGAAGAGTCTTGCACTCCATTATCATACCCTTGCTGAAGTCGAGATCTTTCATAAATCGAAGACGAGACCGAGGTCATGAGTTTCAAGATCGTATCACGGAAAACTCGAAGCTCGGTATGTGTATCTCGAAGAAATGATTGGCAAATCATTGAACTTTCAGGCTTGATGATATTAAATTGGAGGAAAGGCGTGAGGTGTGTCACAAGAGCCTTATATGCAAGTGCCGATGCAGAGTGATTAAAGGTTTCATTGTTGAGTTGCTCTGCCAGTTGGGGTAAGATGGTAAAAATTGAGTCGATGAATATATGACGATCTTGTACAAAGATTGTCACAAATTCGCTCCCTCCTTAAATCCGTGAAAGATTAACTAGATGATACTGAAGCATTCGAAATGAGGTTATACCACTTTCCCTAGCGTTGGCTTGCACTTGATGCGATTCTCCCTCTTTAAGTGTCGATTTTAACGATTCCATTGGTAATCGAGGAAAAATGATGTGGCTGTTGTTGTTGTCAGGTTTGAACAATACGACTCGGCTCAAAAAGTTATGAATAAAACCCGATCAAAAATCCGTAATTGCTAAAAAATATATCCCGTCACTTTCACTCGTAAATTTGACTTCAAATCCGGCCAGAAAAAACGTCTAACCCGTCAATTATTTTACCACTTTGACTTTCAAAATAACCGCCTTAACAATCCGTCGGCTAAATAATTCTTGTCACTATATCACGTAACTTTGTCTCGGCTATAACGGAATATCATAAAATATTTCAAAATAAAAATTTAAATAAAAATAAAAATATGAATTAAAAAAATATAATATCCAAAATAGAAATTAATAATCAAAAATATTCAAAATAAAAAAATAAAAATATTCAAAATAAAAAAAGGAAAAGAAATAAAATTTAAAAGATAATAATAAAAGGATAAAACTAAAAAAAAAAAAAAAAAAAAAAAAAAAAAAAAAACTGATTTGATTTTGAAAATATTATAAATCGGATATATTTTTAGAAAAGTAATTTTAAAGTTTAGACAAAATCTAATTTTGCGTTAATTAAAAATTTTTTTTACTTAAATTAAAACTAAACTTTTCTTGATATGTCCGTCTAACAAACCAAGACACGTGGCCCAGTACGTGTTTACCCACCGCCCCACTCAACTTCGTTATATCCGCCCCAAATAAAGTCTGTCTTCTCCAACCTAATCTCTAAAACTATCTCCCTCTGTTCTCTCTCAAACAAAACGCAGCCTCAAACTTTTCTCTTTCAATCAACTCACAATATCTCTCTCACAAAACCTAAAAAACGCCTCCTATCCTTAATCTCTCACGAATTTAACCAAATACCAATCTCAATCCTCTTCTATCTCCACTCAACAAATGATTCAGCAAACGCACAAGGTCTTTTTCAGAAAGATCTCAGGTAGGTATTTTAACTTAAGTTTTTGTTGGTTTGAGTCTCTCTCTCTACTGTAGTGTCATTCTGTGATGTCAATAGTCCGAGTGTTTTTGAGAATGGATTTGAGTCGAAAGTGAGGTAATTTGGATCAATGAAAGTTTTTTCTTGTTGAAACTGAGATCTTGATGATTGTGAAGTGTGGATTGAAAGTTTGTTTTGGTAAACGAGGGTGGGTTTGTGTGTGTGAGTCGAGTCGAGGGTGAGGGAGTTTTGGTGAGGATTGAGTCGAGAGAGTTGTCGAGAGTTGTGAGAGACGAGAGAGTGTTGTAGATTGTTGTCGAAAGGTTTTTGAGTCGAGTTGTACGAGTCGTGAGGGTAAGGAAGACCGGATGTTGTGTGTTTGGGGGAGGGTTTTTGATGGTTGTAATTGTGAGACGAGGGTGGGTTAAATGATTCGAGTTTGGTTTTGATTGTGTTTGAGTCAAGAAATTCAGTTTGGGAGTCTTGATCGAAAGGTGTCGGTGTGAGGGAGTGAGGGGCTGTGAGACGAGGGAGTGTTTGTTTTTGTCGAGGGAGAGTCTGTGATGGTGATTGAGTGTAACGAGGGTTTGGTTTTAGTCGAGAGAGAGAGTTTCGAGTCTTGATATTTTGGTCGAGAGGTGTCGGTGTGAGGGAGTCGAGGTTTTGGTTTTTGGTGAGGGTGTTATGTAGTCTGTGTCGAGGGTCAGAAAAAATGAGACGAGGGTGTAAGGGGTGTCAAGTGTGTCTTGTGACGAGAGTTGTGACGAGGGTGGTTTCGAGAGGTCTTGGGTGTGTGAGAGAGTTGTGTGGTGTGTGGGGACGAGAGGGTGTCTTGGTCGAGAGTCTGTGAGATGTTGGTCGAGAGTTGGGACTCTTTGTTGATATTAGAGTAGGTCTGGGCTGCGAGGGAGAGAGCCGTAACGAGAGGGTGAGTGTGAGAATGGAGGGGTGTTGTGTGAGTTTGTTTCAGTCGAGAAGTGTTTGGGTTCGAGTGGTGTCTTTGTCTATGCGGAAAAGTCCTATTCGGAACATTTTTCTATTCGGAAATTTTTTTTTTTTTTTTTTCTATTCGGAACTTTTTGGCTATTCGGAACTTTTTGGCTATTCGGAACTTTTTGGCTATTCGGAACTTTTTGGCTATTCGGAACTTTTTGGCTATTCGGAACTTTTTGTCTATTCGGAAAGTTTTGTCTACTCGGAAAGATTTGTCTATTCGGAAAATGTAGACTATTCGGAAAGTTTTCTCATTCTGAAAGATAAAAGCACTCGATCTCAAAATTGGATGGAAAAAGACAGATCTTTTGATAATTTTTGGACTGTTTGGACTGTAGACAGATATGACAGATTGACTAATGGACGAGTTAACAGATTGGACTTTTTGACTGTTTTGGACTGTTAAAAAAATGAAAAAGAAAACTGAGAAAAAAATACTGATTAAAAAAAAAAAAAAATTAAACAAAATATGATTATAAAAAAACTGATTATTGAAAAAGAAAAAGACTGATTATTTTAAACAAAATTGATAAAATGAGACTAAAAAACTGATAATCAAAAACTGATGGTAAAAACATACGAAAAAGAATAAAACTGATAAAAAATGAAAATTGATAAAAAAAAAATTGATAACTTTATTAAAAAATTTGATAAGATTTATAAAAATTGATAAAAAATTGATCAAATGATGAATTGATTGATAAAAAATAAGAAAAGAAAGGATTTTTACCACCAAATCAAAAGATAAAAAAATGCAAATCCTAAGATTCAACCATGGCTCTTGATACCAATTGAAGGCCTACTAATTCTAAGGATTTGGTAATAGATGGAATTAGATCTATGGATTTGGTGGAAGAGATGGGGAAGAAGGAGATTAGGTGTAGAGAGAGAAAGGAGAGGGAAGAAAAGTAGAGAGAGAAAGTGATTAGATTAATGATTATCGTTAATGAATGAATGACCAACCCCCTCCTAACATGCTAGGAGGGGTATATATATAGCCCACCCTACATGTGGGCTATATGGACTATACAATTACAAAGTGGATCACGAGCCTATTACATAATTGTCGTTGGAGCGACCGATCCTTCATAAATACGTAAAACGTATTTCTAACAGTAATTCCACTACGTGTAGTTATAGCACTCACATTAGCTCGCGGATTAGTGATGGTGTTTGAAGGTAGAGAACCCGAAGAAGAAGAAGGTTGAGCTTCGGGCAAGAAACTAGCCAACAGATTCTTCAATTCAGTTGTTTGAGTGATGAAAGAGGATTGAAGATTATCACGAACCTCGGTTCTGATGTCATTACCTTGCTTCAAGATATCTCCTTTCAAATGGATTATTTAGCTCTGTAGATTCTTGATTTGCTCACCTTGAGTTCTCATGATGGTGTCAACATCGGGATTAATGGGTGGGTGTTGGTGGGTGGGTCGTTGATAAGGGTTAGAAGCACGAGGTGGGATTTGGTTGCTTCTATTGTAGTTGTTGGCGGGATTTTGGTTTTGAGGAGAAAAACCGGGTGAAAGGTAGTTGTTGGAACGGTAGCTCAGCAGATTTCTATCCCCTTGTTGTCTAGCTTGGTAATTTTCCGGTGAATAATTACCGTAGGCTGCATACACATTTTTCGGATTTCCTTGTGTCGAAGGACAATCGGTGTATGAGTGAGGACTGCCACATGTTTCACAAGGATTAGCAACTGCTTTAACTTGTTGTTGTTGTTGGTTTAAAGCGAGAAGCGTAATATTTTTGCTCATTTCAGCCATCATGCGGGTGAGTTCGGTCATCTCAGGGTTTGCTGAGGTAGAAGAAACATTGACTCTCGTGTTGTTTCTAGAAGAAGCAGAGGAATCCCAGTTCTTATGATGAGTAGTCATGTTTTCAATTAACTCTCTACACTCCTCGGGTCTCCTTTTCATGAATGTGCCACCGGCGGCTGCATTGATCGTATCACGATCTCGAAAAGTCAATCCGTTGTAGAAAGTATCGATCAAGGTGACCGGAAGCATGTTGTGGTTTGGACAACGGTCGATCAAGACATTATATCTCTCCCATGCATCAAAAAGAGATTCATCGGGATCTTGCATGAAACCGCTGATCTGATTGCGAAGGCTTGTGACCATGGATGGTGGAAAGTAGCGCGACAAAAAGCGTTGAGTCATGTCATCCCAAGTGTGAATAGAATTCTTCGGGAGACGATCAAACCATTTCTCGGCATGATGTAATAGAGTGTGTGGAAAGAGTTGTAGGCGAAGCTCATCCATAGTGGCACCAGCCAACTTCATGCTCTGGGTGATTGTAATGAACTTGTCGAGGTGTTTGTTGGCATCATCATCAGGAAATCCTCTAAATGGGTTTGTTTGTACTTGCTGAATCATGTGGTGCTTCAACGAAAACTCAGGAGCGTTGATTTGCATCGGCGCAATCGGTCCTCCGCGTCCAAACATTGTTGGTTGACAAAGTTCCTCCATGGTCCGAAGATCGGGCTGTGGAAGAGCATTGTTGTTATTATTATTATTATTGAGGTGCGGTGGCATGTTGTTGTTGTTAACACCTTCCATATCTAAATCTTCTTGAGGCTCGGGCTCTTGATAATTAGAAGATCTAGTACGCATACACCTGAAAATGCACAAGAAAACAAAACCAAACACAAAGACAATATATATACACAAGAAAAAAAAAATCTTTATGGATTTCAGAAATTTTTAATTTTTATGGTTTTTTATCAATTTTTTATGCAAGAAAAATAACGTTCACAAATGAACGGATCCCAAAAAGCAACGTGTCTCTCACAGAAAACTGTTGATCTTTACGAAAAGAGCTGGCAGTGGCGCCATTTGATAACTGATTTTTCCCAGTTAAAATTAATGTTCGTTGTGTTGGTCTCTTCGAATTGAAAAACTTGCGTTTAATGTGTGACTCAGTTGAACTTTGGTGAAACAAAGATGTGTCGTTGTAGTATAGTGGTAAGTATTCCCGCCTGTCACGCGGGTGACCCGGGTTCGTTCCCCGGCAGCGGCGCCATTTGATAACTGATTTTTCCCAGTTAAAATTAAAGTTCGTTGTGTTGGTCTCTTCGAATTGAAAAACTTGCGTTTAATGTGTGACTCAGTTGAACTTTGGTGAAACAAAGATGTGTCGTTGTAGTTTTGAAAATTAAAGGTGCAGAACAAATAAAGTAAAAGTGCAATTAAAGTAAATCTAAGTCTAATTAAAATAAATGGTGCAAGTAATTAAAAGCGAGACTAAAATGAAAGGGCAATAAAGTAAATAACGCAAACTTAAATCTAACTAAGGCAAACTTAAAACGCAACTAAAACTAAAACTTAAACTAAGGCTAATAAACTTAAAGTGCGAGTAAGGAAAAAGGCGGGAAAAATAAAGCTTAAAATGAAAAGGAAGAAAACTTAAAACTAAGATTTCCCTATCCGGAATAAACTCCAGTTCGGAATAAATTCTATTCGGAATATCTGTCACCTATTCGGAAAGATTAGCCCTATTCGGAATATTTGTCTATTCGGAATGATTGACCCTATGCGGAATAAACCTCCTATGCGGAATAATCCTCTATTCGGAATAGCTGTCCCTATTCGGAATAAAGTTCTACTCGGAATATTAGGTCTATTCGGAAACTCCAGCCTATTCGGAATATGGGTCTTATGCGGAATGTCCTTGCTATTCGGAATAGCAGAAAATTCCGAATAAGCAATTTCTTCAAAACCCCTATGCGGAATAATACCTCTGTTCGGAATATAAATTATTCCGTATAGAGCACAATAATCCACACCTATTCGGAATGTTCTGGGCTCGAGTCTGGGAATGATCAGAAACAGTAAAACGAAGAACAAGGAAAAAGAGATAGCACGGATCTAAAAGAAACTCAACCAAATCAACAAAAAGATTAAACCAAACTAATAACAAAACATCTAATGAACATAAACAATCAATCCAAAATAACAAATCAAACAATAAAGATTAAGATAATCAAAACCCACTTAAATAAATCAATCAAAATCAAGAACATAAACATAAACAATAACAATCAAAGACTAAGAAAGGAAGAATGAGATTAACAAGATAAAGATAAGGCTTGACAAGAATTAAAAAGAAAAACTTACTTGAATTAAATGGTAATTAAGGTGCAAGACAAGGTAATTAAATGACAAGTATTTAAATTGACAAGGTAATTAAAGGTGGAAGGACTAATTGTCACGATTAGCCAACAAAAACAAATGCTTAACAATCTAAACTATTTATAGGGGAGGATTAAGGAAGCTTCCTCCCCTCCTTCATTTCTTGTTAATTGCGGGATTAAGTCCCTCCTTCATTTAATCTTCATTAATTGCGTCATTAGTCCTTTTCTTCTAATCTTTCTTTTAAATTTGGACTTTAAGGACTTGTGGCTCGGGATATCTTTTGAACTCGTCTTTAATTTCTTCAATAAAATAGACTTGAGTTTCTCGACTTTTGATAAACTTCCGTCTTTTGACTTTTTCTTCGATAAATCTTCAGAATTGGTCTTGGACTTCCGTTCTTTTTCCACTCTTGACTTCTCGACTCCGTCTTTCATCCTTTTCTTCAATAAAAGTCAGTAAATGCCCGTGAATGTCCGTGTTTTCTCCACTTTTCACCTTTTCATCCTAAATCACAACAAAAACACAAACCACGCATAATTCCGACATAAAAGACATAAAATATACGTTTTGGTCCGGTTATTATTGTAATTAAGTGATAGAAAAGATGGGTGTTTACACACCTATCACTTCTCAACAAAACATGGCTTATACTTATCAGCAACCATCATACTTGCAGCAGACACCACCACACAATTATCAGCAACCACAGCAACCATCTTATCAACCACTAATGATGCCACAACAAGCATATCAACAAAGTGTTCATCAACAATCTTTTCCACAGAAACCACCATATCAGATATCACCATCACAAGCCAACACTTCTCCATTGGGCTATACTCCTCAGTAAGGATATTTTCCAATAGAAGCACAACCAACACAAGCTTTCTACTCTAATGAACTTCCACCAATCCAAGCACCGGTCTTTACTCCAAATGATACGCCAGCTGATGTACTAAACCATCTCACTGCCTACTTGTCGAAACTTGTTGCAACTAGATGATTTCCACCAACAAACAATCAGCTCCGCACCTCTTCAAATCCTCGACAACAAGCTACTGTTCAAGATGGTCAAGTAACAGTGCAACCTATTCAGGGAAGGAATATTCATATGGACCTCCTACAAGGACTGGAAACAATCAAGCTGTGAATTCTCAAGCTAGTGGAAATGGAAGTCCTATTGGTCCTAAAAAGGTTGTGACTTGCTACAATTTCTGAGGACAAGGTCATATGGCTAGGGAATGCACTCTGCCGAAAAGGAGGAGGGATGATGCATGGTTTCGTGAGAAGATGTATTTGGTTGATGCTCAGTCTAAGGGGAAGATTTTGGATTCAGAGGAGTTAGCATTTCTTGCAGACCCAGGGGCAGCAGATACTGAAGGCATTGCAGTCGTTTCCACTTCTAATGCAGCTTATCACGCAGATGATCTTGACGCATATGATTCAGATTGTGATGACATTCACTCTGCCCAAGCTGCTCTCGTTGCTAATCTCTCTCACTACGGTTTTGATGTCGTCAGTGAGGTACCAACCACATCTAATAATATTGATGATAACCAACATCAAGTTGGGCATAACAATGACAACCTCGAACAGCATTCGGGGACTAGTAACTCAAATGATGTGGTACCCAATCCTACATATTTGAGTGAACCTCAACCAAATGCTACGACGGGTATGGAATCTTATGCTCAACAGGATTTGGTCATGGTGCCTAAACATATTATTGATCAAATGCATATGGCCCTCAGACAATCCGTAGATACCAATTCCACCCTAACTGCTGAGCTTGCGTTGCATAAAGAAAAGGTCAAAGATTTTGAAATGGTCCCTCAAGCAGAGAAAATAACATGTTCTGAATTTGACCAATTTCGTTTTGAAAAGATTGAAAACTTGAAAGAAATAGAATCATTAAAAGCTAATCTTTCCAATGAATTAAAAGCAAAAGTGTCAGTTGTCAATGATTTTCAGAAACTTAAAATGGATTTCGAAACTCTCGAGTCTAAAAAGGTTGAATCAGAAATTAATGCTACCAAACTTCTTAAATTCAAGGAACAACAGCTTTTAAAACAATACACTTCCACAGAAAAGGTTCATCTTTTAACTAAATCATTTAAAGAACTCGAACTTAAGCGTCTTCAAGATTTACCACCTAATCCCGGTTATGCAAAACAAGCTCAGGAACATATTCCCGGTCTTTATGATATGACCATAATTGGCAAATCGAAAGAAGCACCTTTTGTTCGTAGTACTGTGGAGACACAATCACTTGCGGATGAAACTCATTCTAAAATGCTTTCAAAATTCCATACAATTGATTATGATCAACATAACAAAGATCAATTTTCTAAAAAGACACGCATTCGCTTACAAAAGGAATTAGCAGAATTGACGGTTCTTGCGCCCCAAAGTTTGTCAAATGAAAACCTTCCTAGTACGTCTCCTACACTTGTCAAAAAGGATTTAACAAAGTTAATTACACCGGTAAGCAAGGCGTCCGTTAACTTAAATGCGGTTCACCAACACTTAGCTGATTTTGACAAGGTCATTTTGGAACGTACGACGGCTTCAGCCATAACGGAAGGTGAATGGAACTTTGAGCACACTAGAGCTGTGTTCCAAAATGAAATTGTTCTGTTTGTAGACAATGTTAAGGCTTGTCTTAGTAATCTTGATCAAGATTTGCTTTTGGAAATAGAAGAAGTTAGACGTGTTTTCAGTGAAATGAATGATGCTTATGAAAACAGTTTACTTGAAATAGAACGGGTTTCACGCCATAATGATCTGCTTCTGAATCAAGTGATGTCTCATGATATAGTTTCTGTCTGTGTGAATACAAGTGTTGATAATGATTCTATTGTGCATAATGTTGAATCTGTGGATAATGTGGTAGATAGTACTTGTCATGAATCTGACGCTGAAACTTTAAAGCTTCGAGATTCATATTCTTCGCTTTCAAAACGTTTTGATGAGATTCAAACACATTGTATTTCGCTTGAATTTAAGCAACAATTTATTCAAGAAATCTTTGAAACGTCATTCGAAGGTGTTAATATCGATGATGCAAACTTTGAAAAGAATTTTCGATTGAATTTACAATCAAAACAGCGTCAGCCAAGTGACAAGGTTGCTCAATCTTTGCTGATAGACATAGAGAAATCTAAGGAGCTTAATTGTGTAAATGTACTTGAGGTCGCTGAGAATTTTAAACTTGATCTAGATAATCGAGTTTCCAAGATTTTGTCCAAAGTTGATAACTTAAAACAGAAAAATACACGACTCTTCGATTCAGTAAAGCCCGCATGTGTTGATACCACTGCACAGAATCAATCATTGATTGAACAATTGAATCGAAAGTCGATGGAAATATCTGATTTGAGGGAACAAATTTGTGATAAGAATCTGGTCTTGGCTGAGTTAAAGGAAACACTTCGTACTCTAAAAGGTAAGAATGTTGTGGATAATGCAGCCACTATCTCAGCATCGTCCTCTAGTGCAATCAAAAGGAACCTTATAGCCGTCACACCACTTAACAAGGGCCCTAGGACTAAACCATCTCAAACTTTGGTCACTAAAGATAAGGCGGAATCAAAACAAGCTTCTAATATTCCCGTGTTGCCTTCTACAGGAGTAAGTACCACTACTAAGGCTCAAAGATCTAAGCTTAAGCGAAACAAGAAGAATGATAGGATCTTGCCCCCATATAGTAGTCAAGTGAAGAAGAAAGTAGAAGCCCATCCTAGGAATTTTATTTCTGTTTTGAATAAAAAGAATCATGTAGCTAAACCTAAAGGCTCTGCGGTTGTGCAGCGTTCTAAGCCTAGTGTGAATTCTAATTTGAAATGTTGGAATTGCAATGAATGTATGTTTTCTAGTCGTCATGATTCTTGCCTTATTGACCATGTGAATGAGATGTATGCCTGGAAAAATGGATTAGAATGGAAACCGTCTGGGAAAGTGTTAACCCAAGTTGGTTGGATGTGGCGCCCCACTGGTAGAACTTTCACTATAGTAGGAAATACGTGCCCTTTGACTAGGATCACTCCCACTAAAGTGAAGAAAGCGTGCCCTTTAACTAGGAGTACAAAGGATACCAAAACACAAGCGTGTCCTTTAACTAGGAACACTGACACTACTGTAGGAAACAAGTGCCCTTTAAATAGGTCTACTCCCACTATAGTGCTCGTGAATAATCCAAAACCTACGAAAGTTTGAATAGTAAAACCTATTAGTGCTAAAACTCACATTAGAAAATGTAGGAAATCTAAGGGTCTCAAAAATGTTAGCAATTTTGATAATTCTATATCTGTATCTGCTAACACTCCAGAACCAATAGTTTCCAATGCATTGTCTACTGTTGTTATTGAAAATAGGTGGTCCAAATTGTTCTCTGGTATTTGGACTCTGGTTGCTCCAAGCATATGACCGGAGATCGCTCTCAGCTCAGAAATTTCGTCAGCAAGTTTCTTGGTACGGTTCGATTTGGAAATGATCATATTGCAAAGATAATGGGTTATGGTGAATATCATATTGGGAATATTATAATTTTGGGAGTGTATTATGTGGAAGGTCTCAGTCACAACTTATTTTCTGTGGGACAATTTTTTGATGCAAACCTAGAAGTTGCTTTTCGAGAGCATACCTGCTTCATTCGTAATTTGGAAGGGGTTGATTTATTGAAAGGTACTCGAGGGAATAATTTGTATACTTTGTCTCTACAAGACATGATGGTCGCTTCTCCCGTATGTCTTCTCTCCAAAGCATCGAAGACTAAGTCATGGTTATGGCATCGACGGTTATCTCATCTTAACTTTGACGCTATTAATCACTTGGCGAAAAACGACCTTGTTCGTGGTCTTCCTAAACTATCATTTCACAAGGATCATTTGTGTTCCGCGTGTACAATGGGGAAAAGCACTAAGAAGTCTTACAAACCCAAGACTAATGACACCAACCAAGAGAAACTTTATCTGTTGCATATGGATCTTTATGGGCCAATGCGTGTTGAAAGTCTTAGTGGCAAAAAGTACATCCTCGTCATTGTCGATGATTACTCTCGGTTTACATGGGTGAAATTTTTGAAAACAAAAAATGAGGCACCTAAATTCATCATCGGATTTCTCAAGATGATTCAAGTGCGTCTCAACACTACTGTCCGACGCATTCGTACAGATAATGGAACCAAATTTGTGAATCAAATCTTGCGTGATTATTATGAAGAAGTTGGCATATCTCATGAAACATCCGTTGCACGCACTCCACAACAAAGCGGTGTCGTTGAAAGGCGAAATCGCACACTTATGGAAGCTGCTCGAACGATGTTAATTTACGCAAAGGCTCCATTGTTTTTATGGGCAGAAGCAGTATCTACAGCAGTGTACACCTAAAACCGGTCACTAATTCGTAAACGCCATGGTAAAACACCTTATGAGCTTCTCCATGGAAAAGTACCAGATTTATCATATCTTCATGTATTTGGTTCTCTTTGCTATCCAAATAATGATGGTGACAATTTGGGAAAACTTCAACCAAAGGCTGATATTGGTATTTTCATTGGTTACGCCCCCGCAAAGAAGGCATACCGAATCTACAACCGTAACTCTCGCAAGATCTTCGAAACTATGAATGTTGATTTTGATGAGCTGACAGCAATGGCTCCTGAGCAAAGCAGCTCTGAACCCGCACTTCATGAAATGGGACCCAGTAACATTAGTTCTGGTCTTGTCCCAAACAACCCTACTTCATCATCATTTACACCACCTTCTAGGACTGAATGGGATACGTTGTTTCAACCGTTCTTTGATGAATTCTTTACTCCTCCAACTATTGTTGCTCCAAAACCTGAAGTAATAGCTCCGGTAACCAAAGTTGTCGCTCCAGTAACCGAAGCACAATCGGATATGTCTGCACCTACAAGTGGTCAAGATATACCATCAACGAGTAATTCTCAACCAACACCCGAACCAACTACCCATGTCATGCCTACTGATGATGAAGAGGACGACGATGATCACAATTTGGAATTCGCTCAAATGCGTGAACTTCCATTCTATGGTGTACCAATTCCCGACTCTCATCAAGCCGGGTTGTCCACCTCAGAAGAAGCTCCAACTACAGTTTACTCCAATCCACGGATTCGTGAACATGACAGCAAGTGGACAAAGGATCATCCTATAGATTCTATTATTGGTGACCCTAATCGTCTGGTATCCACACGAAGTTAGTTACAAGAAATTGCAATGTTTTGTCACTTTGATGCTTTTCTCACTGAAGTTGAACCTAAGACATGGCAACAAGCTTTTACTCAATCCTGTTGGATAGAAGCTATGCAAGAAGAACTTAATGAGTTTATACGTCTTGAAGTATGGGAACTTGTCCCATGCCCGGATCAAGTGCAGTTACTCACTTTGAAATGGGTTTACAAGGTGAAACTCGATGAGTTAGGCAGAATATTGAAGAACAAAGCTCGACTAGTAGCTCGTGGATACAAGCAATTATTGGGCATCGACTTTATGGAATCCTTTGCACCTGTTGCCCGTTTAGAAGCTATTTGACTATTCCTCACTTATGCAACCCATATGAATATGATCGTCTATCAGATGGATGTGAAGACGGCATTTCTTAATGGTGAACTCAAGGAAGAGGTCTATGTTCAACAACTGGATGGTTTTGTGAATCCTAATTATCCTAATCATGTGTACAAGCTTAAGAAGGCTCTCTATGGGTTGAAGCAAGCTCCTCGCGCATGGTATGATCTTTTGTCACAATTCCTCATTACGCAAGGCTTCGCTAAAGGCAAGGTGGATCCTACGTTGTTCATTCAGAACGAGGTAAAGATATGATTATGGTACAAATATATGTTGATGATATTATATTTGCAGCCTCGACCCAAACTTTATCCGACGAATTTGGGAAACTCATGTCTTCCAAGTTTAAGATGTCAATGATGGGCAAGGTATCATTATTCTTAGGTCTTCAGATATCTCAGAGTCCCAGAGGCATCTTTATCAATCAATCCAAGTATGCCCTTGAATCGCTTAAGAAATACAAGATGGAATCTTGCGACCCCGTGGATACTCCAATGGTGGAACGAACTAAGCTCTATGCAGATCCTCATGGAGTTGTTGTTGATCCGACACTTTATCGTGGAATGATCGGTACTCTTCTGTATATCACAGCTAGTCGACCTGATCTTCAGTTTGCTATATGTATGTGTGCCAGGTATCAAACTAGGCCTACTGAGTTACACTTAGCTACTGTTAAAAGGATCTTTCGATATCTTAAAGGAACCATTAATCGGGGACTTTGGTATTCGAAGGACTCTTCTATTGCACTAATGGTATATGCAGATGCGGATCACGCGGGTTGTCAAGATACAAGGCGTAGCACGAGTGGAACTTTGCAACTACTAGGAGATCGACTAATCAGTTGGGCATCGAAAAGGCAGAAAAGTGCTGCAATTTCAAGTACGGAAGCAGAATACATAGCTATGTCTGGTTGCTGTGCTCAAATTCTTTGGATGAGATCGCAATTAACCGACTATGGTCTAGGTTTCAACAAAATTCCGATGTACTGCGACAACAAGAGTGCAATTGCCTTATGCTGCAACAATGTTCAATTCTCCCGGTCGAAGCATATTGACATTCGCTACCACTTCATCAAGGAGCAAGTGGAAAATGGATTGATCGAGCTTTACTTTGTTCGATCTGAGTATCAATTGGCGGATATTTTCACGAAGGCTTTAGATCGCGCTCGAATTGAATTTTTGGCCGACAAGCTAGGAATGAGAACTTTCTCGCCTGAGACTCTAAAGGAACTGGCAGATGAAGCGAAAGAATAGTGGTGGTAAAACTATTATCCGTATCCTTGGTGATCATTTGTATATATTGTTTATATCTTTATCCATAAAAGCAAAATACAAAAATATAAAACCATATAAAAACCATAAAAAATTGAAAAATCTAGAAAAATCCAAAAATATTTTTACTTTATTTTTTAAAGGCATGTCTTTTGGTACGATAATATTTACGGCCTTAGAAATGTTGATTAATATCGACACGACGCCATAAATAGAGTTCGTACAAAAGTTGTAAATATTTCATAAAACATGCCCTAATGGCTTGTAGTTATTTCAGACTGCAACCCGGTTTTCACATTAAAGTCAAGTATTTCTTATGAAAGCTTTGGCTCACAACGGGAATTAATTTTCTCGGGCAAGGTTTACTTTAAAACCTTGTAAGGGATCAAGAGAAGTCTTGTTTTTATGAAGCTATAATCTCTACAACCATAGCAATCTACAATTGGTATCTACATACTCGACGCTGCGACTACTCAACCGACGACTACAACTCTTTCAATAGAACACGGGTCAATAATTGAGGGGGACCAATTGTCAAGCATTTAGAATCTTCGATGCCGAACGTGCCAAGTTCACAAGTTGGTGTCAAGACAACAATACCAATCGTACATGTGGTGTCAAGAGATGACTTCAGACGTGACGAGGCGACCAACATATGCTGACAAGAACCATTTGATCTTATCATATGATGATCTCATCTATCAAGTCCAACCTTGTCAATTCTTTTCTAATATGGTGAATATGTGATCATGTTAAAAATCGGTATCATATCTCATGCGTTTGATATCATGAAGATAAAATGGACTTGCATTGTTTTCCCAAAACCTTTGCTAAAACTTCATTAAATCAATTGATATTAAAAACATCGATTGGGTTAATATTTTTAATATGGGGGAGAAAATGTGATTTAATATAGGATATTATCACAAATGGTTTGACTTAATGTGCTGGCTCATCCCGACATGTGCGAAATGTTTTCGAATATCGTGGCATATGTTAAGGGGGGGCAAAATGGATTTGCATATCAAAATGGATTTTCATGGTGACATATACTTACCCAAAACCCATTTATTTCACGACGATGAAGATTGTGGTGACATAAGGATGGTAGGATAGGTTAAGTCCTATGATTCTTCCAGAACCGAAGGAATCTTCCCAAGGACATTCCATAGCTAGAAATAGTAGTCCTTAGGAAAGATGGAGAAAGATTGTGAACGTAGCTGAATGCCGACCAAGTACTTAAGTTAGCACTGGAACAATCATAACAAGGTGCTAGTTATGACGTATTGGTAAGCATTGAAGGGGTTGAAGAATGAAAAAGATTTGCAAAGATAAAGGGTGTAAAGAAAGAAGCCCTCCTTACAACTTTAGGCAGAAACCAGGTCAACACATATGCTATTGAGATCATTTTAATGATTCTCGATATTGAAGACAGACATCATGAACCCAGTGATGCAATGCACAACCCATCCCAGCTAACTCAGATATCTCTCAAAAGGTATTTATTTTAATCGCACGGAGACAACACATTATCTATTGATTTATTCACTCCGAATAAATTTGTATTGAAAAGGTGGCACTCCTCTCCAGCCTCCGATCAATAAAATCCAAAATGCACGATCGAGTCTAGAGCCATTTGAGATCATCAAATATCTCATTAGGATACACTTTCATATTTCCTTGCTTCTTCACACACTGTGAAAAGTAAGAAAGATTTTAAGAGTCCTACGCAAAATCTTCATGATATTGCATGAACATCCGAGTAATACGAAAGTATTTACAATGAAGATGGAAATCATTCTTGAGCGAATATCAAAAAGCTCATGGTAGGTGACTTGTGCGATTCTTTATGAATCAAACTTGTGATAACTTGAAAGCAACAGCTGTTTAATTCTTAACTGAATTTAAACACGTTCCAGGCCTCTACGCAATATCTTAGTGATCTTGCCAGAACACTCAGAGTGATACCTTAGTGTTCACAGTGATGAGTGGAAATCCTTCTATTGTTAACCTCAAACAGAACTTGGTAGGTAACTTGCAAGATTCTATACGAATTAAGCTCGTGACAATTGGAAAGCAACGATGGTGCGGTTCTTAATTGAATTTCACTTGTTCCAGGAACATGAATTGACGGCTTCAAATCATGCGGATATTATTATCCAAATGATTCACTCTTTATGTTCGCAGTCAGCTTTGGACGTTCGAATAAAGACAACGGGTTTACCCGCGAAATCCTGTCAGGAAGTTACTTAATTGAAACTATCCGTCACGGGTACGATATCTAATATCGTCCAACGGTCTTCACCGACCGGAGGTAAAATGCTACTGATTTAGAATGAAATTTTCAAAGCCATTTCGTTCGTGTCTACATATGTTGCGGCATTTGAAGACGGTGGCGTTGCGGGATCCAAGAAGAAGTCGTCCCCGCATGCTTATACTTTATGCACTTAATATCTCATCTAATTCAAGAAAGCCGAAAAGTTAAGTCTTCCGCTGTACCGAACTCTGAAGCTTTCAAGAATTACTAAGGTATAAGTATGTGGGACATGGTGTCACGAGGAGGCGAAGATCACAAGTGATGGATGCTAAAGATTGATGTCAAAGATCACATCATCATGTTCACCAGAAAAGAAAAAGGAAAAGAAAGACGAAGACTACGAGCTCAAGACAAGCATAGTATGCTAGGTTTATTTCATTATTGTAACTCGGGTAACGCCCTTGTTTGGAGTGACCTCCCTTAGGTGGAGATTGTTGGAAATACGTTTTTACGTATTTAGGAAGATTCGGTCACTCCGACAATATATTAAGTAGTAGCTCGTAGTCTAGATATCTTTATTAAACAAACAAAGTCAAGCCTAGCCTACAACATGTGTAGGCCGGCCCAACATTGTAAGCCCAAGCCCATCACAAGGCTTGGGTATATAAACCCTCTCCTTTGATGGAGAGGGTGTGTGGTTTCATAATTTACACATAGTTCTCTTAACTTTCTCTCTCTAAAAGTGTGAAATCCACCATCTCTTTCTCTCTCTAAAAACATAAGAAAGATTTACATTTCTATAGTGTTTTAGGACCAAAATGTGAAAAGGGAAGAAAACATGGGCTTTCACGGGCTTTTATCGAAGAAAAAGACAAAAGACGAAGTCAAAAGATCAAGAGTGCAAAAAGAACAGAAGTACAAGGCCTATTCTGAAGATTTATCGAAGAAAAAGTCTAAAGACGGATGTTTAATGAAGTCGAAGAACCAAGTCTAATAAAAGAAGAAAATTATAAGACGAGTTCATTTTATATCGACAAATCCCAAGACAACGTCGAGAAAGTCAAAGAATTTAAAAGAAGAAAAGACGAGAAGAAAGAAGAAAACATCAACACATGTTAATCCTCCTATAAATACCCTCCTAATGACACATTAGGAGGTCTTAGCTAATTTGACACATTAGTCTTTCCAATTTATTTTTCTTGCACTTTCATATTGTCATTTACTTAATTTTTCTTAATATGAAGATTATTTCCAGTAAGTTTGGTGAATCTTTATTATTAATATCATGTTTTTCATTAATCTCTCATTCTACCTTTCTTGTCTTGTTTAATCTTATTGCTTATTTGCTTATTGTCATGCTTAATTGATTGTTTGTTATGTTTTTATTGTGTTTTATTGTTTAGCTTATTGATCTTATAGCTTATTGTGTGTTTGTTTTAATTTTAGTTAAGTGTTTTTAATAGTTTATTTTTATAAAAAGTTGATTTTAAATATTTTCATTATTTAGTGTTTTACGGTTTTTAATTCGTGGCTTATTTAGTTTTTCTTAAAATTAGATTGGTTAGATTTTTGGTTAAGTGCTTATTAGATTTTAGCTTATTTTGATTTAGCTCAATTTCGTTCTTATCCGGGTTTTCCAAAACCCATGTATTCCGAACTAGCACCATTTTTCATATTCAGGATAAGAAGTGAAACTCATATTCAGGATAAGAAGTATAACTCATATTCAGGATAAGAAGTGAAACTCATATTCAGGATAAGGAGTAAAACTCATATTCAAGATAAGAAGTATAACTCATATTCAGGATAAGAAGTGAAACTCATTTTCAGGATAAGAAGTGAAACTCATATTCAGGATAAGAAATAGAACTCATATTTAGGATAAGAAGTAGAACTCATATTCAGGATAAGAAGTGAAACTCATATTCAGGATAAGAAGTAGAACTCATATTCAGGATAAGTAGTAGAACTCATATTCAGAATAAGAAGTAGAACTCATTATTCAGGATAAGACCCCAAAGTCAACATTCAGGATAACACCCCAAAGTCAACATTCAAGATAAGACCAGAAAGTCAACATTCAGGATAACAAAGAGAAAAACAACATTCCGAATAAGTGCTTTTTTTATTTTTTTATTGTTTTTAAACTTTATTTTTCCTGCCATTATATTTAGTGTTATTTTTAATTTCTTTGTCTTAGTTTAATTTTAAAGTTTACATTTTTTATAAAGTTTTATGTTTTCGTCATTTACTTTTTATCAAGTTTTAATCTTTCGATATTTACTTAATTTACTTTTAAAGCCTTATTTTTAGTTTTATCTTTTTAGGCTTTTATCTTTATTCCGTTTAAGTCTTCATTTAAGTTTTAATCATTTATCGCTTTTATTATTTTGTCATTTACTTTAAATTTTTTATCTTTAATCAGTTATAAACAACGACAACCTTTTCTTTTATTCACCAAAGACGACTGAGTCGCACTTTCAACTGTAATCAATTCGAATCGAGTCGAGACAAAACGAACTTTGAACTAGCAAAATTTAGTTATTATCAATTCTCCCATTCCACCAAGTCAACGCACGACCTTTAAGAGTAGCCATAGCAAAAGTAACCTTATCTTCCTCCTTACACTTACTAATCCGAAATACCGACTCAATCTTCTCAATCCACTGGCTTAATCCTACAGCACCTTCAGTTACATTAAAAGGTAGAGGTTCACACTTCATGAACGTCACATAAGTACAACCACCGACTTCAGGCGCATTAGGTCCAAGTCCTCCTACATTTCCTCTAGCATTAGCATTCACATTATTAACATTCACATTCACATTAGTACCACCAATTCCACTACCGCCAGCTCCACTACCGCCAGCTCCACTACTGCCAGCTCCATTTCTAGCATTTGCCATAACTCAGTCATAGATGCGGAAACTTGCTCCGCAATGATCCTACGTACATCATCCTCAGTCACAGCTTTCTTGGGTGGCATGGTTCTATAATTTCACAATTTCAAAGCATATTAAGCATTCACCCAACGAGGGATTCATATAAGATGGATTGAATTCATAATCAAGATACAAATAAGGAATGATATGTAATTCAAGACAAAGATACATATTTCATTGGATTAGAAACAACCACATTGTCTTAATTACATTCCACGTCCTAGTTTCTAGCACTATACAAGCCCAAAATTCGTGCCAGATCTACTAACTGATAAGTCGGTTCAGTCAAAGTTACAAAAGATACAAAAGATACGA
Source organism: Glebionis coronaria (assembly GCA_025667525.1). NCBI lineage: Eukaryota > Viridiplantae > Streptophyta > Magnoliopsida > Asterales > Asteraceae > Glebionis > Glebionis coronaria. The sequence goes on along the minus strand of CM046882.1, from coordinate 169,024,028 downwards.
AGGTAACTACTAAAGATAGACTGGTCTACTGAGAACCACCAGATGGTCCATCATCCATCGTCTTCGGTATCTTCGTCAGACGATCACAAGACACATCTTCAGCTGGGTGCTTACGAATCACTCCTCTCTTGACTATCTCAGTATAAAACCTACTGTTCCAACCAACAGATATATTCAACTCTTTCTCAGCCTTCTCACGCATTGCATGAGCTACACTCAACTGAATCTCCATAATATTCACCTTTTTCTATATTGCAGTAAACTCACCACTTTCCAACACAGATAACCTCCAAAACGCCTCATTCAAACCACGCTCTACATCAGTCAAATCCAAATTAAGCAATTTCCGCTCTTTCTCACCAACCTTAGTCTTCGACTCCAAATAAGCAACATGATTCTGAACAACACCTAATCCAACCTCTGTCATACTAACCTGAACACGGGAAGCATCTAAATCACTTCTCAAGGCCCAAGGTGCAAATCCATCAATATGAGTAGCCTCTCGAACCCTGGACGACTCTCCTATCACATGTCTACGAGTAGCAATCCCATCGATACCATCAGGTGCATCATCATCCTCATCATCCTCTGATTTAGAATCAGATTCATACGATTCAAACAATTCATCTCTAAGTATCTCGTACTCAGAATCAGACCAATCAACTGGAGGGGGTAAGGGCTCACCCTCCGCTACATCATAAAGGAAAATAAGCTCAGCCTCATCATCATCATCAACCTCATCATCTATACCTATCTCCTCCTCGACATCCTCGTCGTCATCCTCATTACCTACATTATCTATCCCAATCTCATCATCATTCTCAATACCAACATTATCATTCTCATTCTCTACAACACCAAACTGAGGGGTAATCTGATCTCCTAGTTCTATCTCGGGCTCGGGATCCTCAAATGGTTCCTCCTCGTCATCATCCATGTAGAACAATGATAATCTTTGTATTTCAAGAGGGTTGATGTATTTCTAGAGAGAGAAACTTAGAGAGAGAAATGAAAGAAACTATGTGTATTGAAATGAGAAATGAAACAACCAACACCTCTTTCTATGGTGGAAAGAGGTTTATATACCCAAGTCCTTAATGGACTTGGGCCTCCGGCCCATGAACATGCTCATGGGTCGGGCTTAACATAAATGTAAATTAAACACTACTACGAGCCTATAACTATATTGTTGGAGTGACCAAGACTTTCTTTATACGTAAAACGTATTTCCAACCATCTCCCCCAAAGGGAGGTCACACCAAATTTACAAAGTCCTAATCTAGCATGTTAGATCTTGTTCTTGAGCTCGTAGTCCACTTTCTCTTTCTTTCTTTAATTTTCTTCTTTTTGTGAATATGTGTTGAATAATATCAGCCTTTTGCTTGGAACACGTTCTTTTGGCTTTTCACGTGTAGTCTTTATCTTCTTGTGATGTTCGCCTCTTTGTTACTTCATGTCCCACACACTTACCCTTTGTTGAATTATTGAAAGTTTCAGAGTCGATACAGCGGAAGACTTTTATGTCATACTTTCTTGAATTTGCAGAAGTATTTGATGCAGAAGGAATAAGTATGTGAGGACGTCTTCAACAGGTACACCGCAACGCCACCGTCTTCGAATGCAGCAACATAATAAGACACGAATAAAATGGCTTTGACATTTTATTCTAATTCGGTTGCATTTTACCTCCGGTCGGTGAAGACCGTCGGACGATATTAGATATTGTACCTGTGACGGATAGTTTCAATAAAGTAACTTCATGACATGATTTCGCGGGTAAACCCGTTCTCTTTATTCGACCGTCCAAAGCTGACTGCGAACATAAAGATTGAATCATTTGGATTAAAAATCCTTATGTTTGAAGCCGTCAATTCATGAAACCTGGAACAAGTGAATTTCAATTAAGATTTTCACCATCGTTGCTTTCCAGTTGTCACGAGCTTGATTCAAATAGAATCATGCTTGCACCTACCAAGTGCTGTTTGATGTTAACACTAGAAGGATTTCCACTCGTCACTGTGAAGACTAAAGAGTGTCACTCTGAGTGTTCTGGCAAGATCATACGATAATGCGTAGAGGCCTGGAACGAGTTTAAGTTCAATTAAGAAATAAACTATTGTTTCTTTCCAGTTTTCACAAGATTGGTTCTTAAAGAACAGCACGTGTCACCTACCATGAGCTTGTTTGATGTTGGTTCAAGCAGGATTTCCATCTTCATTGTGATACTTGTGTATCACTTGGATGTTCTAGCAATATTACTGATATGTTGATTTTACTCAGGTTAAAAATATTCATTGTTCCAGTCTAATCGAATTGATCTTAGTTCTCTATGTGTGACTCTGTTTTATTTTGGTGGAAACAAAGGTGTGTCGTTGTAGTTTTGAAAATTAAAGGTGCAGAACAATTAAAGTAAAGGTGCAATTAAAATAAATCTAAGTCTAATTAAAATAAAGTGCAAGTATTTAAAAGCAAGACTAAAATTAAAGGGCAATAAAGTAAATAACGCAAACTTAAATCTAACTGAGGCAAACTAAAAAACGCAACTAAAACTAAAAATTAAACTAAGGCAAATAAACTTAAAGTGCGACTAAGTAAAAGGCAGGAAAATTAAAGCTCGAAGTTAAATGCTAAAATGAAAATAATAAGTCCCTATCCGGAATAAAACCCCTATTCGGAATACTGTCACTATGCGGAAAAAGGTGCCTATTCGGAATAGTTCCTTATGCGGAAAACAAAATCCTATTCGGAAAATTACTTCTATGCGGAATCCCCCTTATTCGGAATATCACCTCCTATTCGGAATAATGCCTTACTCGGAATATCTGTCCCTATTCGGAATAAAGGTCTACTCGGAATATTTGGCCAATTCGGAAAAACCAGTCTATTCGGAAAGCTCCTATTCGGAAAGTTCAGCCTATTCGGAATATCAAGTCTCTATGCGGAATCCCTATTCGGAATATCGAAAATTCCGCATAAGCCTTATAGCAAAACTCTTACTCTGAATATTAAGCCTCTATTCGGAATATGGAATATTCCGAATAGTCCTCCAAACCAAAGCTTACTCGGAAAGTTTCTGGGCTCTCAGGGGAAGAAAAGTAACCATAAAACCGAAGAACAAGGAAAGTAAAAACACATGGATCTAATCAAAACTAAGCTAAATCAAACACAAGATCAATACAAACAAACAAATAAACAACTATTAAGCATAAACAATCAATCCAAATCAATAAAACTCACAAAACTTAATCAAATTAATCAAAACCCACTTAAATAGATCAACCAAAATCAAGAACATAAACATGAACAAATCAACACAAAGATTAAGAAAGGAAGAATGAGATTAACAAGATAAAGATAAAGCTTGACAAGAATTAAAAAGAAAAACTTACTTGAATTAAATGGTAATTAAGGTGCAAGACAAGGTAATTAAATGGACGGGTATTTAAATGTGCATAAAATAAAGGTGGAAGAGCTAATTTGTCAAGTTAGCCAACAAAAACAAATGCTTAACAATCTAAACTATTTATAGGGGAGGATTAAGGAAGCTTCCTCCCCTCCTTCATTTCTTGTTAATTGCGGGATTAAGTCCCTCCTTCATTTAATCTTCATTAATTGCATCATTAGTCCTTTTCTTCTAATCTTTCTTTTAAATTTGGACTTTAAGGACTTGTGGCTCGGGATATCTTTTGAACTCGTCTTTAATTTCTTCAATAAAATAGACTTGAGTTTCTCGACTTTTGATAAACTTCCGTCTTTTGACTTTTTCTTCGATAAATCTTCAGAATTGGTCTTGGACTTCCGTTCTTTTTCCACTCTTGACTTCTCGACTCCGTCTTTCATTCTTTTCTTCAATAAAAGTCGGTAAATGCCCGTGAATTCCCGTGTTTTCTCCACTTTTCACAATTTCGTCCTAAATTACAACAAAAACACAAACCACGTATAATTCCGACATAAAAGACATAAAATACACGTTTTGGTCCGGTTATTATTGTAATTAAGTGGTAGAAAAGATGGGTGTTTACACACCTATCAAATCCCCTACACTTGACCATTGCAATGTCCTCATGCAATGCATTAGTTACAAAGCATGTTTACACTTTTCATCATAATCAATCCACGTTGGCCTTTATTAAAGAGATAGAGAATTATAAAAATGCAAAGCAAAGAAATTAAAAGCATACCTTGGGTTTTGAAAATGTCATGAATAATCATCATCCTCAACTTTTCACTTTCTCCAAACCAAGCTTAAAAACGAGATCATTGTTGTTATAAGTTAGTAAACTAACACGAACTCATGTGGGCCAATTATTCACTTAGACTCCCTTATTCCTATGGGTATCTCTTATATTTTATTATTTGTCTTGAATGATCACGAAGATGCATTGTTTGACTTATTTCGATAATTATTTAGTCTGAAAATAAAGTGCACGATTTAATCAATAGTTAGCTAAAGGACCAAATCTTTTAAAACTGCTTCTCGGGATATCAAAAAGTTCATATCTTGGCATAACTTGGTTCGCGATTTGAGACCTTTCTCGGGCCGATATTTGGCAGCGACTTCATACTTCAAATCTTGAGAGACGTTCATGAAATAATGGTCTTCTCTTCATAAATGGAATTTCTTCACTTGGAATTTTTGAGAGATTTTTCATATATGGACCACGACTTCTTCATTTTTCTCTAATCTTTATTTTGGATTTTGATATACAACGATCCGCCTACTTTATTGACTTGGATCTATTTATCCTCATACCTTGTTAGGGTCTTTTCGGATACACTTCTCCATGACTTTTCGGGAGTTTTTGCTTTTCGTCGTGTGTCTCGATCCTTCATATTGACTTTCGATAAATGATTCTTCACATCACTTTTGGATCTTTAGCAACAAAACATAGCCCTCATGCCTTGTTAGGGCCTTTTCGGACTCGCCAATCTTCGCGCCCTGCTTCATAAGCTATGCCTTGGCTATGAACTCTCGTCATTACCGAGCAACTTTTAAACGATCTGGGGCTAGAAGCTAAGTAACTTTTCAAATCGTACAACCTTATTTATTAGCAGATAAATTTATTAGCAAGCGATGGGAGAATAGGCTTATAATTAACTCACATAAATTCACGAAAGAATACCGAACTTATAATTGGCTCTATCATCTCTCGTTCTCCACAGTTTAAAATCTCAAGTAATGAGACTCGTGGATGCTTAGCCTATTAAATCAAAGTTTTGGGTTTTCGAGTCGCCTATAGGATCTTGCAAATTCTTAGACTTTTTCAAGCTTAGAAATCGCATTTTAAAGTTCCCTTGATAAACGACTCTCTAGGATCAATTATAGGAACTTGCAAAAAGTTCTTGTTCTTAACCCGTGAGAGTTAAGACTTTCGCGTTTTATAGCTCCCTATATAAAAGCCTAGCAAAACTTGACTTAAACATGTTAAGGATACTAGCTAGAGTACACTCGGATTGAGTCAAAAGATTCACAACGTTTGAAAATTAAAACCACTTATTAAACATTTATTCTAGCAAAGAAAGAAAATAACTATACAAAGGGAAAAACTAATAGGCCAAAATAGATCAAAAATTTTGAAAAATGTCGAAAAATTGATTTTCCGGTTAAAATGAGGACAAATACAAGGAAAAGATCACTTAACATCGATAGAAGTCCCCCCTACACTTAAGATAAACATTGTCCTCAATGTTTAAGCATGTGGGAGTAAACTCCCCTACACTTAGGACATTGTGCACGTTGTTTAAATCTCGCTAAGGAAAGGACAACTAAAGAGATTCCTATTTTAATATTGCGAAAATATAAAATAGTGAATCGAAAAGAGTTTAGGATAGAACCGGGATAAAGTAGAACACGGAATCACGGGTTGTCAAGAATCAGCAAGAGTGGATCATTGAAGCTCAAATCCCTGATTAAGAAGGGAGGAGAGGAAATAGCAATCCAAAGGGTCCCCCCTACACTTATGGTAAAGAAAGCGAACAGATAGATGCATGTGTTGCCTCCCAAGAAGCGCTTGGTTTTTGTTTACCGAGTCGTGAGCCTGACTCGACCTTGATCATCAACGGAAGTAGCATGAAACAAATCCACCAGGATCAAAGACATAGTTTTCATCCATCAATAAGCAAGAGCTTAAGGCGAACAAGGCAAGCCAAAAGAGAAGTGGCAGGGTTCCCTTAAGCAGTGATGGAGCATGGTGGGAGCAAGTATGAAGCGGTGCGAGCATGTCTTCAATAATTCCAAAGATTTTTCCTTTTATTTCATCAGGTGGATACTGAGATGGCTCTAAGATTGCAATACCGGGGTCGAACACCTTTTCCTTTAAGGGAAAATAGCACTCAGGCTCAGCCGAGTGTGAAGAAGATCCGCAAAGAAGCACAACCTCGTCCTCAGAAGGGGGACAAAGAGGTGTTAAATCATACGTGCAACGGATTTCGGTGTCAACCGGTTTCTTCTCCTTAGACAAAATTTTCTTCAAATCCAAAGTAGGATCAAGACGGTAAGATTCAAAGTCCAGAGGAGGTGCATCACTCTCATGCGGGAAGTAGGTATTGAGAAACATAGAGAAGTCTTCCTCGAATGAGTAATCGTCCAAGGTAGGATCGAGTGATGGCGGAGGATCTTCATCATGTGAAGAATCGCTCGAAAGAGTATCGGCCTCATCAAAATCATCGAACGTGGGCAGCTCGGGATACTCAGAAGTACAATCAAAATCATCCGAATCTGAGCTAGAATCATCCTCATCATAAGCATCAAAGACCGGTGGTGAATCATAAATGGGAGAAGCGTCAAAAGTAGGGGGAGAATCATCCACATTATCTTCAAAGAGTGGATTATCAGTGGAAGACTCGAATAGAGGATTGTCATAGACGATAAAGTCATCGAGCACACTGATCATATTCACTGATTCTCGGCCTCTAAAGGATTTGCCTGTAAGCTTCCCCATTTTAAAAACTTTAGAATCATCCCCGACTCGTAAGATTAACTCACCTTCGGCCACATCTATTAAAGCACGTCCGGTTCTCAAGAATGGCCGACCAAGTATTAAAGGAATACGAGGGTCCATTTCATAATCAACTACGACAAAGTCAACCGGAAGAGTAAATGTGCCAACTTTAAGAAACACATCTTCGGCTATACCAACGGGGTAAGTGAGAGTGCGATTTGCAAGTTCAAGAGTCATCTTTGTAGGAATGAGGTCGGGCAATGATAGTGTTTTCCAAACACTTAGTGGCATCAAGTTAATACTAGCCCCGAGATCAGCAAGGGCAGTAAATTCTTCAGTTTTGTTGAACACGCAAGGCAACACAAAACGACCGGGATCTCCAAGCTTTTCCGGAAGTTCTCTAAGAAGAACTGCAAAGCAGTTTTCATTTAAGCGTGTGTTGGCGAGTTCAATCAGCTTCTCCTTCTTGCTAAGCAATTCCTTGAATGCTTTGACAAATTTCGGCATGTGGCAAAGTGCTTCAACAAGGCTAATGTTGATGGTCATTTTAGATAGCATATCCACATATTTTGATACTTGGCAGTCATGCTTGGTTAGATCATTGGTCTTGCCTATGCGATAAGGGTATGGGATTCTAGGTTGATAAGGGTTAGGTGAAGGTGTAGTTGGTGAAGGTTGTGATGTTGAAGGGTCCTTCCGAGATACATCGTCATGACGAGGCGGAGACGGTAATGGTGTACTATCACTAAGTGTAAGAGGAGTAGGGATATATGGTGGTGGAGGAGGTGTAGATGATGGTGGTGAATCAGGTGGATTGACAATGGTAATTCCACTACGCGTAGTTATAGCACTCACATTAGCTCGCGGATTAGTGACGGTGTTTGAAGGTAGAGAACCCGAAGAAGAAGAAGATTGAGCTTCGGGCAAGAAACTAGCCAACAGATTCTTTAATTCAGTTGTTTGAGTGATGAAGGAGGATTGAAGATTATCACGAACCTCGGTTCTGATGTCATTACCTTGCTTCAAGATATCTCCTTTCAAATTGATTATTTGACTCTGTAGATTCTTGATTTGCTCACCTTGAGTTCTCATGATTGTGTCAACATCGGGATTAATGGGTGGGTGTTGTTGGGTGGGTGGTTGATAAGGGTTAGAAGCACGAGGTGGGATTTGGTTGCTTCTATTGTAGTTGTTGGCGGGGTTTTGGTTTTGAGGAGAAAAACCAGGTGAAAGGTAGTTTTTGGAACGATAGCTCAGCAGATTTCTATCCCCTTGTTGTCTAGCTTGGTAATTTTCCGGTGAATAATTACCGTAAGCTGCATACACATTTTCCGGATTTCCTTGTGTCGAAGGACAATCGGTGTATGAGTGAGGACCGCCACATGTTTCACAAGGATTAGCAACCGCTTTAACTTGTTGTTGTTGTTGGTTTGAAGCGAGAAGCGTAATACTTTTGCTCATTTCAGCCATCATGCGGGTGAATTCGGTCATCTCAGGGTTTGCTGAGGTAGAAGAAACATTGACTCTCGTGTTGTTTCTAGAAGAAGCAGAGGAATCCCAGTTCTTACGATGAGTAGTCATGTTTTCAATTAACTCTCTACACTCCTCGGGTCTCCTTTTCATGAATGTGCCACCGGCGACGGCATTGATCGTATCACGATCTCGAAAAGTCAATCCGTTGTAGAAAGTATCGATCAAGGTGACCGGAAGCATATTGTGGTTTGGACAACGATCGATCAAGACATTATATCTCTCCCATGCATCAAAAAGAGATTCATCGGGATCTTGCATGAAACCGCTGATCTGATTGCGAAGGCTTGTGACCATGGATGGTGGAAAGTAGCGCGAAAGAAAGCGTTGAGTCATGTCATCCCAAGTGTGAATAGAATTCTTCGGGAGACGATCAAACCATTTCTCGGCATGATGCGATAAAGTATGTGGGAAGAGTTGTAGGCGGAGAACATCCATTGTGGCCCCAGACAACTTCATGCTTTGGGTGATTGTAATTAACTTGTCGAGGTGTTTGTTGGCATCATCATCAGGCAATCCTCTAAATGGGTTTGTTTGCACTTGCTGAATCATGTGGTGCTTCAACGAAAACTCAGGAGCGTTGATTTGCATCGGCGCAATCGGTCCTCCTCGTCCAAACATGGTTGGTTGACAAAGTTCCTCCATGGTCCGAAGATCGGGCTGTGGAAGAGCATTGTTGTTATTATTATTGTTCAGGTTCGGTGGAATGTTGTTGTTGTTAACACCTGCCATATCTAAATCTTCTTGAGGCTCGGGCTCTTGAAAATTAGAAGATCTAGTACGCATACACCTGAAAATGCAAAAGAAAACAAAACCAAACACAAAGACAATATATATACACAATAAAGATAAAATCTTTTTGGATTTTTGAAATTTTTAATTTTTATGATTTTTTGAATTTTTAGGCAAGAAAAATAACGTTCACAAGTGAACGGATCCCAGAAAGCAACGTGTCTCTCACAGAAAACTGTTGATCTTTACGAAAAGAGCCGGCAGCGGCACCATTTGATATGTTGATTTTACTCAGGTTAAAAATATTCGTTGTTCCAGTCTAATCGAATTGATCTTAGTTCTCTATGTGTGACTCTGTTTTATTTTGGTGGAAACAAAGGTGTGTCGTTGTAGTTTTGAAAATTAAAGGTGCAGAACAATTAAAGTAAAGGTGCAATTAAAATAAATCTAAGTCTAATTAAAATAAAGTGCAAGTATTTAAAAGCAAGACTAAAATTAAAGGGCAATAAAGTAAATAACGCAAACTTAAATCTAACTGAGGCAAACTTAAAAACGCAACTAAAACTAAAACTTAAACTAAGGCAAATAAACTTAAAGTGCGACTAAGTAAAAGGCAGGAAAACTAAAGCTCGAAGTTAAATGCTAAAATGAAAATAATAAGTCCCTATCCGGAATAAAACCCCTATTCGGAATACTGTCACTATGCGGAAAAAGGTGCCTATTCGGAATAGTTCCTTATGCGGAAAACAAAATCCTATTCGGAAAATTACTTCTATGCGGAATCCCCCTTATTCGGAATATCACCTCCTATTCGGAATAATGCCTTACTCGGAATATCTGTCCCTATTCGGAATAAAGGTCTACTCGGAATATTTGGCCAATTCGGAAAAACCAGTCTATTCGGAAAGCTCCTATTCGGAAAGTTCAGCCTATTCGGAATATCAAGTCTCTATGCGGAATCCCTATTCGGAATATCGAAAGTTCCGCATAAGCCTTATAGCAAAACTCTTACTCTGAATATTAAGCCTCTATTTGGAATATGGAATATTCCGAATAGTCCTCCAAACCAAAGCTTACTTGGAAAGTTTCTGGGCTCTCAGGGGAAGAAAAGTAACCATAAAACCGAAGAACAAGGAAAGTAAAAACACACGGATCTAATCAAAACTAAGCTAAATCAAACACAAGATCAAACCAAACAAAGAAATAAACAACTATTAAGCATAAACAATCAATCCAAATCAATAAAACTCACAAAACTTAATCAAATTAATCAAAACCCACTTAAATAGATCAACCAAAATCAAGAACATAAACATGAACAAATCAACACAAAGATTAAGAAAGGAATAATGAGATTAACAAGATAAAGATAAAGCTTGACAAGAATTAAAAAGAAAAACTTACTTGAATTAAATGGTAATTAAGGTGCAAGACAAGGTAATTAAATGGACGAGTATTTAAATGTGCATAAAATAAAGGTGGAAGAGCTAATTTGTCAAGTTAGCCAACAAAAACAAATGCTTAACAATCTAAACTATTTATAGGGGAGGATTAAGGAAGCTTCCTCCCCTCCTTCATTTCTTGTTAATTGCGGGATTAAGTCCCTCCTTCATTTAATCTTCATTAATTGCATCATTAGTCCTTTTCTTCTAATCTTTCTTTTAAATTTGGACTTTAAGGACTTGTGTCTCGGGATATCTTTTGAACTCGTCTTTAATTTCTTCAATAAAATAGACTTGAGTTTCTCGACTTTTGATAAACTTTCGTCTTTTGACTTTTTCTTCGATAAATCTTCAGAATTGGTCTTGGACTTCCGTTCTTTTTCCACTCTTGACTTCTCGACTCCGTCTTTCAGTCTTTTCTTCAATAAAAGTCGGTAAATGCCCGTGAATTCCCGTGTTTTCTCCACTTTTCACAATTTCGTCCTAAATTACAACAAAAACACAAACCACGCATAATTCCGACATAAAAGACATAAAATACACGTTTTGGTCCGGTTATTATTGTAATTAAGTGGTAGAAAAGATGGGTGTTTACACACCTATCAATTACAAGAATACTACGTAGGACTCATAAAGATCTCTTACTTTTCACAGTGTGTGAATAAGCAAGGAATAAATGGAAAGTGTCCTAATGAGACTTTTGATGATCTCGTGGCTCTAGACTCGATAGTGCATTTTGATTTAGTGAGCGATGGCTGGAGAGGACTGCCACCTATTCAATATCAGTCCATTCGGAGTGAATAGACCAATAGATAACGTGTTGAACTCCGTGTGATTAAAACAAATATCTTTTGAGAGATATTTGAGTTAGCTGGGGAGGGTTATGCATTGCATCACTGGGTCCATGATGTCTATCTTCAATATCGAGAATCATTAAAAAATGATCTCAATAGCATATGATTGACCTGGTTTCTACCTAAAGTTGTAAGGAGGGCTTCTTTCTTTACACCCTTTATCTTTACAGTTCTTTTTCATTCTTCAACCCCTTCAATGCTTACCAATACGTCATCATTAGCACCTTGTTGTGATTGTTCCAGTGCTAGCTTAAGTACTTGATCGGCATTCAGCTACGTTCACAATCATTCTCCATCTTTCCTAGGACTTCTAATTCTATCTAGGGAATTGTCCTTGGGAAGATTCCATCAGTTCTGATGAATCATTGGACTAATACCTATACCTACCACCCTTTTGTCACCACATCCGTCGTGAATTAAGTGTGTTTTGGGTAAGTATTATAACCATGATAAATCCTTGAAAAAATCATTTAAAGCACTTGTGATATTGTAATCAAAGTTTTTGTGCCTTAAGTGTTTTGATCATAAAAAATGCTCCCCCTTAACATGTGCATTACACATATTAAGTTGGTTTATCTTTTAAGCCTTTTTCATTGTTTAGCCAAAAATCTTTAAGTCTCCTTAATCCCATTTTCTCCCCATTCCAAAATGTTAACCATCAATATTTTGGATATTTAATGGATTAACCGGTCTTTGGGTAATAAAATGAAATTAGATGTTGGCCAAAGAACATATTAATGCTCCCCCTCAAATTAACGAGGGTTAGTTGTAGTGCTTGAGTACGATATGTTTCAAAGATGTAGAATCTCGATAGAAATTCTTGAAAAATATCATACTTTTACACTACAACATGCCACAAAAGCTGATTATACAAAAATTAACATATTCACAATAATAGACATATGGGGTTGACTTGTTATAAGACGAACCATAATAAAATAGCTCGTTCCGTAAACCTATGGTGAGCTCCATATGGCCTTCCACCTATGAATCATTCCACACTTCGTACCAACCGGCGCTTCCTTAAAAGTTCCTCGATCTTCTTGATCGCGTACTTTGCTCCCTTTTTGCACTGGGTTGTCCAGGTGTACTTGACTGCTGGAAGCGGTAGGTCGGCATTGAGAACCGTCAGATCATATCAAACATGCTTGAGCATACCATCATTGAATTTGTGCAGTTCGGAGAATCGCATAAACTGCATGACTCCTGTCTCATTTGGATAAAATATCCCTGCTTCCGGTGTCGTGGTCCCCATATACGGCTTCTCTACTCCTAGTTGAAAATCTTTCACCCAGTTTTGAATGACGATTTTTCTTGCATATTGAAAAAAGTTGGAGCTCAATGCAATGACAATCTCAGGTTGTAGATGGTCAACTTTTTCCCGAGCCAATAACAACAGAAGATCTTCGATGTCTTCAAGTTGAAGGTACTATAGATCACTTTCGTCAATTCGGTATTCTTTCTCATCAGTACGTTTGAACACGATTACATTCAAGTAATCATAACCGAAGACAGTTTGAGTGGTTGCTCATTGGATGCTTTTAATTCTGTGAGCTGAGACAATAGAAGAACCTCTCTTTGGACGATGGAAATGATTGTAAGCTAACCTTTTCTTTGCAGTCCAGTGAGAGATACCAAGTGAAGCAAAAGTATCATAAAACTTGAGAAGTTTCTTTATCCATAGTGCATCAGGTACTTTATTTTTGATCCATGCAACGTTCTCCAGATTAACAGCCTTGAGCATAGTAAGTGACGTGACATATTTCTTTGCGCCCTTTTCAAGGTATTCGAGATCGTGAGAAACAAACTGCTCTATTGGGATCGTTGCAGAACCGACGATGCCCGTGGGTGTAAGAGGTCGTAACACAGGAGTCTAAATTCCCGTAGTCGTCGCTCTCATTGCCTTGGTAAGCTCATTTAAGTGATATTCTGCTTCATTATGACTGATCTTCAAAGTATCAAAGAAGTCCACATTTGCGGTTGCCATTTTGATAAGATCCGGAGTCATTGTCGGTTTCCCATGAGAATACCTTAGAAAGGCCGAGAAATCGATAGGATTGTTTAGAAATTGAGTCAGCTCCATTTCAGTTGTTGTGTCGAAAGGATGTTGTGGTGCTGCATTTGTAAGCCAGAGTTTCTCCTGTACCGTGTCATCGATGATAACAGATTCATCAAACGTTGGTTCTGGCACATTTAAATCTTCAACTTCCATATCAGAGATGTGCTGATCTTCAGATGGTGTTGAATGTTGATACAAAAGTTGGGTGATCCTTGCTAGACCCGAATTAGGCTTAATTCGGGTTGGCTGGACTCCGGCTCCTGCACCAAGTGAACTGTATGGTTGGGATCCTGCACACTAAACAACACGCGTTAGGCTTACCATGGGAATGTTTCCCACGATTAGACTCCGGCGTGAGAGTAAGTAATCGTTTAGGGTTTATAGGAATCGGATGGGTTGAGAGTGTATATAATGTAATACCTTTGTGGAACCCTTGGGGGTTCCTTTTATAGGCAGTGAAACCCTAATGGGTTGTCACTGATGCTTCGGCCCCAAGGAAAGGATAAGTATCAGAATAAGATTGATTTTTATCTTCTAATTATGGTGAGTGAATATCCTCTTCTTTGGGGTAAATCCTATTCATAGACAGAATATGATTGTCTAACCCTATACCGGTCATGCCGGGCCGTGGGCCGCACACGTGTGTGCGGTTACTGTTCATCCAAGCCCATAAGCTCAAATGACATTATTCCCACCCATCTGTGATGGGCCGGATACGGGTAGTACCCGTGGGCCGGGTTCATGACCCGGCTGGGGACAATACGTCATCATGTCCCCCCAGTCTAGTTGTTACAGCCGTAGGCATAACCTCCAGACTATCAAGATGCTCTCCGGACATACCAAGAAAGATATAGGGAATGATAAGAATTTGTTTTGGCCGCACGTGGCTGCCGGTCTTAAGAATGTTATTCCAATAGGACCTCAGCCGCACATAACGGCCGAGACAAATTAAATGTAGCATTGAATATGGTCTTACGTAAGACCGCATATCCTGACACAAGAATGAATGCATTAATGGTAGTCAGCTGGTCAGTCGCACTTCTGCAAAAGTGCACCATTAATGCCCACCATTGAGCCACGTAAAACTGCTAAGAAGTGATCCGTGGGTCCCTTCTGACGTTTCAGAAGTGTCAGAAATCCCATCCGTTGGATAGGCGTAGTGGCCTACACGTGCCAAACATCCACGTTACCTCAGAAATCGAGGCAACCTTATATAAGAGTTGGTGTGTGCGTTTGTTACACACATAGTTCACACTCTTTCCGCCATTGTTATTTCCAAGCTCCTTCCTTCAAACTTTTGCCTTCTATTCCACGGATTTCCTCCGCCGCAGGTTCGATCATCAGGCCTTACAAACCCTTTTTTATAAAACATGGTAAAGGACAACCCTCTTATCACGGATGTCCTGAACGTGATGTCTGCGGAAAAATACATAGACTTTTTGTCTAAGTATTATATTCCCGAAAGCGTACACCCAACCTATCCAAGTGAATGTGAGGCAATTACGGATGCGCCAAGGGGAAAGATAGGCGTGTACACGCGCCTATTTGATTCGGCCAACTACCGTATCCCCCTATCTAAGTTCCTGGTAGATCTGCTTTTATACTATGATTTCCACATAACCCAGCTTCACTGCATAGGGGCGTGTAAAATAAATCAATTTGAGATTACATGCCATACATGCGGTGTAACTCCGACCGTGATCCTATTTAGGGCCTTTTACTCCCCCCAACTAGTGAATGGGTGGCTATCGTTTAAAAAATGATCCGGGAACGCCCCCATGACGTATAGGAAGCCTTTAGACTCCCTTAAGAACTGGTACGACCATTACTTTTTTGTTGATGAGAAAGTATTCCCCACTCATTTCGTCCTTAAAACCAGAGTACCCAAAGATTCTCCGCCCAAATCCAAAGACTATAGCAGCAGAGACATGAAAATACTAGATACCCACCGCACAGAATTCCATAGGGGGTTGCTGGAACATTTTTTGTGCTTAGTTGGATTAAGCCGTCGTTATTATGGGAGGGAGAACTTATATCCGTGCTTTCTGACGGATCGTGGACATGGTAGGTTTACTTATACTTTATAGATGTGATAAATGTCATTTGCATTTTAGGACCTAACTGACCCGTGTAATTGTAAATGTCCGCAGAGATGAACCTACATGGATTATTGCGTCAGGGCGACCCAATAAAAGTGCCTGAAGGATTCCGCCCGCTGAAGAAGAATGAACTCCCCCTTCTTGATGTGACCACAGACCGTACCATTCCACTTCAAGAAACTTCCGAGCAAAGATCGGATGAAGAGGAGCCTATTATCGAGAAATCCCCTCTGGATTTCCATAATGAAGATGGTGGAGAGTTGCTGTTGGAGGGCGCCGTGACGCACCAGGAAGATGAAGGAGAAGAGGATTTCCTCAACCTTGAGGATGAAGACATCACTCAAACCTCTGGGTCCCCCAAGCCCACATCCAGAAAGAGAAAGACCACCAGGAGGGTGGCAAAGACACTAGGGGTTGAGGCGGGGGCCTCGAATGCTCCTCCAAAGAAACTAAGGAAAGACCATCCCCAGTACCAGGAGGGAAGTGGTACTACGACGGCCCAGGCCAACCTCACACCGCACATGTATGAACAAGTCTGGCGAGCTACCCCCGTGAGTGTCGTAGCTCCTACCGCCCCGGAACCTGCAACTGGTACCACGTAAGCACCCTCTCGTCTTTCATTCTTTCCTTGTCTTGTTTTTTTAAAGATAGAATGCCTAAACAAAAATTGAATATGACAATAACAGGGCGGATCCATCGACTGTAGCTCAAGAGGGAGAGGTGGAAAAGGACCCTTCCCCCACGACATCAATCAGACCTCCATCCCCTCCTGTGACACGTGCCGAGGAGCCACTTCCTGAAGGACTGGAGAACAGCCAGCACCTAGCATGGAATCTCTCCAGTTTAACAAGGTTGGAGGCGGAGTCTGAGTGTTCGGAATTTATCGAGCATATCACTCCTCCGGCCCTTGCTCAAGACTTGGACGAGCTAGACCATGAGTCCTTGCTGGAGCAGTTTGACGTGTCATCCACACATCAAGTGACAGTGGGTGCTGCCTTAAGACGCCGTCTGATCAAGGCTTTGGCGAATGTGAAGCGTGCAGACAAAAGAATAGCTCTCCGTGAAGCACTAGTTGTGAAGCACGAGAAAACCATCGCTTCCTTGCAAACGGTGTTGGTTACGGCATAGGCCACCGTGAAGGAGCAGGCCCATCACACCTACACTTGGGAAAAACGCATCGCTGAGCTTGAGGCCCTTGTAGCCGCATCTAACGAGAAGGTACGCTTTCAAAATGAATGTTTTTTTTTGCGCCAAGAAAGAAAATACATCATCCTTGTGATAACTCTAAGTGCCATATGCAGGTGTCCGCAGCCGAAGCCTCCACCAAAGCTGTAACCATATAAGCATTCAACATTGCACAGGAGCGCGACTCGCTAAAGGATGAGCTAACACAAGCGCGGACTAATTTGGATGAGCAAGCTGCAACAACCGAGGAGGAGCTAAGCAAGATGGCCACGGATTGTGCTGAAAGGAGGTGTCCTCCTTTGCTATCGTCCATAGCTGGGCGTAGGTGGATGATTGGTCAGGGAATGCGCCTTGCCGTAAGCAAGGGTATGGAAGCCCCGCACTTGCTGCAAGCATTCGCAGGCGTCGTTTCGGATGGGATTGACTGTGGTAGGCACGAGGGCTTGGTCCAAGCTGTAGAATTGATAGGTAAGAATGAGTACATTACCCAACACGCCTACCACAACCCTTCAGCTGCGGACAAGATGACCGCGTCCATCGATGCACTTGCTGAAATCCAACATCCTCTTTTGGACGAACTGGAGGCGCTGAAGGATGCTCCTAACGAGGTAGTAATGTCCAAGCTTACTGTGGATCCCATCCAACTGACCTTGCCTATCTATGACTCCGTGTCAAAGGTAATGAAAGGTGAAAAACTGCTTGTTGAGGCATTGGATGCGACTGCGATCAAGGCGCAGGATGGGAAGAATGCTCACGGGGAGGCCCTCCGCACCATGATCGAATAAGGGAAGAAGTATATAGGGGAGTTCCTACCTTCTTTGTAATTTATCTTGTAAACATTTGTAGCTTTTATTCGTCCGTGCATGTACACAGCTAAGACTGATGTGTGAAATAACTGTCCTATGTATGTAAGTCCGTGATAACCACGGCCCTTTTGTTACGATTTTGAAACTTGTGTATTTTTATTTTGTTGGATATCGTATATCGATACTGCATGACATGTCATGTCTTACTCAAAAAAGAAATACACTCAAGTCTATAATTTACTAGACATGCGACGTGTGTCTTTACTATGCAAAGCACTGCGTGAGTACGGCATACGAAAACTTATCACGACGTCTTGTGAGTAAGGTGTCTAGTAAGGATACATGATCCGCGTCGCTGGGGTTGCATCCCTCTTATGCGACAAGTTGAATTAGTAGGTTCACTTAATCCTCTTACCCCACCTGGAGGCGTATAGTACATGTACGGTGATTGAATGAATGCATATGAATAAGACATGGCATATTATAATAATAACTAAAATTCATATGACTATAATAGAATCTAAAGAACAACCAAACAATTTGCACGGAAAACTAGCCGTGGAGCTAGCTAGGCACCACAACATTTTATTAGAATGTTTACATTTTTTGTTTTGACAAGAATGGGAAACCCTAAAAAACAAAAAGGTCCTATAAAATCACAAGAAACAAAACAAAGAGAACACATGGATCTTCATTAAAGCTAAATATAGCAAAGTGTCCATGCGGAAGCCGTAGCTTTTAAAGATAGCACCTTTTGAGATTGGAGATATTCCATGTGCGTTCCAGATCGCGGCCATCCATGTCACGTAACTTGTACGCGCCCCGTCCTAAAGCCTCCGTGACCTGGTATGGTCCTTCCCACTTAGGGCCCAGCTTTCCTGTATTCTCCGCTCGACTTGCTTCGTTTGCGCGATAGACATAATCTCTCGGTCGAAAAGAAACACCTTTAACCTTGGCGTCATAATAAGCCTTCATTTTAGCCTTGGACTTGGCCTCATTGATAGCCGCTATCTCCCTTTTTTCCTCCAACAAATCCAAATTGATCCGGAGTTGCTCGTCGTTCGTGACGGCATTAACCTCCGCCGTGCGGATGGTAGGCATTCCTATTTCTGCCGGTATAACAGGTTCAGTGTCGTAGGCCAATGTGAATGAAGTGTCCCCGTTGGCTGTTTTGATCATAGTTCTATGCGCCCATAGAACATGTGGTAGTTCGTCTACCCATTTGGCACTTCGCTCCTCCAAGCGTGCCTTGATGCCGTTTCCCAAGCTTCTATTTGCTCGTTCCACAAGGCCATTTGTCTGTGGGTGCTTAACAGACGCGAAGTGCCGTTTGATATTCAATGCTGCGCACCAGTCATTGAATGGATTATCCGCGAACTGTTTCCCGTTGTCCGAGATGATTTCTCCTGGTAAGCCAAAACGGCACACTATGTTCTCCCAAACAAACTTTTTAACTTGTTTGCCTGTGATGGATTTGACTGCCTTGCCCTCTATCCATCGTGTAAAGTAGTCCATTGCGACAATCAAGAACTTAACTCCCCCCGTAGCTACAGGAAATGGTCCTGCGATGTCGATCCCCCACTTATAGAATGGCCATGGGGAAGTAATAGGTGTAAGTTCCTGCTGCGGATGTCGTGGCACTGGTCTGTGCACTTGGCAATCACTGCACTTGCGAATCATGTCGCGTGCGTCCCTATGCATGGTAGGCCAATAATATCATTTGCGTAAGGCTCGAGCTACCACAGATCGCGGACCTGCGTGCATGCCGCATAACCCTTCATGTATCTCACTGGTCACATAAGTGGCCTGTCGTGGTCCAACACACCGCAACCACGGCTGCAAGAAAGAGCGCTTATAAAGGATACCTTCTCGAAGTTCGAAGTGCTGCGACTTCCTTCTGATGCGCCGTGCCGCTTTATCATCGTCCGAAAGGGTTTCATTAGTCAAATAGTTGACGATCGGGGTCATCCACGTAGGTCCATCCTCCTCAACTATAGTAGCGACCTCCCCTTCTGTTATAGACTTTTCCTTGAGGATTTCCCCCAAGACTTGCTTGGATAAGTGGGCGAAACTTGTAGACGCGATCTTGCTAAGAGAGTCCGCCTTCTTGTTCTCACCTCTTGGTACCTGCTTGATAGAAAACTTGCTGAAAGCCGCGATGATTGACTTGACTTTCTCCAAGTATCGGACCATGTTATCCTCCTTAGCCACATATCCACCTAGAATGTGGTTCGCGACAAGCCGTGAGTCCACGTAGGCCTCAAGGTTGCGGACTCCCATTCTAGCGGTGATTTTTAAACCCGCAATTAATGCTTCATATTCCGCCTCATTTTTGGTGGCTGTGAACTCAAAGCGAAGGGCGTAAGTAAACTCCATTCCTTCCAGATTCGTAAGGATGAGACCAGCTCCTGACCCATCCGTACACGAAGATCCGTCCGTGAATAACACCCATGGTTCTGCTGGAGTTTCGTCTTGTTTTACAATTGGTCCTTCTTCATCCGGCTTTTCTACCAAGAAATCCGCCAAGATTTGGCCTTTAACAGCCGTCCTTGGCCTATAAGATATGTTGTGTTCTCCCAATAGAATGCTCCACTTTTGTAGCCTACCTGCCACATCCGGTCTAGAGATGACTTGCTTTATTGGTTGGTCAGTAATGACTACAATTGGATGCGCCTGAATGTATCGGCGCAACCGTGTTGTAGCAAACACTAGTGCCAAAACCAATTTTTCCATAGAGGAGTAATTCAACTCCGGCCCTTGTAATGTTCTACTTATGAAGTAGACCGGAGTTTGTACCGTGTCCCTATCCGTCATGAGTATCGCACTTATTGCTCCATGTGTGGCTGATAGATACATAATGAGCTCCTCCTTTGGCCGAGGAGCTACTAGCATGGGGAGAGATGCGAGGTGTTGCTTGAGTTTACCAAAGGCTTCCTCAGCTTCCTTTGTCCACCGGAAGTCTCCCTTCTTAATGCACTTCTTGAGTGTTTTGAATAGGGGGAGTGACTTCTCTGCGGACTTTGATAAGAACCTATTTAGCCCGGCCAGCATCCCATTTAAGGACTGTACTTCTTTCTGTGTCTGAGGGGATGGTAGTTGTATTACTGCGTCCGTTTTTTCTGGGCAAGGTTTGATGCCATTTGGATCAATCATATATCCAAGGAACATTCCCTCTGTCGCCCCAAACGTGCATTTCTTTGGATTTAGCTTCATATTCATCCTCCTCAATGTGTCAAACGTCTCTTGGACATCCCGGAGAAGTGCATCCTCCGTATGACTTTTTATGACTAAGTCATCCACATAGACCTCCAGGTTGCGGCCTACCTGTGAGTCAAAGGCTTTGTCCACAAGCCAGTGGTATGTAGCCCCAGCGTTCTTTAGTCCAAACGGCATTTTTGTATAACAGTATACGCCTTGACTAGTATGGAACGCCGTCTTCTCTGCGTCCTCTTCCGCCATTTGGATCTGGTGGTATCCTTTATATGCGTCTAAGAAGCACTTAAAGGGATATCCACATAGAGATTCCACCTTCCAGTCAATCTCCGGTAACGGGTAACAATCATGTGGACAGGCTTTGTTCAGATCTGTGAAATCCACACACATGCGCCAGCTCCTGTCATGATTTTTGACCATGACTAGATTGGATAACCACTCGTGGTAGTATACCTCACGCACGATACCTGCGTCCACTAGTTTCCGTACCTCATCCAGTATCACTCGGCTGCGTTCAGGTGCCTGACCGCGCTTTTTTTACTTGACGTGTTGGTACCCCTGGCGGATCTGGAGCTTATGTTCTGCTATCGTGCGTGGTACTCCCGTCATATGCTTGGGCTCCCATGCGAATATATCTAAATTTGCCTTCAAGAGAGAGCACATGGCCCTCTTGCCGTCATCCGAGAGCGTTCCCTCTATGGACACCTCTTGTTCCGGGTAATCAGGATGGATTGCCACCCTCCAATTGGGAGGTGGTGATCCATCCTTGGGTGGAACAGGTGGAACCGGTGTTGTCACGGCATGACACTCGGATGCTGGCACGATTGTGTTGTAAATGGTGACAATTCCTCCTTCCACATGGAATTTGATCATTTCGTGTGCCGTGGAAGGTACCGCCCGTATGGCCAAAATACCTGGTCTGCCTATGATCCCATTGTATGGAGAGTGTGAGCGTATCACCATAAAGTTCATCCACGCAGTGGTGGAGTGCTCTTCATTCCCAATGGTTACAAGCAGACGCAGTTGCCCTATCGGCCAGATGGTGTCTCCACTAAAACCAATGAGCGGCTCCGTGGCCGGTACCCATTGGCTTCTTATTTCTGGTTGTAACTGCACAAAACAGTGTTCGTACAGTACTTCTTCTGATGACCCTCCATCCACATACAAGCGACGAACATTGTGTGTTCAAATGCTTATCTCAATAGTGAGAGGCGCATCAATCACATCGCTTGCTGTGATGGGAGGGAATGAGATTTCCCTACCGCGTGAAATTTTTTGACTAATTTTCTGCCTCGTGCGGCGCTGTCTAGATTGGATCATGTATATAGTTGAAGGTTTGTCCTTTTGGGGATCCTTCTTGTCATACTTCTTGTTGTCTTTCCCATCCTTCCAATCCTTAACCAAATGCTTGAGTTTACCTGACTTGATCAGTGACTCAATGTGGTTCTTAAGCTGGATACATTCCTCCGTACCATGGCCTTTGTCGTTATGGAATTCGCAAAAGCGATTTCCTTGGCGACGGTCCAGCGGAGTCGTCATTGGGAGAGGCCTCGGAAAATTAGCACCTTCCGTGAGCAAGATCTCCCGGTAGGACATCTTTAGAGGGGTAAACTTATCGCCCGGTTGTCCTCCCTTGTTTTAGCTCTTATAGTCTGAGCCCCTACCATCGTTTTGATTGCTCTGACCGCCCGACTGTCTCCTGGACTGGTCGTTTGATCGGTAGCCGTTTCCTTTTGAACGGTAGGCCACGGCAACCGCGGTTTCTCCTTCTATGAAGTTTCTGACCCTTTCCATGAGGTCGTCATACCTCTCCGGGCGCTTGTCATTGAGACGCCTGATTAATTCTCTGTCTGTTATGGCATACATGTAGTCGGAAATTTTCAGGAGTTCCGGCCTTGTCTTTGTGCGTGTGCACTCGTCATTAAAGCGCTCAGTGAAGGCTTCCGTAGACTCTCCCGGTCGTTGCTTGACGGTTGCCAATGAGACAGGGTCCCTATTATACTTCTTCCGCTGAGTATAATTATTCTTGAACGCAGTGCGTAATTCAGTGAAACTATCAATGCTTCGCGGAGGAAGTCCTTCGAACCAATCGCGAGCATTTCCAATCAAGGTTGAATTGAACATCTGGCACCATATAGGCATGGGCCATCGCTCAATTTTCGCCTGCGTATCAAATATCTTGAGGTGATCATCCGGATCACCCGTTCCATCATAAGTCTTGACACACACCGGCATGCGACGTTTTGTGTCCTCGGAGTAGTTCCGTATGCGGAGAGTAAAAGGATCTTCCCTGGGATCTGCCCATGGAAGGTTGAGACTAGGGTCACACCACGGTTGGGAAAGATCTTCTGCTTCCGTCTCTCGGTAATAAGGACCGCCATAGTACTCCTCATCGTTTGGTGGCGGTGGAGGAGTACGCCTAGGCCGGCGACGCTTGGGCGGATGGTCATCCGAATCCTCTCCTGATGGATCTGGAGAAGGAGGCGGTGCCCCATCTCTTGGGTGAGGACCGCTCTTGTGAGAAGAGCCAGGGGCCTTTTTCCCGATGTTCATCCTATCCCACACACTCGTGCGGCGATTGGCTTTGGTCAGTTCCTAATCCGGCCGTTCGGGTGAACCGTCGGACCTCTCCCCCTCTTCTCGAGATTTCACTAGTTCCTGCATGAGACGATCCCCTATGCGTTCGAACACATTCATAGGTTGGGGAGTTTCCTCAAAGAGGCTCCGCTCCTGAGGTCGGGTCCTTCTCTTCCTATGATTTTGAGAAGATGTGCTTGGTCCGGTATTGCCAAAGTTGAGTCTAGATTGGAGGTCCCTCCCTAGATTCAACCTTGATGCAATCCCTGGGACGATCCTATCGAAGTTCTGCGTGAGAACTCGAGTGAGATCCTGCTCGCTGAGTGGTTCGACCTCTACTTCTTCCTCGGTCGATGGTCTGCGCGGCTCCTTGTTAGGGGGATTGGGCGCACTCCCTGGATCAGGATTTTCCAAGGTCGAAGTAGGTGGTGGAGTCATGGAGATGGTGCTTGTCACCCCCATGGACTGAAAGCCACTCCGGTTTTTTGGTCCCCCTGCTTGATGGCTAGGGGATCGAGTGGGAATGAGTATCCCTTCCCCTTGGGACTTTCGATTTCTAGGATTTGTGTTCCTGGGGATGCCTTGCGGATGCCCCTTCGTCATTGAGACTTTCAAGATGAGATTTCACTCTAGCTTAGTGTAATGGTCCCACGGATGGCGCCAATTTGTTGATACAAAAGTTGGGTGATCCTTGCTAGACCCGAATTAGGCTTAATTCGGGTTGGCTGGACTCCGGCTCCTACACCAAGTGAACTGTATGGTTGGGATCTTGCACACCAAAAAACACGCGTTAGGCTTACCCTGGGATTGTTTCCCACGATTAGACTCCGGCGTGAGAGTAACTAATCGGTTAGGGTTTATAGGAATCAGATGGGTTGAGAGTGTATATAATGTAATACCTTTGTGGAACCCTTGGGGGTTCCTTTTATAGGCAGTGAAAACCTAATGGGCTGTCACTGATGCTTCGGCCCCAAGGAAAGGATAAGTACCAGAATTAGATTGATTGTTATATTCTAATTATGGTGAGTGAATATCCTCTTCTTTGGGGTAAATCCTATTCATAGATAGAATATGATTGTCTAACCCTGTACCGGTCATGCCAGGCCGTGGGCCGCACACGTGTGTGCGGTTATTGTTCATCCAAGCCCATAAGCTCAAATGACATTATTCCCACCCATCTATGATGGGCCGGATACGGGTAGTACCCGTGGGCCGGGTTCATGACCCTGCTGGGGACTATACGTCATCATTGAAGGTTGTACTTGCGTCACCGGTATATTATCGTGAGGTTCTTCTTCTAGCATTGACCCTGTGGGTTCTTCTTCTTGCGTAGACACAGGAACTTCGTCTTCTTGCATATGTTCTACAGATTCATTGTGAGAATCAGTAGTAAAAACTGGTTCAGTAGATATACCTGTGTCAATTTGCTGAGTTTCTGACTCCACTGTCTTTTCGGCGATTTCAGCAACGCTTTCTGCAGCTTCCTCAATACCTTTCTCGGTTGCCGTATCACCTTCATCCTTATTTGACTCTTCGGCATTAGTA
The DNA here is from genome assembly GCA_025667525.1 of Glebionis coronaria. Lineage (NCBI taxonomy): Eukaryota > Viridiplantae > Streptophyta > Magnoliopsida > Asterales > Asteraceae > Glebionis > Glebionis coronaria. The sequence goes on along the minus strand of CM046882.1, from coordinate 168,999,045 downwards.
CCCGTTTTGTCATTCTTATCAACCTTGTTGGTTCCAATACCGTCGTCATTATCATCATTGTCATCCTCATCCTCATCTGTATCCTCGTACTCATCTTCATCTTTATCCTTATCCTTTTCTTCCTCATCCTCTTCTTCCTCCTCATCTCCTTCCTTATCCTCTTCCTCATTTTGATCATTTTCACCATCATCCTCATCACCGTTACCCTCATTATCTTCCTCCTCTAGCTCGTCTTCATTGTCAGACTCAGAGTCGGTAGTATCTGCAGGTGTATCTTCAATAATTGCTTTGTTGAAATATTGCAGAACTTTTCGTTTATTTTTCGATTTATGAGCCCCCATATTTAGCAGACGTGTCTGTAACAATGTCATTAGTTGAAGGGTAGATAAACCATTACCGACAAAAGTTGGTAGCTGCTGATCAACATATGATTTGACTTCTCGTCGAATGATCTTGGTCATCTTCTCATCAATTGACCCAAGAAAGGCAGCATTCTCTTTGTCACGAGTTTTCTTCTCTCCAAGAAATGATTTGTGTTGTTCTTTACGTTTAGACACTATGTCGGATATTTTCTTAAGTGTAGGCTCATCAGGGTGCGGGTCCTTGAGAGGTTGTGTGTCGGGAGTGGTGAATCTTTCAGTCAGTGTAGCTATTTGTTTAGCTTGAGCCTCCAGCTGTTGTTAAAGAGACTGGATCAGTGGATCACTGACTGTAAGGAATGGGTTGGAGGTGGATGATACTTGTTGTACTAATGATGGAGGTGTAACCATGACTATTAAAGTGGTGGTGGATGATACAAGTTGTTCAAGGATAGGTGATTGGTTGTAGTAAAATACGACCTTTAGGAAAAGGAAGTACAAGTAGTGGTAAGCGTTAAGTGTCGGTTTAGGAAAACCGAGCACTAATGACCCAAATGAAGTCCAAGTTCGTTTCCCAAGGAGGCAAGTGCGTTGTGTTAAGAGTTGATTAATGTTTGTGATTATAATGATTGAGAAAGAAATGGGATTAGAAGAGAAAGACGGTTACAAAGACGGATTAAACTAAGACGAAAAAGCGTAAACGTAAAGTCGTAAATAGTGCCAAAATTAAAATTTTAACCTAAAAATTCCTAAAAATTACTAAAAATCCCCAATAATATTCTAATAGTTTACAAAAAATCCAAACTTGCTAAAACCTTTTAATTAATTCAATAATGACTTTTTAATGCTAATTAAAGCCCTAAAAATCACTTTTAATTATTAAAAAGCCTTAAACAAGATCTAATAGTTTGTAAACCTCAAAAATATCCTAATTAAGCTAAAAACTATTTTTAAAAATTTTAAAACCAAATTAAACTATTTTTAAACACTTAAAAACTATTAAAAACAATTAAATCTTAAATTAATTCTAGAAATTAATTGAAAAGTCTAAAAAATATTTGGAAAGTGACAAAACTCCTAATTAAGTGTCCTTAACCTAGGAAAAATATAAAAACTAAAAAAAAATAAAACTTTAATTTTTAATAATAAAATAATATTAAAATATTCAAAAAAATAAAAATTTTGTAAATAAATTCTAAAAAATTACCAAAAATCCTAAATAATGTAACTAAAACAAAAATGCAAACCAAATTTTCTGAAAACTATTTAATAATTTTATATTAAATTTTAAAGTTGCTTAAAAACCCTAAAATCCTATAAAAGTAAAAATAAGCTAAATTGAAAACATAATAAGCTGAAAACCTCAAAAATATGATTAAAAACCTAAAAACTATTTTTTTGGATTTTTAAATTACCTTTTACTATTTTTAAATGACTTTATAAAAATTAAACTTAAAATAATCCTAATAAATTAATTAATAATGAGAAAAATAAACTTTTTGCTCAGAAAAATCAAAAACCCTAACACTATCCTAGGAAAAATGCTAAACAGTTAAATCCTCAAAGAAATAAGCCAGAAAATGCTTATTTATAAGCTGTTAATTAAATAAGCAACAAAACAAGAACTACTTAAATAAATAATGAAATGAAAGGTAAACGTAAAAAGCCATCTAGATCACTGGTTAACACGCTAGCCCTTGGAAAGCAAGGTCGCGTGTTCGAGTCCAGGCAAGGTGTGCTTTTTGCAATTTTTTTTTTTAACTTTTAAAACTTAATCCAGTGACCTTATAACTCACTAAAACTCAAACACAATCCAAAATTAAACAAGATTTAAGCCTTAAAAATAAAAAACGTGCCCAGGTATGATGAACTTTCTGATGAACACAAGTGAAGTTTTCTTCACTTGTGAATATAAGACAAGAGGGCTTGTCTGTGTGATTTTGGTGGTGATTTTGATGGAACAAAGGCACCCTTGTACTCTTTGGAGTACAAGGAGTCAAGACAAACTCAAAATCAAGCAAGTACACACAAGATCAAACTTCAAATAGCACAATGAAAGTTACTGATGTAGCTTAGGTTTCTAATAAGTATTATGCTGATAAACTTGGCTCAAATGTGAATTTCAAATCTTCAAATAGAGCACACAAATCAAGCAAATAGCATGAAACTGAATCACAATCCTTAAACAACTTAATATCTAACAATTTGCAAGAAATCAAGCACAAATTCTCACAAAATCATGCAAACAAGGCAGTTAGCTGATTTTCATCATTTTTTCAAAGTTTTAAGCATGCATATGGTCTTAAACTTGTCCAAACTGAAAACCAAATGTACTTAACACCTACTAGCAACCTAAGAGTAATGTCTAAACAAGTTTTAGCTCACAAACCTTTACCAATCTCAATCAAAAAACTAGATCCAAACACCCCTTAAACTTGACTGAAATCAAAATTTCAAAGCAAAACTTAACTAATCCTATTCAAATTGAATCACACTCAAACTAACATGCATATAATCATAAATAGAACACAACCAAACACTTAAACCAACATTTAACAACTCAACATGCAGAATCATATAAAGCACAATATCTTTTAGTAAACTAAAAATTGGAATAAGAAGCAAGGAACTACCTTAAGGGTCCCACATCCAGGACCCTTAGTGGTTGAAAAACCACCTCCAAACAAGCCCGGGCTTGTGCTGAACTTTGTTGAGGTGATGGTGGAGTTTTACTTAACAAAAAGTGATGAAAAATGGAACTTGTTTAGAACCTGCTAAAATCAAACCACAACAACAAGAGTGACCTGGAATTAGAGCCAATGAGCTATAAGGATGACTTATAGACAAGTCTCCTTATAGCTTATAGCTTTTTAGCTGAAACAGTGATGTAAAAAATATAAGCAAAAAGGTTTTTTACCTCACTTTGCCCTTTTACCCAAACTTTTATACCCACTACACCTTGATATCTCCAAGATATCAGGGTTGTATGGTCATATACAAGCTTGAATGTAGAAGCTTATGTGGTTTAACAACCTTAACTTGAAAAGAAAAGTTGAAATCAGAAACCTTTGAACATAAAACTTGAATTTTAAAAACTTGAAAAGTAAACAATCTTGGAATTTAAACAACAAGCAAACAATATAAATCAAGATGGCTCTTTCTTCTCATCAACAACCTTAAACCTTTTTCATTCATAAAAACAGGATTTACAAAGTTGTGAAAAAAGGAGAAAAAAAAGAACAGCTATAAGCTAAGTCCTATGTGCCTTTATATAGGCTTACATTGTGATTCTAGAACTCAATAGAACCTGAAAACCCTAACACTTGAACTTCCAATCTTGCCCTTGGACGATTTTTGACTTTTCAGTTAAAACAAAGCCATGTGAAGATCTTTGGCTTGTAGCTGAGATGCCAGTGATGTAGAAACAATCTAGGACGTCCATTTTGCCTTTGGGAACAAGAAAATGATGTGAGTTGTTGATCTTGCTGTCATCTTTTGTTTGGGAGTGAATAGTGGGACAGGGGAGGGTTGGAGAGACATGTGAGGTGATGGTGATGGGAGTTTAAGGGTGGTTTTGGGTTTAAGGGATGTTTAATTAAGGATCTGGAAATAATCACCCAAAACCCCTTTGATTTGATCATTGTTCATCCTGGAAAAATTAGGGTTTAAGGGTGGATTAGGGACGGGTTTTAATCCGTTTTGGGTTTAATGATTTTTAAATTAAGTGTTTTGGTGGGAGATTTAAACTGATTAATTAATCAGTTAAGGGGTGAGTGGATAGGTGATGTGGAGAAAAGGGCGCTTTTGATTGGGTGTGGGGTGTGAGTGGGTGAGGTGTCAAGCACTGGTTGGGGGGATAAGTATGGCTGTCTGGCAGAATTGGTCCTTCTCTTTTCAAACTTTATTCACTTTGTATTAAATGGCTAACAACGCCCATTTAATACATATCAACTTTTGAATATTGGCAGTTTTGGCACAACAAGTTTTGAAACTTGTTTTAAGGACTTAAAATGCAATTTCTTCATATTCCAAGGACTGATTTTGACATGTCTTCATACTTCAAGGCCTTGACTTGTTTTTTGACTTCTTGGAGGACCAATATTGACAATTTAGTTTTGTTGAGGGACTAAATTTGCCAATTCTTCAAAGTTAAGGGTCCTTTTTGTAATTTTGACAAACTTTAGGGACCAAACTTGTAATTATGAAGATACAAGGGTATAAAGTGTCAATTCTTCATAATTGGAGGACCCTTCTTGATAATTCTTCAAATCTTCAAGGGTTTTCTTGGAAAATTCTTCATTAGGGCTTGGTTCATCGTGCGGCTTCGTTTCCCGTGTTCGTTTTTGACTGATTCTTGTGATCTTTTGTCATTTTCTCAATATCCGTACCTAAAATACACAAGCAACAAACACAAGCATATATTTGGGTATTTTGATGATATTTAATGCAATTTAAGCCCTTTTTGGAAGATGAGACTATGTATAAAAGCAGTCTCATCACTCCCCCATACTAAACCATTGCCGTGCCCTCACGCAATGCTAGAATAAAGTATCATAGCACCTCCAAACTTCATTTTTATTCACTTTATTGAAATGATAAACTAGCTATACTACTACTATTACTACTACATGTGTTTTAGACATAATGTATAATTTTCATCGCAAAATGGGACGTTTAGGTTCATAGAATAAGAACACGTGAATGTTTTGTTAGAAATAATTTCATCGTCCTCAATTTTCACTTCAATTCCATGCCAAGCGTGCAACGAGATCATTGTCATTATAAGTTAGTAATGCTAACACTACTCATATGCCCTAATCACGTACTTATCCTCCCATTATTCTTAAGTTGTATCTCTTATATTTTATATTGTCTTGAATGTTTCACGAGGATACATTGTTTGACTTATGCGATAATAGAGATTTAGGTCTAAAAATAGAGTCCTAACGGTGTAACCAAGACCATCAAATAAATAACCCCTCCTAATAGACAACGATGTCAAAAAATTAAGTTGACAAGAAGAATCGATAAACACGGTTTTATAACGGTTTTGAACATGAGACTTATTACCAAGACTTTTATACGCCCCCTAACGGAAGGGCCTTATTATCTTTGGTTTACCTCCATCTTTTATTCAACTTCGCCATGAAGCTTTTATTATGACTTCGGTCTTGCCTTGCCTTTTATTATCCGCCATCATCGGTGGTTTTATTAGCCAAAGACGTATATCCTCACGCTAAGGCGAATTTTGGATCTTTAAAGCTTCGAAGATTAAGGCTTGATTCACTTTCAATTTTGCATAGATTTTAGGCCTTGTGGGGCTTCAAATTGTTTGCTTGATTTAGGTGAGCACTTGAAATCTTATTATTAGGTGAAGCTTTCGATTATTCGGGTGCCAATACTTCAAAACCGTGACGCTGGCGATACCTTAATGTCTTCCCAATTTAATTACACGAAAGCTACTAGATAAGACTAGAAACCCAACAATCCTAACTAAACCGCTAAGTCAATATTTATTAAGCAAAAAATATTTACATGCGAAGGGAGAATAAGCAAATAACAAGTACACATGAGTTTTTGAAAGAATACGAGTACTCTACGTTTAGCATAGTAACTTATAATTAACTCTATCATTTCTCGTCCTCATTTAAGAGACTTAGCCTAATGTGTAGTTAAGTAATCAAAGCTAAGTGCTCAACACGCACGGTCGAGTCAAAAATTACTCTTATTCTCGCCATCGAAAAACCTACATTCGTGTCTTCAAACACATATGAAACATGAGAAAAATTTTAAAATTTGGCCATTTTTAGCCTTATTTTGCAACAAAACGATAACAAAAAGATAAACTTTGGAAAGCGTGAAGGTTTGGCAAGGCAAGTATCTATTCACCCCCCATACTAAAGTTAAACATTGTCCTCAATGTTTCGAGTCTAGGGGTGCAAACACCCCCATACTAGAGACGTAGTCGAATGCCTAATCTAGCATGGAAAGGGTGTAATCGTTAAGTTTAAAGCCGTTTATGAAGTGTGCTAAAAACCTAAGGTTAGAACATCAAAAGGATATATCATGGATATTGAGAAATGTCTCCAAAGCAAACGATCGAGTGCTCCCATAAAACGAACACGAGAGGCTCCAATCGTGAAGATCATGATCTAAAAACCACAATTCACAAACAACCACGGAACAAAGGTTGGAAGGGCACAAATCCCCACACGTAAGCTACATTAGAAAGCGATAATATGTACATAGGATAAGCATGGGACTCCCCCACGAGGCACCTCGTTTTTGATTACCGAGTCATGAGCTCGACTCGATCCCCTCAATACTAATTATCATTGGGGAAGGTGATTTGGTCGAGGTAGTTCAAGGATGGAACTTCCCCGCCAAAGTAGTGCTTCAACCTATGTCCATTCACCTTGAAGTTAGGACCATCATCTTGAGCTAGCTCGATGGTCCCATAAGGAAACACTTGAGTCACGGTGAATGGACCGGACCAACGGGATTTCAATTTAACGGAAAATATTTTTAATCTTGAATTAAAAAGCAAAACTTGATCCCCAATGTTAAAAACCCGGTTTTTAATTTTTGAATCATGCAACTTTTTAGTTTTCTCTTTATAAATCAATGAATTTTCATAAGCAATATCCCTCAATTCATCCAATTCATTTAATTGCATTTCTAGTGTTTTCCCGCGGTCTCCATATCATCATTACAATGCTTTAGGGCCCAATAAGCCTTGTGTTCTAATTCGATAGGCAAATGACAATTCTTTCCATACACAAGCTTATAGGGAGTGCACCCAATGGGCGTCTTATGAGCGGTCCTAAAGGCCCATAAGGCATCGTCTAACTTATCCGACCAAGTTTGTCGGTTTTCCCCAACGGATCTCTCCAAAATCCTCTTCAAAGCTCGGTTTGAAACCTCGACTTGCCCACTCGTTTGTGGGTGATAAGCCGTAGAAAGACGATGTGTAACCCCATATTTCCTTAGAACCCTTTCAAATTGGTCATTACAAAAATGGGTTCCACGATCGCTTATGATAGCACGAGGGGTTCCAAACCGAGAAAACAATTGCTTCAAAAACTTGACTACCACACGAGCATCATTGGTGGGCAAGGCCTTTGCCTCCACCCACTTAGATAGGTAGTCAACCGCAATGAGAATGTACTTATTACCACGAGATGATGGGAACGGCCCCATAAAGTCTATGCCCCAAACGTCAAAGATCTCACATACTTGAATGATATTTTGTTGCATTTCATCTTTTTATGAGGCTTTTCCTTGTCGTTGGCATGCATCACACGACTTCACAAGATCTTGTGCATCTCGGTAAATAGTAGGCCAAAAGAAGCCGGCATCAAACACCTTCTTAGCCGTGAGATTAGCACCGTGGTGACCACCCGTGGGTCCCTCATGGCAAGCTCTAAGGATGTTAGAGGCTTCGGTGCCAAATACACAACGTCGGATGATTTGATCCGCACAAGTTCGAAACAAGTAAGGGTCGTTCCAAAAGTAGAACTTGACGTCACGAAAGAATTTTCGTTTTTGTTGAGTCGTCATACCCTTAATGATGAAGTTACCCACATGGTAATTTGCAAAATCCGCAAACCATGGGGCTACAAGAATCAAGCTTAGAATTCACTACACCAAGTGTTTCAAGCGGAAATGTTTCGGTGATTTCCTTAGGTTCGTAAACACTTTGGTGAGGATCTTCCAAACGAGAGAGATGATCGGCCGCTAGATTCTCGGCTCCTTTTTTGTCAACGATTTTGTGATCAAATTCTTGAAGGAGGAGAATCCAACGAAGTAATCTCGGCTTAGCATCTTGCTTTGCCATGAGATACTTAATAGCCGAATGGTCCGTATACACTATGCATTTCGTCAAGACGAGATAAGGTCGGAATTTCTCAAATGCATACACCACGACAAGGAACTACTTTTCCGTTGTAGTGTATTTAAGTTGAGCCTCGGTCATCGTCTTGCTAGCATAGTGAATAGGCAAGAAGTGCTTATCATGACGTTGCCCTAAAACGGCCCCTATAGCGTAATCACTAGCATCACACATAAGCTCAAAGGGAAGGTTCCAATTGGGAGCAACAAGGATGGGAGCTTCGGTAAGTTTCCTCTTAAGGATTTCAAAGGATCGTACACAATCTTCGTCAAAGACAAAACGTGCCTCTTTTTCAAGAAGATGTGTAATGGGTCGAGAAATCTTCCCGAAAAATCCTTGATGAATCGACGATAAAAGCCCGCGTGGCCTAGGAAACTCCTAACTCCCTTAATGGTTTTGGGATGAGGTAGTTTCGCGATGACGTCTACCTTAGCTTGATCTACCTCAATCCCCGCTTTCGAGACCTTGTGCCCTAAGACGATTCCACTCTTAACCATAAAATGACATTTTTCCCAATTGAGCACAAGGTTGGTTTCCTCACAACGTTTTAACATTCTCTCTAGATTCGACAAACACGAAGTGAAAGAATCACCAAACACGGAAAAGTCATCCATGAAGACTTCCATCGTCTTCTCGATCATATCATGAAAAATAGCCATCATGCATCGTTGAAAAGTTCCCGGTGCATTGCAAAGTCCGAATGGCATTCTACGATAGGCAAACGTTCCATATGGACACGTGAACGTAGTTTTTTCTTGATCACGAGGATCGATGGGAATTTGGAAGTAACCGGAAAAACCATCTTAAAAGCAATAGAAATCGTTTCTCGCAAGACGCTCCAACATTTGGTCCATGAAGGGCAAGGGAAAATGGTCTTTTCGAGTGGCTTCATTCAACTTACGATAGTCAATGCACACTCTCCATCCGGTCACGAGTCTAGTGGGAATCAACTCGTTGGAATCGTTTGGCACAACGGTTATCCCTCCCTTTTTAGGGACACAATGAATAGGACTCACCCAAGGGCTATCGGAAATAGGGTAAATCATTCCCGCGTCAAGGAGTTTAAGGACCTCTTCTTTGATGACATCGTGAATTTTGGGGTTCACCCTCCTTTGACTTTGGATTGTTGGCTTGAAATCCTCCTCCATTAAGATTTTGTGGGTACAAAACTTGGGATCGATCCCCTTAATGTCGGATAACTTCCACGCAATCGCCCCTTTGTGGTCCTTAAGAACATCGACAAGTGCGGTTTTTTCATCATTCGAAAGATCCTTCACAATAATAACCGGCAACTTGTCGTCCTCCTCCAAATAGACATATTTGAGGTGAGGAGGTAAATCTTTCAACTCGAGAATAGGTGGTTCCTCAAGTGAAGATTTGGGCTCGATACTCATACCTCCTCGGGTGGAGGAAATGGGAAATCGTTGAGAAAATCCTTGATAATCGAGAAGTCCTCATCGTTGTCGAGGTCTTCGTCACAAGTACGTGGAACATCGAATTCTTCCAACGTAAAACCACCACCTTCGAAAGGAGTGAAGGTTGTTGTCGAATTATCAAGAATTGGATCTAACATAGTGGGATTGCCACTAGTTTCTTCATCACCAAACCCTAAAACTTCTTGTGAAAATTCCTCGCAAACCACGTCGATCATATCAACGAGGTTTATGGTAGCAACGGAATAATCATGAGAAAGTTGAGAATTTTGAGTTGCGTTTATAACAAGTTCCTCGCCGTTGAAACGTAAGGTGATCTTTCTAGCATGCACATCAATTAAAGCCATAGACGTATCTAAAAACGAACGACCTAAAATAAGAGGAACTTGAGGATCCGTGGGGATTTCAACAACAATAAAGTCTACGGGATAGTAGAACTTCCCCACTTTCACAAAAACGTCTTCCGCCAAACCACATGCAAGAATCGTGGAATGGTCGGCCAACTCAATAGACATTCGTGAAGGAGTAAGATTAGGAAGATTGAGCGACTTGAAGATTGCAAGTGGCATCAAGTTAATGCTAGCACCAAGATCGGCCAAGGCATAGCATTCTTCCATATCTTGAATTGCACAAGGGATCAAAAATTTACCGGGATCACCGACTTTTTGAGGTATGCGATTAAGATAAACTGACGAACAACTAGACATTTGGTGTAATTTCTCCTTGTTGTTGAACATACTCTTAAAGTTAGTGGCAAATCGAGGCATCATGACCAAAGCATCGGCGAAACTCACATTAAAATGCAAATCACGAAACATTTTCATAAAAAGCTCAAATTGGTAGTTGTCGCGCTCTTGTCGTTTCTCCTTCCTAAGTCTTGATGGGTAAGGCAAGGGTGGTGTGGGTTGGGGCATAGGCATAGCCTTTGGAATCTCGGGTTCCAATGTTGGTAAAGGGTCGACCGTAGGTGTGGCATGAGCGGTACTTTGTGGGATTGAAATATGCTCCTTTTCGACCACCACCTCGGGTTCTTCCTCAATTTCCTCCACCATCGAAGTAATTGGTTGAGGAGTCGGTTCTTTAAGTGTCTTACCACTACGTGTGGTAATCACTTTCATCTCTCCCTTCGGGTTTGAAATGGTGTTACTAGGTAGACCACTCGAAGTAGAGGCTTTGTTTCCCATGACGGCTTCTAAAATTGCATTAAGCTTAACATCAAAACTATTAAACTTCAAATCTTGACTAGCGGCTTTTTGGTCAATTCTTTGTTCAAGCCTAGCATGACTTTGCTCTATCTTGTTGTTTTGACCTCGAATTTGGTTAGCAAAATCATTTTTCAATTCATTCCTCATGCTAAGATTTTCTTTAACAAAATTAGCTAACTCCTTGGTGTTCTTAGCCGTGTCCCTAGCTTGATTAGCCAATTGCTCTTGAATGTTTTCCAAAATCTTATCATTTGCCGTGGCGTAATTCACAAAGTCCATTGGAAGTTCTTTAGTGTAAACATTTTGAAGACCTTGACTCGTGTTTTGAAAATTACGGTTTTGGTTTTGGTTTTGCAATTGGCTACTACTACTCCCTTGATTCCCATAGTTGTTATTACCCTTGTAATTGTTCCTTTGATTGCTTTGGTAACCAACTTGATTGTTTCGATAATTGTTAGCATTTTGATTTAGTGGAAAACCCGGTGGAGTCAATTGATTAGTGCGAGGAACTTGACCGTTTTGGTTATAAGTTCCCGCGGCCGCGAAGGCACTCGAAGTGTTACCACCGTTGGTAATGCACTCGGAATAATCGTGAGCTCCACCACAATACATACAAGAATCCTCAACCGCTTTAATCGTAGCGGGAGCGGGTTGTTCACCAACTTTAAACTCAACTAACAATCCTTTCACTATATCAAAAATTTTGTTCTCCAAATTAGCCTCGATTTGGCAAGCATCAACGGTGTGTGAAAATGAAGGCGAAGACGAAGACGAAGTCTTACGAACACTCGACGTGCTACGAGGACTATACACCTTAGACCTATTCTCAATGATTAACAATGCTTCCTCGACCGTCTTACACAAAAAATTACCACCCGCGGCGGCATTAAGATAACCACGCTCATGATCGTTCAAGCCATTGTAAAATGTGTCAATTTGATGCAAGTCGGAAAAACCATGATGAGGAAATTCGTGCAAAATTTCCTTAAACCTATTCCAAGCCGTTGAAACACTCTCATTATACTCTTGCGAAAACTTTGAAATCTCGTTTTTCAAGTGCGTAGTCTTAGAGGGCGGAAAAAATTGGTTCACGAATTTTGAAACGAGATCCTTCCACGTCAATATAGAATTGGGTGGCTCTTTCTCTAACCAAATTTTTGCGGGCCCCGCTAAGGAATACGGAAAAAGCATCATCTTAATCGAGTCGTTTGAAACATCCTTAAACTTGCATGTGACGGTGAGACGATTAAATTGGCGAATGTGGTTATGAGGGTTGTCCTTTTCGTCACCTCGAAACTTGTTGTTTTGAATCATGGACAATAAACCCGTCTTAACCTCAAAATTCTACGCAAGGATAGCGGGAATCACAATCGCTTCTCCATAACCCTCGGTGGGTGCTTGAAGTAACTCCATCATAGTTCGATTAGCCATGGGTGCTTCTTTCACTATAATGGGTTCGTCAATAGGAGACTCCTCACTAGAAGGAGTGATGGATTTGTTTCTTCGTTTACGAGCACGTCTTGCTTTAGAGAGAGTTTGCATAAACGTCACGTACAACCAGAAGGCGAGCAAAGAAGATTCTTTTTGGTGTTTTTACTTTTTCAATTTTTTTTTGTGGTTTTTGATTGTTTTTACTTTTTTTTTTTGGATTTTTGGAATGTATTAAGTTGACCAAAATCTACAAATCTCCTCCTTAATCAAATCTCTCGATTAAAGAAGCCTCAAGGAATGAAAACGATCACGTGAAGTGAACGCCTTCGATGACTTTAGAACGATGGTGGAACACCAAATCGTTCAAGAGGGTTTAATCAATAGAAACCAAGAAAATATATATGATACTTAGTAATACTTTGGGCGGCAAAACCCTCGATTAGCTTTCAAAATCAAAATACGCACAAGCAAGCGGAGGAAACGAGGCGGCGCGGAGCACTTAAGAGCCTTTTTCCTTTAGGTCGTGAAATACAACCGCCTTATACCCACCTTATAGTTTGTATTTATCAAAATCAAGCTTCTCGAAAGTATTTATCTATTTTTGCCTTTTTTCTTTGGTTTGAGATTCGAATACAATGATTGGGTAATGACCTCCCAAGTCAAGGTTGTGATTTCTCACGTATTTGGAGTACTTGTAAATTTATTGTTCTACGTATACAATATAGTAATAGTATTCACAAAAAAAACGAAAAACGATAATACGTATTAGTAGAGTGCTACTAATACAATTACTTTATGGCTATATATAAAAACAAAAATGGTTCAACCAAAACACAACACGCCTCCCCGGCAGCGGCGCCAAAATGGTTGTAGTAAAATACGACCTTTAGGAAAAGGAAGTACAAGTAGTGGTAAGCGTTAAGTGTCGGTTTAGGAAAACCGAGCACTAATGACCCAAATGAAGTCCAAGTTCGTTTCCCAATGAGGCAAGTGCGTTGTGTTAAGAGTTGATTAATGTTTGTGATTATAATGATTGAGAAAGAAATGGGATTAGAAGAGAAAGACGGATTAAACTAAGACGAAAAAGCGTAAACGTAAAGTCGTAAATAGTGCCAAAATTAAAATTTTAACCTAAAAATTCCTAAAAATTACTAAAAATCCCCAATAATATTCTAATAGTTTACAAAAAATCCAAACTTGCTAAAACCTTTTAATTAATTCAATAATGACTTTTTAATGCTAATTAAAGCCCTAAAAATCACTTTTAATTATTAAAAAGCCTTAAACAAGATCTAATAGTTTGTAAACCTCAAAAATATCCTAATTAAGCTAAAAACTATTTTTAAAAATTTTAAAACCAAATTAAACTATTTTTAAACACTTAAAAACTATTAAAAACAATTAAATCTTAAATTAATTCTAGAAATTCATTGAAAAGTCTAAAAAATATTTGGAAAGTGACAAAACTCCTAATTAAGTGTCCTTAACCTAGGAAAAATATAAAAACTAAAAAAATAAAACTTTAATTTTTAATAATAAAATAATATTAAAATATTCAAAAAAATAAAAAGTTTGTTAATAAATTCTAAAAAATTACCAAAAATCCTAAATAATGTATCTAAAACAAAAATGCAAACCAAATTTTCTGAAACCTATTTAATAATTTTATATTAAATTTTAAAGTTGCTTAAAAACATTAAAATCTTATAAAATTAAAAATAAGCTGAATTGAAAACCTAATAAGCTGAAAACCTCAAAAATATGATTAAAAACCTAAAAACTATTTTTTTGGATTTTTAAATTACCTTTTACTATTTTTAAATGACTTTCTAAAAATTAAACTTAAAATAATCCTAATAAATTAATTAATAATGAGAAAAATAAACTTTTTGCTCAGAAAAATCAAAAACCCTAACACAATCCTAGGAAAAATGCTAAACAGTTAAATCCTCAAAGAAATAAGCCAGAAAATGCTTATTTATAAGTTGTTAATTAAATAAGCTACAAAACAAGAACTACTTAAATAAATAATGAAATGAAAGGTAAACGTAAAAAGCCATCTAGATCACTGGTTAACACGCTAGCCCTTGGAAAGCAAGGTCGCGTGTTCGAGTCAAGGCAGGGTTTGCTTTTTGCAATTTTTTTTTTTTTTTTTACTTTTAAAACTTAATCCAGTGACCTTATAACTCACTAAAACTCAAACACAATCCAAAATTAAACAAGATTTAAGCCTTAAAAATCAAGAACGTGCCCTGGTATGATGAACTTTCTGATGAACACAAGTGAAGTTTTCTTCACTTGTGAATATAAGACAAGAGGGCTTGTCTGTGTGATTTTGGTGGTGATTTTGATGGAACAAAGGCACCCTTGTACTCTTTGGAGTACAAGGAGTCACGACAAACTCAAAATCAAGCAAGTACACACAAGATCAAACTTCAAATAGCACAATGAAATTTACTGATGTAGCTTAGGTTTCTGATAAGTATTATGCTGATAAACTTGGCTCAAATGTGAATTTCAAATCTTCAAATAGAGCACACAAATCAAGCAAATAGCATGAAACTGAATCACAATCCTTAAACAACTTAATATCTAACAATTTGCAAGAAATCAAGCACAAATTCTCACAAAATCATGCAAACAAGGCAGTTAGCTGATTTTCATCATTTTTTTCAAAGTTTTAAGCATGCATATGGTCTTAAACTTGTCCAAACTGAAAACCAAACGTACTTAACACCTACTAGCAACCTAAGAGTAATGTCTAAACAAGTTTTAGCTCACAAACCTTTACCAATCTCAATAAAAAACTAGATCCAAACACCCCTTAAACTTGACTGAAATCAAAATTTCAAAGCAAAACTTAACAAATCCTATTCAAATTGAATCACACTCAAACTAACATGCATATAATCATAAATAGAACACAACCAAACACTTAAACCAACATTTAACAACTCAACATGCAGAATCATATAAAGCACAATATTTTTCAGTAAACTAAAAATTGGAATAAGAAGCAAGGAACTACCTTAAGGGTCCCACATCCAGGACCCTTAGTGGTTGAAAAACCACCTCCAAACAAGCCCGGGCTTGTGCTGAACTTTGTTGAGGTGATGGTGGAGTTTTACTTAACAAAAAGTAATGAAAAATGGAACTTGTTTAGAACCTGCTAAAATCAAACCAAAACAACAAGAGTGACCTGGAATTAGAGCCAATGAGCTATAAGGATGACTTATAAACAAGCCTCCTTATAGCTTATAGCTTTTTTAGCTGAAACAGTGATGTAAAAAATATAAGCAAAAAGGTTTTTTACCTCACTTTGCCATTTTACCCAAACTTTTATACCCACTACACCTTGATATCTCCAAGATATCAGGGTTGTATGGTCATATACAAGCTTGAATGTAGAAGCTTATGTGGTTTAACAACCTTAACTTGAAAAGAAAACTTGAATTCAGAAACCTTTGAACACAAAACTTGAATTTTAAAAACTTGAAAAGTAAACAAAAATGGAATTTAAACAACAAGCAAACAATATAAATCAAGATGGCTCTTTCTTCTCATCAACAACCTTAAACCTTTTTTATTCATAAAAATAGGATTTACAAAGTTGTGAAAAAAGGAGAAAAAAAAGAACAGCTATAAGCTAAGTCCTATGTGCCTTTATATAGGCTTACGTTGTGATTCTAGAACTCAATAGAAGCTGAAAACCCTAACACTTGAACTTCCAATCTTGCCCTTGGACGATTTTTGAATTTTCAGTTAAAACAAAGCCATGTGAAGATCTTTGGCTTGTAGCTGAGATGCCAGTGATGTAGAAACAATGTAGGACGTCCATTTTGCCTTTAGGAACAAGAAAATGCTGTGAGTTGTTGATCTTGCTGTCATCTTTTGTTTGGGAGTCAATAGTGGGGCAGGGGAGGGTTGGAGAGACATGTGAGGTGATGGTGATGGGAGTTTAAGGGTGGTTTTGGGTTTAAGGGATGTTTAATTAAGGATCTGGAAATAATCACCCAAAACCCCTTTGATTTGATCATTGTTCATCCTGGAAAAAATAGGGTTTAAGGGTGGATTAGGGACGGGTTTTAATCCGTTTTGGGTTTAATGATTTTTAAATTAAGTGTTTTGGTGGGAGATTTAAACTGATTAATTAATCAGTTAAGGGGTGAGTGGATAGGTGATGTGGAGAAAAGGGCGCTTTTGATTGGGTGTGGGGTGTGAGTGGGTGAGGTGTCAAGCACTGGTTGGGGGGATAAGTATGGCTGTCTGGCAGAATTGGTCCTTCTCTTTTCAAACTTTATTCACTTTGTATTAAATGGCTAACAACGCCCATTTAATACATATCAACTTTTGAATATTGGCAGTTTTGGCACAACAAGTTTTGAAACTTGTTTTAAGGACTTAAAATGCAATTTCTTCATATTCTAAGGACTGATTTTGACATGTCTTCATACTTCAAGGCCTTGACTTGTTTGTTGACTTCTTGGAGGACCAATATTGACAATTTAGTTTTGTTGAGGGACTAAATTTGCCAATTCTTCAAAGTTAAGGGTCCTTTTTGTAATTTTGACAAACTTTAGGGACCAAACTTGTAATTATGAAGATACAAGGGTATAAAGTGTCAATTCTTCATAATTGGAGGACCCTTCTTGATATTTCTTCAAATCTTCAAGGGTTTCCTTGGAAAATTCTTCATTAGGGCTTGGTTCATCGTGCGGCTTCGTTTCCCGTGTTCGTTTTTGACTGATTCTTGTGATCTTTTGTCATTTTCACAATATCCGTACCTAAAATACACAAGCAACAAACACACGCATATATTTGGGTATTTTGATGATATTTAATGCATTTTAAGCCCTTTTTGGAAGATGAGACTATGTAGAAAAGCAGTCTCATCAGTGATGGTGTAGATGCAGTGATTGGGCGGTAGTTGATACAGGTTGTTCTGCTGTTGATGACGGTGTAGAATTAGCGGTTGGGGTGGTAGTTGATACCAGTTGTTCAACAATTTCTGGTGTTATAGCTGGTGTTATGACATCAGGGATGACCGGGGTGGATAGTGGTGGAGTGGTGGTTGATGTAACAGAAGTTATGGGGACATCCACCATGTTTTCATTTGTCGATGGATTAGTATTTGTAACCTCAACACTTTAACACCCCCAAATTTACACGTAGCGGAATACATCTTTGGGTGCTAAACAATGATACAACAACACATATTTATAAAGAACGACTCGAAAAGAGACGTTTCAAATTTACCGTTCCTAAAACATTCACCAGAGTAGCGTAGTCCCAAGTAATCGTTACCAAAAGATAAGTTAAAATAACATATTAGTTTGTTTTAGAAATGGAACGATAAATAAATAAAAGAGCTTGAACAACATAGCAGTGCACAACTTCCTTCCCGTGATCTCCAAGCTTCCACTTCCTAATTACATGAAATACATGTGAGTAAAATAATCAGCAAAAAATGCCGAGTGAATCTATAGGTTTATGTAATCAATTTGAACACAAGCAAAGATTATAAGTTTGTGGCATGCTTATAAGCATCAAATAATAATTTGCATCAACAATGATAATTGTATATAGCATAAATTGCAATAAGCTCAAGGAACCGATCCCTTAAACACTCCCTTTAGAGGTCTGATAAGACAGGAGATTTATTAATTGTCGGTTACCTCCAGATTATTGGTATATTGTCGTATACATGATTCTCAATACAATATGTCCAAACAGTGTGGAGTTTGGGCCTAAGCTTCTGTAACAAGTCCACACAAACTGAACCGGGGCGGCTTCCCCCATAGATCTATTATTTGTACTAGCGGTTAACCCATCACAGGTTAATTAACGGTCCATAATCGAGGCATTAACAAAGGCAATCACCTAATGCACTTTAAAGGCAACCACGGGTCCATTCATAGTAGGACAAGCATACCATAAAAGACTTGTGTTCTAAGTTTGTAAAACATGTATTCCCCCTCGCGGGTTTAAAATCATTTAATAACTAGTATAAAGCGAGGCTATAGACTCACCTTAGTCAATAGAAGTAGTTGAAGACGATCGCCGACGATAGTAGATGCCCGATAAACACGACAACCGCAACCTAGCAAATAAGGTGCGTACATTAATAATAGACTCGAGAAATAAATGATACATAATAATATAAAACTCGACTCATAAAAATCACGAAAAACTCGAGAGAAAACGATATAAGTGATTCTATTACACTCTCCTATATATTCATTTTATTATTATATGCCTTTAATAAAAATCTGCCGGAACATACCGAATGTCCAAGCCGTTTTCCCATACTTAGACACATCAAATTTTTATGATACTACTCAGAGAACTTACTTACTATATGTAAAAAGTCCTCCCAAGAGCACATTAAAAGATTTTACTTCTAAAGTTCCCTGCCCGACTCATCTTTGAATCACAAAATCCGGACAGTTTAGCGACCTTGACTTACGAAATCATTTTGACCATTCTAAACAACTCCATTTATAAAACCAACACTTGATTCTAAAAATAGACTCAAAATGCTAAACTTTGAGCCTGAGAACAGCCCTTGAATCATTTTGAAACTTATTTTATAGTCCTCGAGATTCGATCCAAATATCGACAACAATTTTCGGATTGTGTCAACACTCGTCTCCCGGTACACGAAAATCAAACTAGTGTATCTTCCACCTCGTTTGGAGTTGGAAGGCCTACTTTATATCAAATCGAAGCTAACGAAATTCTCTACGACATAATCTAATAATATCATCCTATATTCAGACTTAAGACCCTCGAAATTAGCCTCAAACCTACTGCCTAAAATTGACCATTTAAAAACCATATAAAATCAATTTTTCAACACATTTTACCCATTTCTATACCACTAATATGATCATTCCATCACTCCTACACTATGATCAAACCTCTAACACACTTGCATGTACATATCTAATAAATCAAACTCAAAAATTTAAACATGCAAACACTCCACTATGTAATATAATAAGATTAACACCTATTTATTCCTTCAAAATGGATCAAACAAATATAGTTCATCAAGAAAATAAATTTTGAAAAAAATGTTAATGCATGTTGAATAAAACCATACCAATGTGATCACAAGATCAAAACTAAGATGGGTCTTGTTTTAGTTTTGGAAGATTCAATGTTAAAATCAAAATTTTTTATGGTTATGGTGTGTGGTGGTGTACGGCCTAAAAAGAAAAGGGAGGAGGAAGTGGTTGAATTTTGTTTAAATGATTTTTAAATGAAAAGTGCTAGTGGAAAAATTATATATAGTGTAAGGTTAGGGTAGTTTTTGCCAATTTGTGATAGTTTTGGTCCAAAATGTAATAAATAGTTTAAAAGGATAGAAAATGTAAATTGTAAATTTTGAAATATTTACGAGACTCGGGTTTCGTAAAAATACTAAAAAGTTTAAACGTACACGAAAAATAATAATATAACGACTCGATACGTAATTAAAACGATATCGTCGAAAGTATTAAATATCGAAACGATCGATAATAAAATATAAAATTTTAGGTATCCGTCGGTATCGCGATCACTAGTAGTCCTCGTTACTCGTCAAAATATTAAATTATAATATTTAATATCGGTTTCAACTTAAACCGTTAAACATAATAATATTTAACGTTATAAAATACTTCAAAATAATTGAAAATAGAATTAAATTATGACCTTATTTTTACGGGTTTTACATCCTCACCACCTTAAGGAAGCGACGTCCCGACTCCCAACTCACCTCATACACGAGTTGTTCACTACCCGGAAGGATGAGGGCATTCCTTATAAAGAAGTCCTCACGTTCCCATGTGAAATTCGATCCACGATCTCCACTGGTTCTTTTACAAAACGCAACTGGTCGTCAAGTTGTATCTCACCAAAAAGGAATAAATAAATCCTTATCCACCAGTCACCCGTCAAGCTCGACACATGAAAATTTTATGAATCACACGAAGCTAATTTGACGATAAGAATAGATGACAGGATTTTCGGGTAAGTCTAGTTAAAAGGAATGTTGCAATTTAAAGGATAGCCACTGGCCGGATAGTCATGGACACACATCAAAAGAACTAACAAGAAAAACATTTTCGTCATCAGAGGGTGCTCACACGCGGGTCCCTTACTCAAAAGATAATACAAAGACACCATCTCACTTTCGCCAACGCGCATTAAAGACTCAATAAACATCGTCGTTGAAAGTCAAAAAGATATTACATATTATGTGTTCTACATGATGGGACATCAACGGATGATGTCGTCTCAAGTTCTCACAACTTACGATCATTTGACTAGATCACATACCACATAAGTACATAAAAGAAAAGGTCAAATATAAAAATCAAGTATAGATCTCCACCGTTAATCATCGAGAAAACCTTGAAGAACCCTTGATAATAACCACTTGATCTCCAGAGTCTTCCATGATCCTTCGATAGTAGCAAGTAAAATTACAAAAACTTCATATCCATGATAAATTTCCATTGATAACTCGGTCCTCAATCATTCCACAAATACACGCATAAATCCTGGTGACACTTATTGTTTCTTCTTATACACTGCTTCCCGAGATTCATTTTAAACTCAGAATGAAATGGTGATCTTCAATACGAGGAACAGAACGAGATAAAAAAATGAATTCAATAAACGCATAAACGGACAAGATGTGGTAAAATGATTTAAGGTTAACGATCGACGAGGGATCTCGAATCACGTAACCATAAAACATAATAATTCACAATACTAGAAAAATGAGAGAAAAGAATGAATTAAATATTAACATTAAAATAACGTTTGTCACAATTATCCGTCCCGGATTTGTATTACCTTAAAACTCAGTTGAGGTACTTTCTTGATAAGAATGATATATCAAAATAGGAGTTAAATAGCTTCATAATTTATTTTGGTTGTCTTAAGAAACATTGAAAGAATGACATGAATTTATTAATTAAACTCGTATTGATGGTTACAATTAGAAAATATAATTTCCAAATTAAATCATTATTAGGAATATAAGTTAAACCGGTAATTTCATTACATTAAAAGTAATGTATGATAAGTTAATTAGTTCAAAAGATATAGCATAACTTCATTTTAAACATTAGTTTTAATTATACAAAAGGTGATGTATAAATTTGACCTTTTACTTGTGATGGTTATTTCGATAACTGAAAATCATTGGAAAAATGTATAAAAGTTCCATGAAAATTTTATAATGCGTTGTAGAAATACATAAAGGTGTTTATTATTTCAAAATAAATATGGAATATATTCGGGTTTCGAAATGTGACAAGATAACAAATGAATACGAATGGAAATAATCGTCAACAATTAGTACGAAATCAACAGTACAAAAGAGGACGAAGGAAATGTCGTATGAATTCTTAAAGAGGACAATAAAATAATGGCGTTGATAGTAAGACGATAAAAAAATAAACAAGTTGTCAATTTTGTTAGTGCGGTCGGTGGTTCACCAATCATCAGCTTGTTAACTTACCGGTGGTCGATACACGATCGGAAATAAGATCCGTATAAAAATTTTAATCAAAAAAAAATTCCTAATAATCACTTGTAATTAAAACAAATCAAATAGTGTTTAAAGAGAGAAGTCAAAGCATGGTTCACAAAAGTAGATTTCGAGACAAACGAGAGTGACAGACGTCATCCCGGATATACAGAAATTCCTCTAATGATAATTCATTATTCACGTGCGGAGACATTCCAAAGATCTACCCACTCACATAAAAAAAGATTGGACGAGAAGGAAGGATAAATCATCGAGACTTTCAAGTCATTTACCAACAGTCAGTAATTAGACGCACGATCAAAAGAAATCAGTTATAAGGCAAAATGAAGTAACAAGTAGAAAAGCGATCGTCGAGTAAAAACGTACTCGTAAGTGCGTAATTCGTTCAAGAGAAGGTAAGAAAACATATGCGGATGCATAGAAATTGTGCTACTTGCATAAGATATAAAGGTTTTCAAAACTTCTTTTCACTTTTTTTTCATTTTATTTATCTTTATCATAATTACATGTAAAAAGTTGATTATCATCAAGATTTTTAAGGTGACTACTATTCAGCCTAGCATGGCTCCTTCTAAATTAGACATATGTGATCAGGCCATGTATAATTTAGGAATAGCAATGCAGTACTCAGTTTTGTCAAAAAGTATTACGTTTCTTATGTTTATATATAAACCATGCCATTTGTAAAATGGAATTTTAAAAATAAATAGTTTATAAATTTATAGGATACAAGTAATTTGTGAGATACTCAATAAGCAACTTTTAATGTTACGAAAAGTATTTTATAAGACCAAAGTAAAAATAATTGGTGAAAATAATCGTAAAGCAATATCAGATTTATTTATAAGGTGACATTATGACAACGTATAAAGTAGCCAAAGGTTTGCAAAAAGTTGCAAATAGTAGCTCATAAAACAACCAATGAAATGGTTACAAGTTGTTAAGTTTTCAAAAGGTTATAAGGTTTAGACGAAAACGCCATGAGACACGTGATGAGAATGTCGAAGAAGAATGTGAAGGCAAAACTTCAAAGCTCAACCCAAATCAGTGGAAAAGAAAATAAAAATAAAATAACATCGAATGACAAATGAGTATATATAAAAAAAGAATAAATCAATCCATATGTGTATTCTATGTAAGATACTCGACACAACATGCTTTTTAAGAAAGTATTTTTTTCGTTTTCAAATTACACCATTAATCCGGTATTTGCTAATCCTGTAATGTTTCTATTTTTTTAAACTTTTTCACATGCAACTAGTATTCGTTAGTTGTAAAATAATATTCGTTAAAATTTTACGATCTCAATTTAAATCAAAACTGCTCGGAAACGTTTAAAACTCATGTTATGAATTTTTTTTTTATCAGATTTGACTTTTAAATATGAGCCGATTAATTGACACGATAAACGACATCTCCAAGACTCGGAGTCTAAAGTATTTTGATGCAAAACGATGTTTCAGACGACTTTCTAGTTTTACATGAGACCTGAAACCTAGTATAAAATGACCAAATTACCCCTGCAAGTTCTGTGCAGGTTTGACTATTTTATTTTAAAAACGCAGGTTTTACTTTTAAGTTTTGACCTGTTTATACACCCCCTGCAGTGTCTCCATTAAATATATTTTTCGACACTTCCTAACGGCTCAAAATATATATATATATACACACACATGTCTTGTGGATTTTACAACAATGAAAAAAATAAATCTCATAATGAGCATCAAATAAAAATATAGTATAATGAATGACATAAGATGCTTCAAGGTACCCAACATGAAATTTAGGAAGCAAAACAGTGAATGACGTTCATAATTTAAATTTTAAGGTGCAATGTAGGCAAATCTCCTTGGTGCCACGATTGTCCAAAAACACAAAACATAACAAGAAAAGAATGGAACATTAACGGTTGCGTTCCGGGAGCAAGAAGGTTAATGAAAAACAAATGATACAATTTTATAGAAGTAAAGTTGTATTCCAATCAAGCGCCATAATCTACACGATGATTTATATAATGACGATGACGTTACCGAGATATAAGCGAACAATACACTTCGGAGTCGATACATATAAATGTCAATGAATTAAATCTTCGCATGCCGTGTAAAACGGTGATAAAAATCAACAAATATTAAGAAAACCATGATATTATTCAACACGATTTTAAGAAATGTTTCAAAATTTGTGACTTACATGATGGCGGTTAGTCTATTCCAAGGGCACATTGAGCTGCACAATGGTCAAGAGATTAATTCAAGACTTCCGAGCACAAACAGCCGGAAGACGATTTGGATATCTATATAGATATCTCAAAGGGTTAAACAATGAACATAGCGCACGCAGATGAAGGTATGTAAGGTCATAATATAAAATTTTGCAATAAAATCAATTTAAATACTTCAAAAATAAATACAGAATGATCATGAAATTCATTGTATTTATTTAAGTTAATCGTTAATAAATGATAAACATTTATAGAAAAGTTTAACGACATAAATATATATCGATAAAAGGGATCCTAGATATAAATATATATCCATAAATGGATCATAGTATTTATTTACAAATACTTACCAATAAGGTATACGTAATAACGTATACTAAAATTTTAATCTAAGAAGTAGCTTGAACTTGTAGTCACGCGAAGTCATGTGCACCGACTCTTTGAAAAATGAAAACTGACAGTTATAGTTTAGGTTTCTAAAATAAAGACCTAGTTCTCTATAACTCATGGCTCTGGTACCAATCTTTAACACCCCCAAATTTACACGCAACGGAATACATCTTTGGGTGCTAAACAATGATACAACAACACATAATTTATAAAGAATGACTCGAAAAGAGACGTTTCAAATTTACCGTTCCTAAAACATTCACCCGAGTAGCGTAGTCCCAAGTAATCGTTACCAAAAGATAAGTTAAAACAACATATTAGTTTGTTTTAGAAATGGAACGATAAATAAATCAAAGAGTTTGAACAACATAGCAGTGTACAACTTCATTCCCGTGATCTCCAAGCTTCCACTTCCTAATTACATGAAATACATGTGAGTAAAACAATCAGCAAAAAATGTCGAGTGAATCTATAGGTTTATGTAATCAATTTGAACACAAGCAAAGATTATAAGTTTCTGGCATGCTTATAAGCATCAAATAATAATTTGCATCAACAATGATAATTGTATATAGCATAAATTGCAATAAGCTCATGGAACCGAGCCCTTAAACACTCCCTTTAGAGGTCTGATAAGACAGGAGATTTATTAATTGTCGGTTACCTCCAGATTATTGGTATATTGCCGTATACATGACTTCTCAATACAATATGTCCAAACAGTGTGGAGGTCGGGCCTAAGCTTCTGTGACAAGTCCACACAAACTGAACCGGGGCGGCTTCCCCCATAGATCTATTAATTATACGAGCGGTTAACCCATCATAGGTTAATTAACGGTCCATAATTGAGGCTTTAACAAAGGCAATCACCTAATGCAATTTAAAGGCAACCACGGGTCCATTCATAGAGGGACAAGCATACCATAAAAGACTTGTGTTCTAAGTTTATAAAACATGTATTCCCCCTCGCGGGTTTAAAATCATTTAATAACTAGTATAAAGCGAGGCTATAGACTCACCTTAGTCAATAGAAGTAGTTGAAGATGATCGCCGACGATAGTAGATGCCCGATAAACACGACAACCGCAACCTAGCAAATAAGGTGCTGTTAGCCCTATATTTTATATAGTCAAACAAGAATGTAATAGGTCATGTTAGTCGTTAAAAGGTCTTGTATTGTAATAGGTTAGTCGGGAAAACCGGGCTTGGACTTTAAGCTAATATTGTATAAGTTAGGGGCGTAAGCCCAAAACAAAGCCAAGCCCGGCCCATGTCTCTTAAACCCACGGCCCAAAAGCCAAGGGTATATATACCCTCTTCCATGTGTGGA
Source organism: Glebionis coronaria (assembly GCA_025667525.1). Lineage (NCBI taxonomy): Eukaryota > Viridiplantae > Streptophyta > Magnoliopsida > Asterales > Asteraceae > Glebionis > Glebionis coronaria. The sequence goes on along the minus strand of CM046882.1, from coordinate 168,973,235 downwards.
AGACGGTGTTGGTTACCATTTTATTTCTCTCTCTAAAAGTGTTTTGTAACACCCCCAATTTCGGGTCATAGCAGCGGAAGGGTCATTGGGTGTTACTATCATGGTTCAACCTCAATATCATAGGAAACGCCTCAAAATGATTCGTTTTAACAAAACATACATCCATTCATTTGTTTAAAGATAAAACAGTTCACACACGGTCCCAAATAGTTTTATAGTTAACACAACCAACCAAGCAATAAAAGTTTCTTAGAATGGACATAGTTTAGTAAAGCGGGCCAAAACATTTTAATTTAGCAAGTTGCGTGAAACCGCCTTCCTTGAGTGCCTTCTTCATGGACTTGAGATAAAACATGCTATAAAGTCAACAAAAATGTTGAGTGAATCTATAGAGTTTAAAATTAAATAAACGAACACAAGTATTCTGAATAAACCTTCCGTGGTTGACAATCATGTGGATCAGACATAATTATCGTTGTTATTTCATAAGTCTCGTGAAATTGAACGTTAACATATATTATTTCAGCCCAACACACCTAGCAAAGTGCGTATATTTCTCTTATACAATTGCATCCGATGTTTCATTACTGGTGCATCACAACACCACGCGATAGCTAGTCGCGACCGGACTGGGTGTCACCCCGATAGATCTATCCATAGTATTAGCGTTCCTTTCGATTAACAATTCACGATTCATGGGTCTTTTCAGGCTAAACAAACTTGTATAACAACTTTCATCTAAGCATACAATCGGGTCCTTTGTGTTCAATTTTAAAAGGAAGAGGGTTTACCACAACTTCTCGTTGTACCCTTCATTTACAATAAATGTTTTTCCAATAATAAGGGTTTCCACAACTTCTCGTCGTAATCCTTTTATTTTAATAAAACAAGCATGTTATCCCCCTCGCGGGTTTTATAAAACAAGTAAGCATGTTAAAGCGAGGCTATAGACTCACCTTGGTACGATAGTAGTAATGTGACGATCGCCGACGATTTTGTGATGCACGTTAAACACGAAGACCGCAACCTACCAAATAAGGCGCGTTCGTTAATAAACGACTCGAGTATAAATAATACTTAAATAATACGAAAGTCAATTTCATAAAACCATGAAAATCCCGAAAAATTAACAATATAAGTGTACTTCTATACCCTTTTATTCAACACTTATTCATTTAAACACTTGCACACTCGACATTGACCCGTCATAAGACGCCAAGTCAACGCAAGTCAAACCATCATTTTACTTCCCTCGGACCAGTAACTAAGTCATTTATATAATGACTTAACACTTGAGTAAGTCACCATATCCAATAGTGAATACTCAACTCACGCCATACAAGTATTGAACTACGTGTCCAAAATACCAATCAGCATGTACACTCCAAATGTACACACCAATCTAACCTATCTAGACTTGTCCGATTTCGACGAAACTTGGTGACAAACTCACACATAATATGAATAAGACTCAGTTTAAGTTTCATTCAAAAATATTACTTCTAAGACCTTCTGCCCGACACACCTTCGTGTTACAAAAACCGGACAGTTTTACGCCTTTGACTTGTAAAACCATTTTGACTTATCTAAACAATTCCGTTTGCAAAACCGACACTCGGGTTTGAAAATAGACTCATGACCTGAGGTTTATCAACTTACAACAGTCCTTGAACATTTTTAAAACTCATTTTATAGTCCCCGAGATTCGATCCAAATATCGACAACAATTTTCGGATTGTGCCGATACCCGTCTCCCGGTACACAAATACTAAAAGTAGCATAACTTTTCGCTCGTAATGAGTTAGAAGCTCTACTTTAGCTCAAATCGAAGCTAACGAAATTCTCTACGACCCTATCTCTATAGTTTACCAAGTTTATTACAGTAAATATTTCCAAAATGGCCTTAAAGTTACTGCCTAAAATAGACCATCTAAAAATCATACCAAAACAATTTTTTGACCCATTCCAACAATTCCTATGGTCCTAATATCATCCTAATATCATACTAACATATCTAACTAACTCATAATACCCTCAAATTTAATCCCACAAAAATTAAATAATTAAAAACCTTACATGCAACAACAACCCACTATGAATATAATAATATTAACAACATCCATCACCATAAAAATGGATCAAATATGATGTTCATCATCAAAAATTGAAAATAACAATTAAGTGGATGCATGTGGAAAAAAATTATACCAATAGGAAGCTCTTTGAATTTCCAAGATGGGACTTCTTTTTGATTTGCTTGATTCAAAGTAGAAATCAAAAAAAAATTTGATGGATTGTGGGTGAGGGGTGGACGGCCAAATGAAGAACAAAGGAGAGAGGATTTGATTTTTTTTTGTTAAATGAATTTTTAAATGAAAATGGTTAGTGGAAATTTAATATATAGTGGGGTAGTGGGGTAGATTTTGTAATTTAGGCATACTTTTGGTCCAAAAGTGCAAGTAAATAGTTTACAAGGTAGAAAATGTAAATTGTAAATTTTTAAATATATTTACGGGGCTCGGGTTTCGTAAAAATACTTTTCGAAAGTTAAAACGCTTCATAAAAATAATAATAAAGCTTCGACACGACTTAAAACGCAATTAAATCGAAAACGTCGAAAATATTCAATATCGAGACAATCGATAATAAAACGTAAATTTTTGGGCATCCGTCGGTATCGCGATCACTAATAGTTATCGTCATTCGTTAAAACGTAAAATACGAGAAATTGAGATTAAATATAATAAAAATCATTTTTATGATTATTTGAGAATATAATATCAATACCTAACATATTCCTTGTCGGTTTTCATCTAATCGACATTCTTACGCTAGTTTCAAGTCATAACCTTCTCGGTTAGTCGATAATTTAAAATTCTCATTAAAGCAAACACGTAATACGTAATAGTCGAGATTAAAATAACGACCTGAAATTGACGGGTTGTCACATCATCCCCACCAAATTAGGATCTTCGCCCTCAAATATCAACTTGCGTTCTTGCCCGATCGCTTGTTGAAATCAAAGAGATGAGGGTAATTCTTCCACATTTGGTCTTCTCGTTCCCAAGTAAACTCCGGTCCTCTTCGAGAGTTCCATCGAACTTTTACAATAGGTATTCGGTTTTGCTTCAGCTGCTTGACCTCGCGATCCATGATCTCGACTGGTTCTTCAATAAAGCGCAACTTTTTATCAACCTTAACCTCGTCTAACGGTATAATGAGTTCTTCATCGGATAAACACTTCTTCAGATTCGACACGTGAAAAGTGTTATGAATCCCATACAGTTCTTGTGGTAGTTCAAGTTGGTATGCCACGGGTCCTACTCTAGATGTAACCTTGAATGGTCCGATATAACGAGGACTTAACTTCCCACGTTTTCCAAATCGTACAACACCTTTCCATGGTGATACCTTTAGCATAACTTTATCTCCCACGTTAAACTCCAATGGTTTTCTTCTCACATCCGCATAACTCTGCTGTCGGCTTCGAGCAGACAACAACCTATTCTTGATTTGCACAATCATATCCGTCGTCTCTCTAATCAAATCTGGTCCAGTGAGTTGGGCATCTCCAACCTCACTCCAGCTAACGGGTGATCTACATCTCCTCCCATAAAGTGCCTCAAAAGGTGCAAATTTAATACTCGCGTGTTAACTGTTATTGTACGAGAATTCGGCCAAATGTAAGTGCTTATCCCAGCTACTTCCAAAGTCTATCACACAAGCACGTAGCATATCCTCCAAAGTTTGAATTGTTCTTTCTCTTTGCCCATCAGTTTGTGGATGATAGGTTGTGCTCATATCCAAATTGGTTCCTAATGACTTTTGAAGTGATCTCCAAAATCCAGAAGCAAAACGACTATCTCTATCGGAAATGATTGAAATAGGAACACTATGCTTGCACACGATTTCCTTCAGATAAATATCGGCAAGTTTCTCCAAACCGAACCTCTCGTTGATTGGAATAAAATGAGCGGATTTAGTTAAACGATCGATAATAACCCAAATTGCATCGAACCCAGACGGTGTCCTTGTGAGTTTTGTGATGAAGTCCATCGTAATTCGCTCCCATTTCCAGACTGGAATTTTAGGTTGGACAAGTAATCCTGACGGCTTCTGATATTCAGCTTTCACCTTTGCACATGTTAAGCATTTCGCGACGTATGTTGCAATATCAGCTTTCATATTCGGCCACCAGTATAACTTTTTCAAGTCTTGGTACATTTTGTCCGATCCAGGATGAATAGAATACTTGGACTTATGAGATTCTAACATAATCAAGTCTCTCAGTCCACCATATAATGGTAACCAGATTCGACATCTCAAACATTTGATACCATCGGCTCGCGTCTCAAATGTTTCACCGTCTCCTCTAAATCATTCGGCAGCAATATTTTCCTTCTTGCACGCTTCGATTTGTGCGTTTCGAATCTGCTCAGGTAAGTCATTATGAATTGTCACTACCAAAGCACGTACTCGAATCGGTTTCTCCCTTTCCTTTCGACTTAACGCGTCAGCTACCACGTTCGCCTTTCCTGGATGATAACGAATTTCGCAGTCGTAATCACTCAAGAGTTCAACCCATCGACGTTGCCTCATATTCAGCTCCTTTTGATCCAATATGTATTGTGGGCTTTTATGATCAGTGAATACTGTACACTTCGTGCCATACAGATAATGTCTCCAAAGTCGCAGAGCAAAAACCACAGCGCCCAATTCCAAGTCATGGGTAGTGTAGTTCTCCTCATTCTTCCTTAATTGTCTAGAGGCATATGCGATCACCTTTTCACGTTGCATGAGAACAGCACCGTATCCTCGAAGAGATGCATCGCAATAAACAACAAAGTCTTCACTTCCTTCAGGTAATGATAAAATCGGCGCACTACAGAGTTTCATCTTCAGGGTTTGGAAAGCTTCTTCTTCATCATCGCCCCACACATACGGTTTATTCTTCTGAGTCAGCTTAGTTAATGGTTTCGATATAAAAGAGAATCCTTCAATAAACCTTCGGTAATAACCAGACAAACCTAGAAATTGTCGTACTTCAGTTGGAGTAGTCGGAGCACTCCAATTCTTGATGGCTTCGATCTTTGCAGGATCAACATGTACTCCACTTTTATCAATCACATGTCCGAGAAATTGTACAGAATTAAGCCAAAAATCACACTTTGAGAATTTAGCGTACAACTTTTCGTTCTTTAACAAGTTCAAGATAATCCTTAATTGTTCGGCATGCTCTTCATTGCTCTTGGAGTAGATTAGAATATCATCTATGAAAACGATCACGAATTTATAAAGATACGGCTTACAAATGCGATTCATTAAATCCATGAATACAGCAGGTGCATTAGTCAAACCAAAAGGCATAACCAGAAACTCTTAATGACCATAACGAGTTCTAAACGCCGTAATAGGAATATCTTCCTCACGTATGCGAAGTTGATGGTAACCAGAATGAAGATAAATCTTGGAGAAAGCACGAGAACCTTGAAGTTGATCAAATAAATCATCAATTCTTGGAAGCGGATAACGATTCTTGATCGTTAGCTTATTCAGGTCTCGGTAATCAATACACATACGAAACCAACCATCTTTCTTCTTAACAAATAAGACAGGAGCTCCCCAAGGTGACGAACTCGGTCGTATAAAACCCTTATCAGATAGCTCTTGCAATTTCACAGATAACTCCTTCATCTCGGATGGTGCTAAACGATATGGCGCACGAGCCACAGGTGAAGCACCAGGAATTAGGTCAATTTGGAATTCTACTTGCCTTGGAGGCGGAAGTCCAGGAAAATCTTCCGGAAACACTTCAGGAAAGTCACGGATGATAGGTACATGTTCGACACGTTTCTCCTTCGATTCTTTCTCCACTACTTTAGCTAGGAATAACTCACAACCTCTTTCGATATACTTACGAGCCTTAATGCACGAAATGATTTTCAGTCGTGAATTATGTTGATCACCTTCGATAACCATGGTCTTGTCATCTAAGGGAATCCTAACTTTCTTTTCTCCACACAAGATAGACGCGTTATACTTGGATAACCAATCCATTCCGATAATAATATCAAAACTTCCCAATTCGACAATCATCAAGTCTATCTTAAAAATACAATTCAGAAGATTAAGAGAACATCCTAGGAACGCACGATTGGTACTCACTAATTTACCATCAGCTAGTTCTACCTCATAACTCGCGTCTAATTCGACCGGTTTGATATCAATTAAGGTACTAAAACTTGTAGACACAAAGCTTTTGTCCGCACCAGAATCAAATAAAGCTGTAGCATAACGGTTGTTCAGTAAAAACGTACGAGTGACAACTTTCGGGTTTTGCTTCGCTTTGGCTTCACCCAACTGATAAGCTTTTCCCTGGTTATCTCCACCACGTGCATTCTTCGGAGGTTGAGGGCATTGGTTCCTCATGTGACCTTTACCTTGGCAGTTAAAATACGTCACTCCCTTCTTTGCTGGTCCCCAACAGTCTTCAGTCTTGTGACCTAACTTGTTGCACTTCCCACATTTAGAACACTCACTAGTATGAGACTTCTTGCAGCGTTGACACCTGGTTCCCTTATCAACAGATGCAGTTTCAGTCATCGCATTAGCATTACCCCTCCTTCGGTTTTGATTCCTACTGTGAGATTGACGGTTATCACCACGATCATCACTATCATTTTCAGCTCTTCTTTTATTACCTCCAGAAACACCATCAGCCTTGTCTTGGATGATTTGACCCATTAGTTGGTAGGCCATACGAACAGCTTCATCAATATTGGCAGGTTTAGATGAGGTCACATCACCATGGATGTTGGTCGGTAAGCCTCGAATATACTGCTCCACCTTCAAGTATTCTGGGTTAACTTTGTTTGGACAAAGTAGAGCAAGTTCATGGAATCTGTTTGTGTATCCATCGATGTCAGTAACCTTCAGTCTCAGCTGATATAGTTCCTGTTCTAACCTCTGAATAACACTCCTTGGACAGAATTCCTCAGTCATCCACCTTCTTACTTCAACCCAAGGTGTAGCATAAGCAGCATCCATACCCATTGATGCCATTCTTCGATTCCACCAGGTTAATGCTCGCCCTTGAAGAGTAGCAAAGGCAAACATCACCTTATCTCCTTCCTCACTTCCACTAAATCGAAACACGGATTCCAATTTCTCAAACCATTGCATTAACCCCACAGCACCTTCAGCACCCTTAAAAGTTGGAGGTTTGCATTTCATGAACGAGGTATAATTGCACTTCTTGTTTTCAAGAATCACTGGTCTATCAGCATCACCAGTTCCAGCACCAGCATTGCCAGCTCCCGTATTACCAGCTCCAGTATTACCAGCTCCAGTAGTGCCAGTTCCAGTGTTGCCAGCTCCAGTATCGCCAGCTCCACCAGATCCACCGGATCCACCAGCTCCACCAGATCCGCCAGATCCACCAGCTCCACCAGATCCACCGGCTCCATTATTCAAATTTGCCATAAATTCATTCATAGATACCTGAAATTGATCAGCTACTATAGCACGTAACTGAGTCTCAGTCAACTGTTTTGGCGGCATACTCCTGTTACACAATTCACATCAAAATGAGTATTCATTCAACGCTTGTGATAACAAAACATGAATAACACAAAATAAGAATAGATAGATGAAAAGAAACAAGAATGGATGATAGAACAAAGAGTAGAATTTAGACAAGGAACGAAGATTCACGAGGAATGAGTCAAAAGACAGGGATTTCTATTGTGACAATCAGCGTCGTTTGTAAATCACGTATTAGTATTATAATAATCAAATAATAAACATTTATAAATAAATAAATGTAATCCATTATGCTTTAAGCATAAATAATAATTAAATATGTATAACATATATATACTTTTCTTATTCTTGTCCATTGGCAACTCGGAGGTTTCGCTTGCAGATGTTATAGTCAAAAGATTTCAAAATTTTATTTTTGGAAAATCTTTTCGTTCTCTATAACTTGAGCTCTGATGCCAATCTGTAACACCCCCAATTTCGGGTCATAGCAGCGGAAGGGTCATTGGGTGTTACTATCATGGTTCAACCTCAATATCATAGAAAACGCCTCAAAATGAGTCGTTTTAACAAAACATACATCCATTCATTTGTTTAAAGATAAAACAGTTCACACACGGTCCCAAATAGTTTTATAGTTTACACAACCAACCAAGCAATAAAAGTTTCTTAGAATGGACATAGTTTAGTAAAGCGGGCCAAAACATTTTAATTTAGCAAGCTGCGTGAAACCGCCTTCCTTGAGTGCCTTCTTCATGGACCTGAGATAAAACATGCTATAAAGTCAACAAAAATGTTGAGTGAATCTATAGAGTTTAAAATTAAATAAACGAACACAAGTATTCTGAATAAACCTTCCGTGGTTGACAATCATGTGGATCAGACATAATTATCGTTGTTATTTCATAAGTCTCGTGAAATTGAACGTTAACATATATTATTTCAGCCCAACACACCTAGCCAAGTGCGTATATTTCTCTTATACAATTGCATCCGATGTTTCATTACTGGTGCATCACAACACCACGCGATAGCTAGTCGCGACCGGACTGGGTGTCACCCCGATAGATTTATCCATAGTATTAGCGTTCCTTTCGATTAACAATTCACGATTCATGGGTCTTTTCAGGCTAAACAAACTTGTATAACAACTTTCATCTAAGCATACAATCGGGTCCTTTGTGTTCAATTTTAAAAGGAAGAGGGTTTACCACAACTTCTCGTTGTACCCTTCATTTACAATAAATGCTTTTCCAATAATAAGGGTTTCCACAACTTCTCGTCGTACTCATTTTATTTTAATAAAACAAGCATGTTATCCCCCTCGCGGGTTTTATAAAACAAGTAAGCATGTTAAAGCGAGGCTATAGACTCACCTTGGTACGATAGTAGTAATGTGACGATCGCCGACGATTTTGTGATGCCCGTAAAACACGAAGACCGCAACCTACCAAATAAGGCGCGTTCGTTAATAAACGACTCGAGTATAAATAATACTTAAATAATACGAAAGTCAATTTCATAAAACCATGAAAATCCCGAAAAATTAACAATATAAGTGTACTTCTATACCCTTTTATTCAACAATTATTCATTTAAACACTTGAACACTCGACATTGACCCGTCATAAGACGCCAAGTCAACGCAAGTCAAACCATCATTTTACTTATCTCGGACCAGTAACTAAGTCATTTATATAATGACTTAACACTTGAGTAAGTCACCATATCCAATAGTGAATACTCAACTCACGCCATACAAGTATTGAACTACGTGTCCAAAATAACAATCAGCATGTACACTCCAAATGTACACACCAATCTAACCTATCTAGACTTGTCCGATTTCGACGAAACTTGGTGACAAACTCACACATAATATGAATAAGACTCAGTTTAAGTTTCATTCAAAAAACTACTTCTAAGACCTTCTGCCCGACACACCTTCGTGTTACAAAAACCGGACAGTTTTACGCCTTTGACTTGTAAAACCATTTTGACTTATCTAAACAATTCCGTTTGCAAAACCGACACTCGGGTTTGAAAATAGACTCATGACCTGAGGTTTATCAACTTACAAAAGTCCTTGAACATTATTAAAACTCATTTTATAGTCCCCGAGATTCGATCCAAATATCGACAACAATTTTCGGATTGTGCCGATACCCGTCTCCCGGTACACAAATACTAAAAGTAGCATAACTTTTCGCTCGTAATGAGTTAGAAGCTCTACTTTAGCTCAAATCGAAGCTAACGAAATTCTCTACGACCCTATCTTGTTAGTTTACCAAGTTTATTACAGTAACTATTTCAAAAATGGCCTTAAAATTACTGCCTAAAATAGACCATCTAAAAATCATACCAAAACAATTTTTCGACCCATTCCAACAATTCCTATGGTCCTAATATCATCCTAATATCATACTAACACATCTAACTAACTCATAACACCCTCAAATTTAATCCCACAAAAATTAAATAATTAAAAACCTTACATGCAACAACAACCCACTATGAATATAATAATATTAACAACATCCATCACCATAAAAATGGATCAAACATGATGTTCATCATCAAAAATTGAAAATGAATATTAAGTAGATGTATGTGGAAAAAAATTATACCAATAGGAAGCTCTTCGAATTTCCAAGATGGGACTTCTTTTAGATTTGCTTGATTCAAAGTAGAAATCAAAAAAAAATTTGATGGATTGTGGGTGAGGGGTGGACGGCCAAATGAAGAACAAAGGAGAGAGGATTTGATTTTTTTTGTTAAATGAATTTTTAAATGAAAATGGCTAGTGGAAATTTAATATATAGTGGGTAGTGGGGTAGATTTTGTCATTTAGGCATAGTTTTGGTCCAAAAGTGCAAGTAAATAGTTTACAAGGTAGAAAATGTAAATTGTAAATTTTTAAAAATATTTACGGGGCTCGGGTTTCGTAAAAATACTTTTCGAAAGTTAAAACGCTTCATAAAAATAATAATAAAGCTTCGACACGACTTAAAACGCAATTAAATCGAAAACGTCGAAAATATTCAATATCGAGACAATCGATAATAAAACGTAAATTTTTGGGCATCCGTCGGTATCGCGATCACTAATAGTTATCGTCATTCGTTAAAACGTAAAATACGAGAAATAGAGATTAAATATAATAAAAATCATTTTTATGATTATTTGAGAATATAATATCGATACCTAACATATTCCTTGTCGGTTTTCATCTAATCGACATTCTTACGCTAGTTTCAAGTCATAACCTTCTCAGTTAGTCGATAATTTAAAATTCTCATTAAAGCAAACAGGTAATACGTAATAGTCGAGATTAAAATAACAACCTGAAATTGACGGGTTGTCACATGTTTAACCATCCAAATTCTCTCTTGTTTCTCTCTCTACTTTCTTCTCTTTCTCTCTCTAAATATATCTTCTAAATCTTGTGTTATGGATTAAATGGGATTAACATTTGGTATCAAGAGCCTATAGTGGATAGGTGATTGAAGATTCGTGTGGTGTGTTCTTGATTTTTCGTGGTTATTTTGATCTTTATATCACGTCCCAAAAATTTTTCTTGTGTTTTTTTATGGTTTTTTCTTGATACAAATCTTCTACATAGTTGTGGTAGAGATTTGGTATTGTTAATTTGGCTAAAAACACAAAATTTTTTGGGTGTTTTCATCATTTTTTGGCTTAAAATCACGAATTGGTTGAGTTTTGTCCGAGAAAAGTGGGATTTATTCCGATCAGGTCATCGGAAAGGGGTTTACAGTTATTCCGATCAGTGTAATCGGAATAGGGTTTAGGGATTCCGATTTGATCATTCTGATCTAACATTCCGATTTGACATTCCAATCTGAGCTTTCCGATTTGCATTATGATCTGAGCATTCCGATTTGGCCATTCCGATTTGGCATTCTGATTTGGCATTCCGATAGGGACATTCCGACAAGGTTATTCCGACAAGGACATTTCGATTAGGTTATTCCGATCAAGGTATTCCGATAGGGTTTATTCCGACAAGGGTATTCCGATCAAGGTCATTCCGACAAGAGTATTCCGATCAAGGTCATTCCGACAAGGTTATTCCGATGGACATTCCGATGGATATTTTGTTTGAGTAATTTTTAGACTTAGCCACTATCTAGACTAGTCTCGGAACATCGTTTACACGAAGATTAAGTAAAATCAAATTTTTTCCCTATTAGTGTTTGGCTATTTCTAACTCAAATTCAAAATTTGGCGATACAAAATTTGTCGGCTTACCGTTTTGTCAGACTGAGGAATTTATTGTCGGACTGAGAATTTTTTTTTTTAATTTTCGGAATTTCAATTTTAACCACACATCATCACAACAAATCCACTAAGATCTGCAATTCATCCACAAGTATTCACTATGTCTAACAACAACATCAACATTGCAAATGCTAATCAAATTCGTTTGGAACAAGGTGGCAACGGTAACCCACCTGTGCTCACTGCCGGTTGCTACGTTCAATGGAGATCTCGTTTTCTCAGATTTCTCGATGGAAAAGAAAACCGAACTGCTCTTCGTCACTGCCTTGAGAATCCACCTCCAGTTTTTGAATTCAGACCAATTACAACACAGGCAGAGGATGGTACTTCATCAACTATACGAGCTATGGAGGATTTTGACACATGTTTTGCTGAGAAAAAGAAACTCCTCCAAGCTGAAGCTTATGCTGTAAAATTCATACTCACTGGAATTGATAACGACATCTATTCCACAGTTGATGCATGTCCTAATGCTATGGAAATGTGGAATGAAATTCATCGATTGAAGCAAGGTCAGTCGATCAATGTTCAAGATCTCGAGACTAATCTACTTTGGGAGTTTGGAAAAGTCACATCTGAAGATGGTGAATCCATTGACTCATATTACTCGAGATTCTATAAAATGATGAATGAGCTTGTCAGAAATCAGTGCACCATCTCCAACCATCATGCCAATGTTCAGTTTCTACTTCAACTCAAACCGGAGTGGCAAAGGTTTGTGACTTTGGTTAAACAAAGGGAAGATATCACGACCATCTCCTATCACAAACTTTATGATATCTTGAAACAACATCAGAATGAAGTGAATGAACTAAGGGCTGAAAAAGGCAGAACGGTATGCTAATTCTATTGCTTTTGTGGCTGCTACGTCAACAAAACCCGTTCCTCGTCAACAACCACCTAATCATTCCTCGAAGTCATCAAGCTCATCCACCAAACCTCTAGCTGCTGCTAAACATAAAGCAAAAGAAATTGTCCCCACTCCACCTCCAAAGTATGACACCGAGTCAGATGGAGACAGTGATGATGAACAAACTTCAAGGGACAAGAAGATTGAAGAACTCATGTCTTTACTCACCACAACTTATAAGAAGATCTACAAACCTACCAACAACAACCTCAGATAATCATCCAATGCTAGATATAAGGAAGTTGATCATGCACCTAGGTATGATCGTGATGCTAGGTATGATAATCAGAGGATGCTGAATCAAGTTGGGGCTAGAGATACTGTAGGCACTCCGGTGGTGCAGAAGACTGGGATTCAATGCTTCAAATGCAAGGGATTTGGGCACATGGCTAGGGAATGTAAGAAGCCAAATGTGACAACCGTGGTTTTGAGGTTCGTCACTTGGTCTTACTTTTAGGTTATTTTATGTGTGACTACTTGATTTTTGTGTTTACGTGTTTATTTTGTGTGAACGAGGTTGGTGTGATTATAATTTATGAGTATAGAGTACTCATAAGTAAATCGAGGAACGGTTAATTCATGTTCATGAGATCACAATTAGTGACTATGAAATGAAATGGTGATATTTTGGTGGTTACGTATACGTATAAGTATTATAGTAATAGTGTATTTTTTTAGGATTTACGGTTTAGCATTTAGAGGTCTCGGAAGAGGTAATTAGTCATATGAATATTTTTCGGGATGGTTTTAAGTCATTTAGGACTTAAATATAAAGTTTATTTCAAAATTTGAGATTTTTTATAAAAGTGTATATTTTACGACTTTTACGGTAAAACGCGTAAATTTGACTAGTTTTACGGTTTTGAGGTTTTGGAGGCTTTAGGAGCTGAAATAAATTAAGGAAATTTAAGGTAATATTATTAATACATATATTAATAATAAAAAGAAGGAAAAAACGAATTTCAAGGGGTTTGGGTCGGTTTGTTTTGGACGCAAGAAGAAAAAAAGAAAAGAATAGGGAAAAAAAAAGAAAAAGGGAACCGGGCTTTTGGAATGGGCCAAGGACTTGTTAGGAAACTATATAAATACTTTTTATTAACCAAAACACTTCATAAAATCCCTGGAGATCAAGTTTTAGTCGGCATCAATGGTGGTTTTAGGGTTCTTCATTAATTTTTTCTTCTTTCAAAAATTCTAAGGTAAAATCTTTAATACTCTTTTTAATTAAATTGTTTTAATTCTTTTTCAATCATCTTATGATGGATTTAGGTTAGGGTTTAAATAAGAATCTGTATTTTAATGATAACATAATGATTAGATGGTTTAGGGCTTGTAATTAATGGGGTTATTGCTAATTAATTAGGTTAATTTGATTAAACCCGTTTTTAAAAACTGGGCAGAATTTGAGTCAATTGTTTTGATCATATCGGGAGTTCTATAAACTCTTATTTTACGATCCAAGTACCCCTGGAAAGATATTTGAAGTGGATTTCCAATGCAAGAAACGAGAACTAAATTGGAGGTCGGGAAGTGAGTCAAAAACAGGTTACAACAGTCGGAGGTCAAAACAGTTTTGAATTCAGCCTGTTTTCTTTTTAAGTTTTGGGTTGTTTAGGGTACTTAGGATTGCATTGGGATCTTCTCACGAACATGAGAGATGGTTTATATATTGTAGTAAGTATCTGCACTTGGGCTAAGGTGGTGGTTTAGGGTAAGACCCCTTAATTTTAACAAACTTTTTGTATGTTTAAAATCAGGAAATCTGGAATGACAAAAGTATATATATATATATATCGGGGCCTTAATAGTAGCTTTAAGGTTAGGGCAAGTGGGAGGTGTTAGCTAACATATTTAAGGGTATGAATATTCCTTTTGTAGAGTTCATGGGTATGTTTACGGGGGAGATCGAACCATAGTTTAAGGTATGAAAAACGGGACTGTTTTAGGTAAAAATGTTAACGGGATGTGTTATGAAGTAAAACGAGTTAAGGGCTTTATAGAGGGGTGTAATGAGATGCTTAGAGCATATATGAGGTATATATATGGGAGAAGGTTAGATGTCCATCATAGGTTGATGAGCCATTTTAGTGTTTGGTTCATGTTTTGATTATGTGTTTTTGGTTGTTAGCTTTTTGCTAGTGCGCGGATGTTTGGGGAAGCTCAATCAGGTGAGTTTCATAGTCCCATGTTTAATATTGATTTTGACTTCCAGATGGGATGGAAGAGACACTGTGTTGATTTATTTTCTAAATTGATGTTGTGAATGTTTTTTAAGGTTTGTGATGGACTTGTGTGTACATTATGTGATTAACTACTATGTGATTTTTGATTGTGTATGATTTGGATCGGGGGACACGTGTCGTCTCAGTTATTGTGGTTTGACAAGGTAGTAGCCTTGTGGTTTGACAAGGTAGTAGCCTTGTGGTTTGACAAGGTATTAGCCTTGTGGTTTGACAAGTTAGTGGCCTTGTGGTTTGATAAGGTAGTGGCCTTGTGGTTTGCCAAGGTAGTGGCCTTGGGATAGGTACATAGTGTGATCATCTATGGTACCATGATGTTGTTTGGCAAGGTAGGAGCCTTGGATTGGTTTGGTATGATTAATCTTGATTGATAGTTGTTAATGCATATTTGTAACACATTGTCCATATTTTATTGTATTGATGGTTGTTGTTCACAGCTTATAACTATTTTGGCGTTGGAGTCTAAACCTATGACTCTCACCAACTTTATGTTGACGTGTTTTAGTGTCTCTTTCATGTGAGATTGTGGTTAAGCTTGAGGATAGAAGTGGCTAGACTTGGATGCCTTAGGATTGCATATAGAAGGAGATCCCCGTTCCTTCTTAGTTTCCTTTATGTTTTTTTGAATAAGTGATACTGTTGGCACCTATATGTTTGTTTTGTTTGTATTATTTTTTTGTCTTGGGTAAGAGGTAGGACTGTTACCTACTTACCTAGACTCCTGCATGTTGAGATATTGTCATGACATTTGTGTCGCCATTTATGACATTTCTTATATCATTTAGTTATCTCTATAGACACGCTATTGTTGTGATGATATCCATACGTCGCCCCCCATATTCCGTCGTGGTGGGGTGTGACAGAATGGTATCAGAGCCAATGGTTATAGAGAATTAGGTTGCCTAGTCGCGTAGCCTAGTCTATAGCTTAAGGGTCCCTGCATATAGGCGTCATAGGAGTATGTGTGCATTTTACATAAATTGATGTGTTGGGATGTTATTTATTGCGATGTTTTGACTAGTATGAATTGAACCATAGTAAGTTCATACTTAGCCACATGTTATTTTCTTTTTAGGTTGTGACTAGGGCGGGTTGAACCATAATCGTCCACGCTAGTCATTGTCGTATTTTGCTTAAATTGTACATTATAGTACATAATTTGGTACATGGTAGTTTCTATCTTTTGTCGAGTTATTTTACATACCTGAGGTATGTTACTTTTTCTTTTGATGTTTAAGTCATGTTCCCTAAGAATCGTGTGGTGGTTCGAGTTACTAGGAGTACATGGGTTGGAAGGATTTTAAGTTGTTTCCACTCTTATGGGCGACATGACTTATATCTGATTATGTTTTCGTTTTGGATTTAGTCTAGGTTGTTTAAGCTAGACTATGGATTTCTGTATTCCAAGAGTTTTATTATGTTATTTTTATAGATTGAGTTTTGGATCTTATTGGTTATGTGGTTATGAGCTTATGTGAGTAGATGGATCTATGTGTTATATGTTGTATTGATTCTTATAAGTGTCATCATAGGAGGTAGTGCACTGGGGAAAGGGTAATTGTATAAGTATGGTGGCCAACATAGTTATACAAGTACCACAACTTCAATGGGTTCCCAAGTATGGTTGCATGAAAGAGGGTTAGTACATGCTTGTATATGATGAGATGTAGATATTGGGTATACGTATAATATATGGGTTTATGTAACGGCTGCCTACGATATGGCTATTTTTATTAGTGTGTTATATGTTTTGGGTTATAGTTGTGTTGTGTGATTTTGGGGTCACACGATATGGTTTGGTTTTGGAGGTGGGTTTTATGCTTTGTTGTGGCACGGTGAGATGGTGATTACTCGTGGGAAAAAACGAGTGTATGACGTGATTGGTTGATCCGACATGTATGGTAACGAGTATGTTTTGGGTGATTTAATAGGTATATATATGCGGATGTATATATACTACTATGTGTTAAGTTATGGTATATGGTCGTTCACTAGTTATTATAACTTGAACGTACCTTGTGTTTGTTCGTGTTTTATGGTGCTGGAGTTGATGGAGTTTAAACAACGTTTCGATTTTTTTGAACTGTGTCTTGTAGCGTATTCTTTGAGTTCATATTTCACGTGTATGTTTTAAAATGTTGTTCTGGGTATTAAGTCCGTTGAAATAAATGGAGATTTCTTTTGGGATAATGAAATCTTTTGGGTTGAGTCTTACATTTCTTTTGGTTGGTATATGGAAAAAGGGGGGACTTAGAAATCTACTATAGAGTTAGATAGTTGGTTGTATCCGGTAAAATAAGGGTAAGGTGTTGGAGTCATGTTTGAAACAAGATGTAACATAAGTTTTTTTTTATCAACACTTATTTATTTCAAATTCTAAAAGACTTTCTTTAAAATAAAGCGAAGTAAAATTTCTTTCTACTTACATAGTTTATATAATCGGATTTAACCGATTCATGTCATTTATAGTTATTGATACAAGGTTAAAAGGAGTTTATGAATATTTCACATACAATTATATCTTTCATTGAAAAGGATTGCATTGATCACTAAGTCTATTCTTTAGTTTTTAAAACAACTAGCATAAAATTGTTTTGGTCATAACTTGTTCGTTTTTAAAGCTTTTTGGGTGATTCAAAAGCCAAAAATTATGTACTCGGAAGGTACTTTTCAAATATTCAGAATGTATAGTCATGGGAGGTCAGTGGACTGGTCGGAATTGTTGTACAAGTGTCGGGTTCAAGGTTGAGTTTGAATAGTAGTTTTATTTTTTTATGATTTGGGATGCACGGGATACCTAGTCTTTGAGTTGAGTTTTGAGATCGTCTAGAAGGCTGTTTGTAGATGGTTTGAGTCACATAGATGTGGGGAGGTAAGGAAAAAAAAAATTTTAAAAATAATAAATATATATTCTTTTGGAAAGTCGATATTTGCACGGTTTAAATAATATGTGGCGGGGCGTAATATGTTTTGGTTGCCATTGGGTGTTTCTTGGATTATTTTTCGTTGTCATGGGTCATTTGGAAATTGATACATGTTTTGGGTTTGAGTTTTCTTTGGAGTCTCGTGGTTTTTGATTTGTTTTAATTGGTGCACGTGAAATGTCGTTAGTTAACCGTGGGTTTAATTCGTCGATCGTATCTGGTGTATTCAGGATGTAGTTTTGGTTTTGTATGGTTTAGGAGTGTTGAGGTAGAACCATGAATTGAGCAAGTAGGAGAAGTGAGAGGAGTTGTAGTTAGTGTCATCCAAGGCAAATCGTTGATGGAGTGAATTAAGAACAAGAGCTGTTAGAAATTGCAAGGAATTTATTCGTATTGCCGCTAAGAGAGGGTGTGAGGAGGACATAGTTGAAATTGCTAAGGATGTTGTATGAACGCTTTGGGTTTACGGTTATGCATTTGGCTTCGCCAAAGCACTAGAGGTTTTCATGGAGTCAATGAACCGAGTGTGCATGAACGTCTATAAACGAGTTGTCATCGGGAGCATCGACGACATCTTGATCTACTCAAATCTTAGAAGGAGGATGAGGCGAATTATGTGTTGGTTTTGGAGTTGTTAGTAAAGGGAATGAAACGTGAGAGTTTCAAGTGTGAGTTTTAGGATTTAGTTGGCCAGGACTAGTAGTCAGAGATGATGGCATATCGTGGAACCAGCAAGGGGCGAAGTGAAGAAGGACGAGGAAGCATTTTGGAGGCTGAAAGGGTGGATTGGATGATGAGCGGATCTTGGCATTATCGGAAGGACTGGATGTTTTCGCGAAGCATGACGATACGTGGAGCAGGGATTTGGACGCATACGAGGACGGCAAAGAAAGGCGATCGCTTATATGTTGCAGGAACTGAAGATTTGGAAGAACTGGATAGACTTAGTTAGTGGAGCTAGACTATTATATCTGCCTAGAATGCTAGAGGCATTTGGTGTACGAGACGTGGAGAATGATCTATATGGATCATGAACGTCTCTAACACATATTCAATCATCTTGATTGAACATTTGGCAAAGGTGATGGGTGGAGTTAATTGATGAAAGAAAATTGCAAGGCCAAGTACCATCTGGGAAAGGCAAGCATGGTCGATGAGACATGGAATAAGAAGGATGAGGTGAAGCTGAGACGAACTTGAACTATAGGGATGATGTATTAGAGTGGTTTGGATGAAGGATGTGGGTTGCACGAGTTGAGTTGTCTAAAACAGTGAACGCGTCAACATTTATGTTGCGTGGCTTGGACAATCGTAAGGAGGAAAGGGACGTAGACTATACTTCCTACATGGATAGGAGTAGTTTAGAAAGGGCGATGTAAGGACGAAGTTGGTGGAAGGGATACATAATGCGGTGGGGGATTAAGTACGATGAGAGTTGGGTGATAGTCGATAGACTGACTAATTCATCACCTATTTTAAGAGGAATGAGAAGTCACGTAGTTGTGAAGTTGGAAGAATTAATGGATATGTGAAAGACCGTCATAGGTCACTTTGTAAGGAAATTGGAATTTAAAGTAGTTTGGGATACGGACTGAAGGGAGTTGATGAACATAATTGGACATGGGTGATTGATTTAGAGGTAGTTCGGAAACTCGTTAGCGATGGCTGAGTTTTCATATAATGATAGTTATCGTACTAGAAGTCGATAAATGCAGTTTGAGGCACGATATGAAAGGATAGGGTGAGTTGTCCTCATTGTGGACTAGAATTGGTAAAAGAGGCTACTAATGTGGTAATGGTGTTTGTGGACAGAATGAGAGCAACAAGGGATGTTATGTAGAAAAGGAGGAAACCACTAGATTTAGTGACAAAGTTATGTATGGAGTTTCACCTATAGTAACGGGTGGTATGATTTGGAAAGATGGAAGTGTTGATGTAGAGTTTTGTAGGTCCATTTATGATCTTTGGGAAGATCAGACCATTAGCTTATGAGCATAGAATTACCTGGGGGAAATGAGTTGTATACATGATACATTTCATGTATTGGGGTTGGTAAATGTTGTTTGAGGATGCATATTTGCATGTCCGGTTATTCGGGTTTTGTGCTAATAAGAGTCTTTGTTTTATCGAAGAGTCATTTGCGAGATTTATTGACTGTGAGGTCAAGAGTTTGGCAATGGGTTTAATTATTTTTGGTTTGTACATGTGGTATCTTGAAACTTGAACTGAAGTTCACGTGGAAATGAGAGGAGTTCATTTAGAACAAGTATCCTCATGTGATTTGTTGTCTGTGTGTTGATCCTAAGGAGTAAATCTCGGGACGAGATTTCTATTAGGAGGGAGTGATGTGACAACCGTGGTTTTGAGGTTCGTCACTTGGTCTTACTTTTAGGTTATTTTATGTGTGACTACTTGATTTTTGTGTTTACGTGTTTATTTTGTGTGAACGAGGTTGGTGTGATTATAATTTATGAGT
Organism: Glebionis coronaria; assembly: GCA_025667525.1. NCBI lineage: Eukaryota > Viridiplantae > Streptophyta > Magnoliopsida > Asterales > Asteraceae > Glebionis > Glebionis coronaria. The sequence continues at coordinate 168,952,847 of CM046882.1, read as the reverse complement.
ATAGAGTACTCATAAGTAAATCGAGGAACGGTTAATTCATGTTCATGAGATCACAATTAGTGACTATGAAATGAAATGGTGATATTTTGGTGGTTACGTATACGTATAAGTATTATAGTAATAGTGTATTTTTTTAGGATTTACGGTTTAGCATTTAGAGGTCTCGGAAGAGGTAATTAGTCATATGAATATTTTTCGGGATGGTTTTAAGTCATTTAGGACTTAAATATAAAGTTTATTTCAAAATTTGAGATTTTTTATAAAAGTGTATATTTTACGACTTTTACGGTAAAACGCGTAAATTTGACTAGTTTTACGGTTTTGAGTTTTTGGAGGCTTTAGGAGCTGAAATAAATTAAGGAAATTTAAGGTAATATTATTAATACATATATTAATAATAAAAAGAAGGAAAAAACGAATTTCAAGGGGTTTGGGTCGGTTTGTTTTGGACGCAAGAAGAAAAAAAGAAAAGAATAGGGGAAAAAAAAGAAAAAGGGAACCGGGCTTTTGGAATGGGCCAAGGACTTGTTAGGAAACTATATAAATACTTTTTATTAACCAAAACACTTCATAAAATCCCTGGAGATCAAGTTTTAGTCGGCATCAATGGTGGTTTTAGGGTTCTTCATTAATTTTTTCTTCTTTCAAAAATTCTAAGGTAAAATCTTTAATACTCTTTTTAATTAAATTGTTTTAATTCTTTTTCAATCATCTTATGATGGATTTAGGTTAGGGTTTAAATAAGAATCTGTATTTTAATGATAACATAATGATTAGATGGTTTAGGGCTTGTAATTAATGGGGTTATTGCTAATTAATTAGGTTAATTTGATTAAACCCGTTTTTAAAAACTGGGCAGAATTTGAGTCAATTGTTTTGATCATATCGGGAGTTCTATAAACTCTTATTTAACGATCCAAGTACCCCTAGAAAGATATTTGAAGTGGATTTCCAATGCAAGAAACGAGAACTAAATTGGAGGTCGGGAAGTGGGTCAAAAACAGGTTACAACAGTCGGAGGTCAAAACAGTTTTGAATTCAGCCTGTTTTCTTTTTAAGTTTTGGGTTGTTTAGGGTACTTAGGATTGCATTGGGATCTTATCACGAACATGAGAGATGGTTTATATATTGTAGTAAGTATCTGCACTTGGGCTAAGGTGGTGGTTTAGGGTAAGACCCCTTAATTTTAACAAACTTTTTGTATGTTTAAAATCAGGAAATCTGGAATGACAAAAGTATATATATATATATCGGGGCCTTAATAGTAGCTTTAAGGTTAGGGCAAGTGGGAGGTGTTAGCTAACATATTTAAGGGTATGAATATTCCTTTTGTAGAGTTCATGGGTATGTTTACGGGGGAGATCGAACCATAGTTTAAGGTATGAAAAACGGGACTGTTTTGGGTAAAAATGTTAACGGGATGTGTTATGAAGTAAAACGAGTTAAGGGCTTTATAGAGGGGTGTAATGAGATGCTTAGAGCATATATATGAGGTATATATATGGGAGAAGGTTAGATGTCCATCATAGGTTGATGAGCCATTTTAGTGTTTGGTTCATGTTTTGATTATGTGTTTTTGGTTGTTAGCTTTTTGCTAGTGCGCGGATGTTTGGGGAAGCTCAATCAGGTGAGTTTCATAGTCCCATGTTTAATATTGATTTTGACTTCCAGATGGGATCGAAGAGACACTGTGTTGAGTTATTTTCTAAATTGATGTTGTGAATGTTTTTTAAGGTTTGTGATGGACTTGTGTGTACGTTATGTGATTAACTGCTATGTGATTTTTGATTGTGTATGATTTGGATCGGGGGACACGTGTTGTCTCAGTTATTGTGGTTTGACAAGGTAGTAGCCTTGTGGTTTGACAAGGTAGTAGCCTTGTGGTTTGACAAGGTAGTAGCCTTGTGGTTTGACAAGGTAGTGGCCTTGTGGTTTGATAAGGTAGTGGCCTTGTGGTTTCCCAAGGTAGTGGCCTTGGGATAGGTACATAGTGTGATCATCTATGGTACCATGATGTTGTTTGGCAAGGTAGGAGCCTTGGATTGGTTTGGTATGATTAATCTTGATTGATAGTTGTTAATGCATATTTGTAACACATTGTCCATATTTTATTGTATTGATGGTTGTTGTTCACAGCTTATAACTATTTTGGCGTTGGAGTCTAAACCTATGACTCTCACCAACTTTATGTTGACGTGTTTTAGTGTCTCTTTCATGTGAGATTGTGGTTAAGCTTGAGGATAGAAGTGGCTAGACTTGGATGCCTTAGGATTGCATATAGAAGGAGATCCCCGTTCCTTCTTAGTTTCCTTTATGTTTTTTTGAATAAGTGATACTGTTGGCACCTATATGTTTGTTTTGTTTGTATTATTTTTTTGTCTTGGGTAAGAGGTAGGACTGTTACCTACTTACCTAGACTCCTGCATGTTGAGATATTGTCATGACATTTGTGTCGCCATTTATGACATTTCTTATATCATTTAGTTATCTCTATAGACACGCTATTGTTGTGATGATATCCATACGTCGCCCCCCATATTCCGTCGTGGTGGGGTGTGACACCAAAACGGGTTAAGGATTCGGGATATCACAAGGAAAAGATGTTGCTATGCAAGAAAGAAGAAGCAAGAATTCCACTCACAGCAGATGAAGTTGACTGGAGTGATGACACTGATGATGAAGTCGATGATCAAGAGTTAGAGGCACATTATGTGTACATGGCAAAGATTCAAGAAGTGATCCCAGAGACTGATGATACTTCTGGACCCATCTATGATTCTGAGCCACTTGAAAAGGTACCATCACATGATAACTATAATGTGTTTGCTAATGAACGACGGCATCCTGAGCAACCCGAAAGCATCAATGACACATATGTAATGGACACGGAGGATAGCAATATCTCTACGGATTCACAGCATATGTGTAATGATGACGGAAAAGCTGTTCAGGATACTGACTCGGATGAGGACCATGATTTGCTTGCGTCTATTATTGATTCTTTAAAACATGAAATTGAGGAAAACAAAGAGGCTAATAAACGTTTGAAGCAAGCAAACACATCCTTAGCCGAGGAGATAGACAGGCTTAAAGAGTGTGATTATGTAAAAGAAGCTGATCGACGGGTTGCAATAGCTAATGGTTTGGTATATGAACGTAAGGTGCTCAACGAACAATATTGTTCTAAAGAAACACACGAAATTCATATGTCAAAATAGAAGATATCGGAACTTGAAGAACAACTGCTGCTACATAAACTCCAAATTACTGCATTAGAGTCGGTCAACAAAGAACAAACTGAGCTTTATAAAACTCGTGAAGAAAAGGATATTGAAAAAATTCTTGCTTTGGAAAAGATAGTCGACACGTTAAACAACATTGTTTACAAAACGGTTCAGTCTATTCAAACTATGAATATGCTCAATAGAAATATGAAAACGAGTTTTGTCAAGCCTGAATATCTCAAGAAAGCTCAAAGTACCAAGCCTGCTCTTTATGATATCGGTTGTTATGTTGATAATCTTGCTCTTATGCTTTCCCCTGACTACGACGAAATCATTCGTCAACAAGAAGAAAGTCGATCAAACTTAAGTGATTTAATAAACCTTTCTGATTCTGATAAATATATTAAGTTTGTTCCTCAAAAATAACTTTCCAAAGAACAAAAGATGTACAATAGTGTTCCACCACCAAGTGATGAACCCCAAAAGAAAGTTTCTTTAAAAAGGAGTTTCAAAAAGCAATCAATTTTGTTAGAAAAGCGAATTTTGGATGAAAAACGTAAATGGGATGAGAAAAGCAAAAGTGTTTAGCAGTTTGAGTTTATAAAACAAGGGGTTTTAAATTTGTACAAAGGTGTCGTCGACTATGAAAAAGTTTCTAGGGATACCATTTGGAATATTAAACCTAACCCACAAGTAGAAGTCGTCATTCAACAATGTATTGTTCCAACCATTGATGATCTTTCAAAAAATGTGGAAATGTTTTATACAGCTCTCACTGAGAAAATGTTAACTAATTTAAGTTATGTTAAATCTCTTGAAAGTGAAGTTGATTTTCTTCAAACTAAATTAAAGACACAAGAACACCAACTTTCTAACGAAATTGATCGACTTTCTAAGGAATATTTTTATGCTGACCATATGAATGCTATACTTGGTGTGTATACTGATCTTGATCAATATTGTCATGTAGCATGTCTAGTGTCAGAATCAGACGCGAAATGTCGCAATCTTGAAGTAGAGCTTTCGAAACAAAATCAGTCATATAACAAACTTTCGAAAGGTTTTTCTCAACTTGAGAAACGCTCCATTTCTCTTGAACTTGCTTTACAAAAAGGTGAAAAATCTCATAAATCATAAAAAGTGTCAAGAAATGTCAGCTTCTTCGTTTCGTCTACTAAATGAAAAAGATTTCGAAATAAATGAATTGAAAGCTCAGCTAAAAGAAAGGGACATAGCCATAAGTGAGTTACAGAAACTCATTGAGAAAATGAAAGGAAAGTCTGTTTTGGGTAAACCATCCGCTGTTCGTCAACCGAATGCGGTTAAATGCCCTAAATCATCTATTTTGGGACAATCCCCACAGACTTTGTCTAAGATAGGAAATGATAAGAGCACTAATGTGATAGCACCTGGAATGTATAAGATGAACACTAGGCCCACTAAAATTGGAACATCGCGGTTACCTCAGAATATTAAGAAAACTAATCAACGTGTGTCTGCTTCTACAGGAGTAATCCCCACAACTAGCGTTAGCAGACCACAGCTTAAGAGCGATAGAATGCACGATAAGGTCATGCCTAACAATAGTCAAGGAAAGAAGTTGGAAGTAGAAGACCACCGTAGGAATCTTAAGTTTTCTAAGAATAAAACGTCTGTAACTGCATGTAAAGACAGTTTAAATGCTAAGACCTCGAATGTTGAATTTGTTTGTATAGAATGTGGCAAATGTGTTCGTACTTTCAATCATGATGCTTGTGCTCTTAATTATAATGGCGTGAATACTAGAACTAGGAAGCCTATTCGTATGCCCACTAGTACTAATGAACCCACAAGAACTTTGAACCAATCCACTGAGCAACCACTTAAGAAACTAAGTGCGTTAGAATCCACTACTCTACGTAAACAAAGCAGGTTAAAGAAGCTTTATGAGAACATGATTAGAACATGTACACGGGGGTATTCAAGATTTACACCACCCGGATACAAATGGGTACCTAAGACAACCCCCATTCTAATTGGGTCTATGAATGTTAGCTTGCCTTTACAATCTAGGTCCACTACTATTTTGAACCCGTTTCTATCAAGGGCTCCCATTTGTCAAATGTTACATTGTCTTCTAATTCTTCTGCAGCTCGTCGAACTCATCCTATTCATAATGGACTCCGGGTGCACAAAGCACATGACGGGCAATCTCAAGCTTCTCATTAACTTCGTAGAGAAGTTTCTGGGTACGGTACGGTTTGGAAATGATCAATTTGCACCGATACTTGGATATGGAGACTTGGTTCAAGGGAATATCACTATAAAACGGGTTTATTACGTCGAAGGACTGAATCACAATTTATTCTCGGTTGGTCAATTTTGTGATGCAGATTTGGAAGTGGCTTTTCGGAAATCTACTTGCTATGTTAGAGACTACGATGGGAATGACCTTCTTACAGGTTCTCGTGGTTCTGATCTCTACACAGTAACTCTTCAAGACACATCTTCAACAAATCCAATTTGCTTAATGGCTAAAGCTTCATCATCTCAAGCATGGTTATGGCATCAACGATTGTCACATCTCAACTTTGACACCATCAACTTGCTTTCGAAGAATGATATTGTGACCGGTCTTCCTAAGTTGAAATTCGTCAAAGACCATCTTTGTTCTTCTTGTAAGTTGGGGAAAGCAAAACGGAAGTCTTTCAAAACAAAGACTACCCCTAGCTCAAAAGGACGATTGGAACTTCTACACATGGATTTATGTGGTCCCATGCGTGTAGAGAGTCTTAACGGGAAAAAGTATATTCTAGTGATTGTTGATGATTACTATAGATACACATGGACTTTCTTCTTAAGGTCCAAAGATGAAACACCAGAGGTTCTCAAAAACTTTCTCAAGGTGATACAACGCAATCTTCAAGCTCAAGTCTTAACCGTAAGAACGGATAGGGGTACTGAATTTTTGAACAAGAACTTGCAATCTTTCTTTCAAGAAGAAGGCATCAAACATCAAACGTCTATTGCTCGAACTCCTGAACAAAACGGCGTTGTCGAAAGACAGAACCGTACTTTGGTTGAGGCTTCTCGAACAATGCTTTCTGCTTCAAAATTACCGCTATTCTTCTGGGCTGAAGCAATTGCAACTGCCTGTTATACTCAGAATCGTTCTCTCGTCATCCCTAGACATGAAAAGACACCTTACCACATCATCAATGGCAGGAAACCTACTGTAAAATTCTTTCACGTATTTGGATCTTTATGCTACATCCTTAAAGACGGTGAGAATCTCGACAAGATGAATGAAAAAGGTGATGCATGTATTTTTGTGGGGTATGCTACATTGTCGAAAGGATATCGGGTCTATAACAAGAGAACAAAGATCATTGTCGAAACAATTCATGTGAACTTTGACGAATTGCCACAAATGGTACTTGAACACAACAGCTCAAGTCCCGCACCTCATTGTCCAGCAATGGCACCTACACACAACAGTGTACGTCCCGTGCAAGAATGTCAAGAAAATACTCCTACAGCAGAATTGACTGATTCGACACATATGAATGAGTTGGTTGATTTATATGATCCAATATTTGATGAATATTACTATGGAAACAATCAAGTTGTGTCAAAGCCTTCCGCTGTCAATACTGCTGATGCACCTGAACAAAATCAACAAGACACAACTGCCTCTACTTCAGCAACCGTTGCTTAAGAGACTATTCCATTGGATACTCAACAAACTCTAGAAACCATCATACAACCAACATCACCAACCGTCAATGCTGAAGGATGAAACAACAATCAAGCAGTCGATGCACAACCTGACGATGAAGAATTTATCAATCCGTTCGGTACACCGGTATACGAAGTCGGAGAGTCTTCTACTCAACATGTTGATCCGTCCAACATGCATACATTCTACCAACCATATCCATCCACTCACCATTGGAGACGTGATTATCCATTGGAGTAAGTCATTGGAAATCCTTCACAACCGGTTCGAACACGCAGACAACTTGAAACCGATGGCGATGTGTGTATGTATGCACTCACCGTGAGTTCAACTGTACCTACAAACATCAAACAAGCTATGACTGATCATGCGTGGATTGAATCAATGCAAGACGAAATTCATCAGTTTGAACGCCTAAATGTTTGGGAACTTGTTGACCGACCCTATGGAATGTCAATTTTAGATTTCAAATGGATTTGGAAAAACAAACTGGATGAAGAACAAACCATCATCAAAAACAAATCTCGTCTTGTGGTTAAAGGGTATCGTCAACAAGAAGGGATAGATTTCGATGAATCATTCGCTCCAGTTGCTCGTTTGGAAGCTGTCAGGATATTCCTTGCATATACAGCACATAAGGGCTTCACGGTTTTTCAGATGGACGTTAAAACTGCTTTTCTCAACGGTCATTTGAAGGAAGAAGTGTATGTGAATCAGCCGGAAGGATTCATTGATCCTCATCACCCTGACAAAGTCTATCGTCTCAAGAAGGCTGTATATGGACTTAAACAAGCTCCAAGGGCATGGTACGAAGAACTATCCAACTTCTTGGTCTCGAAAGGATTCTCCAACGGTTCTGTTGATCCTACTCTCTTTATTAATAAATATGGGGATGACATACTGCTGGTGCAAGTTTATGTTGATGACATTATTTTTGGTTCCACGAACCCAAAACTTTCAAAACGTTTTGAAAAATTAATGCACAGCAGATTTGAAATGTCAATGATGGGGGAGCTAAAATTCTTTTTAGGCCTCCAGATTCATCAATCCCCACGTGGTATCTTCATTAGCCAAGCTAAGTATGCTCAAGAGATACTTAAAAAGCATGGTATAACCTCATGTGCTCGCGTTGGTACACCATTGTCGACCACATCCCTAGACGCTGACTTGTACTGATATCCCGTAGATCAAACGCGATATCGCAGTATGATCGGGTCACTTATGTATCTTACAGCCAGCAGGCCTGATATTCATCATGCCACATGCTATTATGCACGATATCAAGCCAGACCTACTCAAAAGCACCTCAAAGAGGTTAAACGGATCTTTTGGTACCTTAAGAATACCATTCACATGGGACTCTGGTATCTGAGGGAAACCGGTTTTCATCTAACAGCTTTTTCAGATTCTGATCATGCAGGTTGTCTTGATAGTCGAAAAAGCACTTCTGGTAGCATATAGTTTCTAGGGGAAGACAAGCTTGTCAGCTGGTCGTCAAGGAAGCAGGATTGCACTTCGCTCTCATCAGCTGAAGCAGAATATGTGGCTCTATCCGCGTGTTGTGCTCAAGTCCTCTGGATGAGAACTCAACTCACGGATTATGGCTTCCACTTTGATAAAATACCTATGTATTGTGACTCAAAGTCGGCCATAGCCATATCTTGCAATCCGGTTCAGCACTCCCGCACCAAGCACATCGATGTCAGATATCACTTCACCAAGGAACAAGTGGAACGCGGCATCGTGGAATTATACTTTGTTAGAACTGAGTACCAGCTGGCAGACTTGTTTACAAAAGCTCTATCGAAAGATAGGTTTGCGTATCTCGTTGTACGTCTGGGTATGAAGTATATGACTCCAGAAGACTTGGAGGTTTTGGCAAATGAAGCTGCTTGATATTCTCTCACAATGACTTCTAAGCGCATCACAGCTTAGGACTCGGACCTCAAATAAGGAAAGTTTATCTCGGACGATAACTTATCCTTCTCAACGAGAAATTAATATTTCTCTGTCATGAGCTTTCTATTAAAACATTCAAAGTTTTTAAGTTCATGAAAAACGACTTCTAAGTAAATGTCAGCTTAGAACTCGTACTTCCACTTAAGGAAAGTTTATCACGGATGATAACCTATCCTTCACAACGAGAAATTAATTTTTCTCGGTCATGAGCTAGTCACAAAATATTCAAAGTTTTGAGCTCATGTAAATCGGAATTTTTTTTTAAAACCGTTGAACACAATTTTTCAAGACTTTCTCGAAAGATTTCTAAATCTTTCAAAATTGTGTGTTCAACACTCCCTTCCTCATATGTGGTTTTCATATCTCAAAATTGTCATACGTTATTTTGATCAAATTTTGAGGGGGAGCGTTTTAAAATCAAGCCTTTTAATGTTGTTGGGTACATCTCTAAAATTGTCATATTTTCTGTATCCAACACATTCCGAAAATGTGATTAAATATGTCATATATATTATCGGTAAAGGCATCTCAACTCCGTACCTCAACATATTTTGTGGTGTTGTTTTTCCTAAAATTTTGTCAAATTTTGTTTCAAGACACACATATATTGTTGAGGGGGAGCGTCCCGACTAAAAATGTTCCATGATTCATGCGTGCACACATGTTTCTCTCCCGTCGATTTTTCGGAAAATGTCAAATTTTAATCAATTGGTATCTCTAACATTATATTTTTATATTAGAGATAGGGGATAAAATGTGATTAAAATGTAATATATCGCAACATGTGATCTTAAAGCCTCAAGTGCAACTCTTTCCTTCACATGCCAAACTATTTCGTATATCGATGCATGTGTGTAAGGGGAGCTTTTCGGAAATGTAAAACTTTCAAAGTGTTAAAAAGTTTTTATTTTTATCAAGCACTTTGAATTGTTTTCAATGGTTTTATGGTTACGATCTTTACCCAAAACAACCTACTATCCACGACGGAACGATGGAGTCAAAAGGTGGTTTAGGATAGGAAACTAAGTCCTATGATCCAACCAGAACCGGAGGGATCTACCCAAGGACATTCCATAGCTAGAAATAGTTGTCCTTAGGAAAGATGGAGTGGAATGAAGCTGAATGCGGACCAAGTACTTAAGTTAGCACTGGAACAATCACAAAAAGGTGCTAATGATGACGTATTGGTAAGCATTGAATGAGTTGAATATTCTATGCAACTTAGGTAGAAACTGGGTTAACACATCTTTTGAAGACAAGTGTCATAGACCCAGTGATGCGATGCACAACCCTTCTCCAGCCATTCGAGTTTCTCTCAAAAGAAACTTGTCTCAATTGTCACGGAGATCAACACGTATCTATTGACTTTCTCACTCCGAGTCAGTTAATATTGAAAAGGTGGCAGTCTGCTCCAGCCTCCGATTACCAAAATGCACTTATTGAGTCTAGAGCCAATCAAGATCTATCTATCATCTCATTAAGACACAATCGAGTCCTACGCATTATCCTTGTGATATTGCCAGAACATCTGAGTGATACGATTCACAATGAAGATGGAAATCCTTCTTGAGCCAGCATTAAACAAGCTCATGGTAGGTAACTTGTGCGATTCTACACGAATCAAACTTGTGAGAACTGGAAAGCAACTAAGTTTCGATTCTTAATTGATTCAAACTTGATTTCAGGTTTCTTCGCAAAATCCATGTGATCTTGCCAGAACATTCAGAGTGACGAATGGAAATCCTTCCAGTGTCAACATCAAACAGCACTGCGGTAGGTAACTCGCAAGATTCTCTATGAATCAAGCTTGTGACAAACTGGAAAGCAACAATGGTGCGATTCTTTTAGAATCAAACTTGTTCCAGGAAATCTGAATTGACGACTCTAATCAGACGGATAATTTATCCTTGTGATTCACTCTTTACGTTCGCAGTCTGCTTTGAGACGGTCGAGTAAAGAGAACTGGCTGCTACCACCGGGAAACCCTGTCAAGGAGGTTCTTAATCGAATCTACCTGATCACAGGTACGGTATTTAATACCGTTTAACGGTCTTCACCGACCGGAGGTAAAACGCTACCGAGTTAGGATGAAATGTTCAAAGCCATTTTATCCGTGTCTATATATGTTGCTGCATATCAAGAAGGTGGCGTAGCTGTGATACCGATGTCGATTCAGAAGTCACAAGAGCACAAGATGGCGATAATCAAGATACCTAAGAATGTAAGAATGTAATAGGTCATCTTAGTCACAAGGAGTACAGATGAAGATCTCAAGCACTCAAAGTCAAATGACAAAGGCTCAAGATAAAGATCACGAAAGCATGAAGGAACAAAGCTGTTACAAACAAGATCAAGACCAAGATACAAGACCAAAGCAGGAAGAACTCCTCTACAAGAATGTATTCAATCAATCATCTTATGCTTTTTAAGCTTTTTAAGATGACCGATACATTGGGGGAGATTGTTAGCCCTATATTTTATATAGTCAAACAAGAATGTAATAGGTCATCTTAGTCGTTAAAAGGTCTTGTATTGTAATAGGTTGGTCGGGAAAACCGGGCTTGGACTTTAAGCTAATATTGTATAAGTTAGGGGCGTAAGCCCAAAACAAAGCCAAGCCCGGCCCATGTCTCTTAAACCCACGACCCAAAAGCCAAGGGTATATATACCCTCTTCCATGTGTGGAAGAGGGTGTTGGTTACCATTTTATTTCTCTCTCTAAAAGTGTTTAACCTTCCAAATTCTCTCTTGTTTCTCTCTCTACTTTCTTCTCTTTCTCTCTCTAAATATATCTTCTAAATCTTGTGTTATGGATTAAATGGGATTAACAGGTGCGTACATTAATAATAGACTCGAGAAATAAATGATACATAATAATATAAAACTCGACTCATAAAAATCACGACAAACTCGAGAGAAAACGATACAAGTGATTCTATTACACTCTCCTATATATTCATTTTATTATTCTATGCCTTTAATAAAAATATGCCGGAACATACCGAATGTCCAAGCCGTTTTCCCATACATAGACACATAAAATTTTTATGATACTACTTAGAGAACTTACTTAATATATGTAGAAAGTCCTCCCAAGATCCCATTAAAAGATTTTACTTCTAAAGTTCCCTGTCCGACTCATCTTTGAATCACAAAATCTGGACAGTTTAGCGACCTTGACTTACGAAATAATTTTGACCATTCTAAACAACTCCATTTATAAAATCGACACTTGATTCTAAAAATAGACTCAAAATGATAAACTTTGAGCCTGAGAACAGCCCTTGAATCATTTTGAAACTCATTTTATAGTCCCCGAGATTCGATCCAAATATCGACAACAATTTTCGGATTGTGTCAACACTTGTCTCCCGGTACACGAAAATCAAACTAGTGTATCTTCCACCTCGTTTGGAGTTGGAAGGCTTACTTTATATCAAATCGAAGCTAACGAAATTCTCTACGACATAATTCCATAATATCATCCTATATTCAGACTTAAGACCCTCGAAAATATCCTCAAACCTACTTCCTAAAATTGACCATTTAAAAACCATACAAAATCATTTTTTCAACACATTTTACCCATTTCTATACCACTAATATGATCATTCCATCACTCCTACACAATGATCAAACCTCTAACACACTTGCATGTACAAATCTAATAAATCAAACTCAAAAATTCAAACATACAAACACTTCACAATGTAATATAATAAGATTAACACCTATTTATTCCTTCAAAATGGATCAAACAAATATAGTTCATCAAGAAAATAAATTTTGAAAAAAAATATTAATGCATGTTGAAGAAAATCATACCAATGTGATCACAAGATCAAAACTAAGATGGGTCTTGATTTAGTTTTGGAAGATTCAAAGTTAAAATCAAAATTTTTGATGGTTATGGTGTGTGGTGGTGTACGACCTAAAAAGAAAAGGGAAGAGGAAGTGGTTGAATTTTGTTTAAATGATTTTTAAATGAAAAGTGCTAGTGGTAAAATTATATATAGTGTAAGGTTAGGGTAGTTTTTGCCAATTTGTGATAGTTTTGGTCCAAAATGTAATAAAATAGTTTAAAAGGGTAGAAAATGTAAATTGTAAATTTTGAAATATTTATGAGACTCGGGTTTCGTAAAAATACTAAAAAGTTTAAACGCACACGAAAAATAATAATATAATGACTCGATACGTAATTAAAACGATATCGTCGAAAGTATTAAATATCGAAACGATCGATAATAAAATATAAAATTTTAGGCATCCGTCGGTATTGCGATCACTAGTAGTCCTCGTTACTCGTCAAAATATTAAATTATAATATTTAATATCGGTTTCAACTTAAACCGTTAAACATAATAATATTTAAGGTTATAAAATACTTCAAAATAATTGAAAATAGAATTAAATAATGACCTTATTTTTACGGGTTTTACAAACACCCTCCCCTTCCAAATTAAGATATTTCATAACATCGTCAAAGCCGGAAGTAGACTTACTTTGAAGTTGAGTTTCTGGTATGAAAGTTGCAAGAGCATCGTCGTGTACCACCGTGTGAGTTGGTTCCGGTAAAGATGTGTTGACATTTACATCATGATACAACAAATTTGTATCAGTGTTTGCACTGCTACAACCTTCTTCACTCTGCTCACGGCTTTCAAAATGGAAGTTATCAGCATCTCCATAAGCATCTTCATCGGTAGGATCTTCATAAAATGCCATGTCAGCATCAGGATTACCAAATTCCTCTAAGTCCTCAAACATTCTTGAGCCTGATCCTGTGGAAGTTGCAAAAGCTTCCTCTCTGCTTTGTTGAAGAATGATACGCAGTCGTTTGGCTTCAGAAATGGTTTGTGGAGCTGGTTCATCTGAAGCAACACTTGCTTCTTTACCTTTAGTTTGCTTTGCTTTTTCTGGCCTTCTGAGTGGTACTTTTTCCTGTTCTTCCTCAGTATGGATCGTCTCATCTTCATCATCATCTTTATCAACTATTTGCATTTTCCTTGTGCCTTTATGTTTGGAGGAAGCAGTCGATTGGCGCTTTGAAACTCTTTTCTTGCGTTTACCTTTTTGCTTCTCTAAGGGAAGTAAATTTGCTCTTCGAAACTGTGCGTCAATATCATTAAGCATCTCTTGATATTTATCACTTTCCTTGATTCCGTCATTTATCATTGTGTTAGGTACTAGGGCAGGACGTAATGCATACTTTGTGGAATTAGTATCTGCATTCATTTGTAGAATCACGTAGTCATCATCTTTTGTGAGGTAGAAGAAATTACCGCGAGTGTCAATGGTTGGGTTATTCTTCATAAAGTGGTTGTTGATGATCTTGGTGAATCTTGGGAATGGAAGATGAACTGATTTCTTCTTGGTTCCAGTAAACTGATAACAAAATTCTTGCGAGAGAAGGAGTGCATAGTCTACTTTAGATGTCGTGTAAAGTCTCCAAAATATGTGAGCCTGAGGTGGTCTCATTGCGTCGGAGCCCCGAGTCTTTCCAGTAAGACATTTGACAATGATGGTGATAAGTGCTTTCTAGGGTTGCCCTATGTGTGATGTATTGAACTGGGATAGGTTGTGGATTTCACCTTCATAATTCATAGCACGAATGACTCGAAACTATTCATCGGTCTTTGGGTTAGCCACAAATTGTTCTCCTTGTGCCAACTTAGGAAATTTAAACAGTTGCCGAAAGATGCTCAAGTTAAGTACCATTGGCGTTTTGTTCAGTTGGAATGAGATAGTCTTTTTAGAAAGGGTTGCAGTGTTCCAGAACTCGTGCATGTAGACTTCGGGAACAGAGGCAGTATATCTGAATGCGTCTTTGATGGGTGAGATGTCAAGAATATCCGTGGCGATTATGAAAGCTGGTAAAGACGGCTCAAGATCCTCTTGTAATCGAGAGTTGTTCTCAGCATATGGTAGCCTGTCGCTGAGCGAAACAAGTTCGAGATCACGTTGTCGTTGTTGTTCTTCTGTGATCGACATTTTCATGCTTAAATGACATAAACACAAATGATATACACAAAACATATATATCTTAAATCTATGCCAACTTGTAGCATTTGCAGTAACACATGACGATCATTAGCACATTACATTTATAGAACAACAATAACTAGATCACGACACATGTCTATAGGTGCCACCAAACATTATGCTAGCAAGACAATCCTATTACTCATCACTACCTTATAGTGATAACATAATATTAAAAGCTATCACAATATTACCAATATTACACATTGCAAGCTTACAAGTCATCGGAATAATAATAGTCCTAAATCCATCGCAATCTTACAAACCATCGGAATCCTAAAATATCCATCGCAATGTTTAAAACATCTCAATCCTATCGCAATATTACATCCCATCGCAATGTGAAACCATCGCAATCCTATCTCAATCCTGTTCTATCGCAATATGTAAGTTCCATCGCAATAAGTTCGTTTCCATCAGAATGTTTGAGAATTCATCGCAATATGTCCCCATCGCAATACCATTACAATGTCATCGCAATAATGCATTGGAATGCACCATCGCAATATGCCATCGTAATGCGTCATCGTAATGACCCATCGTAATGAGCCATCGCAATGAGCCATCGGAATGACCCATCGCAATAACCCATCGCAATGAGCCATCGGAATGACTCGTCGCAATGACAATGCATCGCAATGTGGTGTGGCAATGATCATCAGAATCCGAGACTGGGATTCGATCTAAACGTTTACTTCACAATTCCTTGAGTTTGGCAACGTTTTAAACAAAACTGGGCAATACCATTGTGCATCTGGGCATTCTAAACATATCACACTTGTCAATTAACATATTCATCGCAAAACATAAAAACCCTAATTTTTGTTTAAAGGTTGATTAACGGTTTGTTTGTGATGCTAAGTAAAGAGATATGTGATAACAATGAAAATATGATATAATACCTAGATGGATGAACGGAGTGCATGCAATCAAAAATCAAATGATGAAGGTTTTAATAATGGCGGGGAGTGTTTATGTGTTTTTGTTTTCGATGGAAAAGAAACAGGAACGGGGAGGGGGGGGGGGGGGGGGGGGGGGGGGGTAAAGAGTTTGACTTGGTCAAAACTTTGTGCAAAGTTTACACATGGAACCCCCACTTTGCAACATTTGCAAAAGTGGTCCTCCAGTAGATAGTATTTGTTAAATTCATTAGGATTAACCAAATAAACTTAACGAAGTACTAACCCACTCATAAACACGAACACGTACACTTAACGCCTAATTTCAAATAACCTATTCTTCAAGGTATATTCCACACAAGGCACACTTAGCATTTAATGATGACGATTAACGATTTATATTTTCTGAAAATCCTTTTTGAAGACCAATTTTAATTCCAAGAAGATTTAATATTTGCTCCCCCTTAAACACGGACCCGTTTTCTATTTAAAGAGCTGTAGTCAATGATTTTAAAGAAGAAAATATTCATGAAGACATTTTTCGGTTAAGTGATTGGTGGAACGATTCTGGTGGCTATAAGATTTCTCTTATTTTGACAAAATAAGTGCACTGATACGTACACTAATTTGTGTTAGACTAAGTTATAAAGTAAACTTAGTCCCTTACAAGGTTTTAAAGTAAACCTTGCCCGAGAAAATTAATTCCCGTTGTGAGCCAACGTTTTCATAAGAAATACGTGATTTTAATGCGAAAAGCGGGTTGCAGTCTGAAATAACTACAAGCCATAATGGGCATGTTTAAAAAACATGTACAACTTTTATACGGACTCTATTTATGGTGCCGTGTCAATTTTCATCGACATTTCTAAGGCCGTAAATATTATCGTACTAAAAGACATGCCCGTTTTTAAAATGAAAAATATTTTTGATTTTATATTTTTTATGGATTTTGTATGTTTTATATTTTTTATGGTTTTTTTATGTTTTATAATTTTGTATTTTTCTTTTGGTGGTTTAAATATATACGATAATATACACGATCACGATCAAAGGATACTGTAGAATAGTTTACCATCACTATTCTTCAGATTCTTCTACCAACTCCTTAAGTGTCGCTGGGGAGAATGTTTTCATGCCTAGCTTTTCGATCAAAAACTCGATACATCCTCGATCTAAGGCCTTTGTGAATATATCTGCCAGCTGATACTCAGTGTTGACGAAGTACAGTTCGATCACTCCATTTTCCATTTGTTCTTTGATGAAGTGGTAGCGTATGTCAATGTGCTTTTCCCAGGAAAGTTGAACGTAATTGCAGCACAGAGCAATTTCACTTTTGTTATCACAGTACATCAGGATTTTTTTGAATCCAAGACCGTAGTCAGTTAATTGTGATCTCATCCAAAGAACTTGAGCACAACAACTGGACATAGCAATGTATTCAGCCTATGTACTTGATATCGCATCGCTTTTCTGCCTTTTTGATGCCCAACTAACAAGTCTATCTCCAAGAAGTTGCACACTGCCAGAAGTGCTACGTCTAGTATCTTGACACCCAACATAATCCGCATCTGCATATGAGATTAGTGCAATAGAAGAATCCTTCGGATACCACAGACCACGATTAAGTGTTCCTTTAAGATACCGAAAGATCCTTTTCACAACATGTAAGTGCTTTTCGGTAGGCCGAGCCTGATACCGGGCACACATGCATATAGCAAATTGAAAACCAGGCCTGCTAGCAGTCAGATAGAGAAGGGTGCCGATCATTCCACGGTAAAGTTTAGGATCGACAGCTATCCCTTCCTTATCTTCATCTAACTTGGATCTCTCCACCATTGGAGTATCCACGGGGTCACAGTTTTCAAAATGATACTTCTTTAATGATTCAAGAGAAAATTTGGATTGATTAATGAAGATGCCTGTGGGATTCTAAGAAATTTTCAACCCTAAGAAAAATGAAAATTTTCCCATCATCGACATCTTAAAATGTGTGGACATAATTTTCTCAAAATGGTCAGACAATCGTTGATTAGTAGCAGCAAATATTATATCATCAACATAAATTTGTACCAGTATCATGTCGTTGTCCTCCTTGAGAATAAATAATGTTGGGTCCACTTTGCCTTTGGAGACGCCTTTCGAGATGAGATACGACGATAAGAGATCGCACCACGCGCGTGGAGCTTGTTTCAACCCATAAAGAGCCTTCTTGAGCTTGTACACGTGATTAGGATACTCCGAGTTGACGAATTTGGTAGACGATCATGTTCATGTGAGCAGCATAAGCAAGGAATAGTCTAATCGCCTCCAATCGTGCAACAGGAGCAAAGGATTCTTCAAAGTTAATACCCAAAGCTTGTTTGTAACCTCTAGCAACCAATCTAGCTTTGTTCTTCAGTACTCCACCTAACTCATCGAGTTTAACCTTATATACCCACAACAATGTAAGGATTTCAACGTTGCTGGGTAAAGGAACTAATTCCCACACTTCAAGACGTTGAAATTCATCAAGTTCCTATTGCATGGCTTCAATCCAAGAGGATTTAGTTATGGCTTGTTGCCAGTTTTTAGGTTTAGTGTCGGAAAGAAACGCATCAAAGTAGCAATATAATGCATTTTCTTGGAGTTGGTGGCGTGTTAAGACTGGTCGATTGATGTCACCAATAATATTACGGATTGGGTGATCCTTTGTCCATTTTGTATTGTGATTTTCAATCCGTGGAGGTCGGGAGTGAACGATTGCACGAGCTTCCTCTGAGGTAGACGCACCGTTAGGGTCTTCAGGTATTTGTGAACCAAAGAAAGGAATCTCCTGTAAGTGAGCAAATTCCAAATTGTGATCATAGGGATCCTCTTCAACATCATTAGGAAAGAGTGGGGGTGATGATTCAGGTGTAGTTTGTGAATTGGTGGGGGAAGGGACATCTGGTTCAAGAGTAACAGTAGATTTCTCGGATTGATTTTCATTATCTTGAGAAACTACTTCGAGAAATGGAGCTACTGCTACAGGTGCTGGAGAATCATTACTAGGTGGATCAAAGAAGTCATCAAACATAGGTTGAAATAACTCATCCCACTCGGACCTTGTAGGTGGTATAGATGATGGAGAAGTAGGATTGTTGGGAGTTAATCCGGAACTGATTGTACCGGTTCCCATCTCATGTAATGCGGGTTCAGAGTTGTGTTGCTCAGAAGCCATCGCTGTCAGCTCATCAAAATCGGCATCCAAAGTTTCTACTATCTTGCCAAGACTTCGGTTATAAATTCGGTAAGATTTCTTTGCAGGCGAGTAACCAATGAAAATTACAATATCAGCCTCCGATTGAACTTTGCCCAAATTATCAATATTTGTATTTGGATAACACAGTGCACCAAACACATGAAGAAATGAAATATCGGGTTTGTGTCCATGAAGTAGCTCATATGGAGTTCTACCAGGACGTTTACGAATGATGGAGCGGTTTTGGGTATAACATGCGGTTGCCACTGCTTCAGCCCATAAGAATAAAGGAGCATTCGCATAAATCAACATAGTTCTAGCAGCTTTCATAAGTGTACGGTTACGTCTTTCCACGACACCGTTTTGTTGTGGGGTGCGGGAAACAGAATTTTCATGTGAAATACCTAGCTGTTCGTAATAATCTCGTAGAGATTCATTAACGAACTTAGTTCCATTATCAGTGCGAATGCAGCGAACAGTAGCATGAAGACGTACTTGGATCATCTTTAAGAAAGTAATAATATACTTTGGTGCTTGATCCTTAGATGCTAAAAATTTTACCCATGTAAACGTTGAGAAATCATCCACCATGACGAGGATGTATTTTCTACCACTCACATTAGTCGTACGCATAGGCCCGCAAAGATCCATGTGCAAAAGATACAGTGGTTCTTGGTTGGCGTCTTCAGCTTTAGGTTTGTATGATTTCTTGGTGCTTTTCCCCAAAAAACACGCGGAACATAAATGATCCTTGTCGAACTTAAGTTTTGGAAGACCACGAACAAGTTCGTTTTTAGCCAAATGGTTTATAGCATCAAAGTTAAGATGAGATAACCGGCGATGCCACAACCATGACTTGGTCTTGGATGCTTTGGAGAGAAGGCATACAGGAGAGGCGGCCATCATGTTTTGAATGGACAGTGTGTAGAGATTATCCCCTCGAGAACCCTTTAACAAATCATTTCCTGCAAGATTGCGAATAAAGCAAGTATGTTGTCGAAAAGCCACCTCAAGGTTTGAATCGCAAAATTGTCCCACTAAAAATAGATTGTGACCAAGTCCCTCCACATAATAAACCCTTGAAATCGTAACATTCCCAATTTGGTATTCACCATAACCCATGATCTTCGCAATATGGTCGTTGCCGAATTTAACCGTTCCTAGAAACTTGCTGACGAAATTTCTGAGCATCGAGCGATCTCCGGTCATATGCTTTGAGCATCTAGAGTCCAAGTACCAGAGGATGATTTGGACCACTGATGAGACTACTTTTATACATAGTCTCATCGTCCAAAAAGGGCTTTAAATGAATAAAATATCATGAAAATACCCCAATATATGCTTGTGTTTGTTGATTGTGTATTTTAGGTACGGATATTGAGAAAATGACAAAATATCACAAGAATCATACAAAAACGAACACAGGAAACGAACCCGCACATTGAACCAAGCCTTAATGAAGAATTTTCCAAGACAAACCCTTGAAGATTTGATGATTTATGAAGGGTCCTCCAATATTGAAGAATTGACACTTTATACCCTTGTATCCTCATAATTACAACATTGGTCCCTAAAGTTTGTCAATATTGTAAAAAGGGCCCTCCACTTTGAAGAATTGGCAATTTTAGTCCCTCAACAAAACTAAAATGTCAATAATTATCCTCCTCAAAGTCAAACATACCATGAAGGACTTCAAGTTACAAGAAATTACAAGTTTGGTCCTTTAAATATATCAAAATTACCAAAAGGACCCTTGACTTTGAAGAAATGGCAAAAATGGTCCCTTGTTCATCATGATAATGAAGAGATTTTGTATGGTAAGAAAGTTAAGTTCTCGGTATCTTATCGAATTGATTTCCGGCTTAAAGTGTGACTCTATTGTTTTTGGTGAAACAAATATTTTTGGTTGATTTTAAATAAAAAGAGCAAAGACTTAAAAGTAAATGTCGTTAAAGTAAAATGGCGTTTAAAATAAATCTAAATCTAATTAAAATTAACTGGTGTAATATTTAAAAACTTTGAAAAGTAAAATAATTAAATGACGGGAATTTAAAAACGTGACGAGAATTAAAATTAGACAAGAATTAAAATGAGAATGTAAAAATTAAACAAGACAAATACTAAAAGCAATCCCCAATCGGAATATATATTCCGATCATACCACGTCGGAATATCACCAAACCTGTCGGAATGTTTCTCGGAAGATTCTGATCGGAATACCTGTCACTTACCCAGATCGGAATACCTCAAGACACCCAGATCGGAATGTTGTAAACCTTCCTGGTCGGAATGTTGATCCCGTCGGAATGTGGTGTGAACTTGGTCGGAATGTTGAGCAGAACCCCTGATCGGAATATCGAAGCTATACCTGATCGGAATACCACACGAACACCTCGATCGGAATGAGCGAAAAAGCACCAATCGGAGTAACTGTAACTTACCTGGTCGGGATACCCTAAACTCTTCTGATCGGAATACCAAAGCCCCCCAGATCGGAATGCTGATAGGAATATTAAAACCCTAATCCGATTACTCCAATCGGAATGTAATACCCTTTTCCGATTGCGAGATCGGAATACGGAAGAAAAGGCACAAAATAAGCTAAACAATTAAGCTATAACTCAAATAAGCACACCACGAAAATCCTAAACCAAACAGTAAAAGAAAAAGCTAATAAACTGAAATTTAAAGATTTCTAAAGCACGAAATGAATAAGCTTTACGAAAAACAAACTTTTGTATAAAAATAACTTTTATCAAAACTTTATAAACTTAAAGATAAACACAATAATCTATAAAAATCAATGATCTAAAAGAATCAAAAGCATAAAAACACAATCTTTAATCAAATAAGCAAGATAATAATCACATAAACATAAAGATCAAGCAAGAAAGAAAGGTAGAATGTGAGTTTAAAAGCAAGAAAATTAAAGAACACTTACTTGGAAATTAAATGTATTAAAAGTGCAAGACAAGTATTTAAATGTGCAATAAAGTAAATGTGCAAGTAATTAAAAGGTGGAAGACTAATTGTCACCTTAGCCAACAAGAATAAAAATGATAATGATCTAATCTATATATAGGGGAGGATTAGGAAGTTTCCTCCCCTCCTTCATTTTCTCTTAATTGCAATTAGGGCCTTCCTTCTTAATCTCTTTGTTAATTGCACCATTAGTCCTTAAGCCTTTGAATCTTCTTTAATCTTGGACTTTAATGACTTATGGCACGGGATTTCTTTAAACTCGTCTTTTAATTCTTCAATAAATAAGACTCGAGTTCTTCGGCTTTTGGTAAACTTCCGTCTTTCGACTTTTTCTTCGATAAATCTTCAGAATTGGTCTTGGACTTCCGTTCTTTTTCCACTCTTGACTTCTCGACTTCATCTTTCATCTTTTTCTTCAATAAAAGCCCGTAAATGCCGTGTTTTCTCCACTTTTCACAATTTCGTCCTAAATCACAACAAAACACAAACCACGCATAATTCCGACATAAAAGATATAAAATACACGTTTTGGCTCGGTTATTATTGTAATTAAGTGGTAAAAAGGATGGGTGTTTACACACCTATCAAATCCCATACACTTGACCATTGCAATGTCCTCATGCAATGCATTAGTTACAAAGCAAGATTTCCTTCTTCATCATAATCAATCCACGTTGGCCTTTATTAAAGAGATAGAAAATTAGAAGTAAAGAGAATTAAGAAATCAAAAACATATCTTGGTTTTTGGAAATGTCGTGAATAATCATCATCCTCAAGTTTTCACTTTCTCCAAACCAAGCTTAAGAACGAGATCATTGTTATTATAAGTTAGCAAACTAACGCGAACTCATGTGGGCCAATTACTCACTTAGACTCCCTTATTCCTAGTGGTATCTCTTATATTTTATTATTGTCTTGAATGATCACGAGGATGCATTGTTGACTTATTTCGATAGTTATTTAGTCCGAAAATAAAGTGAACGATTTAATCAATAGTTAGCTAAAGGACAAAATCTTTTAAAACTGCTTCTCGGGACCTCATAAAGTTCATATCTTGGCATAACTCGCTTCGCGATTTGAGACCTTTCTCGGACCGATATTTGGCAGAGACTTCATACTTCAAACCTTGAGAGACGTTCATGAAATTATGGTCTTCTCTTCATAATGGAATTTCTTCACTTGAAGTTTTGAGAGATTCATTCTTTGGACCACGACTTCTTCATTTTTCTCCAATCTTTATTTTGGACTTTGATATACAACGATCCGCCTCCTTTTATGACTTGGATCTATTTATCCTCATACCTTGCTAGGGTCTTTTCGGATACACTTCTCCATGACTTTTGGGGAGTTTTTGCTTTTCGTCGTGTGTCTCGATCCTTCATATTGATTTTCGATAAATGATTCTTCACATCACTTTGGATCTTTAGCAACAAAATGTAGCCCTCATGCCTTGTTAGGGCCTTTTCGGACTCGCCAATCTTCGCATCCCGCTTCAATAAGTTATGCCTTGGCTATGAACTCTAATCCATACCTAGCAACTTTTAAACGATCTTGGGCTAGAAGCTAAGTAACTTTTCAAATCGTACAACCTTATTTATTGCAGATAAATTTATTAGCAGGCGATGGGAGAATAGGCTCATAATTAACTCACATAAATTCACGAAAGAATACCGAACTTATAATTGGCGCTATCATCTCTCGTCCTCCATAGTTTAAAATCTCAAGGAATGAGACTCGTGGATGCTTAGCCTATTAAACCAAAGTTTTGGGTTTTCGAGTCGTCTATAGGATCTTGCAAATTCTTAGACTTTTTCAAGTTTAGAAATCGCATTTTAAAGTTCCCTTGATAAATGAGTCTCTAGGATCAATTATAGGAACTTGCAAAAAGTTCTTGTTCTTAACCCGTGAGAGTTAAGACTTTCGCGTTTTATAGGTCCCTATATAAAAGCCTAGCAAAACTTGACTTAAACATGTTAAGGATACTAGCTAGAGTAACTTAGACAAGTAAACTCGGGTTGAGTCAAAAGATTCACAACGTTTGAAAATTAAAACTACTTTATTAAAAATTTATTCTAAGCAAAGAAAGAAAATAACTATACAAAGGGAAAAACTAAAAGGCCAAAATAAATCAAAAATTTTGAAAAATGTCGAAAAATTGATTTTCCGGTTAAAATGAGGACAAATACAAGGAAAAGGCCATTTAACTTCGATAGAAGTCCCCCCCTACACTTAAGATAAACATTGTCCTCAATGTTTAAGCATGTGGGAGTAAACTCCCCTACACTTAGGACATTGTGCACTTTGTTTAAATCTTGCTAAGGAAGAGACAACTAAAGAGATTCCTATTTTAATATTGAGAAAATATAAAATAGTGAATCGAAAAGAGTTTAGGATAGAACCGGGAAGAAGTGGACACGGAATCACGGGTCGTCAAGAATCATCAAGAGTGGATCATTGAAGCTCGAATCCCTGATTAAGAGAGGAGAGGAAAGCAAACCAACGGGTCTCCCCCCTACACTTAAGGTAAAAACAAAGAAAAAGATAGATAGATAATTGGGTTGCCTCCCAAAAAGCGCTTGTTTTTGTTATCCGAGTCACGAGCCTGACTCGTCCCCGAATTAAATGGTCCATGGGGAGGCCTCAAATGTAATACCGGGATCAAAGACCTTATCCTCATTCTCGGAGGAATATAACAAAGGAGATGCAGGAGGATAAGTCTTAAACGGTAGAAAGGTCCTTTCAACATACGAGAAGTATGTGAAATCTTGATCCTCGGGAGGTGGGGTGGGTATAGGAATCACATTGTCATCCTCCAAAGACAATGGACGAGGACCAATTGGCAAAGCCGTAAGGTTATCAATCATAAAATGGTCATTGTCACCTCTCGGGTCAAAACACTCATCCTCATTTCCCGGAGAGGGAAATTGATACATCACCCGATTGGGCGTGCATTCAGTAGGATGAGAGGGAAATATAGTAGGAGAAGTAAGAGAAGAATTACCTTCCACCTGTGATACCTTTCCAGTAGAGTCAGAACTCTCCACCTCTGCCATAGAAGGGGGCATGGCTAACAAAGTGTGCTCATCAATTGTAGGAGAATCAGAGCTAGCAATGTCCTTAATCCCTTCGTCAAAGAGAGGATTCACCTCACTAGATATGTAATCGTCATCAAAATCAAATAAAGGGTTCGAATAAATCTTGAAAGTTTCCTTCGGAACGTCTTCATCAGATAGTGACTCGTCATCACTAGAAGTAAAATCATCATCTTGATCAAAAAGAGGATTAGAGAAAGCCAAAGAATCCTCTCCCAAAGTGTTGGTGGCTTGACAAACCACTCTTCCACCATTTTCATTTCTTGTTAATTACTTTCTTGTATGGGAGAGGGTGGGAAAGTATTGTAAGAGTTGAAGTATGAATTTGTTGAATTGCAAAATGGACAAAATCCAAATTGTGTATCGTCGATATCAAAACCACACCGCTCACAAGTACACCATTGACATGTTTGAAAACCATGCCATGGTCTCCCACACCGTCCACAAGACGAATCCATGAAGAATTATAGATAAGAAGGGTAAAGAAAAGAATTAAACATAATAGAGGATAAAGAGGAATATTTTTGGTGCAAAACTTTGAAAAAGAAATGCTTTTTATGATTTTTCAAATGTTTTTGGGGCTTTTGGAAAAATTTTGACACGAAAAGTAACGTTCACGAGTGAACGGATCCCAAAAAGCAACGCGTCTTTCACAGAAAACTGTTAATCTTTACGAAAAGAGCCGGCAGCGGCGCCATTTTAATGAAGAGATTTTGTATGGTAAGAAAGTTAAGTTCTCGGTATCTTATCGAATTGATTTCCGGCTTAAAGTGTGACTCTATTGTTTTTGGTGAAACAAATATTTTTGGTTGATTTTAAATAAAAAGTGCAAAGACTTAAAAGTAAATGTCGTTAAAGTAAAATGGCGTTTAAAATAAATCTAAATCTAATTAAAATTAAATGGTGCAATATTTAAAAACTTTGAAAAGTAAAATAATTAAATGACGGGAATTTAAAAACGTGACGAGAATTAAAATTAGACAAGAATTAAAATGAGAATGTAAAAATTAAACAAGACAAATACTAAAAGCAATCCCCAATCGGAATATATATTCCGATCATACCACGTCGGAATATCACCAAACCTGTCGGAATGTCGCTCGGAAGATTCTGATCGGAATACCTGTCACTTACCCAGATCGGAATACCTCAAGACACCCAGATCGGAATGTTGTAAACCTTCTTGGTCGGAATGTTGATCCCGTCGGAATGTGGTGTGAACTTGGTCGGTATGTTGAGCAGAACCCCTGATCGGAATATCGAAGCTATACCTGATCGGAATACCACACGAACACCTCGATCGGAATGAGGGAAAAAGCACCAATCGGAATAACTGTAACTTACCTGATCGGAATACCCTAAACTCTACTGATCGGAATACCAAAGCCCCCCAGATCGGAATGCTGATAGGAATATTAAAACCCTAATCCGATTACTCCAATCGGAATGTAATACCCTTTTCCGATTGCTAGATCGGAATACGGAAGAAAAGGCACAAAATAAGCTAAACAATTAAGCTATAACTCAAATAAGCACACCACGAAAATCCTAAACCAAACAGTAAAAGAAAAAGCTAATAAACTGAAATTTAAAGATTTTTAAAGCATGAAATGAATAAGCTTTACGAAAAACAAACTTTTGTATAAAAATAACTTTTATCAAAACTTTATAAACTTAAAGATAAACACAATAATCTATAAAAATCAATGATCTAAAAGAATCAAAAGCATAAAAACACAATCTTTAATCAAATAATCAAGATAATAATCACATAAACATAAAGATCAAGCAAGAAAGAAAGGTAGAATGAGAGATTAAAAGCAAGAAAATTAAAGAACACTTACTTGGAAATTAAATGTATTAAAAGTGCAAGACAAGTATTTAAATGTGTAATAAAGTAAATGTGCAAGTAATTAAAAGGTGGAAGACTAATTGTCACCTTAGCCAACAAGAATAAAAATGATAATGATCTAATCTATATAGGGGAGGATTAGGAAGCTTCCTCCCCTCCTTCATTTTCTCTTAATTGCAATTAGGCCTTTTCTTATTAATCTCTTTGTTAATTGCACCATTAGTCCTTAAGGCTTTGAATCTTCTTCAATCTTGGACTTTAATGACTTATGGCACGGGATTTCTTTAAACTCGTCTTTTAATTCTTTAATAAATAATACTCGAGTTCTTCGGCTTTTGGTAAACTTCCGTCTTTCGACTTTTTCTTCGATAAATCTTCAGAATTGGTCTTGGACTTCCGTTCTTTTTCCACTCTTGACTTCTCGACTTCATCTTTCATCTTTTTCTTCAATAAAAGCCCGTAAATGCCGTGTTTTCTCCACTTTTCACAATTTCGTCCTAGATCACAACAAAAATAAAAACCACACATAATTCCGACATAAAAGACATAAAATACACGTTTTGGCTCGGTTATTATTGTAATTAAGTGGTAAAAAGGATGGGTGTTTACACACCTATCACATGACTTGGCAAATTCAGTCCTCCAAGAAGTCAACAAGACAAGTCAAGACCATTACCTATGAAGAAAATGCCAAAACAACCCTGCAAGAATCATGAAATGGCAAGAAATACTCTTGAAATCATTTTACAAAACTTTTTGGGGGCAAAAATGTGAAGTTGGAAACTTCACTTACAAAGGAAAATAGATTATTTCCTATTTATTTGCAAATGACAAGAGAATGGAAGTAAAGGGGTTAATTGTGGCAGACAACAAAAGAAACCTAGACCTATGGGAGGAAGACTCGTGTCCCACTATCAAAAACCCACCAATAGGAGCTCTCCCTGGTGCCACCTCACATCCCACTCACCCTTTATTTAACTAATCACAACTCATTAGTTAAAAGAGGCGCCTAACATATTTTTTTAACATAAATCCAAATTAAACATGGCCCTATTCCACCAAGAACACGATTTGGGGTTTTGTGAATTACTTATAATTAAACCATCAACTTCTCCAGATTAGTGATTAATGATCCTTTAAACCTATCCTAACCTTAAAATCACTTGCCACATCACCCATCAACCCCACATGAGATTCCCCTACTACACTCTTGTGCATACTGCCAAAATTTGGACATCAATCCAACCATCCACATTGAAGCTTACTTTTTAATCTTGTTACAAGCCCTTGGATGCAATCACACCATGCCAGCTACAACAAAACGCCAAGGATAGTCACATGATTCTCAAAAGATTGTTCAAACCCTCAAGGGCATAACTGGAACTTCATTAGCTAGGGTTTCACGTTTTTTAGCTTTCATAGTTCACTTGTGAGCCTATATAAAGGCCTTAGGGTGCTTCATTTTTTCTTTGCTCTTGAATTTTCCATTGTTCACAAATCTGTAAATCATATATTCAGTTAATGAAATGTGTTTGAATTTGGTGAAGAAAAATCAAGTGCCAACCTTATTATCTGTTTATTATTGTTTGATGTTAACTATTCTTGAATCCTAAAACTTGTTTTCAAAGGAGTGTGCAAAAGTTTGCACATTTTCCACTTTTCTTGATATTTTGCTAAGTCTTGTTCAAACCTTGGAATTCTTGGGCTATAAAGCTGATCATAGCATCCTGATATTGTGATATCAAGGTGTGGTGAAGCCTATAACTTGGGGATAATCAAGTGTGGGGAACTAAGGTTGCATTAATTAAGGATTTTCACTTTTTCTGATTTTGATATTTTGCTCTTAACCTTGTTGAATTTTAGCAGGCTTTATTGTGGAAATTGGGCTTGTTCTTGCTAGCACATAAGCTCAAAATTCGTGGGTGTGGATGTACATCCATGAGCTACACACCATTCTACTCAAAATTTGTTAAAAAATTGGATTTTTGGTGAATTTGTGTGTTGCTTGTGTTCTTGCTGATTTTGTGGCTTAATCTTGGTTAGATCTGCATATTACATCTGTTATTGTGTTGATTTGGGCTTGGGTAACCTTGGAATACACTTTTGATCTGCAAATTTTGATTTGAAAATTTAGAAGGGTGTTTGGGTTAATCTGTTTAAGATCATAAGTTGATATTGTGTTTTTGGAAGTTTGTGTTTGTGCTTTGTATCTGCTATCTACTTGATTGAGTGCTATTTGCTGCAAGTTATTGGGTTTAAAACCTTGAATCAAACATTGTGCTATATCTCATTGATTTTGACTGTTTTTGACCTAAGATTTTGGTAATATCTAGAATATATGCATGCTTAGGGTTAAAAGGTTTTAAATCATTGTTTATATAACATATGTGATAGATCTGAGTGTTTGAATTTGGCTTGTTAGTCAAGTGCATCAGCAAGTGTTCATAACTGCTTGTGTTAGTGTTCATTAGTAACTTATTGTGCTTGAATCTTGATCTATGATTTGTACCATTGCATGAAACCCGTCTAGACTTTTTCATTTAAGTTTATTATTGCTTGTATATGCATTTGGTGAAGTTTGGCTAGCTGAATTGTGCTATAAGTGCTTATTGAACCAGAACTGCTTATTGTTCAAAGTCTGGTGCATGTCTGGTGCTTAATTGAATTAACTGTACAAATTGGCTGGGTGATTTTGTGATTTCTTTGTTGTTTCTGACTCCTTGTGATTCACTGATCACAAGGGTGCCTTGTTTGTAATTTGAATCCACAAAAAAGTCACTAAAGACAAATAGTCAAACAAGTCAAGCAGTGGAAAAAGTTTCCACTTCTCTGACACCAAAACTAGCCCCTGCTAGTGTTAATTTTCAGTTAGCTTATTAATAAGCCATATTGGCTTATCCAGACCTGCAACAACTTACTTTTTGTGATCAATCTTCCTAATTTGACCCATTTGTTTGAACTAGAGCTTATCAGACTTTGACTTTGACTTTTTGCTAGAAAACTCTTAAAGTTGACTTTTAATTAAGTACTTATTTGCTTATTTTCAGCTTATTGAGTGAACTTATTTGAATTTTTTTTGTTGATTAAGCTTAGTTAAGTCATTTAGAAGCTTTTGAAACTTGAATCAGCTTTTGGGGTGGCCTAGAACTCGAAAGCGACTATTTTGTCGTTTTGTGAAGATAGCTTATTGCTTCTTCAGGCTTGTTCCTTGGACTTTTTTCAAATTTCTTTTATAGAAGTCTTATGTAACTCAAAAGAAGCTTGTGTCTAATTTGAGCTTATGGCATCAGCTTATAGCTTAATAAGCCAAAAAGCCCATTAAGAATAAGTTGTTTGAAATAAGCCAGCTTAAATCATATTTTCAGCTTTTGGGCCTTTGAAAAATTGTGTTCAGAATCAAATTTTGAGTCAGATAGGAGCTTTTGGGCCATTTTTATGAACATTTTTCTTATTGGGCTTATTTTAGCCCAATAAGGACTGTTTTGTACTTTGGCACATTTGAAGGCCCATTAGGGGTATTTTGTAATTTCAACTTCATTTCTGTGTTTATTAAGTTAAATTAAGCTAGTTTGCAAGTTTTTTGAATTTTTTTATAAATTTTGGATTTTTAATATTATTTTATTATTATTTTATTATTATTTTATTATTAAAAATTAAAATTTAGATTTTTCAAGTTTTTACATTTTTCTTAGGTTAAGTACATTAAGTTAGGAATTTTACAATTTTTTGAATATTTTTATTATCCTTAGATTAATTTTTATAATTATTTTAAGTTTTAATATTTTTTAATTGTGTTTAAATAATTTTTATTAATTTTAAATTTTTCAAAAATAGTTTTAAATTAAGTTAGGTCATTTTAGAGGTTTACAACTGAAAAAATCTCATTTTGGGCTTTTTGTTAATTAAATTGATTTTTTGGGCTTTAATTAGCATTAAAAAATTATTATTTAATTCAATAAAAGGTTTGAGTGATTTTTGATTTTTTTAAACTCTAATTACATTATTTAGGATTTATTACAATTTTCTAGGAATTTTTAGGGTAAATTTTTAATTTTGCTACTTTTTACGGTTTTACGTGTACGACTTTATCGACTTAGTTTAATCCGTCATCGTAACCGTCATTCTCTTCTTATCTCATTTCTATTTTCTTTTCTCATAATCAATATAAAAAAAAGTTAATCATTTCTTAACACACACGCCAAGCCTCCTTGAGAACGATCCCCACTTTGGGTCATAACTTGTGGTTTTCCTAAATCACTTGTTAATACTTGCCCTATTTAACGCTCTTTTTCCTAAAAGACATAAAAGCTCAACTATCATTTTGGTGCCGCTGTCAAGGAGGCGTGTTGTGTTTTGATTTGGCAATTGTTGTTTTTATATATAGCCATAATATCTATTTGTATTAGTAGCACTCTACTAATACGTATTATCGGTTTTTCGTTTTTTTTGTGAATACTATTACTATATTGTATACGTAGAACAATAAATTCACAAGTACTCCAGAAGTGTGAAAACACAACCTTGACTTCGGAGGTCATTACCCAATCATTGTATTCGAATCTCAAACAAGAAAGAAAAGGCAAAAATAGATAAATACTTTCGTGAAGCTCGATTTTGAAAAATACAAACTATAAGGTGGGTATAAGGCGGGTATTATAAAATATACCCTAAGGAAAAAGGCTCTTAAGTGCTTCGAGCCGCCTCGTTTCCCCGCTTGCTTGTGAGTATTTTGAGATTGAAAGCTAATCGAGGGTTTTGCCGCCCAAAGTATTATTAAGTATCATATATACTTTCTTGGTTTCATTTGATTAAACCCTCTTGAACGTTTTGGTGTTCCACCAACGTTCTAAAGTCATAGAAGGCGTTCACTTCACGTGATCGTTTTCATTCCTTGAGGCTTCTTTAATCAATAGATTTGATTAAGGAGGAGATTTGTAAATTTTGGTCTACTTAATACAATCACAAAAATAAAAAAATGTAAAAACAATCAAAAACCACAAAAATTGGAAAAATACAAAACACCAAAAAGAATCTTCTTTGCTCATCCCCTCGTTGTACGTGACGTTTATGCAAACCCGCAACCAAGCAAGACGTACACGTAAACGAAGAAACCGAAAGGAGTCAACACCTACTCCTAATCTTTCTAGTGAGGAATCTCCTATTGACGAACACATTGTAAGAGAAGAACCAACCATGGAGAATCGAACTATGATGG
This sequence comes from Glebionis coronaria, assembly GCA_025667525.1. Classification (NCBI taxonomy): domain Eukaryota; kingdom Viridiplantae; phylum Streptophyta; class Magnoliopsida; order Asterales; family Asteraceae; genus Glebionis; species Glebionis coronaria. The sequence continues at coordinate 168,920,644 of CM046882.1, read as the reverse complement.
AGTTACTTCAAGCACCCACCGAGGGTTATGGAGAGGCTATTGTAATTCCCGCTATCCTTGCGGAGAATTTTGAAGTGAAAACGGGTTTTTTGTCGATGATCCAAAACAACAAAATTCCGTGGTGATAAAAAGGACAACCCGCACAACTATATCCGCCAATTCAATCGTCTTACCGCCACTTGCAAATTCAAGGATGTTGCTAATGACTCGATTAAGATGATGCTTTTTTGGTATTCCTTAGCGGGGCCGGCTAAAATTTGGTTAGAGAAAGAGCCACCCAATTCTATATTGATGTGGAAGGATCTCGTTTCAAAATTTGTGAACCAATTTTTTCCGCCCTCTAAGACTACGTATTTGAAAAACGAGATTTCAAAATTTTCACAAGAATTTAATGAAAGTTTTTCAACGGCTTGGAATAGGTTTAAGGAAATGTTACATGAGTGTCCTCATCACGGTTTTTCCGACTTCCATCAAATTGACACGTTTTACAATGGACTTAATGATCATGAAAGGGATTATCAAAATGCCGCCGCAGGTGGTAATTTTTGTGTAAAACGGTCGAGGAAGCTTTGGTGATAATTGAGAATTGATCTAAGGTGTATAGTCCTCGTAGCACATCGAGTGTTCGTAAGGCTTCGTCTTCGGCTTCACCTTCTTTGTCTAATACCATCGATGCTTACCAAATTGAGGCGAACTTGGAAAACAAAATCTTTGATAAGCTTAAAGGACTTTTAATTGAGTTCAAAGTTGGAGAACAAAGTGCTCCCGCTACGGCTAAAGCGGTTGAGGCTTCATGTATGTATTGTGGTGGAGGTCATGATTTCTCCGAGTGCATTACCAACGGTGGTAACACTTCGAGTGCCTACGCGGCCACGGGAACTTACAACCAAATCGGTCAAGTTACCCGCTCTAATCAATTGACTCCACCAGGTTTTGCTCCTAATCAAAATGCTAACAACAACTATCGAAACAATCAAGTTGGTTTCAAAAATTATTACAAAGGAAACTATGGGAATCAAGGGGTTAATAATCAAGTTTCAATAAAAAATTAAGGTGATTTTCAAAATAACAACAAAGGTTTACAAACTTTGGAAGATCTTCCAAATGAATTTGTTGAATACGCTAATGGAAATGATGTTAGGTTTGACAACATTCAAAGAGAAATCATTAGCCTAAGATCCGAGTTTAAAAACGACTTGAAGAAAGAGTTGAAAAATGAGTTAGCAAATGAGTTTAAAATCCATACAAACAAAATGGAAGGAAATGTAACTAGGTTACAACAAAACCAACAAATAATGGAATAATTGCAACATGAAATTAATCAAGAAATGATTAAGTCCGAGAAGAGGCAATCCATGTTTGAGGACAAAATTTCATCTATGTTTGAGGCAATTATGTGCAAACCGTCTTCGAGTAGTCTTCCTAGCAACACCATATTGAACCCTAAGGGAGAGATGAAAGTGATTACCACACGTAGTGGTAAGACACTCAAGGAACCGACTCCTCAACCAATTTCTCCTACAGAGGATGTAATTGAGGAAGAACCCGAGGTGGTGGTCGAAAAGGAGCATGTCCAAATCCCACGAATTACCGCTCATGCCAAACCTACGGTTGACCCATTACCACATTTGGAACCCGAGATTCCAAAGGCTATGCCTATGCCTCAACCCACACCACCTTTGCCCTATCCATCGAGACTTAGAAAGGAGAAACGTCAAGAGCGCGACAATTACCAATTTGAGCTTTTTATGAAAATGTTTCGTGATTTGCACTTTAATGTGAGTTTCGCCGATGCTTTGGTCCTGATGCCTCGATTTGCCGCTAACTTTAAGAGTATGTTGAACAACAAGGAGAAATTGCAACAATTGTCTAGTTGTTCATCGGTTTATCTTAATCGCATACCTCAAAAAGTCGGTGATCCCGGTAAATTCTTCATTCCTTGTGCAATCCAAGATATGGAAGAATGCTTTGCCTTGGCCGATCTTGGTGCTATCATTAACTTGATGCCACTTGCAATATTTAAGTCGCTCAATCTTCCTAATCTTACTCCTTCAATAATGTCTATCGAGTTGGCCGACCATTCCACGATTACCGCATGTGGATTGGCGGAAGACGTTTTTGTGAAAGTGGGAAAGTTCTATTATCCGGTAGACTTTATCGTTGTCGATATTCCCACAGATCCTTAAGTTCCTCTCATATTAGGTCGTTCGTTTTTAGATACGTCTATGGCGTTGATTGATGTTCATGCTAGAAAGATCACCTTACGTTTCAACGACGAGGAACTTGTTATGAACGCAACTCAAAATTCTCCAATTTCTCATGTTTATTCCGTTGCAACCATAAACCTCGTTGATATGATTGACGTTGTTTGCGAGGAATTTTCACAAGAAGTTTTAGGTTTTGGTGATGATGAAGATAGTGGCAATCCCACTATGTTATATCCCATTCTTGATAATTCAACACCAACCTTCACTCCATTTGAAGGTGGTTGTTTTACGTTGGAAGAATTCGATGTTCCACGTACTTGTAACGAAGACCTCGACAATGATGAGGACTTCTCGATTATCAAGGATTTTCTTAACAATTTCCAATTCCCTCCACCCGAGGAGGTTATGAGTATCGAGCCTAAATATTCAATTGAGGAACCACCTATCCTCGAGTTGAAAGATTTACCTCCTCATCTCGAATATGTCTTTTTGGAGGAGGGCAACAAGTTACCGGTTATTATTGCGAAAGAACATTCGGATGATGAAAAACCGCACTTGTCGATGTTCTAAAGGATCACAAAGGGGCAATTGGGTGGAAGTTATCCGACATTAAGGGGATCGATCCGAAATTTGTACCCACAAAATCTTAATGGAGGAGGATTACAAGCTCGCAATCCAATGTCAAAGGAGGGTGAACCCCAAAATTCACGACGTCATCAAAAAGGAAGTCCTTAAACTCCTTGACGCGGGAATTATTTACCCTATTTCTGATAGCCCTTGGGTGAGTCCTATCCATTGTGTCCCTAAAAAGGGAGGAATGACCGTTGTGCCAAACGATGCCAACGAGTTAATTCCCACTAGACTCGTGACTGGATGGAGAGTGTGCATTGACTATCATAATTTGAACGAAGCCACTCGAAAAGACCATTTTCCCTTGCCCTTCATGGACCAAATGTTGGAGCGTCTTGCGGGAAACGATTTCTATTGCTTTTTAGATGGTTTTTCCGGTTACTTCCAAATGCCCATTGATCCTCGTGATCAAGAAAAAACTACGTTTACGTGTCCATATGGAACGTTTGCCTATCGTATAATGCCATTCGGACTTTGCAATGCACCGGGAACCTTTCAAAGGTGCATGATGGCTATTTTCATGATATGATCGAGAAGACGATGGAAGTCTTCATGGATAACTTTTCCGTGTTTGGTAGTTCGTTCACTTCATGTTTGTCGAATCTTGAGAGAATGTTGAAGCGTTGTGAGGAAACCAACCTTGTGCTTAATTGGGAAAAATGTCATTTTATGGTTAAAAGAGGAATCGTCTTAGGGCACAAGGTTTCGAAAGCGGGGATTGAGGTAGATCAAGCTAAGGTAGACGTCATCGCCAAATTACCTCATCCAAAAACCGTTAAGGGAGTTAGGAGTTTCCTAGGCCACGCGGGCTTTTATCGTCGATTCATCAAGGATTTTTCAAAGATCTCTCGACCTATTACACATCTCCTTGAAAAAGAGGCATGTTTTGTCTTTGACGAAGATTGTGTACGAGCCTTTGAAATCCTTAAGAGGAAACTTACCGAAGCTCCCATTCTTGTTGCTCCCAATTGGAACCTCCCCTTTGAGCTCATGTGTGATGCAAGTGACTACGCTATTGGGGCGTATTGGGGCAACGTCATGAAAAACGCTTCTTTCCTCTTCACTATGCTAGCAAGACGATGACCGAGGCTCAACTAAAATACACTACAACGGAGAAGGAGTTCCTTGCCGTGGTGTATGCATTTGAGAAATTCCTACCTTATCTCGTCTTGACGAAATGCATAGTGTATACGGATCATTCGGCTATCAAGTATCTTATGGCTAAACAAGATGCAAATCCGAGATTACTTCGTTGGATTCTCCTCCTTCAAGAATTTGATCACAAAATTGTTGACAAAAAAGGAGCCGAGAATCTAGCGGCCGATCATCTTTCTCGTTAGGAAGATCCTCACCAAAGTGTTTACGAGCCCAAGGAAATCACCGAAACATTTCCGCTCGAGACACTTGGTGTAGTGAATTCTAAGCTTGATTCTTCCACCCCATGGTTTGCGGACATCGCAAATTACCATACGGGCAACTTCATCATCAAGGGTATGACGACTCAAGAAAAACGAAAATTCTTTCGTGACGTCAAGTTCTACTTTTGGAACCACCCTTACTTGTTTCGAACTTGTGCGGATCAAATTATTCGACGTTGTGTCTTTGGTACCGAGGCTTCTAATATCCATAGAGTTTGTCACGAGGGACCCACGGGTGGTCACCACGATGCTAAACTCACAGCTAAGAAGGTCTTTGTTGGCGGTTTCTTTTGGCCTACTATTTACCGAGATGCACATGAGCTTGTGAAGTCATGTGACTCATTCCAACGACAAGGAAAAGCGTCACAAAAAGATGAAATGCCACAAAATATCATGCAAGTGTGTGAGATCTTTGACGTTTGGGGCATCGACTTTATGGGGCCGTTCCCATCATCTCGTGGTAATAAGTACATCCTTGTCGCAGTTGACTACCTATCTAAGTGGGTGGAAGCTAAGGCTTTGCCCACCAATGATGCTCGTGTGGTAGTCAAGTTTTTGAAAAGCTTGTTTTCTCGGTTTGGAACCCCTCGTGCGATCATAAGCGATCGTGGAAACCATTTTTGTAACGACCAATTCGAAAGAGTCCTAAGGAAATATGGGGTTACACATCGGCTTTCTACGGCTTATCACCCACAAACTAGTGGGCAAGTCGAGGTTTCAAACCGAGCGTTGAAGAGGATCTTGGAGAGATCTATTGGGGAAAACCGACAATCTTGGTCAGATAAGTTGGACGATGCTTTATGGGCCTTTAGGACCGCTCATAAGACGCCCATTGTGTGCAGTCCCTATGAGCTTGTGTATGGAAATAATTGTCACTTGCCAATTGAATTGGAACACAAGGCTTATTGGGCCCTAAAGCATTATAATGATGACATGGAGACCGCGGGAAAACACCGGAAAATGCAATTAAATGAATTGGATGAATTAAGGGATATTGCTTATGAAAATTCATTGATTTATAAAGAAAATACCAAAGAGTTGCATGATTCAAAAATTAAAAACCGGCTTTTTAACATTGGGGATCAAGTGTTGCTTTTTAACTCATGATTGAAAATCTTTTCCGGTAAGTTGAAATCCCGTTGGTCCGATCCATTCACCGTGACTCAAGTTTTTCCATATGGGACCATCGAGCTTGCTCAAAATGATGGCCCCAATTTCAAGGTGAATGGACATAGGTTGAATCACTACTTTGGCGGGGAAGTTCCATCCTTGAACTACCTCGACCAAATCACCTTCCCCAATGATAATTAGTATTGAGGGGATCGAGTCGAGCTCATGACTCGGTAATAAAAAACGAGGTGCCTCGTGGGGGAGTCCCATGCTTGTCCTATGTACATATTATCGATTTCTAATGTAGTAACGTGTGGGGATATGTTCCCTTCCAACATTTGTTCCGTGGTGGTTTGTGAATTGTGGATTTTAGATGATCATTATCTTCACGATTGGAGCCTCTCGTGTTCGTTTTATGGGAGCACTTGATCATTTTATTTGAAGACTTTCTCAATATCCATGATATATCCTTTGATGTTCTAACCTTAGGTTTATAGCACACTTCATAAACGGCTTTAAATTTAATGGTTACAGTCTTTCCAGGCTAGATTAAGCATTCGACTACGTCTCTGGTATGGGGGTTTTTGCACCCCTAGACTCGAAACATTGAGGACAATGTTTAACTTTAGTATGGGGGGGGGGGTGAATAGATACTTGCCTTGCCAAACATTCACGCTTTCCAAAGTTTATCTTTTTGTTTATCGTTTGTTGCAAAATAAGGCTAAAAATGGCCAAATTTTAAATTTTTCTCATGTTTTGTAAGTGTTTGAACACACGAATGTAGGTTTTCCGATGGCGAGAATAAGAGTAATTTTTGACTCGACCGTGCGTGTTGAGCACTTAGCTTCGACTCCTTAACTTCACATTAGGCTAAGTCTCTTAAATGAGGACGAGAAATGATAGAGTTCGTTATAAGTTACTATGCTAAACGTAGAGTACTCGTATTCTTTCAATAACTCATGTGTTCTCGTTGTTTGCTTATTCTCCCTTCGCTTGTAAATATTTTTTGCTTAATAAATATTGAGTTAGCGGCTTAGTCTTGATTGTTGGGTTTCTAGTCTTTTGTAGTAGCTTCCGTGTAATTAAATTGGGAAGACATTAGGGTATCGCCAGCGTCACGGTTTTGAAGTATTGGCACCCGAATAATCAAAAGCTTCACCCAATAATAAGATTTCAAATGCTCACCTAAATCAAGCAAACAATTTGAAGCCTACAAGGCTGAAAAATCTATGCAAAATTGAAAGTGAATCAAGCCTTAATCTTTGAATCTTTAAAGATCCAAAATTCGCCTTACCATGAGGATATACGTCTTTGGCTAATAAAACCACCGATGAGGTGGATAATAAAAGGCAAGGCAAGACCGAAGTCATAATAAAAGCTTCATGGCGAAGTTGAATAAAAGATGGAGGTAAACCTATGATAATAAGGCCCTTCCGTTAGGGGGCGTATAAAAGTCTTGTTAATAAGTCTCATGTTCAAAACCGTTATAAAACCGTGTTTATCGATCCTTCTTGTTGACTTAACTTTTTGACATCGTTGTCTATTAGGAGGGGTTATTGATTTGATGGTCTTGGTTACACTGTTAGGACTCTATTTTTAGACCTAAATCTCTATCATCGCATAAGTCAAACAATGTATCCTCGTGAAACATTCAAGACAAAATAAAATATAAGAGATACAACTTAGGAAAATGGGAGGATAAGTACGTGATTAGGGCATATGAGTAGTGTTAGCATTACTAACTTATAATGACAATGATCTCGTTACATGCTTGGCATGGAATTGGGGTGAAAATCGAGGACGATGAAATTATTTCTAACGAAGCATTCACGTGTTCTTATTCTATGAACCTAAACGTCCCATTTTGCGATTAAATTTGATGTAGTAGTTTTTACCACTCTTTAGGAAAAGAGGGCAAATAGGGTAAGCACGACGATTTAGGAAAACCGTGTACAAATGACCCTAAAATGAGTTCGTTCTCAAGGAGGCTAGTGTGTTATGAGTGTAATGATTTGGATTAATTTTGTGATTATATTGTTATGAAAAAGAAAAAATAGGAATGGGATAAGAAGAGAATGACGGTTACGATGACGATTTACACTAAGACGAAAGAGTCGTTCACGTAAAACCGTAAAAAAGCACAAAAATTAAAATTTTACTCTAAAAATTACCAAAAATCACTAAAAATCCACTAAAATATTCTAAGGGTTTACAAAAAATCCAAACTTGCTAAAACCTTTTAATTAATTAAATATTAACTTTTTAATGCTAATTAAAGCCTTAAAAATCAATATTAACTAATAAAAAGCCCAAATCAAGATCTTAAAGTTTGTAAACCTTTAAAATAACCTAATTAAGCTAAAAAGTATTTTTCAAAATTTTAAAACCACTAAAAACTATTTTTAAACAATTAAAAACTATTAAAAGCTATTAAAACTTAAAGTAATTCTAGAAAATAATTAAAAGACCCTAAAAATATTTAGAAAGTTGTAAAATTCCTAATTAAGTGTTTAGAACCTAGAAAAAAATATAAAAACTTAGAAAATCAGACTTTTAATTTTTAATAGTAAAATAATATTAAAATATTAATAAAAATCCAAAAATATTAAGAAATTCTAAAAAGTTGCAAACTAGCTTAATTTAACCTAAATAACACATAAATGAACTTGAAATTACCTAAATACCCTTAATGGGCCTAGAAAATGGGCTAATCCCAAAACAGATCCTTAATGGGCTAAATTTGAGCCTAAAATGAAAAAGTGGCCCAAACAAGCCCAGAAAGCACTACTTGACTCAAAATTTGATTTTAAACAACTTTTTCCAAAGGCCCAAAAGCTGAAAATGTGAAATAAGCAAGCTTATACCAAACAACTTATTCTTAATGGGCTTTTTGGCCCATTAAGCTATAAGCTAATGCCATAAGCTCAAATTAGAAACACAAGCTTCTTTTGTCCTAAATAAGACTTCTGTAAAAAGAAATTTGAAATAAGCCCAAGGAATAAGCCTGAAAATGCAATAAGCAATCTATAGAAAACGACAAAATAGTCGTTTTTGAGTTCTAGGCCACCCCAAGAGCTGATTCAAGTTTCTAAAGCTTTTAGATGACTTAATTAAGCTATTTCAACAAAAAGTTTTCAAATAAGCTGACTCAATAAGCTGGAAAAAGCAAATAAGCACTTATGAAAAAGTCAAATAAGTTGGTTTTCTAGCAAAAAGTCAAAGTCAAAGTCCAATAAGCTCCAGTCTAATCAAATGTGTCAAATAATGAAGATATATCACAAAAAACAAGTTGTTGCAAGTCGGGATAAGCTAAAATAGCTTATTGATAAGCTGAGTACAAATTAACACTAGCAGGGCTAGTTTTGGGTGTTGAGCAGTGGGAACTTTTCCCACTGCTTGACTTGTAGACTTTTTTGTCTTTAGTGACTTTTTTAGAGATTCAAGTTTCAACAAGGCACCCAAATGACCATTGGATCATAAGGAGTCAATCACATCAAAGAAATCACAACAAGCAACAGCCAATTTGTACAGTTAATTCAATTAAGCACCAGATCTGTCACAGACTTAGAACAATAAGTAGTTGAGGTTCAATTAGCACTTAGAGCAATATCCAGCCAGCCAAACTCAACCAAATGCATACACAAGCTATTATAAACTCAAATGAACAAGTCTAAACAGGTTTCATGCAATGATTCAAAGAAAAGTAAGATTCAAGCACCTTAAGTTACTGATGAACACAAGAACATGCAGTTTTATACTTTGCTGATGTATTTGACCACAAAGCCAGATTTAAACCTCAAGATCTATCACATACGTTATAATAATGATGTTTAAACAACTTTTAACCCTAAGCATGCATAAACTCTAGGTTTACCCAAAATATTAGGTCAAAAACAGTCAAACTCAACAAGTTATAGCAGATTATGTGATTCAAGGTTTCAAACTCAAAAACTTACAGCAAAACACTCTCAACCAAGCATATATTAGATTACAAGCACAAATACAAACTTCCACAAAGACAATACCAAGTTATGATTCAAAGCAAGTAATCCCAAACACCCTTTTATCTTTTCAAATCAAATTTTAAACCAGAAAAAGTGTGATTCAGTTTACCAAATGATTAATCTAGCATATAAACAACATTATCATGCAAGATTAAGCAGATTCAAGCCAAGAAAACAACAAGAACACAAGTAGAGCACAAATCCACAAAAAATCCAATATTTATCAGATTTTCAAGGTTTTAAGACAAACCTCATGGATGTACATCCACACCCACGAATGTTAGAGCTTATGTGCTAGCAAGAACCAGCACAAGCTTCGAATAAGCAACCCTGCTAAGATTCAACAAGGTTAGAAGCACAATATCAAAACAGAAAGGTGACTTTGTTGGAAAATAAACTTGATTAATGCAACTTCTTGTACCCACTCTTGATTATCCCCAAGATATGAGCTTCACAACACCATAATATCACAATTAGGGTGCTATGATCAGCTTATATCCCAAAAATTCCAAGATGTACCTAGAAAACTTAGCAAAATATCAAATTTTGATCCAATGTGTAATTTCTTACACAAGGTTTAAAAAACGTTTTGAGGTTCAATTTCAGTTAACAAATAACATAAACAATCTTAAAATTAAGTGGCACTTGGTCTTTCTTCAACAAACTTAACACACTTTCATTAATCAGAAAAGGGGATTTATAAGTTGTTGAACAAGGAAAAACAAAAACCAGTTGAAATGTAAAGCCTAAGTGCCTTTATATAGGCATACAATGGTTCTAGGAATGCAAAGAAAAACGTAAACCCTAGCTTTGAACTTCCAGAAATGCCCTTGAAGCTTGTTTGAATTCTAGTGAAACATGTGACTTCATTTCGTTGTGTAGCATGAGTTGGCAAGTGAAAAGTGATCAAAGGGCTTGTAAGAAGCTTAGGATGTAAGCCACAATATGGGACGTTAGATGACTGTCCATCTCTTGTCTTCTTCCTCTAAAACGTAGCAGGGGAGGTCCCATGTAGCATGTGGGGTGATGAGGTGGTTAATATTAAGGTGGGGTTTTGATTAAGACACCATTAATCATAAATCTGGAAACAATTAGGGCTTAATTACAAGTAATTAAGGAATGCCTAATTTTCTCAATAACATGAAGAACAGGTTGTTTGATCTTTGTTGTGGGTTAAAAACATGTTTAGCGCCAGTTTAAATATTAATTAACTCGTTTGAAAAGTTAGTTAATAACAAACGGGTGAGTGGGATGTCTATGTGGAGGATTGGTGAGTTTTCATTGGTTGGTTTTGGTGAGTGGGGCAAGTGTCACCCCCTCACTGGTTAAGGTAACAATCTTGTCTGGCCAGTAACAAACCCCCATCTTTGCAATACTTGTCATTTCCATCTAAAAAGCTATCAACGCCCATTTCCTTCTTAACAACTTTTCCATTTTTCACACTTTTGCCCCAAAATGTTTTATAAAGTGAATTCAGGGGTAATTCTTGCCAATTTTTGATTTTTGAAGGACTAATTTGGTATTTTCTTCAAGGATAATGGTCTAGACTTGTATGATTGACATTTTGGAGGACTGAAATTGCCAATTCATGTTTGACGAGGGACCAGTTTTGCCAAATCTTCAAAGTCAAGGGTCCTTTTGGTAATTTTGGGATTTTCAAAGGACCAAACTTGTAATTCTTGTAACTTGGAGTCCTTCTTGATGTGTTTGACTTTGAGGAGGATAATATTGACATTTTAGCTTTGTTGAGGGGCTAAAATTGCCTATTCCTCAAAGTGGAGGGCCCTTTTTGCAATATTGACAAACTTTAGGGACCAAACTTGTAATTATGTGGATACAAGGGTATAAAGTGTCAATTCTTCCATATTGGAGGACCCTTCTTCAAAATTCTTCAAGTCTTCAAGGGTTTCCTTGGGAAAATTCTTCATTAGGGCTTGGTTCATTGTGCGGCTTCGTTTCCCGTGTTCGTTTTTGCATGATTCTTGTGATCTTTTGTCATTTTCTCAATATCCGTACCTAAAATACACAAGCAACAGACACAAGCATATATATGGGTATTTTGATGATATTTAATGTATTTTAAGCCCTTTTTGGACGATGAGACTATGTATAAAAGCAGTCTCATCAAAAATCATACATTATGTCTAAAACGCAAGTAGTAGTAGTAATAGTAGTAGTGTAGCTAGTTTATCGTTCAATAAAAGTGAATAAAAATGAATTTTGGAGATGCTACGATACTTTATTCTAGCATTACGTGAGGGCACGGTAATGGTTTAGTATGGGGGAGTGATGAGACTGCTTTTATACATAGTCTCATCGTCCAAAAAGGGCTTTAAATGCATAAAATATCATGAAAATACCCCAATATATGTTTGTGTTTATTGCTTGTGTATTTTAGGTACGGATATTGAGAAAATGACAAAATATCAGAAGAATCATACAAAAACGAACATAGGAAACGAAGCCGCACATTGAACCAAGCCCTAATGAAGAATTTTCAAAGACAAACCCTTGAAGATTTGAAGATTTATGAAGAAGGGTCCTCCAATATTGAAGAATTGATACTTTATACCCTTGTATCCTCATAATTACAAGATTGGTCCCTAAAGTTTGTCAATATTGCAAAAAAGGCCCTCTACTTTGAAGAATTGGCAATTTTAGTCCCTCAACAAAACTAAAATGTCAATAATTATCCTCCTCAAAGTCAAACATACCATGAAGGACTTCAAGTTACAAGAAACTACAAGTTTGGTCCTTTAAATATGTCAAAATTACCAAAAGGACCCTTGACTTTGAAGAAATGGCAAAAATGGTCCCTCATTAATGATGACTTGGCAAATTCAGTCCTCCAAGAAGTCAACAAGACAAGTCAAGACCATTACCTATGAAGAAAATGCCAAAACAACCCTTCAAGAATCATTAAATGGCAAGAAATACTCTTGAAATCATTTTACAAAACTTTTTGGGGGCAAAAGTGTGAAGTTGGAAACTTCACTTACAAAGGAAAACATATTCTTTCCTATTTATTTGTAAATGACAAGAGAATGGAAGTAAATGGGTTAATTTTGGCAGACAACAAAAGAAACCTAGACCTATGGGAGGAAGACACGTGTCCCACTATCAAAAACCCACCAATAGGAGCTCTCCCTGGTGCCACCTCACATCCCACTCACCCTTTATTTAACTAATCACAACTGATTAGTTAAAAGTGGCTCCTAATATATTTTTTAAACACAAATCTAGATTAAACATGGCACTATTCCACCAAGAACACGATTGGGGGTTTTGTTAATTACTTATAATTAAGCCATCAACTGCTCCAGATTAGTGATTAATGATCCTTTAAACCTATCCTAACCTTAAAATCACTTGCCACATCACCATCAACCCCACATGAGATTCCCCTGCTACACTCTTGTGCATACTACCAAAATTTGGACAACAATCCAACCATCCACATTGAAGCTTACTTTTTAAGCTTGTTACAAGCCCTTGGATGCAATCACACCATGCCAGCTACAACAAAACGCCAAGGATAGTCACATGATTCTCAAGATTTTTCAAACCCTCAAGGGCATAACTGGAACTTCATTAGCTAGGGTTTCACGTTTTTTAGCTTTCATAGTTCACTTGTGAGCCTATATAAAGGCCTTAGGGTGCTTCATTTTTTCTTTGCTCTTGAATTTTCCATTGTTCACAAATCTGTAAATCATATATTCAGTTAATGAAATGTGTTTGAATTTGGTGAAGAAAAATAAAGTGCCAACCTTATTATCTGTTTATTATTGTTTGATGTTAACTGTTCTTGAATCCTAAAACTTGGTTTCAAAGGAGTGTGCAAAAGTTTGCACATCCTCCACTTTTCTTGATATTTTGCTAAGTCTTGTTCAAACCTTGGAATTCTTGGGCTATAAAGCTGATCATAGCATCCTGATATTGGGATATCAAGGTGTGGTGAAGCCTATAACTTGCGGATAATCAAGTGTGGGGAACTAAGGTTGCATTAATTAAGGATTTTCACTTTTTCTGATTTTGATATTTTGTTCTTAACCTTGTTGAATCTTAGCAGGCTTTATTGTGGAAGCTTGTGCTTGTTCTTGCTAGCACATAAGCTCAAAATTCGTGGGTGTGGATGTACATCCATGAGGTACACACCATTCTTACTCAAAATCTGTTAATAATTTGGATTTTTTGTGAATTTGTGTGTTGCTTGTGTTCTTGCTAATTTGTGGCTTAATCTTGCTTAGATCTGCATATTACATCTGTAATTGTGTTGATTTGGGCTTGGGTAACCTTGGAATACACTTTTGATTTGAAAATTTTAATTTGAAAATTTAAAGGGGTGTTTGGGTTAATCTGTTTAAGATCATAAGTTGATATTGTGTTGTTGGAAGTTTGTGTTTGTGCTTTGTATCTGCTATCTACTTGGTTGAGTGCTATTTTCTGTAACTTATGGGGTTAAAAACCTTGAATCAAATATTGTGCTATGTCTCCTTGATTTTGACTGTTTTTGACCTAAGATTTTGGTAATATCTAGAATATATGCATGCTTAGGGTTAAAAGTTGTTAAATCATTGTTTATACAACATATGTGATAGATCTGAGTGTTTGAATTTGGCTTGTTGGTCAAATGCATTAGCAAGTGTTCATAACTGCTTGTGTTAGTGTTCATCAGTAATTTATTGTCCTTGAATCTTGATCTATGCTTTGTACCATTGCATGAAACTTGTTTAGAGTTGTTCATTTAAATTTATTATTGCTTGTATATGCATTTGGTGAAGTTTAGCTGGCTGAATTCTGCTATAAGTGCTTATTGAACCAGAACTGCTTATTGTTCACAGTCTGGTGCATGTCTGGTGCTTAATTGAATTAGCTATACAAATTGGCTAGGTGAATTTGTGATTTCTTTGTTGTTTCTGACTCCTTGTGATTCACTGATCACAAGGGTTCCTTGTTTGTAATTTGAATCCACAAAAAAGTCACTAAAGACAAATAGTCAAACAAGTCAAGCAGTGGAAAAAGTTTCCACTGCTTAGACACCAAAACTAGCCCCTGCTAGTGTTAATTTTCAGTTAGCTTATTAATAAGCCATATTAGCTTATCCAGACCTGCAACAACTTACTTTTTGACTTTGACTTTTTGCTTATTTCAGCTTATTGTGTGAACTTATTTGAAAACTTTTTGTTAGAAAACTCTTAAAGTTGAACTGGAGCTTATCAGACTTTGACTTTGACTTTTTGCTAGAAAACTCTTAAAGTTGACTTTTAATTAAGTGCTTATTTGCTTATTTCAGCTTATTGAGTGAACTTATTTGAAAACTTTTTGTTAATTAAGCTTAGTTAAGTCATTTAAAAGCTTTTGAAACTTGAATCAGCTCTTGGGGTGGCCTAGAAATCGAAAACGACTATTTTGTCGTTTTGTGAAGATAGCTTATTGCTTTTTCAGGCTTATTCCTTGGACTTTTTTCAAATTTATTTTTACATAAGTCTTAAGTAACTCAAAAGAAGCTTGTGTGTCTAATTTGAGTTTATGGCATCAGCTTATAGCTTAATGGGCCAAAAAGCCCATTAAGAATAAGCTGTTTGAAATAAGCCAGCTTAAATCACATTTTCAGCTTTTGGGCCTTTGAAAAATTGTGTTCAGTATCAAATTTTGAGTCAGATAGGAGCATTTGGGCCATTTTTATAAACATTTTTCTTATTGGGCTTATTTTGGCCCAATAAGGGTCTATTTTGGACTTTGGCCCATTTGAAGGCCCAATATGGGTATTTTTGTAATTTCAACATCATTTCTGTGTTTATTAGGTTAAATTAAGCTAGTTTGCAAGTTTTTAGAATTTTTTATAAATTTTGGACTTTTAATATTATTTTATTATTAAAAATTAAAATTTAGATTTTTCAAGTTTTTACATTTTTCTTAGGTTAAATACATTAAGTTAGGAATTTTACAATTTTTAGAATATTTTTATTGTCCTTAGATTAATTTTTATAATTATTTTAAATTTTAATAGTTTTTAATTGTGTTTAAATAGTTTTTATTAATTTTAAAATTTTCAAAAATAGTTTTAAATTAAGTTAGGTCATTTTAGAGGTTTACAATTGAATAAATCTCATTTTGGGCTGTTTGTTAATTAAATTTATTTTTTGGTCTTTAATTAGCATTAAAAAATTATTATTTAATTAAATAAAAGGTTTGAGTTATTTTTGATTTTTTGTATACTCTAATTAAATTATTTAGGATTTATTGCAATTTACTAGGAATTTTTAGGGTAAATTTTTTATTTTGCTACTTTTTACGGTTTTACGTGTACAACTTTATCGACATAGTTTAATCCGTCATCGTAACCGTCATTCTCTTCTTATCTCATTTCTATTTTCTTTTCTCATAATCAATATAATCACATATTTAATCATTTCTTAACACACACACCAAGCCTCCTTGAGAACGATCCCCACTTTGGGTCATAGCTTGTGGTTTTCCTAAATCACTTGTTAATACTTGCCCTAATTACGCTCTTTTTCCTAAAAGACGTAAAAGCTCAACTATCATTTTGGCGCCGCTGCCGGGGATTATTGTTTATTATCACCAGACAAGGACAATGTATCGGAATCTAGTAGTTCCTCTTTGTTAGCAGGTACAGATATAATTATCTTAGATTTGCTAACCAAAGAATTCTTAGGCTTCCAAACTTGCTTCCTAAATACCGGCTTTGATTCTAGTTGTCTAAGATCCGGAGGTACTTCTTCACTGGTAGGCACAATAGTGGGGGCAGACCTAGTTAATGGGCGCTTTTTCCATTTCTTAGTGCTAGTGTTCCTATTTAAAGGACGTTGAGACCTAACTTCCGTGGATGTGATCCTAGTTAAAGGGCACTTAGTTCCATTAGCAGTGAAGGTCCTACCAGTGGGTTTCCATTGCCAACCAACTTGGGTGAATTTCTTCCCCATTGGAATCCATTCAAGATTGTTCCTAATTGCATACATTTCATTCACGTGATCAACAAGGCATAAATCATGACGCTAAGAAAACATGCATTCATTTCAATTCCAACATCGCAAATTCAAATTCACATTTTTCTTAGGCTTCTGCACAAAAGCAGATCCTTTTGTCTTAGATACATGATTCTTTTTATTTGAAACTGAAATAACATTCCTAGGGTGAACTTCTACTTTCTTCTTGGCAGTCCTACTAGTGGAAGGCTTGACCCTATCTTTCTTGTCTTGAGATCCTTTAGCCTTAGTAGACATAATTACTCCTGTAGAAGCCATAGGAACATTAGTGACAGATTTTGATGTAGCCTTGATGGGTGTGTTTAAAATAGGCTTAGATCCTGGATTCTTATTGAATGGAGTAATGGCAATGGTGGGGGTTTGCTGTTTCGGGGGTACAGATATCGGTTTCCCAATGTACTCTAAGTTTGCTAAACAATCCTGAACGCGATCCACATACAATAAAAGCTCATATAAAAGATGACTTGTGGGATCTAGTTCAAGCATGTCATCAGCGATCTCTCTATCAAGATCGGCATGTTCTAAGGCATTTTTCATGTATGTGGAAAACTTAGTTGGACTATTCTTAAATTTTGAATCCCGATATAGCACACGTGGGTTGGGTTTGGGAGCACTAGAGGTCGAGGTCGAGATGGTGGCTGGATTATCAACAACTTCTTGTCTCAACGGAGTTTTCACAATCATTTGTTTTTTAAAGAGTTTCATTTTTAAATTGATTTTCAATTTCAATAGATATACAATGTTGTTGAAGCTCATTAAAACGTTTTGAAAGTGTGTTATAAGAATCTTGAAGCTCTAAAAATTCAGCGTTAGATTCATGAGAAGAATAATTAGCTACATTAATCACAAGCTCAACAATATTCACAGATTTATCATGCACATCATCACATTTATTCACAATAGATGAAATCTCATGAGCATATTTAAGAGTAACAACTTGCATCACTTCGAGAGACACTATATGTTCTAAGAATCGGTCATACTCGGATAAAATCTTTTCTTTCTCAATTAAATGTTGTTCATAAGCATCATCCATTTCATAGAAAACTTTTTGAACTTCACCTATTTCAAAGCTTAGATTTCCCGCTAGATTATAGACTCCATTTTTAATATTGTTTACAAACGGAACGATCTCTTTCTCAAACACCGTTTTCATGTGTTCAAAAGCCCATTCTCCAGCGGTTTGAGCCGTTGAAGTCGTACATTCCAGGATGACCTTGTCAAACTCGGTAAGGTATCGCTCAATCTCTTCCAAGCTTAGCTTTACCATATTTACGGGTGGAAAATTCTTAGAAGTTTCCTTCGGTTCGTCCGATTTAACGAGTGTAGGAAGTATACTAAGGCTTTCTCTAGTAGGCATGTAAGCGGATGTTTGGATAGATTTCTTTTGCATATTAAATCGAGTTCAAAGATCTATTTTAGCATTTGTTGCATTCATTTGTGCATAGTCATATTCAGGATATGTAGGAAGTAATTTTAACCGATTCTCTTCATATGGTGACATGATCTCAGATTCATTTAAAAAGACAATCGGATCTAATACTAATCCTAACTTGGTTGCATCATAAAGTCGTGGGTTGTGGTGAAATGCTTGCTTTGCATACCCCGGGTTAGGTGGTAGGTCTATTAGACGCGATAGATTGAACTCTTGAAAAGAAGAATGAAACAAGTGTACTAAATGTGAAGCAGAGTATTGTTTTAAAAGCAAACTTTCAGTCTTTTTAACTCTCTCAGACGCCTTAATTTCTGTTTCAACTCTTTTAGAATCGAGAATTTCGAAATCCGTTTGTAGTTTTTTAAAATTATTAACGTCTGACTCTTTTTCTTTAAGTTCTTTCGAAAGATTTGCTCTTAAACTCTCAATTTCTAGCAGATTATCCATTTTGACTTGCCTAAACCTATCAAATTCAGGATTGGTTAAGGTAGTGGACACTGGAGTTAATTCCATGATTTTAACCTTTTCCTTATGCAAAGCAAGCTCGGTAGATAAAGTCTGATTAACACTGAGGGTTTCAAGGACCGCATTATTCATTTGGCTAAGCAAAGATGCAGAGACCATAACCAAATCAGGTTGAGCAAACGAATTTGTAGTCGTAATAGCTCCCAGTTGTGGTTCACTCAAAGTCTGGGGACTTGCATTGATATTGCTATCATTGTTTGTCTCCTCGATTGAGGTACTAACCACCGGAGGCTATTCCGGATACTCATGCACTTGCTCAACTTGATAAGGTACAATACTAGTATCCGTAGCAGTATTTGGTACATCAGAAATTGTGTCAGCTCCATAAAGTGAAAGATTTGCCATGAGAGCTGCTTTGGTGGTATTGAGATCATCACAGTTAGAGTCGTATGCATCCAAATCATCACATTGATACGCAGCATTGTTTGTGATGGCTGCTGTGAGACCGTCAGTGTCCGCGACTCCCGGATCTATGAGAAATGCCAACTCTTCTTCATCGAGCTCACGTCCTTGGGCTTGAGCATTCACCAAGTATATCTTCTCCTGAAACCATGTGCTATCCCTTTTCCATTTGGGCTGCTTACACTCTCGGGCCATGTGCCCTTCCCCTTTGCAGTTGTAGCATATAATCATCTTCGTTTTGCCAGTGCTATTACCTCTTGTAGCGGTAGTGTTAGATGAACGTGCCCCAACAGTAGATGAATTGGGTCTCCCCTGAAGTGGTTGCACCATGACTCTGCCATCTTGAATGTAGCCTGTTGTCGAGAGTTAGAAGAGTTCCTTAACTGATTGTTAGTTGTTGCTGGTCCTCTGTAACCTCGTTTGTTCAATGCTTGAGTAAGATAAGCAGACATTTGAGCAATTATATCAGTAGGACTATCCCCTTATCTAAACTCAGGGACAGGGATCTCATCATCACAATAGAATGCTGGTGCTGATTGAGCTACAATCTGATTTGATGGAACACTGACTTGTTGTGAGTAATGGGGTTGAGGAGCCTCAAGATGTTGATAGGTAAGAGCAGGTTTTGTTGGAGGTTGATACGATGAATACTGTTGTGAAGCATAAGGTAACGGATGTGAATCTCCTTGTGATGATGTTGCTGGTTGCTTATATTGTTGGTGATAAGATGTAGGCGGTTGTGGCAAGATCGAGTACTGTGGGAAGCTTGGTGTTTGATACAATGGTTGATAGGAAGATTGGTGTCCCAAAGCAAGCGGAGAGTTGTGATATGACAATGTAGGATGGTTTGCCATTAATGCCAATGGTTCTTAATAAGATCCTAGAGAGATGCGTTTTTGGATCACGTGCTTCTCGTGTTGTTGCAAGAAGGCATAGAGTCGATCTAAATTTGACTTGTGCAAATCTCAAATCATCTTAACATCGGTGACATACTGACTCCATTCTTGGGGTAACGTGTTTAAGAACTTTGTGTTTAATTAAAAGTGTTCAATACTTAGATTATACAGGTTCATGTCAGTCATCAAAGTAGTGAAACGCTAGTAGTAATCGTGAAGAGTCTCCTCTGGAATGTATGTTAGCCTATCAAATAAGTCATACAAATGACACTCTCGTTCTTGCTTAGTTAGAGAGGTCCCTTGTAACAAAACAGCTAGTCGATCCTAAAGATTCTTTGCCACCGTGTGTTCACTTACCATTCTATAGATATCGGGTGGAAGGGCTTGAAGTATTGTCTGAACGACCCTTTCATCTGCATCGGCAATGATTTCATTAGCATCGGTCAACTCATCATACAACCTTTCGCTCGTCACATTGTTGACGGTAACTTCTCCCCAATCTAATGGACCCTTTTCAATTGATTGAAGCATAAGTCGACCATTGGGTTTGCCCATGATGTACGTTTTCATGCGACCTTGCCATGCTTCAAATAAATCTTTGATGAGCAAAGGTGGGCGAGTGTCGGTATCCGAGATGATTAAGATATCGATAAGCGAAGTCATTGTTGGCATATATAAATTTGAATTCATTTTATGATCCCTTGAATAAAGATTATCAAAAGTGATCGAACAATGAAATAAGGTTATGTGTTTTTGTATTGTTAAATGAAAGATGTTGTTATCTTTTTGTTGTGTTTGTTTTTGAAATTTACCAAATTACCAAAATTAATGCAAGATAGAAAAAATCCTCTAAGTATCCAAAAACAAATTCTATCGGAATGTGTCAAGTTTCGGAATGTTGCTTCTGTCGGAATACCCTTTCTATCGGAATGTTGGTTCTATCAGAATGTTGGTTCTATCGGAATGTTGATCTGTCGGAATGTCCTTCTATCTGAATATTGGATCTGTCGGAATGTTGATCTGTCAGAATGTTAATCTGTCGGAATGTTTAGATCGCAATATGGCTTAAACAGTTTGGACAAAGTAACGTCTCAATATCCCTTAAAATCCGTCGGAATCCGCGATCGCAATGAATGATCGGAATAACTCGTCGGAATAAGGTATCGGAATCCTTGTGATCGCAAAGTAAAACCCTTGGGTTATTGCGATCGAGCCACACTCACTTGTACTTTCCGATGGAATGACTTGCTAGAATTTCGGAAAGTTGAAAAACAAGAAAGTTTGTAACTTTTGATCCAAAAGATTTGTGTTTTAACCAAAACCAAGATACCTAAATCACTACGACACGATTAAAGAAGGTATACGACTTAAGAACACTAACAAACACGAAATTTTTTTGATGCTTTGGCAATAAACAATCAAAAACCACACGTTATTCTTAAGAAAGCATAAGCAATACAAATACCAACCTATATTTCATCCCATGCTCTTGATACCAATTGTAGAACAATGATAATCATTGTATTTCAAGAGGTTGATGTATTTCTAGAGAGAGAAACTTAGAGAGAGAAATGAAAGAAACTATGTGTATTGAAATGAGAAATGAAACAACCAACACCTCTTTACATGGTGGAAAGAGGTTTATATACCCAAGTCCTTAATGGACTTGGGCCTCCGGCCTATGAACATGCTCATGGGTCGGGCTTAACATAAATGTAACTTAAACACTACTACGGGCCTATAACTATATTGTTAGAGTGACCGACACATTCTTTATACGTAAAACGTATTTCCAACAATCCATATCCTCATTTACATCATAATCCACTAAGTGTAAATAAGGGTTATCATCTACATTAGGTTCGAGAATAGCATGGTTCTCTACAGGAATATTGGGGTCTGCCATGACAATCTGCATTTATATATATCTCGTATTAGCATAAAAATATTTATTAAACAGTTACATACTGAAACCACGATATATACATATATATAAATTAAATTATATATATCAAAATATATATCTTCTAAACAAGGCTTGTTGGTAACGTCAGAGATCTTTGGCACCGTTATAGTCAAAAGGTTTTTCAAACATTTAAAAAAAAAATTTATAGTTAAAAGATTTTGAAAAGTTTTGTTCAAAACCTTGGTTTTAAAAATCTTTCGTTCTCTATAACGAGAGCGCTGATACCAAACTGTAACACTCTCAAATTTCATATCGGTACAGTGGAAGAGTCAATATAGTGTTACAGGATAGCACAATAACTCAAATCATAGACAACACATAAAATTGGTTGTACAAGGTTTAACATACATTCATTCGAAATAAAAGTTTTATGTGTACAACAAGTCCCCAAATTACACAGTCATAAAGTTTATAAAACATAGATCGAATGAATAATTTTAATTATGTGGGCCATCAGAGTCGATCTCCATCCAAATTACCTTCAAGCACCTGAGATAAAAACATGCAAAAATCATATCAGCGAATGCCGAGTGAATTCATAGAGTTTAATAAAACCGTTATGTAAAACAATCATCGAATTCAGAACACAAGTATAATATCAGAAGTAAGTCCTCGTATTGCTAGTCAGGCAATATATAAACCAAATCATACATATTAAACCGTCCATGAGACCGTAGTCTCAATATTACCATTATTTGCATCGTATCATATCGGACATTTAGATTACATTGGATTATTATTAGCCGTAGGACATTGTTACCTTACTATCACAAACAACGGGCCGCGAACACGACAAATAATTTTCCCATCTAAGTTAGCGTGTCATCACAAAAATCACGCTATGGAAATCTTCTCATACATAAATTCGCTTACCAATCAATGTCGCACGACGGGGATCAACCGTCAAGGCGCGAACTGGGGTGATCTTCCCCAAATTGTACTAGCATATGCATAAGCGTCTACCAAATCCCGGTAGTTCTCAATTCATGCCAATGGGACTTTAAGTGACATAACCTAACTACTAATAATCCATTTCATCTCATGTATTGGGTCATAGCATCATTCGGGTCCATATCATTAAGCATACCATCGGGACTACTTGTGTTCTATTTTTATCAAAAACTAGCATGTTATCTCCCTCGTGGGTTTATAAAACATTTTATAAAACATTTAAAAGAGTGCGAGGCTATGAACTCACGTTGATTATGAAAAGGCGGGTTATCGGTGACGGGCGTGCTTCGATCACGGGAACCTATATAAATAATACTCGGTCTTAGACTTTTGTCCAATGAGTTTATAAAAATAATGGCTATGTATATATATATGATGATTTTATAAGTATGATGATGATCAAGTGGGATTGTACATCTTTATTCAACATTATAGTGTTATGTGTTGGTACATTTTTATACTAGTTTCACTAGTTTAACTTGTTTACATGTTAAATACCAATAAGCCCATGATAAGGCCATTACATTATATTAGCCCATTTTATACTTTTAACATCAGCCCTATACTCACATGTTCGGCCCAAGTGGGTTAAGCCCAATGAGTAAGCCCATTAGTGTTTAGCCAAATTAGTTGGGTTAATAGTCCAATAAGGCTAATTTGGCCCGTTAATGTCCATATGTTGTAAAGCTCGGGTTTTATCAGTTTTTACTTGTAACATGTAATTATACATCAGTATATGAGTTATAGAAAGCTTACATTAGACGGGTTCGACCGTCTAAGTTTTATTTGAAGAAAACGTTAATCTTTCGGTTTTAGCCGAAAAGACGTAAAACTTATGTTTATAGTTTTATAACTTATAAACTTATCAAATTGCCATTTTTATAAAATGTTACATTTATTTATTAAAGTACATACTTATTTATATTTAATATATAAGTTAGTGGGTTTTAGGTATACATTTTATATTAGTTTTACTTGAGTGCTAATTTTATAATATATATATTTATTTAACAAATCTGATTATGAATTTCACTTTCACCATTTTTACCATATCTTGAGTTCTACAAGAAGACAGAAGCTCATATTTGGGCAGCACAAACTACATGATTTGTGCTACAATTAACTCCCATTTAGCTACTGCTCAATCAACTTCTAAATGTCTCTAACAGTTCGTCCAAAACAGACTATACAGATTTAAACTTCAATATTGTTTTGATCATATCTCACTCATTTTATGGATTCCATTGAGTGGCCAACTCTCACATATGTAAAATTCACATACCTTACTGTATATTAATTTATCCAAGACATTTTAACAATTTATCATAAGGTTCTTTACTGTTTTATACAGCCTATTATTTTAAGCATGATTTTAACATTTTTACATGTAGTTTTCAATCTTTTTAACCAAGTTTATCAACACATGATCCCCACCTAATATTTTTATCATCATATATCATCATATACATATACATTAAGAAAGAAAATACAAATTTACAATTACAAAATAACAAGGAAATGGGAAGGATGATCTTGTTACCAACTTCAAGATCACCAATCTTTATAAACTCCTTGTGGAAAATTAGCCCCAAGACACCAAGGAAACTTCTTTTTGAATGTTATAATCACCACAAATTAATAGAGATTCAAAAGGACTTCATCATATGTATGAATAACATAGGATTTGTGGTTAAATCAAAATCAAATGGGGATGTTTATGGGTGAAAGTGGACGGTAATGGTGGAGAGAGTGGGAGAGAGATGTGTGTTTTGCATGGATGGAAATGAAGCTAGTGGTTTAACTTTGGTTGTTTTGAGGTGAAGATGGTTTGTAAGTAAACTAAGACAAGTGTCTTAGCTTACTATGTAAAGTTGACACCTCATAAGGGGTGTTAGCTTAAGCTTGGCCGTCCCATGTGGGGGTGGGGCAAGTTTATTCTTGTCTCATCCCCATTTATTTACGGGTACTCCTCGATTCTAGTTTCCTCGATTTGCGTTCCCTCGGGTCGTTTTACGAAAAAACGTTTTTATAGATTATGAATCAACGACACAAAAGAAATCTAATAAAAATTGTCTCATAAAAAACGGAGTTCAAAAACGTAAATACGAAATCCTAGGGTTTCCGGTTTAGTCGTAAAGGACGTTAAATTATGCATGTAAGCCCAAATTTCAATCCGTAAATTGTGAGTTCATCAACCAAAATAAAAATAAGTTTCAAAATAATACACGAGAAAATAATTTACTACCTGAAAATGTTTGATTGTCACATTGTGTATTTGTTACGAAATTGAAGGCTAACACCTTCGAGTGTTATCCATTTTTACAAAAGTTTAATGTTTTGTGTGTTTATAACGATTGTTATATTTATAGTTGATTATTTTTTTTTCTTTTATTGGAGTAATCCTTGTTTGTTGAACTTAGCACATAACCCTAATCCTAATTTCATAGCTAGTTATTGGGAAGCTCTACACTGTTTGTAGTGATTTGTACATGGAATAATACGACAGTCATACGAAGGTGCACTAGACTGCCTTATATGTGACCTTGGTTAGTTTGAAGCCCTTACACCTAAGTGGTTTTGAAAAGTAAGGTGCCACCACATGATATCCATAAGTCGCAAGTCAGAAAACTAGGGTGTTATAAGGTCGCCATTTTTCCCCCTAAAATAAACACATACTCAATAAAAATGATATTTTATGCGGATGCGCCTATTTGTGACAAGTCTATCGTATCTATGAATAAGGAAGAACTACTACCTTCATCTATGAATGATATGTCACCTCGATAAATTAGTAATCATTGCATTATAATAACACACATGTGTTAGATAGAAGTGAACATGGTTAACATGGTTCCATTACTATATACAGCTTGATCGACCATTCTTTCCTTTTGGTATTTGTCTTGATAGGATGATAGCTGAGATGATAAGGATAAGACACCCAAACAAACCTGTTCCAATATCTCAGATTGAAAACCCTCATTTTAATCAAACCTTGTAAAAATTCTAAATAAAGTAAATATTGTACATAGAATAACTTAGGTAGGTTTAACATAAGTAATATTTAGACTGACAATCTAGATAGGATAAACACTATTAAGAATTATAATTTAACCTTTCCCTAAGTGATCAATGCATAACTTACCATACTAGTCCACGATCGACCGGGAACACTGCCCGTTAATAGGTTCTATTAGGTTAAATCACCAAATATAAATGTAAAACTTGAATTAAAATAAACTACCTACACCTAATAAAAACCAAACCTGAATATATAAAAAATGATAATAAGGAAAACGTTAACCTTAATATTATATTTGTTGGAATAGAAGCTAATTCATGTTTGAATATTTTGTGTTGTGGGCACTTTGTGTTTTTGACCGGATGAACCATTTTCTAAAATTAAAAAATAGATGTTATGGATCGATATTGCAAAATAGGTTATTAAATGAGTTGCATGATAGCGTTTTCATTGGTATATCGTAATGATGATAGAAAACAATTTCATTCTTTTATCATATACGATAGATTATATTTATCACATATGATACTTCAAATAGGATGAGAAACCTAATTTGTTGGTACTCGCTTTTTTGTAGAAATTTTATGAGAAGATAAACGATATGTTTAAAACCATCTCAGAACAAAAAACAGAGCTTGTAGAAATAATGATGGATGGGATGGCCTAGTTTAACGGAGACAACAACATGTTTAAACTATGAAAGTAGTATAAGAACATGTTCAAAACTATCGATTTCAGCCTCTATGAGGATTTCATGTATGAAGACACACCAATTGAGAGTGAATCAAAAGAACAAAGTGAAGACGACGAGAAATGTAAAACCCCTGAAATTTCATTTTAGCATGACATCACTTGTACACGTCACTTCATGATTATAAATATATATATTATCACCGTTGCATGAGATTTTTGGTCTATCATTTAGACTATGTATTTATATAAGTGTCATTACGGATATTTAATCACGAGAACCTTTTCATATTTATTTTTATATTTATGAACATACATACACTCAATTAATCACTCTCGTAACTTTTAAGCCACCTGGAACTCAACGACATCTACACTACATTATTTTAGACTTATAATATCTAAAATTCATGATCACAAGTATTTAAATTTTCCAAGTGCCTAAACTTAGTATAATATATATATATATATATATATATATATATATATATATATATATATATATATATATATATATATATATATATATATATATATATATATATATATATATATATATATATATATATATATATATATATATATATATATATATATATATATATATATATATATATATATATATATATATATATATATATATATATATATATATATATATATATATATATATATATATATATATATATATATATATATATATATATATATATATATATATATATATATATATATATATATATATATAGATGCGATCAATAGAAAACTTCATCTTGATGAAAAATTAGAAAACCCCTTCTCAACCGTTGGATCAAAAGCCTTTTTCTTTCTTTCTTTTTTTGCACTAAACTATAGGGCGTAGTTTGTTATTTCGTTTTCTTCGGGGGAGGTTTTGTAAATTTGTGTCCTCCCATATATAATGCGTTATTCTTTTCATTATTTCTTTTTTTCTCTGATTATTCTCTCAACGCAAAATCCTCCTCTCTACACAAATCTTCTCTTTTTCTAATTTCTTCGAGATGATTTATCTTTCCAATCTCCACTCAATAAACATAATACACAATATGTTCATATTCATTGAATACTCTCGTTTTAATTATCAAATCCTTGGACAAAGTAAGCTCTGATCCTTAACTTATTTCTATTATATTATCTTAGTTTTGTTATTTAAGATATACTAATAAAGAGCTGATATATGCGAGTGTATTTTGATATATGCGATTTTAATACATACTGATTTTTATTTTTTACAAGTTAGGGGTTTGTTCACTTAATTTTGATTTCGTAATCATCATGTTTTTTTATAGAAGTATACATTTTAATAATGTTTTTACAAGATGTGTTGTGTATGTTAGTTATTTGAAGCAATTTGAAATAAAAAAAGATTTGGAAACATGTTTAGAGAAAACTGCACACAACCTCTTTGATAAAATGCTTAAATGAAAATTTAAAAATATGATGCATTGTTGTTAACAATTATGCACTTGTCGTTAACAAACGATTATGTCGATATTTACACAACATATCTCACTTTCTTAGATAATGTTGATATGTATACGCACCAACTTATATAACAGTTATGCACTTGTTGTTAATAACTGAATGCCTTGAATTATATTTTAAAATGTCCATTTTAATATGACTCTTGCTTACATTAACAGTTATGATTCTTCTCTTGCTTACATTAACAACCTTTAGTTTGGGGAATTCATGAAGTCGATGTTGATTGATGTTCACCTACAAGTTCAATTATAGTCTTGTGAACTCGTTTAACAAGAGCTAAAAACTAAAATCACATAAAACAGATAGGAACTAAATGTATTTTTAAAAATTATAGGTTTGGTTTTACTTTAAAACTTAACTTTAGGTCCAGTTCTTCTTAAACTATAGGTCTGGTTTTACTTTTTTTAAGACGAACTAGTTATAATAGTGTAGTAGGAACTAAATGCTTTTTTAAAATTATTCAAAATTAAAAATAATCACTCGTAACGTGAATGGAAGATATGTGAGTAATGTCACTAGATTTGTTGGATACCCAGGTGACCTGGTGCTATGAATTAGCTGTATATGATGACCAATTACGGAAGATTCTGAACCAAATCGAACATCAGTAAGATTCAAAATTTCAACAACAGATGCCATTCAATAGTTCTTTTGATTGACTTATACCCTGATGCTAGAGTTCTCATATATTGTTTTAGAATTAACAACAACAGATGCCATTCAATAGTTCTTTTGAAAAGGTATGTAAAGATAAAAGAACAGTGATATACTGAGATAATAAAATTTTTAGTTTTGACCATGTTTATATCTATAGCTACAGTAGCATCTCAGCACAAAGTAGTAAGTTCCCAATTGGATATGAGACACAATAGCCAAATGATAGATTGAAAGGTGAAACCTTTTTATCTTGATACATCTCATGCACGAAAATATACATGTTATAGTTCGTTTAATTTTCGTGTGTTTCTAGGATTCAATAACGATATGGCTGCTGTGGTTTTAGGTCTATTGTTGTTGTTGTGCATACGTCTCGGTTGTCGGGCACAAATGTTCTTACTTAATCTTCTGAACTACTGCGTATAAAATAGTAGAATATCTTTGGTTCGATGCATCTCCTTTGGTATGCTCTTAATGACTGGTTTGGGTTTCCATTCTGATTTAGGTACAACACCGCTACTTCTTTGCTACCTATGTTCTTTAGCTATATCAATAGAGGAATAATTACATATCACCTCTGATTTAGGGACCTCTTTCTTTGAGAGGCGCCTTGTTATATAATCTTTAAACCTTAATAATAAATATAAGCAGAAATGTGACTATATGTGCAAAAAGGATTATGATCTTGTTTTTACCTAGTCATTTGCTTTAGCTTATTTTGATAAGTTTCGAGTAGAACTTTCGAGTTGGATTGACAGTATCCTTATCTTTATTTTATTTCTTATCTTTTTCTCCTGCAATAAAGTCACTAAATTAGAGAAAATTATGTTAGATTAAGATTTTCCACGAGTGTGCAAAACTTATACTCATAACTGTAAAATTGATTCATTTAGATGCCCTTTAACAATATAGATGCCCTTAACCATACAAATAGATGCCCATATCACCTTTTTCATCTAAGTAGATTGGTTCTAGTTGTTATGTGTTATATATGCTATTGGGAATTATATATCTTGAGTTGATATGACAAAACAAGATGAAGGACTTAATAATAAATAGTTAGCTTAGTAAGTAAGCTAGGTTCTGATGTAACCCTAGTACCTCTATTATATAAAGAGGGTTAGGCACACATGGTTATTCACTCATTCACAAACAATGTAAACCATAGGTGTGTGTGCGTTCCTCCTGGTGTCAAGCCTATAAGGCACCGAGAGTAGTACTAAGTAGCATTATTAATAGTAATCTTTATTAGTGAAAGCCTTGTTCTTAGTTATGATTGTGTTTATTATGATTCCGCTGTGCATGTTACAATCATGATCAATATATCCCAGATGAGTCTAGATCCTAAGACTCAATAAGTGGTATCAGAGCTTGTTGGCTCTCGATCTGGTTGATCTACAAGGTTTTCGTAAGTATTTTCTGTTTTGAAATAAATCAAGTTGTTGATCTAGGTTTTTCCCAATAAACCCTAGATGATTGTTGCTACTATTTGTCTTATGTTGTTGTTGCTACTTTTTTGGTGATTATACTAGCTTTGATGAGTTGATTTTTGAATCAATGATGAACCCTAGTATCCTCCATGGTGATTCGAGGTTGCTATTGTTGCTTGGTGTTGCTGAAGGAGGCAGCAAGTTACGTTCATAATGCAGGTCGTACCTTGGCTGACATGGACAAAAGGGTTCAATAAACAAAGGATTGTGTGTTTATTGATGTTGACTCTTCATGGATTGAAGGTTATTACGTTTCTCATGTATTCTAAGAAAGAGTAATAGAATGAAAGAGACATGAGAATAAGGCTCACATGTGACTCTTATCCAATGATACTTTTCCAACAAGTCGTCAAGTGGATACTTCTATCAAGGTACTGTTTGCTTTTTGTAAAAGTATTCTTATTTTAAGCGGTCCAAAAGAAAGTGATAAAAATGTATGCTTGTTATAGTTTTATCTCAATTGTGATACCTTGCTAAATCAAAGGCTGTGTCCGTGTGAAAAACTATATGAATCTTTGAACAATCACTTTTGGTGGCAGCAGGAAAAAGATATGCATGCATGGATTAGTTCCTTGATTTTGGGAGTTATGCATATATCTTGTATAGTTTTGGACGTGGATAATATAGAAACAGTTTATATTTGACGTAATATTTGATTTTGATGACCAAGTCGTGTAATGAATTTATGACTTGGGGCTAAAAGTTGGCTAAGTTTTTTGAACTATTTTTAAAGAAAGATATGCCATATTCATAGGATGTAATTGAAACAGTTGTGGTGGCGAGATTTATGGAATATTTTCTAAACGTGTAAAATTGAATGTGATATTTACATGGCTGGCAAAGACGTGTGAATATTATTTCTAATATTATCGTGATTATATTCCATAATCTATTCCTGGTCTACTAGATTCAAACGTGGGAAAACATCATGGTGCTGATTTTGTGGAATATATTTTTGGGATGAGATATTGTAGGAACAATAGATGGTTGATATACATATCTTTAGGATTTGTGACGACTGATTAAAGTTTCTCCAATATTTCGACGTAAGAAATGATGGGTAAGATTGTGCATGTGTGGTGTGTGAGTGTCCATATTGGTATTACACGGGCTGGACAACAACGGCAACAACAACAACTTTGGCGACAGTGGTGACAGAATGTGATAAAAAAAGAAAAATAAAGAGAAAAAAAAGAAGGGCTTTGAGATGCTACTGGTAGGTTATGCTGTTACTACTGGTAAGCTATGGTTCCTACGGGTCATATATTATTCATGTTGGTTGTGTTCTCGGTTCCTCCTAGTAATATTCGATTGTTCATCCTGGTTGAATCATCGGTTCCTACTGGTCGGTTACTACTAGTTAGTTCCTACTGGTCCGTACCAATGGTTGATTCCTACTGGTTTGTTCCTACTGGTAGGCTTCGGTTCTTACTTGATTATGGTTCCTGCTGGCTTGTTGTATACTAACTTTCTTTGGTCGATTTTGGTTCCTCCTACTCAAGTAAGATTGCTACAACATTGATTTAGTGACTAGTCTGATGTCACTACTGTTACGGGAGGAGGATTTCTCAGCCATCTTCATTTTGTTGTGGAGATTCATTGACGAAGACGCTTGATTATTACTTATTTGATGTTGTAGTTGATTTTCACAGGTTTTGTATTCATATCATATTTTAAAAGGCGTGGTGAACCTTTTAAGATAACTTGCTTGGTTTGTATAGTGACGAAGACTTGACATATCTAGCGAAGGGGTACGACTTATTCATATCTTAAAAGGAGTAGGAGCCTTTTTAAGATAACTTGCTCTATGCGTACATTTGTTATCACTTAAAGGAGTTACATTATTGTGCTCAGTGTCTTATTTATTTGAGGATTTTGTTCGTGCTCGAGGTCACATGGTTAGTGCAAGACATAAGACACAAGTTTGGGAGATTCCATTTCTTCATCAAATTCGTTATACTTGATTTTCTTCATCAATGATCACTCCAAGGAGCCTACTGGATTCGACATGCACTTCTTAAGGGGAAGACGATCCCTTTTGAGTTGATGTGACAAAAAGGGGAAGAATGCATGAATCGAGGGGAAGCTTAGCCTTCATCTATATTAGCTTTAGGGGAAGCTTGTGCTTACTGGTTTTGTCAAATCAACTAGGGGAAGATTGTTGGGAATTATATATCTTGAGTTGATATGACAAAACAAGATGAAGGACTTAATAATAAATAGTTAGCTTAGTAAGTAAGCTAGGGTTGTGATGTAACCCTAGTACCTCTATTATATAAAGAGGGTTAGGCACACATGGTTATTCACTCATTCACAAACAATGTAAACCATAGGTGTGTGTGCGTTCCTCCTGGTGTCAAGCCTATAAGGCACCGGGAGTAGTACCTAGTAGCATTATTAATAGTAATGCTTATTAGTAAAAGCCTTGTTCTTGGTTATGATTGTGTTTATTATGATTCCGCTGTGCATGTTACAATCATGATCAATATATCCCAGATGAGTCTAGATCCTAAGACTCAATATATGCTTTGCTTCATTGCTAATTTATAAGGTTTTAAGTGATGATCAAGGGAAAATATGTCATAGCAGAGTTTCTGCTCAAAAAAAGCTTTATACATGCTCTTGTGGTTCTATGCATCAAAACTCATGTTATTTTTCTGTAAGCGCATTGTCACTATATGTTTTATTAAATTTGCTTTTCTGGCGGGCATTGTATTATAGCTGCTAGAGCGTAGACGAAAATAAATACCGCTTACTGACTATTGCACTGTTCTATAAAGTATAAAAACTTTATTTCTAGAAAACACTTTGCTAATCAACACGGTAAACCTCGCATGGAATGCGTAGTTAGGACAATAGTTAAGGCTAGCTTCCCCCTCAGATGTCTCCCATAATGTCTGCTACCTTCTGTTATCAATCGGGAATCAAAGAGACTAACGGGGTATTAGTCATAGTCTGCAAATCAGCCGATCAATTGCTGAAGGATCTTTCCAAGTATTCGAGTTCCCTTTTGGCTGTCCTAGAATCTTCTCTAGATGTCCTAGAAACTTCTCTATACGACACCATTCCTACCATTGTCCTAGTGATACTATGATAATGTCGCTGCTAGTTAGATAACTATGTGATGATGTGGTTGTTAACTAACTGATTCCGTGAATTATATAGTGTGATGCGTTAATTTGTATAATGTGATTCACATATATTTACCCTTTGTTGCATTATGTAGTTTTTTCTTAATCTAATCTGACTGTCGAATATTTGTGCAAACGGTTTGAGCTATTTCGGTTTAAGAATAAATTTTAGTAAAGTTCTTATTTTTATGTGTATTCTCAAATACAATCACGGACCGATGTTGTTTTCTAATGGTATCATTTTGATGTATTTATGATGTGCTAGATGGTTCATTCTCAAAAGACATGGTACATGGAGATGACATTGATCGAGATGAGAGTCCAAGAAACGTATACATCTAATATGGCTTATGATAAAGATGAACCAATGATAAAGATGAACCAATGATAAAGATGAACCAATGATAAAGATGAGAGTAAAAGAATACATCGTTATAAGAGTCCCACTTGGATGCTGCAATACAGACCTAGAAACCCAGAAAACAAGGGCAAAATATAGAACTTGTAGGACGAATAAAGTTTAGGCAATGGTTTTTGTCAATCATTATAGATGATGAGACTTTTTTATGAGTTTGGTTACTGGTTTTTGTCAACTATTGTATTCAAGATTTAAAATTAAGAGACAAGTGTACAAGTAAATTTTTAGTGGTATTTGTGCTCAACACATTGGAATGTATGATTGTCGTACAATAGAATGAAAGATCACATTACTTTTGATTATACTTATACTTTAAAAAAATTCATTGGTTCTATATTCAGTCCTTCTGAGGTCCACCACAGGAATATTCAAACGAATGCACTAAAATATACAAACAGATATGCTAAAATGTACATACCTTGCAACTTACTTATGGTAAATGTTTAATGCATTCATCAATAGTGGATCTTAGAGAATATATGCAAGTCATAATGTATGGACAAACTTGATTAGGCGTCATACGCTACAAAGGATTTTGTGCAAATAGTAGAAGGAATACGAACATATACACTATAATATATAAACCGGTTCACTAAAATATACAAACGGACGCAATAAAAATATACAAACGATACAAACGAATGTACTAAACGAATATTTACAAATGCCTCGTATACATTTGGCAAGTGTCATGACACAAAATTTGTGTTTAGATTAAACCATAAAAGGGCACAGGGGTGCCTCTCGGGGCAGCTTTTGTAGCAGATGTATAATATACTATATCAAATCATCAATCATGTAAAATATTCTCCACACATATCATGGAATATCTTCTTGTAGTCAATGGGCCTTTTGGTGACATCACCGAGAACCAAGACCAGTTTACCTGACTGCTCGTCTAGATTCTTTATCTTTGATTATGTTTTTTTAGAGTTTAACAAATGGCACATAGCCCGCTGTGGCGCTCATTTACGAAAACGAAATGTGCGCATGTAATTTAGTGTTTAGTTCTGATTAGTTGATATTGAAGCTGGTACGCTCTTAAGCGATATTTTAGAACTAACCACGAAAACTGATTCTTCCATCCCGCAATTCCACCAACCTTTAAGTTACTAGCATATAATATAATTAATATTCCAGACAAGGATACCACCCTCCAATCTTCTATCATATGGGTTGTCCAGTATATATACATAGGTGGCAATTACAACCCATGTACTTAGGTTTAATACAAGAATCACTAACTAAGTTGTCCACGTGGCTGTTATTAGAGACTATGAAAAGGTAGGATCTTTAGTTATCAAAAGTTAGGAACTAAATAATCATCGTGTTAACATAGTAGACAGGCTCAACATTACGATCGTGGACATGGGATTTGTTACGGTGAAAATTGCATATTAGTGTTTTTTTATTTCAAGTATTTAAAAGATCTTAGTCACACACCCAACTTATGATAATCTAATAAAGATGAACATGCTATGTAGAGAATTAAGGTACCTTTACATTTGGACATTTAGTGATAACACCAGACGAAGAGGGCTTGGAGGCATCATATTCTTTAGGTGATTTTGTATTCGAGGCAACGCCACCAAAATAAGCATCTAAAGTGGACACCTGATCAGGTTTTTATTTGGTAACAGATACCCCACTTACAACTGAAGTTTGCTTCCTTTCCGCAATTGACATCTAACAAGTTCAGCAACTGAAACGCATATAAAATAGAAATGAAACAAAATTCAATAAATTGTAAGAATAAATCAATTCTTGATGTTGATGACCACATAAAATAACTATTTTTGATAAATCTAATCTATAACCTTTTGACATTTACATGATCAAGATGTGCAATACTTCTCAACAGTGGTTGATTCAAGAGGCTCAACAACATCTTGTGACTAAAAGATACTCTTGCTAATTTTCAGAGTCTTGAACATTCGTGATGGATTCTCAACTATTGGAAGAAATCTGAACTTTACCAAAAGTTGTTAGCCTCAAAATATTGAGTCAAACAAGAATGTTCGGTCATAGGTTTATATTGCAATATTTATTAGAATGTTGTAATAGTTAGTTAAAATAGTCGTGACATTACGGGCTTGATGGTTAGCTTAAAAGGCCTCTTTCAAGGTACTAAGCATTTATTCAAGCCCGGCCCAAAAGATATATAGTCCATTAGAGAGCCCGCATGTAGGTGGACTATATAAGCACCCTCCTAGCATGTTAGGAGGGTGGAAGTTTCTCATTTCTTAATCTAATCTCACATAGTTTCTCCATCTTCTCTCTAATTTCTCTCACTACTTTCTCTCTCTAGAAATCTTCATTCTTTTAATCTATTTTCTATTAATCAACCATGGTGAAGTGAATAAATTGGGGAACAAAAAATTTGTATCAATCGCCACAGGGTAGATTGTGTTTGGTTGTTGCTTTTAGTGATTGATTCGGTTGATTTTTCATCAAAATCATCTCGAATTAATTTTTTTAGTGTTTTCGGGTTCTAAATCTTGATGTAAATCACTAACATAGATTTGGTAGAGATTTGGTTAAGTTTTTGTGGTTAAAATCGCGAATTTTTGGGGTCTTTGGATTGGTTCTGAGGTACGGTTTGAAGAACAGTAAGTCTTACTGGCCAATACATATCTTCGGAAAAGGGTTTTGACATTCCGAAAAAAGTTTTCGGAAAAGGGTTTTACATTGCGAAGATTACTTCTGTTTCACTTTATCCGAAGATATCTAGTGAAATTATTCCGAAAAAGTGAGTTATTCCGAAAATCATTTTATCCGAAGATCAAGTTTTATCCGAAAAGAGTTTATTCCGATGATTTTATCCAAAAAAGTGAATTATCCGAAAAATATTTTTTCCGAAGATAGTGGGTTTATCCGAAGATTTATTCAGAAGAAATTGGGATTATCCGAAGATAGGCTCTTATTCCGAAAAATTATTATTCCAAAAATTCCCCACTTATCCGAAAAACATCATTTTTCCGAAAAACTACATTTATCCGAAAAAGTTCATTTTTCTGAAATATCCAATTTTTCCGAAAAAGTGAATTTATCCGAAAATTACCAATATTCCGAAAAAATCACCATTTTCCAGAAAATCCTCATTTATCCGAAATTAACCACTTATTCTGAAAAGGAGTCCTTTATCCGAAGAAGAACCATTATTCCGAAGAAGGGTCAGTTATCCGAAAATCACACTTATTCCGAAAAACTCCAATATTCCGAAAATAGAAGTTTTTACAAAAGTAAAAATTTCGTGTGATTTTTCGCCTTAGAATTTTTTGTTTCTTGTGAGGACAATTTTTAGGGGATTTTAACATTTTTTATCGACAACAACAATCACAACATATCTACTTAAGATACTTTTCACTTCAACAATTTCATGTTTTTTAACATGGATTCTACTCAAGAGTATCGTGTGACAAACAACAACATCATGGTGGCGGGTAACAAAGAGAGACCACCAATGCTTGTGACTGGTAGATATGCACAATGGAAATCATGATTCCTACGATATCTTGACACTAAACCCAATGGTGATGTTCTTCGTCCTTGCATCAAAGAAGGACACTATACTCTCACTACAATAACCATTCCTGCAATTCCAGCAATGGACTCAACGACCGGTTTCGATGAGCAAACAATTGAGGAAACATATGAGAACACTTCGAAAGAGAAACGTTCTTGGATTGATGTGGAGAAAGAAGCAATTTATTTGATTCTAAGTGGGATTGGGGATAATATTTACTCAACGGTTGATGCATGCTCTAGTGCAAAAGAAATTTGGTTTGTCATTGAACGCTTGCAACAAGGTGAATCACTTAACAAGCAAGATGTCAAAACTAACTTGTTCTGGAACTTTGGTAAGTTTACTTCATTGGATGGGGAATCAATTGAATCATATTACTCAAGGTTCTACAAGATGATTAATGACATGACAAGAAACAATTTGCAAGTATCCACGATGCAAGTCAATGTGCAATTTCTACAGCAACTTGTAGGATATTGTAAATCTTGCTTATGTTTAGAGAGAGAAAGAGATAGAAAGATGGTAGATTTCACACACACTTCTAGAGAGAGAAAGTAAGAAACTATGTGAAAAATGAATGAAACCACACCCTCTCCATCTAAGGAGAGGGTTTATATACCCAAGCCCATGAGATGGGCTTGAGCTTAAAAGTTGGGCCGGCCTACACAAGTTGTAGGCTTGGCTTAGCCTTGTTTGCTTAATATTAGTAAAGCTAAACTACGAGCTATTACTTAGACTATTGTTGGAGTAACCGATCCTTTCTAATACGTAAAATGTATTTCCAACAATCTCCCCCTAAGGGAGGTCACTCCAAACAAGGGCATTACCTAAGTTACAATAATAAAATAAACCTAGCATACTATGCTTGTCTTGTGCTCGTAGTCTTCGTCTTTCTTTTCTTTCTATTTTCTGGTTAACATGCTGATGTGATCTTTGATATTAATCTTTAGTATTAATCTCTTGCCTTGATCTTGTGCATCCATCACTTGTGATTTTGGCCTCCTCGTGACCGCATGTCCCACATACTTATACCTTAGTAATTCTTTAAAGCTTCAGAGTTTGATACAGCGGAAGACTTGACTTTTAGGCTTTCTAGAATTAAATGAAGTATTAAGTGTATAAAGTATAAGCATGCGGGGACGACTTCTTCTCGGATTCCGCAACGCGACCGTCTTCAAATGCTGCAACATAAGTTGACACGAACGAAATGGCTTTGTAAATTTTAATCTAATTCGGTATCATTTTACCTCCGGTCGGTGAAGACCGTTGGACGATATAAAATATCGTACTTGTGGCAGGTAGATTTAATTAAAATTTCCTTGACAAGATTTCGCGGGTAAACCCGTTCTCTTTACTCGACCGTCCAAAGCTGATTGTGAACGTAAAGAGTGAATCATTTGGATAAAATTATCCGCATGATTGAAGCCGTCAAATCCAATTCTTGGAACAAGTTTGATTCATTAAAGAATCACACGATCGTTGCTTTCCAGTTGTCACGAGCTTGATTCATACAGAATCTTGCAAGTTACCTACCAAGTGTTGTTTGATGTTAACACTAGAAGGATTTCCATTGATCATTGTGAACACTATAGAGTGTCACTCTGAGTGTTCTGGCAAGATCACTAAGATATTGCATAGAGGCCTAGAACGTGTTAAAAATTCAGCTAAGAATTAAACCACTGTTGCTTTCCAGTTATCACAAGCTTGATTCATAAAGAATCGCACAAGTAACCTACCATGAGCTTTTTGATATTCTCTCAAGAAGAATTTTCATCTTCATTGTAAATACTTTTGTATTACACGGATGTTCAGGCAAGATCATGAAGATTTTGCGTAGGACTCTTAAAACCTTTCTTACTTTTCACAGTGTGTAAAGAAGCAAGGAATTATGAAAGTGTGTCCTATTGAGATATTTGATGATCTCAAATGGCTCTAGACTCGATCGTGCATTTTTTATTTTAGTGATCGGAGGCTGGTCTCCGTGTGAATAAAACAAATACTTTTTGAGAGATATCTAAGTTAGCTGGGATGGGTTGTGCATTGCATCACTGGGTCCATGATGTCTATCTTCAATATCAAGCATCATTAAAAATGATCTCGATAGCTAATGAGTTGACCCGGTTTCTGCCTAAGGTTGTAAGGAGGGCTTCTTTCTTTACACCCTTTATCTTTACCGTTCTTTTTCATTCTTCAACCCTTCAATGCTTACCAATACGTCATAACTAGCACCTTGTTGTGATTGTTCTAGTGCTAACTTAAGTACTTGGTCGGCATTCAGCTACATTCACAATCTTTCTCCATCTTTACTAAGGACTACTATTTCTAGATATAGAATGTCCTTGGGAATATTCCTCTGGTTTTGGAAGAATCATTGGATTTAACCTATCCTACCATCCTTATGTCACCACAATCTTCATTGTCGTGAAATAAATGGGTTTAGGGTAAGTATATGTCACCATGAAATATATTTTGATATAGCAAATCCATTTTGCTCCCCTTAACATATGCCATGATATTTGAAAACATTTCAATATGTCAGGATGAGCCATCATGTTAAGTCAAACCATTTGTGATAATTTCCCATATTAAATCACATTTTCTCCCCCATATAAAAAATATTAACCCAACCGATATTTTTGATATCAATTGATTTAATGAAGTTTTAAAAGTTTTTAGAAAGAAACATGCAAGTCCTTTTAATCTTCATAAGACTAATTTGTGAGATATGATACCGATTTTGTAACATGATCACATATTCACCATATAAGAATAAATTGACAAGGTTGGACCTGATTGAAGAGAACATCATATGAGAAGATCACATGGTTCTTGTCGGTAAGTGTTGGTCGCCTCGTCACGTCTAAAGTCATCTCTTGACACCACATCTACGATTGGTATTGTTTTCTTGACACCAATTAGTGAACTTGGCACCTTCGGCATCAAAGATTCTGAATGCTTGACAATTGCTCCCCCTCAATTGTTGACACGTGTTCTATTGAAAGAGTTGCAGTCTTTGGTTGAGTAGTCACATTGTCGAGTGTGTAGATACCAATTGTAATTTGCTATGGTTGTAGAGATGATAACTTCATAAAAACAAGATTTCTCTTGTTTTAACAAATAGATGCACTGATGCGTACATATATCCGTGTTAGATTGTGTTATAACGTAAACATAATCCCTTACATGGTTATAAAGTAAACCATGCTTGAGAAATTTAATTCCCGTTGTGAGCCAAAGCTTTCATAAGAAATACTTGACTTTAACATGAAAAGCGGGTTGTAGTCTGAAATAACTACAAGCCATTTGGGCATGTTTTATGAAATATTTACAACTTTTGTACGAACTCTATTTATGGCACCGTGTCAATACTAATCGAAATTTCTAAGGCCGTAAATATTATCGTACCAAAAGACATGCCTTTAAAAAATAAAGTAAAAATATTTTTGGATTTTTATGAATTTTTTTAAATTTTTATGGTTTTTATATGGTTTTATATTTTTGTATTTTGCTTTTGTGGATAAAAATATGAACACTATATACAGATAATCAACAAGGATACGGAGAATAGTTTACCACCACTATTCTTTCGCTTCATCTGGCAGTTCCTTTAGAGTCTCGAGCGAGAATGTTCTCAAACCTAGCTTGTTGGCCAAAAATTCCATTCGAGCGCGATCTAAAGCCTTCGTGAAAATATCCGCCAATTGATACTCAAATCAGACAAAGTAAAGCTCGATCACTCCATTTTCCACTTGCTCCTTGATAAAGTGGTAGCGAATGTCAATATGCTTCGACCGGGAGAATTGAACATTGTTGCAGCATAAGGCAATTGCACTCTTGTTGTCGCAGTACATCGGAATTTTGTTGAAACCTAGACCATTGACGGTTAATTGCGATCTCATCCAAAGAAATTGAGCACATCAATCGGACATAGCTATGTATTCTGCTTCCGTACTTAAAATTTCAACGCTTTCATTCCTTTTTGATGCCCAACTGATTAGTCGATCTCCTAGTAATTGTAAAGTTCCACTCGTGCTACGCCTTGTATCTTGACAACCCGCGTGATCCGCATCTACATATGCCATTATTGCAATCAAAGAGTTATTCGAATACCAAAGTCCCAGATTAATGGTTCCTTTAAGATACCGAAAGATCCGTTTAACAGTAGCTAAGTGTAACTCAGTATGCCTAGTTTGATACCGAGCACACATACATATAGCAAACTGAAGATCAGGTCGACTAGTTGTGATATACAGAAGGGTACCAATCATTCCACGATAAATTTTCGGATCAATGGCAATCCCATGTGGATCTACATCTAGCTTAGTACATTCTACCATTAGAGTATCTACGGGGTCGCAAGATTCCATCTTATATTTCTTAAGAGATTCAAGGGCATACTTGGATTGATTGATAAAGATGCCTCTGGGACTCTGAGATATCTAAAGACCTAAGAAGAATGATAACTTGCCCATCATTGACATCTTAAACTAGTAAGACATGAGTGTCCCAAACTCATCGGATAAGGTTTGGGTCGAGGCTGCAAATATAATATCATCAACATATATTTGTACCATAATCATATCTTTACCTCGTTTCTGAATGAACAGTGTGGGATCCACCTTGCCTTTAGCGAAGCCTTACGTAATGAGAAATTGTGACAATATATCATACCATGCGCGCAGAGCTTGCTTCAACCAATAGAGACCCTTCTTAAGCTTGTACACATGATTAGGATATTTAGGATTCCCAAAACCATCCGGCTGTTGAACATAGACCTGTTTCTTGATTTCACCATTAAGAAATGTCGTCTTCACTTCCATCTGATAGGCGATCATATTCATGTGGGCTGCATAAGCAAGGAATAGTCTAATAGCTTCTAAACGGGCAACAGGTGCAAAGGATTCCATAAAGTCGATGCCCAATAATTGCTTGTATCCACGAGCTACTAGTCGAGCTTTGTTCTTCAATATTCTGCCTAACTCGTCGAGTTTCACCTTGTAAACCCATTTCAAAGTGAGTAATTGCACTTGATCCGGGCATGGAAAAAGTTCCCATACTTCAAGACGTATAAATTCATTAAGTTCTTCTTGCAAAGCTTCTATCCAACAGGATTGAGTAAAAGCTTCTTGCCATGTATTTGTTTCAACTTCGTTGAGAAAAACATCAAAATGACAAAACATTGCATTTTCTTGTAATTGACTTCGTGTGGATACCGGATGATTAGGGTCACCAATAATAGAATCTTGAGGATGGTCCTTTGTCCACTTGCTGTCATGTTCTCGAATCCGTGGATTGGAGTAGACCGTAGTAGGAGCTTCCTCGGAGGTGGACGACCCGGCTTGATTATGGTCGGGAAATGGTACACCAAAGAATGGAAGTTCACTCATTTGAGCGAATTCCAAATCGTGATCATCATCATACTCTTCATCATCAATATGCATGACATGGGTAGTTGAAACATGTGTTGGTTGAGAATGACTCATTGAATCTCTTGACCAATTGTAGGTGTAGATGTGTCTGATTGTGCTTCGGTTGCTGGAGCGACAACTTCGGTTATCAGGGCTATTACCTCAGGTTCTGGAGCAACAATACTTGGAGGAGTAATAAGTGTGAAAACACTTATCCTTTTACCACTTATTTCCAATAATAACAAGACCAAAACATATATTTTATGTCGTAAAAGTCGGAATTATGGGTGGTTTGTGTTTTTATTGTGTTTCAGGATAAAAATATGAAAAAAGGAGAAAACACGGGCTATCACGAGTTTTTATCGAAGAAACGAGAAAAGACGAAGTCAAAAGATCAAGAGTGCAAAAAGAACAGAAGTCCAAGGCCTATTCTGAAGATTTATCGAAGAAAAATTCTAAAGACGGAAGTTGAATGAAGTCGAAGAATCAAGTCTAATTATAGAAGAAAATTATAAGACGAGTTCAATTTATATCGACAAATCCCGAGACGACGTCGATAAAGACAAAGAACTTAAATCAAGTCGAGACGAGAAGAAAGAAAAAAGGAAGCAACACATGCACCTCCCCACCTCCTATATATACCCTCCTAATGTGTCATTAGGAGGGTGTTAGTTAGTTAGTTATTTTTTGTATTCATTTTTTCACTTTTGTAGTTTTAATTTTTAGAGAGAGAAAGTGCTTAACTTTCTCTCACTAGAATTTCATATTTTCTTTTCTTTCATGTTTAAGCTTTGATTTAATCTTGTATTTTGGAATCATTAATCTACAAGTTCAAGTTTAAGCTTTGCATCATTTAATCTCTTTCTACTTTTCTTGATTTTGTTTATCTTTGATTTGTGATAATCGTTGATTTTGTTTCATCTTGATGTTTATGTGATTAAAAAGTTTATCTTTTTATTCATATCTAAGTTTTTATACAACTTAAGCTTTGAGCTTATCATGTTTACTGGCTTATTTTGTATTTAACTTATTTACTTTTAAGTTTTCTTAAAAGTTTCGTCTTTTTAAGGTTTGCTTTAAAAGTTACTTATTTAGAGTTTTGAAAGTTCATATTTGTGCTTATTAGCTCTTTTCATTATAAATTTGGTAAAGTGTTGGATTGTGCTTTTCAAAACGGAGCTTATTAAGTTTGCTTATTACGAAATACAAAGTATCGGAAAAGGGTTTTGGATTCCGACGGTGATTCCGATCACAGTATCGGAAAAGGGTTTTCGATTCCGACGGTTATTCCGATCAACATTCAGACTGTTGTGATTATCATTATTCCGATAGTGTTATTTTCCGATAGTGTTCATTCTTACATTCCGACAGATGTGATTCCGATAGATAGTTATTCCGATACCGTGCATTATTCCGATACTTAATTAGATATTCCGATAGAATTTACTTTGATACATTCCGACGGGTTTATTCTGACGCTTATTCCGACAGTATTCCGATATTTGGTATTCCGATGGGCTGAGTTTTTGTTTTTACAAAGTTTTAAGTGTTAAGTTTTAAATTTAATTTTTAAAGTTTTTAATCATTTATTTTTAACTCGTAATTTTTAGTTTAATCTATTAAAGCTTTCATTTTTACACAACGACATTTTCATTTTTCCACCAAGAACGACTGAGTCGCACTTCCAACTAGTAATCAATTCGAAAAGACTGGAATAACGAATCTTTTTTTATATGAGGCTAAAACCTTGTATTAAATGGCGCCACTGCCGGTTCTTTTTGTTAAGATTAACGGTTTATTGTGAGAGACGCGTTGGATTTTGGGATCCGTTCACTTTTTGAACGTTATTTTTTGTGTCAAAATTTTCAAAGATCCATAAAAATTAAAAATTTTCAAAAATTCAAAAAAATAGAAAAAACATAAAAAACCAAAAATATTTCTTGTCTATCTTTCTTTTCTTTTTGTAGGTGTGTATGTGTACCCGTACTCGTAAAAAGAAAGCAACTCAAGCCGAAGTAGAAACTCCACCTATTGTCGCCATGGACAATCGACCAATGATCGAGCTTTTGCAATCG
The DNA here is from genome assembly GCA_025667525.1 of Glebionis coronaria. NCBI lineage: Eukaryota > Viridiplantae > Streptophyta > Magnoliopsida > Asterales > Asteraceae > Glebionis > Glebionis coronaria. The sequence goes on along the minus strand of CM046882.1, from coordinate 168,876,170 downwards.
CAAGTAGAGGGCAACACCGATGCTATTGTCATACCCGAGATTGGAGCCAACAACTTTGAGCTCAAATCCGGCTTCATTCAAATGGTCTCTGCTCAACCATTCTTGGGGTGTACACATGATGATCCTCATGACCATATCAAAAGGTTCCTTCAACTCACTAATACGGTCAAGTATAATGGGGTTTCACAAGAGGTGATTCGCTTGCAACTTTTTCCTTTCTTCTTAGAGGGACAAGCCCGACATTGGCTTGATAAGGAACCGCCACAAAGTATTCTTACGTGGTCGGATTTAGAGACCAAATTCATCAACTACTTTTTCCCACCCTCACGTACTACCGCTTTACGGAATGAAATCATTAACTTTGAACAAAAGTACGGTGAGACGTTTAGTGAATCTTGGGACCGTTTTAAGGAACTTTTAAGAAAGTGTCCACAACATGGTTTCACAAAAGTACATCAAATTAATACTTTTTACAATGGTTTAAGCATGAATGACCCAGATTCACTAAATAGTGCCTCGGGGGGTAATATTTTGGTTAAGTCTTCTAATGCCGCGTGGGATATTATTGAGAATAAATCTAGAGTGCAAACTAAGAGTGTTCAGGCTAATGTGGCTACTGCTAGTACTAGTGATGCCTGCAAGAGAACTGATAAGCTTACTTCGATTGTTGAAGCACTTGCTTTACAAACCCCTAGCAACGCCAAAAACAACAATGCACAAGTTAATGCTATGAGTCAGTCATGTGAAATATGTGGGGGATATCATTCATACATCGGTTGTCCTTCGACTCATGATAATCCGAAAAATGTGTATGCCGCTAACGGTAACTTTTCTATGGGAGGCTATCCAGCACGTCCACAAGGTGACGCAATTTGCTTAGATATCGTTCAAACAACTTCCTTTCACCACCCAGTTTCCCCCCACAAAACACAAACAACCTCAATCGCAACAATCAAAACCAACCTCGAGCTCCAAATCAATATCAAACCCAAAGAAACCCATATCCACCTCAAGGAAACAACCAAGTTTACCAACAACCTGCTTATCAACCACCTGCTTACCATGCTCTTCCTCCCACCCAACCCATCGCATTTAATCACGAGGTTGAAACTTATATGAGGACTAATGACGAGCTGGTGCAGAATCTTCAGCGAAAAATCATCAACATGAAAGGAGATATGGTGAAACAAGGAATGATCTTATAGCCCATATGCGGAACTCTTTGAGCAGTCAAACGAATGACTTAAGGGATATGATGGCTAGTTTTTTCCAAAGTAATCTAGCCTCTGGTTCGATTTCTCTTCCGAGTAACACCGGAGCTAATCCAAGAGGGGAGATGAAAGAAATTACCACCCGGAGTGGCAAAGGTTTAAAGGAACTCGAGATTCCTACACCTATACCGGTGATTGTGACAAAGGAAAACGAGTCCCCTTCTCCAATTCCTCCACCTTCTACTTCCACCCCTCCATCACCCAAGGATGTGAGTGAGAATTCCATTCCAAGACCTTCATCTCAACCCAATATACCTTATCCCTCAAGTTTGAGGAAAGAGAAGTTGAAGAACAAGGATGATATTCAGGTTTCTAACTTTCTTAAAATGTTTAAACAACTGAATTTTACCATCTCCTTTGCCGAGGCTCTCGCTCACATGCCGAAATATGCTAAAATGTTTAATGATCTTATCAGTGATAAGGAGAAACTCCTTGATATCGCTCAGACCCAACTTAATGAGAATTGCTCCGCAGTGCTCTTAAGAAAATTACCAACCAAACTTGGTGATCCGGTTCGTTTTCTCATTCCTTGCAACTTCCCGGGGTAGAGAAGTGTATGGCCCTAACCGATCTAGGTGCTAGTATAAACCTAATGCCTTTAAGTGTTTGGAAACAATTATCTCTACCCGAGCTAGTCCCCACACGAATGACATTGGAATTAGCTAACCGTACGGTTGCTTATCCAGTGGAATAGCCGAAGATGTCTTCGTCGGTGTCGACAAATTCACCTTTCCAGCGGAACTTGTTGTCGTTGAATACGAGATGGATCCCCGTGTTCCATTAATCGTTGGACGTCCATTCTTAAGGATCAGTCGCACTCTCATTGATGTAGCCGCGAGCGAATTAATCATGAGAGTTGGTGACGATAAAATCATCTTCAACATGGTAAAATTTCTAAGCAGCCTTCTGAAAACGAGAGCGTTAATTTCATTGACGTTCTTGATGAGGCTTGTGAAGAGCATTTCAAAGACGCTTGTAAAAGTGGTTCTTCTTCTCTACCCATTGTTGAGACCGTTTCCTCTATTACTCCATCATTGACTCCATTTGGAGAAAGTGATTTCCTTTTGGAAGAATTTGAAGCAACTTTAGGGGATGTGGACTTACAATATGACGATTCTCCCACCGATTAGGAAGAAGACATTTGTACCATTGAGAAACTTCTCAATGAGGACCATATTTCTCCACTATCTCCTAAGGAAATCTCTAGCGATGATCCAAATTTGACTGCGCCTTCCATCGACAATCCTCCGGATTTAGAGCTTAAGGATTTACCATCTCATCTCGAATACATTTTCCTTGAAGACAATAAGAAGTTACACGTCATCATCGTAAAGGACTTGAAAGAAGAGGAAAAATATCGACTTATCGACGCGCTGAAGAATCATAAGAAATAAATTGCTTGGAAAATTTCTGACATCCGCGGAATTGATCTGAACTTTTGTACTCATAAAATTCTCATGGAGGATGACTTTAAACCCGCAATCCAAAGCCAAAGAAGGGTTAATCCAAAAATTCATGAAGTCATCTAGAAAGAAGTTATCAAACTTCTAGATGCCGGAATGATTTACCCTATTTCGGATTCGACATGGGTTAGTCCCGTCTATTGTGTGCCTAAGAAAGGTGGAATCATCGTTGTTCCCAATGAAAGCAACGAGTTGATTCCTACTTGACTTGTCACGGGTTGGCGAATTTGCATAGACTATCGCAAGCTCAATGATGCCACTCGCAAGGATCATTTTACTCTTCCTTTCATGGATCAAATGCTCGAGCGTTTAGCGGGTAATGACTACTATTGCTTCTTAGACGGTTTTTCTGGGTATTTTCAAATTCCCATCAATCCTAAAGACCAAGAGAAAACCACATTCACTTGTCCTTATGGAAAATTTGCTTACAAAAGAATGCCTTTCGGCTTATGCAATGCTCCTGGGACTTTCCAAAGGTGTATGATGGCTATCTTCCATGACATGGTTGAAGAAACTATGGAAGTCTTTATGGATGATTTCTCAGTCTATGGTGATTCTTTCTCTCATTGCCTTGACAATTTTGAATGTATGCTCAAACGATATGAAGACACTCGTCTCGTTCTTAATTGGGAAAAATACCATTTCATGGTAAAAGAAGGCATTGTTCTTGTACATAAAATCTCCAAAGCCGGTCTTGAAGTCGACCGTGCTAAAGTCGATGTGATTGCTAAATTACCTCCACCTTCAACCGTGAAGGGTGTGAGAAGTTTCCTTGGTCATGTGGGTTCTATCGTCGATTCATTCAAGATTTTTCTAAAATCGCTCGCCCGATGACCCACCTCTTGGAAAAATATACTCCTTTCATCTTTTCTAAAGAGTGTCTCGAATCTTTCAATCTTCTTATGGATAAATTAACTAAGGCACCGGTCTTGGTTACCCCAAATTGGGAGTTACCTTTTGAATAGATGTGTGATGCTAGCGACTTTGCTAATGGAGCGGTTTTGGGACAAAGAGTGAACAAACACTTCCAACCAATCTATTATTCTAGAAGGACAATGACGGGGGCTCAATTGCATTATACCACTACCGAAAAAGAGCTTTTAGCTGTAGTGTATGCTTTTGAGAAGTTTCGCCCCTATCTTATCCTTTCCACCACCAGTGTCTACACCAACCATTCCGCGTTGAAGTACTTGTTAACTAAACAAGATTCCAAGACAAGACTTCTTCGTTGGGTTTTGCTCCTTCAAGAATTTAAAATTGAAATTTGTGATAAAAAGGGAGCGGAAAACCTAGCCGCGGATCATCTTAGTAGACTCGAGGATCCTTATCAAGTGGAGCTCCTAAATCAAGAGATTAATGACTCTTTTCCCCTTGAGGCCTTGATGTCTATTAACTCCAATATTGATGAAACTCCATGGTTTGCGGACATTGAAAACTATTTGGCGGGTGGAAATCTCATGGAAAGGTTAACGTCCCAACAAAAGAAAAAGTTATTTAAAGACATTAAGCATTATTTTTGGGACGACCCTTACCTTTTCAAACAATGTGCGGATCTTGTCATTCGTTGGTGTGTTGATGGGCCGGCAGCTCTACTAATCCTTGAAGCTTGCCATAAAGGACCCACCGGCGGTCACTTTGGTCCTAATTACACCGCGAAGAAAGTTTTCGACTCTGGATTCTATTGGCCCTCCATTTATCATGATGCTCATGAAATGGTTAAACATTGTGATGCTTGCCAAAGACAAGGCAAGATCACACATAAAGATGAGATGCCTCAAAATTTCATACAAGAATGTGAAATCTTTGACGTATGGGGCATCGACTTTATGGGGCCATTTCCTTCATCCAAAGGAACAAGTACATCCTCGTAGCCGTTGACTACGTATCCAAATAATTTGAAGCAAAGGCTCTCCCTAAGAATGATGCGAGGGTGGTTGTGAACTTTTTGAAGCAGCTTTTTGCTCAATTCGGTGTTCCTCGTGCTATCATCAGTGACCGCGGGACTCATTTTTGCAACGATCAATTTGCTCGAGTCATGGCTAAGTATGGTGTCAATCACCGTCTTTCCACTACTTATCATCCCCAAACAAATGATCAAGCCGAGATATCTAACTGTGGATTGAAGAGAATATTAGAGCGAACTGTGAGAGAGCATCGTGCCTCGTGGGCTGATAAGTTAGATGATGCTTTGTGGACTTTCCGTACCGCATATAAGACACCGATTGGTTGCACTCCATATCTTCTTGTGTACGGGAAGGCGTGCCACCTCCCTATTGAATTGGAGCATAAGGCGTAATGGGCCTTGAAGTGGGCCAATTTTGATATCAACAAAGCCGGTGATCTTCGGAAGATTCAACTCAACGAGCTAAATGAACTGAGGAATGAAGCTTATGAGAATTCATTGATCTACAAGGAGAAGACCAAGATCATTCATGATGAAAGGATTAAGAACCGAGAGTTTTACGTTGGTGATCAAGTTTTACTCTTTAACTCTCAGTTGAAGATCTTCTCGGGCAAGCTGAAGAGCCGTTGGTCTGGTCCATTCACCGTCGCTAAAGTCTTCCCTTATGCTACCATTTAGCTTTCTCAACCAAATGGGCCTAATTTTAAAGTGAATGGCCAGCGTGTGAAGTTGTACTTTGGTGAGGACATCTCTCATTAGATGATTCCATCCCTCACCACGTTTCCCTTAAATTAGTTTTGGGTCGAGTCAGGCTCGTGACTCGGTTAACAAAAACAAGCGCTTCTCGGGAGGCAACCCGTTGATCTATCCTTTACCGTTTTCATAGTAAGTGTAGGGGGAGCCCCATAGGTGTTTGTTGTCTTGTTTCTTATGATGTGCAGGGATTAAAGCTTCAAAGATCCACTTTTGATGACATTTGATGACCGTGATCTCGTGTACCCGTCCTCCCGGTTCTATCCTAAAACTGTCGTGATTCAATATTTCATATCTTATATGTTCACATTGAATTCACTATGGTTGTCCTTCCCTTAGTGAGATTTAAACAACATGCACAATGACCTAAGTGTAGGGGAGTTCACTCCCACATGCTTAAACATTGAGGACTATGTTTATATCAAGTGTAGGGGGGACTTCTATCGAAGTAAGTGGGCTTTTCCATTAATTTATCCTGATTTTAACCGGAAAATTTGATTTTTCAACATTTTTTCAAAATTTTTAATCTATTTTGGCCTAGTTGTATAGTAGTATTTTGCTTTGTTATCATTATTTACTTTCTTTGCTAGAATAAATTTTAATAAAGTGGTTTTAATTATTAAAAGTTGTGAATCTTTTGACTCAACCCGAGTTTACTTATCTAAGTTTACTCTAGCTAGTATCCTTAACGTGTTTAAGTCAAGTTTTGCTAGGCTTTTATATATGGAGCTTTAAAACGCGAAAGTCTTAACTCTTACGGGTTAAGAACAAGAACTTTTCGCAAGTTCCTATAATTGATCCTAGAAAGTCGTTTATCAAGGGAACTTTAAAATGCGAATTCTAAACCTAAAAAAGTCTAAGAGTTTGCAAGATCCTATAGATGACTTGAAAACTCGAAACTTTGATTTAATTAACTAAGCATCCACGAGTCTCATTTCTTAAGATTTTAAATTGTGGAGAACGAGAGTTGATAGAGTCAATTATAAGTTGGGTATTCTTTCATGAATTTATGTGAGTTGATTATAAGCTTTTTCTCCCATCGCTTGTTTATAAATATATTTGCAATAAATAAGGTTTTACGATTTGAAAAGTTACTTAGCTTCTAGCACAAGATCGTTTAAAAGTTGCTCGATATTAATTAGAGTTCATAGCCAAGGCATAACTTATTGAAGCGGGATGCGAAGATTGGCGAGTCCGAAAAGGCCCTAACAAGGCATAAGGGCTACATTTTGTTGCTAAAAATCCCAAGTGATGTGAAGAATCATCTATGAAAAATCAATATGAAGGATCGAGACACACGACGAAAAGCAAAAACTCCCCTAAAGATCATGGAGAAATCTATCTGAAAAGACCCTAGCAAGGTATGAGGATAAATAGATCCAAGTCCTAAAAGGAGGCGGATCGTTGTATATCAAAGTCCAAAATAAATATTGGAGAAAAATGAAGAAGTCGTGGTCCAAATATGAAGAATCTCTCAAAAACTTCAAGTGAAGAAATTCCTATCATGAAGAGAAGACCATAATTTCAAGAACGTCTCTCAAGATTCGAAGTATAAAGTCGCTGCCAAATATCGGTCCGAGAGAGGTCTCAAATCGTGAAGCGAGTTATGCCAAGATATGAACTTTAAGAGGTCCCGAGAAGCCGTTTTGAAAGATTTTGTCCTTAGCTAACTATTGATTAAATCGTCCCACTTTATTTCAGCCTAAATAACTATCAAAATAAGTTAACAATGGATCCTCGTGATCATTAAAGACAATATTAAAATATAAGAGATACACCTAGGAAAAAGGGAGTCTAAGTGAATAATTGGGCCACATGAATTCGTGTTAGTTTGCTAAATTATAATAACAATGATCTCGTTTTTAAGCTTGGTATGGGGAACGTGAAACTTGAGGATGATGAACATTCATGACAACCAACACCCCAATGTAAGTCTTTGATTTCATTACTTGTTTTGTACATATTTCTATCTTTTTAGTTACCTTAAAGTTTAGTATTTAATAAAGGCCAATGTGGCTTATTTATGATGAAAAATGTAAACTGTGCTTTGAAATTAATGCGTTGCATGAGGGCATTGCAATGGTCAAGTGTAGGGGAATTAATATGTGTGAAAACACATATCCTTTTACCACTTATTTCCAATAATAACAAGACCAAAACGTGTATTTTATGTCGTAAAAGTCGAAATTATCCTTGGTTTGTGTTTTTATTGTGTTTTAGGATAAAAATACGAAAAAGGGAAAAACACGGGCTATCACGAGTTTTTATCGAAGAAAACGAGAAAAGACGAAGTCAAAAGATCAAGAGTGCAAAAAGAACGGAAGTCCAAGGCCTATTCTGAAGATTTATCAAAGAAAAAGTCTAAAGACGGAAGTTTAATAAAGTCGAAGAACCAAGTATAATAATAGAAGAAAATTATAAGACGAGTTCAATTTATATCGAGAAATCCCGAGAAGACGTCAAGAAAGACAAAGAATTTAAATCAAGTCGAGACGAGAAGAAAGAAAAAAGGAAGCAACACATGCACCTCCCGACCTCCTATATATACCCTCCTAATGTTTCATTAGGAGGGTGTTAGTTAGTTAGTTATTTTTAGTATTCATTTTTTCACTTTTGTAGTTTTAATTTTTAGAGAGAGAAAGTGCTTAACTTTCTCTCACTAGAATTTCATATTTTCTTTTCTTTCATGTTTAAGCTTTGATTTAATCTTGTAATTTGAAATCATCAATCTTCAAGTTCAAGTTTAAGCTTTTCATCATTTAATCTCTTTCTACTTTTCTTAATTTTGTTTATCTTTGATTCGTGATAATCGTTGATTTTGTTTCATCTTGATGTTTATGTGGTTAAAATGTTTATCTTTTTATTTATATCAAAGTTTTTATACAACTTAAGGTTTGTGCTTATCATGCTTATTGGCTTATTTTGTATTTAACTTATTTACATTTAAGTTTTCTTAAAAGTTTCGTCTTTTTAAGGTTTGCTTTAAAAGTTACTTATTTAGAGTTTTGAAAGTTCTTATTTGTGCTCATTTGCTCTTTTCATTATAAATTTTGTAAAGTGTTGGATTGTGCTTTTCAAAACGGATCTTATTAAGTTTGCTTAGTATGAAATACAAAGTATCGGAAAAGGGTTTTGGATTCCGATGGTGATTCCGATCACAGTATCGGAAAAGGGTTTTGGATTCCAACGGTTATTCCAATCAGCATTCAGACTGTTGTGATTATCATTATTTCGATAGTGTTGTTTTCCGATAGTGTTCATTCTTACATTCCGACAGATGTGATTCCGATAGATAGTTATTCCGATACCGTGCATTATTCCGATACTTAATTAGATATTCCGATAGAATTTACTTTGATACATTCCGACGAGTTTATTCTGACTCTTATTTCGACGGGATTTCGATATTTGGTATTCCGATGGGTTGAGTTTTTGTTTTTACAAAGTTTTAAGTGTTAAGTTTTAAATTTACTTTTTAAAGTTTTTAATTATTTGTTTTTAACTCGTAATTTTTAGTTTAATCTTTTAAAGCTTTCATTTTTACACAACGACATTTTCATATATGCTTTTATTTTAAGTTAGATAATCAAACCATTTTATTCTCCACCAAAACGACTGATTCGCACTTCCAACTAGTAATCAATTCGAAAAGACTGGAATAACGAATCTTTTTCATAGGAGGTAAAACCTTGTATTAAGGAGTAAAGAATTCATCAAAGAACGGTTGAAACAACGTATCCAATTCATTCCTAGAAGGTGGTGTAAATGATGATGAAGTAGGGTTGTTTGAGACAAGACCAGAACTAATGTTACTGGGGTCCCATTTCATAAAGTGCAGGTTCAGAGCTGCTTTGCTCAGAAGCCATTTCCGTCAACTAATCAAAATCAACATTCATAGTTTCGAGGATCTTACGAGAATTACTATTGTAGATTCGGTATGCTTTCTTCAAGGGTGCATAACCAATGAAAATACCAATATCAGCTTTGGGTTGAAGTTTTCCCAAATTGTCACCATCATTATTCGGATAGCAGAGAGAGCCAAATACATGAAGATACGATAAATCCGGTACTTTTCCATGTAGAAGCTCATAAGCTGTTTTACCATGGCGTATACGAATTAGTGACCGGTTTTGGGTGTAAAATGCTGTAGATACTACTTCTGCCCATAAAAACAATGGAGCCTTTGCGTAAATTAACATCGTTCGAGCAGCTTCTATAAGTGTGCGATTTCGCCTTTCAACGACACCGTTTTGTTGTGGAGTGCGAGCAACAGATGTTTCATGAGATATGCCAAACTCTTCATAATTATCACACAAGATTTGATTCACAAATTTGGTTCCATTATCTGTACGAATGCGTCGGACAGTAGTGTTGAGACGCACTTGAATCATCTTGAGAAATCCGATGATGAATTTAGGTGCCTCATTTTTTGTTGTAAGAAATTTCACCCATTTAAACCGTGAGGTAATCATCGACAATGACGAGGATGTACGTTTTACCACTAAGACTTTCAACACGCATTGGCCCACAAAGATCCATATGCAACAAATAAAGTTTCTCTTGGTTGGTGTCTTTAGTCTTGGGTTTGTATGATCTTTTAGTGCTTTTCCCCATTATACATGCGGAACATAAATGGTCCTTGTGAAATGTAAGTTTAGGAAGACCACGAACAAGTTCGTTTTTCGCCAAATGTTTAATAGCGTCAAAGTTAAGATGTGATCACCGTCGATGCCATAACCATGACTTAGTCTTTGATGCTTTGGAGAGAAGAATACGGGAGAAGAGGCCGTCATGTTTTGTAGAGACAAAGTATAAAAATTATTCCCTTGAGTACCTTTCAATAAATCAACCCCTTCCAAATTACGAATGAAGCAGGAATGCTCTCGAAAAGCAACTTCTAGGTTTGCATCACAAAATTGTCCCACAGAAAATAAGTTGTGACCGAGACCTTCCACATAATACACTCTTGAAATTATAACATTCCCAATATGATATTCACTATAACCCATTATCTTTGTAATATGATCATTTCCAAATCGAACCGTACCAAGAAACTTTCTGACGAAATTTCTGAGCTGAGAGCGATCTCCGGTCATATGTTTAGAGCAACCAGAGTCCAAATACCAAAGAACAATTTGGACCACCTGTTTTCAACATCAACAGTAGACAATGCATTAGAAACTATTGGTTCCCGAGTGTTAGTAGATACATATATAATATTATCAGAATTGCTAACATTTGTGTGGCCCTTAGATTTCCTGCGTTTTCTAATGTGAGTTTTTCCACTAACAGGTTTTATTGTTCCAACTTTATGAGGTTTTGGAGTATTAGCGGGCGCTATAGTGGGAGTAGACCTATTTAAAGGGCGCTTAATTCCTACAGTAGTGTCGGTGTTCCTAGTTAAAGGACACGCTTGTGTTTTGGTAGCCTTGGTACTCCTAGTTAAAGGGCACGCTTTCTTCGCTTTAGTGGTAGTGATCCTAGTTAAAGGGCACGTATTTCCTACTATAGTGAAAGTTCTACCAGTAGGGCGCCACATCCAGCCAACTTGGGTTAACACTTTCCCAGTTGGTTTCCATTATAAACCATTTTTACGGGCATTCATCTCATTCACATGGTCAATAAGGCAAGAATCATGACGAGTAGAAAACATACATTCATTATAATTCCAACATTTCAAATTAGAATTCACAGTAGGCTTAGAACACTGCACAACCGCAAAGCCTTTAGGTTTAGCTACATGATTCTTTTTATTCAAAACAGAAATAACATTCCTAGGATGGGCTTCTACTTTCTTCTTCACTTGACTACTAGATGGGGGAAAGATCATATCATTCTTCTTGTTTCTTTTAAGCTTAGATCTTTGAGCCTTAGTAGTGGTGCTTACTCCTATAGAAGGCAACACGAGAATATTAGAAGCTGGTTTTCATTTTTCCTTATCTTAAGTGACCAATGGTTGAGATGGTTTAGTACTAGGGCCCTTGTTAAGTGGTGTGACGGCGATGAGGTTCGTTTTTATTGCACTAGAGGACGAAGCTGAGACAATGGCTGCGTTATCCACAACATTCTTACCTTTTAGAGTACGAATTGTTACCTTTAACTCAGCCAAAGTCAAAATTCTATAACATATTTGTTCCCTCAAATCAGATATTTCCACCGACTTTCGATTCAATTTTTCAATCAATGATTGATTCTGTGCAGTGGTATTAGCACATGCGGGCTTTACTGAATCGAAGAGTTGTGTATTTTTCTGTTTTAAGTTATCAACTTTGGACAAAATCTTGGAAACTCGATTATCTAGATCAAGTTTAAAATTCTTAGTGGCCTCAGGTACGTTCACACAGTTAATCTCCTTAGATTTATCTATGTCTATCGACAATGATTTAGCAACCTTGTCACTTGGTTGACGCTGTTTTGATTGTAAATTCAATCGAAAATTCTTTTGAAAATTTGCATCATCGATATTAACACCGTCGAATGACGTTTCAAAGATTTCTTGAATAAATTGTTGCTTGCATTCAAGCGAAATACAATGTCTCTGAATCTCATCAAAACGTTTTGAAAGCGAAGAATACGAATCTTGAAGCTTTAAAAATTCAGCGTCAGATTTATGACAAGTACTATCTACCACATTATCCACAGATTCAACATTATGCATAATAGAATCATTATCAACACTTTTATTCACACAGACGGAAACAATATAATGAGACATCACTTGCTTCAGAAGCTGATCATTTTGGCGTGAAACTCGTTCTATTTCAAGTAAACTGTTTTTATAAGCATCATCCATATCATTGAAGACACGTCTAACTTCTTCTATTTCCAAAAGCAAATCTTGATCAATATTACTAAGACAAGGTTTAACATTGTTTACAAATGGAACAATTTCGTCTTGGAAGGCAACTCTAGTGTGCTCAAAATTCCATTCACCTTCCGTTATGGCCGTAGACGTCGTACGTTCCGTAATGACCTTGTCAAAGTCGGCAAAGTGTTGGTGCACTGCATTTAAGCTATCGGACACCTTACTTACCGGTGGAATTAACTTAGTTAAATCCTTTTTGACAAGTGTAGGAGACGTACTAGGAAGGTTTTCCGTTGAAAAACTTTGAGGCACAAAAACTGTTAATTGAGCTAATTCCTTTTGTAAACGAATACGGGTCTTTTTAGAAAATTGATCTTTATTGTGCTGAACATAATCAAGCTTATGGAATTTTGAAAGCATTTTAGAATGAGTTTCTTCCGCAAGTGACTGTGTCTCCTCAGTACTACGAACATAAGGTGCTTCTTTTGATTTGCCAATTATGGTCACATCATATAGACAAGGAATATATTCCTAAGCTTGTTTTGCATAAACGGGATTAGGTGGTAAATCTTGAAGACGCTTAAGTTCGACTTCTTTGAACGATTTAGTTAAAAGATGAACCTTTTCTGTGGAAGCGTATTGTTTTAAAAGCTATTTTTCCTTGAATTTAAGAAGTTTGGTAGCATTAATTTCCGATTCAAACCTTTTAGACTAGAGAGTTTCAAAATCTATTTTAAGTTTCTGAAAATCATTTACAACCGACTGTTTTTCTTTTAATTCATAGGAAAGATTAGCTTTTAATGATTCTATTTCTTTTAAGTGTTCAATTTTTTCAAAACGAAATTGGTCAAATTCAGAATAAGTTATTTTTTCAGCTTGAGGGACCATTTCAAAAGTTTTGCCCTTTTCCTTATACATCGCAAGCTCAGCGGTTAGGTTGGAATTAATATCTACGGTTTGCCGAACAACCACATTCATGTTATCATTAATATGTTTAGGAACCATTACCAAATCACGTTGATCATAAGATTCCATACCCGTCGTAGCATTTGGTTGAGGTTCACGCAAATGTGTTGGATTGGATACCGTATCATTTGAGTTACTAGTTCCCGAATGCTGTTCGAGGTTGTCATTTTCATGCTCAACATGATGTGGAGTATCATGAACATTATTGGATGTGGTTGGTACCTCACTGACGACATCAGAACTGTATTGAGAGAGATTAGCAACCAGAGCATATTGGGCTGAGTGAATGTCATCACAATCTGAATCATATGCGTCAAGATCATCAACTTGATAGGCTGGATTAGATGTAGAGACGACTGCAATGCCTTCATTATCTGTTGCCCCTGGGTCTGCAAGAAATGCTAACTCTTCTGAATCCAAAATCTTTCCCTTAGACTGAGCATCAACCAAATACATCTTCTCACGAAACCATGTTGCATCCCTTTCCTTTTTGGCTGAGTGCATTCCCTAGCCATATGACCTTGTCCTCGGCAATTGTAGCAAGTCACAACCTTTTGACGACCAATAGTGCTTCCATTACCACTAGCTTGAGAATTCACTGCTTGAGCGTTCATGGTCCTTGTAGGAGGTCCATATGAATTTTGCCTACCCTGAATGGATTGCACTGTCACTTGACCATCTTGAATAGTGGCTTGTTGTCGAGGATTTGAAGAGGTGCGGAGCTGATTGTTTGTTGGTGGAAATCCTCTAGTTGCAACAAGTTTTGAAAAATAGGCAGTGAGATGGTTTAGAACATCAGTTGGTATATCATTTGGAGTAAAGACCGGTGGTTGAATGTGTGGAAGTTCATTGGAGTAGTAGGCTTGAGCTTGTGGTTCTTCACATGGAAAATATCCTTGCTGAGGAGTATAGCCCATAGGAGAAGTGTTAGATTGTGAGGGTGATGCCTGATGTGCTGGTAACTGTGGATGAGGCTGTGGAAGAACACTTTGTTGATATGCTTGTTGTGGCATCATCAGTAGTTGATAAGATGGTTGATGTGGTTGTTGATATGTGTGTTGTGGTGGTTGCTGCAAGTATGATTGTTGTTGATAAGTGTAAGCCATGTTTTGTTGGGGGGGGTCATTTGTTGAGAAGCATACATGGCAAGTGGATCACGAACTTGTGGTGTAGACAACCGAGCCTCGATCACATGGCATTCGTGTTGTTGAAGAAAAGCTTGAGGTTGATCCACATTGGTGTTATACAAGTCCTTAGCCAATTTAACAGCCGTCACGTACTTACGCCATTCTAAATGAAGGGTGTTTAAATACTTGGTGTTTAATTGAAACGTAGGAATTGCCATGTCATAGATATTGAGCTCATTCAACAAAAGAGTGAATCTCAAATAGTAATCATTGAGAGTCTCCCCGGGAACATAGGCAAACTTATCAAATGTATCATATAGCTTACACTCTCGTTCTTGTTAAGTTAACGAGGTGCCTTGCATTAGAAAACGAATTCTATCCCATAACTCTTTGGCAACTTTATGTTTGCTGACGAGTTTATAGACATCTGGAGGAAGGGCTTGTAGAATGATGTTTGTAGTATAATAATCACATTTTTCTTGAATCTTCATATCTCCGGTCAATTCAACCGTTGTGCGAGGACAAGTAACTGTACCTTTCGTCACAGTACCATAATCTAATGGTCCATTGAGCACCGATGCCCAAATGAGATGTCCATTCTCTTTGTTCAACATGTAAAGTTCCATTCCGGAAGTCCAATCCTCGTACATAGTATTCTCCAACATCGGTGGACGATTATCCATACCCGAGAGGATGGACTTATCCGTAAGAGATGTGTACTCCATTTCGATAAGTTAAGATTTACAAACGTTGATCGAACAATGAGAGAAAGTAAATGTGTTTGTTGTCGTGAGTTGAAGTCGAGAAACAATGTTGAAATCCCTTAAAATATATTCTCTATGACCAAAATTCCAAGACGAACAAAAACACACGAATATCTGATCGGAATACCCTGTCGGAATATTGATCAGAATATCTGATCAGAATACCCTGTCGGAATAATCTACCGGAATACCCCTGTCGGAATAAACTATCGGAATACCCCCTGTCGGAATAATCTATAGGAATACCCCTTGTCGTAATAAATCTATCGGAATACCCCCTATCAGAATAACTCGATCGGGATACCCCCTGTCGGAATAAATCTATCGGAATAACCCCTGTTGGAATAAATCGATCGGAATACCCCCGTTGGAATGACCTGTAGGAAAAATAAACAAAGATAGAATAAGTTATCTTCAACTTCAAAGATAAACAAGTCTTCATTCTAAGATTTAGCACGAGCAAGTTATCTTCAAAGATAGAATAAGTTCACGCCTTCGATAAATTCGTCTTCAACTTCAAATAATTAATACCCGATCAAACAAATTCGTAACCACTAAAAATTTAACCACGTTTCGTCGGTCTCGTCAAAATAATTTTGTCACTTAGTCTCGTCACTTTGTTTCGTTACTTTTGTCACATCACGTTGTCATTAAGAAGTCCAAAAATGAATTACTATGCCAAAAATTTGGATAAAATAACCCACATTTTGTACATAAGCTATTAAGCTCAAATTCACTTTTTTTTGCAAAACATAAATGGCACGTGCAAAACAAAGTTTATGCAAAAACGTTAACCAACATATTTGCAAAAAAAGAAAATGTGAATGATAAGTCCATGTGAATGGTCATACTTCCAAACTTTCAGAAATACAACACGTCCCCATATGACATATCCCATAGCCTTAAGACACAACACGTCTAAATTAAGCCAACGCATATAAAGCTTATCAAAATCAAGGCAAAAAAATTATAAACCAACTAAAACACGGTACATGAGAAATTAGGAGTATATATTAAATTTACCCTAATCCCATATCGTTATCACTCCACATCCCATCTTTTCTTGTTTCCTCCGTCAACAAATCCTCATCACAAAAAAAATCCCAATCTATCCAATCTCATCAATCATTTTATAAACCATGATCACAACTTACAGGCAACCACTAATAGATACATAGTAACCTCCGTCTCATCGTATCTGCCTAAATCCCAACTCCCAATCACATATCGCATCTAATCTTAAACATCAATCCCATCTTGCTTATAAATCTCATGAATCTTCTATGTTGACCAGAAAGCCAGAGAAGACACAAAGATCATTTCAAATGGTCTCGGGTAGGTTGTAATTTTTGCATGTGTTTAATTTAAACGAATCAAAGGGAGAAAATAACATAATTGTTACGGGTCTCTCTTTAAATTCGAAATTTAATGAGGGGTTTATACCTCGACAGAGATCTGTGATGAATGATTTATTTTCGTGTAAATGATCTTGCATGTGCAAACACGAAAAATAAGGAATCTGAGATCTTTAATACGTTTGAGTTAGGTTTTGGTTCGAGTCTAGATGTGATGGGGTGTAGGTGACGATGGGTATAGGATTAGTGTAGATTGGTGTTGATGGGAGTTATAAGGGGGATGAGTAATATTGGTTCTTGTCAAGAGTTGGTTTAGGTCTCGAGTAATATTTTTAAACTACATGGTCATCATTTTAGTTAAACTGGTCACAAAGTTTTTTATCAAACTTCATCGTATTCATTTTGCCATCGCAGTCATATTGCACATCATCTCGATGGTTCCATCGCAACCTGATGGACACCATCGCAGTCCCATTGCAATATCAAAAGAAATGACTCCATCACAGTCCCATCACAGTCTAGTACCACATCCGTCGCAACATGATGGAAGCCACCGCAATAGTTCCATCGCAATGGTTTCACCGCAATGACCCATCGCAGTCCAGCCATCGCAATCAATGCGATCAAAAGTAGCCATCTGAAATCTTATCCAAAAGTTGTACTTTTTCCTAATTTTCAAGATCTTGTTTTTCTGGGCACAATCTTCATCTTCAAAGCTAAAAATCGATATTTAACCATAAAAAAATAGATCTTAACACAGATTAAATTATTGTTATGGTAGAAATGAGATTTAGTAGGTACACAAACTCCAATGGACAAAACCATGACCACAGTAAAGATATTGGACCATATCGATGAGGACCATAACCAGATTAATGATACTGCTAAAAAAGTGCACAACTTTTTAACCAGAAAGCTTATGTTTTGGAAATCCAGAAGACTTGTCTAAGAAAACTCATCTTTTGGTAATATTTCAGCCAACTAACAAAACCAAGATGACTACTTAAACTAGACAAAAAGAAAAACAATACAGTAACCAGACCAAAGTGATAGATTTTAAGACACGAACGAAAAAATTTTTAGACCACCAAATCAAATAATAAAAACTCGATGATCCAAGGATTGAATCGTGGCTTTGATGCCAATTGTAGGTTTGCTATATTATAGATCTGATGGTCTAATAGGGTGGTAGATGATGGTGGTAGCCATGGATGGAGATAGAGAGGTTGTGTGTGTAAAAGAAAGGAAAATGTTTATAAAGTGAAAAATGAAAACACAAACAACAACCCCCTCCTTGGAAGCCTTGGAGGGGTATATATAGTCATACGACACCTAAACTACACATCGTTACCTAGTCTAGTCTATGCGTGTGTGACTATGATAACTAATGGGAAATCTTAAATGTCGTCACATAAAGTGAATTTCCAACACAAATTCAACCAGAGTGGACACGATTCGTAACTTTGGTTAAACAACAGAGTAAGTTAGACGAGGTCAACTATCATACGCTTTTTGACATTTTGAAACAATTTCAAAATGAGGCGAATGAACTTCGAGCTGCAAAGACTACTAATCCACTTGCTTTGGTGTCTACCAATCAACACGTTCAAGATCATCGCTCTCGTGATCCAAAGTCATACTCCACTACATCATCCTCACCAAGGTACTCCACTACATCCTCCTCACCAAGATACTTCACTTCATCTAAGTATTCTGCTCCAACAAGATCACGAGACAAAGAACCAAGAGCACCATCACCATAACCTGAGCCATCATCTGAAGAGGGCAGTGATGAAGAACTAGCTTAGAAGGATAGGGAAATGAAACAACAAATTGCTTTCATTATGAAGACCTACAAGAAAATCTTCAAACCCACGACCAACAATCTTCGAACATCATCTAATACACGGAACCAATATGTTGAGAGTCCTCGAAGGTATGACACACGTCAACGTGATGAAAGTCCTCCTAGATATGATCGACGTAATCCAACACATGTTGAGGGTTCTGCACGGTATGATCGACAAACTACTTAGTATGATACTCAGAGGATTGCTACTGCTGCTGGGAATAGGGAAACTGTTGGTACTCAAGTGGTTCGGCAAAGTGGGATTCAGTGCTTTAATTGTCAAGGCTATGGGCATATGGCAAAGGAATGTAGGAATGTAACACCCCCAAATATTCATACTTTAGTTCAGCGGAAGAGTCGTTGGTGTTACAGGATAGCACATTACTCAAATCATAGACAACGCTTTAAAATCACATCGTTTAATAATAAAGCATTTTACATTCATAAATATCAAATTACAGAGGTCCCAAGTCATAATAATTCATAAAATTTTACAAATCATTTGAATGGAAATTGTTATTTAAGTGCGGGCCATAAATTCTTGTCGTCTTTCCGAGAATTACCTTCAAGTACCTGAGATAAGACATGTTAAAAGAAAAGGTCAGCTAAAACGCCGAGTGAATTCATAGAGTTTAATGAAATCTATTAATATATCATCGGTATAGAATTATTACCGAATATCATTTTGTACAATTCTTTGTCGTAGGCCATAAAATAAGCCAAAAACATTTTATACAAATCTTTGTTGTAAATCATACTATAGGCTTTTTCCTTCAAAACCATTATACGAACCAATGTCGTAAAAACATCATACTATACGTTTAATAACGTTGTATAGAGTTAAATAAAAACCGTTATATGAATATGGTTATGTAATACCAAAACACGAACAAAATATCAATAATAAGACCCCGTATTGCTAGTCAGGCAATATATCATAATTCAATGCGTATAGTAGTATTCGCGTTATTGGATTATTATAAGACGCATGACATTGATACCTTACTATAACAAACAACGGGTAGCTAACCCGAAATTCATTTGCCCATCTAAAACAGCGTGTCGTCACAATAATCACGCATATATAAATCTTCTCATACATAAATTCGCTTACCAATCAATGTGGTACGACGGAGATCAACCGTCAACGCGCGAACTGGGGTGATCTTCCCCAAATAGTACTATTATATGCATAAGCGACAACCAAATCTCGGTAGTTCACAATTCATGCTAATGGGACTTTTAGTGACATAACCTAACTAATAATAATCCATCTCCTTTCATTCATCGGGTCATACAATCATCCGGTTCCAAATCAATAAGCAAACAGTCAGAACAACTGGTGTCCTATTTTATTAAAACTAACATGTTATCTCCCTCGCGGGTTTATAAAACATTTCATAAAAACACTTAAAAGAGTGCGAGGCTAGGAACTCACGTTGATTGGGAAAGGCGGTTATCGGCGATTTGGATGTACGGTACGTACTTCAATCACGGAAACCTAGACAAATAATACTCGTCTTAGACACTTGTCCAATGACTTTATAAAAACAATGGCTATGTATATATATGGTGACATAAGTATGATGATGATCAAGTGGGATTTTATCTCTTCATACACATTATAGTGTTATGTGTTAGTCAAATTTTTGACTAGTTACACTAGTTTCAATTCAATTTCATATTAAGGCCCAATAGGCCCATTAAAGTCCAATAATTTATATTAGCCAAATTATAGTTCTAATATCAGGCCTATACTTACATGTTGGGCCCAAGTGGGTTAAGCCCAAAAAGTAAGTCCATTAGTGTTTATCCAAACTGGTTGGGTCAATAGTCCAATAAGGCTACTTTGGCCCGTTAATGTCCATAAGTTATAAAGCTCGGGTTTTATAAGTTTTTACTTGTAATATGTACTTTTACATCAGTATATGAGTTGTAAAAAGTTTACATTAGATGGGTCCGACCGTCTAAGTTTTATTTGACGAAAACGTTAGTTTTACGGTTTTAGCCGAAAAAGACGTAAAACTTATGTTTATAGTTTTATAACTTATAAAACTTATCAAATTGCTATTTTTATAAAATGTACCTTTTATTTAGTAAAGTACAAACTTATTTATATGTAATATATAAGTTAATGGGTTTTAGGTATATATTTTATATTATATTAACTTGAGTGCTAATATTATACTATATACTTTTATTTTACAAATTTGATTGTGATTTTCACTTTCACCATTTTTACCATATCTTGAGTTCTACAAGGATATAGAAGCTCATTTTTGGACACCACAAACTACATGATATGTGATACAATTAACTCAGCTTTAGCTACTGCTCAATCAACCTCTAAATGTTTCTAACAGTTCGTCCAAAATAGATTATACAGATTTCAACTTCAATATTGTTTTGATCATATCTCACTCATTTTATGGATTCCATTGAGTGGCCAAGTCTCACATATGTACAAGTAATTTATCTTACTGTATATTAACTTATCCCACCTACTTTAACAAGTTATCAGATAGTTCTTTCCTGTTTTATGCAGCCTACATTTTTAGCCATGATTTTAACATCCTTTCATGTAGCTTTTAATCATTTTAATCAAATTTATCAACACAAGATCCCCACATAATAATTTTGATCATCATTCATCATCATATAAATATACCTAAATAAAGAAAATACAAGATTACGTATTCAAAATAAAAAGAGGATAGGAAGAAACACTCTCTATACCACCAAAGTGATGAAATAATGAATTTTGATGAACAAGACATGGTTCTTGTTATCACATCTTTAACTTGGCAAATGAACTCCTTGAGATCTTAAAATGGATGAACATCTTCATGAAAATCAGCATAGGAACTCCATGGAAACTCCTTTTCTTATGTTATAACCACCTCCAATCTTCATCTTTTCAATAGGTTTTCATCATATGTAAATTATACATATGATTTATGGTTGATTTTTTTGATCAATGGTGGCGTTGTTAATGAATGATGGACGGCCAAAAAGGAGGATGAAGAGAAAAATGAGTTGTTTGCATGTAACAAATGAATTAGCTTGTTTTTGGTTAGTAGTTTTGAGGTTGAGTGGTTTTGTGTGTAACTAAGGACAAGTGTCCTTAGTTATCATGCATTATGACACCTCAAAGTGCGTTGGTGAAGCTTGCTATTTTATTAAGTGGGGATGGGACAAGTGTCCCACTTGTCTCATCTCCACTAATTTATGGGTACTCCTCGATTCTAATTTCCTCGATTTGGGTGCCCTCGGGTCGTTTTACGAAAAACGTTTTTATAAATTATGAATCAACGTCACAAAACGAATCTAATAAAAATTGTCTCAACAAAAACGGAGTTCAAAAACGTAAATACGTAATCCTAGGGTTTCCGGATTAGTCGTAGAGGACGTTAAATTATTCACGTAAGCTCTAATTTCTTCTCGTAAATTTGTGAGTTTATGAACCAACACAAATTAAAATCCCAAAATAATATTCAAGAATAAATTTTATTTTCTAAATGTCAGACTGTCACCAAAATGGTGTATATAAACGTAAGCACGTAACGTAGAATTCTCCGGTTTAGAGGTGATCGATGCTACTTCAAGACGTAACCCAAATTTCTTCCCAAAAATGAGTGGGTTCATATTATAACATTAAAATAATGTTTTTAGATAACACTTGAGAATAAAATATCGATCATAAATTGACGGATTGTTACAGCATTTACCCTAAACAGGATCTTTGTTCTCAAAGATCGATTTATCTTACTACTCGCTTCTTATAGAGTTATAGCCATGTGGGTATTTCCTCCACATTCGGTCTTTTCCCACAAGTGTAATTCATTACAATACGCGAGTTTCATCATACAAACCTACGGGAAGACGATCGGGCTTAATGTTGACTTAGTTTCTCTATCCATGATGTTCACGGGTTTTCGATGAATGCAACTTTTCGCCAATCTAAACTTCATCAAGAAGTACTCAGATTTTCACTTGATAGACATTTTATCAAGTTTGATATATGAACATAATTCACGCAGCCCTTGAAGTCCTAGGGTAGATCCAGTTTATATGCCTTTCAAACCAACTTTTACATTATCTCAATGGTCCCATACAACAGGGACTTATTTCCTATGATCCTTCAGATCATTAATTCATTTTTCCAAGGTGAAATTTTTTAGCATAACTTCGCTACCTATCTTACACTTCAAGATCTACATTTCATATTCACATAATCCTCCTGCCCACTACCGGCAGTCAATAATCAGATCCTAATTTCAACAATAATTTCAGGTTTCGCGGGTCGTGTATTTTGTAAGGTTAGGTTTGTCATCATAGGCAACCTTAAACCTAAAAGACATGTCCAACTCACAATGGGTGTATGTTGGGTGTCTTCGTCCCAACTCCAGCTTACAGATGCCCTCACATTTAGATCGTTACAAGATTCGATCTTGATCCTAATACGATAATTATCAATGATAATCTCTCCAAAGGAAAACGATTATACGGTTTATTACCAAAGGTCGATCATTCAAACAGAAAACAAGACTTCTAGTGTTTTGTATCATTACTTTACCTCGTCCCTTCGATTGGGGTGGTAAACAGTACTCTCATCAAGGTTCGTTCCTAATGACTTCTTAGCAAATCTCTAGAAATTCGATGCGAAGCGAGGATCTTGATAGAGATGATCGATACAGGCACACTATGTTTACACAACTCCTTTAAATACAAAAGAGTCAATTTATTCATCGAGAATCTATCATTAACGGAAATGATATTAGTAGATTTGGTCAGTCTGTTGATGATGACCCAAATCGAATCAAATTCAGATGATGACCTTTGCAATAGTTAGACGTTTACTAATGTATGAGGCGATGTCTGCCTTCATAAATTGCCATCAGTACAACTTCTTCAGATAAAGATACATTTAGTCAGAAATGACATGAATAGAATACTTAACTTATGAGATTCCAACATGACTAAATCTTGAAATCCTCCATACCTAGCCAACCACAAACGGCCTTTTATACATTTAACGCCATCGGCTTCTCAATTCTAATGGTTCACATTAGCCGCGCACCCCTCTTATTATCTATATTATCCTTTTTACAAGCATCGGCTATATTTTAAATTGATCGGCAATTTATTTTGCACAATCATTATTAAGGAACACATCCTAATTGGTTATTTATCCTTTTTATATAATGTGACAGTATCTACATTCACCTTTCCTGATGAAATAATTATTATGACCACAATTCACTTAGAAATTATTTCTTCATATTTTATAAGTTTTAGTTACGTCTCAACTATTATTTTTATCAGTTTTACTCAATCCGACGTCTAAAGCGTCGATAATTATTACAAGCAATTAAACGATAAATAGTTAATTTTTATGAAACGTAAACATGAAAATTTATAAATTTCTCAGTTCGCCCAATTATAGAAAAATGTTCAAAATAAATTTAAATTTAGTTAACATGATCTTTGTTGATTTATCGAAAATAATAAAATAATTAATAAGATTCTTAAATGTTCGAAAAATCTTTGTTTATATTTTGGTCAAAATATTCTTAGTTGAAAAGCAGAAATTTTCGTTTCAAATTCAAAGTCATGATTTAAATGGTTTCCTCAATTCCTCTAAGGTTGTCTTGAGGTATACACAAACATTTACCCCTAAAGGAGTTTAGTTAACTGATTTGGGTTTAAGGGAATGATTCCTTTAAATCCTTGGATAAAATATCTGCCAAAACATTTTTGCGCTTTGTTTTTGGTAAAACCCAAAGCCTTAATAGCTTTAATATTTGAAGAGTTACATAGATTTTACTACCATTAATCACATGGTCAAATAATATAAAGGATTAAGCCTTAAATCACATGTTAAATATTCAAGGTACATGATATAGTGGTTTTTACCCCTTTAGGAAAAGGAAGGTAAAATAGTGGTAAGTATTAACGAGCGGTTTAGGAAAACCACAAGTTATGACCCTTGATGGGGATCGTTCTCTCGAGGAGGCACGTGTGTTGTGTGATGAATGATTGATTTTTGTTTTTGGTTATTAACAAGAAGAAGAGAAAAGAAAATGACGAAGACGAAAAAAAAAAAAAAATAGGCAAAAACACTACTAGAAAGTTACGACGTAGAAACGTAAAAAGTGCAAAATTTAAAATTTTAATCTAAAAATTCCTAAAAATTACTAAAAATCCACAATAATATTCTAAGAGTTTAAAAAAATCCAAACTTGCCAAAACCTTTTAATTAATTTAATAATGACTTTTTAATGCTAATTAAAGCCCTAAAAATCACTTTTAAATATTAAAAAGCCTTAAACAAGATTTAATAGTTTGTAAACCTCAAAAATGGCCTAATTAAGCTAAAAACTATTTTTTTAAATTTTAAAACCAAATTAAACTATTTTTAAACTCCTAAAAACTATTAAAATCTATTAAATCTTAAATTAATTCTAAAAATTAATTGAAAAGCCTAAAAATTAATTGGAAAGTGAAAAAGGTCCTATTTTAATGTCTAGAATCTAGGAAAAATGAAAAAAGGTTAAAAATTAAACTTTGAATTTTAATGAATAAAATAATAATAAAATATTCTAAAAAATAAAAAGTTCTCAAATAAATTCTAAAAAATTCTCAAAAATCCTAAATATTCTAACTAGAAAGAAAATGTAAATTAAAGCTCCTAAAACCTTTTAGTTAATTTTATTTTAATTTTTAAAGTTGTCTAAAAACCCTAAAATTAAATAAAATTAAAAATTAAAGTTTTTGAAAACTTTATGATATGTAAACCTCAAAAATACAAATTAAAACCTAAAAACATTTTTTCTAAATTTAAAACTACTGTTTACTATTTTTTAATGACTTTCTAAATATCAAACTAAAAATAATCCTATTAATTAATTAAATAAAAGGAAAAATAAAACTTTTAAACAGAAAAGTCCCTAAGCCTATAAATGTCCTAGGAAAATTCAGATAAGCTAAAAACACTTAATAAATAAGCTAGGAAAAATCAAATAAGCTACGGCTTATTTATGAAAAGTCAAAAACAAAAGGGGTCAAGTATCTATTGAAATGAAACCTTAACGTAAAAGGTTCATCTAGATCAACGGTAAGCACGCTAAGTCCCCCAGCGAGGGGTCGCGTGTTCGAGTCCGGTGCGGGTGGGCTTTTTATAAAAATTTTCTTTTTTTTTTCTTTTAAACTTGATTCCAGTAACTTTAGATGCTTAAAAACTCAAATCAATGTCCAATTTTACAAGAATTAAGCCAAGATCAAAGCTAAAAACGTGGTCAGTTCATAATCCAAGAACACAAGTGACTCTTTGATATTTTCACTTGTGCAAGTATGTTCCCAGAGGACTTGGATTGCTTGATTTGTGAGTATTTGTGGATAAACAAGGCACCCTTGTGCTCTTTGGAGCACAAGGAGTCAAGATAAGCAGATAAACAACAACACTTAGCACACAATAATCACAAAAATGAGCACACAAAGCAAACTTAAGTTGCTGAGGTCTTAGCTAAGGTCTGGTGGCCTTTGTTGCTAACAGCTTGCACCAAAATGAGTTTCAAACGTCCAAGTTGAGCACACAATCACTCCCAATAGCACACAAACAAACTCAAATCCTAAATCCATCTTAATTCTAACAGATTTCAAAAGATTCAAGCATAAACTTCAACAATTAAGCAGAAAAAGTGTACATGCAGTTTTTTTAGCTAACTATTCCCTTTTTTATGCAACAACTTGGTTCAAAACTTGTTCTAACCTGAGCTAATACTAACATGCAACCCTAATCAATCCTATTCAATTCTCCTAACACCTTTTTAAACACAACCAAAGAGTTTTACCCCTGCTAAAACATGAATCCAAACAGCCCTTTAAAACTTGAAAACCAAATTTTCCAAAGTAAATCACTAACAAACTCAATCAAACTGGTTCATATAGCATCTAACATGCATATAAACACATAAGAACACAGATCAAACAGCTTTAACACACAATCTAAGCAGATTCATGCAAAATCACTTAGACTACAAATTTTCTGAAAATTTCAAAAGGAATAAGAAATCTTACCCAAGAACCTTACATCCAAGGTTCTTTGTGGATGTAAATCCACCTCCTACCAACTGGGGTTGGTGCTGAACCTTTAACAGAAACAACTCAATCAAACCTGCTAAGAAAAATCAAAAAGAAAAACACAAATATATAGATTTTCTGTTTTACCTTTTTCCTTTCTTAAAAACCTTTCCAAAAACTTCCAAACCTTCAAACACGTTTTAAAAGCAATTCTCAAGTCCAAAAATCAAGGACTCTTTCCACTTTCACTTCAAAAGCCTTGATTTCAGAAACTTACAAACCTTTTTTAAACAACCTTTTTGAAAAAAAAACTTAACACACAAAATCTAAATGGAACTCAGCTTAAACTTTTAACACAACACACAACTTTTAAAAAACATAAAAAGGAATTACACTTGACTTCACAAATACCAAACTTTTATTTTCTTAAAAAGGAATTACAAGTGCAAAAGTTTAAAACTGGAACAAAGGGGAATGAACATGCTCATATCCCTTTTATAGCTAACAATAGAACTATCTAGACTATGAAAACCCTAAACATTGGATTTCCAGGAATGCCCTTGAAGTCTTTGACTGAAAATGGGTCAAAAATCGTCCCATGTGACCATGTGAAGATGCCAGCTTGGAAATGTTGATCTTGGACGTTAATTTAAGCTTGGGGACAAAGGAGTTGATCTCCCACGTTGATTTGGTCGGGACATAGGGTTTGGGGGAAAGTGACATGAGCAGGGGAGTGCTTGGGTGAGGACCACAGGCCACGTGGCCATGTTTTGAAAGGTGGGATTAAGTGAGGGGAGGCTTAATTAAGGATCTGCACAATTATAGCCCATAACCCTTTGATTTGAATTATGTTCATGATTAGGGTTTATGGGTTTAAGGGGGGGTTTTGATCTGTTTTGGGAAAACATGATTTTAAAAATCGTGTTATGGAGGGAATTACGGGTTTAGTGGGGGTTTGACTAAATCTTGACCAAGTTAAATAATAAACCGGGTTGGACATGGGTGGGTGGACGGGTTGGGTAGGGTATTTGGGTTAATGGGTGGATCATGGTGACGTGGCATTGTCTGGTTGGGTGGGAAAGTTTGTTTGTTTGGCAGGTTAGGTCCCCAAGCTATCTTGTTCTTTCCACTTTGTAAACAAAGTCTATCAGCGCCTAATTAACACTTATCAACTTTTGGCCAGTTGTCAATTTTGGCACAAATACTTCAAAAGCTTTTCCAAGGGTATTAAATGTATATTCTTGATTCTCCAAGGACTGATCTTGTACAATTTTCAATCATTAAGGACCATACTTGTACAAATGACATTTGGAGGGTTAATTGTGACAAGTTCTTCAAAGATGAGGGACTAAATTTGCCAATCTTCAATTCTTCAAGGGTCATTTTGCAAATTTCCAAACTTGGGCCCGGTTCATTGTGCGACTTCGTTTCCCGTGTTCGTTTTTGATTGATTCTTGTGATCTTTTGCCAATTCCTCAATATCCGTACCTAAAAATACACAAGTAACAAACACGAGCATATATTTGGCATATTTTATGATATTTTATGCATTTTAAGCCCGATTTGGACGATGAGACCATGTATAAAAGCAGTCTCATCACTCCCCCATACTAAACCATTGTCGTGCCCTCACGCAATGCTAGAATAAAGTATCAAAGCATCTCCAAAATTTAATTTTATTCACTTTTATTGAAATGATAAACTAGCTACACACTATGATTACTACTACTTGTGTTTTAGACATAATGTATGACTTTCATCGCAAAATGGGACGTTTAGGTTCATAGAATAAGAACACGTGAATGCTTCGTTAGAAATAATTTCGTCGTCCTCGATTTTCACCTTAATTCCATGCCAAGCGTGCAACGAGATCATTGTCATTATAAGTTAGTAATGCTAACACTACTCATATGTCCTAATCACGTACTTATTCTCCCATTATTCCTAAGTTGTATCTCTTATATTTTATTTTGTCTTGAATGTTTCACGAGGATACATTGTTTGACTTATGCGATAATAGAGATTTAGGTCTAAAAATAGAGTCCTAACGGTGTAACTAAGGCCATTAAATCAATAACCCCTCCTAATAGACAACGATGTTAAAAAATTAAGTTGACAAGAAGAATCGATAAACACGGTTTTATAACGGTTTTGAACATGAGACTTATTACCAAGACTTTTATACGCCCCCTAACGGAAGGACCTTATTATCTTTGGTTTACCTCCATCTTTTATTCAACTTCGCCATGAAGCTTTTATTATGACTTCGGTCTTGCCTTGCCTTTTATTATCCGCCATCATCGGTGGTTTTATTAGCCAAAGACGTATATCCTCACGCTAAAGCGAATTTTGGATCTTTAAAGCTTCGAAGATTAAGGCTTGATTCACTTTCAATTTTGCATAGATTTTAGGCCTTGTGGGGCTTTAAATTGTTTGCTAGATTTAGGTGAGCACTTGAAATCTTATTATTGGGTGAAGCTTTCGATTATTAGGGTGCCAATACTTCAAAACCGTGACGCTGGCGATACCTTAATGTCTTCCCAATTTAATTACACGGAAGCTACTAGAAAAGACTAGAAACCCAACAATCCTAACTAAACCGCTAAATCAATATTTATTAAGCAAAAAATATTTACAAGCAAAGGGAGAATAAGCAAACAACGAGAACACATGAGTTTTTGAAAGAATATGAGTACTCTACGTTTAGCATAGTAACTTATAATTAACTCTATCATTTCTCGTCCTCATTTAAGAGACTTAGCCTAATGTGTAGTTAAGGAACCAAAGCTAAGTGCTCAACACGCACGGTCGAGTAAAAAATTACTCTTATTCTCGCCATCGGAAAATCTACATTCGTGTCTTCAAACACTTATGAAATATGAGAAAAATTTAAAATTGAGCCATTTTTAGCCTTATTTTGCAAGAAAACGATAACAAAACGATAAACTTTGGAAAGCGTGAAGGTTTGGCAAGGCAAGTATCTATTCACCCCCCATACTAAAGTTAAACATTGTCCTCAATGTTTCGAGTCTAGGGGTGCAAACACCCCCATACTAGAGACGTAGTCGAATTCCTAATCTAGCATGGAAAGGGTGTAACCATTAAATTAATAGCCGTTTATGAAGTGTGCTAATAACCTAAGGTTATAACATAAAAGGATATATCATATGGATATTGGGAAAGGCCTCCAAAGCAAACGATCGAGTGCTCCCATGAAACGAACACGAGAGGCTCCAATCGTGAAGATGATGATCTAAAAGACACAATGCACAAACAACCACGGAACAAAGGTTGGAAGGGCACAAATCCCCTCACATTAAACCAATTAGAAAGCAATAATATGTACATGGATAAGCATGGGTCTCCCCCACGAGGCACCTTGTTTTTGATAACCGAGTCAAAAGCACGACTCGAATCCCCATAAATGTGATCATTTAGGGATAATCATGGTTTGGTCAATTTTTGGTGGGGCTTACATGATAAACAAGGCCCAAAAGTACGTGGAGTACTTTAAAAATCCGATAAACGTATACCGGGGTCAAAGATAGCGTCCTCGTTCTCGGATGAAAGACGAGATAACACAACTCCAACACAAATCCCAATGGGATAGAAGAAAATAGGAGAGAAGAAATAGAAGGGTGGGACAATGGGTAAGGCAAAACATTGAGCTACTCGAGGTAGACTCGCACCAATCAAATGAAAAGATTTTCCATTTATTGCATCGGTGGAAGACCGAGATTTTCCTATATAAGCAATTCCAGGATCAAATATCTCGTCCTCGGTGGAGAAAGGGGAGGGAACATAAGGGGATTCCCCCACACTAGGTCCACACAAAGCATCGTCAAAAGGAGAAGACGAGCTTGTAGTACTCAATACACGCGGTGATGACGGAGTTAGAATTGTAGAAAAATCTTTTAATTTAAATTCAAAATCTTTTCCTTTTTCATCTTTTACACTCTCCTCGTGAAAACCCGATTTAATTATGTCAAAAATATTTGGTGTATCTAAAACAATGTTAGTCACACTAAAAATTCTCACATTTTGAAATCTTTTTGGTTTAGGTGGTGGCAAGTTTTCAAATCTTTTGTCAACAAAGAAAACCTCCCCATCAGGATCAACGTATTCATCATCCGAAGAATCACTCGAGATTGGAATCATAGGCTTAACACTCTTAACCTCCATCGGCGGAGGGGACGGAACTTCATTTTTCTCAACAACTCCAAAAACTCTATTTGAAATCTTTTGACAAATGTTTTTGATCGGATTGACATTGTACAAAGATGTGATCGAATAAACATGAGAAAGAGTGGAGTTTTGGGTTGCATTAATGACGAGTTCTTCCTCATTGAAACGAAGAGTGATTTTTCTTGCATGCACATCGATAAGTGCTCTCGAGGTATCCAAAAAAGATCGTCCTAAAATTAACGGAACTTTAGGATCGATAGGAATATCAACAACTATGAAGTCTACGGGATAATAGAATTTCCCAACTTTCACAAAGACGTCCTCGGCAACTCCACAAGCTAGAATCGTAGAATGATCGGCCATTTCGATTGACATTCTTGAAGTAGTGAGATTTGGAAGATTAAGCGATTTAAAAATCTCAAGAGGCATCAAATTAATACTAGCACCAAGATCGGCCAAGGCGTAGCATTCTTCCATGTCTTGGATAGCACATGGGATTAAAAACTTTCCAGGATCACCGACTTTTTGAGGTATGCGGCTTAGAAAAACCGAAGAACAACTAGACGATTTTTGCAATTTTTCTTTGTTGTTTAACATACTTTTGAAGTTCGCGGCAAATCGAGGCATCATGACTAAGGCGTCGGCAAAACTTATATTAAAATGAAAGTCACGAAACATTTTCATAAAGAGTTCAAATTGATAATTATTTCGTTCTTGTGCCTTTTCCTTGTCTCGTCTTGATGGTTAGGGTAAAGGTGGTGTGGGTTGGGGCAAATTAGGCATAGGCATCGGCCTTGGAATCTCGGGTTCCATTATGGGTATTGGTTCAACCGTAGGTGTGGTTTGAGCGGTACTTCGTGGGCTTGAGATGTGCTCCTTTTCAACCACAACCTCGGGTTCTTTCTCTTTTTCCTTCTCCATAGAAGTACTTGGGCGAGAAATGGGTTCTTTGAAAGTTTTACCACTACGAGTAGTAATAACCTTCAATTCTCCTTTCGGGTTCACGTTGGTATCACTAGGAAGACCACCCGAAGAAGAGGGCTTACACATGATAGCTTCAAACATTTTAGCCATTCGGTCTTCAAACTTAGATTGCCTAGCATCCGCTTTTAACAACTCTTGCTTAATCTCATGTTGTCCTTGCTCCACTTTTTGTTGATTTTGTTGGAGTCGTGTGACATTTCCTTCCATTTTATTAGCATGAGTTTTAAGTTCATTAGCAAGTTCGTTTTTAAGCTCGTTTTTCAACTTGGACCTTAAGCTAATCATCTCACGTTGCATGTTATCAAACTTAGCATCATTAGCCTTAGCATAATCTAAAAATTCTCCTTGCAAATTTTTAGTGTGAGCATTTTGAAAACCTTGAGTAGGAGTTTGAAAATCACGGTTTTGGTTTTGATTAGAAATTTGCCCATTTCCACTTTGGTAATTACCTTTGTTATAATTCCTTTGATTTCCTTGGTAATTTCCACCTTGATTGTTGTTTCGATAGTTATTAGCATTTTGATTTTGTGGAGCTTGATTTTGGCGAGAACCTTGACCGATTTGGTTATAAGTTCCCGTGGCTACATAAGCATTCGAAGTGTTACCATCCGCGGTAATGCACTCGGAAAAATCATGAGCTCCACCACATGAAATACAACTCTTAGCAACCGCTTTAACCGAAGCGGTGTTTGAAGCTTCTTGAGCTTTCCAATGAGACATAAGAGTCGAAAACCTATCGAAAAACCGATTCTCCTCATTTGCTTCATCTTGCAAGGCATTAATGGAACGAGATGACGACGAGCCCAAATTGGCAACACTCGGTGTGTTACGAGGGCTATAGACCTTAGACCTATTTTCTATGATTTTCAAAGCCTCATTGGTCGTTTTGCACAAAAAATTACCACCCGCGACGGCATTCAAATAATCTCGTTCATGTTCATTAAGCCCATTATAGAAAGTGTCAATTTGATGCAATTCGGAAAAATCATGGTGTGGACATTCATGTAACATTTCTTTAAACCTTTCCCAAGCCATTGAAAAACTTTCATTTGGTCTTTGTGTAAAACGTGAAATCTCATTTTTCAAATGTGTTGTCTTAGATGGTGGAAAAAATTGATTCACAAATTTAGACACGAGATCGGCCCATGTCAAAATCGAATTCGGCGGTTCTTTCTCAAGCCATATCTTGGCGGGTCCATCTAACGAGTAAGGAAACAACATCATCTTAATGGCATCGTGTGGTACATCCTTAAACTTGCTTGTCGCGGTGAGACGATTAAATTGCCTAATGTGATAATGTGGGTTGTCTTTTTCATGACCGCGAAACTTGTTTGCTTGAAGCATAGACATTAAACCCGTTTTGATCTCAAAGTTCTCCGCAAGGATGGCGGGAATCACAATGGCCTCTCCAAAACCCTCGGTGGGTGCTTGAAGCAACTCCATCATAGTACGATTAGCCATGATAGCTTCTTGTTCTACAATAGGTTCCTCACTTGGAGACTCCTCACTAGAATGAGTTTTAGTAGGAGTTTTGTTCTTGCGTCTACGTGCACGTTTTGCTTGATTACGAGTGAGCATAAACGTCACGTACAACGTGGAGACGAGCAAAGAAGATTCTTTTTGGTATTTTGTGTTTTTTTTCAATTTTTTTTTGGGTTTTTGATTGTATTAACCTTTTTGGAATTGGTGAATATATTAAGTAGACAATGAGTCCACAAATCTTCTCACTAATCAAATCTCTTGATTAAAAAGGCCTCAAGGAATGAAAACGATCACGTGGAGTGAACGCCTTCGATGACTTTAGAACGATGGTGGAACACCAAATCGTTCAAGAGGGTTTAATCAAATGGAAACCAAGAAAATATATATGATATGTAATAATACTTTGGGCGGCAAAACCCTCGATTCACTCTCAAAATCAAATACGCACAAGCAAGCGGAGGAAACGAGGCGGCGCGAAGCACTTAAGAGCCTTTTTCCTTTAGGTTGTGAAATACAACCGCCTTATACCCACCTTATAGTTTGTATTATCAAGATTAAGCTTCACGAAAGTATTTATCTATTTTTGCCTTTTTCTTTGGTTTGAGATTCGAATACAATGATCGAGTGATGAAATCCCGAATCAAGGTTGTGATTGCTCACGTATTTGGAGTACTTGTGTATTTATTGTTCTACGTATACAATATAGTAATAATAATATTCACACAAAAACCGAAAAACGATAATACGTATTAATAGAGTGCTATTAATACAAATACTATTATGGCTAGTATAAAAAACAACAATTGTTCAATCAAAACACAACACGCCTCCCCGGCAGCGGCGCCAAAAATGATATAGTGGTTTTTACCCCTTTAGGAAAAGGAAGGTAAAATAGTGGTAAGTATTAACGAGCGGTTTAGGAAAACCACAAGTTATGACCCTTGATGGGGATCGTTCTCTCGAGGAGGCACGTGTGTTGTGTGATGAATGATTGATTTTTGTTTTTGATTATTAACAAGAAGAAGAGAAAAGAAAATGACGAAGACGAAAAAAAAAAATAGAAAAATAGGCAAAAACACTACTAGAAAGTTACGACGTAGAAACGTAAAAAGTGCAAAATTTAAAATTTTAATCTAAAAATTCCTAAAAATTACTAAAAATCCACAATAATATTCTAAGAGTTTACAAAAAATCCAAACTTGCCAAAACCTTTTAATTAATTTAATAATGACTTTTTAATGCTAATTAAAGCCCTAAAAATCACTTTTAAATATTAAAAAGCCCTAAACAATATTTAATAGTTTGTAAACCTCAAAAATGGCCTAATTAAGCTAAAAACTATTTTTTAAAATTTTAAAACCAAATTAAACTATTTTTAAACTCCTAAAAACTATTAAAATCTATTAAATCTTAAATTAATTCTATAAATTAATTGAAAAGCCTAAAAATTAATTGGAAAGGGAAAAAGGTCCTATTTTAATGTCTAGAATCTAGGAAAAATGAAAAAAGGTTAAAAATTAAACTTTGAATTTTAATGAATAAAATAATAATAAAATATTCTAAAAAATAAGAAGTTCTCAAATAAATTCTAAAAAATTCTCAAAAATCCTAAATATTCTAACTAGAAAGAAAATGTAAATTAAAGCTCCTAAAACCTTTTAGTTAATTTTATATTAATTTTTAAAGTTGTCTAAAAACCCTAAAATTAAAAATTAAAGTTTTTGAAAACTTTATGATATGTAAACCTCAAAAATACAAATTAAAACCTAAAAACATTTTTTCTAAATTTAAAACTACTGTTTACTATTTTTTAATGACTTTCTAAATATAAAACTAAAAATAATCCTATTAATTAATTAAATAAAAGGAAAAATAAAACTTTTAAACAGAAAAGTCCCTAAGCCTATAAATGTCCTAGGAAAATTCAGATAAGCTAAAAACACTTAATAAATAAGCTAGGAAAAATCAAATAAGCTACGGCTTATTTATGAAAAGTCAAAAACAAAAGGGGTCAAGTATCTATTGAAATGAAACCTTAACGTAAAAGGTTCATCTAGATCAACGGTAAGCACGCTAAGTCCCCCAGCGAGGGGTCGCGTGTTCGAGTCCGGTGCGGGTGGGCTTTTTATAAAAATTTTCTTTTTTTTTTCTTTTAAACTTGATTCCAGTAACTTTAGATTCTTAAAAACTCAAATCAATGTCCAATTTTACAAGAATTAAGCCAAGATCAAAGCCAAAAACGTGGTCAGTTCATAATCCAAGAACACAAGTGACTCTTTGATATTTTCACTTGTGCAAGTATGTTCCAAGAGGACTTGGATTGCTTGATTTGTGAGTATTTGTGGATAAACAAGGCACCCTTGTGCTCTTTGGAGCACAAGGAGTCAAGATAAGCAGATAAACAACAACACTTAGCACACAATAATCACAAAAATGAGCACACAAAGCAAACTTAAGTTGCTGAGGTCTTAGCTAAGGTCTGGTGGCCTTTGTTGCTAACAGCTTGCACCAAAATGAGTTTCAAACGTCCAAGTTGAGCACACAATCACTCCCAATAGCACACAAACAAACTCAAATCCTAAATCCATCTTAATTCTAACAGATTTCAAAAGATTCAAGCATAAACTTCAACAATTAAGCAGAAAAAGTGTACATGCAGTTTTTTTAGCTAACTATTCCCTTTTTTATGCAACAACTTGGTTCAAAACTTGTTCTAACCTGAGCTAATACTAACATGCAACCCTAATCAATCCTATTCAATTCTCCTAACACCTTTTTAAACACAACCAAAGAGTTTTACCCCTGCTAAAACATGAATCCAAACAGCCCTTGAAAACTTGAAAACCAAATTTTCCAAAGTAAATCACTAACAAACTGAATCAAACTAGTTCATATAGCATCTAACATGCATATAAACACATAAGAACACAGATCAAACAGCTTTAACACACAATCTAAGCAGATTCATGCAAAATCACTTAGACTACAAATTTTCTGAAAATTTCAAAAGGAATAAGAAATCTTACCCAAGAACCTTACATCCAAGGTTCTTTGTGGATGTAAATCCACCTCCTACCAACTGGGGTTGGTGCTGAACCTTTAACAGCAACAACTCAATCAAACCTGCTAAGAAAAATCAAAAAGAAAAACACAAATATATAGATTTTCTGTTTTACCTTTTTCCTTTCTTAAAAACCTTTCCAAAAACTTCCAAACCTTCAAACACGTCTTAAAAGCAATTCTCAAGTCCAAAAATCAAGGACTCTTTCCACTTTCACTTCAAAAGCCTTGATTTCAGAAACTTACAAACCTTTTTTAAACAACCTTTTTGAAAAAAAACTTAACACACAAAATCTAAATGGAACTCAGCTTAAACTTTTAACACAACACACAACTTTTAAAAAACATAAAAAGGAATTACACTTGACTTCACAAATACCAAACTTTTATTTTCTTAAAAAGGAATTACAAGTGCAAAAGTTTAAAACTGGAACAAAGGGGAATGAACATGCTCATATCCCTTTTATAGCTAACAATAGAACTATCTAGACTATGAAAACCCTAAACATTGGATTTCCAGGAATGCCCTTGAAGTCTTTGACTGAAAATGGGTCAAAAATCGTCCCATGTGACCATGTGAAGATGCCAGCTTGGAAATGTTGATCTTGGACGTTAATTTAAGCTTGGGGACAAAGGAGTTGATCTCCCACGTTGATTTGGTCGGGACATAGGGTTTGGGGGAAAGTGACATGAGCAGGGGAGTGCTTGGGTGAGGACCACAGGCCACGTGGCCATGTTTTGAAAGGTGGGATTAAGTGAGGGGAGGCTTAATTAAGGATCTGCACAATTATAGCCCATAACCCTTTGATTTGAATTATGTTCATGATTAGGGTTTATGGGTTTAAGGGGGGGTTTTGATCTGTTTTGGGAAAACATGATTTTAAAAATCGTGTTATGGAGGGAATTACGGGTTTAGTGGGGGTTTGACTAAATCTTGACCAAGTTAAATAATAAACCGGGTTGGACATGGGTGGGTGGACGGGTTGGGTAGGGTATTTGGGTTAATGGGTGGATCATGGTGACGTGGCATTGTCTGGTTGGGTGGGAAAGTTTGTTTGTTTGGCAGGTTAGGTCCCCAAGCTATCTTGTTCTTTCCACTTTGTAAACAAAGTCTATCAGCGCCTAATTAACACTTATCAACTTTTGGCCAGTTGTCAATTTTGGCACAAATACTTCAAAAGCTTTTCTAAGGGTATAAAATGTATATTCTTGATTCTCCAAGGACTGATCTTGTACAATCTTCAATCATTAAGGACCATACTTGTACAAATGGCATTTGGAGGGTCAATTGTGACAAGTTCTTCAAAGATGAGGGACTAAATTTGCCAATCTTCAATTCTTCAAGGGTCATTTTGCAAATTTCCAAACTTGGGCCCGGTTCATTGTGCGACTTCGTTTCCCGTGTTCGTTTTTGATTGATTCTTATGATCTTTTGCCAATTCCTCAATATCCGTACCTAAAAATACACAAGTAACAAACACGAGCATATATTTGGCATATTTTATGATATTTTATGCATTTTAAGCCCGATTTGGACGATGAGACCATGTATAAAAGCAGTCTCATCAGTACAGATTTTCATTGTTTGGCCAACTCAGGGCAGTCTATAAATGATTATTAACTCCTTCTTATTATTAGAAACAAACAAATGGTCCTTAGTGATCACAAGAATGAATTTATCAAATTACAGCCTACACACGTGAATCACAAAATTTAGGAATGCTACATGTGCATTGGTCAATCCAAACGACATAACATGAAACTCATAATGTTCATTACAAGTTCCAGATGTAGTGATTGGAATAGATAATCTTTTTCGCGGATGCGAAGTTGATGATAACCATGTCGTGGATCAAATCTCTAGAACATACGCTAGAACCTTGTAAATGATCGAACAAATCTTTCATCTTGGGTAATAGATACTGATTTCGATCGTCAATTTATTTAGTTCACGGTAATCAATAAATATAAGGAATAATAACACCATAGCTCTTCATGAGGACGAGCTTGGTAGAATAAAAGCTTTCTCCGACAACTCTCTCAGTTGTACGGTAATTCTTTTAACTCAGACGGTGCTGAAGTAGGGTGCACACGCCACAGGTGCAGCATCGAAAATATAATCAATACCAAATTGAACTTGCCTTATTGGCGAAAGTCTAGGTAATTTACCAGCAAATACCTCCTAAAATTTTTAAATAACAGAAACATCTTTTAATAAATTCACTTTTAAGTTCTTTCTAGATTACAAGATCTATGACTAGTTCATAACCATTTATGGTATAATTTCAAGTCTAAATGCAGGATATGGTCATCCATCAAGAATTATTTAGATCACATTTGATAATCAACATCTTTTTAGGGGAATTCTACTCGAGTTCCCATCATTTTAGACAATGACATTATGTCATAATCAATCAATCCATTCTACTGGCACTACCAACTTTCCAGTTTTGTGTGTCGTTGATAAAATGAGAACTTCTCAAAAGACTAACAATAACTCATAATCCTTCACAAATTCAAGGATATATGGAGACACAGCTACCATTAAAAGAGTAAGGTCAACGCATAATCTACGCGAGAGAATTTCAAATCAGATACTAACGAAAACACTAACGAACATGGATATATCCCATGTTTTCATGATTTGAGTACGCATTCGAAAGCTCCTCGGATCGTTACCCAGGTTATTCAAATGAAATCTAATCAAAAGAAATGATAGGAACGTCGATACACCCAGTCGGGTATCAACATTCGGTAATCAAATACTTTTCCAAAGAATCTTATCCTATACAGAAATGAACAAGAAGGGGATATCAATTGTCGTTTAAGACAATATCCACAGATGAGTAAATTCGATTCAGAATAATAAATAGTACGAGCACATATGTAGGTGTCTTTAACAATATGTCCCTATTTTTGCACTTCTTGCAGATCTCATAAAATTTAATCTTTCATAATCTTCAAAGAAAATTTAGTGTTTATTAATAATTTCATGGTGACTAGTAATCAGCCTTGCATGGTCCCTTCCAAATTGTATGTAGGCACGCAACTATATACAATTTTAGGATTAACGATGCAATACTCAGTTCGTCAAAACATTGTCATCATGTTAAAAATATCTATATTCATGATTAATTCAAAATGAATTTACAGAGATGTTCTTTGTTATGGAAACAATTATGTTTTCCAAAGTGTTTCATAAACAACTTTATTCCTATAACGATTACTCATAAATCTCACTTTGAATAATCCATATGGTGACGAAAATTCAATTTTCATCAAGGGATACTGTTTTATTTTTATAAAAAAATGAGCGATCTGCAAAAGAGTGATGAAATTTTTTTCACCAAGAACTAACAACAATATCATAGGAAATGAGGTTAGCCAATTAATCATGAGGTTCATGACCTCGATGGCGCACAAAAAGAATAATTCACAACGTAACTCAAACCGAGATAAGTGCTTGTTTAATGGTTACATCACTAATGCGAACATTAGAATGAAGCAATAAAGGATAGATAACATCGATACATGTAGGATTTAGCAATCAAAGGTAGTCTTTTCATGAATCACAAACAAGTCAAAGTTGTACAGTAACACATTACGTGTTGCTGTGACAATCCGTCAATTTACGATTGATATTTTATTCTCAAAAATTATTTAAAAATATTATTTTAATGTTATATTATGAACTCACTTATTTTTGGGAAGTAATTTGGATTTACGTCTTGAAGTAGCATCGACTACGTCTAAACCGGAGGATTCTACGTTACATGCTTACGTTTCCATACACCATTTTTGGTGACAGTCCGACATTTCAGAAAATAAATTTGTCCGTGAATATTATTTTGAGATTTTAAATTTGTGTTGGTTCACAAACTCACAAATTTACGAGAAGAGATTAGGACTTACGATTTTAATTTAACGTCCTTTACGACTAAACCGAAAACCTTAGGATTACGTATTTACGTTTTCGAACTACGTTTTTGATGAAACAATTTTTATTAGATTCGTTTTGTGCCGTTGATTCATAATTTATAAATCGAGGAAACTAGAATCGAGGAGTACCCGTAATTAAATGGGGATGAGACAAGTGGGACACTTGCCCCACCCCCACAAACCCACGGCTAGACTTAGCCACATACCCATGTGTTGTCAAAGCTTCACAAGGAAGCTTGTACACATGTAACAAGCTTAACCTTTAAGATAAGCATACCACTACTCCACCTCAAAACAACTATCACTTAAACCACTCTCTCACTTTCACATGCAAAACAACACACACATCTCTCTCTAGCCACTTTTGGCCGTCCACTTCAACCACCACCACCATGATTCATCAAATTTAACCATAAACCTTATGTTATTTCTACATATGTTGATGCCTTTTTGAAAAGATGAAGATTGGTGCAAATTATAACATCCAAGGAGGAGTTTCTATGGAGTCTTGGGGATGATTTTACACAAGGAGTTCTTGAAGAATGGTGGTCTTGAAGATGGTCTTGATTTATCACAAGTTCTCCATCAAAACCATGTCTTGATCATAACCTACATCATGATGGTGGTATAAAGATTGTTCTCCCCATCCTTTTGTTAATTTTGATTATGTAATCATGTATTTTATTCTTAAATGTATATATGTATGATGATATATGATGATAAAAATATTATGTGGGGATTTGGTATTGATAATCATGGGTAAAAAGATGAAAAACTATATGTAAAAAGGTTAAATTCATGCTTAAAATGATGGCTGTATAAAACAGTAAAGAACCATGTGATGAACTGATAAAATGGCATAGATTAATGAATATATAGTAAGTAATATGTCTTGTACACATGTGAGAGTTGGCCATGCAATGGAATCATTAGGATGAGTGAGATATGATCAAAACAAGTTTAGAGTACAAATCTGAGTACACTGTTTTGGACGATTTTTATAAAATACTTAGAGGCTGATTCAACAGTAGCCATTAAAAAGTTAAATGGAACACATATTACGTAGTTTATGCCATAAGAATTTGAGCCTCTATCTCCATATAGAACTCTAGATATGGCTGTTTTGGTGAACATGAAAATAAAAATCAGATTTTGGGAAATTAAAGTATAATAGTATTATATAAGCACTCAAATAAAAATAGTATAAAATATGAATTAAAACCCACTAACTTATATAATACATTTATATAAATATTTATAATGATAAATAAATGATACATTTTATAAAAATGGTAATTTGATAAGTTTTATAAGTTATAAAACTATAAACATGATTTTTACGACTTTTTCGGCTATTACCGTAAAATTAACGTTTTTCGCCAATTAAAACTTAGACGATCAAACCCGTCTAATGTAAAGTTTTTAAAAGTCATATACTGATATATAAGTATCTAATACAAGTAAAAACCGATAAAACCCGAACTATAGGACATACGGACATTAACGAGCTAAGTTAGCATATTGGACTAATAATACAACAAAATGGGCTAAAACACTTATAACAAGTACTTAGTGGGCTTAACCCATTTGGGCCCAACATGTAAAGTGTAAATACTGATAATACAAGTATAAAATGGATTAATACAAGTTAAAGAACCTATAATAAGATTATTGGACATAAATTATGTAAATAGGTAAAACTAGTAAACTAGTATAAAAGTTATCAACACGTAACAATAAAATGAGTAAATGAGAATATGTAAACCCACTTGATCATCATATATATAAAATCATCATATGTATACATAATTATTATTTTGATAAAGTCATTGGACAAAAGTCTAAGACGAGTATTATTTGTCTAGGTTTCCGTGATTGAAGCACGTACCGTACATCCAAATCGCCGATAACCGCCTTCCCACATCAACGTGAGTTCATAGCCTCGCACTCTTTTAAATGTTTTATGAAATGTTTTATAAACCCGCGAGGGGGATAACATGTTAGTTTTGATAAAATAGGACATCATTTGTCCCGAATTGTTTATTTATGGATTTGGACCCGAATGATTGTGTGACCCGATGTATGATTATATGACCTGATAGATGAGATGAAATGGATTATTAAAGTTAGGTTATGTCACTAAAAGTCCCATTAGCATGAATTGTGAACTACCGGGATTTGGTATACGCTTATGCATATAATAGTACTATTTGGGGACGATTACCCCAGTTCGCGCCTTGACGGTTGATCGCCGTCGTGCCACATTGATTAGTAAGCGAATTTATGTATGAGAAGATTACACAAGCGTGATTATTGTGACGACACGCTAATTTAGATGGGCAAATTGAGTTTCGGGCTAGCTACCTGTTGTTTGGTTTAGTAAGGTAACAATGTCATGCGGCTTGTAATAATCCAATTAACGAAATACTGCTTTATGCATTGAATTGCGATATATTGCCTGACTAGCAATACAGGGTCTTATTATCGATATTATGTTCGTGTTTTGGTTTTATATAACCATATTCATATACCAGATTTTATTTAATCTATACAATGTTATAAAACGTATTGTATGATGTTTTTAACGACAATGGTTCTTATAACGATTTTGAAGGCGAAAGCCTATATTATGATTTTGATAAGGATTTGTATAAAATGACTTTGGCTATTTTATGGCCTATTACAATGATTTGTACAAAATGATTTTCGGTAATAATTTTATACCGATGTTATATTGATGGATTTTATTAAACTCTATGAATTCACTCGGCGTTATCGCTGACCTTTTCTTTTAACATGTTTAATCTCAGGTACTTGAAGGTCATTCTCGGGAAGACGACAAGAATTCATGGCCCGCACTTAAATTAAAATTTCCATTCAAATGCTTTGTAAAACATGTATAAAATAAAATTTTGGACCTATGTAAATTTGATATTTATGAATGGAAATGCTTTATTATTAAACGACACGATTTTTAAGCGTTGTCTATGATCTGAGTAATGTGCTATCCCGTAACACCAACGAGTCTTCCGCTGTATTGAATTGTATAAATTTGGGGGTGTTACAGTTTGGTACCAGAGCTCTCGTTATAGAGAACGAAAGATTTTTAAAACCAAGGTTTTGAATAAAACATTTCAAAATCTTTTAACTATAAACATTTTTCTAAAAATGTCTAAAAATATTTTGACTATAACGGTGCCGAAGAATTCCCGAGTTACCGACAAGGCCAGACTGAGAAGTATTATTTTAATATATATATAACTTGGATTATATATATATATATATATATATATATATATATATATATATATATATATATATATATATATATATATATATATATATATATATATATATATATATATATATATATATATATATATATATATATAATATATATATATATATATATATATATATATATATATATATATATATATATATATATATATATATATATATATATATATATATATATATATATATATATATATATATATATATATATATATATATATATATATATATATATATATATATAATGTAATTTTATTACATGATTGTTTTAATACTTATACAAGGTATTTATACGACGTAGATTGTCACAAGGAACCCTAACTCCCCTAGCAAATTAATCGAAGCTATTCTCGTAGGAATTTTAGCTATCCTAGATCTAAACCAAGTTACCACCTAGAAAGGTGTCATATGATTCGTTGTCACCCAATTCTTAAAATTGAAATCGAAAGGGTGAATGTTGCACTTGAGGCTGTCATTGGAACCATTACCCAAAAGCCTCATGTCACTAGTACCTTTCCGAGAAGTCTAATTGAATGTGTGAGTCATTTCATACTAGTGACTCATTTGATATCTATTGTTGTAAGAGCTATAGGATTGGAAATTAAGTGTTATATATATCGAGCTTTTATTGCCCTATTAAGGCCTAAGAATAAGATTGAAAGTATTGGAGAATGAAGTAGGATATCGAATTGAGTATAAAATTGGTTGAAACTTGAATAAAGTAAAATTTAACTTGTATGGAACAAGAAATTGTTAAGAGGAAGTTGTTGAGTCCTGTGATTGAATTATAAGGTTTTAAATGATTGTTAGTTTGTGATAAGTGTTGTTCCTATGCCATTGTCCACTAACGAGGATGCCTAGTGTCCAAGAAATAAATTGAAGAAATCTTCTTCTGAATTGAGACCGATGGATCTTCTGGGACATGTGGAACACCTAATGACTCTTGTAGACTAGTATTCATTGTGGTATCTTTTAAAAATATTCCCTAACTTAACTGAGACATCAGTTGGTAGGATGAGTTCTGAGAATTGTATGACATAGTGACACGTAATGTGTTACGGTACAATTTTAACTTGTTTGTGATTAATGAAAATACTACCTTTGATTGTTAAATTCTACATGTATCGATGTTATCTATCTTTTATTGCTTCATCCTAATGTTCGCACTAGTGATGCAACCATTGAACAAGT
This sequence comes from Glebionis coronaria, assembly GCA_025667525.1. Taxonomy (NCBI): domain Eukaryota; kingdom Viridiplantae; phylum Streptophyta; class Magnoliopsida; order Asterales; family Asteraceae; genus Glebionis; species Glebionis coronaria. The sequence goes on along the minus strand of CM046882.1, from coordinate 168,831,694 downwards.
ACTCATCTCGATTTGAGTTACGTTGTGGATTATTCTCTTTTGAGTACCATCAAGGTCATGAACCTCATGATTACTTGGCTAAGCTCATTTCCTATCATATTGTAGTTAGTTCTTGGTGAACAAGCTTTCATCACTCTTTTGCAGATCACTCATTGTTTTTATAAGATAAAACCGTATCCATTGAGAAAAATTGGATTTTCATCACTATATGTATTATTTAAAGTGAGATTTATGAGTAATCATTATCGAAATAAGGTTTTTTATGAAACACTTCGGAAAACTTAATTTTTTTCATAACAAAGAAAATCTTTGTAAATTTATTTTTGATTCTTATTTAAGAATTAAGCATGAAATGTTTTTATTATAAACATGATGATAAAATTTTGACGAACTGAGTATTGCATCGTTAATCTTGAAATTTTATATAGTTGCGCGCCTACATACAATTTGGAATGGACCATGCAAGACTGATTAGTAGTCACTATAAAACTGATTAATAAACACTATGTTCTCTTTAAAGATTGTGAAAGATTAAAATTTATGAGATCTGCAAGAAGTGAAAAATAGGGACATAGTGTTAGGGACACCTACATATGTGCCTGTAGCATCTATTCTTCTGAGTTGAATTTACTCATCTGTGGAAATTGTCCTATTTGACAATTGACAATTCTTTCTTGTCCAATTCTCCCGTAGTGAGATTCTTAGGAGAAGTATATGATTACCGAGTGTTGATACCCGACTGGATGTATTGACGTTCTTATCATTTCTTATGATTTGATTTCATTTGAATGACCTGGGTAACGATCCGAGGAGCTTTCGAATGCGTACTCAAATTATGAAAACATGGGATATATTCATATTCGTTAAATGTTTTCGTCTGTATCTGATTTGAAATTCTCTCGCATAGATTATGCGTTGACTTACTCTTTTAAGGTTAGTTATGTCTCCAGATATCCCTGAATTGTGAAGGATTATGAGTTATTATTAGTCTTTTGAGAAGTTCACATCTTATCAACGGTGATGAAACTTGAAAGTTGATAGTGCCAGTAGAATAGATCGATTGATTTTGACATGACGACATTCTCTTAATTGATGGGAACTCGAGTAGAATTCCCCTAAATGATAAGATGTTGATTATCAAAAGTGATCTAAATAATTCTTGATGGATGACCATATCCTGCATTTAAATTTTAAATTATACCGTGAATGGTTGTGAATTAGTCATAGATATTATAATCTAGAAAGAACCTAATATGAATTTATTTAAAGATGTTTCCGTTAAACTTTAGGAGGTATTTATTGGTGAATTACCTAGACTTTCGCCATTAAGGCAAAATTGAATTTAGTATTGATTATATTCCTGGTGTTGCACATGTGACATGTGCACTGTACGTCAGCACCATCTAAATTAAAAGAATTACCGTACAACTGAGAGAGTTGTCGGAGAAAGCTTTTATTCTACCGAGCTCGTCATCATGAAGAGCTATGGTGTTATTATTCCTTTTATTTATTGATTACTGTGAACTGAGTAAATTGACAATCGAAAACGATATCCATGACTCGAAATGGAAGATTTGTTTGATCATTTACAAGGTTCTAGCATATGTTCTAAAAATTTGATCCATGGCATGGTTATCATCAACTTCGCATCTGCGAAAAAGATTATGTATTCCAATCACTACATCCGGTATTTGTAATGAACATTATGAGTTTCACGTGGTGTCGTTTGGACTGACTAATACACATGTAGCATTCATAAATTTGGTGAATCACGTGTGTAGGCTGTAATTTGATAAATTCATGCTTGTGATCATTAAGGACTATTTGTATGTTTATAAGAATAAGAATGAGTTAATAATTATTTATAAATTGCCCTGAATTGACCGAACAATAAAAACATATACCTTAAATATTTAACATATGATTTAAGGCTTAATCCTTTACATTATTTGACCGTGTGATTAATAGAAAATAGAATATATTGACTCTTCAAAAATTAAAATACATTTAAGACTTTGGGTTTTACCAAAAAGAAAGTGCAAATGTGTTTTGACAAATGTTTTAACAAAGTATTTTTAAGGGATTATTCCCTTATGCACAAATCATTTAACTAAACTCCTGTTTAGGGGTAAATGTTTGTGTATACCTCAAGACAACCTAAGAGGGATTGAGGAAAACATTTAAACCATAACTTGAAATTTTAAACGACTATTTTTGCTTTTCAACTAAGAAAAATTTTGACCAAATTATAAACGAAGGTTTTTCGAACAATTACGGATCTTATTAAATATTTTGGATAAATCAACAAAAATCTTGTAAATTAAAATTCAAATTTATTTTGAATATTTTTATATAATTGGTCGATCTAAGAAATTTAAAATTTTTATGTTTACGTTTAATAAAAATTAAATATTTATTATTTAATTAGTTGTAATAGTTATCGACGCTTTAGACGTCGGATTGAGTAAAACAGATAAAAATGATAGTCGAGAAGAAACTAAAACTTAGAAAATATGAAGAAAGAAATTTTGAATGAATACGGTCATGATAATTATCAGGGAAGATGAATGTAAGATACTGACACCTTATATAGAAAAGATAAAGAATCAATTAAGATGTATTTCTTAATAATGACTGAGCAAAATAAATTGCCGAACAATTTAAAATATAGCCGATGCTTATAAAAAAGATAATATAGATAATAAAAAGGGGTTCACGGCTAATGTGAACCATTAGAATTGAGAAGCCAATAGCGTTAAATGTATAAAAGGCCACTTGTGATTATCTAAATATGGAGGATTGTGAGATATAGTTAGGTTGGAATCTTGTAAGTATACGTATTTTATTCATGACATTTCTGATTTAATGTATCATTATCAGAAGAAGTTGTACTGATGGCAAATTATGAAGGCAGAGATCGCCTCATACATTAGTAAACGTCTAGCTATTGCAATGGTCATCATCTGAATTTGATTCGATTTGGGTCATCGTCGACAGACTGACCAAATCTGATGATATCATTCTCGTTAATGATAGATTCTTGATGAAGAAATTGACTCTTTTGTATTTAAAGGAGTTGTGTAAACCTGGTGTGCCTGTATCAATCATCTCTATCAAGATTCTCGCTTCGCATTGAATTTCTAGAGATTTGCTCAGAAGTCATTAAGAACGAATCTTGATGAGAATACTGTGTACCACCCCAATCGAAGGGACGAGGTAAAGTAACGATACAAAATACTATAAGTGTTGATCTATGTTTGAATGATTGACCTTTGGTAATGAACCGTATAATCGTTCTCCTTTGGAGAGATTATCATTGATAATTATCGTGTTAGGATCGAGATCGAATCTTGTTAGGATCTAAACATAAGAGTATCAGTAAGTAAGGATTGGGATGAAGACATCCGACATACACCCATTGTGAGTTGGACATGTCTTTTAGGTTTAAGGTTTCCTATGATGGCCAACCTAACCTTACAAAATACCCGACCCGCGAAACCTGAAATGATTGTTGAAATTAGGATCTGATTATTGACTGCCGGTAGTGGGCAGGAGGTTATGTGAATAAGAAATGTAGATCTTGAAGTGCCAGATGGGTAGCGAAGTTATGCCAAAAAATTTAACCATGGAAAAATGAACTGATGATCTGAAAGATCATGGGATATAAGTCCCCGTTGTATGGGACCATTAAGATGATGTAAAAGATTGGGTTGAAAGGCATATAAGCTGGATCTACCCTAGGACTTCAAGAGCTGCGTGAATTATGTTTCGTATATCGAACTTGATAAAATGTCTATCAGGTGAGAATCTGATCACTTCTTGATGAAGTTTAGATCAGCAAAAAGTTGCATTCATCAAAAACCCGTGAACATCATGGATAGAGAAAGTAAGTCAACATTAAGCCTGATCTTATTCCCGTAGTTATGTTTGATGGAACTCGCGTATTGTAATGAATTACACTTGTGAGAAAAGACCGAATGTGGAGGAAATACCCACATGGCTTTAACTCTATAAGAAGCGAGTAGTAGGATGATCTTTGACGACAAAGATCCTGTTTAGGGGTAAATGCTGTGACAATCCGTCAATTTACGATTGATATTTTATTCTCAAAGATTATTTAAAAATATTATTTTAATGTTATATTATGAACTCACTTATTTTTGGGAAGTAATTTGGATTTACGTCTTGAAGTAGCATCGACTACGTCTAAACCGGAGGATTCTACGTTACGTGCTTACGTTTACATACACCGTTTTTGGTGACAGTCCGACATTTCAGAAAATAAATTTGTCCGTGAATATTATTTTGAGATTTTAAATTTGTGTTGGTTCATAAACTCATAAATTTACGAGAAGAGATTAGGACTTACGATTTTAATTTAACGTCCTTTACGACTAAACCGGAAACCTTAGGATTACGTATTTACGTTTTCGAACTCCGTTTTTGATGAAACAATTTTTATTAGATTCGTTTTGTGCCGTTGATTCATAATTTATAAAAACGTTTTTCGTAAAACGACCCGAGGGCACGCAAATCGAGGAAACTAGAATCGAGGAGTACCCGTAATTAAATGGGGATGAGGCAAGTGGGACACTTGCCCCACCCCCAAAAACCCACGGCTAGACTTAGCCACATACCCATGTGTTGTCAAAGCTTCACAAGGAAGCTTGTACACATGTAAAAAGCTTAACCTTTAAGCTAAGCATACCACTACTCCACCTCAAAACAACTAGCACTCAAACCACTCTCTCACTTTCACATGCAAAACAACACACACATCTCTCTCTAGCCACTTTTGGCCGTCCACTTCCACCACCACCACCATGATTCATCAAATTTAACCATAAACCTTATGTTATTTCTACATATGTTGATGCCCTTTTGAAGATATGAAGATTGGTGCAAATTATAACATCCAAGGAGGAGTTTCTATGGAGTCTTGGGGATGATTTTCCACAAGGAGTTCTTGAAGAATGGTGGTCTTGAAGATGGTCTTGATTTATCACAAGTTCTCCATCAAAATCCATGTCTTGATCATAACCTACATCATCATGGTGGTATAAAGATTGTTCTCCCCATCCTTTTGTTAATTTTTATTATGTAATCATGTATTTTATTCTTAAATATATATATGTATGATGATATATGATGATAAAAATATTATGTGGGGATTTGATGTTGATAATCATGGGTAAAAAGATGAAAAACTATATGTAAAAAGGTTAAAATCATGCTTAAAATGATGGCTGTATAAAACAGTAAAGAACCATGTGATGAACTGATAAAATGGCATAGATTAATGAATATACAGTAAGTAATATGTCTTGTACACATGTGAGAGTTGGCCATGCAATGGAATCATTAGGATGAGTGAGATATGGTCAAAACAAGTTTAAAGTACAAATCTGAGTACAGTGTTTTGGACGATTTTTATAAAATACTTAGAGGCTGATTCAACAGTATCCATAGCATAGTTAAATGGAGCACATATCATTTAGTTTATGCCATAAAAATTTGAGCTTCTATCTCCATATAGAACTCTAGATATGGCTGTTTTGGTGAACATGAAAATAAAAATCAGATTTTGGGAAATTAAAGTATAATAGTATTATATAAGCACTCAAATAACAATAGTATAAAATGTGAATAAAAACCCACTAACTTATATAATACATTTATATAAATATGTATAATGATAAATAAATGATACATTTTATAAAAATGGTAATTTGATAAGTTTTATAAGTTATAAAACTATAAACATGATTTTTACGACTTTTTCGGCTATTACCGTAAAATTAACGTTTTTCGCCAATTAAATCTTAGACGATCAAACCCGTCTAATGTAAAGTTTTTAAAAGTCATATACTGATATATAAGTATCTAATACAAGTAAAAACCGATAAAACCCGAACTATAGGACATACGGACATTAACGAGCTAAGTTAGCATATTGGACTAATAATACAACAAAATGGGCAAAAACACTTATAAAAAGTACTTATTGGGCTTAACCCATTTGGGCCCAACATGTAAAGTGTAAGTACTGATAATACAAGTATAAAATGGATTAATACAAGTTAAAGAACCTATAATAAGATTATTGGACTTAAAATATGTAAATAGGTAAAACTAGTAAACTAGTATAAAAGTTATCAACACATAACAATAAAATGAGTAAATGAGAATATGTAAACCCACTTGATCATCATATATATAAAATCATCATATGTATACATAATTATTATTTTGAAAAAGTCATTGGACAAAAGTCTAAGACGAGTATTATTTGTCTAGGTTTCCGTGATTGAAGCACGTACCGTACATCCAAATCGCCGATAACCGCCTTCCCACATCAACGTGAGTTCGTAGACTCGCACTCTTTTAAATGTTTTATGAAATGTTTTATAAACCCGCGAGGGAGATAACATGTTAGTTTTGATAAAATAGGACATCATTTGTCCCGAATTGTTTGTTGATGGATTTAGACCCGAATGATTGTATGACCCGATGTATGATTATATGACCCGATAGATGAGATGAAATGGATTATTAAAGTTAGGTTATGTAACTAAAAGTCCCATTAGCATGAATTGTGAACTACCGGGATTTGGTAGACGCTTATGCATATAATAGTACTATTTGGGGACGATCACCCCAGTTCGCGCCTTGACGGTTGATCCCCGTCGTGCCACATTGATTGGTAAGCGCATTTATGTATGAGAAGATTACACAAGCGTGATTATTGTGACGACACGCTAATTTAGATGGGAAAATTGAGTTTCGGGCTAGCTACCCGTTGTTTGGTTTAGTAAGGTAACAATGTCATGCGGCTTGTAATAATCCAATTAACGAAATACTGCTTTATGCATTGAATTGCGATATATTGCCTGACTAGCAATACAGGGTCTTATTATCGATATTATGTTCGTGTTTTGGTTTTATATAACCATATCCATATAACGGATTTTATTTAATCTATACAACGTTATAAAACGTATTGTATGATGTTTTTAACGACAATGTTCGTATAACGATTTTGAAGGCGAAAGCCTATATTATGATTTTGATAAGGATTTGTATAAAATGACTTTGGCTATTTTAAGGCCTATTACAATGATTTGTACAAAATGATTTTTGGTAAAAAATTTATATCGATGTTATATTGATGGATTTTATTAAACTCTATGAATTCACTCGGAGTTATCGCTGACCTTTTCTTTTAACATGTTTTATCTCAGGTACTTGAAGGTAATTCTCGGGAAGACGACAAGAATTCATGGCCTGCACTTAAATTAAAATTTCCATTCAAATGCTTTGTATCATTTAAAATCGCATCATTTAATAATAAAGCATTTTCCATTCATAAATATCAAATTACAGAGGTCCCAATTCATAATATTTCATAAAATTTTACAAATCATTTGAATGGAAATTCTTATTTAAGTGCGGGCCATAAGTTCTTGCCGTCTTCCTTAGAATTACCTTCAAGTACCTGAGATAAGACATGTTAAAAGAAAAGGTCAGCGAAAACGCCTAGTGAATTCATAGAGTTTAATGAAATCCATTCATATATCATCGGTATAGAATTATTACCGAAAATCATTTTGTACAATTCTTTGTCGTAGGCCATAAAATAAGCCAAAAACATTTTGTACAGATCTTTGTTGTAAATCATACTATAGGCTTTTGCCGTCAAAACCATTATACGAACCAGTCATAAAAACATCATACAATACGTTTTATAACGTTGTATAGAGTTAAATAAAAACCGTTATATGAATATTGATATGTAAAACCAAAACACGAACATACTATCAATAATAAGACCCTGTATTGCTAGTCAGGCAATATATCGTAATTCAATGCGTATAGAGGTATTCTCGTTATTGGATTATTATAAGTCGCATGACATTGCTACCTTACTATAATAAACAACGGGTAGCTAACCCAAAATTCATTTGCCCATCTAAAACAGCGTGTCGTCACAATAGTAACGCTTATATAAATCTTCTCGTACATAATTTCGCTTACCAATCAATGTGGCACGGCGGGGATCAACCATCATGGCGCGAACTGGGGTGATCTTCCCCAAATAGTACTATTATATGCATAAGCTTCTACCAAATCCCGGTAGTTCACAATTCATGCTCATGGGACATTTAGTGACATAACCTAACTAATAATAATCCATCTCATTTCATTCATCGGGTCATATAATCATTCATCGTGTCATACAATCATCCGGGTCCAAATCAATAAGCAAACAGTCGGAACAACTGGTGTCCTATTTTATTAAAACTAACATGTTATCTCCCACACGGGTTTATAAAACATTTCATAAAAACATTTAAAAGAGTGCGAGGCTTTGATTGGGAAAGGCGGTTATCGACGATTTGGATGTATGGTACGTGCTTCAATCACGGAAACCTAGATAAATAATACTCGTCTTAGACTCTTGTCCAATGACTTTATAAAAACAATGGCTATGTATATATATTATGACATAAGTATGATGATGATCAAGTGGGATTTTATCTCTTCATACACATTATAGTGTTATGTGTTAGTCAAATTTTTTACTAGTTACACTAATTTCAATCCAATTTCATATTAAGGCCCAATAGGCCCATTAAAGTCCAATACTTTATATTAGACCAATTATACATCTAATATCAGGCCTATACTAACATGTTGGGCCCAAGTGGGTTAAGCCCAATGAGTAAGTCCATTAGTGTTTATCCAAACTAGTTGGGTCAATAGTCCAATAAGGCTACTTGGGCCCGTTAATGTCCGTAAGTTATAAAGCTCGGGTTTTGTTTTTACTTGTAATATGTAGTTATACATCAGTATATGAGTTGTAAAAAGTTTACTCTAGACGGATCCGACCGTCTAAGTTTTATTTGACGAAAACGTTAGTTTTACGATTTTAGCCGAAAAAGACGTAAAATTTATGTTTATAGTTTTATAACTTATAAATCTTATCAAATTTCCATTTTTATAAAATGTCCCTTTTATTTAGTAAAGTACATACTTATTTATATGTAATATATAAGTTAGTGGGTTTTAGGTATACATTTTGTATTATATTAACTTGAGTGCTAATATTATACTATATACTTTTATTTTACAAATCTAATTATGATTTTCACTTTCAACATTTTTACCATATCTTGAGTTTTACAAGGATATAGAAGCTCATTTTTGGACACCACAAACTGCATGATATGTGCCACAATTAACTCAGTTTTAGCTACTGCTCAATCAACCTCTAAATGTCTCTAACAGTTCGTCCAAAACAGACTATACAGATTTGAACTTCAATATTGTTTTGATCATATCTCACTCATTTTATGGATTCCATTGAGTGGCCAACTCTCACATACGACAAGTCACTTATCTTAATTTATATTAAATTATCCAAGCTACTTTAACAAATTATCATATAGTTCTTTACTGTTTTATGCAGCCTACATTTTTAGCCATGATTTTAACATTCTTTCATGTAGCTTTTAATCATTTTAATAAAATTTATCAACACAAGATCCCCACATAATACTTTTGATCATCATTCATCATCATATACATATACATAAATAAATAAAATACAAGATTACATATTCAAAATAACAAGAGGATAGGAAGAAACAATCTCTATACCACCAAAGTGATGAAATGATGAATTTTGATGAACAAGACTTGGTTCTTGTTATCACATCTTTAACTTGGCAAATGAACTCCTTGAAATCTTCAAATGGATGAACATATTCATGAAAATCAGCCTAGGAACTCCATGGAAACTCCTTTTCTCATGTTATAACCACCTCCAATCTTCATCTTTTCAATTGGTTTTCATCATATGTAATTATACATATGATTTATGGTTGATTTTTTTTATCAATGGTGGTGTTGTTGATGAATGATGGACGGCCAAATAGGAGGATGGAGAGAAAAATGAGTTGTTTGCATGTAACAAATGAATTAGCTTGTTATTGGTTAGTAGTTTTGAGGTTGAGTGGTTTTGTGTGTAACTAAGGACAAGTGTCCTTAGTTATCATGCATTATGACACCTCAAAGTGTGTTGGTGAAGCTTGCTATTTTATTTAGTGGGGATGGGACAAGTGTCCCACCTGTCTCATCGCCACTAATTTACGGGTACTCCTCGATTCTAGTTTCCTCGATTTGCGTGCCCTCGGGTCGTTTTATGAAAAACGTTTTTATAAATTATGAATCAACGATACAAAACGAATCTAATAAAAATTGTCTTATAAAAAACGGAGTTCAAAAACGTAAGTACGTAATCCTAGGGTTTCCGGTTTAGTCGTAGAGGACGCTAAATTATTCACGTATGCTCTAATTTCTTCTCCTAAATTTGTGAGTTTATGAACCAACACAAATTAAAATCCCAAAATAATATTCAAGAATAAAATTTACTTTCTGAATGTCAGACTGTCACCAAAACGGTGTATATAAATGTAAGCACGTAACGTAGAATCCTCCGGTTTAGACGTAGTCGATGCTACTTCAAGACGTAAACCCAAATTTCTTCCCAAAAATGAGTGAGTGCATATTATAACATTAAAATAATGTTTTTAAATAACACTTGAGAATAAAATATCGATCATAAATTGACAGATTGTCACAAGGAAGCCGAAACGGGTTAGGGACTCTGGCTATCATAAGGAAAAGATGTTTCTATGAAAGAAGTTGGAAGATGGGGTTAAACTATCGGCTGAGGAAGGAGAAATGCTTGATGATACTGATGATGAAGCCTCCGACCAAGAACTTGAAGCACATTACTCGTACATGGCAAAGGTTGAAGAAGTTCTCAACGTCATTGAAGATGAAAATGGTCCTATCTTTGATACTGAGCCAATTGATAAGGTACATACTGAAGAGGAATATAATGTGTTTGGTAATATTCATGAGCATTCTGAGCTACCCAAAGCCATTAATGACACGTGTATGATGGAAACGGTTGATAGCAATACCACACCCGATTCCTCAGACATGTGCAATAATGAGTCTGAGGATGATCAACATGTAAATGAGTATGATGATGACGAGGAACGTATTGCGCTTGCTAACTTAATTGCTTCTTTACCAAAAGATGTCAAAGGAACTAGAAAGAGTCAAAAGCAATTAAAGAAGGCAAACGCTACGCTCACTCAAAATTTTGAAGAATGTAAAGTTGCTCTAATTAAATCTAGTGAGACTATTGATAGCTATCGAGCTCAACTTCTTCAAAAGACCAATGAGATTGAGGGGTACAAAGGGTGTTTAATTAATGTCAAAAAGGACGATTTTCAACAGAAATATAACGAAACTCTCAAGCTTCTAGAACAAGAGAAACGTAATTATAACACCTCTTTGAGTACTGAACTTCACAAAACCTATCTTGCTACCACTAAAGTCAATGAGATAACTCAAGTAAATGGTTTTCTTCAAGAGGATAAAACTAAACTTGTTAATGAAAAGAAAGCGGTGGTTGAAAAGATGGAAAAGGATTTCAAAACTAAACAAGCGAATGACATCGACAAAATGGTAGAACTTGAAACTTAACTTGATTTTTACAAGAAAATTGTTTACAAAACTAATCAATCAATTCAAACCATGAGAATGTTGGCACCTCGTTCGTTTTTCAAGGATAGACCTAGTTTTGCAAATCCTAAGTACCTTGAGCAAGCTCAATCTGAGAATCAGCACTTATATCTTGATGAGTCCCAATGGACCGATCTTAATTGCCTTGTTGTTTGGCCCGATAGTGAAGAGACAAATTGTAGGAATGATACACACGACTAATATAGAACAAGAAATAAAGATGAAGATTAAACCAAAAAAGAAAGATTAGATTAGATGAATAATAAAGAGAAAACAAAAAGGTTGTGAATTCCTAGTGAGAGAAAGATATGAGGTTTCTCTCTCTACAATCTGTGAAAAATGGAAAACACACACTACAAATGAGGTGTCTGGGCCTTTTATACTACACGTCTATTGTATGGAAGGCCTTCCTCATTTGTGAGTTCGGGACTAATTCCCGTTACATACATAACATTATGCTAGAACTCTCAACACCGTTAAGTAGCATTTTCTACGAGCTTCGCAACGGTATATTATATGACCATCACTTTAAAAACTTCTAACAATCTCCCCCTAAGGGGTGGTCATGTAATATGTGACTTCACTACTTTGGTGTTGTTGACTTTGAAACTCGTTGTCTTGAGAGTTCCTTCACTGTTCCTTTCATGACTTGTGATCTTGGATCTTTGATCCTTGCCTTGACTTGATGTTAAGACTTTGCCATCTTGTTTTCTTGTGTCTTTCCCCACATACTCAAATTTTGATTTGAGATGAAAGCTTGTTAACAATCTCCCTTGATCATGAGAGTAGCGGAAGTCTTTGTCTTTAGATGTTCTTGAGCTTTCTTCTTTTACATGAGCATGTGGTCTTGAATTATGAATCTTGAGGTTACTCCACCGTTTGCATTCCACCGGTTTCCCGTTATACAGTACGAATACTGTACCTATGATTAGGTAAGTTCAATGAACTTCCTTGACAGGGTTTCAGGCTGTGGTAGCCGTTCTCAGTACTTGAATATATCGAAAGATACTTCATAGTAAGGAGTGAATCATGCAGTTCCATTCTGCTGATTAACTCGTCAATTCAATTTCCTGGAACAAGTTTGAATCAATTAAGAATCAAACCACTGTTTCTTTCCAGTTGACACAAGTTAGATTCGTATGGAATATCACATGTCACCTACCGCAGTGCTGTTTGATGGTGACACTGGAAGGATTTCCATTCGTCACTGTAAATACTGAGGAGTATTACTCTTAATGTTCTAGAAAGATCATAAAGATATTGCGTCGAGACCTGAAACGAGTTTGAATCCCAAAAGAATCAAACCACTGTTGCTTTCCAGTTAACATATGTTCAATTCAAGTGAATCTTACATATGACCTACCGCAGTGCTGTTTGATGTTAACACTGGAAGGATTTCCATTCATCACTGTGAATACTAATGAGTATCATTCTGAATGTTCTGGAAATATCACAAGGATAGAGCGTAGGACTCTTTAAATTTTCGCATGTGTTCTAGTGATGAACAACAATTGATATATGGAATAAGTGTCCTAATGAGATTTATGACGAATCTCGTTGGCTCTAGACTCTATAAGTGCTCGTTTATTTGGTGATCGGAGGCTGGAGCAGAATGCTACCTTTTCAATATGTACTATCTCGGAGTGAGAAAGTTGATAGAAATGAGTTGAACTCTGTGACAATAAAACAAACTTCTTTTGAGAGAAGCTTGAGTAGGCTGGGAAGGGTTGTGCATTGCATCACTGGGTCCATGATGCTTTGTCTTCAGTATCATAAGTCATCAAAGTGATTCTGATAATAGATGTATTGACCCGGTTTCTGCCTAAGTTGTATGGAGGGCTTCTTTCTTTACACCCTTTATCCTTACATTTCTTTTTCATTCTTCAACCCCTTCAATGCTTACCAAGACGTCATAACTAGCACCATGTTGTGATTGTTCTAGTGCTAGATTAAGTCATTAGTCGGAATTTTTCCCGTACACTCAACTACTCCATCTTTCCTAAGGACATCTAAATACTAATGGATTGTCCCTGGGAAGATCCCTCCAGTTCTGGTTGGATCATAGGACGAATACCTAACCACCTTTTGACACCAATACCATCGTGAATTAATGTGTTGAAGGGTATGAATATCGTAACTAGAAAAACCTGTTGAAAAAGCAATCAAGGTGTTGATGAAATCAGTGTTTACACCTTGAAGGTTTTTTGTATCACCAAAACGCTCCCCCTACATATGTGCATCATACAAGGAAAGGTTTTTCCACATGAAGAGAAAGCACTTATATCAAAGATCTTATCCAAGATAACACATTTTAATCACTATTCTCCCCCTCAAAAATTGCATGACATTGAATTTTTTGTGAAACTAGTGATGAAACATGGAGAGAATAATGTTGCATGAAAGTTTGTACTCCCCCTAGAAAAGAAATTCTATTTAAAATTAGGGCAGTATATGAGCACACAGTTTTGAAATACTTTGAAAAATTGTGCTCAAAAAACCGAGAAAACTTACTTTCCCGTTGTTAAGGAATAATGTACATAAATGAACATTTTCCTTGTGTTCATGAGCTTAAAACTTTGAACGTTTTGATATAAGCCCATGACCGAGAAAAATTAATTTCTCGCTGTTGAGGATAAGTCAAAGACTTTCCTTTCTTTGGGGACCGGGTTATAGTCTGACATGTGACTATAAGCCATTACGAGAAGAAAGTAGAATAGACATGTTTTGAAAACATTTGAACTCTCATTCGAACTTTATGTACGTACCCGTGTCGTTATTGAGCGACATTTCTAAGTGCGTCCATATTATCGATGCTGAGAGACATGTTAGAGAAGAATATTTTTGATATTTTTGAAAGATTTTCTCATTTTTTATTTTGTTTTTATAGGTTTTTAATAACTGACTTTTGATTGGTTAACTAAAAGGTTTTGCTTGCAAGATCTTTCTTTGCGTTGCTCATACCCAATTGATATATGTCGTTGTTTCGTTCTCGGTATCTTCTCGAATTGATCACGGTCAAAAGTGGAATAGTTGTAATTGGTGACTAAAAGGGGGAGCTTTGGTCTAAATCTACTAAAATGGTAAGTGCTAGAAATAATAAAATTAAACTAAAGACAATTACTGAAAATAAAGATAGAATTCAGATAAAATAGTAAGTACCTCTATGAAGAATAAAACTGGAAGTTTCTATTCGGAATGTCTGCTATTATTCGGAATAATACGGCTATGCGGAATAATTGCTCTTACTCGGAATAAATCTCTACCCGGAATAAATTGCGTATGCGGAATGTTGATAAGAAAGCCTATGCGGAATAATCTGAAAAGGAACTCTATGCGGAATGTTTTGGAAGGAAGGCCTATGCGGAATAATTTATAAAAAGCCTATGCGGAATATTTGAAAAAGAGACCCTATTCGGAATATTTTGAAAGAAAACACTATGCGGAATATCAAGCTCTACTCGGAATATTTGGTTATTCCGAATAACCAAGAAAAGCACACCTTGATCCGGAATAATTGATATTCCGAACCAACACCAAAATCTCAAAATCTATCCGGAATATTTTGATATTCCGAATAATCAACAAAATCAAAGAATGCTCTATGCGGAATATAATCCCTACTCGGAATAATTAGATATTCCGAGTAAACAACAAATTTTCTACCTTGACCCGGAATATGGAAAAATTCCGAATCAACAGTAAGTCACAAATCTCTATTCGGAATCTGGTGAATACAGTAACAGTAAGCGAAGAACAGGGAATTACAAAGGCACGAATTTAACACCAAAATTTACCAAGTTTTCAATCAAAACTTAAACCAATTTCACCACTAATCATTTACCTAAGGTAAACATCAATCCAAAACCACAAAAACACAAAACCCACTTACTTTTTATGATCAAACTAATAAACTAAAACTTAAGAACTTAGAATAAAAAAGAGATGAAGAACAAGATGGTGGAAAGATTAAAAGTAGACTTGTATTAATGATTTAGGATTCAACAAACAAAGTGGAAAGATCAAACTTACAAGATTGGAAGAAAATCAAAAAAAGATGAAAACAACTCCTTAGGGGAGATGGTTTTCTTCCTACGAAATAGGAAAAACTGTAACATAAAGAAAAACTAGTGGAAAGTCTTGAATGGGAGGAGTATTTATAGGCTTCTCCCTTGGTTGGTGAGTGGTCTTTCTTCCTTTCTTTTTGTCTTCTCGTCTTTTCAGAAAAGTTGACGTTTTCGATTTCGATTCGGGATTTGTCGACGAATAATTTCAACTCGTCTTTTAATTTATTCATTTAATAGACTTGAGTTTCTTCGTCATAGGTAAATCTTCCGTCTTTGGTCCTTTTCTTCGATAAATCTTCAAATAGGCCCATTGACTTCAAATCTTTTGCATCTCTTGGACTATATACTTCATCTTTTCGTCTTTTTCCTCGATAAAACCCGTGCAATCCCGTGTTTTCTCCAATATTTATCCGGTTGGCTCTGAAAACACAACAAACACACAAACCACGAATAATTCCAAACAAATGACATTAAATACGCGTTTTGGTCTTATTTTAGTAAGAAATAAGTGGTAAAAGGATGGGTGTTTTCACACCTATCAAATCCCCTACACTTAACCATTCCCATGCCCTCATGCAATGCTTAGTGATAAAGCAAATTTACATTTTCTCTCATAATCAATCAACCTTGGCCTTATTAACATACTACTAAACAAAAATTAAAGTACTAAGAGAAATTAAAACCTTAAAATAAACTAAAGGATAGAAAACCATTTTCACTTGAAAATAGCTACATGGAAATAACTTGCAAAGAGATCAAGGACTTACATTAGGGCTTTGGTGATGCGAAGATTTATCACCCTCAAGTTTCACGTTCCCCAAACTAAGCTTAAAAACGAGATCATTATTATTATAAGTTAGCAATTCAAACACTTACACACATGGCTTAATTATATGCTTAAACTCCCTTATTCCTAGGTGTATCTATTATATTTTATTTTTGTCTTAGAATGATCATGAAAAATGATTTAAGGCCCGGGTCTTAGATTGACCCAGTCGAGTCGCCGGGTCCGGGTCCACCCGGGTCGACCCGGGTCAACCCGGTTTTCTAAAAAAAAAAAATTTATATTTTTAATAATTAACAAAATTATACTTATAAAAACTACAAAAACTTACGTATATTGAAAATATAAATTGTTTACCAACCAAAATAATATGTAAAAATAAAATTTCGTCGCAAATACGTAAAATTAAAAAAAAAATTAAAAAAACCCGAAATATTCGAAACCCGGCCGGGTCTTGAGAATCGGGTTGACCCGGGTCACCCCAAACCCGCCGGGTCAAGCCGGGTTTCGAAAATATGAAACCCGGGTCAATATGACCCGTTTTTTTCGACCGGAACCGGTTCAACCGGTTGACCCGGCCGGGTCGACCCGGGTCTGAAAGCATTGATCATGAAGATGCATTTTTGGACTTATTTCGATAGTTTATTTAGGCTGAAAGCAAAGTAGGACGATTTGATTAATAGTTAGCTAAAGGACAAAATCTCTTAAAACTGTTTCTCGGGATATCAAAAAGTTCATATCTTGGCATAACTCGGTTCACGATTTGAGACCTTTCTCGGGCCGATATTTGGCATGTACTTCATACTTCATATCTTCGAGAGACGTTCTTGAGATAATGGCCTTATCTTCGTTAATAGAGTTTCTTCACTTGGAGACTTTTGAGGGGTACTCCAACTTTGTTGACCACGACTTCATGATTATTTCTTCAATCTCTAATTGGGATTTTGAGATACAACGATCGGCCTACTTTTCGGACTTGGATCTATTTATCCTCATACCTTGTTAGGGTCTTTTCGGATAGACTTCTCCATGATCTTTATGGGAGTTGATTGCTTTTCGTCGTGAATCTTGATCCTTTATATTTATTTTGGGAATAATGCTTTTCACATCACCTTGGATCTTTAGCAATAAAATGGAATCCTCATGCCTTGTTAGGGCCTTTTTGGATTCGCCGATCTTCGCGCCCCGCTTCATAAGTTATGCCTTGGCTATGAACTCTTATTATTACCGAGCAACTTTTAAACGATCTTGGGCTAGAAGCTAAGTAACCTTTCAAATCGTACGACCTTACTTATTGCAGATAAATTATTAGCAAGTAATGGGAGAATAGGCAAATAATTACACCAAGTGAGCTTGTGCAAGAATACCGACTTATAATTGACTCAATCATTTCTCGTCCTCCACAATTTAAAATCTCAAGTAATGAGACTCATGGATGATTAGCCTAATAAACCAATTAAGGTCTACATGGTTAAGGATACTAGCTAGAATAAACTTGGACAAGTCTATTCGGGTTGAGTCAAAATAATCGCAACGGGCCTAATATGTCAAAGATTTCAAAACTAGCTACACCACTTTATTAAAAAAAATTGACTTTATTGCGGGATATGTACATATGAAAGCAACGATAAAAATTTAAAAATTACGACTAAATGGCCAAAGTTAATAAAAAATTTGAAAAATGTTGAAAAAGATGATTTTCCGGTTAAATGAAGGCATTTTTATGGAAAAGTCCACTTAAAACTTCGATAGAAGTCCCCCCTACACTTAAGATAAACATTGTCCTCAATGTTTAAGCATGTGGGAAAAGTCTCCCCTACACTTATGACATTGTGCACGTTGGTTAAATCAAGTTAAGGAAGAGACGACTAACGTGATCAATTTCAAATGTGAGTATGAAGAAAATTGAATCACGATAGTTGAGAGATAGAACCGGATTTCGGATAACACGGGAGCATGGTTCTTCAAAGATTTCAAGAGTGCATTTATCCCTGTAATCACATCACCATCCAAAAACAAGCAACCTATATAGCTCCCCCTACACTTAAGATGAAAAACGGGAAAAGGGGGATAGATACTCGGGTTGCCTCCCGAGGAGCGCTTGTTTTTGTTTACCGAGTCGCGAGCCTGACTCGGTCCTAAACTAATTCAAGGGAATCGTGGTGAGGGATGGAATCATCTTTTGAGAGATGTCCTCACCAAAGTACAATTTCAAACGCTGGCCATTCACCTTAAAGTTGGGCCCATTTGGTTGAGAAAGCTCAATGGTGCCATAGGGAAAAATATTGGCGATGGTGAATGGACCAGACCAGCGGCTCTTCAACTTGCCTGAGAAGATCTTCAACCGAGAGTTAAAGAGTAAGACTTGATCACCAACGTGGAACTCTCGGTTCATAATTTTAGCATCGTGTATAATCTTGGTCTTCTCCTTGTAGATCAATGAGTTCTCATAAGCTTCATTCCTCAATTCTTGTAGCTCGTTGAGTTGAATCTTGCAAAGATCACCGGCTTTGTTGATGTAGAAGTTAGCCCACTTCAAGGCCCAATATTCCTTATGTTCCAGCTCGATGGGGAGGTGGCAGGCTTTCCCGTACACAAGACGATAAGGTGTACAACCAATCGGTGTCTTATAGGGGGTACGGAAAGCCCACAGAGCATCATCAAGTTTATCAGCCCATGAGGCACGATGCTCTCCCACAGTACGTTCCAAAATTCTCTTCAATCCACGGTTGGATATCTCGTCTTGACCGTTGGTTTGAGGATGATAAGCGGTGGAAAGACGGTGATTGACACCATACTTAGCCATGACTCTTGCAAATTGATCGTTGCAAAAATGAGTCCCGCGGTCACTGATAATAGCACGAAGAACACCGAATCGAGCAAACAGTTGTTTCAAGAAATTACAAACCACCCTCGCGTCGTTAGTGGGTAAAGACTTGGCTTCAACACATTTGAAAACGTAGTCAACAGCGACAAGGATGTATTTGTTGCCTTTAGAAGAAGGGAATGGCCCCATAAAGTCGATGCCCCATACATCAAAGATTTCACATTCTTGTATGAAATTTTGAGGCATCTCACCTTTATGTGTGATCTTGCCTTGTTTTGGGCAAGCATCACAATGTTTAACCATCTCGTGAGCATCACGGTAAATGGTGGGCCAATAGAATCCCGAATCAAACACTTTTTTGGCTGTGTAGTTGGGACCAAAATGACCACCGATAGGTCCTTTGTGGCAAGCCTAGAGAATGTTCAAAGCGGCCGGTCCGTCAACACATCGGCGAATAATCAAGTAGCGCATTGTATGAATAGAAAAGGGTCATCCCAAAAGTAAGTCTTAACATCGTTCAAGAACTTTTTCTTTTGTTGGGATGTTAACCCTTGGATGAGAACACCACCCGCTAAGTAGTTTGCAATATCGGCAAACCACGGGGTGCCATCAAGATTGAGATTTATAGACATTAAGGTCTCAAGGGGGAAAGAATCATTGATCTCTTTGTTCGGATGATCCCCTTGATATGGATCCTCAAGTCTGCTCAGATGATCCGCGGCTAGGTTTTCAGCACCCTTCTTGTCACGAATTTCAATGTTGAATTCTTGAAGGAGTAAAACCCAGCAGAGAAGTCTTGGCTTAGAGTCGTGTTTAGTCGTCAAGTACTTCAACGCGGAATGGTCCGTGTATATGATTGTGGTGGATAAAACAAGATAGGGGCGGAAGTTTTCAAAAGCATAGACAACAGCTAAAAGCTCTTTTTCGGTTGTCGTATAATGCAATTGAGCCCCCGTCATTGTTTTGCTAGCATAGTGGATTGGTTGGAAATGTTTTTTGATCCTTTGTCCCAAAACCGCACCAATAGCGAAGTCGCTAGCATCACACATCAATTCAAAGGGTAGCTCCCAATTAGGGGTAACCAAGAACGGTGCCTTAGTTAGCTTATCCTTAAGAAGATTGAAGGCTTCGATACACTCTTTAGAAAAGATAAAAGGAGTATCTTTTTCCAAGAGGTGGGTCATCGGGCGAGCAATTTTAGAGAAATCCTGAATGAATCGACGATAGAAGCCCGCATGACCCAGAAAACTTCTCACACCCTTCACGGTTGAAGGTGGAGGTAATTTGGCTATGACATCTACTTTAGCACGGTCGACTTCAAGACCGGCTTTAGAGATTTTGTGTCCTAGCACAATGCCTTATTTTACCATAAAATGGCATTTTTCCCAATTCAGAACAAGGTGAGTGTCTTCGCACCGCTTAAGCATACGTTCCAAATTGGCAAGGCAAGAAGAGAAGGAATCTCCGAAGACCGAGTAATCATCCATGAAGACTTCCATGGTTTGCTCAACCATGTCATGAAAGATAGCTAACATGCACCTTTGGAAAGTCCCGGGGGCATTGCATAAGCCAAAAGGCATTCTTTTATAAGCAAATGTGCCATAGGGACAAGTGAATGTTGTCTACTCTTGATCTTGGGGATCGATGGGTATTTGGAAATAACCCGAGAAACCATCAAGAAAGCAATAATATTCATTACCCGCTAAACGTTCAAGCATTTGGTCCATAAAAGGTAGAGGGAAATGATCCTTTCTCGTGGCATCATTGAGTTTGCGGTAGTCTATACAAACTCTCCACCCAGTAACGAGACGGGTAGGAATCAACTCGTTGTTCGCATTGGGCACAACGATAATTCCGCCTTTCTTAGGCACACAATGGACTGGACTAACCCATGGTGAATCCGAAATAGGGTAAATTATACCCGCATCAAGAAGTTTGATAACCTCTTTTTTGATGACTTCATGGATTTTAGGATTCACCCTTCGTTGGCTTTGAATTGTGGGCTTAAATTCGTCCTCCATGAGAATTTTATGTGTGCAAAAGTGAGGATCAATTCCACGGATGTCGGAGATTTTCCAGGTGATAGCTCTTTTATGCTTCTTCAACACGGCGATAAGTCGGGCTTTTTCTTCTTCTTTCAGGTCCTTCACGATGATGACCGATAACTTCTCGTTGTCTTCAAGGAAAACTTACTCTAGATGAGGGGGTAGGTCCTTAAGCTCAAGAGTGGGAGGATCCTCAATAGATGGTGAAACTAAGGATGGATCATCATTAGTCACCTCCTTAGGAGAAGGAGGAGAAAACGGGTCTTCATTGAGAAGTCTCTCAATAGTACGAATGTCTTCATCCCAATTAGTGGAAGAATCATCATACTTAATATCGAGAGGACCCAAGCTAGCTTCGAAATCATCCAAGTCACTTTCTCCAAAAGGAGTCAATGTCGGAGCAATTGAGGCAACGGTCTCAACATTGGGTAGAGAAGAGAGAGTACTTTTACAAGCATCATGAAAATGTTCTTCACAAGCCTCATCGAGAACATCAATAGCATTAACACTCTCATATGCATAAGGTTGCTTAGAAATCTTACCCATATTGAAGACAATTTTATCGTCACCAACTCTCATGATTATTTCGCCCGCGGCTACATCAATGAGAGTGCGACCGATCCTCAGGAATGGACGTCCAACGATTAATGGAACACGAGGATCCATCTCGTAGTCAATGACAACAAAATCCGCCGGGAAGGTGAATTTGTCAACGCCAACAAAGACATCTTCAGCTATCCCCACTAGATAAGCAATCGTACGGTTGGCTAATTCCAAAGTCATTTTGGTGGGGACAAGCTCGGGGAGAGATAATTGCTTCAAAACACTTAAAGGCATTAAGTTTATACTGGCACCTAGATCGGCTAGGGCCATGCAATTCTCTACTCCCGGGAAGTTGCAAGGAATCAAGAAGCGACCCGGATCACCAAGTTTGGTGGGAAATTTCCTTAAGAGCACTGCGGAGCAGTTCTCATTAAGTTGGGTCTGAGCAATGTCAAGAAGCTTCTCCTTGTCACTTAGAAGATCTTTAATCATCTTAGCGTATTTGGGCATGTGAGCGAGAGCCTCGACAAAGGAGATGTTAAAATTCAATTGTTTAAACATTTTTAGAAAGTTTGAAACTTGAATATCATCCTTGCTCTTTTGCTTCTCTTTCCTCAACCTTGAAGGATAAGGTATATTGGATGAAGAAGAAGGCTTTAGGGGAATAGGATCACTCACAACCACGGGTGGTGGGGAAATGGGGATAGAAGGTGAAGGAGGTGGGGAAAGTTGCTCTTTTTCCTTGTTCCCAATCACGGGTGGAGGTGTAGGAAGCTCGGGTTCCGTATAACCTTTTCCACTACGAGTGGTGATTGCTTTCATCTCCCCTCTTGGGTTCGCAACGGTGTTACTCGGAAGAGTACCCGAAGAAGAGGGTTGATTACCTTGGATGAGCGAACCAATCATATCACGAATGTTAAGCGCTTGACTGCTGAAAGAATATCTGATGTCTGCACGAATTTCATTGCTTTGTTTTGCCATGTCAATCCTTAGCTCGACTCGAATATCGCTCCCTTGTTTCGCCATGTCATTCTTCAAGTTGACAAATTGACTCTGAAGATTCGTCACCATCTCTCGATTAGTCTTCATGAACGTCTCGACGTCTTGATTTACTGCCATCGGTTGATTGAGAGGTGGAGCTTGGTAAGCTTGAGAATTTCCTTGAGTTGGGTATGGGTTTCTTTGGGATTGATATTGATTGTTAGCACGAGGTTGGGATTGGTTGTTTCGGTTATAGCTTTGTTGTTGGTTTTGGTTTGAAGGAGGGAAACCGGGTGGAGCAAGATAATTGTTGGAACGATAACTTAGCAAGCTACGGTCTCCTTGAGGACGAGCTTGATAGCCCCCCATGGGATAAGTACCGTATGCCGCGTTTACGTTTTCAGAAAAATTGCCTTGAGTAGAAGGACAATCATTATAAGAATGAGGACCACCACATGTGTCACAAGAAATAGCAACGGCTTTAGCTTGTTGAAAGTTGTTTGTGGCCATGGTCATGAAATTCTTGTTCATCTGAGCGAGTTGTCGAGAAATTTCAGTCATCTCAGGATTGGAAGTAGTAGAAGAAACATTGACTCTCGAGTTAGATCTTGAGGATGCGGATGAATCCCAATTCTTGTGGTGAGTAGTCATGTTTTCAATCAACTCTCGACACTCCTCCGGTCTCCTTTTCATAAAAGTACCACCGGCGGCAGCGTTGATCGTGTCACGATCACGAAAAGTTAGACCATTGTAGAAAGTATCAATGAGAGTGACGGGGATCATGTTGTGATTTGGACAGCGGTCGATCAAATCATTGTACCGTTCCCAAGCATCAAAGAGCGATTCATCATTGTCTTGCATGAATCCACTAATTTGGTTACGAAGGCTCGTGACCATGGATGGTGGGAAGTAGCGCGACAAAAAGTGTTGAGTCATGTCGTCCCAAGTATGAATAGAGTTCTTTGGGAGACGGTCAAACCATTTTTCGGCATGGTGAGAAAGCGAGTGGGGAAAGAGTTGAAGGCGAAGGTCATCCATAGAAACACCGGGGGACTTCATGCTTTGGGTGATGGTAATGAATTTGTCGAGGTGTTTGTTGGCATCATCATCCGGAATTCCACGAAATGGGTTAGTTTGCACTTGCTGGATCATGTGATGCTTCAACGAAAACTCCTAAGCCGTGACATGCATCGGTGCAATCGGGCCTCCACATCCGTTCATCGTGGTTTGACATAGTTCCTCCATGGTTCGTAGGTCGTTTAAGGGTGGATTATTCATGTTTTGGTGGGGTGGATTATTATTGTTGTTGTTGTTTGGGATGGGTGGATTATTATTGTTGTTGTTGTGTACACCGGCCATGTCTAATTGTTCGAGAGTCTCGGGCTCTGAATAAGACGTTGATCGAGTACGCATACACTAAAAAGAAAATGCAAGAGAAAATATTTTTGGTTTTATAGGTTTTTTAATGTTTTTGTATTTTTGAAAATTTTATATTTTTATGGGTTTTTTGAAAATTTTTGTGCTTGAAAATAACGTTCCCGAAAGAACGGATCCCAAAATCCAATTTTTCTCACAAAAACGGTTGATCTTAACGAGAAGAGCCGGCAGCGGCGCCATTTTAATAACTGACTTTTGATTGGTTAATTAAAAGGTTTTGCTTGCAAGATCTTTCTTTGCGTTGCTCATACCCAATTGATATATGTCGTTGTTTCGTTCTCGGTATCTTCTCGAATTGATCACGGTCAAAAGTGGAATAGTTGTAATTGGTGACTAAAAAGGGAGAGGTTTGGTCTAAATCTACTAAAATGGTAAGTGCTAGAAATAATAAAATTAAACTAAAGACAATTACTGAAAATAAAGATAGAATTCAGATAAAACAGTAAGTACCTCTATGAAGAATAAAACTGGAAGTTTCTATTCGGAACGTCTGCTATTATTCGGAATAATACGGCTATGCGGAATAATTGCTCTTACTCGGAATAAATCTCTACCCGGAATAAAATGCTTATGCGGAATGTTGATAAGAAAGCCTATGCGGAATAATCTGAAAAGGAACTCTATGCGGAATGTTTTGGAAGGAAGGCCTATGCGGAATAATTTATAAAAAGCCTATACGGAATATTTGAAAAAGAGACCCTATTCGGAATATTTTGAAAGAAAACACTATGCGGAATATCAAGCTCTACTCGGAATATTTGGTTATTCCGAATAACCAAGAAAAGCACACCTTGATCCGGAATAATTGATATTCCGAACCAACACCAAAATCTCAAACTCTATCCGGAATATTTTGATATTCCGAATAATCAACAAAATCAAAGAATGCTCTATGCGGAATATAATCCCTACTCGGAATAATTAGATATTCCGAGTAAACAACAAATTTTCTACCTTGATCCGGAATATGGAAAAATTCCGAATCAACAGTAAGTCACAAATCTCTATTCGGAATCTGGTGAATACAGTAACAGTAAGCGAAGAACAGGGAATTACAAAGGCACGAATTTAACACCAAAATTTACCAAGTTTTCAATCAAAACTTAAACCAATTTCACCACTAATCATTTACCTAAGGTAAACATCAATCCAAAACCACAAAAACACAAAACCCACTTACTTTTTATGATCAAACCAATAAAATAAATCTTAAGAACTTAGAATCAAAAAGAGATGAAGAACAAGATGATGGAAAGATTAAAAGTAGACTTGTATTAATGATTTAGGATTAAACAAACAAAGTGGAAAGATCAAACTTACAAGATTGGAAGAAAATCAAAAAAAGATGAAAACCACTCCTTAGGGGAGATGGTTTTCTTCCTACGAAATAGGAAAAACTGTAATAGAAAGAAAAACTAGTGGAAAGTCTTGAATGGGAGGAGTATTTATAGGCTTTTCCCTTGGTTGGTGAGTGGGCTTTCTTCCTTTCTTTTTGTCTTCTCGTCTTTTCAGAAAAGTTGACGTTTTCGATTTCGATTCAGGATTTGTCGACGAATAATTTCAACTCGTCTTTTAATTTCTTCATTTAATAGACTTGAGTTTCTTCGTCATAGGTAAATCTTCCGTCTTTGGTCCTTTTCTTGGATAAATCTTCAAATAGGCCCATTGACTTCAAATCTTTTGCATCTCTTGGACTATAGACTTCATCTTTTCGTCTTTTTCCTCGATAAAACCCGTGCAATCCCGTGTTTTCTCCAATATTTATCCGGTTGGCTCTGAAAACACAACAAACACACAAACCACGCATAATTCCAAACAAATGACATTAAATACGCGTTTTGGTCATATTTTAGTAAGAAATAAGTGGTAAAAGGATGGGTGTTTTCACACCTATCAGTTTTTTATTTTTGTATTTTGATTTTATGATATATATATACAAGATTACTGCGAATGTGCAAGACGTTCAAGTTCATCTGGAGTGAAACTACGCATACCAAGTCGACGAACCAAGAATTCAATTCTTTCTTGAGAAAGAGCTTTGGCGAAGATGTCGGCTAGTTGGTAGTCCGTCTTGACAAAATACAGTTCAATCGTTCCTCTTTCCACATGCTCCTTTATGAAATGGAATCGGACAGCTATGTGCTTGGTCTTGGAGTGTTGGACCGGGTTGCAGGATATGGCTATGGCTGATTGTAAATCACAATAAATAGGAACTTTGTTAAAGTGAAAGCCATAATCCGTGAGTTATGTTCTCATCCAAAGGACTTGAGCACTACGCACGGATAGAGACACATATTCTGCTTCCACGGTGGACAACGCTGTACAATCTTGTTTTCTTGATGACCAGCTCACTAGCTTCTCGCCTAAGAATTGTGCTCCATCGAAAGTGCTCTTGAATGTATCATGACACCCTGCATGGTCGGCATCTAAGAAACCAGTGAGATTAAAACCAGAATCCTTCGTATACTAGAGACCCATGTTAATGGTTCTCCGGAGATAACGAAAGATCCTTTTAACCTACTTTAGGTGCTTCTCGGTTGGCTTCGCCTGGTACCGAGCACATAAACAAGTAGCATGCACAATGTCTGGTCTGCTTGAGGTTAATTACATAAGGGACCCGATCATGCTTTGGTATTTTGTAGCATCTACAAATGTCCATTTCTTATCCAAATCAAGCTTGTGTTTAGTGTATATTAGAGTACCAATAGGATCACAGTTTTCCATGCCAAATTTTGTTAGAATCTCAAGCACATACTTGGACTGATTTATGAAAATACCACAGGGGGATTGGTGAACTTGGAGACCAAGAAAGAACGTCATTTCCCCCATCATGTACATTTCGAATCGACTTTTCTTAAGGTCGGCAAATAATATGGAATATTTTGGGTTAGTAGAACCAAATATAATATCATCTACATAGACCTGAGCCACCAAGATATCGTTGCCGTAGTGCTTGATAAACAACGTTGGATCAATGGTTCATTTGCTGAAGTGATTTTGTAGAAGAAATGATGATAATTCGTCGTACCATGCCCTCGGTGCTTGTTTCAAACCGTAAATTGCCTTTTTCAACTTGTAGACATGGCTTGGATGTTCGGTAGTGATGAAACCTTCAGGTTGACATACATACACATCTTCTTTTAACGACCCATGCAAGAAATCCGTCTTCACGTCCATTTGATACACAGTGAATGATTTGTGTGTCGCGTATGCCAAGAAAATCCTAATAGCTTCCATTCGAGCAACCGGGGCGAAGGATTCTGTGAAATCAATTCCCTCCTATTGTTTATAACCTCTCACGACTAACCGAGTCTTGTTCCTAATGACCGTTTGCTCCTCATCCATCTTGTTTTTGAATAACCATTTCAGAGTAAGGGGATCGATATTGTCCGGTCGAGGTACTAGCTCCCATACATCAAGCCTGATGAACTGATTGAGTTCTTCTTGCATAGACTCAATCCATGATGCATCGGTCATTGCTTCTTTCACACTTGTTGGTTCCATTATGCTGACTGATAGTACATAAATACACATATCACCGTCGGTACACAGCTAATTTCGTGTTGAGACTGGTCGTGAGAGATTGCCAATCACTTGAGCCAAAGGATGATTCTTAGTCCATTTGTGTTCATGTGGAAGTGTATGAGAAACTTGATGCGAGCTCGACGGATCCACATATGGTGTTGAAGGTTGAGTAGAACTTGTGGAAGCCGCAAATGGATTAACAAACTCGTGTTCGTTGAGCATCGCATTGTTTGCACTTTCAGCAACTATTTCATTCTGAAGATGAACATGAGTAAGAATTTGCTGAGAATGTTGATTTACGTAAGCAGTCGGAGAAGTGGTTGGAATGTTTGGAGTCAATATGGTTGAGGTTGACGTAGACGGTGCAGAAGTAGATACCGTTGGTGTAGATGCGGTCGGAGGTTCTTGAACTACCGTAGCAGGTGCAGCCGGGGCATTTTGAGGAACACCAAATGACGAAGGACCGTCCATATATTTATCATAAATAGGCCCAAATAAAACTTCCAAGTCAAGTTCCAAAGGTTGTAACGATGAGATTGCTGACGGTGCAAATTGAAGCGGGAGTCCTGAACTTACGTGTCCAGAAGTCTGACCTTGAAGCTCGGGATGTAAACTTCTATGTTGAGAGGCCATACCCGAGAGTTCATCAAAGGTAACATTCATAGTCTCCATTACCATTCTTGTCCTTCGATTATAAACCCTGTAAGAACAAGCAGTTGAAGAATAACCAATGAAAAAACCAATATCACCTTTAGGTTCAAGTTTACCGATATCTTCACGATCATTCTTTGGATAACATAATGCACCGAAGACATGTAAAAATGAAATATCCGGTTTTCTTCCATTAATGATCTCATAAGGTGTTTTGTTGAAACGGGTGTGAATAATGGAGCGGTTTTGAGTATAACATGCAGTTGCTATAGCGTCGGCCCAAAGGAATAACAGTGCATTGGAGGAGAGAAGCATCGTCCGAGCAGCTTCAACTAACGTATGATTCCTCCGTTCCACAACTCAATTCTGCTCTAGAGTTCTTACAGCCGAAGTTTGATGAGAAATCCCAATTCCGTCAAAATAAGCTTTCAATTTCTGATTGGTGAATTCTTTATCGTTTTTAATGACATAAGATTCCATTTTCTCTTTCATAAGATCAAGCTCAGTTTGAAGGTTTTCATTATGCAACACAGAGGTACTTAACTAAACAAGGCTACTATTAATACAATCACGTGCTTTAGAGAGGCGTTCAAGATCATTTTCCAAAACTTTGATTTTATCAAGAGATGTATCAGCTTCCTTCGCCAAAGATTTAAAGTCTTCAACAAAGTTGGCAAATCCTTTTAGAAATTGCCTAACCGAGCATCAACTTGATTAATAATCGGGTTAATATCGTCTTGAAGAATTTTCTGGACCTCTATCTGAACAGGTGATCTAAAATTTCCTCCAGTGATTTTGGAATTAACAACACCTTTAAGGATGACAAAGTTATCTTTAAGCTCGTTTAGAAATCGGCGTGTGATACTCAGTTTAGGAGGGTCATCAGACAATTCCTCACTTGGTAGCAAAAGCATTTCAGTACTCGTTTTAGACCGAACAAAAACAGTTGTAGGATTAACTTTCGGATAATAAACGGGTGTCGCTTCTCTATCAAGCTTTTTCATTCTTAAACGAGTCTCTACTGCAAGATCAGTAGTTTCCTCGGAATCATGCACACTAGGAGGATCATGCTCATCAGATAAGAGCACACTACCGTTATATAAGGTTTCATTAGTGGCTTGATCTTGCTTAAGATATCCAGGGTTAGGGGGAAGAGGACAACCTAAAGCCAATTTGTATCGAGTGTAATTTATCTCATTCATTTTTTGTGCGAGTATATTTATTGCCTGCATAGTTTGGCCACGTTTTACTAAGAGGTTGTCTAATTCTCTAATCCTATCCTGAGCTTTTTCAAAAATCCTCAAGAAGCCCATCTTCTTTAATTTTGAAATCATGTTTCAGCTTCTTTCGTTCTTCTTTTAAATCCAAAATAGTAGATTTTTCTATTGAAAGCGGTTTATTAAGAGAAGTGATTTCATCATTTAATTCGCTTATCTTTTTAGCACTACTTAAGTGTAAGGCATTTAATTTCTTAGTTGTGCATTTTTCTTGATAAACTGATGTAGCATGAGCTTGTTCAATTTCTTTAATTTTAGCCTGATGAATTTCAAAACTTTTCTCCCATTCCTTATATCCCACAAATTTGGCATTTGTTTCTCTAAACTTATTATTAACCACCGTAGTATGGTCAACATCCTTAGCAAGCTTATCAGATAGAGATTTATAATACGCATGTGCCGCATCAGGAAGGTTTGTAGGATTGGCAACTTGATCCACACTAAGGTCCACACTGGGCTCATTCGAACTAATATTACTATTATTCGTTTGATCCCCGTGTGTCTCAATGTAGGGATAAAGTATCTCAGTATACTTCTCCTCCTGATTAGATGTACTATATATATCATTATCATCAAAACGTGGATGTACCTCAGAGGGACCGTCTGAATCATAAACGGGAGCTCTGTCAACATGCATTCCTGAGGTAGATGCTTGTTGTAAGTTAGCCAACAAGATGTAGTTGGCATTCACCTCTTCTTCCTCGTCATATTCTGCAGCAGAAGCCATAAGATCGAATTCCCCAGCTTGAAGTGGAATCCCTGCCTCTTCATTTTGTACTATGAGAAGCTGAGTCTAAAGATAAGCAGCATCCCTCTTCTCTTTGGCTGTGAAATCTCTAGCATAATAACCAAATCCCCTGCAGTTGTAGCACTAAACCTGACGATTGTTGTTTCCATTTTCCGTACTAGTATTCTCAGCCCTTGCAGCCACAATGTTTCCCATCTGGTTACCAACCGCTGGCACAACTATAAACCCATTCTGATTACCCGCATTCGGATCGGTGATGTCATTAAAACAGGCAATGGGTTGTTGTAAGTAATTCATAGAAGCAGGAGGTTGATATCTATAAGCATTGAGTTGTTGTTGTTGTTGTTGTTGTGGCATGAAGTTACTTGACGAGGGTTGATGGTAGGGTACCATGGGATATGACATAGATGATGGAGATTTTTCCATAAAAGCCAATGGATCTTGTGTCTTGGCACGTCTTTCTGCCCTAACTTCGTTAGCTTCATCTTGATTCATCTTCAAATAGTCATATACTTGAGTGTAGTCCATGACATGAATATCCTTGGTTTGATTGACAAGAGTGACATATCGTGACCATTCAGAAGGAAGATTATCAAGAAATTTGATGTTGGCAGCAATTTGTGCAGGTTCATGTTTGTTTCTTCTAAGATGATTCATGAGGGTTGAAAACCGATGATAATAAGGTTCAATTTGTTCCCCTTAAGTAGACGTAAATTTCTCCCATTCACGAAGCAACTTAGTTTCCTTTTCTTGTAAACCGATTTCACTGCCCTTCATCATTTTTTGAATCCTAAGCCACATCTCGTGTGCGGTTTCACAACTACCGACAACATCATAAACATCTTCAGGAAGTCCCATAAGAATGACTTGAATTGCTTGATCATCAGCGTCGAGTTGTTTGGATTCAGCTTCAGTTAATTCTTCATCCGTTTGCTCATGACTAGAGTCAGCCACTGGGTTAGCATTCGTAGGGTCCCCAGGCACAATAATTGTTCTTCTAACATACGGACCCTTTTGAATCGAGTAAACAATCAACTTTCCCAAAGGTTTACATTTTGCATAACGAAGGAGACGACTAGCCCATGTAGTGTAGTTCTCCTTGGTAAGCATCGGTGGACGATTCTCAGTACCCGCAACATAAATATCTTGTTGAGACGTCAATTGGTATCAGATCTAACTGGGGATGTTTTGTATCCGTGTGTGTTTGCATCGTGTCATCAGATTCGTGTTGTGTTATCATGATTAACGTTAACGGTTCGTACTTTTCTGATTCTAATTTATATCTAATTTTATCATGTCTAAGTCATTCTCAAATACTTTGAATCAATTATAGTCTCGAATTATGTGGTATCTTTATCTGATCAAGCCTTGTCATATATATGTTTGTGTTCCCTTTTTTGTACCCGTTTTTGTGTGTTTGTCCTTTTTTACATCTGTGTTTCTTGATGGGGATAAGTAATAAGTGTGTAAACACTAATCCTTTTGCCACTAAAATCAAGGAAAAACAAGACCAAATCATGTGTTTATTATCATAAATGTCGGAATTACGCGTGGTTTTGTGTTTTGTGTGTTAAATAGGTACAATTGAGCAAAAGAAGAGAAAACACGGGATTTCACGGTTAAATGTCAAAGAAAAGTCCAAGAAGAAACAAAGACAAAGACGAAAGACCAAAAGTGTGCAAGATCACGAAAAACCGACACGAGTTTGACGAAAAAGATTGGAGAAGCCAAAATCGAGTTCGACAATAGTGGATTTAATAAATTTGCGAGGGAAAACGAGCCAAGTGGGTCCCACATGTGCTAAATGGGCCTGAAAAGCCCATCAATATTGGAGGAGATTACTTACTTAATAAACTTGGGACAAAGTTTGGGCCTCAAGCCCAAATTTGGAAAACGATTGAACTAATGTTTTTGGGCTTAGGGTTTGAAAATCTCTCACTATATACAAAACGTGAACTTCTTTTTTTTATCCAACCGACACTCACATTTAATATAATCGTTTATTCACCCACTTATTTACTTTTACCGATACCCACACTCTCCCACTCATCACTTTTCGATACAAACCAAAAAAAAAGTTCCTATCTTCCCCAATCTCATCTCACCAAACCAGTAAATAATTTACTATTCACACAACCCTAGTCCAATAAATCACAAAATTAATTTGGGGGTTTTAATCCCATGTGCCTTGCACGAGTTTGGGAATTAATTCCCAATTATTTCGGAGGATGAAGATGGACGAAGGCGATACGTGGCTTATTCTGATTGGTTGGGACACCTCATTCCCACCAATCCACCAATAAGAAAGAGACACGTCAAATTGAAGAAACACATCCTCATGACAACCTGGCAATCCGAGGCACTCAAGGGATCACAGCCGTTTGATCAAGCAAGAGAGAAAGAGAAAGAAGATTAAAGGTCAGGATTTCACTCCGTAGCCACCAAGGAAGCCTAGAAGGATCGAGGGATCCTTATAAAACCCCTCTCTCACATGTAATTGAATCATGCTTTTCTTTATTTTAATTTTTAGAAAATAGATAATTAGGGTTCATGTAATTTCAGTTTTCAAGTATTGTAATGTTTTATTTAAATTAATGAAAAAGTCATTCTAGATTTAATTTGTGCTTCGATTTATATTTTCGGTTACTCTCTTCTTTTTTATTTTTAATCTGTTAAAGAAAAATTGGATACTGTTCTTGTTTCATTCTCGTTGGATTTCGATATAATAAAAAAAAAATAATAAAAAAAAATAAAGAGAAGTAAAATAAATCTCCCACTGGAGGTTTATTAAAAAAAGGGGTTCGAATCAGTTTGGAATTGCTTGGTTTCGAGAATCGTTGATATTGTTGACGAGTATCGAAGGAGTTAGTATTGTTGGTGATTGGTTTCGATTTCGGTTTAAGCTCGCTCAGCGCGACGCTACGTCCCAACGGCTGTCGTCAATCGGTTTGATCTTCCTGTTAATTTTATTGTTCATAATGTTTATTTGGTTTGTGCTTTAATCTATTGAGCTATTGTCTGTAACTGCGATTGTAATTGAATTATTGTGTTTGGACTTAAGGCTGTAGGATTTGCTTACGTTTAATTAAGTTTTGTTTAAGCTGTAGAATTAAGATAGTTCGTATTTGTTTGTTTTGTTTTGAAATCAGTCTATAGGTTTGTTCGATTGATTGGAAACTGCTTAGTTTTTTGGAATCTGTTTGGTTAGTAAGTTCATTAGCTTATTTGTTTTTTTTTGCTTATTTAAATGCTTATTCGTGTTCAACTGTTTGGATCTGGATCTGCTTAGTTAAGTTTTGAATAGCTTATTTGAGTTACTGCTTAGTTTGGATATTGCTTAGAAGTTTGCTAGGGTGTTTGGATCTACGTTTTAAAATCTATAGCTTATTTGATAATCAGTTTCTGTTTAGAATAGCTTATATCAGTTATTAGCTTATTTGTTTCAGCTTACGCTTGCTTATCAGCTTAGTCAGTTTTTTTAGCTTATTTGTTTGGTCTGGTTTTTCGTTTATTTGCATAGTTTCAGCTTATTTGAGTCCTGTTTATTTCCCCTATCTGGTTTTTGCTAATTGTTTGCCTGCTATTTGTGTTTTACTTGCTGCTTAAACCTCAGACCCAATTGGTCTGAGGGTGTTATTCCTGTCCAAAAATTCGAGTTCCAAAAAGTTAAAGAAGTTTTTTTTAAAAAAAAAGAATAATTCGCAACACTTCGACCCTCACAGGACTCGAACATGTGACCTCTAGTTCTACATCCCAACGCCTCAACCAACTGAGCTGGACACCTTTTTGTTTATTAGTGCACAATAAATTCTTAATATAGGATATTAATTAGCTGGCAGTTTTTTTTAATTAGCTTAATAATAGTTTAATTTTATTTAAATTTTAAAGTAATTAAATAGTAAACTTTAGTTTTCAGTTTTCAAAAATAAATAAAAAGAAAAAAATATATTTTATTTAATTTGGTTTTAAAATTAGTTTTTTTTATTAGTTCAAAATTAATATAGGTTTTATTTTTAAAATAGTATAAAATAGATTATTTTTAAAATAGATTATTTTTAATTAAGTATTTAGTTTAAAAAGTTTTAAATAGATTATTTTTAAAGTAAAAGTTATTTTCATTTTTATAGATTTATTTTTATAATTTTTAGATAGATTAATTTCAAATAGCTTTTAATAGATTTATTTTAAAAATAGTTAATTAAATTTAGTTTTCATTTAATAAGTTTTAAATTAGTTTAAAAAAATACCCAAAAAGAGATTGTACCAAAAACGAATTAAGTTGAAACGTAAAAACGGAAATCAAATTCGAGTCGAATCGAGGAAAAACGAACTTTAATTTTAAAGGATTAAAAATCCTAGTATTAAATGGCGTCGCTGCCGCTTCGCTCTTACGATTGACGATTTATCGTGAAGACGTTTGGATTTTGGGATCCGTTCATTCTTTGAACGTTACGTTTCTTGCACACAAAATCAAAAACACAAAAAAATCAAAAACTTAAAAAAAAGTAAAAAAAATCAAAAGTAATACGTTTTCCTAAACGTATTACACCAAAAATATTACGTATTATTGTTATTTTTCTTATTCGATTTCTTTCGTTTTTCTTGTGAATATATATTTTTTCTAAAAAAAATACAAAAAGATTTTTCTTTTAGTATATTATATTACGTAGCACAATAAATTACCTACTTATCAAATAAGGCCTTAGTTGGGATTTCATCACCTAACTATTGTATTCGAATCCATAACAAGAAAAAAGGGCAAAATAGATAAATACTAGTAAGACGTTTGAACTCGACATATACAAACTATAAGGTGGGTATAAGGCGACGCGCTATAAAAGGCCGTCTAAGGAAAAAGGTTTTTAAGTGCTTTGTGCCACCTCGTTTCCCCGCTTGCTTGTGCGTATATTGAAAGGGACGACCGATTATTGGTTTGCCAACTCAAGTAGTATTTTACGTATATATTTTTGTAGATTTTTCATATTGCTCCTCGAGAGGGAAAATCCTTTTCCTCTCAAAGTCGACCGAGGTCACCTACCTCATTCCAAAGTTTTAATTGTATGCGCACTCGCGCGCGTACATACGTACCGAGTGGTGTACCAAATACTTCTAATTCTTCCAAAAAGAAGAAGAAGAAAAACAAAAAGACCGTCATTCAAGCCGATCCCGAGAATCGAGCTTTCGACATAACGATGGCAACGGATAATCGACCAATGCTTGAGATTCTTCAATCTCACGTTGAAGGAAACGATGATGCGATTGTGGTGCCGACCATTGGAGCTAATCATTTTGAACTTAAACCGGATTTTATTCGAATGGTTTCCGCTACACCATTTTTAGGTCGTACTAATGATGACCCACACGCTCATATCAAACGATTCATCCAATTAGCAAATACCGTCAAATACAATGGGGTGCCACAAGAGGCCGTTCGCCTACAACTTTTTCCTTTTTCCCTCGAGGGACAAGCCCGGATTTGGCTTGATAAGGAACCACCCCAAAGTATTACCACATGGATCGACTTAGAGACCAAGTTCATTAACTACTTTTTCCCACCATCACGGACCACTTCCTTAAGGAATGAAATAATCAACTTTGAGCAACAATATGGGGAAACTTTTAGTGAGTCTTGGGATCGATTTAAAGAGCTTTTAAGGAAATGTCCACAACACGGTTTCACTAAAGTGCATCAAATAAACACGTTTTACAATGGTTTGACTCTAAATGACCAAGACTCACTTAATAGTGCCGCGGGGGGCAATATTCTTGTGAAAACCATGAACGAGGCTTGGGCCATTATTGAGAACAAGGCAAAAGTACAAACCAAGAGTGGTAGGGCTAATATGGCAAGTGCTAGTACGAGTAATAATGAGGTGAATGATCAAATTAAAGAGCTTACTTCAATTGTGAAAACCCTTGCTCTAAGAACCGATGCCCTCACTACACATGTGCATGCCGTGAAAGATAATAGTGAAACGTGTGAGACTTGTGGTGGACCACATTCATATTTCAATTGTGACAAGGTTTATAATCAACAACAACAAGTTTGTGCTTTTAATGCTAATGAGAGGGTTCAATTTAAACCTAATGTTGATGTTAACCATTTGTCTTACAATAGTACTAATTATTTGGCTCCCCCGGGTTTTGTAGCACCTCAAAAACCACCCCCACCCGCCCAAAATACCCAATACCAAAATAAGAACCAAGGTCCTCAAATGGGTAATTTTCAAGGAAATGCTAATCAAGGGAATTTTAATGGTCAAAATCAAGGTTTTCAAAATAATAACCAAGGTTTTTGTAATAACAACGGTTTTCAATCTCAATATCAAAACCAAGGTTTTCCTAATCAAGGGGTTAACAATCAAGGGTTCAATCAAATGACTATGCAAAATCCTCAAATGGACTTGGTTCTACAAAAATTGACCGAACATGAGAAAATCATGCAAGCTATGCAAGCATCTACTAGACAAATGCAAGAGTCCAACGATAAGAGATTTTTGACTATGTTGCAAACCCTTAGACCCCAAGGTGCCTTACCATCCAATACCGAGATTAACCCTCGTGCTAATGTGAGTGCTATCAATACTCGAAGTGGAGCCAATTTAGTGGGACCTTCCATCTCTTCGCTCATAAAGGAGAGACAAGGCCCGGAGGTCATAATGAGTAATCCTACTCCCCCTCCGGTGATTCCGCCCACTACCACTCCTAGTTCTAGTCCTCCATTGCCGAAAGAGCCTATTCCTACGGTTGTTCAAGAAGCAAGTCCTTCTCCTTCTCAACCTAAGCCTAATATTCCTTATCCATCTAGGTTAGGCAAGACTAAAGTGCTCAACAAAGATGACATTCATGTCTCTAACTTTTTAAAAATGATTTCCAATGTGAATGTTAACGTAAGCCTTATTGAAGCACTTGCTCAAATGCCAAAATTTGTCAAAATGTTTAAAGATTTGCTCAATAAGAAGGAAAAAATGGTTGAGCTCGTTAACACCCGTTTAAATGAGAATTGTTCCGCGATTCTTCTCAAAGAGCTTCCCGATAAGCTAGGAGATCCCGAACGATTCGTGTTACCTTGCTCGTTTCCTCAAATCGATGATTGTATGGCTTTAGCGGATCTCGGCGCTAGCATCAATCTTATGCCACTTTCGGTTTGGAAACAATTGTCATTACCCGACCTTGTACCGACTCGTATGACTTTAGAGTTAGCTAATCGAACTCTCGCATACCCCGTTGGTATTGCCGAAGATGTTTTTGTTCGAGTCGGTACATTCACCTTTCCCGTAGACTTTGTCGTCGTCGACTATGAGATGGATCCTCGTATTCCGTTAATACTTGGTAGACCATTCTTAAGGTCCGGAAGAGCCTTAGTTGATGTAGCCGAAGGGGAGTTAATTCTTAGGGTTCGGGATGAACAACAAGTTTTTAAAATGGGAAAAATCACAAATAAATCAAATGGAAAAGAGTCGGTCAATATGATTGATGTTCTTAATTATGATAATGATGAGATTTTTATAAATCCTTTTGGAATTAAAAAGTCTACTCAAAATGATTTTGTGATAAACTCATCCCTTCCCTTAGAGCCTCAACTTTTTGATACTCCCATTTATGACACCGATAGTGATGACACTTCTTCAAGTACTCACACTATATTCGGCTTAGACGACTCGTCTTTTGACCCACCCACTTTTGACCCACCCATTTATGATACTCCAATCTTTGATACTTATGATGATGACACTTCCTTAAGTGATCTCATTAACTTTGATGACCCACCCCATGATCTTAATGCACCTCATATCTCTATGAGTGATTCTTCCATGGAGACTCCTTTTGACTTCTATACTCCAATTTTAGAGGTCATGACTATTGAGGAGGATCCTCCACTCTTAGAGATCATACCTACTTTAGAGGTTATTCCATTTGAGGAGGATTTAGATATCTTTCTAAATACCTATTTTCCTCATGAGGAAGAGTTTTCCTATGACTCCGACGATACTTATGTTTTCACATCAAGTTTGGAAGAGGATGACTTTCCCACCATGGATTTTGATGATATTTTGAGCTTAAATGTCGACACCTCTTGCTATTTTCCCATTAAGGAACCGGTGTTTGATCCGGGAATAGAGACTTTTGTGCTTTCATTGCCATACCACCTTACCCATCCTAGTAAGAGACTTTTGCCTAAGGATACCCCACTTTTCTATGACTTGCGTACCACCTCGGGGTTTATTTCCTTTTGTGATGGAAATTATGTGTTTGACCCGGGTGGATTTTCATGGGGTATGCCTTGTATGACTTTGTTTCACCTTTATCATGGAGAGATTTTCCTCCCTTGGAAATCTCGGTTGTTCCATGATTTTCCCATTTGAATGATGACATTCGGGAATTCGAGTCGAGCTAGAGACTCGTGATTAAAAATCAAGCATCGTATAACTAGGTTAGATTTTTACCCTTTTTCACCCTTTTTAACCTTTTACCCATTTTCACCAATAAGTGTAGGGGGGAGCCGAGTAGGTTGTTTGTTTTGTGATTGTGCAGGGACGTGTGCTTAAATGATCCACTTTTGGTACTTTTGATGCGACCCGTATTCCCGTGTTACCCATGTACCCGGTTCCTTCGATAAGTTTTTGCTATTGTGATTCAATCTTGTATATAAATAAAACGAATAATTGTAATCACTTTAGTTGTCCTTTCCTTAGCTCGATTTAAACAACGCACTCAATGTCCTAAGTGTAGGGGAGTTTATTCTCCCACATGCTTAAACATTGGGGACAATGTTTATATTAAGTGTAGGGGGGATTTCTATCGAAATTTTAGTGGCCTTTTCCATGAATTTGACCCTATTTTACCGGAAAATTTTAAAATTTTTTTTTTTAACGTTTTTCAAATTTTTGATCTATTTTGGCCTAGTAGTATTTTTATTTAATTTCTTTTCTTTTATTATCGCATCATAATAATTTCCATTTCAAGAATAAAGTCAAAAATAAAAAATAAATAAAATGGTTTTAATAAGTTTAGATATCTTTGATATATTAGGCCCGTCGTGAATATTTTGACTCAACCCGAGTTTACTTATCCAAGTTTACTCTAGCTAGTATCCTTAACCATATGGACCTTAATTGGTTTATTAGGCTAAGCATCCACGAGTCTCATTCTTTGAGATTTTAAATTGTGGAGTACGAGAAATGATAGAGTTAATTATAAGTTTGGTATTCTTTCATTAACTTATGTGAGTTAGTTATGAGCTTTTTCTCCCATCACTTGTTAATAAATATATTTGCAATAAATAAGGTTGTACGATTTTAAAGGTTACTTAGCTTCTAGCACAAGATCGTTTAAAAGTTGCTCGGTATTAATTAGAGTTCATAGCCAAGGCATAACTTATTGAAACGGGACGTGAAGATTGGCTTATCCAAAAAGGCCCTAACAAGGCATGAGGATACCCGAGTCCAAAAAGGCCCTCACAAGGAATGAGGATTCACTTTTTGCTAAAGATCCTAAGATGATGTGAAGATCATTAATCCAAATCAATATGAAGGATCAAGACACACGACGAGAAGCAATTACTCCCCTAAAGATCATGGAGAAGTCTATCCAAAAAGACCCTAACAAGGTATGAGGATAAATAGATCCAAGTCCGAAAAGGAGGCGGATCGTTGTATATCAAAATCCTAAATAAAGAAGAGGATAAATGAAGAAGTCGTGGTCAACGTTTGAAGCATCTTTCACTCCTAATGAAGATGTATACCAAAATGAAGAGAAGACCATAATTTCAAGAACGTCTCTCAAGATTTGAAGTTTCAAGTACAAGCCAAATATCGGTCCGAGAAAGGTCTCAAATCGTGAAACGAGTTATGCCAAGATATGAACTTTATGAGGTTTCGAGAAGCCGTTTTAAAAGATTTTGTCCTTTATCTAACTATTGATTAAATCGTCCCACTTTATTTTCGGCCTTAATAAATTATCGAAATAAGTCAAAAATGCATCCTCGTGATCATTCAAGACAAAAATAAAATACTAGAGATACACCATAGGAATAAGGGGGTCTAAGTGATTAACTAAACCACATGAGTAAGTGTTAGTGGTGCTAACTTGTAGTAAATAATGATCTCGTTTTTATGCTTGGTATGGGGAACGTGAAACTTGAGGGTGATTAATATTCATGACACCAAAGCCCTAATCTAAGTCTTAGATTTCTTTACGAGTTTCTTCCATCTAATAATTTCCAAGTTAATAAAATGTTATAATTTTTGTTTCTTTTAAAGTTTTTATCTTTCCATCGTAGTAGTGATAATAATTAATAAAGGCCGAGATGGATTGATTATGAGAAAAATGTAACTTTATGCTTTTTAACTATGCATTGCATGAGGGCATTGCAATGGTCAAGTGTAGGGGATTTAATAAGTGTGTAAACACTTATCCTTTTGCCACTAAAATCAAGGAAAAACAAGACCAAATCATGTGTTTATTATCATAAATGTCGGAATTACACGTGGTTTTGTGTTTTGTGTGTTAAATAGGTACAATTGAGCAAAAGAAGAGAAAACACGGGATTTCATGGTTAAATGTCAAAGAAAAGTCCAAGAAGAAACAAAGACAAAGACGAAAGACCAAAAGTGTGCAAGATCACGAAAAACCGACACGAGTTTGACGAAAAAGATTAGAGAAGCCAAAATCGAGTTCGACAATAGTGGATTTAATAAATTTGCGAGAAAACGAGCCAAGTGGGTCCCACATGTGCTAAATGGGCCTGAAAAGCCCATCAATATTGGAGGAGATTACTTACTTAATAAACTTGGGACAAAGTTTGGGCCTCAAGCCCAAATTTGGAAAACGATTGAACTAATGTTTTTGGGCTTAGGGTTTGAAAATCTCTCACTATATACAAAACGTGAACTTCTTTTTTTTATCCAACCGACACTCACATTTAATATAATCGTTTATTCACCCACTTATTTACTTTTACCGATACCCACACTCTCCCACTCATCACTTTTCGATACAAACCAAAAAAAAAGTTCCTATCTTCCCCAATCTCATCTCACCAAACCAGTAAATAATTTACTATTCACACAACCCTAGTCCAATAAATCACAAAATTAATTTGGGGGTTTTAATCCCACGTGCCTTGCACGAGTTTGGGAATTAATTCCCAATTATTTCGGAGGATGAAGATGGACGAAGGCGATACGTGGCTTATTCTGATTGGTTGGGACACCTCATTCCCACCAATCGACCAATAAGAAAGAGACACGTCAAATTGAAGAAACACATCCTCATGACAACCTGGCAATCCGAGGCACTCAAGGGATCACAGCCGTTTGATCAAGCAAGAGAGAAAGAGAAAGAAGATTAAAGGTCAGGATTTCACTCCGTAGCCACCAAGGAAGCCTAGAAGGATCGAGGGATCCTTATAAAACCCCTCTCTCACATGTAATTGAATCATGCTTTTCTTTATTTTAATTTTTAGAAAATAGATAATTAGGGTTCATGTAATTTCAGTTTTCAAGTATTGTAATGTTTTATTTAATTTAATGAAAAAGTCATTCTAGATTTAATTTGTGCTTCGATTTAAATTTTCGGTTACTCTCTTCTTTTTTATTTTTAATCTGTTAAAGAAAAATTGGATACTGTTCTTGTTTCATTCTCGTTGGATTTCGATATAATGAAAAAAAATAATAAAAAAAAAATAAAGAGAAGTAAAATAAATCTCCCACTGGAGGTTTATTAAAAAAAGGGGTTCGAATCAGTTTGGAATTGATTGGTTTCGAGAATCGTTGATATTGTTGACGAGTATCGAAGGAGTTAGTATTGTTGGCGATTGGTTTCGATTTCGGTTTAAGCTCGCTCAGCGCGACGCTACGTCCCAACGGCTGTCGTCAATCGGTTTGATCTTCCTGTTAATTTTATTGTTCATAATGTTTATTTGGTTTGTGCTTTAATCTATTGAGCTATTGTCTGTAACTGCGATTGTAATTGAATTATTGTGTTTGGACTTAAGGCTGTAGGATTTGCTTACGTTTAATTAAGTTTTGTTTAAGCTGTAGAATTAAGATAGTTCGTATTTGTTTGTTTTGTTTTGAAATCAGTCTATAGGTTTGTTCGATTGATTGGAAACTGCTTAGTTTTTTGGAATCTGTTTGGTTAGTAAGTTCATTAGCTTATTTGTTTTTTTTTGCTTATTTAAATGCTTATTCGTGTTCAACTGTTTGGATCTGGATCTGCTTAGTTAAGTTTTGAATAGCTTATTTGAGTTACTGCTTAGTTTGGATATTGCTTAGAAGTTTGCTAGGGTGTTTGGATCTACGTTTTAAAATCTATAGCTTATTTGATAATCAGTTTCTGTTTAGAATAGCTTATATCAGTTATTAGCTTATTTGTTTCAGCTTACGCTTGCTTATCAGCTTAGTCAGTCTTTTTAGCTTATTTGTTTGGTCTGGTTTTTCGTTTATTTGCATAGTTTCAGCTTATTTGAGTCCTGTTTATTTCCCCTATCTGGTTTTTGCTAATTGTTTGCCTGCTATTTGTGTTTTACTTGCTGCTTAAACCTCAGACCCAATTGGTCTGAGGGTGTTATTCCTGTCCAAAAATTCGAGTTCCAAAAAGTTAAAGAAGTTTTTTTTAAAAAAAAAAGAATAATTCGCAACACTTCGACCCTCACAGGACTCGAACCTGTGACCTCTAGTTCTACATCCCAACGCCTCAACCAACTGAGCTGGACACCTTTTTGTTTATTAGTGCACAATAAATTCTTAATATAGGATATTAATTAGCTGGCAGTTTTTTTTAATTAGCTTAATAATAGTTTAATTTTAATTAAATTTTAAAGTAATTAAATAGTAAACTTTAGTTTTCAGTTTTCAAAAATAAATAAAAAGAAAAAAATATATTTTATTTAATTTGGTTTTAAAATTAGTTTTTTTTATTAGTTCAAAATTAATATAGGTTTTATTTTTAAAATAGTATAAAATAGATTATTTTTAAAATAGATTATTTTTAATT
This sequence comes from Glebionis coronaria, assembly GCA_025667525.1. Taxonomy (NCBI): domain Eukaryota; kingdom Viridiplantae; phylum Streptophyta; class Magnoliopsida; order Asterales; family Asteraceae; genus Glebionis; species Glebionis coronaria. The sequence goes on along the minus strand of CM046882.1, from coordinate 168,788,212 downwards.
AAGTATTTAGTTTAAAAAGTTTTAAATAGATTATTTTTAAAGTAAAAGTTATTTTCATTTTTATAGATTTATTTTTATAATTTTTAGATAGATTAATTTCAAATAGCTTTTAATAGATTTATTTTAAAAATAGTTAATTAAATTTAGTTTTCATTTAATAAGTTTTAAATTAGTTTAAAAAAATACCCAAAAAGAGATTGTACCAAAAACGAATTAAGTTGAAACGTAAAAACGGAAATCAAATTCGAGTCGAATCGAGGAAAAACGAACTTTAATTTTAAAGGATTAAAAATCCTAGTATTAATACGAACAAAATTTTGTTGGACCAGTTCCATTTTTTCGGGGTTACCAAAATATGGGTCAAAACCCTATTGCGATGGCTACTTTCAGATGGGATATTACGATGCTTATTCAGATGAACACATTCCAACGGCTTCTTCTACGGGTTTATTCCCATGGGGTTCTTTTTAAACATTCCGATGGGTTCGACTTTATCCATTGCGATGGGATTCATTCCGATGTGTCACATTACGATGGGTGGGTTGATTCATCGTAATGATTTATTAGGCGTCATGCTGCCGAAATTTTTTTCGCTACATTTCTGATGGAAAAATATTTTGACACAGTAATTATTCTGATGGAAGTGAAAATCATTGCGATGGTCAAACACTGATGTCATGGCGATGGGGTGGTATTTTATTATGATGGTCAACTTCAAAACATTGCGATGGTTTCTGTTTAGAAAATATATTGCAATAACATTTTTGAAAAACATTGAGATACTACTCTAAACATTGCGACTGAATGATCTTTCAATCCAAACACATCTTTTATCAAAACCAGTAATCCAAACCATTCTTTTTTCAAAACCTTCAAACATTACAACCTTATCACTCCATCAATCAACTTCCCAATCTACTCCTAATCCCATCGTCCCCTAAACCCACCACCTAGACTCGGTCTATTGACTGAAAACACTAAGTTATACGAGACCTCAGATTGGTTAACATGTTTTTCTCCAATATTTATAAAGATTTTTTTGTGTTTAACTAATCATCATAGATCTCGAAAAATTAACTTGTTTTTAGTAACAAATATCTACATGCAACTACAAATCATTAACCTACCCGTGACCACATCTTTGATCCTGAAGCCTTCTCTATAAACTGAAACATCTTCAAAAGATTTTTACAAAATTGCGGTGTTAGTTTAATGGGTTTGTAATTCGTGCATCATAGTAGTGATTATTGATCTGGGGGTTTGTCGATCTTGTATGGAGCTTTTTATTTTGAGAATGGATGAGGTTATCAGTTTTATTTTGGGGTCTGTATATTCTGATTTAGGGGCGGAGGTTTCAAGAGTAAGAGTTGGTTTGTGTGTTTATCATTTGTCCTAACTTTGTGTTTATCCCATATAAATGTTGACCAGACACTCAATCCACACGTGGCCATCTAGAAAAAAAAGGGGCGGATGTTACCAGAAACACAATGTGAGTTTGGTGTGATTTGGTTTAAATATGAGATAAATTAGGATTGAGGATATTAGTTTTGGACCGGGTATGACATGCCAATTTGGGCCGAATATATATTACTCATGGGGCTTGGATTGGCACTATCAATGTTTGGTAAATAAGGATGATGGGACGGATTTTAATAAATTTTATGGGCTGCGAAATTTTGCATTTGGTTATTAGTTGACGGGCCAATCACTACATTTACCGAAGGCATTTTGTGGGCCGATCAATTTTTCAATCGTGTTCGGGATGACCGTCTTTATATCCGAATATTGCAAAATTAATCATGTCGGATCTGAGTTACGGGGTTATTGGATTGAGCCGGATATTTCGAAAGAACCGAGTAGTAAAATAGTTGTCGGATTAAATGCTTATGTGACGGATTTTATTACTTTGGCGGGCCGTTTTAACAGTGACATTCAAGGCCGGGTATCCGTTTTCGATCATAACACTTCTTCACGAACAACAAACACAACAAACACGATACATTACACTAAAACGATCCTTATCAAAAATTCACCTAAATTCCTATCGGCTATTACGGTTTATGTGAATACGAAGATGATTCGATGCTACTTATTTGAGGTTGAAGTGAGATTTTTCAGAGGCGTTCTTATTTTATCTTTAAAGGAGTACTTACAACTTTATATGAGAACTTGTTAGAGCATATTCGGTTATGAATAAGAATTGAAGTATCTAGTTTCCATTGTCAAGGGGAGGATGGACGACGACATGGATAACTATCATTTTTGGGAGCTTCGTTGCGGTTCTCAGTGTCACACGTACTTGTAGTTGTGGATTTCTTCAAGAGATGTAGTACCTTTTCTTATACCGCCTGTTTTGGTTTAGGGTACTCTAGAGAAGTTGTACCTTTTTAATACCGCCTTTTGGTATAGGGTACGTTTAAGACTTCTCTGCATCGCTCTTCTTTCTATAATAGTGCAAGCTTATGTTCAAGTTTGGGGAATTCTACTTCAGTTTCAAGTTTAGAATATCGGGTTATCTTCATCAGTGGTCACTATCAATAGCCAACAGAATTGATAAGGGGATTCAGTTCGGGGTGATCAAGAGAGAATTTTTGTTTAGAGAGATATTGTTGACATCTTCTCACATTGTATTGGTTACTAAGTAAGCGGTTCTAGTTGGCATACCACGTACACACATGAAGGATGATTCCCTTAATAGGTATCATCCTGGAGGGAGAAATGTGTACATGCGAGGTCACTTGACTTTTGTGTTACTGTTTCTACATAAAGGGATAAGTTGACTACATTCGAGACTTAATTGACTTTGATGTGGCAACTTTTTATCATCGCTGTCCTGTCAGGAGAAATGTGCATTTCCGGGACTTAATTGACTCTGGTGCTACAATTTGACTTCATGTTCGGGATAGAGTATGTACTTTTGGTATTCTCTCATAGAATCAAGACTGGGATTGCTTCAATTTGTGAGAAAATGTTGATGACATTATCACCTCCCACAAATATCCTCTGAAGGATCTGTTTGGGAGGGAGCAGTCTTTACTGCTTGTTTTATGAAAGGCCTTCTAGTTGGGAGGGAGTAAAACTCAACTAGATTCTACAAAGCTGAAGAAATAGAGCTGGAGTATTCAAGAAGATGAAGGTCACTGAATACTGGCTCAAGGAATGCTGGAATTCAAGCTTATCATTTTTCTTTATTTTTGCTTGTAAGAAACATTGTAACCAACTCACGTGAGTCACCATCTTAGAGGCAAATTGTTAGACTTACTTTTTGGTAAGCTGGCGCCTTTCACGTGAGTTGGACTAGATATACATCATTTACTAAACGTAGGGACTTATTATGTAAAGGATGTATAGTCTAAGTTATTTAGGCCTATAAATACCCCCCATGACTCTCCATGGGGTTGTGGAAGTTTAGTTCATTTTTTCCTTGTTTTCATTTCACTTGAAATAAAACACACACATTCCTTCACCCCTCTCTAACTTTCTCTCTCTAGAACTATCAATGTCTACCATGTTCTTTGATCATCCCCGACCCCCCGAACCATGGTGGCTTTTTGATGCTTGTCACAAATGATTTGGAAGAAAAGAGTAGACCAAAAGTTAATAAAGAATTTGTTAAACCATATAATTATGCTTATGAAAACAGTCTTTATGGTCTTTTCAAACCGCAAACACAGAAAACTCGTGAGCAAATATTTTTCGAATGTGAACAAATAAGAATTAAATGGAGACAAGCTTTTGCCACTAAGAAAACTAATGTTTCAAAATTTATTGAGTACTTGCCATATAAAGCTTCTGTAAGCAATCTGAAGAGTAACATTGAAAATTTCAAAAAAGTTGTTGATGATGACTGGAAAAAACATGAACTTTCGAAAGGAGAAAAATAAATTCCTCACAATATAACTGTGCTTGTGAAAAGTATTTTAATTCCGCTTGCGGAAAGAACGCAAAAACATATTTTGGAATTTGAAACATTAATTATGTGACAATCCGTCAATTTATGGTTGATATTTTATTCTCAAGTATTATTTAAAAATATTATTTTTAATGTTATATTATGAACACACATATTTTTGGGAAGAAATTTGGATTTACGTCTTGAAGTAGCATCGACTACGTCTAAACCGGAGGATTCTACGTTACGTGCTTACGTTTACATACACCGTTTTGGTGACAGTCCGACATTTCAGAAAATAAATTTATCCGTGAATATTATTTTGAGATTTTAAATTTGTGTTGGTTCATAAACTCACAAATTTACGAGAAGAGATTAGGACTTACGATTTTAATTTAACGTCCTTTACGACTAAACCGGAAACCTTAGGATTACGTATTTACGTTTTCGAACTCCGTTTTTGATGAGACAATCTTTATTAGATTCGTTTTGTGCCGTTGATTCATAATTTATTAAAACGTTTTTCGTAAAACGACCCGAGGGCACGCAAATCGAGGAAACTAGAATCGAGGAGTACCCGTAATTAAATGGGGATGAGACAAGTGGGACACTTGCCCCACCCCCACAAACCCACGGCCAAAACTAGCAACTTACACCCATGAGGTGTCAAGTTTTCTTAACAAGTCTCACACTTGTCTAGTTAGCTTCATTTTGAAGCCATTAACTTGTCAAAACCAACTAGCAAAACCACTCTTCTTATTTCCTCTCATGCAAAATCCACCAAACTCTCCTCCCTCTCTCCATCTATGCCGTCCCACCACCACCTTAAACACCTCATTTGATCTAAATTTATCCATGAAATCCTATGTTATTCTTGCACAAGATGATGCCCTTTTGAAGCCCTATTGATTGGTGGTGATTATAACATCTAAGGAGGAGTTTCTATGGAGTCTTGGGGCTGATTTTCCACAAGGATTTCTTGAAGAATGGTGGTCTTGAAGATGGTCTTAGTTTATCACAAGTTTCTCCATCAAAATTCATGTCTTGATCATAACCTACATCATCATGGTGGTATAAAGATTGTCCTCCCCATCCTTTTGTTAATTTTGATTATGTAATCATGTATTTTATTCTTAAATGTATATATGTATGATGATATATGATGATAAAAATATTGTGTGGGGATTTGGTGTTGATAATCATGGGTAAAAAGATGAAAAACTATATGTAAAAAGTTAAAATCATGCTTAAAATGATGGCTGTATAAAACAGTAAAGAACCATGTGATGAACTGATAAAATAGCATAGATTAATGGATATACAGTAAGTAATATGTCTTGTACACATGTGAGAGTTGGCCATGCAATGGAATCATTAGGATGAGTGAGATATGATCAAAACAAGTTTAGAGTACAAATCTGAGTTCACTGTTTTGGACGATTTTTAGAAAATACTTAGAAGCTAATTCAATAGTAGCTATAGAAGAGTTAAATGGAGCACATATCATGTAGTTTATGTCATAAAAATGTGAGCTTCTATCTCCATATAGAACACTAGATATATCTGTTTTGGTGAACATGAAAATAAAAATCAGATTTTGGAAATTAAAGTATAATATTATTATATAAGCACTCAAATAAAAATTGTATAAAGTGTGAATTAAAACCCACTAACTTATATAATAAATTTATATAAATATATATATAAGGATAAATAAATGGACATTTTATTAAAATGGTATTTTGATAAGTTTTATAAGTTATAAAACTATAAACATGATTTTTACGACTTTTTCGGCTATTACCGTAAAATTAACGTTTTTCGCCAATTAAAAATTAGACGATCAAACCAGTCTAATGTAAAGTTTTTAAAACTCATATACTGATATATAAACATATATAACAAGTAAAAACTGATAAAACCCGAACTATATAACATACGGACATTAACGGACTAAGTTAACGTTATTGGACTAATAATACAACAAAATGGGCTAAAACACTTATAAACTTATTTATTGCGCTTAACCCATTTGAGCCCAACATGTAAAGTATAAATACTGATAATACAAGTATAAAATGGATTAATACAAGTTAGTGAACTTATAAAAGGCTTATTGGACCTAAAACATGTAAATAGGTAAAACTAGTAAACTAGTAAGAAGTTACCAATACATAAACACTAAAATGAGTAAATGAGGATATGTAAACCCACTTGATCATCATATATATAAAATCATCATATGTATACATAATTATTATTTTTATAAAGTCATTGGATAAGAGTCTAAGACGAGTATTATTTGTCTATGTTTCCGTGATTGAAGCAGGCACCGTACGTCCGAATTGCCGATAACCCGCCTTCCCACATCAACGTGAGTTCATAGCCTCGCACTCTTTTAAATGTTTTTATGAAATATTTTATAAACCCGCGAGGGAGATAACATGTTAGTTTTTATGAAATAGGACACAAATTTTCCCGATTGTTTGTTTATTGATTTGGACCCGAATGATTGTATGACCCGATGAATGATTAAATGACCCGATAGATGAAATAAAATGGATTATTAAAGTTAGGTTATGTCACTAAAAGTCCCATTAGCATGAGTTGTGAACTACCGGGATTTGGTAGACGCTTATGCATATAATAGTACTAATTGGGGACGATCACCCCAGTTCGCGCCTTGACGGTTGATCCCCGTCGTGCCACATTGATTGGTAAGCGAATTTATGTATGAGAAGATTTACATAGCGTGACCTTTGTGACGACACGCTAATTTAGCTTGGCAAATGAGTTTCGGGCTAGCTACCCGTTGTTTGTTGTAGTAAGGTAACAATGTCATGCGGCTTATAATAATCTAATTAACGAAATACTGCTATATGCACCGAATTACGATATATTGCCTGACTAGCAATATGGGGTCTTACTATTGATATTATGTTCATGTTTTGGTTATTCATAACCATATTCATATAACGGTTTTTATTTAACTTTATAGAACGTCATAAGACGTATTGTATGATGTTTTTACGACATTGGCTCGTATAATGATTTTTAAGGCAAATGCCTATATTATGATTTTCGATAAGGATTTATATAAAAATAACTTTGGCTATTTTATGGCCTATTAAAAAGATTTGTACAAAATGATTTTCGGTAATAATTTTATACCGATATTATATTGAAGGATTTTATTAAACTCTATGAATTCACTCGGCGTTATCACTGACCTTTTCTTTTAACATGTTTTATCTCAGGTACTTGAAGGTAATTCTCGGGAAGACAACAAGAATTCATGGCCCGCACTTAAATAACAATTTCCATTCAAATTCTTTGTAAAACTTGTATGAAATACAATGACTTGGGACCTATGTAAAGTTGATATTTATGAATGGAAATGCTTTATTATTAAACGACGCGATTCTTAAGCGTTGTCTATGATGTGAGTAGTGTGCTATCCCGTAACACCAACGAGTCTTCCGCTGTATTGAATTGTATAAATTCGGGGGTGTTACAGTTTGGTACCAGAGCTCTCGTTATAGAGAACGAAATATTTTTAAAACTAAGGTTTTGAATAAAACATTTCAAAATCTTTTAACTATAAACATTTTTCTAAAATGTCTAAAAATCTTTTGACTATAACGGTGCCGAAGAATTCCCGAGTTACCGACAAGGTCAGACTAAGAAGTGTTATTTTATTATATATATATATAACTTGGATTATATATATATATGATGTAATTTGAATACATTATTGTTTGATGATTATTTTAATATTTATACGAGGTATTTATACGACGTAGATTGTCACAAGGAACCCTAAATCCCCTAGTAAAATTTATCGAAGCTATTCTCGTAGGAATTCTAGCTATCCTAGATCTAAACCAAGTTGTGGATATTTATGATCCCAACAAATGGTTGATACTCGTAGAAATGTAGATATTAGTTGATTGTGATATTAAAGAAGAATTGGCGAGATTAAATGTGATATCGATGTCATGACGATCTTTCCTTATAGAGTGAAGTTTGACAAAACGTTACCACCTAGAAAGATGTCATCTGATTCGTTGTCACCCAATTCTTAAATTTGAAATCGAAAGGGTGAATGTTGCACTTGAGACTGTAATTGGAACCATTACCCAAAAGCCTCATGACCACTAGTACCTTTCCGAGAAGTCTAATTGAATGGGTGAGTCGTTTTCATACTAGTGACTCATTTGATAACTATTGATAAAGGAGCTATAGGATTGGAAATTAAGTGTTGATCATATTGAGCTTTTATTGCCCTTTCAAGGTCTAAGAATAAGGTTGGAAGTATTGGAGAATGAAGTACGATATCGCATTGAGTATAAGTTGGTTAAAACTTGAATAAAGTAAAAACTTAACCTGTATGGAATATAAGATTGTTAAGAGGAAGTTGTTAAGTTCTGTGATTAAATTATAAGGTTTTAATTGATTGCTGATTCTTGTTAAGTGTTGTTCCTAGGCCATTTTCCAATGATGAGGATGCCCAGTGTCCAAGAAATAAATTGAAGAAATCTTCTTCTGAATTGGGACCGATGGATCTTCTGGGACATGTGGAACACCTAATGACTCTTGTAGATTAGTATTCATTGTGGTATCTTTTAAAAATAATCCCTAACTTAACTGTGACATCAGTTGGTAGGATGAGTTCTTGGAATTGTATGACATAGTGACACGTAATGTGTTACGGTACAATTTAGACTTGTTTGTGATTAATGAAAAGACTACCTTTGATTGCTAAATTCTACATGTATCGATGTTATCTATCTTTTCTTGACTTGTCTCTAATGCTCGCATTAGTGATGCAACCATTGAATAAGTACTCATCTCGATTTGAGTTACGTTGTGAATTATTCTTTCTGAGTGCCATCGAGGTCATGAACCTCATGATTAAGTGGCTAAGCTCATCTCTTGATATATAGTAGTTAGTTCTTGGTGAACAACTCTTGATCACTCTTTTGCAGATCACTCGTTGTTTTATAAGTTAAAACGGTATTCTTTGAGAAAATTGAATTTTCATCACCATACGGATTATTCAAAGTAAGATTTATAAGTGATCATTATTGAAACAAACTTGATTATCAAATACCTTGGAAAACTTAAGTGTTTTCATAACAAAGAAAACCTTTGTAAATTTATTCTTGATTCTTATTTAAGAATTAAGCATGAAATTTTTTTTTATTTTAAACGTGACTATAAACATTTTTCTAAAATGTCTAAAAATCTTTTGACTATAACGGTGCCGAAGAATTCCCGAGTTACCGACAAGGCCAGACTAAGAAGTGTTATTTTATTATATATATATATAACTTGGATTATATATATATATGATGTAATTTGATTACATTATTGTTTGATGATTATTTTAATATTTATACGAGGTATTTATACGACGTAGATTGTCACAAGGAACCCTAAATCCCCTAGTAAAATTTCTCGAAGCTATTCTCGTAGGAATTCTAGCTATCCTAGATCTAAACCAAGTTGTGGATATTTATGATCCCAACAAATGGTTGATACTCGTATAAATGTTGATATTAGTTGATTGTGATATTAAAGAAGAATTGGCGAGATTAAATGTGATATCGATGTCATGACGATCTTTCCTTATAGAGTGAAGTTTGACATAACGTTACCACCTAGAAAGATGTCATCTGATTCGTTGTCACCCAATTCTTAAATTTGAAATCGAAAGGGTGAATGTTGCACTTGAGGCTGTAATTGGAACCATTACCCAAAAGCCTCATGACCCCTAGTACCTTTCCGAGAAGTCTAATTGAATGGGTGAGTCGTTTTCATACTAGTGACTCATTTGATAACTATTGATAAAGGAGCTATTGGATTGGAAATTAAGTGTTGATCATATTGAGCTTTTATTGCCCTTTCAAGGTCTAAGAATAAGGTTGGAAGTATTGGAGAATGAAGTACGATATCGCATTGAGTATAAGTTGGTTAAAACTTGAATAAAGTAAAAACTTAACCTGTATGGAATATAAGATTGTTAAGAGGAAGTTGTTAAGTTCTGTGATTAAATTATAAGGTTTTAATTGATTGCTGATTCTTGTTAAGTGTTGTTCCTAGGCCATTGTCCAATGATGAGGATGCCCAGTGTCCAAGAAATAAATTGAAGAAATCTTCTTCTGAATTGGGACCGATGGATCTTCTGGGACATGTGGAACACCTAATGACTCTTGTAGATTAGTATTCATTGTGGTATCTTTTAAAAATAATCCCTAACTTAACTGTGACATCAGTTGGTAGGATGAGTTCATGGAATTGTATGACATAGTGACACGTAATGTGTTACGGTACAATTTAGACTTGTTTGTGATTAATGAAAAGACTACCTTTGATTGCTAAATTCTACATGTATCGATGTTATCTATCTTTTCTTGACTTGTCTCTAATGCTCGCATTAGTGATGCAACCATTGAATAAGTACTCATCTCGATTTGAGTTACGTTGTGAATTATTCTTTCTGAGTGCCATCGAGGTCATGAACCTCATGATTAAGTGGCTAAGCTCATCTCTTGATATATAGTAGTTAGTTCTTGGTGAACAACTCTTGATCACTCTTTTGCAGATCACTCGTTGTTTTATAAGTTAAAACGGTATTCTTTGAGAAAATTGAATTTTCATCACCATACGGATTATTCAAGGTAAGATTTATAAGTGATCATTATTGAAATAAACTTGATTATCAAATACCTTGGAAAACTTAAGTGTTTTCATAACAAAGAAAACCTTTGTAAATTTATTCTTGATTCTTATTTAAGAATTAAGCATGAAAATGTTTTTTATTTTAAACGTGACTATAAACATTTTTCTAAAATGTCTAAAAATCTTTTGACTATAACGGTGCCGAAGAATTCCTGAGTTACCGACAAGGCCAGACTAAGAAGTGTTATTTTATTATATATATATATAACATGTATTATATATATATATATGATGTAATTTGATTACATTATTGTTTGATGATTATTTTAATATTTATACGAGGTATTTATACGACGTAGATTGTCACAAGGAACCCTAAATCCCCTAGTAAAATTTATCGAAGCTATTCTCGTAGGAATTCTAGCTATCCTAGATCCAAACCAAGTTGTGGATATTTATGATCCCAACAAATGGTTGATACTCGTATAAATGTAGATATTAGTTGATTGTGATATTAAAGAAGAATTGGCGAGATTAAATGTGATATCGATGTCATGACGATCTTTCCTTATAGAGTGAAGTTTGACAAAACGTTACCACCTAGAAAGATGTCATCTGATTCGTTGTCACCCAATTCTTAAATTTGAAATCGAAAGGGTGAATGTTGCACTTGAGGCTGTAATTGGAACCATTACCCAAAAGCCTCATGACCACTAGTACCTTTCCGAGAAGTCTAATTGAATGGGTGAGTCGTTTTCATACTAGTGACTCATTTGATAACTATTGATAAAGGAGCAATAGGATTGGAAATTAAGTGTTGATCATATTGAGCTTTTATTGCCCTTTCAAGGTCTAAGAATAAGGTTGGAAGTATTGGAGAATGAAGTACGATATCGCATTGAGTATAAGTTGGTTAAAACTTGAATAAAGTAAAAACTTAACCTGTATGGAATATAAGATTGTTAACAGGAAGTTGTTAAGTTCTGTGATTAAATTATAAGGTTTTAATTGATTGCTGATTCTTGTTAAGTGTTGTTCCTAGGCCATTGTCCAATGATGAGGATGCCCAGTGTCCAAGAAATAAATTGAAGAAATCTTCTTCTGAATTGGGACCGATGGATCTTCTGGGACATGTGGAACACCTAATGACTCCTATAGATTAGTATTCATTGTGGTATCTTTTAAAAATAATCCCTAACTTAACTGTGACATCAGTTGGTAGGATGAGTTCTTGGAATTGTATGACATAGTGACACGTAATGTGTTACGGTACAATTTAGACTTGTTTGTGATTAATGAAAAGACTACCTTTGATTGCTAAATTCTACATGTATCGATGTTATCTATCTTTTCTTGACTTGTCTCTAATGCTCGCATTAGTGATGCAACCATTGAATAAGTACTCATCTCGATTTGAGTTACGTTGTGAATTATTCTTTCTGAGTGCCATCGAGGTCATGAACCTCATGATTAAGTGGCTAAGCTCATCTCTTGATATATAGTAGTTAGTTCTTGGTGAACAACTCTTGATCACTCTTTTGCAGATCACTCGTTGTTTTATAAGTTAAAACGGTATTCTTTGAGAAAATTGAATTTTCATCACCATACGGATTATTCAAGGTAAGATTTATAAGTGATCATTATTGAAACAAACTTGATTATCAAATACCTTGGAAAACTTAAGTGTTTTCATAACAAAGAAAACCTTTGTAAATTTATTCTTGATTCTTATTTAAGAATTAAGCATGAAAATGTTTTTTATTTTAAACGTGATGATAAAATTTTGACGAACTGAGTATTGCATCGTTAATCTTGAAATTGTATATAGTTGCGCGCCTACATACAATTTGGAATGGACCATGCAAGGCTGATTAGTAGTCACCATAAAACTAATGAATAAACACTACATTTTCTTTGAAGATTGTGAAAGATTAAATTTTATGAGATCTGCAAGAAGTGAAAAAAAAAACAAAAAAAAAATTAGGGACATAGTGTTAGGGATACCTACATATGTGCCTATAGCATCTATTCTTCTGATTCGAATTTACTCATCTGTGGAAATTGTCTTATTTGAAAATTAACAATTCTTTCTTGTCCAATTCTCCCGTAGTGAGATTCTTAGGAAAAGTATCTGATTGCCGAGTGTTGATACCCGACTGGATGTATCGACGTTCTTATCATTTCTTTTGATTTGGTTTCATTTGAATGACCTGGGTAACGATCCGAGGAGCTTTCAAATGCGTACTCAAATTATGAAAACATGGGATATATTCATATTCGTTAAATGTCTTCGTCTGTAGCTGATTTGAAAATTCTCTCGCGTAGATTATGGGTTGACGTTGCTCTTTAAAAGGTTAGTTATGTCTCCTGATATCCTCGAATTTGTGAAGGATTATGAATTATTATTAGTCTTTTGAGAAGTTCACATCTTATCGACGGCAATAAAACTAAAAAGTTGGTAATGCCAGTAGAATGGATTGATTGATTATGACATGACGACATTGTCTTAATTGATGGGAACTCGAGTAGAAATCCCCTAAAAGATAAGATGTTGATTATCAAAAGTGATCTAAATAATTCTTGATGGACATCCATATCCTGCATTTAGACTTGAAATTATACCATGAATGGTTGTGAATTAGTCAATAATCTAGAAAGAACCTAATATGAATTTATTAAAAGATGTTCCTGCTATCTGAAACTTTAGGAGGTATTTGCTGGTGAACTACCTAGACTTTCGCCAATAAGGCAAGTTGAAATTGGTATTTATTATATTTCCGGTGCTGCACCTGTGGCTTGTGCACTGTACGTCAGCACCATCTGAATTAAAGGAATTATCGTACAACTGAGAGAGTTGTCAGAGAAAGATTTTATTCTACCAAGCTCGTCATCATGAAGAGCTATGGTGTTATTATTTCTTATATTTATAGATTACTGTGAACTGAGTAAATTGACAATCGAAAACGATATCCATGACTCGAAATGGAAGATTTGTTCGATCATTACAAGGTTCTAGCGTATGTTCTAAAGATTTTATCCACGACATGGTTATTATCAACTTCGCGTCCGCGAAGGAGATTATCTATTCCAATCACTACATCCGGTACTTGTAATGAACATTATGAGTTTCACATGATGTCGTTTGGATTGACTAATACACATGTAGCATCCATAAAATTTGGTGAATCTCGTGTGTAGGCTGTAATTTGATAAATTCATGCTCGTGATCATTAAGGACAATTTGTTTGTTTATAAGAATAAGGAGGAGTTAATAATTATTTAGAGATTGCCCTGAATTGACCGAACAATGAAAACTTGTACCTTGAATAATTAACATGTGATGAAAGACTTAATCCTTTATATTATTTGACCGTATGATTAATAGAAAAAGGAATATATTGACTCTTCAAAAATTGGAACCATTAAGGCTTTGGGTTTTACCATAAAGAAAATGGAAACATGTTTTAACAAATGTTTTATCAAAAGAATATTTAAGGAATCATTCCCTTATAACCAAAACATTTAACTAAGCTCCTGTTTAGGGGTAAATGTTTGTGTATACCTCAAGACAACCTAAGAGGGATTGAGGAAACATTTAAACAATGACTTGAAATTTGAAACGATACTTTTTGATTTTCAACTAAGAAAATTTTGACCAAAATATAACCAAAGATTTTTCAAACATTTACGAATCTTATTAATTATTTTCGATAAATCAGCAAAAATCGTGTTAATAAAATTCAAATTTATTTTGAATATCTTTATATAATTGGTCGAACTAAGAAATTTAAACTTTTAATGTTTACGTTTCATAAAAACTTAATATTTATTATTAATTTACTTGTAATAATTATCGACGCTTTAAAACGTCGGATTGAGCAAAACGGATAAAAATGATAGTTGAGAAGAAACTAAAACTTAGAAAATATGAAGAAAGGTGAACATAATTACTGACACATTATATAGGAAGGATAAAGAATCAATTAGGATGTGTTTCTTAACAATGACTGTGCAAAGTAAATTGCCGAATAATTTAAAATATAGCGGATGTTTGTAAAAAGGATAATATAGATAATAAAAAGGGGTTCACGGCTAATGTGAACCATTAAAATTGAGTAGCCGATAGCGTTAAATGTTTTAAAGGCCACTTATGGTTGCCTAAATATGAAGGATTGTGAGATGTAGTTATATTGGAATCTTGTAAGTATAAGTATTCTATTCCTGTCATTTCTGATTTAAAGTATCTTTATCTGAAGAAGATGTGCTAATGACAAATTATGAAGGCAGGCATCGCCTCATACATTAGTAAACGTCTAACTATTGCAAAGGTCATCATCTGAATTTGATTTGATTTGGGTCATCGTCAAAAGACTGACCAAATCTGCTAATATCATTCCTGTTAATGATAGATTCTTGATGAAGAAATTGACTATTTTGTATTTAAAGGAGTTGTGTAAACATAGTGTGCCTGTATCGAACATCTTTACCAAGATCCTCGCTTCGCATCGAATTTCTAGAGATTTTCTCAGAAGTCATTGGGAACGAACCTTGATGAGATTACTGTTTACCACCTCAAATCGAAGGGACGAGGTAAAGTAACAATACAAAACACTAAAAGCCTTGTTTTATGTTTGAATGATTGACCTTTGGTAATGAACCGTATAATCATTTTCCTTTGGAGAGATTATCATTGATAATTATCGTGTTAGGATCGAGATCGAATCTTGTTAAGATTTATATATTAGAGCATCTGTAAGCAGGAGTTGAGATGAAGACACCCGACATACACCCATTGTGAGTTGGACATGTCTTTTAGGTTTAAGGTTTCCTATGATGGCGAACCTAACCTTGCAAAATACCCAACCCGCGAGACCTGAGATGATTGTTGAAATTAGGATTTGATTATTGACTGCCAGTAGTGGGCAAGAGGTTATTTGAATATGAAATGTAGATCTTGAAGTGTCGGATGGGTAGCGAAGTGATGCCAAAAATTTTCACCTTGGAAAAATGAATAGATGATCTGAAAGATCATGGGATATAAGTCCCCGTTGTATGAGACCATTGAGATGATGTAAAAGATTGGTTTGAAAGGCATATAAGTTGGATCTGCCCTAGGACTTCAAGAGCTGCATGAATTATGTTTCGTAAATCGAACTTGATAAATATCTATCAAGTGAAAATCTGAATTCTTCTTGATAAAGTTTAGATCGGCGAAAAGTTGCATTCATCAGAAACCCATGAACATCATGGATAGAGAAAGTAAGTCAACATTAAGCCTGATCTTATTCCTGTAGTTATGTTTGATGAAACTCGTGTATTGTAATGGATTACACTTGTGAGAAAAGACCGAATGTGGAGGAAATACCCACATGGCTTTAACTCTATAAGAAGCGAGTAGTAAGGTAAGATGATCTTTGAGGACAAAGATCCTGTTTAGGGGTAAATGCTGTGACAATCCGTCAATTTATGGTTGATATTTTATTCTCAAGTATTATTTAAAAACATTATTTTTAATGTTATATTATGAACTCACTTATTTTTGGGAAGAAATTTGGATTTATGTCTTGAAGTAGCATCGATTACGTCTAAATCGGAGGATTCTACGTTACGTGCTTACGTTTACATACACCGTTTTGGTGACAGTCCGACATTTCAGAAAATAAATTTATCCGTGAATATTATTTTGAGATTTTAAATTTGTGTTGGTTCATAAACTCACGAATTTACGAGAAGAGATTAGGACTTACGATTTTAATTTAAGTTCCTTTACGACTAAACCGGAAACCTTAGGATTACGTCTTTACGTTTTCGAACTCCGTTTTTGATGAGACAATTTTTATTAGATTCGTTTTGTGCCGTTGATTCATAATTTATAAAAACGTTTTTCGTAAAACGACCCGAGGGCACGCAAATCGAGGAAACTAGAATCGAGGAGTACCCGTTATTAAATGGGGATAAGACAAGTGGGACACTTTCCCCACCCCCACAAACCCACGACCAAAACTAGCAACTTACACCCATGAGGTGTCAAGTTTTTTTAACAAGTCTTACACTTGTCTAGTTAGCTTCATTTTGAAGCCATTAACTTGTCAAAACCAACTAGCAAAACCACTCTTCTCATTTCCTCTCATGCAAAATCCACCAAACTCTCCTCCCTCTTGATAGGTGTGTAAACACCCATCCTTTTACCACTTAATTCGGGCTAAAACAAGACCAAAACACGTAATTAATATCATTTGTTTGGAATTATGCGTGGTTTTTGTGTTTATTGTGATTTCAGAGCTAACCGGATGAATATTAAAGAAAACATGGGATTGCACGGGTTTTATCAAGGAAAAAGACTCAAGATAAAGTCTATTGTCCAAGAGATGCAAAAGATTTGAAGTCACTAGGCCTATTCGAAGATTTATCGAAGAAAAGGACTAAAGACGGAAGATTTTCATAAGTCGAAGAAACTCGAGTCTATTTAACGAAGAAATTAAAAGACGAGTTGGATTTAATCGACAACAAATCCCGAATCAGAATCGAAAACGTCAACTTTTCTGAAAAGACGAGAAGACAAGAAGAAAGGGAGAAAGCCCACTCACCAACCAACCATTAGGACTATAAATAGATCACTCCCTTCACATTGAGAGGAGTTAGTTTTTCATTTTCCTTTTACCAGGCTTTGTAGTTCGTCTCATCACCAACTCCATTAGGGAGTTTGGTGATTTTCATCTTTTTCTTTTCATCTTGTAATCATTGATCATTAACCTTGTTACTCTTTCATTAATCAATCCATTCCATCTTTCTATTCATCTTGTTCTTCATCATTTTTATTGCAAGTTTCTAAGTTTCTTCTTTGATTCTAGTTTGATCTTAAAAAGTTGTTTAATTAATGTTTTTATTGGTGGGATTTATTTCTTATGGTATGTTAATGATTATTGGTTAGTTTGGTAAAACCTTTTTAAGTATTGGAGTTGATTTTGAGTTAATTTCGGGTACCCTGCTTACTTTCTGCTGTATCTGTTCTTCGTTCCAGATTTTCCGAACAAGGCTTTTATTCCGAATAGACTTGTTCTAGTTTGCCTTACTCGGAATATTTCAATTATTCCGAGTGGAGGTTTCATTTCTACTTTATTCGGAATATTCTACATATTCCGAATAGGGCCTTATTTTCCGAATTGCCAAAATTTATTTTCCATCATTCGGAATATTTCATTATTCCGAATAGGGTTGTTTTAGTTTCATTACTCGGAATATTCTGGATATTCCGCATAGCCATTTTTCAGTTTTCTTATTCGGAACTTTTCCAACATTCCGAATAGAGTTTTTATTGTCCCTTACTCGGAATATTTTCCGCATAGCATATTTTGGTTTCATTACTCGGAATATTCCGAACAGCCGATTTTGAGTCTCCTTATTCGGAACATTTTCCGAATAGCACTTTTCCCAATTATTCCGCATAGAGATCTTATTCCGCATGACGTCAATATTCCGAATGAAGCAAATTTTCCGCATAAGCCATCTTTCCGAATAGGGGTATTTTTCCAGTTTTGCTTATTACTTGTTGCTTGTTTTTAGTTTACTTCATTACCATTTTTAGTTACCTGTTTAGTAGAATAGAAAACCAATCCATCTTTTTGTCACCAAGAACAAATCATTCTACTTTTAACTGAGATCAATTCGAGAGGATTCCGAGAATTCTGAACCCACATAAAACGCTAATATCAAATGGCGCCGCTGCCGGCTCCTCTCGTTAAGATCAAAAGTTTTTTGTAGAACTTGGATTTTGGGATCCGTTCCCCGTGAACGTTACTTTTTCACAAAACTTTTCAAAAACAACTAAAAAATACAAAATTTTCAAAAATCCTAAAAAGTAAAAAAAAAAAAAAAAAAAACAATAAAAACCAAAAATATTTTTGCTTTGTTTTTCTTTGTTCGTTCTTTTGCAGGTGTATGCGCACTCGATCCACGTCTTATCAAGAGCCCGAGCCTCTCGATAACTTAGACATGGCTGGTGTACAAAACAACAATAACATACCACCTCCGAACAACAATAATAACAACAACAACCCACCTTTCAACAACATGAATAACAACAACAATGAGCCCCTTCCGGATAATCACCCAATGATCGAATTGCTGCAAGCTCATGTTGATGGCAACACGGATCCAATTGTCATTCCTCCAATTGCCGCCAACAATTTCAAGCTCAAGTCAGGCTTTATCCAGATGGTCTCCGCTCAGCCATTCTTGGGACGAACCATTGATGACCCACATGACCATATCAAGAGATTTCTACAACTCACCAACACGGTCAAGTTCAATGGAGTTTCACAAGAAGTGATAAGGTTACAACTTTTTCCCTTTTCTTTAGAGGGACAAGCCCGGCATTGGCTTGCTAAGGAACCGCCACAGAGTATTCTCTCGTGGACGGATTTGGAAACAAAGTTTATTAACTACTTTTTTCCACCCTCTCGTACTACCGCTTTGCGGAATGAGATTATAAACTTTGAACAAAAGTACGATGAGTCATTCAGTGAATCTTGGGATCGTTTTAAAGATCTTTTAAGAAAATGCCCACAACATGGTTTTACCAAAGTACATCAAATAAATACTTTTTACAATGGTTTAAGCATGAGTGACCAAGATTCACTGAATAGTGCCTCAGGGGGTAATTTATTGGCTAAGACTTCCAATGCTGCTTGGGATATCATTGAGAACAAGTCTCGTGTGCAAACCAAGAGCGTTAGGACCAATGTTGCTAGTGCTAGCACTAATGACAGCGACAAGCGATTAGACAAACTCACTACGCTTCTTGAAACGCTTGTCACCCACACCGTCAGCAACAACAACAGCAACAACGCCAAAAACGCACAAGTGAACGCTGTCAGCCAACCTTGTGAGATATGCGGTGGTCCCCACTCTTACACAACTTGTACCGCCACCCAAGATTACCCGGCTGAGAATGTGAATGCGGCATATGGCACCTACCAACAACCTGCCTATCAAGCAAAACCCCAAGGTGACCGTAACTTGCTTAGCTACCGCAGCAACAACTATCTTTCCCCACCTGGTTTTCCTCCTACCAACCCAAACCAACAACAAAACCTTAATCGCCCTCCTCAACAACAACAACAACCTCGTCAACCATACATCCCACCTCACAAGCAGCAACAACCACCTCAAAGAAACAATCAAGTCTACCAACAACCTGCTTACCAACCACCTGCATACAATGCTCTTCCCAACCAACCCAACGCTCTTCACCAAGAAGTGGAAACATATATGAGGACTAATGATGCGATAGTGGGAAATCTTCAGAGAGAGGTGCTCAACCTGAAAGCCGATTTGGTAAAGCAAGGAAATGATTTGAGAGCCGATATGCGAAACACGTTGGATAGCCAGACTAATGATCTGAGAAACATGATGGCTAGTTTCTTCCAAAGTAGTCAACCCTCTTCTTCGGGTACTCTTCCGAGTAACACCGTTGCGAATCCAAGAGGGGAGATGAAAGCAATCACTACTAGAAGTGGTAAAGGTACCAAGGAACCCGAGCTTCCTATACCTCCACCGGTGGTTGTGACTCAGGAGAACGAGTCGCCTGCTCCTATTCCTCCTCCTTCTCCTTCCCCAATTTCTCCACCTCTTCTTTCTACCCCTCCTCCACCCGTGGTTGTGAGTGATCCTATTCCTCTAAAGCCTTCATCTTCTTCCAATATACCTTATCCTTCAAGGTTGAGGAAAGAGAAGCAAAAGAGCAAGGATGATATTCAGGTTTCTAACTTTCTTAAAATGTTTAAACAACTGAATTTCAATATCTCCTTCGCTGAGGCTCTCGCTCACATGCCCAAGTATGCCAAAATGTTTAAAGACCTTCTGAGCGACAAGGAAAAGCTCCTCGACATTGCTAACACCCAACTTAATGAGAACTGCTCCGCAGTGCTCTTAAGGAAATTACCAACCAAGCTTGGTGATCCGGGTCGTTTTCTTATCCCTTGCAATTTCCCGGGAGTAGAGAATTGCATGGCCCTAGCCGATCTAGGTGCCAGTATTAATCTCATGCCTCTAAGTGTTTGGAAGCAATTATCTCTCCCAGAGCTAGTCCCCACTAAAATGACTTTGGAATTGGCCAACCGTACGGTTGCTTATCCAGTGGGGATAGCCGAAGATGTTATCGTAGGAGTCGACAAATTCACTTTCCCTGCTGATTTTGTTGTCGTCGACTACGAGATGGACCCTCGTGTACCACTGATTGTTGGTCGTCCATTCTTGAGGACCGGTCGCACTCTTATTGATGTTGAAGCCGGAGAGCTTATCATGAGAGTGGGTGACGACAAAGTAGTCTTCAACATGGGAAAGTTGTCTAAACAGCCTTATTCATATGAGAGCGTTAATTGTATTGACGTTCTTGATGAGGCTTGTGAAGAACACTTTAATGATGCTTGCAAAAGTATTCCTACCTCTCTTCCCAATGTTGAGATCGTGTCCTCCATTGATTCATCGTTGTCTCTATTTGGAGATAGTGATTTATTCTGGAACAATCTTGAAGCTACCATGGGAGATGTGAATTTAGCTCCTAATGATTCTCCCACCGAGGGGGATGAAGATATGAGTTTCTTTGACAATCTTCTCACCGAAGACAATCCTTTACCTCCATCTTCCACGGTCATTGCTATCGATGCCACGACTTTGAAAACGCCTCCCGTCGAAAATCCTCCGGATTTGGAACTTAAGGAGTTGCCGCCTCATCTCGAGTACGTGTTCCTTGACGACAACAAGAAGTCGCCCGTCATTATTGCGAAGGATTTGAAAGATGACGAGAAGACTCGCCTCGTTGCTGTGTTGAAAGATCATAAGAAGGCTATTGCTTGGAAAATCTCGGATATTCGTGGAATTGATCCTCACTTCTGCACACACAAAATTCTCATGGAGGACGACTTCAAGCCCACTATTCAAAGCCAACGAAGGGTGAATCCAAAAATACATGAAGTCATCAAAACAGAGGTTATCAAACTTCTTGATGCGGGTATGATTTACCCTATTTCAGATTCACCGTGGGTTAGTCCAATCCATTGTGTGCCCAAGAAGGGCGGAATAACCGTTGTTCCCAATGAACACAACGAGTTGATTCCCACTCGTCTCGTTACTGGGTGGAGAGTTTGTATAGACTACCGCAAACTCAATGATGCCACGAGAAAGGATCATTTCCCTCTACCTTTCATGGACCAAATGCTTGAACGATTAGCCGGTAATGAATATTACTGCTTTTTGGATGGTTTCTCGGGTTATTTTCAAATACCCATCGATCCCCAAGATCAAGAGAAGACTACATTCACTTGTCCCTACGGCACTTTCGCTTACAAAAGAATGCCTTTTGGTTTATGTAATGCGCCCGGGACTTTCCAAAGGTGTATGTTAGCTATCTTCCATGACATGGTTGAACAAACCATGGAAGTCTTCATGGATGATTTCTCGGTCTTCGGGGACTCCTTCTCTGCTTGCCTTGCCAATTTAGAACGTATGCTAAAGCGGTGCGAAGACACTCGCCTTGTTCTAAATTGGGAAAAATGCCATTTTATGGTAAAAGAAGGCGTCGTGCTTGGACATAAGATTTCGAAAGCCGGTCTTGAAGTTGACCGTGCTAAAGTTGATGTTATAGCAAAGTTGCCTCCACCTTCAACTGTGAAGGGTGTGCGAAGTTTCCTGGGTCATGCGGGCTTCTATCGTCGATTTATCAAAGATTTTTCTCAAATCGCTCGCCCGATGACCCATCTCTTGGAAAAAGATACTCCTTTTATCTTTTCCAACGAGTGCCTTGAAGCCTTTAACTCACTTAAGGATAAGCTAACTAAGGCACCCGTCTTGGTTACCCCTAATTGGGAGCTTCCCTTTGAGTTGATGTGCGATGCTAGCGATTTTGCTATTGGAGCGGTTCTTGGACAAAGAGTGAACAAACACTTCCAACCAATCCATTACGCTAGCAAGACAATGACTGGGGCACAATTGCATTATACGACAACCGAAAAAGAGCTTTTAGCTGTTGTCTATGCTTTTGAAAAATTCCGCCCCTATCTTGTCCTTTCTACCACCATTGTGTATACCGATCATTCCGCGTTGAAGTACTTGTTGACAAAGCAAGATTCCAAACCAAGACTTCTTCGCTGGGTTTTGCTGCTCCAGGAATTTAAAATCGACATCCGCGATAAAAAAGGAGCAGAAAACCTAGCCGCGGACCATCTTAGTAGACTTGAGGATCCATACCAAGGGGATCATCCGACCAAAGAAATCAATGATTCTTTTCCCTTGGAGACCTTAATGTCTATAAACTCGAAGCCGAATGAAACCGCGTGGTTTGCGGACTTTGCAAACTACTTGGCGGGTGGAATTCTCAAGGAAGGGTTGACGTCCCAGCAAAAGAAGAAGTTCTTTACCGACATCAAGACTTACTTTTGGGACGACCCTTACCTATTCAAACAATGTGCTGATTTGATAATTCGCCGATGTGTTGATGGACCGGCAGCGTCAGACATCCTTGATGCTTGCCACAAAGGACCCACCGGTGGTCACTTTGGTCCCAACTACACCGCTAAGAAAGTGTTTGACTCGGGATTTTATTGGCCCTCCATATACCGTGACGCTCACGATATGGTCAAGCGATGTGATGTTTGCCAAAAGCAAGGCAAAATCACACATAAAGACGAGATGCCTCAGAATTTCATTCAAGAATGTGAAATTTTTGATGTTTGGGGTATCGACTTTATGGGGCCATTCCCTTCTTCTAAAGAAAACAAATACATCATTGTAGCCGTTGACTACGTTTCAAAGTGGGTTGAAGCCAAAGCTTTGCCTACTAATGATGCAAGGGTGGTTTGTAACTTTTTGAAAGCTCTATTCGCTCGCTTCGGTGTGCCTCGCGCCATTATTAGTGATCGTGGGACTCATTTCTGCAATGACCAATTTGCTAGAGTCATGGCTAAGTACGGTGTAAACCATCGTCTTTCCACAGCCTACCACCCACAAACTAATGGCCAGGCTGAAATATCCAACCGAGGGCTGAAGCGAATTCTTGAAAGGACCGTGGGAGAGCATCGTGCCTCATGGGCTGATAAACTCGATGATGCTTTGTGGGCTTTCCGTACTGCTTACAAGACCCCGATCGGCTGTACGCCTTATCGTCTTGTGTACGGGAAAGCGTGCCACCTCCCCATTGAGTTGGAGCACAAGGCTTATTGGGCCTTGAAGTGGGCTAATTTTGATATCAACAAAGCCGGTGACCTACGCAAGATCCAACTCAATGAGCTCAATGAACTTCGGAATGAGGCTTATGAAAATTCTTTGATCTATAAGGAAAGAACTAAGCTCATTCACGACTCCAAGATTAAAAACCGAGAGTTCCATGTTGGAGACAAAGTCTTACTTTTTAACTCTCGGTTGAAAATCTTTTCGGGCAAGCTTAAATCTCGTTGGTCCGGCCCATTCACCATCGCCCAAATTTTTCCATATGGTACTCTCGAGCTCGCTCAACCTAATGGACCAAATTTTAAGGTGAATGGCCAACGAGTGAAGTTGTACTTTGGTGAGGACACCTCTCAGGAGGTGATTCCATCCCTCACCATGTTCCCCATGAACTAATTTTGGGTCGAGTCAGGCTCGTGACTCGGTTATCAAAAAAAAGCGCTCCTCGGGAGGCAGCCCGAGTATCTATCCCTTTAACCCCCTAAGTGTAGGGGAGGACCTATTTTGGTCGTTTGTGTTTGTGTGGTGATGTGCTTACAGGGATTACTGCAATCTTGGAAACATTGAAGAACCGTGCTCGCGTGTTATCCGAAATCCGGTTCTATCTCTCAACCATCGTGATTCAATTTTCTTCATACTCACATTTGAAATTGATCACTTTAGTCGTCTCTTCCTTAACTCGAGTTAACCAATGTGCACAATGTCATAAGTGTAGGGGAGACTTCTCCCACATGCTTAAACATTGAGGACAATGTTTATCTTAAGTGTAGGGGAGACTTCTATCGAAGTTTTAAGTGGACTTTTCCATGAAAATGCCTTCAATTAACCGGAAAATCATCTTTTTCAACATTTTTCAAATTTTTAATTAACTTTGGCCATTTAGTCGTAATTTTTAAAATTTTTATCGTTGCTTTCATATGTATATATTCCACAATAAAGTCAAAAATATTAATAAAGTGGTGTAGCTAGTTTAGATATCTTTGACATATTAGGCCCGTTGCGTTTATTTTGACTCAACCCGAATAGACTTATCCAAGTTTATTCTAGCTAGTATCCTTAACCATGTAGACCTTAATTGGTTTATTAGGCTAAGTGTCCACGAGTCTCATTATTTGAGATTTTAAATTGTGGAGGACGAGAAATGATAGAGTCAATTATAAGTCGGTAATCTTGCGCAAGCTCACTTGGTGTAATTATTCGCCTATTCTCCCATCACTTGCTAATAATTTATCTGCAATAAGTAAGGTCTTACAATTTGAAAAGTTACTTAGCTTCTAGCCCAAGATCGTTTAAAAGTTGCTCGGTAATGATAAGAGTTCATAGCCAAGGCATAACTTATGAAGCGGGGCGCGAAGATTGGCGAGTCCGAAAAGGCCCTGACAAGGCATGAGGATTCAATTTTATTGCTGAAGATCCAAAGTGATGTGAAAAGCATTATTCCTAAAGTCAATATGAAGGATCAAGACTCACGACGAAAAGCAATCAACTCCCATAAAGATCATGGAGAAGTCTATCCGAAAAGACCCTAACAAGGTATGAGGATAAATAGATCCAAGTCCGAAAAGGAGGCGGATCGTTGTATCTCAAAATCCCAAATAGAGATTGAAGAAATAATCATGAAGTCGTGGTCAACAAAGTTGGAGTACCCCTCAAAAGTCTCCAAGTGAAGAAACTCTATTATGATGAGAAGACCATTATCTCAAGAACGTCTCTCGAAGATATGAAGTATGAAGTACATGCCAAATATCGGCCCGAGAAAGGTCTCAAATCGTGAACCAAGTTATGCCAAGATATGAACTTTTTGATATCCCGGGAAGCAGTTTTAAGAGATTTTGTCCTTTAGCTAACTATTGATCAAATCGTCCTACTTTGCTTTCAGCCTTAATAAACTATCGAAATAAGTCCAAAAATGCATCTTCATGATCATTCTAAGACAAAAATAAAATATAAGAGATGCAATTAGGAATAAGGGAGTTTAAGCATTTAATTAAGCCATGTGTGTAAGTGTTTGATTTACTAACTTATAATAACAATGATCTCGTTTTTAAGCTTAGTTTGGGGAACGTGAAACTTGAGGGTGATAAATCTTCGCAAAACCAAAGCTCTAATGTAAGTCTTTGATTTCTTTACAAGTTATTTCATTTCTTTTTGTTATTTTAAAGTTTTTATTTCTCTTAGTTATTTGATTCTTAATTAGTAGTATTTGAATAAGGCCAAGGTTGATTAATTATGAGAAAAATGTAAAAATTGCTTTATCACTAAGCATTGCATGAGGGCATGGCAATGGTTAAGTGTAGGGGATTTGATAGGTGTGTAAACACCCATCCTTTTACCACTTAATTCGGGCTAAAACAAGACCAAAACACGTAATTAATATCATTTGTTTGGAATTATGCGTGGTTTTTGTGTTTATTGTGATTTCAGAGCTAACCGGATGAATATTAAAGAAAACATGGGATTGCACGGGTTTTATCAAGGAAAAAGACTCAAGATAAAGTCTATTGTCCAAGAGATGCAAAAGATTTGAAGTCACTAGGCCTATTCGAAGATTTATCGAAGAAAAGGACTAAAGACGGAAGATTTTCATAAGTCGAAGAAACTCGAGTCTATTTAACGAAGAAATTAAAAGACGAGTTGGATTTAATCGACAACAAATCCCGAATCAGAATCGAAAACGTCAACTTTTCTGAAAAGACGAGAAGACAAGAAGAAAGGGAGAAAGCCCACTCACCAACCAACCATTAGGACTATAAATAGATCACTCCCTTCACAGTGAGAGGAGTTAGTTTTTCATTTTCCTTTTACCAGGCTTTGTAGTTCGTCTCATCACCAACTCCATTAGGGAGTTTGGTGATTTTCATCTTTTTCTTTTCATCTTGTAATCATTGATCATTAACCTTGTTACTCTTTCATTAATCAATCCATTCCATCTTTCTATTCATCTTGTTCTTCATCATTTTTATTGCAAGTTTCTAAGTTTCTTCTTTGATTCTAGTTTGATCTTAAAAAGTTGTTGAATTAATGTTTTTATTGGTGGGATTTATTTCTTATGGTATGTTAATGATTATTGGTTAGTTTGGTAAAATCTTTTTAAGTATTGGAGTTGATTTTGAGTTAATTTCGGTACCCTGCTTACTTTCTGCTGTATCTGTTCTTCGTTCCAGATTTTCCGAACAAGGCTTTTATTCCGAATAGACTTGTTCTAGTTTGCCTTACTCGGAATATTTCAATTATTCCGAGTGGAGGTTTCATTTCTACTTTATTCGGAATATTCTACATATTCCGAATAGGGCCTTATTTTCCGAATTGCCAAAATTTATTTTCCATCATTCGGAATATTTCATTATTCCGAATAGGGTTGTTTTAGTTTCATTACTCGGAATATTCTGGATATTCCGCATAGCCATTTTTCAGTTTTCTTATTCGGAACTTTTCCAACATTCCGAATAGAGTTTTTATTGTCCCTTACTCGGAATATTTTCCGCATAGCATATTTTGGTTTCATTACTCGGAATATTCCGAACAGCCGATTTTGAGTCTCCTTATTCGGAACATTTTCCGAATAGCACTTTTCCCAATTATTCCGCATAGAGATCTTATTCCGCATGACGTCAATATTCCGAATGAAGCAAATTTTCCGCATAAGCCATCTTTCCGAATAGGGGTATTTTTCCAGTTTTGCTTATTACTTGTTGCTTGTTTTTAGTTTACTTCATTACCATTTTTAGTTACCTGTTTAGTAGAATAGAAAACCAATCCATCTTTTTGTCACCAAGAACAAATCATTCTACTTTTAACTGAGATCAATTCGAGAGGATTCCGAGAATTCTGAACCCACATAAAACGCTAATATCACCTCTCTCCATCTATGCCGTCCCACCACCACCTTAAACACCCCATTTGATCTAAATTTATCCATGAAATCCTATGTTATTCTTGCACAAGATGATGCCCTTTTGAAGCCCTATTGATTGGTGGTGATTATAACATCCAAAGAGGAGTTTCTATGGAGTCTTGGGGCTGATTTTCCACAAGGAGTTCTTGAAGAATGGTGGACTTGAAGATGGTTTTGGTTTATCACAAGTTTCTCCATCAAAATTCATGTCTTGATCATAACCTACATCATCATGGTGGTATAAAGATTGTCCTCCCCATCCTTTTGTTAATTTTGATTATGTAATCAAGTATTTTTTTCTTAAATGTATATATGTATGATGATATATGATGATAAAAATATTGTGTGGGGATTTGGTGTTGATAATCATGGGTAAAAAGATGAAAAAGTATATGTAAAAAGGTTAAAATCATGCTTAAAATGATGGCTGTATAAAACAGTAAAGAACCATGTGATGAACTGATAAAATGGCATAGATTAATGGATATACAGTAAGTAATATGTCTTGTACACATGTGAGAGTTGGCCATGCAATGGAATCATTAGGATGAGTGAGATATGATCAAAACAAGTTTAGAGTACAAATCTGAGTTCACTGTTTTGGACGATTTTTAGAAAATATTTAGAGGCTGATTCAACAGTAGCTATAGTAGAGTTAAATGGAGCACATATCATGTAGTTTATGTCATAAAAATTTGAGCTTCTATATCCATATAGAACTCTAGATATGGCTGTTTTGGTGAACATGAAAATAAAAATCAGATTTTGGAAATTAAAGTATAATAGTATTATATAAGCACTCAAATAAAAATAGTATAAAATGTGAATTAAAACCCACTAACTTATATAATACATTTATATAAATATATATTGTGACAATCCGTCAATTTATGGTTGATATTTTATTCTCAATATTTATTTAAAAACATTATTTTAATGTCATAATATGAACTCACTTATTTTTAGGAAGTCATTTGGATTTACGTTTTGAAGTAGCATCGACTACTTTTAAACCGGAGGATTCTACGTTACGTGCTTACGTTTACATACACCGTTTTGGTGACAGTCCGACATTTCAGAAAATAAATTTGTCCGTGAATATTATTTTGAGATTTTAAATTTGTGTTGGTTCATAAACTCACAAATTTACGAGAAGAGATTAAGACTTACGATTTTAATTTAACGTCCTTTATGACTAAACCGGAAACCTTAGGATTACGTATTTACGTTTTCGAACTCCGTTTTTGATGAGACAATTTTTATTTGATTCTTTTTTTGTGTCGTTGATTCATAATTTATAAAAACGTTTTTCGTAAAACGACCCGAGGGCACGCAAATCGAGGAAACTAGAATCGAGGAGTACCCGTAAATAAATGGGGATGAGACAAGTGGGATACTTGTCCCACCCCCACTCAAAACCGGCCCTAACTAGCCACACAACACCACCACACCACATTTGGTGTCAAGTTGTAAGCTAAGTGAACAATTGTCACTTAAGCTTACAGAGTAAGCAAACCTTACACCAAAACAAGCAACTAAACTACTTCTTCCCATTTACAATATGCAAACTACTAAAAATCCTCTCTTTCTCTCTTGCTTGTGACGTCCCTCATCTAAAACAAAACCCCCATTTGATCTAAATTTCACCACAAATCTTATGTTATTCTTGCATAAGATGATGTCCTTTTGAAGACTTATTGATTGGAGGTGATCATAACATCTACAAAGGAGTTTCCTTGGTGTCTTAGGGCTGATTTTTCACAAGGTGATCATGAAGAATGGTGGGCTTGAAGATGGTCTTGGTTATCCACAAGTTTCTCCATCAAAATCCATGTCCAAATCATAACCTACATCAACTTGGTGGTATAAAGATTGTCCTCCTCATCCTCTTGTTATTTTTGATTATGTAATCTTGTATTTCTTTTACTTATGTATATGTATATGATGATGAATGATGATTAAAAATATTGTGTGGGGATTTGATGTTGATAAACATGCTTAAAAAGATGGACAAACTACATGTAAAATGGGTAAATCTTGTTTAAATGGTAGGCTGTATAAAAACAGTAACTAACCACATTATAGACTGATAAAATGATGAAGTAAATCAATTTACAGTTAGCTATGGGTCTTGTACACATGTGAGAGTTGTCCATGCAATGGAATCATTGTAATGAGTGAGATATGATCAAAACAAGTTTAGAGTACCAATCTGAGTTCACTGTTTTGTACGATTTTTAGAAAATACTTAGAGGCTGATTCAACAGTAGCTATAAACGAGTTAAATGGAGCACTTATCATTTAATTTATGTCATAAAAATTTGAGCTTCTATCTCCATATAGAACTCTAGATATGGCAGTTTTGGTGAACATGAAAATAAAAATCAGATTTTGGAAATTAAAGTATAATAGTATTATATAAGCACTCAAGTAAATATAGTATAAAATGTGAATTAAAACCCACTAACTTATATTATACATTTATATAAAGATTTATAAGGATAAATAAGTGGACATTTTACAAAAATGGTAACTTGTTAAGTTTTATATGTTATAAAACTATAAACATGATTTTTACGACTTTTTCGGCTATTACCGTAAAATTAACGTTTTTGTTAAATAAAACTTAGACGGTTGGACCCGTCTAATGTAAACTTTATAAAACTCATATACTGATATATAAACATATATAACAAGTAAAAAACGATAAAACCCGAACTATATAACATACGAACATTAACGGGCTAAGTTAACGTTATTGGACTAATAATACAACAAAATGGACTAAAACGCTTATAAGTTTGGGTTTAACCCATTTAGGCCCAACATGTAAAGTATAAATACTGATAATACAAGTATGAAATGGATTAATACAAGTTAATAAACTTATAATAGGCTTATTTGACCTAAAACACGTAAATAGGTAAAACTAGTAAACTAGTATAAAAGTTATCAACACATAACACTAAAACGAGAATATGTTAACCCACTTGATCATCATATATATATAATCATCATATGTATACATAATTGATATTTTTATAAATTCATTGGACATGAGTCTAAGACGAGTATTATTTGTCTAGGTTTCCGTGATTGATGCACGTACCGTACATCCGAATTCCTGATAACCCGCCTTCCCACATCAACGTGAGTTCATAGCCTCACACTCTTTTAAATGTTTTTATGAAATGTTTTATAAACCCGCGAGGGAGATAACATGTTAGTTTTTTATAAAATAGGACACCATTTGTCCCGATTGTTTGTTTATTGATTTGGACCCGAATGATTGTATGACCCGATTGTATGACCCGATAAATGATTAAAGGACCCGAATGATGAAATAAAACGGATTATTAAAGTTAGGTTATGTCACTAAAAGTCCCATTAGCATGAATTGTGAACTACCGGGATTTGGTAGACGCTTGTGCATATAATAGTACTATTTGAGGACGATCACCCCAGTTCGCGCCTTGACGGTTGATCCCCGTCGTGCCACATTGATTGGTAAGCGAATTTATGTATGAGAAGATTTCCATAGCGTGACCTTTGTGACGACACGCTAATTTAGATGAGAAAATTGAGTTTCAGGCTAGCTACCCGTTGTTTGGTTTAGTAAGGTAACAATGTCATGCGGCTTATAATAATCCAATTAACAAAATACTACTAGACGCACCGAATTACGATGTATTGCCTGACTAGCAATACGGGGTCATACTATTTATATTATGTTCGTGTTTTGGTTTTCATAACCATATTCATATAACGGTTTTTATTTTCATACAACGTCATAAGACGTATTGTATGATGTTTTTACGACATTGGCTCGTATAATGATTTTTAAGGCAAATGCCTATATTATGATTTTCGATAAGGATTTGTATAAAAATGACTTTGGCTATTTTATGGCCTATTACAATGATTTGTACGAAATGCTTTTGGTAATAATTTTATACCAAAGTTATATTGATGGAATTTATTAAACTCTATGAATTCACTCGACGTTATCGCTGACCTTTTCTTTTAACATGTTTTATCTCAGGTACTTGAAGGTAATTCTCGGGAAGACGACAAGAATTCATGGCCCGCACTTAAACAATAATTTCTATTCAAATTCTTTGTAAAACTTGTATGAAATAATATGACTTGGGACCTATGTAAATTTGATATTTATGAATGGAAATGATTTATTATTAAACGACGCGATTTTTATGCGTTGTCTATGATGTGAGTAATGTGCTATCCTGTAACACCAACTAGTCTTCCGCTGTATTGAGTTGTATAAATTTGGGGGTGTTACAGTTTGGCATCAGAGCTCTCGTTATAGAGAACGAAAGATTTTTAAAACTAAGGTTTTGAATAAAACATTTCAAAATCTTTTAACTATAAGCATTTTTCTAAAAATGTCTAAAAATCTTTTGACTATAACGGTGCCGAAGAATTCCCAAGTTACCGACAAGGCCAGACTGAGAAGTGTTATTTTAATATATATATAACTTGGATTATATATATATATATATATATATATATATATATATATATATATATATATATATATATATATATATATATATATATATATATATATATATATATATATATATATATATATATATATATATATATATATATATATATATATATATATATATATATATATATATATATATATATATATATATATATATATATATATATATATATATATATATATATATATATGTGATGTAATTTTATTACATGTTTGTTTGATGATTATTTTGATACGAGGTATTTATAGGACGTAGATTGTCACAAGAAACCCTAAATCCCCTAGTAAATTAATCGAAGCTATTCTCGTAGGAATTTAGCTATCCTACATCTAAACCAAGTTGCGGATATTTATGATCCCAACAAAATAGTTGCTATTCGTAGAAATGTGGATATTAGTTGATTGTGATATTGAAGAAGAATTGGCAAGATTAAAAATGATATCGATGTCATGATGATCTTTCCTTATAGAGTGGAGTTTGACAAAACGTTACCACCTAGAAGGATGTCATCTGATTCATTTTCATCTAATTCTTAAATTGAAATCGGAAGGGTGAATGTTGCACTTGAGGCTGTCATTGGAACCATTACCCAAAAGCCTCATGCCACTAATACCTTTCCGAGAAGTCTAATTGAATGATCGAGTCATTTCATACAAGTGACTCATTTGATAATTGTTGTTGTAAGAGCTATAGGATTGGAAATTAAGTGTTGATCATATCGAGCTTTTATTGCCCTATTAAGGTTTATAAATAAAGTTGAAAGTATTGGAGAATGAGGTAGGATATCGAATTGAGTATAAAATTGGTTAAAACTTGAATAAAGTAAAATTTAACCCGTATGGAATATGAGATTGTTAAGAGGAAGTCATTAAGTCCTATGATTGAATTATAAGGTTTTAAATGATTATTAGATCGTGTTAAGTGTTGTTCCTAGGCCATTGTACACTAACGAGGATGCCCAGTTTCCAATAAATAAATTAAAGAAATCTTCTTCTGAATTGAGACCGATGGATCTTCTGGGACATGTGGAACACCTAATGACTCTTGTAATTAGTATTCATTGTGGTATCTTTTAAAAATAATCCCTAACTTAACTGAGACATCAGTTGGTAGGATGAGATCTTGGAATTGTATGACATAGTGACACATAATGTGTTACGGTACAACTTTTACTCGTTTGTGATTAATGAAAAGACTACCTTTGATTACTAAATCCTACATGTATCGATGTTATCTATCCTTTATTGCTTCATCCTAATGTTCGCATTAGTGATGCAACCATTGAACAAGTACTCATCTTGAATTGAGTTACGTTTTGGATTATTCTCTTTGTATTCCTGAGTGCCATCGAGGTCATGAACCTCATGATTATTTGGCTAAAGCTCATTTCCTATCATTTCGTAGTTAGTTCTTGGTGAACAATTTTTCATCACTCCTTTGCAGATAACTAATTGTTTTTATAAGATACAATAGTATCCCTTGAGAAAAATTGAATTTTCATCACTATAAGGAATATTCAAAGTGAGATTTATAAGTGATTGTTATCAAAATGAAGTTGTTTATATAACACCTTGGAAAAATTAATTGTTTTCATAACAAAGAAAATCTTTGTAAATTTATTCTAGATTCTTATTTAAAAATTAAGCATGAAAATGTTTTTATTATAAACATGATGATAAAATTTTGACGAACTGAGTATTGCATCGTTAATCTTGAAATTGTATATAGTTGCGCGCCTACATACAATTTGGAATGGACTATGCAAGACTGATTAGTAGTCACCATAAAACTAATGAATAAACACTACATTTTCTTTGAAGATTGTGAAAGATTAAATTTTATGAGATCTGCAAGAAGTGAAAAATAGGGACATAATGTTAGGGACACCTACATATGTGCCTGTAGCATCTATTCTTCTGAGTCGAATTTACTCATCTATGGAAATTGTCTTATTTGACAATTGACAATTCTTTCTTGTCCAATTCTCCCGTAGTGAGATTCTTAGGAAAAATATCTGATTACCGAGTGTTGATACCCGACTGGATGTATCGACGTTCCTATCATTTCTTTTGATTTGATTTCATTTGAATGACCTGGGTAACGATCCGAGGAGCTTTCGAATGCGTACTCAAATTATGAAAACATGGGATATATTTATATTCGTTAAATGTTTTCGTCTGTATCTGATTTGAAATTCTCTCGCATAGATTGTGCATTGACCCTACTCTTTTAAGGTTAGTTATGTCTCCTGATATCCTTGAATTTGTGAAGGATTATGAGTTATTAGTAGTCTTTTGAGAAGTTCACATCTTATCGACGACAATGAAACTAGAAAGTTGATAGTGCCAGTAGAATGGATTGATTGATTATGACATGACGACATTGTCTTAATTGATGGGAACTCGAATAGAATTCCCCTAAATAATAAGATGTTGATTATCAAAAGTGATGATGACCATATCCTGTATTTAGACTTGAAATTATACCGTCAATGGTTGTGAATTAGTCATAGATATTATAACCTAGAAAGAACTTAAAATAAATATATTAAAAGATGTTTATATTATCTGAAACTTTAGGAGGTATTTATTGGTGAATTACCTAGACTTTTGCCATTAAGGCAGATTGAAATTGGTATTGATTATATTCCTGGTGCTGCACCTGTGGCTTGTGCACTGTACGTCAGCACAATCTGAATTAAAGGAATTACCGTACAACTGAGAGAGTTGTCGGAGAAAGATTTTATTCTACCAAGCTTGTCATCATGAAGAGCTATGGTGTTATCATTCCTTATATTTATAGATTACTGTGGACTGAGTAAATTGACAATCGAAAACAATATCCATAACTCGAAATGGAAGATTTGTTCGATCATTTATAAGGTTCTTGCGTATGTTTTAAAGATTTGATCCACGGCAAGGTTATTATCAACTTCGCGTCCGCGAAGAAGATTATCTATTCCAATCACTACACCCGGTACTTGTAATGAACATTATGAGTTTCACGTGATGTCGTTTAGATTGACTAATACACATGTAGCATTCACAAATTTGGTGAATCATGTGTGAAGGCTGTAATTTGATAAATTCATGCTCGTGATCATTAAGGACCATTTGTTTGTTTATAAGAATAAGAAGGAGTTAATAATTATTTATAGATTGCCCTGAATTGACCGAACAATAAAAACATGTACCTTGAATAATTAACATGAGATTAAAGACTTAAACCTTTACATTATTTGACTATGTGATTAATAGATAATGGGATCTATATTGGCTCTTCAAATTGGAGCCATTTAAGACTTTGGGTTTTACCATAAAGAAAATGGAATTATGTTTTGACAAATGTTTTAACAAAGGATTTTTAAGAGATTATTCCCTTATACACAAACCATTTAACTAAACCTCTGTTTAGGGGTAAATGTTTGTGTATACCTTAAGACAACTTAAGAAGAATTGAGGAAACTATATAACTTATGACTTGAAATTTTAAACGATACTTTTTGCTTTTCAACTAAGAAAATTTTGACCAAAATATAAACAAAGATTTTTTTTTCGAACATTTACGAATCCTATTAATTATTTTCGATAAATCAACAAAAATATTGTTAATTAAATTCAAATTTATTTCGAACATTTTTATAAATTGTCGAACTAAGAAAAATTAAAATTTTTACGTTATGTTTCATAAAAATTAAATATTTATTATTTAATTAGTTGTAATAATTATCGACGCTTTAAACGTCGGATTAAGCAAAACTGATTAAAATGATAGCTGAAACGAAACTGAAACTTAGAAAATATGAAGGAAGGTGAACGTAATTACCGACACATTATGTAGAAAAGATAAAGAACCAATTAAGAAATGTTCCTTAATAATGATGGTACAAAATAAATTGCCGAACAATTTAAAATATAGCTGATGCTTATAAAAAGGATAATATAGATAATAAAAGTGGTTCGCGGCTAATGTGAACCATTAAAATTGAAAAGCCAATAGCGTTAAATGTTTTAAAGGCCACTTGTGTTTGTATAAATATGGAGATTTTGAGATATAGTTATATTGGAGTCTTGTAAGTATAAGTATTCTATTCCTGTCATTTCTGATTAAATGTATCTTATCTGAAGAAGTTGTATTGATGATAAATTATGAAGACAGACATTGCCTCATACATTAGTAAACGTCTAGCTATTACAAAGGTCATCATCTGAATTTGATTCGATTTGGGTCATCGTCGGCAGACTGACCAAATCTGCTAAATATCATTCTCGTTAATGATAGGTTCTTGATGAAGAAATTGACTCTTTCGTATTTAAAGAAGTTATGTAAACATAGTGTGCATGTATCGAACATCTTTATCAAGATCCTCGCTTCGCATCGAATTTCTAGAGATTTGCTCAGGAATCATCGAGAACGAACCTTGATGAGAGTACTATGTACCACCCCAAATCGAAGGGACGAGGTAAAGTAACGATACAAAGTAATATAAGTGATGTTTTATGTTTGAATGAATGACCTTTAGTAATAAACCGTATAATCGTTTTCCTTTGGAGAGATTATCATTGATAATCATCGTATTAGGATCGAGATTGAATCTTGTTAGGATTTAAATATTAGAGCATCTGTAAGTAGGAGTTGAGATGAAGACACCCGACATACACCCATTGTGAGTTGGACATGTCTTTTAGGTTTAAGGTTTCCTATGATGGCGAACCTAACGTTACAAAATACTCGACCCGCGAGACCTGAAATGATTGTTGAAATTAGGATTTGATTATTGACTGCCGATAGTGGGCAGGAGGTTATGTGAATATGAAATGTAGATCTTGAAGTGCCAGATGGGTAGCGAAGTTATGCCAAAATTTTAAACCTTGGAAAAATGAATTAATGATCTGACAAATCATAGGATATAAGTCCCCGTTGTATGGGACCATTGAGATGATGTAAAAAGATTGGTTTGAAAAGCATACAAGCTGGATCTACCCTAGGACTTCAAGAGCTGCGTGAATTATGATTCGTATATCGAACTTGATGGAATATCTATCAAGTGAGAATCTGATTGTTTCTTAGTAAAGTTTAGATCGGCGACAAGTTGCATTCGTCAAAAACCCGTGAACATCATGGATAGAGAAAGTAAGTCAACATTTAGCCTGATCTTATTCCCGTAGTTATGTTTGATGAAACTCGCGTATTGTAATGAATTACACTTGTTAGAAAAGACCGAATGTGGAGGAAATACCCACATGGCTTTAACTCTATAAGAAGCGAGTAGTAAGATGATCTTTGAGGACAAAGATCCTGTTTAGGGGTAAATGCTGTGACAATCCGTCAATTTATGGTTGATATTTTATTCTCAATATTTATTTAAAAACATTATTTTAATGTCATAATATGAACTCACTTATTTTTGGGAAGTCATTTGGATTTACGTCTTGAAGTAGCATCGACTACGTTTAAACCGGAGGATTCTACGTTACGTGCTTACGTTTACATACACCGTTTTGGTGACAGTCCGACATTTCAGAAAATAAATTTGTCCGTGAATATTATTTTGAGATTTTAAATTTGTGTTGGTTCATAAACTCACAAATTTACGAGAAGAGATTAGGACTTACGATTTTAATTTAACGTCCTTTACGACTAAACCGGAAACCTTAGGATTACGTATTTACGTTTCGAACTCCGTTTTTGATGAGACAATTTTTATTAGATTCGTTTTGTGCTGTTGATTCATAATTTATAAAAATGTTTTTCGTAAAACGACCCGAGGGCACGCAAATCGAGGAAACTAGAATCGAGGAGTACCCGTAAATAAATAGGGATGAGACAAGTGGGACACTTGTCCCACCCCCACTCAAAACCGGCCCTAACTAGCCACACAACACCACCACACCACATTTGGTGTCAAGTTGTAAGCTAAGTGAACACTTGTCACTTAAGCTTACAAAGTAAGCAAACCTTACACCAAAACAAGCAACTAAACTACTTCTTCCCATTCACAATATGCAAACTACTAAAAATCCTCTCTTTCTCTCTTGCTTCTGCCGTCCCACATCTCAAACAAAACCCCCGTTTGATCTAAATTTCACCACAAATCTTATGTTATTCTTGCATAAGATGATGTCCTTTTGAAGACTTATTGATTGGAAATGATCATAACATCTACAAAGGAGTTTCCTTGGTGTCTTAGGGCTGATTTTCCACAAGGTGATCATGAAGAATGATGGGCTTGAAGATGGTCTTGGTTATCCACAAGTTTCTCCATCAAAATCCATGTCCAAATCATAACCTACATCAACTTGGTGGTATAAAGATTGTCCTCCTCATCCTCTTGTTATTTTTGATTATGTAATCTTGTATTTCTTTTACTTATGTATATGTATATGATGATGAATGATGATTAAAAATATTGTGTGGGGATTTGATGTTGATAAACATGCTTAAAAAGATGGACAAACTACATGTAAAATGGGTAAATCTTGTTTAAATGGTAGGCTGTATAAAAACAGTAACTAACCACATGATAGACTGATAAAATGATGAAGTAAAATCAATTTACAGTAATATATGGGTCTTGTACACATGTGAGAGTTGGCCATGCAATGTAATCATTGTAATGAGTGAGATATGATCAAAACAAGTTTAGAGTACCAATCTGAGTTCACTGTTTTGGACGATTTTTAGAAAATACTTAGAGGCTGATTCAACAGTAGCTATATTAGAGTTAAATGGAGAACATATCATGTAGTTTATTTCATAAAAAATTGACCTTCTATCTCCATATAGAACTCTAGATATGGCAGTTTTGGTGAACATGAAAATAAAAAACAGATTTTGGAAATTAAAGTATAATAGTATTATATAAGCACTCAAGTAAATATAGTATAAAATGTGAATTAAAACCCACTAACTTATATAATACATTTATATAAAGATTTATAAGGATAAATAAGTGGACATTTTACAAAAATGGTAACTTGTTAAGTTTTATATGTTATAAAACTATAAACATGATTTTTACGACTTTTTCGGCTATTACCGTAAAATTAACGTTTTTGTTAAATAAAACTTAGACGGTTGGACCCGTCTAATGTAAACTTTATAAAACTCATATACTGATATATAAACATATATAAGAAAGTAAAAACCGATAAAACCCGAACTATATAACATACGAACATTAACGGGCTAAGTTAACGTTATTGGACTAATAATACAACAAAACGGACTAAAACGCTTATAAACTTATTTATTGGGTTTAACCCATTTAGGCCCAACATGTGAAGTATAAATACTGATAATACAAGTATAAAATGGATTAATACAAGTTAATAAACTTATAATAGGCTTATTGGACCTAAAACACGTAAATAGCTAAAACTAGTAAACTAGTATAAAAGTTATCAACACATAACACTAAAACGAGAATATGTAAACCCACTTGATCATCATATATATATAATCATCATATGTATACATAACTGATATTTTTATAAAGTCATTGGACATGAGTCTAAGACGAGTATCATTTGTCTAGGTTTCCGTGATTGAAGCACGTACCGTACATCCGAATTGCCGATAACCCGCCTTCCCAAATCAACGTGAGTTCATAGCCTCGCACTCTTTTAAATGTTTTTATGAAATGTTTTATAAACCCGCGAGGGAGATAACATGTTAGTTTTTTATAAAATAGGACACCATTTGTCCCGATTGTTTGTTTATTGATTTGGACCCGAATGATTGTATGACCCGATTGTATGACCCGATAAATGATTAAAGGACCCGATAGATGAAATAAAATGGATTATTAAAGTTAGGTTATGTCACTAAAAGTCCCATTAGCATGAATTGTGAACTACCGGGATTTGGTAGACGCTTGTGCATATAATAGTACTATTTGGGGACGATCACCCCAATTCGCGCCTTGACGGTTGATCCCCGTCGTGCCACATTGATTGGTAAGCGAATTTATGTATGAGAAGATTTCCATAGCGTGACCTTTGTGACGACACGCTAATTTAGATGGGCAAATTGAGTTTCGGGCTAGCTACCCGTTGTTTGGTTTAGTAAGGTAACAATGTCATGCGGCTTATAATAATCCAATTAACAAAATACTACTAGACGCACCGAATTACGATGTATTGCCTGACTAGCAATACGGGGTCATACTATTGATATTATGTTCGTGTTTTGGTTTTCATAACCATATTCATATAACGGTTTTTATTGTCATACAACGTCATAAGACGTATTGTATGATGTTTTTACGACATTGGCTCGTATAATGATTTTTAAGGCAAATGCCTATATTATGATTTTCGATAAGGATTTGTATAAAAATGACTTTGGCTATTTTATGGCCTATTACAATGATTTGTACGAAATGATTTTTGGTAATAATTTTATACCAAAGTTATATTGATGGAATTTATTAAACTCTATGAATTCACTCGGCGTTATCGCTGACCTTTTCTTTTAACATGTTTTATCTCAGGTACTTGAAGGTAATTCTCGGGAAGACCACAAGAATTCATGGCCCGCACTTAAACAATAATTTCCATTCAAATTCTTTGTAAAACTTGTATGAAATAATATGACTTGGGACCGATGTAAATTTGATATTTGTGAATGGAAATGCTTTATTATTAAACGACGCGATTTTTATGCGTTGTGTATGATGTGAGTAATGTGCTATCCCGTAACACCAACTAGTCTTCCGCTGTATTGAGTTGTATAAATTTGGGGGTGTTACATATATATATATAAGGATAAATAAATGGACATTTTATAAAAATGGTAGTTTGATAAGTTTTATAAGTTATAAAACTATAAACATGATTTTTACGACTTTTTCGGCTATTACCGTAAAATTAACATTTTTCGCCAATTAAAACTTAGACGATCAAACCCGTCTAATGTAAAGTTTTTAAAACTCATATACTGATATATAAACATATATAACAAGTAAAAACCGATAAAACCCGAACTATATAACATACGGACATTAACGGACTAAGTTAACGTTATTGGACTAATAATACAACAAAATGGGCTAAAACACTTATAAACTTATTTATTGGGATTAATCCATTTGAGCCCAACATGTAAAGTATAAATACTGATAATACAAGTATAAAATGGATTAATACAAGTTAATGAACTTATAAAAGTCTTATTGGACCTAAAACATGTAAATAGGTAAAACTAGTAAACTAGTAAGAAGTTACCAATATATAAACACTAAAATGAGTAAATGAGGATATGTAAACCCACTTGATCATCATATATATATAATCATCATATGTATACATAATTGTTATTTTTATAAAGTCATTGGACAAGAGTCTAAGACGAGTATTATTTGTCTAGGTTTCCGTGATTGAAGCACGCACCGTACGTCCGAATTGTCGATAACCCGCCTTCACACATCAACGTGAGTTCATAGCCTCGCACTCTTTTAAATGTTTTTATGAAATGTTTTATAAACCCGCGAGGGAGATAACATGTTAGTTTTTATGAAATAGGACACAAATTGTCCCGAT
Organism: Glebionis coronaria; assembly: GCA_025667525.1. Lineage (NCBI taxonomy): Eukaryota > Viridiplantae > Streptophyta > Magnoliopsida > Asterales > Asteraceae > Glebionis > Glebionis coronaria. The sequence goes on along the minus strand of CM046882.1, from coordinate 168,746,446 downwards.
TGTTTGTTTATTGATTTTGACCCGAATGATTGTATGACCCGATGAATGATTAAATGACCCGATAGATGAAATAAAATAGATTATTAAAGTTAGGTTATGTCACTAAAAGTCCCATTAGCATGAATTGTGAACTACCGGGATTTGGTAGACGCTTATGCATATAATAGTACTATTTGGGGACGATCACCCCAGTTCGCGCCTTGACGGTTGATCCCCGTCGTGCCACATTGATTGGTAAGCGAATTTATGTATGAGAAGATTTACATAGCGTGACCTTTGTGACGACACGCTAATTTAGATGGGCAAATGAGTTTCGGGCTAGCTACCCGTTGTTTGTTGTAGTAAGGTAACGATGTCATGCGGCTTATAATAATCCAATTAACGAAATACTGCTATATGCACCGAATTACGATATATTGCCTGACTAGCAATATGGGGTCTTACTATTGATATTATGTTCATGTTTTGGTTATTCATAACCATATTCATATAACGGTTTTTATTTAACTTTATACAACGTCATAAGACGTATTGTATGATGTTTTTATGACATTGGCTCGTATAATGATTTTTAAGGCAAATGCCTATATTATGATTTCGATAAGAATTTGTATAAAAATGACCTTGGCTATTTTATGGCCTATTACAAAGATTTGTACAAAATGATTTTCGGTAATAATTTTATACCGATATTATATTGAAGGATTTTATTAAACTCTATGAATTCACTCGGCGTTATCGCTGACCTTTTCTTTTAACATGTTTTATCTCAGGTACTTGAAGGTAATTCTCGGGAAGACAACAAGAATTCATGGCCCGCACTTAAATAACAATTTCCATTCAAATTCTTTGTAAAACTTGTATGAAATACAATGACTTGGGACCTATGTAAAGTTGATATTTATGAATTGAAATGCTTTATTATTAAACGACGCGATTCTTAAGCGTTGTCTATGATGTGAGTAATGTGCTATCCCATAACACCAACGAGTCTTCCGCTGTATCGAATTGTATAAATTTGGGGGTGTTACAAATTAAGCAAGAAATTTTTAATGATTTGAAAAATGTGCAATCTCTTGAACAAGAAGTGAACGACCATCAACCTGAAAGAGACGAATTTTCTACAGCATATGATTTAATCTTACATGAATGTCTCTCAAAAGATATTATGTGTGCTCATGTTACATCTTGTGCTGATATTGATGAATATTCTGATGTTGCATGCAAATATCTTGATCAAGTTAATGAATGTAAACGTCTTGAAACTGAGCTTTCGGATAAAGTTGACCAAAAAGAGTTTTCGTTACTTCAACATACATATGATTATCTTCAAAAACATTGTCACTCACTTGAACTTACTTTGCAAAAGAAAGTTGGCAGCTTTTCAAATGATACACCTTTGGAAGTAAAATTATCTGAGTCATGTCGATTACTAAACGAAAAAAGTCTTGATATTTCGGATTTGAAAGCTCAGTTACAAGACGTTCACATTCTTTAACTTGATATTTCGTAAAATTATCTGAGTCATGTCGATTACTAAACGAAAAAAGTCTTGATATTTCGGATTTGAAAGCTCAGTTACAAGAAAAAGACATAGAAATTGCAGAGTTGAAGAAACTCTTTTCTATTATGGGTGGGAAAGTTGTGGAACCTAGCGTTAAGAAACCTGTTGTTAGACAACCCAATGCCTCTAAAGTGAATAGATCCTCTAGCTTGGGAAAACCATCTGCTTTCTAAAATTCTTCGTTTGCAAAACCTGTGTTTGCCCCCAAGATGGATGGAAAGGAAAGGAAAGGTTACCACATACTCAACCCATAAGGAATATTTTAGCACCAAGCATTAAGCACAATAATGTGATTAAACCAGGGATGTATAGAATGACCACTAAACCTACAAACAAAGTTACTCACTCGCCTCATACTTCTAGAAACACTAATATTCGTGTGTCTTCTACTACAGGAGTAGTCTCCACTGCTAGTGTTAGCCGGCCCCAGCTTAAGAGCACTCAAGTGAATGATAAGGTCTGGAAACACAAGAGTCAAGGGAAGATGAAGGAAGTAGAAGAACACCATAGGAATTTGAATGCTTTTATGAATAAAAAGTCTGTAATCGCGTGTAATGATGATTTGAATGCTTTGAACACTTTGAATGTTAAATTTGTTTGTATCAAATGTGGAAAATGTGCTAATGCTAATCATTCGATGTGTGCTATGAATAATGTCAAAGGCATAGATACTAGAACTAAGAAGCATGTTGCGATGCCTATTAGTGCTAGTAAACCCAAACGCAAAGTGAACCATTTTGGTGCAACCCCCACTAAGAAAAGTAATGCATCAGACTCCACCACTAAGAACCCTAGAAGTAGAATTACGGATTTATATGAGTCTGCTAGCAAGTCTTGGAAACGGTGGTTTGCTAATCAATGTCCTCCAGGATATAAATAGATGCCTAAAGTTAGGACAGAAAATGTGACAACGAGTGTTAGTATGCATTTAATGTTGCTAAGGACACTAATGATTCTACAATCACAACTACTGTCGTATCCAATTTAGCAAATGCTCCATCGTGTTCTAACTCTTCTACAGGTGATACAAATAATTCTCTTCATATTGGACTCCGGATGCACGAAGCACATGACGGGGAATCTCAAGCTTCTAATTAACTTCGTGGAGAAGTTCCTGGGTACGGACCGATTCGGAAATGATCAATTTGTACCGATCCTAGGATATGGAGATTTGGTTCAGGGAAATATAACGATCAAAAGGGTATACTACGTCGAAGGGCTCAATCAATATCTTTTCTCGGTTGGTCAATTATGTGATGCGGACTTGGAGGTTGCATTAAGAAAGAAGACATGTTTTGTTCGTGATTATGATGGGAATGACTTACTTATCGGTTCACGGGCTATTGATCTCTATACTATTTCACTTCAAGATACAACTTCATCAACTCCAATTTGCTTCATGGATAAAGCTTCAATGACTCAGGCACGGTTATGGCATCAACGTTTATCTCATCATAATTTTGATACCATCTACTTGCTTTCCAAGAAAGATATTATGAGAGGCCTTCCAAGCTTGAAATTTATCAAAGATCGTCTTTGTTCTTCTTGTGAGCTTTGTAAAGCTAAACGAAGTAGCTTCAAAACTAAGACTACACCAAGCTCTAAAGGACGGTTAGATCTTCTTCATATAGATTTGTGTGGTCCCATGCGTGTTCATAGTATCAATGGAAAGAAATATGTTATGGTCATTGTCGATGATTACTCAAGGTACACATGGACTCACTTCTTGAGGTCCAAGGATGAAACACCCGAAGTTCTCATCAACTTCCTAAAAATGATACAACGTGGTCTTCAAGCTAAAATAAAAGTGATTCGTACTGACATAGGCACAAATATTTTGAATTCAACTCAGAGAAACTATTTTGAAGCTGAAGGAATTGAACATGAAACATCTATTGCTCGAACACCCGAACAAAACGGCGTTGTTGAAAGACGAAACCGTACTTTAGTTGAGGCTGCTCGAACATTATTATCTACTTCAAAACTTCCACTATACTTTTGGGCCGAAGCCGTGTCAACCGCACACTACACACAAAACCGATCCTTAATTATCCCAAGAAACGAAAATACACCATATCACATAAATCATGATCGAAAACCTTCACTCAAACACCTTCATGTTTTTGGATGTACGTGTTACATTATTCGAGATGGTGACAATATGGACAATATGAAAAGGAATGGTGATGCATGTATTCTAGTGGGATATGCAACTCAGTCTAAGGGATATAGAGTGTACAACAAGAGAACAAAATTGCTAGTCGAGACTATTCACATCTGATTTGATGAATTACAAGAAATGGCATATAAACAAACTAGTTTAAGGCCCCATCCACAACGACAAACGACTTTCGTTCACAATCGCACGGAACTCGGAACTCAAGACCACAACAATGAACCGTCAAGTTCAAAGCTAGTTCAAGGAAATGTTCCAAGAGCAGATATGACAGTCAACACGACAATTGAAGAGTTGGAAATGTTATATGGACCAATGTATGATGAATATTTCACGGGAGAGAAACATGTTGTATCGAAGTCTTCCGCTGTCACTCATGATAAGAATGATGATACTGATCATCGTCAACAAAAGGATACAACTTCATCTACTTCAACACAGGTTGCTGCAGATTTACCTTCTCAAAATATCACATCAACAACCGCTCCTACAACATCCACAACTATTGTCATTTCTCTAGAGAACACCAATCAAGCAGACAATGCATTATCTGATGAAGATGAATTTATCAACCCATTCGGTACACCGGTACACGAAATTGGAGAGTCTTCTACTCGCCATGTTGCTCCATCAAATATGCACACGTTCTACCAACGACATCCTTCAACACATCATTTGAACCGAGATCATCCTTTGGTTCAAGTAATTGGAAACCCTTCACAGCCTGTTCGCACAAGACGACAACTTGAAACCAATGGCGATGTTCGTATGTTCGCACTCGCCGTGAGTTCTGCTGAACCGAAAAACAATTTGAAAGACTTAATGTCTAGTAACTTTTTGTCAGGCCATACGATGTAATACCATTAAATCTTCGATGGATCTGGAAAAACAAGATGGATGAAGAGAACACGATCATCAAGAATAAATCTAGGCTAGTGGCTAAAGGGTATGGAAAGAAATAGGGTATTGATTTTGAAGAATCATTTGCACTAGTAGCTCGAATGGAAGCAGTCAGGATTTTTCTTGCTTATGCTGCACGTAAGGGATTCATTGTCTATCAAATAGACGTAAAGACGACGTTTCTTAATGGTCCTTTGAATGAAGAAGTCTATGTCACACAGCCGGAAGGCTTTGTCAATCCTCATTATCCGGTCAAGGTGTATCGTCTCTACAACGCACTTTATGGACTCAAGAAAGCTCCAAGGGCGTGGTACGACGAGCTCTCGATATTTCTGGTCTCCAAAGGTTTCTCAAAAGGTTCCATTGATCTAACTTTGTTCACTTATAAATATGGGGATGACATTTTGCTTGTTCAGATTTATGTTGATGACATTATTTTCGGGCCTACAAACCCAAAACTTTCAAAATGGTTTGAAAAAGTAATGCACATCAAATTTGATTTGTCTATGATGGGCGAACTAAAATTCTTTCTAGGAATTCAAGTTCACGAATCCCCAAGTGGTATCTTTATCAACCAAGCTAAGTATTATCAAGAAATAATCAAAAAGCATGGTATGACCACATGTGACCCCGTTGGGACACCATTATCAACCACATCGCTAGATGCTGATTTGGAGTGTGATGCCATAGATCAATCGAAATATCGTTCCATGATCGGCTCCCGTTGGGACACCATTATCACATGCCACGTGTTATTGTGCACGATATCAAGCATGACCCACTAAAAAGCACCTTAAGGAGGTTAAACGGATCTTTCAGTACCTTAAGAATACCATTCACATGGGACTCTGGTATCTGAGGGAAACTGGTTTCTTTCTAACGGTCTATTCAGATTCTGATCATGCAAGGTGTCTTGATACACGTAAAAGTACTTCTAGGTTTACGTATCTAGTTAGGCAAATTGGTATGAGATGTTTGACTCCAACAGAACTGGAGATTCTGGCAAAGAAGCCTGCTTGATTCATCTATCAAACATCTACTTGTAAATATTAATGAAAAAGCAAAATACAAAATTAAAAAATCTTTGAAAATCCAAAAATATTCTTCTCGACATGTCTTTCAGTATCGATAATATAGACGTACCTAGAAATGTCGCTCAATAACGACATGGGTGTCTACATAAAGCTCGAATGAAAGTTGTAAATATTTTTCAAAACATGTCATTTCTATCTTTTATAAAGGAAATTGTCTCTTTTGGACAATCTTTCCAACAACGGGTAGAGCAATCTATCTTGGGTTGAGCTTGTCACAAAACATTCAACGTTTTGAGCTCAACACATGGCTTGTAATCACTTTCAGATTGCAACCCAGATCTATATTCATGGGGGAGTGTGCGCTTTAGTGCTATTACCCTCAACAAAAGAAGAGAAATCTTCTTACACTTGAGTGGATTTGTCAAGACATTCAAAGTCTATGAACTCAAGTTTATGCTTTAGAAAAACTTTTTCGCCAAAAAGAAATAGAGTTTTTCAAAAAGCGTTGAACACAATTTTTTCAAGAATTTCTCAATGATTATTCAAAATCTTTCAAAAATTGTGTGTTCAATAACTCCTATCCTCAAAAAGTGAAATGTGGATCACATCCTCACAATGACAATTCAATTGGATAAATTTTTGAGGGGGAGCGTTCCAAATTCATGCTAAGTTTGACACATCTTTCTCCCGAACGTTTTTAAGACTATTTTTTCACAAAATATTTTAATCAATTTGGTATCTCTAATATCAAACGATTTTATATATTAGAGATAGGGGAGAAAATGTGATTAAAATGTGATCTAAAGACTCAAGCACTTATGGTTACGATCAAATACCACAACATCTTCAATTCACGATGTTATTGGTGTCAAAAGGGTGGTTAGGTTTAAGTCTTATGATCCAACCAGAACCTGAGGGATCTTCCTAACGACAATCCAATAGATTATTAGAAGTCCTTCGGAAAGATGGAGTAGAATGTGAACGAAGCTGAATGCCGACTAAGTACTGATGCTAGCACTGGAACAATCACAACAAGGTGTTACTAATGATATCTTGGTAAGCATTGAAGGGGTTGAAGAATGAAAAAGAAATGTAAGGATAAAGGGTGTAAATAAATTAGCCCTCTATACAACTTAGGCAGAAACCGGGTCAACACATTATGAAGACAACGCATCATGGACCCAGTGATGTAATGCACAACGTCTCCCCAGCTGACTCAGGCTTCTCTTAAAATAAGTTTGTTTTATTGTCACGGAGATCAACATGATTTCTGTTGACTTTCTCACTCAGAGATAGTTGATATTTAATAGGTGGCATCTACTCCAGCCTCCGACCACTAAAAGTGCACAAAATCGAGTCTAGAGCCAAGAGATCAATCAAATCTTGTTAGGACACACGGATGACGATCAAGAGAGTCCTACGCTATATCCTTGCGATATTGCAAGAAGACTCAGAATGATACTACCAAGTATTCACAATGATGAGTGGAAATCCTTCCAGTGTTAACATCAAACAGCACTGCGGTAGGTCATGTGTAAGATTCTTTATGAATTGAACATATGTAAAACTGAAAAGCAACAATGGTTTGTTTCTTTATCGATTCAAACTCGTTTTAGGTTTCTACGAAATATCTTTATGGTCTTGCCATAACATTTAGAGTGATATTTATTAATATTCACAGTGACGAATGGAAATCCTTCTAGCGTCAACATTAAACAGCGCTACGGTAGGTAACTTGCGAGATTCGTATGAATCAAGCTTCTGTCAACTAGAAAGTAACAATGGTAAGATTCTTAATGAATCAAACTTGTTCCAGGAATTTGAATTGACGACTTTAATCAAGAGGATATTTATCCAATTGATTCACTCTTTATGTTCGCAGTCTTGCTTTGAGACGGTCGAGTAAAGAGAACGGCTAGTACAGTCGCGAAACACTGTCAAGGAGGTTCTTAATTGAATATACCTAATCACAGGTACGATATTTAATATCGTGAAACGGTCTTCACAGACCGGAGGTAAAACGCTACCAATTAAGGACGAATGTCAAAGCCATTCAGTCCGTGTCTATGTTTTGTCTCAAAAAGGTGAAATTACGGTGTACTCAGCAAAGTCAATATAACACCCCCAATTTACCACGCAGCGGAATACCACTTTGGGCATTATTTCATAGCACATCACACACAATTACAGAAAACGACCTCAAAAGATACGTTTAAAATAAACATAAAAGATTATTTATAACCATTGTCTAAAACATTTCCAACCCAAAAATGATGTTTACATCAGAGTAGCGTTACTTGTCCTCAAAGATCTCAACCCAAAAAATATCAACTTTTACCACAATATGACAATAATTAGTTTATTAAAAAGGGAAGGAATTCCAAAATTTTAGACCCATAAAGCACCAACTCCCTCCATGCATGCTCCGCTGCTATCAATCTTGATTACCTGAAACACATGCTTAAAATCGTCAACACAAAGGTTGAGCGAATCTATAGGTTTATTAAATCATAAGTTGAACATACGTATTAAAACCTATCATGACCATTCAATAGCATTGTCGTACTCACAATCTATTATTCAAGGATATTTTCTTTAGCAATAGCTAATAATTATGTTTAAGCTCGTGACACTAATTCGTTAACTCAATTGTAACAACCCCGGTTATTGAGGTTCGTCACTTAGTCTTATTTTTGGGGTATTTTGTGTGACTATATGTTTTATGTGATTTATGTGTTTATATGTGTGATTTTGGGGATGAGAATGGACGAAATGAGGTACATGATTTGTAAATCCTGGTACGGGTTGGAAATGAAATGAAATGAAATGAGTTTAGAAACGAACTGCGGGAAAGTTTGGATATCGTTTTTACAAGGCTTCGTGTACGTATCGTATATTGTATGTATGTATTAATTATAGATTATATGTTTAGGATAAGTTTTAGAGATACTTTCCATAATTAGAAACTTTTGGAATTGACGGTTGGTTCGGAAATCATGTAGAAAGTCGAAAAAACCAACGTAAGGCTTTCGGGTTATGGGTTATGGTCCGAAAGTAACCCGAATGTGAGATTTAGTTTAAGAATAATATACGTTATAAAATAAGGTTAAAATCCAGATCCTTAGGTTCTTTGGGCTTGGTTTGGGCAGCCAAAAGAAAAAGAAGAAAGAAAATAACCAAAAAGCCCAAAAAAGGGCCCAATGGACTAGTAATGGTATTAGGGGGACTTTAAGACTTAACCAAACCCATCCCATAACCAAAATAATCAGATTTTTCACCCCCATAACATCTCATAGTCGAATTTTAACAATGGTGGAATTAGGTTTCATCAAAGACAATTTCTTCCTTTGATTTCTAAGGTAAAATCTTCAAAACTCTTCTTTAATGTATGATTTTAATTAATCTAATCATGTAATTAATCAATAGATGATGGATCTAGGGTTAGGTTAAACATAACTTAGTATTTTAATTATATATACATGTTTAGATTAATTAGGGTTAATAATTATATATGATGTGGATAATTAATTAGACTAGTTGTGTTAAATTCGTTTTTAAAAACTAGGCAGAATTTTTGGTCCATTGTTTTGATCATATCTAGATTTATACAAACTTTTAGGTTTCGAATATTATGTCCCTGAAAAGGTAATTGAATTGGATTTCAAATGCAAGAAACTATAATTAAGTTTGAGGTCGGGAAGTGGGTCAAAAACAGGTTACATCAGTCGGGTGTCAAAGCAGTTTTTGGATCAGCCTATTTACATTTTATGTTTTGAGTTGGTTAGGGTGCTTAGGGTTATAGATAGACCTTAAAACGAATATGGGAGTTAGTCTATATATTATAGATAGGATATGGAGCGGTTCTAAGTAAATGGAATAGGTTAAGACCCTCTGGTCATAACAAACATTTCATATGTTCAAAATCAGTAAATTCTGAATAGGTAAAGGTATATATATATATATATATGGAGGCCTTAACAGTAGCTTTAAGGTTTCGGCCAAATAGGAGAGTTAGCTAACACATTTAAGGGCATACGGTTGCTTTTACAGGGCATGTTATTTTGGTTATGGTGGTGTTAGACCCATAGTTTGAAGTATAAAAAACGGGACTGTTTTGGGTAAAATGTTAACGGGACGAGTTATGAACTAAACTAAGTTAAGGGCTTTATAGAGGGGTGTAATGAGATGGATATGGCATATAAATAGGGTTAAGTAGTAGGAGAAGGTTAGATATCCATCATAGATTGATGAGACATTTTGGTATGTGGTTTATGTCTTGATTGTATACGTTTGTGTGTTTAGATTTTGCTAGAGCACGGATACTTGGAGAAGCTTGTTCAGGTGAGTTTCATAGTCCCATATCTTTGTAATGATTTTGACTTCTAAATAGGACAGAAGAGACACTGTATGGTTTTGTAACTAATGTTGTGAATGTTTTTATGGTTTGTGATGGACTTGTGTGTACACGTATGTGATTAACTGCTATGTGATTCTTGATTGTTATTGTGGCTTGGCTTGGTACCAAGGGGATGTTGACAAGGCGAGGCCTTGGGATTGGTTCATAGGTGTATGGGCGCCTATGGGACCATGGTGATTGGTAAGGCTTGGAGCCTTGGAATTGTGGTTATTGGTAAGGCTTGGAGCCTTGGAAATTGGTTTGGTATGATTAATCTTAAATGCTAGTTGTTAATACATAATTGTATCACATTTTCCATATGTTCTTTTGTTAATGGTTGTCATTCACAGCTTATAATTTATTTGGAGTTGGAGTCTAAACCTATGACTCTCACCAACTTTATGTTGACGTGTTTTAGTGTCTCTTTCAGGTGAGAATATGGTTAAGCGTGAGAATAGGAGTGGCTAGCTGGGAGGCTTAGGATTGCATTGGAGGAAACCCCTTTTCTCTTAGTCTTTATTTGATGTTTGTATAAATGATACTTTGTTGACACCTATATGTTTGCTTTGTTTATGTTAATTGTTTGTCTCAGGTAAGCGGTAGGACTGTTACCTACTTACCTAGACTCCTGCATTGTTGAGATATTGTCATGACATTTGTAATTGTGTCACCATTTTATGACATTTCTTATTTCATTTAGTTATCTCTATAGACACGCTATTGTTGTGATGATATCCATACGTCACGCCCCATATTCCGCCATGATGGGGTGTGACATCAATCACCCGCGTACATTTACCGGCATGATCAAGGTGAAACCAGTGCCCCTTCTAAAGGCATCAGTTGCAATTATACCTTATTTCTTATCACAAATTATCTGTCCGCAGAGGGTACTCAACGTACTAGCTCTCGTCTCGGATAGGGTCGTCAACCCCATAGTACAATCAATTGTATAAGCGGCTATCTCCAACCCACACAAGGGCAAGACAGTATTTAATAGTTCACGATTTAGGGACTTTTGCAACTAAGTACTCAAAACAATTCAAGGCAAGATTCGGGTCCAACAATCATTCATGAACTATGTTCATTTTCAATTAAATAACATGTATCCCCCTCGCGGGTAAAAACATTTGAAATAAGTAAAGAGCGAGGCTATAGACTCACCTTAGGTAGTAGTGGTAGTATTAGTAACTACGGCGTAAACGAAGTCGATCACCGACGATGTGGATGACCCGGGAAATCAAATACAACACCTAACAAATAAACACGTAATGATTCAACTACTTCAAGTACCATCAAGTACTGTAGGTACATAATTAAGAACACTCAAAGTTTTTATAAACTCAAGTTGGAAATACGTTTTTACGTATTTAGAAAGGATCGGTCACTCCAATGATATATTAAAGTATTGGGCTCGTGATCCATTATGTAAACATATAGTCCATATAGCCCACATGTAGGGTGGGCTATATATACCCCCTCCTAGCATGTTAGGAGGGTTGGTCATTCTCATATTCACACACTAAATCTAATATTTCTATTTTCTCTCCAACCTCTCTCTACTTTCTCTCTCTAGTTCTTCATCTATCTCTCTCTCTTTAGATAATCACAACACAAGGATAATCTAAGGATTACGAGGACCTACAAATGGTATCAGAGTAAGTCATCATCGGGATAAACAAGTGTCTCAGGGGTTTCATGGTTAAGCTTACCAAGAGGACTTACAGTCACATTACAGTCTGCAACTCGATCTCAAAAGACAGGAAAGTTCATCCCGATGATGACTTATCCTCAAAACGAGAAAGTAAATTTTCTCGGACATGAGCTTACATTAAAACTATTCCAAGGTTTTAAGCTCGTGTATAGGACTTATAGTCACATCAACAGACTGTAACTCGTTCATCAATAAAAGGAAAGTTTATCGCCGATGATAAACTTATCCTTACAACGAGAAATTATTTTTTCTCGGGCATGAGCTTATATCAAAAACATTCCAAGTTTTCAAGCTCATGCACTATGGCTTACAGTCAAGTCACAGTCTATGACCCGAACTTCAGATAAAGGGTAGTTTATCTCGTCAACGATAACTTACCCTCAAAACGAGAAATTAAATTTTCTCGGACATGAGCTAAATTTAAAACTATTCAAAAGTTTTAAGCTCGTGTATATGGCTCCTCGTTAAATGACAGACGATGACCCGGACCTCAGAGACAGGGAAGTTTATCTACGCAACGATAACTTACCCTCTTAACGAGAAATTAAGTTTTCTTGGACACGAGCTTATCCTAAAACCATTCAAAGATTTTAAGCTCGTGTAAATGGTTCATTGTTAAATTTCAGACGATTACCCGATCTTCAAACATGTATTTTAGGTCGTAAATGTCGGAATTATGCGTGGTTTGTGTTTTTATTGTGTTTTAGGACCAAAAGATGAAAAAGGAAGAAAACATGGGCTATCACGGGCTTTTATCGAAGAAACGAGAAAAGACGAAGTCAAAAGATCAAGAGTGCAAAAAGAACGGAAGTCCAAAGCCTATTCTAAAGATTTATCGAATAAAAAGTCTAAAGACGGAAGTTTAATGAAGTCGAAGAACTCAAGTCTAATTATAGTAGAAAATTAGAAGACAAGTTCAATTTACATCGACAAATCCCGAGACGACGTCGAGAAAGACAAAGTATTTAAATCGAGTCGAGAAGAAAATAAAGAAAGAAGGAAGCACAAATGCACTCCCATCCTCCTAATGACACATTAGGAGGGTGTTAGCTAGTTTATTTTTCTTTGCTTAGTTTTCATTTTAGAGAGAGAAAGTGTTTAACTTTCTCTCACTAGAACTTCATATTTTCTTTCTTTTCATGTTTAAGTTTTAATTTCATCTGGTATTTGGAATTCATTAATCAAAAGTTCAAGTTTAAGCTTTTAATTTTTAATCTCTTTCTACCTTTCTTGATTTTTACTTATTTGGTCCGAAAATTATCTTTGATTTTGTTTCATTTTGATGTTTTTGAGAATAAAAAGTTTATCTTTTTATTCCCTACGAAGTTTTTATACGGTTTAAGCTTTAAGCTTGTTGTGCTTATTGGCTTATTTCGAATATTGCTTATTGTCTTTTAAGTTTTCTAAAAATTTAATCTTTTTAAAGTTTGATTTATAAGTTTCTTTTATTTCATGATTTAAAAGTCTTAAATTTTATGCTTGTTTTCGTTTGATTGGGATTAAATAGGTGCTTGTTCATCTTTTTTTTAGTGCTTATTCGAGTCTTAGCTTATAGCATTTCATCCGAATATTTTCATTTCTATCGCAAAGTTAGGGGTTAATAATTCCGACGCTACATTCCGACGGGCTCATTGTGATCGCAATAACCTTGAAGGTTTTACTTTGCGATCAAGTATTTTTCCCCCCTTATTCCGATCGTGATTGCGATCGCTCATTGCGATCTCACATTGCGACGAGTCTTAAGGTTATATTAAGACGAAACGGTACCCAATTTTTGTTAGAAACATTCTGACAGAAAACCTTGGATTCCGATAGCTTGATCTTAATTATTCCGATTGACTTAAACATTGCGACAGAATTACATTCCGACAGAAGTGTTTTTTTTCAGTATTCCGATAGCTTTGATTTCATACATTCCGATAGCCTTGATCTTAATTATTCCGATACTGGTCATTCAGATAGATTATTCCGATAGAATTTGTTTACTAATATTCCGATGTCTAATTTGATATTCCGATGGATTTTACTTTGATATTCCGATGGTTTTTGTTTTCACTACATTCCGACACAAACATTCCGATGGATTAAGTTTTTAAGTTTTACAAAGTTTAAGTTTTAAATTCATCACGTTTTAACTTTCAAAAATTGCACGCTTCCCGAAATCTCTATTTTTACCAAGTGTTTTTCTAGTAATTTTTAGTTTAATTTTTAAAGCTTTAATTTTACTCAACGACATTTGAGAAGCAGTTTTAAAAGATTTTGTCCTTTAGCTAACTATTGATTAAATCGTCCCACTTTATTTTCAGCCTGAATAACTATCGAAATAAGTCAAACAATGCATCCTCGTGATCATATAAAAAGGTTCCTTCAACTCACTAATACGGTTAAATATAATGGGGTTTCCCAAGAAGTGATTCGCTTGCAACTTTTTCCTTTCTCCTTAGAGGGACAAGCCCGGAATTGGCTTGATAAGGAACCGCCACAAAGTATTCTTACGTGGACGGATTTAGAGACTAAATTCATCAACTACTTTTTCCCACCCTCACGTACTACCGCTTTGCGTAATGAAATCATTACCTTTGAACAAAAGTACGGTGAGACATTTAGTGAATCTCGGGACCGTTTTAAGGAACTTTTAAGAAAGTGTCGACAACATGGTTTCACAAAAGTGCATCAAATTAATACTTTTTACAATGGTTTAAGCATGAATGACCAAGATTCACTAAATAGTTCCTCGGGGGGTAATATTTTGGTTAAGTCTTCTAATGCTGCATGGGATGTTATTGAGAATAAGTCTAGAGTGCAAACCAAGAGTGTTCAAACTAATGTGGCTAGTGCTAGCACTAATGAGAGCGACAAGAGAATTGATAAGCTTACTTCGCTTGTTGAAACACTTGCTCTCCAAACTGCTAACAACACCAAAGCTATCAATGCTCAAGTTAATGCTATGAGTCAATCATGTGAAATATGCGGGGGATCTCACTCATACACCGATTGTCCTGCGACTCATGACAATCCGAAAAATGTGTATGCCGCCAACGGTAACTATTCCACGGGAGGCTATCAAGCATGTCCACAAGATGACCGCAATTTGCTCTGCTATCGCTCAAACAACTTTCTTTCACCATCTGGTTTCCCACCACAAAACCCAAACAACCTCAATCGCAACAATCAAAACCAACCTGGAGCTCCTAATCAATATCAAACCCAAAGAAACCCATATCCACCTCAAAGAAACAATCAAGTTCACCAACCACCCGCTTATCAACCACCTGCCTACCATGCTCTTCCTCCCACCCAACCCACCATATTTAATCAAGAGGTTGACACTTACATGAGGACTAATGATGTGATAGTGCAAAATCTTCAGCGGGAAATGGCCAACGTGAAAGCAGATATGGTGAAGCAAGGGAATGATCTACAAGCCGATATACGAAACTCTTTGGCAAGTCAAACGAATGACTTAAGGAACATGATGGCTAGTTTCTTCCCAAGTAATCAAGCCTCTGGTTCGGGTTCTCTTCCGAGTAACACCGTTGCTAATCCAAGAGGGGAGATGAAAGCAATCACCACTCGAAGTGGAAAAGGTTTAAAGGGACCCGAGCTTCTTACACCTACACCGGTGATTGTGACAAAGGAAAACGAGTCCCCTTCTCCGGTTCCTCCACCTTCTATTTCTCTAACACCTCCAACTTCTACTTCTCCAATTCCACCACCTTCTACTTCCACCCCTCCACCACCCAAGGATGTGAGTGAGAATTCCATTCCAAAGCCTTCATCTCAACCCAATATACCTTATCCCTCAAGGTTGAGGAAAGAGAAATTGAAGAACAAGGATGATATTCAGGTTTCTAACTTTCTTAAAATGTTTAAACAACTGAATTTCAATATCTCCTTTGCTGAGGCTCTCGTTCACATGCCCAAATATGCTAAAATGTTTAAAGATCTTCTCAATGATAAGTAGAAAATTCTTGATATCGCTCAGACCCAACTTAACGAGAATTGCTCCATAGTGCTCTTAAGGAAATTACCCACCAAACTTGGTAATCCAGGTCGCTTTCTCATTCCTTGTAACTTCCCCGGGTAGAGAATTGTATGGCCCTAGCCGATATATGTGCTAGTATCAACTTAATGCCTCTAAATGTTTGGAAACAATTGTCTCTACCCGAGCTAGTCCCCACACGAATGACTTTGGAATTAGCCTACCGTACAGTTGCTTATCCGGTGGGGATAGCCGAAGACGTCTTCGTCGGTGTCGACAAATTCACCTTTCCGGTGGATTTTGTTGTCTTTAACTACGAGATGGACCCCCGTGTTCCATTAATCGTTGGACTTCCATTCTTGAGGACCGGTCGCACTCTCATTGATGTAGTCACGGGTGAATTAATCATGAGAGTTGGTGACGATAAAATCGTCTTCAACATGGATAAACTTTCTAAGCAGCCTTCTGAAAACGAGAGTGTTAATTTCATTGACATTCTTGATGAGGCTTGTGAAGAATATTTCAAATACCCTTGTAAAAGTGGTTCTTCTTCTCTTCCCATTGTTGAGACAATTGCCTCTATTACTCCTTCACTAACTCCATTTGGAGAAAGTGATTTCATTTTTAAAGAATTTGAAGCAACTTTGGGGGATGTGGAGTTAAAATATGACGATTCTCCCACCAACTGGGATGAAGACATTCGTACCATTGAGAAACTTCTCAATGAGGACCATATTTCTCCACCATCTCCTAAGGATATCTCTATCGATGAACCGAATTTGACTACACCTTCCATCGAAAATCCTCCGGATTTAGAGCTTAAGGACCTACCATCTCATCTCGAGTACGTTTTCCTTGAAGACAACAAGAAGTCACCCGTCATCATCGCAAAGGACTTGAAAGAAGAAGAAAAATCCCGACTTATCGCCGTGCTAAAGAATCATAAGAAAGCGATTGCGTGGAAAATCTCCGATATTCTTGGAATTGATCCTCACTTTTGCACACATAAAATTCTCATGGAGGACGACTTTAAACCCACTATTCAAGGCCAAAGAAGGGTGAATCCCAAGATCCATGACGTTATCAAAAAAGAGGTTATCAAACTTCTTGATGCGGGAATGATCTACCCAATCTCAGATTCACCATGGGTTAGTCCCGTCCATTGTGTGCCTAAGAAAGGCGGAATCACCATTGTGCCCAATGAAAATAACGAGTTGAATCCTACTCGTCTCGTTACAGGGTCGAGAGTTTGTATAGACCATCGCGAACTCAATGATGCTACGAGAAAGGATCATTTTACCCTTCCTTTCATGGACCAAATGCTTGAACGTCTAGCGGGTAATGACTATTATTGCTTCCTAGACGGCTTCTCCAGGTATTTTAAAATTCCCATCGATCCTAAAGACCAAGAGAAAACCACATTCACTTGTCCTTATGGAATATTTGCTTACAAAAAATTCCTTTCGGCTTATGCAATGCTCCTGGGACATTCCAAAGGTGTATGATGGCTATCTTCCATGACATGGTTGAAGAAACTATGGAAGTCTTCATGGATGATTTATCGGTCTATGGTGATTCTTTCTCTCATTGCCTTGCCAATTTGGAACGCATGCTTAAGCGGTGTGAAGACATTCGCCTTGTTCTAAATTGGGAAAAATGCCATTTCATGGTAAAAGAAGGCATTGTGCTTGGACATAAAATCTCAAAATACGGTCTTGAAGTGGACCGTGCTAAAGTGGATGTCATAGCCAAATTACCTCCTCCTTCAACCGTGAAGGGTGTGAGAAGTTTCCTTGGTCATGCGGGCTTCTATCGTCGATTCATTCAAGATTTTTCTAAAATAGCTCGCCCGATGACCCACCTCTTGGAAAAAGATACTCCCTTCATCTTTTCTAAAGAGTGTCTTGAATCCTTCAATCTTCTTAAGGACATGATAACTAAGGGACCGGTCTTAGTTACCCCTAATTGGGAGCTACCTTTTGAATTGATGTGTGATGCTAGAGACTTCGCCATTGGAGCGATTTTAGGACAAAGAGTGAACAAACACTTCCAACCAATCCACTATGCTAGCAAGACAATGACGGGGGCTCAGTTGCATTCTACCACTACCGAAAAAGAGATTTTAGCTGTAGTGTATGCCTTTGAAAAATTTCGCCCCTATCTTGTCCTTTCCACCACTATTGTGTATACCGTTCATTCTGCGTTGAAGTACTTGTTATCTAAACAAGATTCCAACCCAAGACTTTTTCTTTGGGTTTTGCTCCTTCAAGAATTTAAAATCGAAATTTGTGACAAGAAGGGAGCGGAAAACCTAGCCGCGGATCATCTAAGTAGACTTGAGGATCCTTATCAAGGGGATCATCCGAATCAAGAGATCAATGACTCTTTTCCCCTTAAGGCCTTAATGTCTATCAATTCCAATCTTGATGACACCTCGTGGTTTGCGAACATTGCAAACTACTTGGCGGGTGGACTTCTCAAGGAAGGGTTAACGTCCCAACAAAAGAAAAAGTTCTTTAAAGACATTGAACACTATTTCTGGGACGACCTTACCTTTTCAAACAATGTTCGGATCTTGTCATTCGTCGATGTGTTGATGGGCCGGCAACGTTACTAATCCTTGAAGCTTGCCATAAAGGACCCATCGGTGGTCACTTTGGTCCTAATTACATCGCAAAGAAAATTTTCGACTCTAGATTTTATTGGCCCACCATTTATCATGACGCTCATGAAATGGTTAAACATTGTGATGCTCGCCAACGCCAAGGCAAGATCACACATAAAGATGAGATGCCTCAAAATTTCATACAATAATGTGAAATCTTTGACGTATAAGGTATCGACTTTATGGGGCCATTTCCATCATCCAAAGGGAACAAGTACATCCTTGTAGTTGTTGACTACGTTTCTAAATAGGTTGAAGCAAAAGCTCTCCCTACAAACAATGCGAGGGTGGTTGTGAACTTTCTGAAGCAGCTTTTTGCTCGATTCGGTGTTCCTCGTGCTATAATCAGTGACCGCGGGACTCATTTTTGCAATGATCAATTTGCTCGAGTCATGGCTAAGTACGGTGTCAATCACCGTCTTTCCACCACTTATCATCCCCAAAAAATGGTCAAGCCGAGATATCTAACTGTGGATTGAAGCGAATTCTTGAGCGTACTGTGGGAGAGCATCGTGCCTCGTGGGCCGATAAGTTAGATGATGCTTTGTGGGCGTTCCGTACCGCATATAAGACCCTGATTAGTTGTACACCTTATCGTCTTGTGTACGGGAAAGCATGCCACCTCCCTATAGAGCTAGAACATAAGGCATACTGGGCCTTGAAGTGGGCCAATTTCGACATCAACAAAGCCGGCGATCTTCGGAAGATTCAACTAAATGAACTAAATGAACTAAGGAATCAAGCTTATGAGAACTCATTAATCTACAAGGAGAAGACCAAGATCATCCATGATGCAAGGATTAAGAACCGAGAGTTCCATGTTGGTGATCAAGATTTACTCTTAAATTCTCTGTTGAAGATCTTCTCGGGAAAGCTGAAGAGCCGTTGGTCTGGTCCATTCACCGTCGCTAAAGTCTTCCCCCGAGCTTTCTCAGCCAAATGGTCCCAATTTAAAAGTGAATGGCCAGCGTGTGAAGTTGTACTTTGGTGAGGACATCTCTCATGAGATGATTCCATCCCTCACCACGTTTCCCTTGAATTAAGTTTTGGGTCGAGTCAGGCTCGTGACTCGGTTAACAAAAACAAGTGCTTCTCGGGAGGCAACCCGTTGATCTATCCATTACCATTTTCATAGTAAGTATAGGGGGATCCCCGTATGTGTTTGTTGTCTTGTTTCTTATAATGTGCGGGGATTAAAACTTCAAAGATCCATTCTCGATGACTTTTGACGAACCGTGATCCCGTGTACCCGTCTTCCCGGTTCTATCCTAAACTGTCATGATTCAATATTTCATATCTTATATGTTCACACTGATATCACTATAGTTGTCCTTTCCTTAGCAAGATTTAACCAAAGTGCACAATGTCCTAAGTGTAGGGGAGTTTACTCCCACATGCTTAAACATTGAGGACAATGTTAATATCAAGTGTAAGGGGGACTTCTATCGAAGTAAGTGGTCTTTTCCATGAATTTGCCCTCATTTTAACCGGAAAATTTGATTTTTCGACATTTCTCAAAAATTTTTATCTATTTTGGCCTAGTAGTTTAGTAGTATTTTCCTTTGTTATCGTTATTTACTTTTTTTAAAATTTTCAATAAAGTGGTTTTAAAATTTTGAAAAGTTGTGAATCTTTTGACTCAACCCGAGTTTACTTATCTAAGTTTACTCTAGCTAGTATCCTTAACGTGTTTAAGTCAAGTTTTGCTAGGCTTTTATATAGGGAACTTTAAAATGCGAAAGTCTTAACTCTCACGGGTTAAGAACAAGAACTTTTCGCAAGTTCCTATAATTGATCCTAGAGAGTTGTTTATCAAGGGAACTTTAAAATGCGATTTCTAAACTTAAAAAAGTCTAAGAATTTGCAAGATCCTATAGATGACTCGAAAACCCAAAACTTTGATTTAATTGGCTAAGCATCCACGAGTCTCATTCCTTGAGATTTTAAATTATGGAGAACGAGAGATGATAGAGTCAATTATAAGTTTGGTATTCTTTCGTGAATTTATGTGAGTTGATTATAATATTTTTCTCCCATTGCTTGTTAATAAATTTAATTGCAATAAATAAGGTTGTACGATTCGAAAAGTTACTTAGCTTCTAGCCCAAGATCGTTTAAAAGTTGCTCGGTATTAATTAGATTTCATAGCCAAGGCATAACTTATTGAAGCGGGATGCGAAGATTGGCGAGTCCGAAAAGGTCCTAACAAGACATGAGGGCTACATTTTGTTGCTAAAGATCCCAAGTGATGTGAAGAATCATTTATCAAAAATCTATATGAAGGATCGTGACACACAACGAAAAGCAAATACTCCCCTAAAGATCATGGAGAAGTCTATCCAAAAAGGCCCTAACAAGGTATGAGGATAAATAGATCCAAGTCCTAAAAGGAGGCGGATCGTTGTATATCAAAGTCCAAAATAAAGATTGGAGAAAAATGAAGAAGTCGTGGTCCAAATATGAAGAATCTCTCAAAAAGATCAAGTGAAGAAATTCCTAATATGAAGAGAAGACCATAATTTCATGAACGTCTCTCAAGATTCGAAGTATGAATTCGTTGCCAAATATCGGTCCGAGAAAGGTCTCAAATCGTGAAGCGAGTTACGCCAAGATATGAACTTTAAGAGTTCCCGAGAAGCAGTTTTAAAAGATTTTGTTCTTTAGCTAACTATTGATTAAATCGTCCCACTTTATTTTCAGCCTAAATAACTATCGAAATAAGTCAAACAATGCATCCTCGTGATCATTCAAGACAATCATAAAAAATAAGAGATACACCTAGGAATAAGGGAGTTTAAGTGAATAATTGGGCCACATGAGTTCATGTTAGTTTGCTAACTTATAATAACAATGATCTCGTTATTAAGCTTGGTATGGGGAACGTGAAACTTGAGGATCATGAACACTCATGACGGTCAAAACCACAATGTAAGTCTTTGATTTCTTTACTTGTTTTGTTCTTTTAGTTTCCTTAGTATTTAGTATTTAATGAAGGCCAAGGTGGGTTATTTATGATGAGAAATGTAATTTATGCTTTGAAATTAATGCATTGCATGAGGGCATTGCAATGGTCAAGTGTAGGGGATTTAATAAGTGTGAAAACACTTATCCTTTACTATTTATTTCCAATAATAACAAGACCAAAACGTGTATTTTAGGTCGTAAATGTCGGAATTATGCGTGGTTTGTGTTTTTATTGTGCTTTAGTACCAAAAGATGAAAAAGGAAGAAAACATGGGCTATCACGGGCTTTTATCGAAGAAAACGAGAAAAGGCGAAGTCAAATGATCAAGAGTGCAAAAAGAACGGAAGTCCAAAGCCTATTCTAAAGATTTATCGAAGAAAAAGTCTAAAGACAGAAGTTTAATGAAGTCGAAGAACTCAAGTCTAATTATAGAAGAAAATTAGAAGACAAGTTCAATTTACATCGACAAATCCCGAGACGACGTCGAGAAAGACAAAGTATTTAAATCGAGTCGAGACGAAAAGAAAGAAAGAAGGAAGCACACATGCACACCCCTCCTCCTATAAATACCCTCCTAATGACACATTAGGAGGGTGTTAGCTAGTTTATTTTTCTTTGCTTAGTTTTTATTTTAGAGAGAGAAAGTGTTTAACTTTCTGTCACTAGAACTTCATCTTTTCTTTCTTTTCATGTTTAAGTTTTAATTTCATCCTTGTATTTGGTATTCATTAATCAAAAGTTCAAGTTTAAGCTTTTAATTTTTAATCTCTTTCTACCTTTCTTGATTTTTACTTGTTTGGTCCGAAAATTTTCTTTGATTTTGTTTCATTTTGATGTTTTTATGATTAAAAAGTTTATCTTTTTATTCCTTACGAAGTTTTTATACGATTTAAGCTTTAAGCTTGTTGTCCTTATTGGCTTATTTCGTATATTGCTTATTGTCTTTTAAGTTTTCTAAAAATTTAATCTTTTTAAAGTTTGATTTATAAGTTTTTTTTTATGTCGTGATTTAAAAGTCTTAAATTTTATGCTTGTTTTCGTTTGATTGGGATTCAAATAGGTGCTTATTCATCTTTGTTATTAGTGCTTATTCGAGTCTTAACTTATAGAATTTCATCCGAATATTTTCATTTCGATCGCAAAGTTAGGGGTTAATCATTCCGACACTACATTCCGACGGGCTCATTGTGATCGCAATAACCTTGAAGGTTTTACTTTGAGATCAAGTATTTTTTTCCCCCCTATTCCGATCGTGATTGCGATCGCTCATTGCGATCGCACATTGCGACGGGTCTTAAGGTTATATTAAGACGACACACTGCCCAATTTTTGTTAGCAACATTCCGACAGAAAACCTTGGATTCCGATAGCTTGATCTTAATTATTCCGATCGACTTAAACACTGCGACAGAATTACATTCCGACAGAAGTGTTTTTTTTCAGTATTCTGATAGCTTTGATTTCATACATTCCGATAGACTTGATCTTAATTATTCCGATACTGGTCATTCAGATAAATTATTCCGATAGAATTTGTTTACTAATATTTCGATGCCTAATTTGATATTCAGATGGATTTTACTTTGATATTCCGATGGTTTTTGTTTTCACTACATTCGGACACAAACATTCCGATGGATTAAGTTTTTAAGTTTTACAAAGTTTTAAGTTTTAAATTCATTACGTTTTAATTTCCAAAAATTGCACGCTTCCTGAAATCTCTATTTTTACAAAGTGTTTTTCTAGTAATTTTTAGTTTAATTTTTAAAGCTTTAATTTTACTCAACGACATTTGAGAAGCAGTTTTAAAAGATTTTGTCCTTTAGCTAGCTATTGATTAAATCGTTCCACTTTATTTTCAGCCTAAATAACTATCGAAATAATTCAAACAATGCATCCTCGTGATCATATAAAAAGGTTCCTTCAACTCACTAATACGGTTAAATATAATGGGGTTTCACAAGAAGTGATTCGCTTGCAACTTTTTCCTTTCTCCTTAGAGGGACAAGCCCGGAATTGGCTTGATAAGGAACCGCCACAAAGTATTTTTACGTGGACGGATTTAGAGACTAAATTCATCAACTAATTGTTCCCACCTATTTTTACCAAGTGTTTTTCTAGTAATTTTTAGTTTAATTTTTAAAGCTTTAATTTTACTCAACGACATTTTCCTATTTGCTTTTAGTTTAAAAATAGATAATCAAACAACCCATTTTATTTTCCACCAAGAACGAGTGAGTCGCACTAATTAACGGTAATCAATTCGAAAAGATCGGACGATATCTTTTATACTTGGGAAAATCCTTGTATTACTCATGAAAACGACTTCTAAGTAAATGTCAACTTAGGACTCGTTCTTTAGTTAAAAGGAAAGTTTATCGCCGATGATAAACTTATCCTTAACAACGGGAAGTTTAAAACTTCTCGGACTTGAGCTCGTTTTATAAGATATTCAACAACTTAAGCTCAAGTAATTGGTCTTCAAAACTTTGAACATAATTTTTTCGAGAATTTCTCAAAAAGGTTTTTCTAAATCTTTCAAAATTGTATGTTCAAAAATGTTTTGATATAAAGAGCATGTCTTCTGAAATCGATAATATTTACGATACTAGAAATGTCATTTAATAATGACACGGGGTTGTAAATAAAGTTCGAGCATAAGTTCTATTGTTTTAAAACATGCTCAATATGGTTTGCTATTATTTTAGATAGTAACCCGCTTTTCATATTCAAGTCAAGCATTTAACCAGAAAGCTTTGACTCAACAACGGGAATTAATTTTCTCAGGCATGGTGTAACACCCCCAAATTTATACAATTCAATACAGCGGAAGACTCGTTGGTTTTACGGGATAGCACATTACTCACATCATAGACAACGCTTAAAAATCGTGTCGTTTAATAATAAAGCATTTCCATTCATAAATTTCAAATTTACATAGGTCCCAAGTCATTGTATTTTATACAGGTTTTACAAAGCATTTGAATGGAAATTAATATTTAAGTGCGGGCCATGAATCCTTGATGTCTTCCCGAGAATTACCTTCAAGTACCTGAGATAAAACATGTTAAAAGAAAAGGTCAGCGAAAACGCCTAGTGAATTCATAGAGTTTAAATAAACCATCAATATATCATCGGTATATAATTATTACCAAAATCTTTTTTGTACAAATCATTGTAATAGGCCATAAAATAGCCAAAGTCATTTTATACAAATCCTTATCAAAAATCATAATATAGGCTTTCGCCTTCAAAATCATTATACGAACCAATGTCGTAAAAATATCATACAATACATTTTTATAACGTAGTGTAGAGTTAAATCAAAACCGTTATATGAATATGGTTATGTAATACCAAAACACAAACATAATATCAATAATATGACCCCGTATTGCTAGTCAGGCAATATATTGTAATTCGGTGCGTATAGCAGTATTTCGTTAATTGGATTATTATAAGCCGCATGACATTATTACCTTACTACAACAAACAACGGGTAGCTAGCCCGAAACTCAATTTTCCCATCTAAGTTAGCGTGTCGTCACAAAGATCACGCTATGTAAATCTTCTCATACATAAATTCGCTTACCAATCAATGTGGCACGACGAGGATCAACCGTCAAGGCGCGAACTGGGGTGATCGTCTCCAAATAGTACTATTATATGCATAAGCGTCTACCAAATCCCGGTAGTTCACAATTCATGCTAATCGGATTTTTAGTGACATAACCTAACTTTAATAATCCATTTTATCTCATCTATCGGGTCATTTAATCATTCTTCGGGTCATGCAATCATTCGGGTCCAAATCAATAAACAGACAATCGGGACAACTAGTGTCCTATTTTATAAAAACTAACATGTTATCTCCCTCGTGGGTTTATAAAACATTTCATAAAAACATTTAAAAGAGTGTGAGGCTATGAACTCACGTTGATGTGGGAAGGCGGTTATCGGCGATTCGGATGTACGGTACGTGCTTCAATCACGGAAACCTAGACAAATAATACTCGTCTTAGACTCTTGTCCAATGACTTTTTAAAAATAACAATTATGTATACATATGATGATTTTATATATATGATGATGATCAAGTGAGTTTATACATCTTTACTTATTTATTATAGTGTTTATGTGTTGGTAACATTTTTATACTAGTTATACTAGTTCAATTTAATTACATTTTGAGGCCCAATGGGCCCATTACAAGCCCAATATATTATATTATCCCAATTATACTTTTATTATCAGTATCATATTTTACATGTTGGGCCCAAATGGGTTAAGCCCAATAAGTAATTTTTATAAGTGTTTAACTTATTTAGTTAAATTATTAGTCCAAATATGCTAACTTAGCTCGTTAATGTCCGTAGGTCATATAGTTCGGGTTTTATCGGTTTTTACTTGTATTAGGTACATATATATATCAGTATATGACTTTTAAAAACTTTACATTAGACGGGTTTGATCGTCTAAGTTTTAATTGGCGAAAAACGTTAATTTTACGGTAATAGCCGAAAAAGTCGTAAAAATCATGTTTATAGTTTTTATAACTTATAAATCTTATTCAACTACCATTTTTATAAAGTTTCCATTTATTTAACCTTATACATATTTATATAAATGAAATTCATAAGTTAGTGGGTTTTAATTCACATTTTATACTATATTAGTTTGAGTGCTTATATAATACTATTAAACATTAATTCTTCAAAATCTGATTTTTAGTTTCATCTTCACCATTTTTATCATATCTTGAGTTATATAAGGAGATAGAAGCTTATTTTTGGATGGCATAAACTTCATATTATGTGCTACAAATAAGTTAGTTATAGCTACTGCTCATTCCATGTCTAACTATCCTTAACAGTCCCTACAAAACAGACTATTCAGATTGGTACACTCATCTTGTTTTGATCATATCTCACTCATATTGATGATTCCATTGCATGGCCAACTCTCACATGTGTATGACATCTAACACTTACTGTAAATGGATTCTACCATGCAATTTTATCAGTTCATAACTTGGTTACTTACTGTTTTTATACAGCCAACAATTTAAGCAAGATTTTAGCCTTGTTTCTTATGGTTTTTCATCTTTTTAATCATATTTATCAACACTTGATCCCCATACAACATTTTTATCATCATATATTCATCATATATATATATATAATTAGAAATAAAATACATGATTACATAATAAAAATAACAAGAGGATGGGGAGAACAATCTTTATACCACCAAAGTGATAAAATGATGAGTTTTTGATGAACAAGGTTTGGTTCCTTGTTACCAAACCTTCAACTTGGAAAATGAACTCCTTGAGATCTTCATATGCATGAATACCTTACTGAAAATCAGCCCTTGATCTCCATGTAAACTCCTTGCTAGTTGTTAAAATCACCTCCAATCATCATCTTTTCAAAGGGTTATCAACATATGTTGAATATAGATGAAGTTTATGGTTAAATTGATGATGATGATGGGTGATTTGGGGTGGTGTTTGGATGTTCACCATGAGAGAGGAAGGATGAGAGAGTGGTTTGCATGTGGTGTGTGTGAAAAATGGTTTGTAGCTAGTAGTTTTGATGTTGGTATTGCTTACAAGTTAAGCAAGAGTTAACAAGTGTTACTCATGGCTTATAATTTTGACACCTAATGGTGTTTGTGGAGACTTGTTAACCATCCCATGTGTGGGGGTGGGACAAGTTTATCTTGTCTCATCCTCATTTAATTACGGGTACTCCTCGATTCTAGTTTCCTCGATTTACGTGCCCTCGGGTCGTTTTATGAAAAACGTTTTTATAAATTATGAATCAACGGCACAAAACGAATCTAATAAAAATTGTCTCATCAAAAACGGAGTTCAAAAATGTAAATACGTAATCCTAAGGTTTTCGGTTTAGTCGTAAAGGACGTTAAATTATAATCGTAAGTCCTAATCTCTTCTCGTAAATTTGTGATTTTATGAACTAACACAAATTTAAAATTCCAAAATAATATTCACGGATAAATTTATTTCCTGAAATGTCGGACTGTCACCAAAACGGTGTATGTAAACGTAAGCACGTAACGTTGAATCCTCCGGTTTAGACGTAGTCGATGCTACTTCAAGACGTAAACCCAAATTTCTTCCCATAAATAAGTGAGTTCATATTATAACATTAAAATAATGTTCTCAAATAAGTATGGATAATAAAATATAAACCATAAATTGACGAATTGTCACAGCATTTACCCCTAAACAGGATCTTTGTCCTTAAAGATTATCTTACCTTACTACTAGCTTCTTATAGAGTTAAAGCCATGTGGGTATTTCCTCCACATCCGATCTTTTCTCATAAGTGTAATCCATTACAATACGCGAGTTTCAGCAAACATAACTACGGGAATAAGATCAGGCTTATTGTTCACTTACTTTCTCTATCCATGATGTTCACGGGTTTTTGATGAATGCAACTTTTCGCCGATCTAAACTTTATCAAGAAGAATTCAGATTCTCACTTGATAGACATTTTATCAAGTTCGATATATGAAACATAATTCACGCAGCACTTGAAGTCCTAGGGTAGATCCAGATTATATACCTTTCAAACCAATCTTTCACATCATCTCAATGGTCCCATAAAACGGGGACTTATATCCCATGATCATTCAGATCATCAATTCATTTTTCCATGGTTAAAATTTTTGGCATAACTTCGCTACCCATCTGGCACTTCAAGATCTACATTTCATATTCACATGACCTCCTGCCCACTATCGGCAGTCAATAATCAGATCCTAATTTCAACAATCATTTCAGGTTTCGCGGGTCGAGTATTTTGTAAGGTTAGGTTCGCCATCATAGGAAACCTTAAACCTAAAAGACATGTCCAACTCACAATGGGTGTATGTCGGGTGTCTTCATCCCAACTCCTGCTTACAGATGCTCTAATATATATCCTCACAAGATTCAATCTCGATCCTAATATGATAGTTAGCAATGATAATCTCTCCAAAGGAAAACGATTTTACAGTTTATTACCAAAGGTCAATCATTCAAGCATAACACAAGACTTCTAGTGTTTTGTATCGTTACTTTGCCTCATCCCTTCGATTGGGGTGGTAAATAGTACTCTCATCAAGGTTCGTTCCTAATGACTTCTGAGCAAATCTCTAGAAATTCAATACGAAGCGAGGATCTTGATAGAGATGATTGGTACGGCACACTATGTTTACACAACTCCTTTAAATACAAAAGAGTCAATTTCTTCATCCAGAATCTATCATTAACAAGAATGATATTAGCAGATTTGGTCAGTCTGTCGACGACGACCCAAATCAAATCAAATTCAGACGATGACCTTTGCAATAGCTAGACGTTTACAAATGTATGAGGCGATGTCTGCCTTCATAATTTTCCATTAGTACAACTTCTTCAGATAAAGATACATTTAGTCAGAAATTTCATGAATAGAATACTTATACTTACAAGATTCCAACATAACTATATCTCACAATCCTCCATATTTAGACAATCACTAGTGGCCTTTTAATCATTTAGGCTCCATCGGCTCTTATTACTAATGGTTCACATTAGCCGCGAACCCCTTTTTATTATCTATATTATCCTTTTTACAAACATTAGTTATATTTAAATTGTTCGGCAATTTATTTTGCACATTCATTATTAAGAAACATATCCTAATTGATTCTTTATCCTTTCTACATAATGTGTCAGTATCTACATTCACCTTTCCTGATGAAATAATTATCATGTCCACAATTTACTCATAAATTCTTTCTTCATATTTTCTAAGTTTTAGTTTCATCTCAACTAACATTTCTATTAGTTTTACTCAATCCGACGTTTAAAGCGTCGATAATTACTACAAGTAATTAAATAATAAATATTTAATTTTTAAGAAACGTAAACGCAAAAAGTTTTTAAATTTTCTCAGTTTGTCCAATTATATAAAAATGTTCAAAATAAATTTGAATTTAATTAACAAAATTTTTGTTGATTTATCGGAAATAATTAGTAAGATCCGTAAATGTTCGAAAATCTTCGTTTATTCTTTGGTAAAAATTTTCTTAGTTGAAAGCAAAAATTGTCGTTTCAAATTTTAAGTCATGGTTTAACGGTTTCCTCAATCCCTCTTAGGTTGTCTTGAGGTGTACACAAACATTTATCCCTAAATAGGAGTTTAGTTAAATGATTTGTGTATATGGGAATAATCCCTTAAAAATCCTTTGTTAAAACATTTGTCAAAACATATTTGCACTTTCTTTTTGGTAAAACCCAAAGTCTAAAAAGGGCTCTTAATTTTTGAAGAGACAATATAGATTCCATTATTTATTAATCACACGGTCAAATAATATAAAGGATTTAGTCTTTAATCACATGTTAAATATTTAAGGTACAGGTTTTTATTGTTCGGTCAATTTAGGGCAATCTATAAATAATTACTAACTCATTCTTATTCTTATAAACAAACAGATGGTCCTTAATGATCACAAGCATGAATTTATATATTTACAGCCTACACACGTGATTCACCAAATTTATGAATACTACATGTGTATTAGTCAATCCAAACGACATCACATGAAACTCATAATGTTCATTACAAGTTCTGGATGTAGTGATTGGAATAGATAATCTTTTTCGCGGACGTGAAGTTGATGATAACCATGTCGTGGATCAAACCTTTAGAACATATGCTAGAACCTTGTAAATGATCGAACAATCTATCATCTTGGGTAGTGGATATAGATTTTAATCGTCAATGAAGGTCTACGGGATCTTTGGCCTATTCTACATGATGGATTTGATTGATAAAGATGGTAGATTAATTGATAAACATAAGAAAGATGAAGGAAGTAGATGAGGGAGTAGAGAGAGAAAGAAGAGAAGGGAGAAAAGTAGAGAGAGAAAGAAAAGATTGAATGATTAATGTGAAAAATGAAAAACCCCTCCTAACATGCTAGGAGGGGATATATATAACCCACCCTACATGTGGGCTATATGGACTATACATTACTAAATGGATCACGAGCCCACTACATAATTATCGTTGGAGCGACCGATCCTTCATAAATACGTAAAACGTATTTCAAACAATCTCCCCCTAAGGGAGGTCGCTCCAAGAGACAAAGTTCTAAATAGTCTATATCTCGTGATCTATGCTAACTAAGATGTGACCGAGACTTTATTGGGAAAAACGTATTTCCAACAATCTCCCCCTAAGGGAGGTCACATCTTTTTACAAAATCTTAAACCTAGCATCTATGCTTGAGTCTTCGATCTTGTTCTTGTGAATATGCTTGATGTGATCTTTGACTTTAGTCTTGAGCATGTTTCCTTGCCTTGACCTTGTGCATTCTTCACTTGTGATATTTGCCTCTTCGTGACTTCATGTTCCACATACTTATACTTTTAAATTCTTGAAAGCTTCAGAGTTTGATACAGCGGAAGACTTGACCTTCGGGCTTTCTTGAATTTGTTGAAGTACTAATTGTATGTAGTATAAGCATGTGGTGACGACTTCTTCTGGATTGTACACCGCAATGCCACCTTCTTGTTACGCTGCATAAGACAGTTAGCAACAAACAATATACACGGATGAAATGGCTTTGAACATTTCATTCTAATTCGGTAGCATTTTACATCCGGTCGGTGAAGACCGTTGGACGATATTAAATATCGTACTTGTGGCAGGTAGTTTCAATAAAGAACCTCCTTGACAAGATTTCGCGGGTAAACCCGTTCTCTTTACTCGACCGTCCAAAGCTGACTGCGAACGTAAAGAGTGAATCATTTGGATAATCTTATCCGCATGATTTGAAGCCGTCAATTCATGTTCCTGGAACAAGTGAAGTTCAATTAAGAACCGCACCGTCGTTGCTTTCCAGTTGTCACTAGCTTGATTCATATAGAATTTTGCAAGTTACCTACCAAGTGCTGTTTGATGTTAACACTAGAAGGATTTCCATTCGTCACTGTAACTACTTAATAGTATTACTCTGAATGTTCTAGCAAGATCACAAAGATATTGCGTAGAGGCCTGGAACGTGTTTAAATTCATTTAAGAATTAAACCACTGTTGCTTTCCAGTTATCACAAGTTTGATTCATAAAGAGTCGCACAAGTCACCTACCATGAGCTTTTTGATAATCGCTCAAGAAGGATTTCCATCTTCATTGTAAATACTTTCGTATTACTCGGATGTTCAGGCAAGATCATGAAGATTTTGCGTAGGACTCTTAAGATCTTTCTTACTTTTCACAGTGTGTTAAGAAGCAAGGAAATATGAAAGTGTGTCCTAATGAGATATTTGATGATCTCAAATGGCTCTAGACTCGATCGTGCATTTTGGATTTTTAGTGATCGGAGGCTGGAGAGGATTGCCACCTTTTCAATACCAATTTATTCGGAGTGAATAAATCAATAGATAATGTGTTGTCTCCGTGTGATTAAAACAAATATCTTTTGAGAGATATCTGAGTTAGCTGGGATGGGTTGTGCATTGCATCACTGGGTCCATGATGTCTGTCTTCAATATTAAGAATCATTAAACAATGATCTTAATAGCATATGTATTGACCCGGTTTCTGCCTAAGTTGTAAGGAGGGCTTCTTTCTTTACACCCTTTATCTTTACAATTCTTTTTCATTCTTCAACCCCTTCAATGCTTACCAATACGTCATCACTAGCACCTTGTGGTGATTGTTCCAGTGCTAACTTAAGTACTTGGTCGGCATTCAGCTACATTCACAATCTTTCTCCATCTTTCCTAAGTACTACTATTTCTAGCTATGGAATGTCCTTGGGAAGATTCCTCCGGTTCAAGAGGAATCATTGGACTTTAACCTATCCTACCATCCTTATGTCACCACAATCTTCATCATCGTGAATAGAGATGTTTTGGGTAAGTGTATGTCACCATGAAATCCATTTTGAAGTGCAAATCCATTTTGCTCCCCTTTAACATATGCCACGATATCCGAAAACATTTTGCACATGTCGGGATGAGCTAGCACGTTAAGTCAAACCATTTATGATTAATCATTTCCCATATTAAATCACATTTTCTCCCCCATATTAAAAATATTAACTCAATCAATGTTTTTAATATCAATTGATTTAATAGCGTTTTAAGAAAATTTGGGAAGAAAAATGCAAATCCAATTATCTTCATGAATTACACAAGCTCCCCCTCAAATTAATGAGGGTGTACTTGAAACGTAAAATAAATACCTTTTAAACACAAGTGTAAGGTATTTATCACGTGCAAAGATCATATATGATAATGAATTCACAATATTAGCAATTTACGAGGTTGGACCTGAATGATGGAGAACATCATATGAAAGAAGCACATGGTTCTTGTTCACGAATGTTGGTCTTCCTCGTAACTTCTGAAGTTATCTCTTGACTCCATGTGTATGATTGATATCGTTGTCTTAACACCAATATGTGAACTTGGCACTCTCGGCATCAAGGATTCTGAATGCTGGACAATTGCTCCCCCTCAATTGTTGACCCGTGTTCTATTGAAAGACATGTAGTCACCGTTTGAGTAGTCGCATCGTCGAGTATGTAGATATCAATTGCAACGAACTTCGGATTGTGGAGTTGATAACTTCGGATTTTGAAGTCAAAGCTTTCCGGTGAAATGCTTGACTTCAATGTGAAAAGCGGGTTACTATCGGAAATAATAGCAAACCATATGGAGCATGTTTTAAATCTTTTAAACTTCTGCTCGAACTTTATTTACAACCCCGTGTCATTATTGAATGACATTTCTAGGTTCGTAAATATTATCGATTCCAGAAGACATGCTCGTTTTATCAAAACGTTTTTGAACACACAATTTTGAAAGATTTAAAAAAAAAACCTTTTGAGAAATTCTTGAAAAATTGTGTTCAAAGTTTTGAAAAACAGTTACTTGAGCTTAAGATGATGAATATCTTAAAAGCGAGCTCAAGTCCGAGAAGTTGTGAACTTCCCATTGTTAAGGATAAGTTACTGATGTAAGTGGATGTGTATGTGTGAATTAATTAAGATACGTTATAGGGTAAATTAGAAAATTACCTTTAGGAAAAAGTAATAGTCCAATAATACCAAAGACGGATTCAATTAAACACGTGGGTGAACCAAGTTCGTTGTACACGAAGATCTTATGAATTTGAGACGTTTTGCTTTGATTTGGACAATTGATTTGAATTGGTTTGTGGTTTTTAAAATACAATTAAAAACTACTAATTTTAAGCTATTTAAATTTATCCTAAAGTGCATGAATCGTAAACCCGCCTATTTAAAATAAATCTAACAATTAATTAATTAAAAATTAAACTAATTAAAAATTAAACTAAATTATCCTCTAAAAATTTAATTCTACTTTTTAAACTAATATACTTTATTATTTAAAATTACTTAAAAACAATTCTATTTAAAATTTATTTTAAATAAAAATCTACTTAATTAAAATTAAACTAATTAAACTATTTAAATAAAAACATTTTAAAATTACTTTTTATATAAAGAATTTACTTTTAATTATAAGGGAATAAAAAGTTATAATAAATAAAAAAAACGTGAATAAGAAAATAAAACTAAAACAAAGGTTGCCAAGTTATTTATACTATATTACTGAAATAAAAGGTATTAAAATCAAAAGAGCGTGTAGCCCCGTTGGTTATCACGTTGGTCAAACATCCGTGAGGTCACGGGTTCGAACCTTGCCATAGACATTATTTTTTTTTTGAATAAATTCTTTTTAGCCGATTACTAGAAAGCAGTCTTAGGAAAGACTTATTGAAGATTATAAGCTAGAAAAGCTGTGATCGCAGCAGCTTATGGGCTTATCAGTCAATTCGACTGATAAGCAGTTAATACTACAAAAATGCAGATAAAACAAATAGAGGTAAACTGATAAAACTAAATCAGATAACAAAACAAAAATTAGGCAGAATCAACTAAGTTGGTAACATCAAAACAGATAAGCACTTAATAATCCAGATAAGCAAATATACACTAGTAACAGAAGATTTAACTAATAATAACTAGAATAAATCAAAACTTAAGATCACGTATAATTAAAAAGGATCAGTCCAGTAGAAACTTTAACTTCTAAATAGTAAAACAAACTTGATTAGAAAAACTCATTGATCATTAACAAGCTCAAACAACTTAACTGATTTAATCGCCTAAGCATTCTCCAACAAATGATTGAAAACATATCAGGTCTAAAACGATTTATACTCTAAATCCACCCAAATACTAGCTCGATCCCAAACAGATAAAAATACTCTAACAAAATTCAGCAAGACAACCAAATGAACATTAGTTCGAAATTACAAGCATAAATCGAGTTGAAACGTAAGCATAATCAAATCAGAAACATAATCTCACAAAATCTAATCATTAAACAGAAACATTCCAAACCCAGTTCCAATTTAAGACTGCAAGACTAAACTACACCTTATCTAAACGTTACTAAAATCAAACTCAATCACAATTAAACTTAAAATTAACAATAACAATTACTAACTAGATTCTTATATTTCTGAATTGTTTTAACAGTAAAAAAACACATTCATATAAGCAGTTTAATCATACCTATAAAACTAAATATGAAAAATGGAAAAGAGCTTAATACCTTGTGAAGTTTCCATTGGGAAGTAGGAAATGCGCTGAGCATCCTAAAAACAATCCGCAACCACCATTCACTATTTCACCATCATAAGAACCACCAAATTTGCACCAGTCGAAACATATGAAACCAATAAATGCATCCGAACCATTTTTTTTTCTTTTCTAGTAGGGAAAAGCTTTTCCCAAAATTCACCTTAATTATTTAATTAAAGCTATTTTATTCAGCTCAATTAAATAACTACCATATTATACCCAGAAAATAGATAATAAAAATATTGAAAGTGTTTAAACAGTAACAAAACAAAAGGCGAGATAAATCAAGAGAACTTTTATTAATAACTGAGAAATTCGTTACATTACTCTTAAAGAAAAATTACAATATTCCTAAATCTATTTTGACATAATAATTGTAAGGTAAAAATTAGGATAGATAATACAGAATAAATTGGGGGTATTTATAGCCCCCCCAAAGGCATCCTTCTGCGAATATGCGGATCTTCATAGGAATATTCCTCTTGAATCTGAGCCATCGATTTCCAATATCCTTATTCTCTCTCTTTTCAGTTCGGATCCAAGGGTGAATAATAGCTCTTGGTCACACAGATTGCCAAGCTGGCACCAATCTGTGTTACTTGTGCTAGTTTGAAGCTTTCTGATTGGTGGGATTTGGGAAATGAGGTGTTAACACCAATGAAATTAAGCCACGTAGCTCTCCCGTCTAGCCTTTCTCTTCCTTAAAATTGGGGGAATTAATTCCCCCACACGTGATAAACACGTGGGATTAAAACCCCCACATCAATTTTACTTTTACTTATTTAGGGTTTGCGTGAATAGTGATTAAAATTCGCAGGTTTTGTGGGTGAGATATTGGGGAAGATGAGAGAGAACTTCTCTTTGTAAATATCGAAAGTTTATTAGGTGTGGTGTAAATGAAAAGAGATAGGGTCGGTTATTTTTATTTAAGTAAATGGAAAATGACGTGTGGAATAAATGGTGGGTGAGAAGGGACGGTTTGTATATTTTATTTGGGAAGTGACGTGGGGTAAAAACGAGATTTATTTGTTGACTAAAAAAAGTGAAAAACAAAACGTTTTAAAATAAACGTGAGTGTGGGTGGTTGGAATAAATGGGGAGATGATTTGACTAGTTTTATTCACATCAAACATGTAAACAAATTAAAAACCCTAAAGGCCCATGAACGTTCTTTCCATCAGTTTACTTTCCCTTTGGGCTTGAGCCCAATTTGCTTATTTCTATCCGTTAATCACTTCATTTGGGCCAATATGGGATTTGTAGCCAACAAATAACAAACACTTAAATCATAAATGGGCTTTTGAGCCCATTTATCCCATTGTGGGACCCACTTGGCCTGTTTCCTCGATAAATGATTAAATCCTCTCATGTCGAGCTTGGTTTTGGCTTCTTTAATCTTTTTCATCAATCTCGTGCCGGTTATTGTCGGTTTTTGTGAACTTGGTACCTACACACATGAAAACAAGAAACAAGCATTTCCAAGGCATATTCGATATAAATTATGCAATATTCCATTGTTCTAAGCTATAAATGATATGAGTATTTAAGCTCATATCAAATTCCCCCATGCTAAGCAATTGTCGTGTCCTCACGCAATGATAAAATAAAACTATGTCTACACCATTATTCAACTTTTGACATTTTATTTTGCAAAGACATAAAATAACTTTAAGGATCATAAAAGCTCAAATAGATTCATCATCCTCGACTTTTCACTTTTCCATGCCAAGTGCAAAAACAAGATCATTGTTATTATAAGTTGGTAGACTAACACGAACTCATGTGGGCCAATTAATCACTTAGACTCCCTTATTCCTAGGTGTTTCTCTTATATTTTATTGTTGTCTTGAATGATCACGAGGATGCATTGTTGACTTATTTTGATAATTTATTAGGCCGAAAATAAAGTGAACGATTTAATCAATAGTTAGCTAAAGGACAAAATCTTTTAAAACTGCTTCTCGGGCTCTCATAAAGTTCATATCTTGGCATAACTTGTTTCGCGATTTGAGACCTTTCTCGGACCGATATTTGGCAATGACTTAGTACTTTCCAACCTTGAGAGACGTTCACGAAATAATGGTCTTCTCTTCATAATATTTCTTCACTTGAATTATTGAGAGATTCATACTTGGACCACGACTTCTTCATTTTTCTCCAATCTTTACTTGGGATTTTGATTAACAACGATTCGCCTCCTTTTTGGACTTGGCTTCATTTATCCTCATACCTTATTTTTGGTCTTTTTGGATAGACTTCTCCATGACTTTTTGGGAGTATTTTGCTTTTCGTCGTGTGTCTCGATCCTTCATATTGATTTTTGATAAATGAGTCTTCACATCACTTGAGATCTTTAGCAATAAAACATAGCCCTCATGTCTTGTTAGGACCTTTTTGGACTCTCCAATCTTCGCATCCCGCTTCAATAAGTTATGCCTTGGCTATGAACTCTAATCCATACCGAGCAACTTCTAAACGATCTTGGGCTAGAAGCTAAGTAACTTTTCAAATCGTTCAACATTATTTATTGCAATTAAAATTTATTAACAAGTGATGGGAGAATAGGCTCATAATTAACTCACATAAATTCCCGAAAGAATACCACACTTATAATTGGCTCTATCATCTCTTGTTCTCCATATTGTAAAATACCAAGAATGAAATCAATGGATACTTAGCCTATTAAATCAAAGTTTTGGGTTTTCAAGTCATCTATAGGATCTTGAAACTTCTTATACTCTTGCAAGTTTTAGAATTTGCGTTTTAAAGTTCCCTTGATAGACGAATTTCTAGGATCAATAATAGGAGCTTGTGAAAAGTTCTTGTCCTTAACTCGTATGAATTAAGACCTTCGCGTTTTAAAGCTCCCTATATAATAGCCTAGCAAAACTTAATTCAAATACGTTAAGGAAAAGCTAAGGTTAAAAACCGAGTCGAGTCAAAAACTATTTTTATTGAAAACTTACATTTGTGTCAAAAACACTTATTTTATTACTAAAACTTAAAAATAACACCAAAAATTTAAAATTTTATTGAAAAATGAGAAAACTATACGTTTGGACACGACAAAAGCAATTGCAAGCGATTATATCGATTGACTCCCCCATGCTAAAACCAAACATTGTCCTCAATGTTTCTTAGCTCAAGAGTAACACCCCCTTGCTAAGATACGAAGAGTCTAATGCAATCTCCTAGCATGGAAAGAGCACGCAAATCTATAAGCCGTTTATTAATTATGCCTCAAGAAAAACGTTAGTCGATAAAAATCAAGGGTAAAGAGTGTGCCCCTATTTGGCATTCAAAGAATGGAAGATCAAGTGGACCGGCAAAAACCGAACACGAGAGTCTTCAAATATTAGGGTCGTACCTAAGATCACAACACAACAAATCACGAACACGAGCTTGAAAGATCAAGCCTTATTAGTGTTAGAAAATAGAAAGAAGATAGAATGAACTCGTTTTTGTTCACCGAGTCATGAGCTCGACTCGATCCCCACATTCATTGGTCCTTAGGGAAAATGGTGAAAACCGGCACAATAGGATAAAATCCAACATAAAGTGCGATGCCGGGGTCAAAGATCTCATCCTCGTTGTAGGATGACAAACGAAAGGATAAAACTCCAACACGAATCTCTAAAAAGAGATAGAAGTCACAAACAATGGTATGGATAAAGCATGCTCCACGAGATAAACTCGCACCAAGATGATCGAAAAGTCTTTCAATTATTGCATCGGTGAAAGTCCGAGATTTCCCTAAATCAACGATTCCGGGATCGAATACCTCGTCCTCGGTGGAGAAAGGAATAGACAACAAGGTGTCGTCCCCCCATGCTAATCCTAAATCATATGAAGCACATAGTAATGGTGGTACAAAAGTCTCAACCATAGTGGTTTCAACTTGCATGACTTTGTCGACTTTTTCACTCTTAGGAACGTGAACAAAGGGGTCATGGTACTCAATATGAGTCACATGAAAAACCCGCACATTAAGATCAACGCGAGTGGGAGGGAGATTGGGAATAATGTAAATTTCTCCATCCGAGTCGACATACTCATCACAAAAGGTGTGATCATCATCACAAACCTCATCAACCTCCTTCATAAGAAGATCATCATCACAAAGGTTGTGAGATGTAGGAGGTATGATGTTCTCAAAATCCTATTGAAACAATGGATTATTGTTCAATGAAGCTTCAAATAGAGGATTTGAGTAAGTCACAAAAGTGTCGTCATCCTTGTCATCACAAGAAATTTCCGACAAAGTATCGAGTGTGTCACACTCGGATACAAGATCATCATTCTCATTCGAAGGCAATTCATCGGCGAATTCCTCGAGAATGGTAGGTAAAACACAAGAATCACGTTCGATCTCGAGATCGGAAACGTCTTCACTTCCCCGTGGAAGTGGATCAATGATAGCAAAAAGTTCATCGACGAACTTATCCAATGAATAGTCACTAACCTCACTCGGTGTGAAGCTAGGAATCAAAGGCTCTTCAATTGAAGATTGTGCCTTAAGAACATCAACATGATCCTTAGAAGAGGGTGAAAATGAGTCCATTTTCAAAGATTGTTCAATTAAAGCAATGTCACTCTCGGGATCAAAATTCTCATTATCAAACTCACTAGCATCAAATGGCTCACTCAAGTAATCATCAATTTGTTTTTCAATCTTATCATCCTCGTGTGGAGTGAGTATAGATGAGGTAACATTACAACATGATTCAACAAAATTAGGTTTATCACTTTCCAATTTCTTAGGAACCAATCTTGGAATTTTTTCCGGTTTAAAAATCATATGTTTATCCCCATGAAACAATTTAAGCTCCCCTTCTTTCATATCAACTAAAACACCGGCCATACACAAAAATGGTCGTCCTAAAATTATAGGCGCACGAGGATTCGGCTCATAATCAATGATAGCAAAATCGGCTAGGTAAACGAACTCCCCCACTTTAACAATGACATTTTCCGCTATACCAACCGGTCGAGTGGTGGTGCCATTAGCAAGCTCAATGATCATTCGAGTGGGCATAAGTCGCAAATAGTCAAGAGTTTTCCAAATGGACAAGGGCATAACGTTAATACTAGCTCCTAGATCGGCTAGAGCTTTGTATTCCCCAAGCTCATCGAAAACACAAGGTATCAAGAAGTGACCCGGATCATTATACTTCTTAGGAAAGAGATCAATGAAATCCGAGGTACTAATCACATTTAAAGTAGCCTTGGTGACATTCCAAAAGGTTTCTTTAGGTGGCACAATAAGCTCAAGCTTCCTTTCTAAATTATCATAAGCGGTGATAGCCTTAAGCTCTCCCCTCGGGTTAGGAATGGTATTACTAGGTAAGCTACCCGAAGAAGATGACGGTTTAGACATGAATCCCTCAAACATCGAAAGCAATTTATTTTGATTTTGTTTCACACCTTGTTGCAAACGATTTTGACCTTGCTCAAACATTTGTTCAAATCTTTGTTGATTAAGCTCAATCTTGTTATTTTGCCCCTTTAGTGTATTTTGAAACTCATTTTTCAAAGTTGCCATTTGTCCTTGAATGTTATTTTGCAAAGCTTTCATATTTGCCTCATTTGACTTCATGTAACTTGACAAATCATTTTGATTATTCCCTTGAAAACCTTGATTGTTTTGATTAGCATTAAAACCATTTCCTT
The DNA here is from genome assembly GCA_025667525.1 of Glebionis coronaria. Lineage (NCBI taxonomy): Eukaryota > Viridiplantae > Streptophyta > Magnoliopsida > Asterales > Asteraceae > Glebionis > Glebionis coronaria. The sequence continues at coordinate 168,705,696 of CM046882.1, read as the reverse complement.
GATTAAAATTCCCTTGGTTACCACGGTTAAAATTATTCCCATTATTACCATTGTTGTACCTATTTTGAACCGGTGGAAAACCCGGTGGAGCAACATGATTTTGACGAGGAACTTGACCGTTGGAGCCATAAGTTCCCGTCGCGGCAAAAGCACTAGCTTGATCAAACCCCGCGTTTAAACAAGCATAATTAGGATGTGCTCCACCACATGATACACAAACATTCCCAACCATATTAATCGATCCATGAGGATTCTTCCTAATCTCACTCAAAATAGTGTCAATCTTAAAGTCCAATCTAGCAATCTCGTGATTAGATGAATTCACATTGGAAACAACCGGTGTGTTTCGTGAATATTGTGCTCTAGACTTATCCTCAATTATTCTCCACGCGTCTCTCGGTGTTTTTCTTAAAAGATTACCACCCGCGGCGGCATTTAAAGAATCTTGTTCAATCATATTAAGCCCATTATAAAAAGTATTTATTTGATGCAATTCCGAGAAACCGTGGTGTGGACATTGTCTTAACAAATCTTTAAATCTTTCCCAAGCAACCCCAAACGATTCATGCACTTTTTGTTCAAATCTAGTGATCTCATTTTTAAAGTGTCTTGTCTTGGACGGTGGAAAGAAATAATTCATAAACTTTGACACTAAATCATCCCAAGTTAAAATCGAACCCGGTGGTTCTTTCTCATACCAATGCTTAGCATTACCCTCGAGCGAGTACGAAAAAAGCATGAGCTTAATCACGTCATTCGACACATCCCTAAACTTGAGAGTCGAGGTAATTCGATTAAAATTCCGTATGTGAGAATGCGGACTATCGGTCTCATTGCCACGAAATTGGTCGGCACGAATGAGCGATAAAAGACCCGTCTTAATCTCAAAATGATCCGCCAAAATAGCCGGCACAACGATCGCTTCCCCATACGCTTCGGTGGGTGCACGGAGCAATTCCTCCATTGTACGGTTATCGGCCATCTCTACAACAATAGGTGGAAGCTCGGGTTCCACTATTCGTTGTTGACGATTTCTATTTCTACGAGGAATATTTTCAAGCCTATTGAAATCTATCACAAGACGAGAAGAACGTAATTGCATACACTACAAAGACGAGAATTTAGAGGATTGAAGAAAAGAAATTAGACAAGAAAGAAGATTATTTTTGGTATTTTTATTTGGTATTGCTCAATCAATAATGATTGATAAAAAAACAAGGAATAAGGATAACTACTATGGAAGTAAATTACCCTCGATCGACTTTGAAACGATAGGTGAAAACCTAAGCGTCTCGAGGTTCAATAAGTAAACAACAAAAAATAAGATTTATTACTACTTGAGTCGGCAAACCAATAATAGGTTGTCCCTCTCAATATACGCACAAGCAAGCGGGGAAACGAGGTGGCACAAAGCACTTAAAAACCTTTTTCCTTAAACGGCCTTTTATAGCACATCGCCTTATACCCACCTTATAGTTTGTATAAATCGAGTTCAAACTTCTTATTAGTATTTATCTATTTTGCCTTTATTTTTGTTTTGGGTTCGAATACAATAGCTAGGTGATGAAATCCCAACTAAGGCTTATTTGAAAAGTATTTAAAATTATTGTTCTACGTAATACAATATATTATTCACAAAAAAACGAGAAAAACGATACATACTACTTAATAGAAAAATAACAAAACTTTCCGAGGACGGAAAGGGTCTTCAAATCCACGATCAACAAATCTCCACAAAAGCGAATCGTACACAAGATCCCCGGCAGCGGCGTCAAAATTTTTGATGTAAGTGGATGTGTATATGTGAATTAATTAAGATACGTTATAGGGTAAATTAGAAAATTACCTTTAGGAAAAAGTAATAGTCCAATAATACCAAAGACGGATTCAATTAAACACGTGGGTGAACCAAGTTCGTTGTACACGAAGATCTTATGAATTTGAGACGTTTTGCTTTGATTTGGACAATTGATTTGAATTGGTTTGTGGTTTTTAAAATACAATTAAAAACTACTAATTTTAAGCTATTTAAATTTATCCTAAAATGCATGAATCGTAAATCCGCCTATTTAAAATAAATCTAACAATTAATTAATTAAAAATAAAACTAATTAAAAATTAAAATAAATTATCCTCTAAAAATTTAATTCTACTTTTTAAACTACTATACTTTATTATTTAAAATTACTTAAAAACAATTCTATTTAAGATTTATTTTAAATAAAAATCTACTTAATTAAAATTAAACTAATTAAACTATTTAAATAAAAACATTTTAAAATTACTTTTTATATAAAGAATTTACTTTTAATTATAAGGGAATAAAAAGTTATAATAAATAAAAAAAACGTGAATAAGAAAATAAAACTAAAACAAAGGTTGCCAAGTTATTTATACTATATTACTAAAATAAAAGGTATTAAAATCAAAAGAGCGTGTAGCCCCGTTGGTTATCACGTTGGTCAAACATCCGTGAGGTCACGGGTTCGAACCTTGCCATAGACATTATTTTTTTTTGAATAAATTCTTTTTAGCCGATTACTAGAAAGCAGTCTTAGGAAAGACTTATTGAAGATTATAAGCTAGAAAAGCTATGATCGCAGCAGCTTATGGGCTTATCAGTCAATTGGACTGATAAGCAGTTAACACTACAAAAATGCAGATAAAACAAATAGAGGTAAACTGATAAAACTAAATCAGATAACAGAACAAAAATTAGGCAGAATCAACTAAGCTGGTAACATCAAAACAGATAAGCACTTAATAATCCAGATAAGAAAATATACACTAGTAACAGAAGATTTAACTAATAATAACTAGAATAAATCAAAACTTAAGATCACGTATAATTAAAAAGGATCAGTTCAGTAGAAACTTTAACTTCTAAATAGTAAAACAAACTTGATTAGAAAAACTCATTGATCATTAACAAGCTCAAACAACTTAACTGATTTAATCGCCTAAGCATTCTCCAACAAATGATTGAAAACATATCAGGTCTAAAACGATTTATACTCTAAATCCACCCAAATACTAGCTCGATCCCAAACAGATAAAAATACTCTAACAAAATTCAGCAAGACAACCAAATGAACATTAGTTCGAAATTACAAGCATAAATCGAGTTGAAACGTAAGCATAATCAAATCAGAAACATAATCTCACAAAATCTAATCATTAAACAGAAACATTCCAAACCCAGTTCTAATTTAAGACTGCAAGACTAAACTACACCTTATCTAAACGTTACTAAAATCAAACTCAATCACAATTAAACTTAAAATTAACAGTAACAATTACTAACTAGATTCTTATATTTCTGAATTGTTTTAACAGTAAAAAAAAACACATTCATATAAGCAGTTTAATCATACCTATAAAACTAAATATGAAAAATGGAAAAGAGCTTAATACCTTGTGAAGTTGCCATTGGGAAGTAGGAAATGCGCTGAGCATCCTAAAAACAATCCGCAACCACCATTCACCATTTCACCATCATAAGAACCACCAAATTTGCACCAGTCGAAACATATGAAACCAATAAATGCATCCGAACCATTTTTTTTTTCTTTTCCAGTAGGGAAAAGCTTTTCCCAAAATTCACCTTAATTATTTAATTAAAGCTATTTTATTCAGCTCAATTAAATAACTACCATATTATACCCAGAAAATAGATAATAAAAATATTGAAAGTGTTTAAACAGTAACAAAACAAAAGGCGAGATAAATCAAGAGAACTTTTATTAATAACTGACAAATTCGTTACATTACTCTTAAAGAAAAATTACAATATTCCTAAATCTATTTTGACATAATAATTGTAAGGTAAAAATTGGGATAGATAATACAGAATAAATTGGGGGTATTTATAGCCCCCCCAAAGGCATCCTTCTGCGAATATGCGGATCTTCATAGGAATATTCCTCTTGAATCTGAGCCATCGATTTTCAATCTCCTTATTCTCTCTCTTTTCAGTTCGGATCCAAGGGTGAATAATAGCTCTTGGTCACACAGATTGCCAAGCTGGCACCAATCTGTGTTACTTGTGCTAGTTTGAAGCTTTCTGATTGGTGGGATTTGGGAAATGAGGTGTTAACACCAATGAAATTAAGCCACGTAGCTCTCCCGTCTAGCCTTTCTCTTCCTTAAAATTAGGGGAATTAATTCCCCCACACGTGATAAACACGTGGGATTAAAACCCCCACATCAATTTTACTTTTACTTATTTAGGGTTTGCGTGAATAGTGATTAAAATTCGCAGGTTTTGTGGGTGAGATATTGGGGAAGATGAGAGAGAACTTCTCTTTGTAAATATCGAAAGTTTATTAGGTGTGGTGTAAATGAAAAGAGATAGGGTCGGTTATTTTTATTTAAGTAAATGGAAAATGACGTGTGGAATAAATGGTGGGTGAGAAGGGACGGTTTGTATATTTTATTTGGGAAGTGACGTGGGGTAAAAACGAGATTTATTTGTTGACTAAAAAAAGTGAAAAACAAAACGTTTTAAAATAAACGTGAGTGTGGGTGGTTGGAATAAATGGGGAGATGATTTGACCAGTTTTATTCACATCAAACATGTAAACAAATTAAAAACCCTAAAGGCCCATGAACGTTCTTTCCATCAGTTTACTTTCCCTTTGGGCTTGAGCCCAATTTGCTTATTTCTATCCGTTAATCACTTCATTTGGGCCAATATGGGATTTGTAGCCAACAAATAACAAACACTTAAATCATAAATGGGCTTTTGAGCCCATTTATCCCATTGTGGGACCCACTTGGCCCGTTTCCTCGGTAAATGATTAAATCCTCTCATGTCGAGCTTGGTTTTGGCTTCTTTAATCTTTTTCATCAATCTCGTGTCGGTTATTGTCGGTTTTTGTGAACTTGGTACCTACACACATGAAAACAAGAAACAAGCATTTCCAAGGCATATTCGATATAAATTATGCAATATTCCATTGTTCTAAGCTATAAATGATATGAGTATTTAAGCTCATATCAGTTACCATCGGCGATAAACTTTCCTTTTATCTGAAGGACGAGTCCTAAGCTGACATTTACTTAGAAGTCGTTTTCATGAGCTTGAAAAATTTGACTGTTTAAACGGAAAGCTCATGACCGAGAAAGGTTAATTTCTCGTTATGAGGAAAAGTTCTCTTATTTAAAAGATACACTTTCCTTTCTGAGCTTAAAACTTCGAATGTTTTAATACAAGCTCATGACCGAGAAAGGTGAATTTCTCGTTAAGAGGATAAGTTATCATAAAAGATAATCTTTCCTTTATTTTAAGTTCGAGTTACAGTCTGACATTTAACTGTAAGTCATTGTGCATGAGCTTAAAAACTTCGAATGTTTTTATTATTAGCTCATGCCCGAGAAAAATTAATTTCTCGTTGTAAGGATAAGTTTATCATCGGCGATAAACTTTCCTTTATTTGAAGAACGGGTCATCATTTGTTATTTAATGATGAGCCTTTGTGCATGAGCTTAAAAACTTGGAATGTTTTTGATATAAGCTCATGTCCGAGAAAAATTAATTTCTCGTTATAAGGATAAGTTTATCATCGGCGATAAACTTTCCTTTCTTTGAAGATCGAGTTATAGTCTGTAATGTGACTATAAGTCCTTTGTAAGCTTTAACCATGAATCCCCTGAGATACTAGTTTCTCTGATATCTGCTTCTTCAGCAACCAAACTCTGAGAGTATCCTTAGTTGAACGGTATACAATGATTGGACCGCTTCGTTCTTTTGGAACATCAACTTTGGTACCTGCATTCTCATTAGGAGTTTGTATACTTTTGCATGGATTAGAGATATCTATTTTAGAAGCACGTGGGGGTTCACGGTTTTCTTTTCTTGTGTCAGAGGTGGCCTGAGGGGATGATTCACTTGTCTTAGTTGGCAAACGTTTCCTTTTATAGAAAACCTTAAGTTCAGGCTTAAGTGATGTATCATCCTTTGCAATTTCCTCCCTAGTAGTCTTCGTAGAATCAGAGACTATCCTAGTTAAAGGGCACTCGTTTCCTACAAGAGTGAAAGTTCTACCAGTGGGGCGCCACATTTTGCCAACGGGTTTGATTTTAGCTACCCACTGGGATTTAAGTCTAGCACGGGAGTTCACCTCATTAAGCAATTTTTTGATACAAGAGTCATGATTTGCCGTAAAGACACATTTTCTACATGTTTTACAAGTAGCATATTTAATGTCCGAGTACTTCCTAGATGATTGATCGATGCTCCTAGGAGACGTCATGCTACGGGTAGCAGTGTTGGATAATCTAGAAGGCATCTGACTAGGTTGGACATTGCTATCTCTTACATGTGTCTTTTGAATAGCTTCCCTTTGACCAAAATCATGGCGCACATCAGTTGAACTAGTTCTAGACGTGTTCATTGAACTATTCTTAGAGAAACTAGGGGCAATCATGTGATGAGGTCTTGCTAAAACTGATTTAGTCACATTAGGCCTAGTTGGTGGAGTGACTGTTCTAGAAATATGTCCCAAATCAACTTGGGAGGCAAACCGCAGTCTCGAGGATTGTGGTCGCTCGGATCTAAATGCAGTCGGTTGTCTGACAATCGGTTGTCTGACAAATTGATTTGTAGGCGGTTTCCCCAAGATTGATGGTTTTTCAAGCTTAGTGTCCACACTAGGTCCTCTAGTTTTCCTTAACTCGTTTTTCAACGCAGCTATAGCAAAAACCTTTTCCTGTACTTGGGCCTTTAAAGTCTCATTCTCTTTGAGCAAGTTATCTTGGGATGCCAACTTAGATTCAAGCAGTTGAATTTGTTTCAAAAGATTATCCTTTTCAGCTTTAGAATCTAGAACAGTTTGATCCAATTTTCTTTCAAGAACAACGTTTGACTTTTCAAGTTTTTCAAAGTATGTTTCAAATTAGTCCGTTTTCTTAGAAAATTCAAGTTTGGCATCCTCAAGATCTTTTGATTGCCGAGCTACGATCGTTTCGAGCTCTTTAATCTTGGAATCAGAATCAGTTAACGAGGCAGTTATAAAGCATTTATCATGATGTACTATAGCATTTTGAACACTTTCTCCCCCATTATGACTCACATCGGATGAATCAGAAGTGGTATTTCTATCACTCTTTTCCATCCCATGTTTGTCATAATTAGGTTCAGAATGCTCAATACGCGGTATGTCATCAGCATATACATCATAAACAACATTACATTGTACCATGTTTGCAGGCGCTTCGTCATAAACGGGTACGGTGTCAGCAAAAGGGATCTCGTGAACAGTCCCTGACGTGCCACTGGTATCATGTTGTCCTCCTGATTCCGTGCTCTTGGCATTGATAGGCTCCAAGTTTTCAACCGTATGACCAGTTTCCTCTTGCATCGAAGAGTCTTGCACTCCATTATCATACCCTTGCTGAAGTCGAGATCTTTCATAAATCGAAGACGAGACTGATGTCATGAGTTTCAAAATTGTATCACGGAAGACTCGAAGCTCGGTATGTGTATCTCGAAGAAATGATTGGCAAATCACTGAACTTTCAGGCTTGATGATATTGAATTGGAGGAAAGGCGTGAGTTGTGTCACAAGAGCCTTATATGCAAGTGTCGATGCAGAGTGATTAAAGTTTCCATGATTGAGTTGCTCGGCGAGTTGGGTCAAAGTGGTGAAGATAGAGTCGAAGAATATATGACGATCTTGACCAAAGATTGTCATAAATTCGCTCCCTCCTTGAAGCCGTGAAAGATTAACTGGATGATACTGAAGCATTCGAAATGAAGTTATACCACTTTCCCTAGCGTTGGCTTGCACTTGATGCGATTCTCCCTCTTGAAACGTTGAATTCAAAGACTCCATTTAATTATGATGAAAAATGATCGTGATTGTAGTTGTTTTCGGAATTTACCAAGTCGTGAAGGAACTTCGAACGATCCGTAAATAACTTTTAAAAAATCGTTGATTGATGATATAAATGAAGCCCGTTACTTTGACTCGTCACGTTTGTCTTTAAATCCGGCCACAATAAACGTTAAATCCAACAAATATTTTTCCACGTTAACTTTTTACAATACCCGTCTCAACACGATTTGCCAAAAATTAATAAACAAGATATACTAAACTAGAGATATAAAAGTGACAAAATACAAAAATTTAATTTAACTAAAAATAAAAATAAAAAGTAAAAAGTTGGACTTAACTTGAGTATACTTGAAAAAGAAATGTAACCAAAAAATAAAAAAATAATAAAAAAATATAACGAAAGTATATTTCGAGTCCCCAGAAAAACGTGTCCCCAAAAGATGTGGCTAGGAAATATAAGACGTGTCCTCCCACTTAAAACATAGAAACCTCCGCTTTGACTCTCTCCTAAAACACATCAAACACAGATCAAGCCTCTCTCTCTCTCCTCAACCCTAGTTTCCTCCGCTGTAAAACTTTCTCTCTTATCTTCTCTCAACCACACCGGATTAACTTACTCCGCCCCTCACCATCAATTAAATCTTGATCTATAATGATCAAATAAACGACCAAGGTCACGTCTTCAAGATCGTCAAGGTCCTTTAAATAGGATCTCATGTAGGTTTTTTAATTTGATTGCATGTTGTTGAGTCTGTCTTCTATCATCTGTTCGAGTCTTTCTTGTCAATTGTTAGAGTCAAAAACTTTGTTGAAAAAATCTAAGGTTTTGGTGTTGGGTTTTGAGTCCGAGAGTGTTTGTTAGAATGGATTTGAGTCGGGTCAAAGTATGTGTGTCGAGAGATGTTGGTCGAAGGTGAAGGTTTGTTGTGTTAATTGTGTCGAAGTAGAGAGTGTGAGGGGGTTGAGTGATATTCGAGGTTGGGGGTGAGAGGGTCTGTAAAAAAAATGAGTCGAGTTTTTCGAGAGTTTAGAGTTAGGATAATCAGGCTATCGAGAGTTGTGGTGAGACGAGGGTGAGGCTGAAAAGATTGAGGGGGTCGGTTTGGTATGTCGTTGTTGGTTGTCCGAGAGAAGAGTGGGTCTAGGGTGGTCGAGGGTGGTTATCGAGGCTGATGTTGGTGGTCGAGAGAGGAATCTGTTGAGTCCAAGGTGAAAGGGTCTCGGGTAGGTTTAGTTAAGATTGGATTGTTGCATGTCGGTTTGTGTGATGAGTCTAGATCGAAATACAGATTGAGTCTAACATTCTTGTTATACTCGAGTCTTGGATGTTTTGAAGATTAAAAAAAATGGTTAAAAACCCAACACTGATCGATGAAGAGTATTTAGATCGTGTTTAGATCTTATTAAAGATCTTGATAAAGATATTCGAAACATGAACTAAGAAACTGAGATCAACTTTTTCTTGTTTTAATTAATGGTGTGTTGATGTTAGGGGTGAGTTTGTTGTGTCGAGAAAAGAGTAGTCGAGTCTGGTCCCGTTATGTTTGAAATGGTTCATTCGGAAGAATTTATTCATTCGGAAGTTTTCATTCATTCGGAAGTGTCATTCATTCGGAAGTGTCATTCATTCGGAAGTGTCATTCATTCGGAAGTTTCGTTCATCCGGAACTATTCGTTCATCCGGAACTTTTCGTTCACCCGGAACTTTTCTTCACCCGGAACTTTTCTTCACCCTGAACTTTTCTTCATCCGGAACTTTTTTTCACCCGGAACTTTTGTTTCGCCCGGAACTTTTGGTTCGTCCGGAACTTTAAGAATGAAGAACAGTGTTGTTGGGACAGATTGGACAGAAAGAGGATAACCAAGATACTTGACAGATGTGACCAAAAAAGACAAACAGATTCGATGGACAGATTATAAAAAATTATAAAAAATTATATAAAAACTGATTATAAAAAAACAGATTGAATAAAAAAAGGTTATATAAAAAGATTATAAAAAAAATTATATAAAAACTGATTATAAAAAAATAAAAAATTAAAATGGTTATAAAAAAACTGATTATAGAAAAAACTGATAAAAGAAAAACTAATAATAAAAAAAATTAAAGTAGAAACTGATTAAAAAAATAAAAAAGGATAAAATTAAAAGTTCAATTTAAGGAATTCAAACAAAAAGGCAATCAAAATAGAAAGGATTTAATCAAAAAAATACAAAATTAAAAAGAGAAAAACACAAACTTTTTATAAAAACACAAACTTTTTAAGATTTGATAATGAAATTTTTGATTTTTGTATAAAAATTTGTGATTTTTATCTAAAAAGTAAGTAAATCTAAAGATTTGACATGATTTAACACATAAAAACACAAACTTTTTATAAAAAATACAAACTTTTTAATATTTAAGCATGATTAAATCAAAACCCATCAAAATCAAACAAAAGAAAAACAAGAATAAACCAAACTAACCATGCTCTTGATACCAACTGAAGGTCTACAGGATCTTTGGCCTATTCTACATGATGGATTTGATTGATAAAGATAGTAGATTAATTGATAAACATAAGAAAGATGAAGGAAGGAGATGAGGGAGTAGAGAGAGAAAGGAGAGAAGGGAGAAAAGTATAGAGAGAAAGAAAAGATTGAATGATTAATGTGAAAAATGAACAACCCCTTCTAACATGCTAGGAGGGGATATATATAGCCCACCCTACATGTGGGCTATATGGACTATACATTACTAATTGGATCACGAGCCCACTACATAATTATCGTTGGAGCGACCGATCCTTCATAAATACGTAAAACGTATTTCCAACAGTCAATTTACTTAGTTCACGGTAATTCAACAAATAAATAAAAGGAATGATAACACCATAGCTCTTCATAATGACGAGCTCGATAGAATAAAAGCTTTCTCCGACAACTCTCTCAGTTATACGGTAATTCTTTTAATTCAGATGGTGCTGACGTACAGTGCACATGCCACAAGTGCATCACCGGGAATATAATTAATACCAATTTCAACTTGCCTTAATGGCGAAAGTCTAGGTAATTCACCAGTAAATACCTCCTAAAGTTTCAGATAACATAAACATCTTTTAATACATTTATTTTAAGTTCTTTCTAGATTAGAATATCTATGACTAATTCACAACCATTCATGGTATAATTTCAAGTCCAAATGCATGATATGGTCATCTATCAAGAATTATTTAGATCACTTTTGATAATCAATATCTTATCTTTTCGGGGGATTCTACTCGAGTTCCCATCAATTAAGACAATGTCATCATGTCATAATCAATCAATCCATTCTACTGGCATTATCAACTTTCCAGTTTCGTCACCGTTGATAAGATGTGAATTTCTCAAAAGACTAATAATAACTCGTAATCCTTCACAAATTCAAGGATATTGGGAGATATAACTAACATCAAAAGAGTAATGTCAACGCATAATCTACGCGAGAGAATTTCAAGTCATATACAGACGAAAACATTTAATGGATATGAATATATCCCATGTTTTCATAATTCGAGTACGCATTCGAAAGCTCCTCGGATCGTTACCCAGGTCATTCAAATGAAATTTAATCAAAAGAAATGATAGGAACGTCGATACATCCAATCGGGTATCAACACTCGGTAATCAGATACTTTCCCTAAGAATCTCACTACGGGAAAATTGGACAAGAAAGAATTGTCAATTGTCAAATAAGACAATTTCCACAGATGAGTAAATTCGACCCAGAAGAATAAATAGTACGGGCACATATGTAGGTGTCCCTAACACTATGTACCTATTTTTCACTTCTTACAGATCTCATAAAATTTAATCTTTCACAATCTTTAAATAAAATGTAGTGTTTATTCATTAGTTTTATGGTGACTACTAATCAGCCTTGCATGGTCCATTCCAAATTGTATGTAGGCGCGCAACTATATAAAATTTCAAGATTAACGATGCAATACTCAGTTCGTCAAAATTTTAACATCATGTTTATAATAAAAACATTTTCATGCTTAATTCTTAAATAAGAATCAAAACAAATTTACAAAGATTTTCTTTGTTATGAAAACAATTATGTTTTCCAATGTATTTCATAAACAACTTTATTTCAATAATGATTATTTATAAGTCTCACTTTAAATAATCCATATAGTGATGAAAATTCAATTTTTTCAAAGGATATTGTTTTATCTTATAAAAACAATGAGTGATCTGCAAAAGAGTGATGAAGAGTTGTTTACCAAGAACTAACTACAATATGATAGGAAATGAGCTTTAGCCAAGTAATCATGAGATTCATGACCTCAATGGCGCTCAAAAATAACAATCCACAACGTAACTTAATTCGAGATGAGTGCTTGTTCAATGGCTGCATCACTAATGCGATCATTAGGATGAAGCATAAAAGATAGATAACATCGATACATGTAGAATTTAGCAATCAAAGGTAGTCTTTTCATTAATCGCAAACAAGTCAAATTGCACCGTAACACATTACGTGTCACTATGTCATACAATTCTCAGAACTCATCCTACCAACTGATGTCTCAGTTAAGTTGGGGATTTTTAAAAGATACCACAATGAATACTAATCTACAAGAGTCATTAGGTGTTCCACATGTCCCGGAAGATCCATCGGTCCTAATTCAGAAGAAGATTTCTTTAATTTATTTGTTGGAAACTGGGCATCCTCGTCATTGGACAATGGCATAGGAACAACCCTTAGCAAGAACCAACAATCAATTAAAACCTTATAATTCAATCACACAACGTAACGACTACCTCTAAACAATTTCTTATTCCATACAAGTTAAATTTTACTTTATTCAAGTTTCAACCAATTTTATACTCAATTCGATATCCTACCTCATTTCCCAATACTTCAACTTTATCTTTAAACCTTAAAAGGGTAATAAAAGCTCGATATGAACAATACTTAATTTCCAATCCTATAGCTCTTACAACAACAATTATCAAATGAGTCACTAGTATGAAATGACTCGATCATTCAATTAAATTATCGGAAAGGTACTAGTGGCATGAGGCTTTTGGGTAAAGGTTCCAATAGACAGCCTCAAGTGCAACATTCACCCTTTCGATTTCAAATTTAAGAATTGGGTGACACTGAATCAGATGACACCTTTCTAGGTGGTAACGTTTTGTCAAACTCCACTCTATAAGGAAAGATCGTCATGACATTGATATCAGATTTAATCTCGCCAATTCTTTTTCAAGATCATAATCAACTACTATCAACATTTCTACGAATATCAACCATTTTGTTGGGATCATAAATATCCGCAACTTGGTTTAGATCTAGAATAGCTAGAATTCCTACGGGAATAGCTTCGATTGATTTGCTAGGGGAGTTAGGGTTTCTTGTGACAATCTACGTCGTACAAATATCTCGTATACGTATTGAAATAATCATCAAACAATCATGTATAGGGCTGAGCACGACAGACCCAAAACCGACCCGGACCAGAAAACCGGACCGGACCGGACCGAACCGAACCAGACCGAGCAATTTCGGTCCGGTCCTCGGTCCATGGTTTTGGACGAATTCGATCCTCGGTCCGGTCGGTCCGGTCCGGTCCGGTTCGGTCTTACCAAAATTACGTCAAATATGTCTAATAGGACCGGACCGGACCGAGGACCGAACCGGACCGGACCAACCCGGACCGGACCGGACTATTTCGGTCCGGTCTCGGTCCTGGGTTTCAGACCATTTCGGTCCTCGGTCCGGTCCGGTCTTGGCCGGTCCGGTCCGGTCCCGGACCGATGCTCAGCCCTAATCATGTAATCAAATTACATTATATGTATATATATAATCCAAGTTATATATATATATATATTAAAATAACACTTCTTAGTCTGGCCTTGTCGGTAACTCGGGAATTCTTCGGCACCGTTATAGTCAAAAGATTTTAAGACATTATAGTTAAAAGATTTTGAAATGTTTTATTCAAAACCTTGGTTTTAAAAATCTTTCGTTCTCTATAACGAGAGCTCTGGTACCAAACTGTAACACCCCCAAATTTATACAATTCAATACAGCGGAAGACTCGTTGGTGTTACGGGATAGCACATTACTCACATCATAGACAACGCTTAAAAATCGCGTCGTTTAATAATAAAGCATTTCCATTAATAAATATCAAATTTACATAGGTCCCAAGTCATTGTATTTTATACAGGTTTTACAAAGCATTTGAATGGAAATTAATATTTAAGTGCGGGCCATGAATCCTTGATGTCTTCCCGAGAATTACCTTCAAGTACCTGAGATAAAACATGTTAAAAGAATAGGTCAGCGAAAACACCGAGTGAATTCATAGAGTTTAAATAAACCATCAATATATCATCGGTATATAATTATTACCAAAATCATTTTTGTACAAATCATTGTAATAGGCCATAAAATAGCCAAAGTCATTTTATACAAATCCTTATCAAAAATCATAATATAGGCTTTCGCCTTCAAAATCATTATACGAACCAATGTCGTAAAAATATCATATAATACATTTTTATAACGTCGTGTAGAGTTAAATCAACACCGTTATATGAATATGGTTATGTAATACCAAAACACAAACATAATATCAATAATATGACCCCGTATTGCTAGTCAGGCAATATATTGTAATTCGGTGCGTATAGCAGTATTTCGTTAATTGGATTATTATAAGCCGTATGACATTGTTACCTTACTACAACAAACAACGGGTAGCTAGCCCGAAACTCAATTTGCCCATCTAAGTTAGAGTGTCGTCACAAAGATCACGCTATGTAAATCTTCTCATACATAAATTCGCTTACCAATCAATGTGGCACGAAGGGGATCAACCGTCAAGGCGCGAACTGGGGTGATCGTCCCCAAATAGTACTATTATATGCATAAGCGTCTACCAAATCCCGGTAGTTCACAATTCATGCTAATGGGACTTTTAGTGACATAACCTAACTTTAATAATCCATTTTATCTCATCTATCGGGTCATTTAATCATTCTTCGTGTCATGCAATCATTCGGGTCCAAATCAATAAAAAGACAATCGGGACAACTAGTGTCCTATTTTATAAAAACTAACATGTTATCTCCCTCGCGGGTTTATAAAAAATTTCATAAAAACATTTAAAAGAGTGCGAGGCTATGAACTTTCGTTGATGTGGGAAGGCGGTTATCGGCGATTCGGATGTACGGTACTTGCTTCAATCACGGAAACCTAGACAAATAATACTCGTCTTAGACTCTTGTCCAATGACTTTATAAAAATAACAATTATGTATACATATGAGGATTTTATATATATGATAATGATCAAGTGAGTTTATACATCTTTACTTATTTATTATAGTGTTTATGTTTTGGTAACATTTTTATACTAGTTATACTAGTTCAATTTAATTACATTTTGAGGCTCAATGGGCCCATTACAAGCCTAATATATTATATTAGCCCAAATATACTTTTATTATCAGTATCATATTTTACATGTTGGTCCCAAATAGGTTAAGCCCAATAAGTAATTTTTATAAGTGTTTAACTTATTTAGTTAAATTATTAGTCCAAATATGCTAACTTAGCTCGTTAATGTCCGTAGGTCATATAGTTCGGGTTTTATCGGTTTTTACTTGTATTAGGTACTTATATATCAGTATATGACTTTTAAGAACTTTACATTAGACGGGTTTGATCGTCTAAGTTTTAATTGGCGAAAAACGTTAATTTTACGGTAATAGCCGAAAAAGTCGTAAAAATCATGTTTATAGTTTTTATAACTTATAAATCTTATTCAACTACCATTTTTATAAAGTGTCCATTTATTTAACCTTATACATATTTATATAAATGAAATTTATAAGTTAGTGGGTTTTAATTCACATTTTATACTATATTAGTTTGAGTACTTATATAATACTATTAAACATTAATTCTTCAAAATCTGATTTTTAGTTTCAACTTCACCATTTCTATCATATCTTGAGTTCTATAAGGATATAGAAGCTAATTTTTGGATGGCATAAACTTCATATTATGTGCTACAAATAAGTTAGTCTAACTATCCTTAAAAGTCCCTACAAAACAGTCTAGTCAGATTGGTACACTCATCTTGTTTTGATCATATCTCACTCATCTTAATGATTCCATTGCATGGCCAACTCTCACATGTGCATGACATCTAACACTTACTGTAAATGGATTCCACCATGCAATTTTATCAGTTCATAACTTGGTTACTTACTGTTTTTTACAGCCAACAATTTAAGCAAGATTTTAGCCTTGTTTCTTATGGTTTTTCATCTTTTTAATCATATTTATCAACACTTGATCCCCACACAATATTTTTATCATCATATATTCATCATATACATATACAATAAGAAAGAAAATACATGATTACATAATCAAAATAACAAGAGGATGGGGAGAACAATCTTTATACCACCAAAGTGATGAAATGATGAGTTTTTGATGAACAAGGTTTGGTTCCTTGTTACCAAACCTTCAACTTGGAAAACGAACTCCTTGAGATCTTCATATGCATGAATACCTTCCTGAAAATCAGCCCTTTATCTCCATGTAAACTCCTTGCTAGTTGTTAAAATCACCTCCAATCATCATCTTTTCAAAGGGTTATCAACATACGTTGAATATAGATGAAGTTTATGGTTAAATTGATGATGATGATGGGTGATTTAGGGTGGTGTTTGGACGTTCACCATGAGAGAGGAAGGATGAGAGAGTGGTTTGCATGTGGTTTGTGTGAAAAATGGTTTGTAGCTAGTAGTTTTGATGTTGGTATTGCTTACAAGTTAAGCTAGAGTTAACAAGTGTTACTCATGGCTTATAATTTTGACACCTAATGGTGTTTGTGGAGACTTGTTAACCATCCCATGTGCGGGGGTGGGACAGGTTTATCTTGTCTCATCCCCATTTAATTACGGGTACTCCTCGATTCTATTTTCCTCGATTTACGTGCCCTCGGGTCGTTTTACGAAAAACGTTTCTATAAATTATGAATCAACGGCACCAAACGAATCTAATAAAAATAGTCTCATCAAAAACGGAGTTCAAAAACGTAAATACGTAATCTAAAGGTTTTCGGTTTAGTCGTAAAGGACGTTAAATTATAATCGTAAGTCCTAATCTCTTCTCGTAAATTTGTGAGTTTATGAAACAACACAAATTTAAAATTCCAAAATAATATTCACGGATAAATTTATTTCTTGAAATGTCGAACTGTCACCAAAACGTATGAAAACGTAAGCACGTAACGTTGAATCCTCCGGTTTAGACGTAGTCGATGCTACTTCAAGACTTAAACCCAAATTTCTTCCCATAAATAAGTGAGTTCATATTATAACATTGAAATAATGTTCTCAAATAAATATTGAGAATAAAATATAAACCATAAATTGACGGATTGTCACACATGGTTTATTTTATAACCATGTAAGGGATTATGTTTACGGAACAACACAATCTTGTTTTTATGAAGTTATCATCTCCACCAACCGTAGCAATTTACAATTGATATCTACATACTCGATGATGCGACTACTCAAACGAAGACTACATCTCTTTAAATAGAACACGGGTCAACAATTGAGGGGGAGCAATTATCCAGCATTCAGAATCCTTGATGCCGAGAGTGCCAAGTTCACATATTGGTGTCAAGACAACGATATCAATCATACACATAGAGTCATGAGATAACTTCAAACGTGATGAGGCGACCAACATTCGTGAACAAGAACCATGTACCTTATACTTGTGTTTAAAAGGTATTTAATTTACGTTTCAAGTACACCCTCATTAATTTGAGGGGGAGCTTATGTAATTCATGAAGATAATTGGATTTGCATCTTTCTTCCCAAATTTTCTTAAAATGCTATTAAATCAATTGATATTAAAAACATCGATTGGGTTAATATTTTTAATATGGGGGAGAAAATGTGATTTAATATGGGAAATGATTAATCACGAATGGTTTGACTTAACGTGATAGCTCATCCCGACATGTGTGAAATGTTTTCGGATATCGTGGCATATGTTATGGGGGAGAAAAATGGATTTGCACTTCAAAATGGATTTCATGGTGATTATACTTACCCTCAACCCATTTATTTCATGACGATGAAGATTGTGGTGACATAAGGATGGTAGGATAGGTTAAGTCCAATGATTCTTCCAGAACCGGAGGAATCTTCCCAAGGACATTCTGCAGCTAGAAATAGTAGTCTTTAGGAAAGATGGAGAAAGATTGTGAACGTAGCTGAATGTCGACCAAGTACTTAAGTTAGCACTAGAACAATCACAACAAGGTGCTAGTGATGACGTATTGGTAAGCATTGAAGGGGTTGAAGAATGAAAAAGAATTGTAATGATAAATGGTGTAAAGAAAGAAGCCCTCCTTACAACCTTAGGCAGAAACCAGGTCAATACATATACTATTGAGATCATATTTAATGATTCTTGATATTGATGATAAGACATCATAGACCCAGTGATGCAATGCACAACCCATCTCAGCTAACTCAGATATCTCTCAAAAGATATTTGTTTTAATCACACGGAGACAACACATTATCTATTGATTTATTCATTCCGAATAAATTGGTATTGAAATGGTGGCACTCCTCTCCAGCCTCCGATCACTAAAATCCAAAATGCATGATCGAGTCTAGAGCCATTTGAGATCATCAAATATCTCATGGACACACTTTCATAATTCCTTGCTTTCACACACTGTGAAAAGTAAGAAAGATCTTGAGAGTCCTACGCAAAATCTTCATGATGTTGCCTGAACATCCGAGTAATACGAAAGTACTTACAATGAAGATGGAAATCCTTCTTGAGCGAATATCAAAAAGCTCATGGTAGGTGACCTGTGCGATTCTTTATGAATCAAACTTGTGATAACTGGAAAGCAACAATTGTTTAATTCTTAATTGAATTTAAATACGTTCCAGGCCTCTACGCAATATCATAATGATCTTGCCAGAACATTCAGAGTGACACTCTTAAGTGTTCACAGTGATGAGTGGAAATCCTTCTAGTGTTAACCTCAAACAGCACTTGGGAGGTAACTTGCAAGATTCTATACGAATCAAGCTCGTGACAACTGGAAAGCAACGATGGTGTTGTTCTTAATTGAATTTCACTTGTTCCAGGAACATGAATTGATGGCTTCAAATCATGCGGATATTATAATCCAAATGATTAACTCTTTATGTTCGCAGTCAGCTTTGGACGGTCGAATAAAGAGAACGGGTTTTCCCGCGAAATCTTGTCAAGGAGTACTTGCCACAAGTACGATATTTAATATCGTCCAACGGTCTTCACCGACCGGCGGTAAAATGCTACCAAATTAGAATGAAATGTTCAAGGCCATTTCATCCGTGTATATGTTTTGTTGCTAACTGTCTTATGAAGTGTAACAAGAAGGTGGTATTGCGGTGTACAATCCAGAAGAAGTCATAATCACATGCTTATGCTTTCTGCACTTAATACTTCAACAAATTCAAGAAAGTCTAAAAGTCAAGTCCTCCGTTGTATCAAACTCTAAAGCTTTCAAGAATTTATAAAGGTGTAAGCATGCGAAACATGAAGTCACGAGGAGGCAAATTTCACAAGTGATAAATACACAAGGTCAAGGCAAGGAAACATGCTCAAGACTAAAGTCAAAGATCTCATCTGCATATTCACAAGAACAAGATCGAAGACTCAAGCATAGTATGCTAGGTTTAAGATTTTGTAAAATGGTGTGACCTCCCTTTGGGGGAGATTGTTGGAAATACGTTTTCCATGGAAAGTCTCGGTCACATCATTATTAGCATAGATCACGAGCTATAGACTATGTAGGACATTGTAACTTGGAGTGACCTCCCTTAGGGGGAGATTGTTGGAAATACGTTTTTACGTATTTAGAAAGGATCGGTCACTCCAATGATATATTAAAGTATTGGGCTCGTGATCCATTATATAAACATATAGTCCATATAGCCCACATGTAGGGTGGGCTATATATACCCCCTCCTAGCATGTTAGGAGGGGTTGGAATTTCTCATTTTCACACACTTAATCTAATATTTCTATTTTCTCTCCAACCTCTCTCTACTTTCTCTCTCTAGTTCTTCATCTATCTCTCTCTCTCTTTAGATAATCACAACACAAGGATAATCCAAGGATTACGAGTACCTACAACTCACGCTAAAAATCCATACAAGTGATATTTACTAGACACGTCCACTTTTATACTTTATTAAAATTATTGCGCATTTTACAATTCTGCCGGTACATACTAAATGTACGGGTTGTTTTACTATACTTAGACATCACCAAAAATTACGAGAAAAATTGTAAAAATACTTTACAACCTGTATAAAGCCCATATTAAATGTCATAAAAAGATCTCACTCCTAAGACCTACTGCCCGTCACATTACTAAACTCAAAATTTCGGACAGTTTTGTACCTTCGCATTGAAAAACCATTTTGACCTTCTTAAGCATTCCCGTTTACAAATTCGACTCTTGATTATGAAAATAGACTCAAAATGCTAACTTCATAGCCTGAGAACAGCCTCTAATCATTTTTAAACACAACTTATGGTCCCCGAGATTTGAACTAAAATCGAACATAATTTCGGATTATGTCGACTTTCATCTCCCGGTACACGAAAATTCAAACTAGCGTGACTTTTGACTCGTTTGGAGTTAAAAGCTCTATCTTATACCAAAACGAAGCTAAAAAGACGCTCTTCAACAATATCTCATCATCTAGACCTGGACTTAGACTTAAGAACACGAAAAATAGTCTTAAACCATCTGTTTGAAAATACCACTTTCAAAATCACCTTTACACTTGTTTTAAATCAATTCCATCTACTCCTATACCCCTAATATCATCATTAAACTATCCTAATTAGATCATAACATCCTAATCACTTGTATGAATAAATCTTCATAAAAACCCATTTCATAAAACTAACATATAATATAATTAAATTAATTAGAAATGATAATAACATGGATATAGAAACATACCCATTACAATTAGAATCAATCACCCAAGAACACACAAACCCCCAATTATTTCGTGGGTTTTGGGGCTGTAGAACACCAAAAACATAAATCCCCATCTTGTTTAATTGATTATCTCCATACCTAAACACAAGATTTAAACATGCATTAAGAAAAACTATATCAAAACCCACTTGTTCATATGGATAAATTTTCGAAAAATTAAAGATGTTGCATGTGTGTTTTTAATGGATGAAAAGACTTACAAAGATGAAATAAGGATGGGTCTTTGATTGCTTTTTCCAAAAACCTGTGAAAATAATGGTGGTGGTGGTTTGTGGTGGGTGGTGGCGCCGACTAACAAGAGAGGGAGAGGGGAAACCCTAATTTTTTTAATGTGAAATGATGTGTGTGTTTTTCCTTTCTTATTTTAGTAAAACTTAGGGGGACTAAAGTTGACAACTTAACTATCTTTTGGCCTCATAGTTAAACGACCATTTAAGGAGCGGGATTATGACATACTAGTCGTTTTTTTACGGGAGTCGGGGTTTGTCCCCGCTACCTCAAAATACTTTTAAATGGTTCAAACGCACACAAAACGAATATTCATATGGTTCCGACTCGACTTAAAACGTAATAAAAATAAAAACTTCGAAAAATTCAAATATCGATCAATCGATAATAAAAAATAAATTTTTGGGCATCCGTCGGTATCGTAGTCGTTATCGGTTCTTCTCAAGTCGTCGAACGTTAAAATTAAGACCTCATTTATTGGTTTCAATTTAAACCGTCAAATACATAACAAACGAAACTTCTTAAAATATTCAAAAATATACGTAAATTAGGGTAAAATAAATGACGTTGGGTTCGGGGGATTACATCCTCCCCTCCTTAAGGGAGCGACATCCCGGCGCTCTCCGGTTCTTATACTCGCATTTCGTACTACTAGAAAAGATGAGGGTACTTCTTCTTAAATAGGTCTTCACGTTCCGTTGTGGACTTCGGTTCACGTCTCCGGTTCCATCACACCTTCACAATGAGTATTATACCTTGCTTCAATCTCTTAACATCTCGATCCATGATCTCCACTTCAATTTCCCAAATTCTTCCTACGGTTATCAACACATCTCTTCTCACAGCTTTTCGCGGTTAACAAATGACCCTCAATTTACACAGTCCTTTCCTTAGTCTCTCGAATCACTTCAAGTCCATTCAACTAACTTTTCCCTACTTCATTCTATCCAACGGGCGATCTACATTTTCATCAACATAATTCTTCAAATGTTGCAGCTTCAATGCTAACATGGCAAATGTCGTTGTACAAAGATACTACCAACGGCAAGTGTCGATCTCAACAATTACCAATTCAAACACACATGCTCGGAGCATGTCTTCCAACGTTCGAATCGTCCTTTTACTTGGTCCACCAATCTCATAAAGATAAATATTCATAAACGAAAATCGCACGGGTCGCACATAACCCCATCGAAAACGTGCAGAATATACAAGACGAAGTAATTAATACTAGTCGTACAAAATAACCTTATTTCAATACTACGCACATACAACCCTAGTTTGTCAAAAATGAATTCATCGATACGGAAATCATTTGACGTATACATAATTCTCCCGAAGCCATCACAATCCAATCAAACACAAAAGACATTATGAAGCACATACAACCACATTACGACACGTTTACAAAATAGACAAACCATGCCAAGTCAATCAGCTCAATCAAGTTAACTCATGCTTGCAAATCAGCGAAGCCATGATAAAATAAGAATAATTAACGGGATTTCCGATGAGTCCAGTCGAAAGAAAATTGCAAGTTAAAGAAGGTTCAAGAGCTTGCTAGCTATGGATGCATATCCAAAAAGAAAGAAAATACATACATATGTCATCGCAGGGTGCTCACACACGGATCCATACCCAGAAGATATTACAAGAACACCATCTCACTTTCATCCCAAACGTGGTCAAAATCTCAATAAGCATCATTGTTCATAGTTAAAAAGGTACTACATGGTATGTGTTCTCCATGATCGGACGTCATTGGACAATTTCGTCTCAAGCTCTCATAACTTACGATCACTCGACCAGATCACATACCACATAAATACATAAAAAGAAAGGGTTTACAACAAAAACATTAACTATGTCTATCTGTCGTTTAACCATCGGCGATAAAATAAAATCAAGTCAAGCGAAGAGGATTCCTCACTTGAATAAACGAAGACGGCAAATGGAATTGTCTTCCAACTACCGATGCACAGTTGGTAAACTTCAACAGTTTATCGCGTGTCTTTTGACATATCAAAAGAACAAGAAAATAAAATAAATAAAATACGATACATTTGATGTAGGAGAAATCTTCTTCATTTCCCTCATAGTTACCCGAACTCGACTTTCCTCTACTTTGGCAGTCTTCTATTCTTGTTTAAATTTCTTCTCAGTGTCGGTACGAGCCTCTTTGGTATTTCATCAACACCCTAGTGATTCCAATGGAATTCGCACGTTACATACAACACATAAAAACATTTTTCCATAATTACTCGGTCACGGTGACCTACCAAGTCAACGCCAAACGAAAGAAAAGATTTCAAGGAACACAAGAAAATTCAAAAATTTTCTTTAGAAATCAAAGTGAATACAGTTACTTGCATAAGGATCCACCATTTTAAAAGCGTTCTCATCCAAACATTTATCAAAAACACTAACAGTTTTAAGAATGACCCATTGATTTGAAATGACGTTGCCCTTCCTAAACTATGCATAATTAGCTAGATCATGCATACTTGAGGATCAAGCAACAACAACCAACAAAACAAGGCTCTTCCCGAATTATGCATAGTTAGATAAGCTGTCCATAATTGATGATCGAGTGACGACACAAACATTATTATTACACACCAAATTTGACTATGAAAGTTTCTACCTAATCTTCAAAATAATTAAGTCATTTGAAATGAGTATATATTGTTACTATCGTTTCAAAGAACACATCAAACATTTTTCATCCACTTTGAAAACATACTTTTGCTTTGCCTTTTTGTGAGAAAAATAAATAAATAAATAAATTGACACCATGTGCATTTGGTTGAGCAAAACATTTCACACACTCGTACATATTTTCGAAACAGATTGTTCACAAAATAACGGTAAGGTGGTTCTAGACTAAAGATCATTGCACGCACAACAAGTAATAAAAATGAAAGATCAATGAGTTCGAATGAGACGAACGAGTAATATATTTTCCAACTGATGTTTACTATGTTATAAATGGAAATACTTCGAAGATATGACAAGAGTTTCAGAATAACAACAGCAATCTATAGAATCATGAAGTGGACATCGAACATCATCACGAGCGCCAAAAATAGGACAAGGATCATAATTCCCATCGTCTCGAGTTACACACACATTCCACCAAATTTTAGGTTCCAATAACCGAAAGGAGAAAAGTTACGGGGTCCATAAAGAGGACAAAAATACACCGGGTGACATACCCTCATTATCAAGTACTAGCGAAGTAGCAATTCAAATATAAATAATGGTCTCGTATCATGGAATATATTAAAACGAAAAAAAATCACAGGACTACCTAAGTTCAGATATAGACTCGCAAAATCAAAGAAGGGATGCCGTACGATCAAACCATCGTGACTCAAAACGTTACTTTTTAAGAAAATAATACAAGTATGCCTGTGTTGGTAATCCATTTTCATATCCTAACTAATGTTACCTTGTATATTGTAAAACAGAACATTTGCATATTTTTAATTTATGTTAGATCGTTTAAGACTTCATATCCCTCATTTTCAACTTTACAAAGTTTTTATTTCTGGAAAGTTACCATCTCAAGGAAATTACTACATTAGTGGATTCAGTGAATCGGTTATCATAATTGGTAAAATCATTAGTTTTGAAAATATCCATACTTGTGTCAAAATCTCATTAATATTCATATCTTAAGTACCAAAAACGTACATAGTAACAATTTTCAAAGTTTTACGTTATTATAATTACGACTTGTCTTATTACGTATATAAAAGTATCTAACATGACTCAAACTAGTCCAATTAACTCTTAAAAATCAACCTTTGACTTTCTATTATACATAAGTCTTCCTTAAAACTGGTATGCTATATTTTATTCACGCGACTCAAGTCAGACGTTAAAGATGTTTCACGTAGTATTATCTTGGATAAATTACTGATTTTAGTCGAGACTTGAATCTCGATAATAAAAATAAAATAAATAATCAAAATGCTTATTTTAATAATTCTGAAATGTAGAAAATTCCAATTGTAAATCTTTAGCCAATTGTTGAGTGATTTTTTTTAATTAACACATCTCGCAGCGGAGTAAAACGTCATTCCATCAACATTTAATAACTCATTTCAAGCGTTAGAGTTTCTCACTTAAAGTGTATATTTCGATTTTATCCCAGTTTATTCACTACAACAAGTGACGAGTTCCTGTTTATACCAATGCTTCGTAAATGTAACTTGACCTTATGTTTAAAATAAAACAAATTTTACAAAGTCTCTAACTCCAAAATACGAGGCCAATTTTTCTACTCATTTTCTGTATTAAAAGATACGCCAAAAGTTTACGATAATGACCCAAAAATTAATTCATATCAAACCTCAAGCCATCTATACTCGATATTCATATAGTTAATTTTGCCAATAACTCCTTTTTCAAATTAAATTAAACAAATTCTTGACAAATCCATCACAAGCTTCTAGTATCAAATTATTAATATATGAAAACAAAGATTTTACGAATTATATAAATTACTTATTATGATTTACCAACCAAGTTGAAGGAAAAATAATAATTTCACTTTGTCCATTTATTCTCTACACGAATTTTACTTGTTACAAGACGCATCATACGTCATTTTTATCCAAAAGTTTCATTCACCATATATTTAATATGCAGGACGCTTTACATTATAAATCATTCAATTAACAAAATTCAATGCTTATTTAGCTGGCACAAGTGTCGGACCTCGTCATGTAAAATATCAAATTCAAAATAATGAAACAACAAAACAAAATGAAATAAACGGAACGAGAACACGTATGTCAATGCTATAAGTGTTGATATTGGCTTCAGGTGGGTCTCAAAATCATACACAATAAAATTAACACAAACCAACCAAACTTCAAGTTCTCGCGCTTGATCACAACACTAGTCTATTTTAAAACACATCTTTAAATTCGAGTAGAATGGTAAACAACAATTAAATGGCGACGCGCCTCAACCACGTTTTATAATATACACATATGATTCATCGCTACGATGTACACATCGTGGATAATACTTCGGCTATTTATAGTTAACCGAA
The DNA here is from genome assembly GCA_025667525.1 of Glebionis coronaria. Classification (NCBI taxonomy): domain Eukaryota; kingdom Viridiplantae; phylum Streptophyta; class Magnoliopsida; order Asterales; family Asteraceae; genus Glebionis; species Glebionis coronaria. Next base: position 168,679,457 of record CM046882.1, on the reverse strand, counting down.
CTAATATATCCAACCCATAAGGAATAAAGGAAATAAAATAGTACGTAAGTAAATTACGTTTCAAAAGAAGATGTCCAAGAATGACACATCACGGTGCGATAACAACAATCGAGATCAATCTAGTCGATATACAATATGTTACGAAGCATTATTTACGTATCTAGAGTATCAAACGAGATTCACACTCGGTTATTCGAACAATAAATTAATTATCAAGATCGATGATTGGCGGTGAGGCCAAATTATGAACAAAATCGTATTATAAAATGTACGATAATCACGTAAGGACCATTGCTTCACGTGAAATGCCTTTAAATACCATAGTATATACATTCCTATACATACAATCATTCCCACATATACATAGGATCACAACGGAGTGTTTCCATGTAATGCGATGTAGCCCGTATGCTAATTACATGCAACCTATATGATATTCACGTAACTGCTTGCAAACTACGATGATAAGTACTAAACATACACAAAGATATATCTCAGTATATTATCATAGTATATACTTACTAAATACTAGGGAACTCATATCAGTTTTGAGGGATACATCTAAATCATAAGTCAATGCTAAAGAAATCTTATCCGAGCCATGCGGAGAAGTTGCGTGCTTTAAAACTTTTTATGACACACAAAAAGTTATAGTTTAGGTTTTTCAACAAAATCGACCTAGTTCTCTATAACTTGTGGCTCTGATTACCAATCTATAACTCCCCTAATTTACCACGCAGCGGAATACCACTTTGGGCGTTATTTCATAGCACATCAAACACAATTACTGAAAACGACCTCGAAAGAGACGTTTAAAATAAACATAAAATATTATTTATAACCATTGTCTAAAACATTTCCAACCCAAAAATGATGTTTACCTCAGAGTAGCGTTACTTGTCCCCAAAGATCTCAACCCAAAACATAACAACTTTTACCATAATATGACAATAATTAATTTATTAAAAAGGGAAGGAAATCAAAAAATTTAGACCCATAAAGCACCAACTCCCTCCATGCATGCTCCGTTGCTATCAATCTTGATTACCTGAAACACATGCTTAAAATCATCAACACAAAGGTTGAGAGAATCTATAGGTTTATCAAATCATAAGTTGAACATAAGTATTAAAACCAATCATGACCATTCAATTGCATTGTCGTACTCACAATCTATTATTCAAGGATATTTTCTTTAGCAATAGTTAATAATTGTGTTTAAGCTCGTGAAACTAATCCGTTAACTCAATCACCCGCGTACATTTATCGACATGATTAAGATGAAACCAGTTCCCCTTCTAAAGGCATGAGTTGCAATTATACCTTATTTCTTATCACAAGTTATCCGTCCGCAGAGGGTACCCAATGAACTATCTCTCGTCTCGGATAGGTACGTCAACCCCATAGTACTATCAATTGTATAAGCGGCTATCTCCAACCCACATAAGGGAAAGAGAATAGTTAATAGTTCACGAATTTAGGGACTTTTGCAACTAGGTACTCAACACAATTCAAGGCAACATTCGGGTCTAACAATCATTCATGTATGGGGTTGACATTTGAAATAGCATGTATCCTCCTCGTGGGTAAAAACATTTGAAATAAGTAAAGAGCGTGGCTATAGACTCACCTTAGGTAGTAGTGGTAGTATTAGTAACTATGGCGTAAACGAAGTCGATCACTGACGATGTCGATGCCCCGGGAAATCAAATACAACACCTAACGAATAAACACGTAATGATTCAACTACTTCAAGTACCATCAAGTACTGTAGGTACATAATTAAGAACACTCAAAGTTTGTATAAACTCACGCCACAAATCCATACAAGTGATATTTACTAGACACGTCCACTTTTATACTTTATTAAAACTATTGCGCATTTTACAATTCTGTCGGTACATACCAAATGTACGGGTTGTTTTCCTATACTTAGACATCACCAAAAATTACGAGAAAATTTGTAAAAATCCTTTACATCCTGTATAAAGCCCATATTAAATTTCATAAAAAGAAAGATCTCACTCCTAAGACCTACTGCCCGTCACATTACTAAACTCAAAATTTCGGACAGTTTTTGTACCTTCACATTGAAAAACTATTTTGACCCTTCTTAAGCATTCCCGTTTACAATCGACTCTTGATGAAAATAGACTTAAAATTCTAAGTTTATAGCCTGAGAACAGCCTCTAATAATTTTTAAAACTCAACTTATGGTCCCCCGAGATTTGACCTAAAATCGAATATAATTTCGGATTTATGTCGACTTTAATCTCCCGGTACACTAAAATTCAAACTAGCGTAACTTTTGACTCGTTTGGAGTTAAAAGATCTATCTTATACCAAAAAGAAGCTAAAAATACGCTCTTCAACAATATCTCATCATATAGACCTGGACTTAGACTTAAGAACACGAAAAATATCCTTAAACAATCTGTTTGAAAATACCACTTTCAAAATCACCTTTACACTTGTTTTCAATCAATTCCATCTACTCCTATACCTCTAATATCATCATTGAACTATACTAATTAGATCATAACATCCTAATCACTTGTATGAATCAATCTTTATAAAAACCCATTTCATAAAACTAACATATAATATAATTAAATTAATTAGAAATGATAATAACATGGATATAGAAACATACCCATTACAATTAGAATCAAACACCCAAGAATACACAAACCCCAAATTATTTCGTGGGTTTTGGGGCTGGAGAACACCAAAAACATAAATCCCCATCTTGTTTAATTGATTATCTCCACTCCTAAACAGAAGATTTAAACATGCATTAAGAAAAACTAGATCAAAACCCACTTGTTCATATGGATAAATTTTTGAAAAATTAAAGATGTTGCATGTGTGTTTTTAATGGATGAAAAGACTTAAAAAGATTAAAGAAGGATGGGTCTTTTATTGCTTTTTCCAAAAACCCAAGAAAATTGTGGTGGTGGTTGTTTGTGGTGGGTGGTGGCGACGGCTAACAAGAGAAGGAGAGGGGAAAACCCTAATTTTTTTGAATGTGAAATGATGTGTTTGTTTTCCCTTCCTTCTTTTTGTAATAATTAGGGGGGACTAAAGTTGACAACTTAACTATCTTTTGGCGTCATAGATAAACGACCATTTAAGGAGCGGGATTATGACATACTAGTCGTTTTGAAATTTTACGGGAGTCGGGGTTTGTCCCCGGCTACCTCAAAATACTTTTAAATGGTTCAAACGCACACAAAACGAATATTCATATGGTTCCGACTCGACTTAAAACGTAATAAAAATAAAAACTTTGAAAAATTCAAATATCGATTAATCGATAATAAAAAATAAATTTTTGGGCATCTGTCGGTATCGTAGTCGTTATCGGTTCATCTCAAATCATCGAACGTTAAACTTATGACCTCATTTATTGGTTTCAATTTAAACCGTCAAATACATAACAAAACGAAATTTATTAAAAATTTCAAAAATATACGTAAATTAGGATAAAATAAATGACGTTGGGTTCGGGGGGATCACAGTCAAAGATTCAAAAACCACATTCTCATGCCCCAAAGACATTCAACAATCAAGAAAGCTAATGACTTCTGCAACTCTGATGATCAAAATCTTCCTTATCAATTAATGTAGAGGAATTACTTCTCTTCAAGGGAGATTATTAGCAAGCTTTCAAGATTGTGAAAAATATGAGCATGTGGATAAAGACACAAGATCGCAAGATGGCAAAGACAAGTCAAGAACGATTTGAAGATCTCAAGATAAAAGACAAAGTCGAAAGACAATGACAAAGGCTCAAAGATCACAACATGAAGGAACAACAGTATTATTACACGTTCAAGACTCATTTATGACGAAATTCATAATCTCCATTAAACTCCAAATATCAAAGAGGAATGACCTCAAATTGGGGGAGATTGTTATCCTCAAAATATTGAGTCAAACAAGAAGGTTCGGTCATAGGTTTATATTGTAATATTTATTAGAACATTGTAATAGTTAGTTAAAATAGTCGTGACATTACGGGCTTGATATTTAGCTTAAAAGGCCTCTTTTAAGGTACTAAGCATTTATTCAAGCCCGACCCAAAAGATATATAGTTCATTAGAGAGCCCGCATGTGGGTGGATTATATAAGCACCCTCCTAGCATGTTAGGAGGGTGGAAGTTTCTTATTTCTTAATCTAATCTCACATAGTTTCTCCATCTTTCTCTCTACTTTCTCTCACTACTTTCTCTCTCTAGAAATCTTCATTCTTTTCATCTATTTTCTATTAATCAACCATGGTGAAGTGAATAAATTAGGGAACAATAATAGTTTTACAATAAACGTATGATTTTGGGTCAAATATGTCAAACTTCCTAGAACACTAATAGATTGGAGGGACTCCAACAAAGAAGAATTGGAGTTTAAAGCATTCCTTTTATTATATTCTAACAACATTAAACGTTCCAAAAAAGGCGACAAACATTAATACACATTCACATTCTTACTGTACAAACGCATTAGCGCCAATTGGATTAACTTCTTAATACTCTCCAAAATCTGAACCATTACTTGAAGCTAAAAATAAGGTATAACCATAACTTTTATCCATATTACGAACATATGCCAAAACTTAAAATACGTCTAAGTATACAACTAGGTAGACAGTAAATATTGAACCTAGCCACACATTATAATCAAATTCAGTGATTTTTAAAGTATCCACTTTGGAACAAACAACTTCATACCAAATAAATAGATGATTTTGGAAGTGCCTACTTTGAAATGATAGTACTAGCAGCAATAAAACAATCTAGGTTACTAAAAAGCGTAAAGGAATATGAGTTCCAATAGATGCAATTATACACTAATTTACCTCAAACGGATGCACTAATTTACCTCAAATGGATGCCATTATACAGAAACTAACAACACGGTTGTTTAATGTACCCTGACTTTTTATATCTTGATCAAGCCTCTACATGATCCAACAATGCCACTATTTTTACAACACTCTAATCTTCAAGACTTGTTTTTTACACAATAACATCTATTTACGCATGAAGTATAGTACAAAATTACTAGGGAATTTCAAAAAGAAAATTGTATATCATGAAAACACGCAATGAAAGACATACTAACAGTTTACCTTCAACGAGCAAAAGACATACAAAGATTGTCTAGCCTTTCAGAGAATAAACTCATTCATTGCACCAGTGCTAATACTTGGTTGAGTCACATGCTTGTAACTCGAAGTCACATATGTCTCATAGTTTACATCCAGCTTGAGTTGCAAGCATTCTACCTACAGAACCGAAATATTCAGTTAATCGAATCAGAAATTCAGAATCAGACTGTCCGAGTTAGATATTACAAAAATGTTCATAATGATCAAGATCGGAAATTTAGAATGATATCACACATATTGCCAACCCTCAAACAGATGTTATCGTATATTGTAGTTTCATAGGTATTATACTACTCCCGTGTTCCACAAAATAAGAAACAAATACAATGCTAATGATCAAATAAAGTGCACTAACGGCAAAAGAAGCGAATGAAGCTTTTAGTTAGTTATGACGTTTGCGACTTTCATTGGGCTTCCCAAGTCTGAGCCAGTATCTAAAACTACTTTATTGAGCTTAGCATGTCAAAAGTTTCTTATGAGTTTTAATACTTCACAAATTAGTATTTACAAAAGGTATTACTAGTAGCCTAATATTCACACACACACACATGGTTGCAACAAGACCAGAACCTGGTAACATTTCTTTAAGAATACCATTAATACCAAGAAGCATGAACTTTTTTTGTCCTAGAGGAGAGCCAATTGGACATGTGGATCGTATTAAGCCCAACAAACGTATGTGTTAAGTAATGCAAAAGATCGTATAAGAAAAAGGTAACTATTTATAAATATTTCATTTAACATAATGCTACAATACAGTAAGGCACAATCGTCCTAGCATAAATTTTAACAAACAGATGCCCGCTATTTTTAACATATAGATTCATTAAATTTACTTAACTTATCCGTAAGTTTAACAAACTTATGCCTTAAATTTAACAAATATATTCAAAATTTAGATAATCACCATTTATTTTAAACAATCAAATATTAACATATTGTCTTTAACGAACAAATGATATTTGTACACGTTATGCTCTAATCAACCAATCCAATTAACTTTTTATATACGATGAAAACATCAACATGTATGGAGAAGTAAACATAAATTATGCTACAATACATTTATGCACTCAAATAAATCAAAAATAGCTATAAAATAGAAATTTATCTAACTTATGGTTGTCTGGATGCTC